>BSEG01000005.1:15462500-17962500 GCA_036245055.1 Diospyros kaki | reverse complement strand
ATGGCCTTTGTCTATAGTAGTAATTCCATCCAATGTAGAAGGTTCCACCAAAGACTAGTAATGCTTTGTGTGGGCTAGGGTTGCTTTAAAAATGGCCAATGAAAAATAGAGTACCTCAAGGACTTTTTGATTGGTGGTCAAGGGTGTGGTTAGTGGTTTACAGCTCTAAGCTTTCCTTTGGCTCTTTTAGCTATCGCTTACTTAGCTGGCTAAATTGATTTTGTATTTTCTCACTTGATTTCTCTCTCTCTCTCTCTCTCTCTCTCTCTCTCTTTCTCCATGAAGCCCTTGCCCCTTCCTTTATGTTTCAAAAAAGAAAGGGACCTTTCTGAAAAGTAGAATACTCAATTTTCTATATTGAAAATAGCTTCTCACCCACACAATTAACACATCAATACCGGGTCCTTATATAGGTTGTTTGACCTTACAGATAGGAGACATGTACTTCATGGAACCTAATTTATCTCAACAACTAATGAGAGTAACAACCCATTTCTAAGAAAATATTAATAGGAACTAATCTAACCATGTAAACATGCTATCATGCTAATAGAGACTTGGGGAACATGTAATGACCCATTATCGAGTCTAAGTTATTTTGTCGTTATTTTTATGTGATATATTTTGGCATTACTTGATCTAAATGTTGGAAATATTTAATGTGGTGTTGAGAAGTCTAAAATGAATAGAATATATGTGTATGGAATAATCAAAGAGAAGTGAATTTCTTCGTTAGTTGACAAGTTAAGGCCATGGAATTTTAGGATGTTGAAAAGGCAAATAAGTGGAGTAAGGAAGAGTCAAAGCATGAATGTGTGTGTGTGTGCTTGTGGAAAAGTCAAAATTTGTGGGCTTAAATTGGAAGGCAGAAAAGGGCTGCTAGATGAGTATATGTATATAGAAATATATGTCTTTTATGTTTTACTTAAACAAGATTTGTGTGTGTCAATATGTTTAATTGTGGGGGTAAATTGGGAAGAGGAAAAGAATTAAAAGGGGTTGATAGGAGCTCAGGTGTGTAAGTTTTCTTCTCTTTCTCTTCTTCTTCATCTTCTTTCTCTTGCTTTCTCTTGGAATCTTCTTCTACATTTAGAGCTTCTAAAAAGAGATTGAGTTGCAGTTCCAGTGGTTTGTTTCGAGGCCTTTCTTTTCTTCCATTTTAACTATCTCAAAATCTAATTAAGGCAAATTCCTATTCTTTCTCTTTATATAGCAAGTTTTTCTTCTTCCTTGTACCTATGCAAGTTCTTCTTCTCCTCCTTTTCCCCTACAATTGTATCTCTTGATTCTTTGCTTGATTCAGTGTCCTTGGATTGTCCGTTTTTGGGTTTTGGATCCCGAAAACCCCTATCTCTTTGGTGAAAGGGGTTTCAACACAATTGTTTGTAACTCATGTAGCTTTTCTTCAATTCTTAGAAAATTGTTTTAAAGATCCAAATGGAGTCTTGGTTCACTTCATCTTTTTTAAGGAATGATGAGTTTATTGTCATAGTTAGGTAGTATGCAAGAATTTGGTATTACTTGCATGTATTTTTGGCTTTGTGTGTAGCGGTCCTCGTATCAGGTGGGTTTGTCAGTCGATAGATCAAGCCTCATTTGTTGATCGTTTGCTTAAAATGGTTGTGTTCGTCAATAGTTCTTTCTCATCTATCGACCATTTGGGAGCTGGTTCATGGTGTGTGGTGTAAATGGCATTCTATCAGTCGACAGTTCCTGCTCATCTGTCGACTATTTGCTTAGCAAGGCTCTGCCAGTCAACGGATAAGGGCGAATCTATTAACTGATCATGGCATTGTCTTCTAATTGTCGATAATTGCCTTTTGTTTGTTGACCGGTCCACCGTTTTAGTCACTCATTTCTTCTTTTAAGCTCTAATAAGCTCCTCCATCAACTTATAATCTTGATTGCCATTTTTGGAGGGTGGGAAACCTATTATGTGGCCATGTGTGCATTTGTTGGATTTTATGTTATCATTGATTAATGGGTGTGGATGGTTATAATATGCATGGTGAAATGAATAATTCTAACTATGTGAATGATTGTTGATTATATGAGCCTGTCCAATTCAGGTGTGTGACAGTATGGATGTGCATGGCATATATATATATATATATATGAAAAGTAGTGCACCTATTATTTTGCACGCTGACTATGACTGCAAATGAGGGAAAGGATATCCTAGCAAGCTGGTAGGCACTTGCCTAACTGTGGGAGCTTTAGCTCATAATGCTCATCTGGCATATAAACTAGAGCATGGGTGGACAATGGTCCATAATACGATGTTACGGTAATGTTATTATTGACTGTTGCATTTGTAAATGATGTGTTTAATGATGAGGCATGATAAAAGGTTATGTAAGTGGTGAGAATTTATAGATTGTTGTGAGAAGTTCTATTCTATTTTGTTGTTATCATTCATGCCTCAATTCTTTATACTTCTTGCTTGCTATGTTTATATACTTGCTGAGTCTTATGGCTCACCCTTGTTTCTTTTTGTCATCTAGATAAAGGTAGGGCCAAGGAAGGGGACGAGATGAGTAGAGCTTGAGTATCATGAGGTATAGTCAGGTGTACAGGGCTCTCCCAAGCAAAAGGTCTTAGGATGTGTTGTGAGGGCAAAGCCAGATTAGCTAATGTTGTATTTTAAATTACTGCCCTTCTTACTTTGTGATGTATGGGCTGTTCAGCCCTAAGGAGTTGTTAAGAGAGTGAAGTTGAATGCACCCCTGAAATATGTGTGTATATATATATACACACTTTTGTGGTCAAGTTGTTTAATGAATTTAGTGAGAATGGTTTAAATTGAGTTTTTATCTATACCTATACTCTTAGCGACCTTTTGGAGGTCCTATGCTAGTAGGATCTTCAGGAGTGGGCCATTACAGAATAACTTCTAGATACTTGAATTAGTCAACGTTCTTTACACAATGACAAGTTTTTTTGATAATGGTAACCAAAAAAAATAAAATAAAGAAAAGCTCGAGAGTAAAGAGGGAAATATGTTAATGGTTTGTTGAATTTTGTTTGAGAGAAGTATCACTTAAAACGAAATACAACAAACACTTAAGGGAATCATCTAGAGAGATGTAACAACAACTAATACCTTATACAAACCATGTCTAACAACCTATAATTAGCTATTGAACTTATTAACCCTTAACACTAGAAAAGAAAGACAACAAAATGTCCCTGCTTTGAAATTTTGGCTCCCTACCTTTGCATAAACTTGAAGGCAAAAATACTTATGGCTATGCAATTATATTATACATTGCATATTACAAGTCATTTCAATATTGTAATGAACTATCGCAAATGTTTGGTTGTGGAAAACCCTTGACTTGAATTAGTAAGGCTGAAAATTTTAAAGAGTTCTAGGATATACTTTGCTCAAGAGGCCTAGATTTTAAAATGAACCCTACCTCAATTCAACTGGTTGAGAGTTAAACTTTGTTAGCTGAACTGCACCAAATTCTAAATATGGTGTTTCCACCTTTCCTCAGTTGGGTGAGTTTGCTCATCTACGTGACTAAATGTGCTATTTTTCTAAAAGTAAATCTTTTTAGTCTTTAGAGTTAGGATACTGTGAATGTTTTGAATGGATTATGATCTTAAATTATTTTTTGTAATCTGGTTGTTTAGTCTTAAAATGGTTGAGATCCATAATTGGATGTCTCTAAAGCACGTCATATCTAAATGAAAACCCCTAAAATAAAAGCCAAATAGCCCTGACCACCTCAAAATATAGATAGCATTTATCATCTTTAATATGAATTATTCTTAGTATTTCCTGCTTAATTGGTTAGGAGCACTCTAACACCATGTAGCTTAGCTTTCTAAAGTCTTTTCAGCCATTACTTTACAACTTTAGTGTAAAGGTATGGTCTTGCCATTGACCTATATATGTTGATCTAGTTCTAAAATTGATTATTTTACCATCTATCTAAGTCTAGATATCTAATATCCTTCTTAGAAGAATAAGAATTTGCATAATGCATTCTACTGATTTTTCTAAGGAAATATCTCATAATTTGTATCCTCGCACTAGATCTTTAACTCTTAATAAACACTTTGAAACTTCTAATATGCTTTGTCTTAAGAGATCTAAAATTAGGAACCCATTAGTCCTGCCCCACCTTAATAGATTCCCCATCTCTTATGTAGTTTTACATTATTCTTAATAGATTTCCTACTTCATGAATCTTTGAAACACAAACAATACACTTTTAAGAATTTGCCATAAAAGCTAAAAAGACTTCATAAGAGTCATAAACTAGATGTGTTCGACCTATTTTTGGCTTAGGTGGACTCCAAACTTTCCAAATATTGTTTAGGGCTTCAATGAAGTCTTCTGAAAATCTTTTGAGCATCTAGTCTAATAGAATTGAAATTGTTGGCTTTATTAGTGTTTCTCTAACAACATTTTTTAGTGTCTCAATATTTTCTACTCTTCTCCTATTTGATTGAGTGCTTTCTCTCTCTTATAGAAAGAGGCCTAGTTTGTTGGAATTTCATTTTTTTTGTTATTGGTGTTATCACTCCTCTCAAGACATAAAGGGATCTAGTCCATTCTCGAAGACCTTGGGCATTTCATTTCTTAAAAGATGAGTTGTGCAGTTAGAATTTTTAGAAGATCAATGTGAGCTACTTTTTTAATTGAAATTGGATCTAACAACCTATAGTTTATCAATCATATCGACAAGACTAGAATATTTATCAACCTATAACTGACACCAACTCAAGTATGCTAATCCCAAGAGTGTTGAATCGACTTCATTGAGTTTGTACTAGTTTTGAATTACTAGAAGAGTTGTCTCTCACTCAACTTGAACTAATTAAAAAATCAACAGTTTCATGGCAAAGCCATTCAAATAAGGATAAGATATTTTCAAGTAGCAGGGGCCAAGCTAATTATAGTTTTGTCCTTTCTTCATCTTGGATTCATTTTGACAACTTTGTGGTGGATTCATTTGGAGATGAAGGCATAAAATTTCATAAAGTTGACTACTTTATTTGACATTTTCAAAAACTAAGTTACTATTTTCCTCAATCAAACTTCCAAACACAAGACTACCAAACTAAAAGAATAATCTAATTTAGTTCGAAATGCAATCACTTGCTTCTCAATGAGTAGATCTAGGAGTAGTACAATTTATTGTTTAGGAAATACTAAAAACTAAAATTGGTTGGAAGTTCTATTGGGTAATTTCATATCAATAAAGGAAAAACAACAAATAGTGAAAGAAAAGCTTCATTTTGTCAAATGCATAATTAGCTTTTCATGTGTCCTCAACCAAACACAAACAAAATGCATGGTTCCCTTTTCATTTTTTTGTTTTAAATGGAATGTTTTGTATCTTAGAACCCAGTATACAGATGATCTTCCAATGCCAAACAAAGATTTAAAAAACAACAACAAAATCACTAGGCTTTTCGGGTATACAAGCCACTACAAGATTTTCTCAATAGTTGTAGTCCCCTTTTTTTATACTAATTTGTATAGTAAGGAAGAAGGACAAAACTTTAGCATGCTTGATTTTCCATTATCCAGATCATGGAAAATGGAGAATTAGGAGGAGAATATTCGAATTTTCAAGAATTTTCCATAGTTTATGGATTGTCTTCAAGATTTTTCCATTAACTGTTAAGATTTTCAAGAACTTTAGTTAGGGTTTTTGTTGGAGGTTGTAAGGGTTTCATTGTGGTTTGTAAAAATTCAACCCTAACTCAAAATGACCGTGGAAATGGATATCCATTGTGTACATTTAGGGTTCCAAATGATTTTGATTTCAAAATGAACAAGAAGAGAAGAAAAAGACAGAATAAGAATAGAGAAGAAAAAGATTGGGCTACCTTGCAACGGGGAGCTTCTTCCACAAGTTTGGCTGATTCCTCTTCTCCAATTTTCGATTTCTCCCTTTGATTTTTGATTTCCAATTTCTCCTTGTGAAATGAAACTGAAAGTACAGTGAGAGTGCACATGCTAGAGAATGAAATATGGGTGAGTCAGATTGTGAGATCGAAACAAAACGATGTCGTTTTTCCCATTCCATTTCTAGTAATTCATAAAACCATCGGTAACATATATACCCATTGTCAGTGAAAGCTAGGACAAGACCATTGGGATTTGGCCCACACACTTCTCAACGATTATAATCTTAAAAATCACCTATTACGATGGTTTCTGAATTAACAAAGAAACCAATGTCACTAAAGCCTAAATTTATTGTAGCATTTGTTTACTAAAATCTAAAAGTATGACAATTTATGCATATGAAAATAAAAGAATAAAATATTTTAAATAAAGATTTATTAGGTGGCAATTGGTAGTCGTGGTCTAGTTTTTATATTTTTTGAAGGCAAAATTTATACAAAGGTTAAAATTAGTAAAGTGATCAAATTAAATATTTTATACTTATAAAGTCAAGTGATCAAATCTTGGTGATTAAGTTTTATCTTTATTTTTTTAAACAAAAAAATATAAATGTTATTTTGAAAATTCACTTTATTGATATGACTACGTAACGCCAAAATGCACTTTTGCTTATATAAAAATATAAACAATATCTTGAAGTAACAATTTTTTCGGTAACTAACTTTAAATAACGTCTGTCAAATTATTTTTATTTTCACAAAATATTAATGAATAAGCGGGTATAAATATTGTGAAAAATGCAAATTTTATTAAACAAATGACCAAGGGAGTAAGACAAAATGCCACAGTTAAGGAACACTTTTTATGCCGATAACATCTGAGGGATATGCCTAATGAAATACCCAAACTTTAATGGATTTTTTATTTTTTATTATTAATTATAACATCAATTAAAGTTCTTGGAGACAATAATTTTGATTAAAATTTATAGTAAGAAAAAGCATTAACTAATATAGATGAGTAACAGGCTCAAATGTTATGATTAAACTTATTTTAATATGAGTTTTTAATAAAATGTATTGCTAGTTACTAACTCTGAAAAGAATATTTGCTTAAGGGGGTGAATTAAGCTCTCTAGAAAATTTTAGAGTAAAAAAATGAATAGCAAAATGGAATGTAAGAGAGGAAAGAAGAGAGTACTCAGGGATTTTAGAGTGTTTTAGCCCTAACTTCCTGTTAGTGATAGTGCCCTAAATGCTAGATTTACAATTCATGAGATGTAAGTGAGTAACACTTTTGATGTATTTTTTATATCAATAAAGGTCATATCTTCATTCATATCTCTCAATCTCATCTTTATGAATGAGTCTCTAAATTTTCTAATATAGGTCCTATTCTTAAGGAGTTAAGATTGTGTAACGTAGACCTCTAATTTATGATTTCTTAAAGGTATTCTTAGTCCTTAGATTTATTAGAAAGGGACTATGATTTATCGATTAGTGGACCAGCACATGGGCTACTACTATTGTTAACATGGGATGTTAATGGGAATGGGTAGTGAATCTCAAACCACATTACATGGGATGTATATAGTAGACATCTTGGTGGGTGTTAGTTGAACATCCATTGAATGTGATGCCCGCTACATATCACATGGCTTGTGGATTCATGATCTATTGCTAGGTCTCGATTGTGTAGTTGGTCCTTAGACTAGAGGCGATAGAGTTGTCTTGTGCACTAGTGTCAGGGATTTGCCATTGAGCCAAACCATCTTATGTAAGAGGTGGGGATGCTCTCTATGTGGTCTCTATAAAGTGGTGTATAGAGGCATATGCTCATTGATGGCATCTATTGACCTTCATTGGATGGGGGTGAGCATCCTCTATGGTCTATGTTGGTGGTGATTGGAAATCCCCTGGCCAGGGTGGGCTAAAGGTGTTTTCGATGTTGGATTGGATCTAGGATGCTACCTCGATCACACAGTACTAAATCTGGCATAGTCACTGAGTTCTTGACTTTAATCAGTCCATGGCTCTCACTTGGTCAAATGATAGTCAGTGGAGGGACTATAGTGCATGGTAATCAAGGATCCTTAATAGGTTCATATGAAGCTGGACTTCATGCCATTAGGATCATCTTGAGTCTTGACTAGAGGATACTCATGATCTTTTGGGGTGCTCTGGGTATTTGGAAAGGTCCTTTTAGTAGGCCGAATGATTTAGCCATTCTTAAGGAGTTGACGTGTCCTGATTGCCATATGGTTGTGAACCTAAAAAGTCACACGCATACTGAGTAATGTATTAGATTAGTGATCTGTTGCTATTAATGTGTTCCTCATCACTATGGGTTAGTGATGTTGATTGCCACTGTGTGTTGGACACATGAGTCTATGGATATGGGAAACTGCTATTTGTTAACCGGGTATGCTGTTAAGAGTTAATAGGGCCTTGGTTCCATTAATGGTTAGTGGAAAGACTATTAAGAGTTAATAATAGGGGCCAAAGTGCAATGTGACAAAGTTGGTGTGTGGATGGTAAGAACTGGTCGACTGCTGCATGGAGCGGTCGGTAGCCTTAAGCGGTTAACTGGTACTCTCATGCGGTCGACTGGTTGTGTGCTGTCGACTGGTGTGTGAGGAAAGTTGACTGCTTAAAGTGGTTGACTGGGTGCCTTATGCAATTGACCATTTCTACCATTAATGCTACACCACTTGGTCCTATCAGAGCATTAAATGCTTTGATGTTAATGATGAGTGAGGGCATAAGAGAAAGGAAGTGTGGGAGGGAAGCAAACAGGAGAGATGATTGGATTAAGAAGAAAATTGGAGGGGTTTGAGGAGGCTGGCTATTGACTGATGAGCTACTCCCCTTTTGTTCTTCTTTTGTTCTTGCTAGTTGCCTTTTTTTTCTTCTTTCATAACTACATCTGAGGCTCTCTTTTGCTCCAAGCTTGGCTAGTGCAACAACCTCATCATCTTCTCCCACATAGTTTGACTTTTGGACAGCCATGGTGCAATCAAAGAAGGGATCACATATAGCTTCGAGTCACCTCCATTAAAAGGGTCTTAAAACAACTCTGTTGGAGGGGTTCGAGGTTGCTCAGGAGTGAACCAACTAGGTTTCCCACAATTGGGGAGGTGGGCTTTTGACCCTAGTATTGCAAGTACGTGGGAGCTTGTTGGACAGAAGGAGTAGCCACTGCATGGATAACAGGCACCAGATCTTCATCCAAGAGTTATACCAATAAACCCCTTATGGCATGGGTTTTCTATTTTAGCATATGGATGATGAATACCAAGTCTTGTAAGGTTGATTTTGTATCCGTTGTGTACTTATTTTGCTTCATCTATGCTATTTTTTGTGCTAGAAATCCTTCAAAAATGTAAAACCCTTGCATTGATCCACTATGGTTGGTGTTTTGGCCATGTAACGCTTAAGAGTTTTAAACTCAAATATGACGTAATACCCGAGATTTTTTTGAATTCAAATATTTGAGCAAGTAGGACATTTCAAAGGGTTATAAAGGTCTTGAGGGAGAAGTTTAGTTTTTGAACTATGGATAAAATCGTAAATATTGAAGTTCAGGTAAAAGTGTAATTTACTTAAAATCTTAGGGTATTAGCATAATAAATTCTTTCTTTAGGGGCATAAGTGTAATTAAAAAATGGTCGGGGACCAAGTTGTAAGGGGTCAAAGTGCAATTACTTGAAAAGTTTGGGGTAATGTGTAATTCTTGAAACCTATAACTACACCATTGAAGCAGCGAATTAAACCAACTAACCATTGAAAGTCATGATTGCGGATTTCAAAACTTATTCCAATATAGTTTCGAATCACTTTGGATTTCAAAACTCATTCCAATACAACTTTGGATCATTTTTGGATTTCAAACAACATTTCATTCCAGCTTTGGATCACTTTTGAGTCCAAACCTTATTTAAATCAAGTCTAGAGACATGTGGCAAGCCACCATTGGCCACTTGGGGAGAAGATTTGAAATGATTGTAGAAAATCTTAGAAGATTTGGCAAAGATTTGAAATGATTAAGAAATATTATAATATAATATAACATACTTGGTGGTCAAGTTTCAAGGCCTATAAATAGAAGGCACCATTTGGAGAAGTTGGAGAAGGAATGGGGAAAAGAGAAAGATTTAATATTGAATTCCTTGAATATATACAATGGCCAGGGTATGTTAAGACTTCGATACGTTAAGACTTGGATTTGAGAACTGTTGGAAGCCTAGCACAAGAATCAAGGTTTGGCAATAATCAAGGTGCTCTGGGTTTCATTCAAGGTGAGGGTTCCTACCTAAAACTTGGTTTATTATGGTTGGTTCAACCCTATACTTGATTTGTTTATTGCAAACTGTTTGACCTGTGATAGGTTGATTTCATGTGGATGGTTCAGCCAAAATGTTTATTTACGTGTACATTGAAATATGTGCATTGAAATGTCATTTTATGTAATGCATCATTTCATATTGTGGTTATGACATTGGCGTGTATGTTGGAAATGGGCAGTGTTTTCTAGTTATTTTTGAGTGGGAACATAATCCCTGACGTGATTGTGATGTGCCTTATTCCTGCATTGATGTTAACCCTCTTGTGACAGGAGTGGTAATGATTGTTCCCAAGGTATTAGGGATATGCGTTGATGTTACCCCTCTTAAGCTAGGACTGTGTTATGCTAATATGTCAATGTGGTTATGTTACCTTTAGAGATTGCTCTTTCCCCATGGTATGGGTGAAGCATTGTATGGGATTCTCTTAGGCTGGGACATGTAGGGATATGTTAGTTGTTCATGGTCTTGCATATATTCATGAAAATATTTTGAACTCTCACTTAGATAATTCGACATCTAATTTGGATTATGTCCCTAAAATATTCAAACGTTCTAGGTGAAAGCAGCAGCACTAAGGGAAAAGAGGTTTTCGAGATGTAGTTTCTATTTACATATTAGATCTATAGTAGGTCTTTGATTATATGCGAGATATTCAGTTATCATATATTTTGTTTTGAATATGTGATGTAAAATGATGGTAATGTTTCTATGTTATAAACAAAGCATTTGCAGTTATGTATCATTTAAGGTTTCAATCTTACTTTCGCATTTATGATGATGTTACCTATCTTACCTTATTGATTATTAAGTTTGATATGCTGAGAAGGTAAAATAGGATTGTTAGGGAATGATTAATGTTAAGTGTATGTTGAAAAAAAAAAATTCTCGAAATCTCGGGTTAATGCACGCTTGGAAAAGCGGGGTGTTACAGGCCATGCTCACTGCACGGCCTTTCACTGCTAATGTCCACTACATTAACTTCTAGTCAAAGATTTGAACACTTATTAATTAGTTCCTAATTAAAGAGGCAAGCACTATCCTCTATTACATGGTAGCTTTTACTTGGCTCAATTATAACCACATATGACTTTTTCTATGGTCAACCATTAATGAGGAGTTGTGCAATGGATTCAAAAATATCTTCCTTTTCTATGCTAACATAACACTAATGGTCCCCCTAAATATATGCGACTTTAAGTCATGGGAAACCCTCTTTGATTCATCCTTGGGTATTTCCCTTAATAATCCTTTTTTATTCATCCTGAGGTCATCCCCTTAATTCTTGCCCTTTTTAACATAATAAAAAAGGTGTAGTTCTAAATAGGGTCAGCAAACAGATTCTAAGAATTATCCCCCTTAAGATGCTAGATTTTCTCTCCTCTTTTGTTATAAATCTTATGTGATAATTGTGATTGAAAATCCTAATTCATCTATGATTGGGTTTTCTAATTTGACTGTGATTATAACGTTGTCAAATTCAATTTTGATAGAAATTTATCTCATATGGAGGAATATTCTCATAAATCATCTTATAATTAGGATATAATTTCCTGTATACATCTATATATGATTTTAGGTCTATAACTAGGTGCCTAGGTCACATGAAAATTTAACATGTAATAATATCACTTCTGTTGTAACAATTATTTGCTTAGTGATATTTTGTTCTTTTTGCCCATAGTTTTTCCCAATTTGGGTTTTCTCACGTAAAATTTTGTGTTCTTGTGTGATTGATGGTTTGTATTCAATCCAATTTCATAACAAAGTGGTATTAGATCTATTGGATTAAACCATCAACCATTTGCAGATCTTAGTCGTTGGATTTGATTTTTAGCATCATCATCATCTTCTTCAGTTGGATTGCCCAACACTGTTATAACTATTGCAACCATTCAGTCACTGTCGTCCTTCGAACTTCTACCGTCGACCACTCAAGCCACTGCCATCACCATCGCTCATCCCATCACCATCACCTTTCGTGTAGTCTCTCTTTTCTATTTGGGCCTTATAGTCATCTTCTTCATTACGTTTCTTGCAACTCAACTGTCGCAGCAACTCAAATTTGGTCACCATCGATCACCACCAACCAGGCTGACTTTGACATCAACCGTCGACCTCGCTTTTAGTAGCCTTTGAGTGCCAGAGAAGACAAAAGGTTTCTGAATCTGTAACTCAGTGCCCTTATACATTATGATAGACCCACAGTGACAAATTAATGACAATTTTCCTCATTATTGCCTTCCTTCGACCTCCTAACAACCATCATCCTTGTCCCCCAAGCCATTCTCTACCATTGCCTCTACTGGTCACCTCACCATTAGTCGTCTTGGCCTACAGCCATTCGTGTGATCAATGAGCCTATCCTCCTCAAGCCACGCCATCAGCAAGCCCCCAACCTTCATCAATGGTCAACCATTAATGAAGCAGTCCAAGGCTTCAACTTCACCAAGATCCTTGCCCAAATCTAGTTTAGACTAGACCTACCCAACTATGACCCTTTTCAGATCTTGTCAACCTAGATCCAGGTAAATAGATTTGCCATCCTAGATTCAAATCTGGTTTGTTACCCCGATTTAGCCCAAATTTGGTATTTTTATTTTGTTTTTAGTTGGGTTTCTTATTTAAATTATTTGATATTATTTGGGTTACTTGATGGCTACATTAAAGTACGATATTCCTTTGTTAAATCGGAATATCAAATTTTTACTATGGTAGGTTCAGATGCGTGCAATTTTGGCACTGATGGATTTAGATGATGTGCTTTTGGGCTTTGAAAAAATGTCACAATCATGGAGTATTGTGGAAAAATAACGCAAGGATTGTAAAGCATTGTCTCAAATACATCTCCATTTATTAAATCAAATTATGTAGAATGTTTTGAAAGAAAAAATCACTTCCACTCTGTGGTTGAAACTGGAACTGCTATGTATGATGAAAATTTTAACTAATAAGTTGCATCTGAAGCAAAGGTTGTATTCTCATCGAATGGTTGAAGATACATCTATTGAAAGCCATTTAACAGTTTTTAAAGAAATTGATTCTAATTTGGAAAGCATGGAGGTTAAGTATGATGACGAGGAATTGGGTATAATTTTGTTATGTTCTCTACTAGCCTCGTATTCAACATTTAGAGACACCATACTTTATTGTCATGATACTCTTACTTTAGATGAATTTTATGATGCTTTACTCTTGAAAGAAAAAAAATTGATAAGCAATTATTGGGAAATTCTAAAAATCAAAGAGAGGGTCTATTGATTAGAGAAATAACACATGATAGAAATTCTGGTGATAGAGGAAAAAGTAGATCCAAGTCCAGGAACAAAGAAAACGTTTCTAATTACTGTAAGAAGAAAGGACACATAAAGAAAGAGTGTTATAAGTGATAGAATTGATTAACTATGGCAATAATACCCAAGAGGGGGTGAATTGTGTTATTTAAAATTTGATATATAACTGGAAATTTTCTTACTTTAGAAGAACAAAACTTTGATGTAAGTTAAGGATGGTCTAAAGATTACAAAACATAAATTTTGAAATGCAAAGTAACAGCAATTAAATGATACGAGCAATGTACAGTGGTTCGGCTTGAACAAACCTAGTCCACTACCTTAACTACTCACTAAGGATTTTCAACCAAATTACTATAACCCTCCTATCACATTGGATAGGCCCTCTAGTACCAATCTAGGAAAATACAATCCTCTTACTTAGGCAAGCAAGCCCTCTAGCCAAGTTAGGTAAAAATACTACCTCCTACTTAGGTACAAGTAGGTCCTCTAGCTATATGAGCTAGGAACACAAATAGTGATACAAGAAATGAATCTATAAGAGTATGCCCTATTAGTTAAAATGTAATCAAGAACAAGAACAAGGCTAGAAAAATAATTCTACACAATTAAACATAAGCTTTGAAATAAAGAGATTTAGGGCATCAATATAGCACAATAAATGATTAGCACTTGGGAGCTATTAGATTGATCACTTTAGTGATTTGAAATCTCCATTTGAATTGTATTTATAGTAAAGGCCCATGCAACAATCAAGCCGTTGCTAGTGGAGAAAGCACATGAGAGTAGTGGACAAATAGTTGTAGTGTGTTTCTACAAAACAAACAGTCGACTGATTAGTAAAAATTCAAAAAGCAATTGACAATTACTTTGCAACTATCGACAGTTCCTTGTGCAAGTATTCTGTCGGTCGATAGATGCATAAGCATAGGTAGACAGATGGCTTGCACACTATCAAAGCAATAAGGTTTGGCATTCTGTTGGTCAACAGATGCATAAAAATTATATGCCCGGATGACAAATGATGAGGTGTTTGTCGACAGATGAGCCCCATTCTTAAGAGCAAACATATTGTCAGTCAACAGATGCATAAGCATCAGTCAATAGATTTAGGTCAAGACAAAAGGTCGGTCAATAGATAACTAACGATCTGTCCACAGATGGATGCCATTTCAAGGACAACCATTCTGATAGTCTACAGATGCATAAGCATCGGTGGACAGCTTGGATAAAATTTAAAAAATGGTCAGCAGGTCACTTTGACCTGTCGACAAATGACCTTACTTCTTTTGAAAAACTTCTCTCATTTTGGATCAATTTTTAACTAACGGCTCATACGATCTTTAGAGTATAAATTTTCATAACTATTTGTATAATGTCTTTTAATCAAGATGGCTAGTTTTTTTATAAAAACTTTTTATTTATCTTAATGAAAAACGATTTTCGCTAATAGATTTGACAAAAACCAAAAGACATTTTTCATCATCAAAACCAAATACTCACGTTTGAACATAGATCGAACATAGAACCGATAATGTGATACATCAATAAGCTGTAGAACAAACTTAAGAGACAGGAATTTGACTAGAAAGGGAAACAACTAGAAACTTCGGGTGAAACCATTGTTATTGACGATAACAATAGTGATGAGGAACTTATGGTGGTATATAATGAGGTTATTAAACCTAGTGAAGATTGGATCCTCAACACAGCATGAACGTTTCATACATCTCCTAATAGGGATTGGTTTTCAACATATAAAACTCTGACTTCTGGTGATGTATTGATGGGAAATAATTATTCTTGTAAAATTGTTGGCATTGGAATAGTTAAAATTAAGATGTTTGATGGTATCGTTCGAACTTTAACTGATATCAGATATATTCTCGATCTCAAAAGAAATTTTATTTCTTTGAGTACTCTTAATTTGAATGGGTACAAGTTTATTGGTGAATGTGGAGTTATTAAGGTTAGTAAAGATACTCTCGTTGTAAGAAAAGGTGTTATGCCCTGCAAACAAGCATGAAACTAACTAAAGACTTCCTTTCTATCCTTTGAATGAAGCATGAAAAGCACAACTTGTTGAGTAAGTGCATAATTGAACTAGGCAATGATTGAGGGTGTAATGCCCCGCTTTCGAGGGCGTGTTATGACTTGGGACAATTCTAGGACGATAAATTTTTTTCCTTTCAAACTAATCCCAAATCACATCATTCCTCTTATCCATCCCAGAATTCTCATACATTTATTCTTGAAAGAGAGAATAATCATAACATCAAACGTGGAAGCTAGAATCGAATTTGATATTTTACCTTAACATTAAATCATAAATAAATCTTTTACATCACATCACCGTTTCTCGATCTTAATCTTCAATACAAGGCTATTCATCAATGACTGAATACATACATAAATCCTCGATTAACATCAATACATAGCATATATCCTCAACTAACAATAACCCTAAACCAGGTTATACATCGTCAATAACCATAAGGTTATACATCATCGTTTCTCAAACATCAATCATAACTCATATCTTACATCATGGACTTTCAAAACGTTTAGATTTCAAGGTAGCAGAACTTAAACACATGGGCTACATTACATACATTCATCTCATTGTTCATCTCATTTTATGCCTCATTCATTCTTGTTCCTATTACAATCTCCATCTGGAATTTTTGAATATTCTAGGGGCAAAGCCCAATTAGATGATGAACGATCTAAGTAAGGGTACAAAAATCATTTTCGTGCACGTATGTAAAATGCAAAATATTCTCGTCATTTTTTACTTGAGTTGACCGCACCCAACTACTGCTCCCCATTTTTATAGCCTCTTTCCCAGGCCGAGGTGTATCGGTGCACTCTTGGTAGAGCAGCGACGCCAGTCTATAATTTCAAACTCTTTATGCGATGCATGATCAATAATATCATCGTGATTGTATGTAATTCATCATCAATACATATAAATGCAATCTACATGAGATAATGACATCAAGACATGACAACATGATAAAATCGTTTTCATCAAATCAGGTTTTGGGTTGAACCCCTTTCATACCAAACATTTTTCATAAAACTAAATCAATTTGGGTAGTACCACTTATCTCATACGCATCTCATAACATCTCGATTCTCATGCCAAGCTTCTAACGTACTCCTTCGAAACATCAACATATCCTGGCCATCATATTTATTTAATAATCAATATTCTATTTATTTCTTAATTTCCTCATAATTTCCCTTTATTTCTTCCTACTTTCCTCAAAAATTCTGTAAACATTTTCCTCACTAAATAATTCCTCAATAACCCAAAGTAAATATTCCTCAATTATTTCCTCAGCTAATTTCCAAACATTTCTCTATAAAAATTCATAAAATAATTTTTCTAATTTATTGAAATTTCTAGTGAATTTTTACTTACCTTAACTTAGCCTCTCATGCTTTCTCGGTATGTGAGTCCTGACCTCGAAATGCGTGATCGACCTTGATTTTCGTGCAAATTCTCAATTCTCACACACCATATCAATTCTCGTGCACTAACTCGATTCTCGCACATTTATCTCAATTTTTGTGCGACATCTCAATTTTCGTGCACCGCTTCGATTTTCACGCAATGCCTTGAAACTCAATCCATTTTTTTTACTAAAACATCCAAAATATTAATACGTCTTCATTTCCTAATTTTTTTGTAGAATTTTCTAACATTTTCCATTTTTTTTCTATTTTCTTTCATTTTTCCTTTTCTTTTTCTTTCTTTTCTTATTTTTTCTTCTCCTTCCTCACTCCATCTTTTTCCTCCCCTGCTTTTCTTCTTCACCGCACCTGCACATAGCTCCATGCGCGCATGGCCCAGCCACTGCACGCCACCCTCGCTTCCGTCGGCCATCGCGGTCATCTTCCCCGGCCGCCACTGGCTTTGCCGACCTCATCACGCCCACCACCACAAGCAGCCATCGCAGCAGCCCTGCTCGTTGTTCGCGTCGCCCAGCTACAATAGCAGCTTGATGGCCGCTTTCACCCCTCGTCACCTAGTAGTTGCTCGTTGCAACCAATGCCACCGGCCTCCCATGCGCCTTGGCCACTACTGCTGAGCCTTCATCGTTATGCCTCGTCGGCTATTAGAACTTGTTGGAAGCTCTACTTCACCTTATTCGTCCATGGCTGCCCGGTTATGCGGCTATCTTCGGCCTTGCTTTCTCTCCCTTGAGCTCTCGGTCCTTCTCTCTCGATCTCTCTCGCTTTTGGCTTGTTGAAGCTCTCGGCCTCTTCTGCTCCCAAGCTTTCTGCCATGTCCGATTTGGCCATCTCTCCATCTATCACTCACTCAATCTCTCTTTCTTTCTCTCTCTCTCTCTCTCTCTATATATATATATATATATAAGCGAATCTTTCCTTGGCCACCACTCTTCATCTCGAAAATCTCTCTAAAATTCCCTCAACTCGAAGCCAACATCTCAGAACTTGCCTCCTCCATGCGCATAGACAGCCTCTCCCCTGCCCCTCAAGCGTGCACATATAATACATATATATATATATATATATTTTATACTAATATAATTATAGAAAAATATATATCTGATCTCCATTTTTCACATAAATTACACTTTAGAATCCTTTAAATTGTAAATAAGCCATTTAACGACCAATTAATTTGCATTACGATGCTTCAAACCCACAATTAATAACTTCGAATTTACTCGACAAGGTTGATTTTGGCCCCGGGTCCTCATTGGGCTATTGATTCATCCCGAAACCGCCTCAAGGTTGATCCTTATGAAAAACTAGAGCCCCTTCAAGGTTCCGTTGACTTCCTGGAAGTCCCATATGATAATTCAATTTTTTAGCTTAAATCATAACTGTATTTTAGCTGTACCAAAAACTGTCTAAATTCTAATTTCTTTTACTTCCATAAATCCTATCTTGGAACTCTCATCGAGACCATAGCATTTTCCTTAGATAATTACATTTCGGGGCATTCCCTACAGTCGATTCGGTGATCTATTTTGCTATCAAACCCATTTTTTGATATTTTAATCTCACTAAAATTACGTGGCAACCTTATGTCGAAATGGGGAAGTACAGAGGGGCTACCACTTGGTCCATGAGAACCAAGGGCAAGAAAATCATGATCTAACTTAATCGAGCATTCAAATGCATTAAGCAGCCATCGATCGAGGCAATAACTCAAGAAAACTGAGCGACCACTCAGTTATAGTCAAGTGGTCCCAAAGAACTGAGTGCTCACTTGGTTATGGCCGAATGGCCTCAAAGAACTATCATAGGTGTGGGTCAAATACACCTAACCCTTGGGAACCTCTCATGAAGCCAACAAATCCTTGAAGCCAACAAATGATGGGAAATGTATGCCCTAAAGACACGTTTTATTTAATTTATGGTAAATGATGTTTTATTTTAGTCTGTTTATGGCACATATATCATTTGCATTTAACTGTTGGAAAAGTGTCCATGCTATTAAGTAAGTGATTCATGTGATGGGTCGTTCTTCACAGTTAGGCATGAATCATGGGTACTTAATATGCAAGAAAAATATTACTCTTGATCTTTTGATAGAACTGGGCATTCTATCATGATAAGATCATTGTGCAATAGATCCTAATGGAGGATGGCTTGCCTTAGCCAGTAAACAGTCCGTTTACTCTAATTGTACAAGCGCATTTGGAATGCGTAGAGTGGACCTGTGATAGAAGCTAATGACAAAGTACTGATTATCATGGAGCTAGTCTATCACTGCTACTACGTGGACGAGTACTCTAATACTTGAGTATTAGTTGGTGGTCTAGTAAACCTAGAGCTATATTCTTAGATTCACTATAGGTGAGGTCTATTAAAGATCAACAACCTTGTGAGTTGGGAGTGTGGTTTCTAATTAGCTAAGACAGACTAATACAAGATAGTTTCTGTGATTCACCCCCTTGTGATTGTCCAAGAATAATCTAATAATCCAGGGCCCTGGGAACGTGACTTGAGAGTGTGTGCTTCTGGGTAGCTCCCAGTGATAAGCAAGTACATTCGAGTAGTCACGGATTATTGGACTAGTGATCTAAGGATGGTAGAAGTCATTTAGAGAGGTGTTAGTACATTATTCCTTTCTAAATGATGGGTGTTACACAGAGGGGTATTTTTGTCATTACACTAGTAGGTCAAAGACATCGCACATGCAAAATTATTCGTGGGGTCAGTGTTGCCATATGGTGATAGTTGGAACACTTAGAATGACAAAATATAGCTACTGGGTAGCAGGGATATTTTGGTCATTTTAGCAGCCATGAATAATTTGTCTTTTGGTCCCCAGGGTAGCTCGATGTAACTCATGTATTTTTTAAATACATTTTGGCTGTTGGGTAAATTACATTGAGAGAGAATTATTTAATAGTTCATTGGGATTTAATTAATTAATTGGGCTAACCCAATTAGAGAATTAATTAAAAATGGACTTGGCCCACTAGGGTTTGGCCCACTAGGGTTTTTAACCCTAGGATGCTCCCTATATATATTCTCTCTCTAGTTGTTATTAACCCTAATCTCTGATTTTCAATTTTCTCTTGTTCACCAAAGAGAGGCCACGAGTTCGAGCCATATCTTGGAAGATCGAAAGATCTGATGCGTAGGAGCCGAAGGATCGCAGGACAGCCATCATCTCCACAACGTGAAGAAGCTGTCGCCCCTCCTCCTTCGAACGCTCCATTTCGACCGGTAATCCGAAGAAAAAGTAAGTCTCCTAGACTCAAATCAATACGAGGATAGATTTAATGGTTAAATCGCTTCCGTTGCATGCTTTGTTCCTCGTAATCGGTCCTTCACAAAGGCATGAGAAAAGAGGCCAAGTGGTGAATTGAGTAGCCTCTCGGTTATGGTTGAGAGACCTCTTGGCGCCATCCATAATAATGTTAGTCTAAGCCAGACTAGGAATAAACTGTTGGAAATGTATGCCCTAAAGACACGTTTTATTTAATTTATGGTAATGATGTTTCTTTTAGTCAGTTTATGGCACATATATTATTTGCATTTAATTGTTGGAAAAGTGTTCATGCTATTAAGTAAGTGATTCATGTGATGGGTCGTTCTTCACAGTTAGGCATGAATCATGGGTACTTAATAAGCAAGAAAAATATTACTCTTGATCTTTTGATAGAACTGGGCATTCTATCATGATAAGATCATTGTGCAATAGATCCTAATGGAGGATGGTTTGCCTTAGCCAGTAAACAGTCCATTTACTCTAATTGTACAAGCGCATTTGGAATGCGTAGAGTGGACCTGTGATAGAAGCTAATGACAAAGTACTAATTATCATGGAACTAATCTATCACTGCTACTACGTGGACGAGTACTCTAATACTTGAGTATTAGTTGGTGGTCTAGTGAACCTAGAGCTATATTCTTAGATTCACTATAGGTGAACTTAGAGCTATCTTGTGAGTTGGGAGTATGGTTTCTAATTAGCTAAGACAGACTAATACAAGATAGTTTCTGTGATTCACCCCTTGTGATTGTCCAAGAATAATCAAATAATCCAGGGCCCTGGGAACGTGACTTAAGAGTGTGTGCTTCTGGGTAGCTCCCAGTGATAAGCAAGTACATTCGAGTAGTCACGGATTATTGGACTAGTGATCTAAGGATGGTAGAAGTCATTTAGAGAGGTGTTAGTACATTATTCCTTTCTAAATGATGGGTGTTACACAGAGGGGTATTTTCGTCATTACACTAGTAGGTCAAAGACATCGCACATGCAAAATTATTCGTGGGGTCAGTGTTGCCATATGGTGATAGTTGGAACACTTAGAATGACAAAATATAGCTACTGGGTAGCAGGGATATTTTGGTCATTTTAGCAGCCATGAATAATTTGTCTTTTGGTCCCCAGGGTAGCTCGATGTAACTCATGTATTATACATTTGGCTTGTTGGGTGAATTACATTGAGAGAGAATTATTTTATTCAGAATGGTCCATAATTAATTGGGCTAGAATAAAATAATAGTTCATTAGTTTTTAATTAATTAATTGGGCTAACCCAATTAGAAAATTAATTAAATGAACTTGGCCCACTAGGGTTTGGCCCACTAGGGTTTTAACCCTAGGATTCTCCCTATATATATTCTCTCTTTAGTTGTTTTTTAACCTAATGGTTTTTTACTCTTCTTCACCAAAAAAGAGGCCACGAGTTTTGAGTCATACCTTGGAAGATCAAAAGAGAACGTTCGAGTTATGATGCGAAGGAGCTGACGGATTGCAAGACAGCCGTCATCTCCACCACGAGAAGAAGCTCCCGCCCCTCTTCCTCCTGTCGCTCCATTCCGTCTGATAATCTGAAGGAAAAGTAAGTTTCCTAAATTCTAATCAATACGAGGAAAGTTTTTTTTAAAAAATGCTTCCGTTGCATGCTATGTATCCTCGTTGATGGTCCTTCATAAACAAGATAAGCGTTATCTACAAAAAATCCTAATTTTAGATTAATTAGGATTACTCAATACTCCTCTATAAATATGAGGCCAACTTCCTCATTCAGGTATGTTCACTATAATACTCAAACCCTATTTTTGTGGTCAAGCACTCGAAGACTAACATAAGCATCAGAGGGTTTGTGCGGGAATAGTCTACTATGCTTCTCACTATTTGTCCATTTTGGCAGACCTCTTGGTTCTCCAAGACCTCTCGATTCTCCAAGGCTCTCAATTATTTGAGGCCTCTTGGTTCTCCAAGACTTCTCGATTCTCCAAGGTTCTCAATTATTTAAGACCTCTTGGTTCTCCAAGATCTCATGGTTATTTAACGCCTCTCGGTTAGTTTGGCCTCCTAATCATTTACCACGAGGCCTCCTAATCATTTGCCATAAGGCCTCTTGATTATTTTCCACAAGACCACGAGGCCTCACGATCATTTGCCTCAAGATCCCTTGATCATCCTTACCGAAAAACATTGAGATTACTTTTTCCCACCTTACAAATCTATTGTGGTATTTTGGCAACAACAAAAGGTAAAAAGAAGTATGGTTAATTGCATGTTTTGCAAGATTCTACTATTACATGTGATGCTTCTATTTCTACTTCTTTATCTGATACCGATATCACTCAGTTATGGCATATGTGTCTTGGACATATAAGTGAAATAGGTGTGGATGAATTGAGTAAAAGAGGACTTCTTGAAGGGTAGAGTATTGGAAAACTAGAGTTCTATGAACACTATTTCTTCAATTAGGAAAAATAAGTCAAATTTAACAAAGGCATTCACAATATAAAAGGTATATTGGACTATGTCCATTCTGATCTCTGGGGTTTGGCCAAAGTACCATCTAAAGGTGGTGCCAAATATATGTTGACTTTCATTGATGATTTCTTTAGGAAAGTCTGAGTATTCTTCTTAAACCAAAAGGCTAATGTTTTTGCTACTTTCAAGTAGACTATTATTGAGAAACAAACTAAGAGACAGATTAAGCATCTCCGTACAGATAATGGATTAGAATTCTGGTTAAATGAATTTAATGATTTCTGCAGCAAAGAATGAAGTCTAAGGCATTTAATAATTCCAAGTACACCAAAATAAAATGGTGTAGCCGAGCAGATGAACATAACCTTGATGGAAAAGGAATGGTGTATGTTGTCTAATTATGGTTTATCTAAGTCTTTTTGGGTCAACCCTAATTATATGGCATATTTTTTGGTTAATCAGTCTCTTTTGTTTGCTATTGACAAGAAAACTCCAGAAGAGTTATGGTCAGGTACTCCTGTAAGTTATTTTGATTTAAAAATTTTTGGATATCCCGCATTTGTCCATGTTGATAATGGTAAATTAGAACCAATGTCTAAACGGTGTCTCTTCCTTAGTTATAAATTTGGTGTTAAGGGTTATGTTAAGCTCATGGGTAGGACAATAAGATTTTGATGATAAAAAAAATATTTTTATTAAAAATAATTTTAAATATTTTTTAATCAGTTCTTTGTGAAGAAAGAATGTTTTTTTTCATGTCCTTGTATCTTAAGTCGACTGAAGTAAGGTAGAAAGTTGGTATCTAATCTTACGTAAGTTCAGTCGACCTAAGATTAACTTTAGTCAACCTAAGTTGTACAAAATATTTTTAGACAACTTAAGTCAACCTAAGTGGTAATTTCAGTCGACCAAAGTTGGTCAGAATCTTGGGCTCTTGTCTTAGATCGACCTAGCCTTCGATTAAAGTTATGCAAATAGTTGTTGGACAACTTAGGTTGACTGAAGTGTTGCCTTCAGTCAAACGAAGTCCAACTATCATCTTTGTTCCTCTTTGTTTTCTCATCTTTTTTTGTTGCTTGTTCAAAGATAAATTTTATATAAATGTTTTTCTATTTTTACTTTAAAAATCATACTTTGATATGCATATCTTTTCCTCATGCAAAAAGTAAAAATCTCTTTTTGAAGAAAGGGTGTTTTGACTTCACTTTTGCAAATTCTGATTTTATTGTCTCTAACTCTCATGAACTTTTTATCTCAAAAAGGTTATGGTTAATCTTGTTATCGGGTTGTCTCTTCAACTTTCTCAGATTGATCTTTTGTACAATGTATTTTCTCTAATGTGGTTGTAAGCCAAGATTCTTACAGATATTGGTTGGAGATTAAAAAGCCTAAAGATTTTTCAAATTTCAAAATTATCTTTTGCCCCTCTTTGTAATAGCTACTTCTCTGGAGATTTTTATATATAGGGTGAGTATGGAGGCTAAAAAATAGATAGAAAAAATTGTGACAGAGCATTCAAACAAGAGTAAGAAAGCTCAAGTGTTGGAAGTGTGCTGGCTGGTGGAATTCTCAACCTTGGTGACTTGTTTGAACTTATCTCTGGTTGTAAGTTTGTTGTTTTAACTCACTTCTTATGTGAGGGGTTTGCATTTTCTAGCTGTATGCTAATGGTTCTTGCTTAGGCAAGGGATTGTGTGTTGGTTTTAACTCTAACTAAAAGCTAATGTTATATTTTCCCTAGTGATACCCTCAAGCTTAGTCTTGGGAGAAAGAACTAGGTTGTTAAGAGCTGAACCTCTATAAAAATTCTCATGTTCTCTATGATTGTTTGATTTTATTGTTCTTATTCATATTGCAATTATCATTTAACAAAATCACATTTTAAGAGTTTTCAACAACAACTAAAATTATAAATTTTCAAAAAAACCCCAATTCACCCCCTCTTGGGTATTTTTTTGGGCAATAGTTTATAAGTTATGGGATCTAGAAGTGTCTAAAGTTGTGATTAGCGGAGATGTTATTTTTGATGAAATTGCTATGCTTTGTGGTTTGTTTACACTAGAATCTAACCCTATAGGTCATTAGAGTTTCAATATTTAGGTGAAGCTTGAAATTGATAAGAGTCAAACATCTAAGTTGTCGTCATCATCTTAGATTAAGTCAAGCCCTAAGTCAAGTCGTAAAGCAAGTACTGGTCCATCAGATTATTGTATTTGCTAAAGATAAATCTAGAAGAAACATGAAACCTCCTTAAATGTATGTTGAAGCTGATCTTGTTGCCTATACCTTAAGTGTGGCTGAAGATGTCAATTGCAGTGAAGAGCCTTCCACTTATTCTGAAGCAATTAGTTGTGTTGAATTTGGGAGATGGATTACAACAATGAAAGAAAAGATGAAATCCTTACACAAAAAATGATACTTAGAAGTTGACGAGACTACCCGAGGATAAGAAAGTAGTTAAGTGCAAATGGATATTCAAGAAGAAAGAAGGTACACTAGGAGTTGAAAAATTGAGGTACAAAGCTAGGGTTGTAGCGAAAGGGTACAGTTAGGTTCTAAGTGTGGACTTCACAGACGTATTTTCCCTAGTTGTGAAGCAAAGTTCCATTCAGGCACTCCTTGGTATTATGGCTATCAAGATCTTAAACTTGAACAATGGATCTTAAGACAGTGTTCTTACATGGGGAAGTTGATGAGGATATCTATATGCAACAACTAGAGGGTTTTAAACTTCCAAGAAAAGAAGACTATGTGTGCTTGATAAAGAAGTCTCTATATGGCCTGAGACAGTCTCCTTTGCAGTGGTATAAAAGGTTTGATTCCTTTATGATTAAGCACATTTTTAAAAGATGCAATTATGATAGTTGTGTTTATTTTAAAAGGAAAAAGAATAGGTCTTTTATATATATGCTTTTATATGTTAATGATATGCTAGTAGCATCGAAAGATAAGGATAAGATAAAGAGATTGAAAGCTTAGCTCGACAAGGAATTTGAGATGAAAGATTTGGGAGCAACAAAGAAGATACTTGGAATGTAAATTTCAAGAGACAGGGAGGCATGTAAATTATATCTAAGTCAAAAATGATACATTAAGAAAGTCTTGACTAAATTCAATATGCAAAAGGCTAAACTCATAAGTACTCTACTAGCTGCACATTTTAAACTTTTATCGAGCTTATCTCCTCAGTTAGATGCTAAAATTGACAAAATGTCAAAAATTCCATACTCTAGTACAGTGGGTTGTCTCGTGTATGCTATGGTTTCTATACTCCCTAATTTGGCTCATGTAATAGGTGTGGTCAGTAGATACATGGCTAACCCTAGTAAAGAACATTGGAAGGCAGTCTAATGGATTCTTCGATATTTGTGTGGTACCATTAATGCCTATTTACAATTCAAAAACTCTAGAGATGGAGTTATACACTTTGTTGATTCTAATTTTGTAGGTGATCCTAACAAGAGAAGATCGCTTATTAGGTATATTTTCACCAATAGTGGTTGTGCTAGAAGTTGAAAATTTACCTTACAGTCCACCATTGCCATGTCTACTACAAAAGTAGAATATATGGCAATTACTAATGCTGTTAAATAAGCTATTTAGCTAAAAAGGATAATTGGTGAAATCAGTGAGAATCTTCATGACAATATAGTCTATTATGATAGTTAAAGTGCTATTTTTCCCACAAAAGATTAGACATTTCATGAGAGAATGAAGCACATTGATGTGTGATATCATTTTATTTGGGAGATTATTACTCGTGGTGAAGCTATTGTGAGAAAAATTAGCACTCATGAAAATCCTGTAGATATGTTGACCAAATCCCTACCTATTGCAAAGTTTAAGCATTGCGTGGATTTGATTGTTATTCGTTAGGGAGATTAATTCTATGTGATTTAGTTGGAAGAAAGAATTCTAAATAATTTTGTTTGTGGATTTTGAGTCATGGTGAAGATTTGTGATAATTATTACTCAAAATATTAATTCATCTATGATTGGATCTCCTAATTTGACTATGGTTATGACTTTGAATTTAACTGTGATTATGATGTTGTCAAATTCAATTTTGACTGAGATTTATCTCATCTGGAGGAATATTCTAATAAATCATCTTCTGATCAGGATATGATTTTCTTTATACATCTATAGATGATTTTAGGTCTATAAATAGGTGCCCAATTCACATGGAATTTTAATGTGTGGAAATATCATTTTTGTTATAACAATTATTTGTTTAGTGATATTTTGTTTTTCTTGCCAGTGGTTTTTCCTAATTTGGGTTTTCCACTTAAAATTTTGTGTTCGTGTGTGATTAATGGTTTGTTCATGGTTTGTATTCAATCCAATTTTGTAATAACTAGTTAACGGGGTGAGGTTTTTGTGTCATCTAATTTGTATAGTGGTATTGGTGTTATGATGCATACAGGATGCTCAAGGGGCTAGGTGGCAGGAGGAAATGGTCGACCGGTTCTTCCGAGGCTGTCAACCATTTTGCTAAATGCCCAAACTATTGATCAATTTCCTCAAACTGTTGACAATTCAGCTGGGAAGCGGGAAGCTGTTAACAAGTCCCTCAAGGTTGTCAATAGTTTTTATTCGAGTGTAACTTCCCAGGCCGCCCAACTAAGGCAGTGTGAAGTGGGTAAGGAGATGGAAGTTCTTCTAGAAGGCTTTGGCACATGAGGAGGCTTCCACTAACTCCTTAAAAGGGCTGAGGATGCATTAGATTGAAAGAAAAGCTTGTTTGCTCGGGCAGTAGAAAGAAATAAGAGAAAAAATAAGAAGGAAAAGAAGAAAGAAATGAAAAGCAAGGAGGAGGCTGCAACAGGGCACTTCTAGCCCTTCTTTTTCACTTTTAGGTTGTCTAAGGAAGCTCCTCTTCCTTCTTACCTTCTCCATGGATTGATTTCTCTACTTTCAGCTATCTTTGGGTCTTTGGGGTTGTAAGCTCCTTTAAGGGGTAAGTTTTTGGTGTTTCTTCCAAAAGCTTGAATAGGGTTTGACTCTTGCTATGTTTCTTCATGGAATAATTCCTAACCATGTTGGGATAGGTTCCTATAGGGTGTTGAGGTGTTGTGGGTGCAATTCGGGTATGTATGCATGCAGATTTCTGGGTTTGGTTGCACTGGCTGTCGACCAATTGGGCTAGTTGTCAACCGTTTGGGTGCTTATGGAAGGGAGCTATCGATCATCTTGAGAAAGCTATCGACTGTTTCCCTTGTTGTTAATCGGTGGTTGGAAACTATTAACTGCCACTACCTATATTTGTTGTACAACATTGCATTGTGGCATTAGGCATCGAGTTTGCACTTCGAGTGGATCATATGATATGTGTGCTTGAGCAAAGAGATCGTAGGGTCACTATAAGCACTAGCATTGCATTGAATGTGTACATCTATATGGGCGAAGCACAGCTTGATGCTTATTTCGCCATTGTATTCTCTATGTGTTGCATTGCATGGTTATTGATGCGCACAATGTATTTATCCTGAGGATATACCCACGAGCTTCAACTCAAGTGGTTAATATACGAATTTCAACTCAAGAGGTTAATATACGAGCTTCGGCTCGAGAGGTTGATATACAAGATTAGGCTCAAGAGGATGGGTTATGTGAGCCCTAGTTCTTAGGCATATGCCAGCCAGTTCATGGTTGTGACAGATTTGTAAGCAAAACCCTGGGTACCAGTATGTGTGCCTTAAGTTGGCCTCATGATTCGTTATATGTGCATTGACGCATTGCAGGTGGATGTATATTATGGTGCTTCATGGCATGGATTGCATGTAATGTATGGGTGATGTTTATCCCTAACCTTGTATCCCTTTTTTATTCCATTATGCTTGCAGAGTATTGTGACTCACTCTTGCTTTACATCATTTTAGGTAAGGGAAAAACGAAGGCTAAGGGCGAGTGTAGAGATGTCTGACCTAGTGGGTACATATGTGTGTATAGGGGCATCCTAGCTAACGAGTCCTGGGGGAGTTTCCTTGATCTTGGGTGCTAGAGGGCATCTGTTCCACCCCTTGTGATGTGTTTATATATGCCTCTGTGTTGTTAGGGGTTATGCACTGCTTTTATTATCTCTACACCTTTTTAGGCCAGTTTGTATGTAAATGTACACCATGCTTCCGTTCTACCAACTAGTTGCTGATGTGGCCATGTTGTTGTAATCTTTTATTTGTTTTTTTCTTCCTAACACTCTAACTCGGCTTCCTTGGCTTTTGGCATATCTGGGGTGAGGTTCTTACAAATTTCATAACATCTTATGATTTTATAGGCTGAGGATGAGGTTGTCATAGGATGATGAGAACATTAAGCAGCCATCTTGAATCTTGTGAGACACGAAGTTGACATCATTAAGATTCGCTACTCTTCCTTAAGCTTCTCTATGCGAGAAGAAATATGTTATAGAGTAGACATAATTTGCTCTAATGTTACTCCTCCCCTATGGCTATGTTAAGATGCGCTTCCCGAGAAGATGCAGTGTTGAGGTGCTGTAACACTCACCCTACATTTGTCACTTTTGATATTCTTTTTGGGTTAAATTGGATTATTTAGTAGCTATTTATGTTCGAAGAAAGGGTGAGGTGTTTAGACTCACCAGTGCACGAGTGTGATTGTAGCAGAATTTTATTTTTACCATGCAAGTCCAGGTCGATTCATAGGGAGATTACTCATGGAAGGAGATAACCACACCAGTTCACTTAATTAATGAGCTAATAAGATGAGATTAAACTAAGATGCAATGTAACTGTAATCTGGATATGGAGAAGTCTTGGGTCAAGACAAATCTGGTGCCAAACCCAGCTGATTCACCATATAGCTTTCTTTGATGTAACTAAAAGTTCAAATAGCTTGGAGTTTAATCATTAAATATACTACTGAGATGATGATAACTCTTTGTTTAAGCAACCTCCATATATGGCATGGAGACTCTATGTTAAGCAGCCATCATAAATTAATGTATAAATAACGTTTTAAGAAAATAATTACTCGGGCTTAGGTATGAGAACATTTCCAGATCAAGCAATTCCCATACGTGGCATGGAAACTCTAAGTTAGGCATACAAACCAATCCAAGCTTGAGATTTTCATTAAGAACATTCCTCAAGAAATTTTTTCTTCTATTACTTGAACGTTTGAAGTTCTGCTATCTTGGTTCATTAGTGGCTTTGGGCACCATCTTAACCCAAAGATTGAATTAGCCACACATCTTCATGGGAAGTGCACCACTAAAACTAATCTCAACAGATGATTACGAGAATAAAGAGAAAATAACCGGGAACAGACAATAAGAACTAGATAAACTATTGTTGCATTGATTACTAAAACGAACTACAACTTGAAAAGAAAAAAAATGGACTTGTAATGTATCTGGAGCAAAACTCAAAACTAGGAACGAAGAACAATAACTTAAGTGCAAATATTTAAAGTACAGATAAGAACTGAAACTAAAAAGAAAAAGAAAGAAAGGACTTTCAACTTTCCAACGATCCTCTTCCTTTTGTATTTTTTTGATTATTCTATGCTCTCCACCTCCTTGATTCCAAAGAATGTTGGTTCCCTTTTAAGCTTGTCGCGCATGGAAGAGGGGACCACTTGGTGTAAAGTTGTTCAAAAAGTTCGCTGAATTTACCTTAGAGCCACTGTGTTCATTTGTGCATGTCAGAGAGTTTTCGGATCTTCATCGAATGTGCAATCAGGGATATTCAAATGTGTGCTTGATTTTCCTTGGCCACTTGGATCATTCCAATGAATTCAAGGCTCATTCGAATGAATTTCATGCATTCTTGTTCATTGCACGGTGATTTCTTCTGTCATTCGAATGCAACGGTGAATCCATTCGAATGAATTTATAATTTTTCTCTTGACTTCTTCCTAACATTTAAATGACTTAGGAACTATTCGAATGCTATTATTTTCATCCGAATGCTCTTGGGTAAATACGAATCACCTTGATTTCTTGAGTTGCTTCTTCTTATTCGAATTACTCGACCTTCATTCGAATAGCTCTTCTTTCTTCTTCAATTACATTCGAATGACTTAGTCTTCATTTGAATATGTCTTCATTGTTTCAATACGATTTGTTCATCCGAATATCTTCTCATTCAAATGACTTAGAAGACATTCGAATGTATACAAATTACCTTAACTCCCTAATTTGCTGCTTCTTATTTGAATTAGGCCAACCTCATCCGAATGCATTCCCGATGGTCTGCATATTCAAATGATCTTGACTGGCTTCCATTCGAATTGCTTCATCTTTAAATATCTTTTGAAGACTCATTTGAATTACTTAGCCTTCATTTGAATGGGTTAGACTTCATCAGACCATCTTTATTTCTTGGCTTCTTCTTTTTTTCCTCTTTTGATCATGCCTTTGAAGAATTAATTCAACCCTTGATCTATTTTTCTTCCTTTGGGCTGCAACAAGCATTCTTTGATATTTTTAGTTGATTAAATGGATTAAGAGGTAATAAAAATACAACAAATTTTTGGCATTTTTGAGCATCAATCATGAGGTGGCGTTGTAGGGGATGCAATAGAAGGTGGTTGAGAAAGAACTTCGAATAAAGGTCCTACAACCAATCCCAATGTGTTGGAGGGTCCTGCAGTATCTTTAGCTACTAGTGCATTGCTAGTACCAACTTTGGGCATCTTCCAAAGGCCATCCTCTTTGTACAGTTTCATTCGATGAAGTACGTGATGAATGTGTCATATGGTGAAGAAGGTATGGCTCAATTTCCAGATGTAATAATACAAAGGGAACAAAGAAGAAAAGTGATGATTATACCAAAGATAGTTTACCTTTGCTTTTGAATTTGATGGACTCCTTCATTTGGTCAATTATGTATATTTCAATGTTAAATTTAATATTCTTAACAATACACCACATCATTAGGAGAATACTAGAAGTGACAAAATGAAAAAAAGCCACCATGAATATTGATTGTAGTGACTATATAATGTTGTAAGAGTCGATGCTCAAGATTAAGAAAGTCATGGGAGCTAGGATGTTTAGAGGGATTAAAAGGTTCTTCTTTTCTAGTAAAGAATGACCATATTTCATTAAGGTCATAATCATCATCGATTTCATCTAATTTAGGATATGTTATTGGGAGAGTAAAGATGATGTTTAGTTAATTTGGGGTGATAGAATACTCAAAACAAGAATATGAAAGTAAAGAGTATGATCATCTAATTTCGTAGGAGAATATGAAAGTAAAGAGTATGATGTTTACTTAATTTAGGATAGCAGTGGATGTTCAGGTTTGATATTTTTTCCTAGCCCATGTTGACTATCCATTTTCTAAGATTTTTTTCAAATTGAATTTTGGAAAAATTAGCCTAGATTATGTTCCTACTGGGTAGAAATCCCTTTGAAAGGCATTTAGTGTTATGACATTTTTGAGCAAAATTAAGAAACTTTAATTGAAGAGTTTGAGTAGATGCTGGGTCATGTCATCTCTTTCCTCTTTCCTTAGATGTGGAAACAACATTTGATGGAGTTCTTTGGTTAAGATACATGAACAAATTATTTTAGAGGAGAGATTTGAGAATGATTTGCAAAACATAAATAAAATGTATCCCTGTACATTAAATCTAATGAAATTTGGTGGAGATGATGATTTTGAACAAGAAGAATTGCATACTCAAAGTTTTTCATAGAAATTTGATGAAGATTCAAATAATTTTTTAGAGCAGACAACTCGTATTCGAGAGATGATAGCAGTGGTAATCAAGTAAATTAATTTCTAGGGCTTATTACACGGTTTAAATACTTGATTTTTCATGCAACATTAATTGTGTAATACCTATTTGTTACTTGAGTAATGTATCCCTGTACATTAAACCCTTAATATGTTGCTTGAGTATTCTGAATTGTTTACTTGAGTAATGCTTCAAGATATTTGAACCCTACATAGATGTTACTTGAGAAATATTATTAGTTATTTGAGTAATAGTTACTTGATTTCTTAGGTTAGTATGTTACTCAAGTAATAAATCTCCATTACTTGATTAATTCTCAACTGCTTGCAGTATTTTATGGGATACTCGATTAATGTTTAGAGTTACTCAAGTAATCATGAATGAACCTTGAAAATCACATTTTTCACTTAAATCTAGTGAATTTTCTATTGTATCATATTTTTCGGTATATGAGAAAATGTGTTTGATGAGAAATCTATCTTCGAGAAAATCATATTTCGAAATAGGCTTTTATATTTTGAAACAATGCATAAAAAGTTTTTAGGCGTGAAAGCTTAAATGTTTGAAAGAATCCAAATGCATGAATAGTGTTTCAAAACCAAGTGTTCATGTTTCGAAATAGTCTTAGCCCAAGGTTAAATGTTTGTTAAATCCTCATATCATATTTCGAAACCTATCTTGAATTTTAAGAAGTATGTTTCGAAACCTACCCTATCATGTTCCAAAACCTATGTCTCTGTTTGCAGAACATTCAATCGTTTTTGAGTTGCATATGTTTTGAAGAAAGTTTTCAAAGTATGTTTCGAAACCTCATACCTATGTTTCGAAACCTCTGACTCTGTGTCAGCAGAATATTTTCAAAACCAAGTAGCATGGGAGCTGAATGTGTGTTTAATCAAAAAGCATTTAAATATCTTTTTAAAGTAATTTCTCCATGCCCTGCAATCTCTTTTCTAAATGACTAAGTGGAGAATGTTTTTTTAGATTCCTCTAGGATACTGTCTCCCACTTGTCTGTGTCTCTAAGTGCTTTGTCCAGCTGGAAGGTCTGATGTTTCAAAACCTTGGTCTATTTTTGTAATGTTTCGAAACACAGTATGTATGTTTTGAATTCTACTTTTATGATATTACCTCTAACGGCTATTTTTAGTCAGAACTTTGTTTCTTAGTATATATAGCAGGTCTTTAAAGATGAAAAGATATATATACACCTAAGAACAAGAAAGAGTAAGCACTTATTCATTCATACTCTCAAGAGACACAAGTTACATTCACAAGCACATGTGAAAGAAAATATTTGACAAGCATCCAACGAAGATCCTTTGTATCCATCTTCAAGTGTGCTGTGTGAAGTGAAAAAGGAGAAGCAAGCTAAAGCATTCTTTCATCTAAGCTCTCCTACTCTCAAACCAAGAAGGTTTGTACAGCTGTGTTTTGGTAAGTCGTTTTCATTACGTAAATCCATTGGGCTGTAAGAGATAAAATTTATTTATCTTTTTTAAATTTGTAAGGTTTGAGTTGAGCCTAAAACTCACAAGTTGTAAAGCTCAAGTTTATCCCCAAAAAGCTCATTGTAGTGAAGGTTTGCGTTGAGCCTAAAACTCACCGTGTAAGGTTTTAGGGTGAACCAAGATAAAACCCTTAGTGTGTTGATCACTAGTGAAAGTGATTGTGGTTGAAAATCCTTCAAGTGAGTAAGCTTGAAGGTAGTGGAGTAGGCAGGTGCCAAATTAGTATAAATCTTGTGTGCAAGTGCCTTGATTATTTCTTTTGATTATTGGTGCTATCTGTGAATTCAAAAGAATCAGTTTTCAAAAATTAAAGAAGTTTCGAAATAAGCAAATCAGAGAGAAAGGTTTTGAAACATACTATAGTAGGTTTCGAAACACACATTCCAGTAAGTTACATTTAGAAACATACTCACCTGTGTTTCGAAACATACTTAACAGAGAGGTCAGTTTCGAAACACACTCCTTCAGATTTTGAAACCCAGTATCCTGCAAGCTAAAGTTGTTAATTTATCAAAAATTTACCCAACTCCTAATTCACCCCCCCCCCTTTTGGGGTATATTTGTCATTATATAGAACTAACATTTTCCTCATATTTCAATTAACCCCAATTCATTTCTAATTTTAAAGAATTGTTCATTTTCTAAAGTTTTAGTGAATCTGTCAACCAATTGATCCTTGGTGTTTACATATTCTAAAACCACATCCCCCTTTTGAACGTGATCTCTTATAAAATAGTGTCTTATCTCAATATGTTTCGTTCTTAAATGATGCACTAGATTTTTGGACAAATTTATGGCACTTGTGTTATTATACTTGATTGGAATGTTGTTTAACTTGATACCATAATCTTCCAATTGTTGTTTAATCTAGAGTATTTGTGCATAACAACCACTAGTTGAAACATATTCAGCTTTGGTGGTTGAACTTGCAACACCATTTTTGCTTTTTTATGACTAGGAAACCTTCACAGTAGCTAATAAGTGTTTCATTCACTATGCAACAACTACTAAATGTTCTCTTTACTTCAAAATTTTTCTCCTGAAGTCATGGTATGTTAGCTGGGATCGAACTATTATCTACTTGGACATATAACTTGGCAGGGGAATGCAATTCAATTTAATTTTTACTGAGCAACAGCATGTTAGCTAAGGTCTGCCTTTGTTTACTTAAGTGTTCTTGTTTGTGACCTACTGGACATGCGGCTCAACCTTTTATCAGTTGCAAGCTAAGATGTCTCTGAGGTAACCAAAGTTAAATTCATGTGTGAGACAATATCAGACATGCTCGTATGCGTGATGAAAATTCATTATAAGTTGTTCTGAGATCAGTTAAAAAAAAAAAAAAAAAGAGCTCAAGCAATACAACGAGGCATTAACTCTAAGGAGCCGCATCTTGGGGAGCCCAGTCTTGGGCACCTTCAGAAGACAGGTCGACTTCCACTTGGTTCGGCACAGAGGAAGCTAGGATAGCCTCCTTCTCAGCAGCTTAATCAGTGAACTTCTTCACCTCTTCCACCACCTCTTCACCAAAGAAGGAAAAGTCCAGCTTGGGGCGCTCCTCCCACAAAGTGTAGAGGAACTGGCAGCAGGTCTTGGATTCCACTTCCTCGCACTCCTTGGACACCCGGGCTTTGACTCTGACCTTCACTTGTAGGCTTCTTCGAGCTTCTTTCTGGTCACCTCTGCCTCCTTTAATGCAACGTCAGCTCGCCCCAAGGCCGACTCCAACACATGTTGAGTTCTGTTTAGCTCTGTTGCGGCCTTGTTTAGCTTTGAGTTGAGGTTGGAGGAGAGTGTTTCGCGAGCTTCAACCTCAGGGGATAATCTCTCCCCTATTTCTTTATAGGCCTCCTCAACACTCTTTAGCCTCAGTCCCAGACCTTCAGCATTGCTCTTAGCTTTTTGGGATTCACTGGTTAAAAAGGCAACATCTTCTTCAATTTCTTTTTCTCCTCTGCGAGTTCTCCTAGGCACTTTTGAGTTCTTATCTCTCATCTGCAAGCTCAGAGATATCTTCTTTTTGTTTCATCATGCCTAGGGAAGCCTGGAGAACATGGAAAGTTAGTTCCTGAGGGAAAAAATAATAAGCAATGTAGACGAGATCAAAGGAAGCATCTTACTAAGAGATTATGGTAAGCAATGAAAGTGGAGAGTTGCTCGCCCTTAAGTTGTTCCTTCTCTAGGAACTTGATGAAAGTACTCAAGATCCCATCCAAGCCATCGAGAAGAACACCGAAGTATGCCCCTCCCCCTCCCCCCCACAGGCATAGACTCAGGTGTAACCTTCTCAGATGAGGCCACCACCTTCTTTCTTTTCTCTTCTTGGCTTAGCTAAGAAGGAGGGCGAGCTGGAGGAAGGCCTTCTTTTGCTCCCGACAGTAGGGTGAGCTCAGACCTTGCGGGCTACGATTGTCTCGCACTTGGCTGTTGTAACACCCCACTTTCTTGGGCATTTTATAACTTAGGATAATTCTGGGATAATAATTTTTTTTCTTTTAAATCTAATGCTAAATCATATCATTCCTCATATCCATCCCAAAATTTTCATAGATTTATCTCAAAAGAGAATCATCATAAACATCAATTGCGGAAGCTAGAATCGAACCTCAACATACTTCGAACCCTAATAATTTTACATGATCGTTTCAAACATAATTAATAATACAAGGTTAATCGTCATCATAGCATAAGTCTGTCAACATAACTTGAAACATGACAAAAGTTTTTCAACATGAATTGAAACATAACAAAACAGGACTGTACATAATAGGATCCTCATACAGAAACTAAATGCATAAATACTTTATTTGCACCTGTAATGCCCTGAGTGAGTACAACTCATTCCATTTCTGTGCCTTTTCTACAAACCCCATCTAGAATGTTTTGAATGTTCTAGGGGCAAGGCCCACATTAGATGCTGAATCATCTAAGTAAGAGTACATCATTTAATGCATGTGTACGAATGGAATGCACATATCGTCCTTACTCTCATGTTTTGGTTAACCGCACCCAACTGTTACTCGTCATTTCTACAATCTTCCTGCCAGACCGAGGTGTATGGGTGCACCCTTGGCAAAGTAATGACGTCAGTCCCTAATCCCAAACCCATGCAATGCATGACCGTGAATCTCATCGTGCTCATATGCATATATCATCACTAGAAAATGTAAATGCAATCTACGTGATGCATAGCATACCATAACATGATAACAAAAGGCTTTCGTGAGACTGGGTTTTGGGTTGAAAATGCTTACAAGTCCTATTCATAAACTAAATCCAGTTGAGTAGTACCACTTAGCTTTCACAGAGTTCAGTATATCTCGAAAAGCGTGTACCACCTCATTTTTTTGTGTTAAATCTTGAAAATAGCACAAACTACTTCACCTCAAATCCCAAAGCACCCCATCTAAGACATTTATTTAAATAATCATCAAAACCTATTTTTTCATAATTTTCTTGCATTTTTCTCTATTTTTCTCCAATTTTCTTCTCTAGCATTTCAAAATAAATGCCTACATGAAAATTTTTCCAAATATTTTTACATGAAAATTCCTAAAATTAAATTTGGAAAATATTAAAAAAAAATTCAAAAAAACCTGACTGGCCACGTGCCTGCACACACTAGGGCGAGTGGCAGCGCGTGAAGGCCGGCGCATGAGCTTCATGCGCCGGTCGTCTTCTCCGACATTAGCAGTCACCGACGATGAAACCAACCACACGACCTTGAAGCCCTCTTCAAGTCGATCACAATGGTATACCTCGATGCTCGAAAGGAGGTCTAGAGGTACCCCAATCGAGGTTTACAGATTTAGCCAAACATATTGCCTCTCTTTTCCGGCCAAGCCTCGAAACCCCCTCAAATGACTACCAAAACGCCTCAAATTCTCCATAGTTCACCCTCATCTCATGGGCAATAAAAGCCCCTTATTTTCATTCCTCAATTCGTTCAAAAACGAGGTCGATTTGAAGCTCTAAAACTTACAAAACCCTCTACCAAACTTCTTCTATTTATAACCAAATTCGAACCCCCAAACGACAATTCTCGCTTCATCCAAGGTCACTAACTTACTTTCTTGTCCCAAATGAGTCCAAAATCCATTGAAAATGCCCTCAAAATTGATTTTTAGTGGCTAAACTTTCAGCCACTCTTGGCCGAAAGTTGGCCAATTCTGACGTGATTTTGGTCGTTTGTTAGCCAAGAAGATTGTCTTGGCCTTGCTCCGAGGCCCCTCAGCCACTTCCTCGGGTCTCCCATGGCCGATTTTGGTGATTGAATGGTTGGTTGGCCATGGTTGCTTCTCCTAAAAATTACTCTTCCACCCCCTCAATTTCTGAAATGCACTTTCGGCCTTTTCCACGAAGTCCCTGAGTTTTCCCAAACTTCCGTTGAGACCCTCACATTCTAAACTTCTCATTTGACCCCCGAAGTTTCAAAAAATATGTTGTTTCAACCTCCCTCCAGAATTTTAAAAAATTACACTTACGCTCGAATCTTCATTTTGGCTGAAAACCCTTTTGTTTCATCCTGAAACCATTGAAGGGTTGATTTTTATGCTATATTTGTCTTCTATGAAGGTTTCGTTGTCTTTTCGAAAGCCTCTTATGATGATTCAATTTTTCAGCTTGAATTGAAGCTACATTTTAGTTATACCAAAAACTGTCTCGATTTCGATTTCTTTTAATACCATAAATTCTATCTCGGAACACCCATCGAGACCATATCATTTTCCTTAGGCATTTACACTCTGAAACATTCCCTACAGTCGATTCGGTACTCATAACTATAAGAAATTTTACTTAAGTCCTAACTCTTTTGATAATTTCACCTATGACCCACGTTAAAATTACTTTTGAGCCCTTTTGAAAATATGGGATGTTACATCTGTAGCCGCGGCCACCTCATGCTACGAGGTAGGGGTGGGCTGCACATCAAGGATCAGCTCTGGCAGGGACAGTGCAACTGTTGTCATTTGGTCGGGGCCAGCTAAAGCGACGATGTCGTGATTCTCACTAGTTCCCTCAGAATGAGACTTCGTTCTTCAGACACTAGCACTAGAAGGAGATGAAGAAACGAAAGTAGGAGAAGTCCTGAATTGGTCAGGCTCACGTTCACCATTGCAGCAGACTCATTCCTCGCTCCATAAGCTACCTCACGTTCCTCGCTCGAGCTTTCACTTACATCCACTGCCTTGAAGATAGACTCGATCTCTTTTTTGCTTCAAAGTTCGATGTCCTTCTTATGCCTAATGGACTTACAGTCGAGAGCTTCAAGCTCCTTAGCCTCAGTGTGGGTGAGCTTAGGTTTTCAGCCAGAGACGTCTACAAAATAAAAAAAAAAAAAAAGAGAGAGAAAGAGAGAGAGAAGTGAGTTGAAGTTCTTGAAAGTCTGTGAAAGGATGATGTGCCCTAAGACTCACCTACCTGGTACGAGGACAAAGCTAAAATTCCTGAGGTTGGGAAGGGAAACCAAGAGATGTAGAACCAATGGGTCTTATATTGGCCCACATTAGACTTCCCCTTGGCTTTGCCTTGGGGCAAAAGTTTCTTATAGTTGGATCAATGGGTCGACATGTTGTACAGAAGTGAGTTGAAAGATGGAAAGTCCGAGGTCGTTTAGGAGATCTATGAGGTAACTGGAACAGGGAACTTGAAGCCGAACTTCAGGTGTTGGGGGCTAACAGTAATGAACCCCTGTGGAAGATAGGCTGCTTGATCATTCAGGGAAGGCATCATGATGCGGTAGCCTCGAGGTTGTCGATACTCCAAAGCGTATCCCTTGAGAACGCCAAATATCGCTTTGGAAGGGTAGTGTTTGAACACCTCGTGAGCTCGACACTCCTGCTTAGCTCGGAGGGTCACAACAGGATCAGTGATTGCAGTAAGTCCCTTAGCGACCTCAGTATGCTGAGAGGTCGCTTCGTGCACAGTTTGCACCCCTTCTTCGCTACGATCCTAATAGCTTGGGGTGTCATTGTCTCCTATTGAGTGGTTGCGGCACTTTTGACCTGAGGCAGACATCTATAACGAAAGAAGATAGGGAAGGGAGTCAGGCCGTTGGAAGCAGACCAAGCCCTACAAATCAGAGTTCCTAAGGATACTTCCTATTTGTCAGGTCATATGCTTCGCAATAGGGAACTGCTTAAGGTAGGGGGCTAAGTCTACCAGCCCGTTGACCTCTAAAGCAAAATAAAGCTACCCCTATAGTAGACTAGCCCGAAAGCCAGATGACAAATCGCCAGATGTCAAATCGCCAGATGTCCTAAAAAAAATAACCACCACCAGGAGGCGATGCATGGGAAGAAACTCAGCAGGAAGGAGTCAAAGTGGCTATAAAATGAGCTAACGAGTTATGAAAACTTAAGATTTCAGTCAATCGTCGCAAATGCTCGAGGTGAAAGGCAATATCTGACAGAAATGCGGCGAGAATCTCTACGGAGTAAGACAGAAAGCTTCAAAGCAATCGGTAATGGAGTGTCAAAGTCGAAAGGGAGAAGAAGAGTACAGGAGTGAAAGCTTTTTCAAAATGTCACTATGAGAGGGAAAAGAAGGAAAATAATTTTTCTCACTTATATAGGTTGATTCGTTCCATGGTTGGATCAAGAAACTAATGAGCTACCCCAAATCTAACGATAGCACAAAAAGACATAGGGCCCACAAGCATAATGACTTAGTAGTTACAGGAAACGTGAGAATTAAATGACTTCGAAACAAAACGTGTAGCCTAAAATGACACAAGGTTGAAGTGATTAGACAAAAGCCAAAAAGGCAACTCGAAAGCCCACGCAACCTACCTCGCCAGATATACTTCAGCTCTCAATCTGCAGATTGCACTAAATGCTGGGGGGCTAGTGATATGGGTATTTTCGAGATTACATGATTATGGGCCGAGGGTAGCCCAGCGGATCAGCCCAATCATATGAACCCTAACTAGCCTAGGTTCAAAGCCAGCAAGGTGAGCTCGTAGGTCACTTAAATCAAATCTAGTTCACAAAGTGGCGTGAACAACAAGCTATGTCTACGGCTCCTCGCAAGGCAGCCAAGCTCGCATAATACAGTAGAAGCGAGTTTATCAAAGATTCTCAATAGCCTAATTGGAAAAGGAGTTGTCTTTCCCGATTTTAAAAAAATCAAATCTCTACTAAAGCGAAATTCGTTCCTGATTAGAAGGGAGCAGATAGGGAAGCATTATCAATGTGATAATATCTTCTTATTTTGGAATCTTATCTCAATTGTAAACACCCCACATTATAAATAGGGGTCAAAAACCATTTTATAAAAGAACAGCAAACAATAACATACTATGACTTTGCTAGAATAACCAAATGAACAGTCATGGACTAGGCATCATTCAGGCCGAACCACGTGAAAACTCCCTTGCGTACTTCATCTTCTCCTCTTTTTCTTTGGAATCATGTTTACTTTCTCAGTGCAAGCAAACGAATCGCGATCGACCACTTCTCAATGTCAACAGGTTCCATCATTAAGGAACCCACTACCAGTCTAAATGCTTTGATTATTGGTAATGTTCCTAGCAGTTGCAGTGATTATAATACGGATCTAAATTGCTGAAGAAGCATATCTTGAAGTGATCTGGGTTGCTAAAGGAGCAAACTTAGAATAAATCTGGGTTGAAAATATATTTATATGAATATATGGATATTTTTTCTAAATTGTGAATGTAGGTTACGTCAAAGCACAAAAAAAAATGATTATTCTCTCTAATTGCTGACATAGGGGTTACGTCAAACTGCAAATACAAAAAATGCTTATTCTCTCCAATAAGAGGATTATAGTGATTTGTTTGAAAACCCTTAGTAAGGAGCTGAGGAAATGGATTATGTTTGGTTTAAATCGAACCACTATATATCACTTGCGTCATTCTATTTCTCTTACTCTTTATTTCATAAATCGTGATTTGCAATCTTCTAATCATTTTTACCTTGCATCAAACTTCCATCATTCATCATAAAGGAAATTTCAAGTTTTAAACTAAAAGTTTAAATAACTAAATTCACCCCCTATTGGGTATAAAAGCCATTGCTATACAATTATATCAACATCAACTCTTGATGTTGATCAAACACTTAGACCTATTAAGAGGATATCTCTATATCCCCAAAGTACCCTAAAAAATCTTGTGTCTTCTAGCTAGGACTCAAGACGATCCTAATGGCAATGAAGTCGGAGCTTCTTGTAAACTTATTAGGGCTCTGGATTATAGTGTACTACAGTCCCTCCACTAACTAACATCACAACCAAGTGAGAGACAAGGTTTGACTAAACTCATAGGACTCGATAAATATGCTAGATCCAGTCTAGGATGATCAAGATGATGTATCATAACTCCTTTCGACATTGAAAACTCCTTTCCAATCGTATGTACCATGGCCAAGGATTCCTACAATCACCAACTGACTGAGATTGCATAGGATGTTCACCCCCATCTAATAGAGGACAGTGGATCCCATTAACGAGCATCTGTCTCCATTTACCACTACACAAAGACTACATAGAGATAATTCCCATCTCTCACTCCAGATGGTTCTGCTCAATAGCAAATACCTAACACCAGTACACAAGACGACTCTATCATTTTCAGTCAAAGGACTAGATATATAATCAATAACTATTAGTAAATCATTAGTCCTCAAAGCCATGTGATCTATCGCAGGCGTCACATTTAGTGGATATTCAACTAACACCCACCCACATGTCTACTATATGCATCTCATGCAATATGGTATGTGACTCTCCACCCCATCTCATTAGCATCTCATGCTAAATAATGGTAGTAGCTTATGTACCGATCCATAATCAATAAACATTCCCCTTCTAATAAATTTGAGAATTGAAAATTCCTTTAAGAAATTCTGAACTAAAGATCTTTTTCACATTTTTCTTAACTCTTAAGAATATGATCTCTACTAGGAAATCTAGAGACTTATTCATATTTAAATGGAGAGATATGAATGAAGATATGACCATTTAAATGACAAGTAAGATTATATCACTAGACTCAATACTCATACTATACATCATCTAAATTTAGTATTAGAGCACTAACACCAACAATAGCATGAAGCATTTGGAGGTTGGTGAGCAGTCAATATAGGACTCATCACTCTTGGCTATAAGAGAGTATATCCTAGTGCCCTTAATGAATTGGTAACTCAGAATTCCCTGACCATGAAAAGGAAATTTAAAAGGAGTTTCAAATTTCACTCGTCTTTAGAGTTAATCAATTCGATATCAAGAAAAACTATCATTAAGAAAATATAGGGTTGATATTAATTCCATACTCTATGCTTAATAGGGATAGTATGATGAAATAATTGAATTACACGGTAACCGTTTATGGAAAGGTCTAGTCAAATCAATTAATATTCTTATCAATTGGGCGATCATGACAAATTGTTAGATATCAATCATGATCTATAAGTATAAATTGATTAATTAGAGAAATAATGATAAATTAAAGTATTTAATTTATCAAATCCGATTTTAATTAGAATTGTATTTTATACTTATTGCCAACTTGGTAAGGATCTAGTGGGTCCCACGTAAAAGGAAATTCAGAAATAGATTAAATAGGATATTGAGTGGAGATGTAATTTATTTAAATATGAGATATTTAATAGTGAAACAATTTGATAAATTATTTATTTATTTAAATATCACATATTTTAATAAATAGGGCAAATGGTGTAAATTAAATACATCAAAAGGTGTATTTAAGTCAAAGGGTGGTCAAATCCTAATTAGGTTAGGATTATAACCTAACCTTAGAGATAAAGCTTATAAATACCCCATTATGCCTCCACTAGGGTTTACAAAAAAAAAAAAAAGGTGAATTGAGAATACCAAAATAATTTCCTATGCTTTCAATATCAAATGAAGAACCATCATTCTTCGAGATTGGAGATCCCTCTAAGATTGAAGAGTTTGAGCTTAGAGATTCGCTGCTAGTTTTTGTGTGGATCACCATTGAAGGCTAGACATTTATGCAACTCAATTTAACGAGATTTGGGATCTACGAAACGAATGAGGTAACTTTATTATTTGTGTTGTTAGTTGTTTTAGTTACACAATGAATATAACGATTGAAGATCTAGTGAATGGGAACAATTATTTTAAATTTATTTTATTTTTCTATTGCGTTATATGTATGTGATACTCGGCTATTCCCAACATAGTTTTATAATCTTTTGTAACCTTTAAGGTAATCCCTTTTGACTTATGAGTTGGTATATCTTCTTTTCTCTACATAGTTATTCATGAGTCATATCAGCGAGCCAATCAGTTTATCTGTAACCTTGTGATGCCACTCTTTAGGTAAACATTGTAGTATTTTTTCCACAATATCTTCATTTGAAATTGGTTTACCTAGATTTTTTAATGTAGAGACTATTATGTTTAGTCTAGTATACATATTTTTAATTGACTCTCTAGATTACATCATAAACAATTTATAAACCATGCCTTAAAATTCTAATTCTAGAGCATTTTGCCTTAAATGTATCTTCATGCGTTACCTCTAGTTTTTCCCATATTTGTTTGGCAATTTCGCATATTGAGATTTGATTATACTCCTCTACATTCAGTGCACATTACAGCATGTTCATGGCTATTACATTTAGCTTTATCATCCTGATATCCTTTTCATTCCAATCCTCTTTAGGTTTAGGGATGTCTTTCTAGACTATTGGCATGATGAATCCTGTGATGATGATCCTCCATGCTTCTACATCTCTTGAACAGATGAAGGTCTTCATCCTATTTTTCCAATAAGCGTAGTCGTTACCATTGAAGAATGAGAGTTTGTTTGCATGATTGACTTTCTTGAATACTTTCGTTTGTTATTTGTGCCATTTGATCTTTCCTCTAGGTTGCTAAACCTTTAAGAAAAAGAGAACTACTCTGATAACACTTGAAAAGAATGTTAGCTTAAGAGAGGGTGAATTAAGAACACCCAAAAATTTTAAGTATAAAACATTGAATAACAAAATAGAATGTAAGAGAGAAAATAAAAGAGTACTCAAGGATTTTAGAGTGGTTCGTCCCCAACTATGTATGTCCATTACTTTGACTTCTCATCAAGGATTTGAAAACTTACTATCGAGTGCCTGTTTAGAGAGACAAACACTATCCTCTATCACACGATAGCTTGACTTGGCTCAGTTATAACCACATATGACTTTTTTAGGCAAAAGCACTAACCCTTCTAGAAAACAAATGAGAATAAAAGTAGCTTAGAGACTAAGTACACAATACAAGCTCACATTTCAAAAATATATGAGAATGTAGTGTTTGCGAAAATATTTTTGAACAACACAGAGAAAAGAATGAAGAAGATAAAGACAATATCTCTAGGTGTTCTTTTGCTTACAGAACATAGTTCTAATTGATGTCCATTTTAGCTTAATATTTGATTTTCTTGTCTCTTTGCTTTGTCTTTTTCTATCTCAATCTCTTATGTCTATATCAAGCTCCACATGTATATGTAGCACTTTTTTTTTTTTAATTGAAAGTGGATACAAGCAACACTTAGACTTTTTTTGTAGTTGTTAAGACAAACAAACCCTATTTCTACAGTATAGATTAGGTTAGAGCAAATAATCATAGGTAATGCATGTATATATCCATGTAAAATAATGTATAAAGTTGTTCTGTAGCATTTATTGTTGTTCATGTAGCATTAAATGTGCTTTCATATAGCATTAATGGCAATCCAATGGATAGAAATTTTGAAATTTGATTTTCGCAGGTTGTCTTACTCGAGTATTGTAAGAGCATTACTCGAGTAATGCATAGAACAAATTTGAATTTTTTTATTTAGAGCCAATGTTACTTAAGTGATATGCCTATGATTTTAAGTGCATTTTTGAACAATTCCAAGTTGCTTAAGTAATATATATGTATTACTTTACTAATTTCTAAGGCTCTCTCTTTCCCTATAGGTTACTCAAGTAAAAATGCCTATTACTCAACTAACTTTTTAAGGCTCTCTATTTCTGCAAGTTACTCGAGTAAAAATTTCCTATTACTCTGCTAACTTTTTGAGGCTCTCTACTTTTGCAGGTGACTCGAGTAGTGTAAAAAGTATTACTCAATTAACACTTACTTCAAGCTTTAGTCTTAGAGATTCAATGATATTACTCAACTAATAGGATCTAATACTCCAACATTCTTATTCCTTTCCCTTCTCTAACCTTCTAGTTTCTCTTACATATGTTGGTGGTAAGCCCAACTCTGTGCTCTTATAACCACTATCCTTTTCACACCCTAAGCAAAACTCGAAGAAGCGAAGGTCAAGAAAAAATAAAATATTCAACTAAAATAATGGTAAGAAGTAAAATAATTCCTAAACACTTACCTTGGTGATCTCTTGCTTAGGCTTGTCCAACACTCAATGAAAGTTGCTAAAGATTCTATATGCATCCTAGGAAAGGATGGTGGAGTAAATTAGACGAGCAACAATCCCTAGGTTGTCCATAGAATCTATATCGATCGCCCCAATATAAACTTGGAAGTGATCTCCCTGAAATTGCCACCTGTCTAGAATCTGAACTGGACTAGAACTCGGCGGATTGACCTCAAGGAAAGAAAGAGTAGTATAAAGGTGGCTTTCTACCACAAAAGTCCTTTGATCCTTGCAAAAATGGGAGAGAGGATGGTTTCACTTTGCTTCACCATGATAGTGATGTTCAACCAGGTCTAGAACAAAGGTGGCTTCCTCACTTTCATGCCACAAAGGAGAAAGAGTTCAACAAGAACTCTCAATACATAATAGGCCCCCAAGATGAAATATAAGCTATCAGAGGCTGAGAATGTAATGACCCAAATTTTTGGAAAAAATAATATAGGTATTTAAGGTGATTTGTGGTCTTGAGGAATTAATTAAAAAATTATAATCTTTGTTAATGAAGGGAATAATTGAGAGTTGGTGGAATTTATTGGGTTTAAATGTAAGTTAGAAAAAGGGCATTTATTTAGTGCTAAGCCAAGTGGTTGAGTATGTAAGTATTTTGTGTTTTAAATTAAGTAGGAGTGAAATGGTTAAATGACCAGAATACGTTTAATGAGGGTATTAGGAATAAGAAAAAGGTAAAGGGCAAATACGAAATTTAAAGGTTGTGGATTTCAAATTCTATTCCAATTTAACTTAGCTTTGATTTCAAATCCTATTTCAATTTAGCTTTGGATTTCAAATTCTATTCCAATTTAGCTTAGCTTTGGATTTCAAATCTTGCTCAATTTAATTTAGTTTTAGATGGAATTTCAAATCCATGGCTATAAATACTTTTCTTCCTTTCATTTTCTCCTGCACTTCCTTCTTCGATTCTTTTCTTTTTCTTCTTATTCGATTGGAGCTACAAGTTGGGGTAAAATTTTCCAACATTTAAGCAAGCTTTTCTATTTAGTGGCTCTTCCATAAAGGCGAGTTCTCATCCTATTTTTGCAAGTTCTTCTCCCTCTTTTCCAATTAAGAGGCAAGTTTCTACTCCTTTATTTCTTTTATGCAAGTTCTCTGTCCTCCTTACTTTATTTTGGATGTAAATCTTTAACTGTATTTGCAACCTTTAAACCCTCTTTGCATGTTCTTTAATCCTTATGCAAGTTCCCGTCGTTTTGTGTATTTTATTTTCTCCCTTACCCTAATTCAGTTCCAAGTATTAAGTTTGTGAATATGCGCGGTACCTATTTATTAACTCATGACTTATTGGTGAGTTTGGTGGTGGTGATTTTAAGTTAAATAGAAGACTTTTTGATATATTTATTTCTATCCATCACGGGGCTTTGTATTGCCGTATTTCCTTGGGAATGATATCAAACTAATATGGGACTAGATTCTTAGAGAGTCGGAGAGACTTGGTGTGGCTGTGGTGTTGTTGGTGTGTCTGCGTGATTTTCTTTTATGGCAATGTCGGTCAACTAATCTGTCTCCGTCTAATCTTCAATATTATCAAATAGTCTGGATTAATCAATAATGTGAGTAATGACGAGCGTTATCCTTAATTTTGAAAGTGAAGTGGTACAAATACTTACCCCATATAGGGGTTCATAACTTGACCTCAGAATCACATGAAATATCAACATGTCAATTTGTGAATATTGGGCTGAAGCCTAATGTAACAACCTGCTCTCAACTACGGGCGCTATTGATGAATAATCGACCGGATTACTCACACGACAAACCAACTACTGAAAGGTTGGACTATGTTTCCATAGGAAATGCCCCAGGTGGGCACTAGGCTTCATCCTTCCCTTCGCTCCACTTAAGGAATCGGTCTCAAAACATAAAATAAAGCATAGCAGATGGGACCAGAAACCCGAGTGAGCTTCACCTTTTCATCTCACCTCACAACAAGCCAAAGGTGACCCAGGCACAAAAAAATAACACATTACACATCTATTAAGTATTGGGAATTTATGGGAACATATCTTTTCGATCCTTACCTGATCTGAAACTCGACTCCACCAACTAAAGCCATATCTATCAAGCAATCTCACAATCACTTATCACCCTATGATGATTACAATAACTAGATACATCTAGCGCTCAACAACATTTACATTCAATCACATGAATACATATATGAATATATACCACATACAAACTCGGGAGACAACGCTAGTCACCACATCATCCTCCCGACATCCCGGCTTGCTTCTAGACATGCATCATCTACAACACGAGGTAAAACCTCATGAGTCATAAAGATTCAGTAAGGGTGCAAATGAATGTAAACAAGATAATATATGAGATGCAATGACAAGTAAATATGCATGAATGACGAGGCATCACTTCCCTCTGAACCCACCTGTTCAAGGCATTTACCTCCCATATTACCCCTAGCATGCATCTAGTCTACCCTATGGCCATAGGACTCCACTAGACCACCTATAGAACATGCACAACCAGTACTACAAACAACATATATTCAACCATATTACCAAATATTCGCAAGGCCGCCATCCTTGGGGTCGTCCCTTACCTGTCTCGAAACCTCTCATTGCCATGAGAGAGAATGCTCGCCTAAACTCTGAGCTCCTCTAGGATCACCGCCTCCCCAATCGAAACCAAATGCAATCACACAGAAACCCCAAATATATCAAAAATTAAATTCGAGACTTCCTTTTTTCCATACACCACAAAAATCCACCCATCAAGAATTTCCAAACAACCCCAATGCAGGGTTTAATCCAACGACCGCTCATTTTACATTATCTCTCAGAATGTGAATAACTCAAAACAAATAAATTAACTTACCTCAATTAATCTAGAGGAGAAAATTGGCCAAACGTCCCACATTGGTGTTGCCTCCTCGCCTACCATCTAGTCCCCAAATTCCCAGTTTTGAGCCTCTGGTACACTCCTCGAGCCCCAAAATAATTTCTAGAATATTCCCCAATTTTTATAATTTTTTTTTCCTTTTTCCAGAATTTTTTCTATTTCTTTTTTTCTTTTTCTTCTTTTTCTCTTTCTTCTCCACCTTCTTCTTCCTTGCACTTAATCTGCTCCTGCAAATGGCCTCCTACCGTATGGCCTCCGTTGGCCCTTGCTGCTACCAGCACCACCGTCGATCACCGCTGATTGTCCTTCAATCGTCACCGACTATTGTCACCGTCGTGAGCCACGCCGGCTCAGGTTTTCGTGCACAACTAGCCTGTTGCCACCGCAGTAACTAGTCATCGCCAACCACCCCTATTGCTACTATCACCGCGACCACCACTAGTCGCCTCAAGCGCTACCGCACGCTAGCTCGACCAACCTCCATCGCTGCCATCGACAGTCGCTCCCAATCCTTGCAACCACCATAGCCGTTGCCTCGTCCCGCTGCCACTGCCGCTGGTTGCTAGTCTAATGCCTTCGGTTGGCCATCGATCGACCTTCTCTCTCGATCTCGATCTCTCTTCTCCCAAGCTCAACCTCTACTTCTAGATCTCTTGGTTCCTTGCTCTCGCGAGCTCTGTGTGTGTGTGTGTGTGTGTGTGTGTGTTTCAAAATTTTAGAGAAAATTGGGGCATTGTTCCACACTTGGCCCCCAAGCCACTAATATATTTACACATTTACCCCCCTAAACTTTCATTAATTTTACTTGAAAATTTTTATAAATACACTTGGACCCTCCAATACTTTAGTTAATTACATCAAGCTGCACGAAATCTTGATTTATCAAAAATTAATTGCCAACGATTACTCGATAAAGGCCAATTTCGTCCTTGCACATGCACAAGACCTTCATTCCACTCGAAAACGCTTCAGGGTTGCCTCACTCACAAAACTGGAGCACCCCTAGGATCCCCTCAGCTTCCTGAATGTAATATCCCAAATTTTTTAAAGGGTTCAAGACTAATTTTAACTTGGGCTATAGGTGAAATTATCAAAAGATTAGGGGTTTAAGAATAATTTCTTACAGTTATAAGTATCGAATCGACTGCAAGGAATGCCCCAGAGTATAAATATCTATGAAAAATGAAATGGTCTCGATGAGCGTTCAGAGTATAGATAATTTTCAGTATAGCTAAATTACAGCTTCAATTCGGGCTGAAAAATTGAGTAGTCCAAGGAGACTCCCGAGAAATCAACGAAACCTTGAGAGGGCTCTGGTTTTGCGTAAGGATCAACCCTGAAATGGTTTTGAGACGAAACAAGGGTCCGGTAAAGGCGTAGAGACGAAATCATCCTTATCAACTAAGTCTTGAATTATTAATTTTGAATTTTCAATATTGTAATGCAAATTAAATTGAAATTAGAAGGTGTATTTACAATTTAAGAAATTCCCAAATCTAATAAAGATGTAATATGGGGTTAAATGTGTGATATATAAAATACGTATATGCATGCTAGTGAGGCATGGGGAGCATTTCAATGGGGTTAGCTCTTCAATTGAGGATTTTTGTCTGAGAATTTGCAAAAGCATGATGGAATTACCTCTTCGTTTGAGAGCAATTTTCGTCGAAAGATTGCAGAGAGATTGAGAGATTGGTCAAGGGTTGTAGGCTAATGCAGGCTTAAGACTTTGGGCTGAGGAATTGCAGAAGGATTGAGAGGGTTGTCGAGAGGGATAGTGAGGCCCAAGCTTCATTGGCTATAGATAGGAGGAAGAGGTGGAAGCAAAGGGAGAAGGAGAGAGAAAGATGGAGGGAGAGAAAGAGAGAGATGGTTGAATTAGGCCATGGTAGCTGCTATTACAGTGGCCGAGAGAAACGGGCAAGTAGAGTAGCAACGGCTAAGGTGTGCGGGTGGTCGACAGTTGTGCGACTGTTGGAGGCGACCCACGAGAAATATTTAGTTTGGATTTATTGAGGGAAAATAAGAAGAAATAGAGAGAAAAATAAAGAAAATACAAGAAATTATGAAAAAATAGATTTTAATGCTTATTTAAATAAATATGATGATTAGGGTGCTTTGAGGCTTAACTTAAAGTGACTTGTGCAAATTTTGAGATTGACAGACAAATTGAGATGGTGCACATATTTCAAGACAATGTACGAATATTGAGGTTGCCCGATAAGCTTGAGAAGGTAAGTGGTTCAACCCAAAAACCTAGTTTCATGCAAATGTTTTATTATCATGTTGTCATGTCTTGGTATTCTATGCATCACGTAGAGTGCATTTATATTTTCTGATGATGAAATATGCATATAAGCACGATGAGATTCATGGTCATACGTTGCATGGGAGACTGTAAAAATGGCAGGCAACAGTTGAGTGTGGTCAACCCAAACATAGAGTAATGATGAATGTGCACTGCATACATACATGTGCATTAAATGATGTACCCTTATTTAGATGATTTATCATCTAACTTGAGTTTTACTCCTATAATATTCAAATGTTCCAAATGGAGATAGTAGCAGAAACGAGGATGAATGAGGCATAAAATGACACTTAGCAAAGTGCATGATGAATTGAATGTATGTTATATAGCCTATGTATTTAAGTTCTACTATTTTGAATTCTGAACGTTTTGAGGAATAATGATATATAATCTTATTTGTGTTAATGTTTAAGTTAAGGTTCGATTCTAGTTTCCGCATTTGATGTATATGATGATTCTCTTTCGAGATAATTGTATGGAAATTTTGGAATGGATATAAGGAAATGATATGGTTTAGCATTAGTATTGATTTAAAAAAATTTATTATCCCAAAATTTTCCTAAGTTATAACACGCCTGAAAAGTGGGGTGTTACACTAGAGGTCCCCTACTGCCATTCGGTACCAGCACCCATTTAGGCTGTAACACCCCCTCTCCTAAGACTACCCGAGAAGAGGTGCTACAAGAAAAATAAATAAAATAGAATAAACCCTCTAATAAATTGAAATGAATATCTCAATCAACTAAAATAAAACTCTAAGTCAACATAAACTGAAAATCGTAAATTCGTCTAAGGGACAATCCCTCAACTGGAATATAAAATAACCCTAACTGACAAGACACTGTAAATTGATAATCTCCCAGACATCTTTTGTCTTGAGCAGCTCCACGTACACATACTACTGACCACTGCTGCTAAGCCCCACATCTGGTACTCCCCCGCTATGACCTGGAATGGTGAAGAGTACAAGGTGACCTACAAAGCTCAATAAGTAATAAGATAGAAAAAATAATTCAAACTAAATCGAGAAATATCGATACTCATAAAGATTATAACTATTCTTATACTGAGGGATATAAGAATCACTGTGAGGTTGCATTTACAAGATGTAATACACATAAACTATAAAGTAAATGCAGGTATGTAACTTTAACTCATAGGCCCACATAACCGTAATACATACTTGACTGATCTAGAACCTGCAACATAAAAACTGTAAGCATATACTATGGGCAAAGCCCCTAGCCCCCTGGTCAACATTAGGCGAGCAACTCATAATTGAGATATAACTAAAACTAATACTAGTGGGATCCCCGCAGACAAGCCGCCTGGCGTGCATAATGCAATGCTCATATAAATGCTAGCACATGATATGTAGTGCTCCATATAAAGTCAAGCTCAATGCTCATACAAATATATATGCACATAATCTCACAAAATAATGTTGAACATGTTATAATAATTGTTAAACATGGTATATGATCTTCATCAGCTATATTGAGATACAAAGATTCTGTAATTTCTGAGTATGGGCATGGCATATTGGATTTTATCCTATCTTGGCATAAAAATTTAATATTTGAATAATTGAATATTTATATTAAGTTTAAGACTTGCATTAAGAGTTTACTGGAAGTCATTCGAATGTCTCAAGAGAGTCATTCGAATGTAAGGAAAGTCATTTGAATATAAGGAAGAACACTAGATATGCATTCGAATGGGATATGGGTCATTCAGATGCCATATGATACTATTTAGATGACAATTGATGTATAAGGAAGAAATTTGAATGTAGCAGCGACCCATTAGAATGAAATAAATGGACTACACCAAGGTCATTCGAATGACAGAAACTTATTTGAATGATAGATGATATATAACAAAGGTTATTCGGATCTTTCAAGGACTCATTCGAATGACTCACAAATTCATTCGAATGAATTTTAGCAATTCTCAGCATTTGAACGGGTAGAAAGCAACTCATTAGAATGCAATAGTACCCCATTCGAATGAATGAATGGAATATCATGGGTCATTCGAATGACAGAGAGACTCATTCGAATGCTAGACTATACAAAGTAAAAGCTTACTCAAATCATCAAAGACTCATTCGAATAACAATAAAACTCATCTGAATGTCACACTCAAAACTTTAAAAACACATACGAATGACACAATAACACATGACTCATTCGAATGGCATAGGACTCATTCGAATATCTGATACATCATAAGAGAAAAACTTACGATAACACTAAGAATTCATCTTGAATCAAAAAATCAACATGACTACACCATTCCAAAAGAAATCTTGGGAGACCAATCCCAATCGACATGAACTAACATAAGGATAAATCTAAGATCGTTTTTGAAGGAAAAATGCTGAAAGAATTTATGCATCACTTGTCAAAACTCACTGGATACTCATATAACTACGTGTAAACAAATGCATGTAAACACAACTAATAAAGATCTGAGAACAAGAATGAAGAGTCTTATTTAATCTGAAAACGTACGCTAACATGATTCGAAGATCATATTTAAAAGAATCGTTATAAAGAATTATGCATATCTTCTTCATGCACTCACTGTTCTACGCATATATATATTTATATATATATATATCTGCAACTGTTAAACTATGAGAAAAATAGACTGATTAATCTTGAATAATTGAGAGTAATACTGAATCATAATCACGTAAGGAAGGTTTACAGGGATAGATACTTACCTTATAAAACTCTGATCAAATCGCACGATTGCAACTAACTTCTCCTATGCAAGACTCATAGTCGAACTTCTTTAATCCTCTGCTTCTTCATAGATCTTTCTCTCTACGGCGTGAGAGAAAGCTAAGGCTTATGGCTAAATATATAGGAAGCCCTAGAAGCCATCTCCATCTCCTATTAAAACTAGGAGACTCTTTCTAATCAAACTCCCGCATGGAAACATTAATCTCCTAATATCAGATGATATTCCTAATTATTAATTCTAATTAAATAATTCCTACTAATAGGAATTTATTATTTAAAACATCTAAAATTATCTTCATCCCGTTGCACTTACTTCTACATAATTAAATGCCTTTAAATGTTATTTCTCAATTTAAAATCTCTAAATTACCACCTTGGCAATTCTCAAAAAATTACGTAAATACTTAAACAATTCTAAATAAATTTTGCGCCCTCTAACGGGTTGTTACACAGGCTTATATAGAATTTATTTCGTAAATTATTCTTGATCGGACTGCTTCCAATTTCGTTAGCCTCATTTTGAGATGCGCACCAATCTCATGTCTTTCTCCCTGGACATCCAAGTCCCAGGGCATTCCCTAGTGTCAATTCAACAAATTTTATTAATTAATTACTCTAAACTAACTTCTTGGGCTCTCTAAACCACCCAAGGTCCTTTAAAATTATTGAAAATTATATCTTTTCCATCACCATGTAATATTGGGTATTACACCTAATGCCATAAGTGTGTCAGGAACGTACAAATATGGGTATAGCGATGTATAGAATTAACTACTTGTGTCTAAGGGTGTGGGGTACAAAGTTGTTGGTTGTCAATCATTGAGTCATGGCAGTCAATGGTTGGATGTATGGGCGCCAACTGTCAACTGTTATGATAAACTGCAGACAATCCAGGGAAGTTAATACTACTGGTCACTCGTAAAAGAACATATAGGCGGTTACATAAAATATAGGGAAGCGTGTGTTCATGCATGACATTGTATATATGTGTATGAAGTGAGTTTGTTTCTGCATGATGGTATTCGTCCTCTCGGCCTCTAAGCGAGGGCACTATTATCGCTATGCTGGTGATGTCCGGGTAGGGTAAGCATGTGCTTCCATGTCAAAGAGGGCAACGTATGGCTGATAAATATTATAAGCCTTGGTATTGCATATGATATTTTTTAGAATTTTGACATGTGTAAGCCTATGGGCCATTTGTATTCCATGAGCATAAGCATGTGTTACATATGAAATAAACCATAACATGGGGTATACAACATGAAAAGCAATATGAATATAAACGTGTGTAGCAGTACACATTGTACTATATGAACTAGGCCCAAATGGCCATTTGCATAATCATGAATATGTGTCATACAAATCTAGAACTTGACATGGGCATTTAACGTAAAGTATATCGAATATATGCAATAACTTGAAACATGACATCAGAACGTACATTGGAAGCCTTGTGGAGGCTAGTCGTGGGTGATTCCTTCTTATTTCAATTTTCTATGGTACCCATTTATTTCAAACATACTTGTTGAGCCTTGTGGCTCACCTTGTTTTAACATCATTCTAGGTTGAGGAAGGCGTTGTCTAAGATTGAGTTCAGTGGTGTCAAATCCTTGCCAAGCTATGCGTATAGGGCTCTCCTGACCTAAAAGATCTTTAGGGAGTGAGACATGTGTGGGGGCACTAACGATATTTTTATTATGTTAAGAAGCCCTTGAGGTGTGTATTAATGGTTATTTACGCTTTCGTTGTTGTAAAAAGAGATTGGGATCAGTTTATTGTGTAGGAATAAAAAAATTAATTTGGTCAAAATTTTCAGTCATTATAGAGGAGGATGATGAACCATCAAAAAAGCCATCAGAAATTGAGAAGAAGTCGCTGGAGGCTGAGAAAGAATAAAATGTGACTATCGGGTCACCTAGGGCCAAGAAGAAAGACCCACAGAGTCTTATGAAAGGCGTGGTCATTTACGTGCTATCACACCATCGATCACCCTACACATTTGGGCCCCATCCTCTTTAATCCTTCTATGATGATATTACCAAAATGAAGCATTTATGTGAAGAGAAAAGAAAACGTTAGTAACTTGAAGTCTACAAAGAGACAAGAGAAAAAGAGGAAAAAGAAAGAAGAATAAGAAAAAATACCCCTTGATAAAGAGACAAGAGAAAACAAGGACAACGAAAGAAGAATAAGGAAAAATACCCTCGAGGGCCTCATAGCATCAAGCATAAACATCCCTAATGGTTGGCAGGACAGGTGGTGGCATGGGCTTCTCATTCCTCATCCCAACACAGTTGAAGAAGGGTATCCTAGCTTGCTAAGGGGATTTACCATCAACCAATATCTTTTGAAATCTTCCACCTTATTGAAAAGATCAGGAAAAGCTTGCTAACCCCCAACAACTACTAGAGTGTTAAAAAACTCACACGACCGTCGATCTATCGCACTCAGTAAAAATAACTAAATAGCTCTATGGAAGGCTCCACTCCATGCTAATGGCAAAAGATAATGAAAGCCACTAGCTCAGCCCATTTATTAGGATGAAATTGAGCTGGGATTAAGCGACTCTTCCTCAAAAAATTCATCCCAAAATTAGGGAGAGGAAATCAAAGACCAACGACCAAGAAAGCCTTATGAACTCCAATGCAATCTTCATTAACGCAGGAAATGCAGGTGTTCCTCTCCTTAGGAAACCCTTACTTCATAATCTTCAAAAGAGGAAATAAAAAGATAATTCTCACAAGATTATCCCCTAAAAACTGAGATGAGATGCCTAAAATTGCTTGTGTTTCCCACTGAGAGACATGTCTATGAGTCTGTTTTACCCTCATTATATAAAATAAATAGACTCACCCAAAAGAAGTTGAAAAACTATAAAGAAAAAGTACAACTGAATAAACCAAGAGAGCTCTTGAGAGATTATTGAGAGAGTCCCCGATAGAATATCCTTTGTAAAGCAAAGTAGTCTTCTAGGATCTAAGAAAAGCGAAAGAGTCTTTCGCGATTTGAGAAAGCCATGAGAGTCTTTCGAGAGACTTAGTAACTTCGTAAATTGTTTCAATGAAAAGGTAAGGAAAATGACAGTGACCCCTGCCTTCGCCCCCCTCTCTCTTTTTTAGGGACACCTCAGAAAACCTCAGTTGTTAGATCAATAGATGAAGCGATGGGACACGCGACACTTTGGATGGAAGCCCACGAAAGACTTTAACCATTGAATATAAGGAAAAAAATTCAATGTCGTGAGGACCATGGTAAAAACTAAAAAAATATCGTCAAAAGTTAAGAAACCATAAGGGTCTTTCAAGAAAGAGTCTCCAAATATAATGATTCCACAAAAAGTACTCTTTTGACCAAGAAACCAGAAAGAAAGAATGGGGAGCAATTAATGTATATATAACCAAAGGCCTATTTTCAAAAGGCCCACAAACCTAAACTCAAAAGAAATATAAGTTTACAGAGCAAAAGCACCCAAGAGACATTGTCTATTGAAGGGTTCTTGGGAGGCCCCTCAACCAACCCCCAAAGTAGGTCCCGAGAGACTTTCTCGAATAGTTTCATTCGGGGCATTCCTCTGATATTAATACAAACTGTTACCTTCAAAATCTTCTCCTTAAAATTTGAAATAAATAATCTCGCGATAATTGGAGATTCTGCCACCTGTCTACCATCATCTCTATAAATTTTTTACAAGTTCTTCTAATTTTAGGTGAGTCTAACTTAAGCATCGGAATGTTTGTCCAAAAAATATCTTACGCTCTCTCACTATTTTCTTTTTTTATAGAATATAGATAGTTTCAAGATGATTTTTCAACATCAAAATTCTATTGTTGTATTCTAACAATAACAATAACATTATTTAATTTTTTATTTCTAATTTTTGTTTATATGATTCTTTTTTCCAAAGAAAATAAGAAAAAATCTAATTTTAAAATATAAATATCATAAATTATTTTCCATCCATGGGTGTAAAATTTTAGAAATTAAGAAATTAATTTTTTTATTTTTCAAAAAAAATTCCACAGATAAACATGATACTCTTGTTTTCTAATAATCTTTCGTACTCAAAAGGAATTCCAGAAGCAAGAGACACATCTAGAAGCGACGAGTTTCACTGGTCCTTGGCTTTACGTGTAAGTTGAGCAAAGCAAGGCAATATGGGTCAAACTTCCACACTTCGAGACGACGAAGTTTGACTTGACGTGAATAAACTAAATGGAAATTCATTTTAACTTTTACACCAAGGATTAATCCTTCCAGATAGATGCCAGCATTAGCATAGGTAAATGCGTGCACTCTCTCTCTCCATTTTTATTTATTCTTTAAAGTATAATATTTTTTTATTTTTCAATAAACAAGATTATCCCTCTGAAGAAGAGCAGTTGGGTTTTATAAAAATTCTTCAAAAATTATTAATACTACCAACTACCGCCACATTATTATAACTCTAATAATATCACAGCTTAATTACCAAACATTATTTATTATTAAAAAGTAATTGGAGCAATAAAAACAATTCCTAGCCTTTATATCATCAAGGCTTTGTTTGTTTTGATGTAAAATATTTTTTAATGAAAATTTAAAAAAAATCATTTTTATCTTATTTTTTGATGTTTTATTCACACGGTAAAATATTTTTCAAAATTAACTATATGTATATGTATGTATAAATTATGAATCTTGTATGTGTGTGTTCTTGTGTATATATGTGCATATATATATATATATATGTAAAAATATAAGAAAAATAATTAAATCTTATTTATTCTTTTCCTTGGCAATGAGTAATTATCCAATATTCTAAAAATAAAAGAAAAATAATTTCATAATTGCAGGACAAGAACTTATATCTAAATAAATGAATATAATAAGAAGATAATATTAAATCTTAAAACCCCAAATCGCCCCTGCTTCTTTGGATGCCGAATGCGATGACGACAGCCCTCCCATCCCCCACCATCTGTCATTTTCTATTATTATTCAAAAATAGAAAATTACCTAACAAACGAATAGCAGATAAAAAGGACAACTACAACCACATAAGTAAATGTCCTGCCGCATAATTAACTACATCCACCATTTTCCTTTCCTCCTTCCTTCCTTCCTCCCTCCTCAAATCATGACCACAGGAGCTGACGGGACGCTTAGAGGAGGAATCGCACAAACACTGCTCTGCTACGGTGCCTTATTCTTCGCTTTCTGGGTCTTTACCGATTACTTCCTCCGCAAGCTCCGCCGCCTTCCGCCGAGCCCCTTCCCCACCCTTCCCGTCATCGGCCACCTCCACCTCCTTAAAAAGCCCCTCCACCGGACGCTGGCCAACATCTCCGCTCGCCACGGCCCTGTTCTGCTACTCCAATTTGGGTCCCGGCGGGTCCTCTCGGTGTCTTCCCCCTCGGTAGCCGAAGAATGTTTAGCCAAGAACGACATCGTCTTCGCCAACCGTCCGCAACTCCTGGCCGCAAAGCACTTGGGCAACAACTCCACCACCATCTCGTGGGCCCCCTACGGCGACAACTGGCGGAACCTCCGCCGCATCTCCGCCCTCGAAATCTTTTCAGCCCACCGCCTCCAGACGCTCGCCGGCATACGGGCCGACGAGGTGCTGCTGTTGCTCCAGCGGCTCCGCCGTAATCCCCCGGACCAGGCTGTGGACATGAAGGCCCTGCTCTTTGAACTGATGCTCAACGTGATGATGAGGATGATAGCCGGAAAGAGGTACTACGGCGAAAACGTGGCGGAGGTGGAGAAGGCAAGGCGGTTCCGGGAGATTGTGGCTGAGACTTTCCGCATCACCGGCGCGTCGAATGTGGCCGATTTCTTGCCGGCGTTGAGGTGGGTTGGAATAAGAACCTTGGAGAAGAGGCTGGTGGCGTTGAAGGCCAAGAGAGATGGGTTTATGCAGGAATTGATAGAAGAGCATAAAACAGGAATGGACGCCGCCGGCGAGAATGCCTCGGAGCCGGACGGAAAGAAGAAGAAGACGATGGTGGAGGTCTTGCTATCACAGAAACAATCGGAACCCACATATTACACGGATGAGATGATCCGAGGCATGATGAGTGTAAGAATTCTCAAACTTAATCATCCATTTTTTCATTCAATGAAAATATCACAGCTTTTTGCTTTTTGACTTAATAAAGTCAATTCATTGACTTTGAACCTTTGAAAAGGATAACCTAACTCGAACAAACTACAATTTATGATATTTATCTAGAACATATAATGAATGGAAATAATTAACATAAATTTTGCAATTTGGATCCTTAGGTCCTACTAGCAGCGGGAACCGACACATCAGCAGCGACAATGGAGTGGGCACTGTCACTTCTCCTAAACAATCCGCACGTCTTACACAAGGCGCAATCCGAGATCGATGCACGAGTCGGGCACGACCGTCTGATCAACGAATCGGACCTCTCAGATCTGCCGTATCTCCGCTGCATCATCAACGAGACAATGAGGTTGTTCCCGGTTGGTCCGCTGCTGGTGCCGCACGAGTCGTCAGATGAGTGCATCGTGGGAGGCTATCGCGTGCCACGCGGCACCATGCTACTGGTCAACGTCTGGGCCATACAGAATGACCCGAAGACCTGGGCCGAGCCCAGGAAGTTCATGCCGGAGAGATTTGAGGGGCTGGACGGGTCGAGGGACGGGTTCAAGTTCATGCCGTTCGGGTCGGGCAGAAGAGGGTGCCCTGGAGAAGGGTTGGCTCTGAAGATGGTTGGTTTGGGGCTAGGATCTTTGATTCAGTGCTTCGAATGGGAAAGGGAAAGTGAAGAAATGGTGGACATGAGTGAAGGGCCTGGGCTCACCATGCCCAAGGCCCGCCCCTTGATGGCTAAGTGCAGGCCTCGTCCCGCAATGGCCAGCCTCCTCTTATAGTTTCTTTGAGTGTTCTGGTAAACTTTTTTTTACGGATAATGATGTTTTTAGCCAAATAATAAATTAATTTGGTGTATGGACACGACTAAAAGTCTATTTTAACTATGAAATAGAAGCTCTACCCATTCTCCGGTATTTTTGTGGGTTCGTATTGGACCCTGTGGCTATATATATATATATATATATATATATTTCGATGTGTTAGGTTTAAGGCAGGGCGACAGGCTACATGTGTTGAATCAGACTAGCTAGTCAGGTCTTCGGAGTAACGAATAAAATATTATGAGTCTTGTTGGTAAACATTTTTTTATTGATTTAAGTTTTCATATCTGTTTCGACTCGATCAATTTAGCTTGACAGTGATGTTTCCTTTGGGCAAGTGGGTTGTCGTGAGTTGTTGCATTTGACACGGAGAAGTTATACCTAATTTCTTCATACATTCAAGACGTGTACGCTACAGGGGCACTCTTTAAGGGGGTGTTTGGCTTATAGTTTTAGGGAAATTCTATACCCAGCCCACCTAATTGCTGTTGAGAGCCCACACAAAATATTCCTCAATTATCCTCTATTAAAAACCCCTTATTACTCTTCTGACAATCATTTCTCCAGCCATTTCTCAGATCATTGAAGCGGGGCAGCCATTTCTTTTAAGATGATAAAGTAACAGCTCAATAAGCTTGTAAGTCTGGGTGAAATAGGTTGCGTGAGAGGTTTCTCGACTACCCACCACCCAATTCAGAAAAAAATCCATCTCAAAGATTCTCCAACTATGGGCAATCGGAGAACTCAAGAGTTTCTCCTCCACCTGCAGTCGAGAAACCTTTGAGTTTCTGACTGCATGTAATTGGGGAACTTTGGGTTCCTCGACTATGAACAGTCAAGAACTCAAGAGTTTTCTCACCAATCGCAATTGGAGAACTTTTGAGTTTCTGATTGCGCATAGTTGGGGAACTTTGGGTTCCCCGATTGTGGACAGTCGGGAAGTCAAGAGATGCCATATGTATGTACTAGCGGATGTCCGTGTCTAAAGGCACGGTTTAAATAATATTAAGATTAAAATATAATAATATTTACTAATATTGTAAAAAAAAATTATAAACATTGAAAAAAATAAAAATTAAATTTATTAAATCTATATAATAAAACATATCAATAAATGCTCTACAATCTGAACAAATTAAATTAAAAATTAAATATCAGACAATACATACCAGCTGTTGTTGACCGCCATGGCCACTACTATCAATAGGTAGGGAAGGAGAAAATACTTAATTAAAAGAAGAAAAAATAAAAAAATAAAATTGAAATTAACAAATAGAGAAATTGTCCTACATTAAAATAATTTTATTTTTATTTTATGAAGCGACTGTTTTTAGTTGTTTACAATTAAGAGCATCAGTATGTAAATTTAATTTTTATTAAAAATAAATTTACAAAAAAAATATTAATTAAAACTAAAACTATATTACATGAAATAAAGGTGAAAAGCAAAATAAAACATTAAAATTGAAAATTTAATATAAAAAAATTTAGTACCTCTGTAAATCATAGCTCATAAATCATCATTTCTTTATATCCACACAACTCAAATGCACTCAGTCACAAAGATATCCCAAAAAATTCATTTACAAAAAATAAAAATTAGAAAATCATGTTCAATTGAGAAATATTTTTAAATAGACATCCAAAAAATCAGTTCTTCCAAAAATTGGTTTACAGTTTGTGGAATGCAAAATAATAAACCAAAATACTTTATCTAAAAATTTGTTAATAGACGGAAATACATTAATATTTATATAATTTATTTTAAAATTTTAAGAAAAAAAGAGAATCATTAATATATGAATTTGATCTAATCAATTAGTTCAATTTAATTAAGGAATGTCAATTAAATAATGTATTTCGGTCAAATTGTGTGCATAGTTTTAGCTACTTCAAATTGTAAAATATATTTGTATTAATATTATTAACAAATATAATATCACTTTTTTTTGTTAAAAAAAAGTAAAAAATCACTATATTATACATTTTCATTAACAAATCACTATATATATTATACTAACAAATAATAGTTGTTGGGTTAGGCATGTGGGTTAGCACTAAGCTAGAGTAAGATGAAAGTATGGGACCTTCCAGTAAAGTGCAAATGGTGGATTGTGGGCTGAGGATCGTGGATTGTGGGTAGTGGAGCTTTCTCACTTGCAGAGATAAAAATTTTCAGAGAAAATCATGCTGCTTTCCCACCACCCAATAACTTATCTCTGCTTTCAAATTAATTAAAGATTATAGCTATCAATGTACAACAACAATTAAGGAACTATAATATACACACATTGACTTATACACACAATTAAGGAACTATAATATTTACTTATACACAAATTATAGCTATCAATGTATAACAACAATTAAGTAATTTTATTAAGTAAATTATTGACCTTCAATCAACTAAAGGAACTAAATGCATTGAAACTATATACACACAATGCAATAGATACACACAATGACTATATACACACAGTGACTATATACATACAATAGATACATACACACACAGTGAGGAGAGAGAGAGAGAATGAAATATACATATACATACACAATCGCGATGGAGCTTCAACGGCGGCGGATATACATACACAGTGAGAAGAGAAATAGATAAGGTGGTTGGGTTGAAGATGACTAAGCCCTAGCCTTCTTAGATAAAGCAACAGTGGTTGTGCTATCACACTAATACAAACCAACAAACAGTGAAAAAAACTAAGAATTCAAGATGGATTTTGAAGAAATAGCATACAGATTTTTATTTTCTTTTATTTTTTTATTTTTTTATTTATTTTCTTTTCTCCTTCCCATCTTCTTCTTCCTCCAGCTTCTCCTTCACACATGACCAAACCACCCATGCCAGCTGCCTCCAGCCACCGACCTGGACCCTCGCCAACCATCACCGCGGCCTTTTTTACCGCCGTTTGCAGCCCCTAGCCACCATCGCGGCACCGATGCTCGCATCTGATTGCCATCTCTGGCCGCTAAGAGTCGTAGCATCCGACCACCATTGGCCGTCCATCGCGGCTTCAAGCCGCTGCACCCAGCCGCGAGACCAGCTCATCATCTGCCACCTCTGGCCACTCCATTGTTGGTCGCTGCAGCAATCGACTCCACCAGCCAGCCCATGGCAGGCCACCGTTCAGCCTTCATTGCTTGCTCTCTGTAAATAGAGAGAGATAAAGGGGTTAGCCAGAGAGAAAGAGATAGGCGTGAGTGAGGGAGCAGGTGGTCTGTAGATAGAGAGAGAGGGCTAGCCAGGGAGAAAGAGAGAGGCGTGAGTGGGTGGGTGGGTGAGGTCTGTCAAAGAGAGAGGGGGGGAAAGAAAAAGGGCACTGAGAGTGGGCGAGAACTTAAAATCGAAATTGATCTCAACCATTCATGCACAATGAGAATTCATCTCAGCCATAGGATGGAAATATATCGGAGACATTTTTAAAAACTGTTGTGTTTTATTATATAGATGTATGTATGTATATATATAAATAAAATTAAATAAAAAATAATATTATAATAAAATGCATATATATTATAAGTTTAGTCAACCATCAAAACCAAAACATCAATATCATCAGGCTTCTCCAGTAACCTTAACAAATCATCCCCACGCCTAGTTCAATGGTCTTGTTGAGGGATCCATCCACTCTTTTGACCAATTGAGGGCAAAATTCATCAAGGGCTTCATTATTAACAGCCTCATAAAGAAGGACTACACATATATGCTTAGTATTTGATGAAGTAGCAAAGAAACCCTCAAATAATATGTTAATCATTTTAGAAATGCAACATTGAAATATAAGATTTACAAACAGGTGTGACAACTACTATGATGCTCCATGGGACAACATCAATACCACTACAAGAATCCCTAGCCCTAGATTAGCCTACGACATTGACAGACTTGTTTGCTTGAGCCAACAAGTACATATTTCAGGCTAAAGTCATATGAATAGTCAGAGGGAATGAAGTAGGGACAATAACAGAAAAGGAAAAGATTCTGATGAATGGACAAGCCAAAGGAAAGAAAAGCCACAAGATATGATGATACTTCTCAGCTCTAGTTTAAGGATTATACCTTACTCACAGTCACGTTCCAATATTTTGGTAGCTATTGAAGGATCGGGCCTCATTAAATTCCCCAAGAAGACTGACAAGTCTATGGGGAGAATAAGGGATGTCTTTTGCCAATTCTATAGTGCTCGTGGCCATTCCACTGACAAGTTCGAAGACTTAATGAATCAAATAGAGGCTCTGAGGGGAATTGGAAAAATGTGTGGACACAGAAGCCCAAAACAAGGAATAAACCGACTACCCCGGAGGATAAGGGTGTAATTTGAGCCTGGAAGAGTAGTGAAAGCATAAAAGCTTTCTCAAAAAAGCATATTTTATCGCTCAAAGGCCTAAAGCCTAAAAAAAGATTTAGAACCAAAACCCACATGTATGCTTCTGGGAAGTGTCATAGGTGGGATTAAATATCTTAACATTTATACATGTCATTCAATGACTCATGAATAAAATAACTTTCATCTTGTTATAGTCTTCTTTTGTGTTTTTTGTTTTCCAGGACAAGGAATGCACTAAAAAGGGGCTAAAACTCCAATAAACAAGCAAAACCTAATATCGAAGCGTAGAATATGTGAGAATGATCTAGGGCTCATTATCAAAAATATTGAATAGAAAAAGCATGAGAATGCTCCAAAAATGAAGCATAAAAGCGTGAGAATGGTCCAAAAGATGAAGTGTAAAAACTTGAGAATGTTCACAAAAACTAAAGCAAAAAAGTGTGAGAACGATCCAAAAATTGAAGCACAAAAGTGTGAGAATAATCTAAAAAACCAAAGCGTGCAAAAGAATGAGAATAGTCCAAAAAACGAAATGCAAAGGCATGAAAACGGTCCAAAAGTTAAAAAAAAAAAATGTAAGAATCGCCAGAGTGATAAAGGGGAAACCTTGTATCATGAGTAAAAAACGTGTGAGATTTAATTAAAACGAAAAACACAAAAGCACAAAAATGTCCTAGGATAACCTAGAATCAAAAGTGATAGATATGCAAGAACAATCTAGAACAGCCTAAAGTCAAAAGCACACAACGCATGAGAAACCAAAAATGCAAAAGTACAAAAATGATTTAAGGTACATCATCAACAAAGAATCAAGGAGCGAACATAATACCCATCCATCATTCATAAAGGATTGGGGAGCGAGCATGACACCTTTCTTCTAAGCAAAAGTATAGTGTAAATGGTAAAAGTTTCAAATGAGTTACGATTTGAAACTAATATGTTGTACAGAGAAACAAACCTAATTCAGGAAAGGAAGGACGTAAGAAGAAATGAGGGAGAACATTATCATGTGCCAAAAAATTCAAAAGCTTATTCAGTTGGAAAAGAATTCTACAAATTGGCCATCTCAAGGTTCCTTTAGCCACTTAAGTAAGGCTTTAAAAAGCAGAAGAGAAATGGAAAATTTCTATGACAGAAAAAATCGAAAAGACCCTCTAGAAAAGTCTACAAGAGAGGGTAGCTTAATAGTTACTTTTCCTACTGGGAACCTAGAGGAAAGAGTGGAGAGCAATTGTTATGCATAATAAGGAGCCCAAGTATGGTAAAATGGGCCCATTGTAAATTGGATAAGCCCATCACAAGGCAAAATCAAGTGTTGAAGAAAAAAAGGTTAAATGGCTAAGGGGAACTTGAGGCACAAAATCCAAAGCAGGGCATAAGTAAGCAGCGAGCGAGGCGCATGCGATCGAGAGAATCTCTTGGTTTCGCGACTCACCTCGGGTGCACAGGACTAAGTGACCTCACCATGAGTGTGCGATCAAGTGATCCCCAGGCTATTGTGTGCACTGAGAAACCCTCATGCAACCCAAGTGACCCTTTCAATGCACCGAGAGACCTATGCCCACGCGGCTTTGCAGACTAATGAGGCAAAAAGGTCATGCTTGAATCAGTTAAACTCATCTTCGATATGCCACTATAAATTGTGGGTCTCCTGCCACCTATTAGTCTCCTCCTTCTCTCTAAATAAGAGACTCATCCTCTAAAAAAAGTATGTTGACCTTAGTACCCAAACTATTTCTCTTTACTCTCAAGCATCATTTAGACGTTGAGTATCAGAGGGTTCGCAAGTGACCTCATTTGGACTCTTAACTTGCTTCTTTCTTAGCATCATTTAGAGACAAATTTTAGTGATTGAAATTATTCCATCACTAATAGGGATGAATTTATTAGTAGAAATACTTTTGTCTATAATAAAAAATTTCATCACTAAATAAAAAAATAAAAAATAAAAATTTATATATGAATTAATTTTTTGACAGATTTAAGGACAAAAATATTTTTGTATGGTTAATTAATATTTCAAAAAATTCAGGTCTCTAAATATGGATTTGGATATGAAAATATTTTCATTGCAAAATTAGTCTAAATTAAAAAATATAAATGTATATGGTTAATTAATTTTCTAACAAATTTAGTAATATTTTTTTTTTTGGTAATATTTTATCTCCATTTAGCGATGGATTTAGCAATAGAAATAACATGTAAGAGTTATTTCTTTTAAGATTCATAAAAAAATTAATTAGTTAAAGTGATAAGCTAGCCTAGCAAATAAAACCATAGATCCATTGGTGAAAGCCCAGTAAGAAGCCCATGCTGGGTAAGGCCAAGCCCATAATTGGTTTATTTTAATTTTTAAAATATATATCATTTATTAAGATGTATTAATAGTTTCATTATGAAATATTGTAAGTAATAATATTTCTCATATACAATATACAATATATTGATACTATATTATTTATGTCAATATCATCTATTAGTAATATACTAATATCAATCTACTATACATATTACATAGTATAACATTATATTAATATACTATCATGTTAAAGAATCAACTTTCCAAGATTATATGTTATAACATTATATGCCATCTTTATATGTATGTGAGTGATAACAAATTAAATACATAAATACTAGGTTTTATTTTTTGTTAATTATTATTTATAAATAAGAAAGATGATTATTATTAAAAAGAAAACAAAATAAAGGTGAAAAACCGTAGAATAAATTTACATAATTCAATAACGATTAGGATTTAAAAAATCACGTGTTGTGGTCTCAATTATATCTATAAAATCAAATTTAGGTTGGAACACTAAATCTAAATTTGGAACTGCTTATGTTTTTAAGAGCCTATAATATAAATATATAATATTTTACGTCTATAATTTATTAGATGAATGCATTTTAATTTAATAAATATAATTTTTATTACATTTTGTATAAATATATTTACATAAATATATAAATATTTATAAATATGTAATTCATTTAATTTGAAAAGGTTTCAATGCTAGGTTATTGGTAGGAATTTAGGCTATCTCTAACGGCTTCCCTATTTCAATTCGCAAAGCTAAATATAAGAAGCCAACTCCAAAATTAGGCCTCCAATGCAACTTACCAAGCCAAATCTCAATCACCCAAAATTTAGCAAAGCTCAAAAGCATCACCAACTATGGTGATTGAAATTTGTACGGACATCATCGTCATCTCCCCTCCCCCTTCCGACGGCGTCCATCAACGTTGTACAAGTGACAATCAGATGAGTAGCAACAAGTGGCAAGAGCAACGACGAGCAATAGTAGCCGCAACAATGATGAACAAAACAACTACGGTAGTGTCCCTATTCTCTATCTCTCTTTATATATATTTTTTTTCAATTTCTTTATATATATATTTTTTTCAATTTCATGTTACGTTAAATTAAATGGCGGGGCCCAAAAATTGAGATAATTTAGAATTTTTTAAAAATAAAAATTTTAAGGGTTCGAATTTTTATAATGGCCAATATGTAAATAAATGGTTTCAATTTTTTTTAAAAAGGAAAAATTAATATGAAGCGGGTTCGGGAACAACCAGCGCAATCCTACAAAAAGGGTATGCGGGCCTAACCTAACCCAATCGAAATCGGGTTCCGACCCGAACTTGAGACCCTCCAGGAATAAAGGGAATTTCCATCCATCCGTTGGCGGGCATCGACCATCGACGCTGCTGCAACACAACCACCGAGTCTCTATCTCATTCGACGTCCGAGCCAACGACGGTGTCCTCCCCAGCCGCCACCGCCACCTCGAGCTGCCTTCCATCACCATCACCATCACCACCCTTGTCTCCTTAAGCACTGCACTGTCACCGCCACCACCGACCTCTGGCTCTACCACCATCACTCACCATCACCGTCGCCTCAAACCACAATCTTTCCGATAAGGTTCTTCTTCAATGACCCTCTTTTTCCTGCTAGATATATAGACACACACATATACAACAATTTGGTTAATTTTGAAAATTAAAACCTAGATCTACTAAAATCCTTCCATTTGATCCGATTGATTCTTGGGTCAATGGCATGAGGGGAGTCTGGGGGTCAGTTCCGATTGTCTAAATCCGTCGTGGACGGTGGCCTGACACAACAATAATCCCTAATATTGTGTCCGTTCTTCTTCATATATTTCTCTCTTGATTTTTAAAATTGACACAAATTAGTTAGATCACCATTTATTTGTCAATTTGTTTAGTTTAGTTATGGATATTGAGTATTCTATTGTGGAACTTAGAAGGGTAGGTAGGGGCAGGATGGATTAATGCATCTCAAGGAAGGAAAGGGTCGTTGCTTGAAGTCCAAAACATTAGGATTTTCCTCGTCTTTCTTGCTTTCTGTTTGGTTTTAGTCAAAGGAGTGTGGTAAGCTTCAAGGAAGAGTCCCACTGGACTCAGTTCCTCTTTTAGTTCCATCCTAGTCGGACAAAATAAGATGTCCAGCTTTCACCCTATGTTGCGAAAATGAAAACGAAAAATATTTTTGTTAAGAAACAAAAATGTGAAAATAGATATTTTTTTTTAAAAAAAATAAATATAAATAGAGTTTGAAATGAGAATGAGAAACATTTCATAAACGGATAAACGGTTCCTATGAGGCATTTTCATGCAACATAGCTTTCATCGACGTGATATAGTGGTAAAGTAGTTAAAATTTTATATAAACAATCAGAGTTCAAATCAGTATGACAATTTAGGAAGTAGATTTATTACTGAAAGGCAACAATAACGTTGAAAGACAAGTCCCGCATAAACTGTACCAAATATTTAGTTCTAAGTGCATATAATTCACATCTGAATTTATCAGGGAGTACATCAAGAAAAAGGTCATCCGCTTTTAGAGATTAATCAAATGAAAGTCTTTAACACTTTAAATGAATAAAATTAAAAATAAAAATATCAATATCAATATCAATATCAATATCGTGTCCCTATTTGAGTCCAAAATACATATCCACCAATCACAATTAATATCATCAATCACAATCAATGGATTGCGTTGATTGATGTTATTGATACTATTATTATAACTTTCATTATTAATTCTGCTAGTGAAAGCAATATTGGTTATATTTATATTAGTATCTATCAATGTTATTGTAGTATTTCTTGTGTTATTGATAATTGTAGTTTTAATTGTGCCATTGTCACTATGGTACATAGCAGTAATAGTTATTATTATTGTAGTATTAATAAATCCGATTAATCTGTTAATATATTAATCACATAACATTTATACTATAATATTAAGTAATAACGAATTACTACCATTAACATTATACTGTTAGTAATATCTTGAATAATATATTATAGTATTTAATCTTGCAACATTGATATTATAATTACTAAACTTAATATGAAATACTAATAATATTATAACGATACAAGAGTAATGCCATCATAATAATACCATAATAATGCAAGTGTTATAATATTAATTGCATGATAGTATAGGAGGATGCAATTATTTTTTTAAAAAATTCAATTTTTTTTATCTGTTTCCCATAAAAAAAAAACTTCAAAAATGTTATGAAATGAGCCCTTAATTTCTTATAAAGTTTCTAAATTCTAATATTGTTTCTTTTGTCAAATTTTTTGGGTGAGAATTAACCGTATGTTTGTTTGAGAGTGTATAAGTTTATGAGCGCATTCAATTTATCTAGAGGTTAAATTAGGTGGGAAGATCGATTTTTTTCAAAATTAGGTGGGCAAAGCGTCAACAATTGGGTCATAAAAAATAAAAATATAATAAAAAAGAAAGGAGAAGAGCGGCATTCAACACAAGCAGTCCATCTCTGACTAATTTTAAAATCTCGAAAAGATGCAACCATTTCCTTACCCAATTACGTGCCTTCCTTGCGGGGATTTTCCACTTCTTGGGATTTTTTCGACTTCTTCAATAATGTATATATATATATATATGTGTGTGTGTGCGCGCGCGCGCGCGCGCGCCAATTGACACGCCCAGTGATTTCCTGTATATTTTTTTAATCTATACATATTTACTTTTGATCATAAAAAAAAAAAAAAAAGAGCATGGCGATGCTGTATTGCTGCGCTGCAATGGCTGCTGCAGTATTGCTGATTTCGGTGTTCCAATCCATTCGCCGCAAGCTCCGCCGTTTCCCACCAAGGCCTTTTCCGACCCTCCCTCTCGTCGGCCACCGTCAGCTCTTCCGAGAGCCCCTTCACCGGAGCTTAGCTGATCTCTCCGCCCGCGATGGCCCGATTCTCCTTCTCCAGTTCCTATCACGGCCGGTCCTCTTGGTGTCTTCCCCTTCAGCGGCCGAAGAATGCTTCACCAATATCAACGTCATATTCGCCAACGGCCCTCAGCTCCTGGCCGGGAAGCTCTTGGGTAACAACTGGCGGAACCTCCGCCCGATCCCCGCCCTTGAAATCTTCGCGGCCCCCAACCTCCGAACCGTCTTCAGCATACTCGCCGACGAAGTGTGGTTAATGCTCCAGCGGCTCCGCTTGAACCCTCCGAACCAGGCGGTGAACATGAAAACTGTGTTCTACGAGTTGATGATTAACGTAATGACCAGTTATAATAGCCGGGAAGAGGTATTACGACGAAAACACGGCGGAGGAGGAGGAGGCGAAGCGGTTCCGGAAGATCGCGGGGGACATGTTCGGAATAGGCGGCGCGTCGAGCGTGGCGCCGGTGCTGAGCTGGGTTGCAGCGAAGAGGTCGCAGGCGAAGAGAGATGGGTTTATGCAGGAACTGATAGAAGACCACAGAAGACAAATAGCCGCCGGCAATGGCGGTGACTCAGAGGCGGACGGAAGGAAGACGCTGGTGGAGGTATTGCTGTCACTGCAACTATTGAATCCCCCATATTACATGGATGAAGTGATTAGAGGCATGATGACTGTAAGAAGTCAATCTCAAACCTAATTAATTCATCAATTTGTTCAATGTTCCACTTGAATTTATATAAGAAAAATAAATCTGACGGATCGTATAATTAATAGTTATGGATTTTGTCTGCATGCGTAGGTTGTATTAGCTACTGAAACCGATACTTCAGCCGGGATCATGGAGTGGGGGCTTTCAATTCTTCTGAACAATCCGGAGGCTTTACGGAAGGCACAGTCCGAAATCGATACAGTCGTGGGTCATGAGAGTCTGATCTGCGAATCGGATGTGGCAGGTCTGCCCTATCTCCGCTGCATCATCAACGAGACAATGCGGATGCACCCACCGAGTCCGCTCCTCGTGCCTAACGATTCCTGCGACGAGTGCACCATAGGAGGCTACAACATCCCACGCGGCACCACGCTATTGGTGAACATGTGGGCCGTCCAAAACGACCCGAGGATCTGGGCGGAGCCCGAGAAGTTTACGCCGCAGAGATTCGAAGCGCCCGAGAGAGCAGAATCCGGGGACGGGTTCAAGTTGATGCCATTTGGGTCGGGCAGAAGGTGCTGCCCCGGGGAAGGCTTGGCTCGGCGGATGGTCGGTTTGGATCGCTGATTCAGTGCTTTGATTGAGAAAGGCCGAGCCAGGAAATGGTTGATATGAGTAAAGCCACAGGAGTGACTGGACTCGGCTTGACCAAGGCTCAGTCGTTGATGGCCAAGTGCAAGCCTCGTGCCATACTGGTCAATCTCCTCTCACCAGTTCCCCTCAGTTCAGCTTCAGCTGTCTTGGAGTAGCACTTGGCCCTCAATTTCAGTTTGAATTATTTTGAAATACATAATGAATACACACACACACACAAATGGTGAGCTTAATTTGTGGAGTTTTGAATTGTCTATAATAATTTATAACTTCATTAAATTATTGGAATAGAACCACAAACTATATATGTCAATTGACTTATATTAGGCACACATTTGTTAGATATGTGGTGTTGCTGCCTGCCATTTTCCATTTATCATTTTCGAATTAATATTGACTTATAGAGTCTTTTTTATTATAGTTAGGGGTTAGTGCACTGGGCATGGAAGGAAGCAATGCACCTATTTATTTTTGCAGAATGTTCTCTTAGGTTGTGAATACAAATAATATTCATCATGATTTCGCTTATACTAGTAACTCAATCATTTGATTCTATTTTTACTGTATAACCAGATAAGTTTGGTTTGATTTAATCGCTTATTTAGTTTATTTTTCCAACAATGGTATCAGAGTTTCAAATGTTGGTTTCTGATTAAGTAATCGGTGTATGTTTCTTTGTTGAATGAAGTATATACATATACATATACATAATGTCGTTTTTATGCATACATGTTGAATAAATGCATATTTTTTTTTTATACAAAGATCTTGTTGTGTGTGTATGTATGTATATATAAAAATCAGAAAAAGGAAATACCAGAGATCCGGCGAAGAGAGTTCGTCAGCCATCCTCTTCGTGAGGAGAGGATGACCGTCGCTGTTCCACGTTCGCCTCTTTTCCGATGACTGCATGATCAATGGCCGCCAACCGCTAGTCTCTCTTCATCTTCTCCTTACAGTTTCGTGGCTGCAAATGTGTTGGAGAAATCCAGAGATTCAAAACGCAATGAAAGAAGAGATATGAATGAGAGAAAAGACAATCCATTTCACTGAATAAATCACAAAGAATTACAACCAGAATTCTTTCTAAACAAAAAAACTCTCAAACGGATCTCACACTCTGGATCCCTCTCAAATCCTCTAACTTGGGATTTTGTTGATAAATCTCTAACTTGGATCATACCTTATACATGAAGAGGGCATAGCCTTATATAAGAGATGGAGGAGAAGCTTAGTCAACATTGGTGCCTAACTTCCTGCCTAACTCCCTAATGCAGCCAAGAATGGCCAAACCCATTATCTGCCTGATACAGCCAAGTTTGCCAAACCCACTAGCCTAACAAGCCAAAGGAAATGGTGGCTTGACTCTTCAATTCTCCCCCTCAAGCCACATCTGAAACAATCTGAAAAACATCCTGGCTATGTCTCTGCATAACTCTAGCTTTTCTCGAGTGTCAATTAGATTCTTCTTTGTATGGATCTTAACTAGTCTTGACAGTTGTTGATCCATTACCTCGCATATCTAATGATAGCGAATACCAATATGCTTTGTACAAACAGTTCTCCCGTACCAAAGACATGTTTCCGGCGTATCTTTCAAGTACCTGAGAATCCCTTTGACTATCTCCCAATGTTTCTTTCCAGGCTTAGAGAGAAAAACAGCTCACTGCACTCACTAGGTGAGCAACATCTGGTCTAGTACATACCATTGCCTTGGTACTTGCTTTAGACCATACAAGCTCTTTTCTGGCTTGCAACTGAGGTTTTTTACCTATGACCTCAACACCATCTGGTTTTCCTCAGATCTTTTAACCAGGATCTATGGGATTATCCCTCTCACTGGGGACACTACAAGAAAAATCAATTTTAGTGACGGGTTTTGTGACGGGGATGCTCCCGTCACTAATTTGTGACGGGTTTAGTGATGGAAAGCCGTCACTAAAGTGGTTTAGTGACGGTCTGAAATTACCGTCACAAAATTGTGACGGGATATCTATTTCCGTCTCAAATCTGTGACGGGATAGTGTATCCTGTCACAAAATAGTGACGAAAAATAATCCCCCGTCGCAAATTAGTGACGGGAGCGAGGTTTCCCGTCACAGAACTGTGACGGGACTGATGTTCCATCGCAGTTCTGTGACTGGACTGACGCCCCGTCGCAGAATTGCGAAGGGACATGTCAGTCCCGTCACAGTTCTGTGACGGGGGCTGACACCCCGTCACAGAATTGCGACGGGACATGTCAGTCCCGTCGCAGTTCTGCGACGGGACCGACGCCCCGTCACAGTTTTGCGACGGGACATGTCAGTCCCGTCACAGTTCTGTGATGGGGACTGACGCCCTGTCACAGTTCTGTGACGAGGACTAATGCCCCGTCACAGAATTGCAACGGGTCATGTCAGTCCCGTCACAGTTCTGCGACGGGGGCTGAATCCCCGTCACAGAATTGCGACGGGACATGTCAGCCCCATCACAGAATTGCGACGGGTCATGTCAGTCCCGTCACAGTTCTGCGACGGGGGCTGAATCCCCGTCACAGAATTGCGACGGGACATGTCAGTCCCGTCACAGTTCTGTGACGGGGGCTGACACCCCGTCACAGAATTGCGACGGGACATGTCAGTCCCGTCGCAGTTCTGCGACGGGACCGACGCCCCGTCACAGTTCTGTGACGGGGACTAACGCCCCGTCACAGTTCTGCGACGGGACATGTCAGTCCCGTCACAGTTCTGTGACGAGGACTAATGCCCCGTCACAGAATTGCAACGGGTCATGTCAGTCCCGTCACAGTTCTGCGACGGGGGCTGAATCCCCGTCACAGAATTGCGACGGGATATGTCAGCCCCGTCACAGTTCTGTGACGGGGACTAATGCCCCGTCACAGAATTGCGACGGGTCATGTCAGTCCCGTCACAGTTCTGCGACGGGGGCTGAATCCCCGTCACAGAATTGCGACGGGACATGTCAGTCCCGTCACAGTTCTGCGACGGGATTGACGCCCCGTCACAGTTTTGTGACGGGGACTGACGCCCCGTCACAGTTCTGCGACCGGACATGTCAGTCCCGTCACAGTTCTGTGACGGGGACTGACGCCCCGTCACAGAACTGCGACGGGACTGACGCCCCATCGCAGAACTGCGACGGGACTGACATGTCCCGTCGCAGTCGTTCCTTTAAAATAACCCCCGCCCCCTTTCCCTCCCACTCTTTCTCCACACCTTTGAACGGCCCCCCCTCCCTTTCTCTCACTGTCTCGATTTTTCTTCTTCTTCACAGTTTCCTTGGTTCTTCTTCTTCTTCACAGTCTCTTTGTCTCCTTGGTTCTTCACAGTCTTCTTGGTTCTTCTTCTTCTTCAGTTATCTTCGGTGCTCTCAAGCTAAGTATTTTATGCTTTTTATTTTGTTTTAATTTTAATTATATTCTGTTAGTTTAATTATAATTTATTTGTGTTAGTTTAGTTGTAGTTATTTTATTTTTGTGTTAGTTTAGCAGTTTATTTTTATATTAATTAGTTTAGTTTTAGTTTAATTGTTTTTATTATTTGTAATGCTTAATTAAATAATTAAACTACAACTAATTAATTATTTTGTTATTTTGATATGTAATAATTGGACTAGGAAACTCGTGCATGTGTAAATAATGTTTATTTTTTTATTTTTAAGTTTAGATATATTTTTAATGAAAAATACTATAATTTTAAATAAAATACGTAAAAAATTATATACTAAAAATAAACTTACTATTTAAGAAAGCATATATTTTAAGAAACTTAATATTTTCTAAAAATATTTTCTTAATATTTTAAGTTTATATACTAAAAATATATACTAAAAAAAAACTTAATAAAATATTTTAAGTTTATATACTAAAAATAAACTTAATATTTTCTTATTGTCATAAGAAAATATTTAAGTGTATACATTAAAAAATTAAAAAAATTCTATTAAATATATAAAAGAATTCTATTTAAAATATAAAAAATAAAAAATAATAAATAAAATTTTAATTAAAAATTTTAAAACTAACATATGAAATAAATTAAATAATTCTATTTAAAAAATTAATGTTAATTTTTTTTTATTTTTAATGTGAATGTGGGTAATATTAATTTTATTTAATGTTATTTTTAATATTTTATTTAAATTTTTAAAAAAATTCTTGTTATTTAAAATTTTTTTATTCTTATAAAAGAAAATATTAATTTTAGTAAATATAAAATTTAATTTTATAAATTTAAAAATTAAAAATATATTTTTTGAAATTAAAAATGTATTAATTTCATAAAAATATATTATTGATTTAAAATATTAATATTAATTTAATATTTTTTTCAAAATTATTTTTTTTAATTTAAAAAATATCTGCGACGGGCTGTCCCGTCGCAGATTGATCATATTAATTTATTTTTTTAAATAAAATTATTTATTTAATATTATTTTTTTTATATTTAAGAATATTTGTGACGGGTACTCCCGTCGCAGATCTGTGACGGGGGTACTACCAGTCACAGATTGTTCGTTTTAATTATTTTTTTTATTTTAAAAATGTTTGTGACGGGTAGCGCCCGTCACAGATCTGTGACGGGGCAGTACTTCCCTTCACAGATCTGTGACGGTTTGTCATGTCCGTCACAAATCTGTGACGGACAGTTCCCCGTCACAGATCTGTGACGGGCACTATTTCCCCGTCACAGATCTGTGACGGGTAGAACTGTCGCGTCACAGATCTGTGACGGGTACTACTGCCCCATCACAGATCTGTGACGGGTGTCCCGTCACAAATCTGTGACGGAATTGCTATCCCGTCACAAATCTGCAACGGGTAGCACTCCCCCCGTCACTAAAATTTTGTCACGCCTCCTTTAGTGACGGATTTTACCCCGTCACTAAACCCGTCACAGAAAAATTTAGTGACGGATTTTATGTTTTTAGTGACGGATTTTTCCGTCACTAAAACTGATTTTTCTTGTAGTGGGATAGATCTTCAACATGGGATTATCCCTCTCACTGGGGATTCCTCTTAAGTTGGGAATGCGCCTCTAACTGGGGATAAATCCTCTAAACTGGGATGATCCTCTCACTGGGATATCCTCACTGATTCTCTCTTGGGATACACACTGATCCTCTATTGGAATTCATACTAATCCTCTCTTGGGATTCATATCCTCTTACCAGGGATATATTCACATGATCCTCTCTTGGAATTCATACTGATTCTCTCTTGGGATTCATATCCTCTTACCAGGGATATATACACATGATCCTCTCTTGGAATTCATACTGATTCTCTCTTGGGATCCATATGGCCAAGTCTCTGCTGCCACTAATTCTGAGAACCCTTCATGTCAACTATGTTGAAGCTGTCTGTACATATCTTCACGTGAGTCTTGTACAATGTGCCACAAATATGTCCTTGGGCGACTACCATAGCGCCTCTTTTCAACTTCCATGTGCCTTTACTAAACTGATTACCATAGCCCTGTTTGTCAAGAGCTACTCCAGAAAGTAGATTCAACCAAAGATCTGGCACATGTCTGACATCCTTCAAAGTGATTGTACTCCCAAGGCATGTCCGTACCTGAACATCACCAATTCCAATGATCTCAGAAGAACTGGAATTTCCCATCTTCACTGCTCCAAAATCACCTGTTTTGTATATTATGAAGAAATCTCTATGGGGAGTCACGTGGTAAGATGTCGCAGTATCTACCACCCATTCTGTGTCTTCTCTTGAGACGTGAAGGCATGTCTCATCTTGGATTGAACAATAAGATACCTCTCCATGGATAGTCACTAGTGTTTCTCCATCCTTGTTCTTCAGCTCGGAACTGCCTTGACCCTGCTCTCATTGCAATTTTCTGCAATTCTTCTTCAAATGGCCCTCTATCCCACAATGGTAGCACTTGTACTTCGGCTTTCCTCCATCTGTGGATCTGCCCTTACTTTTGCTCTTCCCTCTCCACTCGCCTTGACTACTTTTCTCTTGACTCCATCGGTTCTCTGTTACAAAGGCATGAGTCTGATTCGTGCTCATGTCTTTTCTTCTGGCCTCTTCATTGAACAAGACATCCTTGACCATCGTCGTGGTAAGTTTTCCCTCCGGGGCAGAATTGCTGAGAGAGACTACTAGCGTCTCCCAACTGTCAGGAAGAGAACTGAGAAGTAAGAGTGCTTGTGTTTCATCCCCAAGCGACATATCCACAGACGACAACTGGTTCACTAGGCTTTGAAACTCACTGGTGTGCTTGGCAACTAAAGTTTCACTACCCAGCTTCAAATTAACTAACCGCCTCATTAACAGGGCTTTATTTCGAGCGGTCTTTGCCTGGTACATACCTTCCAGCTTCGTCCATAGGGCATATGCGTTTGTCTCTTGTGCGACATAGTGGAAGACACTATGATCAATCCATTGCCGGATCTGACTGATAGTTTTTCAGTTTAATTTCTTCCATAGTGTGTAGTTGGTGGATGTGAGCTTTATCATGGCTCCTGATGATGTTCTTTCCTCCATTTTCACTAACTTGATCAAAATCAAAGTTGAATCTTCCAAAACAGACTGCACTGTTGTCACCGGAAGGGTCGAAAATGGTAGATTTGACTCTTATGGGGTCAAATTATGATTTGTGAAAAAATTAGGGCTAAAATGTAATTTTCTAAAAATTTAGGGGCTAAAGTGCAATTTCAGAAAGTTCAGGGGCTAAATTGCAATTTCTGGAAAGTTCAGGGGCTAAATTGCAATTTTTGAAAAGTTCAGGGGCTCAATGAAATTTTTGAAAAATTTAGGGGTCAAACTGTAATTTCAAAAAACTTCAGGGACCAACTTGAAATTTTTCAAAAGTTTTTCTGTGTGCTGACGTGGCAGGTGACGTGGCGGCTGACGTGGTGTTGACTAACTGACGTGGCCGTGGACCGATGACGCGGCCGTTGACCGATGACGTGGCTATTGACCAGATGACGTAGCAGATGACGTAGCGCCATGTGGGTCGTCTTCAACCTCCAGACGGCACGCGTGGCGCGTGGCGAGACTGGGCTTCACTCTCCGATTTCAGGCGGTGCGTGTGGGCACATGTGGCGTCTTTTTGGCCTTCGAAAAATTGCTCCGTGCTCGTCTTGGAACGAGGAGTCTTTTGGTATGTTCAAAATATAATTTGACAACTTCGAAAAAACTGGTTTGAAGAACAGAGAGTTGTTATTCAAAATTCCTCCAATTTTCTCTCACTAGCACACAACTTGGCGCGCTCTGATACCACTTGTTGGGGAAATCCAGAGATTCAAAACGCAATGAAAGAAGAGATATGAATGCGAGAAAAGACAATCTATTTCACTGAATAAATCATAAAGAATTACAACTAAAATTCTTTCTAAACAAAAAAACTCTCAAACGGATCTCACACTCTGGATCCCTCTCGAATCCTCTAACTTGGGATTTTGCTAATGAATCTCTAACTTGGATCATACCTTATACATGAAGAGGGCATAGCCTTATATAGGAGATGGAGGAGAAGCTTAGTCAACATTGGTGCCTAACTTCTTGCCTAACTCCCTAATGTAGCCAAGAATGGCCAAACCCATTATCTGTCTGATACAGTCAAGTTTGCCAAACCCACTAGCCTAACAAGCCAAAGAAAATGGTGGTTTGACTCTTCAAAATGGTGGAGATGTTGACAAAGAAGATCAGAGGTGTTGTTGTTGGCTTGTGGTCCGTCGCTGGCAGTGAGCAACAAATTAAAACTTGCCCAGAAAATTGTTTTCTGCTGTGAAATGAGAAATGAGTTTCTTGGGTTTTGAGCTTTCTGCTATTCACATTTGTCTTCTGCAAGTGAAATTGAAATGCAGAATACGTTTTTGTTGAAATTCTCAAGATGGCTTTCAATTTAGGGGCCTTGTTTGGCTATTTCTTTTTTACAAAAAGATGTTTTGGCCTTACAGGGTTTGTTTGGATGTGGTTTTTACATTAATTTTTTTATTTTTTTTGAGCTTAAAGCCTTGTTCGATTGTGGTTGTGGATACAAACGATATCTATTGTTATTTTATTTATACTAGTAATTCAATCATTTAATTCTATCTTTACTGTACAATCAGATAAGTCTACTTTGATTTAATCTCTTATTTAGTTTTTTTTTCCAACATGGTCATAATTAGGTGACTCCCTCTTTATCAAACATTTTACATTGTAAAATATTTTATAAAAAAATTATTTTAGTTAATGTTGAGAAGGGGGCGTGAGTTTGACTTGTCAATTAATGAAGAAATTGAATTTTTAGATAATATAATAGAGAGCAGGAAAGGGTTATTTTTAGAATATTACCCATTCATGTTGTTGTTATTGACCGAATTATCAAGGCTAGCAGATTATTTTTTGTGGCAGTCCAAGCATCCTCTCGTTGCTTGGAGAGAGTTGTGCCTCCCTAAAAGGAAGGGGCCTTGGTTTTAAAGACCTTAAATACTGGAATTCTACTCTGCTTTCCAAAGTTTTATGGAATATTCATTTGAAAAAGAATTTCTTGTGGATCAGATGGATTAATCATGAGTACCTTAGGGATGGATCTCTTTGGGAAAGAGCTCCGAAGCATGATGACTCTCCTCTATTTAAGAGGATTTTTAAAATATTCTAATACTATGTAAATGATCAAGATTGATGATGTTAAACTAATCACCTTTTGAATCGAGTATCTATAAAGGTGGAATTTTTGTAACTTGAAAGTTCTCTAACATTAAGTTAATAAGTAGAAAATGAGGTAATACAAAGTGAACATATCATCATATAATTATTTATAATCATATTCATAGCGGGGTGTAGGAGTTAATTCTTATTTACAAACAATGTAAAATGAGCCCCGAGAAGTATCATCCACTTGCCGGCCCACTTGGGCTTTCTGTGCTCGCGATGGATCTGATCTAAGGTAATTCTTCTACTCGAGGGGCCTCTCTCGACTAATTTTGAGATATTGAGAACGCGTGACATTACCTTGTCCAAATACATGGTGACTTCGACTTCAAATTATGCGTGGTCAGTTAGTGAACTCATAAAGGTTCTTTCCCGGAACATACGTCAAGGATGTATATATATATACAATAATAATAATTAAGTAAAATGAAAAGCAGGAAATTGTAATCTTCGACCGAAGCAACACCCGAACACAAACAACCGTGACCCTTCTTAATTTCTTTCCCATTAATCCATTTCTTCCTCAATTAGGCATGGCGATGGTGTATTGCTGCGCTGCAATGGCTGCTGCAGTATTGCTGATTTCGGTGTTCCAATCCATTTGTCGCAAGCTCCGCCGTTTCCCACCAAGGCCTTTCCCGACCCTCCCTCTCGTCGGCCACCTTCACCTCTTCCGAGAGCCCCTCCACCGGAGCTTAGCTGATCTCTCCGCCCGAGATGGCCCGATTCTCCTTCTCCAGTTCCTATCACGGCCGGTCCTCTTGGTGTCTTCCCCTTCAGCGACCGAGGAATGCTTCACCAAGAGCAACGTCATATTCGCCAACCGCCCTCAGCTCCTGGCCGGAAAGCTCTTGGGTAACAACTAGATGAACCTCCGCCCGATCCCCGTCCTTGAAATCTTCGCGGCCCCCAACCTCCGGACCATCTTCAGCATACTCGCCGACGAAGTGTGGTTAATGTAAATATTTAATAGATTAATTGTAATTGGTGCAATTATCTATTAATATAATTATCATTAAATGATCATATTTATCTTATAAACACCATTCTGATAATCATTAAGAATTTATCTCTCATATTTATCTACTAGATAAAGAGTGATAATTATTGTTTAAATCTAATTCAAACTAATTTGATGGAGTTAGTTTGATTGATGATAGACTTTGGTTAGTCTATAAATAGAGGGGTTTCTCTATTATTCAAAAATCGAAGGCATAAAACAATTTTAGGTCCCCAATCAAAGCAGATCTAAGGGCATACACCATCAGAGTGAAGTTTGCTAATTGGTTGGAAGCATCCAAACTCGAGTCTGCGGTATTTTCTTTTACACAAATAATGGCCGGAGGTTAGTGCGTTTTTATTTAATTAATCTTATAGTTGGTATCAGAGCCTGTAAAATCTCTGCCTTATTTATTGAAAATATTGTTGTATAACGATGTATGATTGGAGAAATATGTTGTTATTTTCCGCCCACCAAGTCGGATCTGGGCGGCCATATTGGGCGCGTGTGGCTCACGCGCCCGTGCCCACAGCTGTGCATTTGCACAGCCATGCGCCATTGAATTTGATTTTTTTTTTAAATAGCTTATAATAATTTAATTTTTATGCAATTGATTAAATTAATTCCTTCTTTAATTGTTAAATTGCATGCTTAATTAAATTGTTTATATTTTGATCATGATAATGTTTATGCATATGCAATTAATTATATTCTCATGTTAAATTTTGATACATGATTAATTGAATTGATATTGTTTATGCATAATTATTGGTGTTATATATGCATAAATTAATTTCTTGCTTATGCATGATTTATTGTGATTAAATTATTTAAATATCATGTGATTAATATGATTTTGATTAATTAGAGACTAGTCACAACATCTTTAATTAATTAAAATTATATATTAAGTTGCTAAGATCACATAAGGTTAAATGACATTAATTGTGATTAATCATATTGAATATAATAAATTTTATCCCACAGGAATTTTTGTTGTATTTGAAGTGATTATTTAGGATGTGATAATAAATTATTTTCTTAATTTGCCCACAGGAATTAAGAAAAGAAATATAATTTGTCAGTCACATCATGAAGTTTATATTATGAATCAATTTAAATGTAGTAGCTTAGCCCACAGACAGTTGTTATATGTTAATGATTCATAATTGTTGCATGCTTTACATTGGTAAAACATGACATTAAGATATATTAGCCTCACATTGAGTTACATGAGTATGATTATATGTTTATTTTTGCAGTTGCTTTACCTGTGAATTTATCTGATATGAAGTGTGACGTTCTTGATTTGAATGGTGATAACTATAAGGAGTGGAAGGACAGGATTCTTCTACAATTAGGGTGCATGGACTTTGACTATGCAATCCGAAAATCTGAACCACCTGCAGTCAATCCTACTAGCTCTAAGGCTCAGATTGTTGAGCATGAGAAATGGGAGCGATCTAATCGCCTCAGTATGATGTTCATTCGTACTAAGATTTCAGCTAGTATTCATGGTTCAATTCTAGAATGCAAAACAATCAATGAGTTACTGAAGGCTATTGATGAATAGTTTGAGTCTTCAGATAAATCACTTGCCAGCACTCTAATGACTAAGTTATCATCAATGAGGCTTGCCGGTATTAAAGGTGTGCGCGAGCACATCATGAAGATGAAGGACATTGCAGCTCAACTGAAATCCCTGGAGATTACGATGTCGGATTCTTTTCTTGTGCATTTCATTTTGAATTCTCTCCCACAGCAGTATGGTCCCTTTAAAATTTCTTATAACACACATAAAAATAAATAGTCTATTAATGAATTATTGACCATGTGTGTTTAAGAAGAAGGGAGGCTGATTATGGAAATGGGAGAGAGTGCATATATGGCCACTCAAGGAAAGAATAAGTTTACTCAAGCAAGGCATAAAGGAAAAGGTAAAATACCCATCCAGCCTAAAGTAAAGAAGGAATCCAAGTACTTTTTTTGTAAAAAGAAAGGACAGCTGAAGAAGGATTGCCTCAAATTTAAGGCATGGCTTGAGAAGAAAGGTAATCTAACCTCACTTGTATGTTATGAATCTAATATGATTGATGTTTGTCATAACACATGGTGGATTGATTCTGGTTCTACAATCCATGTTGCAAATACCTTGCAGGGTTTTCTAAACTAGAGGAAACCAGTGGGAAGTTAACAAAACATCTATTCAGGCAACAAGATGCGTTCACATGTGGAGGCAATTGGGACATGCAGGCTAATTTTACATTCTGGCTTTGTTTTAGATTTAAAAAAGACTTTTTATATTCCTAGTTTCTCTAGGAATTTAATTTCAGTTTCTAGACTCGTACCGTTTGGATATTCCTTTAATTTTATGAAAAACTCATTTGATTTGTTTTATAAATCTGAGCTTGTTGGGAATGGTACATTGTCTGATGGTCTTTTCAAAATTAATTTACAAAACAATGCCTCTTATAATGTAATGCATGCCCAAAACAATGCAGGTATTAAAAGATGTGTAATGAATGAGGATTCCTCTATGTTGTGGCACAGGAGATTAGGACACATCTCAATTGAGAGACTTAGAAGATTAGTAAATGATGGAATACTAAATGCTCTTGATTTTACTGATTTTCATATTTGTGTAGACTGCATAAAGGGAAAGCAGACTAATAAGTCAAAGAAAGGTGCCAAGAAGAGTACAAAAATATTAGAGATCATACATACGGATATTTGTAGTCCAGATATGGACGCGTATGGTCAGAAATACTTCATCTCATTTATTGACGACTATTCACGATATATGTATCTCTACTTGCTTCATAATAAGAACAAAGCATTAGATGCCTTTAAGGTTTTCAAGGCAGAAGTAGAGAAGCAGTGTGATAAACACATTAAGATCGTGAGGTCAGATAGAGGTAGAGAGTATTATGGAAGATACACTGAGGATGGACAGGCACCTGGTCCGTTTGCTAAGTTTCTCGAGGAAAATGGGATTGTGGCCCAATACACTATGCCAGGGTCTCCGGACTAGAATGGCGTAGCTGAAAGGAGAAATCGAACATTATTGGACATGGTGAGGAGTATGCTTAGCAGCTCCAAGCTTCCTAAATCCTTGTGGACTGAAGCTCTTAAAACGGCAGCGTATATATTAAACAGGGTTCCAACCAAGGCTGTCCCTAAGACGCCATTTGAGTTATTTAAGGGTTGGAAACCGAGTTTGCGACATATACACACTTGGGGATGTCCGTCTGAAGTAAGAGTTTACAATCCATAAGAAAAGAAACTAGACCCAAGGACTGTAAGTGGGTATTTCATTGGATATGCCGATAAATCCAAGGGATATAGATTCTATTGTCCGTCTCACATCACTATGATTGTGGAATCAAGAAATGCAAAATTTCTTGAGAATGACTTGATTAGTGGGAGTAATCAATCTCAGAATTTGGATTCTTCTGAGAAAGATTATTCAGATATTTTAACTCACTTATCAAGTGAAAGACTGACTGAAGTTCATAGTACCCCTCAAGATCAAATGGGTGTTATACAACCAGTTTTTGATATTCCACAAGCTGTTGATAGCAATCTAGAAGATCCAGTTGTGCAAGATACTCCTCAGGAGGATATTGACACAACATTAAGAAAATCAACTAGAATAAAGAAATCATCCATACCTAATGACTATGTTGTGTATCTTCAAGAGTCTGACAATAACATTGGAGCTGAAAATGATCCTAAAATGTTTTCACAAGCCATGAGTTGCAATGAATCCAAATTGTGGTATGATGCTATGAAAGATGAGATGAATTCCATGGCAACTAATAGAGTCTGGGATCTTATCGAGTTGCCTAATGGGGCTAGGGCCATTGGCTGTAAATGGGTCTTTAAGACCAAGAAAAACTCATTAGGAAACATTGAAAGATATAAGGCAAGACTCGTTGCTAAAGGATTCACTCAAAGAGAGGGAATCGATTACACGGAGACATTTTCTCCTGTATCCAAGAAAGATTCTTTTCGTATTATAATGGCATTAGTAGCACATTTTGATTTGGAATTGCATCAAATGGATGTGAAAACTGCATTCCTTAATGGAGAACTAGAGAAGGAGGTTTATATGAAACAACCAGAAGGATTCTCCTCTAGTGATGGTGAGCACTTGGTATGCAAGCTTAAGAAATCCATATATGGATTGAAACAAGCCTCCCGACAATGGTACTTAAAATTTCATGATATTATCTCTTCATTTGGTTTTGTAGAGAATGCCATGGATCAGTGTATATACCAGAAGGTTAGCGGGAGCAAAATATGTTTCCTTGTCTTATATGTGGATGATATCCTACTTGCAACTAATAATAAGGGTTTGCTACATGAGGTGAAACAATTTCTCTCTAAACACTTTGATATGAAAGATATGGGTGAGGCATCTTATGTCATTGGCATAAAGATTCATAGGGAAAGATCTAGAGGCATTTTGGGACTGTCTCAAGAGACCTATATCAACAAAGTGTTAGAGAGATTTCGGATGAAAAATTGTGCACCGAGTGTAGCACCTATTGTGAAGGGCGACAAGTTCAATTTAGATCAATGCCCGAAAAATGAACTTGAAAAGGAACAAATGCACAACATTCCATATGCTTCAGCTGTTGGAAGCCTAATGTATGCTCAGGTTTGCACAAGACCTGACATAGCATTTGCAGTGGGAATGTTGGGAAGATATTAGAGTAATCCAGGTTTAGACCACTGGAGGGCTGCTAAAAAGGTTATGAGGTACCTTCAAGAGACTAAAGACTGCATGCTCATGTATAGACGGACTGATCATTTGGAGGTGGAAGGTTACTCGGATTCAGACTTTGCTGGTTGCGTTGATTCTTGAAAATCAACATCTGGTTACATTTTTATGTTAGCCGGCGGAGCCGTGTCTTGGAAGAGTGCCAAACAGAGCTTAGTTGCTACATCCACTATGGAAGCTGAGTTCGTTGCTTGTTTTGAGGCTACATCGCATGGTGTATGGTTGAAGAGTTTCGTTTCAGGGCTTAGAATTATTGATTCTATATCTAGGCCACTTAAGTTATATTGTGACAATTCAGCTGTTGTTTTCTTGGCTAAAAATCACAAGAATGGTAGTCGAAGCAAACATATCGACATAAAGTATTTAGCCATAAGGGAACGTGTTAAGGAAAATAAAGTGGTCATAGAACACATTAGCACTGAATTGATGATAGCAGATCCTTTAACTAAAGGCATGCAAATTAAGGGTTTTAAGGATCACGTAGAACGAATGGGAATTGGTCTCATGATATGATTCAATTGTATGGACAATTATTTATGTATTGAAACTCTTATTCAGTTGTTTGTTGATTTCTCATTTTGAGTGTACACATTTATGTTTGAGAATAACAAACTGTTTTGGACCCGAATAAACATAGGGTTTATTCATAAAGTTGTATTATCACATTGGGCTAGTGGGAAAGGAATCAGATACATTGTGATACATGAAAGATAATACTCGATTTTAGAGGACCTATCGCCATGATTCATGTGTTTAATTTCTTTCCTAAGCATGAGGAGATATGGATATAAGGTGTTTTCTTTAGTCAGATAAATGTACGGACCAAGTGGGAGAATATAAATATTTAATAGATTAATTGTAATTAGTGCAATTATCTATTAATATAATTATCATTAAATGGTCATATTTATCTTATAAACACCATTCTGATAATCATTAAGAATTTATCTCCCATATTTATCTACTAGATAAAGAGTGATAATTATTGTTTAAATCTAATTCAAACTAATTTGATGGAGTTAGTTTGATTGATGATAGACTTTGGTTAGTCTATAAATAGAGGGGTTTCTCTATTATTCAAAAATCGAAGGCATAAAACAATTTTGGGTCCCCAATCAAAGCAGATCTAAGGGCATACACCATCAGAGTGCAGTTTGCTAATTGGTTGGAAGCATCCAAACTCGAGTCTGCGGTATTTTTTTTTACACAAATAATGGCCGGAGGTTAATGCTTTTTTATTTAATTAATCTTACAGTTAATGCTCCAGCGGCTCCGCTTGAACCCTCCGAACCAGGCGGTGAACATGAAAACTGTGTTCTACGAGTTGATGATTAACGTAATGACCAGTATAATACCCGGGAAGAGGTATTACGACGAAAACACGGCGGAGGAGGAGGAGGCGAAGCGGTTCCGGAAGATCGCGGGGGACATGTTCGGAATAGGCGGCGCGTCGAGCGTGGCGCCGGTGCTGAGCTGGGTTGCAGCGAAGAGGTCGCAGGCAAAGAGAGATGGGTTTATGCAGGAACTGATAGAAGACCACAGAAGACAAATGGCCGCCGGCAATGGCGGTGACTCAGAGGCGGACGGAAGGAGGACGCTGGTGGAGTTATTGCTGTCACTGCAACGACTGAATCCCACATGTTACACGGATGAAGTGATTAGAGGGATGATGACTGTAAGAAGTCAATCTGAAACTTAATTAATTCATCAATTTGTTCAATGTTCCACTTGAATTTAAGAAAAACAAATCTGGCGGATCGTATAATAGTTATGGATTTTGTCTGCGTAGGTTGTATTAGCTACTGAAACCGATACTTCAGCTGGGATCATGGAGTGGGGGCTTTCACTTCTTCTGAACAATCCGGAGGCTTTACGGAAGGCACAGTCCGAAATCGATACATCCGTGGGTCATGACAATCTGATTTGCGAATCGGACGTGGCAGGTCTGCCCTATCTCCGCTGCATCATCAACGAGACAATGCGCATGCACCCAGCGAGTCCGCTCCTCGTGCCTAACGATTCCTGCGACGAGTGCACCATAAGAGGCTACAACATCCCACGCGGCACCACGCTACTGGTGAACATGTGGGCCGTGCAAAACGACCCGAGGATCTGGGCGGATCCCGAGGAGTTTATGCCGCAGAGATTCAACGGGCCGGAGAGAGCAGAATCCGGGGACGGGTTCAAGTTGATGCCATTTGGGTCGGGCAGAAGGGGCTGCCCCGGGGAAGGCTTGGCTCGGCGGATGGTCGGCTTGCAATTGGGATCGCTGATTCAGTGCTTTGACTGGGAAAGGCCGAGCCAGGAAATGGTTGATATGAGTGAAGCCACAGGAGTGACTGGACTCGGCTAGACCAAGGCTCGGCCGTTGATGGCCAAGTGCAAGCCTCGTGCCATACTGACCAATCTCCTGTCACCAGTTCCCCTCAGTTCAGCTGTTTTGGAGTAGGACTTGGCCTTCAATTTCAGTTTTCATAATTTTGGCCACAAAAATAAGAAAATAGTGTTCAGATTTTGAAAAGTTTGAATTATTTTGAAATACATAATGAATACACTTAGTTTGTGCAGTTTTGCATTTTCTATAATAATTTATAACTTCATTATTATATTAAATTATTTGAATAGAACCACAAATTATGTCAATTGACTTATATTAGGCACACATTTGTAGGATATGTGGTGTTGCTTCCAGCCATTTTCTAATTAATATTGACTTATAGAGTGGTTTTTATTGTAGTTGGGGGGGTATTGCACTGGGCATGGAAGCAACGGACCAACTGATTTTTGCAGAATGGTCATAATTAGGTGACTCCATCCTTATAGAACATTTTACAATGTAAAATGTTTTACAAAAAAAGTTATTTTAGTTAATGTTGAGAGGGAGGCGGGAGTTTGACTTTTGAATTAATGAAGAAATTGAATTTTTAGATAATAATATAATAGAGAGATGAGAGATTGACTATTACGATTCAGATTTTAATGTTAAAACCATGATAAGTGAACTTCTCCCAATATAATATAATAGGCCAACTCAGTGGACAGCGACACCTCCAGTCAAATCAATCAGTTTTGAATTGTAGGTGGTAGATTCTGGAAGCAACCTTGGTATTTTTGTCAGAGAAAAAACCAATGTTGATGACAGTCATGGTCAACATTTGTCCTTACGCCCCAAAGTGAGAAAAACCAGGCTGGAAAGCTAAGAGAACAAAGATCTTCACCTAAGATACCTAAAGATGGGGTTCCCTCAGAGCATTTGGAAACCTAAACAAAGATCTTCACCGAACAAACCTAAAGAGGGGGACCAAATTGGCGTGGCGTCAAAATGGTCTTAAGTAATTTGATTTTGGACACAAGCTTTAATTATCAAATTTAGTCTTAAGTAAATCGTATAGCACTATTTTTTTTTATATTTTATTTTCAATTTTATCCATTTTATTATAACTTCAAAATAAATTATTCCTTTTATATGCTTTATTACTTTTATTATATTTGTATATTTTGATTAATAACTAGATATATAAATTGAATTGTTATAAAAAATATATATCGATAGAAATATTTTATTAAGATTTATAAAATAAATATAATATTTTAATATATTTTAAAATATTTAATATATTTTATAAATACCATGTTAATATATAATGAACTAACTTTGTTTATGTATATGAAATTTTTTTATTTTAATAATTACTTGATAGAAAGAAAATATTCTTAATACAAAAACTCAATAATATAATAAAAAGTAATAACATTTTCATTAACATAAATTAAAAATATATGATGAAAATAGAAAAATAATTTAAAATAAAAAAAATAACAACATGACTTAAAAATAAAATACTTTCTATTCTTAATTCTAAACTACCATTTAGATAGAAAATTAATTAGAATAACATATTTTATAAAAAAAAATTAAAAAATTATGAGAGTAATTATTAATTTTTTTTATAAAATGTGACTAGTTATTTTTAATAATATTATTATGCTAAGTTAAAAAAATAAATTAATATTAATTAAATAATTACATAAAAATATTCTTTAAATATACCCTTTACACTAATTTGGTGTTGAATACGTTGGAGACAACACCAAATTAGTATTGAAGAATTTGGTGTAAAGCACTCTTTGAAACCAAAAATGGTGTCAAATTTGGTGCCCAAAGTTGGAGATGCTTTGGCCCATCAATTCTTTCTTTGTGGTTTTTTCATGTTTCATGAAAAATTAGTTTTAGAAAGTTTTGATTTGCTAGTTATTGTTGTACGGTTACAACAATACATTTTTGAGATGAGAAATTGTCGTTGGATGACCAACGTATAGTTTATCCAAGCAATGGGTGACTCGTATGTAGTGTATCTAAGTCATGGATGACTCACTCAGAAAATGGATGACTCACTCAGAAAATGGATGACTTTTTTGGGGGATGAATGACTCTCTCAGGGGTAGTAACAGTGATGAATGAGTCTCTCAAGGGTAACAACAACAATGGATGAGTCTCTCGGCTAGCTTGAGAGCGAATGATGACCTATCCAAGAAAGAAAATTTGTTAGAGGCGTGGGTGAGGATCCCCACGCAGATTCTTCGATGTTTAAGTTAGTTTCTCAAAAATGTAGAGTAATCAAATGTAAGAAAGAAATGTAAGTATGAGAGATTGCAAATTGAATGAGGGGAAGAGACCCCTTATTTATAGCAATGAGTGAGGCAACCATGTGTCGAGTAGTACGATCTCCTTAGCAAGAATCTTAGAAGGGCTTTGACCGAGTCTCGGAAGAGGTTTGACCGAGTCTCGCAGGAGTAGTTTTAACCGATTCTCTCAAAGGTGTAGGAGTGTGGACATGTAGGCACTTAGAGACAATCGTGGTATTTTGGGTGACCCTCATTCGCCGGTGTGCATAGGCAATGACACGGGCATCGGAAAAGGCAAGCATAGGTGGCCATGTGTGCGTGCGCACGTGTGAGGCGCATAGGGTCGTGTGAATGAGAACGCTGTGAAAGGCCACGTGCGTTAAGGTGCAGCTCCTTGAGTGACCCTCACTCAAGGGTGCCTTACCCTTAAGTGACCCTCACGCAAGGCTTTGTGTGGGAGGCCCCTTGTCACATTGCCACGTGGCACACGACCAAGGGCGAGGGGCTGCGCCTTGTTCGCGCCTGCCGAGTGGCCCTCGAGGATGGCGGCCCCTAGGGGTCACCCATGGCCGGCTTGGCACGTGACACTTCTTCCTCTTGAATATTTTTTGATTCTTTTCCTCATTACTCTAATATTTTGTCACACATAACATTAGTAATACCCAAGAAAATTAATACTTTGTAATTGTTTATAATTTTGAAAAATTGTTTAGTTAACTAGTCAATGTAATATATAAGTTTTGCTATGACTTCTATATACCATATATAGCAATAGTTAATCTTTAGCCACTACATTATAACTACAAATAAATATGGTAGCAAGTAAGTTTATTTAGCCATAAAAATAAAGTGTTTATGGCCATATCTACAATTTAAAATTGTGGCTAAAGGATAGTAAAAACTATGGAAATTTTATTTTGTAACTTTTTATAATTTTCTTAAATTATTGAGTGATGACGATTAACTTACTATAGCTACAATATATAATTTTATTGACCTGTAAATACCATGACAATAGTTACTCTTTAGCCACTACAGTGTGGTTGCATAAATGTATATATGGTGACTAATTAACGTATATATGGTGACTAATAAGATAGGCTCGTCGTTTAACCATTTGTTCAATAAGTTGGGTCAAACTGGCACTTTAGTGGAACAGTTTGAGCTTAGGCTTGACCCATTAACCAGACCAAGGGTTCGACTGAGCCTACCTAGAGTAGCTTGGGTTTGCTCATTGAGCTCCCAACCAAGCTAAGCCTAAGTTAATGAGCCTTAATAGGTCAAGCCTAGACCAACTTATTTTTAAAATAAATTTTAAAAATATATATTTATTTAATTAATATTTAAGATATAAAAATATTTTTAAAAATAAAAATTTAAAACATAAAATTTAAAAGTTTGGAAATTAAAACTTTTTAATAGCTTCCAATTCTACTTTTATAAGTATTTAGAAGTTATAAAAATTACTTCATATTTTGAATTTGAAATCCAATAGTTATGTATGAGATATATATTATTGATATATTTATAATTTTTTAAGGTGATTATGGGTTTTTATTTATAAGATATAAATTATTTGAGATTTATTTATTGTCATTATGAATTTGTGGCATTCTAGTTATAATTTTTAAAATATTAGAGTTATTAAATTAAATATCAAAAATTTAAATGTTAAATTAAATTATTTTTAATTTTAATATTTTTAATAAAATCAAAATTTAGTTGATCCCAATAGGACAAGCTCACAACTTGGTCCTATGGGCCCGCAAGCCCAAATTAAGTAAGCCCTTAGACAAATCGAGTTGGGCTAGGTCACAAGTCAAAAATGTTGGGCTCCAACCAACCCTATATAAATCGTCTGGGTAGCTGCAATAATGAGTCGGGCATGTTCATAGGTTGCTCGATCCATTTGACATTTCTAATCATAGTAAATTGTAACTATAAAAATATATTGTAGATAGTTCTTATTAATATACTACTTATTAGTTGAAATTTAATTTAGTATTTGGTAAACAAAAAAAAAAAATTGGAAATGAGTTGTTTTTAGGTCGTTACAAGTTAAATAGCTATTAGCAAAAAAATATTAATTTAGTGGCGGTACTTGATAAAATATTTTGGAATGTATTAGGAAAAAAAATCATAATTCAATAGAAATTGCTTTATAGAAAATTCTTACTAAATTTGTAATAAATATGATTAATTGAAGTTTATTTTCGAAAAGTCATATCTGCATGCATTAAAATAAAAAAAATAAAAATAAAAGATGGACAATATCCTCCCTTTCCAAAACATATCAACTACTTAAAAAGAGAAAACCAACCAAAGAAATTGATGATGTAAAGTACTACTATCCCAAAAATGCCAACATTATTACCATCACAACATTATACAATTGTCTTTGATTTGAAATGACAAAGATGAGATATTTAACCAAAAAAATATAAAGCTCAATGTATTATGATAACCCAAAATATATATATATATATATATATAGTATAACAAACAGTTAATCTTCTCATTTACTGTGAATTTAGCTTTAAAAAAACAAAAGGACTTTACTAGATAGATAGTTATAGCAAGGTAGTTTGGGCATCTGACTTTTATTTGTTTGGAATAAAGCATTGGTGTTAAGCTTATTTGGCTGGTGTGTGTTGCAAGGAAGTAAGTAATCGTTTGGCTTAGGTGGGTCTACACTTATCGTATTCGTGGTCGGTGTTGTTGAATTCTCCATGTGCCTTATAGTTGTCCTTGGTATTAGAAGAAATTAATTCTAATGAAATTTGGTAAGACCTCATATCCGATGGCAAATTAGGGATGATTGGACTACATTTTTATGGTATGATGATGATCCTGAGAATTCTTTAGTGATATTGGTTGGTCAATTTTCTCACTAGTTATCTCGAGAGTTGTGGATCTCTATTAAGATTAGGGTGTGCGATTATTGAGAATGGTCTTTAGTAATGGCAGGAAGTGGAGTCATAGACTTTAATAGAGATTCAAGAAGTTGTGCTTGCTTGAGGTTTAATGAATCAACCAAATATATTGTAGTGGGTCCAACTAATGGTGACAAATTCTTTGTGAAACATGTTTTTTCTACCTTTGCAAAGAGACGTGATATTGTGTCATGGAAGAAATTGGTGTGACATAATTCAAGCAATGACAGATTTAGGGGCTAAAGTTGGGAGGGGCTCAAGCCTGTGTCGACCCTTTCCAGATCTATCCGTGAATGAAATAATAGGGGCAATGAATCTATTTGACTACTGATTCTACATATATATGGCTTCAGCTCGTGCCAGCTCTTCTTAGATCCACCCCTGATTTCAAATGTCTTGTCCATGCATTCATTTTTTGGTTGGCCATTAGAAAAATGTTATTCACTTTGGATTACCTCAGCCTATATGTCTCATTTCCTAACAAGTGTTTTTTTATAAGGCAATGATGGAAAGGAATAATCACCTATTATTTAATTGTGCTTATTTGTGGTGGATCTTGTTCTTTCGGCACAAGTGCAAGTTTGCTCGTCATGGAGGCAATGGGACCTTATGGGCAACTCAGAAATGGAGTGGTAAACATTCGTGGTAGATTAGTCATCACCTCATACGTCATGCGATGGTGTATTTCCTTTGGAAAGAGCAAAACAACTAGTCTTTTATGGCAATGAGTAGACAGAGATACAATTTGCTTATTAGATTTATAATGTGGTGCAAACCCTATTGATTACTCCCAAGTTCCCTCATTCTTTATAGGAGGTTTTGGTGCATTGCTGTAATCTCCTGGAGAATTGTCTTTGCTAAACTCTTTAGCCATGTCTTTCTGCTTTCTATTTGTTAAGTAGTTAGAGGTGTCTTTTAGGTTAGATTTGATGTTATGTTCAACTTAGGGTATGGCCTAACTAGCTTATGTTGTTGTTGTTGTTGTACACATTATTTTTGTTCAATGAAATTATTCTTCTACAACCAAAAACGAAAAAAAAAAAAATGGTTACGGTTCCATCAAACACCCTAGGAACTGATGGGTCTCAATTACGCAAAAAATTGCTAGTGGTGAACCGATGACTTGGAGACAACCGTTGTTATTAAAAATTTGAACCATCATCATTGCCAATTTATAAGAAGACCGAACCATTAGAGGCAACCATCAAAGGTGTTAACTCTCTTTCTTTCTATCTATTTATATATCTTGGTAGATAGATAAGATAGATTTATACCCATGTTGCCATGCGATACATGGTTAAATTACATTGATAAATTTTAAGTAAATAAATTTGGTAAATTACCAAAAAAAAAAATACTAAATCTTGGCTTTATTTTTTAATTTTGAAATGAACATCTAACTTTTCAATAGAATACCAAACTTTATTTTCTATTTTATAACAAACTTTCAAGTTTTTCAACAATTACCAAACTTTATGTTTAGTTTTAATTTTATAATAATATGATAAATTGTCCCTAAACCCTCTATAATTTTAGCTAGTTATGCATAGATCGCTTATACTTTAAAAATGTCTCTAGATGTTCTTGTTATTTACCTGTTTTGCACAAACACCCATCTTGTTACTAATGAATTAACTAAACTCTATTTAAGTTAAATTAATTTTAATTATATTATATTACATTAAATTTAACCAAAAAATAAAAAGTAAAAAATGATATATATATATATATACACACACACTATATACAAATTACAAAAATCAAAGATGTCACAATATTATTTTTAGAATTTTCATGTGATAATCTATTCTATTACATAAGCAAACACTATATTATATTTTGATGTTATAAAACTATGTTCACAAAATTTGAACTCATAATTTTTAAATAATAACTAATTTCTCAAATAACTTTGTCACTACGTCAAGGTTTATTTTATTTAAATTTTGTCTAAGAGTATTAAAAAGAACATTATAATTGTTTAATATTTCCCAATAAACTTTCATTTAAGATTTTTTACAATTTTGCACATGCGTAGCATAGGCAACCCTCTCAGTATAGCCTCACTAGATTTTTAATGGTAGGATAGTTTTTGCTATCTTTAAAATGTGAAGGGTACTTTCTGCAATTAAAGTAGACTTCAGGGACAGTTATTGCAATTTACTCTTTTTAAAATAATTATAAACTAATTAAAAAAATTATTTCCCAATTTCTAATATGATAATAATATTTAAATGGGTACTCATTCTTATTATATTCCAATTTATAATTTTAGGTAATATTTTTAAAATAATCACTGTCACTAGTTTTATAGGTTGAAAATATTTATATCATAATATTTTTGTTTGCCTATTGAAATAGAATGATGTTTGAAACCAAATACAATAACCATTAGCGGATCTTATATTTTTTAAAATAATTACCAACTAATAGAATGTTCTTTTATTTTTCTCACTTTATATGGTAATTTGTGCTTAAACATAAATAGATATTTTATTAATTTTTACAACTTTTTGAAAGGCAAATGATGTTTGAGACACTAACAATTCATGTTAATAAACCACAAATTCTAGAAAGACAAAAATGTGCCCAAAATGCAAATGCTCTGCCCGGCACCCACAACTCTCACTAAGACCCCTCGCCCTCTCATTGTTGTCAATCATCGACGTGGTGTGGTGTGGGCGTCGACCACCGTTTTTCTCCCTCTTGGCTTCTAGTTGCCCTCAATATCACCACCACTGTGTCATCGCCATCTCTATCACCTCCTCTACGTCACTATTGTCATGCCGAACCACCACCGGTCCACTGCCTTTTTCCTTACCCTTCTCCCTTCAATCTCAAGTTAGTGGAGGAATGCTTTAGTTCGCAGCGTTAATGCCACCAGTGGCGACAAAACAGAGGAGAAGAGAAGTCAGGATTTGGGGGAGGAGAGAGTTGGGGGTATACGCAGTGCGGTTTGGTTGGTATATTTTTTTTTTAATATCTCAAATGTAATTTTTTTATTATTTCAAATTGTGCGATTTAATTTAATTTTTATAAATTATACTGCAAAATATGATTAATTTTCACAACTTGGGTTTTTAGTGAAAGAGGCTGAAAAAAGGTAGAGAGTGTTGGCCGAAAAAATTGTAGAGAATGAAAGAAGATGATGAAAGGGGCTAGGGTAGAAAAAATTGTTTATGCTTTTTGGGTTTTATTTATTTAATTTTTATATTATTAGACTTTTAATAGTCGGGTGATTCAATTAAAAATTAAAATTATTTTTATCAAATTACAAATCATATAGTTTATAGATTTTTCAAATCATTTCACGGTGCGATCCATTTTTACGGTTTAACGATATTTTTGAACACCCCTAAAAATAAAAAGAGTAGTGATGCAACCCTGAGGAGTGACCTTACACCGTACTCGATTTTGAAGCATTATATTTCGTCCCATACACCACCACCCTCCTAATAAGGTGTGAAGTAAAAGGAGAGGCGATAGCGAGAGCAAGTGAGGCGACTGAGACGAAGAACGACGACGGGTGGTTGGTTGCAACAGCGAGGGAAAGGGAGAGAGAAAATAAGAAAGAAGTAAACAAAAATCGCGATATATTACGATATTATTGCAAAAAATCTCTTCAAAAACAGAAAAGGTTAGTGCAATAGAACGAATCAAAATATAGATCAGATCAAGAATGTAAAGTAAACAAATACAAACTCACTATTTTAACTGTTCAAGGCTCAGATCTGAATGACCAATTACCACTCTTGGTAATACCAGCGAATAGGAACCACAAGCCACAAACGAAGCTCTCAAACCGTAAGCCCAGAAAAGCCTCAACACCTTTCAGCCAAAACCAGCAAAGTAAACATTCTCTCGCTCAAACGATCACAGCCACACACACAATAGGTAGATCGGTTACAAAGACAGCGAGATCAAGGCACAAAACAAGGAGAATAACTTACCCAGCCAAAACCAGCAAAGTAAACATTCTCTCGCTCAAACGATCACAGCCACACACACAATAGGTAGATCGGTTACAAAGACAGCGAGATCAAGGCACAAAACAAGGAGAATAACTTACCCAGCCAAAACCAGCAAAGTAAACATTCTCTCGCTCAAACGATCACAGCCACACACACAGTAGGTAGATCGGTTACAAAGACAACGAGATCAAGGCACAAAACAAGGAGAATAACTTACCCCAAAAAAGGATCCTTAGATCTGTATATAGGCTGCTTCCAGCAATAACAGAGGAACCGCCTTTCTCACATAAGGAAAGGTGGCTGAATACATGAAAGGAAACAGCATCCACGAAGGCAAGAGTGCCTTCATCGCTATCGGATGAACAAGGACTGAAGCGATGAAGCAATCGGCCAAGATAGGAAACACGAGAGAGAGAGAAACTAGGGCTCGGCTAAAAAAGTGGATAGAGATACCAACAGAAGAGTCAAAAGGCTATTTTATATGTGGGCTAAAAATAGGCTAAGCTTGAGTGGGCTTCACCCCCATTTGAGCAAATGGGCTGAGGCCCATTTCTCTTCTAAAATAGGGAGTGGGCTTGTGATCCGACTTCTAAAATGGGCTGCCAAAAGATGACGGTAATGGTCTTGGGTCCTTCAATCCCGAGTCGAAGCCTATGAAGATCCACCTGAAAAAATCATCATTGCATTGAGTCTTATTAGAGAACAAAAAACAACAGATATATTACCCTGTAAAACATTCTATAAGAATACTTTTGTACAAATAATATTTTTTTTTTATTAAAAAAAAAAAACCAATGTTGATAAGAGTCATGGTCAACATTTGACCTTGCGCCCCAAAGTGAGCAAAACCAGGTTGGAAAGCTAAGAGAACAAAGATCTTCACCCAAGAAACCTAAAGATGGGGTTCTCTCATAGCATCTCCAATGGAGCACCAAACCAGATTGGAAAGCTAAGAGAACAAAGATCTTCACCTAGCCTAAGAAACCTAAAGATGGGGTTCGCTCATGGCATCTCCAACGAAGCATCAAATTGGCGTGGCGTCAAAATGGTCTCCAACGAATACATTAATTAATTTGGTGTTAGTCACGAAGTTCAATCACCAAATTTAGTGTTAGTGAATAGTATAATATTAATATTTTTATTTTATTTTCAATTTTACCCTTTTTTCTATAATTTTAAAATAAATTATTTCTTTTATATCTTTTATTATATTTGTATATTTTGATTAATAATTAAAAATATAAATTAAATTGTTATAAAAAATATATACTGATAGAAATATTTTATTAAGATCTATAAATTGAGTATAATATTGAATATATTTTAATATATTTAATTTATTTTATAAATACCACGTTGATGTAAAATGAACTAACTTTATTTATGTATATTAAAGTTTTTTATTTCAATAATTACGATAGAAAGAAAATATTGTTAATGCAAAAAATTAATAATATAATAAAAAGTAATAATATTTTTATTAATTTAAATTAAAAAAACATGATAAAAATAGAAAAAAAATTAAAATGAAAAAAACAACATGGCTTAAAAATAAAATACTTTTTATTCTTAATTCTAAACTACCATTTAGTTAGAAAATTAATTAAAATAACATATTTTGTAAAAAATTTAAAAAAATTATGAGAGTAATTACTATTTTTTTTTATAAAATGTGACTAATTATTTTTAATAATATTATGCTAAGTTAAATAAATAAATTAATATTAATTAAACAATTACATAAAAAATATTCTTTAAAGATGCATTTTACACTAATTTAGCTGGAGACAACACCAAATTGGTATTAAAGAATTTGGTGTAAAGCACTTTTTGACACCAAATTGGTGTCAATTTTGGTGCCCAACGTTGGAGGTGCTCTCACCCATTAACTCTTTCTTTGTGGTTTTTTCATGTTACATGAAAAATTAATTTTAGAAAGTTTTGATTTGCTAGTAATACCCAAGAAAATTAATACTACTTTGTAACTGTTTATAATTTTGAAAAATTGTTTAGTTAACTAGTCAATGTAATATATAAGTTTTGCTATGACTTCTATATACCATATATAGCAATAGTTAATCTTTAGCCACTACATTATAACTACAAATAAATATGGTAGCAAGTAAGTTTATTTAGCCATAAAAATAAAGTGTTTATGGGCATACAAATTAAAATTGTGGCTAAAGGATAGTAAAAGCTATGGAAATTTTATTTTGTAACTTTTTATAATTTTCTTGAATTATTGAGTGATGACGATTAACTTACTATAGCTACAATATATAATTTTTACTGACCTGTAAATACCATGACAATAGTTACTCTTTAGCCACTACAGTGTGGTTGCATAAATGTATATATGGTGACTAATTAACGTATATATGGTGACTAATAAGATAGGCTCGTCGTTTAACCATTTGTTCAATAAGTTGGGTCAAACTGGCACTTTAGTGGAACAGTTTGAGCTTAGGCTTGACCCATTAACCAGACCAAGGGTTCGACTGAGCCTACCTAGAGTAGCTTGGGTTTGCTCATTGAGCTCCCAACCAAGCTAAGCCTTAGTTAATGAGCCTTAATAGGTCAAGCCTAAAGCAACTTATTTTTAAAATAAATTTTAAAAATATATATTTATTTAATTAATATTTAAGATATAAAAATATTTTTAAAAATAGAAATTTAGAACATAAAATTCAAAAGTTTGGAAATTAAAACTTTTTAATAGCTTCCAATTCTACTTTTGTAAGTCTTTAGAAGTTATAAAAATTACTTCATATTTTGAATTTGAAATCCAATAGTTATGTATGAGATATATATATTATTGATATATTTATAATTTTTTAGGGTGATTATGGGTTTTTATTTATAAGATATAAATTATTTGAGATTTATTTATTGTCATCATGAATCTGTGGCATTCTAGTCATAATTTTTAAAATATTAGAGTTATTAAATTAAATATCAAAATTTTAAATTTTAAATTAAATTATTTGTAATTTTAATAAAATCAAAATTTAGTTGAGCCAACAGGCCAAGCTCACAACGTGGTCCTATGGGCTCACAAGCCCAAATTAAAGTAAGCCCTTAGACAAATCTAGTTGGGCTAGGTCACAAGTCAAAACTGTTGGGCTCAAACCAACCCTATATAAACCATCTGGGTGGCTGCAATAATGAGTCGGGCATGTTCATAGGTTGCTCGACCCATTTGACATTTCTAATTGTAGTATATTGTAACTATAAAAATATATTGTAGATAGTTCTTATTAATATACTACTTATTAGTTGAAATTTAATTTAGTATTTGGTAAACAAAAAAAAAACATTTTGGAAATGAGTTGTTTTTAGGTCGTTACAAGTTAAATAATTATTAGAAAAAATAATATTAATTTAGTGGCAGTACTTGATAAAATATTTTGTAATGTATTAGGAAAAAAATCATAATTCAATAGAAATTTCTTTATAAAAAAATCTTACTAAATTTGTAATAAATATGATTAATTGAAGTTTGTTTTCAAAAAGTCATATCTGCATGCATTAAAATAAAAAAAATAAAAATAAAAGATGGACAATATCCTCCCTTTCCAAAACATATCAACTACTTAAAAAGAGAAAACCAACCAAAGAAATCGATGATGTAAAGCACTGCTATCCGAAAAATGCCAACATTACCATCACAACATTATACAATTGTCTTTGATTTGAAATGACAAAGATGAGATATTTAACCAAAAAAATATAAAGCTCAATGTATCATAATAACCCCCCCCCCCCCCAAAAAAAAAAAAAAAACTCTTGTTTAACAAATAGTTAATCTTCCCATTCACTGTGAATTTAGCTTTAAAAAAACAAAAGGACTCTACTAAATAAATAGTTATAGCAAAGGTGGTTTGGGCACCAGATTTTTATTTGTTTGGAATAAAGCATTGGTGTTAAGCTTATTTGGCTGGTGTGTGTTACAAGGAAGGAAGTGATCGTTTAGTTTATGTGGGTCGACACTTATCGTATTTGTAGTTGTTGTTTTTGGATTCTCATGTGTCTTATAGTTGACCTTGGTATTAGAAGAAATTAATTCTAATGAGATTTGGTAAGACCACATATTCGATGGCAAATTAGGGATGATTTGACTACATTTTTATGGTATGATGATGATCCTAAGAATTTTTTAGGGATATTGGTTGGTCAATTTTTTTGCTAGTTACCTCGAGAGTTGTGGATCTCTATTAAGATTAGGGCGTGTGATTATTGAGAATGGTCTTTAATAATGGTAGGAAGTGGAGTCATAGTCTTTAATAGAGATTCAAGAAGCTTTGCTTGCTTGAGGTTTAATGGATCAACCAAATATATTGTAGTGGGTCCAACTAATGATGGCAAGTTCTTTGTGAAACATGGTTTTTCTACCTTTGCAAAGAGGCTTGATATTGTGTCATGGAGGAAATTGGTGTGACGTAATTCAAGTAAGGATGGATCCAGGGACTCAAGTTGGGAAGGGCTCAAGTCTGTGCCGACCCTCCGCAGATCTACTCATGAATGAAATAATAGGGGCAATGAATCCATTTGACCATTAATTCTACATATATATGGTTTCAGTTCGTGTCGGCTCGTCCTAGATCCACCCCTGATTTCAAGTGTCTTGTCCATGCGTACATTCTTTGGTTGGCCATTAGGAAAATGTTATTCACTTTGGATTACCTCAACCTATATGTCTCTTTTCTTAACAAGTGTTTTTTGTTTTTTTTTTGAGGCATTGACAGAGAAGAATAATCACCTATTCTTTAATTGTGCTTATTTGTGGTGGATCTTGTTCTTTCGGCACAAGTGCAAGTTTGCTCCCCATGGAGGCAATGGGACCTTATAGGCCACTCAAAAATGGAGTGGTAAACATTTGTGGTAGATTAGCCATCACCTCATACGTCATGCGACGGTGTATTTCCTTTGGAAAGAGCAAAACAAGTAGTCTTTTATGGCAATGAGTAGACAGAGATACAATTTGCTTATTAGATTTATAATGTGGTGCAAACCCTATTGATTACTCCCAAGCTCCCTCAGTCTTTATAGGAGGTTGTTTTGGTGCATTACTATAATCTTCTGGAGAATTGTCTTTGCTAAACTTTTTAGTGATGTCTTTATGCTTTCTATTTGTTAAGTAGTTAGAGGTCTTTTAGGTTAGATTTGATCTTATGTTCAGCTTAAGGTATGCCCTAACTAGCTTATGTTGTCCACATTATTTTCGTTTATTTTTTATCAATGAAATTATTCATCTACAACCCAAACAGAAAAAACAAAAAAAATCGTTCCGGTTCCATCAAACACCCTAGGGACTGATGGGTCTCAATTTCCCAAAAAATTGCTAGTGGTGAACTAGTTCATCATCACATAGAGAGACCTCGATGACTTGGAGACCACTGTTGTCATTAAAAAAGTAAACCATCGTCATTGCCAATTTACAAGAAGACCCAACCATTGGAGGCAACCATCAAAGGTGTAAACTCTCTTTCTTTTTGTCTATATATCTATCTCGGCGTGTGTGTGCGCGTGTACACACATAGATAGATAGATAAATAAGATAGATTTATACCCATGTTGCCATGCGATATATGGTTAAATTACATCGATATATAAATAAATTTTAAGTAAATAATTTTGGTGAATTACCAAAAAAATACTAAATCTTGGCTTTGTTTTTTAATTTTGAAATGAACATCTAACTTTTCAATAGAATACCAAACTTTATTTTCTATTTTATAACAAACTTTCAAGTTTTTCAACAATTACCAAACTTTATGTTTAGTTTTAATTTTATAATAATATGATAAATTATCCCTAAACCCTCTATAGTTTTAGCTAGTTATACATAGATCGCTTATACTTTAAAAATGTCTCTAGATGTTCCTGTCATTTACCTTTTTGGCTCAAACACCCATCCTGTTACTAATGAATTAACTAAACTCTAATTAAGTTAAATTAATTTTAATTATATTATATTACATTAAATTTAACCAAAAAATAAAAATTAAAAAAATGATATATATATATATACACACTATATACAAATTACAAAAATCAAAGATGTCACAATATTATTTTTAGAATTTTCATGTGATAATCTATTCTATTACATAAGCAAACACTATATTATATTTTGATGTTATAAAATTATGTTAACAAAATTTGAACTCATAATTTTTAAATAATAAATAATTTCTCAAATAACTTTGTCATTACGTCAAGGTTTATTTTATTTAAATTTTGTCTAAAAGTATTAAAAAGTACATTATAATTGTTTAATATTTTCCAATAAATTTTCATTTAAGATTTTTTACAATTTTGCACATGCGTAGCATAGGCAACCCTCTCAGTATAGCCTCACTAGCTAGATTTTTAATGGTAGGATAGTTTTTGCTATCTTTAAAATGTGAAGGGTACTTTCTGCAATTAAAGTAGACTTCAGGGACAGTTATTGCAATTTACTCTTTTTTAAAAATAATTACAAACTAATTAAAAATTTTATTTTCCAATTTCTAAGATGATAATTATATATAAATGGGTACTCATTCTTATTATATTCCAATTTATAATTTTAGGTAATATTTTTAAAATAATCACTGTCACTAGTTTTATAGCTTAAAAATATTTATATCATAATATTTTTGTTAGCCGATTGAAATAGAATGATGTTTGAAACCAAATATAATAACCATTAGCGAATCTTATCCTTTTTAAAATAATTGCCAACTAATAGAATGTTCTTTTATTTTTCTCACTTTATATGGTAATTTGTGCTTAAACATAAATAGATATTTTATTAATTTTTACAACTTTTTGAAACGCAAATGATGTTAGAGACACTAACAATTGATGTTAATAAACCACAAATTCTAAAAAGACAAAAATGTGCCCAAATGCAAATGCTCTGCCCGGCACCCACAACTCTCAGTAAGACCCCTCGCCCTCTCATTGTTGTCAATCATCGGCGTGGTGTGGTGTGAGCGTTGACCACCGTCTTTCTCCCTCCTGGCTTCTAGCTGCCCCCAATATCACCACCACCGTGTCATCGCCATCTCTATCACCTCCTCTGCGTCACTATTGTCATGCCGAACCACCACCGCTCCGCTGCCTTTTCCTCACCCTTCTCCCTTCAATCTCAAGTTAGTAGAGGAATGCTTTAGTTCGCAGCGTTAATGCCACCAGTGGCGACAAAACAGAGGAGAAGAGAAGTCAGGATTTGGGGGAGGAGAGAGTTGGCGGTATACTCAGTGCGGTTTGGTCGGTATATTTTTTTTTAATATCTCAAATGTAATTTTTTTATTATTTCAAATTGTGTGATTTAATTTATTTTTTATAAATTATACTGCATAATACGATGTAATTTTCACGACTTGAGTTTTTAGTGAAAAAGGCTGAAAAAAGGTAGAGAGTGTTGGTCAAAAAAATTGTTGGGGATGAAAGACGAGGATGAAAGGGGCTAGGGTCGAAAAATTTGTTTACGCTTTTAGGGTTTTATTTTTTTTTAATTTTTATATTATTAGAATTTTAATAGTCGGGCAATTTAATTAAAAATTAAAATTATTTTTATCAAATTGGAAATCATATAGTTTATAGATTTTTCAAACCATTTCACGATGCAATCCATTTTCACGGTTTAATTAATTTTTTAAACACTCCTAAAAATAAAAAGGTTAGTGATGCAACCCCGAGGAATGACCTTACCCCATCCTTGATTTTGAAGCATTATATTTCGTCCTTGATCATGACGACAGGAGTTTTCGTCCCATACACCACCATCCTACTAATAAGGTGTAGAGTAAGGTTGTCCCCAAGGTATAAGTCGAACGGTTAGATGAGCAATATGTCAGTATCAATCCGATGAGTTATGAGTTCGATCCTCGCCGCCTCATGCAAGGGTCAAAGGTCTAATCTGTAATTTACCTCTTTTGACGTAATCGAGAATACGTGCACCAGAGACCGCGTAATAACGGTCATCCCAAGGTGTGGAGGAAGGTTGGGATGCTACAAACTCAATTTTTCTTTATTAAAAATTTAAAATACCCATTGCATTATACATATGTAAATAGTTTCTACAATAATTTAGAGTTTTTGGGTATATCCATGTTATGTATGTACAAATAAAAATATGTATTTCAAATCTTAAGGATATAAGTTTTTATTTTTTAAGTAAAATATAAAAGATATTTTAGAATTCACCTTATTCACAATATTTCATAATCTCAAAATAACTTATTTATTTAGTTAATAAAATATATAATATTTATATATATATTTTCTACATTTAATAGAATAAATAATACATATATATATATTTATATAGATATATAGATTACTAGGTTGGGGAACTCCAATTGAGAAATAAGTGGAGACTCTCCTAACTCTAATCAAACAGTCTTTGACCCTTTTTCCAATGGAGATGAGGCGAATTCTACGAGCTTAAATTATTTTATTGACTTTATATAAGCGAGAGATAAAAAGTGTAATAAGGAACAATGATTGTGTGACTCAGCTTAAATCAAAATATAGAAAGCTGAGCGAGACAATGGAAGTGGTGGAAGCATTCAAATCTAACAGAAGAAAAGGGGGAAATAGTGGGAAACAACCTTGAAGTGGTTGTAAATAAAAGGTCATCGGTGGTGGTGATGTCGATTAGAGGGCACAGACAGAAGGTTGATATGTGACTATAAGGGAGTGACTCCTACCCTTTGCGACGCCTGCGCCTCCAATACGAATGGGCTACGGTGGCTTGGATTTTGGACAAGATGAAAAGTGAAAGGTATATATGGTGGTCAACATTGATGAAGGTGATTGGAGATAGAGAAAAGAAATGGCAGAGTTGGTGCAACGCTGGATCGCAACAATGGAGAACGAAGGCACAAAGATATAAGATTTTTCACTATAAAAAAAAATGTTAAATAAACTACTATGCTTGAACATTGATTTCAATTGATTATTTTATTTTGAAAAGGGTTAAATAAATTATAGTATTTTAAAATGACATTATGTGAGGTTTTTTTGAATATGAATTTATGATTATATAGAGTTATTTTAATGGGAGATAAAGTTAATATTGTTAATAGAATTAAAACAATGTTAGACAACGTTAAAAATATGTTTCATATTGACTAATATGGTCTTGAATTTGAAAATACAAAAAAATTATTTGACATTTATAATGACTAAATGAACCTCCAACTTGAAAGTAAAATGATCATTTTCAAAATAAAATGATCAAGTAAGTTAGTGGGAGAACAAAATTTAATAATTTATTTCATACTTCACCCTAAAACTAAGATTTGTCGCATGATTTAAATAATTTTTTCATTTTAGAAAAGATATAACAAAGAAATTTTATTTGTGGAATAAAGATGAATATAGATATGATGTCAAAATAAAAAAAAAAGTAATTTACATAATCATATGTTTAATTAGTATATGATTTATTTTAGCATTTAGAGAAGTGCTTTAGTATGATTATTATGATGATGAAGTGCAATGCAATATTGCATCATCTTCTACTAAAGCAGTAGACTAGTGGGCATCATAAACCACCCTCTCCCTCTTTTGGAATCATCGTTCTTGCTCAATTTTTTATTACTCGTGTCCTTGATCACGTAAGGAGATAAATTATAAGTTGAATTTTTAATCTTTATGTAAAAAAAAAAAATTAAACTCACAATTTAATAAATTATATCAATATATCGCCCACATTTTTGTTATCCTGAGGCACCCTCTCCCTCTCTTTTGCATGAATCAATCTGATCTGATTACTGCTCCCAACCAACAACACTTATTTGGAGGAATCTAACAGCAGCAGCAGCAGCAGCAGCAGCAGCAGCTAGCAAAGTGGAATGGCACGTAACCCAACCCAACCCATCTCCAACACCAAGTACCGAACGCTTGTTTGGCCACTGAGAAAATGCAATTTCTTTCTTGAGTTTGACTGGAGAGGAGAGGCAGATAAAAAGCAATTAGAGAATCTGAGAAGACAACCACCCAAATTGCTCAATCATATATCATATCATTTCATATATTTCATTCACATCAAGGCTGCAGCGATTGTACGGTTGAATTTTATGAGTTGAAATCAAGAAATATTCTTCTTCCTTCTATAATAATGGCTTTAAGCCTTCTTTCTCCCCCCTTTTTCCAACTTCATTCAAACTGAATGTATTCTTCTTGTCCGATGAGAGTCCTAATGTAACCATCAAAACCGGATTTTCTTCACGTCCGATGCTGCCAATTTGTTCTTCTTCATTATGCCGGTCGCTCCCCCACCCTGTCTTTCACAAATTGAGACAAATAAGTTAACAAATATAAATAAATAAATAAAAATTAGCATAAAATTCTTTCTTTTTTATTAAAAAAAACCATAAATTTAAAGAATAAATTAAACTTCCCACTCTTGAGATTTGGATGGTTGAGGAATGACAGTGACTTTCTTTTCATTACAACTCTAGTTATATTTTTATCGTGTTATTGTTAAAATTATTAATTAATATTATAAAAACATCTTTATATTTTTTTTTCACTTCCCTTTTTATCTTTCTCATCTGTCTGATGGATTAGCTAGAAATTGACAATTTATCGATCTCTCTCGCTCTCTCTCTATGGTTCGATGGTGGCCAAACTATCATTGAATTGGAGAGTGAGAGGCCGACTATTAGTTGTATTTCAACTAATTTGTCATGTGAAAAAAAGATTAAAGAAGAAGAGATAAAATAAGAGAGTATATTTTATCATATTAAAATTTTTAATATTTGTGAAATTAATCATAGAAAAAATGTAAGTAGAATTATAAAGTTATGAATATTTCTATTATTTTTTAAAATTTCAAAAATATCATTATTTTTTTAAAACTAAAAAATATTGAGTATAATTTACTCATAGATCTAAATTATATGACCGTAAAGTTAAGGTATAAACAATTTTCTTGAAATGTTTGGGAAGCAAAATTGACTCTAATTGATATGGGTTTCTACTTATTTCAATTTATTGCTAGAATTCGAAATTTCTATCACCAATAGCGTTCAGCCACCCCCATTAGCAATGGGGCGGCCATCGATGGTGCGGCGGCTAGCCCTCGAAGTGTGTATATGTATACAATATATTTAGTTTAATTTATTCTTATGAATATACCTTTATAATTTATGATTTCTTAATTTAATGTAACGTGTCACCTTATCACTTAAAAGGATTATATAAATGATTATATAAATGAAGGAGTAACATCATTTTAAAATTAGAGTTAAAATTGATGTGACAAGTAAAATGAGCTAAGCCTAACACAAAGTTCAAAAAGAAAAAGTCTAATGAGAGAAGTCTGAGAAACCCAAGTAGCTCCCGAGAGCCTTTCATATTGAGACTTTCTAGAGTGTCAGAGATACAACCTTTGGGAGACCTTTCAGACCGTGGCTTATTAGGATTATATATCAACTTTTATCTCCAAAATCTTTACTCGAAGATCTAAGCAAATTTTACTTGAAAATCTAAGCAAATGATTTCAAAAGGTATGGATATCACTTCATTAGTCAATTTTAACCTCTAAAAGAGAGGATGACCCATTCAATTGAGGCACAACAAGAACTCTTATAAAATTTCACTTCTATTACTGATATTGCATTCTCCTCTTGTTTTCAACTAAATTAATTTAAGTATCAGAAGTTTCGCATCCTTAATTATTTTCTATTTGATAGGTCTCCCAAACACTAAAGGCTAAAGATGAAGACTCTTCCATAATTATAAGTTCATTGTTATACCTTGACAACAACAATTAGTGCCTTCCTAGGAGAACTAGATCAAGAAGACAAAATAGAGTAACAATAGCTTGAATGAGGAACTTTGCAAACGGATAGAGTCAAGGACTTGAAGTTTAGTCCTCTAGAAACCTGCAAAGACCTTAGGAGACCCTCCTAACAAGTGTCATAGGGACTCTATCACCCATAAACTTCTATAGGCACTGGGAAACTCTTTCACTTGTCTCCTAGGGGCCTTTAGATCAACTCATCTCACCGTACCTTTCACAGACTATGAAACTCTTTGGAGACAGCATGAGGAGAGTATGTGAGCTCTCCAAGAGATGGTAGGATTGATGCAAAATATCATGCCCCACACATTTTTATCGTAGACCTTACAAAACCCTATGCCAACCTTGATAACCCTCATAGGGGTAAGGGAAAACTTACCTTTCTCGGATACACCACAATTAGATGGTCCCTATGAGACTCTCCTGGAGCTAGCTCCATCTCGATAGACTTTCTCGAAGATAGCTCCAACTCGGGGGAAGGGAAGGCATATATTGTAGGCCTCACATAGATAGGGAATTCTTTTAGATGGTGAAATATCCAGAAATGCTAGAGTACAATCATCGGGGAAGGCTAGGTCTCTCTTAAAGACTAGTTGAGGAGGGCACAAAAAGTTAATAATTGCTCAGCATTCAACACCAGAGAGACAACAATTATGAAGATGAAGATTGTAACGACTTGCCCTTCCAAGGCGTATTACTATTTTGAGATTTTTTTTCTTTTTTTTTTATATATATTCACTATTTCCACGATATCGTTCTCAAATCCACAAGTACCATATTTAAAAAAAAAAAAAGATCCTTAACATACATATATTTAACATTCCAAATGATAAGCTAAGGAATGATATACTAACCACTTGCGAAAGCAGAATCAAAACCTAAAGGAATATTGTAATTGCAAAGAAAGTAAATCCATACAATATCGTTCAATAACTATAATATTATAATATCCGATAAACAAATTTAGCATAAAAAAGTTGAAACATGCCAACTATCATGATCCTCACAATTTATCCTAACATGGGCATAAGACTTTATTACATGACTATCGGTATAATTACCTTTTAGCAACCTCATTCCCTTTCCTACTGCTTGTCTTGCTTGGAACGTTGAATGTCTCAAGGACAAAATCCAAATTAGAAAATAAAACTTTTAAATAAGGGTTTAAAACACTTTTCATGTATGTATGATGCATGAGTATATAAATTAATCGACACCCTAGATCAGTTTTGATAGCATTCTAGCCCTGGCACGGAAACTAGGTAGTCATCTTGGCAAACACACATGACACGGGATACCCCTATGGTCATTCCGACAATCATCCTTGGGGAAATGCAAATCAAACTATTAGGGCAACATCTTGCCGAATCATGTTAAATATGAATGACACAAATAACGATATGCCAATAATATCATGCCCAATGCAATATCACGTTTACCGAGATAATATAAAATGATTACGAAAATGCATGACAAGATGCACACATGTCAACATAACCTTGGGAAAACCCTCACAATTTCATACTTACTTAAGCAAATAATACCATGTATAAAATTTTCGGGTGAACTACTCAACTTGATTTAGCTTCTTAGGCTTCCTTCGTATGCGTGCTCTAACCTTAAAACTTGTGCCTGGCAAATTTCTTAACCAAAATTTTTGAAAAATTAATAAAACTTAATTTCCTAATTTTTTAGAATTTTTTTCTAAATTTTTATCTATTTTTTTTTTCTTTTTTTCCTATTTTTCTTATTTTTTTTCTTACCTTCACGCACCCGCACCCATGCCCCTTGTGCGTGCACCTCACGTGCCCGATGCCGATTGTTTTGTCTGGCCTTCTCTCCGTTGTTGGCCACCTGGTTTTAGCTTGTTTCTTCAATTTTTCTTCCTTTCCTGGCTCAATTTTCCCCCCTGAACACAATGATATCCCTATTGCAAGGTGATTCTGGTTGGAACACCCTCGATTTGGCTGTTAAAGCTCGGCTCCGACAACTTCCCAATTTTTTGACAATGCTCAAAACCACCTCAAACGACATGAAAGTCGATCAAACTTTTTAGAAATGATTCTTATCACTTCAAGAACAAAATCCCTATATCAAATCCTCACAATTTCTCTAAAAAATCTTGGATTTCGCCATTGAAAATTTATGAAAAACCCTCGGCTCATCTTAGCTATTTATAGCCTCTCTGACCGCATCTCCGGCCAACCACGACCAGTCACCCTCAACTTATATGAATATTCAAGACACGTGGGGATTTCTCCCATGCAGACCCTTCAATGCCTAAGTTAATAAAAGTCATTAACAAGTAAATATATAGTACGATGTAGTATGCTCAGGTGTATCACATAGATAAAATCCTCAGGTGCACTGTGAAGAAGTGCACGAGTAAGCGGTATGAGTAAATTATGCATGTGTACCATTTGGGTAAGACATAGAGAGAGAGAGAGAGAGAGAGAGAGAGATTGTGGTCGGAGTGACTTGCTTGAAGCCAAGGAGGCAACATGTATTTATTATAACACCCTATCTCCTAAGCTACCCTAATCCCCGGGAAATAGAGGAGAAAATATCATGAATTAAGAAAAGATCCGACAACCACCAACAAACATATAATATATGTATACACCACGCGTATGCCAGTAAACCCAAAATGTAAATAGAAAACTTTAAAGGTTACAAACCTAATTCCAAATTAGATTACAGGTTACAAGGTAAAACCTATACAATCTTTAGCCACACATTTTCCTCAAGACTTTTGATTTGAGAGTAGACCCACACACACCTCTTACTACCCATCCTTCCTGCTCGACTCTTTGTCAGCTATTTCTTTACTTTTACCTGGAATGGTGAAGAGTATAAGGTGGGGTACAAAACTCAGCAAGTATAAGAAACAGGAAGAAAAAATATGACAGATAGTAATGTGACTGAGGTAAGGTGAGTGGTATTTAAAAAGCATCTAGATGTGGATGATAGATTACAACACATAGACCACACACCCACCCTTGATAATAATGACATGCATAGCACACAAGAAAGCCGATAAACATATAACTGGCCAACGACCACACATAACAATATAAAATGCATCAAAATACATATCAGCTTGTAACTGATACCTGCAACTATAGAATCTGTGATAATCTATGGACCATAGGTCCTATCTTATATACTTGGCTATAGCCGTACATATATATAATCTCGCCCAAGGTCGTCACCTCTAGGTGCGCCCATCAATTGTCATCGCATGAGTGTAACCCCAGTCAGGCTATTGCCTACTGATTTTAGGGGATATATCCCGATGGTACACAATTGCAATGCGCATCAACTGTCCATTGCCTTAATGCAAATGCAATGCAACAACATAGTGGCCACACTCAATGCTCATGTAACAGTAATTATCTGTGCTTCATGAAAACGTATGTAATGGGAAGTTAAATGTTCACACATAACATGTCCATGATGCACAATTGCTACACCAACAAAACATGTCGTGACAGGGATTATCATTCTCAAGTACAATTATTCTCATCTTGTAATCATGGCCATCACAGTTATTGAATAGCACCAGAAATAGGGAAATTTCATACTCAACTCACAGAACCATAACAAGTAAAAGATAATATCTTTGGGCATGCAAAATAGTAAGGGAGCTCAAAGCATATATGCCATGAATGGGAGTAATATCTGAATTTAAAAATTATCCCTATTTCATGTCGTGACAATCGATGACAATAATAACACTGAGGATATGGAAGGTTTCACTCTTAGGTTTCAAAAGTAAATTGTTAAATATTAGAAATGTTGGCAGGGCATGGGAAAGAGACAAGCTTCTTATGAAAAATCTCAACAAAATCACCATTCCTTAAGAAAAGTAGAGAAGAACAAGCATCACATAGCTATCAAAACATCCCCCAAGTTGTAATCCATTAATCCATAAGAATCAACCGTATAAAACTCACACCCCTATTTATGTAGTAGCTTTTGTTTATTTCCCCTGTATTCAACCTCAACAACACCCTTAAGTTCTTAAATCACTCTCACAATTCTCCTCTCATCACCCCAAAATGCATATAGCAAGATTCTATAAAAATTCCCTGAACCCAATACCACGTCTACAATGAATTATAGTTCAGAGAATGGGAAGGAAGAAAGAGAACTTGCATTCTTAAGCTTCCTATGATGCTTGATAGCAGCTAGAAACCTCTTGGACAGCGAGATTTGGCTTGCTGTTGAAGAAAAGAAAAGGGTTTGAAAAGTTACAGAGAAGATTACGAGAGAGAGAGCTCGAGTTTATCTTCTTTGTTTTGAGATATTTTTCTTACAATTTCTCTCTTTTATATTTTCTATATACGTCATGTTTATCAATTCTTTTATTTTCTTAAATCCCTTTATTATTTTCCAATCTAGAATCTTCTATATGCTTCTTGAATCAATGATAGTTCAGGTGATATATATGTATATGTTTGCAAATCATTGGGGGAGACATTCGAATATAGCTTAAGACATTCGGATGATATATATATATATAGGCTGTCGCTTGGAAGGTATTCGAATGAACTGGGCACATTAGAATGATTTTTGAGACATTTGATAGAGGAATTTAGAAAATGCAAAAGACATTCAAATGGAGTGACTCATATTCGAATGAATTAGGGAGAAATTTCAAGTTATGAGAGTGACATTCGAATGATACAGTGGGACATTCGAATGAATTTTAAATAGTTGGGTGAATTATTGAAGAAATTGGAAGGTCATTTGAATGCAAAAATGGCCTCATACGGATGAATTTCTCAATTTTCGCTCGGCTCATTGGAATGGAAGGGTGGTCATTCGAATGTGAGGGTTTAATTTACAAAAACAAATTCTAGACAGTTTCGACATCTGTTCGAACTTTTAGCATAACTCTCTCATCCGAACTGTGATTGAGTTGATTCAAAATGCTATGGAATGAAAAGAAAAATATCTACAACTTTCATATTTTGAGTTTTGAGAGATTCAGAATATAACATGGAAAAAATCGGGTTATAAAGAAAATATACACACAGAAACATAGGCTATTCGAATTTCTTGACTCCCCATTCGAATTGCTCCCTATAACATTTGAATCACTTCACTAAAACTCACAAAAATCATCCGAATAATGCCTAAGACTCACACATCCAAATGCCTAAGCTCTCATTCGAATATCCTATCTTACATTCGGATATCTAAGCTACAATTTTCACATACATTCATTTACAACACAAAAAATATAGCTTAATCACTTAGCTTACACACTTAACTCTTATCCAACACTTAGAAAATTATCGCTGAGACAACATATTAAACATCAAGGGTAACTAGCTCAATCCTCCAGGCATGACACAAGAATAACTAAATTCGGGTCGTTACATTTATAGAGGTTGATTGTGAGCAGGACACTTGGTTAGCACATGACACAAGGATGCAGGGAGTGTGAGACTCTTTCATTGCATTCAGTGGTCCCGAGATTAGGCATGCATGTAAGACCTAGGTGGGAAACCCCTCCTTCTTGGGAAGGGTCCCAGGAGGAAAGAGAGCCTTACGAGGTTACCCTTATCTCTATGAGGCGACGATGGGTGAGATCTTGGAGGTCTCCAGGTAACCTAAAAGGTTACCTGAGACTTGAACGAGTGCCTGCATGGATACATGTGAAGGAGGAACTTGTGGCAAGATGTGGGTCATGGCAAGACACGCGGGCACGTTGGCTACAGGGCATACATGGGCACATGCGGTGCTCACATGGGAGTGAGGGTGGACGGTTAGGCACACGTGGGCATGCATAGGGTCCCCACCGCATGACATAGTGGCTAGGCATGGTTGGAAGGTGTATGGGCACATGCTGTGTAGGCATGGTATGCATGGGTGCTAATAGAAAATAGCATGGGTTGCGCAGGGCACACATGATGCTTGCTAGGTGCACAACAAGTTGCGGCATGGACCGAGTCTTCAGGAGACCCAAATAAGTTTTTGGGGCCGAGCCATTGGGAGACCTGGATAGGTCTTCAAAAGGTCCAATGTCTAAACCACAACAACTGACTACTAGAGGTTCATCACAGTTTCATAGAGAAAATGATAGAAGAAGAAAAAAGAAAAGATAAGAAAAAGATAGTAGAAAACTTATTGTTATGCCATAAAATTGTTAAGCATCCACTTAGGCATATTTTTGAAAAATAATTCCAAGGAGGTCATGGTTCAAAGCAAGGTGATAGGACTTAGCCCCATAAATAAGGTGTCATAGTCTAGATTGAGGGGAAAAAAATGTTGATGCTGCCATGTGCAAACCTACGTAGTCCCCCACATCACAAGTCGCCCACAAACATCCTTCGGACGATTGTGAGCTTTCCCCAAATGCATGTAGTTGCGTGGGCCTCCCACAGAGACCATGTAGTCTTCCCTCGGACACACGCGACCATGTGGGCTTCATCCCGACGCATGCACGGGCTTCATCGAGACATGTGAGACTATGCAACCTTTACACGAATGCTCATGTGGGCTTTCCCAACTAAAAGCCAGACTAAAAGATTTGGCATGAACAGTTGAGAACAATGTATGTTACCCAATTAAAAGATTCCTTTTTTTTTTCCTAGATTCAAATGAGAATCATTCTACTAGGCTCATAGCATAACATAGTTATAAAGTATCTCATTCATTTATACTATCAAATAGACACTCTTAAAACACACATAAGTCAAGTAATTCACTTTTACTTAACTGAAATAAAATATATAGAATATTGCAAATATGTTGAGCACAAAACATGTTACTTAACAACAAACCACAACATATAATACAGAGATACTCTAGTTTGAGCATTATGATCTCTCAAATCAAAAGCACGCACAAATTATATCTTATGATATATTTTATAAGCTCTAAAGCATCATGATTTTTCAATCATGCTTACCAAAACAAAAACACAATAAGCTTAACAAAGTGTGTACGACTTCTATCCTATAAGCTCTATGGTATCCTACACAAATACTACTAATGCATACTTTGAGTAATTCTTGAAAAATAAAAACTTTAGAATTCTATTATTCAAATGCATTCAACTTAAACATGAGCAACACTACAAAGTATTACTTGGAACACATATAATATTTCAAGAAATATATTGACTATATCTAGATGATTTAAGACAACACCTTTTAAATGCATCTACATTCTTACTTGAGTGATTAACCACCACTCGACTACAAGCTTGAGAAGATGGATTTTCAGTAGTTTAACCAAATGTTGTTTGAAATCAATAATCCTATATTCAACTAATAAAAATCTTAAATGTTATTCCATAAAATTTCAAAACATTGAGAGCCCTAAGAAGAATATATCAAATAGATAACTTAGACTTTATGATTTAGAACTTAGAATCACTTGTCTAAATATATATATATATATGCATTTGCTTAAAAACAAAGATAATACATATTTAACACACATTTCTCCTAGATTTAAGAGATGTTTTCACATATTTGAGCACTTACGATCATTTCCCAACCTTAAGTTTACTTTAAGTGTCATAAAGATATATGATATTTATCCATGACACTAATGGCCCCATGCGGGCCCCACCTACTACAAACTTCACCCAGATGTGCGCACAGGCTTCCTCTGAAGACTTGCCCCATGTAAGCCCCTCTTGTTACGGACTTCCCCAGAGACTTGCCCCGTGCAGGCCTTGCTTGCTGCGAACTTCCCTAGGAGACTTGCCTTATGCAATGGCCTCATCCGGGCTCTGTTAACCATTGTGTTTCCCCAAAAACTTGCCCCACATGGTGGCCCTACTTGTTACAAACTTTCCTCATATACCATTGACCTGCGCAGGCCCCGTACGCCACAAACTGCTCTGCACTAAGTTTACCCCAGATACCGCAAGCCTTGTCCACTACAACTATACTCCTCCCAAACAACTCTCTTAGGGTATTCCCCTGGGAAAATCATGTAGAAATTAATGCCTTGTTATAAGAAGTTCATTATAAGGCCTACCTTCTCCCAAACAACTCCTTAGGTCACTAAACTCTCTGATGAGGAATTCTCTAAAGCCTATCTAATTTTGACCTAAGACAATTATCCTAACATCTTAGTGACACGTGTCCACCACTAATATTTATGGTAAAAATGCCTATAGATACTGTTTTTCTCAGTGGGAAAGGGACCTTTTTGGCATATCTATTTCCATTACATTCTTTATTTACTGTGCACTCAGTAAAACCACTATAGTTCTCCTGGTCAACCATTTTCCTTCATATATTGACTTAAGCATCAGAGGGCATATGCAAAAGAGCAATCCTTGCGTGCCTTCTAATTTGGTTTCATGTGTGTAGTTCTCCCAAACAATTGGAATAGTTTTCCTGGGTACCAGATGCTTATATGGATGTTGCAAGCTTCTCTCGGACACTGCACGCTTCTCTTGGCCATAACAAAGGGGTTTTCTTGAACTGAGTCCTCCTGGTTAAGACCACCCAGGTCAAGTCCTACCAAACTACGTCTTGACTACTTCTTCTTGGACTGCTACTATATTCTACCAAACTACCCTTACCAGTCAACCAAAGACCTGTGTTCTCTTGAGCAATTCCTTTATTTTCTCTCTGATAATGAAGCCACTCGTTGTCAATTTCCACAAATAGACATCTGCCAATTGTTTGCCTTATTCTGTCGTGACCAAAGCATTCTCATATTATAAATTTCAATTGTTTTATTTTGGCAAGAACACTTACCTTGCTGACCAAATAAGCCTTCAATCTTATGATTTAATTTGCACTTATTTGCAACAAATTGAACCCCAATCCCATTAAGAGATAAAACAAATCAATATATATATATATATATATATATACATAGAAAGAAAGAAGTGGGGAGGAGATGAGGAAGAGGAAGCCAAGGTCGCTGATAGGGTTATTGCCAACAAAACACAAATCAGTGATAGGGATTTGACAATAGAAAACCCTATATCTATATCTAAAACATCTAAGAATCAACATATTGCTATATATGTTGAGTTATGTTTTGATTCTGATGTTGATGATGATAAAATCTTAGGCAAAACTTTAATAAATTTAATGTTAAATTAATAATCGAGTAACATATTAACCTACTTGAGTAAAGCTTTCTGCTAATCGAGTGAATGTGATTAGGAAAATTAGTTTTAATCAACTTTCAAAACATCGCTCGACTATTTAGTTCTAGTAATCAAATAGATTAGTTTTTGGGCATACTATTGATCGAGTAAGAAAAGGATAAGTAGAGTTACAAGTTGTCATGCTTGGCTACTTTAGTGGATTAATTGAGTAATACATGAATATTGTTAGTTTAATCAAATATCTCTTGAATTCTCTAAGGCTTAATTGAGTATATGTTTGTTGTACTTGAATAATGTTTTAAAAATTATTCAAATTGAGTAATCTAAATGGTACTCAACTAACTAAGATATTAATCAACTAAATATATCTAGTATTCGAGTAAGAAATAGAACTAAAATTGCAAGCCTCTATGCTTATACCCTTAATCGACTAAAAGAAATTAGAAATCAAGTATATCATCTTTTCAGTCAAGTAATGAATTCTCTTATCGAGAAATATATCGATTGTAAAGTGTCAACTCTCTATACTTTGACATTAATTGACTAAGAGTTGTGCTCAATTGAGTATTTTGTTTCTTAGTTGAATAAATTTATATCTTAGTCGAATACATTATACTAAACAAAGAGTAGGTCTTTGTATCTCATTTATTAATTGACTAAAAGGTATATTATACTCGAATAATAAAATGATTTAATCAAATACCAAAAATGGTTAATCAAGTAATCTTTCTAAAACAAATATGCTAATTGATTGCAATCTGTTCGGTATTCGAGTAATGTTATTATGTAATCAAATATCTATGAGACTTAGTCGAGTAAATTTTATTGGCCAAAGAATGAGTCTCTATATTCAAAATATTAATTAACTAAGTGAATCTTTTAGTCAAATAAAGTTTGAGCTTAATCGACTATCACTGAAATCCACTCGAGTAATTACTGAAAGTAATCAAGTAATCAAAATTTTCACTCGAGTATTTATGTGCAAAATTTGAAAAATATAACTGTTACTTAGAGCATGAAGTGCACACAGTTTTGATCGTTTGAGCTATCCTTGTTGCATATAATGCTATTTGATTGTTCTTTCACATAAATGGAATGTATATTGAGTTTAATTCATTTATATATATTATACAAAATGCTAAAACTTTATATATGTATATTTGAGAAGTAATTTGACTATTATCAGTCAAATCAAAGAAGTGTTGAGTGTGCAAGTCATTGAAATTCAAATTGAAAAGACTCAAAGCTCTTATAAAAGCCCAAGTCATACACGAGATTGGGCTACTACTTTAAGCCAAAATTGTGCTACTTTTGAAGTTGTTACTTCTAAAAGCTACTTGAGTAGTTGCTTCTAAAGCTTATATTCTTATCAAATGTGCTCAAGTCATTATATGGTTGTGTCTCATGAAGTATTCTTCTAATTTAGAATTTTCAAGATAGTGGAGTACCTTCTTTATTAATCTTTTACACTCTTGTTGTATTCCTTTGTGAGCTGTATTTCTTATCATTTGAGAGTCAATACTTGTTGTGAGCTTTTCATTTAATTCTTTTAAGTAGAGGTTACTGCTCAACTTGTAAATGTAGAGGTTCCAACTTAGCTTATAAAAGTTGAGGTTCCAACTTATTCTGTAAAAGTTGAGTTTCCAACTGAGCGTTTAAAAGCAATGTAAAGGTTATACCTGATCTTGTAAAAACTACCTTGTTAATAGACTGGTTAAAATCTTTAATGAGGAACTAAGATAGTAGATGTAGTTAGTTGGGCCAAACCACTATAAATGTTGTGATTGGTGTTTTCTTTTTGTTCCTCTATTCTTTGATTTTCACATGCTATGCATCTTCATTCCATGATTCAAGCATTATCCTTAAATCACAAGTATGATTGCTTTCTCTTTAAGCATTAGTTTTGAAGTCACGAATGTTAATCATTACATCTCTTTATTCACAACAAAAGTTTTTCAAAGGTATGAAATCATTTAAAAATAGCTTATGTGTCTGATTTTTGAAATAAATAAAAAATTTTGAAAGACCCTACTATGGGTATCTACACCCTCTATACAAATCTTACTAGGAAATGATTTGATGAGAATCAAAGGGTTATTCTTATCAAATTAACTTTCAATTTTTGCAACAAATTAAATCCCATGGCAATTGATGACAACAGCAACAACCATGGAGTTGGCTATTGGATGGTGGAGGGACTAAAGAAGCAAACAATATGGATGGAAGATGGTGATAGTGTTGGGTAGAGAAAACATAAGAAATTGATAGTTATGAACATGAAAAAAAAAAGAGAGAGATAGTAGTTTGAATAGGGCAATTGTTGATGTCTCATGGAGGTTAGACGACCATTCAATGGGAAACTACAAAGAAAAAAAAGAGGAGGGAGAGAAAAAAAGAGATGAGTTACAAAAGTTTTTACATATAAGGGCATTTTAGTCTTTTTAAATAATTAATTGGAGTTAACTATTGACTAGGAAAAAATTATAACATAAAATTAAATCTCAAGAATACTCATTATATATTTTTTTTTCAAATGTCTGAAATGTTGTGTGCATGCATTTATCCAAAACCTCATGAGTACCAAGTTCATTTTCCCTAAAAGCATGGTCAAAAACTAAAGGATTTCAATGTTACTTTTCTGTATAAAAAACATTTGATGATATCTATTGAAATTAAAAAATCAATAATAAGAGTTAAATGTGAAACTATTTTTTAATTTAATTAATCAAGATTGATATACTTACAAGATACAACAATAACAAACACTAATACTAATGCTATATCCTCAAGAACATTATATTTTAATAAAAAAAAATATGTTTAATATCTTTGAGATATTGAAGCTCAGTGACATTTTTGAACTTCTGAAAATAATAATGACCTTCCTTAACACCACAATCTTGTTGCACTAACTAGTGTTGTTAGACCTGTAAACGGTACCTAAATGGGTTGAAACTAAGAAATTCATAACAAGATTGTTTATTATATTTGTATCTAGATCCAAAATTGTGTTTAAATTATTGGATATATATTTTGTACTAGATTTGCAATAGATTGAAACTAAAACTAGTTCTAGTCTAAACCAGATTTGTTGATAGGTTTTTTTTATTGTAATAGTCAATTTAGAGAGAGAAGTTCATTATTATGGATAGAGATCAAGTGAGGTGAATGAGATTATAGAATTAGAAATTGTAGATTATAGGTTATTTAGAGATCAAGAGAAAGACATGAAACTATTAGTGATGTGTCTTAATGCTAGATTTAGATAACATCTAACATATGTAATAAATACATTTGAGGCATATTAGTATATGTTATTAATAAAAAACAAGTTTATCTTAATTCATTAAACCCTCTAGTTTGTTATATGAATGAGTTTCTAGATTTCCTGTGTGAGAGTTTTATTTTTAAGGTGTTAAGAATATGTGATGAGATTATCTAATAATGGAATTTCTTAAATATTATTGGTTCTTAATTGGATAGGGATTCTGATTAGCCGATTATGGACTGGAATGAAGTCTACCACCGTCATTAGTATGAGATACTAATGATATGTTTGTATAGTGATTCGGGCTATTTCTCTCTCGACGATGAAGCTTATCCCTCATCGTCTCACTGGCCGACCTTGACTCCTGTTATTTTGAGGTCATGTCTAGTATTCAGAGTTTGTTTCGATTTGGTACCGCTCTCGCGGCCCGCACCGAAACAGTGCTTTACCCATAGATGTCCAGTCAACTGGTGCACCTCAACGCATTTCGGGGAGAACCAACTAGCTCTGGGTTCGAGTGGCATTTCACCCCTAACCACAACTCATCCGTTGATTCTTCAACATCAGTCGGTTCGCACCTCCACTTAGCACTAATACCCAAGAGGGGGTGAATTGGGCTATTTAAAAATTTGATTGAAGTTTGAAGTCCTTTTTGGTGAAAAATGAGATTTTAATGCTTGTAAGAGAATTGCTTGGAGCTATAAGTAAAACAAGAACAAAAACAAGAAAGATATAAGCGATATATAATAGTTCGGCTTAAACCAAGCCTAATCCACTACCTTAATTATTTACTAAGGATTTTTCAATCAATTTACTATAATCCTCATTTTTCTCTGGATAAACCCTCTAGCAACAAGTTAGGAATTTACAACCTCTTGCTTAAATAAGCAAGCCATTTAGCAATAAACTAAGTATTACAACCTCTTACTTAAATAAGCAACCTTTTTAGCAACAAGTTAGGAAATACAACCTCATATAATCAATATAGGCCCTCTAGCAATCTTGTTAGGAAAATCAAGAATGATACAAAAGAAAGGATCTAAGAGTAGACACTCTTACTTATAAGATCTCTTAAAATAAACACAAGACTTGAACAAAATAATACAAATGATAATCAAAACCTTTAGAGAGAAAAATGAAGAGCAAATGAAATAATTAAGCTCTTTGAAAAAATAAACACTTGAAAGCTCGAATTTCATCCTGTTGGTTGTCTTGATTCATCCATTTGATCTCTATTTATAGTACTTCACAAGGTCTTTAAAAAATATAGCTGTTGGTGGTGAAAGGAGCGAGTTGGAATAGTGAAGAAACTACCCGTTGGAGTTGTTAAAGCTTCAATCTATCGACAAATGGGAAGCAATTCGTTGACAACACTGTAGCAAAAATACTGTAGCAATCAGAAAATACTGTAGCGACTGAAAATTACTGTAGCAATCGAAAATTACTATAGCAATTGTCAAAAAATTAATTTGAAACTTTTTCTCCACTCCAAAATTAAACATAATATTCCAAATGTTATCAAAAAATTTATCACAAGATTTTTAACATTGGAATGCATAATGAAATTGATTTTAATTTTGGTGTTTAATAGATCATATAAAAATAATTTGGAGCACCAAGATAATGACCGTTGATAAAATAATCTCATCAAAATATAATTGATTTTTATCATCAAAATGATATGAAAGGCAAAATCATCAATCTATCAAGAACATACATTCTATCGGTCAACAGGTTCCTAGAATCGATTGACAAATGGTCTTTTGCTTTTGAAAAACTTTAGCTTCATTTTGACCAACGATTCAAATTTAATTTTTGAAATCGGTCACAAAGACGGAGGGTAGAAAGCACAAAGCCAAGAGAAAAGCTTACCTTTAAAAAAAACATAGGTCTCAAATATGTAGAGGTTGCAATCGACATCGACGGATTGCCTATTGCACACACAAGGAAAGACAGTCGAGCGAAAGGAAGGGAAGATCAACCCACAAAGCCAAGAAAACCCAATCACGATTAGTTGGATATGGAAAGAGAGAGATTACAGTCGACCAAGGAAGACTCGAGAGAGAAGCTAGGGTTCGGCCGAGGAAGGAAAGACACAAAGAGAATGGGCCGCACAAAGATGTGGGCTTATGGGCTAAGACAAGTAGACTTCCCCCCACTTGAGCAAATGGGCCAAGGCCCATTTCTCCTCCAAAGTGGGGAGTGGGCTTGTGGCCCGACTTCTAAAATGGGCTGCTTACAAGTGGTGACGGACTTTGGGTTCTTCAATCATGGGCCGAAACCTATGAAAATAAAACCCACTCAAAAAATTGTCACAGCCTTGGGCTCATTAGGAAACACAAAACCCACAACACCTACTTAAACTAAGTAGGTCCTCTAGTTTAAAAAGTAGGAAAATACAACCTCCTATCAAATAGATAGGCCCTCAAACTCTACAAGCTTGGAAACAAGTGAACACAATAGTAAAAAGAGAATTCTAAGAATTTGATCTCTTAGTTACAAGTTCTCTCAATGAAAATACAAGGCTTGAATGAAAATAGACACAAGAGAAGCACAACCTTTATAATATATTATGAGAGTACAGAAAATTTAAAGCTCAATAATGTTTTGAACACTTGGTAGTTGAGTATTAAATGATCTAAGAGCTTTAAATGATTTTTCAACCACCTATTTATAGTTGATGGTGGATGCTTCCAAAAATCAGACCATTGTTTGGTGGTTGGCGTGCATTGAATGCTTCAAAAACTAGCCGTTGGAAGTTTTTGTGACAAAAACAATCGATAGATTAGTGCAGCAATTTGAAAAACAATTGACATTTTATAACACATTGCGCGACATTTACAAATCAGTAACACTGTCAATCAATAGTTTAAAGAAAACTGTTGACATTTTAGAACAAAGAAATTAATCCTTAGAATCATGCATTTTGTTGGTCGATAGCTCAAGAATGATCGATTGATAGATGACAAAAATTTGCCAAAATGGTCGATAGACCCTTAGAATCAGTCGACAGTTTATCCTTCAATTTTGAGAACATTTTGCTTTAAATCCCATGTTTCAAGCCCATTGTTTAGAGCCTTCTTTTTGGAGATTAATTTAAGATATAAGACTTTGTTTTTCCAATCTCCAAAACATCAGAAACATACATAAGATTTTGTTTTGAAAACCATTATGATTGATTACTTGAAATTGATTTATAACATGCTTGATATATATCCATGATTTAAGGGATAAAATAAGGCCACTGTTTTTCATTATCAAAACTGTTACAAGAGCAAAATATCAAAGTTTTACGCACAAGGAGACACACGGGTGCTGGTAAATCAATATCCTTAGGCTAGCATAGGATGAGGATTGTGATGTGGTACTAGGTAGCCTACTAGGTGTGGATAAACTAGACCCTCCACATAGTTAGGAGGACTTAGTCTTAGTGTAGAAATAGTTTCTACACTACACCTGACATCGAACTACAAGTATATCATTTATTGTATGTCATATGATGAAATATTGTGTTATTTAAGTATTCAAACTGTGTATGGTATGTGTATTTATGTATTTAACCACGTATCTTTGATGGATAAAAAATTTAAATTTACCTGCTCCACAATATAGGTATTCCACCAACAACAACACATTAGAATTTGAACTTTCAATAAAATGAATTATTTAAGATGAGAGAAAATAATAATCAACTAGTTTTTGTGATGATGTGTCATAATGTGCTAATTAATCTCTTTAAATTATTTACAATTATTATTAATGTTGTTTTTTATGCATAATATATAATATATTATATATTTAACTTTTAAATGAGCCTAGATTTAATCCATAACTCCCAAGTTTTCTTTAATTTTTTTATTTTAAAATAAACATAAAAATGTTATTGTGTGCTCTTGCTTGTTAGTTGTTGTCACTGAAACCACTAAGGTATATTTTGAGTTACTTAAGTACATGATAATTTAGAAAATACATAAATCGCGTGACGCCTCGACCTTATTACCAGGTGTCACCGTAACACAAGGTTACATCAAGTTGTCCTACTCCAGAGGCTAGCTATGCCCTAGTTATAGTGGAATAAAATAATATGGGTGCCTTGGGTAGGGTCTAGGCTTCACTACCTCTGGCCATCAAGAACTCGAGATCTAAGACTCATAAGTAGCAGAAGGACACTCAAGTCTCGTATCTGACCTGAGGCCTATAAGCAGATTTGCATACTACAATTTGGATGTATTTTAGCTCACATACACAAAGTGTCCATTATAAAAAAACAAGTTCAACTAACAAGTACAGGATGACGTTTGACACAACTTATTAAATAATTACAAGTTACTTGACCCGCACTCCCATCACGGGTTGTCACTCTCATCGTCTAGTTGCTCGTCAACATACACTGCATTTCCCTTACTGGACCTTGAGCCATCTGTGAGGTTAGTGGGAATGAATGGGTAAGTTCTGGACTCGATAAAGGTAATATGCAATGCAACAAATTATTAAGCATGAGATCATAGATAAAAGTGAAGTGCAGCGTGCATGCAAAACTGTCCATTACACCTATCTCAAGCTTTAGGTGACCCCTAGTGGTTCCTTTTATGATCCCATCTTAAGACTCTCACGGTCAAAAATTCACCGTCCCATGCCTAGGCACTTCTTCAACATCTTATGCAAGTCATGACAAAAGTAATTTACATATAAAACATATTAAACCCTTACCTTACAATATCAATCGCCCGTTAATTTTCGTTAACCAGCTAGGCGTATTGACGATGTCCCCAAAATTTCCTTAACAGAATTATATATATCGTAAGGTCAATTAATTAAGCAAATCACTAGACTAATTCCACTAAATTTCCAAAGTACTTCCTTTAGTTCATTGCCAACCCCTTCCTTTTCAGAATTCTTCCTGCCTTCAATTGCATGCAACATCTCCCTATTAATAAGCCTTAGCTGCCCACTGTTTAATTCTCAAATCCACAGTTAAAGCCCACTGAATTAATCTCCCAGCTCAAGGCTAATCATGATCCCCATTTTACCCTTTACATGGTTGAAATCAATTGCAAAATGAAGATAAAATTGGAAGTTGGCAGACAAAGGCTAAAGGCCCAGCAATGTTGGACGCGTGGCTGTCTCATGGCAGCCATTGGGCTTCAATTCGGTGCTTGGTGCCTTCGGGCCATTTTGGCTAGGTGGTTTGACCACTTATAAGCTAGCATATAGCTTTTAAGCTATATAACTTATTTAATTTAAGTGTTTGACAAACTATAAGTGCATTTAAGCTACCTAGCTTAAACGTTCTTACACCAACTTTTTGCAAAAGCTGGTTGGAGATAGCTTTTGCAAAAAGCTGCTATAAAATAAGTTCTGTTGACTAATGATTTTACCATATTACCCTCATATATTTTGCTAATTTCTAGCCATACCCTTCTTCTTCATCTTCTTCAACCTCTGCCTCTCTGCCTTCAGCAGCCAGTCATCCCAGCCTTTCTGGCCGCCACAATCGGCCATCGCTGTCGCCCCCACTGTCCGGCCATCTCTTGCTCATCGCTGTCCCCACCCGCATCGACCGCCATCGGCAACATGACGCTGCTCTTATTACGTCGTTGGCCGTCTGTCGCCTTCATCTTCTCCGAGTTTGCTTCTCTTCCCTGCTGCATGGGCGATCGAACTGTGTATAAATATATATATATATATACAACACTATTATATATATAACAATAATAAAGATATATATAATAATATACTTTATATAATACATAATAATATATATTATTGTTATATAATATATATAATACATATAATAATTTGAATTAATATATTTTAATAATTATATAAAATTTATTAACATTTAATGATAAAATTTTACATTATTCAATAACATGTCTATTTTCATCTTTTTATCAAGTTGTAATAATTTATCACCTTTTTAAATCCAAACACATAACTATTAACTGATAGTTTAAAAACATATTTATCCAAATACATTATCAGTTTAAATGTTAATCAACTTAAATGTTATAGATAACTTAAACAATACCTAATTTAAAAGTTTTTTTAAAAAAAAATATAGCCAAACTAAGCATTCTTTTTGTTGAAAAATCCCAGCAACTGACTTACGCCCACTTGCAGCACTCTTGGCCAAAGCGCACACACACACACACATATATATGCATATATTATATCCATATATTACACCTTGCAGCACTCTTGGCCAAGAATCATGCATATACATATATATTATATTTATATATTATATTATGTTTGCCTTCACTCCAAATTCAATATATTTCAACGTCCACCCACAGATTCCCATTCCTCGGTTCACGCCCACTGTTATCAATATATTTTTTATATATAATATATTATATCTATAAAATATACTATATTAATATGAAAATTATCTACTAAAAATTTCATTCAAATATTTATTTAATTGCTATTATACCTTAAACTTTAAATTAATAATTATTGAGATACTTAAAACTTAAAATTAATAATTTTAAGTTACTTGATAAGTATGATTTCATTTTTGCGCTCTCACATGACCTTTGTTTAATTTTGAAACAATTTCATGGTTAATCCTTATATAAAATTGGAGTCCTTTTAGAGTTTTAATGACTCTCTAGGGATCCCTTACAATCATTTAATTTTCTAGGTTGTACTTTAGTTATATTGATATTTATCCCTGTTTTAATTATTTTTATTATCATAAATCTCAGTTCGAGACTCTCGTCAATCACATATATTTTTTTTTAGATATTTAAGTTCTGGGATATTCTCTATAGTTGATTCGGTCACTTATTAATTCAGTTTTTATATCGACTCTAGTTCTTCAAACTACTCAAGAGTTACTTGTAAAATCTTATCATCTGAATCTTTTTAATTTAAAAATTTCACAAAATTTCAATTATTTCCCTACTCCAAAAACATAATAAATTTAATATTTTTCATTAATTTTCTCAAAATCACAAATAACCCAATAAATCACCTTAAACCTGTAAATTAATTATTTTCAAAGTGAAAGATATTACAAACCACAAATAGTGGTATGATATGAAAATTGCCTAAACTACCTCATCCATACCTTTACTTGTTATTTTGCCATAGAAGTGTCATTTGTTTTCAAGTAATAATATTTATATGGAAATGGAATGGGAGCATGAAAATTTAGCTTTGTGATAACCCAGGTTGCATGGAAAACGAAAATGGGAAACATTTTTGATACAAAATGGAAACATGGAAGCGACATTTTCTAAAAAGTTAAAGAAATGCGGGATAAACTATAAATTTTAAAAATATGGGAGTATATTTAATAATTAGTCAAAAGTATTAATGTTAGAATAAAATAAATAGGAGGTGTATGTGAAATTAATTTATTATTTATATGATATAAATAGTATTATATGTTATAAACCCTTAATTGAAAATGCAGTGAAGTGAAGCATGAAGGTTTGGAATAAAGAGAGACCTGATTGTTCGCTGTTGACTCGCTCGTCGCTGATCGCCGACCGTTGCTTCATCTTCCATCTATGTCGCCTCCACCTCTCTCATCGTCGACGTGCCTTGCTTCTCTCGTCGCTCTGATTGTAGCCAACCCATCTCGCCTTGCCATTGCCGCTGACTGTTGCTACATCCTCCTAGTTGTTGCCTCTCGCCTTCCCTACCGACCTGTCTCGTCTCCCTCATCGCAAAATGTGTTTTAGTTGAAACGTGTTTTTGGTTATTTTTGTAAATTGCGAAATGATTGGCCGTTTTGCAATTTACAAAAACAGCCCGAAGACTGTTTTGGGCAGGTTTCGCCATTTTTGTTTTAAAAAAGGGTTCCAAAACAGGAAATGAGGCCATTTTCGTTTCCATACTTCTTAGGCGACAACCTATATCATTCTGCGACAACCTATATCATTCTTCTACCTCAATGGATTTATGTAGAGACCTTACGTAGTTAAAAATGTTTCTAGGAATCTTTGCAACTTGTTTTTGTTTACTCAGACACCTCTACCGAGAACATTTCCAAATCTCTATGATTTAAAAATATCTTTGAAGGCCTTCTTGATAGAAGTCTTTTACTTGGACACTTCATATAGAGGCATCTTTAAACCGATAAAAGAGATGTATGAGATAATAAAAAATTGCAAAAACTTTTAATCACCCAAAAATCTTTTTACGAACAATCCAAACTGGAAAGGGCTACTGATGTGTCATCGTCCCATTTTTCTTGCTCGGTTAATATTTTGTGTGCGCGCGTGTATAAATATAAATATAAGGGTATAATGCGTTTAGTGGTGGTCACTCCAAATACTTTAATGCAAATTTCGCGCGGACTTGCCGTTGATGAAACAGCAACCAGAAGAGATGGGCGCCTTATCGTAACGACGTAATCCCATTGTGTCTATATCTCCAGGCGACGCAGGCAGAGGATTTGTTACATCTTCGCCACCGCGTCGGCGTCGTATATTTTATAGCAGAGCTTCCCATCGCAACGGCAGAAGCGGAAGAATTTTTCCAGATTAGCGCAGTCAACGTAACCTGGAATATAGCACTAGATCTAACTTTATCCTCGCCCGGGGAACAAACTCGGTTCTCCGGCGTCTCTGCTTCAACGCCGGGACAACCGAACGATGAGTCAGACCGAAGAGGATGCCAACCGAGACACGAAAGATGACGAATCGGACCTTCTCTTACCGTCGAAATCCGCGCCGTCGCCGGCTCCGGCCCCATCGCTTCTGTCGGAGGGCGAGGATGACCAGGAGGCGGCATATGAGTCCTGCGAGAAGATTGCGATCGTCGGATTCGAATTGGCCGATGGCGCCGATTGCTCGGTGACGCCGCCGTTCTCTTGGAAGAAGCTGTGGCTGTTTACGGGGCCAGGGTTCTTGATGAGCATAGCATTTCTGGATCCAGGAAACCTAGAGGGAGATCTGCAGGCTGGCGCAATTGCCGGCTACTCGCTGCTCTGGTTGCTCATGTGGGCGACGGCTATGGGCCTGCTGATCCAGCTCCTGTCGGCCAGGCTCGGCGTCGCCACCGGCCGGCACTTGGCCGAGCTCTGTAGGGAGGAGTATCCTGCCTGGGCGGGGTGGTTGTTGTGGTTTATGGCGGAGCTTGCGTTGATTGGAGCTGATATTCAGGAGGTCATCGGCAGCGCCATAGCAATCAAGATTCTCAGCCGCGGGCATTTGCCTATTTGGGCTGGGGTTGTAATTACCGCCTCTGACTGGTTAGTTTTCTCTGGATTTAATTTATTTTCTCTTTGGCAGCTTGGAGAATATGGGAAAATGGAATGAATTTGAATTGTGATTCGTGATCTCTTCAATGGTTGGAATGAATTTGAATCGTGGTTCGTGATCTCTTCAATGGTTGAAATCCGAAATAATCATTTACTGCACCCTGGCTAATTAAAATCTCAAATGTTTCACTATATTGTTCTACCGTTGTGAGTTTTGCATAATTTTAGGAATCGTAAGTTGTTTGTATTATCTGTTGTGATTGGTCAACTTTGATTCTTTTAACACATTTTTAATTCTGGGTTACTTCGAGATGTTCTCTTGTTCCTTGGTCTTAATTATATTGTGACTTGACTTAAAATATTTGCCTGTAATATTAAATTTCACCAAACATTCTATGCTCGCTGCTCATTCTAAAATTCCAGTTTCTTTTACAAATTAGTCTTACTGCTTTCTAAATCTGAAAATTGAACTTTTATTCTGTTGTTTTTGTTCTATTTCATGACAGTTTCATCTTTTTACTTATGGAAAACTACGGAGTCAGAAAATTAGAAGCTGCTTTTGCTGTTCTCATCTCAACTATGGCACTATCATTTGCTTGGATGTTTGCTGACACAAAGCCTAGTGAACAAGAACTTATGTTAGGTGAAAAATACTTTGTCTCAGATTCTTTTCATAACAAACGCTATAAATTATGACATCCATATGCATAGGTGAAATTGAATTGAATCCTCTTTGTAGGTCTTTTGGTTCCAAAACTCAGCTCAAAAACAATTCACCAGGCTGTTGGAGTGGTGGGATGTGTTATAATGCCTCACAATGTATTTTTACATTCTGCTTTGGTACAGTCAAGGAAAATTGACCCCAAGAGGAAAGGACATGTCCAAGAAGCGCTCAATTACTACTCCATTGAATCCTCAGTGGCCCTCTTCATTTCCTTCATTATCAATTTGTTTGTCACTACTGTCTTTGCCAAAGGATTCTATGGCACCAAACAAGCGAATAGTATTGGCCTAGTAAATGCAGGCCGCTATCTTCAAGAGAAATACGGTCAAGGGTCATTCCTTATTCTCTATATTTGGGGGGTGGGGCTGTTGGCAGCTGGGCAAAGTAGCACCATTACTGGCACTTATGCTGGGCAGTTTATCATGGGAGGTTTTCTCAACCTTCGATTGAAAAAATGGCTGAGAGCATTAATCACTCGAAGTTGTGCTATTGTGCCTACTATGATTGTGGCTCTTATGTTTAACAGATCTGAGGCCTCACTAGACATTCTAAATGAGTGGCTTAATGTCCTTCAGTCTGTACAAATTCCATTTGCTCTTATCCCACTTTTGACCTTGGTGTCCAAGGAGCAGGTGATGCAAACTTTTAAGATTGGACCTACTCTGGAGGTAATTTGTCATCCCTGTTGTCTTGTCACTTATGTGCACAAGATCATTGATTTCAAATGGCATAATTAGATTTCAACTGTAACCTGCTGCACAAATGATCATAACTGAACTGATCTAGACCCTGATACTTCTTTTCATATGAACTCAAAAAACTAAAAACAAATACAGGGATAGGGGACAATACTAAATTTCACTTGGCAATTTTGTCAACCAATTTGTGTTATTGGCCTTGACTGCTGGTATTTGGAGCCATGCTTTTGACTTGCTACTTTCTAGTACATGAGAGTGGACCATTCTGTTTTGCATGAAAAATAAGTTTCCTTAAAAGATTTTATATTCCAATCTACTTCTCATCTTGAATCCACATTGCAATCGTAATTTTAATTTTGATATGTTCATATTAATGTTCTAATTGTTTGGTTTAGTAGACTAGTAGAGAAACTAAATTGTTTTACCCTAGCATTGGTAACCTTTAGGTCTTATGCTCTGGATGGATTTGTAGGCATCAATGCTAACTGCACATGCTTTTTGTGCCTTCTAGAATTTTAGGTTTCTTCATGTTATGCCGCTTGTGTTTTTGGACTTCTTGTACCATGATTTATATGTATAACAATTTCTTTGATTTGCTAGTGTTTTTCATTTATGTTGTGGCCCATCTATCATAGACCCATTTCTTATTTTTTCAGATACCCAACCCTTGAGATATGGTTGATTGACAATCTTTGAGATCCAAAATGAACAATGAAAAACGTGATTCGTTGATGATGAGTCATAAGAAGGTAGGTGTAATGTGCTAGTCTTGCTAAATCCAACAAATAAACTAGACAGAACACTTTATGAATTGGATGACAATTTATGTATGCGTCAACTTTTAGATTCCAATTCCAACTCAAAAGTCCTATAAGGCTCCAGAATGGTATTCCAACCGAGTGGATTGGTTCATTAATGGATATAATTCTCTTGACTTTGCCTAGTAGGCTGCTTAAATTACTGCCGATCATAAGACTTTGGCACGGTCATGGAATCAAAAGTCTAAGTGAGGGGTTTTATCACTTTTGGTAAGAACCTTTTGAGAATAGAGGAGTCACTGGCCAAGGTAGCCATAGGAAAAAGGCGCCCTTAAGGGGCTATGACATTATATTGTGTAATGTGCTAGGCACACAAAAAAGTGTCCACCTGAGAGAAGCAAGGTGCTACATTTACAAAAAAAATTAATAACCATATTTAACATGAAAAAAGATAATCAAATATTGTTATAATACTTAAAAAAATACTCCAAAATTAAAATTCTTTTAATAATGTAGAAAGAAATAGCCTTGAGATCTTGCAAAAACTGGATAATGTTAAACAAGCATTTTTGGGATTTTGAAAAAAAAGATTTCCGGACTGGATCTTTTTTTCCTCATCCACTTAATGAAACAAATTCAGAAGCCATTTGTTGTAATAGAAGTAACAATACTAAAAAAAAATGTAATATATTACAAAGCAAATCAAGAATGAATAGAAACTAAACAAATTATGCAATATAGTAACCATCAATAGCTCAATTATAAGCTCAAATAAAGCAACAAACTGGAATTCTAGAGACAATAAACATAGAGATTGGGTGTCAACCACATTACTGAAGATCAAGCCTACTCACTAATCACTTAAGAGCAGCGACCTTGAAGGTTAACCATGTGCCATCACACATTATGGGTTCATTGGTGAGTGATTTCACTCACTAGAACTCCTCGCCAAAACCCCTCAACGGATGAGAGCTCTGACCAATCTCTAGTGACTCTTCCCAACTCGCCTTATTGTGATCTATGTCATGGTGACATTTCCAGGTACAAAAGAAGAGAGAAAAGGGTAGAAATTGGGAAGACAACTTATGGTGATGGCAATGACTCAACAATTGTCTTCATTTATTCCTATTTTGCTTCTATTTTCCTCTTGGTTTTGGCTTGTAAGTCGCTTGTATTCATTCATTCCTATTTTGCTTCTATTTTCCTCTTGGTTTTGGCTTGTAAGTCGCTCTCTGTATGCCCTTTTTGATTTTTTAAGGCCAATTCATCTTTATTTATTTTTTTTTGTACACCTAGGCAAGCACCTTTCACTCCCATTATCTCTTCTAAGGCACTTGTCTATTTGTCACCTGATCGAAGTCACTTGGCCTAGAGGTAGATGAGGCTAGGGATGGCAAAGGGTCCCCCACTAGGTCCCAGTTATCCATTTAAACTTAAAACAAGTCTAAAAATTGAGATATAGGCATAAAGCTTATTTGAAAATTTGTCAAAACAAATATGTAAATGGGTAAATGGGTGACCTATTGCCAACCCTAGATGAGACACTTCCATGGAGCCTTGAGGGGCCGAGCGCCTAGATGAGCGAGGTGCTCACATTTGGCTACATTGCCCCCAGCTAACTTTGACTTAGGTGGGAAACCTTGAAGAACTATCTTCAAAATAGCATTTGAATTTTTTTTTACTTTAAAAGGTTTCGAAATCATTCTAGTTTTTAAAAATTGACATGTCCTTTAGAGAGTGACTATGAGATGAGTTTTTCGAACCTAGAGGTGTAGTTAAGACTGGATAAGGTATGAGCATACTCGCTCCCCCGAACTTGAGGCCATCTCTTCTTAAATGTCATTCTTTCCTAACTGTTCATTAATGTGTCAAAGGCACTAACTAAAATGTAGTTGCACATAGATTTAAATTACTGATACATTATGATGCAATCTCTGTTCAAATGGAGGGTCAAGAAAAATTTGACTTCCTGTGAAATTTAGTATCACTCTTGAGAGTAGCAAGTAGCTTTGAGAATCAACATAAATGTTTTTCTCTATTGGGCACTTTGAAGTTTCGACTTTGAACTAGAAACTAACCACTTTTGGGACATTTTTCATCTTTAGAAGGCATATTTAGATGATCAAAAGCTTAAAGCATGGTGTTTTTTGAAGTTTAAAGTTGTATTTGGGGCAATTTTTAACATTTGAGAAAATTGCATTAAGGTTTGGGAAAAGCTTTAAGTAAAGATTTAAAAAAAAAAAAAACCTCAGATTGGACAAGGATTTACTTCATCTTGGAAGGCAATCTACAAGTTATCATAATTCCTTAAGACTGTCATTTGATACTTTTAAGGTATGGGATCTGTAATGATCTTTGAAAGAGAGATTTAGGATTGTCTAAAGAATCCCTTTTAATGGACAAGGCTATGAAGTTCCTCTGAACAAATTGCATTGACTACCCCTGAGGTTTGCTCTAACTGCAAAAAGTATCCCTCATGTCATGTGTTTGAAGTTGCATGGACTACCCTACTATTAAAAACTCGGGTAAATTGACAATTTTGCCCAACTGTCTCTTTCACTTTCTCATCTCTCTCCTCCCGTTCACAAAATATATTTTCTAATTAAACATTGTTTTTCTAATTACAAACAAATACATAATTAAGATAACAGAAAATATGTAATTGAACCAGCAAATATGTAATTTAATTGTTATAAAAATAACAGAAAAATATATTTTTAATTACAAAAATCATTTTTTGGTTTTTTCCCTAAATCATTATATATAAACTAAATGCATATATATATTTTCTTTTTTTAAGAAATATATAATATTTTTAAAAAATATGTGGTCCTTGGAGAGGTTAATCTTGGTGATGCAAAAAAGGGAAAGGGATTAGGGTTTTAAAATGAAGCAGATAAACCAGTTAAACCATGACCATCACCGTTCAATGCAAAAAGCAAGAGATGGTTGCAGACAATCAAATTCAATTTGTAGAGAATCAAACCCATCAATTCTCTGTAAATTGACCTTTGATTCTTTACAAATTGAATCCCATTGATAGATTTGGGTTTGATTTGCATTTCTTTGTAGGGCTCAAGGTGGTTTAATACAAAGAAGGTCGATTTGTAGTAGTTGGTGACAGAAGATGGTGGGGCTTGAGTCAAAGGCCATGGCAGTCACTTGTTATAAAATGGTGGAGAGAGCTAAAGCAGTAAGGGATGTTGACTGAAGATGTAAATGGTGTCAGAAAGAGAAATGCAAGAGACAAAGAACAACAAATGAGAGAGAAGAGAGAACAAAGAGGGAGTTGGAGGTGGTGATTTAGAGATGGCGATTTCTGGGGGCTCATGTGGTCGAATGGGTGTTGGGTGGGAAAAGAGAGAGGAAGAAAATGGAGAGGGGGAGAGAGAAAGTGGTAAGTTTTTAAAATTTAAGGGCATTATGGTCATTTTGAATATTTAACTAGGGTTAACTAGCGGCAAGGGGGAAACCACAACATAGTATTAAACCTCAAGGGTACTCATATTTTCTCAAACATCAAGGACACTACTTGCATTTATCCTAAACCTCAGTAGTACCGAATGCTTTTATTCCCGAGAAAAATTTGGAATATTTTGGGAAGGATTGCACTGAAAATCATTGGATGGTTCACAACTATATTTTGGAAATACAATCTAATGTTGATATTGACTCCACGTGGATGAATCTTCGAAAGTAGTTTTGAGAGAGCTTTACTTTTGTAAGGTTTGGAGTGGTTCTAAAAAGTTATGCTTCTTTAAGAGTTTAGAAGCTAGTTCATGGACATGTTATAAAAGGAGCTCTATTACATTTTGGACAACATTGTAAAGATTTGAAATAAGTATGTGGTAGACATTGGAAGTTTCGGAAAAGTTTAGAACATGTTCTGAAGGTAGAAGGCCAAAGGAACCTCTAAATTGTCAATTTGACCATTGTAACCCTTTTTCACTTCAAGACTCAAGAGGGAAGATCTTCAACTTTGCAAAGCCCAAGAGCAATCATCCCTGAGGCTTTGAAATAAGTGGAAACTTGAGAACTTTGATAGTTTGGGAAAGTAATCTTGAAATAGCTTGAAACTGTCAAACTTGAGATGAGGAAGCTTTGGAAATCACTCAAGAGAGGAGGGAATGAAAAGAAAGCAATATAAAATTATACACGGAGAACGACATATAAATGCATGAGCATATTGTGTAGTTAGCTAAGAAAGTGAAAGAAAACCTACAGGACTGGGAATTTTCTTTCTTTGGATATCAGGGTACTTGCTAAGCTCATGCCTTTTGGTTCACCATGGATTGCAATGAAACCAATCCTCATGATGGTTCTCAAACAAGACTACAGGGGCAGGGCATGGCAAGTGAAAGCTCACATAAAGAAGGCTTGGAATGTAAGGAATGCTTAAACAACTAAAATAAACTCAAGCTTGAAGTTGAAGTTGAAGTTGAACTTGAGTTTGACTTTTAGAAGTTATACTTTGCTATGGAAGAGAGCTTTGAGTCCTCAGTCCATGTTAAGGTCCACGTGAGAGAGATGATGTAGGTCTTGGAAGGTCCTTACCTCCCTCCAGCCAAGGTTCTGTATGGAGAAAATTCTAGGGGTTTCAAAAGATGTCTTGTTTCTGGAAGGTTCTGGAACCCTTTCCAAATAATTCCTTCCTTTTCCAATGTGTGGCTGGAAGAGTAGCTGCAATAAGCTTCATGTTTAAGTGCTCAACATTGAGAGTCAACCAGGTTTTTTTTCCAATTTCAATTTTATATCTTTGAAGTTTGAGAAAGTCAGCATGACTTTTGAATGAAACAATAGATTTTTGGAAGCTCGTTAAAATGCTATTGGTTAGGAATATGAATTCAGTCATTTGGTTGATTGAAAGTTTTCAAGATCTTCAAATTTTGAATTTTTATTTGAGTATTGAGACAAATTGGCAAAAATAATTGTTTTGATCCAGAAAATAAGTGGGTTGTAAATTTGGAACCATGGGATGCGTTCTGAAATATCAAGCTTGCTTAGATGCACTCCCCAGGAGTTTATAATCAAATGACCATTTTGCCTTTATGGATTGTTATTATGTCTTTTCTTTGACTTCTGCAAAATGGTTGTACCTTCTTCAACACTATCTCTCAAGAGTAATGAAAGGATGTATGATGGATTCAACAAGGAAAAAATGAACTAAAAGAAGCAGGACATATAACAATGAACTAATTCATTCAACAAGATCCTGTTGTATTGGATCGAAGTGAATTGGATTTGTCTGGCATGTTGTTCTGATGTTTGACTCCCACTGCCACCTGATGTCCCATGCCATGTCCTATGAACAAATGCATTTGAGAATGAATGAATTGTGATATAAAGAAAGAACAAGCCAGTCTCTATTCCTTGCTTAAATTTCGTAAAGGATTTTGAGGCATAAAAGATAGGGGGTCTACCAATGCATTTGGCTAATTGGGATGACTATGTTACATCATAGCAGCATGATCAAATGGCAGCAGCCTCTTATAGAGGTTGTGCACTAGCACTTTATACTAATGTAACGTTAATCAAATTAAGGGCTTTTTCCATTACTAGTGTGTTTTCAGGCTGGAAAATTGAATGTGATTAGAAGATTTATTCAAATTGTAGAATAATCTCTTGTTTTATAAGAACAGACAACCATTGACTGGTCACATGAGTCTAGCTAGGAAGAGATCAACAACAATGCTACTAGCTACTATTTTCAAATGAGATCAAGGCCCAATCCTATAATTAATGATCTCTTTGAACATATTAACTATGGTTGAAAATTATGTGCAATTTTGCACAGGAAAATACCCCCTCAAAATGCAAGGGCATTTTGGTCATTTCGAAAGTGAATTCTTCTTGCCAGATGATTGAATTAACTTGAAAAGTTTCTATGAAGTCATCAATAATTCAGAATAGAGATCCCACTACTTGAGTGATGAAGGCGCAAAATGGGGTGCCTATAATGGACTTGCCAACTTGCAGGGCCAGTGAGTACGATTGTCTAACAATCAATTGACCTTTTGTTTTATGCATGCCGTGCTTATTAATGACTAAGCTGTGGTATTCTACATCACTGGAGAACCATTACCATATGGCATAGATTTGAAATGCTTGTTGTTCTCCTTAATGACCAAGCAATTGGTTTTACATTTCTGGGCTGTCATTACCATGTGTCATAGACTTGATGCTAGCTCTCTTCCTCCTGTATCAAGTTATCAACTAGGACTTGATTCATCTGGTGAGCAGAATTCTCTAACTGTCAATTGACCTTTTCTTTATATACTTTTAGTGCCCCTTAATGGGCAAGCAATTGAATTTTAGATCACTGGTGTACCGGTACCTGCATCATAGACCTGATGTTAGCTCTCTTCCTACCGTGTCAACTAAGATTCATCCTATTGAGCCCAAGATGACATGGGGCCAAGGATAGGGTGGACAATGGATGAGCGGGGCTGGGTTTTTGTCAAGATGCACAATGTGATAAGATAAAGTAGAAGTGTGCAATTCAGCATGTTGGGCCTGGCTATCCGGACCCCTTTGGTGTGGGCCCTATAGGAAAATCCAAGCCCTACCATTTAACCCATTTTTTAATAACTAACCAAACCATTACCCCTATTTTTTTTTTCCTTGACAAAGGACCTATTAAATTTTTCTCAGGTTACAGAATTAATATACTAAAAAATAAATATATTCAAAATAATATGCCAGGCTGCCTGATCAGTGCCACCCTATTGACCTCAAGTCCAATCTGATTTACAATTGATGCCATCACAAGTCCTGAAAATTATAAGCAACCTTTGCTTGGTTGGCTGATATTGACCCCTGGGTGAGGCGCAATCAGACTTACCTCTAACCCTGGACATGTGACTGAATGCTGTACAGTACCCTAGAATGAGTGCTGCCGTCTTACAGTTATGACCCTTCTAAGCACTGAGCTCTATCACCTTTTTGATTTGGTCCTAGCAGTCTCTAACTTTCTGGTGCCTCAGTTGGAGTGGTGATTTGAATTGGCATTTAATTCCAAGATCTGCCCATTTTCACTTGAATCCAAGGAGAACTGACATGAGAGGACAAGATGTAGGTTCATTCTTAACCTCAGACACATGGTGGGGGCAGATTTGCCCACATGTCTACTTGTTCGGGGATCCAGACCCTTTAACTTATTGTCATAGCCCTATGAGTAATAAAAGGGTATTATTGTAATAGGGTAGAATAGTTTGTTAGGGATATTTTAGCAATTAGTTAGGTGCACATGGCTGCATGTGCAAGGCTGTTAGGGGACAAATATGCCTATATAAGGCTGATGTAAATGGAGGGGAGGGTATGCTAAAATTGATTAAATGAATATCTGATTCTCTCTCATTTTCTCTCTACTTCTCTCCCTCATTTCTCTCTACATCCTTCCCCCATTTCTGTCCAAATATCCCTCTAAACTTTCTGTTCGTAGTTCTACTCAATCGGATTCTTCCGATTGCCAATCCAGCCCCGTTATGAACCCTAGGTTCATGACAAATGGTATCAGAGCAGTCGTTCCTCGACTGTGAGTTTTGAAATTCGGTGGTTGTCCTTGTCCAATCCGATTATGAAGTAATCAAGCCGATTCGAAGCAGAGCAATACTTCTTCGGCTGTGGTTCATACAATTGTGGGTAAATTGATTCTGATGACTATTGATTGAGCAGTGAATTTTGTGGGTGGTGCAGAGAAGTGGTTGGTGATTGGGCAAGCAGAAGACAAGTTGCGAGAGCTCCATTAGAGTGACGACGTGTGTGAGGAAGGCTGTTACAGCCAGGTCAAGCAGAGCGCCTTACCATTCTCGGCTGTGATTCTGTTGGAGCTCCGATTTGAAGGCGAATCCGATTGGGGCTCAGCAATGTGCTGCTCATTTGGATCAGAAGGTGATTCCGACTAGAGCCAATTGTTCCTCGGTTGTAAATTCAATCGTTCTTGTAAGAGAGTGGTCGATTTGGTTGGCTGTAATTTCCGTCGTCGATTCATAGCGGAGCCCATCATCGATCAGTATAGAGGAGTGTTCGCGATTGGAGTGGGTCAATAGGTGAGCATACTTGAAGCGTCGCGAACAGACAACGCTCGTTGTTGGTGAGGGAGTCTGTCAAAGACGGTTGGGTGAGACAAAGGAGCTGATTCTGGCGAGAAAGGAAGGCGCGAAGTGGAAGCGAGTGGGGGTAGTCATTGAATCTCAGCAAACGCACACAGAGCTTGGGCAATCTTGAATCTGCTGTAATCTTGTGTGGAGAGCGATCACTGCAAGAGGCTGATGGCTCGCGGCTAAGACTCCAATCTTGTCCAGAATTGAAGGCGAGTAAGCCAAGAGGATTCATGATTGGAGCTTTTGGTCGGTGATTGGGTGGCCACCAGTGCAAGGAGGAATTGGACTTGGATTGATCGAGCAGCAATTTCAACGGAATCAGCGAGTTCCAGCATTCCAGTGAGTCTGGGTGGGCTCTCGGTGGAGGATTAATTCTTGGCCTTCGTGATTGCAGTAGATTTGAGTTGGAATATTGAAGACGAGTCCGCCATGACTCTCGGTCGCGAATTCCAGTTCCATTAGCAGATCCTTGAGCCTTGGTTGTGGGTTAATTCAATTTAAGAGAAGAGGAGACAGATCAAGTCAGAGGAGTCTCGATTCAGATTGTGGAGGAAAAGCAGAAGCTGAACGCTTTGTGGTAGGCGTTTATAGAAACAGAAGTCAGTGTTGAAGCGTTGGTGACTTTGGAAGCTGCGAGTAAGGCTTAAGGTGACTTGTTCGTGGCTCCGGCAAAGGGATTGATCAGCAAATCAGTGAAGAGGTATTCCGCAAGTGGAAATTCCAATAAAAAATCTAAGCTCTAAGTAAGGGGAGACAAGAGGCAAATTTCGGCTGTGAATTACTGTTAACCTCTTTCGAATTGCTTTGGCTATTGAATTGCGTTGAGGCTGTGAGCAAAGGAAACAAGAGGTAGATTTTGGCTATAAATTTTTGGCCAACTTGGGTTAAAGTGGAAAGGCAAACCAAAAGCATGTATAAAACTCCCATTCCTTGGCCGTCGAAGTATGTTGTTGCTGAAAATTCGGCCATGGGTAGCAGTGCATATATGAGACCATTGGAGCCTCAATTGCCGCAGATGAATACTTCATTTTCAGCTGGAATGGAGCTTCAATGGCAGCCAAAGAAGGCTGCATTTTCAGTTGGCAGCAACAAGGAACATAAGAAGGGGATCAGCCAATTGGACAAAGGAACCAACAGTGGGTTTGATGAAGAGTGCAAGGAAGTCAGTCGAATGTTTCGCCAGAAGTTGCAAGAATTTTCAATGATACTATCTAAGAAGTAGCATTACAGTTTTTCCGCCGAATACTTTGATGACTATCATGGAAGCTTTAATAAGGAGGAGTTTCTTAAAGTGGAGCAGCCGAAGGAGAAATTTAGGAGGCAAGAAGCAGATTCACTGCCTACCTCCAATACAGAGTGGAAGAAGTATATCGGCCTAGGTGGAATCGACAAGAAAGGTGACGTTAATGACAATGCTGGCAGCAATAGCAGACTTTGCGGGGGTTCAGTACAAGGTGTGTGGGCAAAAGGAGAATTAAAGGAACACACCGATTCCTTTGGAAAAGAAGTTCTCGACGGTGATATTTTTGGGATTCTGCAACAAGAGCAGTCCAACTTTAAGGAAGAAGGGGAAGAGGAGGAGGAAGAAAAAAGTGAGGAAAAGGGATTGGAGGATGACACTCAATCAATTGACAGCCTCTCAAGCACTCTTACTAGTGCTGAAACACTTGGCCAGGTGTCAATTATTGAGCAATTGTTGGCTGGAAGTGAAGTTGCAGCATCTCCTAATGTTAATGCTCACAAACAGACTTGGTATGAGTATTCAAGGAAAGAATACAAACCTCCATTGCTGCCTTTAGGCTGCTGTTGATATTTCTGCAGCAAAACATGGCTGTGGGTTGAATGGGGATAGAGTAACAGCAACAATGGCTGAAGATCTGCCCTTCTTACTTGTTTTGGATGGTAATGAAGTTTTCCTTATTGAAATTCTGGGCCAATTCATACTTAGAATTGATCTTGAAAACCTAAGAATGAAGAAGAAGAGACCTAGAAGTAGAAAGAAAGAAAGGAGGACTATCCGCATAAAGAAGGGTGGAATTGGATGAAGAGCAATGGCTACTTGCGGCAAGTTCTTGGGGACAAGAACTCTCTTAAGGAGGGGGGAATTGTCATGACCCTATGAGTAATAAAAGGGTATTATTGTAATAGGGTAGAATAGTTTGTTAGGGATATTTTAGTAATTAGTTAGGTGTACATGGCTACATGTGCAAGGCTGTTAGGGGACAAATATGCCTATATAAGGCTGATGTAAATGGAGGGGAGGGTATGCTGAAATTGATTAAATGAATATCTGATGAAATTTCTCCATGTGAAGATGGTGTTCAAACTTCATTTCATTATTACTCCGCCAGGGGATATTATCCACTGCCGGTCCCAAGCCCGGATAAAGGAGGAGGGTTGCGTTAGGTAGCCGACAGCCAGCGTAAAACCTAGTCGGATCCAAATATGAATTCTAGACAAACTATCTGTTGGGATGTAACCCAGATAGAAGTCTAGAATTCATGTAGCCAACCCCACATAGTGGGATAACGGCTGGATATGTTGTTGTGTTGTTGTTTGAATATCTGATTCTCTCTCATTTTCTCTCTACTTCTCTCCCTCATTTCTCTTTACATCCTTCCCCCATTTCTGTCCAAATATCCCTCTAAACTTTCTGTTCGTAGTTCTACTCAATCGGATTCTTCCGATTGTCAATCCAGCCCCGTTATGAACCCTAGGTTCATGACACTTTTGTTCAGGGATCCATGAAGAACAAGGATGATTTTGGAATAGGACTAATCCATGCTAAATAAATTTTTAAGTTTCAAACATCTAAAATGATAGTGTTTCAAAACAAACCAATGCTGTTCTGTGGATGACAAGCACGCTGGTGATCCCTACTCCTTAGGTGGCTAAGCAAGTTGAATGTTGACAATGTGTGAATCATATGACTTAGTGGACTCGTGGACTTCTGGAAAACCATACCATATGGGAAGAAAAACATATATTTTTATGTCTCTTTACCTGGAGGAGCCTGCAGAACACTTAAAACTGAAGTAAAGCAATGGATGATCACTGGGAGTGGATGAGGACTTGAACTTGGCGAGCTAGAATTCATATGGCCAAGCCTGCCTGGTGGGATTAAGGCTTGATATGTTGTTTTTGTTACAGATTTACTTGATTTATGCTGTGGATTTCTATGAAGGAGGTGAGGCATTCAGTACATGATAATGTTACTCAACACCTGCAGATCATAGACTCTGAGGTTAGACAATGGCATTATTGCTAATATTTGCCTTACAGCTAATGCACTCCTGTACATCAAAGAATGGTTTCTTGTCTTCTTAATGATACTAAAGGAAAAGGCACTAGCAAGCTTGATGGGCAATTTCAGTAAAATGTTACTCTCACTATGTATTAAAGGATAATCATATTTAGCTATTTAACGGGATGGGTATCTGACAGTTGACTGATGATTACCCTGTGAAGAATAATACTGGTAGACAATGATACTGCTCCGAGTGATCTATTTATGGGAGGAGACACACAATCTAAGAGTCTCTGAGGTGGACTGATGATTTATTTACTTGTAAATGACAAACACTCTAGAAATATTGATGGGGATGAGACTCTCCCTTAAATTCATGTGTAGCATAGCGAGTGATATGGTTTAGCAACCTGCTTATTGGCATAACTTTCAGGCTCTGTTCAGGAGAGTATTAGTAATGGAATGAAAAAAAAAAATATTTTCTTTGTTTGGGAGAGTAAGATTGCCCATTTGTAACTAGGTCACTGGTTTGAATTGTGAAAACAGCCTCTTTTGTAAAAAAGAAATAGGAAGGTTGCTGCATACAATTAAGACCCTTGCAAAGCTGAGTCTTGTGTATTAAAGATGCTCTTTTTTTGGGAGATTTAAGGGATGGAAAATAATTTAGAATACTTCATTCTCCTTGTTTGGGAGAGTTTAGAAATGGATGGAATGAAAATATAGTAAACAATAAGTGACAACTAAGGCCATAGATAGAAAAAAAATGGAAAAAGGTGGAATTCATATAGCTGACTCATATAGCTGACCGCACAGTGGGATTAAGGCTTGGTTTGTCATCGTTGTTGCTTTGTAATACCCAATTAATGGAAAGATAGTGTTTTGTTAAGTTGAGGACAAATCTGAACTTTTATAAAACTGTTAAGTTTAATGTTATCAATACACAAATTTGCTTTCCATCCACTCTTTCCCAGTTTGGGGGTACAAAAATATTACTTTGGAAGAATGAATGGGAGGTGTTCCCATTCATTTTTGTTCCATTCCTTTATTATTTTTTCTCCATTTCCATCCTGTTCCATTATTATTGTTTCTCCCAAATGGGGAGAACTGCCTTCCACCCATTTCTATTCCATTCCCTCTTTGAACCACACTGGCAATGTGCATTCTGGATTGTTATGTTCAGAATTTAACAAGCTTCTTGACAAGAAATTGAAGAAAGATCATTTTATCTTTCTATTGTTGATTTAGAGCTGGGTTTGGCCAAATATCATTCCTCATTAACTCAAAGGAAAGCCATTAACTACGTGAAATGCAATGGAATAATCATTTTTCCAGAAATGGTAAAATACATAGCATAATCTATTTGATGCTCTTATTGGTCCTCTGGAAGCAGTTCAATCATAACTAGCTGCCATTTGGCAAGTTATCACTTTGGGAATTCCTCATTATTGGGAAGGAAGTGATAATTTTGTCAAAAGCACTCGTGCCTTTGATGCTTTCTTCGTTTTCAATCCAATGGTCAACTTCTTGGTTTGAATGTTGTATAAACGGTTGATTACATTTCTGGCATTTAAATTAACTTGACTTGCATCATCTATCATAACATTTATAAAGCATAAACATCAGGCATTGTCTGAGATGTTTGAATTTCCTGATAAGGGAAAAAGGAACAGTTGCAGCCTTTTTCTCTGTTCTCATTCTGTTTGTTTCTATTGCAGAGGGTTGCTTGGACAGTAGCTGGTCTGGTAATGGTTATCAATGGGTATCTATTGCTGGACTTTTTCCTTTCAGAAGTTAACGGACTGCTATTTGGGTCTGTAGTATGCATAGCAACTGCCGGTTACGTGGCATTTATCATATATCTCATCCTACATGGCAATGGCCCTGGTTCCACTTGGCTCAGCTTAATATGCACCAAAGGATTTGCTTATATTGGTAAATGAGCGCACGATCTCCATGAATGCTTGGGATGAATTTGAAACCTCAGAAAACCCCGCGGTCAGCTAAAGCCTTGCGGATCCATGCTTTGATTTATTGAAGTACATAATTCTTATACCTTTACTCAAACTTCAGAACATGTTAACAGCGAGCATCAAAAAATCCATAAGATTCAGAGTTTTGGCTACAAAACCTTGGTGCAAAACTGGAGATAGACAAAGTTGAAATGTATACCATAATACAAAGTAGTGGGGTTGCATGCGAGAAATATATCCTCCATTTTTGTGGGAGCAGAAAGAGAAGTTCTGCTGCAGGGGAGGTCTCCTTGCTGCCACTGTACAAGATTTTTATTTATGTGTTAGACTGAGACGCACTTAAGTTGATATAGAAGAAGAAGAAGAAGAAGAAGAAGTAGTGGTAGTAGTTTATTTCATGAGGCTGTCTGTATCTGTAATCAGTTGAATCTGTCTGATGTAATTCTCTGTTTTAACCATAGGTTCTTTTAGCAGGGAATACAACGTGGAAATGAACTTTGTAATTCTGTAACGAAATTTCTTCTTTCTTCTTTTTCTGTTCATGAAAAAGAAATTTTAAAGGAAGTCTCCCAAGCAGGTTTAATTACCAAAGCGGATTCTGAGGGTCGCGCATTGACTCTCTGATCGGATATCTCTTTCAGCTTGTTAGTGGTCTCTGGCGCAGTCAAAGAGGCATTCCTTCCTTGGTTAGCCCGGCTTTACCATATGATGCCCTACTTCACTTCTTGCAACTAACTGTCTCTAAGATGATCATCAAAGACTTAATTTATTCTTTAACCAAATTGCTTGCCAAGCACTGCCATTTCAATAGAAAATGACACGGTCGGTCCATTCTCTCTCTCCCCCCCCCCCCCTAAAATTAAAAAAAAAAAAAAAAAAAAAAACAATACTCCACCGAATCGGTAATAAATTTCCTTTCTAATGAATCCGCCTAGTAAACTACCCAAACTCAATTCATCAGCAAGAAATAGATCATTTTACTTTATCTGTCATAGAATTCAAAGAACGAGAAAGAGAGGTTACAGGCGAATAAAGAAGCATCATTGTTGAATTGTTTATAACTGTAGGACCATCGATCATAGCATAGAGCATAGGCCATAAACAAGCGTCTTTGGGAAGATTATTAACTCTCAGGGTGGGTAAGTTTTTCTTTCTTGTGGTGTGCAAGTTCTAACTGTTACTAATATAACTCCGAAAACGGGATTCCTGTAAAACCTTTACATTCTAGTGGCAGGCTTTGGCAACCAACAGAAGAATTGAGAAAACTAGAAGACTGCCATGGTATCCAAGTAATTGCAGAGAAGAGAAACAATAGAATCGATGGAAAAAATAAAATCTCTCACTATAAAAATTAGTTACAGAAAGTATTTATACCTCTACCATGTAAAACAACCACTACAACAAACTCCAGCAACTCAGAAGAAGATCCAAAACTAACCTCACTAACTGTGAGGTAAAAGTAAAACTACAGCAAGATAAAAAATGTGACAGCATTATATATGTTATCTTACATCCCCTCCCCTCTCAAGTTTGAGGCTAGGAATCGAACAGCCCCAACTTCCGAGCAAGGGAGTGATGCTGTAGAGAGCCCAAAGGCTTAGTGAAAACATCAGCAAGCTGGGAACCAGAAAAAATATCAATAGGTTGAATAAAACCTTTATGTAGATATTCGCGAACAATGTGACAATCGAGATCCACATGTTTGATGCATTCATGGAAGACGAGATTAGCTACAATGTGTAGGGCAGCCTAATTGTCGCAATGCAGTGGCACCGAAAGCGAAGGAGTGAGCTCGAAATCACAAAGTAGGTAAAAGATCCGGAGTAACTCACAAACAGATGCAACCATGCTATGATACTCAGCTTCAGTAGAGGAATGAGAAATAGTGGATTGTTTCTTGGTTTTTCAGGAAACGAGAACACCCCCAAGAAAAATACAAAAGCCAATTAAAGACTTGTCTGTGTGAGGACAGGAGGCCCAATCTGCATCATTAAAGAACTGAAGTGAAATATCATTGGCAGCCGAGTAGAATAGTCCTACAGTGGTAGTACCATTTGTTGAGATTTTTAGTGAAAAATCTTAATTAGTTTTGAAAATTATTTCATATTCTTAATATTGATTTTCTGTTTAGTGTATAATCCTATTTACTAGTCAATTGTTACTTGTTGTTAGGCAAGAAAATCTTAACATTGGTAAACAAGGAAACTAGTCTATAAATAAGATATTTGACTTATTATTCAAAGTGTGCAAATTGTTGAGCCAGCTTGCTCTATTTAATCCCTAATTTAAGTTTTGATGATTTCTTAAAAGGATATTTTTTTTAATAATATACAAATTGTAGATCATAATATTTCTAATTAATTTATAAAATATTTTTTATAGTATATGTATAATCAAAATTTTTATTTTCCATTAAAGCCATTTTTTCAAATAAATATAAAATGTTTTTTCAATAACTAGACCAAGAAGTAGACTTATGCTTTGGAAAGTCAACTTTTGTATAACCTTAGTTGACCCAGTTGAGAGTTAGTTATGCAAAGTCGATTCAACCGAGAGCTGTCTTTTGAGAAGTCGACTCTTGCTTAGAGAAGTCGACTTTCAATATTGGAAGTCAACTCTCATTCAAATGGAAGTCAACTCCTTTTTAAGAAAGTCGACTTTCTGAGTCTAACGGTCAAAAAATTTGACTGTTATGCAAATCGTCTAGCAGCAACTATAAATATTTGGGGATCAAAATTGTGAGAAGTTTTTGCATTTCCAAATATTTAAAAGCTCACACAAGCTTTCAAGCTCTCTCAACATATTTCCAAGCAAATCCAAGACTCTCAAACTTTATTGTCAATCCATCCAAGAGCCTCAAGGCAAAGTGGAGATGAGCTACTCGTGCCAAATCCAAATATTTCCATAAACTGAGGTTAATACAATAATTTCTATCATTGCATTGTATATTTGTGTATATTATTTATTTCATTTGTGTCCAAGAGTAGACAAATCTTTGTATTCATTTAAACAATTGTTGTGAATTATTTTGGTTGTCTAGAACCGGTTAAATCTAGGTGTGTAATAGTTTTCAATGTGAGCTAAGGGAAAACCTTGGTGTTGGATTTAGTGGAACTCCAAGAGTAGTTAGGTCTTGAGAAAGTAGATAAGGTGTTTAGAATATACCAAACCACTATATATTATGTGTTGTCTATTGCTATTCATTTTCTTGTAATGATATATCTTGTGGCTTACATAATAAATATATCAAACAATTTCACTTATACATATTATACAAGATTAGTTTTCATAAAATCATCTACCAAGGATTTTCATCTTTAAAATAATTAAATATTTAATCACTCAATTCACCCTCCCTCTCGAACGACCATATACCCTAAGGGATCAACACAAATCACTTGTGAGAGACCAGTGAGCTAGGAATTGAGTGTAAGTGGGACTTGGGTTTAGAGAGAGGATGTTGAGTTTTGTAGTTATAAACTTTACTACATAGTGATATTTTTCTTTGTCGTCTCGACGACCATGGTTTTTCCCTTCTAGTCTCTTGTGTTTGAGTGTGATTGGATCTTTTATTTTCATCTTATTATTTTTCCAATAAGTGGTATAAAAAATTTGGTTATCTATCACCTATCATGCAAAAGATGTAATACCCCGAGAGCCCAGAGATGTTAGTATATATCAAGGATAGTGTAAGAAAGGAAACAATATCAACTGAATACTTTTTGGGCTGAATGTAAGAAAAGAACTCCGGAGTTAAGCGTGCTTGAGCTGGGAGCAGTTCAAGGATGGGTGAACCCCTAGGAAGTTTGCGTAGGCCCATTAGGGTAAATTGTTTCGGTTCTTCCTATCGCTCGAGCGGGATGTTACAGGTGGTATCAAAACCGACTCTCGAGCCTCTGAGCACGTTGGTGGGGGCAAACCTCAGTGAGGAGGCTGAGTCCCGAAGGGGTGTGTGTAGGCCCCTATGGGAGGTGCGTGTAGGCACCTTAGGTGAATCCCACATCGATCATGCAAGGGGGGAGATTTGGGACTGGTTGTAAGGTCGTATGACAAGGACGTCATGTACTTGAGGAGGGGAGAATGTAATACCCCGAGAGCCTAGAGAAGTTAGTATATATCGAGGATAGTGTAAGAAAGGAAACAACACCAGTTGGATACCTTTTGGACTAAATGTAGGTAAAGAACTCTGGGGTTAAGCGTGCTTGAGCTGGGAGCAGTTCAAGGATGGGTGACCCCCTGGAAAGTTCGTGTAGGCCCATCAGGGTAAATTGTTCCAATCATTCCTATCGCTTGAGCGGGATGTTACAGGTGGTATCACAGCCGACTCCTGAGCCTCTGAGCGCGTTGGTGGGGCAAATCTCAGCGAGGAGGCTGAGTCCCGAGGGGGTGTGTGTAGGCACCTTAGGCGAATCCCATATCAGCCATGCAAGGGAGGAGATCTGGGATCGGTTGTAAGGTCGCATGACGAGGACGTCATGTGCTTAAGGGGGGAGAATGTAATACCCCAAGAGTCCAGAGAAGTTAGTATATATTGATGATAGTGTAAGAAAGGAAACAACACCAGCCGGATACCTTCTGGGCTGAATGTAGGTAAAGAACTCCGGGGTTAAGAGTGCTTGAGCTGGGAGCAGTTCAAGGATGGGTGACCCCCTGGGAAGTTCGCGTAGACCCATCAGGGTAAGTTGTTTTGGTCCTTCCTATCGCTTGAGCGGGATGTTACAAAAGATATATCAAGCATGTTGAAGTTTGATTGTGAAAAGTTCGATGGGAAGATCAATTTTGGCTTGTGGCGAATACAAGTTAAGGATATCTTGATTCAATGCGGGTTACACAAGGTGTTGAAGGGAAAATCAACTCCTAAAGGCTCTGAAAATCTTGTAAAGAAACAATTGATGCTAGTTCTAGAAAATCCGTGATGAGCAATGATGATTGGGAGGAACTTTATTTGAAGGCTGCAAGTACTATTTGATTTGAGGAGATGGCAAATAAATTAATTTTTGAGGAAAAGAGGCTGAGAAGTGAAGATAAAACTTTTGAGGATTTAACACTTGTCAAAAATTGGAAGGAGAACTCCAAGAAAATATGCTAGAAGTGCAAATAATCCGGTCATGTGCAAAAGAATTGTCACACTAATGGAGCAAGTCTGCCAAAGGCCTCCAAAGATTGTGATGCTGGAAGTTTGTCTCTCAATATTGTGGGAGATGAAGATTTCCTCTAAAGAGATGACATATACATCTTCACGGCATGCCGCTAAAGCACCAAAGTTGCCATGAAAGTGGATGTGATACTTCTAGTGGGTCTACAAGTTTGCACACGAGCATTGGCTTGACGGTGATGCAAGGTGTGTGATGGAAAAAGATGTCGATGGCTAAAAGGCTCCCAAGGAAGTCAAGCATGGGGGTTGCACCATAGTTTTTTAGTAAGATATTTTTTAACATTGTGCCATGAAAATGTTAGTGTGGTATGTGTCTAAGTGGTTGTACCTTTTATGGTGGGGTACGGTGATCTTGGTATTGAGATCATGGTGATTATCGATAATAGATAGTCATGGTCGTTGTTAGAGAATAGGTGAATGTTTTTAGGAATTCTCGCTAAGGTGATGGTTTGTTGGGATTTTTAGCGAGAAATCCTAATTAGTTTTGAAGATTATTTCCTATTTTTAATATTGGTTTCCTGTTTAGTGTGTAATCCTATTTGCTAGTCAGTTATTAATTATTGTTAGATAAGGAAACATTAATCTTGGTGAACAAGGAAACTAGTCTATAAATAGAATACTTAACTTGTTATTCAAAGTGTGTAAATCACTTGTGAGAGACCAGTGAGGACTAAAAATTGGGCGTAATTGGGATTTAGGTTTAGAGAGAGAATATTGAGATTTGTAGTTATAAACTTTATTATATAGTAATATTTTTTTCTATCATCCTGACGATCATGGTTTTTTCCTTTTAGGGTTTTTCATGTAAAAATATCTTGTGTTTGAGTGTGATTAGATCTTTTGTTTTCATCTTATTTTTTCCCCAACACCCTTAAAGTATTTAACCATACCGCATTGAGATGGGGTTGACGAAGAGTGGACATGAATTGATTGAGGTGTTAAACTACATAACTAGTGTTAAGACGAGTAAAAAGTATATATAATAAATGACCAACAAAGCGACGATATTGATCAGGATTAGACAAAATTTCACCCTGATCATGAAGTAAGTGTAACCCCTTGGATAGAGGAAAAAGAGATGCTTTAGCATCTTGAAAACCTACATCTTTTACAACATCCATAATGAGCTTATGCTAAGAAAGAAAAGTGCTAGTAGATGATGATCATGTAATCTCAATTCTGATCGAGGGCTTGTTTCACATATGATATAATGTCTAGGTTTGTACCAGTAAGTAAAACATCATCAACATAGGCTAACAAGGTAGTGAACTCATCGTCAGACTATCGAGTAAATAAACAATGATCATTCGGAGATTTAGAAAAACTCGATGCCAGTAGAAAAGAAGTAAACTCACAATTCCATTGTTTGGAGGCCTATTTAAGGCCATAAAAAGATTGGCTGAGGAGACAAACTTGACTTGGATTAGCTTTAGTGTAACCATCAAGAGGTAGCATATATACCTCTTCATCAAGGAAACCATGTAGGAAAACATTGTTAATATCGAGTTGACAAATGGCCAATTGCTTGGCTGTAGCAATGGGAATAAACATTCCTATAGTTTCCAGTTTGGCAACCAATGAGAAGCTGTCCTTGTAATCCAAACTTGGAATTTGATTATATCCTTTCGTAACTAAATGAGCTTTATATTGATCAACCTTACCATTAGGTTTATACTTAACTTTATAAACCCATTTAGAACTAATAGCTCATTTACTTTTAGGTAGGTAGGTCAAATCTCATGTCTCATTGGTTTCTAAGGTTGTCAATTCCTTGCCCATGGCATTAGTCAAATTGGGATCAAAGGAAGCTTGGTGGTATGAATAGGGTTCTTGACTAACAACAACATTATTCATAAAAGAATAGGAAGAAGAGAATTGTAAAGTAGATGAGGGAAGAAGATTGTTACCTGAAGATGAAGTAATAGATGCAGGAGATATTGATTGGAATGAGCATACAAAATCTTGGAGCCAATTGGGTTTATGACTAATACGGGCGGATCTTCAAGGTTCCAGTGCCGGCCCTGGGTATAGGCTGCCTAGGCAGCCGCCTAGGGCCCTTCTCCTCAAATCCAACAGTTAGGGGCCTCTCAGATAAATTCAAATTTAATTAATATAAAAAATTAATAATAAAAAATCATTTTAACGTGCAAAAGTTGCAATGTTAAATTTAATTAATATAAAAAATTAATAATAAAACATTATGTTGGCATGAGAAAATGGTAATTAATACATTGGAAGCAATTAATGCATTCCAGAGGACTTGCAGTGAAGTGAACTGCGCATAGGGCAGTGTGCAAGAAAGAGATTTAAAATTGATAAGAGATTTCAAATTGATTTGGCAGTTGGCGTCTGAGAGTCTCACTGCTTGTCTATGTAGATATATATATGTATATAATATTTTATAATTAAAATAAAAACAAGTATTAATGCAACAAAAGTTTACTTTCCCCCGTCCAGTACTTTGCCTCTCGTCTTCTGCGTGCACGGTGCACTCCTCTCATCTTCTTTCTTATTCTGTGATTTTAAGTTTTATTATCTCTCTGCCGGCGTGGTCCCTCTTAAGTCTCTGGCTCTTAGCTCTCTTCTCTGGTCTCTCTAGAGTTTCAGTCATCTTCTTCAGTTCTTCTATTCTATTAGTAGCACCACACAGCAACTACGAGTACCAAGCACCTGTGCCACATTTACTTTACAGAAAAGGGAGTGTTGATTATATATATATATTGATGCACATAATATTTACATATTATTTTTGAATTATTTCTCTTGTGTTTTTTATTAATTTGTTTTGCAGATTTCAATTCGAATATCAAATCTAATCAGGTTCTATTGTTTCTCGTTCAATTACATTTGAATTTGATATTATATTGATTTTCACATTTAAATTGCTCAATTGCATTTGAATTTGATATTATATTAATTTTCGTATTTAAATTGATTTATTATGTCTACTAAAAAATATTTGTCTGGAAATGAAAAAAGGAAAAAACAAAAAAAAACTCAGGAATTTATTCTGTCTCAAGCAGGAGCGTTGGATAAATTTGTTACTAGGAACATTAGTAATACAATAGTAAATGAAGAGTGTGATAATTTGATAGATAAAGAGGTTCAAAACGACATGCAAGAACAACATGAATTAGGAGATGCTGAAAATAGAAATAAGCAAGAATATAAAGATTTAGATACAGAATGCTCAACTTACCCTTTGGACATAACTGATCCAAAAAATTGGAAAAATATTGATCAAAATTTTATAGACTTGTTGGTAGAAAAAGGTCCTATAAGAGGTCAAGTAGTTGATTTTCCTAAAAATTCAGAAAATAGACATTTTTCTTCTACATATTACACTCGTCATTTATCAAATGGTGAGAAGAGTGATAGAAAATGGTTGATATACTCCATTTCATTAGATAAAGTATTTTGCTTTTGTTGCAAATTATTTAAACAAGAACAAAACAATATTCAATTAGCTAATGAAGGGACAAGTGATTGGAAAAATCTTAGTTCTAAACTAAAAAGCCATGAAACAAGTATTGGGCATATGGATAACTTGAGAAAATGGATTGAATTAGAAAAACGATTACAAAAGAATTTAACAATTGATAAACCTTTGCAAGATCAAATAAACAAAGATATAAAACATTGGAAAGAAGTTTTTGCTAGAATAATTTCAATTGTTAGCTTTCTTAGTAAGAATAATTTGACATTTCGTGGAAGTAATGAAAAATTATATGAAGAAGATAATGGAAATTTTCTAGGTTTGATTGAAATGATCGCTGAATTTGATCCAATAATGAAAGAACATGTTCGACGTATTCAAGAAAAACAAATTCACTATCATTATCTAAGTCACAAAATTCAAAATGAATTCATACTCATGTTGGTAGGTGAGATCAAAAGTGCAATAAGTAAAACAGTTAAAGAAGCAAAATATTTTTCAGTGATACTTGACTGTACACCTGATATAAGTCATGAAGAACAGATGTCTCTAATCATACGATGTGTAAATGTCTCAACAAGTCCAGTTAAGGTAGAAGAGTTTTTTTTAGGATTCCTTAAGGTAGACGATACTTCAGGGCAAGGACTGTTTGAGGAATTAATAAATGCTCTACAAACACTTGAAGTTGATATTGGTGATTTAAGAGGTCAAGGTTATGATAATGGTTCTAATATGAAAGGAAAGCATAAAGGTGTGCAGAAAAGAGTATTGGAAGTAAATCCAAGGGCTTTTTACACTCCATGTAGTTGTCATAGTCTTAATCTTGCAGTATGTGATATGGCAAATTCATGCATAAAGGCTAAATCTTTTTTTGGAATTGTGCAATGCTTATATATATTGTTTTCATCTTCTACAAAACGATGGAAAGTTTTGCAAGATAATGTGGAAGGCCTAACACTTAAGCAACTATCACAAACTCGTTGGGAAAGCCGAGTTGAAAGTATTAAAGCAATAAGATTCCAAGCTCCACAAATAAAAAATGCTTTAACTCATTTGATGGAAACATGTGATGACCCTAAGGCATTTCGAGATGCTAAAAGTCTATTAGAAGACATTATGGATTTTGAGTTCTTGTTTGGTATAATTATTTGGTATAATATATTGTCTGCTATTAATAGAGTAAGCAAAATGTTACAAAGTAACGATATGGTCATTGATGTTGCTATAAGTCACTTGAAAGCACTTATTTCTTTTTTTGAAACATATAGAGAAACTGGATTTGAATCTGATATGATTATTGCTAAAGAAATTGCTACTCAAATGGAAATTGAACCTATTTTTCGAGAAAAACGTATTATTCGTAGAAAGAAACAATTTGATGAAAATGCCAATGATGAAATAACACATTCAGTTGAAGAATCTTTTAGAGTTGATTATTTCTTATATGTAGTTGATCAAGCTCTTTTTTCGCTTAAGTGTAGGTTTGAACAACTTCAAGAATATGAAAATATTTTTGGATTTCTATTTGATTTGAAAAAATTATATTCTACAGATGATGATTGTTTAAAGAGATCGTGTGATAAGTTGGAAGAATTTTTAAAATACAAGACGGATTCAGATATTGATGGACAAGAGTTATTCTCTGAGTTGAAAGTTGTGAGATGTTTGTCAAAAGAGACCAAGAAGGCAATTGAAGTGTTAGTCTACATGAAAACAATGGATTGTTGTTTTTCGAATGTGTGGATTGCGTATAGAATACTTCTAACCATACCAGTTACAGTTGCTTCTGCAGAACGAAGTTTCTCAAAGTTGAAATTGATAAAATCTTACCTTCGGTCAACAATGTCACAAGAAAGGTTGAATGGATTGACGATGGTGTCTATTGAAAAACATATGTTAGAACAAATTGATTGTAATAGTTTAATTGTTGATTTTTCATCTAAAAATGCTAGAAGAGTAAATTTAAAGTGAAATATTATGAATTTTAAATTATTATTGTGATAATTTTGAATGTTTTTATATAATAAAAAATTTTATTCATATTTGTTATATATAATTTTTTTTTAAATGTTGATCATTTCATATAAAATTTCGTGGAGGCCCTAAAATCAAATTTCGCTTAGGGCCCTTATATGTCAGGGCCGGCCCTGCAAGGTTCTAGTATAATGTTTGAAGCTTTGGTGGTATTCAAACCTTCTGAAAGATGAGTATCCGACGGTGAAATAAAAGAAGGTGTTGAACTAGATGAAGGAGTAGAAAAATTACGCAAAGGTGTAGTGGACTTTGGAAAGATAATACTTGAGTGGCTAGCTGTATCGAGTAATTAGGGGCAACAAGTATATAAGGGAGAGGTGTAGGTGAAGTGGAATTTTGGGTAGGAGTATGCTTGAAAAGAAAAATGTGTTCATGGAATAACACATCCCAGCTTGTAAAAATGGTGAGTTTGAAAGATTATACAACTTATAACCTTTTCTTGTCCCGGAATAACCAATGAAAACTGAAGGTAAGGCTCGCGGAGAAAAATTTTCTTTATGAAGTGAGGTGTTTGTTGCATAACAAAGACAACCAAAAAACTCCGAGATTTGAAAAGAAAATGTGTGGCAGTCAAAATGCATTTGAACCAAAAGGGTTTAGGTAAGAAAGAATGAAGCTGAAGTGCTCTGGCTAAATCAAAGCTATGTCACTGTTTTCTCTCCACTACTCCATTCTATTGAGATGTATAAGTTTTCTAATATATAATACCCTGAGAGATGAACGGATTGTAAAATTTTCGATTGATAAATTCGGTGCCATTGCATGTACGAATGACATTGGCTTTGGACTAAAACTAAGTATGAATCATGGACAGGAAATTTGCCGTGATAGAAGGACTTTGGCTTTTCCGTTGCATTATAACTATCCAAGTGGCTATAGAAAAATCGTACATTATGGTTAAAAATAAGTTGGCACCAGGAATGGAGGTAAATGGATAAGGTCCCACAAGTTAATATGAAGCAAATCAAAGGGATTCTGTGAAATGGTTTCACTAATAAGAAAACTCAACCTGGTTTGTTTTACCATAGGACATACTGGACAAGTGTAACTGTTGTCCACAAGATGTTGTAAGGCTGTTATGTGGGCAAATTTTTGGTTTGAAATATGTCCCAGTCGTTCATGCCATAGCCCAAAATTGGACTCAACATGTAACATGGAATGAACCAAATTCTCTTTATTTAGTCGACTAGTAATAGAGAAAGTAGGAATTACATGAGAAATTTGGTAAGTTTGAAGCTTAGACAAGAAAGAGTAAATAGTATCAGAATCAAAACCAGTTTGATCCAGCTTGTATAAGCGTCCTTCAAGTCTCCCAACAACTATTATTCCTTCAATGTTCAGGTTTAAATGAGACAACTAAAAGGAAAGAATACAACAAGTTGAGAAGGTGTGCTGTCGCAAGCAATAAAAAATAAAACTTATATTCTTAAAAATATATGTAGTAGTGCGAGTAAGGATCGTTTCTACGAAGAGTATCTAGCCTAGTTTTATATTACCTGAACAATGATGGGGGAGGGGAGAGTTTAGTACAATGAAAAGAATTTTGAGAAAAAAAAATGACTAAAGAACAATTTAAATTAAAATATCAAAATCAATCAAAAGAACAAACCATGGTCTAAGTCAACATCCATCATCGAAATCTTATAATTGATCATTGATACAAATATATATCAATTCACACTTTGAATACTCACCATTAGAACTATTTTCCTATCTCTCATTAGTCATAATTAATTAGAGAACAAGCGATTTAATCAATCCTAACTACTAAATAACCTAAGACAAGAGCTAAAGGTTTAATCTAGTAGCAATCTTAAGAGTTAGAGAGATCAATGAAACTAAACAACACAAGCACAAACGGTTACATTTAATTTAGTTGAGTGTTCTTCTTAAGATCTAATAATTTTTGACACAACAAATCATTAAATTTTAATTGTTTAACAAATTAGAGGGATCAAACAATTATGGATTTGATATCTAACTTAACAATAGATTACAACGAATAATAACTAGTAGGTCTCCTAATAATTAAACGAGACAATAATGAGAATAGGTATAGAAAAATATTCGATACTCAAAGCATAAATTGAATAGTAAAAATAAATTAAATCTCATAATTTTATTGATTCCAAAATTTCTGTTTCCTTAAATCAAGTATAAAATATTAGCCATGCAGAGCCATGATAGAAACTCAAAAGAAATTAAAGAAAAAAAAGGGAGAGAAGTCCCAAACCACTGCTACTTTGTTCTTCTTAATTCCGTGCGCGTCCCCTCATGTGTTCGCTTCCTTCCTTCTGCCTCTTAATTCTTGAGCCTCCTCTTCCCTTATATCATTAATGTATATGTAATATACATACCATAGCCTGCCCTAGCCCTCCAATTCTTCCCATGGCCCCCCCTTTTTCCCGAGTGCCCGCGGCTTCCTTTTAGGCATTCAATTTGTTGCTTCCAATTAGCCTTTTGTTGGAAAGAGTCGAAGCTTAACCCTAAATCAACTTTTATAAACTCAAACAAGAATCTGACCAAACTTTAACACAAATTGAATAGACAGAAAAATATACATAATCATAAAATAAGAATAAACAATATCAACACAAGGAGATTTATCGTGGTTCACCCATAAAAAGGGCTACATCCAAGTTGAGCTTCGACAAAGGGAGATCACTGCACTATAGAGATAAAAATCTTACAGTCACCGATTACAAATCAAAATAAAAAACAATTCTCTGTTCTCATTGTACATAAAACAATCTCTCAGAGATCTAACTCTGCCCCATAACCATAATTTAAGGTTAGAGGCTTACATCAAAATTAGACAAAAACAGAACATCAAAGCAGAAAGAATGAGAGTGAAGAATGATCAGAACAAACCTTAACAGCAGCGGATAATCGGAGGCCGTCTCCCTTGCTCATCCCGAGGTGACTGTAGCTGATATAAAGAAGACTCAAGCGGTGAAAATCAAGTCGTATAAAGGAGAGTGCAGAACATCGATGATCAAAAGAGAGAGAGGGGCAGTCAAAAGGATAGCAATTAACACGCCATACAAAACAGCAAGAGGGGTTGCCGTTTTGGCCCTCCACTCAAGACCCAAAACGCTGCCATTTTGGGCAGTCAAGGAGTTGCCAAAAAGACCCTCTAACCCCTGTCAGAAACGGTGATATCTTTGAAGTTTCACTTACAACACCTTTCCTCTTTATAATATAATATATAAGTGGGCCGCCAATTTCTCCATGACATCTCCAATTGCTTCTTGGACTTCAACTTCTCACAGTGCTTCCCAATTGCTTCACAATTATTATATAAAGCGTGCGCATGGCCCTAGCTTCTCCATGGGCTGGGCCTCAATTTCTCTCATTTTAATTTAAATATAATATTATATGTGGGGTCCTTCAATTCCAATGCTAATTGCAATTTCTTTATGGCTTTAACTCTAATTTTTCTTTTATCTTTTCAGATTTGAAAACTTTAGAAAATAAACGGCTTCAAATCTGTTTGTAGGATAAGGGACATTTCACAATGTCAATAGTATAGGAGCAACAACTTAAAGCCCATTTTGACCTTAATTCAATCAATATCTCTCAAAACTCAAAATATAAAAATTCTTGATCTTTTTCTTATCATTCCATAACATCTTGAATTATCTCAATCAGACCTCAGATGAGAGAATTATGCTCGAATTACAAAGTAAAGTTGAAATTATCTAGAATTGCCTAATTAACTCTGTTTTTCATTTAATGTCTCTTTTTGCTTCTTAAATAAAAATATAAGAATAATGAGTACATGTACCAAATAAATATAAAAGATAAAACATTAAGGAAGTAAAATAAGACATTTTATATTCTCATCATGTGATCATGAATGAGTTTACTATTAGAAAATAAATTGAACTGCAATGATGGGATATAAAGAACATTTTTTAAACAAAGATTGGTGTCAAGTTGAATAAAACCAGTTTGTATAACTATTGTAGTATTTCCATCGGGTAAATAGATAGAAATGTTTTGGGAAAGTGGGTGCAAATTGGTAAACAAGTTAGAATCAAAGCACATATGATCAGTTGCCCCACTGTCAAGAATCTAAGATTTTTCTCCAACCGAGCCATATAGACAATATTTAATGGAATTGACTCTATCAGCACAATTTGTGGTCTCATTGGTAGTGGGATTGGACGAAGAATTACTAGTTTTCAAGGCTTTCAAAAGAGCATTGGCCAAAGCACTCAAATCTTTTTGTCTAGAATTGAATTGTTCTAAAGGAGTCTCTGTAATTGTTTCTGCTATTGTGTTGATGTTAGCTGCCAAGCTTTGATTAGGTTTTCTGTTTCTGTTGCCTTTGTACCACCTGGATAGCCAACAAGCTTGAAGCACTGATCTCTTGTGTGTCCATCTCGTTTGCCATAGACACACTAACCTTTTGTTGTCTTCTTGCCCTTCGATTCTTGCTTAGAATTATAGGATTTAGCAAACAGTGCAGAACCCTCTATTGATTCTGTAAAGGAAGATGACACTTGCCTTTGAGCCTTCAACTTTAGTACCATCGAATAAGCCTTATTTAGTGTAGGAAGTGGATCCAAAAGAAGAATTTGATTCTCACATGGTTATCCCCATCGTGAAGATCCATAAGAAACTGCATGAGTTTATTTTTGTTAGAAATCTTAGCAATAGATTTTGTCGCACCACACTTACACGCAGGAATTGGATCAACCAATTATAGTTCATCCCATAACCTTTAAAGTTGTGTATAATATATAGAGATAGATGCATTTTCTTGTGTTATCGAAAAGATCTTTCATTGAATTTGATAAACCAGCGGTCTGTTACTTTTACTGAACTGTTTTGCAATTTCTAGCTATAATTCCCTAGTTGTGGTTGTGTAAATGAAAGCATCTTGCTGTTGGTTTTTGTGTTTCCAAATAAGGCCAATGCGATAACAATTTTTTGAGTGGATCTAATCTTCATATGCCTCAACTAGTGATTGAAGTATAACCCATATCACTACTTATTGATAACCCAATATAAAAATTGAACTATAAGCCCATTAATCATTTCATTGGAGAAGAAATAGGTCTTAGCCCATTTGCTCAAAAAATGAGAAGCCTAGCCCATTTTCGATGTTTTGCCTTAACTGTCCTCATATATATACTCATGTCTTTGGGAGAAACTCTCATTCTCTCTCTCTCTCTCTCTCTCTCTCTCTTGTCGGCGTCGATGTCCCCTCCTCATTTCTTGACTTTCCTTGCCGCTTTGTGCGGCGTTTCCTTTTTGATTTGTGTGGTGCTCTCTTGTTATTTCTGGGTTGCGCCTCTTCGTTACCCTCTCTATATATTCAATATGGTTGATCCTTGGGAGGTAAACTTTGCAATCTTGATCCATTCTCGACTTCTCACTTTATCTTCATGATTCTTGTTCCTGTGTTGACTTTACTATGCATAGAGCATTCACTTCCTCTTGGGCAGGTGAACAGATGGGGGTTAGGCTTTGTTGAGGCTTAGTAGTTCTAATCTCGGTGTTGTTTAAATGGTTATTTGATTGTTCAGATTTGAGCCTTGAATGTCTCTATTGTGACTACTAAGGAGTTTTTTTTTTTTATATTTTGAATATTTTTTGTTATTTTGGTTTTGAATAAATCTTGCACTAACCATCTTTTGTAGATCTTCCGCTCACACTACTAAATCTTTTGAAATTGTATTCAAGATCCATGAAGTGATCATGCAATCGCACCTTTTCCATGTGGCATAATGTTTCAATTCCTCATTTGGCATCTCAATTTCTCCATCCATAAAACTTAATTTGCATTTGGCTCCCAATGCAATTTCCATAGCTTGAAGCCATGATTTGTTTCATCCCTGTCAACGTCACTGTTACAAGAACGAACCCTGGATGATCAGAACTTTGGAGATTAAACGGATTGTCATTAAAGAAACCACCGCTTCTGCTCGAAATGATCTCTACAAAAGCTGTGTTAATTTCTTCCATCTCTCCAGATCAAGTTAACCTTGAAGCTCTGATATCATGAGAAAACTAGAAAACTGCTATGGTATCCAAGTAATTGCAGAGAAGAGAGGTAATAGAATCGAAGGAAAAATGAAATCTCTCATTAGTTACAGAAAGTATTTATACCTCTGCCATGTAAAACAACCACTACAACAACTTACAAGAAGAGCCAAAACTAACATCACTGGTTGTGAGGTAAAAGTAAAACAACAGCAAGATAAAAAATATGACAGCATTATAGATAATATCTAGAAGAGGCTAACTTAGACTTAGTTTGGCTAGGCTTTTTTTTTTTAGAACTTTTAAGCTAAGTAATGTTTAAGTTGTTTAATAACGTTTAAATGTTTAAGCTGATAACATATTTAGTTAAATATACTTTTAAGTTATTAGTTAATAGTTATGTGTTTGGTTTGAAATAATTAATAAGCTATTAGAATATGATAAAAAGACAAAAATAGATATATTATTGAATAATACAAAAAAATACATGAAATATTTATTTTTAATAAAATTAATTATAAATTACTGTTATATAAATGTACTAGGGATAACCCGTGCCTAAAAATCACGATATTACTAAAAAATATAGAACATTGAATTTGAACACAAAATAATCAAGTACTAAACTCGTACATGTACTAAATTGAAAGCTTAAACTCGCTTATATCACGTATCTGTAGACAATATATATAATTCTTAAACACGAAATTATCAATTTATTTTGGTTAATACATCCCTTTGATCTTTCTCGTTCTCATCACAGGCATTGTCTCAATTGGTATGCAAAACATGACTTTTGATTTTTTTACGTTCTCATTGTGCACATTGAGCCAATGCAACTTTTGATAACACATTATTAGTGTGTTTATAATGAGAATATTTTAGGAGTATATGCATAAAATGTGAAAATTATTCTCTCTTGTTTCCCTTTCATCATGTATTTTTTCTTCCTTTTAACTAACTTTTTCCTCTTCACTTGGCTGAGTTATTAGTCACATAAGAACCAATGCATGTATTGATGAAATTAAAAAAGAAAAAAATAATTTAAAATCATATTAAGCACACAAAATTGCAAATTCATTATGCACTTGTTATTTTAAAGACACTACCTATCTCTTTAGCATGTGATATTTTTTACTTTTCTTTTCACTTTTCTTATTCTTTCTTTAAAAACTTCTTATAAGAAAAATAAAAATTAAAAAAACTATATTATGTAATTTCTTTTTTTTTTTTATATTTTTCTCTTATCTATTTTCTTCTCTTATTCGTTTTCTTCTCTTTTTAATAGACAAACATATTAAAAATTCAGATTAATGCTTATTTTAACATGATGAAGAAAAACATTTCACATTCAATAAAAAGAAAGAGTACACGAAATATACGAATTGGAGTTACACACACAAAAGCACGTGCGTATACATACATACATACATACACAAAATACATCTAGCTATCTATATATAGAATACATACACACACATACATTGAATACATACATACACACGTGCTACATAAATATTCATATTCATAAATATACAGAAAAAAAGAGTTACACAAAATGGAATTTACATACACACACAAAGGCATGTGTGCACAGACTTCTAACTTAAATTCCTAGTTATCAACATGATTGCTTGCTTAATCAAGCCATACTCGAAAACCCAGTTCCTAAAACCCAATTTTGTGCTCCAAATTTGTTCAGGACTATTGCTATCAACAGTCAACACATTGGAAGCCCTTGGCCTCGACCTTCAACAATGTGTGGTGAGCTGCTTTAAGTTGTTGAAATTGCCCCTACCTAAGACTTAAAAGGGAAAACCAAAGAAAGAGATGAAAAACCAAAAATCTAGAAAAGCAAATGGTATAATATAAGTATAATAGCACATTGAGAAAAGGCATCTAAAATAATTACGCCATAAGCAACCCAGATTGGACTATTGACCTATCAGAAAGCACTTGAAAAAATCCAAAAATTAGTTTTCAATTTAAGGCCCTTATCTTTAATATGGAGAAAACACTCATTTACATCACATAGAAAAAGAACATAGATAAAGCAGCTGGAAAATAATGCTAACATGAATTTAGAGAAATAGAACACATTTAACATTACCTTTAAGATAGACCTGATTATGAAAATAACAGAAAACATTAATTAGAGGAAAAGACACATACGAATAAAAATATGAAGATAAACAGGTTTATTATAGAAATTCCAGTCAAACACTAAAGGTTCTAAACTGAAAAAAAAAAAGTAAAAAAAAAAGATGCTACGAGTAAAGTTCAATATTCAGTTCAACACCCATAAAATTTCTGAAACAAATTTTCGGCACAAATACAAAATGAAGTCATACCCTGCTTCCTATAATAGCTCTTCTAATATTGCTTCAAGTCCTGGAAGAGGTTCAATATTGTATGCAGTGCTTGTGCCAGAAGAACCAGGAATGACTAAGCCATCATGTAAACGTATTTGCATTAGTAACTGAATTAATTACAGTAAGAATGAGACATGCAATATAAATATTAGAAAATTGCAATAAGAAACTGCACACCCTTTTCTTACCTTAGGAATGACTTTTTCCAAGGTTTCAAATAGTGGGTCTTTTTCTAATTGTTTGATTGACAATGTAACTCTTGACTTTTTCCTGTAATTAGTTATCAATTTATGACCTTTAATTTTAAAATGGAGAAAACCCTCATTACATTCCATAAAGAAAAGACTAAAGCTTAGAAGAGGTACTTGTTTGATTAATGCAAGCTACTTGTTCAGAGGTACTTGTTATGAGGTATACACACACATATGTTTGATCAAATCTTAGTTTAAAAGTTCAAAGGACTTTTAACTAAAATACAATAATTCACTAATATTGCAAAAAAAAAAAATTACAAATACTGTATACACAAAACACACACACGCACACAACAAGAAGTCTAAATTGTTCCCAGATGATGGTTTGACTCAAGGAAGTGTGGCTCTGACTTCTTTCCTATCTGCTCCAAATGCCTATAACAAGAAGTCCAGAACCAAATACACAGAACACACACCTTGCGACAGTTGCACACATACACATGTATACACAGAACATACACACATACCCATTTACATATGCACAGAACACACATACATACATTACATATATATGCACACACACACACATACATATATACATGTATACATAGAGAACGAACACACACCCATTTACATAAACATAGAATACACAGATACATATTGCGCACACACACACACTTGTCGGCGGCTGTATACACAGAACACACACCAATTTACATATACACACAAAACACACATACATATATTACATATATTTGCACACACACACACACGCTCGTCGGCGGCTGTATACACAAAACACACACACCCATTTACATATACACAGAACACGCACATACATATATTACATATATTTGCACACACACACACACACACCCCTCGGCGGCCGTGAGGAACGTGACTGTTGGTGGAAGCTATCGCCCCTCCCTCTGTGCTCGCACCGCCTCGTCCCCACCACCGCAAAGAGCATCGCCCCCACTCGTCGGCCCCCTTCCACCGCCGCCCACAAGTTGCCCCTCCTACTGTCGTTTGCTATTGGAAGGTTACAGATAGCAAGCTTCTTGCTGAGAAAGGAAGAAGAACACAGAGGAAGAGAGAGATAGAGAGGAGATGTGGGGAGATAGAGGCTAGATAGGGAGAAACCCAAATTACCTCTTTAAAAGCCGCAGAAATCCACTATTCTTCTTCGACGACCGCTTCATTTTCTCCTTCCCATCTTCTTTTTCCTTCTACTTCTTCTTCACGCACGGCCGAACCACCCGCACCAGTTACCTCCGGCCACCGGCTTGGGCCCTCGCCGACCATCGCCTCAGCCTTTCCCACCGCCATCTACAGCCCCCTAGCCACCATCGGACACCATTGCGGCGTCGATGCTTGCCTCCGATCGCCATTTCTAGCTGCCAAGCCTCACAGCATTCAAGCGCCATCGGCCGGCTATCGCGGCTTCAAGCCGCTGCCTCGCCTCCGGCCGCCAAACCCAGCCAGTGCATCGGCTCTCCACCGCGAGACCACCTCTAGCCGCTCCATTGTCGGTCGCTGCCGCAATCGGCCCCACTGGCCAGCCCATGGCAGGCCATCGTTCGACCTTCACTGCTTGCGCTCTGTAGATAGAGAGAGGGGGGTCGGCTAGAGAGAAAGAGAGAGGGAGAGAGAGGGGGAGTGGATGAATGGGTGGGTGTGAGAGAGGGAGAGAAATAAGACAGAGGGTAGTGAGAGTGGGCGGGAAATTGAAATATAAAAATTGATCCAAGCCATTCATTTACACTGAAACTAATCTCAGCCATAGGATCAAAAGACATTTTGAGACATTTTTAAAAATTGTTCTGTAATATTATATAAATATATATGTTAAAAATAATTAAAAATATATTAATACAATATATGTGTATATATGTTAAAATTACTATTATATATATATACAGAGACAGTGACAAGGAGATGGACGGATGGACAGCGATAGAAGATGGTGGGGGCGGTGACGAACGGTGAGAACAATGGCGAACGTTGGGGGAGACGGAGGAGAGAGGGCGATGGCAGACAATGGGGGTGAAGGGCAATGGTCGGGAAAGCTGGGGGCGACGATGATGGCGAAAAAAGCTAGTGGTGGGGGGAAGGTAAAGGGTTGAAGAAGAAGGGCAATGGCTGAAAATTATTCAAAAAATTGAGGGTAAAATGGTCATTTAATCTGTCAACCCAGCTTATTTAGTAGCAATTTTTTTGTAAAATGCTGATGTAAGAGCATTTAAGTTATATATCTTAAACGCTCTTTGTCAGAGCCAACAACTTGTAATAAATAGCTAAGTAGGTTAAAACTACTACACCAACTTATAAGCGGTGAAACCACTGATCAACCAAACGAAGTTTTAGTCTTATCATGCTGTGGTAGCTGCTTCTTCATACTCTTTTTGGGTAGAAAAGCTTGGCAAAGGACGCACACCCTTGAGACGGAGCTAACTCTCCAGCATCATCATAAGGAAATTGACGACATTCAAAAAGAGCTCTATCCATGTAGTGCCTTCGATCAACTCCTTTTAGGTCATATTCTTATTGGAGGACTCGGGTTGCTAATACAACTCTTTCATTCATCTTGAAAGCAAGCAAGACTCAGTCAGAGATTCTTTCCCCTTGGGGGAGCAGAGACTCAAAAGGATAGAGAACAAGATAGGTGTTTTCCCTGATTTAGTAAATACAGATAAGTATAATTGTGGGTTTTATATCATCAAAAGAGAAAGAAAAAACATTTACTAAAATATAGATAATAGCTTTGATTTTGCTGAGGTGCCCTCACTTATTCTTGAGATTTTGTATCAAATTTTTTCCTAAGTAGCAAATATCACCAACAATAATTACAAGCCTTGATCCCATTAAATAAAAATTGCCTTTAGGTATGGTCATATATTTTATAAGGTTCTATCATAGAATTTATATTTAGGGGTTCCTTTTCTTAATTTTCTTTACTCTCCTTTGTTGCTTCTAGTACAAACTTATTTCATTTTATCTACCCACCTCCCAAATTCTATTGGTCTTTTTTTTTTTTTTTTCAAATATGTAAATCATATTAAATTTATTATACTTATTTCATCTTCAATAAGCATTACTTGAACTTTGTTACATATAATTGTGTTAATATTGGAGTATGATATTTTAAGTCCTAAAATAAATAATGTCTCACAGTGGTTTGATAGGACTTCAGTTTTTTAACTTTAAAAGGAATTCTACAATTACATGGAATATCATATACACTTCTCTATTTTAACAATTTATGTCTTAATGTTTTGAGTAGTAATATTTCCAATAAACTCTAATTCTCTATAAACAATTGGTTATAGATAATTCAGAACAAAACTATCAAACGCTATTTAGTTGTGGAAAATAATCTCAATTTTTTGAAAAATTACTTTATAAAAAAAAAAACTATAAAGTTTGTTCATAATTTTTTTAAATAGAAAATAGAGATTTGGAGAATGATTTGAATTGAACCTAAAAAACTCCTACAAATAATTTTATTTACTTTTCTTTATTAATTTATATATTTGAAATGCGAAGAAAAATATCCCATCTTTTTGAACAAATGCTCCAACCTTTTAGATTCGAGATTAGTGAGTTTTATATTTTTATCATTTGAGCATGTTTCCCAATTTTTCTATAAAAAAATTAAGAACTTGAGATGCATCAAGGCATTACTTAAGAAGGTTACCTAATCCTTTCCTAGCAAAGAGGAACCCAAAAATAAGAAGGTTATCTAATCCCAAATAATATACAAAAACATGTGATTATAATAAATTAAAAATAATTTCTCATGCCGTATACACTATCTACTAATTACCCTTATAAATTTTCTTATTTCCATTTATCTTATAACAAGCTCTAATTAACTTACATATCACATGTTATTCTTCCTCGATTACACTTTAAGATTGCTCCATACTGACTGTGATTGTAAATCATATTCCTCCATACACACATCTTTAGCTGCAAATTGTTCTATCATGGGCCATGTGAGTTTAATTATATTTATTATTGGTAGTAATACATTATATTATCAATGATAAATGTTATGACTGGATTTCAAATTTAGATAAAAAAAAATTTATTTTCTTTTCCATATCTGTTTTCTTTTTTAATTTACTTTTCCTTCCAAATTCTAGAAACCAAATTTGATTCTCTCAATTTTAAAAACTTTTACCCTATATTTAAAACGATTTTCCTATTTGGACATAGAGTTGTTACATTTTATGTGATACTCAATTTTGATGAGAATAATATTCAATAGAGGAGTATTCACTATACAAATGAATATGCACAACACATTAATGTTAAGTATTACACACAACAAGTAACCCGATACAGAGTTATAAGTGTCACATGGAGGAATGTAACAAGTCGGCCGTGACCAAATAGCATTTTTGTATTTAGAATTATTGAATTAGAAGAAGGGAAAATGTAACTATATATTATTATATATACATATATACATGCATATAATATTTAATCTTCTTGGAGCTCTCTTTCACAAATCCACTGATGATGATTTGGTTGTAAATATATGATGATGCATGAAAATTTGGAAGTTAAATTAGCAAGAAAATCAATGTAAAATAGATTCCCTGATCCCTCCCCATCTTAATTTCTTAAATTAGCTTAACTTGAATGGAGAAACAGAAATTTAGGACACCAACAACATTGCCACAGCAATCCAAAATAAGTCAAAAACTATTTCCTGCATCATGGACTCTGATCACACAAATCACTTTCTGGATGAACCAAAATCAAGGAGCCAATCTAGGCAGAAACTAAATCTATCCTTCCTGACATGCAATTGGTTTTTCCCCAGGAAATATTGACTTAGATGACTGGAAAAAAGACGAAGAAAAAGGCGCTGAATTTTGATAAACATTCAGAAGAATAGTGGAAGCAGCAGATATACAATGACTGCTCCTCCGACGGAACACAGCGCCGCCGCCGCCGCCGCCAACGAGGACGAAGAAGCCGACAGTCTATTGATGCTGCCGCTGGACGTGGAAGCGAGCCTAGCCGCGGACAACGTAGAGATGATGGAGGCGCCGCCATTCTCGTGGAAGAAGCTGTGGCAGTTCGCCGGGCCGGGGCTGCTGATGAGCGTGGGGTTTCTGGACCCGGGGAACCTCGAAGGGGATTTGCAGGCGGGAGCCATCGCCGGGTACTCGCTGCTGTGGCTGACGATGTGGGCGACGGCGGTGGGGCTGCTGATCCAGCTGCTGTCGGCGCGGCTGGGCGTCGCGACGGGGAAGCACCTGGCGGAGCTGTGCAAGGAGGAGTACCCGTATTGGGCGGCGCTGCTGCTTTGGTTGATGGCAGAGGTGGCGCTGATCGCCGCCGATATTCAAGAGGTGATCGGCAGCGCTATTGCCATCAAGATTCTCAGCCGCGGCTTTTTGCCGCTTTGGGCTGGCGTTTTAATTACAGCCTCCGATTGGTAAGTTTGCTTATACCGTGCTGTTTGGTCGCTGAGAAACTTTGAGAAATCATGATGGACTCTGGTTTATAGAACCTCCTGTTTTGAAAGAACAAAACGGACACCCATGAAGTTAAAAAAATATGGCTTAATTAATGTAACATTTTATTATTGTTAGCATATATTCTGAACAAGGGTTGATGGCCATTCATGTGAAGATTCTTATGCTTACATCATTGAACATGAAACCATGGTAGGATTTATTGGAGCATACTCATTTTTAATTTTTCCTAATTTTGTTCGATTCAATATGAACAATTTTGTCCTTTTATTTCATTTTCCATCCAGTTGAGTCGGAGACAAATCACATCGATTATATATAGTTTTTAGGATAACTTTAATTGTATTCATGGTATAAGATTAGCAACTGTATGGTTATGAATTTCTTTTATGATGTCCATACCAGACAAGTAATAGTGTTAAATAAAAAAAAAAATTATATCAATAAGTACAAATAACACAAACAATTTAAATAGATAATAGTAATAATTTAAGAAAAACAATTATGCAACAATAATCCTAGTACTAGAATAATCTAAACAACACCGGGTGGTATAACATTACAAACAACACTTCATAAGATTACAAGAAGAAAATAACATTTTTGGATTATGGTAACCAATGATTCTCCTAATTTTATAGCCGTGGCTGTACCCAGTCCTCTCAATTTTTAATTTTGTTCTTTGAACACAAATATGAATTTTCTTTCTTGATCAACTTAATTATTCATGCCCCATCCCCAGTGTAGAATGAGGAAACTCTTGTTGATAATTTGACATCAACAAATAAAAGTACAGATAAGTTAGTGAAAAAGGGAATCTCGGTTGTTAATACTTTATTATGAATTTGGATCACGAAATATCTATGTTTGACAATTATATATTAGATTTCTCTGGGAATAGAAGCCTGACAGAGTATGTTTTCCATTATGTTACAATCACTTTCTTTACTACTCATTCTTATAATGTGCACGTAGTATAAACATTGGAAGGAGGTCCATTGTAGCGGTCTACTAATATATAAGCACACCCTTCGTTTGTTTGTTGAGAAACTTTGAAATCTTCTAAACAATTTGGCTTAATTAACATTTGTTACTATTATATCTTCTGAACAAGGGGTTGGTGGCTATTTACGTGAAGATTCATATCCATACATAATTGAACAAGAGATCCACCTTAGGATTATAGTCTTGCATTGACAAAATACTGTACTTTTGTTTGGTTCAATGGAACAGTTTTGGCTTTTTATTTCTTGAGAGCTATGGAGTGAGGAAACTTGAAGCTGTTTTTGCTTTTCTCATTTCAATCATGGGCCTATCTTTTGCTTGGATGTTTGTTGACACGAAGCCGAGTGGGAAGAAACTAGGAATAGGTAACTATCTCACTTTATATATGCTTTGTTGTTCATTCCTCAGTAGAACGAAAGCATGATTGATTGATCTTCTTTAATTTACAGGTCTTTTAGTTCCAAAACTTAGCTCAAAAACGATACAACAGGCTGTGGGAGTTGTGGGTTGTATCATCACGCCGCACAATGTGTACTTACATTCTGCCTTGGTACAGTCCAGGAAGGTTGATCCAAACAAGATTGGTCAGGTCAAAGAGGCCCTCAATTATTTCTCAATTGAGTCCTCGTTCGCTCTTCTTGTCTCTTTTGTCATCAACTTGTGTGTGACATGCGTCTTTGCTGTGGGATTCTATGGTTCCAAACAAGCTGATGTTGTAGGCCTCGGAAATGCAGGGCAGTATCTTCAAGAGAAGTATGGTGGAGGATTGTTCCCAATTCTATATATCTGGGGCATTGGCTTATTGGTGGCTGGCCAAAGTAGCACCATAACTGGCACATACGCTGGGCAGTTTATCATGGGAGGGTTTCTTGACCTTCACATGAAGAAATGGATGAGATCACTGATATCACGAAGTTGTGCCATTGTGCCAACCATAATTGTGGCCCTTGTTTTCAATCGATCTGATGCTACGTTGGATGCTCTCAATGAATGGCTCAATGTGCTTCAGTCAATGCAAATTCCTTTTTCTCTTATCCCTCTTTTTACCTTGGTGTCTAAGGAGCAGATCATGGGGGTGTTTAAGATCGGACCTATCGTTGAGGTATTGCAGTAATATTAAGTTTGCAATCTTTTCACATTGTCTTCATACAACATTATGTTCAACCATTCGCCAACAAAATGGTGAGTGTTCCTGTAAATTTCTAACTGTGTTCCGTTTTTGTGTGTGTTGCAGAGGACTGTGTGGACTGTGACCGGGCTGGTAATGGTGATCAATGGCTATGTTTTGTTGGATTTCTTCCTCTCCAATATTGAGGGACTACTACTTAGTTGTTTGGTCTGTGCTGGAAGCGTCGGCTACATCTCTTTCATTTTTTATCTCATTTCACATGGAAATGCCCAACCTTCTTACTGGTTTAGCCTGATTAGAAATGACGTTAAATATGATCACACCAAGAATGAACTTCATTGAGGTGCCTAAATATTGGCCTCACACTGAATGGGCCTATCTATGCATTCAGCCTACCTAGTTTTCTTTTCCAAAAAGTTGACGATGATGATGCATCCTTAGTTTCCACTTAAAGGATGGAGGTGGCAGTTTGCAACAACACATGTAGAAGTTTGATTGTTTTCTTCTTTGTTTCCATGTAGATCTAGAGTCAATTACTTTTTTTGTACATGTCAATGATGTGCTCCACATAGGATGTCGCTTTATCTCTACCAAAGAAAAAAATTATGTAGATAGAATCAGTCTAGTTTGAGAATACAAGAGCGCTGACGTTGCAACAGAATATTGGAGAATATTCGGGGGGCTGGGTCTCACACATTGCTTGAGAATACAATTTGTAGATACGTACAGAAAAATTGTTCATTTTTCCTTTCAAATTGTATACTATGACTATATATAGGGTAAAAATTTTCTATTGTTTGTATTAAATAACATAAAATTTGCTTGATATGAACAAATTAAGAGGGGGTGTGGCCCCATTTTCTGTTGTTGGGAGGATTTTCACTGAAAACACTCAAAATGACTTTCTATTATTTTGAGTTTTCTTAAAATAATTTTTTCTTATTTTGAAAATGCATTTTTCAAAAGATGAAAGTAACAAGTTTTTAATGTTTTGGAAAATTGGAGACTCAAAAATGCATTTTCGGTTGTTGGGAGGGTTTTCACTGAAAACACTCAAAATGACTTTCTATTATTTTGAGTTTTCTTAAAATATTTTTTTCTTATTTTGAAAATGTATTTTTCAAAACATGAAAATAACAAGTTTTTAATGTTTTGAAAAATTGGAGACTCAAAATAGGTAGAAAATAGTAAAGAGAACAGCCCTTATTTTTTGATGAAATCTAAGATGCTATTACTTTGACGACTATTTATGGCCATATATTAAGCCTTTGAGATTGTTGTAAGGAGCCACTCTTTTAGGCATGTTATTACCTTAAAAATTCAAGAGTATATTTTTTTTTTAAAATCTACATTTATTACAACCTAGGCAAGCCCCTTCTTAAAGGGAAATGCCCAACTTGGATCTATAAGCCTAGAAACCCTTCACTGGTGGATCGATGTGGGACCCGCAGGCTACAGTAACACACGCCATCTCCTACTTGGAGGTGCAGTGTCCTTACTGCACAACCCTACTATCGTTGGTCTAGCGGGCTGGCTTTGATATTAATCCATCATAGTCTGGGCAAGCCCTTTCTTTAAAGGGAAGTGCCTAGTCTGGATCTAAAAGTCCAGTAACCTTCCACTGGTGGATCAATGTGAGATTTGCACACTACAGTAACACACGCTAATCTATCACAACTTGGGCATGCTCCTTCAAAAGGGAAGTGCCAAGCCTGGATCTATAAGCCCAACAACAATTCACTGGCGAATTGATATGGGATTCTCATGTTACAGTAACACACACCATCCCCATCTTGGGGTTGTAATGTCCCCACTGCACAGCCCCACCATCACCGATCAAACGGGCTGGCTCTGATGCCAATCTATCACAGCTTGGGTAACCCCCTTCACAATGAAAGTGCCCAATCTGGATCTATAAGCCCAACAACCCTTCACTGGCAGACCCCTGTGGGATTCGCATGCTACAATAACACAAGCCATCCCTCACTTGGAGGTGCAATGTCCCAACTGCACAACCCCACCATTGTCAGTCCAACAGGCTAGTTCTGATACCAATCTATCACAACCTAGGCAAGCCCCTTTAAAAGAGAAGTGCCCAACTTGGATCTATAAGCTTTGCAACCCTCCATTGACGGACCGATCTGGGATTCACACACTACAATAACACACGCCGCCCAACCTGGATCTATAAGCCTAGCAATCTTCCACTGGTAGACCGATGTGGGATTCACATGCTATAGTAACACATACCATCCCCATTGCACGACCCTACCATTGCCAGTTTAATGGGCTACCCCTAATACCAATCTATCACAACTTGGGTAAGCCCCTTTAAAAAGGAAGTGCCCAAACAAGATCTATAAGCCCAGCAACCGTCCACTGGCGAATTGATGTGGGATTCGCATGCTATAGTAACACACACTGCCCAACCTGGATTTATAAACCCAATAACCCTTAATTGGCGGATCGATGTAGGATTAGCACGCTACAATAACACATGATATCCCTCCCATTAGGGGTGCAGTGTCCCCACTGCACGACCCCACCATCGTCAGTCTAGCGGGCTAGCTTTGATACCAATCTATCACAGCTTGGGCAAGCCCCTTCAAACCCTTAATTAGCGGATCCATGTGGGATTCACACGCTACAATAACACATGATATCCCTCCCCCCACATTAGGGGTGTAGTGTCCCTACTGCACTGCACCACCATCGCCGGTCTAGTGGGCTAGCTCTAATACCAATCTATCACAGGTTGGGCAAACCCCTTCAAAAGGGAAATGCCTAGCCTGGATATATAAGCCGAACAGCCCTTCATTAGCGTACCAATGTCAATTTGCACACTACAGTAACACACGCCATCCCTCCCTTGGCGGTGTAGTGTCCCCATTACACGACCCCACCATCGTCGGTCCAACGGGCTAGCTCTGATATCAATCTATCACAGCCTGGGCAAGCCTCTTTAAAGAGAAGTGCCCAACCTAGATCTATAAGCCCAACAAACCTCTACTAACAGACTGATGTAGGATGCGCATGCTATAGTAACACACGTCATCCCCCCCTTGGGGGTGTAGTTTCCCTACTGCACGACCCCACAATCATCGATCCAGCAGGTTGGCTCTAATACCAATCTATCACAGCTAAGGAAAGCCTCTTCAAAAGGGAAGTGCCCAGCTTGGAGCTATAAGCCCAACAACCCTCCACCGGTGGACTGATGTGGGATTCACACTCTACAGTAACACACGCCATCCTCCTCTTGGGGGTGTAGTGTCCCCACTACATGGGACAAAATTGCCTGTCTAGTGGGTTGGCTCTGATATCAATGTATCATAGCCTGGGCAAGCCTTTCCTAAAGGGAAGTGCCTAGCCCAGATCTATAAGCCTAACAAACCTCCATTGGTGGACCGATGTGGGATTCTCACGCAATAATAATGCATGCCATCCCCTCTTGGGGGTGTAGTGTCCCCACTACATAACCCCACCATCGTCTGTCCAACGGGTTGGCTCTAATACAAATCTATCATAGCCTGGGCAAGCCCTTTCTAAAAGGAAGTGTCCAGCCTGGATCTATAAACCCAACAACCCTCCACTGGCTGATCGATGTGGGATTCGCATTGTAACGACCCGTTGGCTGCTCTAAGACCTTTATTACGATTTTATCATGTATGTTATATCTTGGCTTTATTTAAATTAAATATGGGAAAATATTTTATGAGTTGTAAAGGGGGTAAATTTAATGAAGTTGTTAATAAGTTGAATAGTCAAAGCATGGGTTTGCATGAGTGTTGAAAATTCAAATAGCCAAGAGTGTGGAAAAGTCAACAACCTAGCAAATGGTTGAAAGGTAAAAATGTTGGGCTTAATTGAATTGGGGGTTACCAAGATGTATGCTTGGCAAATTGGGGGTTGCCAAGATGTTAGGCTTAAAAATGTAGTATGATAAAGTAGATTGATTAACAAAAAGGAAAAAAGAAAAGAAAATATGAAAAGTAAAAAATGAGCTTATTGGTTGGTTGGGGAAAAAAAGGAGATAAGGGCAAAAGGGGAAAGATGGAAGAATGTTGGTGAGGGAGGACATGCAGGCCATGCCACCTCATTTCTTTCTTTCTTTTTTTCCTTCATGCATTCCCAACAACTTCCTCTCGTCTTCCTTTCTTCTTCTTCTCCTTCATCTTGGCTAGGAGCTCAAGCGAGGATTTCTAGATTTTCATGGGGTGTGGATTCTTGGCTTTTCTTGAATCTCCTTTTGATATGCAAGTTCTAATCCTTTATTTCCCTTCTAAACACTTGGATCATGTTGTATTTTAAGGATTTAAGCATGAAAACCCTTTGTTGTTGAAAATGATGTTCTTGCATGTGAGTATGCAGAAAGGTTTGTGAATCTCCCTCAATTATTGATTATTCTTGTTTGGGTCTTTTAAATTTCAAAATGGGGCTTGTTTCACCCTATAATACCCAAGGAATGTTGTTTTATTTGATTAGAGTTAGGAGTAATGCAAGAACTAGGTGTGTCTTGCTTCTATTGTTGGGTCTGTGTTCGTTCGTGCTTTTTGTCAAACTTCGGTCGTGTTGTGCCCCGAAGCTGGCTTCCGAAATGTCTTCTTCCGAAGATGTCTTCGGAAGACGTGATCATCTTCGGAAGCATGTCTTCCGGAGGCAACTACCGAAGATATCTTCGGAAGATATGCTTCCGAAGGTCATTGCCGAAGACCATTCTCTTCTTCTATCCGATACCTATAAAAGCACAGGTTCAACACCAAAAGGGGATCGAAACATCGGTATTTTCTCTCAATTTACTTACTTCCGAAGAGTACAATTTCCTGTCTAACCATATTCCTTCCGTACTGACTTGAGCGTCGGAGGGTCTTTGTGGGAGAGAAGCCCACAAGCCTTTTGACCATCTTTTTCTTACAAAGATCTTCGGAAGACCACATTACAACAGTTCGGAAGAACATTTACAGCTTCAGAAGACCATTTACAGCTTCAGAAGACCATTTACAGCTTTAGAAGACCACTTATAGCTTCAGATGATCAGCCGTTGAGATCTTCGGAAGATCAGCTGGAGAGTGCTTCAAAAGACCTGTGCTGAAGACCTTCGGAAGAACAGCTCTTTATATCTTCGGAAGACCTGCTTTGAGGAGCTTCAGAAGACCACTTTCGGCATCTTCGGAAGACTCATATTATTTATCATAGAGTTGTTTATCAAAAACTCGTGGGTCCCACCTGTGCCGCCTACGAAAGCTCTCACTCGGCGGTTCTCCTTTTGGGACTTTGCTCCTATCTCGGAATCTACGACATCTACGACTGTCCCATTCTTTAGAAATTTTAATTGTTGTATTTGAGCAACAACAATTTGGCGCCGTCTGTGGGAATCTGGATAAAAAGCTCGTTTCGCTACAAAATGCCGAGAGGGACAAAGTCAACTGGCTTGGCCAACCCGCCCAACCTAAACCGAAGGAACACTCGTAGCCGGACGGGGGACCCCCTTCAAATGTTACCTAATGTGCACGGACTTATAGGAGATCATCTTGACAATGACGTGCGCTCAGGTAACATACCGACACTGGAAGGCCGTCAGACCACAGGATTGGGTGGTACGGAACATTCAGAACAAGGAGAGGTACATGCTATTGGGGTAGGAAGGCAAGTGATAAGGCAAGGGAGACAAACCCCACCCATAATGCAAGCAAATCAAGACCAACACTCCCTGGGGCAATCCTCAATTCCGAGAAGAAGCCCTGCAATGATGCTAGTACCTCCAGAACCTTCTGGAATAGCACCACCCACAGTCTTATTGTCAGATTATGAACAGTTGCGAAAAAATTTTGAGGAGTTGAAGAATCAGAATAACGATCTCAAGGCAAGTAATGAGGAGAATACGAGAAAATTGCAAGGGGTTACTGCACTGCTACAAGAATTGATGCCTGACATCTACATTCCCCAAATAGGGCAGACCGGGGAGAGAAGATATTGGAGATCCCATGACAAGCCCCCCAGAGCGCCACATCAAGAGGTCAGAGTTGGAAGCCCCAGAATTAATGATCAAGTCCCGTCAGCAGAGAATCGAGGAGGTAATCATGATAGGAGGCCAGGAAAAGCCCCCATGTACGAGGGGATGGCGGAGAGCACCCACTCAAGGGCTCTTTGCATCCAATCTCCCGATAGGAACGAAGCAGACAGAGCAACTCTTAAGGCGTCTGACGTCAAGCGCCTCATAGAAGAAGTGTTGGAACAAAAGCAAATCGTGGCAACACCTGTAGAGACATCAACGAGAGGATTCCCACTGGCTGAAGAGCTTCAAAGACAGCCAATGCAACCTGGGTTCAAATTGCCCCAACTCCCGTTATATTCGGGGAAGGAAGACCCCGAGAGGCACTTGCAACACTTCGTTGCAATGGCCGTGTTGCATGGATGGAATGAAGTCACTAGATGTAAGGTTTTCCCCCTCTCACTAGCTGAGCAGGCGCAACAGTGGTTTATTGAATTACCCGCTGGGCACATCCGATCGTTCGAGCAGTTGAGGAAAGAATTTTTGGCGGCATTTTCTACCTACGTTCCAAAGAAGAAGAGTGCTATGTATTTGATGAGCTTGCAACAGAGGCCAAATGAACCTCTGAAGCAATATGTTGAGAGGTTCAGGGTCGCAACACAAGAGGTAAGGGATCTCCCGGTAGGTCTGGCCGCATCTGCTCTACTCAATGGAACCGCCTACGCCCCGCTCAGAGAATCCCTAGCGTTTTCTGAGCCAAGCTCAATGGCCGAACTGTTTACTCGGGTTGAGCAATTTATTGTCCAAATGGAAATCTTGGAAGCATGGGAAGGTAAAAGACGAGGGAGGCCGAATGATGTTGGGTCAGACAGATCAGTGAAGACGCAGAGAAGAGAAGAGCCCCCGAAGATGCAGTTCCGGAGCTTCACCCCCCTTACCGAGCCCAGGGCCGCTATCCTTTCGTCCATTCCACATACGGAACTTATCAACTTCCCTCCGCACTCTAATCAGCCAATGGGCAGAAACACGGATTCTTTTTGTAAGTTTCACGAAACCACGGGACATGCCACGGAGCAGTGCCGAGAACTACGGAACCAAATTGAGCAACTAATCAGAGAAGGAAAGCTAGACCGGTTCATACTGGATAAGCCGAAAAATCAGCAAGGCCGGAAAGAGGACCTTAAAAGAAGTAATCAGGGAAGGCCCCCGCGACAGAGGAGTGAAGTATCAGGCAGAAGAGAAAACCAGCCGCCCAGGCAGAAGGAAGGAGAGAGAAACAGTCAAAGAAGGGAGCAATCGGGGCCTAGCATGGAAGAGAGCGGAAATGAGCCTACTATGGATAGAATCCACGTAATTTCAGGAGGAGAAAATTTGGCAGGAGATTCATCCTCTTCTAGAAAGGCATATGCGCGCCAGGCACTGTGTGTTCACTCGGTGGAAAAGATTCAAGAAGACGAAGACCCTCTTATTTTCTCACCCGAAGATCAGGGGAGTGTGCTGCTTCCCCACGATGACCCCTTGGTTATTTCCGCTGTTATTGCCAAGCACCCGATTGAAAGAATATTGGTGGACAGTGGAAGTTCCGTGAACCTTTTGTACTGGAATTGTTTTGAGAAGATGCACATCGCCCATGATCGATTGAAGACAGTCACCTCCCCCCTGTATAGCTTCACAGGAGAAGCAGTGCCAGTGGTTGGGTCGGTTCAGTTGCCTATTACACTCGGGGACCACCCACAAGTGGTTACCCGGCAAGTGAGCTTTATGGTAGTCAGGACTTTCTCCTTGGCCTACAATGTAATCTTGGGACGTTCACTAATCAATGCTATGAGAGCTGCCATATCTCCGGGATATTTGTTGATGAAATTCCCTACTCCGCAGGGAGTGGGGCAGGTGAGGGGTAATCAGAAACAGGCCAGAGTATGCTATGTGAGCTCCACTCGGGGTGTCACAAGTAAGGGAAAAGCGATGACTGAGGAGACTTTGTTGATTGGTGAGCAAACCCTTGAAGCTAGCAAGCCTCAGCCGGTGGAACCACTAGAAACCGTCCCCTTGAACCCTGATGATGAACGTCGACAGGTACGCTTGGGGAGCCAGTTGGGGAGTCAAGAGAAAAAAGAGATCGTCGAATGTCTACGCTCTTATGCAGACATTTTCGCCTGGACGCCCGCTGACATGCCCGGGATCAGTCCAGAGATCATATCCCATCACCTGAACGTACGTGCAGAAGCTCGACCAGTCAAGCAGAAAAAAAGGCATGTTGCCCCAGACAGGCTGAGGCATATGGAAGAAGAAGTAGATAAACTCTTGAAGGCAGGATTCATTAGGGAGGTGCAGTACCCCGAATGGCTGGCCAATGTCGTGATGGTGCCAAAGGCCAGCGGAAAATGGCGAATGTGCATTGATTTCACTAATTTAAACAAGGCGTGCCCAAAAGATTCTTACCCACTCCCTCGAATAGACAGGCTAGTTGATGATACAGCTGGATATGCTGTATTGAGTTTCTTGGACGCATTCTCAGGTTACCACCAGATCAGCATGTATCCGCCTGACGCCGAAAAAATGGCTTTTATAACAGAAAAAGGGACGTATTGTTATCAGGTGATGCCTTTCGGCTTGAAGAATGCGGGGGCAACGTATCAAAGGATGGTCAACAAAATATTCAAAGACCTATTGGGAGGAGTGATGGAAGCTTACGTAGATGAGATGATAGTGAAGAGCAAACAAGGCGAATCGCACGCCAGCCAACTTGAGAAGGTTTTCGCAATATTCAGAAGGAATAACATGCGCCTGAATCCAGATAAGTGTACATTCGGAGTAAAGTCGGGAAAGTTTTTGGGATATATGATTACTCACAGGAGGATAGAAGCTAACCCTGAAAAGGTGCAGGCAATAATTGACATGCAGTCCCCCACCACAGTAAAAGAGGTTCAGAGATTGAATGGCCGTCTGACAGCGTTGGGTCGTTTTCTCTCAAAGCAGGCCGAACGCAGCCTTCCTTTCTGCCAGACTCTAAAAGGAGGAAGGAATTTTCAGTGGACTCCTGAGTGTGAGAAGGCCTTCCAAGAGTTAAAAGCATATCTCAAGCAGATCCCTCTATTGACACGACCAGAAGCTGGGGAGAGATTGTACCTGTACCTTGGGATTGGGTATCAGGCGGTAAGTGCTGTTCTCGTCAGACAGATCAGGCAGGTCGACAACCCGGTATTCTATGTGAGTAAAGTGTTGCAAGGAGCAGAGGTGTGATATCCCCATGCCGAGAAGGTGGCTCTGGCACTGGTAACAGCAGCAAGAAAATTGAGACCTTACTTTCAAGCACACGCCGTTACAGTGTTAACAGATCAACCATTGAGACAGATTTTACAGAAGCCGGAATGTTCGGGAAGATTAACCAAATGGGCAGTGGAACTCAGTGAGTACGATATCAGCTTCGAACCTAGAAAAGCGATAAAAGGGCAGGCATTGGCAGACTTCATAATGGAGTGCACTCACTTGCCAGAGACAGAAGTTCGCACAAAGACATGGATGTTATTCGTGGATGGAGCATCAAATGCCAAAGGAAGCGGTGTTAGAATACTCTTTACGCTTCATCTTCCCCAGCTCAAACAACACAGCCGAGTATGAAGCATTGTTAGCTGGGATGAGATTGGCAGAAAAGCTGGAAGTAAAGAGCTTGACCGCCCACAGTGATTCGCAGTTGGTAGTACAACAGTTTCAAGGCACTTTTGAAGTAAGAGAACAGGTTTTGGCTCGTTATCTACAGAAAGTGAAGGAGCTCTCTCATAGGTTTGAACGTTTTGAACTCATCCAGATCAACAGGTCCTCCAACCAGCACGCTGACGCATTATCCAAGTTGGCCTCGGCTCGAGACACTCCGGCACGATTAATCCATATGGAGGTCCTGCAACAACCAAGTACAGAGGAAGGTGATGGGGATGTCCACTGCATTGATATAACAGACGACTGGAGAGCACCAATACTTAAATACCTGCTTGATCAAGAACTTCCAGCCACACCCTCAGAGGTTAAGAGATTGAAGACCTATGCAGCCCGCTTTACAATCATTGGCCAAGATTTATACAAGAAAGGGTTCTCTTTGCCATTGCTCAAATGCTTAGGAGCGCGAGAAGCAGAACAGGCGTTGGAAGAAGTTCATGAGGGAGACTGCGGTGAGCAACTGGGCGCCAGAGCGTTGGTTAGAAAGATCTTGCGAGCTGGTTTCTTTTGGCCCACCTTAAAGCAAGATGCAGCTCGAAAAGTGCGAACATGTGACAAATGCCAGAAGCACGCTCCACTGACAGTACTGCCCCCTTCGTCTCTAAGACCGATATTCCAACCAATACCATTTGCACAATGGGGATTGGACATTTTAGGCCCGTTTCCTATGGCGACAGCCCAAAGAAAGTTTCTATTGGTGGCCACAGATTACTTCACAAAATGGGTCGAAGCCGAACCCCTAGCAACCATAACTGAGAAGCGAGTAAAAAGGATGGTGTGGAAGGATATAATCTGTCGTTTCGGCATACCCCGGATTCTCAACACGGACCATGGAACACAATTTGATTCAGAGGCTTTTAGGGCCTTCTGCCAGAGGTGGGGCATCAGCTTAAGGATGGTGTCCGTATCATATCCACAAGCCAATGGCCAGGCAGAGGCGAGCAACAAGACTATCTTACACGGGCTAAAAACCTGGTTAGAACGAGCTAAAGGCAGGTGGGCTGATGAACTCCCTAGTATTCTGTGGGCTTATCGCACAACCAGCCGCGTATCTACAGGGGAAACGCCTTTCAGCTTGGTATATGGAACAGACGCCTTAATTCCGGTAGAGACGAACCTCGTCTCGCCTCGGGTTATGGCTTTCAGGGAGGAGGATAATCCAGACAGCCTGAGGGAAAACCTGGATACGATAGATGAGGTGAGGGAGAAAGCGACTGTACAGTTAGCAGCATATCAGAGGAGAATTGCCGGCTATTATAATGCAAAGGTTCGACCCCGAATGTTCCAAGAAGGAGATTTGGTGCTCAGGAAAACAGTGATCACAAATACCCATAGAGAAGAAGGAAAGCTCAAACCAAATAGGGAAGGGCCTTACAAGATACAAAAGATGTTGGGACCCAACACTTGCGTGCTGCAGACATTGCAAGGAGTGATGATAGGCAAAACCTGGAATACAATGCACCTCAAAAGATATTTCACCACACTGACAGCTGAGGAGAAACAGGAAGGATGCGAGGCCGAGAGCAGGGAGACGCACGTGCCACAAGAAGCGCTACTTGGCTCCTCTGAGAACCCAAGTTCTCTGTGATCTTTTAATTTTCTTGTGTAATAATCCCCCCATAAATAAAAGAGTACCCCCATGTATTCCCGTGGAGTAGGCAGAACTATAAGCCGAACCACGTAAGATCTCGCGTCTAAAGTATTTGCGTGTATGATAACGTAAAATGCAGGTACTGTAGCTCGGCCGGGGTCCCTAACGATATTAGGATGACCCGGCAAAAACCTAGGCACCCCTAATCTGAAACCAATTCGAGATCATCAGATGTTCCGACGGTTATGCCCGCAGACTCACCTAGATCCCTCGACTGAGTTCGGTACAATGCTTTTAAGCTAGACCTAACTCCTCAGGTCGATCTGGCGCCTAGGTCTCCCGGCAAGCTCGGACACCCTGAGAGAATCCCGAATCGGGCTAGTTAATGGGCCCAGGATACAACGGTCGCAGATCAATTCCCAGAAGAGCTAGAAGATCACAAAGCTGCTACGAGGTAAGTTGAAAAACGCCCCCACTGCACGAGGCTCAGGTCGTCAAATCGCAATCTGGTGCCCATGACCTAAGACCAACTCGAGATCATCAAATGCTCCGACACCTATGCCCGCAGACTCACCTGGATCCCTCAGTTGAGTTTGGTGCAATGCTTTTTAAGCTAGACCTAACTCCTCAGGTCGATCTGGCGCCTAGGTCTCCCGGCAAGTTCGGACTCTTAGAAAGAATCTCGGGCTGAATCATTGGCCAAACCCAGATCCTTTATGACAGACCGAGCCTCGGAGAAGGCAAGCAAAAAAGTGAAAGCCACTGCCTGGGATCACCGGTTGCCCCGGCACCTATGCCCGCAGACTCACCTAGATCCCTCGATTGAGTTCGGTGCAATGCTTTTTAGCTAGACCCAACTCTTCAGGCTGATCTGGCGCCTAGGTCTCCCGGCAAAATAGGATGCTCGAGACAAGTTCGGTGTGGAATCCCTAGCTCCGACTTCCAGGTGGCAAACCACCACTCAGAAACATTCATGATGGCCCAATGATCCCCAATTTTGATAAAGTCAGAAACTTGATGACTGCTGCACGACTCTCATAATAACATCAGGGATGAACCTACCCCAAGTTTCCTGAGGGTGAAGAGCAGCGAAGAAAAGAAAAATCGAATCACCAAGGCAGATAAATTGAAATACGAATGCAAGTCACATATCCAACGAACAAATGAAAATAATATGACTGAGAGATTATATATAAATGTAAATAAGACAATTACATAGACCAGGCTGGAGCGTTCACCAAAGCATTGCATTCTCTAAAACTTGGATAAAATATGATACGTCTCAATCAAAACGTCGGAAATTATAAAAAGAACGCTCTGAAGAAAAACTAGTGTTCTACATGGACAAATCAAAAAGCCTATACTAGTCTTCAGGAGGAAGGTGGTTCACGGGGTCTGGACCCTCTTCAGGAGGCAAACTCTGGAAGGCGTCAGCAGACGTGTCCCTTTCCAACTCTCTCTCGATCATCTGCGCAGTGCTAAGCGAGCCGGCGCCCACTTCACCCTCCTCGAGATCCAGGGCATAAGGGCTCCATGGACCTTGCAAGTTACTGAGATCATCCTCTAGCGCTCGCCTTACGCATTCATCTGGACCGATGTCATTTGGCTCATACTTCCTCCAGTCGGGGGGCAGGCCGGCGGACATAGCGTTATCGAAAGTCACATCTGAGAAAGAGTCCCCCGGGTGCCTGCTCTCCATAAAATTATGGCAGAGGTAGAAGCCAAACTTCGAAAAGCAGCTGGCGTACTTATCCTTACGATGGAAGCAATCCTTGGAAAGACGGTACTGCCTCACTGCCTCTCTCGCCGCTTCATCGACTTCTCGCTACCTGTCCCCGCGCATCCTCTCCATCTCCAGCTGAGCGTGAGCCACCCGTTCTTCAGCACTAGTTAAATCTCCCTTCAGACGGGAAACCTCACCCTGGGCCTCTGCCAGAAAAGACACCTTCTCTTCATAAGCTTGGTTGCGAGCCTCTAGTGCTTCTTCCCACTTACGGGCATTGTCTTTGGCTGCCTGACGACTTATGGAGAGGTCGTGGAGTTGGGCTTCGAGCCCAGTTTTATCCGACTCTAAATGACGGATGCGCATGTTTAAAAGCTGCTCGTTCTTCCTCCATTGAAAAGACTTCTGTGTCAATTCATGGATCTGCGCCTCTTGACGAGCCAGTCGGGCGCGGTTCATAGCATTGGTCACAACAGCACCTTGCGCTCCCTGCAAAAAACATGTGAAGGAAAGAAAGGGCGCGAAACTGGGCAAGCGAAAAGCAAAGCACGAAAAAGTAAGAAAGCTTACGATTGCAAGGTAACGCTCGAACTCGTCCATATCCTGTGGAGAGTTACGAAAATAACGGCCCTCATCACGGGGAAGGATGGAAGAGTAGAGAAGGCGAGCCGCAACTCCAGGCGTGTCGATTGTATCTGTATCCAAGACGCCTGGTTGCATGTTGAATTGCTCCCCGCGAACCCAGTAGTTGTCATCCAATCGAATGGCCCCTTGTTGGGGATCGGGCAATGCAGGCAAGATAGGGGCCAGTCCCCTGGAGGTTGATCCTCTCTCCATATGCAGCGTACGACGATCGCCGCGTTGAGGATTGATCACGGCGCGACGATAAAGACCTCGACCCCTGTCATGAATCGCATCAACAGCGGCCTGATCGAACCGAGAGGTGACCTCGCCCTCTAGACCTGCCCTGCGCCCGGTCGGCTCATTCGGGGTGTGGTGAGGAGCCCCACTTGCGGCCGCGGACATGTCCATCGCAAGCGGGGAAAAGGTAGGGCGCCCCATAGGCTCTGCAGGCGAATGGCGAGCCTGAAAGTCGTCGACAGGTTGGAAAGTCACGGGGTCCACTTCTGCTTCTTGGCGATGACTTCTTTTCCTCCTCCTGTGACGAGGCCGCGGGGGAGCCACAGTTTCTCCTACTCCCTCATCTCGTTCAATGTCGTGGGAGTCGGGGGCAGGAGTCCCATCTTGGGGATCACACGTAGGAGGTGCACCGGCTTGTGTAGTCCTAGGGGCCGCCTGCTGGAGGGCGGATCTCATTAGATGTTGCATGGCTGCAAAAGAAAGACAAAAACCGTTAGATACGATGAAATAACCTTTGACAATAAAGCTTATAGCGAAGATAAATAACAAGGCAGTTAGGGGGTCCCCACCCTCAGGAGAAGGTTGCTCCTGGAGAAGGGCATCTCCCCGTCTCGCCGTGACATCAGGAGTTGGGTTGACTGGAGGGTCGGGATATAAGGCCCTGGGCACCCTGCGACGAGACGATTCGCCACGCTCCAGAATCCAGCCCACCCTTATCAATCTGTCCACGGACAAGAGGCCAAGGAGATGTTTAGGGCCACCCCTAGTTATTACACGGCGGCTATCCTCATATCTCTCTCTAAGCACAGACAAGGGTGCGCTCAGTACAGGTTTTCCTACCCTCTCCGGGTTAGTGCGCCATTCACGAGAAGCATTCCACACCCCGTTCGGAGGTTTAACCAAAAACCATCGAGTGTCGAATGAAGCCTCACGAGGAGGGGACTCAGAAAAAAGAGTTTCGCCCTTGACCCGCTGTAGGGTATACATATGGAAGCGCTCCTTAACCAGGCGTAAGAGAAAGAGACAGTAGAGGAAATCGATTGTAGGATCTATGTCATTTTCGCGACAAAGGACAAAAAAGCCTACTAATTGGGCCCAACCGTTAGGGTGTAGCTGGCCCGGAGCTAGTCCGCTAAGGCGAAGAAACTTAAGGCCAAAATTATGGAGGGGGAGATGGAAACCTAAACGGAAGCTAGCCTCATGCACACTCATCCACCCCTCTTCTACATCTACCGCGCAATTTTCTTCAGGGCGAGGGAGTCTAGTAAGGTAGTTCCCAGGGATTCGATGATTTTGACGGATAAGGGCAACGTCGTTGTCGTCCATTTGAGAGCATTTACCCTTTAAGAAAAAGTGGTCAACCCCGTGGGAATCGACATCAAGATGATATATTTTTCCACTTGCCATAGCAGGAAAGAAAGGAAAGAAGTCTAAAGAATTTGTTTGAAGGTAAATGACGGAGGAATTCCCGGAAATAATACTGATCTTCGGAAGACCATCTCAAACGATTTTTTGTGTGTGCTACGGAAGGATAAGTCTTCGGAAGAACAAAAGGATTCGGAAAACACGTTGGTCTTCGGAAGACCAAAAAGGATTCAGAAGGACGGTAATCTTCGGAAAGCCTTAAATCCTCGGAAGACCAAGTTTCGGAAGGAGTTTAGTACCTCGAAGCGATGCTGGTCCGTAACGGAAAGCGTGCTTCGGAAGAAAGAAGTGAATCTTCGGAAGAGAAAAAGGTAACGTTTTTCGGAAATTTACTTCGGAAGGGACGATTACATAACTATGGAAGAGTCTTCGGAAGTGGATTTTTCTTCGGAAAGGAAGGTTTGGACGGAAGAAAGTCACGGTAGCGTTCACACGAACATGGGAGTCACGGAAGCGGTAAGACCTATTTATAGGAAACCAGCGGAAGCCGAAACGTTCGCTGAAAAAGCTTCGGAAGACAGGATTGGAAACTTACAAACTCTTTACAATGGTGAACCAAAATAAAGAGTGGGGGAGTATTGTTGTGCCCCGAAGCTGGCTTCCGAAATGTCGTCTTCCGAAGATGTCTTCGGAAGACGTGATCATCTTCGAAAGCATGTCTTCCGGAGGCAACTACCGAAGATATCTTCGGAAGATATGCTTCCGAAGGTCATTGCCAAAGACCATTCTCTTCTTCTATCCGATACCTATAAAAGCACAGGTTCAACACCAAAAGGGGATCGAAACATCGATATTTTCTCTCGATTTACTTACTTCCGAAGAGTACAATTTCCTGTCTAACCATATTCCTTCCGTACTGACTTGAGCGTCGGAGGGTCTTTGTGGGAGAGAAGCCCACAAGCCTTTTGACCATCTTTTTCTTACAAGGATCTTCGGAAGACCACATTACAACTGTTCGGAAGACAATTTACAGCTTCAGAAGACCATTTACAGCTTCAGAAGACCATTTACAGCTTTAGAAGACCACTTATAGCTTCAGATGATCAGCCGTTGAGATCTTCGGAAGATCAGCTGGAGAGTGCTTCGGAAGACCTGTGCTGAAGACCTTCGGAAGAACAGCTCTTTATATCTTCGGAAGACCTGCTTTGAGGAGCTTCGGAAGACCACTTTCGGCATCTTCGGAAGACTCATATTATTTATCATAGAGTTGTTTATCAAAAACTCGTGGGTCCCACCTGTGCCGCCTACGAAAGCTCTCACTCGGCGGTTCTCCTTTTGGGACTTTGCTCCTATCTCGGAATCTACGGCATCTACGACTATCCCATTCTTTAGAAATTTTAATTGTTGTATTTGAGCAACAACAGGTCGACCTAAATCTTCCAGTACCCTTTTGTGCAACTTCGATTGAAGGATCAATCGACCTAAGATCATGGATTAATATTCTACCCAACTTCGGTCGTCCTAAGTCAAATTTTGATCGACCAAAGCTTAGAAGCCATCATTTTAGCTTAATATTCTACCCAACTTCAGTCGACCTAAGCTTAGAAGCTATCATTTTGCCCAACTTCGGTCGACCTAAGTTGAATTAAGCTTAGAAGCCAGTATTCTGCCCAACTTCTGCTGACTTAAGTTAATTTCAATCGACCTAAGATACTTACCTATTTCAGCACAACGATCTCTTAATTTTTGGCTAGATTGTGCATATTATATTCTTTAGGGTATAACTTTCTCTGGTTATATCTGATTCGAGATCTGCTTTTTGTGTTGTAAACTAGACTTCATAAAAATTGAATCATTTGGTTAAGAAGTAAGCCCGTAGTAGCCTAGTTAATCCTTACTTAAATTCTGGAAATTTCATGAAATTGCTTATTCAAATTCTTTCTTGTGTTGCTATACTTCCTATGTTAATATTGTGGGTCTTGCCTATGCAAAACCCTCTTGTTGATAAATGTGTTGTTTCTCCTTTGTTTCAAGTCATTTAAATGGTCTTGCGGGTATAAGTGCATTCCTTGGCATTTCATTATTTAAGTTTTTGGACATATAGAAACTGTTAGGAGGTATGTGGTTGAGATGCATATTTTGGGCATGTTTCATTCAATGTCATGATTGTGCTATTCATGTGTAGGCCAAGGCGTTAAGTTGAGCTGATTGGCCTCAAAGATTGTATATGTGCATGAACATAAACCTTAAGTAGAGCTATCTGGACTCAATGACCTCATGACATATGTTATGATTATGACCTTGGGTGGAGCTGATTGGCCCCAAAAATTAACCTGAAGTTGGGCTATCTGGCCCTGAGTGTCAGTGATGTGATTATTTATATGATTTCTTATATGTGTCATGTGTAGTTGTCGTGGGATGAGAATACATGGCATGAGTGCATATCATGTGGTTAATGATTATCCTTCTAGTGGGTTTATTTACTATTCTCTATTCTTGTTTACCCCATGCTTTATATCGTTTGTATTATTCTTGCTAGGCCTTATGGCTCATTCTCTTTCTTTGCATCATTCCAGGGAAAAACAAAGCTAAGGCTGAGGATGAGTCTAGTAGGGCTAGATTTGTGGATTAGATGTGTATAGAGCTTACCTAAATAAAGGTTTTGGGAGTCTTTCGTTGTATTTTTGAGAGCTAGCTAGACTCTTGTGTTTTGAGAGCTTATGTATGTTTTGTACCTATGTCATGATGTATTATATACTGTAACACCCCCTCTCTCAAGCTACCATAATCCTTGAGCAACCTAGAAGAGAGAGCTTTATGAGTCAAGAAAAGATCCGACAACCATCGACAAACAAATAACATATCTATACATCATGTGTAAGCCACTGAACCCAAGTATGTAAATAGAAAGCTTTAGGGGTTACAAACCCAATTCTAAGTTAGGTTACATGTTACAAGATAAGTCCTATACAATATTTAGCCACACATTTTCCTAAGACCTTTGATTTGAGAGTAGACCCGCGCACACATCTTACTACCCATCCTTCCTACTCAACTCCTCGCCAGCTATTTCTTTACTTGACATGGAATGGTGAAGAGTATAAGGTGAGGTACAAAGCTCAACAAGTATAAGAAACAGGAAGGAAAAATATGGCAGATAGTAATGTGACAAAGGTAAGGTGAGTGGTATCTGAAAAGCATCTAGATGTGAATGATAGATTATAACACATGGACCACACACCCACCCATGATAATAATGTCATGCATAGCACACGGGAAAGTTGGTAAACACATAAATGGCCAACAGCCTCACATAACAATATAAAATGCATCAAAATACATATTAGCCTGTAATTGATACTTGCAACCAGAGAATCTGTGATAATTTATGCACCACAGGTCCTATCTCATATACTTGGTTATAGCCGTACATATATATAATCTTGCACAGGGTCGTCACCTCTGGGTGTGCCCCTCAGCCGTCACTACAGGAACATAACCCCAATCAGGCTAGTGTCTACTATTTTTGGGGGATATATCCCAGCGGTACACAATCGCAGCGTGCATTACCATTTCTGATCTTGCCAGTGCATATCCAACACGTAGGATGACCACATAAAAATGCACGTGGTATAATGGCAATATGTTATGCTCGTGTCCACTCAAGTTACATGGTGATAATATTCATATCAGTCCATGCCCATTATAACACCCCACCTTCCACGTGCGCGTCATTATAAGGGAATTCCCAAGAATCTTTTTTTTTTCCAAGTTCATTATACGCGGTGTATCAAGAACAATCTTCACATGCAGATAACATGCCAGACACATATGATGGCCGGCACCCGCAGTGATTTCAAAAATAATCTTCACATGCAAATGAGATCCCGAAAACCCCAGTCTTGCCCGTTTAACCAACAAGATCAACAAATCTTAACTAAAACGAGACATAGTATTATGCAACGGATATAATAACATCAAAATACTGTGGCCTTCCACGAGGTCCTTACATAGTATTTTCTCAACAAAATACGTAGTACAAATATACCAAATGATAACAATGTTACCATACAATCGTATATACATATAAAAAAATAAATACTATCGCCTCAAAATGATACTACAACTATCATACTAAACACCGTTGGCCCTTAACTGGCCACGTCCTCGCCTTCGGAATAATCCCTGGCTGAAACTTTGAATGTTCTTGGGACATAACCCAGATTAGATGATAAAACATCTAAATTATGGCATGCTACAGCTTACTGAATGCATGAAACACACACAAGCATGGCATATATAGACATTAACAACATGCAACACGTCTAACTTGAGAAATCTTGTAATATCCTAGTATTTTGAAAATAATAGTAATTAATTTTTGTATTTAAAATATTTTTTTTGACATCCATTAGAGATTATAATTCAAAAAAGTAATGGGTTTAGAGTTAGTGGGCTAACTTGAAAAATGAAAGGCTAAGTAAATGGCCTTATAATTAGTGGGTTAAGTTGAGAAATGAAAGGCTAAGTAAATGGACTTATAGTTAGTGGGCTAAGTTGGGAAATGAAAGGCTAAGTAAATAGGCTTAGAGTTAGTAAGCTAAGAAAGTGGGCTTAAATTTATAGACTAAATGAAAAAATAGTTCATTCAAAATAAGATTTAGTTGAAAAAATAATTATTTAAAAAATAATTAAAGATAGTGGGTGAAATAATGGAGAAATGTGGAGACAAAGTAGAGTGTGGACAAATAATCAAAGATAATGAGTGAATTAATGGAGAAATGTGGGAGATAAAGTAGAGTGTGATCAAATAATCAAAGATAATGGGTGAATTAATGGAGAAATGTCGGAGACAAAGTAGAGTGTGATCAAATAATCAAAGATAATGGGTGAATTAATGGAGAAACATGAGAGATAAAGTAGAGTATGAACAAATAATCAAAGATAATGGATGAATTAATTGAGAAATATAGGAAACAAAGAGGGTGTGGATAAATAATTAAAATTATGAGTGGGATTTAATGGAAAATAATTAAGAAATATGATAAAATAATAAAAGATAGTGGATCGCTACAATTATACTAAACTTAATTCAACCTCTATAAATAGAGAAAACTTGAAAGGTTGGAAGACTTGAATTAGAAAGAGAAATGTTGTAAGAAATAAGGATTTGAGAGTAAGAGAGAGATTTGAGAAAAAGAAAGAAAGAATATAGAGAAAAATACCAAATCTTATAGGTTGGATTTAGTAGTTCGTGCAAAATTTGTGACAAAAGGTGTTGTTGGATACGCAAATCGAGGTTTCATCACAATATAAAAGAATACTGAATCACTCCACGGGAAGGCAGGTTATCTTCAAAAAAAATTTTAAAAATTCTAGAAATATTAGAATGATATTTTAGAATTTTTGATGGTGAAATTAGAGGAGAAATGCATGATTAATATTTATTATGGATTTTTGAGGTAATAGATGCTTGAAAATCAAAGAGAAAATGAGAAATAAATAGAACATGGATTTTAAAAATTATGAGAAAATTTCTAGGGCTTAGGAATATTGTTTTAGGAATTATTGTGAAAAGAATTTGAGAAAATTTTATGAGAAACTATTTATTTCATGATCTTGAGGAAATAATAGGGGGAAACTGGAGAAATTAAAAAAATTAGAGAAAAATTAGAAATCTGATTTTCTTAAGTAATTATGATGCCAGGGTACATTAAGCTTCATAATTGAGTACAATTGGAAGTCTGAAGAAAATTTTAAGACAAAATTACGCTAGGGGCAAAATTACATTTTTACAAGATAAGTGATACTACTCAATTTGATTTAAATTATGAAAAGGACTTGCAAGCGTTTTTCAATACAAAATTCAGTTCATGAAAATTTTAATTATCATGTTGACATGTCATGGTATGCTATGCATCACGTAGGTTGCATTTACATTTTCTGATGATGATATATGCATATGAGCACGATGAGATTCATGGTCATATGTTGCATGGGTTTGGGATTAGGTACTGGCATCGTTACTTAGCCAATGGTGCACCTATACACCTCGGTCTGGTAGGGAGACTAGAAAAATGGTGGGTAATCTTAAAGTGCAGTCGACCCAAACATGAGAGTTATGATGTTATGTGCATTGTATTCATGCATATGCATTATGATGTACTCTTACTTAGATGATTCATCATCTAATGTGGGCATTGCCCCTGGAATATTCAAACGTTCCAGATGAGGTTTACAGCCAAGACATAGAAGCGGATGAATTGTAAAGACGCAAGACATTATGAAGTTAATTTATGCATTTAGTTTCCGTATAAGGATCCTATTATGTACCAGTTATGTTATGTTTTGTTTATAGTCATGTTGAAAAACTTATGTTTTGTTTAAAGTCATGATGAAAAACTTATATCATGTTATAAGTTATGTTTGTAAGACTTTTGTTATGATAATCTTGTATTATTAATTATGTTGAGATAATCATGTAATATTATTAGTGTTTGAGAAATGTTGAGGTTCGATCCTAGCTTCTGCATTTGATATTTGTGATGATTCTCCTTGGAGATAAATGAATGGAGCTTTTGGGTTATATTTAAGGAGTGATATGATTTAGCAATGGTTTTAAAGAAAAAAAATTATTATCCCAAAATTATCCTAAGTTATAACGCGCTCGGGGAAAACGGGGCGTTACAAATCTCCCTAGCATACTCAACCTCTCGTGGAAAATCCATTCCACACACCTTTGGGGTTGAACTTGCCGCGACATACTTAATCCTCGAGTGCCCTACCGTGTCATTCGATCACTAGGATTAACCTTGCCCCATTTTCAAGAAGACCCCTTCCGCTCCACGGACATAATGACATGAAAATCGGTAGCCCGATGATATGAAAAATCACATGCCATACATTGACTCTTTTACAAGTAAAAATAGTTGATACAATATACCATATGTTCAATATGCATACGATGCCACAAGTACATGAGTAAAATGCCTATGCATAACATCCCAAGTTCTGGAGGTTATAGCTGCTCGCTGGAATTAGTTCAAACACATGCAACCTAAGCTCGAAAGGGTAAAATCACTAACCTAAACCCACTACACACACACCAACACACTTTCAAACAAGAGTAAGATTTGAATCAAACCACTCACCTTAATTCAGAAAAGTCAATTTTGGCCTCAAAAAGCGTGTCACCCTTGAAAATCGTGCAATCCTTCCTTCTAACAGTCTAGTCATCTCTTGTTTACCATTATGACTTTAGAAATCAATATTTCTATTTTTTCCACAATTTTCTCAATTTTTTCTATTTTTTCCTATTTTTCCAAACTTTCATTTCTTTCGAAAATTCATAATAAATACCAAACACCTAATTTCTCCAAATATTTTTATATAAACCATGCTAAAATAATTTTACAAAATTATAAAATTAATTTTAGGAAAAACTTGGGCCTCACGCGCTGGCGCATGGGTGAGGGTGAAGTCCGCGCGTGCACACTCTCGGGCTTGTCTTTTTCGTCGACGGTCACCAGCGATAATCTCCGATGGCCAATCTGATTGTAGGGGCTTGAAGCTCTCCTTGAGGCAACCCTAGTGGTGTCTTTAAACACTGTAAAACGTCACCGGAAAAGGCCTTAAAGGCCGGTTGCAGGTCACAGCTTCGACAAGCCCAATTTTCTGACAACCTTGCTAAAACCCAATGAATCCTATGCCCAACCCTCACAAGCTCTCCAGAAATTCTCCCCAACCTTCAAAGAACAAAACCCTCTTATCCATGAGGTTCGATTCAAGAAAAAACGTGAGTAATTTTGCTCGATTTTATCTTTTGAACTTTCGGCCATCTACCCCTTTTATACTCGTTTTCGATGCGAATTCCCACCAAATCTCGGTTGATCTTATCCCTTAAGCCCCAAATCTAGATTCCAAACTAATCAACTAGCCCTAAATCATGAGAAAATCACCTCAAAAAATCCGGCCAAACCCTCAGTCACCCCCGCTATTAAAATTGGTCACTTCGCAGCCTTTTCCGGCTAATGGCGACCCCTACTAGCTTCATCATCACCTGGAGACTATCGCTGAGCCTCTAGGAGAGCTTCCCAACGCCCCAGGACAACTAGCCAACGGCCACAGGAGGTCGATCGGTTTCACACCACAAGTTTCCATTTTTTGCACTTTAACCCCCCAAGTATTTTCCTACCTCATTTCACCCCTATCCTTGTTACCCTAGAATTTTTCTTTAATTCCTCTACTACCCACAAGTTCCAAATTATTCATTTCTCTCAATAATTTCTGAAAAACTCGTCGATTTGACCTCCCTCGGGAAATTTACTCAATCAGCATTTTTGTCTGGATACCCCTAATCGCGTGTTTTCGACCTCGAACCTTCGCGAACCTCTTAATTTTGTCAAACACTACTTATTTGGGAAATTTTACCTTCCTTGACTTGCTTTGACATAGACTCTCACCTTCGTTCATGTTTTGGATATTGCACTTTTTCCCGAAATTATAGTAAATTCTATTTTTGACCCTTCAATTCCAAAAATGTTTTTGATATTAAATGCTGGGTATGACATCCTCCCCTTCTAAAAAGGAATTTGGTCCTCGAAATCACTCTTTCTCAACATTAAATAAATGGGGATAAGAAATTTTCATCTCTTCTTCGCATTCCCAGGTGGCTTTTTCTTCGTCATGGTTTTTCCATAGCACCTTTACCAACGAGATAACCATGTTTCTTAAGACCTGATTCCTTTGATCTAAGATTTGAACTGGTTCTTCAGGGTAAGTTAGATCATTTCGTATCTCGATAGTCTCATTTCGAAGTACCTACGTAGGATCTGGCTTGTGCTTCCATAGTTGGGACACGTGGAACACATTGTGGATGTTTGATAATGCCATAGGTAAGGCTATTTTGTAAGCCACTGATCCAATTTTCTCCAAAATTTCGTAGGGACCTATATATCTTGGGCTTAGTTTCCCTTTCCTTTTCCCTCAAATCACTGTTTTGAATTGAGAAACCTTCAAATATACCTTATCACTGATTAAGAATTCCAAATTTCGTCTTCGTTGGTCGGCATACGACTTTTGACGACTTTGATTTGTTCTCATTTTCTCCTGAATTCTCTTGATCTTTTCTATAGTAGTTTGCACTATCTTGGGTCCAATCAATCCTGTTTCCCAGATTTCTACCCAGCAGAGTGGAGTTCTACGTTTTCGCCCATACAATGCCTCATAGAGGGCCATCCTAATACTACTATGGTGCCAGTTGTTGTAAGCGAAATCCACCAATGGTAGATGTTTCTCCCAACTTTTTGAGAAATCTAGAATGCATGCCCTCAACATGTCCTCAAGCGTTTGAATTGTTCGCTCAAATTGTCCGTTGGTCTGAGGATGACGAGCTATGCTGAGCTCCAACTGTGTTCCCATACACTTGTGGAAACTTTCCCAAAATCTTGACGTAAATCGTGGGTCTCGATCTGACACTATGCTAGCAGGGATTCCATGTAATCAAACTATTTATTCAATGTACAACTGAACTAAGGCATGAATCGACTGCCCTATCTTAATAGGCAAAAAATGTGCGGACTTTGTTAGTCGATCCACTATCACCCAAATAGCATCGCTTCCTTTGGGACTTCAAGGTAGGTTGGTCACAAAGTCCATGGGTGATATGATCCCATTTCCACTCAAGAATGTTCAAAGGTTGTAGCATTCCTCCTGAGCACTAATGCTCAATTTTGATACGCTGACAGGTATCACATTACGCCATGTACCGTGCCACATCCTTTTTCATCCCAAACCACCAATAAATCTCCCTAAGGTCCTTATACATCTTTGTAGACCCTGGATGTACAGTGTTCCTAGCTCGATGAGCTTTTCTTAAGATAATTTGTCTCAAGTGTTGATCCCTTGGCACGTAGGTCTTTCCTTGGAATTGAAGTATACCATCGCGGCAACTGAATTCAGGTGCCTTCACTTGATCATCTTCATCTATCCATTAACTTCTTCTTGCGTCCGTCTGAAGAGCTGATCTGATCTGATTCACTACATCCGGTTATATTGTCAGATTTGCCAAATACCCTTTGGTTAGTTTAAGCTTGACACTTACTGTCAGATGACTAAATTCTTCAATCATTTTCCATTCCTTAACCATCATGCTAGCCACAATTTATGAGCTTCTTCGGCTAAGAGCATCTACAACTACATTTGCCTTTCCTGGATGGTAGGAGATGATACAATCGTAGTCTTTTAGGTACTCCATCCATCTTTGTTTGTCGCATATTTAAGTCCTTTTGAGAGAATATGTACTTCAAACTTTTGTGATTTATAAAAATCATGAACTGTTTCCCATATAGGTAGAGTCTCCACAATTTGAAAGCATAGATTATGGTGGCTAATTCCAAATCATGGATTAGATAGTTTTGCTCGTGTCTCTTTAGTTGTCGGGATCCGTAAGCGATTACCTTCTCGTCTTGCATTAGAACACATCCCAAACCTATTCCAGAAGCATCACTATACACGACATATTTTCTTGACTCTGTTGGCATTGCTAGAATCGGTGTCGTGGTCAATCGCGCCTTAAGCTCTTGAAAGCCTTGCTCACACTTTTCATCTCATTCAAATGTAACTTCCTTTTGCATCAATTGGGTAAGTGGATCAGATATCTTCAAAAATCCTTCCACGAATCTTTTGTAGTATCCAGCTAGTCCAAGAAAACTCCAAATTTCTTCGATGGTCTTAGGTGCTTGCCAAATTTGGATTGCTTCTATCTTTGCTGGATCGATAACTATACCTTCTGTGGAAATTATATGTTCAAGAAATGCTACTTGAGTAAGCCAAAACTCACACTTTGAGAATTTGGCGTACAACTTGTGCTTCTTTAAGGTTTGCATTACTATCCTTAAATGTTCTTCGTGCTCACTCTCACTTGCAGAGTATATCAGGATATCATCTATGAACACTATCACGAACTTGTCCAAGTAAGGTCTAAAAGTTTGGTTCATCAAGTCCATGAATGTAGCAGGTGCATTTGTCAATCCGAATGGCATCACTAGGTATTTATAGTGACCAAATCGAGATTGAAAAGTCGTCTTAGGTACATCTTCCATCTTAATCTTCATTTGGTAGTAGCCTGACTGGAGGTCTATCTTTGAAAATACCTTAGCTACTTGAAGTTGGTCAAACAGTTCCTCAATCGTAGGTAACGAATACTTATTCTTTATGGTTATCTTGTTCAACTATCGACAATTAGTACACATCCGTAAGGTACCATCCTTTTTCTCTACAAAGAGTATTGGGGCTCCCCAAGGTGATACACTAGGTCTAATGAATCCTTTTTCGGTTAAGTCCTATAATTGCTCCTTCAGTTCTTTCATCTCAACTGGGGCCATCCTGTATGGAGGTATGGATATAGGCTGCGCACCTGGTACAAGGTCTATCGAGAATTCAATCTCTCTATGGGGAGGTAATCCTGGTAAGTCTTTAGAAAAAACCTTAGGGTATTCATTCACAACCCTCACTGATTCCAACTCAAGACTTTTCTTGGTTCAGGTTTGGCTGATTGCAATGCTTGCAAAGTCATGTCGTGCTTTCTCTTACTCTTACTATTTTGGCCTTGAAACGTAATCCATTCTCCTCTAGGTTTGAGTAAGCTCATTGTCTTGTTCTTACAATCTACCTTAGCCTCATGTACCGATAGGAAATCCATTCCTATGGTCATGTCGAAATCTTGTATATCCAGTACCACAAAGTTTATCTTGAGACTTTCCCCTCCCATATTGAAAATACATCCCTGGCAACCCACCGCAGTTTCTATATGGGCTAACCTTGACTTCTCGTTAGATTCGGCGCCAAGCTTCCCGACAAACTTGGAAAGTTCAGTAGAATTCCAACTAGTGACCCCAGGCCGAACCTAGGGCATGAAATACGGGAAAAGCATACAAAGCTGAATGACTGCCTCAGATGCCCAAAGGTGATCCAGCGTAATGCCCCCTGGACTAACCTAGATTCACTAGTGTAGTTTGGTGTAGACTTGTTAGATATAAGCCCTAAAGACCAATTCTAGTGACACAAAGGGACTTGATCTTGTAATTCTTTAAATATTATTTAAATGACAAATTTATGTTTTTATTTAAATTGCAATATGGTTTAAATTATAAAATATATATCCATTAGTATAATAAGGAGTGGATACCATTCTTAAATGTTAAGAATATGAGTTACGAATAATCCACAATTCGTTATACTATAAATATGTTCCTGTCCGTAGAACTCCTAATATGGATAATAGCAACTCGTAAAGGCTAGCACATCGTCTTCTTTCTTATTCAGTATGAGATACTAAAAGATAAAATTGGTGAGTCTCGTGCCATTCTGTATGAGGTATAGAAAAAAGATGAGTGGATGCTCGTTACAAGAATGAATTCACTAAACGGGACTGTTAACATTAAATCACATGGGTTATTTCTCACGGGTCAATGATTTAATGTTAGCTGCGATTTTACAACTAGTCCTTAGACTTGAGATGACATGGATATCTGTCTATTGGTGGATTAAGATATCAACGATATTATGTGGTTGTTCTAATCAAGGATAATCATACATATCTATGTGTCTGATTCAGTAATACATAAGATATGTGTGCATCAGATATGAAATCTATCATCTCGAGATTTATGAGGAAGATATCATATGCGATATAATAATCACTTGACGATAAATCCTTGGCCGAAGTAATATGACAATGGAATTTGTTCCATACGGGTTGTGTCATAATTAGTCAAGATTGATTTTGGATTTGGTCATATGACGAGATTAAGAGATTCGACATACTGACCATGATCTCATATCTTGTCTGGATATAAGATGATAGAAGGACTGTATTGTATGGTAACGTAGTAAAAGGTTCACAATGTCCGCTTCACAATAAATTGGGTAATCATGACATATTGCTAGATGTCACTCGTGATTTACAAGAATTAACTACTGATTATTCTTGTTGCCAATTTATTTGTGAACCCAGAAAGTCTCATCCAAAAGAAATCACTTTCAAAGAAAAAATAAATAAATTAGTAATTTTATAATTACTAATAATAGTGCATTTATTTATTGGATAAATAAGAATAATTAAATAATTATATTATAAATATAATTATTTGATTATTAATTAGGTTGAGCCTTTTGCTAGCACATTAGGCTTGGCCCAATGGCACTATTGGATTCAAATAAATTCCATTGGATTGGGCTTGATCCAATTGCATTAAATGGAATGGGCTTGAGAAGCCCAACCTATTTAATGGAGATGATTTTTTTTTTTAATTGAAACTATAAATAGCTCCAAGCCCTTAATTTCTCTCATCAGATGCACTTGGATCATTTTAAGAGTTGAGAGAATTTTGAAAGAATTATTCTTGAATCCAAGAGGTAAGTTAGAAATTTTTGTGAAAAATTTCTTCTACTTATCTTTCTCTTTGATATTCTTGAATAGAAGTGATTTTGGATGGACCGACTCGATATCCTACACTTGGAGGATTACACGACGAAAAATCTAATGGTGAAATAAGATTTCATCCAAGAGCTAACCTTTTCGTTTATGCCTTCATTTTATTAAATCATAATTTCTGAAAAATGGGATACCTGCAAACTAAACTTAATTTCCGTTGCGCATATGATAAGATCTATATAATCCCAAAAAGACTAACCTGGACCCCTTGCGGCAGACTAACGTCAAGTTGACAGGTTTTTCCTAAACCCCCCATGGGAATCCGGCGCTAAGTCTCCTAGCAAACCCGAATACGTGGTTGGAATCTGGCGTTAGGTCCCCCGACAAACCTGGATACACGGTGATCATCTGAGGCAGTCCTGGTGATCCTCGTAAAAGCCTTGAAGCCACAGGGCAAGGTGAACACTGACTTCTCACCAAACTCGAGTCTTGAGTTTGTGATTAAGCTCTAATGCTTGAAATGGATTCGAAATGGTAGAAACAAATGTTGTAAGTATTTCCTAGAAAAATCGAGGTATATAATGAGATAGAGGGGTAAACTCCTATTCTAGGTAGCCTGCACGCACCATGGAAATAAAGAAAATGAATATCAAACACCTCGCCACCCCCAAGTTGTAACATGGTCAATTCATAAAGTAAAAAAAACTAACACAGCAGATAAAGTCGACAAGCAAATGGGAAATTAAAAACTAGAAGAAATGACTTACGAGGGCTAGGTTATACCCAAAGTTGTCCATGTCCTCGAGAAAGTTGCAAAAATACCACCCCTCGTACAAGGAAGAATAGTCGAATACAGTAGGTGGGCCCCAACACCCAACGTATCGATCGTGTAGGTGTTTAGGACCCCCGACTGAATCTAAAAGGGCTTACCTCATGCCCAACACCCTCGGCCCAGATCATACACCTTCTCAATGGGAGGAGGCATCTCTAGCAAGATAGGGTTAAGGCTTCGTTGAGGATCTTTAATGTTCAGGACTCGATAGACCAGGTGTTGGGGATTAATCACAACCCGCTTGTTGATGCCACAACCTTGTCTTTGAGCAGCGTTAATAGCCATTTGATCCAGCCTTGAAGACACCTTGACATCTGCTGCACCAAGAGGGTTGTGGCTTGTCCCCACTTCGATCATCGCAGGCCCTCTACATCTCGGGACGATTCCCATGTGCCCTACTCCACTCATCTCCCCTGATGAAGCTCGAGCAGGAAATGCAAACAGCCAAGGAAGAGGCTCGTCGGCGGGCCTGCAATCAATAATGAAATGCCCCCCTCATCTGGAATCATGAGGTCAACAATCGGACAGAACGTAGTGGTGTCCCTTTCTACCTCGCGTCGTCCATTTTTCTTTTTCCTTTGTCGTAGTGCGACCACTGTCTCTCCCACCCCTTTTGTTTTGCTGGCTGGGAACATGGGACTGCTGGCTCATGGTATAGACTCTCAGGAGCTATTACAGAGTCTTCCCTCCTCTGTGAGCCTAATACCATCCACCTCATCGCTACACGCAAAAAGAGCAAAAAATGATGAGATCCTGAGTAAAGAAAATGAAGTTAAGCAAAGCAGCAAAAGATTGTGCACGCAAATACATACAAGCTAATATTAATTGAAAAAGAAAAGAAAAAGCGAAAAAGGCAATTAGGTGGATCCACACCCTCAGGGGAATGCTCCTCCTATAGATGGATATCCCCTTCCTCTGTGGTCGCATGGGTGGTAAGAGGGCTATGTAATACTACTCGAGGGACCCGGTGATAGGATAGCACTGTGGGCCCTAGAATCCATCCGGCCCCATTAGCCTGTCGGCCATTAGATAGTCATATAGGTGTGACGGGCCACCAAGGAGAAAAGCATGACACTCCTCACGGTATTGTTCCTAGAGGTCACTAATGGTGGCCCTGCCTAAGCACAGTTTCGCCACCCTCGTAGGGTGGGTAACCCACTTATGGGGAGCATTCCACAAGTCGTTTGGTGGTTGGAACAAAAACCACCAAGTTTTAAAAGAATCGATCTTAGTGAGGGAGTCATAGAAGATACAATCCTCCAGGCGAGGGCGATGCAAGGTGTATAGATGGTATCAGTTCCTCACCAGACAAAGGTAGAAAAAATATAATAAGAGTTCGATTGAGGGGACTACTTCTTTCTCTTGGCAACTCACAAAGAAGGTGACTAGCTGGGCCCAACCGCTGGGGTGTAGCTGGCCCGGGGCTAGGCCACTAATTCTGAGGAATCTAAGACCAAAGTCATTAAGGGGAAGGTTGAAGCCATGGCTAAAGCTAGCCTCAAAAAAGCTCACCCAACCCTCTTCCACGTTGGCCACACAATTTTCGGCTTGTTCGGCATCCGGATTGTATTCTATGGTTGCTACGAAGAAAGGTGACATCGTCCTCCGACATTCAAGAACTTATGCCCTTAAGGTAAGCTCAGACAACCTCGTTCTCATCAGTCTCCCTATGGTATATCTTGGCACTAGCCATGATCTAAGTTAAGATGGATAGGCTAAGACTAGCAAAGAAAGAATACATCAAGTTTTCTCTCAGAAAGTCTAATTGCGAAAAGAGACCTCTTGGAAAAAGATGATCCTATCGGAGATGATATCTCTTGAAAAGACAGGACCTTCTCTCAGAGAGGAAGGAACTACTTCTAAGGAATGGCTAAAACCCTTTCAAAGGGAAGAAAAACCTTTCAGAAGGAATAATAATCTTTCAGAGAGAGGAAAGCTTTCAGAAGGAAACCTGAAATCTTTTGGAGAGAGGGGTTGTGGTAGAATTTTTTTCAAAGAGAAAAGTGCAGAGAGAGCAAAAGTCTGGACGAGAATGCAGTAAGCATAGAAAAGCTATTGCGACAGTGACGTATTTATAGGAGGACCCTCGAAAAGCCAAAATGACACGGCTTGTGGAGGCGGATGTGTCGAAAAGGATCTACTCTTCACATTCACCTAAAGGTAAATGTGGAGAATGGGGGACAATTGTCATACCCCTCCCTCTATCTCTCCACGAGAGTTTTCTCAGAAAGAAGAGCTTTTGGGGAGAAGGCCACGGGGGCTTTCCAATGGCTTTTGGTAGCCTCTCTCCGAAAGCCCTTCAAAGGATTTCTCTCCAAGATTTTTCTCTCTCTCTAGGGAAGCCTCTCTCGGCATCCTCTCTGAGAGGCTAACTCAAAAGATCCTCTCCGAGAAGCCAACAAAGCATTGTACACTTATACCAACCAACCATTGAGACCCAAACTTCTATAAAAGGTAAGACACGACACGATTGGCTAGATCTGAAGATGTGGTAACCAATCTAGATTCTCTCAAACTTTCCTTTCCGAAGCACTTTACACTTCTTTCCACAACTTTTTGCTTTCTTGCCTACTAACTTAACCGTCGGAGAGTCTTTGCAAGAGATCCTTCTCGTGGGCCTTCTAATTTTTGTCATGTGTTGTAGTTCTTCTGGAGGTCAAGTCCAATCCTCTTTGATCCCTCTGAGAGAGCTTTAGTCCTCTTCGAGGCCTTTGAAGCACCTTCCTAAAAGAAGCTCCTACTCTTTTCGAAAGCCGATTGACTTCCTCTTCGAGTGGTGTATCAGACCCCTTCTGAGAGCCGTCTGTAGAGATCCAGGCACTAGGCCAGTCGGCCCTTTCCAAGAGAGCCCCTCTGAGAGACCATCTCTCCGAGAGATTTAATCTCTCTCCGAGAGGCACCCTCTTTCCGACTCAGCCTTTCCACAGCTCGCTTCTCTCTGGAAGCCTTCTTTCCGAGAGACCTCTCTCAGAGATTGTATTTTCAGAGATTAGCATCTTACTTGACTTCAAACACGGTTTCCCTCACTCTATAGACATCAATATATATATGCACTGTAACTATTTGTCCACTCTTTCCAATTCTTTGCCTTTTACTTACCCTTTCCAACTCTTTACCCTCTACCCACCCCACGCAACCTACTGTCCACCTGTTTTTCAGATCTGCCCCTAATAATATTGGTACTACAATAGTGATATTATTGTAAATAATTTCAAGATATTAATAGAGTTAACACTTATATTTAGATATATACAAGAAATTACATTTTAATTAGAAGATGAGTTACGAGAATAAGTCTTTAATTTGAGATGAATTGCAATCACAATCAAAATTGAAGTTTTAATCGCGGTCAAATTAAAAATTTTAATAAGAGATAAATTTTAATTTTTAGTTGCAATTATCACACATATTCCACATAATTCAAAGTTTTAGTCAATTTCAATAACTTGACTCATTTCAACGAGGGATGAACCCATTACGCCACGTAGATTGATGCCTCAACGAATGGGATTTGGGCTTATGGACTCGGGCGACCTCATCCTCGTGGGCGCCCCAAAACCCACTCCAAAATTATATTATAATAATTAATACGCTCTAAATTAAAAGGCCTGATGAAATTTAAGAAAAGTGTTTGAAGGCACGGAGTACGTGGAATCCTTGCAAGGGATGTGTGAATGAGTCACAAATTTAAGAATAAAAAATTAATAAAAAGCCAAAACCCGAAACAGACTGGGAAAAGGACAAAAGCGTCAGCCACTAGTATAAGAAACCTTTACAGCTGTCTTTTTTATTTAATAATAATTTCCCTGAAGGAATGTATACTTCTTCACGTTAAGACTTTCTGTGGAAGATTTCAATTTTCCAACCCTTCTGGCCGTCAATGCAATTTCGTGCCCAATATTAAATCTTGCAAAGAAAATTATTTCTAATATTATTAATATTAGAAAATAAAATACAGGAGATGAAAAATTAAATAATTTTCAGAAAATGATTTTTAGGAGCCTCCACGACAACAGAGACGGGAGGTCTCTGTCAGGGCTAAAGGGTTTTGAAGTCTCTTGCGTATTGAAGAATATTTTCAAGTCTAATATTTAATTTGGTGGAAATGGAGGAGGAGGAGGAGCGTACAAATCCACGTTTGGCTAACGTTGTACATTACTAAACTTAGGAAAGCTCCAAAGTTGGGACTCAAAACGGCGTGGCCTGGCGTCATTGTTGTGATGACTAGGATGAGCTGGCAGACGTAGGCAAAGCCACCTCACCCCGCCACGTAACAGTACGAAAGTTGCATGTCCTCGCTTGGACATTACCGGCATTTTCTAAAACTATTTTCCTTCTTCCTTCTTCCTTCTTCCTACTTCCCCAACTGGTAAATTTATTTTCTAAATTGCCTCCGTCCCATTAAATCATTCAATTTTATTTTTATTTTCGGATAGTGCTCTTATTATTATCTCTAATTTTTATATTAACAAGAGGAGAGGAATTAAATAGTTTTATAATCACTAAATATATATATATATATATTTTAGTTAATAAGGAAGTGAATTTGATGGAGAAATTAATTAATGTAAAGTAAGTGTTAGAGATGAATAATAATTAATTATTATAGATAGATATGTGTGTGCGCGTGTGTATATGGGACCGGTAAGTAAATGCGAAGGTTAAAAATGATGGGGAGGGAAGGAAGGAAGGGGACGGGTGACGGGCGACGGGCGCCGGATAGAGACTTCGCCACGCGCTCTCTCTATAAATCAGCATCTGCATGCAGCCTTTCTCTCAACTCCATTCGCTGCAAGCATCCTCTCCCGAACCCCTCTCTCTCTCTCTCTCCCCCAAATTGACCCCTCCAATTTCCCCAAATCGATCTCGCTTTCTTCAGAATCTCAGTGTCGAGAGTCAAAATACCGAAAAGATCTCCCAACTGAGCCCATTTCAGAAAACCCTTCTCAAATCTTGAGCTCTCTCTCTCTCTCTCTCTCTCTCTCTCTCTCGCCGCTTCTTTTTCCCTGTTCAAATACCGCCCATCGTATGGATAGCGGATCCGGGCATCAGTATCCGTCTGGACATCCGGGCTCGTCGGCGAATTTCGCCGGCTACCGCTATCAAAACCCGCATGTCGGTGGGTATTCATTCGCTACTGAAGCAGAAACCAACAGTACTGGTGGCTTTGATCCATCTTTGTTAGAAGACCGTTTTTTCCGGCTGAATCTCTCCACGCCGTCCGGCCCCAGCCAGCCGCGGCTTCTCCCGCCGTCTCTCCGAGGGGGCATGGACCCGCTCGACAATTCGGGTCCCTGGCCGCTGCCCTTTGGAGCCAACGCCAACTCCAACTTGGAGAGTACTTCGAAGATCAGGGCCGGAGAAACCTTCAAGAATCCGTCGGCGGCTGGCTCGGACTCTTCCTCGTCAACATCGCATCGGAGGGGCGATAATGAACGCCCATGGTTTATAGACCATGTGGTGCATTCTTGTTTGGGCTTTGACGAAAATGAAGAAGGCGGCGGCGCAGGATCTTTCTTGCACCGCAAGGAACGATCGGAGTCTCAAATTCATCATCCCCCTGCAAGCGCAGCGGGTTTGCTCGTAGGCGGCGGCAATCGGAGTCTCCCCGGAATAACTCCGGAGATCCCTTCCAGCTCCTCAACGGTTTTGCTTCCCAGTTGGTACGCTTGGCATTGTTTTGAATTGGATCATTATCACTTTCCTTTAGTGTTTTTTCAAGGTCAGATCCTTAATTTGGCCAAGGATCAATACGGTTGTAGGTTGCTACGTGATAAATTCGATAGCAGGAAGAAAGACGAAATCGAGTTGGCAATGTCTGAGATTCTCAGCCACATACCAGAATTAATGGTGGATATGTGTGGTAACTACGTCTTTCAAAATCTGGTAAAGGCTGCGAATGATGATCAAATGACTCGGATCATTCTTGCATTGACTAAACACTCACTTCAGTTGATAGGAATTTGCCTCAATCCATACGGGTAAGCAAATCTTTGTTTGATTGTGATCATTTTTCTCTAACTCATGAGGATTGGGAACCAAGATTTTCCAAGAAAGTGAAATTAATTGGCGATGATTCTCGTTGCTCCAGAACTAGAGCAATGCAGACAGTGCTGGACTATGTGAGTGGCCACCTTCAGATTTCGTTAGTACTTTCTGCTCTAAGGAGGGGTGTGTTGCTCTTGTCAGTCAACTCCAATGGCCGGCACGTCATTCAGCAATGCATCCGGCGGTTCTCGAACGACCAGACCAAGGTAACATCTCCATCCACCTTCTCATCAAACTCAAACAAGAAATTAAGAAACTCCAAAGAAAATTAAGAATTACGTACTGATTTACAATATGCAATTTCATGTGTGTGTGTGTGTAGAAAAATTAATTTATTTATTTTTATTTCCTTTGACAAATCCTAATTCAACAACACTATATGAATGTTTCTGGGTTAATTTGCTTTTACACGGAGGCAATTACTAACTGCTTATGTCTACTCATGATCAAGCTTCTTGTTCAATTGCACCATCTTAATTTCTTGTGGAAGGACCATGCTAGGTACAACATATATGTATGTATGTGTATATATTTGTGCTAAGAAATTAGCAATTAATCCCCTTTCTGATGAGATAGTGCATTTAAAGAGCTTAAATTGTATTGGATTTTGATAGTAACAAAATTGATATTTCCTAGAGCTTATGCTCTTGATGGACATCAAATCTTACTAGTCCCAACTCATGATAGTTTCTAATTTATACCATCGATCTTGATGGATTTGATATCTTATTTGCTTTGCTATCAATTTAATTATGCATTGAAAGGAATGGAGTTATGTAGTCACATAATGCCAATCATGTGTAGGGTTTGAATTAATATTCTTTATAATCCCAAAATATTATGTTCCATATAATTTGGTCTGAAGCACCCTTAAATTAATTAGAAGCCTGGAGTACCTTCCTATATATATTGTCTTCCATGATCGTTTCTCAATCTTCTTTGTGACCTTCAAGAGAATGAACAAAAGAAATCAAAGAAAATCTTGGATTAACTGAAACTAAACTTGATAATATCATGCATATGCAATCAAGTAACCCTTCAATCAGTTTTCGAGCTTCAAGCTTCTGAAATTATCTATGCAACCCCGGAATAGTATTGAAGTATGTGTGATCTGCACAACTAGTGGTTGCCTTAAGCATGCATTAGTCTTCTTTATGGCTTAGAACTTAAGTGGCTTCTGCTCCACCTACCTAACTTGATTGATTCCCTGAGAAGCCTTCTCTTCTTAGCTAGGGCTTTCAGCAACAATTGAATATTATGATCTATACTGTCTTCCAATTATTTCTCTTCCTATTAGTTGGTTTAAAAATCAAAGCCAAAGGGTGATGAGTTCTTGTCTGAATAATGTTGTACTTTAGGCAATTGCATGCACTTCTATGTATGTGGTGTGTCCAGTGTGACAAATATATTTGACATTCTTTGTTAGATCTGTATCCTGACAGTTGGCACATTAATTATGACGAAAAAAACAAATATGGTTGTGTCGTGTGAATGGTGGGTAACTTAGTTGAGCGTTGATTTTGAAAAGAGAATCTCAAAATTTGTCGATTTCTCCTTTGGATACTCATTTATAACGACAAAACCAAATCTTATACTTTCTTTTTGTCGATATTACGATGTAACACCTAATCTTTATACTTTCTTTTTGTCGGTATTACGAAACAAAGTCATGTTTTTCATATTCACATGCTATATAGCAATGTCTGGAACTAATTGTTCTTATCTTGCTTATACATTATTATCAAAAATAAAAAATAAAGGAAGGCATCTTCCAATGGCTTGCAGAGTAACAGTGATAAGGTATGTAATTAGGCATTCAATTATCCATTGCTTCATTTCCTTGGTAGAAACATTCTTGAATCTGTATTAATTATCTGAGGATGACAATTTTACTTGCCAATAGAGAAAAGAAGGGAAAATGATATGTACCCTTTTGAGATATGTTGGCCATGTACGTGTCACCAAGCCATTTTTTGGCTTCTTATTTCCTAGCTTACTAAAAATGCCTCATATATACATATATATATATATGATCTTTCTACTGTTCCTAGTTTCTTTCTCTGAACTGAACCTTCTCTAGTATTGCTTCAACATGACTTGATTCATGTATAAGATTCAAAGAATGTCGATTGCTTTAGGGATAATTTATTAGACGGGATGAAGATATGAATTCAAATGGAAATAGCTAGGACTAAATGCTCTTTGGCTCCGTTTATATTTCCTGTCCTCGATCGTATTAACAACTGAATGATGGATCTTCTTCTCATCTCTTCAGACCTTTATTCTGCAGCAGGCGAAGTCTTATCTTATTTTAACTAGTGTTATGCATATGTTGAGTTTCATGCTTGAAATAAGATCTGTGTTCTACATATCTATCGCATTTGGATGTGAAGAGATAAAACCAATTGCAAACTTTTACACGGAAAAGGAAAAAAGCTGCTGTTTGATCGAAGAACTAGTGAGAAAATTCCTTTGAAATTAAACTGCCACTGTCTTCGCAGTATATTCTGGAGGAGATAGTGAAGAACTGCTTCCGCATTGCAACCAATAAAAGCGGGTGCTGCGTGCTGCTTTCATGCTTGGAGTACTACCATGGAGAATACAGAGAAGTTCTTGTGAATGAGATCATTGCAAACTCTCTATTCCTTGCAGAAGATCCTTACGGGTTTGTTAATTTAATTTTAAGCGCCCTATTTGATCTCCCCCATCCTCCATCCTTAACACAATATCTTGACATGCTTTTATCCTTGCTTTTCTTGACCTTCAGTAACTATGTTGTGCAAAACCTGCTGGCATTGAAGTCGCCTGAGATTTCCTGGACCCTGCTGAGGGAGCTTGAAGGATGTTTCGTGCAGCTCGCCAGCAACAAGTATGCCAGCAACGTGGTCGAGAAATTCCTGACAGAAACAGACGAAGAACAATCCTCGACGATCATCATGGAGTTTGTCACATGCCAGAATGTTGATTTGCTTCTTATTGATCCTTTCGGGAACTTTGTTGTTCAAGCAGCGTTGCAAGCCTCCAAGGTAATAAAGCTCATGTGTGGAATTGCTATCTAAAGATTTTGCCATTGTGATTAATCCTGCTGCAGCAGGTAGCAGTTCTAGTGGGGGCAATAGTGATGTTTATATATTCACATTCGAAGTGTGTTTGCTAGTTGTAACCTGTTCCTCATTGTTGGCGAAAGCAGGGGTTGGCCCGTGCTGCTCTTTTCAGCGTAATCCGGAGATTTGCTCCATCGATGCGTGCGAATCCCTTCGGGAGGAAAGTGATCGGCATGTACGAGAAGCTGCAGCTACAGTCGCAGTGGCATGGGAATGGCAGTTGGCAAGGGCAGGCTTCTTCTTCAGCCCGTTGGCCAAATTGAGAAACTTAGGCTTGTGGTGGTGAGAGTGACTACTACAAACGTTTATCAGCTAGAAATGTAATGGGTGCTGCTGTTTGTGAGTGTGACTTAGTCTAGAAATTAAATCTGCAGTATATATTGTTGTTGTAGTAGTAGTAGTAGTGGTGGTGGTAGTAGTAGTAGTAGTATATCCTCTCAGAGAGGACTTGCTTGTTATATCATCATAACTGGTGTAAGAGTGTCTCAACTTTACTTATAATTCCAGTAATTATGTGGAATCCATTTGTGTGTTTTGAGTTTCTGCGTGCATTTTGATGTCAGTTTTGAGATTCACCATAACACAGAAAAATAGGAAACATCAATAGATATTGTATTAAACAAGTGATTAGCTGGTTATGAAAGTGGATAGGGCTGTTGTGACGAGCCCACAATAAAAGAGGTTGGCTCCACATAACCCATATGCGTCGTGCCATGCCTGCCCGTCAAGTCGATTCATTCGGCTGGGCTGCTCGGGCATTGTGCAGGCCATCTCATGCCCGCTTAGGTTGTATGAACACGAATACGGTACAGGATACGATGAAAATCAAAAAAATCAAGACATGAGGACAAGACAATATATATATATATACACACATACACAAATATATTATGTTATTATTATTTTTATATAATTGTAAAAAAGTATAATTTATAAATTTTAATTCCACATAATTATATAAATAATTAAAATTAAATATATAAAATATAAGTTGTTTATCAAATTTTAAATATCACCAAAAATTATAAAATCATTGTTTTTTAAATTTGTTGGAACATCATTATCATTTGAAAATAAAGGGATAGATTTGTAAATTGTAATGTTCCATAAGTATCTTTAGAAAATTGTGAAGAGTTGTTAAGAGTCAGAATCAATAACGGTCGACAAGTTATAGAGACTCAAAGTTGAAGATGACGAGTTGGAGGGACCGAAAACGACGATCAAAAGACGACAAAAAGATTGGATCCTAGAAGCTTGAAAACATTTGGCAAGTTGCGGAGACTTAAATACAATGATAGGATACTTGGAGTCAATGATAAGTTGCAAAGAGGGCAAGAAAGGGGTGTGTGGCGGTGCTATTAATTTGATTTAAGATTTTATTTTTTCTTTATACTTATCAATTTCTCATATATATATATATATAGTTATAAATGATATCGTGTTCAAACATACTTGATTGAAGTGTCAAACATATTTGTTCATAATTTTCTTTTTCAATAAAATAATATATCAAATACTGTTGAAATCGTGTTAATCACAGTAACCATATTCAAAAGGACACGAAACTCTTATCTTTATCATAGACCCTTCATCTTATGAGGTTGAGGTAGTCATGTCGCATAAAAGTTTACACTTTATACTTTTCATTACTTAGTAGTACTAGTGTCATCGTGACTGATTTATCATAAATTAAAATCTATTATTCCATTTCGACTGCAAAAGTGTTTTCAGTATTTTATTTATTAATATTATTATAACATTAATATTAATATATCCAAATAGCGTCAGTCAATTAGTATCGTAGGACTGGACTTCTCTTTTTAATTTTTTATTTTTTTAGCAAATAAAAACAAAAACTAATTATGTGTGATTATTTATTTATTTATGTTTATTTTCAAAATTTTATATATACAAAAAAAAAACTTGTGTTTATTTTCTCTTCTTGCTTCAATTTTACTTAATATTTCACTCATTTAAATATTCAACAATTACCACTAATTTACTTCGTACTAAAAATGTTCAATCAATTGACTCAAACAAATCCAACAGCCTATAAACCTTGATTGTAAGCTTGCTTTTACTTTATTATTTTTAAACTATGGTATATTTTGTAACTTTAAGTAGTTTTCACCTAAATTTTGCATTTCTATGGGCCTAAGCCAAGAGGCTAAGCCTACGTACCCAATAAAAATGCTCCACTTTTCCTTCATTCATTTACTTACAGTCTCACCATTACAACAACAACTCAAAGCCTCACAGGCCCAAAGCCCAATGCTCGACTTAAGATATTTTATATATATAACAATAATAATATATATTTAAAAGAGTCCTAATTTGTTTGATAATTCTAGAACTAGAATGGACTTGTAAGGTGGGGAGATTGATCTTTTCAAATTTGAATTAGAGACGCCCCACTCCCACCTAATCTAACCCACACTCAACTACCTTACCTTATGGCCGACCCATCTCCTCCCGAGTCCCCCCCCCCCCCCCCCACATATCCTATCACCAGCCTTAGCGCCTCCTCAAATTTAAACTATAATGCTTAAATAAAATTACTTCTTTCTTTCTATATATGATCAAAAAAAGCAGCAGCAGCAGCATAAATGTAAATAAACTAATTATGTATGTATATACCAACATATTGTAAGAATTGTGGAAGGATGTGACAGTTGTGGACCAGCTTATAATTATTTTGCTGTTTATGGGCTCTAGGTATTCATTCATACAATAAACAACTGCTGCTTTATATACATCATAAACAAATCCCATCCACCACACTATAATATAAATTATAATTGTATATAGTTTAGTTTAGATTGCGAGTCAACAAAATCGCCAAGCTAGGTTGACAGTAGCTAGCGAAAGGGGGAGCCTCAACCACCTAACCACCCACATGCGAGGACCTCACCATTTCTACAATCTTTTGTTTTATAGCAAGTGTCAGTCAAAAATAAACTCATCAATAATATATATATATATGCTCCTATTACGTACTACTATATGAAAATTTTGTAAGCATATTAATACCAAATTACTGGGTTGTTTGTAATATTTAACCATTCATTTGAAAGGTAAGAAGATATCAAGTTTACATATCTGTAGATTGGTTTATTTAGAGTAATGTATTATCTTGTGATGATCTGGGGATGGTGTTGCTGTGAAGGTTTCAAGTCTGGCATTGAAGGTACGGTTGTTGATGCGTATCACATGGGAGCTGCTGATTCCTTGGGAACTTTTTTTTTGTATAGATTCCAAATGAAGAGGTTTTTGACTTGGATTACTTGTTCTTCGTCGCTTTGGTCGCACCACACCCCCAATCTCCCTATCATCATTTGTCGCATCTCTCTTGGCTCTTTCCTCTTTCTATTGCTTCCGCCAATTTCTCCTCTTTGCTTTTCAAACTAAATCCATCCATCCCTCCTTCCTTCTTACTTACATCTATGCAAACTTGTTTATTTTAACATTTCATAATACAATTTATATACTTAATAACAATTTGTGAATAAAAAAAGTTTTTATGAGATTATACTCAATTTATAACTTATTTATTTGAATTAAGCATATAACCATTAATTATCTTTTTTAAGAGTAATAAACCAAACTACATACGCTAGAACCATTCAAATATTTCAAAAATACTCTGTCAAATATGTATAATAATTTTGTTATAACCTCTTCGTCCTTTAAATATGACATGTATTTTCAAAAATCATATAAACTTGACTAAAATAATATACTTAAGACTGATGAACTCACAATAAACCTTTCAACTTAACAATGCGAGAAATTAGTATATTATCCAACCTCCATCCTTTCACGAGAACTATTTAAACTCTGATATTCCTCCTTCCTTATTACAAACTTGTTTATTTTAATATTTTATAATATAATTTATATACTTAATAACAACATGTGAATAAAAAAGGTTTTATGAAATTAGACTCAATTTATATCTTACTCATTTGAATTAGGCATGTAATCGTCAATTATTTTTTTTAAGAGTAATAAACCAAACTACATTCGCTAGACCCATTCAAATATTTCAAAAATGTCTGTCAAATATTTATAATAACTTCTTCATCTTTTAAATATGACATATGTATTTTTAAAATCATATAAACTTAATTAAAATAGTATACTTGAAATTGATGAACTCACCATAAACCCTTCAACTTAACAATGCGAGAAATAAATATATTAACCTCCTTCTTTCCACGAAAACTATTCAAACTCTGGTATCCGCTATCTTCATTATTATTATAGTCATTTTAATTATAATTATGTAAAAATATTATTATTATTATTATTATTATTATTATTATTATTATTATTATTATTATTATTATAGGTGGGCACCACTATTTTAGGGACCTCAATTTCTTTCCTTGACATACGCCACTACCCACAAAACTAAATAATTTAATAATCCCCATGCCATGCATGCAGAGAAGAAGTTAATTAGATGGAGCCTAGCTAGCTAGCCTAATTAATTAATGGGAAGCATACATGGCACCATGGTGCATGGTGGTGGAGTGATTCGGATATTATTATTATTATTATTATTATTATTATTATTATTATTATTATTATTATTATTATAGTGTCAATAGTCATCACCAATTAATCCCACAGTTACTACAATGATGAGGCCTGTGCGGGACAGGAATCATTCAAACTTGAAAGGGATCGTCGCTAGCTAGCTGCATCAATTTCACCCAATTTCTCGTGCATGCTGGCTAGCTAATTGAGCAGCCACTTATTGGAATTTAAAAGGGTGGTCGCCCAAGTCAACCGGGTTTGTTAGTTAAATCAAAAATATTATCATCTATATCAATAGAGTTTATTATTATAGCCTTTGTTCTACGTTCAGTGTTAGCATATATATTATTATTATTATTATGTACGAATTGTATTTTGGTCAATTAAATTAGATAAAGATGCCAAAGTCTCAGTCGTACAACGCAGCGGCTTGGAAAGAAGAACGAAGGAGAGAATTCAGAACGAGTTTTGAATATATATATATATATATATATATTATTATTATTATTGATTATTGGAGGAATGAGTAAAGGGGAAGAGCAACAGCAAGCAAGCGGGCGGCCGTGATGAGCGCAGCGATTGAATACAAAAGAAAAATTAATAAAGCAAAGCCAAAGCACTCCCTCCCTCCCTCTTGAGTCTCATCTCAACTCCTCCTTTTCCCTTTTGCTTAATTAAACAATGGCATCCAAACAAACATCGATCATTCTTTTTTATACTGATTAATTTCATAATATACATACATACATACATATACTACCATCATCTCAACACTTTAATTCATATTTTTACTTCTTCAATACTTCACCTAATTATTTTAGCTAAAATCTATTAAACTCTCCTCCCTCTCTCAGTATAGACTTTATATTATACTTCTGTGGAGATAAATTGAAATTTTACTTAGGTCTAGTGACTGATTAGGTTAATTATTATATTTTTCAAAATTTTCCCTATTTTTTCCCTCTCATATAATCAGTTGGTACCTCTTTTCCTCCACTTAAGAGTAAATTTGATATTTTCATTCTTAATTGACTTGTAATAATAGAATTATGTAATTATTTGAAATTAACTACGGCATTATGGTTATTGCAATATTTCAAAATTTTTTAAAAATTTTGGATATTAAAAATTAATTAAAATTAAACATAAAATGGGGTTTGCCAATAATTGTAAAAAATTATCGAGCCTTGAGAGAAATTTAAAAGGACTAAGGTGAATTTATAAGGATATCGGGTCTAAGAGTAATTCTTCAAAATTGCTCACCATTTCCACTGAGAGAAATTTAAAAGGACGAAGGTGAATTTATAAGGAAATGGGGTCTAAGAGTAATTCTTCAAAATTGCTCTAATAAGCCATTTCCATTAAGTTAAGGAACTTACTTTAAACCTAAAATTGGACCAAATTGAAACAAGGTGGGTCTAGACTAGTACTAGGAATCATAGGCGGGGTTATGAGAAACCTATGAGCCCAAGTTCGTCAAAAATTATTATGAGAATTAAAAGTTATTCAAGTCCAAAATTAGTTGAAATACATAATGAGTTAGTCAAGTAATTTATCTGTAATCTGAATAAAATTTAAATGGGCTTAGGTTAAGATAAACTAAAAGGTAGGCATCAAAGTAGGCAAACTAAGAACAAGATAATGCTTTTGAATTTCATCATTGACTCTTGAATTGAAAGTAATTGAGTTAAGAAAATTGTAGAAAAACTATTCACCAATAGGACAAATAGTTCGAGTAAATCACTTTTAGCCCAAATTTTGAGTAAATCACTTTGAATTGGATTGAATTGTTTTACCTTGTTCAAAGACGGCATGGAAAAGAACACATTGGTGTTCCTGACACCTATCTTCGACCATAGAAGAACAATATATTGAAGGTCAAAAATTAATGAAATAACCAAAAGAAATTAAAGAAACCAACAAAGTGTTTGTTGAGTAATACGTAAGCTCAATTGAATTTGAGCTTCAATAACTCAAATTTGATTATAATTAGCTACATCTTCGAGATGATAAAGAACTCTAAGAAAATCTATGAGAAATCTAAAGCAAATCAAGCCAAAAATGGCAAAACTCAGGTAAACATATGTATATGATCAAAAACTAGAATTTTGTTTGAGGAAAAATGATTATGATGGATGGACATAGTTTGATGGTGAGAGGACGACACAACTATTAACGGAGGTGACTGGGGATGATGATCGAGGTGTTAGGCAGCGACGAATAGTGGTGAAGGTGATTAGTGAGGTGATGGTGGCATATTGGGGTCACCAAACTTTACTATAAAAGTCGAGACCTTCTTTGATTTTGGATGCATTCACCAAGCGAGTGAGAATGATAACGAGAGGATAAAAATAGAGGAAACTAAAAGTTCTAGGTAACCAGAAAAGTAGATTATTTGAGAAGACGAAGTGATAGCAACTACTTTAGCATTTTTAGGTGACAAAGTGGTGCACAACAATCGATGATGTTGCAGGGAAATTCTGACAAAAAAAATGGCAATTCGAGATGGTTAAAGACTGATTAGAGTATCACCAGTAAGATAGCTTGTTGGAGATCAAAGGGGAGTCATGTGTTGTTTTTTAAAGTTCTAGCTTTTGTACAAATAACACTTCTATCCCTAAATTTCTTGGTTATTACAATTAAACTTGTTATGTTTTGTTTGAAATTTACATTTTATTATGCATGAGACTATTTAATTGTCATAAATTACATTGTATTTTTGAAATTTATGCACAAATGTGAAGTTTATAATTATTGTATTAAAACCCTTTTTTAATGGCAAACATTTATATATGATCATATAATTATCCTTTATAACTTTGTGAATAAATAAAGAGATATATCATTATAAAAAGAATGATTAGTGTTTCATTATAATTAAATCAAACAACGTAGATTCACTTCATAAATAATTAACTATGCTTATCATCTCGTTTATAATAATGGATATAGAAAAAAATTTCTTATCATGCATGTGTTCATATATCACCTAATTTTGACAAATGTGGCATAGGTGATTCAAGCACGTCTAAAGGGAAAAAGATAGTGGTCAAGTAGGAGTTAATTTTATATATCTTTATTGCATGAACTTATTGATGTTTAATAGTTGACATTACATTTCCATTAAGTTAGATCTTGACTGTGTTCCACGCTATACCATGAACTTATTGCTTGATTCTAGAATTTCATTTAATTGTTAGATCAAGGGCAATTTGGGATTTTGAAAAAAATAAAATATTTTTGGATTCGAGCATAATGTTTCAAAAAAATTTTAAAAACTCTTAGGGTGCATTTGATAGGGGTAGAAAATGAGAGTGGAATTCGTTTTCCATGCAAATTCTAAGAAATTCCATCAAACAGCTTTTATTTTTTATAGAATTCGAATTCCATCTTAGTTTAAAAAGTGAAGATTTTCCTTGAAATCAAAAAATTAGAATTCCTAGGGGTTGGAGTAAGAATTGAAATTCCATGAAATTAAAATTCTACCCCATTTTCTATTCTCCAATCAAACACACCCTTAGAGTGTATTTAATTGCATTTAATTGAAAAAGAAAATATTTTTTATTTTCTATGAAAAATAAAAATCACCACTCCTTTAGAATCATTTTTTTTTATAAAAAATAAGTCAAAACATACTTTAAAGGGTTATTTTTTTTTCTTGACATATAATTTAGTATTTTTTTATTAAAAACAAAGTCAAATGAGATTCTTAGTAAAAAATAAAATTATAAGAAATTAAGTGTTCTAAGTTATAAATTTTGAGCGATTTAATTAAAATATTTTCATAATTATGTATATATGTATATATACTACCATATATCGTCAAAGAAGTGCCCCTTTAACTGGTATTTCTAGATGGTCAACAGTTAGCTAACTATTTGTTAATGATATAAAAGTGTGTATTTTCAGGACTTAGACCACTGAAGGGTGGAATTAGGATGTAGAGGATGATAAGTGATCTCTCCGTACGTTAAACCTTTCAAATAAGTAAAGAATTATTTTTATTTTTATCATGAGTTCTTGACTAGAGTTTTTGAAAAATTAAAAGTATAGAGTATAATTTATTAGTATCTATGTTTCTTATTTAAATAAGCAATTGATTTGATATTCCTGTATTTAAATATTTTTTTATTATTTATTTTTATTTTTTTTTCTCTAATCTCTTATGTATTTCTCTTTCTTTAAATACGGTGATGAAGAATGTGACATTTACACTAGTCTTTTTCTTTTTCTTCTTTTATTCATTTCCTCTTTCTATCTCTTTCTCTTTCTTGTCTCGAACCTAGATTTAGATTCTGACAATGAACACAAATCTGAGTTTATTGTTGGTTTCTTCTTCTTCTTTTTCTTCTCCTATTTCTTTCTCCTCTTAAACCTAGATATAGGTTCATTATTGGTTTTTTTATTCTTCTTCTTTTCTTTTTTTTTCGTCATCATTATCATCATCTTCTATTTATCTTAACAATGAACCATATCTAGGTTCATTGTCACACACTGACGATGAACCAAGATTTGTTGCATAGTTTTTTATTCTGTTTATCTTATCTCTCTCTTGAATCGAGATGTGATAAACTCAGATCCAGTTTCATTGTTACACACCAAAGAAGAACCCAAATCCATCACCAATTTTGTTTTCTTCTTCTTATTTTTTTTTTCTCTTCTTTTTTTGTTCGTCTTATCACTCTTTTTCTTCTCAAATCTGGGTTCATCGCTAGCGTAACGTCGACACGAAACTCATCGAATTTATTGTTGGTGCTAAAAATGAACTCAATTGCTGGTGCTAGCGATGAACTCAGTGAGTTTCAAATGGATTATTTTTTTTTTTTAATATGAAAAAAAATGAGAGAGAGTAAATGATAAATTAGTTATTTTATTCTTTATTTATCAGTAGGAATAGTGATTGTCATTTTTCAAATGTTAGGAGGTTTCTTACAATTTCTGTAAATCTCAAGGGTGTTCTTTGAAATTTACCCTTTTATTGAATCTAAAAATTTATAATAGTTTTATTTAAATTTATAATTATTTTATCTATATTTAATAATAAATTGATAAATTAATTTTAATTTATAAAAATCATTTATGAGTAACATTTATGTTTGCTTTTGCTTCTGCCATTGTCCTATCTCTCTCCTCTACCACAAGTGGGATAATAGGGTTGGTTGCAAAGGTGTGGTGTCTATTTTTCAATTTAATCTTTATATATATTGTCTAACTTTACAATCTTGTCCTTTGATATTTAATTATTGTAAACAAATTATTATTTTCTTTTCACCAATACTTTTTTAGAGAGAAAAAAAAAAAGGAAGACAATTTAAAAATATTAAAACCCTAACAGAGAATCATATCACAACACCAAAATGAATGGTTCCTTATTTCATAATAATATAAGATATATAGCTGTTTGGAACATTAAGTTTAAGGGTCCACCATAGACCATACCATGAGATTACAAAGATCTTTGATGTTTATGATTGACGTACTACGTACCTTGCTTCTACAACAATCAACCTCTAATCTTGCTTATGCATTTCACTCTTTTCCTTTTCTCTTTATCTATCAAAGCTACTACAACGTAAAAGCAGCCAAAGCTGTGCATGTCTGAGGAATAATCGACTCACCAACCAAAGGTGGTGGTGGTACTGTATTAATTGGAGAGTTCCATAATATACTATCCTGTAGGCTTGAGTTTTAATTTTATGCATTAATCTTTAGATGGTTTTAGAAGTTAAAAAATTTCAGAATTTAGGTATAAAGACTCAAAAGTAAAGTTGTTAATGAGATTCTTTCCAATAGGGTATGAAACTAACTAAATATGGGGTTAATTACATCAATAATCACTCAATTTTGTATTTTATTTTTGTTCGAACACTGAACTTTAAAATGTTATTCATTAGTCATTGATATTTCAAATTTGTTACTAGTTAGTCACTGAACTTTAAAATATTATCTGTTAGTCACTAATATTTCAAAATTGTTTCTCATCCGTTACTTGTGAACTTAAAATTAAATGACTAATGAGTGATGAGTTAGAAACGATTTTGAAATATTAATAACTAACAGGTAATATTTTAAAATTCAGTGACTAACCAGTAACAGTTTTGAAATACCAGTGACTACTGATAACATTTCAAAATTTAATGATCAAACAGTAACAAAATGTAAAATTGAATGATTATTGGTGTAATTAACCCTTAAACATGCCACCCACAAAAATCTATAGTATTTTTCCCTTTTTTACGAATTTCTAAATAAAGTAATACTAGTTGACTAGTAAATTTCATCACGATTTAAGTCATTCTTATAAAGCCCTTTATATTTACATTTTGGGTATCTGTGTTTTGTTTTTCTTTCAAACATATCTTGCAAGAAATTCACCATTTTTTTTGAAAAAAAACCCAAAATACTAAAGAAAATGTTTATAACAATATTTAAAAGCACAGAGGTCCACCAATTATAATTTTGTTTGGAATTTAATGACAAAAGAAAAGAAGCTTAATTTCTCTATAGCTAGTATATGTTAATAATATATATGTGCGTGTTAGTATGAAAAGTTTAAAACGCTTTCTTTGTGTGTAGTTGGCACGCTGAATTTATTTGTATTATCATAATTAGATGTTGCTCACAATCACAATGATGACAATAGATAGAACAATTCATGGCCCTTACAAGATGCCAACCATTTGGTAATGTTTATTATTGGCAACAATAACCCACATATACTTTTGGACCATTGGCTGTCTATTCCTTCAAGCCTGGCCTCACTATCAACTTCTCCTTCTTGTCATTTTCACGTTTGCCAGAAAGAAGAAATCACTGAAAATATCCCCCCAACAAAAGAATCAAAATTTCTCTTGAAAATTCTACTACAATAATACGACTAAGATTCTCTTGGAGACTAATTAAGAATTACAAAATTTGTGGGATTAATGTAATGTATATTTTCGTGTTTGAAAGTAGAAATAAAATAGCCACCTCACGCTTGTTTGAAATTGTGATCGATGGGAAACTAACTAAGTTGTAAAAAAGTATTTGATATATTTATCGAGATGAGTTGAATTATGGGTGAACATAGAATTAAAAATAAGTGAAAATTTTAATAAGTTAAGTTGATAGAATTGTGATTTTAATAAACACGAGACATACTGATTTTAAAAATAAAACTTAATTCAACTTACTCCCAAAGCCAATCCTAAACGACACTAATCATTAGAGATTTAAGTTTGAAAGTTAAAAATTTAAAGGAAACTTTATAATGAAAAGGGTAAGTGGATGAATTATTAACATCTTTAATCAAGCAATATCCCTATCCCTAGTGAAAATTATTAGGAGTCACCTTCTTATCAAGCAAAAATCAAAATAAAATCATTTTGTGGGTACAAATTGTGTTATTAAATTAAAAAAAAAAGGACTAATAACGATATTAATAATAGCTTCTCCATGATCTTAAGAATGGTTTAATAAATTGAGTATAAAATTTAAGATTTAGGGCTCTCAAGATCATTTGTATTGCCTTGCCATATATAGATGTGATATGGATGTGAGACCAAATATTTCTAATTCCAGCAAAGCAAGCATTGAATGTTGCCAATAAATGCCTCAAATCTATGAGAATCACACTTCCGATTAAAAATAGGTGTGATTTAAGAAAATTAATTTAAAAAAATCATAATTGAGTTCGACGAATCAATTAACATCAGAGTAAACATACATAAAAAAATATATATTATTTATTATAATTACACTTTCAATTGTTAAAAAATTACCATAACATAATTAATGTATAATCGTGACTGATAATTATATATATAATATTAGTTTTGTATTGTACTATTATTATAATTTTTTTTATTACTCTTGTATTGTGTGGTGGTTTCCATATTCTTATTTCAATTGTTAGATTTGTTGAAGTCAATTTTAATATAATTATATAATCATTAATTTAAGTATATATTTTTAATTTTGGTCATTAAATTTGTGAATTTATGTGTGTTGTCTGCTCCATTCTTTGTCTTAATAAAAATAAGATATATGATTAATTGGTTATTATGAACATAATTATAAAAATCTAAAACTAATGTCATTATAATTACAATAATAATAATACTCGGATACTTGGCAAGCTGAGGCTGATGCCATACATCATCATGTCATGTGAAGTGAAGTTATTTTATACTGAGAGAACAAGGTGACTGTGACATATGAATGAATAGATGATGGTATGGCATGCAGTACGTGTGCGTATATATATGTATGTATGTATGTATGTATAGGCATGAGTGTATTTCATATAAAATAATAATAATAATAATTAGTAATAATAATAATTAATAAAGAAGGAAAATATTTTGCTTGGGAAAAACGGCATGCCTGTCTGCTCCTTTAAGTTGCTTTTCTTGCAGCAGCAGCAGCAGCAGCAGCGGCAGGGGCAGAGAGGGGGATTGGTTTCTTTTGTCTCTCTCACTTCTTTGGCTTGCCTTCGAGTCCATTCGCATGGAGAGAAAGCAGCAGGGCTTCTTTTCGGCGGTGAGGGGCCTGTCCCCGGGGAGGTCCAGGGGCCGCAGTCCCTCCAGGAGCGTCTCTCCTGGCTCCGGACTTCTGCGGCGGCGGAGAGGCGGCAGCGGCGGTCACCGTGCCCCGCCTACGGAGATCCTGATCTCGAGATCTGGTAGCCTGAGGCCGGCGGAGGCACTTTCGCCTCTGAAGGAAGGGCCCGATCCCGACGGCCCCGACGCCGGCGATTCCAGGATGGAGCGGTGGGGCCACTGGATGAAGGGCCAGCTCTGCAGGGCTCCTTCCGTCTCCGCCTCCTCCTCTTCCTCCGCCGCCTGTCAGCGCTCCGATCTGAGGCTTCTGCTCAGCGTCTTGGGTGCGCCTCTCGCCCCCGTGCACGTTAGCAACAACGACCCCTTGCCTCACCTCAGCATCAAAGACACCCCCATTGTTAGTCCTCCTCTTCTTACTTATAATTCATTCTTCTATTTTGTGGGTAAAATGCAAATACAAGGGTAGCCTACATTCTTGAATGTTTCGGGGAATGTTTGATGTTTAGGTTTCCATTCCAATTAAATATATATATATATACATGTGTATATATATTTATATATATATGCTTGCTCAATTTGTTGATTTACTTGTGCAATCTGTTGATTCATTGAAATTTCTGTGGGACTGTGACTGCAGGAAACTTCGTCGGCTCAATACATACTGCAGCAGTACACAGCAGCCTGTGGAGGGCAGAAGCTTCAGAACGCGGTTCTGAACGCTTATGCAATGGGCAAGGTGAGGATGTTAGCTTCTGATATAGAGACGGCCACAAAGGTCATAAAGAACAAGAATTCCTCCAAGGCTGCCGAGTCCGGGGGCTTTGTGCTCTGGCAGATGAATCCTGATATGTGGTATGTGGAGCTTGCTCTTGCTGGTAGCAAGATTCATGCCGGATGCAATGGAAAGCTCGTCTGGCGGCACACACCATGGCTCGGTCCTCACGCCGCCAAAGGCCCTGTTCGACCCTTGCGCCGAGCTCTGCAGGTATAAGTGTGTAAGAAATAGAAATAGAAATGACCGGTAGCCTCTTTTTCACGTAAAAACATTTATTCTGCCTATGACCCTGATCCTAATCAACTCACTGTATTGGCCATATTATTGGGAAAAAGGATGCTAAAACTTTGTGTCATTGAGTCATAAAAGTTATGGCCATAGATAGAATAGAATAAGCTACATACTAGAGTAAAGGCTTGATGTTTGATGAGATTTGACGACTAGTCTACCTGCAGGGTCTCGACCCAAGAACCACTGCAAGCATGTTTACTAATGCGAGATGCACAGGGGAGAAGAAGATCAATGGAGAAGATTGTTTCATCCTCAAGCTTTGTGCTGATCCGCATACTCTGAAAGCCAGGAGTGAAGGGCCAGCTGAGATCATAAGGCATGTTTTGTTCGGCTATTTCAGCCAGAAAACTGGGCTCCTTATGCACTTGGAAGACTCTCACTTGACTCGCATCCAAACGAATGGAGGTGATGCTGTGTACTGGGAGACTACAATCAATTCATTTCTTGAGGATTACAGGCCTGTTGAGGGGATCATGATTGCACACTCTGGCCGGTCAGTTGTAACCCTGTTCAGGTTTGGGGAGACGGCCATGAGCCACACAAAAACCCGGATGGAAGAAGCATGGACCATCGAGGAAGTGGCGTTCAATGTTCCAGGCCTCTCGGTAGATTGTTTCATCCCACCTGCTGAACTAAGATTCAGCACTATGAGCGAGGCCTGTGAACTTTCCCATGGAGAAAGGATAAGGACTGCTGGGGCAGCTGCAGCAGCTTATCAAACCAAAGTTGCAACACTGGAGAAACGTGACGAGAAGATGAATAACATTGTTTTGAAGATGGATATTTAGGAATGTGGCAGATTTGAGCAGCAAATATATATCCTAGAATACTAGCTTATCATCGGATGAAAACACTTTTTACGTCTTTTGTGATAAAATGGCTACTGAGGAGCTCAGCTGATTGAGAAATTTTGAAGCTGGACGCAAGTCCCTTAGAATTTTTGTATATAGTGCAATGATTTGCCAATTAAGTTGTTGGAACCTGGCTAGAACCTTTTTATATTCTCAATCAGAAGTTCCCTGCTGGTGGGTTTCTGTAGGAATGGAGATAAGGTAGAGTTTTTGTTTTCTCCAATTTGCTTTTTGATGCATATATGTGGTGTAGCTTTGACATATCAGATCCACCTTTGTAAATTGTCTTGTCTTCTTTGAAGATTTAGCTTCATTGCTATAGAGGATGATGATAATGATGCTTACAACTTCTCCTGTACAATTAAATTCTCATGCAAAATCAATCATCCATGGATTGGCTTGAAACACAATGCCTTTTATTCAGTTTACTTGGTGCAGTACAAATTCAAGACCTCAAATCCTGCAGGTCTTTAATTTGATCAGAATTATTGTTATGGGTGATGGTCATTGTCTTTCTTTTTCTTTCTTTCCCACTTTCTTTTTCTCTTTCTTTTTCTGCCGAGAAAGATGCAAGCTTATCATGGGATTCCATCATATATTATGAGTATTTGTTGGAAGAATAAACATGCTTGTATGTATATATAGAGACATTCATTTGGGTGGATTGTTCGTGTACATGGTTGCCTCTGAAAACTTTAGAACATGACAGACAAGAATTTGTCAAGACAATTCAGGCTCAGGCTCAATCATGTGAGGTTGGTTTTGAGTACTCTCAATATAATCCATATATATGATTGAGATACTAGTTTTGAGTCCTATAAATAGTCAATACCACCTATGGGCCTGCTTCTTCCTTTTCTCTTATGAACAGTTGTGAGTGTTTCCTAAGAATGTGATAGTAGGGCTTATGGGTTGGGTGGGTGCAATTTCTTACCTATAAATCACTGTTACAAGGACCCACCCCAAAGCTCCATATGGCGCCAACAATCCCACTTAATTTTATCTATTATTATTATAGCTATAAAAGATTCATATTCATAAAAAAATATGAGACTTAAGTTGTTCAATCATCTATATATATATATATTATCCTTCTGGTCTTCTGCTGTAATTTTCAAGGTTCGCCCACTTTTCATTAGATGGGCCAGAAGTTGCAGCCCAAGTGGTTGGGCTTTGTACATCTGATTGGACCAATTCAGCCCGCTTTTAGTTATATTATAATAATTATTAAAACAGCATCAAAGCATGACTCACTAAATAAATATTCAAATTTCATCATTACATTATAAACACAAAATTAATCAAAATTTTCAGATTTCATCATCAAAACATATACAAATAATTTTTGACATAAACCTTTAATACTTTCTTTCTTTACTTTTCATTTTTTATTCACAAAGATTATTATTTTTTTATTTTAACACTATTAAAGAAATGAAATCTATAAAAATGGTAGGCTATATATATAGTTTTGATTCAAAATTAACCCAACCAGTTTATTTGGTTTTACTAATTTAATCCCTTTCTTAAATCAAGTTGATATGCTGATTCCTTTACAATTCAATTGGCCAAACTTTATCTGATTTTAGTAACTATATATATGGTTAAGTGTGAAGAATTGTTTTTATTTTAAAATATGTTGAAAATTGTTGGAAAGAACATGAGTTCAATTGTTATATATATATATATATATATATATATATATAACATAATATAGCGTTATTACTGATATTATTACTGTACATATTAGAATACTATGTATGTAATATCATTGTTATACAATTGACAATATTATCAATTCAATATTTACAGAAAACAATATTTATAACTTTACTATAATTTATTAATAATGGTAATATTATTACACTATTGTTCATAGTTATTAATATTGTTTAGTGGTGTCAATATTAATAACTACCAACCCAGCAGACAACTTCCTTCCCAAGTGGAGCAGATCAAAAACTCATATCTCTCTCTATCTCTCTCTGCGTGCTCCGTATGGACAGACAAACCATTTTCACACTTACAAGGGTTGCTCAACACAAGTCCAAGAAGGATGGTGGTGCTCATTTGTAAATCTTGTCACAACCCACTTTCCTGGCTCCTCAAACTTCACCAAGAATGTTGCATTGCAACCCTCTTGTGCACTAGGTTGTGGTTTCCTATATGTTCTAATAGAGCCATGATTATGAGAAAAACCTTGCTTGTAAAGTCCAAGCCTACGTGCAAGTGTTCTCTCATCAATTCCTAGCTAACCACGTATTAGTGTTGTGTGATCTTATGCTACATTTGGATGATATTTGACGGACTTATTTTATGCATTTATTGTAGTTTTGTATAAATCTATAAAAGATAAGATTTTCTTCATTCATATTTTCTCTAATTAATTATATGAATGAGTCACTAGATCTTTTTTGTGAGAATCTTATTCTCAATGTATTGAAACTATGTGATAGAATTCTCTAGTAATAGAGCTTCTTAAATTATTTTTAGTTCTTAAATTTTTTGGATAGGGATTCCGATTAATCGAATGTGGACTAATACAGGGGTTACTACCTCATTCAATACGAGAATACCGATAGGAAGATAGTGTGTCACGCGTCACATGACATGACATGACCCTAATAAACTTGTGGGTGGTCGTTAGGGGATGATGTAACACCTCGCTCCCACTTATGAGTGTTACTCGTGAATAATCAACTAACTATTCACTTGTTAAGACAATAATGAAGAGACGGACTATGTTTCAATGAGAAACGCCTTAAGTGGGAATTAGGCTTCGCCCCTCCCTTCGCTCCACTTAAGGATTCAAGAGAAATATCAAAAGACCTCGCAGAACTAAATCCGAAACTTTGGTGAAGTGTCACCCTTCCCTAACTCTTAATGAAGAGCCAAGGATGACATTTCTCAGGACTCGACAAAATCAAGCAAAACCACTCTCAGTTTACTAAAATATGGCATAAGGTCTTAATTATTAAAAAATAAATTTTGATCCAATTATTAACTCATTTTTCTCATTCTAAATTGCCATAGAAAATGTTTGGGTTAATCTCTTTTAAAAAAAATTTAAACAATTTTTTCCGTAGCCAAACCTCCATTTATTTTCATTTTTATCTATTCCAAAATACACCAAATTTCCAACTTTATGAAGTAAATTTTTGAAATTCAAACATCAAGTTTTCTCATCTATTTCCCAAAACTCAAGGAAAATACTCTTTTATTTTATTTTCAAAGATATAGGAATTTTTCTAGAAGTACCTCAAATTTACCTTAATTTAATAAATATTTTGGAGGCTCGGACCCCTATTTATTTATTTATATAAACTTATTTTTATTCCAAAAATTATAGGAATATAAAAAAATTAAAAAATATTTTAAACAGCATTAAAAGGCAGTAGTAGCCACTGACCGCGCCTGTCGCACGCGCGGGCCGAGCCGGCCTCTGGTCGCTCTTACTCGCATAGGTCGCCTGCCTCGCGCGGCCATGCCCCAGCTATGCTAGCTCGACTGCCACCCCATTTTTTTTTTATTCCATACATTCAAGAATTTTAATTTACAAAAATTAAAACATAAGCCCTTACATTCACCCATAAATAAGATCATACCACCCATAAGTTGATTCACGCAACATACACCAAATTAGGATACATATTCAAGTTTAAATTTCATCAAACTCTTAAACACCATTACAAAATATGAAAACTACACAATTAGTCTTCCATATTCATAGCCCTCACCCCTTCTAAAATGTCATTTCCCTTTGAGCTTTCACCACTTACAAAGAGGTCCAACATGACCTTATGAGTTAATGCTAAGGGTGTAATGCAAAGAAAATGAGAGCATAAATAATCATGTAATGCGAGATGTAATCCAAATATAGGTAGTCCTCATAGTCTTCACAACCTTTTAAGGTGGAGACTTCAACTAACCCCCTTTTCCCAACTCCTAGTCCTCCTTATGGCCAAAGGTCCACTAGAGTACACAAATACATATTTCTTCCGAACACATGAAATTAATAACAAACATTTGCTAAACATGCAAAACCGCCACCCATGGGGTCATCCCTTACCTTAACTCTTTGATATTTTTCAAAAGTTTGCTTCCAAGTACTTCTTGCTTCCAATAACCTAAAGAGAATTTCTTCGTACATTATAGGATTTCTAAGATTAAGAGATGAGAAGGATTAAGAAGACTTCTTCTTTTCTTTTCTAAGAAAATCAAGTGCAAGAATCTTACCTTTCTTTTTCTTCTTCTATTATTCTTCTTCTTCCTTGCTCTAATTGTACTCTTAGCCAAGAAATTTGGCCTTCTTTTCCTTTTTTCTCTTTATATTACCTCTCTTTTCCTATTTCTTTAATTATTTTCATTCCAAGATTTAATCTAAACCCTTGGATTTTATTTGTTTAAGAGAATTAATCTCCACCCTTCACTACAAGCACAATCCATGTGCTTAATAAACTTTTAATTTCATCATTTGATCACATAGGATTCAATCTCTACTATTGAGAAGAAACACAATCCTTGGTAAAAAAAAGTTTTAATCTATCCATGAATTTAAAATGGAGATTGAATCTCTACCCTTCAAAGAAATACGATCCATGTGCTTAAAGATAAAACAATCTTAGCCCTTGATTCCTACCCAAGAGTTATCCCAACCATACATTCTAATCCTTTAAAAAATTAATTTTAATTATATTGGCAATCCATACCAATTTTTAAGATTCATTCATGGCCCTTGTGTAATACCCCATGTTCGTATAAGGTTGTCACGTAATTTCGATGAGTTTAGAATACCGAAAAATTAGATTGATAGCAGTTATAAGTACTGAATCGACTGCAGGGAATGCCTCGGAGTGAAATTGTCTAAGGAAAATTATATGGTTTCGATGAACGTTTCGAGATAAAATTTATAGTATCAAAAGAAATTGGATGGGGAATGATTTTTGGTACAGTAAAAATGCAACTGTTAGTTTAACTGCAAAATCGAATTATTGTAGGAGACTCCCAAAAAATCAACGGAAACCTAGGGGGGCTCCGGTTTTGAATAAAGATCAACCCTTCAGTGGTTTCGGGATGAAACGACAACCCGGTGAGGATACTGGGACAGAATCGTCTTTATTGAGTAAAGCCTAGGTTATTAATTTTGCGTTTTCGGTATTGAAATGTAATTTAATTCAGTGTTTGAGGGTATAATTGAAATTACGGAGTTGCCGAAGTGATATTATGATAAAATTGAGGATTTAATGTGTATTTTTTCTATAATAATATTAGTGTAAAATATATATGTATATATATAAATATGTGTTATATATGTATATTAATGGTTGTGCGCGTATGCGTGTGAGGCCATCTTCTTGGTCAAAATTTTGCTGCAAATTTGAAAAGTATGGTAGTGAGATTTGAGGGAATAGCAGCAAAATTTGTAGAGATTTTTCTGATGGGCGTGGTGGGCAAGCATTCAACAGTGATATATATATATATATAAATGTATATGGGTGAAGTGGTGGCCAAAGCAGTGGGTCTATAAATTGGATGGATTTTGGTCGATGGAAAGTAACAAGCAAGCGAGAGAGAGCTGGTTCATGAGGGTGGCTGGAGGCAATCACCCCTAGCCGTAAGCTCCAAGCGGCCATGGTCGACGCACAACAAGCAACAACAACAACAGGAAGGCAACGCGGGCGACTGGTGGCGACCGAGGGTGGCCAACGAGGTTGGTGGCGGTGAGCCGAGGCCTAAGAAGCGTCCGGAAGCAGCAAAACTGCGACCATGGCAACCATGGCCACAAGCTCTAGTTGCAGCAGGGCCGCACCAGCCGTGACCAACGGCGGCTGCGAGCAGCTCTGGCGACAGTGTGGCGGTCGACGAGGGCGGCAGCAGGTTGGAAGGCACATAGGCGGCGGTGGGCTTGGCTCTGTTCCAGCGCAGGCGAGAGAGGGAGAAGAAGAAGAAGAAATGAGGAAAAGGAAGAGAGAGGAGGAAGAGAAGAAAAAAAGAAAAAAATTAGAGAAAAATACTAGAAAAATCCTGAAAAATAGGATTTGGGGATTTAGTAATTTTTTGGAGATTTTGGCAAGAAAAATGGTTCGAGCACGCATTTCGAGGATATGACACGCATATCGATGAAGCCAAAGATGCTAAGTTAAGGTAAGTAAAATTTCTTAGAAAATTTTAGAAATTCAAGAATATTATTTTATGTATTTTCATAGTGAAATATTTGAGAAAATATTTTAAAAATATTCAGTTTGGATTTATTGACGAAAAATAGAAAAAAATAGATAAAAAAATAAAGAAAATGCAAGAAATTATGAAAAATAGGTCTTGGATGCTTATTTAAATAATTATGGTGATTAGGATGCTTTGTGGCTTAAGTTGAAGTGGCTGGTGTAAATTTTGAGGTTAGCACACAAATCGAGGTGATGCACGTATTTTGAGGCAATGCACGAATATTGAAATAAGCTTGAGAAGGTAAGTGGTACTTCCCAACTGGATTTAGTTTATGAAAAATATTTAGTTTATAAGTGATTTATGTTTCAAATCCTAATCCTCAAAAATGCTTTCATCATATCGACATACTCTGATATGTATTCATCACGTAGACTGCATACACGACATGCTATGAAATGCATATGTAGACGTTAATATCATTGATCACGCACATTGTGGCTGTAGGGAGTATGAACTGGCACCGCTGCTTTACTAAGGGTGCACCTATACACCCTGGCTTCGAAAGAGGTGGCTGTAAAAATGATAGGTAGCATGAGGGGTACAGTTGACACCTACGATGAGTAAGACATTGCATTCATGCATGAAATATGTTTTCTGTACCCTTACTTAGCTTATTCATCATCTAACTTGGGCTTTGGCCCTGAAATATTTAAACGTTCTAGATAGAGATTGTAACAGATACGAGGATGAATGAGGCATGAAATAACAATTAGCAGAGTGTATGATAAATGAAATGTATGTAATGTAGCCCCTGTATTTAAGTTCTGCTACTTTGAATTCTAGATGTTTTGAAAACATGAGGATGTATAAACTTATTTAGGGTAAATGCTTTGTATTAAGTTACGTTGAAAAACGATGATGTAAGAATTAATTTATGATCAATGTTAAGGTATCAGGTTCGATCCTTGTTTCCGCATTTGATGTGTATGATAATTCTTTTTCGAGATTAATTAATAGATGAAGATTGTAACAGATATGAGGATGAACGAGGCATGAAATGACACTTAGCAGAGTGCATGATAAATTAAATGTAGGTAATGTAGCCCCTGTATTTAAGTTCTGCTACTTTGAATTCTGGATGTTTTGAAAACATGAGGATGTATAGCCTTATTTAGGGTAAATGCTTTGTGTTAAGTTACATTGAAAAACGATAATTTAAGAATTGATTTATGATAAATGTTAAGGTATCAGCTTCGATCCTTGCTTCTGTATTTGATGTGTATGATAATTCTTTTTCGAGATTAATAGATGGAAATTCTGGGATAGATACGAGGAAGGATGTGATTTAGGATTAGTTTGAAAGAAAAAAATCATTGTCCCAAAATTGTATCAAATTATAACGTGCCTGAGAAAGTGGGGCATTACAGTTGGTATCAAAGCTTAAGTTTAATGGAAGACTTAAGTGACTCTGATGTAGTTGATATCGGAGTTAAATCCTATTTGGAGATTAGGAAATAGCAATTTGGAGACTTAAGAGGATCCGATATTGATTGACCCAGTCAGTAGGAACCCCAAGTGGAGGCTTAGGGAAAACAGACTAATGATTTGGAAGACGAAATCTCTATTTGGAGATTCGGGGATTGTCGGTTAAAGGCTTAGAGGTTATTGGATTTGAGTGTTGTATAGTAGAAGTGCATGTCTAGGAAAGTTCTGGCTAAGGAAAGACTTAGTATTTAAGTGTATCCATTTGTGACCCACATTTCTTTCCTAAGAGCTTACCTAGTGCACTATTCACAAACAGACACTATTCCAGTATACGGTAACTATTCTCAATGAATAGTAGAAGCCTGGTGAAAGCTAGTACAAGCCGAATGATCTAGCTATTGAAGTTAGGATCCGTTGATATGATTCGGGTGTAGGGTTGACTCGGTAACCATGATTAAGAATCCAAGAGATTCAAAGACTGTTAATTAGAGATCATTAGTTGAAATCCTTACGATGAGTGATAGGATAACTGGTAGTTATCGAGAACGATCGAGTCAAGAATGATTAGTTTGATATGACATGGCTAAGCTAATGAGTTAGGATCAAATGATAAGTATTTTTGAGGATCATGTAGTGTCTCGGAAATGAGATGTAAAGATCAGGGATCCAACAAATTAGGTCAAGCGAGAAGCCGAAGATGGCCAAGTGATGGCATGTTAGTACATCAATTGATGAGCTTGCAGTGGTACAACCGTTGTGACTCGCAGGAACAAGATAAAGAACCCTAGCAGCATGGCGACACTATTGGTGCAGTGTTCGCAGTGACAGATCTGGAGCTAGGGACCCTTGTGCAGAGGGCTGATGGATGGCTTGCGATAAGGTATGGGAAACTGTTAATCGAAGCATCATAGCAAACTGCATGGAAGACGATCAGATGCTAAAGATCTAAGACAATCTAATAGGGTTTGTACCTTATATGGGTCTAAGTCCCAATAGTCTAGATGCGAGGTGTGCCACTAGCTGTGATTAATTGAGGTTGGAAGCCTAGGGAATCAACCCAAAATGAGATCAATTGAATATGGACCGAGTGTCCTATTTAAAATTGCATCGGGAGTTCGTAGTCATCTTGGGAGAGGGTGACATGACGAATAATGTGAGGCTCGAGGAATAGAATGAAATACGAGAGTCAGTGGATTCTCAGTAAATGAGATTTCAAGTAGTCCAAAACCCTGACGATGAGTAGTGAGATAACAACCTCGGTTCAAAGTAGAGTCCGGGTACCTAAAAGGAAATAGTTGCTTGTTGGTCATATTGACCCTAAGAGAAGATGATGAGAAATCTAGTTAACAAAATTTATGACTACGGTTTAGTATGGCAAGTAGGCTTGGGGATTCGAAAGTCCGTGAGAAGAGGCACGGGAATAAGTTACGCCTTGTGCCTTGCATGGGGACCTAAATCGTTATTTAAGGTTTAAAGCATCATTCGGTAAAGAGTCCTTGGAAGTTTTGAGGATCGATTGTTTATAAGAAATGATTGGAACCAGGTAATGAATAGAGATCTTCAAAGATGAATCGATTTGGGATTTTTGAGAAATTTCCCTAAGGATTGAGAATGTAAGGGTCGTGATAAGACTTTAACGTTTTTCAAGAAAAGATTTGGAAGGTCCTTGGGTAATATCGTTAAGGAAATAGAGATTGATTTTCTAAGCTGTGAAAGTCATGATTCAATGTGAATCAGAGTACCATGGGAGACGTAAGTACCTACCCACTCCAGTTAGCGGGATGGTTACGGATTGATGTCTTTGAGAATCTTTGGCATAATGGAGAGAATCAAGTAATGGCAAATGTGCCAGGATGACGAGTCACAGTAGGAGAAGCTGCAGACCTAAATCGATTAGAGATATGAGATTTTCGATTCTCGTATGACTAGACGATTAGTCTAAGTGGCCTAGTAGGCAAATTGGAAGATGTATTGCTAAGTGATGTCAACAAAGGTATGGAAAATAAAGAGGCTGTAGATATGTGGTCCAGGTGCATGCGATTAGTGAAAACTAATAAGCAAGAGAAATGGTAGGACGTATTCCCAAAAGATTTATTGGGACTATTTCTTAAATGATGAGTCTGAATTTGCCAATGATGGCTTGAAATTATTGGATATTGAGCTATGTGTGGACTCAGAGGTTAGAATAGTATGAATAAAGTTGATAACACTATTGTCAAGACGATTAAACATTAGAGTTAGGGAGCAACTCTAGAGATTACGAGTTAGCAAGTGAATTTGTACTACGGTTGACTAGAAGTCAAAAGAGCCGATGGTCATATGCGAGGAAAGTAATCAAATGATTTCTTTATGGTAAAGTATGATTATAGTTAATTGGCATGAGATGGTGCCTTAAGGATTGAGCATGATTAAAGTTAGTTAAGGATTAATTCAAACAAATTTGAGAATCAAATGATTAATCTGATGTTATAAAATGTTATTTGAGGATCAATTTGATAAAAGTCAAAGATATATCAAGATTAGGGACTCTTGTGTTAAGGTTGGAAGATTATCAAAGCATGATTGATTAGTTCAAGATAAATGACGTCGTAGGAAATCGAAATTAAAGAAATGTCGTGATTAAGGATATCGATTGGATGATTTAGTGAAAAGCAAATTGAAATTTATAGCGTGGATATGAGAGTTATGGGCTCATTTCGACGATATGGGTACTGACTTGGATAGGAGCTCGAGTTGAGACTCGCTAACCAAGGATGGGATTATGCGGTTGTGAGTTTTCAAAAAGAAATTTGAAAGGCATGCATAGCTGACAAATGTACTTACCTAGGGATTAATGAGCATGGTCAGCTCAAGGGTTCTGGTTTTGAGATTTAGAACATATGGAAAATTTCGAGGACGAAATTTTTGTAAAGAAGGGAGAATATAATATCCCATGTTCGTATAAGGTTGCCACGTAATTTCGATGAGTTTAGAATATCGAAAAATTGACTTGATAGCAGTTATAAGTACCGAATCGACTGCAGGGAATGTCTCGGAGTGAAATTATCTAAGGAAAATTATATGGTCTCTATGAATGTTTCGAGATAAGATTTATGGCATCAAAAGAAATCGGATCGCGAATGATTTTCGGTACAGCTAAAATGCAACTGCTAGTTTGGCTACAAAACTGAATCATTGTAAGAGACTCCCGAAAAATCAAAGGAACCCTAGGGGGCTCCGATTTTGTATAAGGATTAACGTTTTAGTGGTTTTGGGATGAAATGACAGTCCGATAAGGATATTGGGACAGAATTGTCTTTATCGAGTAAAGCTTGGGTTATTAATTTTACGTTTTCGGTATTTAAATGCAATTTAATTCAGTGTTTGAGGGTATAATTGAAATTACGAAGTTGCCCAAGAGATATTATGATAAAATTGAGGATTTAATGTGTATTTTTTCTATAATAATATTAGTGTAAAATATATATATGTATATATATAAATATGTATTATATGTGTATATAAACGGCTGCGTGCGTGTGCGTGTGAGGCCATCTACTTGGCTGAAATTTTGCTGCAAATTTGAAGAGTATGGCAGGGAGATTTGAGAGAATAGCAGTAAAATTTGTGGAGATTTTTCTGATGGGCGTGGTGGGCAAGCATTCAATAGTGATATATATATGTATATATAAATGTATACGGGTGGAGTGGTGGCTAAGGCAGTGGGTCTATAAATTGGATCCATTTTGGCCGATGGAGAGTAGCAAGCAAGCGAGAGAGAGAGAGAGAGAGAGAGAGATGGGTCGTGAGGGTGGCTGAAGACAATCGGCCATAGCCGCAAACTCCAAGCAGCCATGGCCAACGCAGAGTAAGCAGTAACAACAATAAGGAGGCAACGCAGGCGGCTGGTGGCGACCGAAAGTGGCCGGCGAGATTGATGGCGGCGAGCAAAGGCCTGAGAAGCAGCCGAAAGCAGCAAAATCGCCGCTAAGGCAGCCATGGTTGTGAGCTCCAACTGCAGTAGGGCCGCACCAGTCTCGGCCAACGGAGGCTGCGTGCAGCTAGAGAGAGGGCAATTGCAGGCCGGAAGGCAAGCGGGCTAAGGTGGGCTTGGCTCTGTTTACGCGCAGGCATGAGAGGGAAAAGAAGAAGGAGGAGGAGGAGGGAGAAAGAAGAGAAGAAAAAAATGAAAAAAAATTGGAGAAAAATAGAAAACAAAATGCTAAAAAAATCCTGAAAAGTAGGATTTGGTGATTTAGTAATTTTTTAGAGATTTCGGCAAGAAAATGGTTCGAGCATGCATTTTGAGGATATAACACGCATACCGAGGGAGCCAGAGATGCTAAGTTAAGGTAAATAAAATTTTCTAAAAATTCTAGAAATTCAAGAATATTATTTTATGTATTTTTGTAGTGAAATATTTAAGAAAATATTTTAGAAATATTTAGTTTGGATTTATTGAGAAAAAATAGATAGAAAAATAAAGAAAATGCAAGAAATTATGGAAAATAGGTTTTGGATGCTTATTTAAATAATTATGGTGATTAGGATGCTTTGAAACTTAAGTTGAAGTGGATGGTGCAAATTTTGAGGTTAGCATGCAAATTGAGGCGATGCATGTATTTCAAGGCAAGACACGAATATTGAGATAAACTTGAGAAGGTAAGTGGGACTTTCCAACTGGATTTAATTTATGAAAAATGTTTGGTTTATAAGTGATTTATGTTTCAAACCCTAATTCTTGAAAATGCTTTCATCATATTGACATGCTCTGATATGTATCCATCACGTAGACTGCATACACGACATGCTATGAAATGCATATATAGACGTTAATATCATTGATCATGTGCATTGTGACCGTAAGGAGTACGAACTGGCACCGCTGTTTTACCAAGGGTGCACCCATACACCCTGGCTTCGAAAGAGCTTGCTGTAAAAATGGTAGGTAGCATGAGGAGTGCAATTGACACGTACGATGAGTAAGACATTGCATTCATGCACGAAATATATTTTCGGTACCCTTACTTAGATGATTCATCATATAACTTGGGTTTTGTTCTTGGAATAATCAAACGTTTCAGATGGAGATTGTAGCAGATACGAATATGAATGAAGCATGAAATAACACTTAATAGGCATGTTAAATGAAATGTATATAATGTAGCCCCTGTATTTCAGTTCTGCTACTTTGAATTCTGGATGTTTTGAAAACATGAGGATGTTTAACCTTATTTAGGGTAAATGCTTTGTATTAAGTTACGTTGAAAAACGATGATGTAAGAATTAATTTATGATCAATGTTAAGGTATCAAGTTTGATCCTTTCTTCCACATTTCATGTGTGTCATAATTCTCTTTCGAGATTAATAGATGGAAATTCTGGGACGGATATGAGGAATGATGTGATTTAGGATTAGTTTGAAAGAAAAAAATTATTGTTACATAATTGTCTCAAATTATGATGCGCCTGAGAAAACGGGGTGTTACAGCTTGGATCAAGCCTTATTCCAAGACCAATTCTCAACCATTGGATTCTTGAATTTTCAATTTTCTCATCATTTATTTAAATGAGACTATTTTCATATACATCACTTTGAAAGACATATTTCACATGATTTTCCATTTAATTTAATAAGATTATTTTTCCATCATAATTGCATGTTAACTTTCCAATTTCTTTTTCCTTTTACCTTATTTATTCTAATGATTACCCTCACAAAAGACTAAAGTGACTATTTTCTAATTCTTTTTTATTTACTTTGATTACTCATTTTTACTCAAAATATCCATTCACACCTTTATTATCCCAAGAATTTGCCAAGTGTCATCCAAACATTTAATTTGACCATTTCTTATTTCTTTAATATCTCGTCTTCTTCATTGAGAACTTGCCAAGTGTCACTATTTGACACATATTGTGCCCTCAACCCTCAATCTTGGCCATCCAATATTTCTCAATAAATTAATCAAAATTAAATCTTTTACATATGATTTATTTACATATTTTCACCCATAATAATTCTCTTTCAATGGGATAATATCCAAATTATCATATTGCCCTTTTAGAAACATCTCAAATTTATAAACTTCCATTAGCCAACATAGGGCAATTTTGGAACGCCACATACCTCTATTTTTATAATTTATTTAATTAAATTCATGTTCACACCTAGGGTGTTACATCCTACCCCATTTAGAAAGAATTTTGTCCTCGAAATTCACTTTCATTAGTACACATGATAGGTATAACATGGATACACTAGATCACACTTTCATTACTTCGTTATAAAACAATTCAGGAAATTGTTGACTCAGCTCTTTCTCTGGTTCCCACGTCGCTTCTTTATAAGAATGGTGACTCCATTGGACCTTTACTAAGGGAATCATCTTACTTCTCAAAGTTTTCTCCCGACGATCCAAAATCTTTACTAGCTGCTCCGTGTAAGTCAGGTTTCGACGAACCTCTACTTCATCTCCTGATACCTCCAATCTTGGATCTGGAATGAACTTTCACAATTAGGATATGTGGAATACATTGTGCACTCCTGCTAAAGTCTCGGGTAAAGCCAATTGATAAACCAAGGGACCCACACGCTCAATGATTTGATATGGTCCTAAATACCTTGGACTTAACTTTCCACGTTTTCGATCTTTCATGGTTGGCCTTTAAGGCAATACTCGGATGAATACCCTATCTCCTACTTGAAACTCTAAATCCCGAGATCGATGATTAGTGTAATATTTTTGACGATCTTTGAGCGATCTTCAAACATTTCTTTACTACTTCAATTTTCTCGGAGGCTTGTTGTACCAAATTAGTCTTGGCCAATCACTTCTCACCCACTTCGAGCCAACATAAGGGTGCCGACATCGTCTCCCATACAAAGCCTCGTATGGTGCCATGCCAATGCTACTTTGGTAGCTATTGTTAAATGAAAACTCTACCAAAAGCAGAAACTCATCCCAATTTCCCCCAAACTCCAAAACACATGCTCGAAGCATATCTTCCAAGATCTGATTCACCCATTCAGTTTAACCATCCGTCTGAGGGTGATAAGCGGTACTGAAATTCAATTTCATTCCCATTTCCTCCTGCAAACATATCCAAAATCTAGACAAGAATTTTGAATCTCTGTTCGACACAATGCTAACTGGGGTTCCATACAATCGTATGATCTTCTGGACATAAATCTGCGACAGCTCTTCAGCACCCTGACCAGTTCTAATAGGTATAAAATGTGCTGATTTTGTCAGCCTGTCGACTACAACCCATATAGAGTATTTCTTCCTCGATGTCTTTGGCAACTCCATAATAAAATCCATGGATATGTGTTCCCACTTCCATTTCGGAATCTCCAATGGTTGAAGTAGCCCCGCCAGGCGTTGATGTTTGATCTTAATACGCTGACATGTATCACACTATGCCACATGACAAGCCACACTTCGCTTCATTCCTGGCCACTAGTAGACTTCTCCCAGGTCTTTGTACATTTTGGTTGCCCTCGAATGAATAGTGTATTTCGATCGATGAGCTTTGTCCAAAATCTTTTGCCTCAATTCCTCACGGTTAGGCACATAAATTCTCCCGTTCATTCTCAAAATTCCATCTCTATATTCAAACCCATCCTTTATTGGTTGTCCATTTTCATCCACCCATTACCATAATCTTCAATCTTCCACATTTTCTTATCGTATTTCTTCCCACAAACTTGGCTGAATTCGCAAGCTTGCTATCATGGATGATTCATTCCCAGGCACTACTCACCGTTAGCCCACTGAACATCTCAATCAGTTGCCATTCACACATCGTCAACTCGGCAGCGACCGTCAGATCCCTAGGACTAAGGGCATTTGCCACAACATTCGCCCATCCTGGATGATGATAGATAATGCAGTCGTAGTCCTTTAAGAATTCCATCCATCAACGCTACCTCATATTCAGCCTTTTTTGGGAGAAGATATACTTCAGGCTCTTGTGATCCGTATACACTTCAAATTTCTCACCATAGAGATAATGCTGCCAAATTTTCAAGGCATGGATAACTACAGCCAATTCCAAATCATGAATGGGCTAATTCTTCTCATGGAGTCGTAATTGACACCACCCATAAGCTTCACTTTACCATTCTGCATCAACACACATCCCTATCCTAAACCAGAAGCATCATTATAAACCACAAATCCACCCAACCCCTCAAGTAGGGTTAATATTGGCGCTGTGGTTATTCATTTTTTTAGTTCCTCAAAGCTCCTTTCACACTTATCATCCCAGACAAATTTCACATTCTTTTGCGTCAACCGCTTTAATGGTAAGGCTATATTCGAGAATCCCTCAACAAATTGATGATAATATCCAGCCAACCCTAAGAAACTTCTTATTTCAAACACCGACCTCGGTCGATGCCAATTTTTAATGGCCTCAATCTTAGCTGGATCAACAGATACTCCATCTCCTGAAATCACATGGCTTAAAAACACCACATTTTTCATCCAAAAATCACATTTGGAAAACTTCGCATATAATCGTTCTCTACGCAAGGTTTCCAGCACTATCCCCAAGTGCTCACGGTGATCCTCCTCACTAGGTGAGTATACCAAAATATCATCTATGAAAATGATTACAGATTGGTTCAAGAATGGCTTTAACACTCGATTCATTAAATCCATAAAGGTTGTCGGTGCATCATTAGACCAAATGGCATTACCGAAAACTCGTAATGACCATATCTACTACGAAATGTTGTTTTGGGTATATCTTCGGCCCTAACTTTCATCTAATGGTACCCTGAACGTAAATCAATCTTGGAAAATATCCTGACGCCTTTTAACTGATCAAACATCTCTCCAATCCTCGGTAACGAGTACTTATTATTCACCGTCACTTGATTAAGTGCTCGATAGTCTATACACAATCGTAAACTACTGTCATTCTTCTTCACAAACAAAACTAGAGCTCCCCACGGTGAAGTACTCGATCGGATAAATCCCTTATCCACTAAATCTTGAAGTTGGATTTTTAATTCCCGTAACTCAGCTGATGCCATTCTATAAGTAGGTATGGAAATTGGACTTGTTCCCGGCAACAATTCAATGGTAAATTCCACTTCTTGATTTGGGGGTAACCCGGACAAGTCTTCAGGAAATACATCCATAAACTCCTTAACTACTTCCACATCTTCTGCCTTCTTTCCTAACTCACCAGCAACTACTACATGAGCTATGTAGCCATATGCTCCTTTTTCAAACAATCTACTTGCTTCCATTGCTGATAAAAACTTGAGCTGATTTTCTACTAACTGACCCTTGAATTCCACCATTTTTTCTCCTGGGCATCCCAACCTCACTATTTTCTTCAAACAGTCCATATTGGCACAATATTTAGAAAGAAAGTCCATGCCTAAGATTACATCATAATCTTGCATCTCCATCAAGATCAAATCTATCTCGAATTTCTCACTTTCAACTTCTACATCACAACCACAGATTATAAGATTGGTTTCCATAGTCTTCCCAATTGGGGACTGAATTTTAGCCCTATAATTCATTACCAAGGGTTCTAGACCCAAACTCTTAGCATAATTAATTTCCATGAAAGAATGAGTGGCACCAGGGTCCACCAATGCATGCACAGGAGTATCATGGATCAAGAGCGTACCTTTCATTATGCTTGGATCAACCTCCGCTTTCGCTTTTGTCAGATGGTATACTTGAGCTGGCTATGAGCCCGACTTTCCCTCGATCTTCTTTCCTTGATTTGCTTTTCCTCCCTAAGGATAATTCTTAGAGTAATGTCTCAGATGATTGCAAGTGAAAAAAATTACCTCCTTCTTTGGTGCGTCCAAAATCTTCAATGGCTTCTTTGATCGACAGTCCCTGGAAAAATGTCCTAGTTCCCCACAAGTGTAACAGCCTGCCCTTTAGCCACTACTCCACACTTCTTGCCTGCGTGTTTTTTCTGGAATTTCTTACAATACCTTTCTTTCTTGAATTTTTCTTTCTCAGACTGCTTGAACTGAATGGTTGAAGGGTTTACCGACTTGTCCATGTTTCTCTCTTCCACTTTAGCATCACCACCAAGTTTCAACTCTCCCTAAGACACCATATTTCTTTCAATAGTAGTAGCCTTCTCAACAACATCTTCATATGTGCGTATATTCCACGCATATAGCACTTTCTTGACCTTCTTCCTTAGCCCTTGCAAGAACTTCTAGGCCTTCTCTTGGTCATCTGCCGCATACATCGGCACATACTTTATCAGTTTTGAAAATCGAGCCTCGTATTGTACCACTGACATAGCATCTGTCTGAGTCAAATTCAAGAATTCTTATATCTTTACCTCCCGCCAATACTCCGAAAAGTACTTGTTATTAAAGGCCGTCTTAAACTGCTCCCAAGTGGTTGGCATCACCCGCGTCCCATCTCCCCCTTGGATTGTGTTCTGAGTTCTCAAAATTCCTGCCATACATTTCCACCATATACCAACCTCCTCTTCAAGTATGAAGGTCGCACATCACACCCAATGCTCTGCCGGACACTCTAGGTGCTTTAACATCTTTTCAGTCTGTTCCAACCAATATTCCCCCACAGTAGGGTTTACCTCGAGGTTTCCTTTAAAACTAGGCGAGCGCATATCCCGATACACTTTTAGCCAGTTAGCTATTAGGGATTCTTGTCAGTTCATCGAGTCTAACATTACTTTCACAAATCTTTCAAATGACCTTTCACCACTCGGCAGTCCCGTGCCATTACCATTAGAAACATTTTAAGCTGGTGGCTGGCTTAGGTTCCTTCTTCTATTCAATCACTCCTCACGATTCATATGCACAATATAATGAACAACATTCATTCTAGCTTCAATAGACAACTTATATATGCCATACGTAAGTTATTATCATCCATGATCTCATGCAACCACAAATTCCAACACATTCCATTAAATTATAAACAATCATGATTACATAATAAGGCTCCCCAATCACACACATCACAAAGAAGGGTTTGCCTATAATCATTCTTGGCCACTAGCCAAGTATAAAACAAGTTACAACATTTCTAGAACACCCAAAACCCGACCCTGAAAACCCCTTACATTCTTAACACGTTCTCACCTCACCCACAGTTGCCATGCCGTGACCCCCATCGCAAGGCTTCTCTAGCCCATCAACCTCAAAGCTACCCTGAGGTTCTCCCAGACCTACCTTACCCTGTCGCATCATACTAACTGGGTCACTAAAGTATGACAATTCAACAGTCTTAGTATCAGACCCTTCGGTGGGTTCCTCATAAGGGTCCTCAGGAGAGTTCATCTCGTTCTCCATACCTTCAGTAGTGTCCTATGAATCCCCGTTGCTCCCAACGCTTTCCTCATCTAGACTCACGGGCTTGCACTTTATCTTCTTGGACCACCACATGTCGGTCTCTCGAAGCATCTCAATAAATAAGACAAAATTCTGCATCACATGCTCTCTCTTGGAGATCTTTCGAGCGTGACGTTTCCAATTATCGTGCAATAGTCCCGCTACATAATGTACTTTAACCTCTTCTAACAACTCTCGATTTAAAGGTGTACCCGAGTGCTCAGCCATCACGTCCTCAACCTTGTTCAGGTACCGCTGAATGGGCCTACCAGGTCTCATCACAGGGAACGCTAAAGTCTACTGGGCGTTTAGCCTCCGTATGTAATCCCTCACGAGCAAATTGAGCAAAACGGTTGAGGTCTTTCCATACCTAGAGATAGCAAAAGCCATAAGATAATCACTCCTCCACCCAAACCATATATGAGTCCAACCATAATCAATAAAACAATGAGAATAACTCTCATCATGTATCACCCAAGTCTAACAAACTCCCATAAGTCCTTAACTCATCACATAAATGATAACGCTTTGATACCAACTATAACGTCTCACTCCCACTTACGGGTGTTACTCGTGAATAATCCGTTAACTATTCACTCACTAAGGCAATAATGAAGAGATGAGCTATGTTTCAATAGAAACGCCCTATGTAGGAACTAGACTTTGTCCCTCCCTTCGCTCCACTCAAGGATTCAAGAGAAATATCAAAAGACCTCATGGAACTAAACCCGAAACCTTGGGGAAATGTCACCCTTCTCTGGCTCTTAATGAAGAGCCAAGGATGACCTTTCCCAGGACTCGATAAAATCAAGTAAAACCACACTCAGTTTACTTAAATATGGCACAAGGTCTTAATTACTAGAAAGTAAATTTTGACCCAATTATTAACCCATTTTTCTCATTCTAAATTGCCTTAGAGAATATTTGGGTTAATCTCTTTTGAAAAAAATTTAAACAATTTTTTCTTTAACCAAACCTCCATTTGTTTTCATTTTTATCTATTCCAAAATACACCAAATTTCCAACCTTTAGGAAGTAAATTTTTGGAATTCAAACATCAAGTTTTCTCATCCATTTCCCAAAACTTAAGGAAAATACTCCTTTATTTTATTTTCCAAAATATAGGAATTTTTTCAGAAATGCCTAAAATTTACCTTAATTTAATAAATATTTTGGAGGCTCAGACCCCCATTTATTTATTTATATAAACTTATTTTTATTCCAAAAATTCTAGGAATATAAAAAAAATAAAAAAATATTTTAAACAGCATTAAAGGGCAGCAGTAGTTGAGGCCCGGGCCTACCGCACCCGCGGGCCGCACTAGTTACGTGCGACCGTGCAAGCAACGCCCCAGCTGCGCCCCAACTGTGCCAACCTGACTGCCACCTGATTTTTTTTATTATTATTCCATACATTCCAGAATTTTAATTTACAAAAATTAAAACATAATCTGTTACATTCACCCATAAATAAGATCATAACACCCATAAGTTGATTCACACAACAGACACCAAATTAGGATAAATATTCAAGTTTAAACTCCATCAAACTCTCAAACACCATTACAAAATATGAAGGCTACACAATTAGTCTTTCATACTCATAGCCCTTACCCCTTCCAAGATGCCCTTTCCCTTTGAGCTTTCACCACCTACAAGAGGTCCAACATGACCTTATGAGCTATTGCTTAGTAAGAGTGCAATGCAAAGCAAATGAGAGCATAAATAATCATGTAATGCGAGATGTAATGCAAATATGGGTAGTCCTCATAGTCTTCACAACCTTTTAAGGTGGAGACTTCAACCAACCCCTTTCTCCCAACTCTTAGTCCTCCTTATGGCCAAAGGTCTACTAGAGTACACAAATGCATATTTCTTGCAAACACATGAAACTCATAATAAACATTTGCTAAACATGCAAGATTGCCACCTATGGGGTCATCCCTTACTTTAACTCTTTGATATTTTTCAAACGTTTGCTTCCAAGTATTTCTTGCTTCCAACAACCTAAAGAGAATTTCTCCGTACATTATAAGATTTCTGAGATTAAGAGATGAGAAGGATTAAGAAGACTTATTCTTTTCTTTTTTAAGAAAATCAAGTACAAGAATCTTACCTTCATTTTTCTTCTTCTATTATTCTTCTTCTTCCTTCCTCTAATTGTACTCTTGACCAAGAAATTTCTCCTTCTCTTCCTTCTTCCTCTTTATATTACCTCTCTTTAATTATTTTCATTCTAAGATTTAATCTAAACCCTTGGATTTTATTTGTTTGAGAGAATTAATCTCCACCCTTCACTACAAGCACAATCCATGTGCTTAATAAACTTTTAATCTTATCATTTGATCACATAGGATTCAATCTCTACCATTGAGAAGAAACACAATCCTTGGTAAAAAAATGTTTTAATCCTAACCATGAATTTAAAATGGAGATTGAATCTTTACCCTTCAAAGAAACACAATCCATGTGCTTAAAGATAACACCATCTTAGCCCTTAATTCCTACCCAAGAGTTATCCTAACCATCCATTCTAGTCCCTTAAAAAATTAATTTTAATTATATTGGAAATCCATGCCAATTTTTAAGACTCATTCATGGCCCTTGGATCAAGTCTTATTCCAAGACCAATTCTCAACCATTGGATTCTTGAATTTCCAATTTTCTCATCATTTATTTAAATGGGACTATTTTCATATACATCACTTTGAATGACATATTTCACATGATTTCTAATTTAATTTAATAAGATTATTTTCCATCATGATTACATGTCAACTTTCCAATTTCTTTTTCCTTTTACCTTATTTACCCTATTGATTACCCTCACAAAAGACTAAAGTGACTATTTTCTAATCCCATTTTATTTACTTTAATCACTCATTTTTACTCAAAATATCCATTCACACCTCTCTTATCCCAAGAATTTTCCAAGTGTCATCCAAATATTTAATTTGACAATTTCTTATTTCTTTAATATCTTGTCTTCTTCATTGAGAACTTGCCATATGTCACTATTTGACACCTATTTGACCCCCAACCCATAATCTTGGCCATCCAATATTTCTCAATAAATTAATCAAAATTAACTCCTTCACATAGGATTTATTTACATATTTTCACCCATAATAATTCTCTTTTAATGGGGTAATATCCAAATTACCATATTCCCTTTTAGAGGCATCTCAAATTTATAAACTTCCATTAGCCAACCTAGGGCAATTTTGGAACGCCACATACATTTATTTTTATAATTTATTTAATTAAATTCACACTCACACCTAGGGTGTTACAAATGATTAACTAAATATGAAGCCGATGATTGACCACATGGCATGGTGAATAATGGTTGAGTCATCAGGTTGCGTGGTGTGTTGATCCTTAGAATTGAACCGACATGGTTGTTTTGTTTATTAGCGTGCAAGATTTGTTAATGAGTCAAACTATCCAATTGAGAGGTGGGAACGTTTATCTATGTGGTTCCGTATTGCTGATATATGGAGACAAGTGTTGGGAATAGGATATGTTGTTGTTGTTTGTATTTGATGGGGTAAACATCCTATGTGACCTACTATTAATGTGACATAACAGATCTTGGCCAAGGCAAATTGAAAGTCAAGAAATGTGTTTCCTGATGTGCCATCTTGTCACATTAATGAGATTTGACATATAGTCATTCAGTTTGTGAGTTTATCGCTCCATGACTCTTGCTCGGCCGGGACATTAGGTGATGGAAGAATTATAACACACAGTAATTTTCAACTATAATAGGTTTGCTTGAAATGAGACTTCACTACCACCTATACTGTCTTAAACCATTGTTAGGCGCTATTCAAAAACTCTCGAAACGTCGTCGGGATTTGGAGAAATTTTGGTGATGGGTCAAGGGATTGACCGATACCAAAAGAGGTTTTGATATTATCTTATTGCTAACGGCTAGTGAATCTAGAAAGTCACATACCATATTGTGTTGTGTTTGGTATCGATATCGTGTACCCGAAATGTCTCTGGATGTGATTAGTCAAAAGTTGAGCATTAGCCCCACTCGCCAATAGTGCATAATTGAAATGCATAGTGCATATTTGATTACATAGTGAAATTGTATAGTAAACTCATGAATAATTGTAGAGAATTATTAGAAAGTGAGGGCTACGGACGTAGGGTTGCTTTCAATTTGGAGGAAGATAGAATTATGAAGAGAGGGAGAGAGAGAGAGAGAGAGATATTAATTATTTTAATCTTTTTCTCTCCCTCATCTGCTTCTTTATCAGTTGCTTTTTTTTTTCTGTGAAATGCTCTTTTGCTTCTTCTTCTTTTTTTTCCTCTACTTTCCTCTAAAAAATTTCTACTGCCATAAATTATACGTCTAAGGTCATGGGTATAATTTTGAGACGCAGATACTGATGATACATGAAACCTCTATGTCTAGAATGAGAAGAGGTGATCAGAACCGTATCATTCGACATATTAGGTGTAGACTGACTAGAACCACCACATCTTGAGATGGATTTAGTCTCAATATAGAAATCGTTTCTGTACTTTATCCTTACATCAGACATGTATACATTTATTTATATTATTTTAATGAATATGCGTGCTGCTTAAATATTCAATTTATGTATGACGTGTATATTATATTTCGCTGCATGTATTTAATATACGGTAAAAATTTTATTTTTTTCTATACCACAGTACATTCGATTCCCTTCATGATGCCCCATAATATGCATAGAAAATCCTACCCTTCTAGCATAGTTAGCATAAAATTTCCTGGCAGCATATTCAAATTCAAATGCCATCCCCATATATGGTTATAAAATTTCACCCACTTTAAACGAACTGACATTTCATTTTGCAATCCACCTAGTTTAGGCATTTTATCAAACATATGGTGTGCTTGTATAATTGAAACACAAACAATGAACCCCAAGCAATAAGGGCAAAACCAATTTAGGGCAAAAAAAAAAAAGAATCAATTCAAGACACAAAGATGATTACAAGAAGGAAAAGCACAAATCGGATTGACATATGTTGAGTTAGATCAGGAGGTGTTCGAACTATCGCTTTTGGGTGTTGAGGAAGCTGCCGAAGTTGGATTACAAAAGAATATACAATTACCTCTGTTGGTCTTTCTGGTTCAAATTGCCTATTAATTAGTTTATTGTAAAAAAGTCTTGCGAGACATTTGCAATCGGCATGGCTGAAGGTGGAGGCCGTGTTCTACAACCGCTGTGCATGTTGGTGTAGGGTGTCGTCGTTAAAGAATTAATCAGCCTAGATTTGAACAAGTGATTAATCGTGGGAAGAAACGGAAGTTTTGGTTTGCATAAAGGATTTGGATTTGACAGGAAGAAACAAAAGTTTGGATTGACAAAGGATTTGGTTTGCACAAGGATTTGATTTGAGTTTGAGAGGCTAATTTCCATTTAATTTGATTTTTTTAAATGTATATTTTAGGGGGAATGTTTTCTGTTCATTTTTTATACTTTTTAATTTTTATTTGAAAAAATTAAACTTACCTTTTAACTACAATTTAATAATTTTGTAGCAAATCTTATTTTTTCACTACGCAATTTAGAACAGTAGATAAAACTTTCGTATTAAAAATTATATTTGACGACAAAAAAAAAATTAGCTTATTTAAATTGCCTACAATTTAATAATTACATAGAAAAATATTAACTTTTGACTACGAAACTTATAACGTGGATAAAATTTTGATAGCTAAAAACTATATTTGGTGGAAATTTTTTAAACTATTTTGAATTGTCTACAATTTAATAGTTTTGTAGCAAAATGTTAATATTTTGCTACAAAATTTGCTACGTAAAAAAAAAAAAACTATAGCGAAAAGGTTGTTTTTTTATAGTGTGAGGGCTTTGTCTACTTGCCCTTCTATGATCAGCCCTTCCTTGATTTCCCCGATGGGGAGAAATTTGGGTATTAGCCCTTCACATTGAAGACATTAGTTGATTGTTTTGAGGAGGGGTGGATTGAAAATAAGTCTCGAGAGTAGCCTCCCGATAAGAGCTGTTTCCTAATATCTCTTAACGAGCCCCATTGAACGAAACTGTTTCTGGTATAAACTTTCTCAAGGTGACTAGTATCAAGGCACAAAGAATCATACTTTACAACATCCCAATCATTTCACGAAGGGCTTAAATCTCCTTGACATGCTATTGCCACAATACTTTGTACTCAGCTCGAAGAACCATAGGCGGAGTCTATACACTTGAGCCATTAATGTGATCGAAAAAATAAGATCCCGAAAGGATATGTGAGGTGTTAAATGGCAAAACTTCGAATTGAATTTTCAATGGTTGTGGATGCCTAGGGAATGACAACTAATGCTGATGAGTGAGGAATGATTGACTTTCACCATGGAAACTAACGAGCAGGGGTGGAGCTAGGATTGGGGCTTCAATTTTTTATTTTTTTTTTCAATAGTGAGATTCCCTAATAGAATTTTTTTTTTCAAGGGCAGAACTAGAATTTTAACAGAATCTGCCAAAGAAAAGAATGGTGGGGGAGCTGGGCTGGGGACTTGGGGGGACTTTTAATAAAAATATATTATTTTTTAATGTTTAAGATCTACTTTTTAAAAAAATTGGGTGGCTAAAGCTCCCCTGCCCACGCCCTGCCTCCGCCCGTGCTAATGAGTGAAAGATAGCTGGCTCTAGGAGGACTGATCGGTGAAGGGTAGCTAGCCTCATGGGGGACTAATAGATGAAGCGATCCCTCACGTGAAAATTGATGGATAAGGGGTAGGTGGCCCTCCACTTCATTCAGGTGATGCACCCAACTCTCCATTATTTTTTGTTTCCGTGACTCTCTCTTCCCTTCCCTGTATATATATATATATATATATATGAACACCCTACCCCTTCCAACGCAGCACACAGCTTCCATCCCAAGTAGAGCAGATAAAAAACTCATCTCTCTCTCTCTCTCTCTCTCTCTCTCTCTGCGTGCTCCGTATGGACAAACAAAGAATTTTCACACTCACAGAGGTTGCTCAACACAAATCCAAGAAGGATTGCTGGCTCGTCATCCATGGCAGAGTCTCTCTCTCTCTCTCTCTCTCTCTCAGAGACACACACACCACGCCCATGCAAATGCTTATGCATAGGATGAAACACATGCATCTTCAAACAAACATTAATTTAATATAGTTGACTTGATGGCCGTTTTGCGTCTGGTTCGGGCTGACCGAAAATTGCAGGTGGTGAACGTGACAAAGTTCCTGGAACAACACCCGGGAGGAGACGATGTGTTGATGGAGTCGGCCGGGAAGGACGCAACCAAGGAATTTGAAGATATCGGTCATAGTCGTGCCGCTAACAAGTTACTCCGCGACTACCAGATAGGATTTCTCCAAGGCTACAAAATTGTTCAAGAAGAAGAAGATGCTGATGAGGTTGCTCCCAATAAGTCCAAGAGAAAAGAGATGAAAGCGTTCGTGATCGACGACGATTCACAGCCCAAGTACGAGTTCTTTATCGACTTCTTGCCGCCTCTGATCGTCGCCTGCTCCTACTTGGCTTACCGGTACCTCACCGGAGCTGCCCAGTTCACCTCTTAGATGAATTTGGAAAGCTATATATTAAATAAATCTTCTATCTTAAATTCAAAATTTCTATTATATATTATTGCTGCTTTGATGATATGATCATACCTTACTATATATATGTCACGAACCTTCCTAAAAGCACGTATATATATATATATATATAAATATATAAGTCATGGGCATGGAGAATGAGATTTTATTTTATAAGGCAAGTTAAACAAAACAATATCTCCATCTTAATTGGAATTGATTTATTAATTTCAAATCCATTACAAGCAGCAGAATAATTAATCAGGACCTTAAAACCCAAAGTGCTCCTTCTAATTCAATAATATATGTCCAATTAATTTGTTTCAGTCTACTATCATATATTTCTCCATCTCTGTAAGAAATGCCACAAATTAAAGTTAGGAGGAAATCATTAATCAACTGGCCTCCTCCGGCACCGGCAGTCAAGATACCAGCTATTATTAGAGAAGGCATGCACGTGGCTAATACTTCCAAAACAAGAACATGTGCACCTTGTTGCCCCCACCCACTCCAGGGCATCGCGACGCAGGGAGGAATAGATTCTCTCCTAATTTTGCCTATATTTATAAGTTATTACCTCTTTGGTATTTGACCAAAGTGAAAGGCCTAAAATTACATATCAACCCTTAATGTTTGGGTAGTGCCAAATTTAGTTAAACTAATTATTATCCTCCCCGATATGTTGGGGATAGGGATGCTCGCCTTGGAGCCCTGATCATCCAAGGCCATCCTCAGATTTTTGCCAATTTTGGGTGATCCCTAGTTCTGTGTTCTATGGATCTTTCACCTTCTGCTTTTACTAAGAAGTGAAAAGGTGCTTGATTAAAAATTCATTTTTATTGAAATAGTAATACATTAGGAGTGGCCATGTGGTCCCTTCTCTGTCACTGATAAAACTTTTATAAGTTTTGGATGTTCTGAGTATTCTTGATAAATCTTCCTTCCATATCCTTTGAGGGTATGTTATGCGTAACTTATCCAGAGTTAATTCAGATAAATACACCTTAATCAAATATATATAGTGACTAAAAGAATATAAATTCCACAAAGACTAGATCACAATCCTAAACCAATTTTAAACAAATCTAAATTGAAGTAATTAATTAATTGTATGAACCAAAAAAAATTAACAAAAATTAATGCAAAATTAAATTATTTATGAGAAAAAAACTAATAAATGAATGCAATTAGAGTTTAGATTTCATTTAATCTAGATTATATAATTATCTATTTAATTCAATTCAAAACTAAAAATACCTTTACAGTATTTTAAAATTATTTGTATATAATGGTGAATTTTTCTCAATTAATTAATAAACTTTCTCAAGTCATATTAATCTTTTATTAATTCAATTATATCATCAAATTTCTAAGTGGATGTCAAAAAAATAAATAAGCATTAATTTATTTGAAAACCTCTAATCTTGAAAGGAAATTTAACTCATTAATCTTTCTCGATTCCCACATACGATCTAATCATCTTTCAATATCATAGTGTAACATGTGATTTATATTGCCTGTAGATTTAATTTATAACAATTCTTTAGTCAGTCATGAATAAATTATTAAATCATTAAAAAGTATCTAATCTTTTAAAATATTAAACAAAAGAATATAAATTACTCATGCAAATAATAATTGAGTTTTAAATCTAATTACATAAATAATAACATAATTTCAAAATTAAAATCCATATAAACCCTAACTAAAATAATTTAGATAGACAAAACTAAAATAAAATAAAAATAAAATTAAAACGGAGAAGAGGAAGCTCCCTACCCAGATCGTAATAGATCTACTCCTCGCTTGTGTCCTAATAGTTACTTTTGCCACTTGCGTCTGCCCCTTGTTGCTGCTTTCGTGGGCCAAGTCTTACGGCTTGCTATGCGTGCACGAAGGTTGTTGCGGCTGATTGCATCTATGTGCGGCCTTGTTGTGTGACTTCTCCAATTCTTCTTGTTGTAGCCCGGAAACTACAACAATAGAATTTGTAGTGAGGGAAAGCTGGAGCCGAGGGAGAGCGAGGTTGACAGCTGCCATGAGCCTACTTGTGGAGATAGGTGTTGGATAGCTTCGGTCCTCGATGTACTGACTGGTGTCATAGGTGGACCTCTGAGGGCATCCTCGGGAGTGCTTCGAAGTGGCATCCTGTGTGCTTGGGGCATATCTACACTCATAGGAACAAGTTAAAAGGCATACGGGGATTCCTTACCCGTGTATGACCTCCGATACTTAAGTTAGTACGTGTAGGAAAACAATTTAATAGACAAGTAAAACATGCTATTGTTGAATATGGAACAATTATACATTTCCTGATAAGAGATGGTCAGTCTCGGTATTATTATAAGAAATCAGGGATGGACCTGCACATTAGTAGCAATCGGACGAGCTTAAGAGGAATCCCCCCCCCCCTTAGAGGGCTGGTCAACCTAGGGGGCCCTCAGGAAGAAGGTGAGCCTTACAACGTGCTGCCGAAGTAGGTCTTTGGCCTCTAAGTGGCTAGTCGAGCAAAGCCCTAGGTTAGCAAATGGTGCCCCTAGACGTTGCCAACTACACACCTAATGTATAAGTGACTAATTGTACCCATGCACACATGTTTAAAGTGAAGAGTTATTGATGAGGGCATGGGCCAAGCCCAAGCCAAAAATGTGGACCCGTTGGGCATCTGATTGGAACCTAACGCATAAGGTACGCCCGCGCATAAGGAGTACTACAAAGGGAAGCCATGGGGGGACAAAGTACTATGTTATAGGTGGCCCACAGGCCACTTGGGAGACATACTTCATAAATGCCTTAGGAGCCCCACTATTTGTACAGAAGGCGATTTACAAATTAGTTTATAGGATGATAAAATCGCAATAAATCACAATATATTGAATATGAGTTGGAATAGTTTATCACGAGAAATTAAAACAATATGAAAGAAGTAGACAGAAGCTCGAGCAATTTTTCGATGTATTCTTTGCTACTCTGCCTAATTTCTTCAAACCACTGGCAAAATAGAAGACGAGAGAAGCTCGGCCAAACCATCCTTGGGGAGCTCTGAAGTCGATCGTTGAAGTAATCATGTAAAAAGGTCGAAGAAAGAAAGGAGGGGAGAGAGAAAGAGGGTTCGAGAGTGGTTTTAATCACTTCTATGGATTGGTGGTTTTATTGGTTTGCATACAAATCTTCCCTTTTTGATGGGTTCAGAGGGCGAAAAAGCATTGAGAAAGGAGAAAGATGAGGCACCCAAGAGAGGGAAATGGTTGTTGGTTCACTCAGTTTGTATACATAATTATACAATTTGGGTTGTTTTCAAACAACACAACAGTCTTTCTTCTGTGGGTTGTTTCCAATTAAGCTCTCTCTCTTTCTCTCTCTCTCTCTTTCTCTCTCTCTCTCTCATCTCTGTGTTTCAAACTTGATAAAATAGAAGTAGAGAGAGAACTGAAAATGGTGGTTTGATATGAGTAGATCAGTAAAGAGTGAGAGCCAGACGGTGGCTGTAAGAGGGGCGGTCGGCGGTTGGGGCGACAGTGTTCGGAGAGGGACAAGCGAGTGGCCGGAGGGTTGGGGCCAACAGTCTCTACGAGAGGAAGAGTGAGAGAGAGATAGAGGGAGAGAGATGGTTTTGGGTCCTCTGGGTCCTTGGGTCATTTACCACAGAGGCAAAATGGTCATTTAACTGTCTTCTGTAAGTCGTACTGTAAACCACCTTCTGTACAAATAGCTTATTCCATATCTCAGACACTTCTCTCTGGCCACCACGCTTACACAAGCTATATGTATGTATATGTAAATATATAAATGTATATGTTATGGGTAATTTCTGAACCATCTCTTATAGACTGGAATCGACCGAGCATGCTGGCCCAACCTTTCGAAGCCCAATAGGCCTAAGGACGAGGGCGTCTCAGCAAGGTCGCACATCACTAAAACCCGAGGTCAGACAACAAGAGTAAACGGGCTCCCGACAAGCCCTTTAGGTCGTTGGCCAATCCAATTAGTTCACAGGACAAAAAGGTTGCGTAATAATTAGAGGCAATGTCCGCTTGCCTTATCTAAAGTAAACCAAATCCTCGATAATGCAGAATCTATTCCTGATTTTGTGGAACTGATAAAGACATATTATGCCCATGATATTGTCCTTCCATTTTTGTGAGTCATTTAAATTGTGAACACCCAACTCTATAAATAAGGGTAAAAAAACTATTGTATGGGCATGATCAATTACATGTTGTTACTCTGCTAAAATTATCAGAGAACAGTTGTGGAGTAGGATCATTCTGGCCGAACCATGTAAAAACTCCCTTGCATATCGTTTTCTATTTATGCTATTTATTTTTTCTCTTTGCATTCGTATTTATTTTATGAGTGCGAGCCGATGAATCACGGTCGACCAATTTTGAATGTCGACATTTTAGCGCTAAAATGAGGGCCTGCTCTGATCGATAGCAATGGCAAGAGAAAGAAACATGAGGATTTTTGAAGTGGTGGTCAACCAACCTGAAGACCATGTTAGCTAACTACTGGAAGTTCTACCAATAAGGGGCACAGTCGTAACCGCTGCAACCGCTTCTATTCCCCCATTGGTTGAAGCCGCCTCAGGCATCCCCTCATGGGTTCTTTTTCATTTTGTGACCCATGTCCCAGGGATAGAGGTGATTCAGGTCTGGAAACAATGCCAGGAGGCATTGGAGAACACAGTCATGCAGCTCGCGGATGCAGTTAGGACGTTGGCCCAAACACAGGTTCAAGCAGTCCAAAAACAAGTCGAGGTCACACCACCCGGAGGTGTCCTATAGCCTCGGGATGAAAAACCTACTCCAGACGAAAAGGAAGGTAGAGGAACATCACCATGGGCTGGATCTATGCACTCCTCGAACCCACGATCCAAGAGATCGGAGGAGTGACGATCTCGAGGAAAAGGATTGGAGGCGCATCCCACAAATCTGAGGGTGAAAGAAAATCGTTATGGAGATCACTGTGAAGAGGTTCATGAAGGGAGTCAGTGACGTGGGGATCCGTGTTCAAGGCAGAGCTTGACCAAGGTCAACCCAGGTCGCGTTACACACCACAACTCGCCAGATCTTGGGAATAGGAGACAACAAATGCCGCGAGATCACTATTCGCTAGAGCGAGGCAACGAATGGGAGAGGCGGTCTCCCCCTAGATGATCTATGGATCAAAACCCAATCGTGGAGGAATTATTACAAAGGGTCCAACAATTAGAGGCGCGACATGGAGCACGCGATCATAGGGGAGACCGCGATCGGAGGGGAGACCGCAATGAGAGTACCCCGTTCTCCAAGGAAATTGAATTGGAGCCTCTCCCTTTCAGATTCAAGGTCCCCAACATCCCTCAGTACAATGGAAATGGCGGCCCATATGACTATCTAGATGCTTTCAACATCCAAATGGACTTACAAACCTCCAGCTCATTGGTGAAATGCTGAGTATTCCCCGCGACCCTGGGGGACATACCTCGGACATAGTTAAGAAGTCTCCATCCTCGCAATATCTATAGTTGGGAGGAGTGTCAAAGAAGGTTCATCAACTAGTATAGATCGCTTCGAAGGTAGCTCGCTCCAACATGTCACCTCGCTACAATTTTCCAGCGATCCAGTGAATCCTTGAAGGATTACATAGAAAGGTTCCGATGCGAGGTCAATAATGTTGAGAATCCATACGAGAGTATTCTGACTACGATATCTACAGGGCTTCGAAAAGATGGGAAGCTCTATGAAAGCATCTATAAGTCCCCTGTAAGGGACTCGGGTGAGTTCTACGAGCAAGCTGTGAAGGAGATTAAATGCGAGGAAACTTTTGGCTCAAAGAAACCTGGAAGCACTAACCAGAGCAAGAAGTGGGGCAATGGCGACAATGATAAAGGAGGCCAGGCGCAAAATGCCAATGATCAAGTCGCTAAGAAAGCAAGGAACGAGCAAGGAGGCAAGCGACCTCCACACTGAGGTTACTATGAGAACTATAGTATCCTGTCTGACACACAAGATAGGATCTTCGTTTCTAAGAAGAACATAGAGGATTTCGGTAGCCCTAATCCCATAAGGACTCCTAACAAATTTAGGAACAAAGATAAGTTCTGTGTCTACCATAAATAAGTGGGGCAGAATACCTCCGAGTGTTGGGCATTGAAGGACGCCATTGAAGAATTGATTAGGAAAGGTCGATTGCGTGATTATGTGGTGCGACCAAGATATCAATAGTCCCAACAGGTGGCTCAACCAGAGCCTCGTCAAGCTCCCAAGTAGGACTAGGCACTTGCGGTAAGAACTATCTTTACTATTCATAGTGGACCTCATATCGCAAGAACATCTAACAGGTCGCATGAACGTTATATAAGAGAGCCTGGTCACCTACTGCTCACTAGATACGACGGATAGGAGGGACCATCCAAGAAGGTCAGATCGGCCCCCGACAACATCATCTTTACTGAAAAAGACAACAAAGATATGCACTGGCCTCCTAACGACGTTCTAGTGGTTCAAGCTCGAATTGACAATGCTGAAGTGTAGAGAATTATGGTAGACTCTGGCTGCTCGGTGAATGTAATGTACAGGGGATGTTTCGACTAGATGGGTCTAGGACTGGATCAGCTGATGGTATCTCCAGGCCACTTTATGGTTTTATTGGAGACGCGGTGATCCCAAGGGGGCGCATTAGACTCCCGCTTACTGTTTTGGACTCTGACAATCAAATTCTTAACTCCGAATGGAACTAGATGCATAAGAAGTGAGAAATATTCAGCAAGATGTTGATATGAAGAGGGGGTAAGAATAGGGTTGAAAGGAAAGAAAGTTCATGTTGTCTTAGAAGGTAGCCCATGACACGTAAGTGAGAAATGAATCAGTCACGACTTGGACCCATGCGAGGTGGACTGTGATCGAGTCACCGCCAAGTTAGCGAGCTGAAAGATGTTGTGGTCAGCAACACAAATGCTAAGAGGTGTCTTAAGCTGGGTAAAGACCTCACTCCTAAGGTAAAGACCTAGCTGGCTGAATTTTTGAAGGCAAATCTAGATGTGTTCACTTGGAATCATGATCATATGGTGGGAATAGATCTGAATTTGATACTACACTGGCTCAACATAGACTCTAATCATAGGCCAATTCGCCAGAAAAAGAGGCATATGACTGCAGAGTGTTACACGGCCCTAAAAGAAAAAGTGGACAAGCTTCTGGCCAATAAGTTCAACAGAGCAGCTCACTATCCGATTTGGGTAGTTAATCCAGTCCTCGTAAAGAAGAAAAATGTGAAGTGGAGGACATGCGTTGATTTCATGGACTTAAAAAGGCATGCCTAAAAGATAACTTCCCTCTGCCCAGAATAGACCAGCTCGTGGACGCAACAGCTGGTCACCATCTCCTCAGTTTCATGAATGCTTATTCAGGATACAACCAGATCCCTATGAAACCCAAAAACAATGAGCATATCTCTTTTGTCACAGATCGAGGGTTATACTACTATAAAGTGATGCCCTTCGGGTTGAAGAACGTAAGAGCAACCTACCAGCGTCTGGTTTATATGATGTCCGAAGATCTGATTGAAAAAAACATAAAGGTATATGTAGATGATATGTAGGTGAAATCTAAACAAGTTGACGACCATGTTCACGACTTGGACGAGATGTTCCAGATCTTAAGGAAATATCAAATGAGGCTGAATCCACTCAAGTGCACATTTGGCGTAGCTTCTGAAAAATTCTTGGGCTTCATGGTGAATGAAAAGCGGATTGAGGCCAACCTCGAAAAGATCCAAGCTCTGCTTGACATGAGATTACCAACCAAAATAAAGAAGGTGCAAAGCTTAAACGACCAGATCGTTGCCCTCAGCAGGTTTATCTCCAAAGCCTCTGATAAATGTATCCCATTCTTTAATGTGTTGACATAAGTAAAAAGCTTCTAGTGGATGGAAGAATGTAAAGTCTCCTTTCAACAGCTGAAAGAGTATATGGGACGTGCCCCGCTCATGTCAAAGGTGAAGGAAGGAAATGAGTTGATCGTCTACTTGGGGGTGTCTCAATATGCCATCAGTGTGGCGCTGGTGCGAGAAGAAAACAGGACGCAATACCCAGTGTATTATGTGAGCCATAGACTGTTGGATGTAGAAACCAGATATACCCCTATGGAAAAGGTTGCTTATTTCTTAGTGGTGGCATCGAGAAAGATGTGCCCCTATTTCCAGGCACATCGGATCGATATGTTGATCAAATACCTGCTGAAATAGATCCTATAGAAGCTTGATTCTTCTGGTCCTTTATTCTCATGTGGGCCATCGAGCTTGCTCAATTCGACATCAAGTACAAACCAAGGTCGGCCATAAAAGGGTAGGTGTCAGCGGATTTCATTGCTGAGTTCACAGGCCTAGCAGAGAAGGAGCCCGAATCTTCAGAGAATCCATCATGGGAATTGTATGTAGATGGGTCTTCCAGCGAGCACGGAGCTAGAGTTGGGGAACTCCTAATAAGCCCAGAAGGGCATAAAATTCCCTATGTATTGAGATTCGGGTTTAAAGCGACCAACAATGAAGCGAAGTATGAGGCATTGCTGGCGGGACTAAGCTTAGCGAAAGAGGTGAAGGCAGAAAGATTAATCATCTTCAATGACTCCCAGCTCGTGGTATGTCAGATATGGGGTGAATATCAAGCGAAGGATTCGAAATGGTGGCCTACCTCCAGAGAGTCCGGGATCTAATGCAAACTTTTAAAGGGTGTAAAATGAACAAAGTGCCAAAGAACCAAAATTCCCATGTCGATGCCCTAGCTCGCTTGGCATCAGCCTGAGATGCAGACTCCTTAGGAGCCATTCCAGTGGAGTTCCTAGAAACACCGAGCATGAAAGGGTAAAGTGAAGTATTGGCAATTGCGGTGAGCCTAGACTCATGGATGAGGCCCATTATCGACTACCTATAGGAGGGAAAGTTGGCAGGCAACAAGGTAGAGGCGATTCATATACGAGCTCGCGCAGTCAGATACTGCATTTAGGATGATATGCTATACAAAAAAGGGTTCACAGCCCCATTGTTGAGATGCCTTGATAACCCTAATTGCTAGGCAGTTCTCAAGGAGATACATGCGAGTCACTGTGGCAACCATGTTGGGGGGTTGTCCTTGGCGCAAAAGGCACTTCGCCAAGAGTTCGAATGGCCTACCATGAAGCAAGATGCTATGAATCTGGTAAGGAGGTGTGACATATGCCATAAATTTGCAAAGGTACCACGACCTCACTCGCTTATCTGCAGCAGATGTGCAACCCATGACCCTTCGCCATTTGGGGCATGGATTTGATCGAGCCATTCCCAACAGCTTGTGGCGGGTGCTAGAGATGTCAAAAGGTCAGGCAGTTCGCAGGCTACCCCTACATGTCACTGTTCAAATAGGCCAAGTTGGGCCAAGTTGGGCCAAAGAATTTAAGCCCGACTCATGGCCCACTGGGCTCGGCCCATTGGGACCTTATGAGTTTATGTCAATCTCAACACATAATTATGTGTGGCATTTCTTTAAACTTTATATCACAGACACCATAAAGTGTTTATGACAGGTGTTTTATGTCACAAACACTTGTGACAGCTTTATGTCTTTATGTCACAAGCACTTGTGATAAGTGTTTTATGTCTTTATGTCACAAGCACTTATGATAGGTGCTTTATGTCGTAAGTGCTAAGCTTGCACTTGAAATTCACCAACGTTTGAATTTCTAATTTCCACCAACGTTTGAATTTCAAATTTGCAGCCTTGCAAGTCCCTTGTCACTAATTGTCTATAAATAGGAGAACAGATATAAGTTATTTTCATTTGCTTTCGAATTTCATGCAATTCAGTTGTTCGATTGTTCTTGAGTTTGACTTCTTAATTCTTATTGATTTTTGCCTTTCTATTTTATAAGTTTTATCCATTCACAAGTTAGATATTATTATTATTTCTAAACAATTTATACTTTTTTTATTTTTAACAATCAATAATAATGTCTTTCCTTCATCACTCAAAATCCACCATTTTTTCTAGTGGGACTTTTTTTGATTCTATGGATCCACCACGGTCTAACACATCTAACCCCATAATCCGTCCACCTCGTCATCCTCAGTCCCAACCCCCAGTGGATATCATTCCTGATTTTTATAACACAAATTATGCAGATCATGATAAAACACTTCCACCTGACTCACTAGAAGAGGATGACAACATCAACTTTGCTGGGCTTGTTGATTTTCCACCCCCACCAACACCCAGAGAGGACAAAGAAGAGGATGCAGGTCTGTCAAATTTGGGAGTGGTTAGGAAAAGACAGCGGACAAACGATGTTTGGAACTATTATGAAATAGTTCAGGTTGAAGGCGAGGGTAAAAGGGCCCAATGTAAGGTATGTAAAAAACATCTTGTGTGTGGTGATGGAACAAGTCATCTAAAAAGGCACACGGCAAAGCATGAGGAGGCAATGGCTTGTAGTGAAAAAGGTAGTACACACTCAATTAAATCTTTTAGGTAATATTCATCACTATAATCTAGAACTAGACAAGGAGTGTTTAGCTAAAATGATAATTAAATCAGAATGCACTTTTTTGTTTGCATAAGATCTCACTTTTAAGTGGTATTGTAAAACTGTACACAATTCACAGTCTAGAGGTTTCTCTAGGAACAGTATTAGAAATGAAGCAATGAGATTATTTTTAATATATAAAGATAAGCTAAAAAATGTATTTAATCAACTTATTAGTAAAATCTCACTTACGTCTGACATATGGTATGACGGACTAACAAATAATCATTATTTATGTGTGACAGCCCATTGGATAGATGACATATGGGCTATTCAAAAAAGAATAATTACTTTTAAAAAACTTATAGAAGAACACAGTGGAAACTACATTGCTCAATAGTCCATATTAGATTACAATAATCTGAAAAAATTATTTATTATTTCTTTTGATAATGCTAGTAATAATAATGTCGCAATGTAACAATTAAAACTTTTTATGCCCTTAATTTTAGGGGGGAAATTATTCCACAATAGATGTACATGTCACATTTTAAATCTATATATTCAAGATAGTTTTCGTGTAGGTTCAGAGTTATTAGAAAAAGTAAAAAGTTGTTTAAAATTCATACGTACTAATATGTCTAGACTTAGAGAATGCAAATTGTTCCTTTCGAACCAAAAGGGGATGATCGGAGGCGGGGCACAGGCTCCGGCTTCTGCAACGGGTTCGTCTGGGGGGCGGCTGGCACCTATAAGCACTCCGACGATCGAGTAAGAGAGTAAAATGAGGCAGTGTATCAGTAGGTCAGAGATGAGAACATTCCTTGGCTCTGAAAAGAGTTGGTTGATATAGAAGAAGGAGATGTCCTCCTGCATGCTGAGACGTGCATTTGCAGGTGATGAGACTGGCTATCCGGCACCAGTGGAGGCTCCCAAGTGGTAGCATGGTGGCGACGGGACCCTCATTAATGTGGATGTGATCCGCCATTAATGAGGATGAGATCTGAGATGGCTATGCGAATATCCAGTGAGAGCCGTAATGATACTATGGTAGGCTAGCGCTGGGCTAAGGTTGGGTCCAGAAGGAAGACCAGATTGGGCCGAGATTGGGCTTGAGGAAGGGGCCGAGATTAGGCCTAAACGGTCCAGAAACAATTAGTTCATACTTATCAACTGCCCTATACAAAATTTTCAAAAGACATTGAAAGTAGATGAAACTCAACATTATTGTTATTACAAATAATAACACCATATAGAGAACTTTTAACAATGTTTTGGAATAAAGAAATGCCCCCATCTCATCACATAACTAAACTTGATTGGAATTTGTTAGACATACTTATTTTTATATTAGAACAATTTTATCATGCTACAATTACATTTTTTGGTAGTAAATACCCAACAACTCACCTTTTTTTAAGAGAAATATATAATATAGTAAATTGTTTCAATGAATATAGAGAACATCAAAGTCACATGTCATTTCTTGACCCAATGGAAGCAAAATTTAGAAAATATTGGTTGCAAATTCTACCACTTTACCTAATAGCTAGTACGTTAGATCCCACACAAAAGTGGAATGCTATAGATGGTTTTTCAAATTTTTATGGTGATGCTATGAACATTTATATAGATGGTACGAAATAATAAGTTAAACAATTAGTATATGAAATGTATAATTTGTACAAATTTCATTTTAAACCTAGACAACAAGTTGAAGACTCATCAATACAAACAAAATCAAAAGGAATTTTAAAATTTGAATTTTCAAAATTTTTTAGAAGTAAACAATAAAAAAAAAAAAAACTTCAACATCAAGTAATGCATTTAATGAATTAGATTTTTATTTAAATAGAGATATGCAATTTTCTGATGAAGAAATAAATAATTTTGATATTTTGGCCTGGTGGCGCCTAAACCAACACACATATCCTGTTTTGTCTACCATGGCCCGCGATGTGCTAACTCCTCTGGTGTCCACAGTACCATCGAAGTCTGCTTTCTTTGCAGGTAATAGAGTGTTAGATTCAAAAAGATCAAGATTATCACCAAAAATATTGGAAATATGTGTTTGTTTTAAAGATTGGCTCGATGTGAAGTTCAAACAATAAATGATCGAGTTAATAGATGAATAAAGTGAAGATGATGTTAATGACCAGCTGAAGCCACTTTACCTTTGTAATTTTGTATTATTTCCTTTTATTTAATCGAAAAGATGTAAAAATTTAATTTAACTGTTATACTCCCTCACCAATCAGTATTGGTAATCACCATTTGAGTGGTGAGAGTTTTTTGCTAGCCGCAAGATAATGATCTTGCTACAACAACAGATTTAAACATTTTCTACCTCTAAAAAAATGCTAGGATTATTAGGGGTGGTTTCTAGCTCATGCAAAAAAGCTAAAAAAATTATTTTATTGAACTTCTTCAAGAGATGCCTTGAAGAGAGAGGAGTAGGCCATTTGTTTACCGAAGGGCTCGAACTTTTATAAATTGCAGTGTCCCTTGCTCATTTATTTTTTTAACTATATTATTCTTCATTAATTATTAATATTGGATGCTAAAAAATTTACATTTCACAATATATATAAATAATAACCATCAATATATTTAAAATTTTCAAGCTAAATTTTTTATATATTTAAATTATAAATAAACATTCTCTTTTTTATATGTGCATTATTTTTCATATCAATTCACAAGAAAATTTACAAGGCATACGGAATTTTGAAATATAAAATGAAGAAATAATATTTAAAACTTAAGATAAAAAATTGTTTAAAAAGAAAAAAAATGGTTTTTATATATGCATTATTTTAATATTTATATATGCTTTATTTTTTTAAAAAAATATTTAAAAAGAAAAAAGGGGTCGGGCTCGGTGGGCCCAACTTATCAGGGCCAGGCCCACTAGGCCTTGTGGGTTTAGGGCTTGGCTCGGGCCCTCTAACCCACGGGTTGGCCCGGCCCGGCCCCCTTACAGTGGGGCCATGGCCCAGGCTGGCCTATTTAAAAAGCCTGTGAGCCCAGTCGGGTCGGTTCTTTTGACATCTCTTACGGGTGCAAGCATGCTATAGTAGTGGTTGATTACTTCACCAAATTGGCGGAAGCAAAGGAGCTCACGGAAATATCCACATGAAAGGTAGAAAAATCTGTTTGGAGTAACATTATTTGCAAATTTAGAGTTCCCCAGCAGATAGTCACGGACAACGGAACCCAATTCACCAGTGAGCAGTTAATTCAATTCTGCGAATCACTGGGGATCTAGAAAAATTTCACCGCTATGGATCATCTCCAAGCCAACGGTTAAGTTGAGACTGTCAACAAAATAATCAAGCAGATCCTAAAGACAAAGTTGGAAGCAACAAAGGGAGTCTGGGTAGACGAGCTACAAACGATGCTCTAGCCTACTAGACCACAGCCCAAACCACCATAGGAGAAACCCCTTTCTCTATGGTTTATGGGTCTAAGGCAATGATCCCGACGGATGCTAAGTGACCAGTTAGTGAAGAGTCACCTTCAACCCAGAGAACAACGACCAGTTACTGGCCGCGAACCTCGATCTGCTCAAGGAAGCAATGGATCTAGCTCGCATGAGGGTGGCCACCTATCAGCAGTGGGTCGCGAGGTATTACAACAAGAAGGTTCGAGTTCAGTGCTATAGCGTCGATGATCTCGTGCTACGCCTTGTTCTCCTTGGAGCTCACAAGGCCAGCGACGGGACACTAGGCCTGAACTGGGAAGGCCCCTACATTATCAATGAAATTTTGGCCAACGAAGCATATCACTTGGCGAATATGGATGGGGCTATCCTTCCGCAAGCTTGGAATGTAGAGCACCTCAGACCATATTTCCTATAAGCAGCACTTTTGCTTTGTATAATACTACTCATTGATTGATGTTTTGTTTATTCTGACATTAGTCCATTAATAAATTTAATTCCTGATTTTTATTGTCAAATTTTGTTGTTTCCACCCTTTGTCAAAATAAGAGGCATGAAATAACACTAATTCAGGGTTAAAGGGTTATGGTTTGCGAGCTAGGGCCCATTCAACTTGGCCTACATGCCATGGTTTATGGCTTATCTAAGCATTCATCTTAGTTCTTGCCCTAGGCCGTAGCTCGCGAACTAGAGCCCATTCATCTTGACCGCAGTGTCATAGTTTGGTGCCTACTAAGTGACCACTTTGGCTAAAAACTTATAAGTCATGGTTCCCTAGCTGGGGTCCTCTCATCTTGACAAAAGTCATGGTTTGGACTTACCTAAGTGTTCATCTTGACCTCGTTAAGCTCTTAAAAGTCATGGTATTTTAGCTCGAATCAAATTGCTATCTATCTGGACATATAACTTGACGGCAAAATGCGATTCAAGTTAACTCTCACCGAGCGATTGTATGTTAGCTAAGGTTTGCTCTCGTTTACTTAAGTACTTACAGTTGTGACCTACTGGACATATGGCTTAAACTTATAAAATCTTTGTTGGAAATGTATGCCCTAAAGACACGTTTTGTTTAATTTATGGTAATGATGTTTCTTTTAGTCAGTTTATGGCACATATATTATTTGCATTTAATTGTTGGAAAAGTGTCCATGCTATTAAGTAAGTGATTCATGTGATGGGTCGTTCTTCACAGTTAGGCATGAATCATAGGTACTTAATAAGCAAGAAAATATTACTCTTGATCTTTTGATAGAACTAGGCATTCTATCATGATAAGATCATTGTGCAATAAATCCTAATGGATGATGGCTTGCCTTAGCCAGTAAATAATCCGTTTACTCTAATTGTATAAGCGCATTTGGAATGCGTAGAATGGACCTATGATAGAAGCTAATGACAAAGTACTAATTATCATGGAACTAGTCTATCACTGCTACTACGTGGACGAGTACTCTAATACTTGAGTATTAGTTGGTGGTCTAGTGAACCTAGAGCTATATTCTTAGATTTACTATAGGTGAGGTCTATCAAAAATCAATAACCTTGTGAGTTGGGAGTATGGTTTCTAATTAGCTAAGACAGACTAATACAAGATAGTTTCTGTGATTCACCCCCTTGTGATTGTCCAAGAATAATCAAATAATCCAGGGCCTTTGGAACGTGACTTAAGAGTGTGTGCTTCTGAGTAGCTCTCAGTGATAAGCAAGTACATTCGAGTAGTCATGGATTATTGGACTAGTGATCTAAGGATGGTAGAAATCATTTAGAGAGGTGTTAGTACATTATTCATTTCTAAATGATGGGTGTTACGCAAAGGGGTATTTTCGTCATTACACTAGTAGGTCAAAGACATTGCACATGCAAAATTATTCGTGGGTCAGTGTTACCATATGGTGATAGTTGGAACACTTAGAATGACAAAATATAGCTACTGGGTAGCAGGGGTATTTTGGTCATTTTAGTAGCCATGAATAATTTGTCTTTTGGTCCCCAGGGTAGCTCGATATAACTCATATATTATTTAATACATTTGTCTTGTTGGGTGAATTACATTGAGAGAGAATTATTTTATTCAGAATGGTCCATAATTAATTAGGCTAGAATAAAATAATAGTTCATTGGTTTTTTAATTAATTAATTGGGCTAACCCAATTAGAAAATTAATTAAATGAACTTGGCCCACTAGGGTTTTAACCCTAGGGTTCTCCCTCTATATATTCTCTCCTTAGTTGTTTTTCACCTAAGGGTTTTTTACTCTTCTTCACCAAAAGAGAGGCCAAGAGTTCTTGAGTCATACCTTGGAAGATCAAAAAAACATTCAAGTTCTGATGCGAAGGAGCCGAAGGATTGCTGGACAGCCGTCATCTCCACCACGCGAAGAAGCTCCCGCCCCTCCTCCTCCTGTCGCTTCATTCCGTCCGATGATTCGAAGGAAAAGTAAGTTTCCTAGATTCTAATCAATACGAGGAAAGTTTTTTTTTTAAATAAAAAAAAAACATTTTTGTTGCATGCTATGTATCCTCGTGATGGTCCTTCAATCTTAACATGTTATCCAAGATTATTCAGTTTTAAAGCCTATCAACTGTGAGCTAAAGATGTCTCTGAGTTAACTAAAGTTAAATTCATGCATGATTGCTATGTTTGACTTTCAGCATGCAGCAAATGACCATGAAATAAAATTTTATTGAACATAGCAAAATGTATTGATTTGAAATCAACATTACAAAGAAAAGGAAAAAAGAAGAAAAGAAAATTTGAAGCCCTAGTACTCTAGAGGGAGTCAGCTCGGAGGAGTTGTGTCCTGGGGAGTCGGGCCTTCTACGACTTCCGGAGGGAGGTCGGCCCCCAATCAGATCAGGCATAGAAGAAGCTGGGACAACCTCCTTATTAGCAGTTCAGCAGCACACTTCTTCACCTCTTCCACCACTTCCTTATCGAAGAAAAAAAAGTCAAGCTCGGGATGATTCTGCCACAAGGTGAAAAGAAATGCACTGCAAGTGTTGGACTCGACCTTCTCGCATTCCTTGGCAACCTGAGCTTCAATATCGGCCTTTGTTTTCTCAACCTCTCGTTGCCTCAGCTTCCCCAGATGCAACGTCAGCTCGCTGACGTGCCGGCTCTAGTTCGCTTCGCATGTTGACCAACTCCGCTTCAGCCTTATTAAGCTTCGAAGTGGCTTGGGAGAAGGCTGAATCGTAAGCTCTCTTCTTGCGAGCCAGTTCATCTTAGCCTCCTTCTTGGCTCTTTTGGCCTCCCTCACTCAGTCTTCTAAGCCCTCGGCCCTACTCCAGGCTTTCTTGGACTTGGTGGTCAGGAAGGCTAAGATGCTTTCTAACTTCTTCTTTCCTTCCTGAGCACCTCGATGACAGCCTCGAGCTGCTCTTTATCCTTGGAGGCTCAGGCTCTCTTCTCTTTTTGTTTGAAGACGCCCAGGGAAGCCTATAAAACTTGAGAGGTCAGTATATGAGAAAGAGATAAACAAAATTTGTGAAGACAAGTGAAGATCCTTAACAAAAAGGTGTAATGAGCTATGTAGTCAGAAAGTGCATCACCCGACACCTCCTTCTTGTCCAGAGCCCTAGTAAAATTACCAAGGACCCCATCTAAGCTGTAAAGAAAGACACCGAAGTATGTTCCCCCGGTCGCGACCTCATACGTACTCGGCCCTTGTAAAATCGGTTGCCTTCTTTCTTTTGTCTGTGGGGGCTTGTTGTGCCACATTCGAGGTCAGAGGTGCTTTCCTTTTGCTCCCAACAGCAAGGGCCTCCTCGCGAGCTATTGATTTTCCATGCCTAGCCTCAGTTATGGTCGCCTCGCGCTGTGAAAGAGAGGCAGGTTGCGAGTCTAGGGCATGCTCAGGCAACATTGTGACAGTTGTTGTGGGGTCGAGAAAAGGTAAAGCGATGAGGCCGCAACTCTCGCCAGCCACCTCGGAGCAAGGTTCCGTCCTTTGGACATTGGCAAGAGAAGAGGAGGAAGGGATGACAGCAGGCGAGCTCGAACTAGTGGATTGACCGGGCCTCTAGAGTTTAAGCTTCACCATCTCTGTTGACTCTGGTAAGGGCCCAACCACGACCTCTTGACGAGCTATGCCTTCCCGAACCAGGCTTCCACTGAAGTTGACCACGTCAAATGCCAACTTTACCTTCTTCCGGCCCCGAACTCCAATATGATCCTCCCTGATATCTTTGCAGCCAAGAGGTGGGGCAAGCTGGAAGTCGCGGAGTAACACGTCAGTGAGCTCGGAGTCGTCCGCGTCTGTTTTTGCTTATGAAGTAGCTTAAAGTCCTTGTGCCTCAGAGATGGTCAGTTCAGGTTTCGTGCCAACAATGTCTGCAAAATAAAAGAGAGATTCGTAAATAAAGAATGATAACAAATAAATCATTATTACAAGCGCGAGCTGAAGGTCCACTTACTCGGTACAAGGACAAAGCTGAGATTATTAAGATCGTGAAGTGAGGTGCAGGAGATGTAAAACCATTGCGACTTATAGTCTCCTACATTGGACTTACCTTTGGCCTTCCCTTGAGACAAGAGCTTCTTACAATCAGAGGAACAAGCTGCCATATAGTACAACCCATCCTTAGTACCTTTGAAATAATAAAGGTACCTAAGGATTTTCGGTGATGGAAGAGGAAGTTTATTCCTTTTGAAGAGTATGGCTAGGGAGGTTATTTGGGTGTAAGAATTTGAAGTTAGTTGGAAAGGCGCAAGTTTCAGGTAGTTAAGTATACCTATGAGGTAGGATTGGATTGGAAACGTAAGTTCAAATTCTAAGTGTTGGGGGTTAATGGCTACGAACCCTACAGGAGGAAAGATTGCGTGATCGCCAGGAGAAGGCACCATTACACGGTTGCCGCAGGGTAGGCGATACTTCGAAGTGCACGACCTCAGCTCGCTGATCGTCAACTTCGAAGGATAACACTTGAAAACCTCGCGAGTTGCGCATTCCTCGGAAGCTCGTTGGGCGACCACAGGGTCGACACACTGAGGGACTCTTTCAGCGACCTTTACACCAGACGAGATCATAGCCCGGCTCGTTCCCCTCCGATGTGCTTCGAAGAACTAGAGGTGTCATCATCTTCTATCCTATGGTTGTGGCGTTTCTGACCTAATGTGGACATCTACGATAAAAAGGTAAAAAAGAATAAAAAAGAGTCAGGTCGTTGAGGGCGAATTTGTCCTCACAAACCAAAGTTCCAAATGACACTTCCTATCTATCAGGTCGGGCACTTCACAATAGGGTTTTTTCCTAAAACAAAAAGGGCTAAATCTACTGATTTATTAGCCCTCTACAACAAATGAATGCTAATCCTAAAGTCAACAAGCCCGGAGGCTATGTGACACATCACTTGATGCCCTAAAAACACACAGCGATCGCTAAAAGGCAAGGCATGGAAGAGGAGTCGACAGAAGAAATTAAAAAACAAGCTAATAAGGTGAAAGAAACTTACCATTTCAGATCGATCGTTATGAATACTGGAGGCAAAGGTCAAGGTTTGATAGAAATGCGACGGTGAAAGGCGGAGAAGCTTTAGAATAGTTGGCAATGGATTCTTAGAGTTGGAAGGAAGAAGAAGATTGCAGGAGCAAGAGACATTTTAAAATGACATAGTGAGAGGGAAAAAAATTCCCTCACACTTATATAGGTTGGGTAATTCCACTGTTGGATTGAGAGACTGACGAACTGCCCTAGATCTAACGGCAACACGTAAAGTCATGGGTCCCATGAGCATAATGATTAAGTGGTTACGAGGAACGTGCACATTAAATGCGCCTCAGACAAGACGTGCAGTATCCAGTCTGATCAGCATACATCAGTTCACACTCTAAAGATAGCACCGCGAGCTGGGGGGCTACTATTATGGGTAATTTTTGAACCACCTCTTATAGACAGGACTCAATCGAGTAGGCTGGCCCAACCTCTTGAAGCCCAATGGGCCTAAGGACGAGGGCGTGTAAACAAGGTCGCACATCGTTGAAACCCAAGCTCAGACAACGAGAGTAAACGGGCTCCCGGTAAGGCCTTTTGCTCACTGGCTAATCCAATCAGCTAGTAGGACAAAAAAGCCACGTAATAATTGGAAGCAATGTCCGCCTGCCTTATCTAAAGCAAACCAAATCCCTGATAATAAGAAATCTATTCTTGATTTTGTGAAACTAATAAGGACATATTATTCCCATAATATTGTCCTTCCATATTTATGAGTCATTCAAATTGTAAACATCCCACTCTATAAATAGGGGTCAAAAAATCATTGTATGGGCATGATCAATTACATACTGCTACTCTACTAAAATTATCAAATAACAGTCATGGAGTAGGCATCATTCTAGTCGAACCACGTAAAAACTCTCTTGTGTATCGTTTGCTATTTGTGCTATTTATTTCTTCTCTTTGCATTCGTGTTTATTTTATCAGTGCTGGACGATGAATCACGATTAACCAATTCTAAATGTAGATAGTATATATGTTATACATTAGTTGCAGGGAGAATGTGGGCAAGGAAGAAGCCAAAGAAAAGGGCCTTATGGAGAGAACAACCTCTCGGGAAGAAGCCTTCATGAGAGTCCTTACCAAGAGGAGAGAATAACCTCTTGGCGAGGAGGTCTCTCCGAGAGACCTCTTACCGAGAGGTGCTTACTGAGAGAGGGTTTCCCGAGAGAAGGTCTGGCCTGCCAAAGGAAGAACAGAGCAGAAAAGATGTTGCTATTCGAGAAGCCAGGGCCTTTTCGAGAGGCTTTGCGAGAAGGAGATGCGGCCAAGAGAGAGAGATACAGTAGCGTGGGGCTCCTCGAGAGATCATGGCCGAGAAAGAGGACGAACAGTCAAGAGGAGCTCCATCACTGGAATAAAAAAAGGTTGTAGAGAGGATTGCCGCAGGGGTTCATCGCCAAAAGAGATGCAAACAGATGTGGCATTTCCAAGAGGAAACACGGCTACTTGGCGAGGGAACCGTAGCTTTCTCCGAGAGAGCTGCTACCATCACCGAGAGAAAACAAAGCTCTCCGAGAGAGCTTGGGCTTGCCAAAAGAGAGATGATAGCCTTTTTTGGAAGCTGCCAAGAGAAGAAGCCTCTCCTAGAGACATAAATGTCTCTCGAAGAGAAAGAGAATGGCAGAGACGGCGCTGGGAGCTGATCCCCTTCTTGAGGAAGAAGAAGATCCTTTTATAACTTATTTTGCCTTAGACCATTTTTCCCTCCAAGCCTATCCTATTTACCCTTTTGCCATTAGCTTGGTTCTTTTGCTATTTAACCACGGTTTCTTCTCGGGAAACGTGTCCTAGCTCGGGACCACTTTTGGGATTCACCCACCCAGGCCAAATGACCAAAATACCCTTAGGCAGTCTCTCGGGAATACTATGGTACAACACTTCTGTAATTCCAATTCTCGTTCCTCTTCTATTGCTTTCTCTTTTATATTAATATTCTGCTTCCCTAGTCCTTCTCCAATTTGAATTTTGTTGTTTTGCTCTTTATTTTGGTTTTGTCATCTCAGATCTAAGGATTAGTTGCACTTCCGCAGCTAACATTGAATCATTGACCTATGAGATATGACCCACATGATTCAATGTTAACAATCTCATTCAGTGAACTCGTTCTTGTAATGAGCATCAACTCATCTTCTTTCTATTTCTTATACAGAATGGCACGAGACTCATCGACCCTATCTTTCAATATCTCATACTGAACAAGGAGGAAGACGTTGTGCTGGACTTTGCGAGTTGCTACTATCTAGTTTGGAAACTCTATAGCAAAAAACATGTTTATAGTATAACGAATTGTGGATTATTCGAAACTCGTATTCTTAACACTTAAGAATGGTATCCACTCCTTATTATACTAATGAATATATGTTTTTAATTTAAATCATATTGTAATTTAAATAAAAACATAAACTTGTCATTTAAGTAATATTTAAAGAATTATAAGATTGTGTCCCTTTATGTCACTAAAATTGGTCTTTAGGACTTATATCTAACACTTATGGGCCAAATTGAGAATTTCAATGAAGGTCCTTGGGGGCATCTTAGTCAATGGATGTGTGAAAGTTCTTGCCCTGAGGCCATTCTAAAAAGCCATCATGGGGATCCTTTGGTCAAAGTCCTTGATTCTGCCACCTCTTAATTGAACCAAGTCACAAAATCCTTTAATGACTGCCCTTGATTATGTTTATCACTAACCAAAGCCATCGAAGACTTATGGTGCCATTTCAAATGTGCAAATTGGGCTTGGAAGTATTTCTTTAGTTGCTCAAAATTGGAGATTGAGCGATGTGGCAAGTTTAAGTACCACGCTCACCTATGCACTTCCAAAGTTGTTAAGCAAGTTAAACACCACATGGCATCTGTGGCTACTTAGATGAGCTTGTGGGAAGAAAAGAGTTCTACATGGGCGATAGGGTTGGTGGTTCCGTCATAAAGTTTGATGGTCAAAATATGGAACTTGTTAAGAAGGATCTTGGTCATAATAGCTCAACTTAGTGGTTGGCTTGGTGTTGTGGACTGAGGTTTCTTAGTCTTCTTTTTCAACTTAACAATTTTCTTTTCTAGGAGTTGGAGCTGCCTCCCATGCTAAAGTCTCACCTTCTTGGGAGCGAAATGTGCTATAGGTTTTCCCTTCCGAGTGGTGTTGTTTTTACTTGAAATGACATGAGTTTTGGTTGCTCTGCTATTGCTACTCATTTTGCTAGTGTTGCTTATCTTGCTGGCGTTGCTACTCACTATGATGGATATACCCCACCCCACAAGCAATTCGACTAACTATTGGACATAACCTTCCAACTAAGTAAGATGGTCAGGTGGTGAAGCCGAGTTTTCCAGCATGGGCTGATTCTTCAGGTTATTTCCACTAGTCTGGTTTCAAAAAGTTCGAGCTATGATGGTGGAGCAACTAAAGGTTGGGAGGCTCAACAGTGCACTAGGAGGGAAATAAAAGTTGTCTCGACCCCATAACAGGTGCTAAATGATGATGGAATAAAGGACCAAGTTTTTAATAATTTTCAAATAATTAATATATTTAAATCAGATATGTGTAAAATTGAACCTAAATCACAATAGTTCTAAATAAAGTTAAACCTAAACTAAATAGGATTTAGGTGAAATTTTTTATATTCTTTTTTAACATCGTCAATAGTTTGACCTAACAAAATAAGCTATTTGAAAAACATCATAAGGATCTCAAATATTAAATTTAAATTATATGTGGTCTCCATAAATATAATGATATTTAAGGATATATTTAACTATTTCTAGGTGAAATTTAAGGATATGAATATATAAATGTGTTAACACAATCATAACTATGTTTAGTTTCATAAAATTCAGTATATTAGTGGGAACAAAAAATATGAAAGTTTGTTGTAAGATTAAACTAAATCCAAAGCTTGACGTAATATTGAAAAAATTTAAAGTTAGTAAAAGAATTGAAATAAAGCCAAAATTTTATCATTTTTTCTATAATTTACCCAAAGTTTTTAATTTCGGCGTTACTGATTTGTTCATAATTTGGTCATAATCCTCAAGAATAATATTATTGTTGCGTAAATGTGATTCTATACTTTAACTCCTTTTTATAATTAAAATTAATATTTAATCATCCAATGCAATATTAAAAATACTTTTATATTTTAGTGGTGTTTTTTGATAATTCGAAGTTTTTTAACACATAAAAATACAAAAAGTATTTTTTTAGATAAGATTAAAATAAAGTAATTTTTCGATAACGCTAAACTAATTTCGTTTAAAATATATATATGTATATACACGCACATAGAGTCAAGTAAAAAAGTATAATTTTTTACCTTTTGGTGGTTGCCAGTTGCAATTTAGTTTTTATTTTTTAGGTAAATTTAATAAGGATAAGTCTTGATATAATGATAAAATTATTTTTAGTTTTAGGTTTAATTACATTGACCTCTCCTAAGATTTAATAAAATTACATGAGGTACTCCTATATTTTCACAAATAATAACCGTCTCCATTGACTTTATTAAACTTATTGTGCTAGTTAAACTTTTCAAAATACTCAAAATGCCCAATTTTTTTTCCGTTTCTCTCTTCCTCTCCCCTGCCCCGTTTTTAATCACTAATGGAACATTTTTTAGCTCTTTCCTCTCATTTTATCTTACTCAGGTCTCTCGTTGGCCATGGCATTTGAGAACACCAAAACAATGGATTTGATCACCATGACTAAACCCCTTTTCTATTTTTTCTCCTTCTATAATTTTTTTTTTCAATTCTTTCTCTATTTTTGAACATGTTTGAATGAGAGAAATAATAAAAATAAAAAAAATATATATATATATATATAGAGAGAGAGAGAGAGAAAGACACACACACATAGAAAATGGCTACTAGCAATCGGAGTTGTCAATAACCTCTATTACTAAAGGATGCAAAGACAACCCTCTATCATCTCTGTTGCACAGAAACGACTCGAAAGAGTCATTTCTCTGATTCTGAAACGTTTCTCATTTCTGTTTTAAACTCTATTTATGCCTATTTTTTTAGAAGAATATTCGTTTTTACGTTTTCGTTTTGTATAAAAAATGCTTCTCGTTTCCGTGTAACATAACCTATCATTGAGGGCAAGAAAAATAATAGAAAGACGGAAATAGGGGATAAAGATAAATAAGAGAACTTATTAAGGCTAATGTTAGAAGAGATAAAGAAAGTATGCTAAAATGCAAAGAGAAAGAGAGAAAGGGAAAAAGTATATATTAGAAAAATAAAAAATAAAATATATAAAAGTCATGAGCAAAATATGCCACTTTACTAGATTTACTAACAACAAAGAAGCCGTCTTTATTAGTTTTAAAAATACAAAGATACCACTTATTATTCTATCCAACTTTAAGAGTCATCGTCCATTTAGAGATTATGAATTAAAGTAAATAAGTAATTATTATTATTATTATTATTATTATAAATTTTTATAAATAAAATATATAGAAAATCACTTTATTGACAAAATTTTAAATAAAAAACAAAATAATTACTTATAAAATAGAATAGACATCTCACAAAATCAAAATTATTTATTATTTTTAAAATTATTATATTTTTCACACCTAATAACATGAACTATACCAAACACAGACAAAATTAAAAGGCGACATAAACTTCACCTCACATCTTATATACCACGCGAGTCTAGCTCAACAGGAATAACAAAACAAATATTTTCTTATTTTTCACCATTTTCCTACTTAAGTTTATAATAGAGGTGAGAAATGGGCCGGTCAGGCCAAGCCAGCCCACATCCCGCTTGGCCCACCTATTTGGTGGGCCGGGCCGAATTTGGCCCATGAGAGACACGGGCCGAGCCGAGTCGGGCCAAGGAAATGAAAACTTGGGCCCGACACGGCCCTATGGCCCTTAATAAATGGGCTGAAGTGGGCCGGGCCAAGCCATAAGCCTGCTGGGCCGGCCCGTGGGCCTGGCTATTTGGGTCGGCCCATGACCCATTTATTTTTAATTTTTTTATATATAATTTTTTAAATATATTTTTTTATTTTTTCCCAAATATAACTAATATTTTTTAAAATATGTTTATTAATATTTACTTATAATTTTGATGTTTGTAAAATTATGATGTTTACAATAAACATTATGTTTACAAAAATTACACTAAAATTATGTTTACAAACATAATAAACATTATGTTTATAAACATAATTATGTTTACAAATATTACAATAAAATTATGTTTACAAGAAACATAATTTTTAATTATTATGTTTATAATTATTAAATACAAACATGATTTTTAATTTTTTTTTATTTTTTGATGAGTCGGGCCGGGCCATTTTAGCGGGCCAATTAGTGGGCCGGCCCACGAGCTATTTGGGTGGGCCGGGCTACGGGCCACAGATTGCTGGCCCAGCACGGCTTGCATTTTGTTAGGTGGGTCAGCCCACCTATTTGTTACAGTAACGGATCGAATTGGGTCGAGCTATGAGACGGATCGATTGGGCTGGCTCATGGGCCGGGCTGGCCCAATTCTCATCTCTAGTTCATAATCACAAAAGAAGGGAAAATCGCACTCTTATCTCTTAACAACTGTATTGTTGATGGTTGATGTGAAGTGCAAGAGCAGGGGTGACGCCCGCTGACACCTAGGCCTCATTAATTCTTGTGGGTGCTCCACCGTTCAAATTTCCAACCACAACAACCAAATCTAATCTAGAAGCCCTAATATATCCTTAACGGCTAACAAATCAAATCATACCATGTACATCTTGTTGTTTTGTAATAAAATGTTGGAAAATTTTCGTACGTTCATTTGACTAAATTCAATGTTCTTTCATTTTTAAACTACGAAAATTGAAATTCTTTAGTTAATTTTAGTACGACATTTATTGGATATGACTACATACCAACTATTTAATGAATGGTAAACAAAATAATCAATCACGATAAAGACAAGGATGCTAATCTGATAATTACATAATCATATAATATTAAATATATAAAAAAAATAATTATTTTTATCCTTCTTTACGTGAAAATATTTATGTAAAGAAGAGTGGAACCCAATTGTTATATATGGCAATGGAAGAGTGGAAGGGACGATTTGCAACATTTGCCACCGATAAAAGAGAAGAAGGTGGCTTGCAGTGGTGCAGACTTTAGAGGAAGGGCTAATAATGGCAGATATGAATGGTCATACTAGCAGATGATCAAAGGTGAAAGAGAGATTGGGTTGGGGTGTTGTTGGTGGCGAATAAGACAAATGATGGTAGTGGTCGATGGTGAAAAATAAGCAATTTGGAGCCATTGATTTTCAATAGATTTGGCTGGAGGAGATGGAAAGTCTAAGAATGGGTGGTTTCCGATGACTTCGATAGAAGAAAGAAGAGGCTGGGTTGCAATGTTACGAGTAAAGGAAGAGTTGGATAGTAGCGATGATCAGTAGAGGAAGACAGGGATTTCAAAGCCTCCTATTTCTAGAAAATCTAGCTAGAAGAGATGGAAGATTGTTGATGGGTGGTTTTCAACAACCTTTTCCTGGAGAAAAATAGGAGGTTGGGTCGTGATATTGTCAACAATGAAGGAGGCAGACAGTCACAATAGGATCTTCATTAATCTTTCTTTCCTTTACTTTGCTCAACCCAATGTTTTGAATACAGCTTTTTCCTCATTCTCTCTCATTTATCTTCTTTCTCCTCTTTCTTCCTTTCTCTTTTTTTCTCCAGTAAGCTTTTCGTCGCCTTCCTCTTGTCGTTGTCGTCGTTGCCTTGCCTCTCACGTGCCAACCACCATTACATCCTCCCTGACTATAGAGAGGGGGGATGGAGCGACAATCGATGCTTGAGAGACAAGGCAGGAGAGAGAAAGAGAGATATGACTAAAATAAGCCGAAGGTCAAAGACATAGTCGCACGAGTGGTGCAGAGAGAGAGAGAGAAATGAGCGAGTATTCAAAATATTACATTTCTCCTATTGTTTTAATCGGAGGGTGATGAGGGTTTCGTTCAGCCTCGTTAAAAGGGGTGAACAAATTCACATTCTAGAAGATAGAGGGGTTGGGTTGCAAAATGCGTGGTTTTTAGTGACCTTGTAATGGCGACAAACAGAGGTAGGTGGTGACGATAAAGGCAAATGGCAATGTAACACCCCTCCCCTGAACAAAAACCAATACCCAAGAAGCCTAGGAGAGAAAACGTTAAGGAATGATAAAAAATTTCACATTCACTCAAGCGAAATGAAATTTTGGCAATTTTGGCCCAAACACAAATTTTCATCGGATCTTTCATTCACCAAAAAACCCAAGACATACATGGAAAATTTACATCATTATATCAAAACATTCATCTTTCCTTTAGGTCACTTACAACATTTGAGGAAATACAAAGTATTCATCAACTTCACAAGGCATCCCCAAGATCTTTTGGGTTGAGAGTGCCCCGGCACACATATTTACCCATCGACTCTATTAGGACCCCTTTAGTTACTTCCTTGCTCTTACCCGGAATAGTGAAAAATACAAGTATGAGCCACAAGGTTCGGCAAATATAAAACTTTGAAACATTTCAGTTGAGTACGTGACATAGAGAATATATGATGGGTGCATTCATTATACGGAAGGAAAACATTTATTTAATAACCACTCACCCACCTAATGCACAATCATGTCATACACAATACATGCACATGCCCATAAAACACATTTGGCAATTCAGCCTCACATAATTATAATACCTACTGGTTTGAGTTTGAATACCTGCAACTAAAGAAACAATGAACATATCTCTGGATCGAAGTCCCTCTCGTCTCCTGGTCGTCACTAGGTAAACGTAATCTCGCCCTTGGTCATCACCATGAGAGCATAGAGCTGAAGCTTACCAACAGTCAGGCATAAGCCCATTGAGTTTGGGGGATATATCTCGCAAAATTATTTGTTACATGCATTAATTACTGATACCATGAACCATTTATGCAATACCACATATTAATGCTCACATACACGATGAGTCGTGCATAACAGTTATAATTCGTGCTCAATGCTCATTCATGTCACAAGATAACCATATGCTTACACGATTTCATGCCCATAATGCACATTAAATATGACATGGTATTGTTTATATTTTTAGGGTATCATAAATACTTTTCCTCCTTTAAGAATGCCAATTTCCCTTTTCAATTCACTTAAACTTAAGGGACATGGAATTATGACGAGAATGACTTAGGGATTGATTTAGAACATCTTTTCAAATTTTTGGCAGTGGAGTCGTCTCTTAGAATTATGAGACCCAAAGATGAAGCAGAAAACCCAACATACAAGAAGGCCAATTCTTGCCATGCACTATCCCTAACCAACAAACACCAGTCCTTGACAATTGTGGGGAGAACCAAGCCCCACTTTGGCTAACAACAAAGCTCCACAAAGATTAAAATCCACAAAAACCAAGATTTAGACAAATAAAAGCCAAAATCCTTAAAGGCAACGAGTTTGATTTTCTTTTCCAAAATCAGTTCAAATACATAAAAGCCACTTTTAACCATTGTCACAAAGACATTATTTCACTTCACAAGATCATAAATTTGAAGACCTATCAAGCAGCAAAAATTTCCCAAATTAACTTAAAAATTGAGATTTATGCACATAAATGAAGAGGAAAAGAAATAACTTGCCTTCAATACTTCTTTTCTTAATGCTTGATGATTCTAGAACCACCAAAAAGGATGGTGGAGATGATTAAAATTTGAGAGAGAAGAAGACTCTTGAGAGCCCTTGCCAATTTGCCTTTTCTTTCCTAAATTTTCAAATTTATACATATATATATATTTCTCTAAAATTTATTTAATTATCCACCACAAAATTATACACTTAATCAAGTTATTAACACATTTTTCTCTCTAATTTCCAGCTAGTTCCAACCCCAATTTTCAGCCCTCAACCTTCTAGATGTTCTCCTCCCTTGGCCTCAATTGTTGACTCCAGCTTCCAATCCCTTGCCTCAATTGTTGACTCTAGCTTCCAATCCCTTCAAGCTTCTAGAAGACTTTCTCCAATCCCCCCTATGCACCTTCAATAACTTCCCTTCAATTCCCCCTCACTTGCTATTTTGACTTTTCAACTTCTCTATGCACTTGACTTTTCCACATTCTCCACTCACCTCCTTGATTTAGACTCTTGAACCAACCATATAACTCACGCGTTAGGCTTTTCAACCATGCTTGTACCAACTCTTAAATTATCATATCTTATTTTGCAAGCATAGGTTATTAAAAGTGAATGAAACATGAAAACAACACCCCCATCAGTATGGAATTTATGAGCTCCTTAGCGATACATAAAAAGTTGTTAATTCTAGCCAATAAATAACTTAAGTCATAAAAATTAGATATACTGATGATTAACATGCTAATAACGACATGTTACACGTAGTTGTAGGGAGAAACTCTTATAAAATAAAATATTAAAATTGATATGTGAGTATTATGTATGTGGTATTTTATTAATTAAAAGAATTATTTAAAGGTAAAAAAATAATTATGTAATGAGTGAGTTTTCCATCGATTTTATGAAGCAGCGATTTTCATCATTTTGATGGTATAATTATTTTTAGGGAATGAATCATTCTATTCCTTTATCGACTAAAGAGATGAATGTCTAAATTTTTTTTTTTTTTCTTTTTCTCCTGTTTGATGGCATCGAGCATAGCCTAAAAGAATTGAAAAAATTGCATCTTGAATTTTTAACACACCTAAGTATCCTTTTATAATATTGTTGGTAAACATTATATGATATGTTACATGAGTATTTCCTAAAGTTGTAAATGAGGCGAATGAATTGCTTATATGATATGTTACATAAGTATTTCCTAAAGTTGTAAATGAGCCAAATGAATTGCTTGGTGTTTGCCTTAACAAAAACTTGTTCGAGTTGAATGAAAGAAACTTAGGACTAATTTTTAAGTTCAATTTGTAAACGATCCAAACTTAAATTCGGTAAAACTCTGCTTGTTAAAACTCACGAACGTATTCAATTTGAGACTCGTGAATACTAGTAAATTTGATTAAAGACTTGTAAATACATTTGATTAGAACTTTGCGAATAGATCGTGAACAAATTAGTTTATAAATATATTAATATATTTATTTATAATTTTGTAAATATATTATTTAACATAAAATTATCAAATTTTAAAATTATTTTAATAATATAATTAAATTAAATATATTTAATATTATTTAACTTCACTTGGGTCATTGTTCCATGTCTAAGGTTGAATGATCGAAACTTTCCAAGATGCCAGGTCAACCTAACCCGAAACTAAAATTGTAATTGGAACCAGAATCAACATTATCGGGTTGACGTATAACAAGTACTCATATACATGAGAATATTTAATATATCTACTGCAATACATATACATATATAAATGAAATGTAAACTAATAGACATATCTGTGTATAAGAAAATGAATAGTTGTAGAAAAAGAATCTATCGGAGAAATATTGGGGACTCGCCAATAGCTGTTAGTGATGAAGGGTTAGAAGGAAAAACTAGTGATAGTTGCGATTGTCTATCTTCTCCGATGACAATTTATAATCCCGTGTTTGTGACCTTTTGTTTTTTCAATGAGAGCGACTGCTTGAGAAAGTGACCATTTGTCTTCTTTGACCATCTGCACTTGTCACCAACATTATTATTCGTTGTCGTTAGCCAACAGACGCTTGAACTTGACACCTAAAAATTAGCATCTAAACTCAATGAAACTTAATTTGGGTCAATTCAATTGCAACACTAATATTTTCAAACATTTAAAAACAACTTTGAAATGAAACCACAACCTTATCTTCACACTCTCGCCGCTAAGTTACCTACTTATCTTATTAGTAAATTTTGATGAATGTATATATATATATATATATCGCATATATTGTTATCTCTATGACGATTTTTAATTTATTGGGTGATCTGATTTGTTGATCAAACATCGTGAAATTTTCGGAATACCATTTTAGTGTTATTATGTTGATCTATTAAAATCACTTATTATTTAGAGAATTTAATTATGTCGAACACTAAGTATAATAACCTAAGACGACTACGCGTATTTTAGCAAAGCATTTTTTTGGTCAAGTTTGAGCTTTAAGCTCTCTATTGAAAAGTTGTAGCGCGTTTGGCAACCATACAAAAGCTTATAAACTGCCTAATTTAAAAGTTTTTCTACCAATACGTGTCTAGCCTTATTCCAATAGTTCTAAATAAATAATTACCTAAAGATGTCTATTCTATATTTGATATGGCAAATTGTAAATAAAATATTACTTGTGATTAACTATCAAATGACTAAATCTTTATTTATTAGAATATATATTATATAATTACAATATATATATATATATTTAAATTATATAAAATACATTTCAAATACAAGAATATATATATATCTACATATATGTGCATATCATCAATCTTCGTCATCCTATTCTTCAATTTTCTCCATAATCATCATCACCATTTTAAGAAATTCGATTCCAATTCTTCTTTATCTTGTTTGCCCAGTCTTCTGTTCTCTCTTAATCTATCATCTTCGGTATCTCTCAATTCTCATTTTATTTCGATCGGTGCATTGATTAAGCGCGAGGTTCATCATAAGATGGGCCAGAGATGTTGGGTTCATCAATCTCTATGAACACAGTCGCTAGGTTCATCGGATTTGATGAGCCAAGTCATCAAATCAGATTAACCCAGCAAAGATAAAAGAGGAACATCGGCAAGAAGAAGAAGAAGAAGAAGGAAGAGGAGGAGGAGGAGGTGGAGGAATCTAAGAACGATCGATGTCCAATCTGAGAAATCGGCGAAGCCTGTCGAAGATGGTGGAGGTGGTGGGTGGCGGTAGCAGTAGCAGTGGTTCCTTGGAGAAGAAGATGCGTAACTAAGAGAGAAGAGGAGAAAGAGTGGGGAGACAGAAAAGGCAGTCAAGGAGAGAGAAGAGAAGCGTTAACTAGAAATAAAAAAAAAGGAAATCCATTAATCCCATTCCACCCTCCCCAGATAATTTTACACCTCATTGTTAAACTGGTAAGTAATGAGAAGAATAGAAAGAGGGGCCGTTGGAGGGCATCCTTGTCTTTATCGTGATTTTACACCTTATCAGTATATCATCGGCTGATGAGAATGGATACGGACGCAGAGGATCACCGGCACGGCACCGCACTTGAATCATCGCTGGAAATTGGAATGTAAATCCAATCACGAAAAGGAGTTTTGACGCGCACTTTCTCTCTCTACAAGGCCGGGCCCACGGCCCCAACTGAATTGCCGAAAGCAACCCCCAAAAAGAAAAAGGCGAATATGCTTTGCCCAACGCTGAAAATATGCGCCAAACCCAAACCCAAAGCCGTCATCAAGCCATCAATCTATTATATGCTTCTCTGTTTCCGTATCAATCATTCTTGCTTGCTTCATCATCGTTTTTGAGTTTTGACGCGCACTTTCTCTCTCTCTCTCTCTCTCTCTCTCTCGTTTTTGTCTTCTATCTCCACTTCTTTGGTGGATTATTATGGAGCTTCTTGATCGGGAGCTCCTGTTCGCAACCTTTGTTACTCTCTTCATCTCCTTCATTCTTGCCAAGCTTATATCTCTAGCTGTGGCGGGCAGTGGCGATGAGCTAGGGTCAAAATCGATGGAAACTGCTGACAGTGCGGAAAAAGTTGTGGAGGATATGAAGTTCGCGGGAGGATTGAGAGTTCAGCGTTCTGAAACCAAAAACCGAGTGCAGTTCATTGAAGAAGCACTTGAAAAGGTAGATGATTTTGGGGGCGAAACATCGGTTGATGAGTCGGATAAGTTGCTTTGTGGCCAGGAGTTTAAGGAGAAACGGTGTGATTCGGCGGGAGACGTTTCTGATGTGGTTGGATCGTCCGAGAAGTCGCCGGGGGGAGGGCTGAGCGAGGACGAGGTCGCAATGGAGGTATTGCGCGGGATTGGTGTGGAAGGAAGTAAGGAAGAAAATGTATTTACTCATTCGGATGGATTGGTTGTCGATTTGACAAGTGAAGGAGCAGAGGTGGATGAATTTGACGGCGTTGACAAAGAGGAAAGAATCACTGGTTTGGTCGTCGAGGAAAACGCCGTTGAAAATGCAGAGGCTGATGATGAGACGGTCGCAAAACTGGCGAGTGGAGAGAATCAGCGGAGTGGAATTGAAGAGGAACTGACAAAAGAAGATGAAAAGAAGGGAGGATTGGTTGACGAGGATGAGGATGAGGATGAGGATGATTGGGAGGGGATCGAGAGGAGTGAATTGCAGGGGACCTTTGCTGCAGCAGCTAATTATGTTGATCAGTTACCGGACCTTGATAGTGATGTACAGATGCAGTTATACGGACTTCACAAGGTTGCCACTGAAGGGCCTTGCTATGAAACTCAACCGATGGTACTTAAGGTCTCCGCACGTACAAAATGGTACGGAATTTTCATGTAAATTTCCTGAATAAGTAGACTTTCTTGCTATATTGCTTGATCTTTGTATACTCGTTAATTTATCTAGAACTGTCAAAACTTGGTTCAATTCAGATGTAGTAGGTGGCTCGAGAGAACGGCGGAGCCCAAAGTAATCCCTGCAAATGGGCAATATTAGACTGCATATGTATGGGGTTTGCAACCAATTGGAATGGAACCTAATTTAGTACATAGACTTCGGTAACTCTCTGAGTTTTTGAAATAAAGCTAGTCCAAGGATAAGAAGTGAAGAGAAAAAGGTGAAACACAAAATCATAGATAGGAATATATGGATGGACAGCCGAGAAATCTTGCAAGCTGTCTGCTTGAGAATGATACATCAGCTTTTTCAGCATTCCTTGTTTCCCATTGTTTACCAAAGGTTACTCCCAAGCACCATTCGCCACTTAAAATTGATGCAAAGCTGAAATAATTGAGTTCAAAATGCCCTTAATTATTCATAGGTGGTCTGTAATTGATGGTTGTCTACGTTTTTTAACAAAGAGTTGAAGAATTTTCACTGAAGCTGACACTTGAAAGACCATGCCACACTCCAGTTTCCTATATTTGGAACAATTAAGTTTGTAGTGACACTAATGGCACCATGCACTATTCTCTAGATTTCAGACAGTAAATCTCTGAGTGGATCTTGACCATGTTTTTGTGTTTCATCCATACAACTTGGTGTAACTTGGAGTAGTGGACTTAGTGAACAAGGGCATCAGGGATTAACCATGAACAGGTTTCAGAGTATACCTTGAAAGCTAGTTATAATAATAACAGGGTTCACAGCTGCTATGTTTGAGTGATGGAAAGCACTTATTACGTGATGCAAGGAATTCATGGCAAAGGCTGGGGAACATGAGTCCGGAGGTTGCTATGGAGCAATATATCAACCTACTTTCAGATAAAGTTCCTGGATGGATGGAAGGCGCATCTTCTGTAAGTCTTTTTCTATTTAGAGGTAGATATGTGTCTCTAATTATTGGTTGGATTGAAAGTCAAAGAATGAGTGGCTCATTGAACTATTTGGATGTATTCTACAGGATACTGGCAATGGATATTCTTTAGAGTCTGCAATACGTGGTGCCTCGTGTCCTGACACAAGCACGGACCCAGTTAACCAACTTAATTCCACCAAGGGAAGGTAATTCATCTTTCCTATTAGTCTCATTTCATTTGGGATGATCTGCACTTAAGATTGGTCAATCTGTTTGTTTGTTTTTTTTTTTTTTTCCTTTAGTTAAGATTAAATTTCTCTTGTCCTTACATTTTATCCTCATTATTTTTCCTCCTTTTAGAGAATTAGAACTAAAGTCTGTTGCTGACGGAGGTGATCTGACTTGCTGCGCAAAGTCTGTAATTAAGGAATAATTGTAAGTCCACATATACTTTTATGGTTTTCTCATATAACACAATACCCTTTTGCCATGGCATCTGTTGCTGCGCACAATTCAACCTCCACGTATCCTGAATATTCGGAGCCAATTACTACAGTTGGCTTTTTTTTTTCCTAACCAAGTAATGCTAGGGTAAACAAGGAACTGTGTCACGACCTAGCCTTGGGATCGTGACCAGCATAGATCCCTAGGAGGGTGATGGGCCCGCTAGGCACTTGCAAGCATCTGGATGAAACTCACTTGCATAATCTATCAAGAACAAGGATATTACGATGTACATCACAAAACAAACATATCAAGTGTCAAGATTGATCGTACAATCCATGTCTAATTATCTTTGTCAATAAAACAGGATCAATCATCTCAATCTATTCCTATGAATAAAAAAATACAAAAGACGGAGCAACTCTGTTTGTACATCTTAGAACAGGCCTCTACAATGCAAAATGGGAATGAAAATAAGATTAATCACCAAAACTTAGCTACTTCACTGCCCAAAATAAATCAACCAAAATCTGCAAATTAGAGAACATTTACATGTGATGTCTCACTAAAACACAATGAGCAAATAATATGCTAAGATGAATGGAAGGCAAGCCAATGTAAGTATAAAAAGGATTAATGCTGGGAAAACCTTCACTTATGATTTTGAAAGTAACTGTAATTGAAATAGCATTGTGGGTTTGAAAAGACAGTATGAAAAGTTTTGGTGTAGACCTTGTAGCACATGTAATTATATTTGGGAGGTGCAAGCCTGAAGGTTTGTATCTTTGTAATTTGACTCATACAGCAGTACCATGTGGATCACTGCCACGTGTTGGTTGACAAACAGGGTTAGCAACTCTCAGCTAACTAGGGTGAACTTGGTGTACCAGTGGCTGACATTTCTTGTTGTTAGCAAGAGTGTTCTAAGTAGTCTTCTCTCAAGTAAACTACGTATGTATATATGTGGATGTTATATGTATGGTAGGAAAATTGGTGTGAGTAATAGAATATGTCTTTCTGTTACCATGTTCCATAATCACATCACGTATCTTGAGAAGGCTAAGGTTCCAATAATAAAAGTTCATCATCTATAAATCCGTTTCATATAAAAGCATCTAACCATGTATTACTGTCAAGGTGTATTGGGATTACAGGCCAAGCATGTATCAGTTTGACCATATCACATATACTAGGTAATTCATGTGCACTTCTTTCCCTAGCTTTTAAGAAAAGTACCAAGCATGCTGAAAATAGGTTCATGACAAAATGTGCAACTGTGGCATAAATGCATACAATACAATACTAGTTAAATACATGCTTGATGAAAAAGGATTAATAGGTAAATCCGAAATGAACATAAACTATCTATTCACAGTGCTATTATAGAATGTGCATTCAACTGGGCCCCACTGTGGGTGTGTCAATGCAAGAATAATCACAATGTAATCGTGTTAGTGGCTGTCAAATCCATACCAGATAACCTAGTTCAAGTCAAGTGACTCAGGTCTTAATCCTAACCCCTAATGCTAATAATCATAAATGTTCTGTCCTAACTTGACTAAACTATTCTAAATCATATCAATTTCTAAATGCATACAATACTAGTTAAATACATGCTTGATGAAAAAGGATTAATAGGTAAATCCTAAATGAACATAAACTATCTATTCACAGTGCTATTATAGAATGTGCATTCAACTGGGCCCCACTGTGGGTGTGTCAATGCAAGAATAATCACAATGTAATCGTGTTAGTGGCTGTCAAATCCATACCAGATAACCTAGTTCAAGTCAAGTGACTCAGGTCTTAATCCTAACCCCTAATGCTAATAATCATAAATGTTCTGTCCTAACTTGACTAAACTATTCTAAATCATATCAATTTCTAAATGCATACAATACTAGTTAAATACATGCTTGATGAAAAAGGATTAATAGGTAAATCCTAAATGAACATAAACTATCTATTCACAGTGCTATTATAGAATGTGCATTCAACTGGGCCCCACTGTGGGTGTGTCAATGCAAGAATAATCACAATGTAATCGTGTTAGTGGCTGTCAAATCCATACCAGATAACCTAGTTCAAGTCAAGTGACTCAGGTCTTAATCCTAACCCCTAATGCTAATAATCATAAATGTTCTGTCCTAACTTGACTAAACTATTCTAAATCATATCAATTTCTAAATGCATACAATACTAGTTAAATACATGCTTGATGAAAAAGGATTAATAGGTAAATCCTAAATGAACATAAACTATCTATTCACAGTGCTATTATAGAATGTGCATTCAACTGGGCCCCACTGTGGGTGTGTCAATGCAAGAATAATCACAATGTAATCGTGGCTGTCAAATCCATACCAGATAACCTAGTTCAAGTCAAGTAACTCAGGTCTTAATCCTAACCCCTAATGCTAATAATCATAAATGTTCTGTCCTAACTTGACTAAACTATTCTAAATCATATCAATTTCTAGCGAAATTTGGATAGACCCTAACAGAAATTGAGCTAGGTATGAACCAGAATAGGCAGAATGGGCTAGGTCAAAGAATCTGGTCAAGATCCCCGGGTCAACCAAGTTGACATGGTAACAGGTCCACTCAGTTGTTCATCTATCCAAAAAAAAAGAGGTCATTTCAGTCAACTTTGGTTAACTTGGATCAGGCTTGTGCTGAACCTGGGTTAGGATCTGGGCAGACTAGGTTAGCTGGGTTCCGCCTGGGCTTAGTCTTTGGTTAGTGGGGCTTCAGTCAGCTGGGCTCTAGTTAGGTGGACTGGGCTCTAGCTAGCTAGCCCAGTCGGGCTTGGGCCTGGTTTTGGGTCAACCCGCCTGGGCTTCGGTACTGGCTAAACTGGCTCACTGAACTTGAGCCTCAGCTGGCCTAGGCTCTAACAGTCTGATTAGGCCACTGTTCCAAATTGGGCTTAGCCCAATTGGGGATGTCCAATTAGGGCAAGCTATCCCATTTGGGGTTAGGATACACTAGTCTTGGATTGGGGTTATCCTATCCGGTGTTTGTTTATTCATTTATTTTTTTTAGTTCTTTGAATTGCAAGAATAGTTTTATAGGATTGATGGCTGCTGGAGGTCTAGAATTCAAAATGGCCGACCCCAGTCAGTCTGATGATTGTTGTTGTTGTTGTTGTTGTGAGAATAGCTTTATAGGATTGATGGATCAGGAAATTTATCATGTGTCGATCTGGAGGATTAATGGCAGTAATATGGATCAGTTAAAGATCAGTATTTATTTTTACACTTGATTGCTGAGCAACTGTAACTAAAGCACAGCTGTTCTAGTTATGCACATGGATATTGCTGTTAGTTAGAGAGCCTACTTTTCAAATGAGTAGTTTGTTTATTGATGAGAATTCTTGAAAAGGTGATAGAAAATAAAATATATAATTAATGTTTATTGCTCAGAATTCTTTAGTAACTCAAAATTAGAAGTTATGCAGTAGACAGTTCCAATAGCCATGCTTATGGGCAATAGAAAACCCTAAACTGAGGGTGCATTTGCCTCCTTGGCTGCATTTTAAATTTAGTGATTGCGTACAAGTCCAGTGAACCAAGAAGAAAAAGTGACAAGTATAAGTCAAAACCAATCCACCAAATTTACTTTCTAAAACTCAGAAAAAGTTTGGTCTAAACCTGCAAAACAACTTTCTGATTATAACCAAACAGTCTCTTATAGACTGGCTAGCTGGTCATCATATAGCCACTGAGACCACATCTCAAGATATAATAATTAAAGAGCATAATATCCCAGCATGCACACAAAATTCAAATCCCCCAATAGCTTGGAGCAAAATCAAGTCTTTCTATGATTCATATACTCTGATAGAAAGGTCAAGTGGTTAAATATTTACGAATAACAAGTCTCGTTGAAGGCTAGCAGCAGGAGAGTTAGATTTCACCCTTTAACATCACATCATAAGGTCCCACAACCAATATATATTTTGAATATATTCTATATTAACATTTGACAACTAAAAATATATTTTGGCAGACTCCAGAAGAAACAATCATGTAGAACATGAGTCGAACTAGAGCAAGAGCAGGGTCGACTTCACAGGAAGATATTAACATCTGTCCAAAAAGATCATCAGAGATAGAGGTACAAATTTGACTGTATTTGTGTCTATGAACATGTCAATAGGTTGATCTTCTATGGTTTTAGCTATATATGCTTATTTTGATACATGCACTGCCAGTGGATCCTAAATGATCATTTCTGAAGCAATTTGAAAACTTTTTCCTGGTCATACTTGTTACAATTTTTCCTTTGGTTCTTCAAGACTTTCTTTAAGTTAATTATATTCTAACACAAACTTGTTTGTCTGCATTGAAAGAGCTGCTTTTGGATAAAGTTTTCTTGTATTCTTTTTATCTTTTGTTTTCTGGGTTTATGCCATGGGTATGGTTGTGGATGGAGATTGCTAGACGTCTGGAATTCATGTAGCCAATCCCACCTAGCGGGATTAAGGCTTGTGATTATTATTTAATATATTTCCTTTTCTGGGTGATCAAGAAAAATGATTTTGTTTACACGTCGTATTCCTCAGTTAGGCATGTAGCTGCTTTTGGAGTAGTATTTTATATTTTCTTGTTTTGGATGATGAAGGAAAGGAAATGAATGTTTGCTGGATTAGATGCTCTCTGTACACATATTTGTATGTTGTGTGTATCTTTTACTTTCATATCTTTTGGATATTTATGGAACATACAACTGAGATCAGTACATGTTGTCTGGCTTACACTGGCCTTATATAAATTGATGGCATGCATGGTACAAACCCTGGTATTTGTAGTAGCTTTAGGAAATTTATTAAATCATGCTTTTGATTGTTTGAATCTAGCTAAAGTGTTTGGATTGTTTGAATTGAGATATTTTCTTTTTTCTATATGTTATATGACTTGGAGATTATTACTGTAAGATGGGATTTAGAGTTTTATGATTTTTACCTAAGCTCTTTTGTATTATTTTTCTTTATGTGCGTGTGGTGGGGGGAGGGTATGTCTTTGCCTCATCTTCATTGTCCATATACAATTTTTTTCTTGTGACCATTGATTGTGTGAGTTGTCTAGAACAACAAATTTAATGATGTTTTGGGTTTTTATTCTTAGGAATTGAGATATTTTGTAGTGTAATGATATTTTTAACTGTTGGGATTATGACAACGTCTTGTAGATTTTGGATGTTTGGATGCTTTTATTGATAAAATGGCAGTGGTTGGAACCTAGGTATAATGATGTTTTTTTGGAAGCTTTTGGATATGTGTACCTCTCTTAAGGTATTAATAAAATTATGTTTTCTTGAGCTTTGACAAGTTTGAATGTGTTAGGACTTCTGCACAGGTTTTAATTTAGTAGGAAAGAATTTACAATTTTTTGAGAAATATAAAATTCTATATTTTAAAGTAACATTACCAACGTTTCTACATCACCAGAAAACATATGTTCTGTATTTAAAACTACCTATCCTGGCATCTCTTAAATGCCAGAAAAGGTATAGAGCATATTAGTTTCCAGTAATTTTAAATGCTGGCAAATAAATGCCAATAATTTATAAAAGAAACCAGGCTTTTACAAACCTAGTGAAATTGCTAGGAAATGTTCCAGCGTTATAAAGATCAGAAAGTATTCTTGACAGTTAATGAGTTACTTACACTGCCCTTCTGATTAATTGCCAGGAAGTCCATTGCAAGTCAAAGTTCTAGGGTATTTCTCTGGACACATACCAGAATTTTATATCAATGCCAGGAAAAGCCTTTTTCCTTGTAATGTTGTTAGGTAAAGACCTTTCTCACAAATGACAACATATCATTTGCCTTAATCCCACTAGATTGGGTTGGCTACATAAATTTTAGCTCATCAGTCATCTCTGTCTATGACCTTCTCACAAACAGCTTGTATATTTTTCTGAGATAAGTGTTCTAGCTAAATCAATCCTGTCAATAACAGTATGGGCTGTTGGAATAATGCTTTGTATGTAGAGCTTCATCCTGGTGGCATAGAGTAAAAGATGTAGCTTGTGCCAACACTTTAGATTAGTAAAAGTTGTGGTGTCTCTTTGCTTACCACTGATGATCTTAGGATAGGGGATAGTTCTGTTTCCATCATTCACAATCCACCAGAGGAAAACATATTTATTTAATGTGCAGTGCTTTCTGGAACATGTCTGTCATACACTCAAAATTACAAATTGATGGGAAAAAGTTTTAGTGTACTCTAACCTATTCATTATGGGATTTGTTTCCCTATCTATTTTGGCTGGCTAGAGATGGGATAGTTGCTGTTAGCTTGTTTTTTCACCATTCTGATTTCATACTCTGGTCTTCACAATTGGAGTGTAATATTCAAGATGAAGATGGACTCCATTGTCTTTCCCTTTTTTTTTTTTTTTTTTTTGACCTCCTGCTCAAATGAATTGAGGATAAGATGTTGAGACGGGATTAAATTGATCTGGTCGTGCAAGAAGAAAACTAAGAATTATGAGGAGAGGTGAAGGAAGACCAAGATAAACTTGGTGGAGAACTTATAGGCATGACATGGATTATAACGTGCTTACAAAAGACATTAAGGAAGACTAAGAAAAACTTGGTGAAAAACATTTAGGCATGACATGGATTATAATGTGCTCACAAAAGATATGGTCATAAATAGAGATGATTGTGAGTTAGAATCCATATAACCAACCTCACTCAGTGGGATTAAGGTTTGATGTCTTCTTGTTTCTGATCATCCTCAAATGGAGAGAAGGTAATCAAATACAAGTGGGTATGACTTTTGCGAAAAGAAACTGCTTGTTTTATTTGTTTGTTTGTTGTATAAGGCCCTCTATGATGGTAGAGAGAATTTTCCTGAAAGATTTAGTAGAGGTCAGGAGCCTTTCCCCAATTGGCCTTATTAGCATGGACAGTCATTGGATTCCAACCTTGGATAATTTGAAGGAGCAGGGTCTTGTATAATTGATTAGCAAAATATGTCCAAGTGGGATAACGATCATGCGAACTATTTGCTTCTTATTTATCTAGTAGAATGACATATCGATCCATTTTCTTAATACTTTTTATGCATAGTAGTGATGACAATATTGGTGTTTGAGTTTGTGTTCATGGGGGTGTGCATGCTGCCATTGAAAGCCAAGTTGAGTTTGGAGGATTGTTACTTATTCTCTCTTGTGGCAAATTGGTGGAGAAGAAGTTGATGATTTTGAGATTTTCTGTTTCTTGTGGGAACCATTCTCGTTTTCCTACTATATATATATATATATATATATATATTTATTGAGCTGGAGAGGCTCTTCCTAGATAATTGATCTGTATACGTTTTGTACAGAGTTAGCCGCCTTGAAGGTTTTACCCTTTATATGGTTCCGTGCAAGAAAACGTGTAAGCGTGTGAAACAAGATATCCGTCCTACGAACTTCACTTTATAGGGATTTCACATTTATGTGTGACAATAGGGGGGAAAAAAGAAGATTATGGAGAATGTCCCACGTGAATGAGCCAATACTGAACCAAAAAATCATAGGCTTTTATTAGATGGCAATGGGGAACAATTTCATAATATTTCTTCATGAAATACAAAATTATTAAAAATTACAATTATCAAATAACAGTTAACAATTTAGAAATGACAAGATTAACCAAAATTAATAATAAACATATAAAATAACAAAAGGCAAAAAAGAATGTTTTGCCTGTGAAGGTGAGAGCGGACTCTTTACATTAGATGGTTGCTCAGAGCCTTGGATTCCTCCTGAGTTTGTCAATGTTGACTTACCTTTGGTAGGCTTTAACCCTTCATTGCTGGAGCTTTTAGACAAAAAAATTGGCAATAATACTAGCATGATCTTCGCACAGACCCCTTTCTCTCGGGTTTAACAAACAGCTGTGGTTTCTGCTCTTGATGCATGGCTAAACAATGGCTCTCTAACATATTGAGCAAGAGAGGTTTCTGTTTCTGTTTTTGTTTTTGTACTCACAATCTGTTGTCCATTTTCTTCACATGCCATGTTTGTGATAAAATAAACGCAATGGAAACTACACAACGTAAGCTATTATGTTTATTGGGTTTGTGTGCTATTTCAGGACAATAAAGACTAGAAGCGCTTCGCTTGGGTGTGTAGCTCAGTTCAGGATTTGGAGGCCGTCTTGCTCACTGTATATATGCTATTATTTATTGGTACTTTAATTATCAAGGTGTGGCATGTGCATCAATATGGGTATGCGTAATGTCTATATAAGCCATCTATGTTCCAAATATTCACGCTTTAATTAATTGCAATATTGCAGTAAATAAATGGCGTTTTCATCTATCCAATTCTTTTGATTACATTTCTCTTTAATTAGTTGATGGTGAGGGAAGGTTTCGTAGTATTATTAATTGATAAAAGGTTACTCTTTTGTGGTTTTAAAGTCATGTTTGAGTGGTAAAAACAATTTTTTTGTCAAGTAAAATTAACATTGCATATGAAAATAATAAGAGTAAAATTACATATAAAATTAATGCTCTCAATGAGTTTTATGCACTTAGAATATTTTTTGTTTTGAAAAAATGTTCTCGTTCCTCTTTTAAGTTTGGTCTAAGCGTTGGTGTAAGTATAAACTTTTGAAAATAAGGGCGTTTTATTTTGACTTTACAAATTTTGTATACCAACCTTCTATTATTATTTAATTTTAATTAATTTTTTAAAATAACTTAAATGTCCTCACCTTTCCATATTCTTTTATTTATCTCTCTTCCTTTGTCTTTACTTTTTTTTTTTTTCTCCATTCCTCTTAAGTTATGGCAAAGGCTAAAAGTTTGCGCTAACACTTAGTCATAGATGCAAAAAACAAATTAATTTTCAAACACCCAACAAAGTAGCAGAAACAGATCTTTTTGACAAGACACAATGATATCAGTTATATACATATAACAAAACATCAAAAGAAATACTTAATAGGTAACCGTTGTTTAAAGCACAACGGAGATCGATGCCAATTGCTTTTGTTGCACATCTATCTCAAACCTTTTCGATCACTTGTCAAGCTCATGCAAACACTTTATGAACCAGTTTCTTGTTCGTTCCTGAACATGTCCTTAGCTAACCATGCCACCTCCACACACGTAAGGGACCAAGTCAGTCCGCACCTAAGAAGTTATCAAAACCCTTTGTTGAACTTTTGTGCTAGTCAAGTCTCGAGTAAAGATGATGCAAGGTCGTGCTTTGGTTCTCAAGGATGGAGATGATCGTCACGGTCTTAAGATCAATAAGAAGAAGAAAGGAGCAAGAAGAGAATATGAGCAGCAAACTGAAGCAATGAACAAGAAAAGTAGTATAACGAGAGAGTTTTTGCACTTGGCCTACAAGAGATGCGAGAAGGAATGGTTGAAAGCGTGAACGAGACTTTCTTGTTCCCTCCCTTTTATCTCCCTTTTCTCTTTCCACAATTAATGCATTAATTAAAACGGTGATAGAGCATTAATTGTTCTGTTGTTGAAAGCAATAGAAAAAGACTTGCAAATTTGAATCCTGCACACAGAAATGCTTGATAGTTTGAGATAACCGGTCAACTATTTTAGCTATTTTGGCAAACTGATTGATCATTCAAGAAAATCAATCGACTCTTTTCTTACTTCCATCATAAGTTTTGACATATTGCATTAGGGCCCTTATTAACTCTTAATAGCCTTTCTATTAATTCTTAATGAAATCAAGACATCTCATTAACTCTTAATGGTATGCTCATTAACTCTTAGCGATAACCCATTAACTCTTAATGGTTTCCTTTTGTTAACTCTTAACAGTCTATTGATCCATTTGTTAACTCTTAACAGCATCCATCATCATTAGATCATAATGATGATTGAGAGCACATGTTAGTGAAGCATTATTAATCCAATACTATGCCTAGCTTGTGTGTGACCTTCCAAATTCACAACCATGTAATAATAAGGACACACCAAACTTTTTAACAATAATCAAATACTTCAATCTACTATGAGAAACTCTTCATTTTCCTCAAAGTACCCTAAAAGGTCCTGAGCAATAACTAACGTCACATCAAGACGATCCTAATGGAAATGAAGTCAAACTTCAAGTGAGTCTATTAGGGAATTTGATTACTCATTCCATTAACTAACATCCTTGCTAAGCTCAAGAGTGTGTAAATAAGATTTTGATTATAACAAAAATAGTTTTATGATATAAATATATTTTATTAGTCTCTTGCAATATAAAAGATATGTTTTGATGATAACAAAATTATTTGTCTGTTAGAGATATATTTTATCAAACTCATTATGCTAAAAAATTATGTTGAAATGGCTAAGTATCTTAGGTTGACCAAAGTAAGGTAGACTGTTTAAATTTCGTCGTATGCCATTTTTGTCGACTAAAGTTGGTCAAAATGTTGGCCTCATGTCTTAAGTCAACCTAAGCTTTCACTGAAGTTGTGACTTTGGTCACTGGACATTTCAATCGGTCGAAGTTCAACGATCATTTTTGAATATCATAATTTCTGCATGTTTTTCTATTGCTTGCGGAGTGTATAATTTTTCAAATTTAATTTTGTCTTATTCCTCAAAGTCATAAATTAATTCTCTCTTGCTAATTATATTATCTATTGCTAAAGATAATGTTTCTTTAGCCCTCACAAATTGACTTTTATGTACAAATCTCTTAATTATGTTCTAAGTTGTCAACAGATGCTAGCTGGAGTTAAAGAATCTGAAGATTTCTTTTAAAATTTAACTATTTCTTTGTTCTTTCTATGTAATAATTATTTTCTCAAATATTATGTATAAATAGAATGAGAGTATGAAAGAAAGAAATATATATGGACAGAGAAATACAATATAGTGAATAAACTTGACAGAAGCATTCAAATAAGGGTGAGAATGTTCAAGTGTTGCAGATTTGTTAGCTGGTGGAATTCTCAAATTATTGGTAACTTGTTTGAGATTGTTTTTACTGTAAGTTTGTTATTGTTATTCACCTATTATAAGGAGATTGTATTTGCTAACTGCGTGCTAGTGGTTCTTACTTAAGACAAGAGATTGTATGTTGATTCTAGCTCCAATTAAAAGGTAATGTTGGTTCTAACTCCAATTAAAAGCTAGAGTTGATTTTCTCTAGTGGAACTTCAAGTTAAGTCATAAAAGCCTCAAGTTTAGTATTGAGAGAGAGCACTAAGCTCTTTAAAGAGTTGAACTGCTATAAAAATTCTCTTGTTCCTCGTGGTTGATTGTTTTGAATTTTCATATACTTGCTCAATCACATTTTATTTAGATTACAAAAATCAAGAGTTTTTAGCAAGAGCAAAATTTATTAATTTTTGAAAAACTTAATTCACCTCCCTCTTGGATATTTATTTAGGCAACAATTTGTAACAGACTGTCTCTCGGAACCCTCACTAACATAAAGGATTTGTGAGAAGATCTTCGATAGTGATGATACAGAAGCAATTTGAACAAAGGCAACCTTTATCATACAATAATAGCACATTTGGGAAACACATAGCACAGTAACACCCATGATTCCTCTTTTGCAATAACCCACATATACATCCATAGAAGCCAAAAGATATATAAATGTCAAGCTACCGCTGATCATATTACATTAGGTTAAAGATACAAAACATACTTAAGCCCTCAAAACACAATTTATCTAACTAGCTCTTGAAACACAACAAAAGACTCCCAAAATCTTTCCTTTAGGTGAGCTCTGTACACGTTAAATCCCAGAAAATTAACACCTGCTAGACTCGCCCTCAGCCTTAGCTTTGTCTTTATCTGGAATGGTGTAAACAAGAATGAGTCACAAGATCTAACAACTATAATATGGAATGAAAGAGCATTAGATGAAGGACTATAACAATTAATAAGCTCATGAAAAACCAAACTGCTAGCCACAAGAAATACATCCATGTTATGCATCATTTCCACAGGTTCAATGAATAAAGTGTGTTAATCTCAAAAACACAAACTTATATAGAGAAATATCAAGTGACTCTTGGGGCCTTTTAGCTCAACTCAATGTCTATGCCTTCATGTCACATAGGCCCATTGGGGCATATTAGCTCAACCCAAGATCTTACCACTCATATGCCATAAGGTCTTTGGGCCCCATTAGCTCAACTTAATGTCTGTGCCTTCATATCACATAAACCCATTGGGGCCTATTAGCTCTACCCAAAGCCTTGGCACATAAGTAACGTACACAATATAATATATGAAAACATGCAGGGGCGGAGCCACCTGAGGCCCAGTGGGGGCAGTTGGCCCCACTGGGCCAAGATTTTTTTTTAAATTTTATTTTTTACAATAATTTACTACTAAAAATAAAAAATATTATATTATATTTTATTACTAGAAGTAAAAAAATAAGTATTGAAAAAAGTAAGTATATAATTGCCTAGCAATAACCATCACAACATTTTTTACAATCTGTTCATAATTTTATTTTTTTTACAATGATGATGTAAATAAAATTAAGTATTGAAGAAAATTGTGAAGCAAAGAAAGCAAGTATGGAGGATTATACTAAAGAAAATAAACAAATTAACAAAGCAAGAATTGAGCAAATTAATGTTGCACAAATTCCTATAGATTCCAGGCTAAGAACTACAATAATGGATTACAATATTAATTTTCAGGATCAAATTAGAAAAACCTACTTGCAAAGAGGTCTCTGTTAGTCTCAAAATCAAGATGATTCATTCTAGTTTGGTTCAATGAATTTGGTGATTGGTTGGAATATAGTATAAGCAAAGATGTCGTATTTTGCTTATACTGTTATCTTTTTAAAACAAATAATGTAAAACAAGGAGATGGTGATTCTTTCATGAAAAAATGGTTCAATAATTTTTAAAAAAAATATAAACTTTAAGTTCATGTTGGAGAAGTTAATAGTAAACACAATTAAGCTCGAAACAATTATGAAACTTTAATGAATCAAGAGCAAAATATTGAGATAATTTTCTTTAGACAGTTAGAACAAACACTGTGTGATTATTGAATTCGTCTAAATGCATCAATTGATTGTGTTCGATTTCTTCTATAGTAAGAACTAGCCTTTCGTGGTCATGACGAGTCTAAATATTCAAATAATCAATGTAATTTTCTTGAACAATTGCAATTTATAATATGAAAGCTGTAAAGTCCAATTGTAAAAGATATCTATATATATATTTTAATATTATCATTGTTATCTTATTTGTAAAATTATATTTTTTGTATTTAAGTTCGCCCCCACTCAACCAAAATCTTGGCTCCGCCCCTGAAAACATGCATCTAAATTACTTCTCAAGCACAAGTCTCCACATGGCTCAACCATAACTCTCTTTCATGCCCATGCATGCATATTAAACCCCCAAATACATTTACCCAAGAAGTGGAATCAAAAGGGAGACACTTAAGAAGCAGCTTGATTTTAAGGCAATGGAAAGTCGACTTCTTGCTCTTAGCCTCAAAAGTTGATTCCCTGCACATTCCCTACACACGAAAGTCGACTCTTTCCCATCGAAAGTTGACTCTTCAAAGACAAAAATGCAAGACACGAAAACAGAGCCAAAACCAAACACCCAAGATCACCAAGTCTTGCTTTGCTATTGATCATAACCAACAAAAACACCATTCCTTAGACATTATGGGGTGGCACAAGCCCTATTTGACGTTCCAAAAGACTCTAACAAGAATCATCAAGTAACAAGGGAGATTTACAATCATATATACATAGACTTTTATTGCAAAAACACTTCCAAAAACAGGGGAGTTTTATGAATAAATCACATAGACACTGAATCTCAAGAGTTATAAGGAGAAAAGAAAGATTAAAACTTGTCTTTTTCTAGCTTCACCTTTGATTTTCTTGAAAAAGCTTGCCACAAGGTTGAAGTCTCCCAACCTCCACCAAAATAAGAAAAACCAAGCAAAGAAGAAAAAGGTGAAGAAGGACACCAACAACTTGCACAACTTCTCTTGGATCACCAACAATCAAGGGAAGAAGAAGAGAACCCTAGCCTTCCTCTTTTCCTCTCTCGCAGCCACTTTCTTTCAATTTCCACCCTTTGTCTTCTAATTTCTCCACATCTCTCTTTTTATACTTACCCCAACAATTTCATTAATTCCCTCTATATATACATATATACACATAGACACAATCTTCTTATAATAATTCAATAAGTCATATTTCCACACACAATTGTCTATTGCCACAAATTCAAAACTATTTTTAGAGGTGTATACCTTACTTCCTCATGACCTTTCCACATGCCAATTACACAATCACATAATTTTCCTCAGCAATTATTGTCCCCCCAAGTGGCCTAAGCCCACAAATGGGTTGTTACAATTTCTCTTCCCTTTAAAAGAATTTGGTCCTCCAAATTTGTATCTAACTATTCAAATAACTGAGGGAATAATCATTTCATATCATCCTCTAGCTCCCATGTGGCTTCCTCCAGTATGTGACATTGCCATTGAATTTTTACATAGGGAATAGACCGATTCCTTAACACTTTTTCCTTCCGACCCAGAATATCTGTAGGGAATTCTTCATATGATGCATCTTCTTAGATCTCAAGAGAATGATAATTGATAATGTGGTGAGGGTCTAGTATATACTTCTGCAACATCGATACATGGAAGACATCATGTACACTGGCCAGCTACGGAGGCAAGGCCAAGCAGTAGTCTAAGGATCTTACCCACTCCAGTATCTCAAAAGGTCCAAAATAATGTGAACTTAGTTTTCCTGAAACCCCAAACCTTCTCACACCATTCGTAGGCATAACTCTTAATCACACATGATCTCCTACAATGAACTCCAGGTTACGGCGTCGTCTATCGCATAGCTTTTCTGTCTATCCTATGATACATTCATTCGAGCTCGAATGAGTTAAATCTTCTCTGTAGTCTACTCAATTATCTCAGGCCCTAAAAAAGCTATGTCCCTTGTCTCCTCCCAACAAATGGGCAACCTACATGCCCTACCATAGAGCGCCTCATATAGTGGCATCCCAATATTGGAGTGGAAACTATTATTATATGCAAACTCCACCAATGGCAAATGGTCATCCCAATCCCCACGAAAATCAAGCACACAGGCTTTCAACATATCTTTTTGGGTCTAAATAGTAAGCATTAGCGGACTTTATAGTTGAATGCACGCCCACTAGTGAATTTAAAGCTGAAAGTCAATCAAAATGGTCAATGTTCGTAGATGGAGCTTCCAACTCGCAAGGAAGTGGGGTCAGGATAGTTCTCATTCCCCCAGAGGGGGATGTCTTAGAACATTCCTTGCGATTTGCATTTCCCAGCTCAAATAATGTAGCAGAGTATGAGGCATTAATTGTTGGAATGAGGTTGACTCGAAAACTTGAACTGACCCAATTGATAGCATATAGTGATTCCCAATTGATTGTTCAACAGTTTCATGGGCAATATGAGACCAAGGATTCAACAATGGCATAATATCTATGAAGAGTCAGGGCCCTTGCACAGTCATTTCAAAACTTTCAGTTGGTGCAGGTTAACCGATCTCTTAATATCCACGTAGATGCCTTATCCAAGTTAGCGTTAGCTAAATAAACACTAGGGAGGGTTGTATTTGTAGAGGTTTTCCATAAACCCAGTATAGAGGAAGATGAAGTGGCATACATTAATGTAATCAATGATTGGAGAACGCCTATCCACTGTTATTTGTCCGAGGGAGGATTACTAGACGATCCGATCGAAGTGAAGAGAATAAAAACTCGAGGAACACATTTTACTATTGTTGATGGGGTGCTATATAAGTGAGCCTTTACCATGCCACTCCTAAAATGTTTGGGACCCCAAGATGCATAATTTACGCTATCTGAAGTTCATAGTGGAGCTTGTAGTGAGCATTTGGGGGCTAGAGCTCTAGCGACAAAAATTATGTGAGCAAATTTCTTTTGTCCTACTCCTTGGCATGATGCATTAAGAAAAATTAAAGAATGCGACAAATGCCAATGGCACGTTCCTATACAATCTACCCCAATCTCGAAACTGCAACCAATCTTTTAGTTGATACCATTTGTGCAATGGGGTTTGGATATTCTAGGCCCGTTCCCTCAAGTTTCGAGCCAATGAAAGTTCATCTTGGTAGCAGCGAACTACTTCACAAAATGGATTAAAGCTAAGGCACTTGCCACCATCACTGCCAAGAAAGTTGAAAATATGATTTGGAGAGACATTATATGTTAATTTGGGATCCCACGAATTATTAATACCGATCATGGAAAATAGTTCGACTACAATTCATTTTAGAGTTTTTGCAAAAATTTAGAAATTCGATTATGAATTGCCTCAATGGCGTATCCTCAGGCTAATGGCCAAGTTAAAGCTAACAACCACACTATTCTACATGGCCTAGAAACCCGTCTCGAATTAGCAAAGGGAACATCAATTGATGAATTGCTAACCATATTATGGCCCTATCATACCACTAGTCGAGTGTTAACAGGAAAAACACCATTTAATCTGGTTTATGGAACAGAAGCCCTGATCCTTGTAGAAGTGGTTGTTGGATCCCCAAGACTAAACGCTTATGAAGGCAATCCATATGCTAACAATTCTGCGTCGCTAAAAGAAAATCTTGATTTGATTGAGAAGCAAAGAGACAAAGCTGCCATCCGATTGGCCTCATATCACAAGGGGATTTTCAGATATTACAATTCAAGAGTAAGAAGCAGGCTGTTGAAGGAAGACGATTTGGTACTCAGAAAGTCAACTATTACTAGCGTGCTTTGAGAACAAGGGAAATTGCAAGCTAACTGGAAATGGTCGTACCTTTTCCATAAGATGATTAGACCCAACACTTGCATTCTTCAAATGCTTTGGGTGAAAGTATGGGCAAGACTTGGAATTTAAATCACCTTAAGCTATATTACCCCACTTGAGTACGAAAGGTAAACGTAGTGATTGTTAATAAAGGCTTGAGCCCCGTGTGGGGGTGCAGATGTATGGCATACTAGACTGAGTCACAAAAAAATGTTTGTCTACCTTTCTCCAATGTATTAATGTTATTTATTTTTAGTTATTCATCTATTATATGCAAGACTCGTTGTCCTACCTTTGGCCTAGCAACGAGGTAGAAAACCAAGTTTTGTTTGTCCCGTCTTTGGCCTGACAATGAGGCAAAAAATTGAGGCCTGTTATATCGCCTTTGGCCCGATAACTAGGTAGAAAATCAAGATTCATTGTCTCACCTTTGGCCTAGCAATGAGGTAAAAAGTCGAGGCTCGTTGTCTTGCCTTTGGCCCAGTAACGAGGTAGAAAACCAAGGCTTGTTGTCTTGTCTTTGGCTAACGAGGTAGAAAACCAAGATCTGTTGTCTCGCCTTTATCCCTGCAACGAGGCAAAAAGTCAAGGCCTATTGTCCCACATTTGGCTCGTCAACGAGGCAAAAAATTTAGATCCGTTGTCCTGCTTATGGCCTGATAACGAGGTGAATATGGAAAATCTGTCACCTTGCCTATGGCCTGGCAACGGGAAGAAGAACGAATTTGTTATCTCGCTAATAGTCTGATAGTAATGAGAAGACAACCCTATTACCCCGCTAGAGGCATGATAATAAAGAAAGGTAGTTTCAGTGCCCCACACTTTGCTCGACAATGAATAAAAATCAAACATTCCATTTTAAGTTATTTCCTGCCAACCCTACATCATGATTTTTACCACAAATTTCATATGAAAGAAAAAATATTATTACGTGCACCACAGTGACAAAAGTTCAACTTTTATTCAAAACGAAGAAAGTTACAAGGCCAACAACAAAGAAAAAAAAAAGAAAGAAAGAAGATACAAGTAGCCTAATCCTAAGCATCAGTGTTCGGGATCTCACATTTTTCTTCTTCTTCAGTAGTAGCATGGGGAGCGTGAGTGTAATCTCCAGAAATTCCCATATCTTGCAAGGCCTCAATCATGTTATCACCATCAGGCTAGAAATCATATGGCTCTCAGGACCCATCAAATTCTCCAAGTTATCCCTGAGCCGAGATTCCAAATAAGAATTAGGACTCAATGGAATAGGGTTGTATTGATGCTAGTCCGAGGCCTCAAAGTTCTCTACCTCGTGGGTAAAAACCAACTCTGGAAATGTCTCCCCTAGATGTTAGGCTTCCAAGTATGAACGAGCCAAATAAAATCCGTACCTGGTAAATCCAGTAGCATACTGGCCTTTCCTATATTGGCAATCCTTAGAAAGGTAATAGGCCTTGATGGCTTCGACACAAGCCAAGGCTTGCTAATTTTTAAGCTCTAGATTCTACTTTGTACTTGCTGCTATTCCTCTCGACTTCCCTTTAGCTTTGAGATTCTCAGAGAATGCTCTTGGAAGAGATTTTCATGGGTAGTCTATAACTCGTTGTTCTCAAGTTCCAATGCAACCTTTTCCTTGCGTAAGTCCCAGACTTCCCCATGAAGGTTGGAGGTGCCAGCTTGAGTTTCAGCTAATTGCGCATGTAGCCCCTCCATATTGTGTTCATAGTGTGTCAGTCGTCCTTTTAGCTCTTGGCGCTTGTCATCCCAATCTACCTTTCTATCTCTCCACCGGGATAGCTTGCCTTCCATCCATTCACTATAAGCTTGGTCTTGAGCATTCAAAGCCACAATCTCTTGAACTGCCTGAATGAGAAAGAACACAAATCAGAAATATGGAAAAGAAAACCAAGAAAATACCAAATGAAGATTAACTTACATTCACAAGTTGTCGCTTTGGCTCATCCATAGTTTGGGGAAAATTCGAGCTAAAATGTTGATGTTCATCCCGGGAAAGAATCGTAAAGTAGATAAGACAGTCGCCTACCCCTGGATCCATAACTAAATTTGACTCCAAAACCCCCATGCTCACTTGAAAATCCTGGGGAAAGACCTTCACGCCATTGGTAAGAACAAATGGACCACGCACGGGGTCGTCCATAGGAGCAAAAATAGGAGGGTGTGCCATACAATGATTTCCTTGCAATCATTGTTTGTTAATGTGGTAGGAGACCACGGGGTGATGACACTCTTCCTTAATTCGCTCCATATCTTGTGAAAGTAAGATAAAGAACCTAAAACCCTCTGGAGTTGGGAGTGGAGGAGGAAAATCTTTCATAGGGATTTCAATAGCAAAAAAAAAGAGTGTCCTGCGTTTCCTAAGCTTGCTTGACATCCCTACGCCTCTAACGTTTATGAGAAGAGTCACGAGACCTCGATGAAAATGCCCTCCTGTATCTTTGAGGGCGATGGGGGCGAGACCTAGAAAATGAGCCAGCTCTATGAGCCAGATGAGAACTTGGTGAAGGATCAGGTTCCTGGGAAGGATAGGAACTCAAGGGAGAGATAAACCTTTAAGAAAGGCGTGAGCCTAAAGAAGAGCCAGCTCTTCGAGAGGAGCGAGAAGAACCTCTACCTCTTGCGATCAAATCGTCATCCTCATCCTTCCGATGACGAGCGAGTTCTCGGAGCAAATTCACATCTACAAAGTGAGAAAAACAAATTAGCTAGTTGAACATGACACATAAGAAAGTAATATCAGTATTGTGAAGAATCTACCCTCAGAAGAATCCTCTTGGGGAGTGATAAAAATATACGGTGAATGCTCAAGGACATTTTCATCACCCTCCTCCTCTGTTTCTAGGATATCCACACCATTTTTCTCTCCATGTTGGAAGACAGGAGAAGGGGAATGATCCCCAAGTACATAAACCCCTCAACCTACCTCTTGGATGTCCTCAACGGAGAGTAGACTTAACAGTTCCATTGGTCCCTCAGCCATGAGATTGTTTATTATCCTCCTATAGACCTGATAAACATCTTTGGCGGAGGCAACCCCCTCTCGCTGGCGTTTTCATAATTCCAAAATCATGGGCCATCCCAACTTGATGCAGAATGACTACAAACCATCTCGAGTCGAATTTGTTCACCTTATTATGGAGATTTGTCAAAAGATCTAGGCCCAACACCTTCTAAAGTATATAAATACTTCTGCTTCCTAACCTTCCTAGATCGGTAAAAGCAACATAAAAGATGGAACAAGGGAGCCACGCCTCTTTTATGGCACAGAATGGAAGACCCACCAACTGAGCCCATCCATTGGGGTGAATTTGAGTTAGAACTATCTTGTAGTGACAAAGCCAGTCCATGAAAAACTTGAGCATGGGAAATCAGAGATCCTCCTCGAATGATGCATAATGGATCTCCAAGCACCCCTCATCTACTTGAGGGAGATTAGGTTCATCCATTCGAGGATATTTGACTATGAACTCTATTTTTGCATCTATTGTAGTCCAGACCTTCAAAAAATCTCTCATTCAAAGTTTGGAGGGGGTATCATTTGGGATTAGAGTAGGGTTAGGGGGCCCGACATGTTTCATGCTCACCATTATAAGATTTCAAAAAATTACCTTCAAAAATTCAAATAAGCAAGGAACACCAAAATCTAGCGCAAAAGGAACGAAGATTCCTATAAAGAGAAACATAGGAAGGAATTAATATAATGGTGAGTTAAATCAAGACAACGGGGTATTTAAAGTCATATAAACTGAGTGGCAACCGAGTGGTTATCACTCAATGGAATCAAGTGGCCCCCTACTCGGTGGAACCGAGTGGATTCCACACAGTTTGGCTTAAGAAGGCCACTCGATTTGATTGATGGCGTGTAAGCATGTGAGAAAGTGGTCGGTCATAAAAGAAGAACAAGGCCACTCGATTGTGTCGAGTGGCCCTAAGTGTGATAGCCCAAAAAATGAGAGAAAAAACCTTGCAAAGAGAAGATCTTGAAATTGAATGTTCAAAATGAACTCCAAAGTCCTCTATTTATAGGAGTGCTAGAGAACAAAAAAGCATGAAAAAACGTGCACGATTATAGAAAATTAAAAAATGTGATGCTAACAGTGTCAAAAAATTGTAAAAATTAAACAAGAGATGTTTGCTAATTTTGCAGAGCATAGCACTTTTCTAACTAGGGCACCCAGCCGAAAAAATAGGGAGCAATTGATATGCTCGACAAATATCAGAGAATAAATATGGGTCAAATACATGAAAGAGACAAAAATGAAGTAAGAAATGGGAGAACAAGTAGAGGCCCAAAGACACCCAATCATCTCAACTAAGAGACTCTCAGTTCTCGGTTCAAATGTGCCCACCCAACGGCCACGATTGAAATGTGGCCACCATTGGGTGGCCACAACCTAGAGTCTCTTGGTTGGGAATCGAGAGACTCTCAATTGGAAACCAAGAATAGTGGCCACCATCGAGTGGCCACAACCGAGGGTCTCTTGATTTAGAATTGAAAGACTCTCAGTTCAAATAAGGCACATCTGATAGTAGCCACAACTGAGACTTTCTTGATTTGGAGATCCTTCAGCATTTATTCAAGCCCTCAAGTTGAATAAGATGCAGAATACACTGAGAATATATTAAGAATATGCCATTTGAGAAATTCGGGATGGCTACCACGTGTCCCCCTTCTCCTTTTTCTATAAATATGAGGCTTGCATCCTCACTCAAATACGCTCACTCATTTGTTGAGACTCCATTTTACTCTCAAATTTTGACTGATTTAAGTATCGAAGGGTTTGCATGAGGTCACCCATGCCTCTCATTGTTTTTTCGTTTTCCAAGGCCAATTAGTTCTCAAAGGCTAGTCAGTTCTCTAGGTCCAGTCAATTCTCCAGAGCCAGTCGATTATTTCAGGGATAATTAGTTATTTCAAACTTCTATTTGTCAGTATCAGCAAGTCATAATCCCTTAAGCCCCTGATTATTTTTCAATCTCTTGATTATTTTTGAACTCTTTACAATCTCTATACATGGACATTAATCTTCTTTTCTCATATTATAAATTTATTATTGTAATTGACAACGACAACAATAATTTGTTAACAAAATAATTTGACCTTAATGTAAGCAAAATGTTAAAAAATAAAATATTAATATTTTAAATCAACTATCTTAGTACATTAAATAAAAAATATTATATTAGTTTATTAATAACAAGAGAGAGAGAGAGAGTCAAAGGAAATCATAATTAAGTTGAGTTTTAAGTTGGTGAGGATATGTTTAATTTGGACTTTTTATATATATATGAATTTTAATATATAATTAAATAAAATAATATATAAATATTAAATAAATGAAACTATTTTTAATCCAGACTATACTTGATTTTTACAGTTCAAATTATAAACTATTTTAAAATATTTTGTAACCTAAACACTAAAAATAAATATCAAAATAAGATATAAAAGGAAAATTATATTCCTATTACCCTGGCCCTGCCTACAGAGTTGCCTTTACCTTTACCTTTATCCGTACCTAAAAAACCCACGGGAACAGTTAACGGAATAGTAATATCCGTGAGGTATATTAGCTTCCGACGCTCCGCTACAATTTTTTCACCAATCGCCATTAAATTCTTCTGTAGCACAGTCGTAGTAAAACTAGGGTAGGGTTTTAGTCTCTGACAAGGGGTTCGAGCGAGCGCAGACATGGAGGATGAGGAGCTGCTCTGCGAGGCCGCAAGGAATGGCGACACCAACAAGGTCAGAGCTCTCATAGACTCCGGTACCGACCTGTCTTACTTCGACAGCGACGGCCTAACCCCTGTCATGCACGCCGCCAAGCACGGCCACGCCGATGCGGTCAAATCCCTCCTCGATGCTGGCGCACCCTGGAACGCCCTCTCCCCTTCCAACCTCTCCGCCGGCGACTTCGCCATGGACTCTGGCCACCAGGAGGCCTTCGACCTCCTCCTTAATGCTGGTTCATAACCTTGCCCTTACCTTTCTCTTCTGCTTTGATCCATCGCCGTGTTTTAGATGCATTTATCTTTCGTTGATCGCGCCTGACTATCAGTATTCAGGATTCTTTTAGCCCATCCTACAAATTGTGAGAAACCGAAAAGTAGTTTGTAGAAATTTACAACTGAACGGATATTGTTGCCTTTCTAGAACGTTAGCTCAAATATCATTTCCAACGCAACAAATAATGGCGACGTCAAGTTTTTTCTTTTCTTTATCCTGGTTAAAGCTGCAGGATCGTGTAAATTTCTTGAAGATTGTACTTAATGTAGGTAATAGGGACATAAGACCCACAATTTATGGGATCCCACAAATTGAGGATTCATGTGTCCATGTTTTCTGGCTTTGCTTTCTCTATCTTTTAGTTTGAATAATGGGAGATTCAGTGGGTTAGTTTTGTACATAAGATGTTGTAGGTTGATTGTGTTTTGTGTGTGAAGATATCATTATCATTTATCTTGTAAGATTATATGGTATCAGAGTCCAGGTTAGCCGCCTTCGATCTACCATTCTTCTAGTGGACAAGTCGGCGTTGCTGTCAAAACGCCAAGAACAGAGTAGCTCCAGCATCTGTCGTCGTTCCGGCCTTCCACAGCCACTGTTGATCTGCCACCATTCTAGCAGACGAACTCACCGTTGCTGTCAAGCGCCAAGAGCAGAGGTCTCCTGTCCGTCGTTTCCAAAAGCTGCGTCGTCCATAGCCCATCATTCACATCGGTCCTCCACGGCCATCTCCTTGCGCTAACCACTATTGTTGCTTTCTTTGATCGCCGGCAACAAGGTCACCACCAGATCTCCATCATGGTGCAAACCTTGAGCGTCTGCCATCAACGGCCAAGGCCTGCCTGCCGTTGCTAGCCAGACCTTGCAACAGCCAAGCATCCAAATCTCGCTTGCTACTGCCCAGATTACTCCTTGAAAATCTGCCAATCGCGCCACCACCACCACCATCACTGTCGCCGCCCTCAGATTGGCTAAACCCCAAGAGCCCAACTGTCGGTGAGCTCCCACGTGTCGCCCATTGAATCTATGCACATATCATTTTTTACTTCGATCTCTCTCTTCGGTGCCCTAATTGCAACACCGTTACCATCATTGGACTCGTCTCACTCAGCCCATTTAGATCCCAGTGGTTTCGACCACCGTTGGCCACTGCTCGTCACCGTCCAACTTTGTCGATTCCACCAGCGAACTTCTGTCACTGCTCCTTACACTTCCTATTTCAGTCCTTTTCTTCATCCTTTCATGGTAGCCTATTAGACATCGATCTCAGATTTGATTTTCACAATCTCAGATCTGGTGTGCAGTGTCCCTTTGATTTCATACCAGCAGCCACCATTGCCAAAAAATGACCAACTCTAATACATCTATAACAAAATTGACCAGTATCTCGACTGTCTCCAACCCCCAATTATCCTTTGTTCTTGGTTATTCTGAAAATCCTGCAATACAAATCACCTCTCATAAATTGAATGAGAGCAATTTTAGAGAGTGATATTAGTCAGTATTGCTTGTGATCAAGGGAAGAGGAAAAATGGGATATTTGACATGAGCAACAGCAGCACCTCCATCAGATTCTGTCACCTATAGTGTATGGGAAGCAGAAAACTCGATTGCGATGGCATGGTTGATAAAATCGATGGAGCAAAAGATTGGGCGTCTGTACCTATTCTACCAAACAACAAAAGAAGTGTGGGATGCAGTAGAAGAAATGCACTCAGACCTTGAGGATATATCACAAAGTTTTGAGGTTCGCTCTAAGATTCAAAATACTCGACAAGGTACATTATCTGTCATTGGATATTTTAATACGCTCTTAGAATTGTGGCAACAAATCGATTTATTTCATAATATTGAATGGAAGTGTATTGATGATGGAGTCTTATATGCAAGGGTTGAATCAAGAATTTGATGATGTTCAAAGACGTATACTTAGCACGAAGCCTTTACCCAACCCGAAAGAGGTGTTTGTTGAAATTCGGTGAGAAGAAACAAGGAGAAAAGTGACGTCCTTTCCAGTACAGAGCTCATCCACCTAAATAGTAGTCCAGGGATTTGCTTTAGCAGCTAAATGAAATAAAGGGTACAATAAAAAAGGAACTCTTGGAAAGGACAAGCGAATGTGGTGTGAGCATTGTGTGAAGCCCGATCATACCAAAGACGTGTTGAGATATTTATGGCAAACCCCCAGATTGGAAGCCACGAAGCCAGAGAAAAAAGAATGTTTATGTGATAGCGATTACAACTGGTGCGACCTCTCAACCATTTATAGTAGAACAGATGAAAATGCTTCAAAAATTGATGACTTCCTCATCAGTGACAAATGCCTTTAGATTTGTCCCAGCAACTTCTACTAGCTCTGCAACACTTACATCACATAAAGGTATCGTTTCTTAATTGTCGTATAAAGAGTCACATGATACTTGGATAGTGGACACAAGTGCTTTGGACCATATGACAAGCTCTAAAATAGGATTCGGTAACTATCAACCATGTAAGGAAAATGTTAGCATTATTGTAGCAAATGGGTCTATGTACACAACAACAAGGAGAAGAGATATGGAACTTAATGGGTTGAAATTGAATTCAGTTCTTTATGTTCCAAATTTGCAGTGCAATCTACTTTTTGTGAGTAAATTAACCAAGGATTTGAACTGTTCAGTAATGTTTCTTCCTTCTTGTTGTAAATTTTAGGATTTGTCACTAGAGAGGATGATTGGGAATGTTGAAGAGTGAAATAGTCTCTATTACTTGTCAGGTGTTGGTTCTCCTTCAAGACCAAAGTTACCTACTGTTTTTTCCTTGTTTTTTAATTCCAATATTTTGTTGCGGCATCATAGATTAGGTCACCTCATTTTTTTTTATCTAAAGCATCTGTACCCTCATCTGTTCGTTAATAAAGATCATTCATCATTCCAGGGTGATCATTGTGCTCTTGCTAAACAAATACGTGCATTTTATTCACTTCACACATACAAACTTTCTACTCCATTCCATTTAATTCATAGTGATGTGTGGGGACCATCACAAGTATTAAATCTAACCGGGGAACAATGGTTTGTTACCTTTATTGATGACCATACCCGGGTATGTTGGGTTTACTTGATGAGAGAAAAATTTGAAGTGATTACCATTTTTAAACAATTCCACAAGCTTGTCACAAATGTTTTCTAGTCCTCTATCCATATTCTTCAAACAGATAATTGTTGAGAGTATTTCTGTCATGAATTGAATGAATATCTCTAAGAGCAGGAGATAGTTCATCAAAGTTCATGTGCATATACTCCTCAACAAAATGGGGTTGTTGAGAGAAAAAAATCGTCACTTACTCTTGCTCAATCCATCATGTTTGCTAGCCATGTTCCACATTCTTTTTGGGGTGAAGCAATTCTTGCATCATCATTTCTCATCAATTGTGTTCCCTTCAAAGTCCTTCAATACCGAACACTCCTTAATGCATTGTTATCTGTATTTCCTTCCTCTTGGGTTCATAATTCTCTTGAATCTCGTGTGTTTGGGTGTGTGGTATTTGTCCATAATGTTCAACCCAACCGGGGCAAGTTTGATCCTAAAGCTCTCAAATGTGTCTTTCTTGGTTACTCCACCACACAAAAGGACTATAAGTGCTATCATCATTCTACAAAACAGTTCCTGATCTCATGTGATGTTTCCTTTGTCAAGGATCAAACCTTCTACCCCTAAGTTTCTCTCTAGGGGGAGATTAATTCTTAAGGAGACAAACATTGGGAGCCCAATTTCTTCAAGCCCTTTCCTTCAATCTCCTCATCCTTTCCTTCCCAATCCAATTCTATGTTCAAAAACAGTAATGATATAGGTCAAGGGGGAGAATCTAACACTATTGACCTAAAACCAATTCTGGTTTACTCTAGGAGACCACAAACTTCAATGCAAATTCAAGAGTATGAACCGATGGCAGATCCCATTACGACGGATAATCAAGAAAAGGATGAGAAAAATGAGCCATGTTGTGAGGAAGAAGAACCTACCAATAACATTGATCTTCCGATTGCCATAAGGAGAAGGGTAAGGTCTTGTATTAGAAATTTGAAGTATCTTATATAGGATTATGTTGCATATATTAAGTTGTTAGAAAATTTCAAAACCTTTGTTGCATAGATCGATGAGATTCATGTTCTTAGAAATGTTCAAGAGGCACTTCAAGATCTAAATTGGAAGAAAGTTGTGTTAGAAGAAATGAAAGCGTTGAATGATAATGAGACTTGGGAGATGGTAAAGTTATTAGAAGGGAAGAAAATAGTTGGCAGTAAATGGATCTTCTCAGTGAAGTATAAACCAGATGGAACTATAGAACGATATAAGGCAAGACTAGTAGCAAAAGATTTTGCTCAAACCTATGAAATTGATTATGAAGAAACATTTGCACCAGTCGCCAAGCTTAACTCAATTAGAGTTCTATTATCCATTGCTACTAATTTAGATTGGGAACTACACTAGCTAGACATCAAGAATGTTTTTCTCAATGGCACATTAAAGAAAGGGCTATATATGAGAGTTCCTCCTAAATTTGAAGCAAAGGGAAGTCCAGACCAGGTATGTAAGCTAAAAAAGACCCTTTATGGTTTGAAACAATCACCTTGGACTTAGTTTACACGGTTCAACACTATTATGAAGGGTCTTGGATACAACCAAGGGCAAGCTGATCACACCTTGTTTGTGAAGAAAAATAAGTCAGGACAACAAGCAATTCTCATTGTATATGTAGATGACATGGTAATCACAGGTGATGATGAAATGGAGATTGGAAATCTCAAAAAGAGACTTCAAGCTGAATTCATGGTAAAAGATTTTGGGGAACTTGGATACTTTTTTGGAATGGAGGTTGCAAGAAGTCACAAAGGGATCTTCATTTCACAAAGAAAGTATACACTTGACTTACTTAAAGAGCCAAGAAAACTTAGATGTAAACTTTCTAGTACGCACTTGGAACGTAACTGGAAGCACAATGTGTTAGATAGTGATCCTGTAGTGAATAAAAAGAGCTATCAGCATTTGGTAGGAAAACTCATCTATCTATCACTCACAAGACCAGACATTGCCTTTAGTGTGAGTGTGGTAAGTCAGTTCATGCATGCTCTCACAAAAAGGCACATGGAAACAGCAAACCAAATCTAGAGATATTTAAAGGGAAGTCCTGGTAAAAGGTTATTGTTTAAAAAGATTGGAGTCAGGGCTATTATTGGTTTTTCATATGCAGATTGGGCAAGAGCTGTTGATGATAGCAAGTCAACCATAGGGTATTGAACAGAAGTTTGGGGTAATCTAGTGACATGGAAAAGTAAAAAATAGTATGTGATTGTTTGAAGCAGTGCAGAAACAGAGTACAGAGCCATAGTTCAAGGAACATGTGAACTCATTTAGATACAAAGGTTAATGACAGAGTTAAACATGCTAGTAGCAGGTCCTATGAAGTTGTTTAGTGACAGCAAATCAGCTATCAGTGTAGTCCATAATCTAATTCAATATGATCGAATGAAACATATGAGGATTGACAGAGACTTCATCAAGGCAGGGATTAAGAATGGAACAATCGCCTTATCCTACATTCCTACCAAGTCTTAAGAAGCTGATGTTCTAATCAAAGTACTTCAGAAATCAAGTTTCGATATCTGTATTTGCAAGTTGGGAATGACTGATATCTATTTTTCAGTTTGAGGGGGAGTGTAGGTAATGGGGACAAAGGATCCACAATTTATGGTATCCCACAAATTGAGGATTCATGTGTCCATGTTTTCTGGCTTTGCTTTCTCTATCTTTTAGTTTGAATAATGGGAGACTTAGTGGGTTAGTTTTTTATATAAGATGTTGTAGGTTGATTGTGTTTTGTGTGTGAAGATATCATTATCATTTATCTTGTAAGATTATACTTAATATTTGGAAAACCACTCTCCAAGCCCAACTGGACACAAGTTATGATCCATGGGGACAACTCCCTAATTGCCTCTTGGCATGCACATGACAGCTTCATGAGGTGGGACTCAGCTTACGGAGCCCAGCAGCTGTGGGCTTGCCAACTCCCCAAACTGAGGTGGCTTGAGCGCAATCAGCTAAATTGCAATTGCCTTGCCTTTAGAGAGAGATTGTGCACTGAGGAAAGAAGCGCCCAGTTGGACACTTGAATTTAATGCCTACTTGTTGGATGTCAACAAGATGACATCTTGATGCCAGGAGAGCTCCCCAATTTTTTTTTTTAAGATAGAAGGACGTGAGCTGCCTGTCTGATGATGTGACGCTCCGAGGACCTTCCTTTTATTTGCACCAAGAGGTCCCATAAAAGCTTCCCTCTTAGACAGCAAAGAGGATATTCATCCTCTGGAAGCTTTGTGCACACTGCCAACTCTCTCTCAGGGTCATTGTATCCTTTCCTACCCAAGCCATTTAGTCCCCCAGGCAGCTTGATGTTACCATTGCATCCTAGATCCCCTATTCTCTCACACTTTTATTCCATTTGGTGAACACCAGTCTGTTGTCATTCATTCTCACACACCACTAACTCAATGAGCATGAGTGCATTTATTGTTATTCATTCTTATATCATCTTCAACTTGAATTCCACTCACTTCTTTTGAGTCAACTTAGGCATTAAATAGCTATCAATTTAACCAATATGATAAGTTTGCTTGCATTTATTTTTTTATGATGTCAGTTTCCATTCTTATGTATGCATTCTCATGACTATGAAGGTGTTTTCCTGGTTGTCTGCCTAATACGTTCTTGAACTATGATTATGCTTGCCCTTCATTTATTAAGTAGAATTTGACTCATTTTCTTGCACTTCCGTTGTATAATAGTTTTGCATTTCATGATTCAAGCCTGAGATCCAATTTCTGGCTGATCTCTGGCTCAAGATGCAGTGTTGCTACAGGTAGCAAAAGCACATATGACTTTGTTGTCCAAACAAAACAAGGTCCATAATAGAGTAGGAAGTCATTGAATAAAAATGAGTATGGGGCTATCCACGAGTTTGTAAGCAAGAACATATAGCTCATCCTAATGTTTTAAAGACTCTTTTAGCCAAAGCACAAAGCGCAATTCCTTCAGAGCTTTTTGTGGACAAAGCTCAGTGATGTAAGTTGAGTGCTGTCAAAACACACTTTAGTTGAGGTTTTATCTAAGTTGTGAAGCACCATAAAGTGCTCTTTAGTTGCAGTTTCATATGAATTGTGAAGTGCTATAAAATGCACTTCTAATATAGACTGCTGGATTTTTTTAAATTTGTGTTACGGTTTGGCTGCTTGTATGGAATCCTTACCAAGAAACAGCTGAAATCAGATTTTAAAATATATCTAAATAAAATCAGTAACAAAGAATACTCAAGACGAAATGTGCAGACTTCTGATGGAAGATGAAGACTGCGGATCTTTCATCTTTTCAATGAAGAATTCATCATATTCAATGGACTCCACATTCCTAGAAATCCCCTCATTCTTATTTAGTTTTCTTTTTAATGAATGCTTTTTAATAAATTATATTTTTTATGCTTATTAAAGTGTATACCCTTGATTTTGTTTATGTGCACTTCACTTTGCTTAAGTTTGTGCTTTGGCTTTGCACTTAAGCTCCATATGCTTACTGCATTTAAGTGCACTTAGTCCTTTTGAAAACATTGGCTTATCCTGAAAACTATTAAAATATAGGGTACTTAAAGCATGCTCATAGGGTTGCTTTATATATGATATACAATTCCATATTTGAGATACTAGAAATAACTTTAACCTATGATCTCTTGAAAACTTGGTTCTCTCATGCAGATGGTTTTGAAAAGTTGTATCATTCAGATCTATGAAGCATGTACACAAACATGGGGACACGACATTTTTCAAAAAAGTGGGACATGACACATTCAATATAGGTTAATTAATAAAATAGTTTTTATGTTTTTAATGGCATAATAAAGTATCAAAACTATATTCTAAACTTATAAATATGTATTTAAAATTTATAAGCCAAAATTCTAAATGAATAACTTCTAATCTATTAGCAATCAACTCATAGTCCAGACATCTTTGCCCCTCACAATCCAGTTGATATTTAAAGAGCTAGAGAATAGAAGTAGGAAGAGTACAGAAACTCAAGAGTCATGCAATCAGAACATGGAAAAACAAAAGAATCATGCAATTACTAAGTCAAAAAACTGAAGAGTCAAAAAGAAACCCCTTAATTTTTAGTCTTCGAAGTGTCCACATAGGGGACAGAAGTGTCCTACGCATGTCCCCTCCTCATATCATTTTAAAATTTTTAAGAAAGGGTTGGACACCCCACATGGGAGTGTCTGACACGTTGGAGACTCTGGTACAGAAACCCTTAGGAAGTGTTTGTGCTTTATAGATTCAGATTGATTTAGCACCTGACCAATTTCAATGATTTAGTATATGCACCTGAACAATTCATTTCTAATGTTTTCAGATTGATTTCGCAGTAGCTCTGCTTTCTCACAAATATAATCTTCATTCTTATTTTAGTTTCATATATTTTATTTCCCCACTTTTTTGTTGCTCTCAGTAAGTGTAATCTATAGGGATACAAGCTGAGTTGATCCTGGGAACAATTGCAAGAAGAGCAAAGCCAACTGGCAACTCCGATGTTGACTACTTGGAAGATAGGATTACATTTAGTGAGGATAAGCTAATGGACTCCAATAGCAAGGCTTTCATGATGGCTTGGGAGAAACCACTGATGGAGGCACATGCAAAGGCTGTTTGCTCAGGAGGTGGGCACATACTGAACATTGGATTTGGAATGGGACTTGTGGATGCTGCAATACAGCAATATGCACCTAGTACCCACACCATTGTTGAGGCTCACCCTGAGGTCTATGACCGTATGCTTCGTGGTGGTTGGGGTGAGAAGGAGAATGCAAACATAATATTTGGTCGTTGGCAGGATGTTCTTCCTCAACTCAAATCTTATGATGGTAAGACAAGATTCAGGAGCAGTTACATTACATGCTGAGCAGATGAATATCTGATTAATATTCACCCTTACTTTTGGCTTATAGGAGGTGTAAATATGACTAGTAATGCTAGTCTGTTTAAATAATGTTTGGGGTATTTTTCACTTGAAAATGCCATTTGAAGATTTTTCGTGATAGAAGTTAAAATTTTTGTTAATGGAAAAAATGACTCCTAGCTCAGATTGTTACTAGCAATTGCGTGTTCTCTCATCCACTAAGGTGTTAAAGTGGCTTTTGTTGTGTTTAGAACTACCCCCACCCCTCTTACTGCCCAAAACAAGAGTTTCCTATGTTTTGTATTTCAGTTGCACACGAATTTCTTTTTCCTCCCCACCTTACTTTTTTCTCATGGACATTATATTTATAAATGGAATTCTGGTAAATTGTGAAAAAAAAGAGAAATGGAATGAAATGGAATTCTGGTACTTTGGTTTGAAAACACCTTTTACACTGGAGATATATTATTGGAGAAATTAAAAGGAGAATGGACAATGGAGAGTTCCAAAACTCGCGAACAAGGAGTGGATAAAAGTGCACCATTTTTCTTTGCACCTCTACTGAGCTTCATGATACCTGCAGGGACTTCCTTTGGACTTCTTTTGGATAACCATGGATTAAACAAGAAACACCTTATTGAACTAGACTTATACAACCTCCACCTTTTATGTTTTTAAAATGCCACTAAAGATTATATTTATATCTAGGACCAGCATAAGGTAGGATGAGACACTTGTATGGGATGTCCTAGGAATGTGGAATTCTAGCTGATTTCTGTCATTTTCTTTATACCTGATCGTATTATTATCAAGTATCTCTTTCAGCTTCCTAGCTGTATTGTTTGTCATATTTTGTCAACAATCTCTGTATATATATCAAAATGCTTATTAATATTTGTAGCTGTAGATACTTGCAGAATCTTTGATGAAAAGTACGTGTTTAACAAATAACATCTTGTTCAACCACTCAAACGACCTGACTACTGAGCAAGTATATGGAGACAAAAATAGCATTTTGATTATGTCTCAAGTAATTATGTATTTGAGATTAGTTTTCCTTTTTTTTTTTTTTTTTCTTTTTTGTTCATTTTCCTACTTAATAGGAAATTATTGCTAATTGATTTAAATAGCAAGTAGTGTCAATGCATTAACCCATGCTCATTCTTTTTATTTTTTCAGGTATTTTCTTTGACACTTACGGGGAGTATTATGAAGATATGAGAGAGTTCCACCAGCATCTTCCTTCATTGTTGAAACCTGGTGGCATCTACTCATTTTTTAATGGCCTTTGTGGAGGTAATGCCTTCTTTCATGTTGTATACTGTCAGTTGGTTTCTCTAGAACTGGAGAGTTTGGGTTATTCCACACAGTTCATACCCCTACCTGTAAAGAATTGTTTGGGAGAGGAAGTTTGGGAGGGTGTGAAACACAAATATTGGCAGTTGGACACGTATTACCTCCCTGTTTGTCAGTCTATACAGGATTCTGAATAATACTTTGGTTCAATATTTCTTCTTGGTCTTTAATATGGTTAATCAGTCGAGAAGTCAGTATCTTTTACTGGTCATGTCATCCTTTGTTAGAATTTTGGATGGTTAGGGATTATATAGAATTGATCCTTTATGAATCTAATGCTTGTGGCCATATTCTTCTTGAATGTATGAGCTTGTGAGTTTTATGCTTGCTGGGAAGCTGAGACTTGGTTTTAACTTAAAAGTTCCCCACCCCAAACACTTTTTCACTTTGTTGCATGCTCTGTACACATGCTCTGAAGTTATATAGCTTTTGAGCAGTGAATGAGATTTGTATGTGCTTTGGTTTGTCTGGAAGGAACCCCATGGAAGAATTTAATCATATTGTCTACTTCAACAATGTTTCCTCTTTTTTTTTTTTTTGTGTGTGTGTGTGTGGATGATGTCCTCTTAAAAGGAATTATCATTGTCAGACTTGGGTTATTTGATTGACCTGTAGTCATTGGTGTTCAAATGCAAAAGAAGTACTTTTTCAGCCCATTCAAACAGCAGTCATATTTCTTGTCTTGGAAAATTGGGGCTCATGTATTATATATACATGTAGCATACTATAATTACAACATAAACTGGAAAGCGAGTTTCAAATTTCTATTGTTTAATTTGATGTGTGTTGATATGAGAAGATCAAGAAGAAAAGGAAAGCAGCGTTCAAGGAGAAAAGGAAAGAATCCTTTCACACGTCTGCTTCCAGAATACTGTGCTTTTAGGAAGTTTCTAAAATTCGTCTAAATCTTGCTCTTTTGGATAGTTTCCTAATCTCAAATTAGGATACTTTCCTAAGTGTATTTTATTGTAATCTTCTTTGTTATAATCTTTCCTAAAGCTGTAAATATTCAACCCTATAACTAGGGCTGTTTGTGAATAAGATTGCTATGCTTTTCGTCCAAATTTACATGGTATCAGAGCTACGATTCTAAAAGAATTCTGGCCTTCATTGCCCTTCTAGCTTTGTGTGTGCATCTTTTTGCCTTCATTGCCATTCCCTCAATTAATACCTACTGTTCTGCCCTCACTGCACTTCTTTGCTCCATCTATTTCTTCGAAATCATGTCTGAGATCTCTGAGAGTGCTCCATCAGTGACCTCGGGAGAAACTAACACCTTTGATACTCCACTAGGAGGTCTACCTACCGGCGATCTACTTGGAATGCATCCATCTTACTGGTTGGATGGACTAAACTACCTGCAATGGGCTCAGCTGGTAAAAACTTTTCTAAAGGGAAGAGGAAAGCTCAATCATCTAACTGCATGGGATATAGAGAACTCTATGATCATGTTATGGTTATGGGAGTTAATTAGGCGTATGTTGAATCTAGCATCAATTGTTACACAAGAAATCACTCTCTCTCACAGCCAAATCTCACTCGATAGAAACAGTAATAGACAAACAGATATTAGAGTGAATTAAAACAATAACAGAAAAGTAAAGAGACAAGAATCTTATCCTAGTTCAAGCATGAAATGCCCTACATCCAGATTGCCGGTGATCAAGACAGAATCCACTAGAAAGTGATCAAGAATACAACACTCCCTCTCACACACTCCTGGCTATGAACAATAATCTCTCTTCCCGAGAATACAAATGACCGAGCAATGCTCTCTCTTAATTCTCTCTAAACCCCGTGTGAGATAAAACAAGAAAACTGAATGCTGAATCATGCCCCTCGAGAGCCTATCCGCCTCTATTTATAAGAGATAAAGGTAGTTACAACATGACTTAGATGCAAATAGAAAGAAATAAAAGGACTATCAGAAATAACTTACAAGAAGTTATTTTCGTTATGTTTTAAACATAAAATATAAATGTACAAAATTATTCCCAACTACATGCTAAAGCCCTATACTGTGACTTGAAAGCTTAACTAATGCAAATCATAACAACGTACCTATTCTAAAGTCCAGGATGCTTCGATTATTTTTTAAATCAAAATGAAATTGAGTAATACTAAATAAGGGGGTCTTATTGTTACTGAGTATTATAACAAAATGAATGGCTATTGGCTGGAACTTGACCACTACCAAAACATTAAAATGGTATGTGGTAAAGATGTAGCTACTCTCAATTCTATACTTGAAAGAGATTGTAGAGTACTTGGCTACACTCAACACTGAATATGACTAAGTGAGGGTTTAAATTCTTGGAAGAGAAAGGCTTCCATCACTCAATGAAGTGTTTGCTGTTGTCCAGAGTGAAGAGAATAGGAGAATAGCCATGTGGGGGGAAATCAGTTCTGAAGGATTTGCCAAGTTAACTAATAGAAGAGAGGGTTCAAAGTTTAGATTTCAACAAGGGCAAGCAGATGGGCAATGTAAATCACAAGGGAAGGAAGGTCTATGGTGCTCCTATTGTAAAAAACTTAGGCATACTCGAGAAACCTGCTTCAATTTGCATGGGAAGGAGACTGTGCTACAAAAAATAGGAGGATTCAAAAACATACCCTCCAGGAATCAAGCATACCTCTCCAACAAGCAAGAAGAGGTTGCAGAAAAGACAGATGCAGTGGCTGAACAAGAGCTTCATCAACTAAATGTTGATGAAATCGACAAACTTAAGGTGGTCTTAAAGACTATTCAAGGTGGATCATGTTCTATTGCCTAGCAAGGTAGCCCTTCAGGTAACAACTTTCAATTTTATTCTTTAACTTCCACAAAAACTACTAAGGATGACATTTGGATTCTAGACTTCAGGGGCTATAGGCCGCATGTCTCATAATCCCCATGTTTTTGATACCTATACAACTCTTGAAACCCCTAAACAAATCCTCATTGATAATGGGACACCTATACCTATAAAAGGCCAGGGAAGGGTTACTCTTAGCCCTACTCTTTCTGTCAAATAGGCTTTGCATGTTCCAAACTTATCAACCAACTTGATTTATGCCCATCAACTCACTAGAGATCTTAATTGTTGTGTCATTTTCTCTCCTATGTGTGAGTTTCAGGAAATGGACACGGGGAGGATGATTGGTGCTGCTGAGGAAAAGAATGGGTTGTGTGTTCTAAAGGGGAAGACTTTGCTGCCTAGTGGGACTGAGCCTAAGCTAGCGTGCACATCTCAATCTCATCTAACTCTTCCTCAAGTTTGGCTTCATCACTATCGGCTAGGGACATCCACCTTTTCAATTACTGAAATCTATGTTCCCTGACTTATTTAAGTAATTAGATTCTAGTACTTTACATTGCGATGTATGTGAAATCTCCAAGCACCATAGAGTTTCTTATCCTATTAGTGATAAACTATCTTCACACCATTTTGCCTTAATACATTTTGATGTTTGGGGGCCATCTAGAATTCCTAATTATTCTGGAACTAGATCGTTCATCTCTTTTATAGATGATTGCACTAGAATAATTTGGATATTTCTTCTAAAGGACAAGGCTCCTATTAGTACTGTTTTGCCTAATTTTGACTCAATTTGGCACTCCCATTCTAAAAATTAGGACTAATAATGCGAGGGACTATTTCAACCAGCATTTGCATCATTTTTTCCAAGAGAAAAGGGTTATCCATGAGTCTTCCTGCATCAACACTCCACAACACAATGGAATGACTGAGAGGAAGATGAGGCACCTCTTAAATGTCACTAGATCTCTCCTACATCATTATCATTTCCCTAAGAATTTTTGGTGGGGAAGCAATCTTTACGGCAACCTATCTAATCAATAGAGTTCCTTCCAAACTTTTAGGTCATCAAAGCCCTATCCCGTGTCTTTCCTCTCACTTCCTCGATTTCAATCAACATACATCTCTTCCCCTTCAAGTCTTTGGTTGTGTAGCCTTTGTCCACATTCTAAAGCAAAATGGAGACAAGATGGATCCTAGGGCTCTTAGATGTCTCTTCCTTGGCTATTCTCCAACCCCAAAAAGGCTACAAATGTTATCATTCTCCTACTCGAAAATTCTTTGTTTCCAAGGATTTCACATTTGTTGAGTCTTAATCCTTCTTTGGTCCCTCATCCCTTGGTCCCTAGGGGGAAACTCAATTGACAGGTGACCAAGGCTCATCCCTAATCTAGACTTATTCCTCTTGAGCCATCTGTACCTAATACTTTTACATAAGTAGATCCTATCCTTGACCATTTTGATCAGCATACTACTAATCAAAACAACCATCATCACAGCCTTGATCAAGCAGGTATATTCGAGGCGTAAACCCCAATCAGGTTCAAAGGCTCTCCCTTTGTGTATCTTAGAAGACAACCACCCATTTCTCAAGCCCAACAAGGATCAACATTTGATTCCCAGCCAGGAACTGAAACTTTTCCCCCCTTAATGCCTATTCATTCTAATCCTGATTCTGCTTCTTCTAACCTGAATGATTTGGACATGCCTATTGCCCTTAGAAAAGGGGTTAGACGTTGCACTCAACATCCTTTAGCCCGCTATATATCCTATCATAGGCTGTCCCAAAAACGTAAAAGCTTCCTGACTTCTCTAGATACCATTGTCATCCCTAAGTCAGTGGATGAGGCCTTAAAAGATCAGAAATGGAAGCTAGCTATGTAGGAGGAAATGAAGGCATTGGAGAAAAATAACACATGGGATTTTGTGTCGAGACCAAAGGGGGTAGTTCTAGTGGGCTACAGATGGGTTGTCAACTTGAAATACAATGTAGATGGGACTTTAGAGAGGTACAAGGCTCGATTAGTGGCTAAGGGCTACACCTAAACATATGGTATTGACTACTTAGAGACTTTTGCTCCGGTCGCTAAGATGACTACTGTAAGAATTATCTTATCCCTAGCAGCTTGCTATGGATGGAGATTACAACAGTTAGATGTGAAGAATACATTTTTTCATGGTGATCTGGAAGAAGAAGAAATTATGGAACAGCCATCGGGATTCAAGGAAGGAAGAGCAGGTGAAGTATGCAGACTTAAAAAGGCCCTCTATGGCCTTAAACAATTACCGAGAGCCTGGTTTGATAGGTTCTTCAATGCTATGAAGCTGATGGGCTACCAACAGAGTAGAGGAGACCCCACACACTTTCTTAAACACTCAATACAAAGGAAGGTGATTGCTCTTTTAGCATATGTGGATGACATCATTGTGACAGGGGATGACATTGAAGAATAGAGGGTACTAAAAAGTCAGTCGGTTCGGAACTTTGATATTAAAGACTTGGGATCACTCAAACATTTTTTGGGAATAGAGGTTGCCCACTCTAAAGCAGGTATTTTTCTATCCCAACGTAAGTATATATTGGATCTCTTAAAGGAGATTGGTTTGTTAGGAGGAAAAGGAGTGGCTACTCCAGGGGAACCTAATACTAAGTTAGGAGAAGAAACCAACAGTCCACCAGGCTCCAGTAGACAAAGGGAAGTATCAAAGGTTGGTAGGTCGACTGATTTACTTGTCATATACTCGGCCTGATATTGCTTACGCCTGATATTGCTTACGCAGTGAGCTTGGTAAGCCAATTTTTGCATAATCCTAATGAGAATCATGTGGATGTTGTGAGAAGGATATTGTGCTACTTGAAAACTACCCTAGTCAAAGGAATTTTATTCAAAACAAGTGGTTGTTTGGATGTACAAGGATATATAGATGCTGATTATGTTAGATCATTGGTGGATAGGAGATCTGCTACCAGATATTGTGTGTTTCTAGGTGGAAGCTTGGTCTCTTGGCGAAGTAGGAAGCAGAGCATAATGGCAAGGTCAAGTGCTGAAGCTGAATTCAGGGCTATGACACTCGGCTTATGTGAGTTGCTATGTCTAAGGATTGTTCTAGAGGACCTAAAGATTGTTGTTAATAAGACAATGAGGTTATTTTGTGATAACCAATCAGTCATAAGCATTGCTCATAATCTTGTGCAGCATGATAAGACTAAGCACATTGAGATTGATTGGCATTTTGTAAAGGAAAAACTTGAGAGAGGTGTAATTCAAATACCCTATGTGCCATTTGAGAAATAGGTAGCTGATATTCTAACAAAAGAATTGGCGACTAGAAGATTCGGAGACTTACCATTCAAGCTAACAATGATGGATATTCATTCACTAGTTTGAGGAGGAGTGTTGACGTGAGAAGATCAAGAAGAAAAGGAAAGCAGTGTTCAAGGAGAAAAGGAAAGAATCCTTTCACACATCTGCTTCCAGAATACTGTGCTTTTAGGAAGTTTCTAAAATTCTTCGAAATCTTGTTCTTTTGGATAGTTTCCTAATCTCAAATTAGGATACTGTCCTAAGTGTATTTTATTGTAATCTTCTTTGTTATAATCTTTCCTAAAGCTGTAAATATTCAACCCTATAACTAGGGCTGTTTGTGAATAAGATTGCTATGCTTTTCGTCCAAATTTACAATGTGAAATCTCTTTTGTTAGTAAAATCCACTTATGAGACATCCAACTGAGAAGGAAGAATGTGAAAAATAATCTCATATCAAAGGAAACCTGTGAACTTGAATGACGGGTTCTGCAAATATAGTATGTCATTGTAAAAGGTCAATTTCTGATGGCCCACTGTGCGTGGTAGCCTGGTCAATAGAGCCCTGTGTGATGTTTATGTCTTCCATTCACTATCACTTAATAGAAATTGACCAATTATCTTTTCTGTGGGGGTAATTTTCTTATATTCACTATCACTAAGTTCTACTCTTCTACTGTTTCCTTGTATTTCTTGAATGAAATGCTCCATGGTACAGTGTAAGACCAGGTTACATATCCATTATTCGTTTCTCTCCAATTTAATATGGTGATGGTATAATTTGACCAAAATCTCTTCAGCTTAATCACGTTTCATATTATAGTTGTGTGACAATGGTTTCATCTGCTTGAACAGTTCACAGAATACAATCTTATTGCAAAACACAAACTATTTTTATTGATTAAAAAGTAAAACACAGGCTTTTTATACATAATCTAGTTATTCTTAAACAGGGGAACTATTTACAGTTTGTGGGTAAGGTTTATAAGCGTGCCACTTGAATATTATTATGATCATGTCCAGCTGAAAGCTATTGGACTTCCAACAATGTATTTTCCATCTGACCACACCAGACGAGCAAAGCTAGTCGTTCCTGATGGCATTGAACTAGCAGTGAATGTTACTGTGTAAGTCTTTTTCTCTTTAGCTTTGCTGAAAGTCAATGATTCTGGCTCAACTGTTATCTTCACTGCCTGTGTCTCCGAAGACACTGAGACCTTGTATGTTGCTGGAGTGCCAACGTTACTCAAGGTTCTTGTATACTTGAGAACAGTTGCTGCAGCACTACTGCCACCACCTTTGCCATAGGCTGTGTTCAGAGGAACAGCAAAGGAGGGGTAGTTAAAATCTCCCAAGCTGTGCTTCCCCGTATCACAGCTATAATCTTGCTTTGTGATAACCTTGATCTGACTTGAAGTGTAGTTTAAGGCACAAAGGAAACCTATGTAATCATCAACGGAAGCATCATAGATAAGGCCTGGGTCAAGGGCTGAGACCGGGTTAACGTGTCCAGCACCATAATCAAATGGTGTTGATGGTTTCCCAGTTGAAATATCTTGTATGGTCTCGCCATTCTTGTAGGCGGTGTAGGCTGTGGTCATCAATGCGGACTTTATAGCTGCCGGACTCCAATCTGGATGGGCTGCCTTGAGTAGCGCTGCTAGCCCAGTTACATGTGGGCAGGACATTGACGTACCGGAAATAATGTTAAAGTTCACCCTTCGGGTATCGTCTGGCAACCCCGTAGGTCCAACTGCACTGGTCCAACCAGCTAGGATATTTACACCCGGTGCTAGCACATCTGGTTTGAGTATCTCTGGTGTTATTGGGTTTGGACCTCTAGAACTGAATGCAGCCACCACCGGTGATGGCTGGACACCCAAATGGGTCCCTCCAAACGCAATTTTGGATGTTGGATTGGGATCTGAAGTTGTATATTTCTTTATTGCTTCCCCTGTTGTCATGCCTACCGCTACTGTGGGTATGAGATGTGCGTCAGCCACCAGTTCTTCACCATAGGAGTCAGTGTTCGTTAAGATCATCCCTACACCACCAGCTTTCTTGACCACGAGTCCCTTTTGGGCCCTAGCATTCCCCCCTCTATCACAGATCACAATTTTCCCTGCAACTTTTGCTGGGATTAAACTGCCATCCATGCATAGATTGCCGCTTGAGGAGTTGCTTGCATTGGCAGCATACACTAGCGGCACCAGGGAATCAGATAATGGCTTCCCACTGTAAAGTGATGCTCCCGAGAAATTATTTCCATTGCCAAGACTAACGTACGCGGGGAAATCGCGGTCTAGAGTTCCAGCACCTACAGTGGTTATCCATGGTGCGACGTTGGACAAGGTCATGGGAGAAGGGCCGCCGTTTCCAGCAGAACATGATACAAAGACTCCCTTGGACATTGCCCCAAATGCTCCTAACGCTATGTTGTCTTTGTCATAATCAGAAATTGAGCCACCAATTGACAAAGAGAGTATATGGACGCCATCTTGAACGGCCTTGTCCATTGCAGCTAGTATGTCACTGCCAAAACAGCCACCAAGCCAGCAGACCTTGTATGCAGCCACCCTGGCATGGGTGGCCATACCCCTTGCCGTCCCGGCAGCATAGCTGAAGAGGCTGGCATCAGCTACTGCTGTTCCCGCTGCCGTCGTTGATGTGTGTGTTCCGTGCCCATCATCATCCCTTGCTGATTTGGATTCCAGTTTCTCATCTATAGGCCCGTAGGACGCTTCATACCCACTTGAAAAGTACCTCGCACCGATTAGTTTCCGGTTGCAGCTTGATAAGTTGAAGGTTTTACCGACCTCACACTCACCCTTCCAGCTACTAGGCACTGGACCAAGCCCGGTGTCATCAAAGCTTTTTATCTCAGGCCAAATACCAGTGTCCAACAGCCCGACAATTACGTCGCTTGCTGCACCAGAATGGGTGAATAGGACTACAGGCTTGTTGAGTCCTAGGAACTGTGGTGTGCGAGTAGTATGTAGCTCATATCTCACTTCTTCCCTGAGAGAGAGAACTCCGGGTTGGCGTTTGAGTAACTTGGCTTCTTCAGCTGTTAGCCTCGCAGAGAAGCCATGGAGTATTTCGTTGTAAGCATAAAGAATGTTGGCTGAACCAGATACTGACTTTAAAGACGAGTCATACCACTGGCTGTGGTCGCTGAAGCCCAGTGGCATGGTGGATTTGTCCATGTGGACAATGAACGTCTTCTTTCGTTGAGCATGGCTCTGTACAGCCATCGCGCAGCGGGCAATCATAACCAGAATTGCCAGTGTTAATAGTGACTTGATGAACCTTGAAGATTTCATGCTTACAGTGGCTGTGCTAGCCCCGAGCTTGAGAGATGAGAGTTTCGAGATGTGAGGTTGGCTCTGTTTCTCTAGCTATCTTTTGGTTATATATACAATATTCAGAAGAGCCTCTATATTTAAGAGAGAGAGAGAGAGAGAGAGAGAGAGAGAGAGGCTCGTCTTGGCTCTAGGCTTGTTTGTTTTCGTGTGAATAGAGGATTTTAAGCATTGGATGAGGCCACCAACTTAGTACAACAGTGCACCGCATTAGGCTCTCCTGCTCGTTTGTCCTCCTAAGATCTCACTAAATTGATTGAACACCCCCACTAAAATGACAATAAATAAATTGCAACACTTGATTAGATTTGAATCGATACGGAAAGATTCTTTTTTATGTGATTCTGTGATAATAAAAAAATATGTTGTGTGCCTTGTGACACCCAAAAAAATAAAAATAAAAAGAATCTCATCTTTACCTGTCGAATGGTCCCATTAGGCCACAGCTTAATGATCTCTCTTTTGTTTTGGTATGCCAACCTTGTGAAAAATAATTTATAGAAAATTTTTAATGGGTCATAAAATTAAGCTGTTGCATATGAATCTGGGGAAGCTTACCCATTTTCCCCTTTTATCTTTGTGTTGATGAATCTTGTAGAATATTTTGGGAAGTTTGAGAGTCCAAGTCAGTATAGATCATGGAAGACTGGGTATCAAATGGATGGAGAGCTGTCACTTTGTATTATGTTTATTAGTGAAGGATGTGTGCTAGGTTTTACTTGTCAAAAATATGAGGAAGCAATGGTTGTCAAAAATGTGAAGCATCATGGATGATGAATAAAGCATTTGATCATCGGTTTTACTAGCTTTGATTTCCCTCCTAACCCACTAGTTGGTGGTGGAATTGTGTTTATGGAACTCGTAATGATCCTACATATTGCTTATAGATGGATCATCGTTACCCCATAATAATAAAATCACCACTTCCCTTCCCCTATTTCTGTTTTCCCTTTAAACGAAGGATTCCTTAATTTTAAATAATCGTAAATTATGACTAATTTATGAGATCGTACTATTCTTTAATAAAAGAGGTAAATATTGAATTACGAAAAATAGAGATAGTTTTGGTGACGGGGATATTATTATTTTGCATGTCCATTAATCCAGGTTTGAACTATGCATCCCTCGCTCTCCTAGTGGCTGCCCACTAGCCACTAAACTTAGGAAGAAAAAAAAAACAAGTAAAAAGATATCATGAACGATACTAGATGGACATTGACGTGATATTTATAATTTTTAAAAAATTTATTGCTTATTAATTCCATTGACTGACAGATTGTGTGAATAATGTGTGTTTTTATCTAAGAGCCGTCCTAGTTTGTGTGCACTAAGGCATAGTGGGAAGGCAATCATAATATCACCAAATCAAAAAAAAACTTAAATAGGGAGACAAGATAGGAATGGGGTCGTAAGCCCCCTTTTTCATAATGACTGCTTTTGGTTAACCTATCTGACAGACCATTATAGCAATCTTAGTGGACACTCAGCTCCACAATTCTCTAGCTATTGTTTTTAGAACAATTATTGGTATTTGGTTCTTGATTTGACCCTGAATCGTTTAGAATTATTAAAGAAAAAGGAAAACAATAACCAAAAAGAGAGATGCTAATGCTGATGAGAAAGAGACGGCTTGATTGTTTGTATAAAAGCTTGTGGCTGTTGGGTTTCCTTTCCTTCCACTTTATCAGCTCTCTGGTGGCAATTAGCTGGAACGGCCCCCCTCTCCCTAAATGGCTCTTTGCTACTCATTTTCTCCACCAACACTATCTTCTTTGTGAAGTTATCTTCTCTTTCTCTTTTAACTTAAGTGGACTGGAAGAATTATTCATGCACTTATTTGTTGAAATATTCACAACCATCTTATATGATCATGTAGAAGCCAAATTCTTTACAAAATTTTCATACAGAATGATGCAACTATTGGTCATTTTTTTCTTTTTTTTTTTCTTTTAAGGCCAACAATATTCATGCAGAAATTTTTATATAGCGTTGGCTCTGTTAAGCTGATTGATTCTTTGCATATAATAGAGGGTTTGTTTTTAACTTAATGTGCAAATGACTAGGAATCGAATAATGCTATTTTCGTTCACTTCGTCTGGATCTGTGAAGATGGTTTAGGAAAGAAAAAGTCTCGACGTTCAATTTGTCTCATTGATAGTCTCACTTTGCCCTTGTTGGCGTAGCTATCTAGTTACTCATCATGAGATCATCTTGGATTTAAGAAAAAAGATATTAATGATGCTACCATTCAAGTCTAGTAAGGGATTTGGTAGTCCCATTAACATCAAGTATCTGAGTGCAGTGGAAAAAGATTATCGAAGACTTACCCCATGGGCCATGGGGACTATAGTTATTGCATTAGAAAATAGTGCAGGGAGCTGTGCATTTTTTAGGTAATTTGGACATGAAAATATAGCTTCAATGTTCATCATCAGCTCTAGTTTGGGTGTGACTTGGCTGCTGCTATTTCAGGCAAGTTGAGTGGCAGTAGCTTCCGCTGTCAGTTGCACAGTGGTGTTACATAGCAACAGCAATGTGAATTGTGATGGCTTGGACCATATGCACATACATGTTATCTTTTTCAAGTGGTTGTGCTATCAATTTCAATTATTATCGCATGATACTGCATAAAACATAAAACAGAGGAAACTCCTCTCGTGAAAAAATATATATATATTTTTATCCTTTAAACAAATGAATTACACTGTATTACGACTCAAATAAATTAATTACATTCTATAGTTATTTTTTTTTAAAGAATATATACCTAAACTAGTAATGTGACGTGATAAAAATTGACAGTGTCAAAATATTTAAATAAAAGGGTAGATTTGTAAAATTAGTTGACAAGCTCAAAATTTATAAAGTGGTTATAGAATGTAATTAATTTATTTAAAGAGCTAAAAATATATATAGTTTTTAAAAGAAAGAGGTTTAAAACGAATTTTTTTATTTAAAATATGGTTAATTTTTGTAATTTCCACATAAGAAAAGTAAAAGTGTAATTACTGTGGTTTTAGCTGCATGTGGGTGCTTGAACTCTGTAGCGTAGTTATGGAGAACTCGGTGGGCCGCTAAGTCGGCCTCCTTTCAAGAGCCCTGTCGAGATTCTTTTTTAATTGATTTCGACATAAAGACTTAATATATTATTATTATTATTATGAAAGAACATAAGAAGTATTAGCTTTTTGTGGGACGTCAATGAAATATTCAGTGGGCACAAATTATTGTATCTTAGAAAAAGAATTATTTATGATTAGCTGAGCTGAGTAGGAAAAATTGGCAACTTGTGTCATCACTCGTTATTACATTAATTGTTGGTTTGATTGCGGGATAGGCATGGCATGGACGTCCCAAAACGCTTGTGGCCAAAAGGCTGCGAGGTTGCCTGTTGGGGTCAAATCATTGAGAGCCCTTAGGTCCCATCACAGTCTATGAGGGCTGCATTCCCCTGGAGATAATGAGCCCCGGATGGGATTGATTGTTGCTGTCTTATGAAATAATGTTAGTAAAATTATTATTTGATAAATAAAGGACAAATAGTAAAAAAAATCATAAGGCCTTGTGCAAATTTATAAATTTATTGAAACGTCTTAATTTTATGAATTATAATTTAATTAATTTAATTATATATAATTTTATTTAATACTTGAAATTAATTTGAGAAGCATGTGTTATTGTTGATATGATAAATCATCTGTTGTAAAAAAAAATTATAAGAGTAAGTCTCATATATACATATATAAAAAAATAAAAAATAAAATTATACACATGAATCTTATTCTTAATAGTTTTTTTTTATGGCAGATATTTTTCCATGTCAGACACACGTCTCCCAAATTAATTTTAGGTGTTGGATAAAATTGCATCCAATTAAAATATAATTATCAAAATTGAAACATTTGGATAAATTTACAAATTCATAAAAATGTTTGGGTTTTCTATTGCTTTTTTTCCAGAAATAAATAATATATTAAATAAGAATTTTAAATATATATTTTATATCATGTTTTAAGAAGTGAATTAAATTGATTTGTCATTCAAGACTAGTTTAACTGAGAATTAGGTAAGAAATCAGTTTAGTTTATAACAAAAAACCAGTTGTGTTTTTGCAAGAATCACGGTTGTATTGCTGAACTAGTTCAGTCAGTTGAGCCGATTGAAGGTTTTTTATTTCATTTTTAAATATTAAAAATGTGAGAAATAGGAAAAATAAAATTGTATATTATCTTTTACATATGTGGTACAACCCCATTTATAGGTTAGTAATTTATACTAGAGGAAATATCATATTTGTGTTAAACTAAGAAATATAGGTTGTACAGAAAAATAAAAAAGGTAGAATGCATAGAAAATAGGAAAGTATTTAGAAAGATAGGCAGGTATTTATTCCTTAAAATTAATCTCTAAACTAGGGATGACTTGACCAATCAATTTCTTAAATTAAGAAATGATTCCAGTCAAATATTCTTTATATTTTTAGTTGAGAATCAACACATCCCCTCAAGGTGGTGAATAAATGTCTTTCATTCGTAGCATGCATAATAACTCAAATTTTCTTATAGGCAGTCCCTTTGTCAATACATCAGTTAACTAATTTTTGGATGGGACATAGGGAATACAAATTAATCTAGTTTCCAACTTCTCATTTATATATAATGTCGAATTATCTCAGCATGTTTTGTTCTATCATATTGTATTGAATTATGTGCAATATTGATGGCTGACTTCTTGTCACAAAATAGCTTGATTAGTTCATTGCTAGCAAGCCTTAGTCATCCAAAATAATCTTCAACCATAATAATTCACATAGTCTAAGGGTCATAGCTCGAAATTCTGCTTCAGCACTAGACGTAACAATGATGATCTACTTTTTACTTAAAGACATTAGATTCCCTATTGAAAATACACAATAACCAGTCGTAGATTGTCTACCAATCAGAGAACCTGCATAGTTTGCGTTTGTGTAGCTTGCAACAACTAAGTCATTCTATGATCTGAATAAAATTCCTTTTCCAGGTGTGGACTTTAGATAACATAGGATTCTTTTGATTGCTTGCACATATTCTTCAGTTGGATTGTACATAAACTGACTAACTAGGCTGACAACAAACGCAATGTCAGGTCTAGTATGAGATAAGTATAATAGGCGATCAACCAACTTTTGATACCTTCCTTTCTCCTCCAGCTGACAGTTAAGATTCTCACTTAGTTTGAGATTTGGTTCCACCAGTGTGCTAGCTGTTTTTCACCTAACAACCCAATTTCTTTCAATAAATCTATGATATACTTCCTTTCGAAAAGGAAGATTTCTTCTTTGAAGTAGGCTACTTCTATTCCCAAAAAATACTTGAGTTTACCTTTACCAAGATCCTTAATCACAAATTCTCTTGCAAGGCTTTCTTTTAGTTGTTGTTGCTCCACAACATCATTTTCAGTCATTATCATATCATCCACATAGAGAAATAGAGTTATAACCTTCCCTTCTATTAAATGTTTAATAAAGAGGCTATGATCTCCCATACTTTGCTAGTATCCTATATGTCTTATAGCTTTAGAAAATCTATCAAACCATGCTCTAGGAGATTATTTAAGCCTAGCCTACACACGTTGCTTGAAACTTCTTTATTAAACCCTGGTGGTGGCTCCATAAAAACTCCCTCCTCTAAATTTCCAAGGAGGAAGACATTTTTTTCATCAAATTACTGTAACTTCCAACCACAACATGCAGCTAATGATAGGAAATTTTGGATTCTTGTCATATTTTCCACTAGTGAAAATATCTCTAAATAATATATTCCATAGGTTTGTGTGTACCCTTTAACAACCAACCTTGCCTTATATCTTTCCAATGTGTCATCTACCTTATATTTCAAGTTAAACACCCATCTATAGTCCACAGGTTGAACTCCTTTTGGTCTAGGCACCATATCCTAAGCTTGGTTCTTTTTCTAAGCTCTCATCTCTTATTGCATGGCCTATGTACAATTATGATCCTTTAATGCATCTTCCACTGTTTTAGGAATGACAATGCATTAAGAGAAGATAAGAAGATTTTATGTTGGGGTGAAAACCAATGATAGAAGATGTAATTGGCTAGTGGATGTTGTTTACAACGTTTAGTCCCTTTTTTAATAGTAATGGGTAAGCCCAAATCACTGGGAATGGAATTGGAATAAGTAGGTGTGTGAAGGATTTCAATACCTGGACTAAAAGCAAATGTTGGCTTAAGCTGGGAATCTAGAATGGGCTGAGATCTTCTCTTGAAGACATATGGAGAGCTTTTAAATCTAACAAGAGGTGGCAACAATGGTTGTGCTGTGGGAGAGTCACCTTGTTCTTGTGTGTCCTACTTACCAAAACCTGAAATTAAGGAATCAAGAATATGAGGGTTTGAGGCAAGCTTAAGTTGGGGTTCAATTGTGGCTGGCTCTATTTTTGGTTGTCTCAAAGGGGTCAAATCCAAAGTGGGAAGGTCACCACTAATAGTCTCCCCTTGTAACTAAGAAGAGAAGAATCAGAAAAAGGTTGAGTTTCAATGAAAGTAACATCCTTGGACACAGAGTTTCTGAGGAGGATAATAGCACTTGTATATTTTTTGGGGTAGAAGAGTAGCCAAGAATGATACACTTAAGGGCCTGAGGATCAAATTTGTCTCTATGTTGTTTAAGAATATGGACAAAGGACACACAACAAAAACTTTGAGAAGAAGATATGTATGAATATTGATATTCAAAAAATGAGAAGAATGACACTACAATGGACTTTAGTTTTGGAGAAGTTTAGAAGGAATTAGATTAATGAGGTGGGCAACAGTTAAAACTGCTTCCCCCAAAAACAATCTGGGAATAAGATGATGATGTAAAAGGGCTCCAATAACATTGAGTAAATGTTTCATTTTTTTTAGCAACCCCATTTTGTTGAGGGGTATCAATGCATGATTATTCATGACCAATGCCTTCTTGGTTGAAAGAAATGATCAAAATGTTAATTAAAATAGTCTCTTGCATTATCAGTACAAAATCTTCTAACAAGGGACCTAAATTAGGTAGAAAACATCTTGTGAAACAATGGAAGAATTGTACTAATGGCTGCTTTATCTTTTAAGAGATACACCCAGGTCATCCGAGTACAATCATCTATAAATAAAATGAACCATCTAGCCCCAGAACAATTAGGTACCCTAGATGGTCCCCAAACATCATAATGCACCAAAGAAAAAGAAATGGAAGAAAGTTTATTACTAATTGGATAGGACACTCGGTGATGTTTGGAGAATTCACAAACATCACAATTAAAGTTAGAAACATTTAAACCCTTAAATAAAGAAGGAAACATAGTTTGTAGTAGATTGAAAGGAGAATAGTCAAAATAGAAATGATGAAGCCATATTTTAGTCATGGTAGGTGTAGTTTGTGATGAGTAAACAAGAATAAATTGGTCCCCTTCAGAAATATCATAGCCTTTCCTCAGATAACATAGCTTATTCCGTTCCTTAACAACCCCAATCATCTTCCCTGAGCCCAATTCTTGAAAAATACAATCATGGCGAGAGAAAACAACATGACAAATAAGGTTTTTGGTCAGCTAGTGAATAGAAATAAGGTTGGTAGAAAAATTAGGGACATGAAGAACATTTTGAATAAGGAATGATGCATTGAGTATAACGTTTTCTTGACCAGCTATAGGAATTGTGTGACCATTGGCTACAGTTATTCTTTTGGAAATAGATATAGGGTTATAGGTTTCAAAAACAATTGAGCCATAGGTTATGTGATCAATAGCTCCTAAATCCAAAATCCATAAGCCATTTCTAACAATTTGTAAAGCATTAAAATTCTCAAAATTAAGACATGTGCTTGTCTGTGCTAGAAAGTAAGAACCAATTTGAATAGTTTTCAAGAATGATTTCAACATATTAATTTCTTCTGCGTTGAGTTCGCCCATTTTAGAAGTTAAAGCATAATCTTCTTCTTCTTCTTTTATTTTTTTTGAGTTCTCTCAAGTTCCTTGGTTGTGAGATGGGCTTAGATTGATTTCTATGTTGTAAATTCTGGAAGCTTGCCATCTTATTTAAAACAATCTCCTTTCCATGAAACTTGAAATATGCCTCTCTAGTGTGCTTTGATTCCTTCTTGTATGAATGCCATTGTTGATAAATTTATATTTTGATTCACGGAGAAAATAATCTTTGAAAACATACTTTTAGTAAAAGTGGTTTATTGATAATTTTCAAAGCACTTTATATACTCTTTCATATATGGGAAAACCTCATACTCATATATATGTCTTTGGTTACTCAAGGAGTATGAAGCTTACAAAAATATCTTGCTTTAAATTGGAGAACTTTAAGTCTCCATATATGTATATATATATATATATTTCAAATCTTTCCTTTATAAAATCTCTTTGAAAATTAACGAAATACAGAAGCCTTTTGTTAAGCTAAGTATATAAATTTTTAAAGCTTTTGAAGGCAAAGTATTAAAATATTCTTTTAAATCTTCTTCATCTACCTTTAATTAAAAATAGCTTTATCAAATAAATATTACTCAATATATTTTTCAGTATATTTAAGTATTCAATTGAGTATGGTATTTGTATAATCAAGTATCTTTATTTCTATTAACATATGAACATATTTTTCAATCGAGTATTGGTTTAATTGCTTTCAAATCAATTGATTATATGTTTAAGCAAAACCTTTTTTCAATCAACAATTAAGATTTCCTACTCTAGTAAGTTTTACAAGCTCTCTATATTTTCAAAATCAGTTGAGTGAAGAATGTTTTCAATCGAGTTTCTTTTTAGTATCAAATCTCCAAGTATCTCCTTAGTCGAGTATATCTTTCTCTCAATCAACTAATGTATTTTCATAACTGATTATATATGTGAGTTAATTGAGTAGAAGATTGGATGGAGTAAGGCTAAGTCTCTACGCTTATTTTAATCAAGTATTAGTTATTTGTACTCAAGTATATTCTTTCATTAGTCGAGTGAGTCTAGCCAAATATTAGTTCTTAATGCAAAGTCTCTATGGTTTGTAAGTAAGTCTAGTGATGACTTTTTCATACTCGAGTGAGGCCTTTTATAATCGATTACATAAATTGTCTAATTGAGTATGCTCCTCATTAGTCGAGTGATTTTAGGACTTGTTGAGTAACTAACATCTTATTTCAAATTTTATAGTCATTACTTGGAAAGCAAAAAAGATGACAATTTTGACTATTAGTGCTATATTTGCTTATTCCAATGCGTCTAACTGTGTTCCCTTACGAAAGAATTGTTGGTCTCTTGACACGCAATGGCCACTCTAGAAGGGGGTGAATTGAGTTGTAAAAACTTATTTAACCAAATTTTTCTCTTTTAAAAACTCTTGAGCTTTTCTTATATAAAGAAAATACTTGTTATAAATATATATGTTGTTTGGGAGTGATAGCAATATAAATATGTAAACAACAATAACAACACAAGAATATATAGTGGTTCGGTGTCTCCAACACACCTACTCTACTCTCTCAAGGTCACCCGACATTTGAGGTTCCACTATAACCACACCTAGATTTTCCAACAAGTTCACCTAGGAAACTTTTATACCACACTGAAGTTTTCCCCTTTGCTCACCCCGAAAACTAATATAACAATACATTTAGATTACTTGGGCTTTAGAAGACCACTCACAATCCACAATTAATACAAATAAACAATTCTATGTCCAACAAACTTGGACTAATATGGATATGGATATAAAAACAAATATTACAAGTCAAATAAACAAATAATATAAGAATTACCAACAAAAAGAAAACTTCTTCTTCTTTGCCTTGGGTTCCAAAGGATATATCTTTAATACTTGGGCCTTGGATTGCTTTTCTTGAGTGCTTGAGAGCTTGGGTGTGCTTTAAAATGATGGATCTTGATAGTGCATTAGCCTTTGGTGGATGTTGAATCAAACAAATAATAAATTCTTGCTCTTAAAAATGTAAATTGTGATAGTGATGAGCAAGGTCGTATCCACAGGGATTGGTTATATCTATTCTTTTGAAAAATTAAAATAAATAGAAGAAAAGATTGGGGGGCTTTGAATTTTGGAATTTAAACAATTTAAAATAAAACAAATGCAGGGATATGAATTAACGGAAAATCAGTTTAAGGTATAATCTTAGAATTGATTCGAGAAATTGATCATCGATACAAAAATAAAACCCTCTATTCTTTCACTAAATTGGTTATGGATATTAACAAGCTTTAATAACCTATCTCTTCTTACATTGCTGATAATCAAGACAAGCTCATTGTTTATTTCCCTTGTTAATAAACAACCCTAAACAAGCTCTTAAGATTTAATTTATCAACAACATTAATTACTAGAAAGACGGCCAATTCTAACCAATGAACAAACAAACTCGATTCATTTAAGCTAGATTATATATCTCCATAACATAAATTTAAGACCTATCTGTAATCAATTATGTTATTTGTCACTAATATTAGAACATCTAAACAATTATGGATTTAGATTTCTAATTGGGGATATATTGCTCTAACAGTCATACAATGGGCCCTTTGTATTAATCAATCAAAACAATAATTTCAACAAACGTAGGAGATATATAAATAGAGGAAGAATAGAATAACAATGAAAATCAAATCAATCTCACAATTCCTATAGAATCAAAACTTTGATATCCTTGAACTGGAATAAAAGTTTAGCAACCCATCAAAAATAAAAGAAACACCTAAGGGAGAAAGAAAAAGATCTGCTGCATGCGCCACTTGTTGTGCCTGTGAATCTTCTGCTCCATTCTCCTCAATTGCACCACTTTGCTGCTTCTATGTCCCTTCTCTTTGCGCTGTTGCTTTCATTAATATATATATATATATGCGTATGTAGTGCCCTCTGTCTTCAAGTCCATGGGCCTTGAATTATCCAATCACATTGCACATGCATGGGCCTCCAATTGAAATATCATATTATTATAATATTCTTGCTTTCAATTGCACCTTCAACGTCACAGCTTCCTAGACTTCAATTTTAACTTCAATTGCACATGTGGACCCTTGATTAAAGTATTATGTTTAGTCTTCAATTCAACTCTAATTCCATGCATGGCTCACTGCTTCACTTTTGTTCTAATTCTTCATTATCTTTCCTACAAAATTAATAAATAAAATTCATATAAACACATATAGGAAAATCAAAATATGTGGAATTTATTTTTTTAATTTTTATTATTTATTTATTTATTTATTTTTATTTTATTATATTTTTAAATATAATTTATTAAGCTTTGCTAATAATGTCCTATACATAAAATATTATTATAAACAAACACTATAAGACCTGACACATGCTAAATAAACTAAATGTTAGGAGAATAAAATTATAAAATTATGAGTTTATCAGCCTTCTCCAAAATCTCTTGAAGATATATATACTTGAGTTTCCAACGGATCTGTAACGGCTAGAAAAATCCGATTGTTGGAGTCTGTCAGTCGACTTCGTGACAGCCATAGTCGACTCTCACAGGTTCAACTATAATCTCCACTTTTAACGGGCCAAGTAAGAATCCTCACTTTTACAAGCTAAGCAGTAACCTCTACTTATACAGGGTAGAGATTGAAGGTTAGTGACCTAAAATCATAAACTCAACGCTTTAAAAAAAAAAAGTAGTATTTTTAAAATAATTAATATAGGGAAGGAAATAAAGGATTCGCGCATCTTCACATCTTTCTATTATAATTTTCTTCTAGAGTTATGGCATTCTAAAGCTAGCTATAGTAATTTAGGGATAACGCTCTTCTGATTGAATATGAATATGAATTTGATCTTACATTATCTAACACTATTCATTATTGATATCTTATTGTTATCGTGTTTAACACATGTTTATATTTTTTATTTGTTTGTTTGTGTGCCACGTGACGTCGAATCATGTCGAATAACATATATTTTTTTTGAAAATGTAAGATCAGATTTTATTACATAACATTTCAATATGAAAGTAACAATAATTTTTCATTATATTCGAATATGTTGGAAATTATGGGTAAATTTGTTTATCTATTTTTTATAATAGCGATTATGGGTACAAACAAGCCGAGTGGTGCTTCGACTTGGCAAATTTGAGCACAGGCTCGAGCTCGAGCTCGATCGATTAACATAGCCCAAGGCTGAGCTCGAGCTCAGGGTTGGGCTCCCTACCGTGCTCAAGCTCAGTCAGCGATGAAAGCAAAGGATGTCACGGTCAGCTGCCAAAGCGACCAGAGATGCGAGGTGACGGGCTTCAGCGATGAGTCTCTTCATCTTTGAAGCCGGTAGCAAGAGGCTTCAGCGATAAGAGACGATGACAACGGGCTTCAACGATGAGAGGCGGCGACAATAGGCAACAGCGATGTCGAAAGGATGTGGGAGAAAAAAGAAAAAGAACATGCAGGTAGTGAAACACAAGGGAATATTAATGGGTTTCTTGGAAACCTCCCTAGTACATATGATATATATAATAATAATGATATATATTATTTAACATATATATATACATACATATGTATATATTTATAAAATATATATCTTATATATAATTTATTAAATGATATAATAATAATATGTATGTTAAATAATATATTTATAAAATGTATATCTAATATATTATACTTACATATATTATTATATCTAATCACGAACTTTTAATTGAGGCTGCTCACAAACCTCTATTTGAGCCAGCTCGCGAGCTAACGAACTGAGTTTTACTGAAGTCAATTTCAGCTTGTTTATAAATCAAGTTTCAAAGGTAAGCTCAATCTCGACTCATTTAGCTTAACGAATGAAGTCGAATGAGCTTTTATCGAGCTAAGCCCAAACGGCTCGGCTCATTTGCACCCCTAATAGAGATTGCAATGATTAGTTATATTTAAAGCAACTTAGCCATTTTTACTTTAAAGGGTAAACTTGTATTTAACCAAACTTTAATTTTTAATAAAAGAACATTAGCAATTCTAAATAGGTTCTAATTTTTTTAGTAAAAATCAATTGTGGTTTTAAAAGAATGGCAATACCAAACTGTTGTCTCTTGAATGCAATAATAGAATTTGTAGTTGGAAGGTCCTTCATCAAATTATTCGAAACCTGTATGATAAAAACTACTCAAAAGGTGTAGAGTATTCTTTGAACGAATACTTCAATACTTAAGTTAGACACTTGAGAGTGCAGATTTCTTTGCAGAATACTTGAATTAGCATTGGAGACGTGCCTTTATTGGGTTAAGAGCTCTTTTATTTATAAGGAAGTTTAAGGTTCACAATAAGCATTCCTAGTATTTTGAGATTGATTAAGATTAAGACTCTTATAGATAAATCTTATCCCATGCAAAATTCTCAGATTTTGGGGTTATCTATTCATGTTTTTCCTTCTGCTTCTTTTTGCGAGGACTTCATGTGATAGTCTGTAGGAGACCTCCAAGTCTCCCAAACCTTCTTTTGATAGTCTTCTTAGCCCTTTGGGTCTTTATTTTCTTAGGCCTTAGGCTTTTGTCTGGTGGGCCTTAGCTCATAACACATCAATTGCTCTCCACTTTTTCCTCTGAGTTCCTTGGGGGAAAGAGTACGTTAGCCTACTCTCTTAATTAGAGACTCTTCCAGAGAGGTTTTTTTTCTTTTGGTGGCTAGGTTATATAGTAAGTCATAGACTTACTGAAGCTTGTCTCTTTTCATCTTACAATTGTAGTCTCTCGACACATTTCTTGAGCTTTTCTAGATAGCTTTTTAGCCTCCCAGAGACCTCTTTGGTTTCTTTTTTTGGGATCCTGTAGACTATTTCATCTTTCTATTCAAGTCTCCTGGAGACTTTTCTATGCCACTACCATTTACCAAGGATAAAAAATATCACTAGGGATGTTTAGGCTTCTTAGGAGGCATTCTAGTTTTGCTAAGACAAACCTTCTTAAAGTAAGGGCATCTTACCCCCTTCTTGATGATTATGAGGTAAGATTGCTCAGACAAAAGGAAACCTATATAGCTATTGTTAACAAGGACTACATAGGTGTTCACAAAGCTTCATTGATAGCAGACCTTAAATTCCCCTCTCGAATTGTGGCCTTAGTTTTTTCAAGACTTTCCACTTGGTCCTAGCTTAACTCCATCCTAATAGATGGGCTTAAGTTGTAGTTTCTCCATCCTATGCTATTAGAGGAGAGGTGATAGCATTGCCTGAGTTATTTAGTTATTTTTATAAGCTTAGGGGAGTGGAACACAGAGTTAATTTTATATCCTTCAATAAATCCTTGGGATAGAGAAACTGTTTGTCGATCTCCCAAACAAAGTAGAAGGTTTTGACAATAGTTGGTTCGTCATGAAGCCTCTTACTGATTAGGATGCCCTATGTCAATGGTGCTAAGGTTAGGAGTGCAAGGATCGAGCAGCTAGACTCCCTGCTCCCAGGATCGTTCACATTGTTTATTGTGTGGCTATAGGATAGTTGGTTTCTTTGGGCCTTGCCTATCTTCATGAAACCTTATCTAGGGATAGTATTAGAAAGAATCGGTATCCCCTCCCCCCCCGGTTCTTTCTCAAGGGATAGTATTGTAGACTTCTAGAGTGATAATGTCCAATCGTCATACTCTTCTTATAGCACAAAGTGGAGAGAGAGTATTAAGGGGGAAGAAGAAAATTCACTTGCACACTTCCATGCCCCCACAAAGCAAATTTCTCTCAAGGGTGTTTTGTCTTTTTATCTCTTTCATAGTGATAATTTTCTTCTTGCTTTTTCTTCAATATCTCATACTTTATTTTTTGTATTGTAGAGATTGGACACTTCACTAATGCCTTACAAAAAAAGAAGGCCTTAGACACAGAAAGGAAAGGGTAAGTGGCCCAAGTCGAGGGCCCCAATAAGCACCCTTGCCTCTCCTATGACATTTCAGGGGCCTCCACATGCTCTAAGCCTGTTGAGGTGCCAATACCTTCTCCTTTCTCTTCTCTCGATGAAGTTCAAGCTATTATTATAGACCCCATAACTATTGTGGAGGTTGCATTAGTTCCGTCTTCCTTATCCTTGTCCTAATGCCAATATAGGGAAAGGAGTTATGTTCTTTAACCCTTCTCCTGATTGAGCGGCATCAAATGAGCATCATTATTTGGATTGGGTCGAGTGTAACAATTCTCTCTCTTATTCCTCATTTTGAAAGGACCATAAGATGCTTGCCTACGAGAAGTCCCTTTATAGCCCCCTCATCTTCCCTAAGCTTAATCCCTCGTGTCCCTAGTTGGTGCAATTGTTGGATGGATGATGGGTCAAATGCAACCATTTCTAGTTTTACCCTAGATTAATGGATACTAGTTCAATGAATGATCTTAGTGTCGAGGCTTACTTGATTTACTCCTCTATCCTACTGTGCGATGAACAACATATTTTTGACAATTTATCAACCATTCTTGACAAGCCAGAGTGGGAAATTATTCGAGTGAGGGACTTTTTTCCTTTTTAGTGTTATTCGATTTTTGTGATTTTCTTTTTAATGCACGCATTTTTTCCTTACATGTTTTCTTTTTTCTTCATGAAAAAAGTTCAGAATATGGTAATGGCCAATGCTTAGGGTTGAGCCTACCATCATTTTATGCAAGAGCAACTTGAGTTTTGGAGAGGGGAGAACTAGAAGTGGGATGGGAAGGCCCAACTCTTGTACGAAGCCTGTCAGCGAATTGGGATAGAGAACATAGAGCTCCACTGGACTTGTGAGGAGCTTTGCAATCGGCTTGCAAGCATTAATGCTGACTATGCAAGCCGAGTTAACACTCTTAAGAAGAAGGTTAAGGTCTTGAAGAGGGTGAATAGCGAACATATGAGAAATAATCAAGAATTGAAAAAAAAACATGTTCATCCCTCTTTTAGGAGAAAGGGCAACAAGCTAAGGAGTTGGCTTCTTCTCATGCTCGTAAGGAGAGACTTCAAAGGGAGATAGAAGCTTCAAAGCAATAGCGCATGTAAGATCTTATGCAGATCTAAGTAAAGGCGATTAAGGAGTATCGTTTTTCTCAAGACTACTTTGATAAGAAGGAAGTGTATGCTGGCAGCTTCATCAAGTATGTGTTTACCTGGAACACTTTTTTTTTGAATAAAAAAGGCCAAGTCAATACTTTGATGAATTGATTTACTTCTAAAGTTGAGGATTTTGATGCTCCCAATTAGTAAGAGATATGAGCCTAATATGGAAAGCTTGGACACCTACCTTAACTCTTCATTGGTGGATAATATGGAGAATTTCTTGAGACCCTAGAAGCCTTATACAGGTGGCCAAGGGGTTCTTGAGATGATTGATGCTATAACGAATTTAGAAGTTAAGGTGAGAGGTGATCCTGCACCGCATGCTATTGCCTTGCTTTCATTTTAGCTCCGAGTTACAAAATTCCCCTATGATGTTGCTAAGCCCTCTTCAACCCTTGTTCCTTACATCATTCCTATTTCCTCTTCTATACATCAAGTGGAGAGCCTTTTTCGTCTAGCATAAATGTAGGATTTTTATAAGCTCTTTTGATGTACTTTTTCTTTCGTTTGTTAATACTATGTACATTCTCCCTTTTCAATGAATAAAATAACTTTTCTTTCTTCTTCCTATTACTTTGTTGTTGTACTATTTTTCATGTTTTCTTTTCTACATAGCATGTTTGCAATACTCATAGCATATGAGATGCTTAACACCTACACTTTATCTCTGGAGAAGGGGATAATGTCGACTCGCTAATCCTTTAGGAAAACTTGTTCTATCAAAGGATTTGTATGTAGCCTATTTGCTAAGTAGTCATGCATATCCAAGGCAAGTCTTTAGTACGATTGACCCCTAGATGTCTTATCAAATTATCCTAGTCATTCACGTGTGCCCAAGACGAGTCACTAATGACCCTTGGACATCTTAATAGGTCTTGAATTTTTGCCAGCATGTGCTCAAGGTCATGTTCATGGTTTGCAAGGGACCCTAGGGCATCTTAATGGGTTTTGTTTTTCATCCGCATGTGTCCAATGCGGGTCCAAGGTTCATCGACATAGGGACTCATGGACATCTGAAAAAGCCTTGGTTATCTTTGTGTATCTAATCAAGAACTTCATCAGTTAATGCAAGTAACCATTAAGCATCTTAACAGACCTTGTTTACATTTACGTGTGTCTAGTGCGGGCCCTAGGTTCGTCAACACAAAAAATCATGAATATCTTAACAAGTCTTAATCATTTGCATGTGTTTGGGGGAGTTTTTTGTTCATTGACACAAGTGACCTGGGCCCTAATACTGTCATGATCACAAGTTTTGTTAAACTTGATCAGGGTTTAACTATGAACTATGAGGTTTTCACTCCTGGCATTTCCATTCTTTTATGTTGCAGGCATCACAATGAGCCACAGACTTCTCCTTTGAAGATGATTTACATATGATATGACCTGCAAACAACAGACAATCTAGATATGGAGCAAACCCAAGTGGTAAAACTGGGTCAAAATCTACGAGTGGATATTTGGGTCAAGTACATATTTAAATGGACCAAAACACAACCCAAAAATGAAGGCAACAAAAAATGAACCAAGAAAGTGGACGAGGCAATGACTGAGTGGGCCCTACTCGATCATGAGGGTTCAAATTCAATTGTTTTCCTCTCGACCACTCTCAATCAAGTGCCACGCTAACTCTAAATCCACTAATTCCAATTGCCATATTTTAATCCTACAAGCCATTATTTTAATCTTCCAACTTCACTTGCATTATTTAATTCACCAAGTGCACTTGCATTATTTAATTCACCAATTCACTTTAATCTTCCAAAGTCACTTGCATTATACAATTCACCTTAAATCTTCCAAGCCCACTTGCATTATATAATTCACATTAAATCTTCCAAGCTCACACGCTTCATTTAATTCACCATGATTGAGTGGCCACCACTCAGTCATAACTGAGTGGTCATTCAGTTATTACAATAATTCCCATTTGATGCCCAGTCATTTCCATCTTCCACCCTCAGGAGCCTCTATCGTAGTCAATAGACCCTCTAGGGTGTTCCTTGAGTCGAACCCAAGATCCTCCATGGGACCCACTAGAATATTCCAATATTCCAAGAAATATATCAAAAATATGCCGATAATATACTCAGAATATGCCACCCGAGAAACCCGAGATGGTCGCCATGTGTCCCCCTCTCCCTCTTTTATAAATAAGAGGCCTACCTCCACTCTTAGGTACACTCACTCTAATACTGATCAGACTCCATTTTATGCTCTATTACTCGAAGACTAACTTAAGCATCGGTGGGTTCGAGCAAGGACATCCTCACGCACCCCTAATCGTTTGTTCATCTTGGCAGGCCTCTCAGTTATCCCAGACCTCTTGGTCATTTGGGACCTATCGGTTATTCAGGATCTCTCGATCATCAAAGAGCACTCGTTCATCAACAAACCATCCTTTCATTAGGGCATCTGATGATCTGGTCTCTAGGTCATTTGGTCTCTTGATCATTTGCTCAAGGTCTCCTAATCATCCTCGCACAAGAATATCAATATCACATTTCCCACATTATAAATTCATTGTTGTATTTTGACAACAATAATTAGCCCCATTTATGGGAAACACAACGAAAAGTCAAGCAAAGATCGTTATCAATGGAAAAGACTAGAGGCAATCGATGAACTCTCTCTCAAGGTGTTGAACTTTGCTCCCCTTCACAAGACTCTCAGCACCCAATGGGAGTACACTTGCCTCTGCAAGACTCTCAGTAACAAGGGAGTACTCAGCCAACTCCCTTGAACCCTCAACAATAGATGGGGACTTAGCCACCTCCACCAAGCTTCCAGCATTTGTTGGAAGTTAATCAACATAAACGTGATGATCAACCTAGCACTTCATAAGAGGCTCATCCCACAATCTCCTGGACATAATATGAAGCTCTACAACAACAGCATATTGAGGGAATGTAAGCTCTATGAGACATAGCTGGTATACTTCAGAGCCTAGCCCCTAATGTAGTGTTAACCACAACGTTGAGATTCATGCTAGAAGCTACCCCACCAAGGAAAGCCCAGCAGGGGATGAGGAAATCAGTTTCTATCAAGAAACCACCCTTGACACTTACTCTTGGTCCTCTTCTCACCAAGGAAATCAATCAAAACCCCTGCCACGAGGAACTAATGCCTTTCCATGATAAAATCGAGAGCGAGAGCAAAATTATCAAGGAGATAGGCAAAACCACAAAGGGGAAGACATCAAGAAACTGTGGCAAGTACACCTACAGGAAGAAGTCAAAGCCCCACTAGGGGTTTAATGCCAAGGAATAAAGGGACAGATAATCACACAACAATAAATATAAGGGATGATATGAAGAGGATGGTTGAAGAAATGCTCAAACAAAAGATATTGGTCCCAATTGCAGAAGAATAGCTAAGAAGAAAGTCCCAATTCACTGAAAACATATTGGAAAAACCACTACCAAGAAAATTCAAAATGCCTCAAATTACTCCCTATGCTGGTAAAATTGATCCCAACGATCACATTTAGAATTACGATTCCCTAATGAGACTTTATGGTTGGGATGATGAAATTATGCCTCGAGCATTCTCGGTGACTTTGACATAACATGCCCAAATCTAGTTCAATAGCTTACCTAAAGCATCCATATCTTCATTCAGGCAACTAAATGGAGAATTCACCAAAGTATTTGTAATTAATAGTCGAAAAAAATGCAACATATCTCCTTCATATTCAATAAAGAGAAAAAAAGATCATTCGTCAATTTGTGGATAACTTCCGTAATGCCACCCTTGACATTCGTGATTTACTAGTTGAAATGGCAATATCCGCTATGTTACAAGGACACACTTAGCTTCCCTATAAGAATCGCTATCGTTATACCTGCCAAAGTCTTTGGTAGATTTGTTTTTCAGGGCAAATAAATACCTACTCCAAACAGAAGTAATGAAGACTATGAGAATAGATAAAGGCAGGGAGCGGAAAAGAAAGGAGTGAGACGTTGAAGAAGACCTTAATCAGTGACTGAAAAAGGCCTGAAGACTGGATGATGTCAGGCCCCAATTCAATAACTATTCCTAGCTCACCCAATCTTGGTTTGCCATATTGGCTGCCATAGAAGGATCAAGTCTCATCAGACTTCCAAAAAGGTTGGATCGGCCTATAAGGAAGAATTAGGATGAATGCTGCCAATACCATAGGATTTGTGGCCACTCCACTAATCAATGTCGGGAATTGAAAAATCAAATTGAGATGTTTATTTTGGAATGACACTTACAAAGATATGTATGAGAAGAAGAGATGAACAATGGAGCCACAAAGAAGGAAAGAGAGGTTTGAAGGACAAAAAAGGCATAATCAGATACAACAAGAGAGATAGAAGGATTACAGATAAAATCCACATTTTGATAATGAGCCAACTCATTAAAATATACACGTCTTATCATGTGGAAAAACTGTGGTTGGTGACAGCTCTTCTTCCCGAAAAGCCTATGCCCATCTGGCCTACCAAGTGAACTCTGTAATGGAAACTAGAGGGAATGAAGAACCCATTACGTTCACACTAACTGACAGGGGAGACATAATTGTCACAGATGATGATCCGATGGTAATTTTAGCCATCATCGCAAAACATCCTATTGGGAGAATTCTAGTGGACAGCGATAGTTCAATCAACCTTATTTATTGGAACTACTTCAAACAAATGTGAATTGCTCATAATTGACTGAAAAAAGGTCTCCTAGTTTTTATACAATTTCACTGAAGAGATTGTCCCAATGGCTGGTTCAATTCAACTACCAATCACACTAGGCTCTGATCCTTAGAGCATGACACGACAAGCCAATTTTATGGTGGTTAAAGCCACCTCAGCTGCATATAATGTGATTTTGGGTCGCCCCCTACTCAATTACATGAGGGTTGCAGTCTCATCTTGTTATCTGTTAATGAAGTTTCCTACACCTCGGGGTGTGGGACAAGTCCGAGAGATTAGCGGAAAGCACACACTTGCAATGTGTCATCCACAAAAAAGGGAAGAAGAGTGAAGAAACTTTATCCATTGCCAACCAAGTTGTGTAAGACTAACTACCCATAAATCCCAAGTTGTATTGTTTCTCTCATATGAATTGTATGCATGATAATTGCTGATAATATGAGCCCAAGGCAAAATTGTAGATGTAGGCAAATTTGGCTTAATGATGATAAACAAATTCTTGTACTCTTTCATGCAATACATTATCATTATTGTGTCCATTATAATCTATCTGTTTCATTTCTTAGGATGAAAAGAAAGATAGATCAAAAGTTCTTTTTGCACAAAAGGCCTATAACCCCACACATAGCCTGACAACGAGGTGAAAACCAAAGCCTCGTTATCCCGTTAATAGCCCGATAACGAGGAGAATAACAAGCCTGTTACCCCGCACATAGCTCGGCAATGAAGAGGAAACAAGGCTCAATGTCATGCTAACAGCTCGACAATGAGGTAAAAGCAAAAGGTTTGTTGCCCTATTTATAGCCCAACGACAAGGTGAAAAACCCAAGGCCCGTTGTCACACTAACAACCCCACAACAAAATAAAAACAAAAGGCTACCAACGAGGTGAAAAACCCAAGGTGTGTTGTCTCGCTAACATCCCAACAACTAGGTAAACACAAAAGGTCGTTGTCCTGTGCATAACCCGACAACGAGAAAAAAAAACAAACTTATTATCCTACTTATAGCCCGACAAAGAGGAGAACAAGAAATCCATTATCTTGCACGTAACCTGATAATGGAGGAAAAATAAAATCGTTGTCCCGCAAGTAGCCCGGAAACGGGAAGGTATAAGATCGTTGTCCTGCAAGTAGCCTGACAGCAAGGAGGTATAATATTTGTTGCCCCGCAAACGACTTGCACTGCTTCACCTAGTAACCAAATGGCATAATATTTGTTGCCTCATGAGTGACTTACACCGCTTCACTTGGTAACTGAATGGCATAATATATGTTGCCCTGCGAGCGACTTACACCACTTTGCCTAGTGACCAAGTGGCATAATATTTGTTGTCCCGCAAAAGCTCAACAACGAAGAAGCATCACATCCATCTTCTCACAAGTAACTCGATAACAAGGAAATGGAACGTCAATCATTACAAACATCCACGGTTCAAAGAAAGTTCCCAATATGCTAATGCTCATCCTAGCAAAATACAGACATGTATATGAGCTAACACCGGGCGTAGTCAACAAGTCTGTATCTAACACACTTGAGTGGATTTGAAGAACTTTCCTGTGAAGCATTGAGTCTTCAGCAAGCATCATTAAAGTCAAGGAGAAGAAAAGCCCCCGCCCCCTCGGGAGTCAAGAAGGCATGAAGGAGTCATGTTTTGCTCTCAGGGGAAGAAGTATTAAACACAGGGATCTCTATTGCAAGGGTAGAAGCTTCAACATTGTGTGTGTTTACTGAGACACATGTTTCATCATCTCAAAGCCGTTTATGCTTATAAAGGTTCAAAATATGAAAATTCCAGAGTTACAAATGATTTAGAGACTCAAAATGATATGGAGAGTTGAAATGACCTTAAGGCTTGAAAGTCACTTGAAAAAGAGCTTGAAGAGAGAGAAGTAAAGAGAAGCGCTTGTGAGATTTGTAGGGCAAGATACTCTTCTGCCCGAGACTCTCAGTCAAAAAAGTAGAAAGCAATTGATATACCCTACAATCAATAGAAAATCTAAATATGGAGTAGACCCAAGTGGTAAAACTGGGTTAAAATCTACGAGTGGATATTTGGGTGAAATACATATCTAATGGGCCAAAACACAACCAAAAAATGAAGGCAACAAAGAAGGAACCAAGAAAGCGAAAGACAAGGCAATGAAAAAGTGGGCCTTACTCGGTCATGACCGAGTAGCCACTAGGTCATGAGTGTTCAAATTCAATTGTTTTCCTTTCGGCCACTCTCAATCAAGTGCCAAGTTAACTCCAAATCCACTAATTTCAATTTCCATATTTTAATACTGCAAGCCATTATTTTAATCTTCCAACTCTACTTGTGTTATTTAATTCACCAAGTGCACTTGCATTATTGAATTCACCAATTCACTTTAATCTTCCAAGGTCACTTGCATTATGCAATTCACCTTAAATCTTCCAAGCCTACTTGCATTATACAATTCACCTTAAATCTTCCAAGCTCACCTGCTTCATTTAATTCACCATGATCGAGTGGCCACTACTTGGTCATGACCGAGTAGCCACTCGGTCATTACAACAATTCCCATCCAATTCTCGGTTATTTCCATCCTCCACCCTTGAGAGCCTCCCTCGTAGCCAATGGACCCTCTCGAGGTGTTCCTTGAGCCTAACCTAGGATCTTCCATGAGACCCATAAGAATATTTCAAGATTCCAAGGAATATACCAAAAATATGCCGAGAGTATACTCAAAATATGCCACCCGGGAAACCCATGATGGCTACCACGTGTCCTTTTCTCCCTCCTCTATAAATAAGAGACTTGACTCCTCTCTCAAATATGCTCACTCTAATACTCAAACTCCATTTTGCACTCCAACACTTGAAGACTAACTTAAGCATTGGAAGGTTTAAGCGGGGACATCCTCACTCGCCCCTAACCATTTGTTCATCTTGGCAGGCCTCTCGGTTATCCAGGACCTCTTAGTCATTCAGAATCTCTCGGTCATCAGAGGGCACTCATTCATTAGCAAGCCATCCTTTCATTAGGGCACCTTATCATCTGGTCTCTTAATCATTTGGTCTCCTGATCATCCTCGCACAAGAATATCAAGATCACATTTCCCACATTACAAATTCATTGTTATATTTTGGAAACAACAACGTAGCTTATTGGATGTTTTAACTATTTTTCATTTTTTGTGGGTAATGGACCCTAAATCATTCTCTCACTTGTGTGTTTTTATTTTAAATCTGATCTCACACTTTTGTGTTTTGATACTGGGTTGGCTTACCCATTATCCTTTTTCCTTTTATTCATGCATTTATTGTCCTACAAAAAAAAAAAAAAAACACATACAAAAAGGGAATTGCACATATATAAGACAAGATTTTTTATGCGGTTCAACAAAAAAGTGCCTACGTCCATGGCCACTCTTGTGGTTTTTTTCACCTTTTTTTTTTTGGAAAGTTACAATCACAAGATTTATGGCCAAAAAAATTTCACATGTCTGGAGAAAATATAACTTCAGATGATTTTCATTCCATGACTTGTTTATGTTACCTCCTTAAAGAGTTTGCAGTACACAAGTGTTTGGCTGGCCCTATTATCTTTTTTATTTTGTAAAGACTTCCCAGTTTGCTTGTAATTTCCCATCTTTATGAAGGGTATTAGTTATTATTGACTTTCTTAACACAAGATCTCCCTCTACCAGGGGTTAATTTCTTACTCTTGAATTATAATAATTGGCTATTCACCTCTAATAAGCTGTCATTCTGAGGCTCGCTTGATATCTTTTTTCTTCTATTAAATCCAAACTTTCTTTTACAGGTTAAAAGTTGGCTTCTTCAATAAATTCACCCAATTTGGGGATCTAGCCCCAATTTCAACAAGAATGAGTGCTTTTATCCCCAAAACTAGATTAAATGGTGTTTCACTAATAGAGACTCTATCGATTGTCTAGTATGACCATAATACAGAAGATAGTTCATCTGTTCACGCACCCTTGGCTTTTTCCAAACTGTTTTTAACCAATAAAAAAGGGTTATATTACTTAATTTTGCGTGCCCATTAGCCTGAGGATATGCAATCGACGCTATTCTTAATTTTATTCCCAAATTAGTGCAAAATGTTCTAAAGGCTTTAAAGTCGAATTGCTTATAGTAACCTATGTTGATAATCTTGGGTAGATTGTACTAACATATAATATCTTTCTAAACCATGTCTTCAACCTTCTTTTCCATGATAAGGGCTAAGGCTTCTATTTCTACCCACTTTGTAAAATAATTTGTAGCCACCAGGAGAAATTTCCACTATCTTGTTGCATGTGGAAAGGGACCCAAGATATCCAATTCCCATTGTGCGAAAAAGGGGTTAGCTAAAAAAGGTTCTAGATTGATGATATTGTGGCCAAGTGGACTGGTGCATGCCTTTGGCATTTATCACTTTCTGGAGGGAATCCTTTTGAAAAGTGGGCCAAAAAAATCTTGCTTGGAGAACCTTGGCTTCTAATGCTCGTGATCCCAATTATTCTCCACACATTCCTTTGTGTATTTTAGCTAAAGTGTATTCAGCCTCTCGGGGGCCTAAGCATTTCAGCAAAGACATTGTAAAGGCCCTTTTGTATAACACTTCATCGATTGAGGTAAATCTTGCTCCTCGAATTTTCATCTATCTTGTGGCCATTGGATTAGTGAGGAGTTTTCTTGTTTTTATAAATTTTTGAATTGGGGTCTTTTAATCTTTATTGTTATATATAATTAGTACTTCTTTTTCTTCAATGATGGGCTTTTGGAGGACTTCTATGTGTATCATTCTCTCAATTATTTATTTATTTTTTTTTTGTTGATGCCAACTTAGATAGCGCATTAGCATCACTCTTTAATGATCTGTTAATCTACAAAAGGTGAAAGTCTTTGAAAAGTAGTATCAATGCCTAGACTTTCTATAAATATCGGGCTATTACTAATTATCTAGCCTTACATTGTCCATGGAACTATTTGACCACTAATTGTGAGTCACTATGTGCTATTAATTTCTTTGTCTCTAATTTTCTAACTAAATTCATTCCTACAATTAAAGCTTCGTACTCCATAATATTATTTGAGATGAGAAAGGAAAAGTAGAATAAATAATCTAGGATTTTTTTGTTAAGGGGGATTCATACCATTCCAACCCTGCTTCCTTGTGAACTTGAAGCATCATACATAAACAATTTCTATCCTGGTGTGTTATCTCTTAGAAATAATTCTTCATGAGTACCTTCCATGATAAAATCTACCAAGGTTTAGCCTTTCATGTCTTGCCATGGCTGAAAACAAATATCATATTCCTCAATCTCTATGACCTATTTAGTATGTCTCTTTAAACATTCAGGTCTTTGCAGTATTTGTTGAAGTGTTTGATATGTTAGCACTGTAATGGAATGAGCTTGGAAATAGCGTCTTAATTTTTTAGATGCCATGATTAAAGCCAATGTCATCCTTTCTATATGGCAATATCAAGTTTTTGCTCCTTGGAGCACTTTGCTAATGTAATATATAGTCTGGTACACTAGGTCATTTTTTCTTAATAATACTTCAGTAACAGCTATGTCACTTGCTCCCAAGTACATGAACAAGGGTTCTAGCTTGGCTTTTTTCAAGTATTCTTTAAATGATTCGAATGCCTTCTGACATTTATATGTTTATTTAAAACTTTTACCTACTCTTAATGTCTAGAAAAAGGGAAGACCTTTTTACAGACTTTAACAAAATTCTATTTAAGGTAGCTACCCTTCTTGTCAATTATTTTACCTCTTTGATTGAAGTTGGTGATTGCATGTCTAGTATAGCTTATATCTTTTTCGAGTTAGCTTCGATTCCATGTTGTGTTATCATGTATCCCCCAAAAAAATTAGATTGTACACTGAATGAGCATTTATTAGGATTTAGCTTCATATTATATTTTTGGAGCACTTCAAATACCTGAGCTAACTTTGTTGCATGGGATTTAGTTTTTCTACTCTTAATAATCAAAACATCAACATATGCTTCCATGGTATTTCTGAACAAATCTTTGAAAACCTTATTAACCATTCTTTAGTATATGGCTCCTACATTCCTTAGGTTGAAAGGCATAACCTTGTAGCAATAGGTGCCTTTTTTAGTAATAAAGGTTGTCTTTTCATTATCTAATGGATACATCATAATCTGGTGATATATGGAGAAGGCATCCAAAAAGCTCAATAATTTGAATCTCGATGTTTCATCTACTAATTTATCTATTTGAGGAAAAGGGTATGAGTCCTTGAGGCATCCTTTATTTAGGTTAGTGAAGTATATGTATATGCTCCATTTTTCATTATTTTTCTTCACCACAACCACATTTGCCAACCATTATGGGTAATGAACTTCCCAAATGAATCCAACTTCAAGTTGTTTGTTTATCAATTTTTTCCTCGAGAGCTTACTGTCTTTTTGGGCTATATTCTTTTTCTTTTGTTTAACAGGTCTCATGCTAGAATTAATGTTTAGTCAATGGGAAATTACGTTTTAGTTGATCCTAAGCATGTTTGTTGGTGTCCAAGAAAATATATTAGCATTCTCTCATAAAGATTCTACTATTTCTTACTTGACCTGTTCCTATAACTGGCTTCCTACATATACCTTTCATTATCCTCATCCCGTAGTTGTATAGCCACTTATTTCTCCACGGGTTGTGGCTTATTTATAAATTGTTAGATGATGGTAAGTGTTTTTTCCTTTTCTTTCTCCTTTGTGGAAGAAATGTAACAGTTTCTCGCCTTTGTTAATCTCCTCAAACTTGCCACATCCCACATGGTGTTTGGAATTTCGTCAAGTGGTATCCTAAAGAAATCACCACTCTCATGTCATTCAAGAGTCTCCATCCTAGTATAACATTGGACACAAGCAAGGTTACTTTTACTACCATGAAATTTGATTGTCTTGTGATATTTTGGGCCTTCAATCTGTCAAGGGCAATATTCATCTTTTTGAAACAGTTTTAATAAATTAACTTCACCAAGCTACCGTTATCTATTAGTATCCTTCCAATAGGGTGTTTCACAATTATCGCAAAAATGACTATGGGATTATCATGTGGCATGATGATGTCTCATTTAGTTGCTAGAGTAAATGTGGTGGCTTTCTCATCCTTTTGCATAGGCATTATAGAGTTTACTTGGTAGTCTTGTCTTGAATAAGCCTTACTTGAGGATGAGGTGCTTCTTGCCATAGTTTCTCCTCTAGAGATGATATGGATAGCTTGATGAGTAGGTTCGTTGTTAAATGGTGGATTTTGTCTATCATTTCTCCTTTCCTCATCTTGTTGTCATTTTCATTCCTCCAACATTTCTTCTCATCTTCAGTCAAACCTTTTTTCTCTAGCTTCAACATGAACACACCTTCTAAGTCTTCCTTACCTTATCAAAGTTTCAATTTGATTCATCAACTCACAGTATTTGTCCATTGAGAGTCCATGAGTTTTGTGTAATCTACAGAAGGCTTTCTTATCCTTTCCCATAGGTAGGTCTAACCTCTTTGGGAATTTCATAAGGCCTAATCCCTTAATTGCTTCCAAAATAACTAAGGTATAATTTATGTATTGTAGTCTTGGAGGGCCATCATTTTTTTTGGATTTGTCTTTTTTTTTGTCCGTCGCTTCATTGGAATCTCTTTCTTTTCTTTTTCTTTCTTTTTCATCACTTTTTTATCCATCACTTCATCAAAATCTCTTTCTTCTCTTTTTCTTTATGTTATGCCCAATAATGAGCCCAAGTATAATGGAATAGGCTCACAACACATCAAGTGAGCCCATTAGAAGACTGATTCGAGGCCCTGTTGGAAAACCCAATTGGATAGGCCGAGTGATTAAGTGGGTTAAGAGACTAAGCTATGCGAGAAACTATGTTGTGTGAGAGACTAGGCCATATTTTCGAGTGAAACGAATGACCTAGAGAATACATAGCCAAAGGAAGCTAGCTACTAATCAAATGACTTACTTGACTAAGGCTAAGCAAATGACTTGGTCGAGTGAGGTCTCTCGCAGAATGGCCAATTGAATGACATATAAGGTTTAATGTATAGATTAATCAAAGGCTAAGGATACCCAAGTATCCCCAAGTAATAGCTAATTAATCAAGCAGTGTTGACCCTTTGGAAGACTTTCTCAAGACACCATCAAGAGACCCTTCTAGAGTATCTCACAGGTCACTCACCTGTAAGAAGATATCCAAGAGATTCTCATAGGTTGTCCAAACCCAGAATCCTTTCTTCAAACCATGGAGAGACCTTCCTAGGAGACTGTAGACCTCGAGAGGTTTGATCTCCAGGCATGTGACCATGAAGAACAAGTTAAATTTCCTTGGTTATGCCCACCAATAAATTTGGATAGGTGTTCGAGATGCCTATCAAAAAACCTGGCCTTTGTATTATTCTCATCTCAATATATAGGAGAACCACCGCCTTTGTTTAGGTACACTTAAAACTCTGATACTATTGCAATTCTACTTGCTTTCATCATTCTACACTTATCTAGAGATTGACTTAGGCATCGAAGCGTCTGCATGAGACACTGACCAAAGCCTTTAACCAGTTTCTTCCTTATAGGTCATCCACAAGTAGGTCACTCGTACTCAAGTCATCCCTGAATGGGTCATTTGCTACCTCATCGAGATATTCTCTCACATTTAAAATTTATTGTTGTATTTCAAAACAATACTTTCTTTTTCATCATTCCCTGTAACTACCCACATTACCCCAGCTTTTAGTTTGTACTTGTTAGCTCGAACAAATAAATTGGCTAAGGATGTAGGTTGTTCAAAAGCGAGGGACTCTTATAATGGCACTAATACATTCCTGAAATGATCTATATATTGCTTAAGGGTTACTTTATTTCCTTGGCGAATACTAAGCAAATATGTAGTGTCTTTCTTGTGCTGGAAATTAATGATAAATGCCCCTAATAAATTATCTCCTTAATTGATTAAAATAGGAGACGGACCCTTCAACTAGGTGAATAAACCAAGTTCGTGAGCAGTCCATTAGGTTAAAGAAAAGGCTCTACACATAATGGCATCTTCTCAACCATGCAACATCATCACTGACCCATGATTTTGGATGTGATCATGAGGATCCCTTTCCATGAGTAAGAAACTATTTACAACATTCTGAACTTAGGAAGGAAAGCCTTCTCTATAACCTCAACAATAAATGGGGTCTTCCTTCTAACCTCTCCTATTGTAGTACTCTCCACAATTTCTAGGTATTTTCCTTTATGGGGCTGAGCAACCCTAGTTTCCTTCAAGACTAAGGCTACATTTGGATATTCATGCTTTTTGAGAGAGTCATGAGCTAACCTTTTTCTTGAGAGGTCTCTAGGTAAAGCCTATGTTGTGTAAGAGGCATGTGTCCTAATAGGAGACTCTCTTACAAAATCTTGGGTGCATTAGAGGTGGAGGCTCAATTTGTGTATAGTTTCACAAAATGAGGGGAAGTGGAGTCTATAGGAGTGCATTTTGGAGGAAGTTTGCATCTCCCAAAGAGCCTTGGTGCTCTCTTCGTATTGATGTTTGAATGCTTCATGTTCACTAAGCTTGAAATCTCTAGGAGCCTCTTCTTAGAGGGTCTCTCGGGGTCTCTAATCGGGCCTCTTCATGTTCACTGAGCTTCATGTTCACTGAGCTTACCTCTTTCTCAAGAGGTCTCCGAGTAAGGCCTGTGCTTTGTAGGAGGCATGTGTCCTAGCAGGAGACTCTCTTACAAAATCTCGGGTGCATTAGAGGTGGAGGCTCAATTTGTGTATAGTTTCACAAAATGAGGGGAAGTGGAGTCTATTGGAGTGCATTTTGGAGGAAGCTTGCCATCTCCTAAGGAGCCTTGGTGCTCTCTTCGTATTGATGTTTGAATGCTTCACGTTCACTAAGCTTGAAATCTCTAGGAGTCTCTTCTAGAAGGGTTTCTCGAGGTCTCTCATCAAGGCCTCTTCATGTTCATTGAGCTAACCTCTTTCTCAAGAGGTCTCCAGGTAAGGCCTGTGCTCTGTAGGAGGCATGTGTCCTAGTAGAAGACTCTATTGTAAAGTCTCGATGCATTAGAGGTGGAGGCTCAATTTGTGTATAGCTTTGCAAAATGGGGGGAAGTGGAGTTTATGGGAGTGCATTTTAGAGGAAGGTTGCCATCTCCCAAAGAGCCTCCGTGCACTCTTCGTATTGACATTTGAATGCTTTATGTTTACTGAGCTTGAAATCTCTAAGAGCCTTTCTAAAAAGGTTTCTTGGGGTCTCTAATTGGGGCCTCTTCCTATTCACTAAGCTTCATGTTTACTGTAACATCCTGCATCAAGCGATAAGAAGGACTAGATCAACTTATCTTGATAGGCCTATATGAACTTTTTAGGGATCACCCATCCTTGAGCTATCCTAACTCATACATGCTCAACTCGAGAGTTCTTTATCTACATTTAGCCCAAAAGATATTCAACTGGTATTGTTTACTTTCTTACTATCCTTGATATATATACTAGGTTCTCTAGAGTCCCTTCTTGGACCTGACCCTAGGCCCTTGGAGTATCACATTCTCTCCCTCCCCCCTTTTGAGCACATGACATCCTCATCATATGATCTTACAACTAGTCCCAGATCTTGTCTCTTTTAGGGGCTGCCATCCTAGAAGCCTGCCACGAATCGCTCCTTGTTCAAGCCCTCATGCCCCGCCCTCATCAAATCGCCTTCTCCAAGGGTTGATTCTAATACCACCTTATAACACCACGACCCCCACTACCGCGTGTCACTGTAACCCATGATTACTTCCACAGCCTATCGTGAAGGACAGCTATGCCCTGTTAGCATAAAGTATTAAAATAATATGGGTACCCTGGGTGGGGTCCAGACTATGTCGCCTTCGACTGTCGAGAATTCAGGCTTAAAATACATAGGTAATGAATATTCACCTGGATCTTGTGCCCGATTAAGCCTTTAAAATATAAATCCAATTTTTGTAAACAAATAAAATAATTATCAACACACCCAATAAAACACTCCAACAGTCAAGCATATTTAAACAAATTTTATGTCTCGACCGCAACCGACCAATTCAAATACACACTGAATTACTCATATTCAGAACCTTAACTTGACTTTAGACAAGTCCATTTAAATCATAGTCGTCCCTCCACCAGCCACCCTCCTCCTCTCTTTTGCTGCCACGTGGTAGCCTCTGGGGGGTTACCTTTGGCCCCAAGTTCTGCACCCCCTTCGCCTGAGCCGTTCGCCTATAAATATTTTGTTGTTTTCATCGCTATAACATGTTGTGAATTTGGAAGTGTTGAAACTCTGTCATGTGTATACGTGAGGTATAAAAATATTTTTAGTTATATTATTTTATAATGTAACAACAATAATTAGAACTAATCATGTGCCTAATTATATTATTTTATTTTATGATTATATAGAGAATTGGGACGTGGAACCAGCACGACGCAAGCAATTAATACGCTATAAGGTTTAATATGATTTGCATGCAAATTCATCTTGGCATGGCTTGTATTAGACGATGGGAGAAGAGCCTAGGCATGAGGCTATAGATTTGGGTGGTGTGAGTCTCGAGATGGGATCTTAGATGAAATCGATGGGGCCACCAAAACCCAGACCAAGGTGCGATGGACAAGCTTGCATATATGATACACTTCACATCATTCTATGATTGTCATACATTTTAATTTATCGCATCTCATATTACCGTTACTAAGTCATTGGACTCACCCCCATATTTCTCCACTAACCATACAAATTGCTCGGGGGCTAAGAAAGGAAAAGCAATGTTGGTGGGCGAGCTGCCAATTGACAGTAATTGCAGACAGTAATAGTGTGTGTCGAGTTTCAGTGTATTCACATAATATAGAAACCTGTCAAGAGCCGCTCCCTGTTCTGGCCCTTGCACCCCTGTACCACACCCCGCTCTCATCAAACCGCCTTCTCCAAAGGTCGACTCTGATACCACCTGTAACATCCCGCATCGAGTGATAGGAAGGACCAGATCAACTTACCATGATGGGTCTACACGAACTTCCCAAGGGTCACCCATCCTTAAGCTACCCTACCTTAAGCACGCTCAACGCAGGAGTTCTTTATCCATATTTAGTCTAAAAGATATCCAGCTGGTGTTATTTCTTTCCTTACTATCCTCGATATATATACTAGATTCTCTAAAGTCTCTTCTTAGACTTGACCCTGAACTCTCGGGGTATTACATTTACTGAGCTAACCTCTTTCTCAAGAGGTTTCTAAGTAAGGCCTGTGCTCTATAGAAGGCATGTGTCCTAGCAGGAGACTCTTTTTCAAAGTCTCAAGTGCATTAGAGGTGGAAACTCAATTTGTGTATAGTTTCGCAAAATGGGGGGAAGTGGAGTCTATGCGAGTGTATTTGGAGAAAGGTTGCCATCTCCCAAAGAGCCTTGGTGCTCTCTTCGTATTGATGTTTGAATGTTTCATGTTCATTGAGCTTGAAATCTCTTGGAGCCTTTTCTAGAAAGGTCTCTCGAGGTCTCTAATTCGGAGGGTTGTTGACATTGTAACCCACCTTGCTATTCTTGTTTCTGATGGTCTAAGATCTTGTACGAATCATTTTTAGTTTTTTAGGCTTTTTGATCGACTTCCCTCAAATGACACCAATTGTTGTAACTAAAAACACAATAATAAAATTTGTAACTAGAAAGTTTGTCATGAGATTGTCCAAAACTTGTATGGCAAAAACTAGTAAGAGGTGCATCTATTCTCTCACAAACGCTCTAATGATTAACTTAGATACTTGAAAGTGAAAAATCCTTTGTAGAGTACTTGAATTAGTATTAAAGACATACCTTTTTTTGGGTTGAGTGTTTATTTATAGGAGAATTTAAGGGTGCATGATAAGCATTCTTGGTATTTTGAAATCGACTAGAATTAAGACTCTTACAAATAAGTTTTATCTCGTGTGAGATTCTCAAAAGTATTTTAAAGATTATCTGTTCACATTCAGAATTATTTGTTTGCGCTTCTTCTTTGAGAATACCCTAGGAGAGGTCTCTGGGAAATCTCCAAGTCTCTTGATTCTTCCTTCCATTTCCCTTTGTGGGGACCTCTTTGTGAGAGTCTTTAAGGTCTCCTAGGCCTTCTTTCGACAATTTTCTTGGCCCTTTGGGTCTTTATATTTTTGGGCCGCTGGTTTTTATTTAATGGGGTTTATCCGATGACACATCACAAGTAATACGCGGCTCTTATATGGGGAAAATATGACATATATTAAATCAATTACATGGTGTCGCATATTTTCTTACAAAACAAAAAAAATTATAAATGTATTTAATAAATTTTTATTTAATAATTCATAAATTAATCCTCACCACAAAGACATAATATGTAATTATATTAAAATATATCAAATACAAAAATCATGTGTGACCCATCCCACCATTCTGGTCGGTTTGGTGCATAGCTGTGATTATATTACAGATGGAAAATCAGTGTCGGCATACAGCTACCTGATGGCCTCAACATTGATTGGATTTGTTCAAACTACATTTTCTGATTGACCTTTGTGTGTGTCTGATGTTGCACCTAAGAATAATTAATTTGGAGCTGTTTGTTTTAATTTATTGTTTATTATTTTTCTGAGTCACACTCAACATCATAGGGGATCCCAATAATTGTAGTACCCAAAACATATTTAGGATAATTGTTTATTATTTTATTTAGAATAATTCTTTTTCTCTGTAAATGTCAACATTAAATAGGAGAAAATATTTTGGCCCACCATGCTATCACATCATGATAATCCATGTATTAAATATTCCCTCAATTAATACGTAATTTAAGCTTTGGGCCTTGTCTGGCCTGAACTGGGCCGGAAAACTTTCAAATGGGCTCAGCTCAATGATACTTAAATTCAGGCCTCCTTGGCCGTGATGTGTTAAATGTTAACGGGCATTTTGATAACAGGTATTATTTGAATAAATAAAGGTGATATTTTGTTTATTAGCATTATAATAAAATAATGTGTTTTATTATTATAATATTGTAAATGTAAGGTAGAGTTATCTAATTAATGATGTGAGAGAACCTTGCCAACCAAAAAGTACCCCAAGTCCATTGGAAGCTTGAATGGAAAGTTTTTAGGTCTTGCAAATAGAGGAATTAGGTAAGAGTACCTCTTGGATTTGTGGGAAAACTTTTTCTAAAATATAATTTAGTGTGCAACATAAGATTAACAAACAAGAAGAGTAGGGTTGAGGGAGTCAAAATTGAGGACACGAATGACGAGAAATTATGTAAAGACGATAATCTCAAGAGTCAGATAGAGGAAATGGCAAGAAGAGCAAAATAAAGGTAGTAGAGAGATAGAGAGAGCGCTAAGTTTAGATTACTTGGATAACACCAATGAATGATACTTCTTTTGATGAAATTAATGAAATTTGGATTATTTTGTCATTTTTCACAATTACAAGTGATCTGCCTATTATTTGTAGACGGATAATTATCTATGTAAAAGATGATTATAATATTGAGTCAAATCCTCTCTAGATGGGGGATTACCTAAAATATACAGTAGTGATAATTATTTTTTAAATTGTTGTAGACTTCATCTATTATAATATGGAATAGCTATCGTGCTCTTTGTTAGGGTTAATAGGGTTTGTTGAGATTTATGGACTTCTAATCAAAAAACTTTTTCTTAAACTGTCATGTGTTGAGGTGGATAAATCGATTCAACTGTCTCATTTATTTATAATTTAAGTAAATTTAATATATACTTTAAAATTAAAAGATTATTGTTAACCAACATTATTTTTTAATAATAAGGAACCATAATTTAAAGACGCCACAAAACCAAAGAGTCCGTCACGTCATTATATCAAGAATCCTTCACTTCATTAGAACGGTATAAATATTGAGTTGAGATGGCAAAGGAGAGAGAAAGGAGAGTAACACAACAATTGGGCCGGCCTGAGCCCACTTAATTTAAGGGATAAGGCCCATATTTTATTTCAAAAACACTGTGGGTTCTGTTTGGTGTTCAGGCTTTAGGTCACCTCCACTCCAACACCAGATTAATTGCTTGGTTGTAAAATGAAATATTTAAAAATAATTCACATGATATAAATAATTTATAAACTTTTGCTTCTCTAAATTTGTGTGATAAATTAGAATATGATTTGTTAGGACTCTAATATCATTTTCAAAGCTCAAAAATATTTTGGATTTAACTTCATTAATAACAGCACTGTGATCAAACTTAATTAATCAGCTTAGTATATAGTCCATAACACTCAACGGAATATAGCAAAAAACCCTATATGGAGTGATAATGAAAGTACTCACTTTGAAGAGTATTTAGAAGAAAGATGCATGGGGAACAGTAGATAATAACTTGGCATATGTCACCAAACTCTTTCAATGTGGAGTACTACCTATATATTAATTTGAGCAATTGATAAATAGACAATTCAAACTATTCAACTAAGTAGATTCAGTTGCATTTGTTTTCTTATTTTGAAAAGTGGATAATGTTACTCCTTATTTAGATTTTATGAAAATAAAAATGAGAAATGTTTTCGATACGAAATGGAAACGGAGAAACGGATATTTTTTTAAAAAAAATAAGTGTAAACAATTCCAAAACGAGAAATAATAAACGCCGAAACGAAATTTTTAAGTCATTTTCACGCTACACTGCTTCTTATTTAACAAGTAGCATGAACTTCAAGAATTTTTTTACCATTTGCATGAATGTAAATATAACCAGCTGGTTAAATCAAAAGAGTTTATATTATTCTCTTCTAATAGTTAACAATTTTTTTACCATTTGCATGAATGTAAGAATTATAATTTTGTTGTTATTACATGACTACATAAAGATAAATACAATTACGTAGCATGATTATATGAACCACAGATATACATGCTTATGAGCATGCATAGCCATCATGTTATTGTTGAAAATAAATGATTTAACATATGGGACCACAAATATGTTTTTAAATGTGAAATGTTATTTTAAAATTTAATCAATTAAAAGTGATTTATAAAGTTTAATTTTTAGACCATTAGTTATTAAATTATCATGGAATTAATGTATAAAGACAGAAGTTGTATTTCTAAATTAATAAGGAGCTAATTTAAAAGTATTAAAAATTGTTAACTATTAGAAGCAGTTATATATGGATCATGATCCCTAGTTGAAACATAGTTGTTTTTTTATCTCTCTGCATCCCCATCAACAGAGAAATTCCAAAAGAAACTACGTATCAATTGGAATATTAAAAAGTTCTTTTTAATCAATCATAACAATAGATACAGGTACATTTCTGCCTATTATTTCATTTATTTTTGGTGATTTGACATGAATATTCTTGGGATTTGGGTGATAGTTTTTCACAAAGATTTATGTCTCACCAACAAGTAGTATCAGAGTGGTTTTCATGTTGAATCATTAAGAATCGTATTATTTTTTTATCCATAATTTATTTTTGGTGTTATGGTATTTGAGTTCTTTTAGATATATTAGTTTTTAAAATAAAACTTTTGGTTTCAGTAACAACATAGGCCTCTGGCCGCACCAGTAAGAAAAAAGTCGCAACCACTGGTCGTGGCATTCAGGCTCCCTGAGAAGGAAACATGTAATACCCCAAATTTTCGTAAGGTTGCAACGTATTTTAAGTGAATTTAAAATACCGAAAAATAAGTTTGAGAGGGCAGTAAGTCGCCGAATTGACTGTAGGGAGTGCCTTGGAGCTTAGATACCTAAGGATAAAAGTATATTTTTGGCGAGTGTCTCGAGGCAAGATTTATGGCTCTGAAAGAAATAAAATAAGAGACGATTTTTGGTTAAGCTAAAGTTGTGGCCTGAAAAGACCGAATGACGGTAAGGGCTTCTCGAAAATTGTATATATCAAGTAATTTTGAGTTATTAAATTTGAGATTTTAAGTATCTTGATAAATTTGATGTTTGATTGTGTAATTATAATTAGAAAATTATCTAAATAAAATAAGGATGAAATTGTAAGCTCGTGTGATAAAATATTAAAGTTGGGGACTTGAAATATGGGCTCAAAGTGTCATTTGAAAGAAATTGAGGAATTAGCTTGGATCTCAAAAGTTTAATTCATTCTAGCTTTGGATTTCAAAAGCTACTCAATTATGGCTTTGAGTCTTTGGAGTGCATGGTTTAGATTGTGACAAGTGGCATAATGTGATTGGTTGAAGAATTTTATAAATAGGCACCATGAGTTGTTCTGAAACCATTCAAGAGAGTTTTGAGGAGTGAATCACTCTAAGAGGAGGAGCTTGCTCTAGAGAGAGAGGAGGAGTTCGGCAAGAAGGCGGGAAGAAATCGAAGGAGAAGCCGAGGAAGAATGAGCCTCGTCAGAGTTATGATCTTTTGCCAAAATTTGCCAAAATTAGTCAGAAAAAAAGCTAGGTAACTCTCTTTTTTTTTATAATCCTGTAGAGGGGGAAGAGAGGGTCGCATAAGTTCAAACGGCGGTCGAATCGGAGTTAAAACGAGAGAAATATGACCGAAATACAAAAACGACGCAAGGCTGTCTGAATTCTGCTGTGCAGCGCGTGAGATACACGCGCCGGAAGTGGTTGCGCGTGGAGGCGCGTGAGGGCGGGTGAGACCTCATTTTTCTATGAAATTTTCGAGTTATACCTCTACTTTAATACCCTTTAACCCTATATAAAAATATTTGAGGTTAGATTTACTAGAACGTGTGTTTTCTGTAGAAACGTAGTCCATTTGCTGTGAAATTATACCATCCAAGAAATAAACAAACAAGGTGAGATTCCTATACTCCAAATCCTATTTTTTATTCTCTTATGAGAGACTTCTATTTCATGAGACGTGTTTCTTGAAGTTATTATACGTAAACTCTTATTGTTCTCTTACGTGAAATCATGTTGTATATATGAACTGAATTTTCCTAAAAATATATGTTGTTGGCATTTTAACTATTGTATTTATAAAATTTGTGTAGCCACACTGTTGTACCTATTTGTTGTGGACTGAGGGAAAAAGTCGGATATCCCCCAAGAAACGCTATGCGTGCACCATCGAGAAAGCTCTCGTGGGGAAGACCGTGAGTCTAAGGAACAACGGATGTGGTGCTTGCATGAGTTCTATGAGGTCGGATCGAAGTGACATGGTTAGGGACCTCCCGAGAGGCGATATGCGTGCGCCATTGAGAAAGCTCTCGTTGGAGGAGGCTGACGTGTTCACGAGGCACTTCGGAGTAGTTCTCTTTGTCTTTCCATACATTTTATACTTGATCATGCATTAATATAAACTGTTTTTGGAGTTTCCCACTAAAAGATTCATCTTCTAATTGGACTATGTCCCTAGAATATTCAAACGTTCCAGGTTCAATGAGCGACTCTAAGGGAAATGAAGTAGCTGAAGAATAAGTATAATTTGCTATCTGTAGCATGATTAGCATATTTTGTTTATGTGCGAATCTATGTAATTTTGGATATGTTAAGATGTTTAGTTATCATTTGATGATGTCCATGTAATATATTTTGTAGACGTCTTGAACAATTTTATGATAAATAAAGTTTTAAGATTGTGAACCATATTAGGTTCGATCTAGCTTCCGCATTCGAGATTTTAACACCTGTCTTAGCTATTCGATTATTGGGTTTGTTAAGCTGAGAAGGTGTAAATTTAGGTTTTTGGGATATTGTGTGATGTATGACAGTGATTGTAGTATGATAAATTATTATATTCCCGAAATCCTAAGTTATAACATGCTCAAGAAATTTGGGGTGTTACAAAACCCTAGTGTTTCTTTCCAAACATAGGCCGATAAGGTTTTGGGTTGCAGGCTAAGCCTAGAGCAAGTTCAGTTTTTTAATTAATTAATTAATTTCAATAAATTAGTTTAAAACATTTTTTTAATTAGTTTTTCACTACTTTTTTTTAAACAATTTTTATTAAAAAAATTATTTTAAGGAAATAAGGGACTGGGCGAGGCTAGTGCAAGATCCGGGATAGGTTGACCCAACCTAGTCTAGTCCTGACCCGGTCAATAGTCAACCCAGTCAACATTTGACCATTGACTTTGACAAAAAAAATTAATTAAGGGATTATTTTGGTGTTTTTTAAATTTAGATATTGACATGCTTTTATATATATTTTTTGAAATAAATTAATTGAAACAACATGTCGCCAAAGTGACCTCTGTTGTGGAAATTAATTTGTTTTGAAATATAAACAGTTGTGTACATGTAACTTGTGTGAATATTTATCGGTTCAAAGGAAGGAAAATGTTTAACATAATTTTATGTGCACTTGTGATAATAAATACGTGATAATTGTTCGATTTTACATATGACCAATAAATCGACCAAAATGAAGATTTATTGTTTGATATGTTATTATTATCAGTGTTTGATTATTACACCAAGAGTACCACTTACAATTAATATTAATGTCCAAAGACTTGATATTTATGTTGTGCTGGGTATCTTGAGACATGGCTTATCATTATTTGAATTTATTGATTATTTATTATGGATTTTAATTGAGCATGATTTTTATTTGATTATTTTATTCTTTATTCAGCTAATGTGTCTGCTACTACAATATATATCAACATTGATAGGTTTGAAATGCTATGGCATATACTAAGAAGGGGGTGAATTGGTATAAACAAAATTAATTTTTTTTTTGATAAAACAGAGATGTCGTCTATGAAAACCACGGTTTCGTTAAACCTCAAGATCTTAAAATGGCACGATGAGGTATCAACTGTATAAAGAGAATCTCATTTTGACAATGATGAATACAAGATTGAAGAATATGAAATCTTTTCTAATGTAAGGTTAAATTTATGAATCAATGAGGAATATAGAAATGCTCAAAAAGACAAATAAATAGAGAACGCAAGCACAAGAGACTGATTTATAGTGATCTGGCTTTCCAACCCTAGTCCACTATCTTAGTTTTCCACTAAGGATTTTGAAATAAATCTACTGTCACCCCCCTACTCAAACCGAGTAGGTCCTCTAGTCCGCTACTAGGTAAGTTACAAACCTCCCACTCGAATGGGCCCTCTAGCTTACGCTAGGTAAATTGTAACAAATACAATGAAAATAAATCTAAAAGTTAAAAACTCTTAATACAAACCCTCTCTATAATAAATGCGAGGCTGTTAACGAATGAAACAGTTGAATCCAAAGCCTCAAAATGAAAAACAAGAGAGAGTACAAATTGAAAGCGCAATTACAAAATAAATGCTTGGTAGTTGATAGTAATAAATGTTCTCAACAGCCTTCAACGATCCTTCAACCACCCATTTATAGTTGATGGTGGAAAAATCCAAAAATCAAGCTGTTGAGGTGGTTGGCCGAGCATTTAATGCTACAAAAAACTAGCTGTTATGATTTTTGCGAAAGAGACTTAGTCGATATATGAAAATGGTTAGTCGACAGAATTAGGTTGGTCGACAGACAAAATATGTTGGTCGACCAAGTCATAAAAACAATAGGACACTTTGTCAACCAAGACAAAAAAAGGCATGGCACTTAGTTGACCAAGGCTATCTTTCTGTAGACAAACTTAAAGAGTTAGTTGACCAAGTCAGCACATAAGCACTGTTAGTCGACCAAGACATAAACAAGCATACTTTTAGTCGACAGAGTCTATACCTTGGTCGACCAGGTCAAGCTTTTAAAAGAAAAAATAAGCAAATTGTTAGTCGACCAATCTTGCATAATAAACTTGAAAACTTGTCAACTTACTTTACTTTAGGATTAAAACAATTTGAGATATTAAAAAAAAATATCTTAACAAAATTGATTTGAGTCTTTGACTCAAAATAGCCCAACTTCATTTCTTTTTGTGAAACTTCATGAAATTGATTTTTGAACACATAGAGTATATTTAATACATTAATTCCATATTTAATGAAAATTACATTATTTGTCATTATCAAAACTATTTGATCACAAGAGTAAGATATCAAACATAAATTCAATTCCCATGCTGAATGGTATAAATTTTGAGGATTGGAAAGAAAATATATTAATTGTTTTTGGCTGCATGGATCTAGACCTTGCACTCAAGATTGAGCAACCCACTCCTCTTACGGATGTAAGTTCACTTGATGACAGGAGGAACTTTGAGAAATGGGATCGCTCAAATCGCATGAGTCTTATGATCATCAAGCGCGGCATTTCAGAATCCTTTAGGAGCGCAATGTTCGAAGGGATAACTAATGTCAAGGAATTCCTTGCGAAAATTGAGAAGCGTTTTGCGAAAAAAGATGAGGTTGAAAAAAGCACGCTTTTGCAAAGCTTGATTTCAATGAAGTATAAAGGCAAAGGAAACATAAGGGAGTACATCATGGAGATGTCTCACATTGCTTCAAAACTTAAAGGACTAAAGCTTGAGTTGTATGATGAGTTGCTTGTACATTTAGTATTGATCTTGTTTCTAGCACAATTCAGTCAATTTAAGGTCAGTTATAATTGTTAGACGGAGAAATGGTCTCTAAAAGAGCTCATTTTGTATTGTGTGCAAGAGGAAGAAAGGTTGAAGCAAGATAAAACTGAAAGTGCTCACTTGGCAAGCACCCCTAAAGATAAGGGCAAGAAAAGAAAGAAAGGATATAAAGTTGCTCCTAAGGGTCCAGCACAAAAGAAACAATAGGAAGACAATGGGGGTTGTTTCTTTTGCAGTAAGACTAGACATATGAAGAAGGATTGTGCTAAATATCATGCTTGACGTGCAAAGAAATGTATAATTCTTACTTTGATTTGTTCTAAGATTAATTTAGCTTCAGTACCTAGAAACACTTGATGGTTAGATTTCGGTGCTACTATTCACATAAGTGTTTCTATGTAGGGTTGTCTGAGCTACCGAAAGCCAAATGATGGTGAAAGATATATCTTTATGGGTGATGGAAAATCGATGGAAGTTTATGTAATAGACATTTTTAGGTTATTGTTAGAAACTGGTTATTATTTGGATTTGAAAGACATTTTTGTTGTACCATCTTTTAGATGGAATTTGGTTTATGTTTCTTTATTGGACAATTCTGAATATTATTGCTCATTTGAAAACAATCAGTTTAGTCTTTCATTAAATTCAAATGTTATTGGTACTGGTTCATTATGTGTATATGATAACCTATATTTTCTTGATACTGTTGTGTCATATAATGAAACCTTGCATGTGGAATCATGTGATACTAAATGCAAATTAAATAAAGAAAATTCAACGTCATTATGGCACAAGCGATTAGGTCATATCTCAAAAGATAGAATTGAGAAACTTGTGTCTGATGGCATTTTGGATTCCTTTGACTTTATAGAATTTGATGTCTGCATTAATTGCATCAAGGGAAAACAAACCAAAACTAATAGATTAAGTGTCAACAAAACTTCAGACGTCTTAGAATTGATTTATACAGATATTTGTGGACCATTCCCTACAACTTCTTGGAATGGTCAACAATATTTTATATTATTCATAGACGATTACTCACGTTATAGGTACCTATATCTCATTCATGAGAAATCTCAATCACTTGACATGTTTAAAGCTTTTAAGGCTAAGGTTAAGAATCAACTTAACAAAAGGATTAAGAGTGTCAGGTCGGATCGTGGTGGTGAGTACTACGGCAGATATGACAGTTTAAGAGAACATTGTCTAAGGCCATTTGCTAAATTCCTAGAGGAATATGGAATCATCTCACAGTACACCATATTAGGATCTCCTAGCATGAATGGTGTAGCTGAAAGACAAAATAGAACTCTTAAGGATATGGTAAGAAGTATGATTAGTCATTCTACCTTACCAGAATCACTCTAGGGAGAAGCACTAAAGACTGCAACTTATATTCTTAATAAAGTACCAACTAAAGCAGTTGTCAAAACACCTTATGAGCTTTGGATAGGCGAAAGGCCTAGTTTAAAACATTTTCACATTTGGGGATGTCTAGTTGAGGCAAGGCCTTATAGGCCACATGAAAAGAAATTGGACTCCAAAATAGTAAGAAGCTACTTTATTGGTTATTCTGAGCGATCTAGGGGGCTACAAATTTTATGATCCCACACTTAGGTCAATTTTTGAAACGGTAACTACAACATTTTTTTAGGATATTGAGTTTGCGGGGAGAAATAAGGTCAGAGACATTGTCGTTGAGAAGGAATTGATTTCGATTCCAGCTATAATTTTTTATAATATACAGGCTTCTATACTTGTCATTAATCAAGAAGGAAATCAGGAACCTCAACAAGACAATGCTGAACAACTTCCCATTTAGAATGAAGTAATTATTCCAGAAGAACAAACTCAACAATCTCAAGAACTAAGAAGATCTACAAGACAAAAGAGAAGTGTTATCCCAAATGATTACATAATATTTCTTCAAGAACGTGAGGAAGATATTAGAATAGTGGACGATGATCCAATCAACTTCCATCAGGCCATGCAGGGTTCTAACTCTCAAAAGTGGATTGATGCCACGAATAAAGAGCACAAGTCTATACAAGACAATAAAGTTTGGCATCTTGTCCCATTACCAGAAGGTGCGAAGCCCATTTGTTGTAAATGGATATTTAAAATCAAGAGGGATTCAAAAGGTAATGTGAAAAGATATAAGGCTTGTCTTGTAGCTAAAGGTTTTACCCAAAAGGAGGGCATCGACTTTAAAGAGACTTTTTCTTCAATTTCTACGAAAGACTCTTTTAGGACTATTATGACACTTGTTGCACATTTTGATCTTGAGTTACATTAGATGGATGTTAAGACGGCATTTCTTAATGGTGACATTGATGAAATGATCTATATGGTGCAACTAGAAAACTGTGTTAGGAGATACAATGAATATGGTTTGCAAATTAAAGAAATCTATCTATGGGCTCAAACAAGCTTCTCGTCAGTGGTATCACAAATTTTATCAAGTAATTATCTTGTTTGATTTTGAGATACATGTTATGGATGATGGTGTATATCACAAGTTCAGTGGGAGTAAGCATATTTTCCTGATTTTGTAAATACACCGAGATCGCTCTCAATATACTCTTGGATGATCACAAAAGAGCTATATCAATAAGGTGCTTAAAAGATTTGGCATGCAAAATTGTAAATCAGGTGACACCCCTATCACTAAGGGAGACAAATTTAGTCTCAATCAGTGCCCTAAGAATGACCATAAAGTTAAGGAGATGCAGAAAATTCCCTATGCGTCAGCTGTTGGGAGCCTAATATATGCTCAACTTTGTACACGTCCAGACAACAATCATTGTTGGAATGCTAAGTAGATGGATCATCTCAACTTTAAACCCTGAGATGGATCATTGGAGAGTAGCTAAATAAGTTATGAGGTACTTTTAGAGAACAAAAGATTACATGCTCACATTCACATATAGGAGATTGGATTAATTATAGATCATAGGGTATTCAGAATCCGATTATGCCGAATGTAAAGACAGTAGAAAATCCACTTCAGCCTACATTTATCTACGAGTTAGATGAGTAATTTCTTGGAGAAGTGCCAAGAAGACACTTATAGCATTTTCCACCATGGAAGCAGAATTTGTGGCATGTTATGAGGGATCCAAAAACGGAATATGGTTGCAAAATTTTGTCACTGGGCTACGCATCTTGGATGGTATAGAAAGACCACTTAAGTTATATTATGACTATAAATCAACATTTCTGTATTCCAATAACAACAGGAGCTCATCTAAGTCCAAGCATATTGACATAAAGTTCCTAGTTGTGAATGAAAGAGTGCAAAGTGAACAGTTTTTCATAGAACATATTAGTACAAACTCCATGATTACGGATCCGCTTACTAAAGGATTACCACCCAAGGTCTTCCATGAGCAAATTATTCATATGGGTGTTGTATTGTGTGAGGATGTCATATTATAGTAGGAGTTTGTATTCTCGTTGCTTTATGTTTGGTTTTGGATACATTAATGTATTTGGATATTTTATGTACATAAATTAAGTATTCGATTTATTAAACTCTTTTATATTATGTTCAATATCAATCTCACTAAAGAATAAGGTAGGACCAGTTGGAACTATGCATGTTTGGATCACATCACATATAATTTCCATGCTACACATCCATGATTGATCTATGTCGTTTGGTTGTATTGGTATACGTGACCATTGATGGATTTTAGTCACGCTAAATGTGACAAAGATCGCTTTGATTATATATCAATATGATTAATGGACAAGATTATTCTGAAATACCCTTAATGGTAATAGCAAAATTTTAGAACTCATAAGGTTGTGAACATTTGTAAGGTTACATATGTGGCCTAGTAAGAGATTGTTGAAAGTAAATGATTCAACATATGGGGCCACAAATGTATTTTTAAATGTGCAATGCTATTTTAAAGTTTAGCCAATAAAAAGTGATCTATAAAGTTTAATTTTTGGGCTATTAGGTATTAAATTATCATAGAATTAATGTGTAGAGATAGAAGTTGTATTTCTAAATTGATGAGGTTGGAAATACTAAAAATTGTTAAGTGCTAGAAGCAATTATATATGGGTTATGGTCCCCAATTGAAAGTTAGTTTTTTTTTCTCTCTCTCTCTACATCCCTATCAATAGAGAAATTACAAAGGGAACTATGTATCAATTGGAAGATCAAAAAGCTCGTTTTAATCAATCACAACAATGGATGTAGGTACGTTTCTACCTATTATTTTATTTATTCTTGGTGATTTGACATGAATGTTCTTAAGATTTGGGTGATAGTTTTTCACAAAGATTTATTTCTCACCAACAATTAATCTCCTATTTGGGTTCCATTGTGTCTTGTGATTGTTATATTATAAGTTGTTATGCTGATGTGATATCTGTCGACGTTCGGAATTGGTCGACCGTGATTCGTTGGCCTGCACTGGTGTAACGGATCTTAAGAAGAGAAGATGGATGGTCTGGTTCGGTTTCTTGACCTATTGGCCCATCCCTGCAAGGTACTCCGATGCTCGAGTAAGTAAGAAATACAGAGTATTGGCAAGTTTACATAGAAAAGCCCATACCGTGGTTCTGAAAAGAGCTGGCTGATATATAGGAGGGGACGAGATTTCCTCCAGCCTGTGCTATACGTCCGTCAGTAGTGGGACAGAATATCCAGCGCTAGCGAAAATGCCCATATAGCAGCAAGGTGCCAACAGGGCCCTCATTAATGTGGATGGGATCTGTTATTAATGAGGATGAGATTTAAGGTGAACGTGTGAAAATCTAGGTGTGGCTGTAATGATGCTGCTATAAAAGGCCAAGATGGGACTGACATAGGCCGAGAGAATGGGGCTAGATTGGGTCTGAATAATCCAGCTAGGGCGACCCTTAGTTCATTTATATTTTATGGAATATGACCCTCTCGTTGTGCGAGCTGATCTGCTAGGCCGACGAATTAGCGAGAGTGGTTGGGAGCTTGCTTAGAATGTAGTAGAGAGCTCGCTCAAGATGTAGTTGGGAGCTCGCTCGGATATACTGGCAAACTAGGGGTATTTCTGGGAGCTCGCTTTGACCTGTGATCTGAGCTTGGGCTCCGATAATGTGTGAGCTAGCTTCGACGAACTCAGTTCGGGGTCTACAGGGGCTTATGTGATTGGGTCGGCCTGTTGGGTTGAGCCCAGCCTATAAGGAGTAGAGAAGGGAACACCCGTAACAATATCATATTAATATATATATATATACCTACGTGATCATGACACATTTTTTAGCATCATTTTCTAGTGGTCATGGCATGCTATTGGTACTTGTAGGTTTTTTGGGGCTCATATAATTGATAATACATTTTAAATTTTTGGCTTAGTCAAGCCATACATTTGTTTAAGTCATCCAACATCATCAATTTTGGGTATACTTACTTCTTAGACATGCTCCATGTGGATACACTGACACTTAAGGTCAAATCTTGAGTTTGTATTTTCGTATTTTATTAGTAAATGATTTCATGTTCTAATAAATTAAATGTAATTCTATTATTGGATATTGACTATATATGGTTTCCAATCATATTTGGTAATGTGATGAGTAATGTATTATAAGTGACTTGTTAGTCTCAATGGTTAGGGTCACCTTATCATTGGGATCATTGCTAGTTATGAACCTCCAGTTGACTGTGATAATCAACAGAAATTTAAAACTTACTCTAATGGTAGTGTGTGTCAAGTATATTCCCTACAAAACATGCCTAATAGTAAGAGTGTCAAACTTGGTGGTGCTAGAACAAAAGTATACCCTCAACACAGCAACACCATACTATAACTTAAAAAATGTTAACACCAATGGTGTGAGTCTCGAGGGATCACAAGTAACAGTAGCATGCTATGTCTACTAGGAAAGGATGCAAAAAGGGATTCCATTAACATGAAAAGGATACATATGCAAGTATGACATCATATCAACATAATAAATTTTCATCAATAGTTGTATATCATGTAAACATGTAAAGAAGTAATGTGGGACATAAATATGAGAACATACAAACATGTGGTTGGTGGTGACCTAATGCCAAAGGCTGCTGATCCCAACCCTATATTGATAGTTGAGCATTGTAGTCATAACAAAATATATATATGGTGCACCAAGGTTCATAGATCCCTAGTGTAAACATTTAGGATTCTACTAAATATTTTGACATGTATAATAAAACTTGATGTCGATATTAAAAGATGCAAGTTCATAAGCATGTAAAACTATAGTTCATGTAATCATGTGACTACATTACATTTGTGATCATGAAGTCTTGTGGTAACGATAAGGACTATAATCCTTGTAATCATGTGAATGGTAAAACCATAGTGTTTTTTTTTTTCTTTTCGCAATCTATTTAAAATGATTGTCCCTTGAACACGATAGTAAGATTTATTTGTTGAGGGAGAACCATCTTAAAGCTTGAAATACTCTGCAAGGAAGAAAACCAACAGAGGGCACATGGCATTCCCTATACAAACACTTTGATACTTAAGTCATATTCTTGAAGATTGTAAAAGGAATTGTAGTGCTCCTAAACTAGTACAAAGTGACTTACTTAGGAGGCAGGATCCTCCTTTATTTATAGATAAAGTTTTTGGGAAATGATAACAATCCTTAGTTTATCGGGATTAGAATATTGTAGTAGATAATTCTCATTTGTTGCGAATTTTTAGGAGAATATTTTGGAGGTAAATGTTTACACATTCGTCATGAGAATACCTTGAGAATTTTAGTTTATTGACCCACAAAGAGTTAGAACTTTTTTTAATGATTCATTTATCTGACCCATTATTTCTTCTAGTTAATTGATTTTAGTAAACTATCTAGATAATCATTTACCCCATTCGATGCCAACATGTCTCACTTTAGCATTAACATGTCTTATCTATCTAAAGTATAAATTTAGTAGTTACAACTACTAGTGTCAATGATCCATAACTCATACCAAAGGTACATTCCACTCAGTATGGATCATATGAATACATTTCAATATTTATTGATACTCTAACTATACTTATCAATATGGCATTCAAGAGATCCAATGTCTCTCACTACAAATACCCTTAAGTGTGCTCAATCCATAGATTGTTTTTGAGTGATGGTCCGTCACAACTATTTACAACTATCTTATTTGATCACTTCTTAGATCTCATACAATTCAATGTATAGCATTTAGCTTTTGTCATTTTTGGTATCTTCATATGTCATAATTTGACTGAATTTCTAAAAACAATTGAAACTACCATGATCATAAACTTACATTCATATTGGTATAAATCACAATATAAATTAATGAAATCTTATTAATCATTCCCAAAATGATATTTTACTAATACTACATAAATTTCACGATTTTCCTTAGATGCTTCATCAATCTTAAGAACTTGAAAATACTTAATTCCAATTAGACTGACCTCTTTTAACTTCGTAGGTATAAATGTGTCATTTAATTCCATCTACTTCTTCCAAAATAAAATCTCTAGTTCCCTTGGAGCTATTTTTTAGTTTATTATCTTTAATAAAATCAATTTGTATCCCATGTAGTTGTACAAGGTGTAATGCCCCTCCTCGTAATCACAATTCCCATTGTGATCGATACATGTCTTGTTTTTCTTAGAGGTGCAAATGAGTCGAGTCGAGAGCTCGATAAATTTTATCACAGACTCAAGCTTGAGCTCGACTCAGGCTTGGCTCGTCAATTTGATTGACGAGTTGAGCTTGAGCTTGAGCTTAGGCTCAAGCGAGCCCAAACTTGAGCTTGGGCTCGGGTTGGAATTTTGTTGTTTTACTTTTGTATACTTAGTTTTGATAATGAAAAATAATATTTTATTAAATCCCTAAGTCATGAATCAAGGTGGTGGTTTTCAACAAAAATCAATTTCAAATGCTTTGTTAAAATGAAAACCAAAAAGATTTATGATTTTCTATATTAGTTGGAGATTTGCAAAGTCAACTTTTTAGTCTTAAAAGAATCTCCTAAAATGATTTTTAAATAAGCTTTTGAAGCGTGCATGAAAGGTTTTGGCTTGAAACTTAAACGTAAGAAAAATCCTTTAGTTTATGCATCATGTCTTGAAACTCGTTTTGATAACATTTCAATATTTTTCTAAGTCAGGAAGACTAATATCTTATAAGGAGACATATATGAAAATATTTTCTTTTTAGAAAACTAACTCCCGATAATTCAATAGATAACATTCATTAGTGATAAAATGATTTTTAACGAATTTTTTAAAAAATAGAAAGTGTATATCTTGGAGGTGGTAAAAACGCAAAATCCTAAGTTCCTACTAAAATCCAAATTCTACTTTCTTATTCTTATGGATTTTGATTTTTTAGATATTTTTATTGAATCCAAATGGAGGGTACTTCGTTATTTACATTTATGTATTAAAGTAAATGGAAGGTAAAATATAAATTAAATAAAATGAGGACATTTACTTAAGCTAAAGAAATGTAAATATCTTGTGATGTTTTGTATCAATCAAGTGTTCTTATTCATGTTATCAGTTGAGTTTTAAATTTTTCATAATGGATAGTTGACTATGTGGTTCTATGCTGTCGACTATGCCTTAGGATAGTCGACTATGCCGTTTGATCTGTCGACTATTTAAATCTTATGTCGGCTATTTTTGGATCTGTCGACTATCATGTAAGGATAGTCGACTATGGCTTTTCATCTGTCGACTATTTTTGTTCATAAGTTTCAAAATTTTCATTGCAATTTTTGATCTGTCGACTATGTAAAAGGATCTGTCGACTATAAGAAATTTTGGTTAAGCAATAGTCGACTATGCCTTCTTGTCTGTCGACTATTTCTTGTTTTACTTGTAAAAATAGTCAACTATGCATTTCTTCTGTTGACTATTTCTTTTTGCAGAAAGTTATAACGGCTAGTTTTTCAACTCCAACGGTCACAAAAACGGTTAGTTTCCTCTTCAATCTTTATGGAAGCCTATATATATAACTCAAGGAGCATCAAGAGAAGGCTAATGGATGGGAACGAGTTGATCTAAAGAGTTCAAATCATTTTTATTCGAGCTTATAATATTTGTGCTTTCACTGTTGTATATTTTTCTCCAAGGCTTCGTTATTCTATCATTGTAAATTTATTATTAAGCCTTGTTTTTATTGTGAGAGAACTTGTAACTAAGAGTGTTAACTCTTAGCTTCTCTATTTCATTTGTATCGTTGTTATTTTCCTAGCTTGTGTAGCTAGAAGGCCCATTTGAGTGGGAGGTTGTAATTCCTAGTCTCGGACTAGAGGACCTACTTGGGTTGAGTAGGGGGTTGATAGTGGATGGTTTGAAAAATCCTTAGTGAGGAGTTAAGGTAGTGGATTAGGCTTGAGTTAAGCCGAACTACTATAAATCTTTGTGTTCTCTCTTGCTTATGTTTTTGGATTTGTTTATCACTGCTAGCATTTCATATCCTCACTTGCATTGATTTTTTATTTTCAATTAAAAGGATTTCAAAGTTCTATAAAGTATTTTTAAAATATCTAATTCACCCCCCCTCTTGGTGTGTGCCATAACACCTCCCATTCTAACAAATTTATCAAAATTTTATTTTAAAAAACCTAATAAACTGATGTATAGTAAAAACAAATATCAATCTGATAATCAACAAATATACCAAAATGAACCCAATCTGATAATCAACAAATATAACATCAACATGATAATTAAGTAATAATAATTTCACAAATTACAATAAGCATAATATCATTTACCGTACAAAAAGATTATCAAATTACTTGTCTAGTTATTTTCAAAATACAAACATAATCAAAATTACAACACAACAAAGATATTTTCAATTCACCTTCAAATTAGTTGCTCCAAATATCAACCTGCAATTTAAAAGTGTAATATTAATCAGTAATCATAATTATATATCAAATCACATATATCAACTTATAAAATACCAACACATCAAAACATTCCAAGAATCACATACCTTGTTTTGTATTATATGGCAAAAGAATCTCAATGATGTTATCTTATATATAAAAACATAAAAATTAATCATTTTTATCAATATCAACTAACAAAGTGCTCACGAGCCTATAAGCGAGTTAGCTTGAGAGCTTCTATTCAAGATAGCTCATGAGCCTATAATCGAGTTAGCTCATGAGCCTCTATTCGAGCCAACTCACGAGTTAACAAGCTGAATTTTATTGAGTTCAAACTTAGCTCGCTTATAATTCAAACTTCAAAGTTAGGCTTAAGCTTGTCTTGTTTACCTTAACGAACAAACTCAAACAAGTTTTTATCGAGTCGAATACTAAGTCAAGCCCGAACAGCTCAACTCATTTGCACTCCTAGTTTTTCTATGTGTCATATTTTTTTAGCTTAGTTAGCTAAATTCTTTAAACTTTTTATCTCAACTATTTACATACCCTCCAAATGTAAGACCTATTTCTACCATGTATGGAAATTCACAGTCACATGCATGTGAATGGCTAGGGAAACTAAGCACTTGTTTACTTATGGAAAATTAGAGTAATTTTTTAGAAAATATCTTTACAGAGATAAAAAAAAATTAGAAACTATGTTTAAAATGAATTTTTTCTAAATTGGAGAATAGAAAATATTTTTTTTTGTTTTTTTAAATTGTACTATACTTTAGAAAACATCTTTGAGATGTTTTCTAAGAAAAACATGTTTTTCTAATTTGAGTCCCACGTCAAATCCTGTTAACAATAATTTTTTCCCTTTTGCTTTTCTTTTTCTTAGTGTTTCATTCACATTTACCCACCAATTCACCACATTTTTCTCTCCTATTCCCCTTCACTTTCTACCACTGCGACGACAAGCACAACAAATTTCTTTCTTATTATCCTTATCCTTACCATTGAGGTGATGCCTCTGCCATTGCGATGACCACCATTATCGATGCCTTTTCCCCCCCATCTTTTTCCTCTTCTTTTATTGTCCTTATCCCTCGACCAACACCATTGTGCTTCCCTCTACCACTACAACGTTGACAACTCTTCTCTTCATCAAGCCACCTTAACCATTCACCTCTTCCTTTGTTGTCAATCTCTACATCTTTTCTTTTTCATGATTTTGAACACATTCTCTTATTTTTTAAAGTTTAAAATTGATTTCATATTTAATATAAATTAACCCGTTTTCCATTTTTCCCTAATTTTATGTAGAAATAGAAACATGGAAACAAAGATGAAAACTATAGATGAAAAATAAAAAACATTCTCTACAAGTTAAGTAGCTCTAAGGTTTCTCATTTATTTCCCAAATTCCATATTAGGTCATTATATCTAATATCATTGAGTGTTTCAATATTCAATGTCAAAATCACCTTCCCATGTAGAATGTCATACTCGTACATCAATTACTTGGTGCATCCTAATCAAACATAGTTTCACAATAGTTGGAACTCCAAGAAGTTGGTTTTCAACCCAAGTTTTGACCTAGACTTTTAGATATTCTAATCATTTATATGAGCTTATGTAGGTATTCCCTATTCCACTGTTATTCAAGCTTTTGGTATGTCTCATAATGTTCTTCTTGGCGAATCCCCATTGCCCAACATTTTGTTATCCCTAACAAAGAGATCAATCAAGTAGTCAACTTGTAAATTTAATAGTTTAAGGATAAGTCTTCCTTTGGGGAATATTGTTATAACTAAGTCATCTTTTTCCAATCTCAAATTTTCACACATCTTATGACTTTGTCGTGCAATTGACACGTCCACTAAGACTTTATATATCGACGATTTTTTTCCAACTCATTACTAATGATAGTCTAAATTTTATTCTTCTTAACATAGATTAAATGTTACTTAGATTAAAAGTTTTCTCCTAATTCTTGGTTTTACAGGTTTCCCCTAATCAATGTCAAATCTTTTGTGAACCCTTCTAGCTTATCAATTCTACTCTCGTCTTTTATGATATAACCTTATAACTTTTCACTTTCTCCTAACTATATCAACTTCTATTTCTAATAAAGAAATAACTTTTGTATCTCTTTCAACTAGCAAATTTATCTAATTCTATTTCCAACTAGGTAAATTTCTATAGGTTTTCTCCATTAATAACTATAACACCCTACTCTTCAAGTATGTTACAACCTTGGGAATTCATAATTTGTTTCAATAATTACACTTACATCTCAAAGTTTTTAAAAATTTCCTTTTTAGCCCTTTAACATAACATCCTCAATAAAATTAAGGTTAGGACATGTAACCAGAATAACACATGAGACAGTTTAGATTGTAATTTAATGAAGAAATACATATACATAACTTCAAATATATATATTTATTCAAAATGTAGTGTCAAAAATACATCCATAAAATATAGAGCTTTAGATTATATCATCAAAATGGGAAATATAAAACTAAATATCAAATGATGTAAAATTACAAAAATCCCTTTACTAGCAAGCTACTCATGTATCTTTTTATTACCATTGGTGTATTAACTTATTGGTTACTCGACACTTTTGAATATGTCTTATTAAATGTTGGATTATTTAACAAGTGTTCAAAAACATTTTCATGCATGACGCATAAGCAAGATGTGATTCAAGTTAGTTCTAGAGTTTAAACACCAAGCATTCATCCAAAGGTTAAGATGCAATTAAATTGATCATCTTATTATCGTCACTTTGATAATAATGCAAATAATCCTTTAGACTAACTTTCCACCCTCGTCATGATGAAATAATGACATAAATCCAATTATGAAACAATTAATAATGCACATGAAATAAACATAGTTTTTGTGGAGAACCATTCACCTTGATTTTCTAAGTGACTAAAGCTCACTTCCTCGTTTGTGTGTTAGTCTAACAATGTGTCTAGAATATTTCTCAAATCTTGAACTTTTCTCACACATGTCCCTTCATTCAAAATAATTTTTTTTTTGATTTTTTTGTATATTTATTTTAATTTTCTCTATGTTTTATTTTTTTCCATTTTTATTTTTTTTCCTCTATTTTTCTGTCTCTTCATGCACATTCACATGCTTAGCATTCCACATGCAAGAACATGCACCCAATACAACACCTTTCCGTTGTCTTCTCTAGCAATGCACATCATCATTGATTTACTACAACTTGTTAGTTGACTGCAACTCACCATTTTTCACGTTTGTTTCTTCATTTCTCTTCTTTTTCTTCTCCTTTTATCTTTTCTCTCATTTTTCTTCCCATGTTCACCATTGGTTGTTGAATCAATCATTACACTAATTGTTTTTCAACAACTTGCAATTTTTCAGTGAGCCTCTAGAAACTCCTCGAAACTTATTGTAAACATACTAAAATGACACAATTGAATCCTTTCACCTCTAGAAACAAAAACCCTCTCACTAATCTCTTTAAATTGACCCAAACTAGTCTTATATTCCCAAAAATCAATTGAACCCTAACCTTACATATAGGTGAAATTGACTAACCCACCACCTCAATTTGTCCAATCTGTTATCATCTTTGCCAACTAAAAAACCCTAGGCCTTTATCGTATTCAAAATTTGGCCTAGGCCTTTCTCCCCAAGTCCTTAGCTTTTAAGAATTACATTAAGCCCCAAATTACATTAGATTGATTCCTTATTAGAAGGTATCACTAGTATGACAGTATAAACAAAAATAAAACTTTTACTGTGTTTCAAATATACGTAGTGAAATATAATATACACGCTATACATAGTTTGGGTATTTAAGCAACACGCATATTCAACAATTTAATACATGTTATTCAATGAAGGAATGAAATACATAATCGATTTTTGTATTGAGATAGAGTCCACCTCAAGATATAGTGGTCCTAGTAGGTTCACACCTAGTATGTAGTAGGATATCGTTCTGGTCACCTCTTCCCATACTAGACAGAAAGGATCTGCGTATCACCAGTGCCCGCATCACAAAATTATATGCATAATAATTACACGTATAATTTTTGAAAGCATAAGAATTTCATAGGAAGAAGAAAGAAAAAGAAGAAAACAGCATGTGAGAATTAGAGAGAGAGAGAGAGAGTAGAGGTGCTGCCTCTGCCTTTTTATTAAAAGAATTCCCCCTTATTTTCTTTCCTCTCCCATTTGAAATTCTCTCACGTCCGCTGCCCCACCATCCTAATAATTCTTTTAATAATTCAAGAGATTACTATGCATTATGCATTATTACTATACACTATACGCAATGCATTATATACTATTGGTAGGAGAGGTCAATGGTCAACTTTTGACCAACCATTTTTAGAGATATTTTGGGCACACGATGTCAATATCAAGCGTAATACTATATTGTATATGATTTTCTAGGTTCACCACCTGCTAGCAATCAAATAACATCAAAACCCTTTTCGATATCGATCAACCCCTTGACCTATCACTAGTGCTTCTCCAAATCCCGATGACGTTTCGAGAGTTCCTAAATAGCGCCTAGCAGTGGTTCATGACAATATAGGTGATAGTGAAGTCTTACTTCAAGTGAACCTATTACAGGTGAAAATTATCGTGTGCTATAATCCTTCTATCACCTGATGTTTCAACTAAGCCAGAGTTATGGAGTGATAAACTCACAAACTCAATAACTATGTGTCAGACCTCATTAATGTGACTAGATGACACATCAAGAAACACATTTATTAACTTTCAATTTGCTTTGACCAGTGACTGTTCTGTCACACTAATAATAGATCACATAGGACGTTCACCCCATCAAATATTAACGAGGGCAACAAATCATATATTCCCAACACTTGTCTCTATATACCAGTAATATGGAACCACATAGATGAACGTAATCATTTTCTAATTGGATGGTTCGCCATATTAGCAAATCCTGCACACCAATACACAAAATAACTATGTCGATTCAAGTTTAAGGATTAACACACCATCGTAATCGGATGACGCAACCATTATCCACCAGGCCATGTGGTCAATCATTAGCGTCACATTCGACTAATTGTTCACCAATGACCATTCACAGGTTTACTAACGACATCTCATGCCATACGGTGCGTGACATACTATCCTTCCATCAATATCCTCATATTCGATTAATCGAAGTCCCCATCCAAATAATTTAAGGACTAGAAATAACTTAAGATATTCTGTTACTAGAAAATCATATCACATAGTTTCAACACCTTAAGAATAAGATTCTCACACAGAAGATCTAAGAACTCATTCATATAATTGATTGGAGAAAATATGAATGAAGAAAATCTTGTTTTTTATTAATTTATACAAAAATACAATTAATGCATTACAAACAAGTTCGTTAAATGTCATTCAAATCTAATATTAGGGCACACAACACTAACACTTATACCCTAATGTTTGGAAAAATTATAGTTTTACACCAAAAACTTTTGAAGATTTGACATTATGATTTTAATTTCTCACCACATTGTGTCAAGCAAAAAACTTAATGGTGACCGACTGTTTTTCGATGATAGATAGTGATTGGTGTTAAGAAATGTAAGAGTGTGCATGCAAAGGAAATAGTGAATTGGGTGCTTTAAAACTTTTTTGGTTTGATGAATAATTGTACAAAAACTATCTTGAACACTTTATACCAAAAAAATAATGCTATAAGTATAAAATAAAAATTGAAAGTGCTAAAATAAAATTAGAATGAACAATGTTATACAAGAGATTTATAGTGGTTTGGCCAATTGCCTACATCTACTACTTTAGTTCCTCACCAAGGATTTCAGCAGTCCACTAACTATTTTAGCTTTTATAAGTTAAGCTATAATCTCAGCTTTTACAGCCTTAGTTAAAGTCTCAATTTTTACAGGCTAAACTGAAACCTTAGTTTTTATATGCTAAACTAAAACCTTTACAACCATTTTCAAAGAATAAGACAAGAACCCTTATAACAGTTTCTTTTTTAAAAGATTTGAGCAAAAGTTCACAATGAAACACAAACCCTCAAATAATATGAATGAAAAGGTCACGAGGGAATATAAGATTATAAACTAAGAGAATTAAAGAATAGGAAATTAAAAACACTTCACTCTTTCTTGAATTTGAAAACTCGAAAGATTGTGAACACATAGATTAATGATATTCAGCTCAACTCTTTTTTTCTTTCTTTTTTTTTCATTCTTTTTGAAAGAACTGTTTATTTGGAATCAGTAACCTCATTCTCATGCATGTTGAGTATATATAACTTTAGGTTCTTTAATGCACTTTTTTTCTTTGCACAAAGGATAATAAATTGAAACTTGTAAGATATTTCTATTTTCTACTATTCCCATGGTTAGTATATGTTCTTTAAGCTCAAAATGATGTTAAATTACATAAGAGCATGTCCAGACAACTTTTTGAAATGGTTAGATTGTCTAAAAATCAAAACTATGAGCATTTAATGTTGTCTGTAACGACTATATTTTGTAAATTTAGCACAACATTAGTTGTGTAATCTTTAAAATTAGTCGATTAAGTTCAGATGTTACTTGATTGTTGAAAGGTGTTACTCAATTAAGCTCATCAACATGTTTTAGTCAATATTTGACTAAAACATTTGTTACTCGACTAAATAATGATGATACTCGATTAAGAAAATATCTTAATCAATTAACATTTTAACCACTTATGAGTTTGAGATTATTACTTGATTACACACTTTTGTTACTCGATTAAAGTATATCATTACTCGAGTACAAATTACTTCTTAGTCAATTAATAAATCAAATATAGAGACTCACACACTGTTCAATAATATTTACTCGATTAAGTATATATGTTATTCGATTAAATTCAACATTTTAGTTGATTAATGTTTAAGTATAGAGACTTGACATTTTGCTTATGAATTGTTACTCGACTAAAGTATTGATTATAAGTTTAACTTAGTCAATGAACAATACAAGTACAAAAACTTGTCATTTTAACTTTATTTCTTACTCGATTAATGAGTATGGTTATTTGAATAATATATCACTTAGTTGATTATTATTCTGATTACTCGATTAAAGCTTTGCAATACAATACTCGAGTAAGACAAGCATATACTTGATTGATTTCTTGAGTAACATGTCTTATTCAATTAAAATAATAAATTAGTCTAGTAATACAAGTATTACTCAACTGATTATATACTTGCTTGATTAAAGGAAGATTTCTCTATTAAGCTGAAGATGTGTTACTCGATTAATTATCACAAGTTAGTTGATTAAGTTTTTTGTTGCTTGACTAAGACAGTGCTTACTCAATTAAGTGTTTATAGTTTAGTTTTATTGGATTAAGATGTTTTCATTAAAGTTTTACATTTAATTTTCATTATCAAAACATTTTCAAAGTTAAATTCAACAACTAGATTTTCATCCCTTCAATAAGGTTTATGACAACCTCTCTATTTTCTAATATATGCATATACATATATATATATATATACACACAATTACAAGTGGGTATTCTGAAAATGAAAACTTAAATCTACTAAAATGACATTGTTGAATTTATTTTACTTTGGATATGTGAGTGATTGAGCCAACAGAATCCATCATGGATGGCTGGTGACACTTTTTTTAAAAACCATATTTTTAAGTAAAAAATTTAATTTTTAGATAGATTCAATCAACGGATTAATCTCATATTTAAATGTATAAATCACCACAGTAAAAAAAATTCAATGATCAGTCACAATTATTGAAATCACCTACCAACGGCAATGTAAAACCAAAAATTAATTATTTCAAATGTTCATTTTTGTTCTTAGATATGTTGGTCATCCTAATTGAGGAAATTTGACGGTGAGTTTCGATTCAATTACGGAAGCCACTCCTTCACGCTTGGACTCCCATTTCAACTTTCTAACAAAATTGTTGTTCGGCTTTTCCAATTAGGTGTCCTAAATAGGTGTAGATTTAAATTATTTTATAAAATGATTTGGGTCTTGTTTTTATTAAGACCTTTTTTTGTATTAAGTCTTTCGAAATAAAATGGATCCTAATTTTTAAAAATTATGAATTAACACTCGAGTTTGAAGGACCCATTTGGTATTGTTGTCCTGTTTTTGTGTGGTATTGTAAAAATAATATTTGATAATCGAATGTATTATTGTATTTATTAATATTAAATGTATATAATAAATATTTAACTAACATTTTATTATTGGGCTTTAAAAACAGCAAAACAATACCAAACATAGCTTAAATTATGCAGTGGATACTGGGTTCTATATTTTTAAACTATTTATATACACACATGAATGGACCCTTATATTCTTGTGGGTGTGTGTATTATATTATATTTATGTCTATCCCCATGCCCACTTGTTACGGCAAACTTGCAGGGTTTTAGGTTTTGGTTTGGTGCCAAAACCACCAAACATGAGTGCAAAATTCGTTACTGCGAATTTGGGAGTCGATTATTATCATTCATCTGCCAATGCCAACAACAGCACCGGCGAGGATGCAATTGCAAGTCGCAGCTCGAAGATGCTCTGTCGCATTGCATGTCCAGCACCTACACCTAGGAATCGATTTCGATTACAACCGCTGCTGAGAGCATCATCGTCATCATCTTCATCCTTCGGTGCCGATGACAAATCACTGTCCACGCCGTCGTTCGGTAATAAAGGTGACGAAAATCACCACTCTTCTTCCGCCTTCCCGCTGCTGCCGCTCAAACAAGGAGAAGAAGCAGAGGAAGGAGTGGCGAGGCAAGTAGTTTCGGAAATTCTTCAAGAGCTTGGGGCTTCCAAGGAGGACTCCATCGATATTGCTCTGCACTCTCCCAAATACTTGGCCATGCTTCTTGATAGCGTACGCGAGTTAGATGAGCTCTCCCTCTGGAATGAACAACAACAAAGCAGCAACAAGCAGCAGCAGCAGAATACGAAGATCGAACCAAGTAGAAGCAGCAGCAGTAATCTGCTGTCATTAAAGCAGAAGTTGTATTGCCTAGCCAAAAGCAAAGGCGACAAGGGATTGCTTCCCTTCCTGGAGAGCCTCGGGTTAAGCCTCCCATCTGCAACACGCTTGGGTCGCTCTCTCTCTTCACAGACGCTCCCCAATCTCCTCCACAAGGTACTGTTTGTTGTTCTGTTACCTGATGTTGCAGCGAGAATGAAACCGAGGGTACAAGGGGACAGACAGACGAGCTAAAACTTGATTGATTGACACATGGATGGATAGTTGAAACATCTTTCACTTATTCCCATGTCAATTTTCTTTCCAAGACCTTATTTGTTCCCTTGCTGTTGACCTGAAAAGCATCTTAAAATAGAAGAAATACATAACCGATACCGCCTGCCACTCTGCCCAGATTTGTCTCAATTATTTATAGAGGCTTGAGCCTGGTTTTCCTTCATACTCAGTATTTCATATATCCCCCATTAATTTACTAACAGCAATTATTACTTATTTTGCCTTCGCTTATAGGTTAAGTATGTGAGGAAAATGTTCTTTTCTAACAGTGATGATAAAGGGCTTATTGGAAAGAATGCCCGCCGAATGATGATGCACCTATCCATTTCTATTGACGAGGATGTACAACAGACTTTATCCTTTTTTGAGAAGGCTAGTATGTCTCCCTAAAATTTTGCATACAACCATTGATAGGAGTGTTAGGTTCATCTTTGTTATTCTTTCTGCTTTCTGAAGTATAAGATGCTATTATGAGATTGTTCTCAGATTTGGCTGATTTACTTATGTAGTAAGAAATATTTTCAATTATGTAATATAGATTGCAGCAAGGCGTGGAGGTTTGGACATGTTGGGATCCCATGATGCCTCTTTTCGCTACTTTGTTGAATCATTTCCACGATTCCTTTTGCTATCATTGGAACTTCAAATGAAGCCATTGGTGGAATTCCTTGAAGATTTAGGTGTGCCTAGAGGGTGCATGAGAAATATTCTTCTATTATTTCCGCCCATTGTTTTCTACGATCTTGAGAAGGATATAAAATTGAGGATAAAAGCTTTTGAGAAGGTAATTACTATATTCTAGATGCTGCTCCTTTTTGTTATGTTGGTTCTACCTTATAACCAAAATGTTAAGAGATATCAGAGAAGAAATTGGGATAAGGCCATGTAGTTCGTATTGACCTTTGAAATGTAGGTTGTTTCTAGGTATCATTTGTCATAAGATTTGTTTTATTTGTTAATTAAAATCAATCATGTTCCCATATAATCAAAGATTAATGTTGCCATAGTGCAGTTAGCTATTTTCTTAGTATTTGAGGCATGTATTCATCTATGTACATTTTTTTACATATGCTACTAGTTTGTGCAAAACTGTATGTATCCAGACATCATTACTTGAAGAATATATTTCATGATTGCCTGAGCTAATTTGTTTCAGAAACTTGACCCTAGAGGGCCTAGACCATAGCCACCACTGTTCCAGGTATAAGTTTATAATTGGTGTTGGCAATTTCCCCCTTTGAGATAAAATGGCTGAACCAATTCCAGTGGCTTTGAATAGATGCAAATATCTCTTTTTATATATTGTAAAGAGTTTGGCTGTGTAGAGGAGTGTCTGGGAGATGGGACTACTTTGGCCTTGTTCAAGTTGTCTCATAACTTCATGTAGATTTAGAACCAAGGAAGCTGAAAATGTCTTGATCAATTTGTTCTATGCTTGTCAACACATCGTAGGGTCATAATGGTATTCATTGCCTAATTGTTTATCATATCAGCCAATTGATTTTGAACTATTTGATGATGAGTTTATGTAGATTTTGGTTCCTCAACTAACTTCTAAGCTACAGGAACCAGATGGCATTCTTAATCAATGATATAGGTTTTGCTGCTGAATTTAGAAATTTACTCTAGTAGCTAAATGTAATACCCTGTGATCACTGAGCAATCTCAAAATTCCCTTGTTTGTTACAAACACACTCTCTTTGATGCAAGGATGCATATTGAAAATTTACTTGAGGTGGATTTATGATTTATGCCATTGACATGTTGTGTGCTTATGATTTTCAGCTTTTGTGACCATGTCTTTCAGGTTGGCGCGGGCAGGGAAGATTTTGGCAGGATGTTATTGAAGTATCCATGGATCCTGTCAGTAGGCATTCAAGAAAACTATGAGAAGGTCCTTTCTTTCTTTGATATGCAAAAGGTAATAGTTTGTTTTATATTATATTTCTGCACTTATTTCAGTTTTGTTGACAATGTGCCTAAGCATTTGTACTTAGTGGTTGCAGTTTGTCTATACCTGTCTTATGTTTTCAATATAGTCGTCTTCGCTGTTTCTATGTTATGTAAGAATGTGGGGTTTTTCTTCAATATATGGAAAGCCAAGGGGTTGTGATACAAAACCCGAATGAAAGAACACAAGAACAAACTCAAAAGTTCTAATCAATTCAATCATCAATGTCAATAGTCAAAAGCTATTTTCAATTACAACCTAAACACTATATATAGGCAACTAATTGATATTATCCCTTCCTTATTAGAGTTCCATAATCCAATCTAGATAAGATTCCTATGGAACCTAAGAACGAAAGGAAAAACTAAATTAGGAATCAAACGAAAATAGGAATAAACAAAAGAAATAAACAAACTTTTAGTTCTTAACATCTATGTATCGTCCTACATCAATTCTCCCACAATTGGAGAAAACTTATCCTCGAGTTTTATAGATTTGTCTGTTCAATTTGGAGGATTGCCCAATGGATGCGAAATCTTTGAATTTGTTCATCCCTATCAAGATTGTTTTACTTTGACAAGTTGGAATGCAAGTACCTCTCTAAGACCTTAGGATCCAAGGTTCGAAAATCATCCACAGTACTCCAAGTGGCATCTAAATCTAGACGATCTTTCCACTATGGAAAAGCTGTGATAATTTATTGAGATAAGCCATGATCTTATCATTATGCACAACATCTATCACATTCTTTTGCTGTGAAATGTGCTGGAAATGAAGAACTGGAAGGAACACTAGTAGGCAAAAGAGGAGGCTCAAATGTGCCTTGGTAAATTGATAAATTTTCCACTTTGAAAATAGGACTAATATTTATATTATTAGGTAAATCAAATAAATAAGCAGTAGGTCTAGGTTTAGAATTATGGAAAATGGGGCACTAGCTCGAGCATGTAATTTAGGGATCTAGTTGGGTCAAATCATGACAGTCATCTTCTTTAAATTCCCTAGCACTATGGTGCACATCAACAAGAAGTTTATGATCAACATTACTTGTTACATTTTTATGTTGGATCTAAGTGGGCAAATCATGGATGTGTTTGGCAAAAAAATTTAAGGAGGCTTAGACTTTTGTGCTTTAAGGGGCAAGGACATAGGAGCAACAAGGGTTGCAAGAAATAGCTAGGAACAATGTCAAAAGGATTCTTACTAGGAGATGGGTTAATAGAGCTGTTATAGACAAATTCAATGGACCCCCCATGGCCAATTGGCTGTTTTTGAGCATATATGTTCATGTTCTAGCTACTGGCGCATAATTTTTATTAAATCTTTGTCAGGACCCAAGGGTTTTCCTAGGGATAAAACAGTAATTAGCCTATTTTACTTGTATTTTTCTCTAGTTGTATTTTTTCTATTAGTTTGTTATTTTCTATAGAGTAGCTATATAAAGCTACTAAAGACTGTTTGTAGAATATGTTTTGAATGATAATTGATCTCCAGATTTCCCTCTCATCAATTCTCTCCATTCCCTCTCTGATTCTCTGTTTTTCTCTTTTGATCCCTCTAATTTCTCTCTCGTTCTTTGTTCCTGTCTGCATTTCACCCTATATTCTTGATATATTTCCCTCTGTTTCAGTCTAATTTGCCCCTTGGTTCCTTCCAAATTCCTATTTAAACCATAGGTAAACCCTAGGTACATGACAATTTGGTATCAGAGTTCTAGATCCTCGGCTATGACTCCTACGAATTTTCAATGACAAGTTCGATCCGAATTTCTTGAATATCGAAGCAGAGCAAGCGACGCTCTGAATTCTGACGACTTCTAGAGCAGTCTCAGAGGCCAGTTTAGGTTGTTGAAGGTGAGATCTAGAATTGCTTTTGGAGGCAATTCCTAGTAGCGACTCCGTGCATCTGATCCAGCAGCGATTATCAAACGAAGATAGAGGCAATTAAGCAAAAAAGCGATTTTCAAGAAGCTACAATAGAGCCGATTAGAGCAAGGCTATATATCTGCAATAACCTTTAGATGCAGCAATGGAGAAATGTGGACCCGCCTCGAATACTCAAACAAAAGCTGTCTGAGAGTATTAGAATTAGGAGTTGCTGCAACACTAATTCTAGTCATCAATCCATCTTTCAATAGAAATCTTAATTGGTCAGCTGGAGTAAGAACAAAGTAGCAAGAGCTTTGTTTTCCACAACAAAACTTTTGACTTCTGCAACTATCTTCCTTAGCTTTCCTCCAGCTACAACAGTCCCAAAAATTCTTCACAACTTTGAATCTGCTCTTTACGGAGAGAATTCCTATTAGGATCATAACTCTTAGGAGACTTCCCAAGGTTGCTAGTAGGACATGCCTTGATTAGTTGTAATTTTGGAGGTTGAGCAATCAAAGTTCTTATATTCCAAATCCTATCATGCGGAAAAAGCATGGTGTCCAACTCTCTTCTTGTCTCCATCTTATGATTGAGAGAGAAATCAGCATATCTCTTTTCAGCTAGTATGTCCTGCTCTTTTGAAACACCAGCTTTAGGTACCTCTGTTACAACCAACATCAAAAACTGGTTTGCACCTGTCATGTTCCTAGGAGTAATGGAAGGTCAATATTGTAATAAAGATATAATAAAGGGGTAACTTTGTAATAGATTTATAATAATTATTAGGATATATTTTAGCAAATGGTTAGAAGTACATGGGAGCATGTGCTAGGTTGTTAGAAGGCAAATATGCCTATATAATGTTGTTGTAATGGGTTTGTTTCTCACCCAGAAATTAATGAATTGAATCTGATTTCTCCTCCTCCGAATTCTCTCCCCTTTCTTGATCTTCATCTCCTTTTTTTCTGTTCTTCTAATCCCCCTAACACTTCTTCTATTCTCTCTCTCATTCTTTCAAATTCCCCCCTAATTTCCTTCTGTTCTTGGCCTTAGCTAAATCGGATTCTTCCGATTCCCAAATTGATCCTAGGTTAAGCCCTAGGTTCATGATAGCACCTTCTAAAATGGCAGCAATGCCGTCATACTGTTCAGGGTCAGAATCTTTTTTGTCGGCAATAAGATATCCTCTTGCTGGTGCTGTCTTCACTTTCTCGTTGTTTGTTTTAACCAAAGCTAAGGAATCCTCAGCCTTCTCCGAAATCAAAGGCAATGGAACAGTATGCTCAAGTACTCCAATAACAATTCCATTCCTCACAAGATTCCGATCTTAGATACTAACCAATCCTTCAGTCAATGGACTAGTCACCAAGGTTAACGTGTTAGCCTTGGCTTCCTCTATCACTTCATCAAATACTTTCTAATTTTCCTCTTGCAACCTTTCAATAAGCGCATCTTGAGATATTATTTCTTCTTCTAATTTCTCAATCATTGCAGCAGAATTCACCTCAACACTCACTTCCTCTAGTCTTAGGACCTCATCATCCTTGTGAGCAATTTCCTTAGAGCCAATATAAGACTGTTTCGATTTGGATTGCCCGAACAAAACTTCTTTGACTGCATGCAGATCGTCAAAGATTTGATCCAACCTAGAATCATTATCATAGGTATATCACCACTCACAACTCCAACCTGCTTCACAGCTAGGATATCTAATGAATCTATGTTGTGTTCCCAATCTGCTTGTTCCTCTGTTTTTGGTAAGTCTGAAATCTGGGGAAGGACTTTAGCCCCAATATCCACACAATTAGATGGTCCTTCTATTGGATTTTCCTGTTCCAATGCTAATTCATTAGAATATTTTCCTTTTTGTTTGTCAAAATATTCCAAAGGTTCACTATCAGCAATTTTTTCCTCCAAGAGTTATCTGTTACGGTTGTCCAATCCTGATGATTGATTGTCTGAATCAATCATCTCTTGATTAGAACTTTTGATATAATCATCTGAAACATCTCTTCTCGACTTGTAGAAGAATTTAGCTAGAATGCTGAACTAATACATCTTAGACAACATTATGAAAAACTCCTATATTTGCTCGTGTATCACACGACCTATTTCCTCATGCGTTTCGCGTATCACACTGTCTGTTTTCTCTCGCATTTGACTCAACTTATTATCAAATTTCTTTTCCCACGTCTCATGATTTTGGTTGAACTCCTCATGATTTTTGTTGTATTTAACTGAAACTGTAGCATTCTTCTGTTGTAGTTGAGACTCGAATTGTTTCATGTGTGCACTATAAGCCATGGCAGAAATCTCACGAGCAAGACAAGTTGAAGGCTAAGAAATAGGAGCTCGATACATCTTGAATCCAACTTTTTTCATGACCTAATCAACTTTGGATTAGAATCACCTCTGATCTGACGTACTCTTAGAATTCGCCGAGAATCGACAAAAATGAGCAACTTAGAGTGTCAAAAATCAGGGAGCAAGAGAAGTCGGAGGAATCCTCCTCTGAAACGAAGTCCACCTTTGAAATTGCTTCTCTTTTGTATTTGCCTCACTAATTCGCCGTTATCACCATGTAACGATTGTGGATCAACATCAGAAATTACAATGCAGTAGTTGAGGACTATCACTTTACTATAGATTCGGGAATTCAATCGTATTGGTCTTCTAAATTCCGCCACTAGGATAATTGAAACTAAGGAATCAGCTAAGATCTTCTAAACTCGCATGCTGCTATTGTGTTATGAGCGTAAGGGCATAATTGTAATAGCCTACAGTAATAGTAGCTTGTGTGCTTGTGTACTTAGTAGTTACTGCTTATACTGATTGTACTTAGTCGGTTACGCTAAATAAGCTAGTGGTGATAGCCTATAAAAGGCATTGTAACAGAGGATGGGAACTATCAATGAAAGCATCCGGTTCTTTCCCTCTCAATATTCTTTTCCCTCTCTTTCCTTCTCTCTCTCTCTTTCAAATTCTCCCTCTAAATTCTCTTTGATCTACGACCTTACCAAAATTGTACAAGCCTCTGATTTGAGGCTTGGCATACTGTTTCCTGTACTCGCCTTCAAATTTCGAGCCTCAGATATTAGTCGACAATCAACCCTCGTGCGTTGGAATCAAATTCCAAGAGTTAACCAGAAATTAATCAATAGAGAAACCACCGGACATTAACAGCCGAGGAATGATAGCTTTGTGTTGCCTTCCGTTTTGAATCGAGTATTGCATTACATTGCTTCTTGAGACTCGATCTATCTCAAACACTTGGTTCGTTAGAATTGCTCGACCTTGCTTCACTGTCTTGATTGCCAGTTCACCAGAGTCCACTCCTGAAATTGATTGCCTCGGTTGCAGCTTCTTCGAAGTTCACCTGCGATCAATTTCGAGGATAGCCTTGCTCTGATCGACTCTATTATAGCTTCTTGAAAATTGCCTTTTTGTTGAATTGCCTCTATTGTCACTGGATTGGATGCACGGAGTCGCTGCTAAGAATCGCCTCTGAAAGTGATTCTAGACCTTGCCTTCAACAACCTAAACTGGCCTCCGAGATTACTATAGAAGTTGTTGGAAATCACAGTTGGACTCACTTGCTCTACGGTGGCATTCGGGAAAGTCGGATCAAAATTGTCGTTGGAAATTCACAGGAGTCATAGCCGAGGATCTAGGGCTCTGATACCAAATTGTCATGTACCTAGGGTTTACCTAGGGCTTGAATAGGAATTTGGAAGGAACTAAGGGGGAATTAGACTGAAAGAGAGGGACATACAACAAGAATATAGGGAGAAATGTAGACAAGAACAGAGAAATAGAAATTAGAGGGATTGAGAGAGAAAAGTAGAGAATCAGAGAGGGAATGGAGAGAGAATTGATAAGAGGGAAATCTGGAGATCAATTATCATTCAAAACATATCCTACAATCAGTCTTCAGTGGCTTTATATAGCTACTCTACAGAAAATAACAGACTAACAGAAAAAATACAACTAGAGAAAAATACAAGTAAAATAGGCTAATTATTGTTTTGGCCCTAGGAAAACCCTTGGGTCCTGACAATCTTCTACTTGATGGCCTTGTGATTTTTGCCAACCTCTTCTACTGCTTCCTCTGGTGGCTTTTCATCAATTCTTCCAACCAGAAGAGTTTTTTTGGCATTGGTGACCAAGAGTGCACAATTCATCACAATTATAACAGAGGTCCTTTGTCTGTCGTTCCTCAATTTCTGATCTTTTTAAGAGTTTAAAAAATTGTGGTTGTGAAGATGTACTTCCATCTTGTTGTCTTGTCAGGGAGTATGAAAATCAGGTTGAAGCCATTCTTCCATTTGTTCACATATCTGAGCAAGACTCATTGCGCTGGATAAATCATTAGGGTGATGCAATTCAACCTCAACGGCAATGTAATCCTGAAGCCCAATCACAAAAATCTGCACTTGTTCTTGCATGTGCCAATAACTGTTCAAATTTTTTTGCTGTTACTCCTCCACCATTCCCTCATGTCAAAGCTTGGCAATTTTCCCTAACTTATTGCTCCAAATAGGTGGCTTAAAACACCGATTTCACTGCTGCTTAAAATTCTCCCAATATAATTCCAGTCTGTTGCGTTCTAATTTGAGGAACCGGAGTTGTGCATCTCCTTCCAAATGGAAAGAACCCGACCTGACCTTCTATTCTTATGGTGTTCTTTGATGGTGGAAGAAATGTCACATCTATTCAACCACCTTAATGGATCCATGGTACCATAAAAAACGTGGGAAATCAAGTTTGGAATTTTTGGGAACGTAATCTGTATTGGTCATTCCAATACCTCCCTCTTTCCACCCATGACAGCCTCTGCGGCAGCCGCTTAGTCCTCACTGGTCTCAGGCCGTTCACCGGACTGGTAGAAGCTGCATGTGCGTTCTCTCCTGAAGCTGCATCAATGAACACTCACAAACATGGAAACTCAATAGAAGAAAAGAGACTTTTTACTGATTTGGATAATTCTTTGTTGTGTGTGCATGAGCAAATCAACTTTAAGGGTTTAAATGGGCTTTTTTCACCTGATTGTTGTCACAAAACTGTAGTTGCTCCATTTTGCTCTTGTTTCAAGTCTTCCAAGATCCTCCTTGGCCAAGCAACATGACAAGCTGTGGTTGCAGCAGCTGCCTACTCTGCTTCTGTGCTTGGAAGAGCGGTACTTTGTTACTTTTTTTTGAAGACAAAGAAATAGCTCTTGAGCCAAGGTTAGAACATAGTCTGCTTTCCCATCATCTCTTTAAGAAGCCTAATCACTGTTTGTAAAAACAAGAAGATTATCTGATTTGCCACTTGAATACCTGATACCAAAACCTGAAGTTCCTTGAACATAATGGAGAATTCTATTTCCAGCCCCCAAATGATGCTTGCTTAGACTCTGCATAAAACTGGAAATATGGCTCACTGCAAAAACAGTATACGGTCTTCTGTGAGTCAGATACTTACAGCTTCCCATGAAGCTTCTAGAATGCTTCTCATCAACATTTTCAGCTCTATCATTTAAAGATGGTTTCTCATTTGCATTTAATGGAGCTTTTACTGGTTTGCAATTGTTGATTCCAGCTTTCTTCAACAGTTCCGTTGCATACTTTTTGACAAACAAAAATGCCATGTGAATCTTGTATTACTTTTGACTCCCAAAGAATAATGCGAAGAACCCAAGCATGACATCTCAAAAGTTTGCATCATGGATACTTTAAACATTTCTACCATTTGAGAAGAGCTTCCTTGATACTCTTCTTCAGGTACATCCCAAGCTTCCTTTGACATTGTGGCAGCCATAACCAATAAAAAATGGCATAATCTAGTGCTTGTTGAATTAATAATAGAGCTTTGGCATCCTTCCTCTGCTTTTATCCCAGTTCCTTGCATTGTGTTGCAGTCATCCTTTCAGCATTTGCAAGGTTACCATGACCATTCTCAACCCAATCCCATAGATCATAAGACAGACATAAACAGTCTTTATCTTGACACACCAAAACTGGTCATTAAGACCTGCAAGGATAGTGATAGGCAGCCCATAACATTCCCTACCCAAGACCTAAGAAATAAGGGCATAATAGGGATATTGAAATGGGAGCAGGCAAGTGGTGCATGTGCAGCCAACAAATTCAGTTAAGGGGTAGAATGGGAAGAGCAAAGAGGGAGAGGCATGTGAGGGCAACAGATTCCTTTAAATAGAGAAGCAAATAGAGTAGAAGAGGAGGAATTTTCTGGTGAATATAGAGGGAGAGCGTGGACCTCTCGAAAGTCCACTTTCTTTTCATTTTGTTAATTTCTAGCTTGTAGTTCCTTCGATTATCAGTGTCCTATCAGATAGTAATATTTTGAGATGAGTTTGTTACAAGAAAAGTAGAAGCCATTGCTACTTGTGAAAGAATAAGAATTAATCTTTCATATATCAAAACTAATTAATACAATCTTACTTATAACATACATACTCCTAATCCTTGAAGAATTCTAAGACTATTCAACCTCCTAACAATTCTCCTAGTGTATAGGAGTTGATTACTCTCCTATAAATTAGGACCCCTACTAGATTACAACAACTCAAAACATTAATGAAATAAATCAATCGATAAAACATTAATGAAATAAATCAATTGATAAATTCAACTGTCAACACTCTCCCTCAAGTTGGAGAATGGATGTCCCACATTCCTAGCTTGCTTACTAGATCTTCAAATATTTTTATTGACAACCCTTTTATCAATATATTAGCAACTTGTTCCTCTGATGGAACATATGACAGGTGAATGAGTCCAGCTTCCAACTTCTTTTTTATGAAGTGCCTGTCTATCTCAACATGCTTAGTCCGGTCATATTGGACCGGATTATGTGCTATACTGATTGCTGACTGGTTATCACACCACAACTTAAATTGTGTCTTGGATTGAAATTCTTAGATCATCAAGAATAATTCGTAGCCATAGAATTTCACATAGAGCAAGGGCCATAGCCCTAAATTTTGCCTCTACACTTGATCTTGCCACAACACTTTACTTCTTGCTTCTCCAGGACACTAGATTCCCTCCTAGGAATACACAATAGCCACTTGTAGATCTTCTATCAGTCATGGACTCTGCATAATCTGCATCTGAAAAATCTTGAATGTTCAATTTATTTCCTGCTTTAAATAGGATCCCTTTACCTGGCGTAGCCTTGAGATAACACAAGATTTTTCTAACCGCTAGCATATGCTCCTCAGTTGGGCTGTGCATGAATTGACTTACCAAGTTGACAGGAAAGGCAATATCTAGTCTTGTGTGAGAGAGATATATCAATCTTCCAACTAGTCGCTGATACCTTCCTTTGTCTATAGACTTGCTAGTAGGGTTGTTCCATACCTTGCAGTTAGGTTCAATAGGGATTTTTGCCCCTTTTCCTCCAATCAATCCTGTTTCAGTTAATAAATCAAGCACATTTTTCCTTTGAGAGAGAAAAATACCTGCCTTAGAATAAGCTACTTCAATTCCCAATAAATACTTGAGCACACCCAGGTCTTTGATTTCAAATTCCTTGGCTAGCCTTTCTTTAAGCTTTGTCTGTTCTCCTTCATCATTGCCAGTTACTATCATGTCATCCACATATATCAGTAACACAATAACATTTCCTCCTGTCGAGTGTTTGATGAATAAGGTATGGTCCCCCCTGCTTTGACTGTAACCAATAGTATGCATGGTTTTAGATAACCGCCCAAACCAAGCCTTAAGGGATTCCTTGAGCCCATATAAGGCCTTATTTAGCCGACATAGCTTCCCATTGAGTCCCTCATGAAATCCTGGTGGTAAATCTATAAACACTTCCTCTTCTAAATCTCCATGGAGAAACACATTTTTAACATCTAGTTGTAGATTCCACCCAAATGAGGCTGCCAATAACAGGAGAATACAAACTGTGGTCATCTTTGCCACTGGTGCAAATGTCTCTAGGTAGTCAATCCCATATGATTGAGTGTAGCTTTTTGCTACCAGCTTGACCTTATACCTCTCAAATGTCCCATTGGCCTTATACTTGACATTAAAAACCCATTTACACCCCACTGGATTGACTTCCTTAGGTCTGTCCACAATATCCCATGTATGATTCCTTTTTAAAGCCCTCATTTCCTCAAGCATAGCAAGCTTCCAATTCTGATTTTTCAGAGCCTCAGTTACTGATTTTGGAATGATAATTGAATCTAGAGATGTTAGGAAGCTTTTATTGTTTTGGGAGATGCGATGATAGGATAGGTAATTGGCCATCATTGGGTGTTGGGTGGTGCAGCTTCTAACTCTCTTCCTAAGAGCTATGGGAAGGTCAATATCAAGAAGGATTTGGCCAATAGAGATTGGAGGTATTGTCTGCATGTGATCCCGGCTTTGAATGGGAGAGGAGTTTGGAGCTTGCTGGTCTTCTAAGCTTGGCTGTCTTTGTCTATATACACAGGGAGACCCCTTGTATCTTCTTTGCAGCTGCTGGCAGGCTTCTTGCTCATCAAATTTGGCCTGATCATCACTATGGCTAAGGCTGTTTGACTGCTCGGGAGATGGACTGGCTGTAGGGTCAGGATTAGAGGCATGACTAGGCTGATTGGAGACTGAATGAGGATCAACATTAAGCTGAAGAGTGGACTGGGAAGATGGTAGAGGAAAGATGATGTCACTGGGGTCACCATAGGAAGTCTCCCCTTAGTGACCAGCTTGGGTAGAGCCAAAGAATGGAGTAGTCTCGGCAAATGTGGCATCCTTAGAGACATAGAGCTTGCGAGTGGGAATACCCAAGAAATACACACTTCACAGCTCTTGGATCATGCTCATCCCGAGATGATTTGGAAATATGAACGAAGGAAACACACCCAAATACTCTAAGAGGAAGAGTGGTGTGGAAATTAGAGTCAGGAAAGTGAGTAGTGAGGCAATAAAGAGGACTTTGTTCGTTTAGAACTTTGGTAGGCATGCAGTTAATAAGAAATGTGGTCGTAAGGACAGCCTCCCCCCAAAAGATTTTAGGAACGGTATAATGGTGAAGCAATGCTCGAGCTACATTAAGGAGATGTCTCATCTTCCTTTCAACTAATCCATTTTGTTGTGGAGTATCCACACAGGAAGATTCATGGACAATCTCTTCTTGTAGGAAAAAGTGGTTCATATAAGAGTTAAAATAATCTCGAGCATTGTCGGTTCGAAATTTCTTTATGGAAGTTCCAAATTGAGTTGTTGTCATTTTACAAAAGCTTGGTAAGACTCTTTGGATAGCTGCTTTGTCTTTTAGCAAAAAAATCCATGTCATCTAAGTTCAATCATCGATAAATGAGATAAACCAACGTGCCCCAGAATAGGTAGGAATTTTGCAAGGACCCCATACATCAGAATGAATTAATGCAAATGGAATAGAATGGAGTTTATTGCTAATTGGGTAAGACACACGATATTGTTTGGATATAACACATACATCACAATGAAGAGTACTAGGATCTAAAGAAAGAAATAAAGTAGGAAACATAGATTTCAATAAAGAAAATGGTGGGTGACCCAACCGGTAGTGATGTAGCTAGATTTGGTGATAGCTGGCTGTAATTTGAGAGGAGCAAGCCATTGGTTGCTGGTTCTTTGCTGCTTTCCTTGTCAAGCAATACAACCCATTTGTTTTCCTAGCAGCCCTAATCCTCCTCCCGTTTTCATTTCCTGAAACTCACACACATTAGTAGAAAAAACAGCATGACAGTTTAGGTTTCTTGTGAGTTGAGAGATAGAGGAGGTTGGCTAATAATTGGGGCACATGAAGAACATGGTTAAGGGTTATGTTTGGGTTTAAATAAACACTGCCATGTCTGATTATAGGGACTGTTTTGCCATTAGCAATGCAGATTTGTTTCGTGGTCTTGAGGGGTTGATAGGTAGTAAACACATGGGAGTTAGGTGTCATATGGTTTGTAGCTCCGGAATCCAAGATTCAAGTATCATTCCTATCAGTGTTTGATGTTGGAAAAATTACAAAATAAACAAACTTACCTGAGGGCTTACCAAAAGGGTTTTGATGAGCCAAGGAGTAGTTGCCATCATTTTGTATGGTCTTCAAAAAAGATTTCAGTTTGTTGATTTCCTCACTGTTGAGAAGAGTGAGATCTGAACTAAAATTTTCTTCCAGCTTTTCCATAGTTCCATCCTCTTCTTGCCCCTTGTGTGATAGATAGGATTGAGTGCTAAGCCGAGTAGCTGTGCTTGGGAATCCTCCCATTTTGCTTAGGACTGCTTCCTTTCCGTGGAGCTTGAAGCAATTTACTTGGGTATGCCAAGGTTTCTTGCAATATGTACACCAAAGTCTCTCTCTATTGTTAGGCCGCTCTTGTGCCCCTGATTTTCCACCTCTTTGCCTTGATCCTTCTCCTTTGTTTGACATTAAAGTTGATCCATCAGTGAATGCCCCCTGCAGCATCACTACCCGCCTATTTTCCTCACTTCTTACCATTGCAAGTACCTCATTGAGTGAGGGCGATTTCTCTCGACCAAGAATTTGCACCCTTACTTGATCAAAAACTGAGTTAAGGCCAGCCAAAAATTCAACAATTCTATCTCTTTCCATGATCTTATCAAGGGTTGCAACATCAACACTACACACCATCTTAATTTTTTGGTATTGATCCAATTCTAATCACAAGCCATTCATGCTATTGCAGTACTCCGTAACAGTCATCCCCCCTTGTTTAGTACTACTTATCTTGGTTTTAACTTCATATATAACTAATGCATTTTGCACTTTAGAGTAGTTTGCTTAGCTACTTCCCAGATTTCCCTAGCAGTACTTAAAAATATATAATTCTACTTACATCAGGTTGCATGGCATTCCATAGCCACGACATAATAAGAGAATTCTCTATATTCGATACCTGGAAATTAGGATCAGTTGCTGTCGGAGGAAGAGAAGTAAGATGGCTGAGTTTTCCTCGACCTTTGAGGAAAGTTTGAACTAATTGCGCCCATTGGAGGTAGTTTTTACCATCCAATCAATGGGGTAGTAGCATTCCGGGAAGCTCACTTACTCCTGGCCCAAAATCGGTACCAGCACTCGAACTAACACCTGCTAAATAATTTTCAGTGGCTGCTACTCCACTGTTCCTGCTGGAATCTGAGTTTTCTGCCATTCCTTTGCTAGAGACAACTTGTAGCGATCAAGGTTGAAGATAGGGGCAGAAATTAAGGCCGAGTGGATGAACAAGGAAGCAGCGATCAAGGTTGAAGATAGGAGTGGCTGGAGGCAGCAGTTGCTGCTTCAGATCTGGTGGCAGTGGAAGAGAACGACGCGATTGTGGTGGAAACAGAGAGAAGAGAAGAAGGCGGCAGGAGACGCGACAGCACTGGGCGGCGTGCGGCGGCCGATCTGCTCACAGGAGGTAGATTTGGCGACAACGGTAAGGGAGGAGGTGCAGCAGATGCGGGAAAAGGGAAGACAGGGAAGAGGCTGCTATGGCTGGGCAGCTGAAAACCCAATTGGAGAGTGCAAACGGCGATGAAGGCCAGACAGGGTAAAAACAAAACCCTAGAGGCACTACTGAAGGTAGCAACGATGAAGGCTATAGAACCCTAGACAACTGACTTTGATACCGTGTGAAAGAACAAGAATTAATCTTTCATATATCAAAATTAATTAGTACAATCTTACTTATAACACACATACTCCTAATCCTTGAAGAATTCTAAGACTATTCAATCTCCTAACAATTCTCCTAATGTATAGGAGTTGATTACTCTCCTATAAATTAGGACTCCTATTAGATTACAACAACTCAAAACATTAATGAAATAAATCAACTGATAAATCTAACTGTCAACACTACTCAAAGTGCTATATGATACAACTGAAAATTCACTCACTGCACTCTAAAAGCTCACTCTGATACTACTCTGTTACCAGAGAATGAAACTCACATATATGGGAGAACACTCGATAGAAGAAAAAACACTTTATACTGATTTGGATAATTTTCTTTGTTGTGTGTGTGCATAAGCAAATCAATGACAAGTGTTTGAATAAACTTTCTTCATCTGATAGTTGCACAAACATAGCCACTACTCTTAATTTTGCTAACAAACTGATTGATGCATAATAACAAACACTTAAATATAATGACCACTACTTGACTTGATTATCCTTATCTAAAGAAATACTAACTGAATCAAGTGAACAGTTGAGATAATGACAGCACATGCTAAGGCTAAGTCAATGATATATGTCACTTAATTAGTCCCATTACTGAATTATTATCCAACACATATTTCCAAATTTCTTCTCTTTCCTGGTCTCTTTTTTTTCTTCTCCTGTTGATCTTTTCCTTTTACCTCTCGGTTGCACATTAATTTTCCTAGTTTTATTTTCTAGTTTTGGCTTTTTGAATTTTGACCATATTGCCATGACGTTGCATCATTCTGCCAAGGCTGAAGGGAATTCAATATCAAAATTTTAAGGACTGAAGCCTCTCTCTTTTTCCTTCTAAAATAGTTAAAGCTTTGTACAATATTGGGTGGTTTTCAGTTGTCAACAACAACAACAACAACAACATATCCAGCCGTTATCCCACTATGTGGGGTTGGCTATATGAATTCTAGACTTCTATGTGGGTTACATCCCAACAGATAGTTTGTCTAGAATTCATATTTGGATCCGACTAGGTTTTACGCTGGCTGTCGGCTACCTAACGCAACCCTCCTCCTTTATCCGGGCTTGGGACCGATAGTGGATAATATCCCTTGGCGGAGTAATGATGAAATGAAGTTTGAACACCATCTTCACATGGAGAAATTTCATGAGATGGTGGTGAATGAAGATAATTGATATAGTTGTGTTCCATAACTTAGTTGACATGGTGAAACCAACAAGTACAATATGGAAACACAACATTGGTTTTCAGTTGTCAAGTTTGAAATTTTTTATCAACTCTGTTTCCACATTTTGACCACTACTTGAATCAGTAACAAGATGACAAAGACCACTAATGCTTGGATATGTCAATGCACAGCATCTTATGTTCCTTTGTCTTCTCATGTGGAAGTATATAATAATTTCCCATATAACGTCTATTTCTTCTCTTTCATAATTTAAAAACATAATGGCTCATAATTGTCTAATACTAGCATTTTTTTTTTTTGTTATTCTTTCCTCTCTAATGCAGGTACCAAAAGCTAGTGTTGATTTTGCAATCAAAAGCTGGCCCCTTATTTTGGGCTGTTCAATTAGCAAGCTGAAGTTGATAGTAGAACAGTTTGGTGAATTTGGTGTCAGAAACAGGCAATTAGGTCAGATCATTGCTACTAGTCCTCAGATATTACTACGGAAACAGGAATTTCTTCTGGTCAGTGAATGACTTTTTTTTCTCTCCTATCTGTTACTATTATTGGGAAAATTTTCCTTATAATTTATGATTCATGATGGTATGCTGTTTATGTTTTTATTGACTCCCCTGTTATGAAGTTTTGCTGCTTTACGTAGTTAGCTGAAGGCATACTTCCTTATTTGTATTGGTAATCAAAGTCCAATTGTGCTCCTATGATAGTCAACAACTTAGGGAATTTCCATGATGAGAAAAAACCCATTATATTCTAAATGGTAGAATATTTGTAGAATATTTGTCACCGTTAGTCTTCTTTCTTTTCTTAGTTTACTTTTCGTTTGTGTCTTGGATGGGGATGTCAGGCATGTTTTTGAAGAAGAAGTTCCTCCACTGATTAAGGTGATGATGTTGTTCAAAAGATTGAGTCATGCCACAAAAAGTGCAGATATTACCTAAAGTCTTTTGCAAGCCTCTTGTTACTGAGATTGTGATATTGCCATTTCTCCTTACTACTACTCTTTTAAGGGTTTCTCCCAAATCAGCCAAGCTAAGAGGAAGTTTTTGCACATAAACTCTGAAGAGTTCAGGAGAAAGATTGAGAAGAAGAGAGTTGAAAATAAATGAATCCTGTATATTATTGCATCAGAAAAGAAAATAAAGAAAAAAGACTATTTATATACACCACTACACACACTAGACTCCCCCTCATGCAGGCACATACATATGATAAGAGCCTACCTTGTTACATATATAGTCAATCCTCAGTCCTCAAAGTGACTAAATAAACAAATCAGCTAACTGATCATTGGGACCAACAAAAATAGTACTGATCCCCCAAGAAAGCAGCTTCTCCCCCAGAAAATGAAAGTCCATCTCATTATGTTTATTCCTCTCTTGAAAGGCTCAATTGAATGCAATGTGAAGAGCTCTTTCACGAAGCAGCTCTTTGTCAGATTCTTGATCTGACAAGAGCATTCTCAATTACTTGAGAATGGTTGTCACGAGGGAAGTGGGGAATGTAAGGAGGAGAATTGAGAAATAGGGAGAGAGAGAGAGAGAGAGAACAAGAATTGAGGGGGAAGAGAATTGAGAGAGAATTGGCAAGGAAACTAATTTCCAAATTCATTCAACATGTCCAGCTTAGGCGCGGATCAGCATTATTTATACTGATCTGGGCTGAGTTTAGGCGCCAAAATGGTTGCCTCAACTTGCCCACATGCGCTTACAACCACTCTAACGGCATGCTGGAACATTCCTCTAGTTATGGCAAACACGGTCTTATTATTACAAGCAATAGCAGCCTAATTACAGGACTCTTAGCTAGCTACCGCGACACTTTTCACAGTAACCTGAAGTAGAACACCCCTATCTGAAGGACTGACTGCTCAGTCTACATCTGTGTAACAAAAAATCCACATGTGACCCCATTTCTCAAATAATAAACCTCTACCAGGAGAGCCCTTGACCACCATCTCTCTGAGACGGAGTATCAAATCAATCTCTGGACTGACTATCCACTGTAGGAGAGGGGGTGTGAGAGGCCAAGATAGATCTCACAAGAACTGGAGGATCAGAGAAGGTCCGAGTCCTGCGGAGTAATCAAGCAAATAGATCCTCCATGGTTGGTATTGCAGATCGACTCAATTTGAGTCTGAATGGCCTCCGTATCATCCAAAGCCTGCTAGAGTAAGAACAATAAACAACTTATCCCTCTGAGCCCCCTGATCAACGATGTCAGCAGTAAAGGAAAGCATGATGTTAAAGTCTGAATCTTCCCTAAATATGTGGCCATGTCTAATTCACCCTTATGGAGACTGAACGTGCTAATGATGGTATACAAAGGAATATGACTGAATAGTGTGCTAATGATGGTATACAAAGGAATAAGACTGAATAGTGTGCTAATGATGGTATACAAAGGAATAAGACTGAATAGTGTGCTAATGATGGTATACAAAGGAATAATATTGTTTGTATATAGCCACTGAGCATGGGACCATATATCAACACAACTCTCAATGCACTTGGAAAAGGGTAACCAAATCTGAATCAATGGACTGCCATAAAAGGGAAACTAATTGTGCATCTGCCTTCTCCCACTCTATCAACTTCTGGTATGTTGATTATACATTTAGTGAGATGATCACTCCTTGACCCCAGAACCACATTTTTACAGAAGCTGACCATGAGAAGTAATTTTTTCCATTCAATTTTTCAGTTGTGATCACTGGTGTACCAGAAAAAAAAAGGTATTGTAATTGCTGGAGTGGAGAAAGTAACCTTAAAACTTGACATGTCTTTAGGAGTGAACAGAATTCAGCAACAATCAGCAGCAATGAGCAACAGAACTCGAACACTCAGCATCTCAATGGGAACCTGAAGAAGAGGAAGAAGATTAAGATACTGTTGAATGTGAGATTTTGATTCTGACTTGAATCAGCAATAGAAGGGACAAAACTTGGATTCTGATTTGAGTTGCTAAAGTGGATGTTGAATCGTGGAAATCACAGCTGTAACGAAGATGATTGATGACTGAGAGAGAACTGCAGTTGCAAGACAATCACAATCAACATCCAGTTGTGAACTCCTATAGCCAAATCCGAACTCCAGTCACAAACCGTAATATCCAAATCCAGTTGCGAACTCCAATACCCGAATCCTAATTCGAGTCATAAACTCCAAATCTCAAACCCTAGTCATGATGCCAACTGCCTTGTGACCACCAATTATGATTGCGAACTGCTGCAAACTCCAGTTGCAACCTCCAAACGCGAAACCTAATCCCAAACTCAATCACAAAGTCGATTGTGATACCTACCATGCATGGCTCCGATACTGTGAAGAGTTCAGGAGAAAGAGCAAGGAGATAGGGAAAGAAATGAATTATTTATATTATCATATCAGAAGAGAAAACAAATGAAAAACACTATTTATATACACCCACTACACACACTAGTCTTAACAAACTCAGGCATTTACATCTGCTTTATTGTGTTCCAAGTGTTTGGATTGATATGTCTCTTTGTGTTCCAAGGGTTTGGGTTAATGTCTCTTTGTACGGTTACATCTTCTTTATTTTATTTCATGATCTTTCAAGTGATAATTTGCCATGTGAATTGTGAGCTTCTTAATTTCTTTTCTTACCTACATGATATTTAGGTGGTGACATTTTTAAAAGGTTTGGGGCTTGATGAGGAAAGCATTGGTAGGGTCCTTTGTCGCTGCCCTGAACTCTTTGCCACAAACATCGAGAAAAATCTGAGGAAGAAAATTGATTTCCTTACTGCTATAGGTGTCTCTAAGAGCCATCTTCCCCGGGTTATCAGGAAATATCCAGAGCTTTTTGTCTGCGATGTTAGCAGAACCATGCATCCTCGGTAATATACCCTCTGTTATCTCTTCTAGTATATACTAATTGGCGATCGCAGGGATTCTTTTGAAATCAAGTTACCATGCAATCATCAAAGGTATTTATCAAACGCTAGGTTAGGCATATAAAATTTTGCACCATGTTTAACTCAACAACTAATAGATAATCGCAATGAAAGTTATATTTGTGTGATTACCATGAGCCCTTGTTATGAGAGAAATTATTGGTCATCTTTACATCATACGTGGTCACAGGAGTCCATTTTGCTGATGTGATGTGTGATAAGTTAGGTCTTTTTATATTGGAGATAATTTTTTGCATGGTTATAAACGGTAATCTGCTGCTGGTGGTGGTTTTACGTGTGTTTCTTTTTTGCAGAATGAAGTACTTGATGAAGAGCGGGCTGTCGAAGAGGGATATTGCATTTATGATCGGCAGGTTCTCCCCGTTGCTAGGCTACAGTATAGAAGAAGTTTTGAGGCCCAAGTTAGAATTCCTGGTGAACATCATGGGGAAGCCAGTAAAAGATGTGGTGGAGTATCCAAGGTATTTTAGTTACTCTTTGGAGAGGAAGATCAAGCCCAGGTACTGGGTGCTTAAAGGTAGAAACATGGAATTTTGTAGCTTGAAGGATATGTTGGGTAAGAATGATGAGGAGTTTGCAGCCGAGTTTCTTCTCTAGGGTGGGGTGGGGTCATGTTATGTGTAGTGGAGGCGCATGGGGATGCTGTATGGTGAAGTTGACAAAATTAGAGACTGGAAGTGGGAAAGGACAGATGGAAGGAAGGAAGCTTCGTTCATTTGCTTTGCGCGCCAGCAAAGCACGTGATGATATAGTGATTTCCAGCTATGTGGCTTGGTTTAATGCATGCGCCTCCACCACCCTGCCAACACCCAACCAACCAACCAACCACCCACCCAAGCTGCCTGCCGTCCCCATTCCCTACACATTACAACCAAATCACCCAACTCTCCTCCCACCTTCTTTCCTATCTTTGTGAATGGAATAAAATGATGGCTATTGTGCTATTTAAAAATATATTACAGTAATTATAAATAAACTATATATATATATTTAAAATCTATCTTTAATTTCTAAAAAGAAAAAAAGCCAAAAAAAAAAAAAATTAGGAATAAAATATAAAAGATATAAGACTGGTGGTGGCCAGCTGAGAGAGCTGACGATGCACCTAGCCAACCTTAGCTCAGAGTGAATCCCATCTAGGACCCCATCTGGTTCAACATGTTTTAGATTGCTACGCAATAGTTTTGAACCCCAAATGATAAAAAAATAAATAGAACAAAATACATCCAAATATTGTCAGCCACTATCTACCAAGTCCGTGTTTCATTTTAATATTATCTCTATCTTACGATAATACGGATATTTTATTTAATTCCTTCATATAAGGCAGCATCCATGGCAATGCGTCACTTGCAAAAAGAAACACTACCGGAACCAGCTATGATAAATGAAATTGATATTTGCTTAAATTTGGAGGATGAATAACACAAAAATAGCTACGTTGATCCATGCAATCATGTTAGGAGAAAGATTTTTTTTTTTCTTAAATAAAAATTATTATAGGCCATCCAGACAGAGCTTAGAGAAAAATTTATATCAAATATTCATAGAGTTGGAAACGATGTGAATAATCAATTCATCATGTTTTAACTTTTATTTATACTTGAGAGGCTTTCTTTACTTACAAAAATGGTCTGTATGTGCCTAATAAGTAGTGAATGTTATGCAAACAAGACTCATTTGATACGTTACAAAATATAAAAGGGTTTCTATTTACAGTTTCATGCTTTACTGTTTATTACATGACTACTTTTAAAAACGATATATTTATATAAAAATAATACTTGTATCCAAGTCTTTTATAATAAAGAGGACTTCGTTTAAAAAAAATAATAATAATAAAATAAAAAGAGCTTCGCGGCCTATATGTACATGTGGGTTTTGCGAGCTGAACGTCGCTCCAGCATTGGAGGCAGAAGTGAAATTAGGGATAATCAGAGCGATCGCGGGAAGGTGAGCAATCGGAAGAACACTGTATAGAGAGAGGCAAGCAATGGGCGGAGGTAATGGCCAGAAGTCGAAGATGGCTCGTGCTAAGCACTTGGAGAAGATGAAGGCCTCCAAGGGTAAACTACTCTCTTTCTACTTCTTCACTCCTCTCATTCGCCTCTTCTTTTTTTATTTTGTGTCTTTTTCTGGTGATCAAAGTTCAAGTTAGGGCCTGAAAAGGTGAATTCCGGATCTGATCTCGTATGTGCAGGAAGTCAGCTTGAATCCAACAAGAAAGCTATGAATATCCAGGTAGATTAACGTTTTTGCTACCTACTTGGACTATTGAACCGATATACGTCACGACTATTGATCTATTTGGCTTGTTGTACTAGCTTGACTTGCTCCCTGGTTAGTCGTCGTTGAAGTCTATCATTATCCCTGTAGTTTGATTCTATTAACCTGATTTTCGTTTGCCAGTTGTACTATTTTTAATTATTTTGACATGATCTCATTTTAGGCTATTTGAAATTTTGAAGTTGATCTTAAAATGCATTATTGTTCTAATTTATTTTGGCCGATTCAAAAAAGAGGGGCATTCCTATCACTTCCCACCTTGCGATGGTTGAGGGAGGTTCGTGCCCTCTCCCTTGCTTTATTTTGCAAAAGGGCTATTTCTTCAACTAAAACCAGTGCCCTTCGGGTCACAAAAGACAACCTTACTGTTGCTACCAAGTCTTTCCTTTCTAACTCTTACTTGTCGATTTCATTTTTAGGCTTTGTGAAATTGGTGTTAGAACAAGAGTTCTCTTTTTATTAATTTTCTTTGACATGAGTCTTCTTTCCCCGTTGAGTAGTTAGGCTTTGTGGAATTGATTTAAAATATATTGGTTGTAGATCACTGATCCTACTAATGTTATTCAGATGTGTTGATTGTATTTCTAGGTTTTCTAATATGAATGCTATAGTCAATTAGTTCTACATCACTACTAGTTTTTTTTCCCTCTTGTACACAACCATTTCTACACAAAAATATATAAGTAATACCACCACTATTAATATTATTAAACTATTTTAATTGTGTTTCACATATCTTATCTATGAAAGTAAAAGAAGAAAAAAGACAAAATCCTATGAAAGATTTTGTTGTGCATTTCTTTAAAAGGCCTAGATGAGTTATAGAAATATACTTAATCTTAGTTGAAGGATACTAGTAAATTGGATATATCCCTTACATGATATCTAGGTAGGGAACTATTATTTCAAGCATGTTTGTCTCACTGACCACGCTAGGGAAATGGGCACGGTTTTTTATCACATGGCCTTCTAGGAGGGATGCTCTTACCAATTACACTCGCTCCTCCAAACTTTTAGCCTCCATGGTAAACTTCTTATCATCTTAGGATGTTTAGATGGAAGAATTTAATGAATGCGTTGTGAACAAGTTATGAGAAACAAAAAGGAAAGGCTCAATTCAGTAAAGGCAGTTTAATAATTAGACATGAGAAATCTTTTTTGTTGTAATGTACCAACTGGGAAGATTTGAGTTGTTTCCCTACTCGCCGAGGCCCATTTATAGAAATGAATCAGTGAAGTCAAGTGTCCAAATAACATAACAATGGCAGATGAATTGGACCGTTTCCATGGTCGTAATTCTTGTTTCTTGGACTGCTTCAGCTAGTTGTTGAGAAGAATTGGTGTGTTTACTGTTTCTGTGTCATTCTAAAAGCTGGATGTTTGCTGAGTGCGTGCAGTGCAAAGTATGCATGCAGACGTTCATTTGCACCACTTCGGAGGCGAAGTGCAAGGAACACGCTGAGGCCAAACACCCCAAAGCCGATCTCTACACGTGCTTCCCTCATCTTAAGGAATAATATGATGCCAACCTGCGCTGCGCCTAACTTCCTTTCTGTTCTCTCAATGTGATAAAAGCTGCTGCTGCTGCTGTTGTTGGGAATGTTAAATACTAGGGAGATAACACTTAGCCCCAACGTCAATGTGGGATGTGTCTATATAATATATATATATATATATATATATTGTCTGTCTTCTTTTGTGAACTTGTCGGTGATATATATGGGTGGTTGCTGAAATGGTCTGCACATTTTATAAACTTTGTTTGTAAAGGTGTTTGTTGGGGCCGTATCCAAATGGATCAATATTAAAGTGGATCAAAACGAGATTAAATTTTAAAAGATGTTGGGCCAAATACCAGCCTAGGTTAAAGGACTGGACTGGACTGTCCCCATCTTTTTTCTCGTTTTCTTTTTTATAAATTTTTAATCAAAAAATACAATACGTATTAGGAATAAGTAAAATTTAACAAGCTGTTATTTTGTACACCAAATCTGATATTTGCATATTTAATAAAATAGATATCAGTGGTAAAACAAAAAATCTCTTTTCAACTGTAAAATTAAAAGATATTTGAGCAATAATAGTATTGCAGAGTAATTAATTACAAATTAATTCACTAGCATGACAATATGTTCTTCCTCTACGAATAAATATTTTAATTAAATCATTTTTTGACCCAAATTAATTAGTCCTCTATAAATAGGTACTATAAAACGTGATATTGCGCCAGGTTTATTAAATGTATAAATTATTTTATATTAATTTTTTTAATTTAAAAATATAATTTAAATATGACTTTAAACTCATTTGAACAATATTAAAATTTATTAGGGCAATGCATAAATTTTTCAAAGTATATTGTTTATTCATTTAAAGCTCTTTAAATTATTTATAAATTCCAAAACTGATAAAACTTTAAATTAACCTCGAAGGATTCATAGGGTGGGTAGGTGTGAACTAGGCTTAAATAATTCATAAGTAGACTCAATTATTAAGTTTGTTAATTTCTAATTATTCAATTATGAATTTCTAGTGAATATCCCATCCCATCCCATCCAGTTCTTTGTTCAAACCAACCTAATTCCATCTCCCATTAAAGAAAAGCTAAAAAAATTTCTTGGATTGACAAGTCACCCACTTTCCCCCACTCAATTGAGAATTAACGATATTTGACAAAATTACATTAAAGCAACCCCACCCCCTAATCAGGCATAACTTCATCCACTAATAACTATAAAAAGTCTTTTAGAATCAATTATTAGAACCCACACAAAGGTCATATACCTATCTAACCAAACTTACAAACTATAAAAATAAATAAAATAAATAAATCTTATCACCATCACCATCACCCTTAAAAACCCATAACATATAAAGTGTGTCAAAAGATAAATAAAAAAAAAAAAAAAAGGGAGGATAACATTGGAGCCAGTCTAAATTAACAAATCTCATGACTTGATACATTTACATGTTTCTGGGAAAACTAGTTCACAGCTGATGCTGAATGCTTCCCTTCTTTTATCATCAGCAATCAGCATTAATCAGATTCTGTCTTAAACTAAATATGCACCAAACGCATACACTTTTGACACCATTATTGACTGTTGTAATCGATCTGCAGCTGAGCGCTCTGAGAATATATTTTTGCACATTTAGAAAAAAGTATTGACAATGGCACTGCACAAACATGTGGTCAGAATCAGGAACTAGTAAGTAAGATCGATCCATGGAAGCCAGCCAGCCAAGGGACGAAGTGGTGTTGCAACTTTATTAAAAATAACCCAATTGATGCATGAACGAACAGTGCAACACAACAAGTAAGAAGATGAAATGAACAGGAAGAATTAAGCAAATTAGTGTATTTCGATTTTTACAGGCCTACTATAATATACTTTGAGCCAAGCTGAGCCGACTGCCGAGCGTCACCAAAATTATTCAGCACCGGCACCTGCACCTGCACCTGCACCTGCCTTTTCGTACAGGCGATATATGAGTGATGTTCTTGACATCTGGGGTTCCCTTTCGAGGGCGGCAATCACGTCCTTAATTGAGATGAAGCGTGCAATTTTAGTTTGTGGCACCACATCTTGATTCCTTGTGAATGATTTTCTACTCCAACCTATCAAGAAAACATGGGTACTATCAATTACGCTAGCTTAGAATGACATCGCCGAATATAAACAATACACCAAAAGGCTTCATATGTCACTCAATTTGTTCAATAACATACATTCTAAATCTGCATGCCGCAGCATATATCAATAACATTAATGAGAGAAGCAAATTCTGGAGAATGGAGATCCACAGCCATCAAACATCAATTATCTTGAGCTAAGAAAAACATGCGATGCCATACACCACACAATGAATAAAACACTCAAAAAAACAAAAAACAAAAATGGCCAACTTAGGTGCAACAGTAATTTTTATCTGAAGGTGGCCGAGCAATGAAGTAACTTCCAACCTTCCACCATCGGAGTAATTCCCCACCCTTCCAAGCTCCTAAACAGGTAATTCTTCAGTAAGTCCCAAGCAGTTTCACAAGATTCCTTGTCAAGTTCCACATTGAAGTGTTTCTTCCCTTCAGGCTTCAGCTTTAATCTTGATTGGCTCCATAGGCCAACAGCCTAAGCTAGCCGCCTGGAGAAAGATTCTCTATGACGTGAGGTTTCTTCAGAAGAACAAAGCTCCTCCAAGTTCTTGTGATAACCTCCCAACCATTCGCCAACATTTTCCACACATGGATAAAGCCTTTCTTGGTTCTCAAACCAAGGGGATTCCCTTTCACTTTCCTGTCACGTGCTTAGGCTGCTATGCCTTTATTTTGTAGCTATGCTTTTATTTTGTAGAGGGAAAGTAGCTTACTGGAGGAATGTTCTAGTAATGCAAGTTGTAGTGATTCTAGAAAGATTTGGCAACCGTTTTTGGCAACAAATCTAAGCTGAGGCAGCATAAAAAGAATTGACCCAGCCATTTGAAATTCACGGAAATAATATTGAATCAGTTCATTTTCCTCCTCAATTCTCTCTCTCTCTCTCTCTCCCTCTTCTCTTTGATTTGCCCCCTCATTTCTCTAATTCTCACCCTTCCCTCTCAAATTCCTACTTAATTCTCTCTCAAATAGTAGAGAATTCCCCTATCAGATCTAGGATCTGACATCTTGGTATTAGAGCAAGTTATTGGTTGGAGATCTTGAAAAGATCAAACCATGGCTGACGGTACTAGAATGAGGCAGATGGAGACACAACTACAGCAAGTGACAACATCAATGGTTGAAATTCAAAACTGTGTGGAGACGATGGAGGAGAAGATTGGATCTGTGGTGGATCGAAAGTTGGAGGTGGTTGCGGAGAAGCTTCGAGGAGATATGCACAATCACATCAGGGAAGAGATGCGGGAGCAAGGCAATTTGCTATGCGATCAATTGCAGCAATTCATGCTTATGTTCTCCAGTCAACATTTAGTAAGAATTTCATCTAATTTCCCTCCTAAGGATCGGTTGGAACCAATTCTATCCAAAATTGGAACCAACAACTGGAATCTCGGATCATCGGAGTTCAAAGTAGATTCGACTACTATGGGAGAGAATGTGTTGGAAAGGAGTCAAGAGATCCCAACTCTTCCACACCATTTTGGTTTTTCAGTACCGAAACTTGAATTGCCTGTGTTCGAGGGACAAAAGCCTCGATGGTGGATAATGCATTATGAAAAATTGTTCGGGATCCACTAGGTGACAAACAATCAGAGGGTGGCCTTGACATCGGCCTACCTCAATGATGTTGGGGACATGTGGTTCCAGGGGTGGTCTAACCTTAGAGATACGTATAATTGGGATGATTTTACTAAAGGGCTGTGTGAGAGGTTTGGTGAAAGAGGCATGATAGACATAGTAGAGGAGTTCAATTGATTGAGACAGGAAGGAACGGTGCTGGAGTATCAAATGAAATTCGAGGAGTTGAAATCTTTGATGCTGAGCAAACACCCTTACATGATAGAGGAGTATTTTGTATCTAGTTTTGTGGGGGGTTTGAGTGATGAGCTGAGAACAGTCGTGAAGATGTTAAAACCAAAAACAGTGCAGGAGGCGACAGAAGGGGCCTCTTTGCAGGAGTTAACAATTGAGGCATTGATGAGGAAACAAAGGGGGCAGAGTAAGGGAGGAACTCAAGGCGTGATACAAAATGGTGGGAGGTTACAAGGGAGGGAACCCCTAAAGGCTGGAGCAGGGGTCAGATATCAAGTAGCCCCAACATCTACCCTAGCCTTACAGCCAAGAGACAAGCTCATAGAACAAAGGAGATAGGTGGGGTTGTGTTTTAAATGTGGTGATAAATACTCAGAGCATCAATGTAGGAAGCAGTTGCTGCTATTAGAAGGAGAAGAGGAGGAAGAAGAGGAAGGCCTGGCATTAGTGGATGAATTGGGGGAAGAGGACAATGGAGCGATATCATTATATGCCATCAAGGGGATGGCTAGTAGCAAAATAATTAAGGTGGAAGGGAAGGTACAAGAAAGCACCCTAATGGTTTTGATCGATAGTGAGAGTATCCACAGTTTCATTGATGAGAGGATTGCCAAGAAGATGAAGTGCCAATTGTCCAACACTCAGCCATATCAATGACTGTGGCTAACAGGAACAGGGTGATAAGCAAGTCTGCTTGCTTGAGATTTTGTTGGGAAATGCAGAAAGAACTTTTTGAAGCTAGTTTGGGACTCTTGAAACTTGGGGATGTCACATGGTACTAGGGGGTAGATTGGATGAAGGGAGTAAGTCCAATCAGTTTTGATTTTAATAAGATGGAAGTGTCCCTTGAAAAAGAGGGAAGAAGGGTGGTTCTCCCAGGGAATATAGAGATAGGGACTTGCAAATTGATCAAAAGAAAGAGGTCGCAGCTGCTATTTCAGAAGAAAATGTCCCAAGCGACACAACTATTCTCAATTGAAACCAAGAAGGAATGGGAAACCTATGGAGAATCAAAAGGGAATAACTCAACATCTAGCCATAGGCAACCTCAAGCTACATGGCAGGTACATGAACTGGCCCTACTTGATCTATTACTGGTTGAATATCAAGACCTTTTTCTAGAGCCTAAGTCCCTTCCACCCGAAAGACCATTAGACCACCCTATATACCCCTTTGACCAAATACTGAACTAGTCAATATAAGATCTTACAGATACCCTCCCAAACTTAAAACTAAGATTGAAAAACTAGTTAGGGACATGCTGTCCCAATCAATGATCAGGCCCAGTCGAAGCCTTTTGCTTCCGCTGTCTTTTTGGTTAGAAAGAAAGATGACACATGGCGTTTTTGTGTTGATTAGAGACAATTAAATGCCATTACCATCAAGGATTCCAACACCTATTATTGAAGAGCTGCTTGATGAACTCAAACATACCTCTATCTTCTCTAAATTAGACCTATGGTCAGACTACCACCAGATAAGAATGAACCCATTTGATATTCCAAAGATTGCTTTTAGAACACAACATGGCCATTATGAATTTACCGTTATGCCTTTTGACCTTACTAACACCCGTGTTACATTTCAAGCCCTTATGAACCATATTTTTGAACCCTACCTCAGGAAATTTGTGTTGGTCTATTTTGATGACATCTTAATATACAACTCCTCTTTCAACCAACACCTAGAGCATCTTAGGACTACTTTTGAGGTCCTGCGATTCAACCGGTTGTACCTCAAGAGGTCTAAGTGTGTCTTTGCACAAACTTAGATTGAGTACTTGGGACAAATTATATCCAAGGCGAGAGTTAACACTGATCCTAAGAAAATTGGAGCAATAACAACATGGCCAAAGCCCACTAACATCAGAGCACTAAGGGGTTCTTGGGGCTTACTGGGTACTACAAAAAATTTGTAAGGAATTATGGGCTGATTAGTAAAACATTAAAAGAACAGTTGAAAAAGGATAGATTTTGATGGGATCAGAGGGCAAAGGAGGCATTTGAGCAACTCAAGAAAGCCATGAGTCAGGTGCCAGTGCTTGGGCTGTCAGATTTCATCAAGCCTTTCACACTAGAGACTGATGCTAGTAATTTGGGAATAGGGGCAGTCTTATCTTAGAAGGGTAGACCCTTAGCTTTTCTTAGCCCCTAGCTCCAAGGCATTAAGGGCTCAACATTTATGACAAGGAGCTTTTGGCAGTACTAATGACTATAGATAAGTGGAGGCACTACTTAGAGGGAGGGCGGTTCATTATCAAAACCGACCATGAGAGCCTCAAATTCTATTTCAACAGAAGCTATACATTCACACCTACAGAAGAAGGGTATGGCTAAATTGATGGGATTAGACTATGTAATACAACTCAGAAGGGGAAAGAAAAATGTGGTTGTAGATGTCTTATCTCGCTGCCAAGAGGAGAGTATGATAGTTGCTATCACAACAATAGTCCCTGATTGGTTCTAAGAAGTGGCTGAGAGCTATCAAAAGGGGACATGGGCAAGGGAACCACTAGAGCAGATTAGCATTAATGGAGATAGCAGGCCGGGCTATGCTCTCCCCAATGGGTTAATAAGGTACAAAGGCAGGTTGATGATTGGGGAGTGTGAGGCACTAAAGAATCAAATTCTTCAGTCATTGCATGAACCCCCACTGGGGGGACACTCCAGTATATCAAACACATACCGAAAGGTTAAACAAATTTTCTATTGGCCGCAACTTAAAAAGTTTGTGATGGAATATGTGTTGGTTCACGAAGATATGACAAGGAAAAGATCTTTAGAAGTTTCCAAATTTGAAATAAGATATTTCCTAATTTAGACTTAGGAAACTTTCCTAAGTATGTTCATATGTATCTTTCCTTTTTTGTTTCCTTCCTTTATTGTAATTAGATTAGTTTCCTTATGTTGTATCTTCTTTCCTCTATAAGAAGATGTAACCGTGTACATTCAATATACGAGAAAGTTTCATTCTGATTTCCCTCAATATGTGATGAACTGTGATGTTTGTAAGAAGTGTAAGCATGAGACAGTGGCTCAACTGGGCCTACTGCAACCCTTAGCCATTCTAGAGAAGGCTTGGACTAATGTGACTATGGATTTCATTGAGGGGTTACCAAGGTTTGAGGGAAGAGACTGCATTTTGGTGGTGGCCGATCGATTTACAAAATTCAGTCACTTCCTTGGTTTATCCCATCCTTTTACAACTCAAGATGTTGCTAGAATTTTCTTAGACAATGTGGTGAAGTTGTATGGAGTTCCACAGTCCATTGTATCCAACAGAGATCAGGTACTTACTATGTTTTGGAAGGAATTGCTAAGGTCCATGGGCACTAAGCTACACATGTCCACTGCCTACAATCCAGAGATTGATGGGTAGTCTAAGAGGGTCAACCAGTGCCTAGAATCTTACATAAGATGCCTATGTTTTCTACAACCAAAGGGGTAGCTCAATGGTGATTATCTGTAGCTCAATGGTGGTATAATTCCTACCACCACAGCTTAATCAAAATGACCCCCTTTGAAGCCTTATAAGGGTACAAACCAGCCCTCCTACCGCCTGTGGGGGAACAAACTATAGTGACAGCTGTTTGGGCATACATGAAGCAAAGATAGGAAATCCTAACACTATTGAAGACAGAGTTGGCTAAGGCACAAAACAGGATGAAACAAATGACTAATAGGAGGCATAGTGAAAGGGAATTTACAGAAGGAGAGGAAGTGTATTTGAAGCTAAGCCACCCACACCTCAGAGCTCTGTCTTGATAACTAATGTCTAAGTTGAGTCTTAAGTTTTATGGACCATTTCCAATACTTGCACGGGTAGGACAAATGGCCTATCATTTGCAATTACTGAAGGGATCTCAAATACACTCGGTATTCCACATCTCCCTACTCAAGAAAGGAGTTGGAACACAAGTGTCTAGCCCATCCCTTCCTCCTAATCTCAAGGAAGAAGCAGAACCGGCCACCCTTATTGCCATCCTGGACAAAAGTATCATCTACAAGCAAGGAGCTCCTATCACTTAGGTGTTGGTCAAATGGTCCTCACTTCATTTGAACAACAACACTTGGGAATGCCTGTCAGACCTACTGAGGTAGTTTCCCAACTCGACTAGCTTGCTATACATTTCTTAAGGACAAGAAATAGCTAATGGAGGGGGAAGTTGTCACGTACTTAGGCTACTATGCCTTTATTTTGTAGCTATGCTTTTATTTTGTAGAGGGAAATTAGCATACTGGAGGAATGTTCCAATAATGCAAGTTGTACTGATTCTAGAAAGATTTGGCAATTGTTTTTGGCGCCAAATCCAAGCTAAGGCAGCATAAAAAGAATTGACCCAGCCATTTGAAACTCACGGAAATAATATTGAATCAGTCCATTTCCCTCCTCAATTCTCTCTCTCTCTCTCTCTCTGATTTTGCCCTCATTTTTCTAATTCTCACCCTTCCATCTCAAATTCCCGTCTAATTCTCTCTCAAATAGCAGAGGATTCCCTTATCAGATATAGGATCTGACATTTCCATACTCATCTCTTCCATTTTTGGAAGAGAGGATATTTAGAGTATTCCAAACTCGCAAAACCTCCAAAGAGGCAATGCATCATCTCACGCCCTTTCCCTCCTTAATCAGGGAGGAAAAACCTTGCTCTTCCCTGATTTCAAAAGATCTTCTATTATTCGTATAATCCTACATTAGTCTCTGATTTTGCAATCACCAAACTCTCAAGTCTTTAATATTCTGAATCCAAACACAACCAAACAACAATAAGCTAATTCATTAGAAACAAAGAAAGCATGGTGGATAAGAAGGACAAAGACGAGGATGAAAGGGACACCAGTGATACTATGGCATGCCCACCAAAATGATAGCATGACAGTGCAAAAGTTGTGGGGGAGAATCATTTAGATCATACTCAAAAAGGAAAAGTGAAGAAGTTGATAGTCAAGAGGAGATTTTTCATGCTATCATTGATTATTATACTCATCCCTACAATGGAGGATTAAGACCTATTCCTTCAAGTTTGACTTGTAAATCTACATGGGGAGTAAAAGAAAGGCGTCACACACGGAGATATTACTCCCTGATTTTCTTTCTTTTGCTTGCTGTAATTGCTTGCTTAATTCTGTTATTGCTTATTATGACTATTGTTTTAATTTCCAGTTGTAATAGTTTGTTATTAGAGAATATTCTAGAGGAGGCCCACGTGTAAGGGCTAGAATAGGACAAACCGGTTGTTATAACTGCTTAGGAGAAGGAGTCCTCTATGGCTGCATCCATGTTAAGAGGCCTATATATCATTCCTAGACCTTTTGGGTCCAAAAATGAGAATATCAATAGCAATCAGAATCTCTTCCTTACTCTCTTTCTCTATATTCTTTTGTTTCCCTCTGCTCTTTCTCTCTTCCTTCCTTTCTACCTCACTTCATTACTGCTGTTGTTGATTAATTCTAAGTTAACTAGCTAGCCCGAGTCACCAGCCGTGACAATTTGGTATTAGAGCGACGTTCTTGGTTGGAGTTAGTAGAGCATTCTTCCATGGCGGAAGGTAGCCGCATGAAAAGCTTCAAGTCGCAACTACAACAGTTCGGCTCGACGGTGACAGAATTTCAGTGTCACGTAGAGCAGTTGGAGAGAGGATCGGAGCGCAATCACGAGACGATCTTAGCATTGGATCGCAAGATGGAAAATTCGGTAGGAGAACTCGAGAGAAAGCTCGATGGGGCTCTGTCTCAAATGCGAGAGGATAATGTGCAAATGAGAGCAGAGTTGGGAGCCCAACTCCAACAGTTTATGGTTATGTTCACTCGCCAAACTGTAGTAAGATTGGCTCCCGAGTTTCCCCCTAGAGATAGAACATAACTGTTAATACCAGACAATAGGCGAGACAGAGTAGCAGGAAATGAGGGAGTTGGGATGGAACCCGAGGGTGATATAAGAAATGTGGTGGAAGGTGGACAAGAAGGACAAAATCGTCCACAACAACCGGGGTTCCCAACACCTCGGCAGGAGATTCCGGTGTTTGATAGGAATAATCCCCGGTGGTGGGTGAGAAAATGTAAGTGCATGTTCGATTGGAACAACGTACTTGAGGGAAGAAGGGTAGCCCTGGCTTCAGCCTACTTTGATGACCTGGTGGACGCATGGTACCAAGGGTGGATAAGGGTCAGGGATAACCCTACATGGGTGGAGTTTACTGATAGGCTATGCGAGAGGTATGGGGAAAAGAGTATGTCAGATGTTATCGAAGAATTCAATAAATTAAAACAAGTGGGAGAGGTGAATGCCTACTTGAGGAGGTTTGAAGAGCTGAGATCACTGATGATCAACAACGACCCCCACCTCTCGAAAGATTATTTTGTGTCAAGCTTCTTGAGCGGGCTCAGCGAGGACCTGAGGCCTATGGTTAAAATGATTCGGCTTAGAATAGTGGAGCAGGTGACAAAAAGTGCATGTCTACAAGAGATGGTGGTGGAGGCCTTGATGAGGAAGCAGAGGCAACAGCACCGAGTTGTCACTGGAAGCGCGTCCCATCAAGGAGAGAAGGTACATAACTGTGATTGGGGCAGAGGCGGTCAAGGTGTTAGAATTTCAGGGGGGCCTAGCTCTGGGGGAAAATACAATGATTCGAGGAGGTAGTCGGGGTTATGTTTTAGATGCGGGGATAAATACTATCTCGAGCATCAATGTAGGCAGCAGCTATTGTTACTAGAAGGGGATCCGAAAGAGAAATCAGAAGAAGATGAAAGGGAAGAGGATGATGAGGTCGGGGAAAGAGACACGGGTGAAATCTCACTACATGCGCTGAAAGGGGTGACCAATAACAAGATAATTAAAGTAGAAGGGAAGGTGAAGGATGACAGTTTGTTGATCTTAATTGATAGTGGAAGCACACATAGCTTCCTGGATGAAGGTTCTGCAAAAAGACTGAGGTGTTCCCTCAAAGAAACTCAACCCCTAAGTGTGATGGTGGTTAATGGGAGTAGGGTGATCAGTGAGTCAGTATGCCAGGGGTTTAATTGGGAGATGCAAGGTGAGAAGTTTGAAGTAGACCTGAGGTTGCTGCAATTAGGGGGCTGCGATGTGGTACTAGGGGTTGATTGGATGAAAGGAGTGAGCCCCATAAGCTTTGATTTCAATAGGATGGAGGTATCCTTTGACAAGGGAGGAAGAAGAATGACTCTCACGGGAGGGAGAGAGTTTGGGACTTGTAGGATGATAACAGTAAGAGGCTCCACCGGGTGTTTAGAAACAAGTGGAGCCAACTGACCCAGTTGTTTTCCATTACAGCAACAGAAGAAGGGGCTGACCAGAAGCTGTATGGAGAATTATACCTGACTGTCAGCAGCCGACGATGTGATCTTGACCAGGTGCACCTTCAGACCCCTATTGATGAATTGTTGTTAGAGTTTAAGGACTTATTTACTGAACCTGATACTCTACCCCCAACCCGAGCCTTGGACCATTCAATCAACCTCAAACCCAATACCGAACCCGTAAACATCAAATCATACCATTATTCTCCAGTCTAGAAAACAGAAATCGAGAAAATGGTAAAGGAGATGCTAAAACAATCCTTCATAAGGTCCAACCAGAGTCCCTTTGCTTCACTAGTTCTCCTTGTAAAAAAGAAAGATGGATCTTGGCGCTTTTGTGTGGATTACCGCCAATTAAATGCCTTAACTATCAAAGACAAGTATCCTATACCCTTGGTAGAAGACCTAATGGATGAGCTGCACAATGCCAAAATTTTTTCAAAGCTAGACCTTCGTTCAGGATACCACTAAATAAGAATGAATCCTAATGATGTCCATAAAACAACTTTTAGAACCCATCATGGACATTTCGAATTCTTAGTGATGCCATTTGGGCTCACCAATACACCGGCCACTTTTCAAGCCCTAATGAACCAAATCTTTAAACCCTATCTAAGGAAATTCATACTTGTATTTTTCGATGATATCCTTGTCTATAGCCCAACCCTGAACCAACATCTACAACACCTCAAAACCATCCTATAAGTCCTTAGATCTAACCAGCTCTTTATCAAAAGGTCTAAGTGTTTCTTTGGGCAAGATCAGGTTGAGTATTTGGGCCATTTGATATCAGAAGAAGGAGTTAGGATTGATCCCAAAAAGGTGGAAGCCATGTTAACTTGGCCACAACCCACAACAACAAGGGCTCTACGGTGGTTCCTTGGCCTTACCAAGTACTATCGTCGGTTTGTTAGAGGATATGGAGTGGTGAGTAAACCTCTAACCAACCTGGTAAAGAAAGACAATTGCAGTTGGGGCCAAGAGGCTGAAGATAGAGATGAGCAGAGTACCTGTTTTGGGGCTACCAGACTTTGCTAAACCTTTTGTATTGGAGACGGATGCCTGCGGGGTGGGCATTGGGGCTGTGTTGTCACAAGGAGGAAGCCCATTGGCATTTTTAAGCCAAGCATTAAGCCCAAAGCATCTGGGATAAAGTATATATGAAAAGGAGTTCTTGGCGGTGCTTATGGCAATGGAAAAATGGCGGCATTACTTAGAGAATGGAAAGTTTATAATCAAGACAGATCATGAAAGTTTAAAGTATTTGTTGCAACAAAAATTGCAGACACAACTGCAGAAAAAGGGGATGGAAAAATTAATGGGGTTAGATTACATAATTCAATATAGGAAGGGCAAGGAGAATGTAGCTGTTGATGCCCTTTCGAGGTGCCAAGAAGAAGGAAGCATGGCTGCGATCACTGCCGTAGTACCAGAATGGTACCAAGAAGTTGTCGATAGCTATGAACCAGATGAATAGGTAAAGAAGATACTGGAAAGACCGGCAATGGGAATTAAGGAGGTTGAAGGTTACACTTTACACGAAGGGTTGATCAGATTTAATGGTAGGATTTTTATTGGCGATAAGGGGGACCTCAAGAAGAAGATTATGCAGTCCTTACATGAATCCCCTTTGGGAGGACACTCGGGAGTTCAAAATACTTACCTTAGGGCAAAACAATTGTTTCAATGGCCCAAGCTAAAGGCTGACGTTAAGAAGTTCATCCTGATTTGCGACACATGCAAGAGATGCAAACATGAAAATGTGCCCTACCCTGGTCTTCTTCAACCCTTTCCTGTACCGGACCAATCTTGGACTAGCATCTCAATGGACTTTATTGAGGGGTTGCCTAAATTTGAAGGGAAGGATAGTGTGTTGGTTGTTGTGGACAGACTAACTAAATTTGCCCATTTCATAGAGCTGTCTCACCCTTTCAGTGCAAGAGGTAGCAAGGACCTTTATGGACAGGGTAGTGGCGCTGCATGGAGTCCCAAGTACTATCATTTCAGATCATGATAAGATCTTCACAAGTGAGTTCTGGCAAGGACTGATGAAGTCTATGGGGATCAAACTTAATATGTCTACAACATATCACCCGCAATCGGACGGGCAAATGAAGAGTCAATCAAAGCTTGGAAACCTACTTGCGGTGTGTGAGCATTCTACAACCCAAGAGCTGGCATCGGTGGTTAGCATTGGCCCAATGGTGGTATAACTCTAACTACCACACAGCCCTAAAAATGTCTCCTTTTGAGGCCCACTATGGTTACAAACCTCCCATCCTACCAGCCTTAGAAAGGCAGGCTACTGCAGCTGCTGTGGAAGAATACATGCAGCAAAGGAGGATGGTTTTGCAACAACTTAAGCAGGAATTGGCCTCAACCCAAAACAGGATGAAGCAATATGCTGACAAGAAGAGGAGTGAGAGGGAATTCGAACTGGGAGAGAAAGTGTATCTACGGTTGAAGTTTTCCCACCTGAAGGCCCTCACCCAAGGACCAGTGTCCAAACTGAGCCCCAAATATTTTGGTCCATACCCTATAGTGGCTCGAGTCGGGAAGGTGGCCTACCGACTACAACTCCCCCAGAGGACCCACATTCATCCGATCTTCCATGTCTCCTTATTGAAGAAATCAGTTGGGGCTGAACCGGTTAATCCAGCGTCGCCCACCAATCCAAAAGAGAAGGAGACTTTGAAGAAGCCTGAGGCCATTCTAGACAAAAGGGTTATCTACCGTCAAGGAGTACCCCTCATCCAAGTGCTGGTGAAGTGGCAACATGGAGAACAGGAAAGCAACACTTGGGAATACCTACCAAGTCTTCTCCAACAGTTTCCCATGGCTGCCAGTCTCTTTAGCACTTCTTGATGACAACAAATGATTTAAGGGGGAGGGAATTGTCACACACGGCGATATTACTCCCTGATTTTCTTTATTTTGCTTGCTTTAATTCTGTTATTGCTTATTATGACTATTGTTTTAATTTCGAGTTGTAATAGTTTGTTATTAGAGAATATTTTAGAGGAGACCCACGTGTAAGGGCTAGAATAGGACAAACCGGTTGTTATAACTGCTTAGGAGAAGGAATCCTCTATGGTTGCGTCCATGTTAAGAGGCCTATATATCCTTCCTAGACCCTTTGGGTCAAAAAATGAGAATATCAATAGTAATCAGAATCTCTTCCTTACTCTCTTTCTCTATATTCTTCTGTTTCCCTCTGCTCTTTCTCTCTTCCTTCCTTTCTACCTCACTTCATTACTGCTGCTGTTGATTAATTCTAAGTTAACTAGCCAGCCCGAGTCACCAGCCATGACAAAAGGCTTGAAATACATTCTTCTGAAGAAGAAGTTATAGAATCTTTGGGTTGTTTAAATGGGGATAAGACTCCAAGCCTAGGCAGATTTTCACAAAACTTTTTTGTAACAATTCTATGATAATCCAACTCAAAGTCTTAAATTCTATTTTAGGACAAACCTTTAATTATTAGACTTTTATTAACATGATGTAAATTAACATGTATCTTCCAGGTGAGTAGCTATGTAATATATCTTCTGCAAAATTATTCTCATGCATAATTTTTGTGAAGATTTTTGTAGAAAATTGTGTACAAGAAATAGAGACAGTTATGTAGTTAAGCAAATTATAAGGGCAGTTTTTCATTCATTATAAAATAATTTATTTTCTAATTGGTAATTTTTCTGTGTGTAATTGCCACCATATGAGCAATTACTCTTGTGTATAAATTTATCCAATCCGAATAATAAAGTGAAGAGTTTTTTAGTCCAAATCAACATGGTATTAGAGCAATGAGACGGAGAGTTCAAAGGGGGGGAGAGAGAGTGGCGAAGATGGTGAAGTTCTCTGCCATCGTCGGCCACTGCCCATCTCTTTCATCTCTGGTGATCTCCTTTAACTTGGTTCGGCATAATCGCAGCCCCAGCCACAACCGTTGTTGCCGTCATTACCCTTAACCGCAATCACAACTGTTGCCATTGAAGGGATAATTGACCATAGTCACAAAACTAGGTTGGAGAAAGTGAAGGGTCGTAGAACAGAGATCGATAAGAAAGACAAAAGGATTTGCAGCACAAAAACTGGATAGCCATCATAGTCATTGGAGAAGAATAAAAGACGCAACACAGAGCCCCACTCTAGCATCGAAGATGGTAGATGTTGGTCGCAGGTAGACTCACGGAGAAGGCTGACAATCACACCAAAGAAGGTCGATTCACCCGCCAGAAGGTCGTCATCATGTAGTCATTCAATGACAACACTCAAAATCGCCCCTACAGTCACTGCCTTGTTGCCGGCCTCGCCAAATATGCTAAGAAGGTGATTTGCACAGACTTAGCCAAGAAAACCTTAGAGATTTAAAAAAAAAATTGCCTGCCACAGTGAGTTAAACAACGGGTATGGCAAGTTATCTTTATTTTTCTGGAGGTTGTTGTTTTAGCCCAAGTGTAAAAAAGCATTACAAGGGTTATTGCTTCATCCCAAGTATAAAAAAAACATTGTACGGGTTATTGCTTTAGGCCAAGTGTAAAAAGTATTGTAAGGGTTATTGCTTGATCACGTGAAAAAGCATAGTGTGGTTATAATTGAGCTCGTCAAAAGCTACTATTGTAAAAAGAGGATAGTGCTTGCCTCTCATAAAAGGCACTTGATAGGAAATTTCATCCTCCACAAGGTGGCACAAGATAATGACACAAAGGAGAAGTATTCCAATCCTAAAGACACATCAAGTCGAAGTAAATTTCATCCTCCATGAGACGGCACAAGGAGTCTAAGATGCCGCAAAGGAGACGTATTTCGACATTAAGGACATAGCAGAGGTGTTGTCAAGTAAGATCTCTTAGTTACCCAATATCTTAGTTGTCTAACTAGATATTGGTAGCAACTCAACATGTTCAAAATGATCTAGAAAATTAGGCACTTCATAAAGAAAAATTGAAGATGGACAAGGATCTACCGAAAACTCAATTTGAAGATATGAAGATCCAAACTATGCTTCTTTATTATTTACAGTCCAGCTCGAGGGGGTGTGTAAAAAGTCGTGTACAAGAAATAAAGACAGTTAGGTAGTTAGGCAAATTATATGGACAATTTTTCATTCATTATTCAGTTATTTATTTTTTAAGATAATGTTTGTTAATCAAGATATAGACTCGAAAAGGTAAGTTATGGAAAGCATTCCAAACTTTTATCATTTTCAATGTGTTTATTAAGCTTATCTAGCGACTATTAGAAAAAAAAGTTACGTGACTTCTTATCTGGCATTTTCCAGATATGCTTATCTTGAACCTTACAAAAAAGAAAAAATGACGCATATGTTTTCCAGTGCATTCCAAAATATTAAACAAACAATTTGATAAAAATCTTAGAATGCTTCCAAAGGTTATCTTGACCACTCCATATCTTGATCCGGAAAACATTACAACCTTATCTTGATATAATCTTATTTTACTTATTTTAACAAACGCTACCTAAGTGGCAGTTTTTTCTGTGCAATTGCCACCATATGAGCAGTTATCATTTGTGTATAAATTTGTCCAATTCAAATAATAAAGTGAGGAGTTTTTCTGTCCAAAATCAACAATTTTTACCTTGTGATTTGAGTACAAATTTGTTCTATTACATATAAAGAAAATATTTTTCAATGAAGCTTTCGTTACTAGAAGAATTTTTCTAGAAATATATTTGGAAAAGGAAATTTTGCAAAAAATTTTGTGAAATGATTGAGAAAAAATGTTGTTTTGTCTTGTATCTTGTAAGCATAAAGGGACCATATTAGATGAAGTCCAGGAAAAGATACACAACCACTACAATAGCATTAAGGTGACTCTTAACAGCTAAAGATGCCACTCTAGGTTCTCAACAAACAGCAAGGATAGCTCCCCTAACTAGAGATACATATTAGCTGTTGTTGTGGTTAGAAGTCCAGAAAAACTAAATAATAAATCGTCTGTGCAATGGAGACAGGATGACTCCAGCAGCTAGAGGAATTATGGCCTCTTTGGCTGTGTTATGGGCTGGCAGAAAAGAGCTTTTTAAGTCAATAAAAAGTGTCTTTCTTATATATTTCTTGTGATTGTTAGCTCAAGGACACATGCCACTAAATTTATTTTTTTGCCAAGTTCAAAAAGGGCAGCAACACAAAGACTTCCCAAGGAGTCACCCATCCCATAGTTTTTTTTTTTTTTTTCTGCCAAGGCCCATCTCATGGATTTTGATGATAACAGATCCTTCAGGTGCTTAAATAAATTAAGTAGAAGAATTGAAGTTAGTATCAGTTTGAAGAAGAAATGATGGTAAGATTATGAAAATAAGACTCTAAATAGATGATGCTCAATAGTTTGAAAAACCTTCCAAAATCAACATTATCAAACCAAGGTTTTCACAAAAGACCATTGGAATATTGTGTATAAACTGACTTATAATTGGTCTCAAGTGACTGGGCTAAGGCTTCACAAAGTTATGTAACTAAAAGTGAAATTCTTTCATAAAATGCCTTAGTTCAGTTGACCACAAGCTCATGCAGTTGACTGAAACATGGCACAGCACCAAAACTTTAGTCTGATGAAGCAATTCAATCAACCAAAACCCAGAAGCTTTCTGTTACATACTAGGAGGGCACTTAAGTAAAATGTAACGATGCAATTGGAAGAGTAGTAGAAAATAAATAACAGAAGGTAGTTAGGCTATTTGTAATTAGCCTTTGGGCGGGAAAGACCACTTGTACGCAGGGAATGGGTATAAATTGAAACCCATCCCACAGCGAGAAGCATCCAGATATTGAATACACAATTCTCTACATTTCTCTCCAACTTTCTTTTCTCTCTCCCTCTCTCTCTTTCTCATCTTTATGATCTCTTTCTCAACCTGGCCGTTCTCATTTTCTGGGGAATTCTCTCGAATTTTTGGTTCTCGCTGTCAATTCGGAAGGATCTCTGAATTGATGATTGCTAGATCTTTGAGGATCTGAGACTTTTGGTATCAGAACAGTACTTGAGCCGCGGGAGTTTAGAGTAATCACCGATGGCCGAAGGAACAAGAATGAAGAGCTTGGAGACTTAGGTGCAACAGATTGGATCCACGATGAGCGATCTCTAGAATAGAGTGGATCAGTTGGAATTGGGGAGCAACCGGATTCATGAGGCTATTCTGGCGGTTGATTGGAAATTAGAGGCAGTGGTCATGCAGATCCGTGATAATTTGGGAGTCCAACTAAGGGAGCAAATGTAGACATTCGTAGTGATGTTTGCAAGGCAGAACCAGATGAACCTCCCGCCTGAGTTTCCCCTAAGGGAAATAGCGGATCCCATACTTCCCAGACGAATGGGACCGATAGCGCAAGAACAAGGAATGAATCAGAGGCCGCCAGAAACCTTTGAAGGTGACGACGAGAGTGCTAAATTGGGATGGAGAAGGCAACCAGAGACTCAGGCTAGTCATAACCAACCAAGTATCCCATGCCACGGTTGGAAATTCCACTATTCGACGGCCTTAGTCCTCGCTGGTGGACCAGAAGGTGTGAACGAGCGTTTGAATGGTATGGAGTGGACAAGAGGCAGAAGGTGACTGGGCGGCAACGTACCTTCATGACGCTGGTGACGCACGATACCAGGGGTGGTCCAAAGTCAGAGGAGAGTGTAGGTGGGAGGAATTCGTGAAGGAGTTGTGCGAGAGGTTTGGGGATTGAGGCCTATCTGATGTGGTAGAGTTCAATAAGCTTAAACAGGTAGGGTCGGTGATGGACTACTAACTACGGTTTGAGGAACTCAAGGCTTTAATGCTCAATCACAACCCATACCTGACGGAGGCTTACTTCGTCTCAAGCTTCCTAAGTGGCTTGAACAAGGAGTTAAGGCCAATGGTGAAGGTACTCCGCCCTAGAACTCTAAAACATGCGGTTGATAGGCCTAGGCTCCACGAGCAAACAGTGGAGGCACTGATGAGGAAATAGAGGATTGTGGCGAAGGGAGTTGCTCAAGGAAGCCTGCCCCCAGGGAGGAATTATGGTAAGGAGATGGGTAGAGGGTCACCGGGGGGAAGAATTTGGCACTACCAACACCATCTACCCAATATGGGAGGACCATAGAACAGAGGAGACATGCCAATCTATGTTTCAAGTGCGGGGAAAAGTATTTTCCTGGTCACCAATGTCGGAAGCAACTCCTACTGCTGGAAGGAGAAGAGGAGGAGTTAGTAGAGGAAGAAGAGGTACAACCCCTCCAGCAAGGAGAAGAGGAAGAGGGCAGAGGAGAGATATCCTTGCATGCCCTGAAGAGCTTAACTAACAGTAAGATCATCAAGGTTGAAGGGAATGTGGATGACAGTAAGCTAATGATCCTTAATGACAGTGGGAGCACCCACAGTTTTTTGGACGAGGGAACAACCCGAAGATTGAAATGTCCCCTGATTACAACACAACCACTGTCAGTGACTGTAGCGAATGGAAGCAAAGTCATAAGCAAATCAGCATGTGTTGGGTTTTACTAGGAGATGCAAGAAGAAGGGTTTGAGGCTGATTTGAGACTTTTAAAATTCGGAGGGTGCAACATGGTGTTAGGCGTGGATTGGATGAAGCAAGTTAGCCCAATTTGCTTTGATTTTAACAAGATAGAGGTGAAGTTTGAGAAAGAAGTTAAGCCAATGACCTTAGCCAGGAGTAAGGAATGGGCAACCTACAAGATGATAACAAGGAAAAGACTGCAAAAAAATGCTTAAACAAAAGTTGAATCAGGTGGCCCAATTGTTTTCAGTACAGGCTATGGAAAAGGGGGACAATGAATTGGAGGAGGAGGGAGAATTCATGCTAACGGTTAGCACAACTCCTCAAGCTAACTTTGAGGTACATCAAACTGACCTCCTTAATATGCTACTTATTGAGTTTGAAAATCTGTTTGTAGAACTAGTAGCCCTACCCCCAACTAGACCTATTGACCACATGATCCACCTTAAACCCAACATCGACCCAATTAACGTTCGTGCCTATAGATACACCCCTAACCAGAAAACCATTATAGAGAATCTAGTTAGAGAGATTCTTCAAAAATCTCTTATTAGACCTAGCCATAGCCTCTTTGCTTCCCCTGCGTCACTAGTAAAAAAAAAAAAAAAAAAGGAACATGGCAATTTTGCATCGACTACCACCAACTAAATGAAGCCACCATCAAAGACAAATTTCCAATCTCCCTTATTAAGGATTTATTAGACGAATTAAGCCATGCCACAATTTTCACTAAACTCGACCTAAGATCCGGTTATCATCAAATTCGGATGAATCCCCTTGATATACCTAAAACTATTTTCTGCACTCATCAAGGCCACTATGAATTTCTTGTAATGCCCTTTGGCCTAACCAACGCCCTTACCACCTTCCAATCTCTCATGAACCAAATTTTTGAACCCCACCTTCGAGATTTCATACTCATATTCTTTGATGACATTTTAGTGTATAGCCCCACCTTTGACCTTCACTTAAAATACCTAAGGACTGCATTCGAGATTTTAAAACTCAATAAGGTGTATATCAAGAGGTCAAAATGTGCCCTTGCACAAACTCAAGTAAAATATTTGGGCTATATAATATCTGGATAGGGAGTGAGCACCGACCCCAACAAGGTGACAGCCATGATCGGTTGGCCAAGACCTACATCACTTAAGGCCTTGAGGGGATTCCTAGGGCTAGCGGGCTACTACAGAAGGTTTGTGAAAGGATATGGGACCATTAGTAAACCACTAACGGATTTCCTAAAAAAAGACAGTTTTGTATGGGGTCCAAAGGCACATAATGCTTTTGAGTTGTTGAAGAAAAAAATGAGTGAAGCCCCAGTGTTAGGTCTGCCGGATTTTGATAAGACTTTTGTAGTCGAAACAAATGCTAGTGGGGTGGGAAAAGGGGTTGTCCTGATACAGGAAGGAAGGCCCCTTGCCTTTATAAGTCAAGCCTTGGCTCCAAGGCATGTAGGCCTAGGTATCTATGAAAAAGAATTGCTGGCAGTGATATTTACAGTGGATAAATGGCGGCATTACTTGGAGGGTAGAAGATTCATTATAAAAACCAACCACGAGAGCCTAAAATTCTTGCTGCAATAGAAGCTCCACACCCATTTATAGAAGAAATGGATGGCCAAGCTTATGGGCTTGGACTATGTAATTCAGTACAAAAAGGATAAGGAGAATGTGGCAGTAGATGCCCTATCTAGATGTATGGAGGAAGGGATGGTAGCCTCTATTACAATTGTAATACCCACTTGGTGCCAGGAAATAGCAAAGAGTTATAAAGAAGATGAACAAGTAAAAAGTCTCTGGGAGAAACTGATTATAGATCCTGGGAGTAAACAAGGGTACACCTATGAAAATAGGGTGATCAGGTGTAAAGGAAGACTTGTGATAGGGGGCAATGAAGAATTGAAGAGAAAAATTCTCTAGGCTCTACATGAATCCCCAATGGGGGGACATTCGGGCGTCCAAAACACCTATCATAAGGTGAAACAACTGTTTTATTAGCCAAAGCTCAAGGAAGAAGTGATGCAGTATGTGCTAGCTTGTAAAGTGTGTAAAAGGTGCAAACACAAGATAGTAGCTTACCTAGGGCTACTGCAACCACTCCCCATCCCAAGCCAGGCATGGGAGAGTATGTCGATGGATTTTGTAGAGGGTTTACCGAAGTCAGAAGGGAAGAACTGCATCCTTGTTGTGGTAGACCAATTCACGAAGTTTCGCCACTTCTTAAGTCTCACTCACCCCTACACTGCCCAGGAAGTGGCCCAGCTTTTGCTAGATCAAGTGGTTAAGATGCAATGGCATCCCTAAAACGATTGTCTCGGACAGGGACAAAATATTCACCAGCCTTATGTGGAAGGTCTTGTGGAAAGCCTTGGGGTCTAAGTGGAACCTCTCCACTGCCTATCATCCTCAAACAGATGGGCAAACGGAAAAGGTCAACCAATGCTTGGAAACCTACCTTTGTTGTCTGTGTTTTGAGAACCCAAACAGTTGGCACAAATGTCTCTCAATAGCACAATGGTGGTATAATTCCAACCACCACAGTGCTATCAAGAGGTCCCCTTTCAAGGCTCTCTTTGTCTACAAGCCACCACTGCTACCATCCCTCCCAGGACCCACAAGCGTAGCAACAGTAGACGAGCACTTACAACAGTGACAACAGGTCCTACAACAGCTCAAGAAACACCTAGCTATGGTTCAGAATCGTATGAAACAATTGGCAGATAAGGGAAGAAGTGAGAGAGAATTTGAGGCAGGGGAGGAAGTGTACTTGAAGTTGAGAGGTCCTCACCTAAGATCCCTGACTACAAGCCCCATTTCTAAACTAAGCCTGAGATACTTCAGTCCCTTCACAAGTGTGGCCAAGATTGGCAAGGTGGCCTATAAACTGTAGCTACCGGAGGAAACACAGATACATCTTGTCTTCCATGTGTCTTTGTTAAACAAAGCAGTGGCAGAGCAATAGGTGAGTTCCCAACTACCTTTAAAAGTGCAGAAAGCCCATGGTACTCCAAAACCAGCAGCAATAGTGGATAGGCAAGTGATCTACCGCCACGATGCACCCATTGTGCAAGTGTTAGTAAGGTAGTCCAACAGACATGGGGATGATAGCACCTGGGAGTACTTACCAGATTTGCTTAACCAGTTTCCGCAAACAACCAGCTTGCTGACCATTTCTTAAGGACAAGAAATGCCTCAAGAAGGGGGGAGGGGGGTATTGTTACATACTAGGAGGGCACTTAAGTAAAATGTTGAAAGATAAAGATGCAACAACCAATCCTAAAGGATTGAGAAGATGATCCGTGGATGAGATGAGAGGAATAAGAGGAGGATAACTCTCCCAAGTTATACTCATGCTGATCATATATATTAGTTAGAATATTTTATCTTGTTATCTTGTGCTAAAGTTTAGGAGTTTATCTAGTAGCTAAATTTTAGGAGATAAGTTTGAAAAGTTTTGCTGAAATTATGCTCAATTAAGGCTGATCTCTAGGATTAGTGTTTTATGTAAATATGATGTAAATATAGAAAGACAATAATGTAAATTAGGATGGTAGGATGCTGTCATTTATTTCTTTCCTTCTTTGCTAATAATCATCTCCTTAAAAGGGGATATTGTACACATTCTTATTTATTCAATCAAGACATTGTCTTTGATAATTTCTAAGTTGGTATCAGAGCAGGATTACATCACAGCCTTACACTGTGAAAAACCCTATGCAGCTTTTTAATCACAACCTTCCATTTCTTGTGAAACCCTCGCTGCCTCTTTCTTCATCAGATCCGATACCCATCAGCATACGGCCATCCCTAGCCGACGTCATCGGCCATCACCAACCGTTGCTGCTATCAGCCACCTTAGTTGCCACCGACCTCAGGTCTGATACCCATCAACGCGACCGGTTCTGAAGCCACAGCCACTGGTCACACATAACCAGTGGTCGCGCTTAGCCATCGGGTTTACACAGCCACTAGTCGTGCATAGCCATCGGTCCTCCATAACCAGTGGTCGCGCATAGCCATCGGTCTTCCATAGCCAGAGGTCGCGGCTGCTTCAGAGCTTATCAACACGACTGAGTCTCACGACTTTGACTGCTGCTGCATCCTCCCAGGTTTCTTCTGCTTCTAACGAGTTTAGTTATGTCAGAAATTACATCTGAATCCATCCCAACTCCTGCTTCCATCCAGACCAGAATTCCAGCAACAAATTCTGTTCAAATCACCACCATTCGTTTAAATGGTGATAATTTTCTTCGCTGGTCTCAATCTGTCCGGATGTATATTCGCGGGCAAGGGAAAATTGGCTACATCACAGGAGAGAAAAAAGAACCTGCAGCAGCTGATCCATTGCACCCTATTTGGGATGCTGAAAACTCCATGGTAATAACATGGCTGGTCAATTCCATGGATGAAGATATCGGTTCCAATTATATGTGTTATCCTACTGCAAAGGAGTTGTGGGATAATGTAAATCAAATGTACTCAGACCTGGGGAACCAATCTCAGATTTTTGAATTGACTCTGAAACTGGGCGAAGTCCGACAAGGAGATGATTCTGTCACTAAGTACTTTCACTCCTTGAAGCGATTGTGGCAAGATCTTGATCTCTTCAACACATATGAGTGGAAATCTACGGATGATTGCAACCACCACAAAAAAACTGGTTGAAGATAGTCGTATTTACAAGTTTCTTGCTGGTCTCAATATCGACTTTGATGAAGTGCGTGGGAGGATCATTGGCCGATCTCCCCTTCCCCCTATTGGTGATGTCTTTGCTGAAGTTAGAAGAGAAGAAAGTCGAAGGAGTGTCATGCTAGGCAAAAAGACTGCTGGTGAGTCCCTTGAAAATTCTGCCCTAATTACTGCCTACAAGGCTGAAAATTATCAACGTCGGAGCGATGAGCGACCTCGAGTCTGGTGTGACCATTGCAACAAGCCACACCATACTCGTGAGACTTGTTGGAAACTTCATGGAAAACCGACTAATTGGAAGAGCAGTAAGCACGGAGAAAAGAGCCATCGTGGGGCCCCTACTGCCAATGCGGTTGATACTGGTCCCTTCAACAAAGAACAAATTGATCAACTCTTGCAGCTGTTAAAATCCAATTCCTCATCTGGTATTCCTAGTGTTTCCTTGGCACACACAGGTAGAAAACCTAATGCCCTTTCTTGTCTTCATTTCTCTCCATGGGTTATAGATTCCGAAGCCTCCGATCATATGACTAGTTCTTCTCATTTTTTTCATACCTATTCTCCTTGCTCTGGCAATGAAAAAATCAGAATCGCTGATGGTAGTTTTTCCCCCATTGCAGGCAAGGGGCTTATTAAACTGACTGAGACTATTAATCTCACTTCTGTCCTTCATGTTCCTAACTTAGCCTGCAATCTTTTCTCTGTTAGTAAATTGTGCAAAGATTCTAATTGTTGTGTTACTTTCTTTGACTCTCATTGTGAATTTCAGGACCAGACCTTGGGGACGATGATTGGGCATGCTAGGATGATTGAAGGTCTTTACTACTTTGATGATATCTCTGTTGGTAATAAAAAAGCTCAGGGCTTTAGTAGTACTAGTTCAATTCCTGTTCTAGACACAATTATGCTATGGCATCTTAGACTTGGTCATCCTAGTTTTACCTATTTGAAACATTTATTTCCTGATTTGTTTAAAGGAATAGATTCTTCATTTTTTCAATGTGACAGTTGCATCTTGGCAAAAAATCATCGTTCTACATACTTACCAAGACCTTACCAAGCATCCAAACCTTTTTATATCATTCATAGTGATGTTTAGGGTCCATCTAAAATTTCTACGCTTTCTGGAAAACGTTGGTATGTTACCTTTATTGATGATCATACACGCTTGTGTTGGATTTATTTGATGAAAAAAAAATCTGACGTGGAATACTTATTCAAAAATTTTTACACTATGATTGAAAATCAGTTTCAAACCAAAATTGGTATTTTACACACTGACAATGGCACCGAGTATTTTAACGAACACTTGGGGGATTTTTTGAAAACAAAAGGTATTCACCACACCTCTACTTGTCGGAATACTCCTCAACAAAATGGCATTGCTGAACGTAAGAATAGACATTTACTTGAAGTCGCACGTGCCATAATGTTTTCTTTGCATATTCCAAAATATTTATGGGGTGAAGCTGTTTTGACGGCGTCCTATTTGATAAACAGGATGCCTACTAAAGTATTAAAGTACAAAACACCTCTTGAGTGCTTGAAAGAAGTTTTTCCCAACACCCGGTTATATTCGGATCTTCCTATCAAAGTTTTTGGATGTACTGTGTATGTTCATATACCTCATCAATTTCGTTCCAAACTTGACCCTAGGGCTGTCAAATGTGTTTTTTTGGGTTATGCCTCACATCAAAAAGGCTATAAGTGTTATGATCCTCACACAAAAAAATTCTTTATTAGTATGGATGTTTCGTTTTTTGAAAAACAGCCCTATTTTACCCAAAATTCTCTTCAGGGGGAGAAACATGGCGTTGGAGATATTTTTTGGGATGTCTCTATCTCTCTTCCAAACGCAATTTGTCCTACTCAAGAACCACATGGTTCTAATAATGGTCACTTAGGAGATTCTGGTTCTAGTTCTTTGGTGCCCAATGAAAAGATTTCTAGTGCAGGGGGAGAAGTACTACAGACTGATCATCATAATCTAAATTCTGAGCTTCAGGTTTATACTAGACAGAGATTTCATCAAAGGAACAAAGACCTGAATATCAACTCTGCACAAAATCAAAACCCGAGCAATGGCACTGTAAGTTCAAGAAATTCCATTTCAACTTCTAATTCACTTCCGTCAACTGTACCCAATAGTTCCCTAGTTGATTCTCTACCTACTATTCCTAATCTTGATGTTCCTATAGCCATTAGGAAAAGTGTCAGAAGTTGCACTAAACATCCTATTGCTAAATATCTCTCTTACCATAGACTATCAAAAAATCATAAAGCTTTCACATCTAGGATTTCACACTTGTTTGTTCCAAGGAATATACAGGAAGCTTTGGATGATCCGAATTGGAAATTAGCAGTCATAGAGGAGATGAATGCTCTAAGGAGAAGTGGCACTTGGGAGATGGTTTATTTGCCCAAAGGCAAGAAAATAGTAGGGTGTAAATGGGTGTTTACAATAAAGTGTAAGGCTGATGGGAGTGTTGATAGGTATAAAGCCAGACTTGTGACTAAGGGCTTCACCCAGACTTATGGAATTGACTACCAGGAGACATTTGCTTCTGTTGCTAAAATAAACTCTATCAGAATCCTATTGTCTCTTGCAGTAAATTCAGATTGGCCTCTACACCAGCTTGATGTCAAAAATGCATTTCTTAATGGTGATCTTAAAGAGGAGGTCTTCATGAGTTTGCCTTCGGGATTCGAAAAGAAACTTGGGAGTGACAAAGTATGTAGGCTAAAGAAATCCTTGTACGGTCTTAAACAGTCACCAAGAGCATGGTTTGAACGCTTTGGAAAGGCAGTTACCAGTTATGGCTTCCTTCAAAGTCAGGCAGATCACACTATATTTTATAAACACTCAAAAGATGGTAAAGTTGCAATTTTGATTGTTTATGTTGATGACATTATTTTAACTGGTGATGATGAGACAGAGTTAGCAGCCCTTAAGCAGAAACTTGCGAAGGAGTTCCAGATTAAGGACCTGGGAATTTTAAAATACTTTATTGGAATGGAGTTTGCAAGATCCAAAGAAGGTATTTTTGTTAATCAGAGAAAATATGTTCTCGATCTTCTTGGAGAAACAGGTTTACTCGGTTGCAGGATGTCAGAGACTCCCATTGAGCCTAATGTGAAACTACAGGCTGCTAAAGCTAACGAAGTGAAGGACAGAGAACAATATCAGAGACTTGTGGGCAGGTTAATCTACTTGTCTCATACGAGGCCTGATATTGCTTTTGCAGTTAGTATGGCAAGTCAGTTTATGCACTCACCAGGGCCAGAGCATTTCGAGGTGGTCTACAGAATCCTAAGATATCTAAAAGGGACACCTGGCAAAGGGTTACTGTTCAAGAAACATGGTCACCTACAAGTTGAGATCTACACTGATGCAAATTGGGCAGGAAGTGTTGATGATAGGAGATCTACTTCGGGCTACTGTTCTTTTGTTGGGGGTAATCTAGTCACCTGGCGAAGCAAAAAACAAAATGTTGTGGCTAGAAGTAGTGCAGAAGCAGAGTTTAGAGCTGTTGCCCATGGAATTTGTGAGGGAATGTGGATCAAACGAATACTTGAAGAACTGAAGTTTTCTCATTCAGTACCTATAAAGGTCTACTGTGACAACAAGGCTGCCATCTCTATAGCTCATAACCCAGTGTTGCATGATCGTACAAAACATATAGAGGTGGACAAACATTTCATCAAGGAGAAGATCGATGGTGGGATAATATGCATGCCATACCTTTCAACAACCGAACAAATTGCTGATGTTCTAACTAAGGGTCTTCACAAGAAGCAGTTTGATAAACTTATTGGCAAGCTGGCTATGAAAGATATCTACAAACCAGCTTGAGGGGGAGTGCTGAAATTATGCTCAATTAAGGCTGATCTCTAGATCAGTGTTTTATGTAAATATGATGTAAATATAGAAAGACAATAATGTAAATTAGGATGGTAGGATGCTGTCATTTATTTCTTTCCTTCTTTGCTAATAATCATCTCCTTAAAAAGGGATTTTGTACACATTCTTATTTATTCAATCAAGACATTGTCTTTGATAATTTCTAAGTAGTTTGTATCAAACTAGGAGTCTTGTATATTTAATTCTAAACCTCTAATGGAAAAGTTGAGAACGATAGTATTGATTAATCTATCGGATTTCTTCATGGTATCAGAGCCAGGTTTTGAGTTTCTGTGGTTAACAATTATTTAGAGTTCTAATTGTAAAAGAACTCTCTAACTTGCGCCATGGCTGATGATCAAACAGCCAGTATGGGGACTTCTATTCCTCTTCCAACAAAGAGTAGTCCAGTCCCTGCAACCTCGTCACATTCTTCCGCAGCCTTCGATGGATCTTCCCTCCAGATTACTTTAAATAAGCTGAATGGAACCAACTTTTGAGAGCGGTCCCAATCAGTTATGCTTGTGATTAAAGGAAAAGGGAAGGTAGGCTATCTAATCGGAGAAATCATAAAGCCTAGCCAAGATTCAACAGCCTATGGAGTATGGGAAGCTGAGAATGCCATTGTCATGGCATGGCTAGTGAACTCAATGGAGCCAAAGGTAAGAAGAACTTACCTCTTTTACAAAACAACAAGCGAGATTTGGAATGTTGTTCGAGAGATCTATTTAGATCTTGAAAAAACCGCCCAAAGCTTCCAAGTTCGATCCACCATTCGATCAACAAAGCAAGGTAACAACACGGTAACTGAGTATTACAATACCTTGACTGAATTATGGCAAGAGGTTGATCTTTTCCATGAGATCACATGGGAATGCTCGGCTGATGGAAGGAAGTATAATAAGATGGTGGAGAAAGAGAGAATATTTGACTTCTTACATGGTCTAAATTCAGATTTAGATGAGGTAAGAGGACGATTGTTTGGAACTAAGCCCTTTCCCTCTATGAGAGAAGTATTTGCCGAAGTAAGAAGGGAGGAGAGTAGGAAGAAAGTGATGCTCCCTAATGGTTCAACAAACGAAGGAATGTTACAAAATTCTTCCTTAAACATATCCCGTGGCTGGTCATCTATTACGGCTAAAGGAGAGATGCAACGAGATAGACAATAGTGTGACCATTGTAACAAGCCCTATCATACTAGGGACACCTACTAAAAGCTGCACGGGAAACCAGCCAATTGGAAACCAAGAAACCAGCGAAAAGGTGTGCAATCCGCTTATGTGGTGGAATTTGAAAAAGGGAATTTAGCACTAGCACCAATCTCTTTCACCCCAGATCAACTAGAAGCCCTCCAGCAGTTGCTAAATCAGCAATTACTGAATCAAACCAAGATGCAGAAGACAACCGAAAATATGGACAACAACAGCAACCAAGTGGTATCCTTAACTAAACAAGGTAAGATCAGTCATTCTTTGTTCTCCAAAAGGCTGACCATAGGTGTTTGGATTATAGATACCAGTGCATCAGATCACATGACAGGTGATCTTGAAATTCTATCCAATTTTAAATCATGTGATCAGAATATTACTGTATTTATGACTGATGGAACTAATACTTTAGTCCAAGAAAGGGGCATAGCTTATGTAGCAAGGCTAAGATTAGAGTCAATTCTTTATGTGCCAAATTTGAGATGTAACTTGCTGTCAGTAAGCAAGATTACTCAAGATAAGGACTATTTAGTGATATTCTCTTTTTCTCATTGTGTTTTTTAGGACAAATCTTCGGGGATGACGACTGGCAAAACTGAAGACAAGGGATGTTTATATCAAACCGTCAATCTTGATTACCAAAAAGAGTGTAGGTCATTTGCTCAATCCTCTTTAGCTGCAGTTTCAGATTCTGATTTAATGTTATGGCATCAAAGATTAGGACACCCTAGCTTCGAGTATCTTAAGATTCTTGTACCCTTCAATTTCTATCAATAAAATTCGGGATTTCTACTGTGAACATTGCATTCTTGCAAAACAAACTAAGAGCACTCATCCAAAACATTCCTACAAACCGTCTCAACCATTTCATTTAATCCACAGTGACATTTGGGGACCAGCCAGACTTTCAAATCTAACAAACACTTGGTGGTTCATCACCTTTATTGATGATCACACACGAGTTTGCTGGGTCTTCCTCATGAAAGATAAATCTGAAACCTATATGGTTTTCAAACAGTTTCATCTCATGGTTAAGAATATTTTCCAAACTTCCATTCATATTTTAAGAAGTGATAATGGTCGAGAATACTTCTCAAATGACTTTAACCATTATCTAAATGAGCATGGTATTGTTCACCAAAGCTCTTGCCCATACAACCCTCAACAAAATGGGGTAGCCGAGAGGAAGAATCGGCACTTACTTGAGACAGCTAGGGCTCTTATGTTCACTCAAATCAGTTCCACATTCTTATTGGGGAGAGGCAATTCTTACAGCATCCTACCTCATAAATCGTCTTCCTTCAAAGACCTTGAACTATAAAACTCCCTTAAATGTCTTCCTTGAAGCTTTCCCTTTCTATTCCAGGGCCTTAAACACTCTTGTTCCTAAGGTCTTTGGGTGTACCTCCTTCGTACATCAAAACCAGTTAAATCCATCCAAACTTGATCCAAAAGCACTTAAATGTGTGTTTGTTGGATACTCTCCTACCCAACAAGGCTACAAGTGTTATAACCCAACAACCTGCAAGTTCATTATTTCTTGTGATGTTACCTTCCTCGAGAATCAACCATTCTTCCACAATACTACTCAAAATGAAAATCCAGTCCACAATTGGAGTACAATCATCTCCATGCCTCTCAACCCCCTTCCTAGTCTTACCTCTACTGAAACTCATCAAAGGGAGGAGAAAGAGGAGACTGAAATCTAGCAGGGTGATCAAGACCTGACTAAACCTCTAAAGGTTTATTCTAGAAGACCCAAAGCTACTACTCTTCAACCAACCAATCTGTCCAATCTGGAGGTAAGTCCAAGTCCAAACAAGACAGTTGATACTGATATCAATGTCCAACAACAGCTTGCTGATGACCTAAGTGTCCCAATTGCGTTGAGAAAAGGAAGAAGGATGTGCACCAAGCATCCTATTAATGATTTCATCAGGTACTCAAAATTGTCTCCCTCCTTTAAGGCGTTTACTATCAGTTTAGACAGTGTAGCTATCCCTAGAAATGTTTATCAGGCATTGTAGGATGAAAACTGGAAGATGGCTATTATGGAAGAAATGACAGCCTTGGAGAAAAATGGTACATGGGAAATTACGGATCTTCCAGAGGGAAAGAAGGAGGTTGGCAGCAAGTGGGTATTCACTCTAAAGTATAAATTAGATGGAAGTCTGGAAAGGTATAAAGCAAGGCTTGTAGCTCAGGGATTTACTCAAACTCAAGGTTTAGATTATGAAGAAACGTTTGCTCTCGTGGCCAAACTCAATTCAATTCGGATTCTACTATCCTTAGCCGTATACCTGGATTGGAAATTGCACCAATTGGACATCAAAAACGCCTTCCTAAACGAAGATTTAGAGGAGGAGATTTACATGAGGATACCACCGGGGTTTGAGAAAGATAATACAAGAGATAAGGTATGCAAATTAAAAAAATCTCTATACGGCTTAAAGCAATCTCCTAGAGCTTGGTTTAAAAGATTTAGTGATACTCTATACAACTTAGGATATAAGCAGGGACAAGCAGATCATACACTTTTTACAAAAATCAAGGAGGATGGTAGAAGAACAATTTTAATAGTCTATGTGGATGATATCATTATCATGGGAGATGATAACCAAGAAATTGAGAAGCTAAGAGAGCAGCTAAGGCAATCCTTTGAAGTAAAAGAGCTAGGGGAACTGCGATATTTTCTTGGTTTGGAAGTTGCAAGAAGTAAGAATGGCATTTTTGTATCCCAAGGAAAATACATTCTTGACTTGCTAAAAGAGATGGGCAAATTAGGATGTAAACCAGCAAGCACACCTCTAGAACCTAACTGGAAGAACAGAGAAGGAAAAGAAGAGCATCTAGTGGACAAAGGCATGTACCAACGATTGGTAGGCAAACTCATTTATTTGTCTCACACAAGACCAGATATTACCTATGTCGTGGGTATTGTTAGCCAATTCATGCATTCACCGACTGGGAGACACTTGGAAGCAATTTATCACATTCTTAAATATCTTAAGGGAACATCGAGTAAGAGTCTTCTATTTACAAAAAGCCAAAACAAAAGTATAATAGGCTATGCAGATTTTGATTGGGCAGGTGCTATGGAAGATAGGAAATCTACATCAGGCTATTGTACAAAATTATGGGGTAACTTGGTAACTTGGCGGAGCAAGAAACAACAAGTGGTAGCTCGTAGCAGCGCTGAAGTAGAGTATCGCTCAATCGCTCAAGCAATTTGTGAAATGGTATGGGTGGAAAGACTGTTGAATGATTTGTTTATACCAATATTATCTCCTAAGTTTCTTTATAGTGATAGCAAATCAGCTATCAACATTGTCAACAATCTGGTGCAGCATGACCGGATAAAGTACGTCCGAATTGATCGTCATTTTGTCAAACAAGAGCTTGAGGATGGCAATATTAAGCTGACTTATGTTCCAACAGAAGAACAACATGCAGATATTTTGACCAAAGCAATGGAAAAACAAGGTTTTGAATATATAAGAAGCAAGCTGGGAATATTTGATATACATTTCTCAGCTTGAGGGGGGGTATTGAAAAATAAAGATGCAACAACCAATCCTAAAGGATTGAGAAGATGATCAGTGGATGAGATGAGAGGAATAAAAGGAGGATAACTCTCCCGAGTTATACTCATGCTGAACATATATATTTGTAGATTAGTTAGAATTATTTTATCTTGTTATCTTGTGCTTAAGTTTAGGAGTTTATCTAGTAGCTAAAGTTTAGGAGATAAGTTTGATAAGTTTGTATCAAACTAGGAGTCTTGTATATTTAATTCTAAACCTCTAATGGAAAAGTTGAGAACGATAGTATTGATTAATCTATTGGATTTCTTCATAAAATGTAACGATGCAGGTGGAAGAGTAGCAGAAAGTAAATAACAGAAGGTAGTTAGGCTATCTGTAATTAGCCTTTGGGCGGGAAAGACCACTTGTACGCGGGGAATGGGTATAAATTGAAACCATCCCACAGCGAGAAGCATCCAGATATTGAATACACAATTCTCTACATTTCTCTCCAACTCTCTCTCTCTCAATCAATCTGACCGTTCTCATTTTCCGGGGAATTCTCTCAAATTTCCGATTCTCGTTGTCAATTCAAAAGGATCTCCGAATTGATCATTGCCAGATCTTTGAGGATCTGACACTTTCCAAGGTCCTTTCTGCTGTAAAGACTCAACACCTATCTTCAGTCACCTGAATGTCATCTCAGCCTACTGCATGGTCTTTTCAGTCAATTGAATTTGAGCAAAAGGTTTTGAGTTTAAGTGCAAACTTCAATTTAGCCAACTGGATGCATCTTGTAGCCAAATGAAATTGCCAGAAAACCTTTTAGATCTGAACTACCCAACTGCATTGTCAAAATAGAAAACATGAAATTAGCTCCAAAGATTAGGCAAATCAATTTGATTGCTAATTTCTTTTCTTTTTCTCAATTCTAAAGGTCAAACCATGGATCAACCATAAATAGCTTGACTTAAAAATTGTTTTAGAAGAACCAATATTTCACAAAATCATTGAGCATGCATTTTGTTTTGAGCCCACTTCTAGACCTTGCTTCATACCCTGAAAAAACTGAGCCTTTTATGGAGAAATTCAATCCAATTCATTGAGGGATTATTGATTTATTGTTATATATTTTCTATCACTACAAACAGAGTTGTGAAATTTATTCTCATTGTATTGCTCATCATCAAGACAGGAGGTTGTTCTAGCATTAACTGCTAGGGTTTATTTTTGCTACAGAAAGGGAGATTTGTTAAGGCCCTCTAGCACTTGAGGAAACTAGAGAAGGTTGACTATTTGCTGTTGCAATAGTGGAATTCTCACGTCATGACTTGGGAAGAGAGGAGATAATCTTAGTATTGAGTTGAATGTCCATGATTAAGATAATTTAGTCATATGAAAAGAAAGCCAATAGGGGCTCCTATGAGGGTGGATGGAATAGAACAAGTCTTAGCAAAGAGGTAGAGGAAGACCAAGAAAACTGTGGCAATAGACTCTTAGGTATGATATGGGTTATAAGGATATAGCCTTGAATAGAAATGATTGGCAAGGTTGAATTCTTGTAGCCAATCCCACCTAGTGGGATTAGGCTTGATATGCTATTGTATATGTACCTAATCGCAAAAAAAAAAAAAATCTTTTAAGCCCATCTGGGACTGAAAAATTGGTGGTTCAACAAGCCATAACACAGGATAATTTCCTAGCTTAATCATGAATCAGAGAGAGATTTGGGCGTGGAGGCTGTTCAAGGTAAAAGGATCAGAATTCCTAAAACAGGACAAGGCATGAACCTACCATTTATAGAAGTTAGCATTGCTTTAACAAGTTAATGCATGTATTCTGTAATTATTAGGCAAGCAACACATACCCATGAATGTATTATGTTAGCGCTGATGCTCAGTACATCCATGAAAACACCATCAACAATTATTGGTTACCATGATTGTGTATGTTGTAGAAGCTTTTTATGTTAAGTAGAGTAGCTTTTAATAATTCGCATGAGTGTATATCAAGGGCGCAAATTGTATACCCATTGGTACTGTGGCTAACTGAAACTATGATAAAACCATATGTTGAACTGAAATGTCCAAATAAATGAACACATGCTCATACCAACAATGAGTTCAGGCATTGCATGTTCTGAATTTGATGATGTTTAAAGTTGAGCAGTATGTAATTCTAATATTTAAGTGGGGAAATGATACCAGATGTCATACTAGCAGTTGACTGTCCCCCTCTATCTGCTTCTTGATTGTCTGTTGCATTCTTTTCAGTTGTCGGCGGAGGCCTATGGCTCACATCTTTGACCTGCTGAGAACTAGAAGCAGCATCACTTCCTCCTCGTTTCTGCCGGGCCTGCTCAGCCATCAGTTGCCATTTTGACAGCATATCATCCCCTCCAACTGCAGCTCGGGCAGCAACATTTGCAGCTGTTGCCCGCATTTTGTCATCTTCTTCTTTGTTTGACTTGAAATATAAGTTCAAAACATACAAGTTCAATTTTTCATTTTTGTTTTTAGTCAAGCAAATATAATGGCTGAAAATTAATCATCCTTGATACCTTCAGTCCTTTGGCACGACCTTCATCTTTCTCCTTCTCCGCATCTCCAGCATTACCTTCTGGCTGAATTTAGATACATAAACATAACAAAATTCAAGGAATAAACAATCAGACAGACAAATGCACCACTGAAATTAACGAGTATTTTAAGAAACACTAACTTCATTGAGCTTCTGGAGTTTCTCTGCTTCAGCCTGTTTTCTATTCCATTCTTCCCTGGTTTTTGAGTTAATTTCCATGATTTGTCTCTGAACATCTGACGTAATAAACATTTGGTGCCTTGCCTTTTCAACATCAACCCGCTGTAAAATTCACTTCAGATCACCAAAATTGCAGGCCAACTTTCCTCTCTTTCTTTATAGTTTATCTCAAAAAGAAAACAAGAAAAAAGAGAAAAACTAACCTGTTTTGACAGTCTGATCAGATTAGTTATCAATCCACGCATTCTTTCCTCAACACACTATCATTCATTTGCATAAGAAAGGGATAACAGGACAAAATAAATAAATAAATAAATAAAAATCAGAAGGGATAAATATCTTACCAATGACAAGCATCGCTCCACATCATTGCTTATACTCTTAACACTGCATTTTGACACTGCAACAAATACATTTGTTCAATAACGTCAAGTTGTGCACTTTTGGAATTGTTTTCGCCTCTGGCAACCAAATTCATAAAATCACATAATATAACAATTTCATAAAAAATAAAGCTTTAACTGATTTCTCCCAATTTCATTTGGAGGGGAATTGTCTGCAAAATCATCCTTTCTTCTTCTTCTTGCACAACCCTTCTAGAGGCTTCTGAGATTCGACTTTCTTCTTTGGGCCCAGAAAACAGTTGTTCTTCCTCTTCCTATTTTACATGGCATATCAAGTGTGAGCTCCTGAGATCAATTCTGCCATTGCAATTGTTAGCAAATACTTTATAACCATATAAATATTGATGGCAAAATATAATACCCTAAGATTAACTCCACTGACGGCAGTTACATCATTGAGTTGTTCAATGCTTTGGTCCAACAAGGCTGCAGATACTTTTTGCTTCTTACTGGTAGAAATCCAATAAATGCATGCCAATTAAGATAAGGAAAAGTTGATAATTCGATAAGGAAGAAACTAGGCACCAATCAATCAAAATAATGTCCATCTTGCTAAAGAACAATTTATATTACCTTGGTAGAGGTGGTGAAGAACTGAAGGTTTCAAGTGGTTTCTTCTGGCCCACAGATGGTTTTTTCAGGGGTGTCTTTGCATTATTAACTGGAGATATTGCAGATGGGGTCCAAGAATTTAACTGAATTATAAAAGCAACAAAACTAATTAACACTGAGCAGACAGTTTCAACAGCAAACCAACATGGACAAGCAAATATCAGTAATGAACATAAATATCTCCTCCTAAAAAATTTCTCCCTGTTAGTGACCCTAGAAGTAAGGAAGAAAAGAAGAAACCAACTGATTCACTACAACTGTATCAGATATGCTTGAATCTAAATAATGAACTCCAAAAAGGAAACTAGACACCGAAGTTGCACACCATCTCTAGAATAGATTGCAATTATGAAATTCCAAATTATTCAGAAGACAAAAAAAGGTACCAAAGAAAACACCATTTGGAACTCAGAGAAACAAGCTTCAATGATAGCATTGCGAAATCTGATATGGATAAAACTGTTAGGATTTTACATCATGTTCCAAAGTATAAACTTTCCAATATAAAGAAAAAAGCATGTATCGCAATTTGAAATATTATCTACCATAACAATAGGACCATAACAATAGGAAAAAGAAAAGTGTTAGAAGATACAGAGATACAGTTTCCTTTTCTAGGAAATCATATTTTGGTTGATTATATTACAGGCTGTTAGGGATTTGATTTAGTTTATTCTTTCCATTCTTAGTTTCCAAATTTCAGTTGACTTAATTATAGGAAATTAGGTTTAGGCAATTTCCTACTTTAGAGATTAGTTTATTGTTCTATTCTTCATCTATCAACTGTATATATTCAGGGAATGCTACCCTAAGAGAATACATCAGATTAATGGTTCACTTTTGAACATGGTATCATAGCCCTAGGTTCGTATTCGTGGAATCGGGCACTGCTTTCATTCTGTCTTCTTGGTTCTACAACTTCGATAACCAGTATCGACCTCCGATCCACTTTAGTATCACCCTTAAAACCCTAAAACCATGACGGACACAACCAAATCAAGAAATATGACTGAGGCACCTTTCGCTGGAAGTAACGGCACAGCTTCAAGCAAGGAGTTGCAGAACATTTAGGAAGCATATAAACTGAATGGAAAGGATTATTTGAAGTGGTCTCAATTAATCTATACGTTTCTGAAAGGCAAAGGGAAGCTGAGTCATCTACTTAGAACCAGGCCTAAGAAGGATGATCCTACATATACAGTTTGGGATTAGGAAGACTCGGTAATGTCTTGATTGTGGGACTCCATGCTGCCAGAAATCATTGACACGATTGTGTTCTTGAGCACTGCCAAGGAGATTTGAGACTCCGTCAAACTCACATATTCCAAAGTTCATGATGCTACTCAAATTTATGAGATCAAGACAAAAGTGACAGCCACCAAGCAAGGATCTCGGTTAATCACTGAATATGCCAACCTTTTGCAAATTTTGTGGCAAGAGATAGACCATTATCAATGAATTCAGATGAAGTTCAGTGATGATGCATTCATACAAAAAAGGTTCGTTGAAAAAGAAAGAATTTATGACTTTCTTGCTGGACTAAATCTGGAGTTTGATGCAGTTAGAATACAAATCCTTGGAAAGGAAGACCTACCTTCTCTAAATGAGACAATCGCAATTGTGCATGCTAAGGAAGGACGAAGAGGCGTGATACTTGAGCCATTCGCTGTAGATAGTTCAGCTCTTACAACTGTGAATAATCTTGGCCCAAACAAGCTACCTAGAGAGGATAAGAAGCCATCCGATTCATCAAAAGTAAACAACAAGGACTCTCTATGGTTTAACTATTGCAGGAAGCCTCGTCATACCATAGAGAAGTCTTGGAAGCTTCATGGTAAGCTTCCTAAGAATGGACAACCGAGAGGACAAGAGCAGGTTTGTGTGGCCAGTATACAACAGCCTGCTGAAGGAAGACCCCAAGAACAGTCAAGTCCAATGGAGCTCAATAGGGAGGAGATTGAAAAATTAAGAAGTCTATTGCGATCATTGGAGAAGAAAACTAGGGCAGGTACATGCACTCTCGCCTTTATAGGTATATCTTTCTCTTCTCATGCCCTTCATGCTTCGGATATATCCCTTCCAAATGCCTGGATAATTGACTTAGGACTCACAAATCATATGACTTGTTATTCCCACATATTTATCTCTTATGCACCATGTCCTAGTACTCGGAGAATAACCATTGTAAATGGCTCGGTAATAGCTATGTCTGGCTAAGGGGATGTCCTCATCAACAATCACCTCACCATAAAAAATATTCTCCATGTGCCTAAGCTATTCACCAACCATGTGTCAATCCAAAAACTCACCACATATTCTAATTGCAATGTAATTTTTCATTCATCCTTTTGTGAGTTTCAAGAACAAGGCACGAGAAGAATGATTGGACATGCTAGAGAGAGATATGGTCTTTACTATCTTGAAGAACCTAGTGGACAGGTTAATAAAGGGAGAGTTTCCTCTCTACCATTCATTGTCGAGTCATCCAAGTCCAATAAAGACAAGCTTTGGTAGTGATAGACAGTCGATAAAGACAAAAGGGACAAACCAGAGAACAATTGGCAGTGGCCAAGGAAGAAGCAACAAGGTAGAACTGGTGGCAGTGGCAATGAAGGCAGATAGGGAAGAACCCTAGGAATAGCAGCACTAGCAATGAAGGCCAGATAATGGTTATGTAGGCCGGTGAAACAGAGGGTCCTGGAAATGGATGGCAATGAAAGCCGGAAAAAACAAAACTCCGTAACGACAGGCTCTGATACCATGTTAAGAAAGAAAATTTCACTTCTTGATTGATAAAAGAACTGTACATGCGTTGAATATATACACAAAGGAGATCTAAAGTATCTCTAAACTAGGTAGCTTATAAGAATCTACAATTAAAGAAATTTAGAAACTATATATTCTCCTAATTGTACATTGCCTAAACTAGGAAGATCTTCGAATATCTTGGCAAGTCCATATATTTGAGTGAGGGTGAAATAATACCAAGTAAGGGGCTTGATGCAAAGAGTGAAAGATAGGGATTACGTAAGTGCAAAAAGCAATTAATAAGGTGTAAGTCAAGAATTAGAACTGCTCAAAAAGAAAGATGCCTTTTACCCTGCTAGTCCTCCTATTGTTTCATTGGGTGGCATGACCTAAGAGAAGTTCACTATTCAAACAAAAAGAAAACAAATCAAAGTGGTAATGGAAGTGGAAGTGGGAATGCCATTGGAGAAATTATTCAATGTAAAGGAGGAAATCAACTGTAGAAATAGCCAGAATGTTTTATACAGCAGAGGTGCCACTTCACCTTGCAAGGAATATGTCCTTTATTAGGTCTTATTAATTCATGGCAAATTACAATCTTGTAGGTAACATGTGCAATTGCAGAATTCAAATTCCGTGGATACTAACTCAAAAGATTTGGCTTTAGTTATTGTCTCTAGACCATAGTTACCAAGAACATGGCCTGTTCTGAGTCGTGGAAGCAAAACAGGTACAAGGTATGTTAAGTGTGCTGGTTTTGTGGTATGGAGGGGATCGGCTTAATAGGTTTGTTACTTTGGGTCATGGTATGTTTTATAGTTGTATTTAGGTCAAAATAGTTGGATATACTTTTCCATTATAAAAGCTCGTTTGTTTTGTTTTATTTTGAATTCTTTCCTATGTTCTTGTACAACTTATGCACATTTAGTTGGCATTCTATAGAGTCAAAGACTTCATGATTTTCACATTTCATTCACAGGAATTAGTTCAAACAAGAAGTGTGGTAGGCAATGATTGGACATTATCAAAGTGCAATGGAATATGCAAGAAAGTGAGGTAGGCAAGCCTTGTTTTCTCTAATTTTCTTTGAAAATTTTCCAACTTCAAGTTTCTTCCCTAGTTTTAAATTGTTTTAACAAAGTTCATACACAGCTTGGCATCCCCATTCTTGGGGACCAGAATCACATTCCTCGTAATACAGGGCCGGAAAAGAACAATTTGAAACACGTGATCCAGATTGCGGTTCCAAAGGGGAGGCAAACCTAGTAACTATGCTCTAGACAACCATGCACAAGAAAGATATGCTGATAACAAAATAATTGTACACTTCCATGGTGGGCTTCAGAGTAACATTTTTGATTATGGAACGCTACTATAACAAACAAACAAATGAAGCTTTAAGAGTTTGGAAGAGTGCATACAGGGGTAGGACCAGGTTATATCATATCCTAATTTTGAATCCATGCATGCAAACTTCAGACAATAAACAAGCAGGTATATGAACATGGTTGATACGGGATTACCAATATATTAGGGTCAAGTGGCGCTGTCATAGAAGACGGCATTGAATTTGGAGGCAGTGCACTTGCAGATGTTGAGAAGCCCATCCTTGAGGACTGCATCTCAATAGCTTTATCCTTTGAAATTCCAGTCATTGCATTCCCATGTTCACCCTGTACAGGAGGTAAAGAAGATAATCCTTGAGGAGAAGACAACTGAGATTTGTGCTGTTGCTCAGTCCCCTGGTCAATGGGCTCCTGCTTAACATATGATATTGATGAAGTAGCACCACCTTTCTGCTCTTTATTAGCTGATGATTGCCAATGAAGTGAATTCTGAGGAAAGGTTGAATTATTTGTCAAGTGAGGAAGGGTTCCACTTCCACCCTGCACTCTCTTCTGTTGAATAAATGAATGTGATCTCTCTGTAACAGTGCTTTGATGAACTGGACCCGGTCTCATTTGGGAATCATGAGGTTGCTGTTTGAGAGATGATGCTGAAGTGCCAACATTTGCTCCAGAAAATGGAGCATAATTACCCGTTGTATTTCCATAAATGGGATAAGATGACTGTGAGAAGTGCAGATGCTGTTGCTGCTGCTTGCTAAGTCCTTGTATGGGGATTGTAGAGTGCTCCTTTTCTTGGTTTATGTTACTTAAATTGGATGAAGGCATTTGTCTTCCTGGCATTCCACGCAAATCAAATTGGTGTTCCATCTCTCGAGATTTTTGACCATTATTATCCATTTTTTCAAGGTTTGCATGTGTCTTCAATTGTGCAGCTGAAGAAGGCATAAGAGAAACATCTTCAGGAGAAGTGACACCCTTCTGAAGAGGCCGTGGAACAGCTCCCTGTTTCATTCCAACAGATGGCATTGTTAATTCTTAGGTTGTACAGTCTTGAGAGTCTAATAAGAATTGGTTGGATCAAGTTTGAGTTTTGAGAGTTCTGAGCAGTCTGTTTTAGTTTGGATTTAGCATTGCATTTACAAACAAACTAAAGACGCTCAAAATACAATTTCATAATCACCTGTTCATGCAATTTAAATATTGCCATCCTTAGCATCTGGTCCCCAACAATACCTCTCATGTGCCGAACAAATCCATCTTTAGAAATTTCATTTTTCTGAAAAATAGAGAATCCTTCACTATCAGAAGAGAAGTGATAGGATTAACAACAACAATAATGAAATCATCCCCATCCTAGGTAGTCATGGATAAAAGTTCATGTCAGGACCCACCTTTAATTTAAGAAAAAGAGTTTGCAGTTGCATCGCTCTGTCCTTGTCAAGTTGGGGTTGTATGACTGGGAGCAACAGGCCAAAAGGCACTAGCTTCCCACGATTCATTGAATTCATTCCCTGCTCTGCTGCCATAGCCTGTTGGTTATTCATCTTCTGTAAGTTCGGATTTTGAGAATCACTCTCTGGATTGTGTTTCCTGTCTGGCTCCCTGATATGGACAGGATTCTTTTCTGAATTCTGTATAGCCAGTGCTCGAGAAAAATGAAGGGTACTTTGCCCCACTTGCTGTTGTTGACTGTTATCCTGTAGTTGTTTCTGTTGCAAAGGGATGGTATTCAGTTCCTGTGAGGTTTCAATTTGTTGATGCTGGTTATCAGGCCCAGATCCAAGTTGCTTTAGCTCCATTTCGGACATATCTCGCTCTTGATTCCGGGAACCATTTAGATCTTGTGAATTTTGACCATCAACATTTTCTTCTTGACTGGAAGGATTCCACTGTCGAAAAAACTGACTGGAAATGTGATTGCTTCCATGAGATATAGGTGCTGTTTTATGTTCAACATATCATGATTAATTACAAAAGTTCAAAGCAGGGAATGTGAAAAACAAATGAAAAGATATGCACTACAAGTCAAAAAAACATGCAAGTTAAAGGTGCCAAAGGCATCCACTAAATGATCAGAATTAAAGCTCCAATTCTTCAGAATTAGAAGTGCTACTACCTTCTAGATAAGTATTGCCTCTTCCAAGAGATGACCATTTCTCACAAATCTCTCAACCACACCATTCTAACTGATTTGGTTTAAACCTCACACATGGAGGAAGCCCTAAATAAGATGAGGAGAAAGAACCGACTTTACACTCAAATGAAGCAGATAACACCTTGATGTTAGCCAAATACCCGGAAGGAAACGTCTAATTTAGTTAATATATAAGCAAAACATAATGTCAAAACAAAATAAACACATACCAACATTCTCAAATTCGTTTTCAAACACACACAAAAGATGATATAGGGAGAAACTCTCAACCTTAGTTGAACCAACCTAGGGGTGGCAGCTATTTAATGGTATTATCATGTGGAGTTAAAAGGCCAAAAGACAAGAAGTGTCAATTATTTTTTGAGCTTTACTAGAAACATTTAGGGGCTAGATCTGTGTCATGTTACTAGGGTTTAACCTAGGGTTTGGATTGGAATTTGGAAGAGCCCAAGGGAATTAGGACCAAGAATAGAACGGATTGAGGGAGAATTGGATAGGAGGAGGGAAATAATAGACAAAAATGAGGGAGAATAACAGAGAAATGGAGAGATTAGAGAGAAAGCATAGGGAAACGGGAGAGAATTTGAGAGAGAATTGATGAGAGGGAAAACTGAAACTTAATTATCATTCAAAACATGTCCTACAAATAGTCTTCAGTAGCTTTATATAGCTACTCTACAAAAAATAACAAACTAATAGAAAAATACAACCAGAGGAAAATACAAGTAAAATGTAAAATAGGCTAATTACTGTTTTAGCCAAAGTAAAACCCTTGCGTCCTGACAATCTGGTGTCTAAATAGCAAAAACCCAAAAAAGGAATATTCATGAAGAGAAAAGGAGGGAACAAAAAGTTTCTAAGTGCTTCTTTCATAATGTTTATGCTTCTGTTTTTCTATTTTCAAGATGTTGAAAACTAAAAACAACAAATTGGTACCATTCCTTTTTCATTTGTATCAAAAACCAATAAGAGCCAAAAACCTCCGTACCCTTCCACCTCTCACACCACCGTACTCTAAGCTTCCCTGATAACAATGAAAAAGGAAAAGGAAAGATATGGTCTTATTGCCTCAACCAACAAGGTATGGAAGAAAACCTTTAGGGATTCCATTAACCCAAATTGGCAGCATAATGGAGAAAATAAAAAAAAAAAGGTAAATTCAACTCCCACATTGCACTCTGAACCCTGTTTCTCCATCTTGTGAGTCTTCTCAATATCAAGTTTGCAAACCAAACCTAGGGAAGAACCCTCAAGGCTAGAATTATGACACTTGTTTGCAATTAGAGCTGCATCTAATGATGAATCCCCACAATGAAATTCTAAGAGAAGGATACAATACTAATAACAAAACCCAGTCACAAAGAAAGAAGTTTAGCAATGATCTTCTACACACTACCAACCAAATTAACAAGCTTAAAACTGTTAATATCATTAGCCCCCACTGACTCAGGAATGAAAGCAATAAAATTAGCTCTTGAAATTTCTTTTTTAAAACATCTTGACTCAAAGAACTTGAAGATGCTCTTCATAATGTCATTCCCTACCACACCCAACACTGCTAGAAGAAAGCTATAGCACAACCATATTGCTTGGGAACCTTAGCTCCTTAGGACTATGATGTACCTGTTGCAACACCTCATCATCACAAAAAAGGTCTTCAAGGCCAGGTTTGCAGTTTAACAAATAAGGATTTAAAACAAACAACAAAAACTAGGATTTAAAACAAACAACAAAAACTAGGCCCCAAATCCTTCTCCTCTGAGTTTAAATTCTCATAGAACTAACAATGACAGTACAGACATCACTATTTGAACCATCTCAACCCCATAAAGTAACAATCTACCAATATGATTACTTCTCCAACAAACATTAGCCAACATATGGAAATATTTAATGTTATTATCATTTTCCTGTAAGGAAAGACCCCTAGACTTCCATTTTTGTAAGGAATCCCTAGGCTTCTATTTTTCTGAAAGAAATTAGTTGAAAGTAAAGTCCAGGTGTAACATCCCAATCGAGCGATAGGAAGGACCGGAACAACTTACCTCAATGGGCATACACGAACTTCCCAGGGGGTCACCCATCCTTGGATTACCCCAGGTTAAGCACGCTTAACTTGGGAGTTATTTGCCTACATTCAGCCCAAAAGGTATCCAGCTAGTGTTGTTTCCTTCCTTACACTATCCTCGATATATACTAACTTTTCTGGGCTCTCGGGGTATTACATTATCCCCCCTTAAGCACATAACGTCCTCGTCATGCGACCTTATAACCGGTCCCAAATCTCTCCCCCCTTGCATGGCCGATGCGGGATTTGCCTAAGGTGCCTACGCGCACCCCCCATAGGGGCCTACATGCCCCCCTCGGGACTCAGCCTCCTCGTTGAGGTTTGCCCCACCATCGCGCTCAGAGGCTTGGGGGTCGGCTTTGATACCACTTGTAACATCCCAATCGAGCGATAGGAAGGACCGAAATAACTTACCTCGATGGGCCTACACAAACTTCCCAGGGGATCACCCATCCTTGGATTACCCCAAGTCAAGCACGCTTAACTTGGGAGTTCTTTGCCTACATTCAGCCCAAAAGATATCCAGCTGGTGTTGTTTTCTTCCTTACACTATCCTCGATATATACTAACTTTTCTGGGCTCTCGGGGTATTACACCAGGGATCTTTACATAAAGGAAAGTGATAAATCTGGAGATCCCTAGATCCCAACAATCAACAAATTTGTTCCAAAACAAGAAGACTGTATTTATCAAAAAAGAAAAAGAAAAGACAAGAAGAAGAAACATCTTTTAAAAAATAAAAATAGAACAGAAAGAAGAAGCCTCTTTGCCTCTCTCTTGGATGAAACTCAAGAAAGCCATTTCCCCAACTACAGAAAAGGCTTGCCAGACTTCACATTCAAACTTGTAATGTATTCAATAATTCAATTAATCCTCAAAGTAAGCTTATTGGTAAATGTCAAGAAGAAGGGAAAAAATCCAATCATACTTCATTCCAAGGTACCAGGAAAATATATACACGCCTATCACTCGTATAGGCAGTTTCCTAAAGTCTAATTATGTAGTTTCCTAATTAGATAGTTTCCTAAACTAACTTAGGAAATATGTACAAAAAAGGAAACAATTACAACTGCAAATACGATCATATCAAATCAGAAAATAAAATACAATACAAACAATACATGCAGATCAGTAAGTTATCTGATCGTCTTCTAACACTCCCCATCAAGATGGTGAGTGTATATCATGCATTCTCATCTTGCTCAATATTTTGTGACACACATGACCTGGTAATCCTTTAGTCAAGACATCTGTTAGCTGATCTCCTGGAGGAATAAAGGGTGTGCAGATCAAGACACTCTCTAGTTTTTCTTTGATGAAGCGCCTATCTACCTCAACATGCTTTGTCCTATCATGTTGAATGGGGTTATGGGCAATGCAGATTGCTGACTTATTATCACAATAGAGCCTCATAGGAGCTGTCCATCTAATCTTGAAATCATCCAAAACAATTTTTAGCCAAAGCAATTCACATATATCTAGAGCCATTGATCTGAATTCTGCTCCAGCACTAGACCGAGTCACCACATTTTGTTTTTTACTTCTTCAAGTCACAAGATTCTCACCTAGGAATATGCAATAACCTGAAGTAAATCTCCTATTAACAAAAGACCTTGCATAATCAATATCAGTGTATGCTTCCAAAGACAATTCTCCTCCTTTTCTAAATAGAATACCCTTAAGATAACGAAGAATCCTATGCACCTTTAGATAACTTTCCTTACGGCTATGCATAAATTGGCTAGTCACACTCACTGCATAAGCAATGTCTGGTAGTGTATGGGATAAGTAAATAAGTCTCCTTACTAGCCTTTGATAGGATTCCTTGTCAACCGTACCAGCTTCAGGGTCTGTTACCAATTCTGTGATTTGGTTCAATGGGTATATCAAGTGCCTTACTTCCTAGCATGCCAATGTCAGTCAAAAGGTCCAACACATATTTTTGTTGAGAAATGAAAATACCTTCCGTAGATCGAGCTACTTCTATGCCCAAAAAATATTTTAATTTTCGTAACTCCTTTATCTCAAATTCCTTAATCAAACACCCCTTTAAGAGCTCAATTCCTTCTTTGTCATCACCAATGACAATGATATCATCAACATACACTAACAATTCAATAATTCTCCTTGTGACTGAATGGTGTACAAATAAAGTATAGTCACCTTGACTTTGTTTGTACCACATACCAAGCATAACCCTTCTAAACCTTCTAAACCAGGCTCTTGGTGACTGTTTCAGTCCATGGAGAGCCTTTTTCAATCGGCATACTACATTCTCCTCTTTAGTTTGTGACCCAAATCCAAGAGGGACTTCCATATAAATCTCCCCCTCTAAGTCCTCATGTAGAAAAGCATTTTTTACATCAAATTGATGCAGCAGCCAATCAAAATTAGCTACTAAGGACAGCAACACCCTAACAATATTCATCTTTGCTACGGGGCAAAAGTCTCCCGGTAATCCACCCCATACATTTGGGTATGACCCTTGGTAACCAGCCTAACTTTGTATCTTTCTAGGGACCCATTAGACTTGTATTTCGTAAACACCCACTTACACCCTACTAGCTGCTTCCCCTTAGGCAATTTAACCAATTCCTAAGTTTAGTTCTTCTCGAGGGCTACCATCTCAATCGTCATGGAATCCTTCCAATTTTCATTACCTAATGCTTCAGAAAATGTCTTTGGGATAGGAATAGTATTTAGGTTAGTTAGAAAGGCTTTATGGGCAGGAGACAAGTGTGAGTAGGTCATGACCAAGTGGAGAAGGTGCTTGGTACAAGTCCTTGTTCCCTTTCTGAGGGCAATGAGAATGTCAAGATCACTAAGATTAGGTTCAAGTTAGTTAGAGGCACCGAGAACAAGCTCTGATGTAGCTAGATTAGGGAAAGGCATAGGTTGAATGAAGGATGGAGTAGGTTCAGAATTAGAATTGCAGGGTTCTAGACTTGGTTCAGATAATACAGCCTGCATAGGTGGAGGAGCTGAGACTTTTCTCCTTGAATACACCTTTAGTGGACTAGAAGAAGGCTGGAGATTTTCCCTGTGTATCATATTTAGAGAATCCAGTGGGATATCCTTTGGATGAGGCAAAGAAGGATTAGAGGAAGAAGAAGGAAGAGCAGGGAGAAGCAATTCCCTATTCCCATTTTCCAAGAATTCAATCTCCCCCTGAGGATAAGAATTATTGAAATAGGAACTCTCCTCCACAAAACTTACATCAATTGAGACAAAAAACCTTTTTGGATGGGGGATAGAAACATTTATACCCTTTTTAAGTGGAGAAGTACCTAACAAAGATATATTTAAGAGCTCTAGGGTCAAGTTTGCCTCTATTAGGTGAGTGATTATGAACAAAACTCAAACAACCAAACACTTTAGGGCAAAGGCCATTAGAAGACATGAATCCTAGAAAAGCTTTAAAAAGGAGCTAAATCGGGCTATTGGAGTCAAGGCTTCTAGACGGTAACCCATTAATGAGATAGGTAGCTGTCAAGGCAACTTCTCCCCAATAATGTTTAGGAACATTATTGTGGAACAACAAAGCCCTTGTGACAGCTAGCAAATGACCATTTTTCCTCTCAACCACCCCATTTTGCTAAGAGATGTAGACACAACATATAAGGTTTCGTTGAAAAAATCTTCAGCATTGCATTATATGTCCGAACCTTTTTATTTCAGCCCAAAACTAAGTTTTAATCATATTGTATAAGTTTGGAAAGACAGTGCACACTTCTGATTTAGCCTTTAATAAATATAACCAAACCACTTGTATACAATGATCCACAAATAACACAAACCACTGAGCCCCTGTGAGAGTAGGAACAGGAGAAGAACCCCATATATCACTATAAATTAGAGCAAAAGGAAGTAAACTTACGTTATTATTAAGAGGGAATGAGACCCTTCTATGTTTAGTAAGTTCACAAAGATCACATTGGAAATCCCTAACATCCAATTCCTTGTACAAAAAGGGAAACATAAACTGAAGAACCCTAAAAGATGGATGTCCTAGGTGAAAATGATGAAGCCAAAGCATATCCTTATTAGACTTCACTAAAAATGATACAGGAAAAATCTGCCTTTTATCAATCTATCCACTAAGATCTTCAAGATGATATAGTCCATCCTTTACCCTAACACACCCAATCATCTTCCTCAAGTCCTTTTCCTGAAATTCACAAAATGAGGGATAGAAGATGACACGGTAGTTAGCATCATAGGTTAATTTTTGAATAGAAACAAGATTGGTGAAAAGCTTAGGGACATGAAGAACATTCTTTATTAGGGTTAGATTGTTGTTTATAAGGACATCCCCTTGTCTAACTATAGTTGTTAAGGATCCATCAACCAATACTATTTTTCTTATCCTAGGACATGGTTTGTAGAACAGAAATCTGTGTGAGGAAGGGGTCATATGGTCTATGGCTCCAGAGTCAAGAATCCAAGTGTTTTATAGGGTTAAATCTGAAGCATGTAAGGTAAGAGAAGTGGAAGTAATACCTGTGAAGACAAGATTAGAAGTACCTGTCCCCAACCTTTTCCAAAGTTCCCAACAGATTCTTTAGCTTCTCTATTTCTTCATGGTTTAGCTCCATTGATTCAGCCTAGTCTAGAGCCTTTCCCTCAATAACCTGCTGGCTGTTGGCCACATATGCTTGTCCCTTTAGCTATCCTCCCATGAAGCTTCTAGCATTTTTCAATAATGTGCCTAGGCTTCTTACAGTATATGCACCACAAATTGTCCTTGTTTATAGTCTTGGTTGAATTTGAGGCCTTCCTATCTCTGGTTTGTTTCTCCTAACCAAGGCCTTTCAAGGTTAAAAGAGCTAAATTCTCCATAGGATTAGTCTCTAGCATCACCCCCCTTCAACCTTCCTTTGCATGCACAATTCATATTACCTCATTTAAAGAAGGCAAATTAGTCTTGCCAAGAATTTGAACCCTAACTGCATCATACGCCACAATGAGTCTCGCGAGGAAGTCATAAGTCTTCTCCTTTTCCAAAATCTCTTTAGAATGGCAACATCTTCACTGCACTTCATCTAGATACACTGATAGTGATCCAATTCTTCTCACAAGGTTTGCAATAAATTTGCATACTCAATTATAGACCGAGTCCCTTGCTTAGTGGCTGCTACCTTAGTCTTAATTTCATAAAAATGAGTAGCATCATTTACCTTTGAATACGTGAGCTCCACAGCTTTCCAAATCTCCCTAGCCGTTGTAAGAAACATCACTATGTTACTGATTTCTGGAATCATGGAGTTCTAGAGCTAGGAGATTACTAGTGAATCTTCTTCATCCCATGTAGCATACATGGGATCACTCTCTTTAGGCTCGATTCCAAGTAAATGTGGTCCAGCTTTCCCTTGCCCTTCAAGAACGTCCTAATAAGTTGGGACCACTTAAGATAGTTTTTTCCATTCAGCCGATAGGCTGCCTAGATATTTGTAACTCTCCACTGGTGATCGCACCATTATGAGAACCTCCCGCAAAAGGGACTTCAGTGGTGTTACTAGATTCCATGGAGTCGGTCACGGTTCTAAGGTTATGAAAGAAGATTGGATTGAAAAAGGTTTCAGCCACAAAAGACCAAGAAGGCGCCTTATTTCGAGGGTAGGAACCTCAAGCTCTAATACCATGTCAAGAAGAAGGGAAAAAATCCAATCATACTTTATTCCAAGGGTACCAGAAAAATATATACATGCCTATCACTCGTATAGGCAATTTCCTAAAGTCTAATTAGGTAGTTTCCTAATTAAATAGTTTCTTAAACTAGCTTCAGAAATATGTACAAAAAAGGAAACAATTACAACTACAAATACAATCATATCAAATCAGAAAATAAAACATGATACAAACAATATATGCAGATCAATAAGTTATATGCTCGTCTTCTAATAGTAAACTCCTTATACAACTTTTAAATATGAACTCTCAACCAATTCAACTTCCCATCCAAATGAACACTCAATCAACCATTCACCTCAAAACCTTCCTACCCTTTTCAACAACAATAATACCAAACCTTAATCCCAGTACGACTTAACAAAAGCTCTTTTGATCAAGTCATTACAACCCCTCGAGTTCCAAGAAATAAAGCAAAACTTCATGAGGACATAAGTTGGATACCACTTAAGGTTCGCATACCTCCATTTCATATTTTTCTCATAATTCACTGGGCACAGTTTTTTAAGCCCTCTTGCTCTTTCTGCCCCTATCCCATGTAGTGATATTAAAGGCACACCTAAGCGCAAGGTGCAACTAGGCGCACCTTTTGCACCTAGAATGGTCCCAGGCAGGCGCAGGCAAGCAAGGTGCACCTGGCTATTTTTTTTAAAAAAAATTTACTATTTTAACTTTTAAGTGTTTATTGCTGTAATTTTTAATGGAATCCTAGTAGGGAAAAAAAAACTTTTCAGATTTTAATTCCAATTATAACTAAATATTAATTGGAATTGGTATTTACTTATTGGAATTGGTATTTTGTGTATTGCTGTGATTTTTAATAGAATCTAATTCTAATGGGAAAAGGAAACTTTTCAGATTCCAATTCCTATTATAACTAAATACTAATTGGAATTGGTATTTTATTTATTGTTGTAACTTTTAATAGAATCAAATCCTAATAGAAAAATAAAACTTTTCAAATTCCAATTATAACTAAATATTAATTGGAATTGTTATTTATTTATAGGAATTGGTATTTTGTTTATTTTTGTGATTTTTAATAGAATCCAATCCTAATGGGAAAAGAAAACTTTTCAAATTTCAATTCCTATTATAACTAAATACTAATTAGAATTGGTATTTTATTTATTGATGTGATTTTTAATAGAATCAAATCCTAATAGAAAAAGAAAACTTTTCAAATTCTAATTATAACTAAATGCTAATTGGAATTGTTATTTACTTGTTAGAATTGGTATTTTGTTTATTATTATAATTTTTAATAGAATCCAATCCTTATAGGAAAATGAAACTTTTCATATTCTTATTCTAATTATAACTAAATACTAAATAAACAATAAATCAAAAGAGACTCTCAAACCAAAGAGACTGATGCTTCTGATAAAAATATAAAAATGTTTGATCTTGATGATGAGAATGATTTTTGGATTATTTAAAATTCATAATTAGTTAATCTTAATTAGGATTTAAGACCTATAAATTATTTATGATTTAATTTAAGTTGAATTAAAGACTTTTTTTACAAATTTTTTTAACTTCTGTGATGCTTATACGCTGGTTATTGAAATATGATAGGATGTGCTTTATTGAAATTTACAGGTATATAACTTGTTTTAATATTTTTCTTAGTTAGTATATGTTGAATTTTTAAATTTTCTTGATAACATGCTTGTGAAAATATTATTAGGAGTTAAGACTTATTTTATACCTTTGTCATAGCCGAGGGCATTATTGTAATTGGGGTGTTATAAGTGGGGGGTACATGATTGTAATTAGAGATGGAGATGTAGGTGATTAGAGCCAAGCACACGTGGCCACTTGAGGTCCTAACAGTCGAGAGTTGTTATGAGAATTCTCTAGAAATTGTAACTAACTCTCCTATAAATAAGAAGTGCACGAGAGGATGGGGATCATGTGAGAATTATTCCACTAATCTTTTCCCTCCTATTCTTCTATTCACTTCTCTCTTTCTCTCCCTTTCTCTCTAATTCTAATGTTTCTTCTCTCCTACCAATTCTCATCTCTTCCTCAATTACGAAAGAGACTTCTTGCCAGATCTCAGATCTGACATTTGGTATCAGAGCCAACGATCTGGCTAGAGTGGGCATGGCTGAGGGCACCAGGGCAAAGTAAATGGAATCCTGATTGGATGCCATTGAATTGGGAATGCGACAGAACCAGGAGCAAGTAGATGATCGTCTAGAGACATTGGAGTTGGGAATTCAACAGACGCAAGAGGAGATCAACTAGAGTTGATTGAAAAATGTAAACAATTTGGATCGGGCAGTCAACGAGATCAGGGAGGAATTTGTTGGATTGAGCCAGCAGTTGAGTGTCGCCTTGAGCATGTTTTCTTGGCAACCCAATGCTAGCTAGCCAACGAATTTTCCCCCCCAAGGCTTCCTAGGCCCCAATTCTAACGATGCTAAGGAATAGACAAAGGCCCCATGATTCGATGGAGACAGGGAACAAGGTTGAGACAGAGGAGGAGAACTTCAAAAGAAAAGTTGGGGGAACTCACCCACACTTACGAGGCCGAGGATGGAAATCCCCACATTTGAAAAGGATAGACCTAGATGGTGGATTAAGCGTGTGAGCGTGTGTTTTATCAGTATAGAGTGGCTGAAAGGGAGAAGGTGAACATGGCTGCAGCGTATCTAGATGATGTGGCCGATGCTTGGTTCTAGAATTGGTGCAGAGGCAGGATAGATTGGAGTTAGCCGAACTTTGTAAGTGGCTTGCGAAATTGGTTCAGGGAGAAGACTAGAATGGATGTTATAGAAGAATTTAACAAGCTAAGACAAAAAGGGACAGTGGGGGAGTACCAGGTGAGATTTAAGAAACTCAGGTCCCTACTATCCTTGTCTCACCCCTCTTTGGATGAAGCTTACTTCATGTCTGGCTTCATCAGTGAGTTTCATGATCAGAGCCGGCTCACTGTGAAGATGCTCTAGTTGACATCAATCGATCAGGTGGCAAAGCAAGCTCATCTCCATGAGATGGCTTTGGAGGCTTTTGCAAAGAAGCATAAGTTGTCCCCTTAAGGGGAGTCAGGAAGAGAATTCGTACAATGGAATGAGTAAGGGGAGTAATCAGCCTTGGTAGAATAGTGGACCAATGGGGAGAAGCCAATCAATTCCAACCCCAACTTAAGCCTTAACGATGGATTAGAAGAGGCAACTGGGGCTCTATTTTAGTTGTGGGGAGAAATATATCCCAGGATATCAGTGTAAAAGGATGCTTCTCACAATGAAGGGCTAAGGGGAAAAGGAAAAGGCGGAAATAGAAGAAAGGGAAGAGCAAGAAGGAAAGGTGGATGGGGAAGAAGAAAGGGAGATATCCATGAATGCCCTAGAGAGTTATGCCTTAGGCAAGGTATTGAAGGTGAAAGGAATTATGGGAAAAAGAAAGCTAGTGCTACTCATTGACAGTGGCAATACCCATAATTTCTTAGATGAAGAAACAACCACTGCACATTGCAGGCAGCTCCCCCATTGTATATCTTGATTGCTAATGGGAGCAGAATGGTGAGTCAGTTCAAATGTAAGGGATTTGAATGGGTGATGAGTGGTCAAGAATTCTAAGCTGATTTGAGAATTCTCAAATTAAGAGAATGCCACATTATGCTAGGGGTGGACTAGATGAGGACAGTTAGCCCCTTGGCGTTTGACTTCAACACTCTGAAAGTCACATTTGAAATGAGGGGGCAGAAGGTCACTCTTAAGGGCTGTCAAAAGAAGGGGGAGTGCAAAGCCATGTTGGGAAAGAAGTTGTAGAAACTCCTAGAGCAATGAGGGACCTCTATTGGGCAACTACATTCCCTCTATGCCATAGACACAGAAGTGGATCAGAGAGAGGACCATCCCGAAGACAGATAGGGAAGAGGATGGCAACCCATGCCTAGGCCAAAGTACCAGCCATTACTCAGGTACACTCTCATGAACCAATTCATCTATTGTTGATGGAATTTAAGGAAATCTTTGTTAATCCCCCATCCTTTCCCCCACACCAGTTCCTTGATCATTCAATTCACCTCAAACCCAATAGTGAACCGGTTAATCTAAGAGCCCATCAATACTCCTCTTTTCAAAAAGCTGAGATTGAAAAACTGGTGAAAGATATGTTGGGGAAATCCCTAATCCAACCAAGCCAAGGTCCATTTGCTTCCCCAATCCTCCTAGTGAAAAAGAATTATGGCTCATGGAGATTTTGTGTGGATTACAAGCAACTAAACTCCATAGCCATCAAAAACAAATTCCCAATACCCATTATTGAGGACCTCCTAAATGAACTAATCGGAGCCTCCATCTTTTCTAAATTAGACCTCACCTCAAAGTATCATCAAATTAGAATGAACTCAAATGACTGTCCTAAAATGGCCTTCCACACCCACCAAGGACATTATGAGTTCTTGGTAATGCCATTTGGCCTTACTAATGTCCTTGCAACCTTCCAAGCACTCATGAACTATATCTTTACTCCCTATCCTAGAAAATTTGTGCTGGTATTCTTTGATGACATCTTAGTTTACAGCCTTAACCTAGATTAGCACTTAATCCACCTAAGGCATTTGAAATCCTTAAAGACCGACAACTTTATGTGAAAAGGTCCAAGTGTAGTTTTGCAGAGACTAGAGTGAAATATCTTGGCCACATTATATCCGACCAAGGGTAAGAACTAACCCTCAAAAGGTTGCAACTATGGAGCAAAACCCAAAACCCTTAAGGAGTTGAGGGGGTTCCTAAGGCTCATTGGCTACTACCGTAGGTTTATCAAGGGGTATGGAGTGATCAATAAACCCCTCACCAATCTTCTAAAGAAAAACAACTTCCACTGGGAAGATGAGGTTGAGAATGCTTTTGAGACACTTAAGAAAGCTATGACTCAAGCTCCAATATTGGCCTTGTCTGATTTCTCTAAGGAGTTCATTCTAGATACTGATGCCTACGATACAGGGATAGGGGTTGTGTTAATTTAAGAGGGCAGGCCTGTGGCTTATATGAGTCAAGCCCTTGCTCCAAGGCACCTAGGCCTAAGTATCTACGACAAGGAGCTATTGGTTGTGTTAATGGCCATTGAGAAGTGGAGGTACTGTTTGGAAGGAAGGCAGTTCACCATCAGGACAGACCATGAGAGCCTGAAGTTTCTCTCCCAACAGAGAGCACATAATCAGTTGCAAAGGAAGGGAATCACCAAGCTAATGGGGTTTGACTACATTATCCAGTACAGGAAAGGGAAGGAGAACTTAGTGCCAGATGCATTATCACGAAGGGAGAATATAGCCAATTGCCATGCCATATCAGCCTTGGTGCCTAATTGGGTGCAGGGCATAACCAGCAGCAGTTATGAGAAGATGAGCTAGATCAAGGAGATTTTGACTAGGCTAGCAGTAAGCCCCCAAGAGGATTCAAGGTATGCTCTCAAAAGGGGATTGCTAAGATACCATGATAGGGTGGTGATTGGGGAGGATGAGCAGCTAAGAAAACAAATCCTACAGTCACTACATGACTCTCCCATAAGAGGGCATTTTGAGCTGAATGTGACCTATCACTGAGTAAGGCAACTTTTTTATTGGTCAGGACTTAAAAAAGATGTGACCAAGTATGTCCTGCAGTGCACCATCTGTTAGAGGTACAAGCATGAACAAGTACCCTATCTGGGTCTTCTCCAACCCTTGGAGATACCCTCCCAAGCTTGGGAGTAGATTTCCATGGACTTTATAAAAGGACTGCCCAAGTCTAAGGGATTTGATACTATCATAGTGGTAGTTGACAAAATAACCAAGTTCAGTCAGTTTATCACCCTAGCACATCTGAGACTTGGTCCTTATCTTTTTGTTTGTTTTTAGATTAAGTGGGTAGATAGTGTGTCCTATTGTTCAGGGAAGTGGGTTATTAACCCTCAAAACTGTATAAATTGAGTTCTATTCTTCTGGAAATAGAGATGATTTTTTCTTGCCTAAGTTTTAACATGGTATTAAAGTTGTAGGCAATTATTTTCCTAGAACCAATTCTACCAGCCTTCATATCCTTAAGCCCTGCAAACTTGTACTATTATAAGATCATTCTACCCCATTTTTTAACCCAAGAGATTAAGTGAGTTTCATCTAAAGACCATGTCTACCGCAACAGAATCTAGTGGTGCATCTGAGACACTTGTTACTACAACTATAAATGGAGATAAGAAAGGTACACCTTCAACTGGAGAATTACAAAATATCCAGGGAGCCTATAGGTTAAACGGTAAGAATTATCTAAAATGGTCTCAGCTGATTTACATGTTCTTGCAAGGAAGAGGCAAGTTGAGCCATTTGCTCAGCACTAGACCTAAAAAAAGGGATGCTACGTTTGAGGCTTGGGATGAAGAAGACTCTATGGTAATATCCTGGCTATGGAATTCAATGCTTTCGGAGATAAGTGACATTATCATGTTTCTAAACACAACTCAAGAAATTGGGGATCCTATTAAGAAGACTTACTCTAAAGTCCGAGATGTAGTCCAGATTTATGAGATTAAAACAAAAATCTCAGCTACAAAGCAAGGGAATCGATCAAGATAGCCTTTCGAACCCACCATGGCCACTATGAGTTCTTGGTGATGCCATTTGGGCTCACCAATGCTCCAGCTACTTTTCAATCACTTATGGAGCAAGTCTTTGAGCCTTTCCTACGTAAATTCATTATAGTTTTCTTCGATGACATCCTAATCTAAAGCCAAACTTACACCCAACACTTACAGCACCTAAGGATCACATTCGATATCCTCAAGTCCAGCCAATTGTATATTAAACGGTCTACATGTGTCTTTGGTCAGAAGTAGGGGGAGTACTTGGGCCATGTTATTTCAGGGGTAGGGGTGAGTACTGATCCAAGGAAAGTAGCAGCCATGGTGAATTGGCCTAGACCTACCAACCTGAAGGCTTTGAGGGGCTTCTTGGGGTTAAAAGATTATTACAGACGCTTTATAAGACATTATGGCCTCATAAGTTGGCCATTAACAAAACTTTTGAAGAAAGACAGGTTCAGATGGGGGTCGAAGGCAGAAAAGGTATTTGGACAATTGGAGGATGACATGTCCAAGGTGCCGATGTTGGGTTTACCTGATTTTAGTAAACCCTTCACCCTTAAGACGGATGCTTGTGGCACAGGGATAGGGGCAGTGTTAATGCAAGAAGGGAGACCCCTGGCTTATCTCAGCCAGGTCTTATCTTCCAAACATGAAAGGCTGAGCATATATGAGAAGGAGTTGTTGGCAATGGTGATGGTCGTGGAAAGATGGAGACATTATTTAGAAGGAGGTCAGTTCATCATACGCACTGACCACAAAAGTCTGAAGTTTCTCCTCCACCTGAAACTACAGACACATCTTCAAAGGAAAAGGATGGCCAAACTCATGGACTTGGACTATACCATACAATATAAGAAGGAAAGGGAGAATGTGGCTGTTGATGCCATTTCCAGGTGTTATGAGGAAGGGCAAACCGCAGCCCTCACGGTGGTGACCCCAGATTGGTAAGGAGGTGGAGGAGAGTTATGAAGGAGATAACAAGATGAAGGAACTAAAGGAACAATTGATCCTAAGCCCCAACAGCAAGCCTGGATATACCTTGAATCAGGGAATGGTGAGATATAGAGGAAGACTGGTGATTGGGAACAACGAGATCCTAAAGAAGAAGATATTGAGCTCCCTACATGAGTCACCTGTGGGGGGCCATTCAGGCATCCAGAACACGTACCACAAGGTGAGACAGATCTTCTATTAGCCCCAACTAAAAAGGTATGTGACTAAATTCATCATGGCCTGTGACATTTGCAGCCGTTGCAAATATGAAACAGTAGCCCCACCAGATCTATTACAACCCCTACCTATCCCTACTCGAGCATAGGAGAGCATCAACATGGACTTTATTGAGGGCTTGCCCAAATCGGAGGGAAAAGATTGTATTATGGTAGTAATGGACAGGTTCATGAACTTTGCACACTTTATTGGTTTGACTCACCCCTATTATGCTCGAGAGGTGGCCAGGATTTTCCTCAACCAAGTCATGAAGTTGCTTGGAGTTCCACATTCAATAATTTCTTATCGAGACAAGATCTTCACCAGCCTATTCTGGTAGGAGCTAATGAAGGCTCTAGGAGTGAAATTGAAGATGTCTACAGCCTACCATCCTCAAACAGATAGTCAGACTGAGTGGGTGAATCAATGTGTGGAAGGGTACCTGAGGTGCTTATGTTTTCTCCACCGGATGGCAAAGATGGGTTTCACTTGCACAGTGGTGGTATAACTCCAGTCACCATGCTTCAATCAAGAGGTCACCCTTTGAAACGTTGTTTGGCTATTAACCCCACTCCTTCCAGCTATAGGGGAAAACACTACTGTGGCCACTGTGGAGGCCTATTTGGAGAAAAGGCAGAGTGTATTGCAACAACTCAAGGAAAAATTGGCAGTGGCCCAAAACCGCATGAAGCAGCATGCAAATAGAAGGAGAAGTGAGAGGGAATTTGATGTGGGGGAGAAGGTCTATTTGAAACTCTGGCCAGCCCACCTCAAGAAGATTGCTCGTGGATAGATAACCAAATTGAGCCCCAGGTACTATGGGCCCTACCTAATTGAAGCCAAGGTAGGAAATGTGGCATATAGGTTGAAACTACCAGAAGAGACCAGGATCCACCCGATCTTTCGTGTCTCTTTACTCAAGAAATCAATGGGAGAACAACAAGTGGCTTCTAATTTACCCCAACTGTCGAGGGAGACAGACGTAACAGTAGAGCCCAACTCAATACTTGACAAGAGAGTCTTGTACAAGCACGGGGCCCCATCATCCAAGTGTTGGTTAAATGGTCCAATCTTTTCCATGATAGCAATACTTGGGAATACTTGTCTGACCTACTACGACAATTTCTGCAAGCAGTCAGCTTACTCACTATTTCTTGAGGACAAGAAATGTCTCAAGCAAGGGGGAATTTGTTAGGATATAAGCCACGACAAGGGAATATAACATGCAAGTGGCAGGTTGTCACATGCACGGTTAGGAAGTTAGGTAGTTATTTCTAGAAGGGGGTACTATTGTAAATAAACTTCCCTTTGGTGGGAATGGAAGTGTGGGATCCTCTCTATATAAAGGACCGCTTGATTGTATTGAGGCTATGCTGAAATTTGAATCAAAGTCATTCTAAATTCTTCCTTAATTCTCTTCATTCTCTCTCTCTCTTTCTCTCCCTCTCTTTTCCGAATTCTATCACCCTCCCTAATTCTCCAAAATTCTCGCGAATTCCCTGGAGTTCCTTGTCAAATCTTTCAAGATTTGACACTTCCTATTGCTAATAGGAAAGGAACTAGAGCTTGCACAAAACACCCTCTACACCTATTTATGTCCTACAAAAATTTGTCCCCTAGCCATAAAGCTTTCCTTACCAACATAAACTCCATTTCCATACCAAAAACAATGTATGAGGCATTGAGTAATCAGAATTAGAGGAATGCTATGAGAGTAGAGATGTAGACACTTGAAAAAAACAAGACATGGGATCTTGTAAGGATACCTAAAGGTAAGCAACCAGTTGGATGGAGGTGGATATTCACTGTTAAATATAACTTAGATGAGTTATTAGAAAGGTATAAAGCAAGATTGGTTGCTAAGGGCTATATCCAAACCTATGGTGTAGAATATCTTGAAAACTTTGCTCCGGTTGTAAAAATGTACACCACAAGGATATTGTTATCCCTAACAGCTAACCTTAGTTGGACACTACAGCAATTTGATGTAAAAAATGTTTTCTACATGGAGATCTAGAGGAAGAAATCTATATGGAAGTGCCACCAAGATTATGTTCAAAAGGAGGAAAAGATGTTGTATGCAAATTAAAAAAAAAGCTCTATATTGTTTGAAGCAGTCTCCAAGGGCATGGTTTGGAAGATTTACCAAAGCTATACTAAGTTTGGGATACAAGAAAAGCCAAGGGGATCACACTTTGTTTGTAAGGCATTCTATTTCCAGAAAAATAACTATTTTATTGGTCTATGTGGATAACATTATAATGAAAGGGGATGACTTGGAAGGAATGGAAAGTCTTAAGAAGTGTTTGATAAAGGAGTTTGAAATTAAGGAGTTAGGCAAGATGAAGTATTTCTTGGGTATTGAAGTGGCTCGTTGTCAACAAGGGATTTTCATATCTCAACAGAAATATATTCTTGATCTATTAACACACACAGGTATCCTATTCAGTTTGATTTTTTCCAAAGAGTCAAACAGCCTCTGACTTAAACCTAAATGGAAGCGCCCCTTAGTTCTTAACACCTACTCGGACGATTCCAGCAGCAACTTAATCTCAATGTAGTTCCAAGAAAGTATCAGCATCAACCCATGGATTCAAAATGAGGTTAAAGTCCAAGTTGCTAGTCAAATCATGGTGGAATCAGCACTCACTGCCCTTCAATAGTGTACTGGAGGTCGGATGCAATTGCATACAACTCATGGGCAGCAGGCAAATAGGCCGAAATTTTGTGTGCCAGGCTCACCCGCAGAGCGGTCTAATGTAGGGTGGCAACAACCCCTTACCATGGGACGGATGTATTGACTACTTCCACTCGTAAAATTACATTTAGATTTTCAATACTATAATGATTACACTTAATCTATTCAATGCATGAACTATAATTTTCATTAAATTCCTAAACCCAGTTTGAGCTTGGAGACTCGCATACCATTTTCTGAACCAGAGGTTTGGGAAGTGGAAGTATCGCCCTCTATGTCTCTGTTCAAAGCAGCCGTGAAGGCTTCCACATCCGCCCCAGAATGCATCGTTTCATCCTGCAAAACACGTAAGGACATAAGAATTGAGTCTTCACCTTCCAATTAAATCTCCTTTCCACAAATCCAAACAATCTGTACGATCACAAGCGTAAAATATAGATACACACACACACACACACACATATATATATATACACAGAGAGGGAAGAGAACCTCGTCCTCTTCCAGGAGCTTCATAATTGAAGGGTCCATTACAATATTTGATTTTTGAGGATGGCCCGCAACAGGATCGCTCGTAATATGTGTTGGGCACCTAACGCGCTTGCGATCGGCGCGAATTGCGAATGTGGGATGAATCTCTCTGGTTCTAATACAAATCCCGGTGGTTCTTTGGCGATGAAAGAAGAAAGAAACAGCGAAAAGGTGTCGAATTGTGAAGGAAAGAACCAATACCCAGAAGATGATGATGTCTTCCCTCTCTAAAATGAAGAGTGCACAGCCGAAGAAGCAATTGGATTTGAGCGTTTCTATGGTGGGTTGGGGGGCCGTTTGATCATATTCTCAATTTCTTTTTTCTTGTTCTTCAAATAAAAACAAAATGTATTTCCGTTTTTCTCTTTATTTTTTCGAGGTGGATTATTTCCATTTGATCGTAGAAATGGAGTGTCTTCTATTTAGATTACATTTTAATAATTATTTCCCAAATTTTAAGGATAATTTTTACATATTATTCTTAAAATTTATTTAAATTATATTGATCATTTTTATAATTTTAAAAATATTATTGACATCTTTTCTTATTATTATATCGATTGGCTAGATTAACTATTTTAAATTTATCAATAAATTATTTTTCTCCTCTTTCTTTATTTCTCTGCTTTTCTTTCTTATTTTTTTCTTCTCACTTTTTCTCTCATCTCACACACGTTGATTCCAACGATCACTAACTTTCTTTTATCTATTATGTTTCTTTTCTTTTCTTCTTTTCATCTCTCTTTCTTTTTGTTCTTAATATTTTTTTTTTTACCTTTCATTTCTTGTTTCTAATTGCTTATCAGCAATTACAATAAGGTTTTTTTTGAAAAATCTCTATCTCATAATTATGTTTTGCAAAACCCCTTTCACAATTGATCAAACATTCCTCCCTTCTCTCTTTTTTCTTTACCTTGTATATTGAAAAATTTCTTTTTATTTCTCTATTTTTCCTCTTTCCATAGATTTTGGGCTAAATTTAGATTTCTTTAGAAGAAGTCATATGTTTTTGACTTATGATGGTGATTAGGTAATTATTGTCTAGTAATTTTTTGTTTTATTTATTATTATTTTTGTTTTTATGTAATACATTGACGAGAAAGAAAGAAAATGTATTTTGGGAATATAGAAAAAAAATAACAATCAATTTTTAGCAATAAGAGGTTATGTGTTGCATAGTTTATAAGCGAAGGGAAGTCAGTAGAATTTTAAAAAATATAAGAGTGATTGGTGCAATTTAGCCAACCAAGTGAAATTTACTCTAATTTTAAATCTTACCTTCTATATTTTGAAAATAGCAATAACATCTCTCACAATTAAAAAAAAAAAAGTAAACGAAACTATACCCTTACTAGTTCCTCTTTATTTTAATAACGTAAACTATATTTTAATTATAAAACATATTTTAATTTAGAAAATATATTTTTCAAATAAAAATTAATTTTTAATCTTTTTATATATAAAATATTTTTTTAATCTTTAAGAAAATATATATAAATTTTTATTTTAACTAACTAAAGTAAAATAAATATATAAAATACATTAAAATATTTTTTAATTAACTAAAAATAAAAGATCCAAACAAAACTATATATTTTTTATTTAACCAACCAAATAAAATTGTATATAAAAAAATCTTTAACTAACTATCCTACAAAATCTAATAGATTAAATATATATTTTTTCTAAACATATATATTATAACTACAGAAAATAAATTATGATTATAACAACTATATTTTCTATAAAATTATTATATATAATAATAAATAAATACTGCACACATATAAATTTATGCATATCAAATTTAAACAAAACACTAAAAAAAGGGATTTAACAATGACAACAAATTTGAATCCAATGATAAGGTTCCCACATAAAAAAAACCTGTTGTTAAGTGGGTTTCTTCTATAGTAGGAATTTCAAATTTATCATGGAATTAATTTAATAGAAAGAACCTTATTATTGCAAAGTAACCCTAACAATAAGTTTTTAGAAACACCTCGAATAATAAGAGAAAGAGATAGAGATTTTGTTAGCCATAAGGTGAAAAATAGATCAAAAAACAAAAAAGGAAAAGAATGAGGAGAGAGGTGGAGCTTGAAAGGAAAAAGTAAAGGTATTTGTAAAATTTAAAAAAAAAAATAACTGAGGTTAAGTAATAACAAGGGTTTAGTGAAATAAAGTTTGTAAAATTAAAGGTTGTTGATATTTCCAAAAGTACAAAAGTTCAATTTGGTGCCTTGACTTTTCTTGATTTGTCACTTTAGTACAGATATATATATATTTTTTTTGGCTCAAGTACACCTCTTACTTATGAATTGGTTCATTTTGACAAATTCCTAAAGTACATGGTTCCATTTGAACCAAAGCTCATGAATACATTTTTAAACTTTATTTTTTGACCTAAATACATCATTATTCTTTACAAATTGTTCATATTTGACCCTCTAATCAACAAATCATTACTCACCATTAGCTATGAGGTCAGTGAACGCAAAATTTAACTAAACTAAACTAAATTGGATTAAGCCCAAAATGGAGCTTCCTAAAAAGAATTAAAACAAACCCTTATGACTCAATTTTATTGAAAATCAAGTAACAGATTAAAATTTATTCGAATCCAAACTTTGTTAAAATACATAATAGTGAGTCAAATAGTCTATTTTGAATTCAAATAAAATTCAAATGGACTTAGGTGAAGATTAACCAAAAAAGATACGACCAAGAGCACAATGGTGTTTCCAACTTGTATGTTTTCCTGTCGAATGAAACGTAATGAAGCCCGGAAGTTTGTGTAAAATTTTATTTATGAACACGAGAAACAGGTCAAATAAACTACTTTTAGACTCATTCGGATCAATAGGCTTCGAATCGGACTGTGCTGTTTGATGGGACTGTGCTGTGTGATGAGACTTGTGGAAGGCATAGCTGAGAACAATCTGAGGGTTTCGGAATGAATTTTGACCGCCCACAAAGAAGTTATGAGGAGACTAAAATGATAAAAATAACCCTTTAAATTCAGAAACTTGACGCAAACCTCCAAATTGAGACTTCAAACTTCATTGGAAGCAATCAAGGATCAAGCGGGGTTAAGAAATCGAGGATTTGGAAGAAAAATCGACAAGAAATCGTGTATATATATACGCTCGTATATATGTATGCATAGAAGGAAACAAGCATGGAAACTTCAAAATTGGAAGTTTTCGACTATAAAAACTGGTCTCTTCGTTTTTGACGATCCCGGCAAGTATGGAGGAGCAAGAGGAACAGAAAGAGAGATTGGTGGCGTTTGGGGTGGCCAGAAAGAGGAGTTCGGTGAACAGAAGCGGCCTCGGCAGCCTTCTCCGGCTGTCTGCAGCTGTTCGCAGTGATCGGCGACGAGGCAGAGGTCGACGGCGAGCCCTCTTTTGGTAAGAGCAGTGGGGGAGCACGGCTAGAAGATCGCCGACAGCGGCAGTTCGAAAGGGGAAGACGAGGGGCACAAATTTGAGAAGATTTTAAACTTTTCCCCAAGTGACATTTCCACCCTTATAAATTGGATTATTGTACTTAAACCCTATATTATTTATATTATGCACTTGACCGATAATTTCATTTAAATTGCATGAGTACCTTATGATTTATCACTTATATATTATTTATATTATGCACTTGACCGATAATTTCATTTAAATTGCATGAGTACCTTATGATTTATCACTTATATATTATTTATATTATGCACTTGACCGATAATTTCATTTAAATTGCATAAGTACCTTATGATTTATCACTTATTATGCATGTGATTGTCTAGAGCATAGATCATAACCCAAAACTCCATATTTTAAAATATGGGCTTAAAATGTATATTTATTGTATTAAAACTCTTTAATGCTATAAATACACGTATAATCAAGTGAAAATGTCAAAAAGTAACCACTACTTAAATATAAAATTCATTTTTAATCACTTTTTTAAGAAAAAATGTTTTTATCATTTCAAACAAACTAATTACATGATATAGCCACATTATCAGATTTAACCATTATTTATTTAAAAAATTAAAAGAAAATAAAAATAACCACAACAATAGGCAAATATTAAAATACCCTCACCCAACCTCATTACCCATTTCACCCACCCACCTGATCATCTCTCTCATTACTGCAGCTAATCACTGCTCTGACAACCACCTGACGGCTGTCGTCACAGCCATTTAACCGTCGCCGTGACCACCACTATTACCATCGACGTCGATCTCATCTTCGTTGAACAAGGTTAGAGTTTTTTGCGTGATTTTAATGATAAAAAATTACTGGAAATGGTCGCCGACGAAGCTTCATCGTCGTCGTTGGTGACGATGGAGACCAATCGGGTTTCGTCACAAACGAAACCCCACGGTCGGGCTTCGTTCACGACAAAGCTCGCTGCTCAAAGAAACCCATTTGGCTTCGTTGTAGACGAAGCCTGAGAAGGCTTAATTGCAGACCAAGCTCGATCAGGCACGAAGCCTGACGCCCAATTGGGTTCTCCCGATCGTTGAGCTGTGACAAAGCTTGATTATCATAGCCCAGCGAAGCCCTATTGGGCTTTGAGCTGCGACAATTGGGCTTCTTTTGCTTGTACTTGTGCTTTTACATGGTTACTAGCTAAGACAATTATTGCTTTTATATTTGTTTTCTTACACATGGTTGAAAAACAAACTATAAAATTTACTTATGTTCATGCTCACTGGATATTACCACCAGGAATGCGAGTTACTATTCACTGTGGGATCAAACACCTTGAGGCAATACGTCATGCTCTAAATCGATACAAGTTATTGGATAGATTCCTACAGGGCCCATTAGGACATTTCTTAAAGATGCCTTTGTCTCTTCATTTGACTGCACCACAATTGATATATCATGTTCTACTTAGGGAAGTGACATTTTCGAGTGCCCGCCAAGATGAGATGTGGTTTGAGATTGATGGTACGCCATATAAGTACGGGCTGTGAAGCACGGAAACGGCTCGGAGACGCCATTTCGGCGTTTTCAAACTGTTTCCCGTTTCGAAAACGAGAAAAACGGCCCGAAACATTTTTCGAGCCGTTTGTGTAATATTTAGAAAGTTTTGGGCCGTTTCTTATTTTTAAAAACTTGACTGGAAACGCGTTTCCAGTGCACGATTACAATTTACAACCTAGGTTGTTGCACAACTGCTTGGATCAGATCTAGCTCATTCCCTCTCTTCTTCCTCTCTTCTTTTTCTTCTTCTTCTTCTTCCAGTTCGATCTCCCTCGCCGCCGCCATCTAGTTCTGATCACCCCGATTTACTCCGGTGTTCCCTGGCCCCTTTGTTAGTAGGCTGTATTTCCAGAGCCCTTTTGTTAATAGACTGTAAGTAACGCACTTTGCAGTTGTTTTTTTGATTATTTGTTCGTATAGAACAATTTGTTGATGGGTATCTGAATGCATGTAATGTGTTTCTGATTAATTGATGCTTTGTTTTATTGTAATGTATAAAACAATTTGTTTCTGATTAATTGATGCTTTGTTTTACTGTAACCATAGTTGATCTATCTTCCTGTCATGAAAGATTTTTAGGGAATAAACAAAAAATGGAAGATTTTGAAGGTTGTGTAATGGGTACTAGTAAAATTATTTATATGTGTGTATATGAATGCGTGTAAAATTGCCTAATGTGTATATGAATGCATGTAAATGAAATAAACAATTGCCTATATGAAGGTTGTGTAATCTGTAATGTGTGCACTAATAAAAATGGACATTTTTTATGTCTTCAACATTGTAAAATTGCGTGCTCTGATTCTTGATTTCTAATCTTGGTTGATTTATGAAGCATTGTCTTTTTAATTTTTCAAATCCTTACTATTTGTCCCTTGTGTGAATGCTGTGTAATAGTAAATAAAAACAGAAAATTTTGTTTCATTACCTATATTTGTTTTCAAATATTTTGAACACACAAAAAACTTGTTTTCACTTTCAACTTTCAATTTCAGTCAATGACGTTTCACTCACATTGATGTTCAACAACCTCCACCGATTTGCTCATCTCTAGAAATGTCAAATGAGATAGCTTAGCTCGAGCAGGAACAACCCATAGATTGATAGGTCGGGCCAATCTAGCAGCTCATGAGCTTGAAAGAATAATGCTCATTTTCACAGAAAATGAAAATGAATGTAGAAAGCTGAAAACAAAAACTGAAAACAAAAACTGAAAACAAAAACTGAAAAATTGACAACTCTCTCAAACATGCCTCTAACTATTGTTGTACCTGAACACAGTTCAATCATGGATGGCCCGGTAAATGCGAATGATGTTTGCTTGAGTTAGGGTTATATATTCTTTCAGATAGGATATTTTTGGCTACTTTACTATATTATGCTACATCCTGGACATGACTTGTGGCCAGTGGATCAGTTCCATTTTTCTGGCTAGATAAACAAATGTCAGGGAAATATTTAAGAGGAGGGGACTACAAAGAAAAATATCACAGGAGTTTGTTTTTTGGGCTGAGTTATGGATTTTTTTTTTTTTTTGGATAACTACTTGATTTCAAAACATGGATTTACTATAATGCTGCATAATCCTTGCACAAGTGTTCAAATTTTGATGGCTATTATTTTTTTTATCCTTCTCCTATTGTTCACTCTATGTTACTCATAATGCTGTGGTGAAGCTGCATTTTTCTAGAGTTAACACTTCTTATTTGGCACCCTTCTCAACACCTTTGGGGGAAATCCTTTGATCGTGTTTCAATGTGTAATATGCTTTGTAATATGAAGCGTTGTATTTCAATGCTGTGCAAATACACAACTTAATGTAATAGCATCTTTGGACATAACAATGTTGATCATGTTTCAAAATTCTTCCCAGTATAATAAATAGTTAAGATTTGCCTCAACAGATCCTATGGAAGTTGCTGGTAGTGGTTGCCATGTTTTCACTTTGTGCTGAAATTTTAAGTCTTCTTCCAATGCAAATGAAATGTTTAAGTCCTAACATACTGTGTAATATGTTTTATCTAAAACATTACATGCCTGATACATCAAATTTGTTAAAAAATCAATCCAAAAACATCTAGACATGCCAAGTTTGTGAAAATTATCCAAAATCAAAGTTTGCTTATTACATGGATTATAAATTTGGTGAAATTTGATCTAATATTATGAAGTATGAACCCTATATTTGATCATCTACTGATTTATTAATTTAACTCATAGGTCATATGGCTCATTCAACTTCAAGTTCAGGATCTAGTAACAGTATTTCATCAAAAAATAAGGATGAGGAAAATAGTCCGTTATGGAAATATGTGACCAAAATGGAGAAAATGGGAGAAGGAGGGGGTAGTTGGAAATGGACTTGCAATTTTTGTGGTTTGCAAAAATTTGGGACATACACAAGAGTTAGGGCTCATCTATTAAGTATGAGTGGGAAAGGAATTGCTTGTTGTAAAAAGGTAAGTCCTGAAATTATAGTTGAGATGAAAAAAGTTGAAAGAGAGGTTGCAGAAAGATTATCAAGTTTACAACATAAGCAAGTGCCATTACCGACTAGTAGTGTTTCTTTGGGACCTTCTTTGTCTTTACATGAACTAAGAGTTTTAGAACATTTAAAGAAAAGAAAATCCATGGATTCACCTATTGCTAAAGCTTTTGACATGCAAATTAGAGCACTGTTAGATGCTGAGATTGCTAGAATGTTTTATACTGGGGGTTTGTCTTTTAATCTTGCTAGAAACCCATATTATCTGAGTTCTTATTCATTTGCTGCTAATCATCGATTAGGTGGTTATGTACCTCCGGGTTATAATAAGTTGAGGACCACATTATTCAGCAAGAAAAGGCAAATGTTGAAAAATTGCTAGAACTTATTAAAAACACTTGGTTGGGAAAAGGTGTTAGCATTGTTACTGATGGTTGGAGTGACCCACAAAAAAGACCCTTGGTTAATTTTTTGGTTGTTTCTGAAAATGGTCCAATGTTTATCAAATCTGTGAATTGTTCAGGTGAAGTAAAGGATAAACAATTTATTGCTAATTTGGTGAAAGAGGTAATAGATGAAGTTGGTGACCAAAAAGTTGTACAAATAATTACTGATAATGCTGCTAATTGCAAGGAAGCTGGGGAAATCATTGAGGGTATATTTCCACATATTTATTGGACTCCTTGTATTGTTCATACACTTAATCTTGCTTTGAAGAATATATGTGCAGCTAGAAATTTAGAAAGCAATCAAGAAACATATGATAAGTGTCATTGGATCACTGAAGTGCATGGAGATGCTTTGGTCATAAAACATTTTATAATGAATCATTCAATGAGATTGGCCATGTTCAATCGGTTTAGTTCTTTGAAGTTGCTTGCAGTTGCTGACACTCGATTTGCTTCTATTGTTGTTATGCTTAAAAGATTTAAACTTCTTAGACGTGCACTTGAAGCAATGGTTATGAGTGATGAATGGGCACAATATCGAGATGATGACCAAGGAAAAGCTCGATTTGTTCATGAATTGATTGTGAATGAGGATTTTTGAGAAAAAATTAATTATATTCTCGCTTTCACAACATCTATTTATGATATGATTAGAGTTTGTGATACAAACAAACCATGCCTTCATTTGGTCTATGAGATGTGGGATTCTATGATTTTCAACATGAAGAAGGTTATTTATGATCATGAAAGCAAGCTGCCAAGTGATTTTTCATCATTTTTTCATGTCATTCATCGGATTCTTTTTGCTCGTTGGACAAAACATAGCACTCCATTACACTGCCTAGCTCATTCTTTGAACCTGAGGTAATTTTGAAATTCAATCTCTATTTCTTACTAATTCAATACTCTATGTATTATTTTTTTTTTGTTTTTAAATTTTTGTTGATTTCGTCTCCTGAAGGTATCATAGTGATAAATGGCTTTAAGAAAAAGAAGGTAGAATGCCTCCACATATGGATGGAGATGTCTCCACACAAAGAATGGAGTGTTTTAGGAGACTTTTTCCTAATCCAGATGAGCGTACTATTATTGATGATGAGTTTGCCGATTTTTCTCTCAAAAGTGGGCCATTTGGAGACCCAGATGCTATATTGAATAGTTATGACAGAGAACTTAGGAAGTGGTGGGCATGTTATGGTTCACGTGCTCCTTTGCTTCAAAGGTTAGCTTTTAAGGTGCTTAGACAACCTACTTCTTCTTCTTCTTCTGAAAGGAATTGGAGTACTTATTCTTTCGTTCATTCATTTAGAAGGAATAAATTAACTCCAAAACGTGCAGAGGATTTAGTCTTTGTTCATAACAATCTTCGTCTTTTATCGAGAAACACCTCCCAATATTATGACGAGAAGACAAAGATGTAGGATGTAAGTGGAGATGAATTTGGGAGTATGGAAGATGTGGATGTTCTCAAATTTGCTAATCTCTCCTTAGATGAACCAGAATTGGAGTCTGTACTCTTTGGTTGAAGATATTAGCCACAGCCAGTCTATAGAGATAGAGAATGATGAACTGAATGAACTTTTATAAATTGTATTATGTTTGATTCTATTATTTAAATTTAGTATTTGTTTTTAATTACTAAGTCATGTAAGGATAATAGAACTTTCTAAATATTGTTGATAGTTGTTTGAATATATTGTGGAATTTATGTTTATGGTTATTTGAATGCATTGTGGACTTTACGTTTATGTTTGTTTGAATACATTATAAAACTTATGTTTATTGTTTATATTTGATTTTTTTTTATTTTTTCTATATTAAAAATTATATTTACAAAAAAACCCCTATATTTTTTAAATTTACAGTTTACCTCGCATTTCTGTTTCCTACCTTTTTACAAAAATGTCGTTTTCGCGTTTCCGTTTCCTATCGAAAACGTCTCCCGTTTCCGTTTCCATGCAACCTAGAGTACGGGAGGCAGGAGTTCATACTTATTAGTGGACTCCGATTTAGGGCTATTGATAAGGAAAGCCTTGAAGCGAAAGCTGTTGAATCGGAGAGTTTACATGTACGACTATTTCCACAGCATAAGAAAGGGGTGACTGGAGACAGCACTGAATTACTTATTAGTACCAAAGAGGACATGGTTTCAGAGGATGTCCTGAAACTGATTTACATTGCTGTGGTCATGTAACGGCCCGCCTCCCAGAGCCCCTATCGCGAATAGAGGATCCATGAGAAGGTCATTACTTGAGATGATATCGAACAATGACACAACTACAACACACTCACAATCCTTCTAGAAATCATAATTTTTCTTTAATTATACATCTCATAATCGTCTTTACAAACCTTTTATCACGTGGGCCCACCTGGGCTTACATACCATACACCAATCTCAAAGACATAAAACATTACCCTGATCTAGACACACGACACCCAGGATCTAGGTTCGGGAGAGCTCTGTACTTGCTATCATGACACGACTTGACGAGCGTACCTGCGATCTCAGGATATGCTGACCTGGAATGATGTAAAGCAAATGTGAGTCGCGAGACTCAGCAAGCTCATGAAAGAAAGGTTGAAGGTTAAAGGTAGGACTCTCCCCATAACACCCTATGCAATTCATGCCAATGCAACGTCATGTCATACCATGCCCAATACCTGTCTTACTTATAGATGCATAAACATATAATAAACTTCACATAACGATCCTTGGGGCCCACATAAAACACACATTGGCGCCCAAGTCCAGCATACATACCTGTTAGCAGTTTTTTATACGCTGCCTCCATACCATTTCTCTTACATGCATATTCCTGCCGCTCACAACATACTTTGTTGCCGTGGGTCTCACCCCAAGGTCTTTATGCTGTCGTGGGTCTCACCCCAAGGTCTTTAGGTTGCCGTGGGTCTCACCCCAAGGTCTTATCGTGGACCAAGCTGCCGTGGGTCTCACCCCAAGGTCTTACCGTGGCCACATCGTGGATCACGCCGCCGTGGGTCTCACCCCAAGGTCTTACCGTGACCATGCCTACCACCCATACTTATTATCCAAAAACGCACATTCTCACCATGCAATGCAACAAATAGGAGATGCAATGGCTTTTGGTAGTATAAACGTGATGACAAGGCCCCCATAAACCAAGCATCAGGCCATGCTAACGCCCACATAAGAATTCACACATGCGAAATGCCTCTAATGCACCGTCTCACCTAAAGAACCCAAGTTAGCTCTTAGACCAACCGGGTCATGCAAATGTTCACACACCCCAACACACACAAAACATGTCCCCACGTGAATACAACCCAATCCCCTGTAGCACACACATCATGATATGCACAAGCCAAGACGGGAATCTGAAATACCAGCTCTTCTGGCCCGTCTAGCGCTTATCTTATTAGTCGATGACTGGCACCCATACATCCAGCCATCAACTGCCACGACCCACGGTTGACAGTCAGTGGCTTTGTACCCCATACCCTTAAGACACACATAGACAACATTAAACTCGGTCTCTTAAGCTCAACATTTCTCTCACTTTATCCATAACAACATAGACATCATTATGTCATTCACATTCTCTACTCTTCTCAAACACAGGAAACTATTTTCACATTCATAACAAACTACTAACATAATCACATGATCTTGACCACATTCATTTTCTAAGAACCTAGCCCTAACGAGTTCGGCATCATTCTCAAGGGAAGCGGAGCGATACAAGGCCCCGTGATGGACGTAATGAAAGACACCAAAAACATCACTACTTAACCCTTTCCATTAACAATAACCCCATTAAATAAATAAAAGTTGTAGGGTGGCTGCCACGCGGATTATCTTTATTAGTGCGTGGAACCAAGTTAAGGTGAGGGAGGGTTTATAGTACAAGAAACCTCAAAGACTTTCACAGGAAATAAACAGCGCGAGGAGAGGGTTAGGAGCTTGCCTGAAAACGGCTGATTTCAGCATCTCTTGTGCTCCCGATGCGAATTAAAACATTTCCTAGCAATTAACACAATCGAAACTTAAATTAATTAATTCTAACCGCAGAAATCGTATAATCTAATAGTGTAAAATTTATAATTTAGACATATAATATTTATACTAATTTTACCCACTCACCTGTACACTTTAATCGCGAATAAATTTCAAAAATCTCCAAATTTCCTCGTTTCCTCGTTGCCGTGTGCCTCACCCATCTTCCTCTCATTTCTCTCATTCGCTCGCTGGCTCAAAGAAGGCCAAAATTGGCCCTTTTATACTCAATCCAAGTGGCTTTGAAGCCACAAAAATAAATGGCCAACAGAAGGCCACGCACATGCATACACACACTCACATATATATATATATTATATCCCTCCCAAACTCTCATTCTCTCACCTTTGATTCAATTTAAAATAAATGATCACTGTAGATAACTTGGAGGCCACGCACAATAATACATATATATATATTAGTTGATTTAATTTAATTCAACTTGATTTAACTTATTATTATTATTATTATTGACAATATATATATGTATTTATATATTAATTCATTAATTTAAATTAAGTTACATAATTTACACATTTATTATTATTATTAGTATTATGTCTACCATTATTTAATTACCTTAAATCCTCAAATTTTCATTACGGACCCCAAATACCAAAATTTAATAATTATTATCGTCTCCAATATTTTTGGGATACTACAGGTCAACATGTTTTTGTTAGGTCAAGATGAGCGCAAACATGTGGATGATTTCTTGTGGACTATGGCTGAGGATTTACATGTATTTGAGGTGTTCCCTTGGAGTACGTATGTCTACAGTAAAAGTCAACATTACATCCGGTTAGCCATGAAAGAAAGGAAACTAACTAGTGAATGTGGGAAGAAAATCAACCTTTATGGTTTTATGTGGGCATTTCAAGTATAATCAGTAATATATTACTCATCTCTCCTTATTATATATAATTTGTCTATAGTAACTAAATGTTTGTTTTGTTTTTTAATTTTTTTTTTTACTCTCTGCAATGGTGGTTGATCGAAACGTTTCCATGGGTTTAGAATAAATGAGTCGTCAGACTATCTGACACAAACATTCCAAGATGCAGAAAATGGTTATAAAAAAAGAAGGCCATAAATAAAAAATTACGACGACTACCTTAGTAAGGAAGTAAGTGTGCAACCTACCCTAAATTTTATTTATTTTGTTAAATAATATCTATCTAAATAATACAATTTTGTAGTCACGAGAATTGAGTCCAACACTCGAGCCCATCGATGCTGAGCGAGAAACGAACTTTTGGAAATCTTTTAACCCTCAGTACTCGGTTAGGGGTCGACGTCTATAAATTTGGGGGCGGAGGGGGTGACGAGGAGGAAGAGGATGGCGAGAATGAGGACGAGGCGAGTAGGATACATGTAGATGAGGAGTGAAGTGAGGATAATGAGAAAGATAAGGAGGAGGCAAGATTCCCTGACAGTTTCCACAACGGATAATACGAGGCAGGAGTATGATTTTTATTATAATAATGATTTTAATTTATATTTTTTATAATTGTTTATATATTTTTTGTTTGCCTTTTGTAGATCATTGAGATGCTGAAACAAACTCTAGATATGTTGCGAAAAATGGATGGAAAAATAAGTCAGATGAGGACACAGTTGTTAAGACTAGAAAGGGCGTAGGAATCACTAGAGAGGGGATAGGTAGCATTGTGTGCTCATCTATGCATCCCGCATATTTTCCCAGATCACAGCGATCATGCTTATGAGTAGTCTCGGGGTGGTGATCAGGTAGATCCTAATAATCACGATGAGGAGCAGGCATCTACATCTGGAGTAAGTTCCAAATTTACTTTTATACATATTACATCATTCTAAAATATCATTTTGTAACAGTTATGTTTTGTTCAGTCGTAGGAGGAGAATGTGGTTAGGGTCGACAGGCGACCTATGTAAGATAGATTGTCATCGCAATTTTGTCGGCCACCCTTCACTGATCCAACAAAATATAAAAAGAGAAAGAAAGATGTCGCTTTGGAAGGGTCGAACGTGGACCCAACGCCGCCGGTACTTGACCCAATGCCGTCGAACATGGAGACAGTGCCCCCTGAGGGCTACATTGAGTTCATAGGCTCCAACGAAAATATTAGGTTAGTAACCATTACATTTTCCTATTTACATCAACAATACATTCTTACTCTTATTTTTCTTGATTATTGTAGTCTTCACATCGGTTTCATTCTCAACCTAATACCAGGTGACCTTCGAAACATAGAGAATGAGACCAAATGGTTGGAGGGTTATCATATCAATAGTTACATGTGTTACCTAAGACGTATACAGTCTCGGTGTCAATATGACACAAACTATATTATCATGTCAACCTCGCTTTTTGTGAGTGTTGCACTACTTTTTTTTTTTTCCATCTCAATTTAGCATGTGACCAATATTTTATTTTATTTTACTTTTCAGACATCTATAGAAAGATTTTGGGAACAAGAGTACAGGAGTAACAGGAGGGTTTTTGCGCATTCTATTACGTCTGTCTCGAAAGATTGGGTCGGTTTCGTCGACGGGTGCACTAACGAGAATCTCCCTTAGTGGACGATCAATTATGTAAATTTTAATTCATTCCATTTAATGATTTACTTATTTATTTCCATACGACTAACGTATTAAAATAAAATAAAATACATGTGTTGCTTCCGTGTAATATATCGAATTCTCACTGATTTCTCTTAAAGATTTGCTTGAAAAATAAGAGAGTTGTCATATATGACTCCAATGCAAGGAGCGAAGACATCCGTAGGAGTAAGGTAGAATCTGTACAACTACTTGTGAGCTTGTTACCCATTATACTGAAGAAATGTGCATATTATGAACATGTAATCACAATTGCAACCCTAAGCAGAGATTGGGAAGTGGAGAATATCGATCCTCAGAAGGTGCCTCAGCAACTGGATGGGTAAATTAATTAAAATTATATTACAGAGTCAATTTTCATGAAAATATGGTTATGCTGTCAATGTGTATTATGTCTAATACAGGGCCAGTTGTGGGTGCTACGTTATCAAATACGTCGAGGACATACTAAGGCATAATAAGGATCACTGGCAGATACACTTAACTCTGGATGTCTGTACCCTCCGGAGAAAGATTGAAATATTTTTGTATAGATATAGCACTATAGTATTGAATTAGTAGATTCTCCATATTGTGTTATTATTTTCATCTAGTTCAAATGTTGTATATTTTTGTATGGAAGCAAATAACAAATAGTGTATTGCTGACTTGATGAAATGTGGTTTGTGGTGTTGTTGAGGGTAAGGGATAAGTGGCTGTGGTGGCAGTGTGTTGTTTGGCAAAAGAGACTGAGTCTCTAATGTTGTGATGGTAAATGTTTTCATAGTAGTATGTTGTTGGATATAGAAACTGAATCTCTAATACAGATTTAATGTCCAAGAAATAGGGGATACTCTGTCGAAATTTTTAAATTACACTAAGTGAAAGATAATGATATTTATCGTGATATGTACATTCAATTAATGCAAGAAACTCAAAAAAATATTATTTTAGTGCCGATGGAACACAATAATTTGATAATTTTCAAGAAAAATTAAAAAAATTCAATTTTGGGTTTAGTGGCCTACAAAATTCGATGACTGATTTTTTTTTTAATTTTTATTTTTTTTAAAAAAAATTAATTTTTTCAAGGTTCCCAACAGTAATATCAAAAAATAAACTATTGTTTAGAAATTATACTTTTATTTTTGAGTAAGTTTAATATTATAGCATTATCTTTGTTTTGTCCAATATTAGCTAGATCAATTGATCATGTATTGGTTGTATTAATAGTGAACATCCTCACACCAAGTCAAAGATAATCATATTTTATCGTGATATATACATTCAATTAAGTCAAGAAACTCAAAAAGATATCATTTTATTACTAATAGAACACAATAATTTGATAATTTGAAGGAAAAATCGAGAAAAACTAAAAAATTTCAATTTCGGGCTTAGTGGCCCACAAAACCCGATGACCGGGTTTAGTGGCCCAGAAAACTCGATTTTTTTTAATTTTTTTTAAATTGAATTTTTTCAAAGTTTCTAATAGTAGTATAAAAAAATAAATTATTGTTTAGAAATTATACTTTTATTTTTGAGTAACTTTATTATAATAACATTATCTTTGCTTTGTCAAATATTGGCTAGATCAATTGATCATGTATTGTTTGTGTTGATAGTTGACATCCTCACACCAAATGAAAGATAATGATGTTTTGTTGTGATATGTACATTCAATTAACCTAAGAAACTCAAAAAACATCATTTTAGTACCAATGAAACACAATAATTTGATAATCTGAAAGAAAAATTAAAAAATTTCAATTTCGTGTTTAGTGGCCCAAAAAACCCGATGACCCATTTTTTTTTATTTTAATTTTTAATTTTTTTTAAATTGAATTTTTTCAAGGTTCCCAATAGTAGTGTCAAAAAATAAATTATTGTTTAGAAATTATACTTTTATTTTTGAGTAAGTTTATTTTCATAGCATTATCTTTACTTTATCCAATATTGGCTAGATCAATTGATCATGTATTGGTTGTGTTGACAATGGATATTCTCACACCAAGTGAAAGATAATGATATTTCATCATGATATGTACATTCAATAAATTCAAAAAGACAACATTTTAGTGCCAATGCAACACAATAATTTCATAATTTGAAGGAGAAAGCAAGAAAAATTAAAAAATTTCAATTTTGGGTTTAGTGGCCCAAAAAAACCAATGATTGATTTTGTTTTTAAGTTTCAATTTTTTTTTGAAATTGAATTTTTTCAAGGTTCCCAATAGTAGTATCAAAAAATAAATTATTGTTTGAAAATTATACTTTTATTTTTGAGTAAGTTTATTATCATAGCATTATTTTTGCTTTGTCCAATATTGACTAGATCAATTGATCATATATTGGTTGTGTTGATAGTGGACATCCTCTGTAAGGGCCCACACTCGAATATTCATGCTAGCATAGGATATTCAAAATGAGGTCAACATAGAGATGATATAGAACAAACAATACTAAAACAAACAACTCAATTCACTACTAGGAGCGGAAGCTAAATTAAGGTTCAGTTATACTTCCAAAATCTCTTGAGTTTGGGGCTCGAAAGTTATACAAAATAATTAAGAGAATCTAATATTAACTAACAAAATAACAATCATTTCATCTCAAGCCTCACCAAAATGCTATACATGATCTTCAAGTTAAGATGCGTCTCTGTACACTACTATCTCTAGGCCTTAGTCCCACTGGACTCGCCCCAAAAAATGGCATTCCCTTTAACTAGAATAGAAAAGAAGATCAAGTGGACCACAAGGTTCAGCAAGTTCTAAGAACAATGAACAATGAACAGTGAACAGGAATCAAGAATATGGTGACACCAAAAAGAGTAATCAAGAACTTGACAATTTTATACAAGATTCATGATTTATGACTTGATCAATCCCAGGTTAAATGTATCATACCACTATATATCACCATGTAAATGTGCATATAAAATTACGTGTCAGAATCAAATCTCATAGGCTCGCAAGCCATCAAACAACATATGTCAATATGCATCAAGAGAATAAAAACTCACATTCAATGTGAAGCCAACCTGTTGGCTATGGTCACCTCATCTCGCGCCAGGTATGCTAGGGTACCTTTCCCTCCACGCAAAATAATAGGTGCGCTGTAGTGACCCATTACAGAGCCTAGAAATTTTAATTAAAATATTTTTTTTTAGAATGGAATTTTTGGGAATTAATTGGAGATAAATTAATAAGTTGGAATTTTGAGATATTTAAATTATCGAAAAAGGGTTTAAAGGAATTTTTGAGATTTTAAGAAATTGAGTTTTGTGGAGATTTTGAGTTAATTAAATTAAGGGTAGTTTTGGAAGAAATTAATTAAGCATTTAATTAAAGAGAAAATTGAAAGTCATATTGAGAGAGGGAGTCACGTAGGGTTCAAGGGGCAATGTTATATATATATGTGTGTGTGTGTGTGATTTGAGGCTTGAAGATCTCACGCCATTGGGAATAAAACAGAGAAGGGAGGAGAAGCAGAGAGAGATTGAGAGAAGGAGAAATAGAGTGGAGGAGATTTACAGAGAGGTCATTGATTATCAAGGCAAGTTCTAATCCCTCTTGTTCCTATGCAAGTTCCTTTATCCTTCTTCTCTTCTGTTTCATTACTTAGATTATACCTCTTAAGTCCATGATTTTCTTAGAGGCTCCATGTAATACCCCATGTTGGTATAAAGTTGCCACGTAATTTTAATAAGTTTAGAATATCGAAAAATTGATTTTATAGCAATTTCACGTACCGAATCAACTGCAGAGAATGCCTCAGAGTGAAATTGTCTAAGGAAAATTATATGGTCTCAACGAGCGTACCGAGATAGGATTTATGGTATCGAAAGAAATTGAATTCGGAATGATTTTCGGTATAGCTAAAATAGAGCTGCCATTTAGGCTGTAAAATTGAATTGTCGTAGGAGGCTCTCGAAAAATCAACAGATCCCTAGGGGGGCTCCGGTTTTGCATAATGAGCAACCCTTCAATGATTTCGGGATGAAACGATAGGTCGGTAAGGACACTGGGGCAAAATCGTCCTTTTCAACTAAGAATTGAATTATTAATTTTGTATTTTCAGTATTGTAATGCAAATTAATTTGAGGATTAAGGACATTGTTGCAATAAAGAAATTGCTTGAGTGAAATTAAGAAGAAAATTAAGGATTATATGTAATTTTCTTTAGTTTAAATATGTAATTTATTAGTGTAATACATAATTATACATATATGCACGTGCGCGTGGCCAGCTTTTGAGAAGCTTTAACGGCCGAGATTTGCTGCAATGGGAGAGATATTGGGAGCATGAATTGAGGAAAAAATCTCCAAGAGACATGGCGTAGGTAGGACAGGATGATTTGATTAAATGTAACATGCAAAGTATATAAATATATATATATACATCTGTGCGCGTGTGTGCGTGAAAGAGAGCTTCTGTGAAGCTTCATTTTACTGCAACTTGAATTATTCAAATGATGAAGTGATGGATCCTCTGCAAGATTTTCATGGCCAAGCGAGATTTGCGCATGGCAGCGGGATTTAAGGGGATATGGCAGTCGAATTTGAGAGATTTTGTTATTAATGTAATGTATAATATATATATGTGTGTGTGTGCTCGTTGGAGAGCAAGGATGGCCGCCTATAAATAGGTAGGGGTTTGGGTGATGGAGAATCACCAAGAGGAGAGCCGAGAAAAAGAGTTGTGAGAGAGAGGGAGGCCGATCGGCTGCCCAAAGCAGCAAGCGGCCATGGCAGCAAGATCAAGTGGAGCAGGAGCAACCGAGTAGCAACCACCATGGCAGTTTGCGGCAATGCTAGGCGACGCTCGAGTAGGAAGCGAAGGCGACCGGTGAGGTGGTGGCAGCCGTAAAGTCGGGTGGCGAAGCTGGAACTGCGGCCATGGTAGCCGCGAAGTTGCGTTACAACAGTTGGGCCGCAACGCAGCCGGCGTCGGGGGGCGGTATGGCAACCTCTGGGAAGGCCGACGAGGGCGGCCGTGGCCGGAGAAGGCAGCGGAGTGGGCGGAGGACCAAGTAGCGGCAGCTGGTGTGCGGGTGACGGCGGCAGAGGCTGTTCGCGCATGAAGAAGAAGAAGAAGAAGAAGAAGAAAAGAGAAGAAAGAAATAAGAAAATGAAGAAGAAGAAATGGAAAGAAGGTGGGTTGCACAGGTAGCAGGGGAGGTGTGGGGAAGAAGATGAAGTAGAGGGAAGAAGAGAAAAGAAAGGAAAAAAAAAAAGAAAAGAAAGAAAAAGAAGAAACAAATAGGAAAATGATGGGAAAAAATCCTAAAAAATTTCAAAAGATAGGAAACTATATTTCGATAATATTCCGGAGATTTTGGGTGAGAAAAATTGTCCGGGCACGCGTTTCGAGAATATGGCACACATATCGAGGAAGTCGAGGAAATTAAGTAAAGGTAAATAAAATTTCTTAGAAAATTCTAAAAATTCAGAAATATTATTTTATGAATTTTTGTAGAGAAATATTTAAGAAAATATTTTAGAAATATTTAGTTTGGATTTATTGAGTAAAATTAGGAAGAAATAGAAAGAAAATTAAAGAAAATGCCAGAAATTATGAAAAAAATAGGTTTTAATGTTTATTTAAATAATTATGCTGATTAGGATACTTTGAGGCTAAAGTTGAAGAGTCTCGTGCAAATTTTGAGGTTGGCACGTAAATCGAGGCAATGCACTAATTTCGAGATAGCCCGACAAGCTTGAGAAGGTAAGTGGTACTTCCTCAAAAATATTTTCATCATATTGACATGCCCTGATATGTATCCATCACGTAGAATGCATACATGACTATGAAATGCATGAATACACGTTGATATCATTGATCACACGCATATGAGGCCGTAGGGAGTACGAACTGGCACCGCTGCCTTACCAAGGGTGCACCCATATACCCCGGCTTCGAAAGAGGTGGCCGCTAAAATGATAGGTAGCATGAGGGGTGCGGTTGACACCTACGATGAAGACATTGCATACACACATGACATATCATTGTGTACCCTTACTTAGATGATTCGTCATCTAACTTGAGCTTTGCCCCTGAAATATTCAAACGTTCCAGGTGGAGATTGTAGTAGATACAAGGATAAATAAGGCATGAAATGACACTTAGCAGAGTACATGAAGAATGAAATGTATGTTATGTAGCCCATGTATTTAAGTTCTGCTACTTTAAATTCTATACGTTTTGAGGAATGTTGAAGATGTAAGAAATGTTAAGATATCAGGTTTTGATCTTTGCTTCCACACTTGATATGTATAACGATTCTCTTTCGAGATAAATAAATGAGAATTCTGGGATAATTTCGAGGTATGATGTGAATTTGGTTTAGTGCTTGAAAAAAACAAAAAAAATTATTGTCCTAGAATTGTCCCAATTTATAACGCGCCCGGAAAGCGGGGTGTTACACTCCACATTCATTATTGTCCCATTGGTTCTTTGTTGAGTCCATCCATGTGTATATATATAGATTTGTATAACTTTTATTTACAGCAACGTATGGATCTCTTGATTTATAAACTGAGTTTTCAATCCTCCTGTATTAGGATTTGATCATCCTAACCTTTCCTTTGGAATGGTGTAGCGTTTAGAGTTTGATTGGCTTTGAATTATATGTATATATGTTGAGTTATATAGTTGTAGTAACGTATATATATATATATATATATGCATATACATATATCATTCATTGTTACAGAGATTTTGAGTTTGAGAGTTTTAATCCAGATTTGATCATTTTCAATGGAGTTTAATGTTGTTTCAATTATTTATCCATGGTTGTGGCCATTAGAGGCATAATTTATATGAAGTTGCAGAGAGTTCTTTGTAGGAGTTTCGACCGATTTCACTGTAGCGATTTACTGTAGCTAGCCGGTTACTGTAGCACCCGAATTTAATTTCAATTAATTTAATTATTTTTCTCTTATAATTTAATTACTCCTTCTTAATAAGTTTTAAAATTAAATTTAAAATAGTTATTAATAAAGTTTAATAAGATTTAATGAATACTTATACTAAGTAAATAATTTTTAAGCAAGTTTTATACATCTAGCTTATCCTTAATGCCATAAGACTTGAGATGTATTATTTATCATTGAGTTGCAATTAAAATAAACATTATTGGATCCATTACTCCATATTAATTCTTAAGAGATCTATTATTGGTTGCCCTAAAATAATTTATCAAATATTCAAAGTTTTAATGTTCTAAAATCCTTAAGACTTGTAATTGGAGTTTAATATTGCTTTCAAGTTAAATGAATGCTAAGCTAATTGCCTTGGTTGAAGAGTAGTAATTAAATTGAGATAAGAGTCAGAGATTCCATATTCTTAAAATTGTTCCAAGATATCTAGTGTCCAATACATTGAGAATTAAGATACATGCATTGCATGAGATTGTGATGAGATTTGTTATGAAATATGAGCATTCATGTTGTGTGAGCATTGAGCATTTTATTTATTGTGGAGCACTATATAATGTGTGCTAGCATATTATTTGTGCATTGTTGCATTGAGGCGGCTTAGTCCGCGATGGGATCCCTTGAGCTCATTTTGAGATCATTGATTACCAGTAATTAGGGGCACCGTACGACCCTAGCGAGATAATTATTTACGCTCCTTATTATGGAGTAGGGGTTTTAAACCCTAGTGAGTATATGTGCTTATTTCTTTTGGTTGCAAGTTTAGCCACATGCAGGTATGAGTTTATATTTAGGCCTTTGCGCCTTGAGTTGCATTTAAGGTGCATTGAGATTTATGTGGGCTGTGAGGCCAGTATGTGCATACTTGTATGAGATATATTCATTCTGAGTATCATCATATGAGAACCTATACAACCATAACAGTTTATTCAAATATATCAAACTTTCATTAATGAGTCCGATTATAAGAAGAGTTAAGATATCCCTTGGTTACGAGATTAGTTTTCCCTCAGTTTATATCGAGTTACCTTGTGGTATTGAGATGATTTATTTATTTATTTATTTTTGATGAGTTCGAGGTTTTATTTTGACTCAGCCTATTATTTCTTTCATACTTATTGCTTGCTGAGTCTTGTGACTCACCTTGTATTCTTCACCATTCTAGGTAGCGACGAGAGAGTTCTTGAGATGGGTTCTAGCAGTGGGATGCGTTAGATTGTGTACGTGGAGGCCACTCAAAACTTGAAAGATGTCTGGGTCATTTGGTCATTTGACATTTAGTTATTTAGTTCCACAATTGTCATTTATTTTATGAGGGATATTTATGTTCGATGTTGTCTAGTTTGGGACTAGTACGTTGAGATTTATATTTTTAGTATTTATGAGAGTTATTATTTGTTGTTATTCGTTTATTCCTTATTTCATGTAGCACCTCCCTTGGTCTGAAAGGGGGTGTCTACAAACGCAAAATTTAATAACAATAGTATATATATATATATAATATTTTGACATGCCATTTATGAAATCACGCAAGATTATCAATCTTAATGTCGTGCTCTCAAATACGTAAATAAGTATCTACATGGTTTAATACCACGTATTAATGACAAGTACACCTCCACAAAAAGTCTCAAATTTATGATTAGAGTTTCCATGCAACTAAAAGAACCACATCAAGCACATTAGCTCTATTAATCTTCACACACAGTGGCATTTAATTTATTGGCCATATTCTAATGACTATTTAAAAAAAAATGCAAGGAAAATTTTGATATAAATTCTTATAAATTTGGTCATATTCAAAAATTATTTAATAGATAATTAAATTATGCTCGTGGCAATATACAATGGGTGTGTGGGTGTTAAACATGTGTATACATATATATATTATTTGGGTGCTTTTAAACTTACAGAGAGTATTAAACATATGTATACATATATATATATATATTATTTGGGTGCCTTACATCTATTGTGGGTGTTAAACATATGTAAACATATGTATATATATATATATATTTATTTGGGTGTCCTACGTTTACAGTGAGTGTTTCAATGGTGCGCGCATATGTATACATATAAGTGGGTGATCCAAATATGGCAAGGGAGGGATTTAAATGAAACAGTGAGGGAGAGAGAGAGAGAGATTGCACTGCCGCGAATATATGAACATATATATGAGTATATAAATGATTGATTGGCTAGGACAGAAACAGGACATTCGAAACAACGTGCTATATATATATATAAGTATAAGTGGGTGGTTGACTGGAACGAGGCATTCAAATAGCTTGGCGTGCATATATATATATCTGTGTAAGTGGGTGATTCAATGGCATGTGCATATTTATATATATATGGGTTATTCGAATGGAACGAGAGTCACACGAATGGGGTGAGTTTATATATATGCAAAACTCGAACAAGGGCTGCTTGCAACATGTATATATGAATATATATATATATATATATATAAAGGCCATTAGGATCACACAGTGAACAATCTGATCAAAATAGGGGCGGCTTCCTCAAAGGTGACAGCGATTAAGAGCCTCCAAGCGACGGCCTCTCTGGTCATGTATACAATATATATATATGTATGTGTGTGTGTGTGTGTATATAAATGAGTTTGCTCGACTGGAACAGGGGCAAGGCTCTGAGCGTGTATTTATATATATATAAGTGGTGATTTGGATGAGGGCATATATCTATACGACTATCTACTGAAACAAGGGTAGCTATTCGTAAAAAATAAGAAGTAAATGATGCTATAGCAAGAGGAAGAAGAAGAAGAATTTACTCACAGAGGTAGGGATATGGATATATCTATATATATGTTTGTGTACATTTACAGTCGTCCAGGCAATGGACAATCGCTCAAGAAGAGATAAAATATACAGAAATTACAGAATCTGAATGAAAAGGCAGAAAGAACTTCCCTGAGGTTGACTGAGTCTTTTCCTCGCTGAGCTTCAATGGCAAAGAAAGATATGTAGATGATACTACAAGGAAGAGAAGATGAAGTATAAGAAGAACACAAGGGGTGAGGAAGAAAGAGCAATCGAATAGTGGGGAGGTAAAAAGGGATTAGGCAATTGCACTGAAATGGAAACATACACAGTGCGTGGAAGAAAAGGGTGGGTTGCGGCAGGTCTGCACGCCAGCCTTCAAATGACTCAATTGTCCCTATTTTTTTTTTCTGATAACAAACTAGCTTTTTAGGACATTTTTGGTATTTGACACATATCCTTATTTTAATTTTTTTTTATTCACATAAAAATTAAAATTCTTTTACCATTCGGCCCAAGCCCAACCCAACAACTATACAACTCACCTGATAAACCCATGGACTCATTAACTAATTAACTGAGGCCCATTTCATTATTTTCCAGTCTATTAAAAATTATACCCATATACTTATTTTCTTGATTACATGAACCACAAAATAAAATTACACAAATCTAAAATTATTATTATGCCATTAAGGAGATTTACCATCAAGTACTAAAATACTTAGACCCACATTTAAAATGCTATTAAATTAATGTAAAGTATTAAAACATTTAGGCTCAATTTAAGATCGTTACATCCTCACGCCAAGTGAAAGAAAATGATGTTTTGTCGTGATATGTTCATTCAATTAACTCAAGAAACTCTAAAAGACATTATTTTAGTACTAATGGAACACAATAATTTGATAATTTTAAGGAAAAATAAAAAAAATAAAAAAATTTCAATTTTGGGTTTAGTAGCCCACAAAACCCAATGACTGGGTTTAGTGGCCCACAAAAAACCCGAGTTTTTTATTTTTTTAATTTTTATTTATTTTTGAAACTGAATTTTTGTAATGTTCCCAATAATAATATCAAAAAATATATTATTGTTTAAAATTTATAGTTTTATTTTTGAGTTAGTTTATTATCATAGCATTATCTTTGCTTTGTCTAATATTGGTTGGATCAATTGATCATGTATTGGTTGTATTGATAATTGACATCTTCACAACAAGTGAAAGATAATGTTGTTTTGTCGTGATATGTACATTCAATTAACTCAAGAAACTCAAAAAGACATCATTTTAGTGCCAATCGAACACAATAATTTTAGAATTTGAAGGAAAAATTAAGAAAAATTAAAAATTTTCAATTTCGGGCTTAGTGGTCTACAAAACTCGATGACTAGGTTCTTTTTTTAATTTTTTTTTAAATTGAATTTTTTCAAGGTTCCCATTAGTAGTATCAAAAAATAAATTATTGTTTATAAATTATACTTTTATTTTTTAGTAAGTTTATTATCATAGCATGATCTTTTCTTTGTCCAATATTGGCTTAGATCAATTGATCATGTATTGGTTGTGTTGATAATAGACATTCTCACATCAAGTGAAAAATAATGATGTTTTATCATGATATGTACATTAACTTAACTCAAGAAACTTAAAAAGACATCATTTTAGTGCCAATGGAGCACAATAATTTGAGAATTTGAAGGAAAAATCAAGAAAAATTAAAAAATTTCAATTTCGGGTTTAGTGGCCCACAAAACTAGATGATCGGGTTTTTTTTTAATTTTATTTTTTTTTTGAAATTGAATTTTTTCAAGGTTCCCAATTGTAGTATCAAAAACTAAATTATTGTTTTCAAATTATACTTTTATTTTTGAGTAAGTTTATTATCATAGCATGAGTTTTTCTCTGTCCAATATTGACTAGATCAATTGATCATGTATTGGTTGTGTTGATAGTGAACATCCTCACACCAAGAGAAAGATAATGATGTTTTATAGTGATATGTATATTCAATTAACTCAAGAAACTCAAAAAGACATCATTTTAGTGCCAATGGAACACAATAATTAGATAATTTGAAAGAAAAATCAAGAAAATTAAAAAATTTTAATTTTGGGTTTAGTGGCCCACAAAACCCGATGATCGATTTTTTTTTAATTTTTAAATTTTTTTTCTGAAATTAAAATTTTTCAACGTTTCCAATAGTAGTATTATAAAATAAATTATTATTTAGAAATTATACTTTTATTTTTGAGTAAGTTCATTATCATAATATTATCTTTGGTTTGTCCAATTATGGCTAGATCAATTGATCATGTATTGGTCGTATTGATAGTGGACATGTTCACACCAAGCGAATTTTGTTTTTTTTTTTAAATTGAATTTTTTCAACATTCCCAATAGTACTATCAAAAAATAAATTATTATTTAAAAATTATACTTTTATTTTTGAGTAAGTTTATTAATATAACATTATCTTTGCTTTGTCCAATATTGACTAGATCAATTGATCATGTATTGGATATGTTGATAGTAGACATCATCACACCAAGTGAAAGATAATGATGTTTTGTCGTGATATGTATATTTAATTACCTCAAGAAACTCAAGAAGACATTATTTTAGTGACAATAAAACACAATAATTTGATAATTTGAAGAAAAATCAAGAAAATTAAAAAAATTTAATTCCAAGTTTAGTGGCCCGCAAAACCCGATGATCGGTTTTTTTTATTTTTATTTTTTTTAAAATTGAATTTTTTCAAGGTTCCCAACAGTAATATCAAAAACTAAATTATTATTTAGAAATTATACTTTTATTTTTGAGTAAGTTTATTATCATAACATTATCTTTACTTTGTCCAATATTGGGTAGATAAATTGATCATGTATTGGTTATGTTGACAATTGACATCCTCATACCAAGTGAAAGATAATGATATTTTATCGTGATATATACATTTAATTAATTCAATAAACTCAAAAAGACAACATTTTAGTGTCAATAAAATACAATAATTTCATAATTTGAGGGAGAAATCAATAAAAATTAAAAAAAATTTAATTTCTGGTTTAGTGGCCCACAAAACCCGATGATCAATTTTTTTTATTTTAATTTTAATTTTTTTAAAAATTGAATTTTTTCAAGATTTCTAATAGTAGTATCAAAAAATAAATTGTTGTTTAAAAATTATACTTTTATTTTTGAGTAAGTTTATTATCATAGTTTGATCTTTCGTTGTCTAATATTGACTAGATCAATTGATCATGTATTGGTTGTTTTGATAGTGGACATCCTCACACCAAGTGAAAGATAATGATGTTTTGTCGTGATATGTACATTTAATTAATTCAAGAAGATAACATTTTAGTGCCAATAAAACACAATAATTTGATAATTTGAAGTAAAATAAAGAAAAATTAAAAATTTTAATTTCGGGTTCAGTGGCCCACGAAACCTGATGACTAGGTTTTCTGGGCCACAAAATCCGATGATCGATTTTTTTTTATTTTAATATATTTTTTTTTAAAAAATTGTATTTTTTCAAGGTTCCCAATAGTTGTATCAAAAAATAAATTATTGTTTAGAAATTATACTTTTATTTTTGAGTAAGTTTTGGCTAGATCAATTGATTATGTATTGATTGTGTTGATAATGGATATCCTCATGCCAAGTGAAAGATAATGATATTTTATCGTGATATGTACATTCAATTAATTCAAGAAACTCAAAAAGATAACATTTTAGTGCCAATGCAATACAATAATTTCATAATTTGAAGAAAAAATCAAGAAAAATTAAAAAATTTTAATTTCAGGTTTAGTGGCCCACAAAACCCGATGACCGATTTTTTTTTTAATTTTTAATTTTCTTTTGAAATTGAAATTTTCAAGTTTCCCAATAGTAGTATCAAAAAATAAATTATTGTTTAGAAATTATACTTTTATTTTCGAGTAAGTTTATTATCATAGCATTATCTTTGCTTTATCTAATATTGGCTAGATCAATTGATCATGTATTGGTTGTGTTGATAGTGGACATCCTTACACCAAGTGAAAGATAATGATGTTTTGTTGTGATATGTACATTTAATTAACCCAACAAACTGAAAAAGATATCATTTTAGTGCCAATGGAATACAATAATTTGATAATTTGAAGGAAACATTAAAAAAAATTAAAAAATTTCATTTTCAGATTTAGTAGCCCATAAAACCAGACGACTGGGTTTAGTGGCCCACAAAACGTGTTGACCGGGTTTTATGGGCCACAAAAACCCTGATTTTTTTATTATTTTATTTTTATTTTTTTTAAAATTGAATTTTTTTAAGGTTCCCAGTAGTATCAAAAAATAAATTATTGTTTAGAAATTATACTTTTATTTTTGAGTAAGTTTATTATCATAGCATTATTTTTGCTTTGTCTAATATTGGTTGGATCAATTGATCATGTATTGGTTGTATTGATAGTAGACATCTTCACCAGTGAAAGATAATGATGTTTTATTATGATATGTACATTTAATTAACCCAAGAAACTCAAAAAGATATCATTTTAGTGTCAATGGAACATAATAATTTGAGAATTTGAAGGAAAAATAAAAAAAATGAAAAAATTTCAATTTCGGGTATTGTGGGCCACAAAACCCGATGATCAATTTTTTTAATTTTAATTTTTAATTTTTTTTGAAATGGAATTTTTTCAAGGTTCCAAATAATTGTATCAAAAAATAAATTATTGTTTAGAGATTATACTTTTATTTTTGAGTAAGTTTATTATCATAACAGTATCTTTGACTCAATCTGCGGTGTAATATGAATGACAAAGCGTATGGTAGTGCACCCTCATGAAACTGTCACGTACGCTAAAGAAACACATAGTGTTAATATATCATACTAAATTACGAACATAATACGCAAAGAAAAGTCAAACCATGATATCTGCTAGCAGCAATTTCATGAAGACATGGCATTTGATCAATATCCCACTTGCGACAACTGCATGTACTCGCATCAATGTCAACTATTCCATCATCTTCCTTGGCATGTTGCACGAGGTATTTGTTCCCTTGTATTATAGGAACTGTGCGACATCCTCGGTCTAATGTTTTGGCATGCGCCAAGTTAATATGTGCCACTGCAGCGGAGGTCACAATAGTTTCGAGTCTAGTAGCGGTAGCACGCCTTCACTAAACCATTTCTGAAGCATATGTTTCAGAAATTCATGTGCACTTGTTATAGGCAACCAACGTGCTTTTATCATGCAATTTGATTGAGAAACTCAGCAATGTTGGTGGTCATCATAGAATATCTTCTTCTTGGATAATATGCACGTGAGCACTTTACCGGTCTTGCTTCTATCAATGTCAGATGAGTCTGAGGATGCGTCAATTGTATTTCTGCCAAGCATGTATCACATTCTACTGTGGTGTAACTGTATGCTGCACTGTAGAATGTAGCTATCACATCTTTTTGCTGTCTACAACGTTTCTTCAAGTTTTACTTAAGGTGGAAGAAGAAAAAGACATGTGGGACAGAAGGAAAGACATGGCTCATCGCATTCGCAATACTTCGGTGACGATCGAAAACGATGACCAAATCTTCTCGCACTCTGATAGCCTCTCTCAATTTCGTCGAAAACCATATCCATGACCTGTTAGACTCACCATTTCCAAATCCAAAAGCGTTGGGATAAATCATCTCCTCCCTATCTTTGCAAGTTGCAACGAATATCACCCATTTGTGTTCACCTTTCAAATGGGTGGCGTCAACGTCAACAATTAGTCTTATATAAGACTGAAACCATGAAGGCAAGCTCCGAGTGCAAAAAATAAATATAAGAAACGATTATTTTCATCAATCTCTATTGTCGTGATACTGTCAGGATTTGTTTCTTTTAACATGTGAAAATATGAGGGTAGCTACTTATACGATTCATCCGCATTACCATAAGTAAGTCTCTTTGCATGTTGTAAAGACGTCCAAGCTTTAGTGTACATAATCTGCACACCATGTTGCCCCAGTAACTCCTCCATTAGCATTCTAGGTGTATATTCACTACTCGCCACTCTTTCTGAGAATAAACTTCCGATGACAATAACCTTCACACTTTGAAAATGTGAATTGTAGACATCCAGAGTACACATATGACTAGATATAAATTTCACCACATGCCAAAACGAACAATCAGGTCTGCATCTTGCACGAAACATAAATTTGCAATTCACATCCTTGCAACTAGCCTCAAATCGAATTGTGCACGAACGTCTAACTCGATAGTCCATCTTCACATCAACACAATATTGTTCAAATGCTAAAATTAGTTCCTGTTTACTTTTAAAGAGTGCACCCAAATTTAAAAGATTACCCTGATATGGAATCGAAACTTCGGGTCTCGTTTATTCAATTGCATAATTTTCTACACCAGGAACGATCTAGTTTCTTTGTAAATGGTTGTCCTCAAATTGTGAATCTAAAAATATTACTTTCGGGTACTTCGGACTGACTCCTCTTTCATCACTACCACCACCACCACTATTATCACCATTGCTATCGTCACTATTATCATCAATTTCATTATCACAATCATCATCCGTGTGTGGAGCATCATCTGAGAAACTAGTCATACCATATGTACCAAAATCATCATTTTGCAGTGGACTATGTGCGGATGTAAATGGAATGGCAAGACCTAAATCTTGATTACCACCACTACATAGGTAACAAACTCCAATATCTTTACAAATTATATCAACATACATTACTTTATATTTTTTGTCATCGCACATAATAAACCTGAAACCATAATCATCCTTGATAAGGAACTTAGTAGCTGGAAGATCGCTTGAGTGTTTCGTTACAAAATGAATGGTGATGTCATACCTTGTTTTATCAATTCTTGTCACCGTGTACACAATCTCAACCAATTGAGTAAAAGTTGTATTCTTGTAGATTCTCACACACATCCTATTACCCCCAATGTACTTATTATCATTTAATTTCCCATTTCACATGATGACCAACGACACTAAATCCATTGTCGCAAGATTGAAAGGAGGAATAAATTAATCTCACCATTACCATGGATGCAACAGACCTACACACATACCCAAATCAGGTTCAATTCCTCAATTAAACCAAATCATAACTACAAGTAAGTTTATTTTTGTATTTTATTTTCTTTTTCTAAAGAGATGATTTGTACAATTCAACATGATTTTTGACTTATAAACCAAAAATAATCTTATTATTATCATCTTCTATTACTAAATATATAGTTTATGGAAAATATTTAAAAATTTTATGAAAAAAATTAGAAGATTTTAACATAGCACATTTAGGCACAAATGCTTAAGAAGTCAAATTTTGTTAAATAATATGATAAAATTAAATATATTGTATTAAATTATATTATTTTACTCATATATAACATCAAATTATTTAACAAAATACTCATATTATTTTAAAAATAATATATAAAAAAAATATATCGGGTTTGTGGGCAACAAAACCATAATCAGGCTTTGTGAGCCACAAAGCCCAATCAACTAAACCCTAATAGAATTTTGTGGCTCACAAAACCCGATAATGATGTGCAGTTTCAATTTTTTTTCTGCCAAAATTAGTGTAGATTTGGAATGATATCTATCAAAATATATTTTGCTCACAACCACAATCATTCTACATAGCAATGTGAACACAAAAATTGTTTTAAAAAATAAAATAAATACAAATCAAATAGATACCTTGAGATTGAGTGAAATTGTTTATTAGAGAGAAAGAAACTTGTTGAATGGGACTTTAGTGAGGTCGCTGCGATTGATGAAGAAGATTAAATAACCTAACAAGTAAAAAGATTGCATGTATGAAGAATGACTGAGTTTGGATAGTTTGACAATGGGGAGAAAGAGAGTAACGTGAATGTTGGAAGAGGAGAGAGAAGAAAGGTTATATGAAAGAGATAAGGGTATTTTGGTAAATGAGCTTAAGGACAGTGTGAGCTTTCTATTTTAAAATCTCATTAAGGGTATTTTTGATATCTTGCATAAAAGTGGCTATAGAGTGTAATTAATTTGTTTGAATAGTCAAAAACGTTTTTTTTTTCTGTGAAAAGTACAAAAATGATTTTATACATTTGACTTAGGTCAATTATGAATTCCTCCCTATAATCAAATCATTACCTTTATAACGTTGCGGATAAATAAGAGGTGCATTATTATCAATAAATGTTTAGTGTTTCATCTAAAACCAAACTATATGGATTCCATTGATTACAATAAACGAGACTATCACTTTGTTTAATTATAAAGGTATGGGAAGTTTGTTTTATTCACATGTTTAACCATGACATGCACTATTTTTAGAGTATCATTAAGTGGTTTATCACTTGTGTTCAACATATACAAATATGTTAGATAATTCGAACACTTCAAGAAAAAATGAAAAGATGGTTGATTAAAAGGTAGTCTTTCAATGTTTTTATACTTAGAATAATTTCTTGCTATAATATTTAGTTTTCTTAATTTGTTCGAACTCAATATGAGAAATGTACCGACTTGGTTTTATTCTAAATTTAGTATTTTAATTTTCAATATTTCATCTCAATTAAATTCGATCTAGACTACGTTTCATGTAGAATCCTGATTAGTCATCTCAATTAATGTTAAAAGTCTAAAAGGAGAATTCATAGAAATTTGTAAGTTTAAGTGTAATATAAAAGAAAGTGTTGCCTAAAAAAATACCTAAGAGGGGGGTGAATTCAGTTTTTTAAAAATATATAATTTTAGCTTTTGTTGAAAACTCTTAATTTGTTATCTTGTTAAATGGTGATTGTAATATGAATAAGAACAATAAAATCAAGCAACCACAAAAAATACGAGAATTTTTATAGAGGTTCAGTTTTTAAGAGTCTAGTCATTTTTCCTAAGACTCAGTTTAAGGGTATCACTAGGAAAAATATAACATTAGAATTTAATTAGAGTTAGAACTAACATACAGTCATTGCCTAAACAAGAACCACTAGTACACAACTAGCAAATACAAACCCTTTACACAACAAGTGAGTAAAAATAACAAATTTACAGTCAGAGACAATTTCAAACAAGTCACCAATGTTGAGAATTTCACCAGTTAGCACACTTTCAACACTTGAGCTTTCTCACTCTTGTTTGAATGCTCTACCAACTGTTTGTTTCATCTATTTAGCCTCCATACTCATAATATATATATATATATATATACATATCTAGGGAACTAGTTGTTACAAATAGGGGTAAAGAGAAATTTTGAAATTTAAAAATTTTTTAACTTTTTCAGGCTACAATTGAAGTATATCATCATTTGTAGGCATCTTAGTTTACAACTTGACATCAAAATTAGCCATAAGATTTTTTAAACAAAAAGATCATATGAGTTAGAGATAAGAAAATCATGATTTGCAAAAGTCAAGTCAAAACACATTTCTTCAAAAAGAGATTTTACTTTTTGCATGTGGAAATCAATGTATAATTTTAAGGTATAAGGTGAAAAACATTTTGTATAAGTATACCTTTGAACATTTAAGAAAAGAAATACAGAAAACAAAGTACAACAAAGATGATAGTTTGACTTCAGTTGACTGAAGACACTACTTCGATCGACCGAAGTTGTCTAGCAACCATTCTCACAACTTCGGTCGAAGGTTAGGTTGACTTAAGAGGCCAATATTCTAGCAAACTTCGGCCTACTTAAGTTATACTTAGGTTGACTGAGCTTACATACAATCAAATAGAAATATTTTTCCTAGCTTCAGTCGACTTAGGCTAAACCATCAATCGACTAGCCACGAAAAACACATTTTTCTTCATAAGGAGCTGACAAAAATATATTTATATCATAAATTATTTTTGTTATCATCAAAATCGTATTTTCTTATCTTTGAGCTTAACAGAAAGATGTTGAATTTCTAAAATAATAACACATTAAAAGAGCGGGATGTTACATAAAGTGAAATCATAAAAAGTTTACAAGTCAAATTGAGTTTTTATCCTTTCCAAAAGCTCAAGGGTACTACTTGATTTTAAGAAAAATCTAAAGAGTGTTGAACGCAGTCTGTAACGACCCGATAATGTGTTTAGTTTATTTAGTATTAATCTATATGTGTTACATCTCGAAATATAAATAATACAAATTCTAGTTTATTTGGCATAATAATAATAATAATAATAATAATAAATGGTGGTAATAATGAATAAATAACTAAATTAATTAATTTTGGAGCATTTGGGTGTAAGTGAAATAGGGCGAGAGTTGAATGTGGGGCGTGAGTGGCGATTTCTAGAAATGTTGGGGTGGTAGTGCAATTTTGGGGAATTGGTCGCGGGTCTCGTTAAGTATATTTGGGCGCAGATTACAAGCGATGGAGATAGCCAGCGCGGGTGGCAAGGCGCACGCGTGCGTAAGGAGGGGTTGCGGGATCGAGTTGTGGGGGAGGCGTTGGGGCTGTGCAACTTTTTCAAATTGGGGTGCCAAACGGCGCCGTTTCACGCCCAGTAGCAGCAGCTGCAACATAGCTGTCTTCTAACCATGCTTTTTTGTGGCTTTTAAGCCACTCAAGTTTCCTCCAAATTGGAGTCTTGGGCAGCAAGCTATAAGCCTTTGAAAGGCTTAAAAATTAAGGCAATTTTGTGAGAGAAGCACGAGTAGGCAGTAGAGAATTGAAGGAGGAAGAAGGCGCAACCAAACACTAAAATCAGAAGCAAAGTGGGAAAAAATAAAGCAAAATTGTGCAAGTTAAGTTTCAAGGAATCAGGTAAGTTGGAGTAAATATTTATTTAAGTTACGGTACAATTAGATTTACTTGTTGAGTTGCAACCTGATTATTATGAGGAAAAAATTATATATTTATATAGTGCGTATTATATTCACGGTGTGCGAGCAGAACACGTCGAAATCGGCTATTGTTAGGCAAGCTCCTAACCTCTCTTTCAGTTACTCTCATTTTGCTTACCGTAAATGTTTTTGTTATGAGTCTCCATGTGTCAATCGTCTTAATATTGAGTAAAATTGATTTGGTTTACTTACTTGGCCTGAAATATAAGATCCAGGTCAGTCATGTCCGTACTTTGAACGAGGGTTTTGAATTGCCCTCGAATTCTTAAGGAATGGCGCGTTGTTGTTAGGATCAGGTTATGTAAGGATTTGTGTCTCCTTGCGAAGGGCAGGTTGTGTATGTCTAAGGGTGTAGGGTGCAAGCTACTGGTTGTCAATCGTAGAGTCGTGACAACCGATGGTTGGATGTATGGGCACCAGTTATCAGCTGTGATGACACACGACGGACAATTCGGGGAAGCTGGTACCACTAGTCACCTGTAAGAGAGATGGGTAAAATGTAATAGTATGGGTTCGTGTGTATGAGAGAAGATAAGAACGATACTTGAAATATATTATCATGGGTACGAAGAGGCATGAGTAAGCCTGGGAAATGTTAAGATTAAGGGATAATAGTGTATGATGGTATGCATGTATGTGTATGAGAGTCTTGTATCATGTTTATGCTTACTACGTCCTTTCATTTCTATGTGTAATGCATGGTTCTATTGTGCGTAGCGGACGTGGTCCATAGGGATATATCCTCCCACGCTCGAGTGGGCCAGGGGTTGGACTCGTGGATGTTTCAAGCTCGAGTGGGCTTTATGCCGGACTCGTGGTATATGTGTTTCAAGCTCGGGTGAGCTGTATGTTAAACTCGTGCTAAGAAATGCAAGCTCTGAAAGCTGTACGCCTGACTCGGAGTGGTGGTCATGTTATGGTTTTTGCTATGCTAGTCTTGGGAGGGTAAGAGGAACCTAACTCGTGGTAAATGTGTTTGGTTAGATTCTTTTCTTAGATGTATGTGGGTGAGAGTCACGTCCGAACTTTCCAAGAGTTGACGTACTTAATGTGTTATATCATGATTCAGTATATAGTCCTGGGTTCAAATATTGTTCCTTTTTGTTTTATTATGCTTGTTGGGTCTTACGGCTCATGTTTTGCTTGCGTCATTCCAGGTAAGGCAGGGTACCAGTCGATGCCAAGCTAGGCGTCATTCGAGGCGGGGGGTCAGACGTGTATAGAACAGTCCCGACTAGAAGGTTCTGGTGGTGTTATCTTGCTACAGACAAGGTACTGATGGGGTAACATAATAGCTATAACGTTACTTAATGTAATTGGCCTTAAGGGTGGTATGAGAATGTGAATGAACATGTATGAGGTGAGACCTGAGTACTGTGATTGGAAATGTGTATACTAGATGTTGTATGTTCATTCAGACCCCGCGTGAGCACCAACCATTCTAACACTTCCCCTTGACTTCCTCGGCTGGGGTTTTCAAGGAAGAAGTTGCCATGAGTTTTGGTAGCCACGCCGGCGTTGGGTCCCTGAAAATAAAATTAATATAGTAATTAAATATGGGAACCTTACATAGCCTTCTCTTCCTTTTATTATTAATGAAGCAAAAAAGTTTTTACCTTCTTGTGATTTGTTTTAATTGTAAAAAATATCCCTTATATTTTAAAAACATTAAAGACTACACCTATTATTAAAAAAATTAAATAAATTGACCATTTTTTCCCTAATTCATATCTCTCATCTCTCTTTCACTTTCTCTTTCATCTTTCTCATCTCATTTACAACATATATTTTCTAATTACAAACATATATTTTGATTTCAAAAAATATATTTTTAGTTTTTTATGGTCTTTATATATAAACTAAATACATATAATATTTTGATAAATAATTTTTAATTTATAATTATTTTGAAGTATTAAAAATTTATAAAAATGCTCACGTGTTAGGGTTGTAAAGACTCTTATCTTTAATTGTTTAACAAAAAAGTGAGACAACAAGAGAGTGAGGGAGAAAGAAAAGGAGAACTGAGTTCACATGAACCCAAAATCACTGAATAAAAAACAGAGAAAGAGTAGAAAACTTAGTGGTATGGGAGTTGAAAAGTGAGATCTTCACTATTATGATTGCTATTGTTGCTCAAGGTACAACAATTAAAATTTATTTGTCTGGGAAAGCTCAACAAGAAGTTGGCAGGGCTAGCATAGAATAAGGTTATGCAAGAGAAGTAGTCCAAGAGAGGAGAAGTTATCTGGGGGAGTCTCCATTGTTTAAGAGAGTTTACGCATTCTCAAAAAAGAGGTTTGCAAGGCAGAAAGCAATTCAGAAGGCGTGTGGGTATTTCTCCCGCGTAGGACCTCTAATGCTTAAGTTTACAATTGCCATAGTGTTGTGAAGATCCAAGCAAAATTATGCAGAACTATGCAGAAAATATACTATGAGTTGTTTAACATGAAGGGATTTTTCTGGGATAACATAATTATGAGGGTATGTGGAATGCGAAAGGTCAGAAAAACATCCAGATCATGAAAGGTTGGAGGGTATTTAAATACCCTTCAGTCCATGAAAGGGACACATGGCACATGGGGGGTGTTGCCCTAGTCGAAAGATGTGGTGTTGTTTCGATCATACAAGGTGTTATCCCCGTGTTAAGCTTGGAAAGTGCCCTAGTGAGAATCCTCTCTCCCTGGAGAAAGGAGAGCCTATTTTAGGTAGGCTACATTATGTGGGACAATATAGGTCAAAAGTTATCCGAGAAAAAGTTCTTCAGTGTTCTTCCCATGAGGATGGCTCCACCAAGTGGCTTGTGGTATGCGGTATGCCTCTTTAGGAAAACTACATGTTGTTCTTTAGGAGGACTTCTGTATTAACTTCCCCGAGATAACTTCTTTTCCTAGGGGAGTTTCATTCTCTAAGAGAACTTCTTCTCCTAGAGGAATTTCTTATCTAGAAGAACTTCCATCCGAAGGATAAACTAAAACAATGACTCTCTACTTTTGTCTTTGACTAAAAGTCAGAGGAAAGAGTATGCTTAGAGTGACAACATTTTTCCAAAGAAGTCAAAACTTGCTCTTGTTATGCATCCTAGTTGTTTGGGAAAAGTGTGTGAGACGGTCGTTTGGGAAAAGTGTAGGTTGTTGATCCAAGAGAAGTACGCATTTCTTATTCGAGAGAGGCACGAGTATAATCATTATGCATCAGTCTGCTTTCCTAGTAGCGGTCTATAAATAGCAGAGGGTCCCCCTATGGGTCCCCATTTTTTGCTTTTACCTTTACTGAAACTCTTGCACATTCTACTCACCTTAGAAAACTCAACCTCAAGCTTGTCCTGAAGAGTTTTCCACTTGTCCCAAAGGAATCGTTGTCTAGTTGTCTAGAAGAACCTTAGCCAATGAGTTGTCTTAGAGAAACTCGTCTCAAAAGACCTATTCTCCCCGAACAACTTCAAGCCTAATTTCAAGATCTATGAACAAGTTTGATTCTTTCCATTGAATTACCTCCCTAGATCTACAAACTAGCTTAATTTCAATGCATAATGATTATAAACAAGCCTAATGATCTATGAACAAGTTTGAGTAAGGTATATTAAATGCTTACGTTCTCCTTTCTTCTGTTTTAGATGTTTTGTTTTTTGCTTTTAGTTTTCCTGTTTGCATATTTGGTTTTTGTTCTCATATGAGTGCTGACGGTGCTTTATTTTCATGTTTCTAGAAATGGAACATTTCTAAGCCATGGAAAGAGCAAGAGTTGCTGAGAAGGAAAGGTTGGATCGTGAGGCTTGAGAGCAACAGCAACAACAATAACAATAGCAGCATCAAATAACACATCAAGAAGCCGTTAAAGGCTAAAAGAAAGCTAAAGTCCCCTTAGTGAGAGGAGAAATTAGATAGCGCGAGCCAGTGTTTGAGACAAAGCTGACCCATCCAATTAGTTGCCACTGATCATGCTTTCTCCCTTAATGAAATCCTCACAACAGTCAAGCTAATGATATGGGTTGGCAAGGGAGATGCCTCATTCGTCTGCTCCTGACGCCATTATTCGAGAAACCTTTCAGGCTGTGGTGGAGGAGAAAATGTCCTCAAGGCTTTATGTAGTGGCACTGGAGCGGTACCACAATTAGCATCGAGTTATTTGCCAGTTGGCCTTGTCTAAGTGATGAGAGCATCGTGAGAAAAAGACTCTAGAGTTTGAGTAGCCGTCCATGTGTTTAGTTTTTCCTGACATGCCTTTTGTGCATGAAGAAATGATGTTGCATAGGGGCTGTCATCTTCGCGGCGAAAATTTTTGGGTATACCTCAAGCTACTCGACAATAATATTGTTGTTATTAGAATAAAACAATCAAAACCTGTTTGTCTTGGGAAAGCTCAGCAAAAGGTTAGCAGAGCCTAGTGAGAAGGTAGGATAAGGTTTGTGTTGGAAAGTAGTGCTAGAAAAAGTGAAGAATTACTCGAGAAATAGCTTGATCGGTTGTTTAGGAGAGCATGGGGACACATGGGGCAAAGCTCAATCCGCTATCCAAGAGTGCAAAGAGAATACCCCAAAAGTCACCACAAGAAGGTCATCCAAAAGGTCTTCGGAGATAAGGCTCTAAGAGAGCTGTGAGTATCTTCGAGAAAAAGTGTTTTAAAGCTCTATAGGGCTTTCCAAGAGAGGTTTCGCAGTCTAGAAGAGTTGATAGGTGTTTGAAAGTGTGGCTTGGTCTTTAAATCTACAAGATAGAAATAGTCAGAAGGCATGCGGGGATCTCTTTCGAACAAACCCTTCAATGCCAAAGTTAGGGGTTATCATGATGCTGAAGAAGAGATGCATATGAGGTATAATGTGCTAGTGAAGGCTTCAAAAGAGTTGGTACTTTTCGGAAAAGGTGTTTGGGTGGATCTGGTGTGTGTAGATCTGGTTTAATTCTCTAGAGTTCAGATCTAGATCCCCGAAAGTGTAGGACCAAGGGGTATTTATACCTATTAAAAAACTGCATCATGTAGCACAAAAGGACACGTGGCACGTATGCACAAAGACACTTGGTAGAACCCTTCAGGTAAGAGTACACGAGTCTTCTAGTGTCTCGAGTTAGGATTATAAGGCCAAAAGAACCCTCCCGGTAAAGACTAGTCTTCAGAGGAAGCAGGCCCTAAAGGGGCGCAAGCTAGGTTATTAGAGAACAACCTAGGTTAAGCTTGTGGGAGAAGCATCTCTTGAAGGCTTCTAAGAGGTGTCTCAACTAGAAGACTACTAAAGAGTGTGGACTAAGCCTTTGGGAAAGCTAGCCCTCGGAAGGCCTTTGGTTAGGTTTTCAAGGAAGTTGGTCGCCAAAAACCCTTCTAATGGGTCGCCCTGTTGGGCAAGTTCATCACTTTTGGGGCATCTCGCCTTCTAAAGAGCCCCTAAAGGCTATGTTATAATAGATACAATCACCAAGCCTAGGGTTGGGGTAAAACTTATGTATTCCATGGTCTTGCTCTTAAAAGGAATCACTAGTACAGCGGTACGAGCGAAAATGAAATTTTTACTGTGTATCAGATACACGCAACGGAATATAATATACACGCCATATGTAGCTTGAGTATTTAAGTAACATGCATATTCAACAATTGAATGCATAAATAAATACATACATGCTGTCCGATATACGATTGGGGTATAGAAACAAGTTCCATATTGAGACCGTGTCCACCTCACGTTGTGGTAGTTCTAGTCTGTCCACACCTAGTATGCAGTAAGGTACCATTTCAGTCACCTTTTCCCGTGCTAGACATAGAGGATATGCGTATCACCAGTGCCCACATTTCAAAATTATACGTGTAAAAATTACATATATAATTTCTATAATATTTTTAAAGAAAACATAAATAAGAAAAAAAAGAGAAGAAAAAAAGGAAGTAGAAGCGTGAGAATCAGAAAGAGAGGAGGAAAAGGCAAGGCCTATGCCTTTTATTAATTTAATCCCCATTCCATTTTCTTCTTTTCCCAATTCAATTGCTTTCTCATGTTTGCGCAGCCCCCTCTTTAATAATGTAGTGCAATAATGTATTATACTATGCACTATTCACTATGCATTATGTATTTCAATTATGCACTATTGACAAGAGGCCCAAGGATCAACATTTAACCAATCATTTCTAGAGACATTTTGAGCACACAATGTCAATACCAAATGTAGCACTATATGGTGTGTGACTTTCTAGATTCACTACCCGCTAACAATCAAATAACACCAAAACCCTTTTCGATATTGGTCAACCCCTTGACCCATCACCATTACTTCTTCATATCTCGATGACATTTTGAGAGTTCATGAATAGCACTTAGCAGCAGTTTAGAACAACATAGGTGGCAGTGCAAACTCACTTCAATTGAACCTATTATAGTTGACGATTATTGTGTGCTATAATCCTTCCATCACCTAACGTCTCGACTAAGCGAGAGTCATGGAGTGACAAACTAGCAAACTCAGTAATTATGTGTCAGACTTCATTAATGTGATTAGATGACACCTCAAGAAACATCTTTCCTGACTTTCAATCTGCCCTGGCTAAGGACTGTTTCATCACATCAATAGTAGATCACATAGGACGTTCACCCCATCAATTACTTAAGAGGGCAATGGATCATATTTCCAACACTTGTCTCTATATACCAGTAATACGAAACCACTTATATGAGTGTTTCTATCTCCCGATTGGTTGGTTCGGCTCATTAGCAAATCCCGCACACCAATACACAAAACAACCATGTCGGTTCAAGTCTAAGGATCAACACACCATCGCAATATGATGACTTGGCTATTATTCACGATGGCATGTGGTTAGTCATCGGCGTCACATTCGGTTGATCGTTCCCCAACGACCACTCACAAGCTTACTAGCGACATCTCATGTCATATGGCGAGTGACACACCATCCTCCCATTGGTATCCCTATACCGAACAAGATAATAACCCTTGTGCTAGTCCATACTAGATTAATTAGAGTCCCCATCCAAAGAATCAAATGATTAGGAATAGTTTAAGATATTCTATTACCAAAGAATCATGTCACAATGTCTCAACACCTTGAGAATAAGATTCTCACAAAGAAGATCTAGGGACTCATTCATATAATTGATTGGACAAAATATGAATGAAGAAAATCTTGTCTTTTATTAATTTATACAAAAATACAATTAATACATTACAAACAAGCCCACTAGATATCATTCAAATCTAACATCAGGGCACACAACATTAACAACCCCATGATGGACAACACTTCTTCAAGAATGCTCCCAAAGACATGGACTTCTTCCAGCGGCTAATAATTGAGGTAAGTCTTTTACTTTATTTTAAAGCCTTATGTCATATAAGTGTGTTGACTTCTAGCTTCAAGTGCTAACACACCATTGTTTGAGATACTGTAGGGCGTTCAAAGAATGGTGGTCACAAATACCAAGAACCGTGCATGCCCTACATGAGCCTAAGCTGAATCCCAAAGGAGGATCGATGAGACTACCAACTGGCAAAAAGAACGTTGTCACCTTTGTAATCGTATATGCATTCTTAAAATAGTCCAAGACTAAGACTGTATCCTCAAAGCAGAAATAAGCAAATTGCGAATAAAGAATGCTTCAGTAGAAAGTGAGCATGAAAGAATAAGGTGTGTGGGCAAAGAGCGACAAAGGATGCTAGAGGCAACTCAAGTCTCCAATGCTGCTTTTATCCAAGAACGTAACTAACTTATGATTGAGTTGGAGTAGACTCGTGCCTAAAACGAATACTTCCAAGGTAAGATATGTGAGATCGAGCAATGGTTGGAGAAAATGGATGTCTCAGTGATCAACATTGAAGTTGTGATGGAGTACCAGCTCTCAAGGGATTACAACTAGAGGAATGAGGCATACGCCATAGGTTTTATGAAGTATCTTTTCTACATGGTGTGTAGCCTCTTGGAATCAAAGTGTCCCAGGAAGTCGTCCCCTAAGTTGGTCTACACTAATGAGATCTTCACAATGGTAGTACTAGTTTGGCGAAATTATAACTTGGACCCTTGTGCTCTTGAAAAGTATTTAGATTTTTCCATTGTGGACAACTTGGCCCACTTATCTAGGCCATGGAGTCCATATTTGTAGGAATGTGATATTAATTAGGAGATAATTGAGGCTTTACATGACATTGACATAGCAATCCCAAATGCTCTTGAGATGGGCATAAAATGTGAAGTAAGGTAATGGTACCTAACACTTGGTTATTTAAATGTGTTTTCCTAAAACTTGCCAACCATAAAGGTTAGGGTAGACAACAAAAAGATGGGGTTAAGTAGCACCTTACCTTAAAATCTTATATGGATCATTATGTGTGTGACGTGATCGCCTTGTAAGATGTGTTTGTGCCTTCTTGTCATTTCAATACACAAAAATCCCAACTCCCCAGTTCAAGAAAAAGGGGAGGTTGATTTTTATAGAACACGAAAATATGAGACATGTGCATCTATAAAAAATCTTTGGATTGTATAAGCGCCCTATAAAAATATGAAATTGTAAATAACTTTTTGTAAGGCTTACCTTAAAATGGAGGTAGACTAACCTTTGGAGTTATTTGTGGCGATACCTCAAACCATGAATTGGTGAGGGTCTTGCGATACCTCGAACCATGAGTTGGTGAGGGTTTCGTGGGATTGATCTTTGTTCTACCTCAAACCACAACTGCGTGGGGGGGTTTTGTAGGATTGATCTTGCTCGCACCTCGAACCACAGCTTGGTGAGGGTTTTTCTAAGTTTGAGCGTTTTATCACAACTAGGGATTAGAGTCTATGCTTTGGCTCCTTGTTGGTTGCTAGTTTCAGACTTAAGCATTTTATAAAATCTAGGGTAGCCCCATCTAGCCTAGGTTATCGATTTGGAGCGTGTAGTGAAGAGCTTGTATATGAGCCTAATTGTGAGAGGTACATAGGGAGAATGTTGCTCAACTTTAGTCGCTGGGTTTCTCTTAGTAGGAAGGCGTATGCAAGATTGCTTAGAGGTAGGTCGAATGTGAGATTGAGCCAAGAAAATGAGCTTTTGCATGTTGGATTCCTAGTGTAGTGTGAATGCATGTTGCCGGAATGGACCGCATTGGTTTTCTTATGACGAAAATGCATGATGATAGCCTTGCGGGTTCCTCGTCACTTTCCACATGTTACTGTCATGCTGCAAGATAGAACAAACAAGTAGAGCATATATATGTTTGTAAGGGAAAGCAAATGGAAAAATGAAAGCAGTATACACCACACACACACATATACCACCATCCACTATTTTTGGTGGTACATGAAAGTTTTTTTTACATGGTTTGGCTCATTAAGCTTATGTCCACAGGAATACAGGGGGTGTGTGCTTTACTATTACATATGGGGGAGTACAACATTCAGAAATGTAAAGCTATATGGAATTACCTTGGAAAAGAAGATAAAAAAATAGCGCTTCAAGTGCAACATGTTCCATATCTTTCCAAGTTTTTCCCTTTACAGCATTTGAAGAATGCAATGTTGGGTCCTATCATCTGTTGAATACGATATGGGCCCTCCCAATTTGCTCTTAGTTTACCATATTCTCGAAACACATTGGTAATGGCAACTTCCTGAGGACAAAGTCTCCTTACTGCTATCGCTTGTCTTGAATCTAAGAGTTGTAGTTAGCAACTCTTTTGTGGTATATTGCTAGCTAGATGTAGGCTCGATCGCTCAGTTCATCAATTAGGTTTAGATTGTTGTGTAATTGCTCCAAGTTAGCTTGTTCATAAAAGCCTAGATATCCACCTCGACTAGGATGAGGGCTTGGATCCTATAGACGAGGTTGAATGGCATTTCCCTAGTTGGCATTCACTGGTAGTTCTGTAGGCTTATAGGATGATAGGAAACTCATCAACCCAAGCCCTATTTACCTTTTCAAGTCGAGTCTTGAGGCTATGGAGAATTATCTTGTTGATGGCTTTAGCTTGGCTATTCACCTAGGGATATGCAATAGAGGCCATGAGAAGGTGAATTCCCTATCTTTGGCAAAAGGCACGAACTGCTTCAAAGTCGAACTATGTGCCACGGTTGGTGTTAAGGATTTGGGAATGCCAAAGCTACAAATTACGTCTTCCCATACCATATTCTTCATTTTTTTCTCTATGATAGTGACCAGTGGTTTAGCTTCAATCCACTTAATGAAATCATCAGTGACCACTAACAAGAACTTGCGTTAACCAGAAGCAACTGAATATCAACTAAGTATATGTCTAATCCCTATTGAGTGAATGGGATAGGATAAAAGATTTGCTAAATGATCATTGAGGGAGTAGAAGATAATAGGGGTGTGCCTTTGGCATTTGTTGCATGAATGTGCTTTCGTAGTAGTGTCTTAATGTAGCGTGGGCCAAAAGAGACTGGCCTTTAGAACTTTTTCTATTAAGGCTCTTTCCCCCAAGTGCTTATCACAATCCCCTTCATGTACCTCGTTTAAACCTAGTTGCGCTTCCTACAGGCTCAAGCATTTCAAGAGCAGCATGTGGTAAGCTCACTTATAAAGCATGTTGTCAATGATAGTAAAGCAATCAACTCAAATCTTTAGTTGCCTAGCCTCAAATGGTGTAGTAGGAAGCTCTCCTATGATAAGATACTTAAAAATTGGCATTCTCTAGTCTTTTGCTAATTCAATGAAATTGGTTATAGCCTCAATCTCATTTTCCTCGATACTTGGCTTTTGTAAAATTTCCATGTCAATTAACCACCTGAGAGTATCCCTTGTTGAGGCCAACTTTGATAGGGTATTATCATATTGATTAAGAGTGCAGTTGATTGCATAAGCTAGAAATCAATGAAAAAAATGAGCCATACCACGTACCTTTTGAAGGTATTGCAACAATATGGGATCCTAAGTCTCAAATATGTCTTAAAATTGTTAAACCACGAGCTGGGAATCATTGTGGACTATTATTTTTTGTGCCTTGAGATTCTTGGCAATATTTAGGCTGATGATGAGGGCTTCGTACTCCGCAGTGTTGTTAGAGCTTAGGAAAGTGTATCATAGGGAATACTCAAGCACTTCGCCCTTAAGGGATATGAGAACATCAACCCTACTTCCTTGTGCATTTGAGGCCCTATCTACAAAAAACATTCATTTAGGGGTTCATGAAGTTGTAGAGTCAGAGTATTAGTGCACTCCACGATGAAGTCTGCCAGTGCTTGCCTCTTAATAGCTTTTTGGGGCTCGAAATGTATGTTATATTCGCAAAGTTCAATGGCCTATTTTGCGAGTTTGCTTAAACATTTCGGTCATTGAAGGACAGTGACTATATGAAACTGGAAGTATGACCTTAACTTATTTCCATAACAAGTGCAAGAGCCACCTTTTTAGCATAAGACTAGTGTGTCTTAACCCCTTGTAGGACTTTGTTGACGTGGTATATGAGGTGATCCGCTTAATCAGTTTTCTTCAATAACATAACACTAATTTAGGCATTGTTAACCCTGAGGTACATGTAGAGTGGCTCCCCAATCTCAAGCCGGGTTAATAGTGAAATCTCATTTAGATTAAGTCTTCAAAGCTTAGAAAGCTTGTTCACATTCTTCGTTCCACTGGAAGTGTTTTCCCTATTTGAGAACTTGAAAGAAGGGCAGACTTTTTTTGGCATATTTGTAGAGGAATCAATTGAGAGTTTCTACGTGGCATGTGAGCCACTAAACGTCTTTCATGGACGAGAGAGGTTGTATATACAAGATACCTTGATTTTTTTCAAGATTAACCTCGATTCCTTACTCTGTGATGTAACCAAGAAACTTGCATGAGCGGACGCTGAAGGCACACTTGTTGGGGTTGAGCCTTATATTATATTACCGACAGACAACAAACACTTGAGGAAGCTTGTTAACATGTGGTTCATTTTGGCAACTTTTAACTATCATGCCATCCATGTAGGCCTCCATTGTTGTCCCCAACAAATATTTGAACACTCTATTGACCATATGTTGATATGTGGCCCTGGCATTCTTCAACCCAAAATGCATGACGTTATAATAGTAAGTCTCATTTTTAGTGATGAAGGATGTAGTCTCGAAATATGGAGGGTACATGCTAATCTAATGGTAGCCTGAGAAGGAGTCAAGGAAACTTAACATTTTATGGCTAGATGTTTCATCCACTAGCCGATTAATTCATGGCAATTGGTAAGAATCCTTTGGTCAGGATTTATTAAGGTTTCGTGAAGTTCATGCAAACATGTCATCACCTATCTTGCTTTTTCTTCATCAGTACATTGGTAAGCCAATCAAGATAATAGATTTCATGGATGAATCCGACCTTTAAGAGCTTATTGAAATCTAAACAAATCATATGAAAATGTATAATCCATAAAATGTATCACAACAAAATATATAGATCAAACCTATTGGGTAAATTTCACATAACATCCTTGAATTTTGACGAAATAGCATAAACTACCTTTGTATTTTCAAAAATAGCATGCACCTCTCTTGCAATTAATTGACTATGAATATTGACCAGTTACCCCTATTTTCAACCCATCCCATCTTCATTTTTCTCTCTTCTTCCTTTCCTTTTCTCTTTCCTCTCATTCTTTATCTTGCACATCATCGTTGCCCATTGTATATTCTTCTTTATTTCTCATTTCTCTCTCTCTCTTAATTTCGTGATTGTTAAGGTTTCACCAAAAACCCTATCAGTCACAATGGGGTCTCTAGTCAATCCCGAATCCATGATCATTCTTTCTCTTAATTTTGTGACTAATGGGTTTTTAGTGAAACCTCATGGTTTGTGAATGCCACAATCTCCCTTTCTTTCTCTCTCTCCCTAAAGAAAGTTAAAAAAGGCCTTAACTTGCTATAGGGTTAATTAGAACGGAAAGATTTATGGAGTGATATTCCCGAGATTTGAATAAAAATAAAAGCAATTATTTAACAATGGGGACTTAGTGTTATATAGTTTAGTAAGTCAAGAAATGTGGGTAATATTTTTGGGAACATACGGGTAGTTAGTGTTTTTCACCAAAACTCAATAGTGGTATGTAAAATTTACCTAAACCTATTTTAACATAAATTTTAGAAAAAAAATAACAACCTCAAGCAAAACAAATAAGTACAAAGGATAGTTGTTATGGAAGGAATCAAAGGAATTTAAGAATTAATTATTTGATGCCCATGAAAAAATGAACGGTGAATCAAAGCAAGTGAGGGAAAAAAAGAAATTAAAAATTAATCGAAGGGCTAATGGCAAATGCCCTCATATTTGCAGGGTTGAGGCCCCATGGCTGTAAGAGTTCCCTTCCGAAACCCCCGTGGAAGCTCTCAGGTTCGCGTAAGAGTTTCTAAGGAAACCCCCGAACACCCATATCAATGGGAGTTCCCTTTGGGAAACCCCTACCAATGCCCACTTATTCTCTTGGGTTTCCTTGGGAATACCCGCAAATGTCCCATGGTCGTGAGGGTTCCTTTTGGGAATCCCTGTAGATGCCCAAGTGCACGTGAGGGTCTCTTCGGAACCTCCGCAAATGCTGAGAGTTCATTGGGGATCTCGGAGCTTGCTCTTACAACCCACTATTCCCTAGGTGGAGATTTCTCAAAGCTTACACAATTGCCAAGTCTCACGATAGTCAGGCAACGTGCCCCTTACCTTATCCTCGTTTTATGTGCATATCAATAGGACATTTTTTCTTTAGGTAGGGGGTCCAACTTTTGCATTCTTACCACAGTTATTCTGTCTGTATACAACCTTACTGTATATCCGGCAAAATTCTTACACTTTATAGTTCTCACAAAAATCTTTTCTTCTTGTTATTGACTTGAGCGTTGAATTACATATGCGGGTGAGGAATTCCCGTTTGCCTTCTAATTTGGTTTGTGGGTGCAGATTCACTTGAAGAATAGGTTATGTGGATCTAACTAAAGAACCCCTGTAGTTCTAACTAAAGAACCCCCGCAGTTCCAACTAAAGAATTCCCACCGTTCCAAGGTGTGGAACCCCCGTAGTTCTAGCTTCAGAATCCCCACAGTTCCAACTAAAGAATTCCCACCATTCCAAGGTGTGGAACCCCCGTAGTTCTAGCTTCAGAATCCCTCGCAGTTCATCAAATTCCCCAAAGACACTTGAACTTCATCCTTATAAGATGTCATCCGACAGTCGTTCATCTAGTTCCATCTAGTTTGTTGAGATCCGAGACATTCCCACACAACAAATTTTAATTGTTATATTTTGACAACAATAATAATAACAAATAATATGTCATGATTATGTGGCCCTTAGACATATAAGAAATTAATGAATCTTTTTCTATTTATAGAATAGTTATTTATGGCTAGAAAATCGTGTATTATTTAGAATAGTTATTTTTCCTAATTTTTCTCTATTTATTATTTAGATTAATTGATTCCTAATTCTTAGGAATTCCTAAATTTTTAAGAGTTGATAGAAAGGCCAAGCCTTCTTGATTAGGTATACCTTTGCATAAATAATAAAGAATTTATTTTCACCACATGGTATCAAAGTTTTCCACTTTCTGAGATTTTTTTATTACCTACAACCTTCATTACTTAACTTCAAAAAATCCATCAATCTTTATTTTTTCTTATTAGTCTTTATAGCTAAATCCTTCTTCCATTCTTTTCTTTTCCTAAAACTTGTAGAAACCTCTAAAAATTTATCGAATATCTCTAGAACTACTATTGAATCCATGACAAATCCATTAACTAGGGAACTTTAAAATATTAATCCTTATATTGACAAAAAGTAAGATAGTACTTACAACGGTCACATCTCATTAAAATGTTTCTAAAAGGAAGAGGAAAATTAAGTCATCTAATTGGAATTGGTCCAAACCCTGAAGATTTGAAGCTTAATGCATGCTAGTAGGAAGATTTGATGATTATGTCCTACCTTTAGAATTTAGTGTAACCTAAAATGAGTGGAAATTGTATGTTTCTCACAACCACTCGAGTTCTAGGAAGCTATTTTCTAGACTTACTCCAACAAGGTGATACTCTAATTTATTAAATCAAGACAGTTATTTTCTAGACTTAATCCAACAAGATGATACTCTAATCTATTAAATCAAGACAAAAATATCATCTACTAAACAAGTACACACTTAGTCACAAAAGTAATATAACCCGATAAAAGTCTTTGGCTTAAACTAAATCATTACCAAAATATTAATATAAAGTGCAATGATGATGCCGCAAAACTCAAGAGTTTTGTAAAAAGAGAAAGATATTTTATCCTCTCTTAATAAGTCTTTCTCAATAACTCGTGTTGAGGAGAGTTGAAGGATAGTTATGTCCAATTCACAAACTATACAAGGCTCAACCATGATCTCCACAAAGTTTGTGGATGATAGAGTCATGGTTAATAACAAGGGTGGAATGGCGACCCCCTAAGAATAAAAAAACCAAAATACTCTAAGCCACTAAACTAAGAAAGAATCAGGTGCACATATTGTAAGAAACTATGCCACATAGCGGAGAACTACTTTAATCTTGGTGGGAAAGCTCAAGTAGTTCTCAATTAGAATAAAGGGTTTAGTGGACAACAGCAAAGCCAAGCAGGGAAGGATCTTCTTAAGAGAAATCATATCCCAACAGTGATGAAATTAGAGAACTCAAGAAACAAGAAATTGACAAACTCAAAAATATTATCAATTCCTTTACAAAACCCTCTGGTACATGTTGATTGGTTCAATTAGGGAACTGTCCTGTCTTTTATGCTTTTACAGCCCGTTTGGTAAATAGATTAAATAGTAATAGAATAAAGTTGATGATGAAATAAAATAGTGATAGAACTGAGCAATGTTGTCTTACATTAAAAAAAAATGTATTTTTTGAACTTATGCCATATTTAGTGTTTGAAAATATAAGCGGTTTGTCTTATAACTAAATTTTCATATTTTTACATATATATATATATATATATATATACCTCTATTATTGGATTATATTTCGCATACATACAATCATATTTACATATATATTACACCTATATAAAAAAAAAATACAAGTTTTGGCTAATGTGGTCAGAGCTACTAGGGGTGGGCACAGTGCAGTTTGGGTTTAGGGGAGATTTAATACGTCAAACTGCATGTGCGATTTGATGTTAAACCAAACCACGTAGTCTGGTTTAGTGCAGTTTTCACGATTTTGTGCTTCCTCTAGTGCTTCCTCTTCGTGATTTCGAAGGTCATTAACGTCATCTAACAAGATAATCAAATTACATGAGAATTGAATAAATACAAGATCAAATCACCTAAGAATTGTCAACCCCAAAAAAAGCTTGTACCAGCCACAATCGCCACCACCAACAGCCATCGATAACCACCGCTGGCTGGATATTCTCATAATCAAAGTCTACCATTAGAAAGGTCAAGCCAAATGAGTTAATATATCCAAAAATGGGTTAGATTTAACGGCTGAATTTTCGTAGATCTGATTTTTAATTTTTGGCGAAGATGGAAAAACACTGTCAGTCGGTGACGACCACCACGGTTGGAGATTTTCTAGCGATCAGAGGCAACCCCCTTACACTCTTACTCCTATCGACTAATATACTCAAAAACCAATAAGATCCAACAACTAAATTTTCGTAGATCTAAATTTAAACCTTTGGTCATACTCAAATCACGTGTATATATATATATATATTATGGATCTATGCTAAAATAAAGATGTAAAGGAGTGTAGTTTACGGTTGAGCCCAGCAAGCACTGGCGCCGTCCGCGACGGTCCAACAGCGCACTACAGTACTGTCTCTGGAAGGTCGGAAAGTTCGCAAGAAGCTTCACGGAAGAACTGAGAGACTTCCAACAATCGCTGAAAACTTCTTCCGCTCCCAACCACCGCAAGAGAACCGACAAAAGCGTTACATTTGTCATTTGGTGCAAAAATTGAGCTTAATTGATAGAGAAGAGAACCAACAAAGGTGTTCCATTTGGGCCCCCGCTGCTCCCTGGCTGCCGGCGATGGGCGGCAAGCACTGTTACTCTGTTGATTTTTCTTTTTTTATTTTATTTTTATTTTTAGTTAGGTAGCTCAATTAATAAAATATTGATTAATCTTAAATTAATTTAAGTTAATTAACTGTGTAGAGTTAAGGGAAGCTGTGTATTAGCAATTTGAAAATCGGAAAGGGTGTTGGACGAAAGGCCCAAATCATAAATTCAGTTCATCCATGCGTCAACACCAACCCTAGTCGGAGCATAGTTGAATGCATAGTTGAATTAGTTCTAATGACATCCAGAGCACAATAATATGCGCCAATTGGAGACAGACTAGGAATTTACAGGTGGGATGCAACGATATGTTCCGTATTCTCATTATTCATGCTTAATAGTAAGTAGGCTAAACATGTCAAGTCCATCCTGTTGGCGCCACCTTTCTAGATTCTTCAGATGACTAATCGGTTCGCCGACCTGGGAGCGTGCAAGTGCCGGCCCGGCAATAGAAATTAATTAGGCCACCTGACCCCTCTCAGTCGGCGGAAGCTTCTATACGGCTTTGGTGTGCTCGAATCCTCTTGCCGCAATGCCGTCATGTGATATCATAAATCAACCAATCACGTATACAATTGTTATGGGTTGGCAAGGAAAACTGATTCATTTTCAGTATTATAGCTCAATATATATATAGTTTAGAGGAAGCACCATTTACTTTTTTTTTAAAAAAAAATAAAGAGTCATTATCTAATCACTCATCTAGAAAACAAAATACAATTTATGGATCATAACTCAACTCACTACTAAATAAGACAACAGAAAAATAAACCAATAATTATATAGACAAAATAATAACTCATAAATCTGATAATTCTAAAAATTTATTGCTTATTTCTCGACACTCCCTCTCAACCTAAAAAATATATATTATTCATTCTCAAGTTTACTCGTTAACCTTTGAAAGGTTGTTTCCAAAAGGTCTTTAATAAATAAATTTGTCAATTAACTTTCTATAAGCACAAATGGAGTACAAATTAGACTACTTTCAAGTTTTTTTTTTTTTTATAAAGTGTCTGTCAACTTTTACATGTTTAGTATGATCATGTTATATCAGATTATGTGCAATATTAATACCTAACTTATTATCACAATATAAGTTCATATGATCCTTCCATTTGATCTTCTAAAATTATTTTAATTTATAGTAATTCACAAATCCCAAGAGCCATGGAGCTGAATTCTACATCTACACTTGATCTTAACACTATATTTTGCTTTTTACTCCTTCAAATCGTAATATTTTCCCCTAGAAAAGTACAATACCCAGATGTTGATCTTCTCTCAACCATTGATCCTACATAATCAAAATTCATATAGACTTCAAGGGTTAATTCTTGTCTTTTTTTAAACAAGATTCCCTTACTTAGTGTGCTTTTAAATAATACAAAATTCCATGCACAACTTTCAGGCGTGTACTTCCTTATGATTGTGCATAAATTGGCTAACCACCCTACAACATATGCTATTTTAGGCTGGGTATGTGATAGATAAATGAGTCTCCCAACTAATATTTGGTAGAGACCTTTATCTGTTGCTACATTCTCTGGACTATTACTAAATTTATGGTTAAGCTCAATAGGAGTCTTAGTTTGCCTACATACTAGCATACCAATCTCGATTAATAGATCAATGATATATTTCTGTTGGGATATGAAAATACCTTACTAAGAGTGAGTCACTTCAATACCTAAGAAGAACTTCAGCTTGCCTAACTCTTTAATTTCGAATTCCTTTATTAAGCATTTCTTTAGGCTTTCCATTCCTTCCAAATCATCTCTTGTCATTATGATATCATCTACATAAACCAATAAAACAATAAGTTTTTCAGCAAGTGAATGTCCTATAAATAGGGTATGATCTCTTTGGCTTTGTTTGTATCCCAACTTGAGCATGACTTTGATAAATTTTCCTAACCAAGCTCTTGGTAATTGCTTCAACTCATATAGGGATTTGTTTAACCAACATACCACATCTTTTTCCTTTGTTGAACTCACTTCCAGTGAGACCTCCATATAATTTTCTTTTTTTCTAGATCTTCATATAGAAATGCATTTTTCACATCAAATTACTATAATTTCCAACTAAAATTAGCTCTTAGGGATAGCAATATCCTTATGGTATTCATTTTTGCAACAAGGGAAAAAGCTTCAAAATAATCCACACCATAGGTTTGGGTATAGCCTTTAGCAACCAACATTGCCTTATACCTTTCTGATCACCCATCTGAGTTATATTTAACAGTGAATATCCATCTACACCCCACTGGTTTCTTCCCTTTAAGCAGTCTTACTAGATCCCACGTCTCATTATTTTCAAGTGCATGCATCTCTACCCTCATGGCCTCCCTCCAATTCTCATTACACAATGCCTTAGATATTGTTTTTGGAATGGGAATTGAGCTAATGTTGGTGAGAAAGGTTTTATGACTAGGAGGTAGGTTTTTATAAGACATGAATAAGTACATGGGATGTATTGTACAGGTTCTAGTTCTTTTGTGAGTAGCAATACGTATTTCAATATCACTTGAATTAGATAGATCATAAACGTGTTCAACTTCATTAAGATAGATGGAACTAGAAGTGGTTACCTCATCGTGCTCAATGTTTAACTTATAAGCTAATTCAAATGCTTGAACAGGCGTTGAATGAGAAATAGGTCTTTTCCTTCTTAAGTATACTTGAAGTAGAGGAGGTTTAGCCTCCTGAACTAACACTTCTTCTATCTATTCTTGAAGCTTGGTCTGAGGATTAGATGCTAGTTGCAGTGATGCAACAATAAGTTGTAGGTGTTGAATAGGATAAGGTAATAATGAAGGAAACTTAGGGAGAAACAAATTTCTATCTTCTTCTTTATTTGTTGAGGTCTCCCCCTAAAGAGAATTCTAAACAAAATACTGATTTTGTTCAGCAAATATAACATCCATCGATACAAAGAATTTTTTGGTTGGTGAATGAAAACACTTGTACCCCTTTTGAGTAGATGAATATCCCACAAAAATACATCTAAAAACTCTAGGGTCCAATTTTTCCCTTTGTTGAGGGTGTAGATGAACAAATGCTACACACCCAAATATTATAGGTGTGAGACCACTAGAGATTGAAACTTGTGGAAAGAATTAAGACAGCAGTTGGAGAGGACTTTGAGAGTTTAGGTTCCTTGATGACAGTCGATTTATAAGATGAGTTACAGTCGAGATAGCTTCCCCTTAATATTGTTTTGGAACTTTCATTTGAAATAAGAGAGATCTAGTGATATTTAGGAGATGTCCATTTTTTCTTTCGGCCACCCCATTTTGCTATGGAATATTTACACAAAATGACTCATGAATTATGCCTCTTGCTTGAAAATAGGAAATAATGAACTAATTAAAGTAGTTCTTAGCATTATTTGATCAGATTTGTTTGATCTTAACATTGAATTGAGTTTTATTATCAGATTATAGAAAACATGGACTATAGAACTTACTGATGATTTGTTCTTTAAAAGATAGACCCCAAGTGGTTTGAGTACAATTGTCAATAAATGACATAAACCATCGAGCCCCAGTGATATTAGGAATAAGAGATGGACCCTAGATGTCACTGTGTATAAGAGCAAATGGAAAAGGACTTCTTTTCACATTCATTGGAAATGATGTCCTTCTATGTTTTGCAAATTCACTTAATCCTTTGAACAATAAATGATACATCATCTTAAGAACATTAAAAGAAGGATAACCAAAACGTATATGTAGTAGCCAAATATTTTCTTTGCGAGATTGAGAGGATTCAGTCATACATGACATTGGAGAGATCTTGGCTGGCTTAGGTTCCTGTCTACTTTGTTCCTCAATAAAATAGAGACCTTCCTTCTTTTTAGCATGCCTAATCATGCTCATCATGTCCTGCTCCTAAATTTCACAATGAGAGGGGTGAAAAATCACTCTACAATTAGAATATAAGGTAAGTTTCTGGATTGAAACAAGGTTAGTGCATAGTTGAGGTACATGCAAGACATTTTTTAAGGTAAAATGTTCATTGATATAAACATCTCCTTGACTTGCTACTATAGTGGTTGTATTTTCAACAATGGTAATCTTTCGGTTGCTAGGACAGTGAATATATGACACAAATTTTTTAAAAGAACGGGTCATATGATCTGTGGATCCTAAATCAATAATCTAGGCACTTGAGAGAGTAGTATTTGAGGCATTTAGTGCACGAGTAAAGGAAGAAATACTTGAAGAAGTTAGGGTACAGGTATCTGAACCAGTAGATTTCTCTAGGGATCCAATTAGTTGTCTCAATTTAGTGATTTCTTCCTTATTGAACTCAACATTCATTGGTTTTGAATTATCTGTTTCTCCAGCCTATTTTGTGTTAGCCACATAGGCATGCTCTGCTCTTTTGCTTGTCTAGTGTCCCTCTATTTTTAACTTTTGGCTTTCCATGTAACTTTCAGCATTTGTCTATATTGTGTCTAGTCTATTTCCAATATGTACACCACAACAGATCATTGTTTGGTTGTGACCCATATGTAGTTTTTTTAGCCTCACTCCCTTGGTGTTCTACACTAGAATGGTGCATCTTTTTTGTCATTAGTGTAAAACTTTTCACTGTATGAGTCTCAAGACTGACTCCTCTATTTCCTTCCTCAGCACGAACAATAGTTATAGTCTCATTTAGGGATAACAAATCCTTTTTCCTAAGTATTTGTACTCTCACTGCATCAAATTCAATATTTAGGCCAACAAGAAATTCATAAATCTTACATTTTTCAATAAACCTTTTAAGCATGGTTGCATCATCGCTGCATGTAATTTTGATACACTAATAGTGATCAATTTTCTGACATAGAGTTTGCAGGAGATTGGAATACTCAGTGATTGAATGGTTTCCTTGTTTTGTTGCTGAGATCTTTGTTTTAATCTTATAAATTTGGATTGTATCTCAAACTTTTGAATGTTTACGTCCAGTACTTAGTAGATGGCTTAGCTTGCCTCTCATTTTTAGAAATGTACGCACCAATTGAGACAATTTCAAATACTTCTTACCATTTAGCCTATAAGCTGCCTGAATATTCTGTAATTCTCGAGTTGAGAAACTGTTCTTGTTCTCCCCACAAACGGTTGTTGTAGCTAGTGTTTCAAAGGCACCACTTGATTTGATTGAGGTAGACATAGCTCTCAGATTAATTGCACTTAAACTCTCAGGTCACAAGATAACTAGGTTCAATGTCATGAAATGAGATATTAGTCTCTCAGAAATAGGATGCTTATGACTCTAATACCATGTTATGAATTGACAAAGAAAATTAATTCATTTCTAGCACTATAGCTCAACATATATATATATATATAGTTTAGGAGAAGCACTACCCACTTTCTTAAAAATAATGAACCACTACCTAACCACTAATCTAATAAAACAAAACACAACTTACAGACCATAACTCAGCCTATTACCAGATAACACAATTGAAAAACAAACCAATAACTATATAGAAAGAATAATAACTCATAAATCTGATACTCTGAAAAATGATTGCTTATTTCCCGACAATGATATATAACATATAATTAATGATGTTTAGACACAACAATAATATAATTAATTAAAATATCTTCTTGAGGAGGCTAAGGAGGAACGACCCTTGACTTGGCATTCTCGTGAATTGAATTGGGTGTGAAAAGCATAAATAAATACAAATACAATGAATATGTGTGAAAGCTCGAAATTAAGAGGAGACTGGAAATCTTCCGACTTTTCTTCTTCTTTTACCAGTAATAGGGAGCGAATGGGGGAAGGAAGGAACGAGAAGGGTGGAAGAAGCAAGCTGGAAACAAGCAAGTTCAACACGTACTACGCAGTTGGGCCGGGGATATTCAATACTCGATCTTCACGCGGTGGCAGTGGAGAAATTGTGTTTTTTGTATTTATATGTAAGATATTAAACCAAGTCAATAGAGACGAGCTAAAGCTAAGCTCGATCTCATCAAACATGACACGTCTCCCTCCTCACCTGAACCTCAACCTCAGCCTCAACCTCAACTAATCTAATTTTAATGGGGGGCCTCCTCCTGTGTCTCCCAATCAACCATTTGATCATTCAAGGCAAAATTATTGTGATTAACGTCATTTTTTCATGAACTGATAATTAATTATTGACAGATACGCTCACTCCTCCCTCACTACTGCAGTTGTAGTTTTTATTAGGGAGGATTGAACAGGAAATGTGAAATGAAATGTGAATCTGTCGCGTCGACTGCAAGTGGCCACTTGCGGCCTTAAACATGAATTGTGAAATAAACCAACAGCTTGTCCACACAACTTGAGAGCAAGTTGCAAGTTTACAAGAAAATTTAATAAATAAATGGAATTTTCATTAAATTCTCACTAAGAATGAGAGAGACAACTTCAATCTTCAAATATATATATATATATATATATATATTCTATTCTAATATTCTATTTACACAAAAAAAATTAAATGTCACCACTACGAGAAATTGGAAAACCCAAGGAAATTAAATAATGACGCCTAATTAAGATTCAAACCGATTCCTACAGATTGAGCCCTAATTTGTTGATCTGGTGGTCTTCGCCGGAGACTTTAGATATCGCCGGCAGCAGAAAACGAGGCTTCTTCGAAGGATGAGGACTCGTGACCTCGTCCTCCGTGAATCCGGGGAAGAATTCTGGCCAGGCAGGCAGGTTCAGGTCGAAGCCACGGTGGCTGATTGTCGAGCCCACCCCTTCCGACGAGGAGCGCCCGCTGCTTCCGGCAACGCCTCCTTCGCTAGTGTTGCCGCCTTCGTAGTGGCACCGCTTGTGTCCGCCCAAGGCCTGGCCGCTGGGGAAGCATTTGTGGCAGATGGAGCACTGGTGCGTTTTACCTCCGCCGGGGGCAGGGGCGGTAGTCGTGTTGCCGGCGGTGGTGGTGGAGGTGGAGGTCGTCGAGTGGTCTTCGCCGCCCGCGAGCTTCCGGTGGCTGGCCTTGTGACCGCCTAGGGCCTGGTAAGATCCAAACGCCTTGTCGCAAACGCTACACTTGTAGACAAGTTTCGGCTCCGAGGGCGGCGGAGGGGAGGAGGCCGGGGAGTTGCGTCCAGAGCCTCCGCGAGCGAGCATGATAAGGCAGAGAGCGAGGTACTCTTCCTCGGTGGGCGGATTTCCTATCTCCATACGCGGACGCTTCGAGCGCTTGCCCTTAGCCCACGAATCCCGGAGATAGCTGAGGCTGGCGGCGGTTTCGTGGTGGAAGGGCGCGGTGGCGGCGGTGGGAGAGTTGAGAGCTTCAAGAGCCATAGTAATCAATTCAGAGAAGGATGAAGACGAAGACGAAGATGAATATGGAGATGGAGTGTTGTTAGGTGTGCTGAGTCGTAGTGATGGGGAGAGAGTGGAAGGGGGGAAGTAGATTTATAGTAAGGGAGAGAGGGAAGGAGAGGAAGGTGCGGGACAAGTGTAAGGAAAGTAGAGAGTAAGAGTGGCTGGCTTTACTCCTAACTTGGACCAAGGAGTGGAGGAGCACGTTTTGTTTGAGTTTTCTTTTAGAGAGAGAGAGAGGAGAGAGAGAGAGAGAGAGAGCGCCAAGTGGATGAGAGTGGACTGAAGTCGGTCAGATAAAGAGAATGGGAATTAGAGGACCCCCCCCCCCCCCCGGGCGGGGCTCATGGAAACTCGAACGGCCGCCGTTCATTACCTCTGGTTTTAGAACCATACCGCAGCTTCCGTACAGTATGGGGGTTGATTAAGAAATATTTCATCACCTCAATTAACAAATTTATATTTACCTGTTTTTATTTAATAATAATTAGTTATTTGGTTAAAGTTTATTATTAACTTAACTAGATCTTAATTATTAGGCACATGAATGAATGAATGAATCCACTCATGCATGGTTGTAATTTATTTAACAACTTGTGGACTATGCATAAAATTAATGTAATTTTATTTTATTTTTTGGATTGGGGGAATAATTTGAATATATAGTTAGTAAAATGTTGGAAATTGGAAGAGGAGGAGAACGATTGGGTTAAGCAGATGGACCAGTTCAAAGTCAAAATGAGAAACCCCTTTGACGAAACCAAACCAAACGCGTTGCGTTCTCTCTCTCTCTCCTTTTTTTTTTTTTTTTTAACTTTTTCTAACTCACGTATCTCTATCTTAGTTTTCTTTCTGGCCCAGCGGGCGGGCAGCAGCCGTTGGCGAATTCAAGCTGCTCTCTCTCTTTCTCTCTCTGTGCATTTAGAGGCCACCTTAATTAGCGTACGCTCTCTCTCTCTCTCTCTCTCTCTGGCATTATACAATGCCAAGTGCATGCATGTGGCTCCACAATTTAGGCATCGCACCCAACTATTTTTAGTCGGCCTCCTTAACTTTTGCCACAGCGTTAGTTAGGCTCAGGATGACTACTGCTGTATCATTGGGATGGTATATATATACAGCAAGCATTGATAAGTTTAAGAGCCTTTGTTTAATTTTTAGAAAGTTTTAAGTTGTTCTTCCATTAAATCTAACATGCATGGTCATCTAATTTCTTGATGATAAACTTACTTAACCCTATAACCATTAAATTATTAACCACTTTAACTATCTAACCCACAAATAAGACAACAAATTAGCAGCATTGAATAGGTAGAATCGTCTTAATTTAATTACCCTTGAGAGGATATGAAATCCACCATGCTTACACAAAAACTGATCTTTTCTAGAAATTCTCTCTCTATCTCTCTTTTTTTTTTTAACTTTTGTTCCTCAATTAAAAAAAAAAAAAAAGCACACTTTATATTAAGCAGGAAGCTTACTATTACTTTAGGGACGATGAGACTGGACATTGTATTTGTACTGAAAGCTTAAGCAGGAAGGAAGTAGAAGCTTCCCACGTTGAGGAGGAGGGGAGGGGGGACCAGCAATGGCAATGGTATTGGCTAAACAGGAAGTGCATGCCGTGTTGATTGGATGGCACGTGTAATGTGATTTTAAAACCCATAACACCTCAGGGACCACATGGCCACTAATTAAACTAAAAAATTTGCCAATTTGGATGGAATATTGCTAATTAATTCGGATGCAAGGAAGGAAGCTTCTCCGTGGGATTGCTTCTAATTTATTTAATTGGCAACGTGTAAAATTTCGCACCAAGGACGGACGTGGCCTCTTCATCCAAACTATAACCCCTACAAGTGGTGGTGTCGTGGAACACTTTATAAATGATAAATTAATTAACCCAGCTTGTGTGTACATGCATGCATTATGGACCCTCCTCCTAAACTACGAACATTCATTTATATATTATTTAAAAAATACTCATAATTTGTAAATAATATGACGCAACATTAAAAATACTATATACAAATAATAATAATAATACTAGTATTTTTTAAAGTGGAACTTTACTTGATTCTTGTTCTGGACGAGAGGTTGCGGTAGCACGTGGTGTAATCCAGCAAATGCCAATCGGGTGACGGCATATTTGTGGCGGCCATCGATAGTCACTTCACGTGCAAGCATGCGCTCGTGGCAGTTAGCGGGCGGAGACTGGACCGCTCAAATTGAGGTCTTAACGTCCATGGGATTGGTGATGGGTCTGATTGCGATTCTCGTGCGTTGATGTCTTCACTTTACTCTCTTGTATTATATTTCTGCCTAAATTGTTTATTGTCTCTTTTTTTTTGAGATTTTTTTGTATGAGTTTGCAATTTTTTGTTTGCGGATCTCTTTCGTCAATAACATCATTAGTTAAATTTAATTAAAAACAATATATAAATTATAAGAATAAAAAATAAACAAATTATTATTCAATTTATCATCGACAAAAACAACACACACACCCCAAATGCATATACAAGCATGTGTACTTATAGAAGAGAAGAGAGAAAGTTATAACTTGTGAATTGAAAAATACAACAATGGTTGAAGTTGCTAAAGAGCTATCGACAACTATAATAGAGAGAAAAAGAAAGAAGAAGAATAACAATAATAACAAAAATAAGCAAACAAGATGAATTGGAGAAGATAAGAAGAAAAAGGTGAATTAGAATATACAACCATGGTTGAAGTCGCTAACGACCCATCGACAACTACAATAGAGAGAGAGAAAAAAGAAGAAGAAGAACAACGACAATAAAAATAAGTAAACAAGATAAATTGGAGAAGATAAGAAGAAAAAGACAATATGTAGAAATCACAAAAATAACTATAGCACTGAGCTCCGTCACATCTAGCATCACTACTTGCCTCATCATTTGCCATTACCTTCATTTGCCTTCTTCACTGACTAGTTATTACTATCAACATCACCTCATCTCGACCCATCTCCATCTCCTTTACCTTTAAAAATCCTATCCTTTGATAACCATTGCCTTAACTCTACCTTCAACCACCCCAAAACCCTATGTATGCTCTGTTTATCCTAATGACCACCACAAAACCATCTCTCTAACATCCCACTCTCATAGATGTCAATAACCAAAAAATTCTTGCCCTGTTTTTCTTTTTTCTTTTTTTTTGAAACATAGTGAAAGATCAAATTTAATTGAACATATTTAAAAATCACTCAAAAATTATTTGTTACAAAAATAGCAAGGTTTGCAATTATTTAACCAAAACGTCCCATATTTGCAAAATGACATAAATGCCCATAAACATCAAATAATTACAAAAATGCCCCTAAACAGAGGAACTTAATAGTAAATCTTTTCTGTCTCTTTGCTACTTTCTAGAGCACCTACCATGTTTGAAGATCTCAAATAAATTGTCGGACATTTAGTAAGGGCTCAAAATAAATTTTCACGTTTAAATTATGCAACATGTTTTCTCTTTTAGTGTGACAATATGAAATGTTTCGACACTAAAAGTCAAATTATCATTTTTTCAACCCTATACACTGAGATCGAGATGAACAGCACCAATCATCCAAATAAAATGGTAAGAAACCTTCAAATATGTCAAAGAGATAATAGTATTCATGATCAAAGGATAAAATGAGTCACAATAAAAATGTTAAATTACATTAATATAAATGCAACTAAATGATATGGATATACTGCACCATATGAAAACAATATGAAAGAAATAATAAATTTAGGGGTGAATCACTTGCTAACAGGTACGTCTTTGAATATTTTAGACTCATAAGATCTATTTGCTTGTGAAAAATTAGATCAGTTTTTTAGAAAATATCTCTATAAAAATAAAAAATTAATAACTGTGTTCAAAATGTTTTTTTTTTTAAATTGTCTAAAATTGTACTAGATTTAGAAAACATCTCAAAGATATTCTTTACTGTTTTCCTTTATAAAATTTTCATTATATTCCACTTATTTCTTAGGGAGAACACGTTTTTTTTCTAAATTGACCCTCTACTTTGAATCATGTCACAATATTTTTTTCTCTTTTTTAGGTATCCATTCATAGATTCACAATCATCTTGTATTTATCTCCTCAGCACATTCACAACTACCCTAACTTTGCTCTCATCCATCGTCTCATTTGAAGTTAATCATTGGAACGTCGTTGCTATCGTTCGAAATTCCTCTCTTCTCTTATCTCAAAAAATGATGGTCATGGCTCTCAAGGTGTCACTGTTATGCAATTCCTTCCCTTCTTTTCTTGGTGCCGGCCTCTTCTCTTTAGATCAATCAAGTAAGTTTTGTCAAATTACTAATAAGGATTTCAGATTACGTTTTTACTAGTTTACAAATTTTGGATTAGAGATTTACAAATTACATCATATACAATATTTGGGTTGTAGAGTTAGTGGGTTTTTGTTATCAACTAACTATTTCCACTCTCTACAATGTCAACTAGGTTCCTAAGTAAAGGATGTTTTTTAGTTTTCATTGATTATCTAAAGCGAGACAATGATAAAGTAAATCCTATCCAATTAAATTTTAGTTTAGACTTGTTTTTTCTTATTTTGTACTGAAAAAAATGGGGATAATAAGGATGCTATAGATTGGTCTGACACAAATGAGATGTCATTTTTACTCATATTGTATGAACGAGTTAAGAAGGATCCGAATGGTACTCCTAGTTTAAAGATGATAAACTGGCAAGAAATGAATGAAAAATATTTTTAAAAATAAGAGTAAGACATGGGCCAGAAAGACTAACTAGGAAGTAGACACGTCTTCAAAGAAAATAACATGATTTATGTGAGTTGCTAGAATGCATTAGTGTTACCTATGAGATAATTGTTAATGTTATGTGTCCTAATATTAGATTTGGATGACATTTAGCGGGTTTGTAATACCTCAAGAGTTCAGAGAAGTTAATATATATCGAGAATAATGTAAGGAAAGAAATAACACCAGCTAGATACCTTTTGGGTTGAATGTAGGCAAGGAACTCCGGGGTTAAGTGTGCTTGAGTTGGGGACAACTCAAGGATGGGTGACCCCTGGGAAAAAGTTCGTGTAGACCCATCAAGACAAGTTGTTCTGGTCCTTCTTATCGCTTGATGTAGGATGTTACAGGTGGTATCAGAGCCGACCCTTAGAGAAGGCGGTCCAATAAGGGCGGAAAGTGGCGCCGGGGCGCAAGGCCTGTACAAGGAGCGGCTCCTGGCAGGCTTCTAGGATGGCAGCCTCAAAAGGGGAGAAGATCTGGAACCAATTGTAAGGTCACATGACGAGGACATCATGTGCTTAAGGGGAGAGAATGTAATACCCCAAGAGCTCAGAGAAATTAGTATATATCGAGGATAGTGTAAGAAAAGAAATAACACCAACTGGATACCTTTTGGGCTGAATGTAGGTAAGGAACTCCAGGGTTAAGCGTGCTTGAGTTGGGGCAGCTCTGGGATGGGTGACCCCATGGGAAGTTCGTGTAGACCCATCAGGCTAAGTTATTTTAGTCCTTCCTATCGCTCGATACGGGATGTTACAAGGTTTGTAATAAATATATTTATTATATCTTTGTATATATTAATAAAAGACAAGTTATATTCATTTATAAACTCTTTAGTTATTATATGAATGAATCCATATATCTTCTGTTTGAGAATCTTATTCTCAAGATGTTGAGACTGTGTGATAAAATATTCTAATAACAAAACTTTTTAAATGATTCCTAATCTTTAGATTATTTGGATGGGGAATCCGATTAATTGAGTATAGACTAGCACAGGGGTTACTACCTCGTTTAGTATGAGTTACTGATGGAAGGATGGTGTGTCACATGCCATATGACATTGAAATGTCGCTGGTAAACTTGTGGGTGGTTGTTAGAGAAAAATGCACCTAATGTAATGCTGATGTCTGACTACATGGCATAGTGAATAATGGTTATGTCGTTAAGTTGCGATGGTGTAGCTAATCCTTAGATTAAACTAGCATGTCTGTCTTGTGTATTGGTGTGCGAGATCTGTTAATGCGCCAAACCATCCAATTGCGAGATAGAGAGGTTCATTTATGTGGTTCTATATTGCTGATATATATAGACATGTGTTAGGGAGAGGATCTGTCACCCTCGCCGATAATTTATGGGGTGAACATCATATGTGATCTACTATTAGTATGACAGGACAATCTCTAGTTAGGGCATATTGAATATCAAGAAAAATCTTTCCTGAAATGTCATCTAGTTACTCTAATAAGATCAGACGCATAGTTACTAAGCTTGTGAGTTTTTCACTCCATAACTCTTGCTCAATTGGGACATTGGTGATGCAAGAATTGTAGTTTACAGTAATCATCAACTGTAATAGGTTCACTTGAAGTAAAAGTTCACTGCCATCTATTTTTTCCTGAACTGTTGTTAGGCGTTATTCAAGATTTCTTGAATTATCACCAGGATATGGAGAGATTCTAGTGATGGTTTAAGGTGTTAATCGGTGCCAAAATAGTTTTAGTGGTATCTAGTTGCTAGTGGGTAGTAAACTTAAAAAGTCACACTATATAGTATTTCTAGAATTGATATTTTGCACTGGATGTGTCACAAACATCAGTAATAGTTAATTATGGTTTTGCATGTTTCATTAAGTGTTAATGACAGCGGTTTGTTAATAGTTAATGAGCCAGTATATCACAGGTTTGATTGTTTGTTTAGGTTGTTGACTGCTATGTGCGTTAACTTTCTTGAAACTGGGAGTTGACTTCTATAACACTCCAAAATAAAAGTAAGTAATTTTGGAATTTTTAAGAATTTTTCAAGTTTTTATGAAGTAGTTCAAAGAACTAAAAGTTAGTATAATAAGCCAAATCTACTAAAGGGAGTACCTCAGAACTCAAATACTTAGAAGAAGGATATGATATTGACAAGCGTCTCAAAACGAGATTTATGACGTTAAAAGAAATTAAAACGAAAACAATTTTTGATATAGCTAAAATACAATTTGAAAAACTGAATGATCGCAAGGAACTTTCGGAAAGCCAATGGAACCCTGAGGGGGCTCTGATTTTATGTAAAGATCAACCCTGAAACAGGGGCGGACCTAGAAATTTTTACTTGGGGGGGCTTCAAATTTTTTTTCCAACCGTGAACTTTATCAATAAAAAAAAAACAAAAAGATAAAAATGAGAGTTTAATGAATTTTATATGCATATTTAACATAATTTATTAACTTAAAAAGAGAAAGAAAAAAATAACAAAAAATACAAAAAAAATGTACAATATAAATATCTTATAAAACTATTTAAAACCGCAACCTGCGATTCTTCAAAAGATCAAACTTGTCAATGAGTACTTCTATATCAATACTAAGAGCAATCTCTCTCTCAATGTAGATAGTCATGACGTTTGCTAGAAAGTCATTCTCCATTTTATTGCAAAGTGATGATTTGATGAGTTTCATCCTTGAAAAAGCCCGTTATGTTGTTACTGTAGAAACTGGAAGAGTTAATATTAAACGAATCAATCAAGAAATAATGACATGACCTATTCGTTTCAACCAACATTCGACATAATTGAGGAAGAGAATTAAGATTCTGAAACTGCGAATGCCGAATTACATCAAACTTGTAGTGATGCAACTGTCTCCTCAAATCACTTATTTCTTCATTATTAAAATCCAAAGGATAAAATTCCTTAGCTAAACCACAAATAGCATCTATAGAGAATGATTTAAAACCATTCGTAGGGCTTAAAGCTTCGCATAACTTAAGAAGTTTTATTGTTTTCTAAGTAAATCTATTATTCAACTCCATCAACTGAAAATCTATTACAACATTAAATATCTGAAAGTGATAGTAGTCCTCCACTATAATATTATTTTTCTATTGACAAGAATGTTTTGTACCATCCATATAACGATCAGTTAATTCTGGCACATCAACATCATTACTTCTACAAAATTGCACCATATACCAAATAAAACTTTCCCACTGATCATCACGCAACTCTTGAAGAAGAAGCTTTGTAGTTGAGACAAAATTCATTGCATTCAAAATGTCTTGATCTTTCATTTGTAATGCTTGACACAAAATATCAGATTTTTCCAACACTTCATGCATCAACAACAAGATAAATACAAACTCAAATGTTTTCTTAACTTTCAAAGCACCATTAGCCTCCCCACGTATATTATTGTTCAACCCCTCATTAATAAGATTTGCAAGAAGTGTACAAGTAGAACCAAACATCTCAATCAATCTTTTAACCGAGGCAAAATGTGAACTCCAACGAGGCAAAATGTGAACTCCAACGAGTAACTCCAGCTCGTTGCAAAGTACAAACTTGATTAGCCCCAGTACCAGTTGGAACTTCTCCTATTACTATCAAATCTACAATTTCATCCTCTCGAATTGACTTTAATTGAGAATGACGCTTAGCAGAAGCACCAACAAATTTGACAATAGAAATTAATGATTGAAAGAATAGTCACACATCATGTACATCCTTAGCTACTGCAACAAAAGCTAACTGTAAACGATGAGCAAAACAATGAAAGTAATAAGTAGATCAGCATTCTCTAAGAAATAATGCTTGTAGTCCATTCCATTCCCCCCGCATGTTGCTAGCACCATCATACTCCTGACCTCGTAAATTTGTACCCAACATATTGTATTGGTTTAATATAGTACATATCTCTTTTTTCAAAGTCAAAGCATTTGTATCTTTAACACTCACAACTTCAAAAAATTGTTCTCTAACAAATCCATCACCATCAACATATCTCAAAACAATAGCCATTTATTCTTTATGTAATTCATCAACTGCTTCATCACCAAGAATGCAAAATTTAGCATCTCCAATTTCTTCACGAATTTTATGTAGCACAGAATCAGCAATAATTTTTAATATCTCTTTCTGAATACGTGTGATGTGTACTTGGCATTTTTAGTTGCATTTTCTAGAACAAGATCATCAATTTCTTTGTTTGCTCTTCTATGCAATTTGATTAATTCAATATAATTCCCACGGTTAATAGACTCGGGAGATTCATCATGACCTCTAAATGCACAACCTTGCAATGCTAACCACTTCACACTCTCTATGGAGGTCTTCAAAAGCAAACGATTCTGTTTCTTTTCTTTTTTAGTCTGTTTGTGCATCTTTCTCTCAATATATTGACTTGGATTTCTCAAGTTTTTCCATTTTTCCATAGCAATGTAATGTAGTGAATTACCATCTCCTTCATATTTTTTCAGCGGACAATCTTTACAATTAACTCTCTTCCAAATTTTGAACCCCTTTATAGTGAATGTTTCAGGTTGTGATGTATTACTTTCAAATAAATAACAGGGAAAACAAAATGCACTTTCTTTCTCCACAGAAAACTCAAGCCATGGATGTTGTGTGAACCAAGTGGATTGAAATCGACGATTTTGAGTCCCAAATTTTACATGAGAATACTTATAAATAGGTTGACACGGTCCCATATCGATATATGCTCTTCAAACCTCATCTTGTTTATCTAATGGATATTGTGATATTGGGATTTGTTTTCTAGGATCACGTTCATAATATGAGATTTTACTTTCAAGTGGCTCAATAGTACATTCATCTGAAGGCTTGGATCTTTTAGTTTTGGATGGTGATATAGAACTTGAAGAATGAGCATTGCGGGGACCATTTGGGATACTTGATGATTGATCATCGATTTTCTTAGTGAAGTATTGGAAGATATTTCGGTTGTGCATTTTAATATACCTGTATATAATAATTAACAAAATCAAAACCAAGGGAATTCAAATATTCAATCACAATTAACAAATTCCAGCCAGGATAATTAACAAATCTAAATTAAGGCAATTCCTAACTAAATGCAGTACTCAAATAACAATTAACAAAAAACCAAATGCATAGTTAAACCCTAAAGTCCTAATTCATAAACCCATCATAGGTCTTAAACTAGTGAAAACAAAATAGAACATAATCAAATAAATTAACTTACCTTTAGTCTTGTATATTATTTTAGTAATAAATTAGTTCTTGCTGAAATAAATTAATTCTTGTACATTATTATTTTTACCAAATATCCTTAATTCTTGTATATTATTATTTTTACCAAATATCCTTAGGCTCTTAACAAAAACAAATTTATTTGTATCTTAATAGATGAAATAAATATATTCAATGGAGATGTTATTTGCTTAGACAACATAAAAACAGATAGCTAAAGCTGATAGAATAAAACAGAAAGATAAAGCGGAAGCAACAACGAAGATTGAAGAAATAGAAAAAATAGATTTTGAAATATATAAATACAAGAAATAGATAGAATAGATGACTTACCTGAGAAATCTTGATTTTGGAATAAGTGGAAGCAAAAACCTAAAGCTGATTGTTGACTGTTGAGAGAAGATTGAAGAAGAAGATGAAGATCGTCGCTGCGCTCTGCAGGAGCCAATTTGAACCAATAGCTTAGGTTATAAAATTAGGAATTTTAAGTTTGGTTTAATTAATAATAATGTATTTGGGCTTGGGCTGGTTGGTTGGTTGTCAAATTTGAAAAAAATAATATTTGGGCAAGTTGATTGGGGTGGGCTTGGGAAAAAAATATTTTTTAATACTAAAAAGCCTACTTTTAAAAAAAAATTGGGGGGGCTCTAGCCCACCCTGCCCACGGGCTGGGTTCACCCCTGCCCTGAAATGGTTTTAAGATAAAACGATAGTCCTGTGAGGACACTGAGACAAAAACGTACCTATTGAGTAATTTTAAGTTATTAATTTTAGAATTTCGATATTTTAATCCAAACAAAATTGATATTTGATGATGTAATTGCAATATACAATGGTTCAAGTGAGATTAAGGATTTAATTTACGAATTTATTTATAATTTTCATAATTTTAGTTATATAACAAATTATATAAATCATATATGTATAATATATATGTATATATAATTATATGTGTTGTAGAGAAACTGTGGGTGCAAATCAGTGTGTATATGCAATTCAATGGGCTAAGTGAAGTAGTGCCCAAGTCTCATGTATATATATATATATGTGTGTGTGTGTGTGTGGGAGGAATGGGATGAGAAATGGAAAAGAAGAAAAAGTGAAATTGGAAATGGTTAAAGTAAAGGCGAGCAACACCGGTCAACGGTGGCTCAGTGCGTGAGCTGGTGGTGGCTGGAGGCACAGGTTACGGTGGCTCGCAGTGGAGGCGGCTGGCGGTGGTTGCGGCTAGCAGCGACGGCATCGATGACCGGAGGCAACAGTAACAACAGTGCGTATAGTTGTGCAGGGAAAGGCTAACTGTAGTGGCTCACGGTAGAGGCAGTGATGGTTGTAATGACCCACAATCCAATACCAACCTATAGTAATGATTCTGCTCTTTTTCATACAGAACAAAACAACATTTACATTTACAATCCATTAGGCTACCCTAAGGGATGTACAAAATTCCCAAATAAAAAGAAACATACAAGCACTAGTATAGTACAACTCAGCAATGTCCCCAAGACCTTTTATTCAAGTGACCTCTGTACACATCTAACTCAATAGATCATGCCTTGCTAGAATTCTTCTCTTCATTTTCTTTACCTGTACCTGGGATGGTGCAGAAGGAAAAGAATGAGCCGCAAGGCTCAGCAAGTATAGCACAACAAAATGCAACACGAGTATAGCACAATGAAAACTCAGAAGGAAGACAATCAATACATGGAAGGATCATAACGTAGCGTACTACTGACAGAATAGAAATAAGGTGCACCATCAAAAAGACATAACATAACCACTGTAATCCACCCACGTAACCAGCTCTTACCATAATTTAAGTACAAACCGGTGTCTCTAGAACCCACATAAAGCAATAAGCACCACATCCATTGTCTCGCAATAACATGATGATCATGCCACAAGGCATTCTACTTTGGACTCATAAAACCCATCCATTCCAAGGTACTATCACACATTTACGGTGCCACATGCCGCGCAAGTAGTGGTCTCACTACAACAATACTCTCAACCCGCTCACAACTCTAGGTTGCCAGTACACGTCTGTGATATCACAGCCACACAATGTGCCCAAGGCCATATCTCAGTGCTATAAGCCCAAATAATACAAACCACTTGGGGCCAGACAGTTCCACTCCCAAGGCAAATGCCCGAGGCCAGTCGGCTCCACCCAAGTCTACATACATATAATACAAAACACTTGGGGCCAGACATCTCCACTCCCAAGGCAAATGCCCGAGGCCAGTCGACTCCACCCAAGTCTACATACATATCCAATGACTCTTGGGGCCAAACCGCTTAACTCCAGGATGACACCTGAGGCTGGCCAGCTCCACCCAAGATCTATGCACACCGAATGACACTTGGGGCTGGGCAGCTCAACTCCAGGTTAACACCTGAGGCCAGCCAGCTCCACCCAAGGCCTACATATATCACGTGCCGCGAGGCCATTGAGGCCAGATAGCTCAACACCTAGGCCATGCGCCCCCGCGCAAGAAACCCTAGAGGCCAATCAGCTCCACTCAATGCCTTGGCTCAACCATAAAGCACACCCACCCTAACATCACCAAGCAAGCTCTTAATAATATATCACCGAATTACTAACCTCGTACAACCCCAAATCATGCATCCAACTATACCCAATAACCCACAAATAATTCATTAAGAGGGTATACAAATTCTTGGGATCATGGAGAATTTCCCCCAAACTCATCCCTTTAACATAAGCCTTTTATGAACCCTAACTCTTCCAAACATAATTTGGAACCAAGATGAAAATACCCAAAGATAATCCAAATATATTTAATTATATACCAAATCGAATCCCATCGAGTTAGGTTTACAACGCCTCAAACGGTTCGCAAATCTGACATTTCTACAAAAAGTTATGCTCGAAACAGCGGAGCATGCGCAGGTTGAAAACGTGAAAAACGGTCGACCGATGGAAGTGACCGGTCGACCGGCAGAAGCTTTAACACCCAACTGTCGACCGTTCAAAGGCAACGGTCGACCGGAAGAACCCTCTGCATCCATCTGTCGACCGTTCAAGGCTAACGGTCGACCGGCAGAACCTTCTGCACCCATCTGTCGACCGATTATGGACAAACGGTCGACCGGTGGCTACCAGAAACCCCCGAAACATCCCCAAATGCATGCCAAACACCCAAATTCATCCATATAAACTCCCCTCCTTCAAAGCCCACCACAAACCCCATGGATCATAGAGTGGAAGAGACTCAATTTTGATTTCCAAAACACTTCAAGGGAAATAACCAAGGGTTGAGAGAGATTTACAATCATTTCTACATAGGTATCCATAAGGGTTTGGTTTTGCAAAACATGGATGTATTCAACTCAAATTCTCAAAATACCAAGATTAAAAGTGAGAAAGAGTTGAGAGGAGAAGAACTTGCCTTGACAACCTCCCTTGGTGATCCTTCTTGAGCCAACAAGCTTCCAAGCCCTTTTTACTTTACATACTCAACAAGAGAACTAGAAAAAGAGAAAGAAAGGAAGAAGATGAAGATAGCTAACTCCCACATCTCTTATGAAATCACAACAAGCAAGAAAAAGGAGAGAGATTGAGCCCTACCTCTTGCTTTCTCCCTCTCGATCGGTTCTCCCCTTTCCCTTCTTTCCTTGCTCTTCTCGTTCCTTCCTCTCTTGTAAATTGGCCCTTCACTTATATATACATACACACCTCACCACAATTACTTAAATGCCCTTTTTGTATAACATTTTAAATGAAAATCATTCTAATATTAATTTGGACACCATTTAAACTCCAATTAATATTTCAACTAATACCATGCCTTATGTCGGGTCCCCCTACCACTTAAGTCAAATATTTGACTTTTCTACTTCCATTACACATTTCCTTCAATATCACATACATTCCACGAAATTAACATTATTCTTATGACATAAATATCTTAAACCAAAATATGTTACCCGGACCCACTAACGGGTCAGTACAATGGTGGTGGTCGTGGTGCAGTTGGGGGCGATTGGCGATGGTGGAGCTAGCCGTAGCAATGGCCGGCGGAGGCGGTGTGCATACGTGCAAGCGTGAGGAAGAAGAAGAGAAGAAAAAAAAAAGAAAAAAAAAATAAGAAAAATAGGGAAAAACTTTTGAAAAGTTCTAGAAAATTCTAAAATTTAATTTGGCGCTAGAAGAGAATGCTCGAAGCCATGAAATTGCCCAGGCACAAGATTCGAGGTTAGGACACGCATATTAAGAAAGCCTGAGAAGCTAAGTCAAGGTGAGTGGTTTACCCCAACTTGGTATGACCTTATATAAAGATTATTTTTCAAATTAATACGCAAATACTTTGACATATTGTCATATGATATGGTACTTCATGCTTTTAAAAATGCATTCACCCGATCTGTTGTGATGCATATGTACATTATTAATATTTTTTGGCACGTATCGCATGTGGAATGATGAAATCACTAATCTATCACGAATATTGTAAGCACATCCTGTCCTTGCAAGTAAAGTCGCACGAATGATAATTAGCATAAATGGAAAGATGATGCATTTTGCACTTGGCATGTCATGCATGAAACTTTATTAAATAAAATCTCACTTAGATGATTCAACATTTGATTTGGACTATGCCCCTAGAACATTCAAACATTCTAGTTGGGGCTTACAGCGAAGACAAGGAAGTGGTTGAGATGTAATTGCACAAAATGTCGTGGGTTTGACAGGTTGTTCAAGTATTTTGCTTCTTCATGAAGGTTCAGATATGTTTTATTCATGTTAAGAAACTTATGTCCCGTTTGATGAATAGTCTTGTAAAATAAAAGAAGGTTATGTAATACAAATTAGGTTTGAGAAACAATCATGTAATATCGTTCTAATTCTATGTTATATTGAGGTTCTATTCTTAGATTCTGCATTTGATGTTTATGATAATTCTCATTCAAGATAGATAAATGATAGTTGAAAATTTTAGGAGTTTTATGTTATGTTGAAACTGTTAGCCGAAATTTTCTAAGTTATAACACACCTGAAAAAGTGAGGCGTCACAACTTTCCTTAAAGCTGAAAGTCAACTTTACTGAAATTGAAAGTCAGCTCTATGTTGAAAGTCAACTTCCATGCACCAAAAGTTAACTCTTACACCACCCCAGCCAATTTTAAGTACGTTACACGTGGCACGAAATTAGGGAGGGGTGGGGGAGGGTTATTCAGCAAGCAATTAAGGCAATGGAGATGTGTATATATATATGAGGAATTACATAGAGTAGATTTCATTGCTTCAGCTTGCTCCTTTGTAATTCCTACTTCGTCTTATTCCTCTACTTTTGTTGAAAATTATAAGTGTGTAATTATTACATAGATTTTGAGATGTGGGTGCTGGTGATACAGGCAACCTTTGGTCTAGCACAGGAAGAGGTGATCGGAATGATACCGAATAACATACGAGGTGTGGATAATCTAGGGCCACCACAACGTGAGGTGAAATCTAGTCTCAGTACAGAAAGTGTTTATGTAACCTAACCTGACATCGGACTATATGTATGCATTTATTGTTATTCATGTGATGAATTTACATGTTGCTTAAATATCCAAACTGTGTATGACATGTATTTATATATTCCATTGCGTATATCTGATGCATGTTAAAAATTTTAAATTTTACCCATACCTCCATACATGTTATCCGTCAATAACTACAGACACAGTATTTGGAGTTGAAACTACATGACAACATTTATATGCAATATGCTATCTTATGTGTACATAACTTCATATATTTAAAAAATTATCCTACTGTTTATTATTTGACATATGTTTTACTTTGTCTCATAAAAAACCAAAATTTTCAAGGCATTTAAAAGGTTCAATTGCAAGAATTTTGAGTTACTTGGTCAAGTTTTTGGAAAGTCGGCAATTATAGGACACCTTTACCAAGTTTATACTCAACCACCTCCAAACTCATATGAGGAGCAGGATAATAAAGAAGAATTGCTTAATAGAAATGTCCATGCAAATAAGGGTGATAAATTTGGTGTTGTGAGTTCCAAAAGAAAAGTGCATTACTAATGATTTTCTTTTTAACAACACTTGGGTTAATAAACAAATGAATTTTGACAAAATGAACTCGAGCTTAGAAATTTGGGCATTTGTACTTAATGCTAGAGTTGAAAGAGAGAAAGCAAAGATTGAGAAATATAAATCTTAGAGTAACAGAGCAACAAGTCTTGTATCTGACTCATGTTCTATTATGACATGTGTGGATAAGTTGAAGAGTACAGATGATGTATCTAATGCATCATACAACAAAAGTATTGCAATATTTATATCATTAAGATGACAAATTTTTATGTTAATATGAGCTACTAGAAGAAAAGCTTTCCTTAAGAGCTTGGAGTGAATCATTTGCCAATATTGTCAAGGTTATGAATGTTTTTTATCTTATGAATTGAAACTTGTTTGTTTTGAACACTTACGTGATTTCATTTTGCAGTGTTTGTTTATTAAATTGCGTAATTTATACGAACTATTTGGGCATGCATGAATTATTTTCTTCATGTGATGTGCATTTTTTTAATATCTTATTCATTTTTCATTAACTTGTTAATTATGCATATGGTGATGATAAACAATTTGATTAATACTTCAATATGTTCCCTCTTGTGCAATGGAAATTTTAATCCTACTAATGATGAGGAGGAAGAATTGTTATATTTTATGATAGTAAGATATTTAATGAAAAATAAACTAATATTTGTTAAATGAATTCCTTGTAGGACTTCTATGTTTAGGGGTAAAGAATACATATTCAAAGTCTTATTAGGAAATCCTACAATATGGTATGAAAGATTTCGCATAAAATCCCATATATTTAAGAATTTATGTGATAGATACAAAAAAAAAAAATAGAAATTTGTTGCAAGATTCTAGAGATATAAGCGTAGAGAAAGGTGCAGGTATGGGATTAGCAATTTTGTGCCATGGGACTGCAGAAAAAGTTATAGCATAAAGCTTTCAACGTTTACTTCGTATGGTGCATTAATGGTATAAAAACGTGATAAGAGCACTTGCATATTTAGCATTAATATGATTAGGTATATTAATAGAAGTGTTGTTCAACCAAAAATTCAAAGCAATCCAAAGTGATTTTCGTACTTTCAAGTATGAAGCTTTATACTCTAAATCACATTATATTGACTACTATACTCTTACTTGTATTGTTATCTGACACAAAATTATATGTTCTAGAAATGCATGTGCTACATATGATACCAGTGGTAGCATGGGCTCTAGTATCAAAACAAAAATCTTTTGAGGTAGAAAAATAACATTGATGACACAAAATATTATAGTTGTTTGTTCTCATGATATGATATTTACTTTTGTATATGCTAATGAGAAGAGACTGTTAATGATTTTTTTGTGTTTTTAGATGGTCTAACAAGAGAAGGAATTAATTTTCTATTTCGTAATGATCTTAAGAATTAATATCGAATAATATTAGCTATTTGTTTTCTAAAAAATATGACACTAACAATACATATTTATTTTATTGGTTATTATTATGTCATTAATTCAAGTTATCCAAATATTTTAGGATTTTTAACTCCACGTCATGGTAAGATATACCACTTAGATGATTTTTGTGGTCGACAAAGAATTCGTGGAAAAAATGAATTATTTTACTATTAGCATTTAGCTTTACCTAGTGTTATCAAAGGAGCATTTGGTGCATTCAAAGTTTGATTTCACATTTTAAAATCAATATTGAACTATCTTTTAAGGTAAGAAAAAATTATTCCTATTACATGTTGTGCACTTCATAATTTTATTCGGTGAGAAGATATAACCATTATTTACACTTTATGGAAGAGAAGATTTGGAGACACTTGATGAGATGTACCATGAAGGTTTTTCGATAAATATGTCTCAATAATAATAAAATGAGCATTGTTAGAGAGGTCATTGCGAACCAATTATGGAATCACTACAATAATTGTTAGTGTGACAATTAGGCAGTCTTAATATTATTTGGTTAAGAAATATTTTGTTGAATGACATGCTTTGTATAGGGTTGCAAATGAGTTGAGCTATATGCGAGTGGCTCGATGTTCATCTCAACAAAAATTCATTCGAGTTTATTCATTAAGATAAACGAGTTGAGGTTGAACCTAATTTTGAATCTCAATTTGTAAATAAGACAAGATTGAATTCAATAAAATTTGACTCGTTAAAACTTGTGAATATATTCAACTAGAAACTTGTGAATAGAGTCGATTAGAAGTTTGTGAATAGTATGTAAATAGACTCATTTATAAATATATTAATAAATTTATTTATAAAATAATAAATATATTATTTAAGATAAAACTATCAAATTTTAAATTATTATAATAATATCATTAAATTTAATATATTTAAATTTATTATATATAGTAATTTAAATAATTTAACATAATATAATTAATGTATATAGAACAAAATAAAAAACCATTTTAGATTTAGCCAACCATACCCATATAAATAGTTGCAACTTAGAAAGCTTAAAGCAGAATTTTAGAAGCTATGTGAAGATTGAAGAAGAAGACACCACCAACTTTAGCCTTTTCTACCTCAAGCTCGTCATTGCCACAACAAGCCCTCATCTCAGGCTGAACCATTGCTACTATTGTTGTCACACACCCCTTCTCTTTTTGAAATTGGCCATTTTTGTTGCTTGTTGTTGTCGCACAACCTATTCATTCTCTGCAACAGCTCATTGTCATCGCACACCATCTCACTTCTAAAGCACTACTCATTGTCACCACCCACTGTAAAACCCCGCCTCGCCAAACATGTCACTCTAAGGAATTATCGGAATTTTTTTTCATACATAAGTTCAACAGACTCAGTGTTTCAAAGAACAATTTTCACATGCTCATAAAAATCCCAAAATCCCAATCTTGCTTATTTAGCTAACAAGACTAATAGACTTAAACTAAGGCATATCATTACACAACAAAAATTAACAAGATCAAATATTATAGATTACTACAGTTGCTCATACATAATGTTTTCTAACCATAATAAGGATTACATGACTTTGGAAATTTAAATAACAACTATCATGCTTGTTCTCCATCGGCTCCTAGTTAACCATGCTTTTGCCCTAACTGTAACCCTTGTCTAGAATATTTAAATGTTTTAAGGGTATAACTCAGATTAAATGTTGAATCATCTAGTGATGGCACAAAAATTGTTTTTATATAAAGCATATATGATCATGAGCATAGCATATATAAACAACACAACACGTCAACTTTGAGAAATCTCCCTAGCATGCTCAATCTCTGGGGTGCATATCGACATTCACCCGTGGAAAATCCATTCCACATCATACAGTTGAGATTGACCTTGTCGTGACATACTTAACCTCTGGGGTGCACATTAACGTCACCTAAGGAAATCTATTCCTCATCACGGTTGAGATTAACATTGTCCCATTCTCAATAAGACCCCATCCCGTTCTACCAGACATCATAACAATGACATGAATTCAAATACAACGATGTCATGAAAACCACACGCCATGCAATTTTTACAAAATATTTACAATTGATGTATCATATAATAAATTCAATATGCACAATATGCTTATAAATTGAAAACATTTAGGACAAACCATTCACATGGAATAAACTGAGTTTTGATAGTAAAACCACTTACTTGAAACCAACCATTTACATGCCAAAAATCATTTGCATGAAAACAAATCAAGTATAGGGTCGAACCACTCACCTTTGTATAGCAATTCACACCGTAATCTCGAAATACATGCTGACCTCGAATGTTGTGCAAATCCTCAAGTCTGATAGCTAAATCACCTCATGACCAATGATTTATCCAAGGAAATCAATATTTCTGATTTTCCTAATTTTTTCATAATTTTTCTTTATTTTCTCCTATTTTTCATAAACCCATTTTTCTTCAAAATTCCACAATAAATATTTTTCACCTATTTTCACCAAATATTTTCCACAGAAATTCCTAAAATAACTTTCTACAATATAAAAATAATTTCAAATAAAACCCGTACCTCACGCTCCCTCATGCGCCAATCGCGTGGATTGAAAGTGAATTTCGCATGTGAACTTCAAACGCTGATCGTCTTCTTTGGCTCTGGTATCCGGCGATTGCTTCGATGGTCGATTTGATCCCACCCCCTCGAAGTACTCCTCAAGTCGATCCTAGGGATGCCCTTGGTTGCCTAAAAACACCATCGGAAATGCCCCAAACGACTATTTACAGGTTTGGCTCCGACAGCTTCCTAATTTTCCAACGAACACTCAAAACCTTTTAAAACCTATATGAAACCTCACCAATTCTCCAAAAAAACTCTCTAAGACACAAAGAACAAAAGCTTCTTATCCACAATACTCGAATCATTCTAAAACACCATGAATTTAAGCTTGAACTTGAATAAAACCCTTACCCTCGAATACTCTATTTATAGGTAAATTTTAGCCGCAATCCGCTAAAACTCGAGCTTATCTCATTCATAAGTCTCAAATCTAGCCACTAAGTGGCTTGAGTAGCCTCAAATCATGATAAAAATCCCCTAACTTGCCGGCTAATTTTTTCGGTCACTTCCGCTATTAATTCCTGTCTCATCACAACCAATCCCAGTTAATGGGCACTACAAATCCATTCATCATGGCTTGGAGCACTTTCTGGGACCCCTGGACGACCTTCTCGACAGTGGCAGGTGGCTAGTCGACGGTGACAGTGCGACTGGGCGGAGATTTGTAGGTTTCACACCTAACTTTCAGAAATTATACTTTAGCCCCTCACTTAATTTCCAATTATAGTTTGGATTTTTCCTTAAAACCCCTGAGCTTTCCAACAATTACATTAAGCCCTATGAATTCCAAACTCTTCATTTCATCCCCAAAGATTCAAAAAAGATATATTTTTTACCTCTCTCGAGCAAGATTAATAATTTACACTTAGGCCCGAACATATGAAAAATCGTGTTTTGATCCTCATTTTGAGAATCCTTTGAGTTATATGAATCCTTAACTTCCTTTCTACATTTTATCCCCCCAAGTTTCGCCTTTTCCACAATCATTTCACCATTTTCGGCCAATATTCGTAAATTATGCTTTGGTCCTAATGTATGAAAAATTACATTTTGACCCAAAAATTTTACAAATTCTAAAATACTTTCAATATAAAAGTTTTGGGTATTACACCCACTGTTATCGTCTTTTGCTGTCGCACACCACATTTCCTTTCTACTGTGGCTTCTCTAAAGCATTGCCTATTGTCGCCCCTACTGCTATCGTCATTTGCCGTTGCACACCCTCATTTCTTTTTGCCATTGTTTTTCTGAAGCATCGGCCATTGTCGCTGCGCAGCTTTCTCATTTTTTGTCGTCTTCTACAGCACATCCTTCTCCCAAAAGCTTGTAAATCTCGAGTTCGTCAATCTTTTGGTGAGTTGAGCTCAAGTTTGAGCTTGAAAGCTAATTTGTCGAGCCAAGCCTTGGTTTGATTGCAACCCTAGCTTTTGTATGATGATATCTATAATTTTTTTGAATAACATGTTTTATACTATTTTAATTATGTTATAAAATAAATGGTTTTGAAAAATGAAAAAATAATAAAATATAAAGATAAATCAATGTTAATTTATTTTTAATTTTTATTTAGGTAAAAAATAGTATAATTTTAATATATATATATATATTTTTAATTTTTAAAATCTAAAATTAGTTTCAAAATAACATATTTTTTATTTTTTTTAATTTTCTTTAAAAATAAAAACATAAAAATAAAGATAAAAAATAGAAATAAAAAATAAAAACATTCGGCAGAAGTAAATATTATCTTACCTTTCTTCCTGGACATAAAATTTTTCATTTTCTATAAATTATTTTTTCCATACATTTTTTTACTATCAATATTAAAACAAGGAAATAAAAATAAAGAATTTTATAATTATTTTTTCGAATTTTCCTTACCTCTTGTGCTATCTCACGCGCCGTAGTTGCTTGCCACGTGCCTCACGCATCCCCTGCTTGAAGTCTCCTTCCTCCTTCCGATTGTTGGCCGGTCGCCGGAAAGAAAAACTTTCCTGTTTCTGGTCTTTTTCCTACCCTTTTGTTCTCATCTTCTCCTTCTACCCCTTCCTGTCTTTGGATCATCAAGAAACTTTCCAGAAATCCGTAAATCTAATGGCAATTCTTCGGCTCCGGCAAGTTGTCGATTCTCCGGCGACCTCTGGATTTCCCTCAAAACCCACTCCAAAACTTCCCTACAACCTCTAAACAACTGTTCGTGATCCTGGAGTGAAAACCCTCTCCCAAATTCTGTCAAAAACTCCCCCCAAAATCCCCAATTTTTTGAATAGAAGCTTCCCTTCTTCAGCCATGGCGACCCCTTATATATAGTTTTTCGACAACCAAGCCTCCTAAATCCACCAATGGAAGCAACGGAATTCATCGGAGACAATAAGTTACTCAAGCACCCTCGCCGTTGCCTGCTATGGAAGGTCTGCCTTCACTGGTGTAGTGCGGAGAATCGCAGCTGCAATCCGGGTCATTCCCGGCTTTCCCAAGCGCGGTACTGATCGATCAACAATCCCTATGCATGCCTTGTTTTTAGAGTGCAATTGAATTTTCTCGTTGTTTCTCGTAGGCATTATGTTTCAGGACTTAACAACGTTGCGGTTGGATCCCTAGGCCTTCAAGGACACCATTGATTTGTTTGCCGAGAGGTGCCAAGGTAAAGGCATCTCTGTTGTTGCAGGTCTCTCTCTCTCCCTCTCTCTCTCCCTCTGTGTGTGTGTGTGTGTGTGTGGCTATTTCCTTATCCTTCCCTCCTTCCTCCTCCTTTTCCATATATACGAAAATTTAACTGAGGACTTTCCCGTCGCAATGTAGAACCTATGAAACCATACAAGGAACAGCAATTGATGATATTTCCACATATCTTATAAGGTATAGCAGATAGATACTCGCAGACATTAACAAGGGCTGAGAAATGAAATAAATTTGTTCAACTGAGAATTTCGGTAGAAGCAACTGATCACGCCTTCATTTCTTCCCAAGGGGCCTGCGGAGTCTTTATTTAATTTTGTATATTTTGTTATCAACTGGAGCTTTACTACAAATGTAATCTCAACCACAGCTTTAGCATGCCGACCTGATAAATGGGAAAAAAAGCTGTTTGGTAGAGGAAGTATTAGTTTCTGGAAGATAGAACTGCGTTGTTTGGTTGCATACTCTTAATCACTTTTTTTATGGCTCAGTTATATCCAGGAAAGGTGGGAAACAAGTGATTTTCTTGTCTTGGAGAATAGGAAACAAGTGATTTTCTTGTCTTGGAGAAGCTCTGTTTTTAGGATACAACTTCTCCACAATTTGAACAGCTTCCTGTAGCAGAAATGATTAGTATTTTAGGCCATCTTCTCTTCTAACTGAAATGCTCACCATTACTGAGTTTTAGAAGGTTTAAGTGAGTCATCTTCCTTGCCTCTGCTATTTGATCTAGTTTCCAGCCTTCTACAAAGTCAATTTTAAGAACTATTTACTTATATTGGATTTAGTACTTAGGTATGCATTATCTAAATACTTTGTTATTTCTAGCAATGTATTTGTCTTCATTTGCAGTGAAAATAACTGTAACCTTGTGATGTATGTTGATGGTAATGACTTAATGCAAAGCAAGAGGTTTTATGCTTGGGCCTCCCATTGCACTGGCTATTGGACCCAGATTTGTTCCGATGAGGAAACCCAATAAGCTGCCTGGTATATTGTCACAGGATGTAAAGGAAACTGAATTTTGCTGCTGATTTTGTTGCTACTTATTGTATTGCTAACGTCTTTTACTGCTTTTAATTGTATTTTCCTTTTCCAGCTGGGTAGTTTGTTAGCTAATACTGCCAGGTGTAAAGTTGACTAGAATAGGACAAAATAGTTGGTTATAGGAGGGGGATCTGCTGTGGCAGTACCTATATATGCTCTTGAATCCTACTGTAAGAGACTATCGAGAATCAATCAAGAAATCTAATCTCTTCTTCTCTCAAACTTTTCTCTACTTTTCTCTCTTCAATCTTTCTCTCTTTCTCCCTTCTTCATTCTCCCTCCGTTCTTCTTCACTGTTCTCCAGCACACCCTTCTAATTCACACTGAATTAGAAGAGTTGCTATTGTCACAGCATAGCAGTGACATATATCTTCTGCATTGGTCTTTACTTTTTTCTGTGTAAAGTCTATAATTTTCTTTTGGGGTCTAGTTTAGGGCAACAAATCTTGATTAATGCAGGCAGGAATGCATTTTGTAATTATAACTTGTTTTCTCCATGAAAATGCAGGGTGTTAACACAGGTTGCTTTGATACTGAATTAGTACTCGCCTATCTATCTATGTCAGTAAAATTTAATAGAGAGACAAGTAACCGTGTATTATGTCATTTCTGTTGCACATCACATACCATGGCTCCTGAGTGAATACATTGTCAAAGCTCTATCTCCAAGTAATTATTTATGCTCATGTACATGAATGATTCACTAGGTTTAGCCGCATGTCATTTTCATGTCTTCCTTCTATATGACATGACGTGAATCCTGAGGTATGTTGATGGCATAGAACAATTTAAGAGGTCACAGTTGACTAAAATTTGTTAATTTGCCACCTAGTGGATTAAGGATTGTGGTTGTTGTAAAGTTCGTTAGTTGGTAAGGAGTACTTCAACTCTAGATCATCTCAACTAGAATGTAAAGCAGATCCTGCCATGGGTCTTTGTGATTTTCACATTACAAAAAGTTGGTGGCACAAATTAATTTGGGAGACTTAATGCACATAATTTCCTCAACCTCTGGCTCCATAAAGTGATGGACATTAAACTTTATTTAAACATCTTTAAGAGTTTAGATTGCCTTATAAATCTTCTATCATTTTCTCTTCACTTTCCTGTTATTCTGTTTTCTTAGTTGGATTATATTACCCATAACATTTACAGTGGTACTATGTAGATAAACTTACATTATGATTGATTGAGAAACATACACAAATTATTTTCAACTTGGCTTCTTTTCTGTAATTCTCTCCTCTTATTCTTTTATTCTTTACTTCTTTTTCTTTCTATCTTGTCATATTCTTCTCTTTTACACCACTTCATAAGCTTGTCTAATTGAAGTGCTCCTGAATAATATGCCCAATGACCTTAAACTGAAATTGTAGTTTTCTATTGGTGCAGAAATGTGTAGCCATTGTCTAAAATATAACAAGTACTGACTGAAAGAATACACTGGTAATAGATTGAACTAAAAGTCAATGTATGGCCATTGTTTTATTGCTAGGATGTGGTTTTGGTTTATTTTAAATAGCTTGATTTATAGTGGAAATGTTATTTGCATTTAAGATCAGTGAATTAATTCTTTTTTTTTTCTTTTATTATTGAAGGACCATTAAACATTATGTATGGTTGAGATACGAGATTATCCAAGTTAGTAAAGGGTCTCAAGTACTCCAATCATAACAGTTTCCTCTTTGGTTAGTCATGCAAGGTGTTTGCTAAGTTGGCTTTGAAATATGTACTTTTTCTTGTTCTTTCTATTTTGTATTCTCTTTTTTGGTGGAAGCATTCCAACTTTACAATTTCAGTTTTTGTCACAGTTGTTGTCAGATTTATCTACTTGGTATATATCTCCAATTAAATTGTTTAGGTGCAGCTCAACACAGGTTTTTAGGTTTCTCAAAATTGTTAATTGTTTGATTGCTCTGCCAGGGGAGATTATCTCTGAAGAGTATGCTTTAGTATGGAACAAACACAATGGAGATGCATGTTGGGGCTGTCCAAGCCAGAGAGCATACCCTAGTAGTTGATGATCTTATTGCAACTGGGAGTGCCTTATGTGCTGCAATCAAACTTCTTGGTTGTGTGTTAAATCTTTATATCTTTTGTAGTTTATGCAAATTAATTGTTTTCTTCCTTTCCCTGTTTCCCATTTCCTGTCTATTCATGCTGCCCCTCCCTCCTTTTGTTGTGGCATTGTCATGGTGCTTCTCCATGAGATTCTTATACCAACCCTACCCCCACACTTTTCTGGTGTGTACCAATGGCTCTCTCCTTCTCGGTTGAAGGAAAAGGAAGAGCCCACATCTACAATGGAAGATGAGTTAAATTTCAGCACAAATCCTTGAATTAGTTTAGATGGTAAGTAGAAAAGTGAGAGATTTCCTGTCTGAGGTGGATTCCCTGGTGAATTTTAAAAAACTAAACTAATCTTTGATCTCTTTTCTGCCCATACCCAACTTATTGTTGTCAGAGATGGGTGTTTAAGCAAGGAGAAAATTTGATTAACTATTCAATCTCTTCTAGACATCAGCCTAAAGGGAAGCATGTTGTTTATATCTTGTTTGATAATTTTGTTTTTCATGCAGAGCATCTTGGCATGCCCATGGTCGAGTGTGCCTCTGTGATTGAATTGCTATATCTAAAGGTATTTCTCCAATTCTGAAACATCTGCAACTCACTCCCAAAAATATGTTTATATTTCAATTCTTTCCTTTCAGTTTTCTGTAAAAAAAATATTTGTTTTAATGTTGTTAGACTTGAATTTGAAACTAATGCTTGCTAATTATGCAACTCAGATTCTCCAACATATTTCTCTGTGTGTAGTTTAGGGGTTCTGTGCATGGTTTTAATTTGTGAATTATGATAAGTATATCAGGATTCTGAGACAATGGCAAACACATTTAATTGAAGGACAGGTACATTGTCTACAGAAATCTTATCAGAACAAGGAAAAGTTATGCTGAATGATTCAGGAATCAAAATTTCATTCGATGTGCTAATTTGGTTAGTTCAGAAATGAAAATGTTTCTGGTAAATAAGGAAAATATGAAAAAGAGAATTTTTTGGTCTTGCTATACTTCATTTGTTTTTGATTTGGATGAACCGCATGACCTTTTTGTAGTTTAAAAATAGATATATAACTCTTATGGTACGGAGTGAAGTAACATGAATGAATTTGCAAGATTTTAATAGTGTGTTCTTCATGTATTAATTTGGCCAAAAATATTTCAACTATAAGGGAATTATGTCTTTCATTCACCATGTAGGGGCTATGTGCTGTTTACTTTTATTCCCTGTTGAATTTGTGATGGACTGTCCATTTTACATTATTTTTGACGTGGGGGTTATATGTCAGTTTTGAACCACCAAGCATTTTGTGTTTTCATGCAAAGTAGTAGAGGCAAAATATAGTTTGCTCAAAAGTAATGGAGACACGTAATATTTGGAAACATAACTAAATGATTAACTAATTGAACATATTTGAGTTCTGCCACAACCTCTTATCCAAATGTATTAGTAATTAACTTGAAACTAAATTCCACGTACAACAAGAATTTGTATTAAAAAATTGTTCTTATCAAGCATGTATGTGCAAGATTTTGAACGTGTAACATTGAATAACATATGAGTAACTAAATTAACACAATTGATAATAAAAAATGCTTAAGTTGTTCTTAGAATGCGGGCTCTATATTTTATGCAAACATGTTAAACATTTTTTTACCCTATAACAAGCATTTAAAATAAGAGATTGAGATTCATTAAATCATCATCACGAGTCTTTTAAAATATGGTTCATGAAATGCCAAGGAATAGTAGATATTAATAAGTGAAATATTTAAACCATTAATTGGACGAATGAGTTTATAGAAATGCTAGATTCAACTAACAATACAATTTAGGAGAATAAATGTGCCAATTGTAGTGTTTATGTACACATAGAAATAGAGGAAGAGTATAAGCAACTTTAATCTTTTTATAATATTTGGCACTTAATAGCTTATCTGAAATGAATTAATTATTTTTCTTCATTCTCTATGACTTTCCTTTTTACAAGAAAAGGCAAGTAGAGAATTTTTGTTAGATGTTGAAATGTGTTGAAGCACCTTATTGGTTAATAGTAAACATTTTTGGAGTTCAGTGAGGTTCATTAAGTTTCACTATGTTACAGTTGAAAATTGAATGTTCATTTTGTACTAGCAGTTGATGTGGATCTCCTAGCAAATAGGAAAGTTTCAGGCCTTCCAATAAAACAAATGAAATTTTGTTCCTCAATTATTTATTATATTCTTATACTCTTGAACCTGTAAGTTAAAACCCTACTTAAGAGTTGCTATGAAACAACATTTGACTACTTATTAGAGAATACAAATATATTAACTATTGTTAATGCCACGACCAGAACATTACAACTTGTTTGGAAATTTTGGTTCTCCTTTCCATGGGAAAGTGGTGAAATAGCAATACCCTTTATGATAAATCTTAAGAATTGTTCACCTGAAGAAATCTCAATTATAGTTACTTTGGGCTTTGGGAGGCAAACTAAACACTTGTACTTGAGTTACGAGATTCTGATTAATCTTTTGACAACTATTTTTTTAAAGATAAACCTGTTGAAAACTTTGAGATTACATTATCTTACATGAATAGAACATGTGTAGGCATAAAAATTTAAATACATCTATCAATAGTTACAACAAATACTGCATGGAATTTTTGGAGTAATTGAACATTATTTTCAGCAATATTTGGAATATACAGAGTCAAAACTTGATGGGAAATGTTATACAATTGGATAGATCAGTCATTCTTCTGCTTTTGGTTGTGTTATCATACTGTACTTCTCTTAAGGGTGCCCATTTCCAGCAATTATACGATTGGCTCTGTTATTTCAGGGTTGGGAGCATCTTGGAAACAAATCACTATTTGTCATTGTACGCTTGTAACATCTTGTATTGAGTGATAGGAAAGACCGGAACAAGTTACCCTGATGGGTCTACACAAACTTCTCAAAAGGTCACCTATCCTTGAGCTTCCCCAGCTCAAGTACACTTAACCTCGGAGTTCTTTGCCTACATTCAATCTAAAAGATATCCAGTTAGTGTTGTTTCCTTTTTTACTTATCCTTGATATATATTACTTTTTTCTAAACTTTTGGAGTATTACATTCTCCCCCCCTTGAGTACATGACGTTCTCGTCATGAGACCTTACAATTGGTTCCAGATCTTCTCCTCTTTGGGAGTTGTCATCTTAGAAGCCTACCAGAAGTCGCTCCTTGTACAGATTCTCGAGCCCCAACGCCACTCCCTGCCCTCATCGAACCGTCTTCACCAAGGGTCGACTCTAATACCACTTGTAACATCCCGCATCGAGCGATAGGAAGGACTGAAACAACTTACCCTGATGAGCCTACGTGAACTTTTTAGGGGGTCACCTATCCTTGAGCTTTCCCAGTTCAAACATGCTTAACCCCGGAGTTCTTTGCCTACATTTAGCCTAAAAGATATTTAACTGGCGTTGTTTCCTTTCTTATTTATCCTCAATATATTCTACTTTTCTCTGGACTCTTGGGGTATTACAAAGCTCAACTTGATCTTGCATTCTATCTTAAACCTACATGTTGAGATATGATTTTAATCGCTTGGTCATGAAAGCTAGAGAACGCCTTTGTACGAGACCATTTGATGAAAAATGTGAGATGGTTGGGTGGAAATAAAAAGGTGTGTTTCTGGGTGTGCTTGTTGGGTTAAAATAGATAATAGTATTGATCTTGGTTGTAGCTATTATTATGTAAGTTTGATGGAACTTGGTTGTTTGAGCGACATTTAATATATGTGATGCCGTAAGAATTTGCACCAATGAATTTATTATGCTTTAGCGGTGGTGAGCTCTCTGATTACTTGGCTTGGCCTTGATAGTAACACCTCTTTTAGAGTGGGTTCACTAGTCTTCTACAAAACAATTTGTAAGTATTGCCTGTGTCTTGCCTAGAATGGCTCTTTGATGCTTAAGTTGGTAATCGAATTAGGGCAAAGGGTGACTGGATAATGAGTGAAACCCTTTTTGGAATGTGAAAGAGAGTTGAAGGTATCTTGGGAGTACCAGTCTCTTGAATGAGAGTGGTTGGGGGGTGGAATTTCGTTCTTTAGGCTCTTATATAGGCTAATGCACTCTTTGGAGGTATCTAATAGCCATCATCTTTGCTTATCACATCGTACAAATTGAATTTGAATGACTCTAAAAAGCTCGGAACATGATTGTGGCGTGCTGGATTATTAGGTATGTGATCTTGGTGATCTTTTGTTATTAGGGATTTGATTGTAGCGACATTGAATTATCAAGGGGAGAGTTAGACAATCAATAGGGATTCACTATACTTCATGTGTTTGAAATATGAATGATGACTAGACATCACCTGATTAAGCTTAGTTATAGGGAGAGGTTTTGAGTGCTGGATGGAGAGCATGGCATGCAAGAGGGTTTAACAACCCAAGATGCAAGCCTTGTTGAATCGGGGCACATACATGTGCATAATTAGGTAGGTGTTCTCTCTTTTGAGGTAAGGGTCCTTGAATTGAATTGAGGGGCATATCCTTCGGAGTTGAGGCAAAGTGGGTGGTCGTTGTACCAAGGCAAGGCAAGGCCCTTGAGCCGAATTGAGGGATAAATATTCCCAAGTCGAGGTGAGACTGACTTGAATAAAATCGACTTATGTGAATCTTCGATACACATGATGATTACTTTGATGACGTGATGCGGGATCGTGAAATCTCCAATTGCATCAAGAAATCAAAAATTAAAAGGAACTTCACACTTAGGTCTGGCAACTTTGCCACACTTAAGAGTCTCTGGATTAGCAAGTTATTGGGCCACCTTCATCTACTTTTCTGTGTATCTCTTAATTGAATCCATAACAATGCTGAAACCTTCCCTTTTCAAAGTTCGAATGTCAATAATATTTTATCATTATATATTAATTTGCTTTGGTTCTATACCCTGGCCATGAAAGAAGAAACTTTTTGAGTAGCTGCTTGAGATCTCCCATTTCTTCTTCTTAAGAGAGTATACATTTTGAGCTGCATTGTTTGTCACAACAAATCTTTATAAAATTACTTCATTTTGAGATCCCATATCGTTGATAGCGTCAAATGCTTTCTAGTTTTGGACATGTTTCTATAAAAAAAAAAAATATTTCTACTTCTTTGTCTACACTTCAAGTTACATAATATAGTTAAAATAATAAAAATACCTCTTACCAAGGCGGTGAGGTGGCGTAAGATGGTGAAGCACATGAATAAAATATCCCTCACCTAAGGTAATGAGGTTGTAAGACGGAGTGAGGTGAGGTGATGATGTGCAAAAGGTATTTTAGTCATTTGCACGCGTGTGTAGCTCAATATACAGCCCTTGATATACAAATAGCATGGTTCTTCTATAAAAACTTGATGGCTCATTCTATTACTTTCATGACTTCTATGAGAACCCACAATTTGTCGAATAATGATTGCTCATCTCTTGTGTTTAAAATGTCTTGTATTGGATCAATTTCTTGACATATGCCAACATGCCACAATACATCGAACTTGTATAAATGTCAATTGATTTATGCCTTGCAATTCAACAATGTATTATTTACACAATTATCTTCACCCAACATAAAAAAATTACAAAAAAATGAAGGTAGACATGATGAGTAAAACAACCCAAACAAATGACATTAAAACTATAATTATTTTTGATGAGGGTAGAGATGGGATTTGCCATATCATCAGATGAAAAGTGTTAAATAACAAAATATGAGGGGTAATTTTGTGAAATGAAGGGAGGAGGTGAGAGCATACATAAGGAAAATAAGTTCTGAAGACATTCTTTTCATTTTGATCACTATTCTTTGAATAAATATGTCCTTATACTTTCTCTCTTTATATTTTCATTGTTTATACTTTATTTGTATTCTATCATAGTTAAACATCATAAGGCGATTCTAGAGGTGTCTTGGGTAGTCCATGTTGTTTTGTGTTCGTAAGTTGATTCAAACAAATTGGTGGAGGAAAATTAAGATTGAATTAGTTATAGCTCATATTCGACAAATTTTATTGGTATAAACTCTTCATATCATTTTCAAATTGGTGCGAATTTTTGAAATTTATTAGTGCAAATTCTCAAAAATTTTAATTAATTTTAATTTTTGAAATTGATGCTAACATTTGTTGAATTTGAGTTGTGACTAATTTAATCTTTATCTTCCTCCTTAATAACTTCATTGAATTTTTTGGATCACCTCTAGATTCATTCTCCGAAGCTTAAGTTGGATAGGATATAAATGAAGTATGAATAATGGAAGCCTCATGGGCATAGCTCAGTGGTTGAGACCGTTTATGTATTGGTTTTAAAGAGTTTTAGATTCTAATTGTTATATACCCGATCACAGATCCCGTGTTCGAGTCTCACTGTTGGGTTCTGTGATTTACTTCTCCTGCAAAAATCTTAGAGTTGAGCTACGGGAGCGCTTAAAGTGAGGAATTTCACCTTTTGGTCTCAAAGTATGAATAATGAAAATTTAGAGATAAAAAGTGTAAGAGTAGATTTGGTGAAAGAGTGATCAAGAAGATGAAAAGAACGTCTTCAAGGTTTTCCTTATATATGATCTCTAAGTCGATGGTATGAATTTTCTCACCTCTTTCCTTTCAATTTACAAAATTACCCCTCATAATTCATGTTTGTTTTTTTGCCCTCCCATATACATTATATCTACTCACATTAATTGTCCCTTTCTCATGCATGATGGACGTTTTTTTTGGCATTTACTACCTATATTATACATATGGTGTGAGTGCATTACTCTCATTTTTCACATTTGTCTTTTCTTATTAGGTGAAGGCATGAATGCATTTAAAAAAGTATTGTGGCATTCTGAACTTTTAAAACATCTTACTATATAACTGTATTTAAAAAAGGAAAACTATTAAATATGTAAAGACTTGATAATGAGTAAAAATATATTATTGGTGGTCATTATAATTAGTGGTTGGGGTGCCTGTTTTGTGGTTGTTAGAAGAATGAATGTGCCTTCGACATTAAGGATATTAGGAATTAAATTATCAGTATGAGTTAAAGATGAGGAATATATAATTTTAATATTCGGTGTGTGTACTTGTATGATATTAAAAAAAAGAGAGAAAAATAATAATTAGATCAAATGAAATAAGTGGAAGTTGCAAAAGGTAAGGCAAAGGCTATACATAATATATTACATGGAGATTTAGGGAAATATTGTATTTTTATATTATGTTATATGTTAAAATATTATATAAAAATTAAAAAAAATGAAAACTAGGGCAATTTGATAGAAGTTGAGAATTTGGAAGAAGTGAGTTGTCCAAATGTAAGGATTAAGTAAGTGCATATAAATATAATATTATTTTTAGATATATATATATATCTATATAATATGGCAGAATAGTTTTTGAATTATCTAAAATGTATAGATATTTTGATGGTTAGAATCAAATTTTGATACATTGATGGCTGGGATTAAAAGTTTTTCCGCCCAAAGTCAGACAGCCATCTTCCACACAATCGCCCACACTCATATATATAGATATACACAATCACATCACAACGCAGCCACCTACCCACACACACACACACACACATATATATATATATATACACACTAACATCTATATACACTCGGCTATATACACAAGCACACACTCACAACGCAACCGACTCTCTCTCTATATATACAGAGAGCAAGCAGTGGGTGAGAGAGTTGAAGGCCGAACGGTAGTCGATGGCAGACGATACAGCGGCTGGGTGCGGCGGTCGGAGGCGCTGTCGATGGTGGTCAGATGATGCAGCAGCAAGGTCGAACGGCGATGGTGGCCCGCGGCAGCGAACGGCTAATGGTGGCGGTGGGGCAGCGACTGAGGACGACCGGCAGAGACGGCGTTGGCCGCGGCAGCGGCCGGCGGAGGCTACGCCGGCGATGGCTGGTGTTGTGCGTTGCATTGCTGGAAGAAGAATCGAGAGGAAAAAGATGAACAGAGAAGGACAAAAAAATAAAAGAAAAATATATTTTTTAATTAATACATTGCGTTGCGTTGCTGTGCACGGAACGTAATTTTTATGTGTTTTTTTATAGTTTGATGTTCCATTAATTAAGTATATAGTTGGATGTTTCATTTATAGTTGGATGTCAATTTTTTTAAAGAAAGCAGTAAAAAAACAATATGCTAATTTGACAAACAGATTTTCGGACATGATTATCTAATTTTTATTTTTTGTAAATGAATTTTTCTTTTTATTTCTCAATTTTTATTTCAGTTGTGTGGATATAAAGAAATGATGATTTGGGATGCTAAATTTTAATATAACTTCAGTTTTAATTAAGAATTAAGAATTTTTTTATAAATTTACTTTTAATAAAAAAATGTACATACTGATGGTCTTAGAGAATATGTTTGTTATTTGAGTGTAAATTTAGTCTTTGAAAATTTTATATTGTAAAATTTATTTTAATTTTATTTTATATAATATTAGCCTATACCCATGTCTAAAAACACGACTACATAATATGTATAAATTATAACTGTATTTCATTCTTAATATTATTTACATTGTACCTTTAGGCATAGGTATATGTTGGATTGGGTATTCTGTATATTTGTTTTGTATGTGTAGATTCTGTATATTAGATTAATTAAATTTTGTGTGTAAGTTCATAAACTATGGAGGAAATGATATTCAAACAGACTTAGTGTTTGAACTATGGGAGAAATTTTGTGTATAATTTTGCTGCATAATCTCCAACCAAAGTTAATATTAAGCTTTGACTGTAAAGAGAATGAGACACTGCATCCGCATTAGTAAGATGTATTCTATACTTGAGTTAATGAACTATGCTTGAGTAGACTAATGATGCATTATCTACATGGTGCATTTGAGAAAGAGATAGAATGAAAATTGATTGGAAATTGTTTTTCATACATATATTTTTACTTCTAATTCCATTGAAGGTCGAGATCTACCTTAATTTTGAAAAAAGTATAAAAAGATTTATCAAAAATTATTACTAAATAAAAACATGTACACAATCAAAAAATAACACAATTGTCAAACCATGAAGAAGTGTTTGAACATGTTGTCAAACACTTGCTGAGTATAAGACAAAGTGAAGATGACAGAATTGATAAGATCACTAGATGCTGCACAATTTATTCCATCTCATCTTTTGTCTAAACAGAGTTAATATTTACTTTTAATATAAAAAATATCTTTATTAATTTTTTAATAAAAAATTAATTTTTATAGGATAGTGTGTTGAATTTCTTAAAAAATGTCTTTATTAATTTTAAGAAAAAAATAAATTTAGATGTTGATACTTTTAAAGAAAATATTAAATGGAATAAAGGTGAATCAGAAACCTACTTAACCCAACATCAATGGTGAATCAGATTGGAAAAATATTCAATCTAATGGTAATTTCACATTATCAAATTAGAAATCTTAAACCTACTTTTTGTAGAGTTTTAATTCACTTTTTTGGTGTATGACAATATAATATTTGTTTTTTTTTATATAATTATAATTTGATGTTTGGTATGCATTTTAATTTTAATTTCTTTTATATTGCAGAGTAAGTGAGTTGTTGTACATTATTTGATAACTATATTCAGTATTTAATTATTTTGTATTTAAATTTAATATTTATTTATTTTTAGTTGTATCATGCCTTTAGGCACGGGTTATTTCTAGTATATATATAAGGGATGATGGTTTAATATATGGATAGATATATTATAGTATATAATAAGGAGAAAGAGAAAGTGGAAAACAATTGAGAAATATTTGATGGTGGATGTGCATAAGTATATATATATATATATATTATATTAGGTTAACTATTCCATTAATTGTATATTATTACATAAGTATAGTTCCTTGAACCATATAATATATTCCATTATATAAGTATATATATTATAGTACATATATAATATATGTATTGGGTTAACATAAATTATATTAATTGTATATTATATATTATGTAATGGAATATATTATATACTATATTAGCATTAATGGTAGAAGCAGTTTCCAGCACAATGGACGCTCGAGGGACTTGTTTCTCCATAGTTAATATAAAATATACATATAATATAGTGGCTTTCTCACCATTCTCTTTCTCTCGCCTATGCTTCAACTGCATTATACAATAGCAATAGAATATAATATATATATAGTATAATATGCAAAGAAAAGGCAACAACTTTTCTATTCTTCTCCAATCTTCTATTTTTTTCAAAGACATGTGCAGCCTACCTGATGTAGGGATAATATCTATATAAAATATATTAAATTGATGGAAGAGAAGCTAGTAAAAGAGGAGATGATTATTATAATTAATCTCATAAATTGGGGGTCATGTGAAGTGAATGATGCTATTCAGTTGAGTAGGTTTCTCATGATGGGCTCAAGAATTGAAGAGAAAATCATGGGCTTGTGATTGGGAATTGCAGCAAAGGAATGGGTTGAGAACAAGGTGGACGATTGGGTTATAAATAGTGCGAAAAAGAAAGAGAAATTGGAGAATATAAGACAACAAGGAAATTGGGAGAACGTATAGAGGAAAATTAGAAAGGGGAGTAGTAGCATGGAAGGCTAAGCAAGTAGGGAAAAAAGTAGTGTCTGTCTATTCTATCCCGTAAGTGGACGGATCGTGACAAGTAATATAGTTATAAGTAGAGTGTCATACCCATGAGGATTGACTAATGATTTTTACTTTAACTATACTTAACCTTTACAAGACACACACAATTAAATGCTATTAACAGTTGATTTTGTAATAATGATAACTAAATCACTAATAGAAAAATGAAAAAATAACTACTTTGGTTTTGAAACTCAGAAGTCGAAGGCACTAGGGTTCATGAATCTACCATTGCTTTTGATATGGTTTAATCTTGCAGTACTCGAGTTTGCTAATTCTTGCATTGAGTTGAAAATTGATGATCCTATAATAATGAAAAGCCTCTCTCGATGGTTAATCGATTCTATGCATATATATGAGATTAATTATCTCTAATCAACCTACGAATATATTGACATGCATTTACCCTCAGTGATCATCTCCATACGATTTCACAAAGCATAACGATATCTCTGCCTATTATCGGATCTTATATTGTTTATTACCATGTGTTAATTCGTATTGAATCTCTCAAAAGCAATATGAATCACAAACACGTTTTAATGGTGATCAAATATCAAACAGAGAAAGAGTATAATAAACAATCAACTCAATAGATAAGAATTTAAGCAAAATCGAATACTTTAAATTAAACTAATAATGAATGAGATTTCATCATTCATTCTAGTTACAAAACATTTAGCCCAACATGGTTTCAATCAATGAAAGAACAATAAAAACGGAAGCCATAATCTGGAAAAGAAGAAATAACAGAGAAAAATACAACCAAACAGTTGAGTTCTTCGACTCTTCTTTGTCTTCGACCAAAAAGCCCCCTAAATCTTCCAAGAATCATTCTTTATATAGTGTTTTTTAAGTTATCAAAATCGTGCACCTTGAAAGAGTCAATTCCTACTTGATTTGGAATAAACTAGGCTTAAAATTGCATTTTCACGAAGTTTTGACCCCCATTGCGATCCTATTGCGGTATGCTTACCGCAATAGCATCGTGAGCTCCAATAAAGATGTCCAACTATGGTCCTATTGCGAAATGCATTCTACGTCAGGATCGTAAGCTACATAAACTTCTTTCCATAGTGGTCCTACATAAACACATATACAACCAAATTAAGTAGAAATTATGCTCATTAAATAAAAAAAATACTAAGTTTATAGGTCAAAGTAAGTGTATAAAAGACACTCATCAAGTAGTGTGGCAAGAAGGTATTTAAATGAGGTGGAATTAATACTCGTAGTTGTATTTAAATAATTCTTGGATTCTGCTAGATTAAAGAAATTTCGGGAAGTATCGCTGTTAATCCTAATGGCTTAAAAGGTATTCACCGAGGAAAGCGCTATCCATTTCTAGAATTTCGAAGCGTTTATCTATAATTTGGAATTTGGCACGTAAGGCAAGTTCCTAACCCTCTTGCAAGCTCTTTTTTCCTTTATTTTTGGATGTAAGTTCTTATTCTTTAAGCTCATTTTTCAAGTTCCTTGCGAGTTCTTGAGTTCATTGAAATATAATATAATTTTAGTTTCGGTTCGTTAACTTGGCTTGAAATACCTTTTTGAGCATATAAATAGGGCTTATTTATCCTATAATTCCTTGGGAATGATGCTTGTTGGCTAGGGTTAGATTTATGCGAGGTATTGTAACATCTTGTAAATAGACTGATTATGAATTTGCCATCTTGCTTTATGTTTTGAAATCCTTTTTTATCCTATGCATATCATGTGTGGTTGTGATCTCATTGTAGCCTGATGCATATTGTGCATAAAGAGTTAGATGCATGGCATTTTAGGGCCGTTATGCAAATGTGTACTCATGAAATGGTTTTTAAAAGAATATGGTACTTGATGCGCGCGGTAGACTAGATCTGCAGGGATATATCCTGTAAATCTCGAGTAGGCAAAATGTCGGACTCGTGGTGGGCTTGACCTTATCCATATATGGCGGACAAGATCTGCGAGGATATTTTATATCTTGCAAATCTTGGGTGGGCAGAATGCCAAACTCATGGTAGGGCTTCAACTTTTTCAAATATGATCCTGAGATGGCAGTATTTGTTTTTAAACATGAATTAAGAAAAACATATTAGGGGCATGTTATGGGTGCATACTATCACATAGTTATGAGTGTAAATGATTGCATAACCACTTTTGTTCATGTGCGTGTGTGTGGGGATATCTTATACGTGTTGTGGTTCAGTACTCTTCAGTGTTCCTGATATTTATGTCTCTTTTTATTCTATTATACTTGTTAGGTCTTGTAGCTCACATTTGCTTGCATTATTCTAGGGAAAGGAAATGCTAAGATTGAGGGCAAGGGTGATGGGGTGTGAGCTGGCCGACTAGTTGATGTATAGGGCAATCCCAACCATCTGAGTCTTGAGGAATCTGTATTCTCTGGTATGCCGGAGTTTTCCTTTTCTTTTTTTTTTGTGTGAAAATGGCATTGGTGTTATCTGTATAAATAAACATCATGTTTCATTGTGCTAAATTACGATGTCATGTGGCTTGCTTGAGCATGTTTTGTTTCCATTTTGTATCTTTGTTTTAGAGCAAGTTTAAAGAGAAATTGAGGTAAATTTCAGGTCATTACAAGTTACCTCATGAAAGTAAGTGAAAACACTCGTTAGTGAGCACGTGAAGCATGGCTATTGGATCGAGTAAAGGTATAAATGTACCCCTATACTTAATCAAAAAAAACCTTGTAGGACCTTGAACTTTCAAAACATTTTATCAGACACTTATACTTTAAAAAAGTGAAACTATTAAATACCTTTTAACTTGTTATTAAATTAAATACACCCATATACTTTATCAAAACGTCCCATTAGATACCTGTACTTAAAAAAAGTGAAACTGTTATATACATTTTTAAATTATATACACCTATGTACTTTATCAAAAAAAGTCTTGAGGTGCCCTAAATTTTCAAAACGTTCCTTTAGACACCTTTACTTTAAAAAAATAGAACTATTAAACACCTTTTAATTTGTTATTAAATAATTAATTTGTAATTAAAAATAGAAAAACTAATGTTACATTTAGTTTTAGAATTTTTTTTTCAATGCTAATTTTATAATTAAAAATGTATTGACATTTTATGTTTTAAAAAGTAACAATCTTTATTTTCAAAAATTTAAAAAATATATTTTTTTAGTTTATTAGACTGTATGGATGTCACATTTTATTGCTTATGCTATGTCACTATACCTGCATTTCACGCTTTCAAACTATCCTTAATTAGTGTCTAATAAGTGTTTAATAGTTTAACTTTTTTAGAATATAGGTATCTAATGGGTATATTAATAACAAACCAAATGGTTTGATTCATTACATTCAAGTTGATCATTCTCAACAAAATCGATTAAAGACAATCTCTTATAAGAGGGTAATTTAAAATAAAAAATAAGGCTCATAGATCATTATATTTAACAATCCAACGACATGTTCATGTGTGAGGAAATTGTACAAGAAAAACATTACATATTGCTGCTAACTAACTCTTTTAATTTGAGATCTTCAATGTGCTAGATTGACGCTACCTTGTGATGTCTGAATGGTGGAACTAGTTTGATTGTCCTGTGTAGTGGTTTGCTTCCTACTCATTTGTATCTCATCCTTTTATCTTTGTAATTGTCTGGATGTAAGAGCATCTTTGCCTTGCCACTTCAATTTTAGTGGTTTAAATCCAAAGACACCAATTATAACAGTAGAATTCTACTTTATTTTGTCTAGCTTGCTAATAACCATTGAGGCTTCACTTGATGTCTACAAATCAAAAAATAGAAAAACCAAAATTTGTTGAGCATAAGGTTCTCACTTGAGATGAAAAAAATGAATTTAAATTTAGGAATAGAAATGAATTTAGATTTAGGAAAAGATATAAAAAAGTAAAAAATTGAACCCTTCATGGGACTTCTAATGTCAAAATCTTAAACAAACAAAATCACAAAATATATATACCGACAATAGTGGGGAATTAAGAAGGAAAAAATTCAACAATCCCAACAATTTCATTTTTTGATTGCTTCTGTGGTCCAACGAAGGGTTCAATATATATATATATATATAATTGAACCCTCAATTCGACAATCCCAACTTTTCAATCTGGATTTTACACTATAGTATAAATGGATTGTATATATATACCTGGAATAGTGGAATGAAGAAGTAAAAAATTAAAATTGTTGGAATCAAATGAACAATGGGTTTATATATATACACCTGTAATTGCAGCCTGCAACAGGGATGCCAAACGTTGGTTTTATATATATACCTATATAACTTGCAATAGAGATTGCAACAGATCGGATATTGCAACAGAGATTGTAATGGGTTTATGCATACATGTATATATATAAACTTGAAATCGAATATATGAAAACTTACAATCGATCGTGTAATTGATATATAAACCCACGTGTACATATGTATATATATACATATATACCAGCGATCGATATGTAAACCCACGTATATATATAAACCCACCTGCAACCAGTCCGATGTTCTTGTACGAGAACAGCGACAACGAGTTGGGTTCAAAGAAGATAACGATGATGCGTTGGGTTGAAGACTCCACACAATACAAGAAAACGAACGATGATGGGTTCAAAGAAGTGAACGTCAATGGGTTGGAGACTTTGCACAGTACAAGAAAATAATAAAAAAAATAGAAAAGAAAAGAAAAAAAATCCTAAAAGCCCGACGTGTGAATTTGACTTCCACCCTTTATCCTGTTTATTGTTTGTTAAGCTATTTAATAATTATACTTTTTTGTAGTACAGGTGTCTAATGAGATGATATAAAAATTTAGAATGCCACGTTATTTTTTTGAGTAAAGTAGAAGGGTGTATTTATGTCTTTCACTGTTTTTTATTTCTTTTCAAATTTCATTTTTTTCAAAATCCTCAAGTTCCTTTCAACACATTCATGGCTTCTTTCGAAGCTATCCCTATCCCTGGCTTCAAGGTAAACTTTGTTGTTCACCCAACTAATTGCCTACTTCTCACCCCCGTTTCCTTTGAAGAACGTGAGAAATTCCTTTTCTATTACAAAATTCCCACTGACTAGGTCGTTGATCTCGAATCTCCACATCGCCTTTGCAGTCTGGTGAAGTGCAAATGTGCCTCTTCCATTGTGCTTTTAAATACGTTTCCTACCTTCCCCAGGCAAAAGGTAATGGCCATGAAGCCCAGGTCAACCCTAATGCCTGGAGATATCCTTTCAACTTTCTCCTAATGCCTCTCTACCTCTCAACTTTCTCTTAATACCTGGAGATATCCTTTTGCCTTCATCCTACTTTACCATGAAGCCCAGGTTAACCCTCATCCCAAACTCTTCAACTACCTCTTCTTTGTCACACGCAATCCTGGATGGTACACTTTTTCTCCTCACCCCTTCTACTTTGAAGAATGTAAGAAATTCTTTTTCGACAACAAAATTCCTACTGATCAGGTCGTTGATTTTGAGTCCCCACGGCACCCTTGCAATCTGGTGAAAGTGCAAACATGCCTTTTTCATTATGCTTATAATTACGTTTTCTGCCTTCCCCCAAGTGAAAGGTATGTGTTGCCCCTAAAATGCCTAAGGAAAGAGGGGGATTTTTAAGAAAATTTAACAAATTTTATAGAAAATATTTTTTGTGAGAGTTTAACCCTTTAATGTGATTTTTAGGATGAATAAAGTAATCAAAACCAAGTAAGTCCAATCAAAACACAAGAAATTTTCCATAGGTTTGGTTCTTTAAGACGTATGCCCTTTTTCCTTGAGACAAATCTTAGGAGTTCCACTAAGAGTGTGTTTGATTGTAATGATAGAATTTGGATAGAAAAAAAATGAATTTTAGGGAATTAAATTATAAAGAAAATATCAATTGAAGACATTTGATTGGCTTAATTTTCTACCTAGAAATTACCTAAAAATAAATCAAATATATTATACAAAATATTCAAAAAAACAAATATACTATACAAAATATTCAAAAAATCAAATATATACACACAAATATATATACACACACCCATACATACACGCACCCAGCTTTGTGTATGTATGTATATACACAAATATACATACATACATAGGAGTAGAGCAGAGTCGAGAAGAGGGAAGAGGCGATGATGGCAGCATCGTCTTCAACCGAGCAAGTTCCAACGGAGCAGCGCGAGGCCGAGGCCCTGGCGACGTCGATTAGAGCACTTCACAGACACCCATACATACACACACCCATCTTTGTGTGTGTATGTATATACACAAATATACATACATACATACATAGGAGCAGAGCAGAGCAGAGCCGAGAAGACGGAAGAGGCGATGATGGCAGCATCGTCTTCAACCGAGCAAGTTCTAGCAGAGCAGCGCGAGGCCGAGAGCTTGGCGGCGTCGATTAGAGCACTTCCGATGCTTCGGAATGCTTTCACTGTCCTCGCCCTCTCTCTCTCTCAATCCGTTGCTGCCATGGCCGACCACCGATCGCGCTTCCCTTGCTCCTCGTGATCGCCGGCCATGCTTCCTCTCCTCATCGCGATCGCCGGCTACGTTTCCCCTGCTCATCACGACTGCCAGCCGCGCTTTCCCTCTTCTTCTCTTTCATGCTTCTGCTCATCTGTTGTTTGCTGCTGCTGCTGCTGCTGTATCTTCTTCTTCTTCTCCCAAATGCCTAGATTTCTTTTCCAACCTCTCCCCTAAGAATTGGTTTTCCAACAAAAGCTAAAATTGGGCATCACGTGAGCAAAAATGGGAATTTGAATTACCTAGAAAACATGATCTATCAAACAGCATCAAAATGGGAATTTACATGGAAAATGACTATTTTCCATGGAAAATATGGCCAGTCAAACAGGCCCTAAGTATCAAAGAAAATTTTCCTTAGTCTTTGTTGGGAGCTACATACCTAATACAAATCTCCTTGCACAACAAGTATAAGCTTGGGCTATCAAGTGGGGTCCCGCCCATTGGGATCCACTTGAAAAAATAATAATAATATATATATATTATATAAAGTTGGGCATGTGTGCATGTGTAACCTAACATATATATATACATATATTATAGAGGTATATTGTGCAACCCTAATTAAAAATTGGAAGAGAAGAAGAAATTGAGAAGCAATAAGAGTGAGAGTGTGGAGAAGAATAAAATAAAACGTTCGATTTTACAAATCTTTGGATAAAATCAAGTGGTGATTTTACCTCTAATTTTGATGAAATTTTAGTATGTTGATGTGCTTGCTAAGTTCTACAAGGTGAATGTTCACAATCATCGTTTTGGATTTTTTGGATATTTTTTATATATCCTATTTGATTAAATTTTTCAATTTTTCTTCTATGTGAATGTCAAGAATTTAATTCTTGAGATTTAATTGAGAAGATACGCCTCTACTTGAGCTAGGGAAGAACTTTTGTATTTGCCTGTTATTTTGATAGTAGAATACTGACTAGCTTGTGCCAGTGAATTTTACTCCATACACTGGGTGGTTTTTCACGTAAAAATATCTAGTGTTAATTGTGTGTTTGTTTTAATTATTGGTTTATTGTTTCTATGCGCTTATTTCTCTCAACAAGTGGTATCAAAGCCAAGTTACAGGATTTTCTACCTTGTGTTAAATATGAAAACTAATATAAGTAGAACAATTAATCTAAATGGTTCAAATTATCATGTTTAGGAAGGAAAGATGGAAGATTTTCTATATGTGAAAGAATATTATTTGCTAGTATTTGTTACTGAGAAGTCATAAAATAAAACTGATAAAAAATAAAAGTTGTTTTATTGATAAGTTTTTGGGTACATTAGGCAATGGGTAGATGATAATGTTTTGAACCATGTTAGTGGAAAGACAGATGCTTGTACCTTATGGAACAAACTTTAGGAGCTTTATGCTAGAAAAACAAAGAACAATAAACTTTGAGATATCAAGATGGAATTGGTATAATTGATCACTTGAATATGTTCCAAGGAATTATTAATCAGTTGTTTGTAGGAACTAAGTTGATGCTGAGGTACAGGGCTTATAGCTACTTGGTACTTTACCAGACTTAGGAAACTTTTTGAACGTCTTTATCCAACTTAGCCCAAGAAAGATAGATCGTAATGGATTTGATTAAAAAAAGTGTTTGAATAAAGAGATGAGAAGAAAGTCACAAGGTTCCTCTTCACAATCAAAAGTGCTAATTATAGATACTAGGGGCAGAAGTTAGATTAGGAGTCCAAAGAACAGAGATAAAAGTAGAGATAGATCCAATAAATATGCCAACATTGAGTGTCACCATTATGGCAAGAAGGGTTACATTAAGAGACTTTGCTGAAAATTCAAGAAAAAGAACGAGAAGATCAAGCCGAGAAAGATATGAAAAATGACATAGGTGACGAAACACATGTTGCAACCACCATAGAGCAATTTCGTATTGTCCTTGATGATAATAGTATGAACATAAAACTTAGGAGTCTAGTTGAGTGATTGGTATTGGTGTTACAATTCATGCTACCTTTAGGAAGGATTCCTTCACATCTTAGACATGAGATGATTTTCAAGTTGTTAAGATGAGAAATGATGATATAACTAAGATTGTTAGTAAATAAAATGTCTGTTTAGATATGGATAATGGTTCTAGATTTGTGTTGAAAGATGTTAGGCATGTTCCAAACATCCACCTAAATTTGATTTCTACAAGCAGACTTGACAATGAAGGGTTCTGCAATACCTTCAACAATGGTCAATGAAAACTCACTAAAGGTGCTTTAGTAGTTGCTAGAGGCAAGAAGTACTCCACACTGTATTTGATGCATGCTAGGCTCTCTAGAGTCATAGTGAATGTAGTGGAGAAAGGTGATACAATGGAATTATGGCATAAGAGACTTAAGTCACATGAGTGAGAAAGGGATAAGATCGTTAGCCAAGCATAATGTTGAATCAGTTACACAATTCTTTGAATCTGTTGCATGGTTCTCAATGATATTCTTATAGGTTTTGATGCTTGACAAAACAAACTTAAAGGTTGTGAAATGAACTCTCAAGGTTTAACCATTTTGATTTTTATAACCTAACAAGAAATTAAACTGATACTCAAATCAAAGCAACAAATCAAGTACCAAAGACTAAACAAATCAAATAATTGAGTATCAAGTCTCTAGGTAGTTATTACTCAAGTATTTGTCCAAACCAAATTATGCCACTCAACTTACTTAGCCAAATTCTAAGACAAGTGTTATACAGACAAATCTTACTCGAGTATTGAGGTGTATTACTCTAGTATTAACTAAGAGAACTAAGCATACTTCTACTAAAGTCAGTCTTACTCGATTACCATATATGTTACTCAACTAATTTCATGAGAAATAGAAAGTGAAGTTAAAATTACTTGAGTACTAGAAATGTTACGTGAGTAATATGTTATCGCACATAGAGTCTCAAAGTTTTAGTTGAGTAACACATATTGTTACTTGACTAATTTGTTGAGAAACTAAGAATAGTTTCTAAGACAGTCTAAATTACTCAAGTATTGAAAAAAGTTTTACTCAAACAATAACAAAGACTATATAAATCTTATTCGAGTATCATCAAGTATTCCTTAAGTAATAAACAAAGAAATAGAGAGCTTTAACGTCTTACTCCAGTAAAGTTAAGTATTACTTGACTAATATACAAAGAAACAGAGATTACTTGAATAACACAATGTAGTACTCAAGTAACTAAGGGATGAATTTCAAATATGAAATAATAGATAGATTGTTACTCGACTAACAGTATGATATTAGTTGTGTTAATGTATTAACCTTGTTTGAAACGGCCAAACCAACCAAGAACAAGCATAAATCGAGAAAAGTAAAGAACACAATAACACAAAGCTTTTACGTGTTCGGATCAATAAATCCTACAAACTCTACAAACTAAGACAGGAGCACATTGAGCAACGACACAACTTGCTCAAACTTAAGACTCGAGACCAACTTGACTAATACATGCCTCATTTAAAACAACAAAAACCTCTATAAAGAATTCTATAAACAAGACATCAGGGCTAACACTCAGCCTTTCATTAGACACAGAAATTTTCTAAGGTTCCACCTTAAGACTGATAAATGTCCACCTTAAACTGTACATTATCAGTTTGTTCAGGTAAGTCTAATTCTACAACGCCATCAAATACTACAAGACCAAGCACACATCAACATCTAGAAATAAGTCTTAGACAGAAAACCAGGAACTCAGAATAACTCCCAATAAAGAGACAGAGAAAGCAACTTACAACCCATGGGAATCAAAACACAGGCATCTATGGGAAACTCTACCCCATATAATAAAATAGGATTTATACAGCCCTCTAGGTTACAAACCTAAACAAATACATTAATGCCCAACATGCTTAACTCTAACAGCTCTCTTATGACCAATGTGCCCTAGCCTTTTAATGCCTAGACTCCAAGCTTATAGAGCTTCTATACTCTCATAACCATCAAGCACGTTGGTTGATTCCTCTCTAGCTTTATTTTTCTCAAGATCCTTCTTCCTTTTAAAACACTCTTTCCTTAAGTGACCTTCTTTCTTACAGTACCAGCAAGTCTTGGTTATTGAGGATCCCTTTCTTGACCCTCCAATCATAGGTTTTTCCCTAGTGGCATTTCTATCCGCATGACCACTAACCTGCAGTCTCTCTGCAGGACTTGACCTATTATCCCTCTTAACTTCAAGATCTCTAGATCTAAGAGCTGACAACACATCTTTAAAAGTCAAAGAAGATCTACCATATTTAATTGTTGTTTTAAGATCTTTACAAGCTTTTGACAAAGAGTTTAACAAAAATAATAGCTTGATTCTCATTAGAAATTTTTTCATCAGCATTGGCCAATTCTATTATAATCACTTTAAATTCATTTAGATTTTCCTCTAAGGTTTTTGCAGGGTTCATTTTAAATCCAAACAACTGTTTTTTCAAAAATATTTTATTAGTTAGAGACTTAGCCATATATAAGGACTCCAACTTAGACCATACCTTTGCAGTTGATTCTTTTTCATTTACCTGGCGCAGGACATTGTCTGTTAGGCTGAGGATGATCAAGGAAAAAGCCATCTCATCCATGTCCTGCCTTTCTTGGGTGGTCATGGAGAGTTGCTTAACCTTCTCCTCCTTTATTTCCAACAGGGCCTTCGCGCACCGGTGTTGGACAAGCACTGCCTTCATCTTTTTCTGCTACATGCTAAAATTGCCATGGCTATCAAATTTATATATTTCCAATTTAAATGGAGCCATATAAAAAATATAAGCAAGTTAAAAATAGATTAATCAATAATCAAACAAGTTAAGTAGTCTTATTAGACAAGCTCTAAACTTTTTAGAAAAATCAAATTTTAAACACTGATTTTAAGGAAAAAACAATTTTGGATTTAAAAACAAAATTCAGAAATCAATACAATATTAGGCCAAAATAGAACGAAAGACTTATTAGATGATAAACAGAATCAAGAACTTCAGAAAGAGTTAGGGAAAGAAAAGATACAGGAATCAAGCAGATTTGAGCATGCTTTAAATAACTCGAGACAAGGAATTTAAGCAAATCAGAAATCACACATACACAATTACTGAAAAAACAGTAATGATTATGAAACTAGGGCAAAACAAAACAGATCGCAAAATTCTTTACCCAATCGAAGATCTGAAAAAAATCTTCGTGTTTACCTTTGGATCAGAAACGGTTCGGCCCGGATCTTGAATCCCTAGAGCTCTGATACCACTTGTTAATGTATTAACCCTGTTTGAAACGGCCAAACCAACCAAGAACAAGCATAAATCGAGAAAAGTAAAGAACACAAGAACACAAAGCTTTTACGTGTTCGGATCAATAGATCATACTCACGGTAGAGGCTCCGCCTCTAGTCAATCCACTAATAGCTTTCGGTTACAACCAGATTACAAGATCACAACAAGAACAAAAATGTATTGCAAATACATTAACTGAAATCAGAAACAAAATACAAAAACAAGTATAGGATCTGTTCTACCGATCTCAAGATCGTGTCAAGAATCTGATCTATCAGTTACACCAAATCTCTTACGCCTCTGGCGATTCAACAACAAAGATTAAAGCAATACAAACTTACCGTGTGATCTTACCAACAAACCGAAGTCAATCGAACGAGAGAAGGATTTACAAGTGAGAGAGAGTCTCACTTCGAGTGCGCTGAACATAGGGTTTCAAAAAGAGAGCAATAGCAGATTTGAAACAATTAGGGCATGAAGCTGCCCTTATATAGCAGTAGACAACCGGCTGGGCTTAAGCAAAATGCATGGGCCACATGAAAGATGGGCTTGCCTCATAAACAGATCTTTGCCCAATAGCTATTTGGCCCACAAAATAATCAGCAGATCAAACATATATACATTTAAACTGTTAGCTAAATGAACATAAGATGAAACCCAAATATATAACAAAATGCATACAAACAACACATATCAGTTATATGAAAATACATTTTGAATCATAAATTCTAACAAGTTGAGTTATGCAACCCTCAAAATTTATAGTCGTTAGGTCACATTTAATACAGTCTAAGACAACATTTAAAGTTGTCCTAAGTGAATGAGTTGCTAGGTATCCAATTAAATAAAGCTCAACAACGAGTCATTCAATCAGAAGCTTAGCTCAGGGAGAAAGAAGAAAATTATAGAATCCTACACAATCAACTTGCCACCTTTAAAGAATGCACCTCCAACTTAGAAGCTAAAAAGCTCACCCTAGATAAAGAGTTCCAAGAGTTAAAATCATCAAAAGAGACGAATAAGATATGTTTTTTAGAGAAGCTTTGCATTGAGCTAGAATTATAGCAAGCCACTGCAGAACAACTAGCCAAAACCAACGAAGATGTCACAAATAACCAACTCCTAGAAACCAAACTACAAAAAAAGCACCACCACCTCACAAACCTCTCCAAGGACTTCGAAAACTTACAAAGAAAAGAAAAAGAATTAACCTTAGTTTTGAAGGAGAAAGACAAAGACCACTCTAAACTCCAAGACCATCTAAACCTTGCCACACACCAAATCTAAAAACAAATCACAATGATTACTAAGCTTTAGATCAAATTACAACAAACAAACGAGAATAAGGACAAACTATCTGCGGATCTCCACAAGAAATACTTCCTTCTTCACAAACTCTATTCTTCTTTCTTTAGGAAATATGTTAAAATAAAGGAGGTACCATTACCCCCTTCTTAGTAAAAACTCATTTATCCTTAACATAACCTTTTACAATTGTATTAACACTATCCCTTTTACCTTCTTTCTTTCTTGTAGCTTGAATTGAACCTCGAAGAAACTTCCAACCCAGTCACATCCCACCTAGAGGCGTAAAATGGCCTCCAACAAAAATTTGATGATGTGAAGAAAAAGCTTCTCTAAACAATCCTCGAAAATAAAAAAAGAGCTTGAAAAACTAAAAATTCAGTATGTGAAATTCAAAGAAGAGAGAGCATGAGCAAAGAGCTTCAAGTTTTGGCGGGGACATCTCTCTCAGTAGAATGGTCTAATTAAGCTTAGAGGAAGCAACTGCTCTTATATATTTCTATTGAGACAAAAGAGATTAAAATAATACCTTGTTCTCATTACCAAAAATAAGCTACTCGCAGCATTTAAATACATAAAATGCAATGCTCTGTTATGCTTTGCTCTAATTGTTAACTACCGCTACTAACCAATCAATCAACTAACTAACTGTACAAACAAACCATATGAACAAAAATACAAGGAGCTAAACTAATATCTTTTACTCCCCCTCAAGATGGACCATGAATGTCAATAAAGGCCATCTTGGCTAATAAAGGAAACAACGGTGCAACTGGGAGAGGCTTAGTAAGCACATCAACCAATTGATGCTGAGTACGAATAGGAAGAAGTTTGAGGATACTATCAATAATCTTGTCCCAAACAAAATGACAATCAAGCTCAATGTTCTTTGTATGCTCATGGAAGACAGGATTAGTAGCTATGTGTTTTGTAGCTTGATTGTCACAAAAAAGTAGAGTAGAAGCAAGAGAAAAGACCTGAAAGTCCAACAAAAGCTAAGTAAGCCACACAAGCTCATTAGTAGTAGAGGCCAAAGCAAGATACTCAACTTTAACAAAAGATTGAGAGACAATGCTCTTCTTTTTTACTCGCTATGACACCAAGGACTCACTAAGGAATATGCAAAGACCTATAATAGATTTCCTTGAGTCTAGACATGAGCCCTAATTAGTATAAAAAAAGGGCACAAAGCTAAAGAGAGGATAATGCTGAAAAAAATAACCCTTGAACTGGAGTAGTCTTCAAATATTGTAAAAGGTGATGAGTTGCATCAAGGTGAGGCTGCCAAGGCTGAGAGACAAATTGGTTGAGCTTGTGGACAACAAAAGTAATATCATGCCGGGAGATAGTCAAATAAAGCAATATACCAATAAGCCTTATATACACAGAAGGATCCTCAAGTAAATCCTTCTCTAAAGAACTTAACTTGGAGTTGGGAACCATAGGTAAAGAAATAGGTTTGCAAGCCAAAAATTTAATATCCTCAAGGCGCTGTCAAGTATATTGTCTTTGGGAGAAAAATATACCTTTAGTAGATCGAGCCATTTCCAAACCAAAAAAATACCTTAATCAACCAAGGTCCTTAAGCTTGAATTGAATGCGAAGGAATACCTTGAGAGAGTCTATGGCTGCAATGTTAGGACAAGTGATAATGATGTCATCAACGTAAACAAGAAGAGCCACAAAGGAATTATCAACACCTTTAGTGAAAAGAAAGTAATCAGACTGAGACTGATAAAAACCATGTTGAACAAGGACAGTAGAGAATATGGAAAATCATTGTCGGGAGGCTTGTTTTAAGCCATAAATGGACTTGTCTAATTTACATACTAACCTCTCTCTTTAGGAATAGACATGGTTTTCAGGTTGATAGCCAAGAGGAAGATCCATGTACCTCAAAAAGATCACCATTAAAAAAAGCATTATTAACATCAAGTTGAGCTAGATGACAATGACTAGCTTGGCAACCGAAGAAAAAATGTCAAGAAAATCTAAGCCCTCTTGTTGAGTGTACCCTTTAGCCGGTAAACAGGCTTTATGCCTTTCTATGATGCCATAGGATTTGTACTTGATTTTATATACCCATTTGTAGCCAATAGAGTGTTTGTCATATGGAAAAGGGATAGCCTCTAACTCAGTCGCCCCATCCCTCCAATGAACATATTGGACAACTTGATGATAGTATTGGGGTTCAAATGTGAAAGACACTGAAAGAAGAAAAAATCTATGAGAAGAAGAAAGATTGGTGTAAGAGAGGAATTGGTGCAAGGGATACAATGTTTGAGTAAGGGGGTGATCTATTGACCAAGAGGTTACAATGAAAGTCTTGAAGATAAGAAGGAGGTTTTGTGGCTCTAGCTGACTTGCGGACAAGAAGAGAAGGTAAATTAAGAGGTTGAGGATTAGAAAGGATAGCATGATCCTCAGCTAAACCGAGGGATGTAATAAGGTTAGGTGAAGGTAGGAGAGTGCAAGACAAGTCAAGAACTGGCTTGGGCAAAACAAGGTTAGGAAAAGGATCTACCACTTCATCAGAGGTAGTGACAGAATGGAAGGAAAATATGTGTTGATGGAAAACAACATCTCGAGAAACAAAAATGGCTTTAGTGGCAATATCATACAGCTTGTATCCTTTCATACCTGGAGGATAACCAATAAAGACACAAGATGTAGCTAGAGAGTGGAACTTGGTTCTATGAGAGGGCAAGGTGGAAGCAAAGCATAGGCTGCTAAACACTCTAAAGGAATCATAGTCAATAGGGGAATGATATAACAATTGATAAGGGGAGTTGTTTTGCATAATAGATGGAACTGAGTCTCAATAAGTAAGAAAAATTTGGGAATAATAAACCTAGCATCAGATTTATGCCTCATGAGAAAAACCCAAGTAAACTGTGTACAGTTATCCACCGAGGTCAAAAAATATTTATGCCTAGCATAAGTAAGAATATGGTATGGACCCCAAGTGTCACAATGGATAAAATCAATAGCACAATTAGAAAAATGATTATTTGAAATGAATGATAATCCTCTCTATTTAGCTAAGGGACAAATTGAACAAGGAATATCAATATTCTTGTAGTCATGTGTAAAATTCAGCATTTCCTTCAACTGGACCAACTTCTTAAAAGAAAGATGGCATAACCTGTTGTGCCAAGTATGACTACTAATCATATTAGCTACAAAAATAGGAGTACAGCCCTTAGCCACAATTTGACTACCAAGCCCCAATGAGTTTGCATCCAAAACATAGAGTCCTTCAAGAAGATTACCTTTGCCAATCATCCTCAAGTGGCGCATATCCTAAATAATGTAGGCATGATTAAAGAAACTAAGAGACATAGAATTCTTCCCAATCAATGCACTCACAGATATCAAGTTGAATTTGAAATGAGGCATATAAAGCACATTCTCAAGCACTAGGTGTGAGTTAATCTTCATAGTCCCAATGAAATTTACAGAGATCTGACTGATTTGGTAGTGTAACAAAAGCATTTTGAACGGGCCTCATGTACTCAAAAGAAGATTGATTGCAACATATATGATTTGTGGCACTCGAATCAATTATCCAATACCTAGGATAACTAAGCCCTAGATTAACTAAAATAGAGAAACAGGTACCTAATGCTTGATCAGGAGAAGTATCAACCTCTATGCCTGTCTTAGCATAAAAAATGTGTGAGTTGAGCATTTCCATCAAATGATGATATTGAGTAGAGCTTGAGGTCTGCATAAAACTCCCAAAACTTTCATGATTTTTAGGTTGATTAGGAACACATTTAGAGACTTGACTAATAATGACAGAATTTTCCTGACCAAGTTGGTTAGTCCTCTATTTAGGTTTGTATCCCTGAGGATATCCATGCAACTTGTAACACTTATCAATAGTATGTTCATTGTACCCACAATGTGTACAATTTTTTTTTTTTTTACCATAACCAGGTTTACTCCCATCATGTTTAACAGAAAACACTACATTCATTCCCACCAGCATAGGTAATTATATTTATTTGATTTTCTTCTTGAGATATAAGAGCAAAAACTTTTTTGATAAGGGGAATAGGATCCATAAGGAGCAATTGACCTCTAACTTGTGCAAATAAGTCATTTAGCCCCATCAAGAAGACATGATGTACTTAGTTTGATAGTGATATGCAAGAGCTTTAGTACCTTCGCAAGAACACTTCCTTCACAAAGCATATAGGCCTATAATTGCTAAGTTCCTCCCAAATTGTATTAAGCTTAGTGAAATGGGAACTTACAAAGAGCTGGCCTTGAGTTAGATTTATCAGTTCACATCGCAATTGGAAAACAAGAGGTCCATTGCTCTGTTGGTAACGCTCCTTGAGATCTGTCTAGATCTCATGTGTGGACTCTGAGTAAATCACACAAGTTGAAATCTCCTAAGACACCGAATTGAGGATCCAAGAGATGGCTATATGGTTGTTGTGGATCCAAGCATTGAAAAGCGGATCACCAATTGCCGGCCTTCCAATGGATCCATCAATGAACCCTAGCTTATTTTTCACCGACAATGCCATCAACATAGTGCGACTTCACGAAGTGTAACTGTTCCCAGTTAATGGCTAGGAAACCAGGACAAGACCAAGACTATATGAGTGATGAAGAAAATACGGACTTGAACCATCGTCAATGATGGAATTGTTCATCGACGAGGAGGACAAATCTGGAATTGTTGTCACCATAGAACAAGTATGGACGAATAGTAGGATTTGAAAGAAACACAAAATTATAGACTTCGAACAAAAAAGAATGCAAGATCTGTTGTGGTCGTTGGAGAATGACGGGAAGATATGATGATGCGGATTGTGAAAAGGAAGCAAGCTATTGCTCTAATACCATATTGAGACAAAGGAGATGAAAATAATACATTGTTCTCATTACTAGAAATAAGCTCTGCTCTAACTGTTGACTACTGTTACTAACTAATCAATCTACTAACCTTCATTAACCTTCTTGCCAACCCTTTCGTATAAACGTGTTTCTGGTTGTTTCTTGTTCATCTCAAGCTTGTATTAATCTCTGAAACTAAGAGAATCCCATTTAATTTTCTTAATTTATGTGATAGAAAGATATAAGACAGGGAATACACATGGAGCCTGTCGGAGCTTTCCTTGGTGAAAAATGGGAATCATTGAGAAGAATGTTCTTCTCCGTTGGTGAAGCCGAATTCGTGCAAGCCAGCTTCAATCTTGGCTACAATGAAGCTGATATGAACATGGCTGGAATGGATGAGAGTTTACGGTGTGATTATTCCGATATTTTCAGAACCAATCTTCGCTGTTTTTCCCGAGAAAACCATTGCTTTATCGATTCTAACCACGTTCAGGAATCAAATAGTTGTCCAAAATCCATGGATTTTTCTGCGATGGGAAACGGAATTAGCATCTCAGCCATAGTTTTTCCCGACGTGGGAGACTTTCTCTGCCTTGGAAATGCAGAGAACAGCAGTCGAAGAGGAAGACCAATGATTCATCGGAAGCTCCGAAGAAGAAATCTCGGGTTTCCGGAGATGTAAGTTCTCCCCATACTAGTCTTTAGCTTGACGAAAATTTGAGGAGAAATGTTTCTGAGAAAGATGACGCAGGCACAGAAGGTTAGTGGGAAGAACGCCGCCGTGTCTAAAAAGAATCAGAAACCGGCCGCCGTGGATGGCGGCGACGAAGAGGAGACTAGCGGCGGAGCAAACGGCCAGAGATCTAGTTGCTACACCTCAGAGGATGATTCCAGTCGAAGTTCTCTCAATTCAAATGGGAAAACAAGTAATTAAGTATTTGGGAAATTCGATCCTTAACACACAAAATTACTCTTTAGAGCCCACATCTCACTCAATCCTCCAATAATTTTAAAATATCTATTTTAGCCCCCAACACAGCCCACTCTCTTCTTTGATCACCCTGCCCACCGCCTCACGTCTCTCTCTCTCCCACACCATACACACACACACACATATATATATATATACATACAATTGTTTGCCAATCCACACATAAAGGTATATATATATATATATGCACACTTGCCGATCCACACATAAAGGTATATATATATATATATGCACACACTCACACACACTTATATATATATATATATGTATACACACACTCACACACACACGAAAGCATGGCCGTTGTCGAGCTGAGGAATGCTGGGTTCCCCAACTGCTGGCCCGAGCAGGGGAACATTGGGTTCCCTGTTGTTTTTTATTTCTTTTTTAGCAGTCGGGAAAGATGTTTTTTATTTTTTTTATTTTAATTAAATTTTTTTATTATAATAAAATAAAATTAAAAAATAATACAAATAAATAAATTTTAAATATTTGCATTTTAAGTAATTATAATTTAACTAATTTTAAATTTTAAATCATTGTAATTAGGTGTTGAATTTTTAATACTTAAAAAAATTTAAAATTAGTTAATTTATCTTATTGAATTACTTAAAGATAGACGTATGTAAAAATTCTATTATTATTTAAAATAAATTCTTTTTAAATACATGTATCTTTATCTAATTCAATAAGATAAATTAATTAATTTTAAAAAAAAATCAATAAAATAAATTAATTAATTTTAAATTTTTTTAAGTATAAAAAATTCAACTCTTAATTACGATGATTTAAAATTTAAAAATTAATTAATTTATAATTACTTAAAATATAGATATTTAGAATTTATTTATTTGTATTATTTTTTTAAATTTTTTATTTTATTTTATTATAATAAAATAAATTTAATTAAAATAAAATAAAATAATATCATCTTCTCCGACTACTTGCAGTCGGGGAACCTAGCATTCCCCGACTGGCCCGAGTCGGGGAATGCCAGGTTCCCCGACTGCTGCCATGGCCGCGACCATGTTTTCATGTGTGTGAGTGTGTGCATATATATATCTGTGTGTATGGATCGACAAGCAATGGCCTGTATATATATATATGTATGTATGTATGTATGTATGTATGTATGTATGTATGTATGTATGTGTTTGTGTGTGTATGCGTGTATATGGTGCAGGAGAGAAATAGAGACGTGAGATGGCGGCCAGGGTGATCGGAGAAGAGAGTGGGTTGTGCTGTGTGGGGGCTAAAATAGGTATTTTAAAATTATTAGAGGATTTGGTGGGGTGTGGGCTATGAAGAGCAATTTTGTGGGCTGCAGATAGAATTTCCCTAAGTATTAATATCCTTGATCTTCATTTAAGACATCAATAATCATTTAAATTTTTTGATTTCTTTGTTGATAATCATTCATATCACAGGTTGACATTAGCACAATGCTTGAAAATACACTCAATTATGTTAATTTTTTCAGCTACTACTGGCTTTGAAGCACTAAACGTCGTCGTTGAATAAAGCTAGTTGGAGGGCCACGTGCAGCAACCGCAGACTACCATTTGGCAGTTACTGGATGGCAGCATGTGGTAACCATCAGCTATTCTTTGATGGCGCCCGATTGCCTTTTCTTACCCGATCATCTTCCTTACCCGTCTGCCATTTCTGTTGGAATAATTATCGTGCTTGCACGATTGGACCTCAACCCTTCATCTATGCTTTATGAGGCCTGATCCCATCCATCAATCATCGCTTTTAATCTTGCCCCTCGGGATGTGAACCAGTGGTTAGACGATTGAACTGAGAAGAAACAAAAAGGAAAGGGGGAAAGAAAAGATCGGGCAAAAGGTGAGAGCTTTCTTCTTCAAGCAAGGGTTTCTGGTTTACTTCTATTTTCATTCTCTGTAAATGCTTGTATAGCTTGTTAGTTATATGGTTTGATAGGTTTCTGGCTTTAATCTATATTGTGTGATTATTGGGCATTTTTGAGTTCACGAACCATCGTTTGTACAGAGAGTTTATGAGGGTTTTTTTTGTAAGGATGTAATCTTTGATTTATCTCTTAGTGCAATGAGCTCTTCTCACCAAAGCTCAACGTGGACGTAGCCTCTTTTGAGGTGAACTACGGTAAAATCCTCATCTTTCTTTATTGTTTTTGTTTCTATGTTTCTCGATTTCATTTGGGTATGTGCGTTCTGCCTTCTGATTTTGGCTATCTTTAATCTTTGATTGAATTAGTTTCTGTAAATACCTAAGTTATTGTTATTTAATCCCAACAATGGTATCAGAGCCAGGTTTCAAATCGGCTCTTAGGGTTTGTAAGTTTAATCAGTTATACTTTCATTTCTGGGGTTGTCATTTTTTTTTTTACGGGTGGTCTAGGGTTTCTCTGAGAGTCCTTGTCAACGGGTATTTGCTGTGCTGGTTCTCATCAGTATCTAGAGCTATCTAGGTTACCTTTGTGCAAGGCGAAGATGACTTCTACCCGATTTGAAATCGGTATATTTGATGGCAAAGGAGATTTCAGAAGCTGGAAAAAGAAGATGAAAGTGTTACTCTCTCATCCTAAAGTGTTAATAGCACTTGAGGCAGATGATCGCAAATGGTCTACAGACCAACTTGCGAGAACCGAGGAGATCAGGGAGAAAGCCTATAACTTGATCTTCCTACATTTGAGTGACAGTGTAATCCAGAAGGTAGATGGTATGTCCACTCCCTTAGACCTCTGGAATAAATTAGATTCATTATTTTCTGTCATGACTGCACCTAATTTAGTTTACTTGAAGGCATGCTGTTTAACTTTAAAATGAACACATCTATGTCAATGGATGAGAAGATAGATGAATTTACTAGGCTTGCATTATTACTTAGAGGTACTGATCAAGCATTAGGTGACACAAGTGAAGCTATGATTCTGTTAAATTCATTACCTGATGACTATGATGTTCTAAAGCATGCATTGAGATATACTGGCATTGTACCTAGTCTAGATCTTGTTAGCTCGAGAATTAAGGTTGGGGAATTGGAACCAGGAACATTTAAGAAATCTGGAAATAATTTGTTTGTAAAGAGTAAGAATGAGAAAAAAACACTTTACTAGTAACAATGATCATTCTAGTGGGTCAGGGCAAAAGGGTAAAAAGAAAGACAAGAAGGGTAAGCAAAAATGGAAATGCTATCACTGTTGGAAAGAGGGACACATTAAAAAATATTGCTATGACTTTATCAGAAAACAAAAACAAGGGGGAAATACAAATGCTAATGTTAATAATTGAAATTGCTTAGCTGAAGTTCTTACTGTTTCAGATTTCTCTATTGATAATGAATGGATTATGGATTCGGGTTGTTCTTTCCATATGTGTCCTAACATTGATTGGTTTCAAAATTTTATCAACAAAGAATCTGGAACAGTGTACATGGGTAACAACCAATCTTGTAGTGTTAAAGACATAGGTAACATATTTCTCAAATTACATGACAACAAAACTAGAACCTTAACTGATGTAAGATATGTTCTTGGTTTAAAAAGAAACTTGATCTCTCTTGGCACTTTAGATAAGCTAAAGCAGAAAATGGATCCATGTATGTGTTTAAAGGAGACAAACTAATTCTAACTGGTGCCAAGAGAAATGGATTATATGTTTTGGATGGTTGTTATTTTCCCTCTGTCAATATTCATTCTGCATGCATAGTCAAAACTGATAAGACAGAATTATGGCACCTGAGACTTGCCCATATGAGCCTGAAAGGTCTTAAGACACTAGCTAACCAGGGGTACCTTAGACCAATGCCTGTTGGGTCCCTCGATTTTTGTGAGCCATGTGTTTTAGGCAAGCAACACAGACTGAGTTTCCATAAAGGAACTCACCTGGCGAAAGTATGCCTAGAATATGTCCATGCAGACTTATGGGGGACTTCTCAAGTCCCTACCCTCGGTGGTAACAGGTACTTTCTATCTATAGTAGATGACTTCACTAGGAAGGTTTTGGTTTTTCTGTTAAAATCTAAAGATTAGATTCTAGAGAAGTTTAAAACTTGGAAGAACATATTTGAAAATCAAATAAATAGAAAGATTAAAGTGTGAAGAATATACAATGGTCTGGAATTTTGTAACAAGGAATTTGATGAATTTCGCAACACCTAGGGAATACTTACGCATAGGACTGTTAGATATACACCCCAACAAAATGGGCTAGCAGAAAGAATGAATCGAACCCTGCTTGAAAAAGTAAAGTGTCTCCTATTTACTTCTAATATTCCTAAGTCCTTTTGGGGAGAGGTTCTGTTAACTGCTGCCTACTCAGTAAACAGAAGCCCTTCAACTACCCTAAACCTAAAATGCCCTGAAGAGAAATGGACTGGTAGGAAATTAAATCTTAATTACCTTAAGGTGTTTGGTTGTGAAACTTATGCACACAAGTCAGAAGGTAAATTAGTACCTAGGCCCACTAAGTGTGTGTTTGTTGGTTACCAAGAAAAGACCAAAGGTTTTAGACTATGAGAAAGACAATCTGGTGGGATTAAAATCATTATAAGTAGAGATATCATATTTAATGAAGCCATTTTCCCTTGTAAAATTGTAAACTCAGAGGAAACCAACATTCCTAGAAGACCATATGATTTTGCTATCCTATGAGGGTCTCAAATCGAGGTGGAGCAAGCTGCAGGTAACATCAACCTGCCAGCTGCTCAAACAGAGCCTGACTTAAAAGGTGTTCTAGTCCCAAATGAAAATCTAACCTCTGATCAAGAGGAAAAGAAGATGAACCTAAGATTAAGGTGGAGCATCATAGCTCACCCCAAGATCTTAATGACTATCAGCTAGCCCGTGATAGGAGTAGGAGGGTTTCTAAACCCCCTGTAAGGTATGCTTATTCAAGCCTAGTGTATTGTGCCTTTGTAACAGGGTTAGAGTTAAGGAGCAGTGAGTCTTCCTCTTATGAAGAGGCTGTTAGTTCCAAAGAGAGTGTAAAGTGGCAGCAAGCCATGGATGAGGAAATGTCCTCTCTTAAGGTTAATGGTACTTGGGAACTGGTCCCTCAACCACAAAAACAAAAACTAATTTAGTGTAAATGGTTGTAAAAATTAAAAGAAAGAATGTCTCCCACTGACCCAATTAGGTATAAGGCAAGATTAGTAGCAAAGGGGTTTACTCAAAGGGAGGGCATAGACTATACTAAAATTTTATCACCTGTAGTTAAATTTAAAACCATTTGCATGATGCTATCAGTTGTTGTTCAATTTGATCTTGAATTAGAACAGTTAGATGTAAAAATAACATTCTTGCATGAAGACTTAAAGGAGAAAAGTTATGTGGTTCAATCTGTTGGATATATTGACTTAGATAAGTCTGAACATGTTTGTTTACTGAAAAAAATTCTTGTATGGCTTAAAACAATCCCCAAGACAATGGTATAAAAAGTTTGATAATTTTGTCCTAGAGATTGGATTTGTTAGGAGTCAATATGATAACTGTTTCTATTTTATTATCTCCAATGTCCCTGTCTATCTATTGTTATATGTGGATGATATCCTGTTAGTTAGCAAGTCTAAGTCTAAGATAATTGAATTAAAACAAATGCTCAACACAAATTTTGATATGAAAGACTTAGGGCCACCTAAGAAAATTTTAGGAATGACAATAGAGAGGGATAGAGGAAATTTCAACTTGAAAATTCATCAAAATGACTATTTAATAAAAGTTGTAAAAAGGTTTAGCATGCATAATTGCAAGCCAGTGAGTGTTCCATTAGCTGGACATTTTGTCTTAAGTAAATCTCAAAGCTCAACATCTAACTCTGAAATCATTAAAATGGAAAATGTTCCATATGCTAATGGAATTGGAACTATTATGTATGTCATGATTAGTACTAGGCCTAACCTAGCCTATGCTATCTTCTCCCTTAGCAGATTCATGTCAAATCCTGGTAAACCACATTAGAATGCACTGAAATATTTACTAAGATATATACTTGGCTCTGTAAATGTTGAATTAAGTTACAAGAAAAGATTTAATACACTTGATCTTTTTGGGTATGTAGATTATGACTTTACAGGTGAAAGAGACACTTGAAAGTCCACTATTGCTCTATTTTTCACCTTGGATGGAAATTACATCAGTTGAAAATCACAACTGCAACCTCTCTTTGCACTGTGTTCCACTAAGGCTGAGTATGTAGTAGTGACTGATGCTGTTAAAGAGGCTGTTTGGCTTCAAGGTATCCTTCAGGAAATCCACCTGCTTCAGAGTAAGGTGGTGGTGTATTCAGACAATCAAAGTGCCATTCATTTGACGAAAAATCCAGTCTACCATGAACGCACAAAGCACGTGGATGTCAGGTATCATTATGTTGGAGATTTGGTAGCTAATGGCATTGTTAGTATATTAAAAGTGCCTACAGAGAACAACCCATGTCCAGAGAAAAACCCAGTAGACATGGGCACAAAGGTGCTAACTGCAACAAAGTTCAAGCATTTCTTGGACTTATTGCATGTGGGCATTGGTTGATCAAATCAGCCAGAGCTATGAAGGTGAGGGTTGTAGCATGCTGCACTTGTGAGAATTTTAGGTTCACCTATGGTTTGTTGCTTCAAGGTGGAGATTGTTGGCTATGAAGCACCAAACGTCGTCATTGGATTAAACTGGTTGGAGGGCCACGTGCAGCAACCGCAGACTGCCATTTGGCAGCTGTTGGATGGCAACACGTGGCAACTATCAGTTGCTCTCTGATGGCGCTCAATTGCCTTTTCTTGCCTATCTGCCATTTCTGTTGGAATAATTATTATGCTTGCACGATTGGATCTCAGCCCTTCATCCATGCTTTATAAGGCCTGATCCCAGTCATCCATCATCGCTTTTAATCCTGCCCCTTAGAATGTGAACTAGTGGTCAGATGATTGAACCAAGAAGAAACAAAAAGGAAAAGGGGAAAGAAAAGATCGGGCAAAGGGTGAGAGCTTTTGTGTTCGGGTTAGAGTTTCTGGTTTGCTTTTATTTTCATTCTCTGGAAATGCTTGTATAACTTGTTAGTTATATGGTTCGATAAGTTTTTGCCTTTAATCTATATTGTGTGATTATTGGGCATTTTTGAGTTCACGAACCATCGTTTGTACAGAGAGTTTATGAGGGTTTTTTTTTGTAAGGGTGTAATCTTTGATTTATCTCTTAGTGCAGTGAGCTCTTCTCATCAGAGTTCAACGTGGATGTAGCCTCTTTTGAGGTAAATCACGGTAAAACCCTTGTCTCCTTTATTGTTTTTGTTTCTGTGTTTCTCGATTTCATTTGAGTATGTGCGTTCTCCTTCCGATTTTGGCTATCTTTAATCTTTGATTGAATTGGTTTCGGTAAATACGCTAAGTTATTGTTATTTAATCCCAACAGCTACAGTTAAAGGCAAGTCAGTTGAAGAGACATTTGAATGTTAACTGCAGTTTTGTAATCTTGAAGTTGCAAGTTTGGAGTCTAAAACTGTAATAATCTAAGTCGTTTTTTCTCATAAATTAAGTGATAATAAATATTGGAGAGATGCATGCATATACGTCATCCGAGGACAAGAATAGAAACAAGTCTTTGAAGAGATCAGGAATTTTTTGAGAAATGAGGAACCATATCTCACAAGATCAAAGAAGGATTGATAACCTTGCGATATTGAACTCTTTAAATATAAAAGATAAGACATTATAATCACATGGTAGGCATCTTGCATCCTCAATTATCTCCTAACTTGCAACTATTTGTTAGGCCTTGACTATTTGCTAACTTAGGGGTTCAAAGAGCCTATCCACATACGCTGAAGATCTTTATTTTTTTTGCAAGTTTTGGAGAAGACACATTATCCAACTCATCATTCTACTTAGTACTAACTTTATCATCCCCTTTTGTTCCAAGTCATCGATTTCTCAAGGGTGCATATTTTTGCATCATCAAATGGTGTTATTTATGGAAAACGAAGGAGAACTTGGCCTAATGGTTGACATACAAGAAAACTACACTATCTCCAGAGGAAGTGCAGTGAGAAGGCTTCTTCCAAACCGCAACATAACCCTAAATCATACACTGACATGATAAAAAAAATCCCACTCTTCATAATTGACATGAGTCGTTGATTGGGAATAACTAGCAAAGGGTGAAAGAGATCAAACTCATCAAGCACTAGATGAGAAAAATATGTATCAATTTAAACTTGTGAAATGATGACTTTTTGAAAAAGATTTTGAGATTAAAAATTTCAAAAGGATATGTTATTTTGAGCTCAATAATTCTCATATTCCAAACCCTATGGACCTTACTCTTCAAAGTGTTATTGAAACTCATCTATACTGGGTTCTTCCTCTTAGATTACCCTTTCACTTTAGTTTTTGGCAATATAAGTTAAATTATCACGTTAAGTTGGTTATTGCGTTCAAGTAGAATTATTAACCTTTTTTAGTTATTTTGTTGTTATCAAAACCTTGAGTCCTTTGGAGTCATCAATTAACTTTATGAAATAGGCGTTACACCCTTTTCATGCCAAACTTATAATAAATTAGATGAGAACGTAGGCCCAATTATTTAGATCACATAATTAATTTGGACTTTAACGATTCTTAGTTTGATCTATTTTGATTAAAAAAAAGACATATTTAGCGAAAAACCTACTTATGAAAAAATTCTAACAATGAGATATTCGAGATCTCTAACAACTCTTTTGTGATGTTACTTATTTGAAACTGCTCCTAGAGATGTTTCTTGGAGTCTTTTGTTGAGATAACTTCTCAAATTTAAATTTAATTAGGATTATTTCATTTCATATGGTAAGATTCATCTAACCAAGGATATGTCTATCTAATAATTCTTATCATATGGTGATTGTGATTTGGGATTATGATAGGTTTGGAAGACTTGATTTTATTGTGATTATGATTTAAAGCCTATAAATAGTGGTCCTAATTTAGTGATTGATGAACTACTTTCTATAATTTGTTGTATTATATATCTAGAGTCTTGTGGTTGCCTATCACGTGTTTTATAACTTGATAATCAAAAGTCTTAGTATATGGTGTAACTAGTTATTTAAAGCCATGAGGTATGTTTGTTTGCATTAACAAGTGAAAAACCCCTTGTAGTAGCATCACAAGCATAACTTATTGAGCCAAATCATATTAATTTTTCTGTCTTTATTTTCTTGTTTGATTTCTATTTATGTTTATAGTTTGTATGGTTCAATATTAACATCTCTCGAAGATCTCTATGAAAGTCGTTGACTCTTAGAGGACTCTAGTAAATGACAACTCTTGGTTGTTATCCGTGACTACTTTAGTGATATTCTAGTAACATTGATTAATTGTCAATAATGAGTGATGGCAGAGGAAGAACATTTGAACACAAAATGAAAAAGATAAAAGAATTTTTATTTTTTTCAAAATTGAAAGAAGTTTCCAAAATTTTTAAAAATCAAAATTAGAAACAAACTCAATTTTCAATTTTAATTCTCAAAATATTATGAACAAGAAAACTAAAATGAAAAGTCTACTATACCAACCTTAACTATTTATTTTAAAAAATCTCTCCCCCAACATTTTTTTTTTTCATTTTGATGCAAAATAAGAAATAAAAATTAAAGGGTAAATTACACTAACCACCCCTATGGTTTGACATAATTGTAGAAACCTCTCTACTACTAAAATTATGGTTAAATGACTATTTATGCCTACAATTTTCTCCCTCTTCACTTAGTCATTTTAGTAAAATAAAAAACAGAACAAAATATTGTTATAGTTGAGAGAACTAGTCGATTGCTACCACTGAACCCAACCATCATTGGGTTTGTCGGGTAATATTGGGTTTAAGTAAACTCAACATTTATCATAATCTAATCTTACTTTGAAAATGATAATCCTGAACGATGATTGTTTATCGAGCACTCAAGCAAAGTTTTACAATCAACCCTAGAATGACGTAAGAATTACAAGACAATAAAGACAGGACACTTACTTTTTTGTCAAGTAATCATTTTTCAAAATTAACTTACTAAGAATTGATATAAGCAATAAAAACATAAATAAATCCAATGACATTAACCTGTAGAGTGAGACTTATGCACCTTATTTACCACGAAAGAAATTACTAGGGACAAGTTTTTCATCATTGTATTATTTGATTGAGATTAACTTGCAATGTATACATATAATTATGACTAACTGAATTAAAGATATAAATACACAAATTAACCTAGTAATCAAATTGGCAAGATAAAATTACCACTCACATTCCACCATTAAGAAGTAAGGTTAAACAAAATAAAGAGCCTTAGGCTTATACATCAGATAAAATTCATACATTCATATGAAACTAGTTTCATGCTAGCCACTATCTAGTTATTGTTACTATCCTATTGAAAGAATATTTGCACCAAGATGAAAGCATTTGCTAGCTAGAATTCTAAGGGGAAATGCTACATATATAAGATCACTCTTCCACAATCTCCGTGCCTTTTGCATAAGAAGCTTTTGCAGAAGCTGAGAGTTGGCAATACAATACTATGAGGGTCGCACGCTCTAGTAAAGTAACCAACAAGAAAAATAATTGATACGTCATGCATGAATAATGCAACATGACATTCAAGAAAAATGCATATACACACAACACACATACACAGTCAATTATCAAATCCCTTAACCTGTTGTCGAATGAGATTCTACATACTTTCAATGTCAACTCTTTGGAGGTTAATTTCCCTGGATCCCAATATTACATAATCTCAACGTGGCTATACTTGGGATCGATGTAATATATCTCCAACTGTTGGACTTTCACTTTCTGTTAAGCCATGACTAACTCCCTTTTCAATGCCAATCGAACATGGTGATAAATATGGCCTTAAATCATCGTATTTGTCTTATTACAGTCGACAATCTCCTATAAAATTTGTCACCTTAACTAGTTGGATTTATTTTCCCTAGCTTCATTGATGACTTATCTCCTTATCCGTGGACTAACCATTAATCTCATAGCAATTAACTTCAAATTAACACAAACAAGCAGCTAAATTCAATGTGTGTTACGAATGTTATCTTAATAAGGTTGCATCATAAGGGTTCCTCGCCTTATCTCTCGATCTTGTGATTCCTTGCTTTCCTCAAACCTCCATGGATCACCTATTAAAATGGAACATGGTTTGCTTCAGTGACTTACTTAGACTTATTGTCCGTTTCAAGTCACTTAATTAGAGTTAATGTTTTCCTCTAAGTCACTTATTTGGGCTCATTACTTACTCTTAAGCTATTACCACATTTCCAATTATGCATAAAATTGACCCTTAAACATGCTTTCGCATAATATCAAATAATCCAAATCTATGAGAGTCAAGATCTTACCCTTCTTGAACACGGCTAGCTCGTCCTTTGTTGCTTGTTTATTTGGTTTATTTCACACCTCAATGGTCCCACAAGCTGCCTAATTTACATATTAAGCCACAAACAATCACTTAGTCACTTTCAAGCACCATAATAATAAGTTTTATAGCATCTCTTAATCACTCAAGAGATTCACAACTTACCTTGTTTAGGGCCTGACCCTTTCTAGTTGAATGGCTTCCAAATTTTTGTCACAATCTTTTCAAGCTATGTACATCCATGGCCACATTAAGACTTTAGGAGGTTAGTTCAACTCTTAAGTCCAAAACACCAAAAATAGCTTCTCACCTCTCAATTTCCTTGTGGTTGAAAATTAGACTTCTTTTTTGGCTCAAGCTACTTGCTTGGATTCTTTATCTACCCACATGCAACCATTAACCAAAACCCTAGAAAGTTAGGTGAACTTATTGGAGCCCCTATTTACAAAAATTCTCACTATCAAACTTAATAAAAAAAATCTTTATCTCTTGATTCTTATTTAACTGAACACCTTAATCTCTTTTATCTAATTTTTTTAAACTTATCCACATAAAAAACGATGTGAAAGTACTAGAGATTGAATCCAAATTAAATTTACCCATGTCTCAAAAATTAAACCTTGATAAAAAGCCACTCACTTTTAGGTTTAGCTTGCTCAATAACTTCTTGGCACCTCTTTGACTTCTTTTATTTCATGTCTCTCACTATATGGCACATACAAAGACATAAGCAAGGAAATAACTCAAAGTTTGAAGTGCGAAACCTCACATACTAAACTGAGCTTCTTCCTAGTTGAGAGATACCTTTCTTTAATATTTAATTCCCTTGCTTCTATCCTTGAATCATACACATGCAAGGACGTTTCAAGGCCTTAAGATTATACCAAGTTATTCCAACTAGTGAATCCAAGGAAAAATAAGAATTAAAATCGCAAAAATTATCACTCATTTCTCAGGCATGTCTTAGCTGAAACTCTACCTTGATTTTCCCTTTAGCTTTTACTTAAACCTCTCTCTCAGAATACTTGGATATCTTCAAGCGTCAAGCCCTTCTTATTCTTTTTTCTTTCTTTTTATTTTTCCTTCTCATTTCTCTTTGATTGAGTGTTGGCTAAAATGGAGCTCGAAAGTCTCTATTTTCTCCGTATATATGTGCTTGGTTAGCTTATGGGTTATTAAGAGAATGTGATTTTGGTGCCAAACTATGGCCTTAAGCCTAAAAATATCTAACCTATCCCATCATTTGATGCTCCACTCACTAATTTGATTTATTGACTTCTTTCATTTCACTTCCCATCAACTCACATCATTTTTAATTTCTCTATCATGTAGTCTTTCACTAATTGACTCATTTTTTTCATGAAACCCTAACTTTCTTAAGTAGTTAATTTTCCTAAAATTAAATACCTTAGCTTTACTCACTATGCTCGTTCGCGTTGCTATACTCATGGAACTTATGTCTTACTTAGAACCTTTTTAAGATTGATCCTTATATCAAACCAAACATTTTTTAAGGTTTAGTTATTTTTCTCTAAATCCCTTTTAATAATTCAATTTTTTGAGCTAGTATTTTGGTTGTTTAGTTTTGGTTCCTATTTTGAGCTCTAGCCTTTGAACTTGTTCCTAGATGTACTTCAATACTCTTTGTTTATTAAACCTTTGAGTATTGGGATAGTCCTTACGAGTGACTTGACATTTCTATCAATACATGCATTGATAAGTTTCCTAAACTAGAGTTTAACCCCTTATGACCTAAAAGTATTTGTAAAGACCATTCAAAATATCCCTAAACAATGATTAGAAAAGCTACATATTACTAGGTATTATAGCATCATTTGAAAGAGAGATGGAAGGAGGGAGAAAGAAATAGAGCTTTGTTTGACACTACTTTCTCCGTTGTCTTGCCACTTTTGCTCTTCATTTTGTTTGTCTTTCATCACTCACTTTTACAATTATCATTGTTTTTTTTTTTGAGAAAACACTAGTTACTATTTCTTCTCCCCATTACCATAAAATGATGTTACAAGCTATTGCGATCATAGAGACATTCTAGTAATTCAATTTTTCTTAATTTATTTTTCTCTATTTTAGGTTGCTGATGACAAGTATGGCTACTACCTTACCTATTTATCATTTTTTATCTTTTCAGATTACACTTCTTTATTTTCTCTTGGAGATGTCGACAATTTGATTAAGTATTGTGTTTGTCAATACCTTTGACATCACCACTTTCATTGCTATTGTTGTGGCCATCAGCAAACAAAAAAAAAAAAAAATGAAAGAATGAAAGGAAAAAATGATAAGGAGAAAATAGAAAGAGATTAAAATCAAAGGGCATTTTTTGTATTTTTAAAAATTTAACTATCGTTATTTGATAAGACCTTTACAATTTTTTAAACTAAAAGATAAGATATATGTAATTATACCAAACTTTTAAGGATGATTAATATATTTTATCCAAAATTAAAGTATAAATGATCTCAAATGGCATACCAAAACCACAAATAGAAAATATTTAAAGAAATAGTTCTTACGCCAGGTCTGAAAAAAATCGAGCAAGGGCACATGCATAAATTCATTACTTCTCTCCTCTTCTTCCCCAAGCCCCAGCGAATTGGTAGAATCGCGAGACGGTTCTCTCTCCTCCTGGCGTGCCATGGCTTCCGTAGAGCAGCCTCTTAAAAAGCGAAAGTTGTACGAGCCACTGCCGGAACCAACGCCTCCGCCGCCGGCACAGCCGCCACAAGCCCTTAACCAGAATTTCCTAGTTCCACCGCTCTCTCAGGAAGAAATCCTTAGACGACGCAGAAACAGAGAGGCAATTCGAAGCGTCTACGATGCTTACAAGCAAATTAAACTCTGCGTCTCTCGAAAGGATCCCCTTCTCATGCCCGAGCTCGAGCAAGCCTATCTTTCTCTCATTAGTGCTTGTAGAGGTGACAATCTTTTGTACCGATTTCTTGATTGATTATTGTCTTTCATTTCTGCTGTCTTGAAATTCGCACGGTTTATTGCATAATTTTTTTCTAGCTGGCGAGATTCGATGTGATCACTAAGGGATTTGATCGAATTAATTGATTGCGGTTTTACTGAAGTAATGCACGCGGCCTAGTAGCCAAAGTTTTATTTATTGTGCTTTTTTGGTCATTACGAAATTAAATTTTTGCCCAATTAGGTCAATAGGTGCTTATTTCAGTTAAGTCAATTTGAACTTCAGGCCGTTTAGTCTTATGTTTCCGGTTTCCCCTTAATTTCATTAGATTTGCTTAAATATAAGAATTCTGGATATTATATGTCTGACCTGAATGATAATCACATTAATTGCCATGCTGAAAGAAAAATTGCAAAGACGCACTTCCTTCCTCGTTAAGTTTATGGAAATTTGAAAGACAATTTAGTGTATGTCACTTGCAGGTTGCCATGAGGGGATATTTATACTTAGAAGCTTCAATGTGGTCCGGAGCAATTTATTTGCAAGTTGACAATCTGGCTTTATGTTTAAAGTTGTTCTAGGGTTTAAACCTGAGAGACAATGTGCTATATGTCTCTTGAATTGTTGATAACACCCTCCAAAAGCCCATCAATAGAAAAAGAACAACACCAAATGGTCATCTAATGCCTAAAAGCCCCGAAAGTTCTTTATTGTATTTAGTAAATTAGTGGATTTGTGTTTATGAAAGAGAGCTAGAATGCTACTTTTTCAATCAATGACATACAATGATGAAATACAACAGTTTTCCATGACAACTAGAAGTTCCTTTTCTGAAATCAAGTCAACCTCTATAATAAGCTTAGATTTTGTAAACTGTTGTAAGCTGCTGGGTGCAGGTTCTACGAGTGTGCAGCGCATTCTAGCAGATCTTATCCCCCGATATGCATCATACTGCCCAACTGCCCTTGAAGCTGCAGCTAAAGTTACTATCAATATGCACAACTGTGGCTTAGCAGTGATAAACAGAGGAGAGGATACTGATGATGTTGCATTCAGCACTGCGAAAGCTTGTATTTCTGGTCTAGCTGATATCTGCCTTGCTGCTTCAGCAGCAGGACCAACCTCATCTGTTATTCAAGGCGTCTGTTCTGCAGTTTTCTTTAATGTGCTTTCTTTCCTATTATTATCTTTTGAGGGGAGGGATATTTTTCAGATTGTTGACTTGGAAACTTTAAAGATTCGAGATTCTGCTGAATTCTTTTCTGAGCTGAAGCAAAAGTTTTCAGATGAAGATGATTCTGCAGTGTTTAAATTGTCCAAGCTCCGTGCACTATGTCTCCTGAGGATTTTCTTTTCCTGCCCAAGAAACTTTCTTGCAACTTGTTTTGAGTTCTTTGACTCCACTGAAACAGAAGCAACACCCAAAGAAGGATTGTACTTCCTTAATCAAGTAACGAGCAAGCTTGACATTGCCAATGTGGTTTGTGATATCAATATTAAAAGAAATAATCCAGGATCAGCACTGCCTGCTGCAGAAAAAGATGGTGGAGGCAATGATGTCCTTAGAGAGGGTGGCAACAAGGTTCTAGAGAATGCTTCTCATGTTAAAAGGAACTGCTTGCTGGGATTGGTAAGACTTAAGAACTGCTTTAGATCCTAAACAGATTTTCAACCCGTGCATTATGCCTCAACACTGAACATCTGATGAAGTTCTTAGTTTCTTCTAGATGATAAAGTCTTTCTCATTGATTTTCTAGCTGCAGGATTAAATCCCTAGTATTAGCTGCATTCTCCTCAAGTAGGGATTTTCTTTCATCTGTATCCAGGAAGTCCAATATTACTCCTCATATCCTTAATTACCTTAATTTCTAAACCGAGGATAAATTACTATTATTATTTTCTGCTGAAAGGAGTAGTTATTTTTGAGTGCATGGATATTTGGAGTTTCTGTTCCATATGTTTTTCAGAGGTGACCTTGAAGTCTGTATTACAGCTGGTCTGTTATTAGTCTGCTGACTGATCTTAATGTCTTGGCACTGGTCTGGGAGATAGTAACTAGATATCCTCTTTTGATTTTCTCCTTCTTGTCTTTTTGTTGGCTTAAGTTATTAAAAGGTCCTTCCTTTATAGTTATCATTGAAAATATTATGCAAATACTCTTTGAAGTTAATTAGAATGTGAATTTTAGCTGTTGTAAATATTGGGCTTTGCTTAATATGAAAATTGCAAGGATAATGCTTTCTCTGCACATACTGATTTCTAGAATTTGATTGGCGAACCTTAATACTCAAATTATAAAATCTTGTTACAAGTGCTGTTCTGATCTGCTGCTATCTACATGATTTAGATCTTCTTATTGCTTTGTATCTTTGAATTGATTATGTCTTGTGCCTTGATAATTTTTCTTTTTTGAAGGTTGTTGGCAAGGAACCCTCATTGAGAAGGTGGATATTCTCCAAATATAAGAAATTATGTAAATCAGCAGCTCCGGAAGTTGTATCAGAAGTTACATCTGTCCTCGATGGAATATTTGAATCTTTTAGTGAGCTTGTAAAGCTAGAAGATAGTCAAGTAGACAGTGATGAGAATGATTCAGATCCATTGAAATATGTAAATAGACAGTATTTGGTGCCTGGCATGAGTGAAACTGAAGCATCTCCCAAAGGTTCTGGAAGAGATAGTTCTCCAAAAGTTCATGATGGATCTCATATTGATGATTTAGCAGACAAATTGTCAGGTCAATATTTGAAGCGCCAAGGCTCATTACTTTGTATTGACACTGATCTCCTGTCAAACGCGAGTTCAAGTTATGATAGCGGTGGGTTAAAATCGGTAAATTTTGACACTGGGGAGCAAGTTGATCGATCACATGGTAGGTCTTCCACTCCCAGGGATCTGCTAACTAATCAAATGCCTTCACCAATCTCAACAAAAACATTAGACTTCAGGACTAGTTCATTGGAACGTAAAAATCATTTTGCCCAAACTGAGAAAAATCAAGTTTCAAACTTGGATCTTAGTTTACCTGCTGTTAGGTCCTCCAGTGGAGGTGCACGTACTGCTTTTGAATCTCCTAGAGACAATCTAGCAGTGCAGTATCCTTCTGTTAGTGATCAAGTTATACGGGACTCTGATGGGGACCCTGCAGCCATGGATATTTTTTCAGCTTCTAAACAGCTCTGGTTAGGTTCTTTAGGCCCCAATGCATCTGAAGCCCTTGTGAGGGTTCAGTTTGAGAACTTTGGTCCTCTAGAACAGTTCTCATACTTTCCATTTAAGGGATTTGCCTTGATTGAGTACAGATATATCATGGATGCTATAAAAGCTAGAGAGATCATGCAGGGACGTTCACCTTGGGGTGCTTGTCTTCGCATCAAGTTTCTGGATAAAGGATTGGGAACCAGGAGAATTGTGAATGGTATTGCTGTTGGTTCTAGTTGCCAAGTTTATGTTGGAAATGTTTCAAGTCAATGGGCCAAGGATGAGATCCTCCAGGATTTGATGAATGTTTTCTACAAGATCCCTCACATGGTAACTGATCTTACTAGTGAAGGTGCATTGCTGTTGGAATTTGAGACTCCTGAAGAGGCTGCCAATGTTATGGCTCATCTTAGGCAGCAACGCAAGCTAAAAAATTATCCTCTACGGTCAAATTCAGCTCCAGCTAATGTTGCCAGACCTATAGGACCCGCTTCTACTCATGCTGACCTTAGAGGCAACAATCTTGTGAACAACAATGTTGAACCACCGCATCCTCAAACAGTGGTTGGGAGCCCTACCGACAGCTATAGCACAAGGATGTCTCGTTTGACTTCCTTACTTTCATCTTTGCGTACAAAATATAATATTACAGATAATTCAAGTTATGTTGACACACATATATCTGGCAACAATGGCAGAGAAGAAGACCGATTACCTTCAAGCACTCTTCAGATTAACATTCCAAACAGTAGTTCTCCATTCCTTACTGATGACGAGCTTATGACTGTTTGTAATCTTGCTATTGGAAATGTGGGTTCTGTTGTCCAGTTGTCACGTTCAAATATGCAGATGGGGTGTTCTTGGTTTATTGAATGCAGCAGCGTAGATGCTGCAAATGCTCTCTTAAAAAATCTTCGGGATTGTCCTATGATTTTCTTCTTCATTGAATCCAGGTTTGTTAGTATTCACTTTCCCCAGTTTTATTTGCTGTTATTTTGCTTTCTTTTCCTTTCAATTTTCTAAATATGCCAATCATTATTAAGTATACAATTTAAATGTCTCTGATTGCTTTGGTGGAGTGAGAGTAGTCAGAGCATAAATTAATTCATTACAAATGGGAGGATATTATTATTGACCAAATTATGATAACTGATCTGAATCCATGCAAGTTGAATTTGAAAATCTTTTGCTGAAATTAATTTCTTGTGAATGTGTATTGCCTTCGGCTCTTAGATATTTGTGTTCACGTGGGAGAGAGTTCTTAACTCAGTGAAAGGGTTTACCTATTTTGATCTAGTTCCTCTCTGTTACTTTCAACTTTGGCTTGGAAGAATCAAAGGCTTTTTCTGGTGATTTCCCATCAAGTTTGTATTGAGATAGGTTTGTGGGAAACTGATACCAAGATTTTTTGCATGTTTTGTAGAGAGGTGAAGTATTTTATGATGCTCAAATTCTTGAAGTAATTTTCTTAAAGAAGAGCATTTGTAAACTTCATTTGTTTTTACACTTTATCCTTACAGTAAGTGTAATTAGAGTTCAGTAAATTAATAAATGTAGAACTTTTCATGGGCAATTATGGTATATGAAAAATCTGATGAGGCTTCACAACTTGGTAAGGCCAAGCAGAGTTTTTTTTTTTTCAAATAGCATATATAACCTTTGTATTTCTTTTTTTGGTATTTCCATTGGACTAGATCTTTCTATTTTATAGCATTTATCTCTACTGCATAATTTCAGATGTTCTCTGCAGGGACAGAATTAGATCATCTTAGAGTGGGCAAAGACCCGAATAACCCAATGCCATAAGATAATTCATACCTTATGTCTGAAAAATAAGAATAGGACCATGTTTAAATAATGCAGTAAGTTTAAGAAATTAAGTGAATACAATTTTGGCAAGACTTGATGTAAAATGGTAATACGTCAATTTTGATGAAGACAACAACATTGCTATAACTTTACATTTAGGCAAAAACTTGTGCCCCTGTTTCAGCAGTCCATATTTGTATCTGCAGGTCAGGCTAAGACATGCACTTCTTGAGTATGGTTAAAAAACAATTCTACTTTAGGTAAAGGCTACCCCAAGGTAGGTTTTGGAAGGACTTTGATTTTCAAATGCTGATTTAGTATTGCTCCCCATTCTCCTCTTACTCAACTAGTAATCTTTGAACCATTCCCCTTCCCTAGCTCCTGGAATCAATAGTCTTTCTGTTTACTAGCCATGCTGATATTTTCTGGCAACCATGTCAGTTTCTCTTTTCTTTTTATTGTTTTTTCTCCCGGGAAGCATTTGGTTTGGAGGGCAGGAGTTGGATCCAGTATGCAGAACTTGGCCTTCCTCATTTTGAAGAGATTTGTTAATTCATAGGAACATTGATAAGCATAATAGGGAAGTTTTCTTGTGTGTCATGTGTGAAATGAAATTTGTTATTCTATTATTTATACCAGTTGCTAAACATTAAAAAAAAAAAAAAGAATAAAACGTCCAAATCTATCATCACATGGGAAAAGATTATTCAGAGAATTTCCATCTCTATTTTGGATATTTATAATTCTTTTGATATATAATCTAATTGTGTAGAACATGTTTGCTTATGTTCGGGTTTTAATGTACGTGGATTTTGGCAATGCACTGCTCTCTATTGGGCCATTTAGTATTGCTGCTTTACTTTATGCCCCTTTTCAGGATTCAATATGTATTCTCCAAGCAAGTATTGACGAGCATAGAACTTGCACTTGTTGACACTTGACAGTAGCTTAAAGAACAATAATCTGTATTTAGGAAAAATCTGCCCCAAGGAAGGTTTTGCATAGGCCTGAATTTGAATTGCTGTTTTAAATTTGGACCCATTCTTCTCTTACCCAACTGATAATATTCCAATTATCCCCTTCCATGGGCAAACCTAGCAGCAGTGTTCCGTCTGGTCATTAACCTTGCGACTTTAGAGAGAGGGAGTGCAGGAACTGCCAAAACTGGGATGGGAGAGGCCAAGGCAGTTTAGCGAGAGGGACGGAGAATTTGGGTTTGGGTCGTAGGAAGTTCTGTTCGTGTGATGTAATCATGGCAATAGGGATACAAACTCCATATTAAGGAATTTGGCTTGAGATTCGATGTCCAAGAGACATGGTCATGGGTTCTGGCTTGAAACTCCATTTGTGCAGTGAACACACAGTGATAGTGGTGGAGTGGCACCTAAAATAGGAGAGCAGCACTGTAATGGGGAAGTAGTGGATATAGATCATGGACTTGTTGAGAAAGAAAAGGAAAATTGAGAAAAAACAGATGGAAAGAAACTGTATTGTCAAATTCTGAATTGAGATCTCAAATGGTACACAATGAGACTGTTGAGTTTATATACTACTCAACTATGACAGCTGGCAGCAACAAACTGTCATGCCCTAGGGTTGGGCTAGAGTTTAGAAAGGAAATTGAGAAGAATACGGGAGAGAGAGCAGAAATGGAGGGAGAGACAAAACAAATATAAGGAGAATTGAGGGAGAACCGAGGAGATTGAGAAAGAGAAATGTAGAGACAGGAGATTGAATTCAAAATATCGTTCCACAATGCCATTGTCTACCCACTCTAGCTTATTTGTAGGCTGTTTAACTAAAAGGTACAATTGGTAAAGCAACAAAATACAACACCTAACTAATACATGTAATCTACTATTACCAATATGTCCTTGGGGTTGTGACAATCCCTCCTCGAGAGGTTTCTTGTCCCCAAGAAACGACAATAATTGAGCTACTGTTTCTTCATCCAATTCCCGTTTTCACTATCTGGTTCATCCTTCGCCTTTTTTTGTTCTTTTCTCTTCTCTTTAGCCTTTTTTTCTTTCTCCTTCTTGGCTTTGTCTTATGGATGAAAGAGGAAACATCTATTTGTTCAGTTAGTATTTTAGGCTCTCCTGAAGTACCTGCTTTACTTATCTATGCTAAAACTAGCACCAACTCTTCTGCTAGGTTGTACGGAAACGGATACGATATGAAACGGAAACGGGAAAATGTAATTTTTCAAAAAAGTAAGAAATGGAAATGCGTAAATAAAAAAAATATATGGGTCTTTTTGTAAATATAATTTTTAATATAGAAAAATATAAAACATAGTTATTCAATCTAAAAATAAACAAAAATTCTATAATGCATTCAAACAAATTCTAAAAACAAATTCTAGAAAAAATTAAAAATTTTATGTTAGACACGAAGGAAATTTCATCTCTATTCGTGGATCAATATTTTCCTAACATTATGAAACGGCTATGAAAAGTTTTTGAAATTGCAAAAGTGGTCCGAAAACGTTTCTTGGCATTTTGGAAACACCGGAAATGTTTTGGAAACACCGGAATGGCGCCCTCGAGAAGTTTTCGTGCATCATAGCTCTTCTGCATCAACAATTGCCATGATAGAAAGGAACTCGAAGTTTGCTACAGGCCAAGACCTGATTTGGTGTTGCAGCTTACCAACTGAAATATGAACAAACAGAACAACACTAGTCTTGTTCCCAACAACATGACTTTTACCTTCTTCAATTACTGCCCTTAGTTTTCCTCCAGTTACATGCTGTCTCCATGTTTCCTTATAGTCCATATAAGATTGTTTAGGTCTAGATTGCTCCATCAGAACTTCTTTAATTGCATGTGGACTGTCACAAACTTGATTGGCAACCTTCGAAGTACCTCCAATCTGCTGGCTGCTCATAGAATAACTTTTAGGCTGCAGCCCATGCATTTTTAAAATGGGTTCCAGCGCCAATTCTTGCAGCCTAGCCTTCTCCGCAGCCTGTTTTATAGTGACATGATGCATCATTTTCATTGTAAGCCGTAGCTCATCATTAAGTCCACTAATGAAACTCGATACAAAAAGACTCATTCAAGGTTGGATGGGAAATGAGCGTCAGTGCTTTCAATTCCTCAAACCTAACCTGATAATTCTTAACAGAGCCTTCTTGTTTTAGTTTATTGAACTCTTTATTGTATCTCTCATCTTCGATCTGAGTTATATCCTCAACTGCAGTAGAAAAGTTCTATATGGGCAAACTGCCTTCTGTAACTTCTGTTTTTAAGGAATCAGAATATTCTTTGGAAAAACATTCAAATGGAATGCTAACCTAAAACTTATGTGAAAATAGAACCAAAAAGTCGTCCAGCTTTTGATTGAGGTTAGCAATTACTTTCTTGATTCCTTTATCCATCACCACAGTTGAATTTTTTTTCAAAATTCACTCTGCTCAACAGCCTCCAATAACTCAATTGGTTATGTTATAGCCTCCAGAAATGCTTTCCAGAAATTACCTAGATCAACCCACAGAGAATTGTCGGCTCTGTTGTAGTCTTCCAGAGTTCGATCGGTTCCATGCAACTAATAGAATTCGTTAGAATCGCCGTTAGAAGTCGCTTGTCGAGCCTAAGGATTTTAGTAGATCTTGCCAGAACAAGCTAGTGAACACTTTGTCCCTGTCTGAAATGATGGTTTGGGGTACCCCATGTAATTTCATCACATTGTCCAAGAATACCTTGGCCACTTCTTGTGTCATGAATGGGTGGGATAGACCAAGGAAGTGGTTGTATTTAGTCAATCGATCCACCACTACTAGGACATAATTCTTCCCCTCTGACCGAGGCAATCCCTTTACAAAATCCATAGTTATGTTGGCCCAAGCCTGATCTGGGACCCCTGAAGGCTGCTGGAGGCTTGGTCTTGCCATTGACTCGTGCTTGCACCTTTTGCACGTGTCACATTGCAATATAAACTCCATCACTAACTTTTTTAGGCTTGGCCAATAAAACACATGCTTTACCTTCCAGTAGGTGTTCTGAATACTCGAGTGTCCCCCCAAGGGAGAATCATGCATGGTTTGGAGAATTCTTATCTTCAGTGCCTCACAATCCCTTATCACCAATCACCCTCGGTATCTCATCAGGCCATTGCATATGGTGTACCCCTACCTGCTATTGCTATCAAAGCTAAGCTGCTCCAGTAGCTCCCTTGCCCAAGCCCCTTTATCATAGCTTGTTGCCACTTCTTAGTGCCAATTTGGTACCAAAGCTGTGATAGTTGCACAGTCTCCCTCCTCATAGCATCTTGATAAGGTGTTTCTAGCCACATTTTCTTTTCCTTTTCTATACTGAATCACAAAATTTAGTCCCATCAGCTTAGTCGTACCCTTATTTTGCAAATTAGTATGCAACTTTTGTTGTGAGAGGATCTTGAGACACTCATGATTTGTCCTGATTGTAAACTGCCCCCTGCCAAATAGTGCCTCCACTTATCCACTGCCATAAGCACAATCAAGAACTCCTTATCATATGTGTTAAGCCCTTGATGTCTTGGGGGCCTGGCTCATGAAAGCCAAGGGTCGGCCATCTTATGATAACATAACCCCTACTCCCGTTCCACTAGCATCGGTCTCTAAGGTGAATGGCTTACCAAAATCAGGGGTCCCCAACATGGGCACCTCGCACATGGCTTGCTTTAATTGCCCAAATGCAACCTCTACCTCTTCACTCCACTTGAAGTTATCCTTCTTTAATAATTATGTCAGTGGCTTGCTTATCATTCCATAATTTTTCACATAAATGCCTATAGTAGCCCGTCAGCTCCAAGAATCCCCTCAAGGAATTGATATTCCTTGGTCTAGGCCAAGTTACCATAGCTGAAATTTTCTTGGGGTCAGTGCTAACTCCAACACAAAAAATCACATGCGCCAAGTACTCCACCTATTTTTGAGCAAAGGCGCATTTGGACCTTTTGATGCATAGCCAAGTGAATCTAAGGACCTGAAATGCAGTCTTAAGGGGTTCTAGGTGCTGAGAAAAGGTAAGGTTGTAGATCTATATATCATCAAAGAACACCAACTGTAACACCCCTTCTCTCGGACACCCCAATGCCTAGGGGGCCCTAGATGGAGAGCGTTACATGGTGTCAGCACCGCTGGGACTGACAAGGTTGAGGGCGGAATTCAAAAGAATTCCGGTGACTCGGGAAGAGAGGGAGAGAGAGAGTGAAAGGAGAGAGAAGAGATAACAGAAAGGAGAGAGAAAATATAAAAGATTCTCATTAATCATGAGGAGCATGGCTCTAGTACAATTAGCTTTATATGTTGTTAGAGGACCCTTCTAGAAGGTAGCTGTGACTCAGCATATCCAAGCTACCCTGCTGAGGCTCATCCAAGGCGTTACAAAATAGGATGGACCTTTCTACCCCTATATCTTGCTAGCTACGTGACAAATTCCCCCCTCCTTAAAACATTTCTTGTCCTCAAGAAATTACAAAAGTCCAGCTACACGAGGGAACTGTTTGAGTAACTCAGGAAGGTACTCCCAAGTTGTGTCATCTAAAGGCCGATTGTTCCATTGTACCTGCACTTGAATCAAGGGTAAGGACCCTTGGTAGATGACCCTCCTGTCAACAATTGCCATAGGTTTAGATTCCCCTAGGCTCTCCTCCTCCAAGTTTGGTGGTTCAACACTTACCATTTCGTATGGCCCTACGGATTTCTTGAGTAAAGATACATGGAAGACTGGATGGATGCCCACTCCGTCTGGTAGCTGTAATCTATATGTAGAGTGTCCTACCTTAGCCGTTAGTTTGAAAGGGCCGAAGTACTTAGGTCCCAGCTTAGAGGGGGGCTTGCCCGTGAACAGCTGCTGCTGAAATCTCCTTACCTTTAAGTAAATAGAATCTCTCTCTTCAAAATTCCTTTCAGTTCTCCTCCTATCTTCCATTTGCTTCATTCGGTTTTGTGCCACTGTTAATTCTTGTTTAATTAGCTGGAGGGCTTCATGTCTTTGCCTCCAGTATCTATCCGCATCCCTTTCCACATTGGAGTAGTGCATCACTGCTAGAATGAGCGGCGGTTTGTACCCAAAGAGTGCCTTAAAAGGCGATCGCTTGAGTGAGTTGTGGAAGTTTGAGTTGTAGCACCATTGAGCTAAAGGCAACCATTGATTCTAGCTTTTCGGTCTAGTGAAACACACAGACCGTATGTAAGCTTCCAAGCACTGATTTGCTCTTTCTGTTTGTCCATCTGTCTCCGGATGATTAGTTGTAGATATATGTAAGCCAACTCCTAGTTGTTTGAACAATTCTCTCCAAAAGTTGCTGGTAAATATCTTGTCCCTGTCTGAGGTGATGGACAAGGGCAAGCCATGCATCTTAACCACCGAATCCAACAATATCCTAGCCACATCAGAAGCTGTGAAGGGGTGAGCTAGGCTGAGGAAATACCCAAATTTAGTCAGCTTATCCACCACTACTAGAATAGTGCTCTTCCCTTCGAAACGGGATAGTCCTTCCACAAAATCCATGGAAATTCTTTCCCACGCTTGATCTGGTATCTCCAATGGCTGAAGTAAGCCGGGGTAGGGAACTTGCTCGTGTTTGCATTTTTGGCAGACAGAGCAGGCTGATACATAGGCCGCCACTTCCTTCTTCATTCTCGGCCAATAGAACAACTGTCTCACCTTGTTGAAGATAACATTTAGGCCGGAATGCCCTCTAATGGGGAATGCATGCAAGGCTTGTAGGATTCGGGTACATAGTTGAGGGTCTTCCCCAATCACCATCCACCCTTGATACCTCAATAGCCCCGCCTTCAATGTGTACCCTTTTTGTTCACCGCCACCGGCTGCGAGACTGGTCATGAGTTCTTAAGCCCATGGTGTCCCATCATAGCTGCGTGACACCTCTTTGATCCAATCGAGAACAAGTACAGAAACTGCTCGGCACTACCCATTTTCTTCCCTTCTTGACAGTGTATCAACCACTGTATTTTCTTTACCCTTGCGGTATTGGATGCTGTAATCCAATCCTACCAGGTTGGTTACCCCTTTTCTTTGTAACTGCGTGTGTAACCTTTACTCTCCTAAGAACTTGAGGCTTTCATGGTCGGTCTTGATACAAATGAGTTTCCCTCCAGATAACACCTCCATTTGTCTACTTCTATTAACACAGCTATTAATTCCTTATCATAGATACTTAGCCCCAAGTGTTTGGGAGCTAAAGCCTAGCTAAGGAAAGCTATCGGCCTACCATCCTGCGCTAACACTGCTCCCACTCCCATGTTACATGCATTTGTTTCCAATATGAAAGGTTTGGAAAAATTTGGTAGAGCTAGAATTGGAGCTTGAGTCATAGCCTCCTTTAAAGAATCGAAGGCAGCTGCTGCCCTCTCTCCCCATTCAAAACCATTCTTCTTGAGCAATTCAGTCAACAACTTGCTGATTATCCCATACCCCTTAATGAACTTCCTGTAATAGCCGGTTAGCCCAAGAAAACCCCTCAGTTCCTTCACAATCTTAAGGGTAGGCCACTCCACCATGGCAGTAATTTTTTTGGATTAGTAAGCACGCCTTCTCCCGTGATGATGTGCCGAAGGTATTCCACCTTTCCCTCTGCGAAGATACATTTAGACTTTTTGATATACAATTGGTTAGATTTGAGGACTTGGAATGTGGTTTTGAGGTGGGCTAGATGTTGTTGCATGGTTGGGTTGTAAACTAAGATATTATCGAAGAAAACGAGGATAAACTTTCTGAGATAGGGGCAGAAAATGTGATTCATGAGGGCTTGAAATGTTGTGGGTGCATTGGTTAAACTGAATGGCATTACTAGGAACTCATAGAGCCCTTAGTGGGTGCGAAAGGCGATTTTGGGTATGTCTGAGGCATTCATTCGGATTTGACGATAATCAGATTTAAGGTCTAGCTTAGAAAAAATTTTAGCTCCTAATAATTCGTCAAGAAGGTCGTCTATGATAGGAATGGGGAACTTGTTTTTGATGGTGTAGGTGTTTAGCTGTCTATAATCAACACAAAACCTCCAACTACCATATTTTTTCTTAACCAAGAGAGCAAGGGAGGCAAACGGGCTTTGACTCGACCGAATGACCTTTTTTAACAGCATTTCTTTCACTAGGCATTCAATCTCAGCCTTTTGAAACGGAGAATAACGATAAGAGCGGACATTTATGGGTTCGGTGTTTGGTTTAAGATGAATGGTATGTTCTAAAAAACGGTCTGGAGGCAAGGAAGTGGGTTCCAAGAATAGTTCCTCAAATTCAACCAATAGAGAATGTAAAGAGTCAGTAAATTGTACCTCACTCGGGACATTGCCTGAGGCCTATAACTTGAACCACTGACTGCCCATTATTTCGTCTATCGTCCTTCCCTCCCACACCTCAACGGCATAGACCAAATGGAGCTGTGCAATGGTTCCTTCGTCCTGCTCAATGAGCTTCTGCAGGTGGTTGCCTGAGATTGCTTTGCACTCTCCTCCATCCCCACTCCCTGTTAATGTTACCCTTCTTCCTCCTTTATCAAAAGTCACTTCTAACGTGTTGAAATCAAATATGAGGGGGTTGACTGTCTTCATCCAATTTACTCCTAACACTACTTGACATCCACCGAGCTGTAAAATCCTCAATTCGGCAGAAAACTCATGCCCTTGCATCCTTCATGTAAAACCTTGGCACTTGTACCGGCTGATCATCTTGTGACCATTAGCAATTGTAACATATAGAGGAATGGTGGGTTGGAGAATGCATAGTAGTTCCTTGGTTGTGCTCTCGTCCAAGAAACTATGTGAGCTCCCACTATCTATCAATATCAGAAGTTTCCTCTTCCTAACGTTACCTCTAATTTTGATCATTTTTTTTTGAAGGGTGGCCTTCCAAGGCGTGAAGTGAAATCTGCCCTCCTTCCTCCTCTTCTTCCACTTGCTTCCCAGTTTCCGCGTCAGGCATATCTTCTCCACCTTCGTCATCTTCCCCTTCCATTTGCATTAATGCTCTTTTGCACTGGTGCCCCACTATATATTTCTCCCCACATTTAAAACACAAGCCCATTTGTCGTTTCTGATCCCATGTAAGGGATCATAGGGGATTGGTTGTAATCGAGGCCTTTGGTGGGTGGCTTCCCTTTTGCATTTGGGAATTGCCAGCCCTCTGACTCCCCCCTGCCGAGCCTTGCCACCCCATTCCAGACCCTTTTTGTGAGAGTCTGTGTTTCCGAGCAAAGGCGTCCAAAGACAACTCATACAAGCGAGCCTTCTTAGCCGCTTACCTGACTATCGCCAGTAGTATTTTCACCATGGGTCTTAGCTCATCATTCAGTCCGCTAAGAAAGCTGGACACAAAATACTGCTCGTCTAGCATTGGGTGGGCATGTCCTAACCTTGATTTCAGCTCCTCAAATTAGACTTGGTACTCCTCCACTATCCCATCTTGCCTTAGCTTATTAAATTGTTCAACCACATCTGTCAAGTTGCTTTCACCGAACCTGGCACAGAATTCCTCTGCAAACTCTGGCCACCTCCATTCCTGTCATCTTGCACTCCAACTTTGAAACCATGAATTTGCTACATCGTTCAAGTATGCAGTAGCCATGTTAACCTTGTTTTCTTCCATCACTCGGTAGTGATAGAAGAAACGTTTGCACCTTCTTATCCACCAACGAGGCTTTACTCCTTCAAACACTAGTATCTCCATCTTTGGGATGGGAACGTTATTTGCAACACCTAAGCCTCCTCTCATGGTTGCCTCTCCTGTAGGCTCCATCATTTCCGTCTCTTTCTTGACAGCCCCATGCTCCTTGGAGGATGGGAGCAGTGGCCGTTCTTGGTGGAAAATGCACTGGTAAGGTCACGTTCGGTTGTCTGGAAAAAATGGCCAGTGTAGCGTTTAGCTGTTGGCTTAATCTCGTAAACTCCACTCGGAGATGAGCGAAGTCATCCCTCAAATTTTGCTCCATTTCCATGACATCCGACCTCATCCTGCTTATGTCTTCATGGGTATTTCTGATATTGGCTTCTACCATTTCCAACCTTTCCTCCACCAGCTCTTGGCCTTGTTGCATGCCGCCTTTTGTGGCGTCTAAGCGAGCTTCCATTTGTTTCATGCGGGTACCTTCCGCCATGTTCGTTGGTTGCAGCTCGTCAGTCCTGGACCGTTGGCTCTGATACCAATTGTCAGCACTGTTGGGACTGACAAGGCTGAGGGTGGAATTCAAGAGAATTCTGGTGACTCGGGAAGAGAGGGAGAGAGAGAGTGAAGGGAGAGAGAAGAGATAACAGAAAGGAGAAAGAAAATATAAAAGATTCTCATTAATCATGAGGAGCATGGCTCCAGTACAATCAGCTTAATATACTGTTAGAGGACCCTTCTAGAAGGTAGTTGTAACTCAGCATATCTTAACTACCATGTCGAGGCTCCTCCAAGGCATTACAAAATAGGATGGACCTTTCTACCCCTATATCAGGCTAGCTACGTGACACATGGGAGAATGGAAACCTAAACATTCACATCATAACATGTTATCACAACCCCGCTGGACGGTAGCTGTGTTTTCAACAATTTCGAGAGAATTGCGAGGGAGATAGCAAGGAAATTAGAGAAAGAGAGAGAGAGAGAGAGTAGCTGGAAGAGAATATCCTTAATTGTTTTTGCATGCCCTTAAACGGCACAGGAGGATCCTATATAAGGACGTTGGGGAATTATTCCCTGACAGGTGGGCCCTCTTCCATAACCGTGTAACAGCTTGATTCTAGCCAACCTATTGCTCCCACTAGTGCCTAAGGCTACAGTTGGGAGGAACTTACATTTAGAAGCAAAAATTAAAAATTACTCTTGGTAAAAATTGCCTGCGTGACACATGCATAAGGGATACTAAAATAAACATTAGACTTTACATAGCATTCATTATACAACCCAAGTCATGCATGGGAACTTCCATCATTTAGCAAAACATACATCCTCAAAACACTACATTCACTTAGAGAAAGGAAAATTTTACTAGCCTCCTAAAACACTCCCAAGACCTTTTGTTGAGGGCGCCCCGACACACATAAGTCTACCCAATCACCTTACTTGGACCGGCATCTGCCACATCCTTACCCTTACCTGGAATGGTGAGAAATACAAGAGTAAGTCACAAGGCTCAACAAGTAATACATAAAAGAAAGCATAGCTGAAAATAAGACATTGGTTTCGAAACATATGGGTTAGGTTTCGAAATAAAACTCTTTGTTTTGCTATATTTCGAAATCCCCATTCCCAAACGATTAACTACTCACCCATTCAATGCAAAAATGCTATGCAACATGCATACAAAAGCTCATAACACATACATGGCCACCCAACCCACATAATAATCATAATACTCATCGAGCCCGAGACTGAAAACCTACATCCAAAGAAACTGTAAAATTTTGGGACCATTGGTGCTATCACATCTATGGCTATAGCCAATAAATATACACATATACTCTCACCCGCGATCGTCACCAGCAGACGCACTCCCTAGTCGTCACCGAAGGAGCGAAAGCCCCCAGTCCGACTAGTGCCCACTAGTTTTGGGGGATATATCCCAGCGAAATCCTCTGCACCGCACGCAATAATGCCCATGGAATGCAACAATTTTAGTGGCCACATTCAGATGCTCGTGCAACAGATAAAATCTATGCTCCATGCTCACTCGTGCATAAAAATGTGAAATGCTGACACAAATCATGTCCATGATGCACAATTACCACTTTTTCCAAATCATGTTATGCCAAAGCTTAGCACACATAAAACTAAAGACATCTACATTCCAACATCATGGCCACATTTTCTTTCAAAATGTTCATTAGAATCTTGGGACATTTAGAATTATAAAAAATTAAAAATGCGTACTTTGGCATAGGTTCAACGCATTTTTGATCATTTGGGGCCATTTATGACAAGTATACACAAACACAAGGCATGGGAGAAAACCAATTCTCTACCATACTTAATTTCAAGAACACACCACTCCTTAGGAATTGTGGGGGGATACAAACCCCACTTTGGCTCATAATAAACTTGCCCAATAGTTAGAGACCATCAAAATTCAAGAATTAACCAACAGAAAGCTAAAACCCCGCTTTACCTAAAACTTGATTTCCTTTTCCCAAAACCACTACCAACACTTAAACACCATTTCTTACAACTTTTACATGCCTTCAAATTCTCACTTCAAGGCCTCAAATTAGGGGATTTGACAATAACCTAAAAGCCTCCAAATCTAATCCCAAAAAGCAATTTAAATGATCATAGAGGAGATATGGGAAGAGGAACTTGCCTTAATTCTCTTCTAGTTTGGGCACTTGATGATTTTGGAGCCTTAAGAGAGAGAGAGATTTTGCTTCAAAATTGGAAGGAGAAACTTGAACTTTGAAGGAGGAAAGACCCACGAGAGCCCTTCATGGTTTGCTTCTCTCTTTCTCTTCAATTTTCAGATTTTCTATGCTTATACACTTCCCCTAATTTCCATTTAATTCCCATCACATAAATTCCTTTAATTTTATTTATTTAATTCCCAACTTAAATCTCCAACCTAGCCTTTAAGTCTTGCACTTTTCTCTTTCCAATTCCATGCTTTTAGAAGCCATCTTCAATTGCTTTTTTGTGCCTTCCGAGGACACCACTTCCTCCATCCCAATTTGGCCACCTTTTTTTGACTTTTCAACTCTCCTCATACTTGACTTTTCCACTTCCCCCATTCCTACACTTGACTTAGACTTTTCCTCCAACCCCACCATTTACTTTGCTTTGAATTTTCAACCACAGTTAGACTTAACTCCCAATTTTCTATCCTTACATTATACCCACATAATTTACATAATTTATTGGAAATGCATTAAACAAGAAATTTACCTACCCGGCTCTTCGAAAAAAAAATCACCGATTTTTTCCCAGGGCAACCTGTCGCTAACTCTCAATACCTGACAATGATTAGATTAGGCTTATTAACCCAAATATTCTAATGATTAAATTACCAAAGGAAAAATCGGGGCATTACTCCAACACAAATTTTTGAAGATATGGCTTAAAGATGTGGTTCATTAGGGCCTGAAAGGTTGCTGGTGCATTAGTTAATCCAAAAGGTATTACTATAAACTCATAATGCCCATGGTGAGTTCTGAAAGCGGTTTTAGGTATATTAGTTGGGTTCATCTAGATTTGATGATAGCTGAATCTCAAGTCAAGTTTGGAGAATATAGAGGCATGGCTTAATTCATCTAATAGGTCTTCAATAATAGGAATAGAGAACTTATCTTTGATGGTGATGTGGTTTAACTAGCGGTAGTCAATACAAAAACGTTAGGTTCCATCATTTTTCTTAACTAAAAGGATCAAGAGAGGCAAATGGGCCTCTGTTGGGACGGATTATAGAATTGTCTAGCATTTTTTTTTACCAACTTCTCGATTTCAGTTTTAAGCTTTGAGGGATACCTATAAGATCTTATGTTAATTGGTGCAACATTGGGTTGCAAGGGAATAGAGTGATCAAATGGCTTTTTAGGGGGTAGGTTCTCAAATAAGTCTCTAAACTCGATAAGTAATGCATCCAAGGAAGCCAACTCATGGACCTGCCATAGGGGGTGTGGTTGGGTGGGGGTGTGGTTGGGTGGTTAGTGGCCATCGAGCATTGTCCTTCCTGTTCCCCCTGCTCCTCGGTCTCCTCACTGGCCTCAATTGAGAATAATTGAGCCACCTGAGAGAGCTTGCACTTGAGTAGCTTATGCAGCCTCTTTCCCCTAATCAATTTGCAGGCCCTTGTTTCCACATTTCCTTGTAGGGTGATTCTCTTACCTTCCTTCTCTAATGTAACCTCTATCTTATTAAAGTCAAAACTGATAGGGCTTACCTCTCTCATCTAATTAACCCCCAAAACTATCTGACAACCTCCCAATTTTAGCAGTCTTGGGTTAGCTTCAAATGTTTCCCCTTGCATTGTCCAAAAAAATCCCAGGCAAGTTAATTTACTCATTACCCTGCTCCCGTTAGCCACTGTTACTGATAGGGGTTGGGTGCTAGACAACTCACAACCATTGTTACTAATAGGGGTTGGTACTAAACAACTCACAATTCATCTTCCTTGCTGTCCTTTTGTCAATGAAACTGTGAGTAGTCTCACTGTCAATTAATACCATGAGTGTACCTTGTTGCACCTTCCCTTCAACCTTGATAATCTTGTTGCTAGCCACTTCTTTTATGGCATGAAAGGATATAGTGCCATTGTCTTCTTCTTCCCAATCATCCCTTACAACCATGGCCTCTTCTCCTTCGTCCTCCTCTATCTTTCCCCCTTCCAATAGGTGCAATTGCCTTCTGCTTTGGTTTTTGGGGAAGTACTTATCCCCACACCTTTAACATAACCCAGTAGGGCTCCTTTGCTCTATCACCCTCCCCCCTTGTTGCCCCGCATTAGCAGGGGGTGGTAATGCCAACATCTTTGGCATTACCCTAGACTTGTATGTCTCTCTTCCTTGCATCCTTCCCACAGGTGGTGATAGGCCCAAGCCATTTCCCTTGCCCTGATTCCTCTGCTTCTTCATCAAGGCTTCCACATTCAACTCTTGAAGCAGAGCACTCTCCACCGCTTCTTGCATTGTCCTTGGCCTTGTTATCTTCACCCCATATATGAGTTCCTCACTTTGGCCGCTGATAAAACTTGACACAAAGTAATCTTCGGTCATGTATGGATTTCTGCTGAGCATCTGGGATTTCAACTCCTCAAACCTGAGCTGGTACTCTTGCACTGATCCATTCTACTTCATTTTGTTGAACTCCTCAACTACATCCATGGTTCTCTTCTCCTCGAACCTTTCACAAACTCATCCTAGCTACACCCTTCTCTCACCCTTGACCACCCCTGGTACCACACATCCCCCACGTCATTCAAGTAGGCCACTGCCAAATTGATCTTCTGATCATTAGCCACTTGATGTATCTCGAACAATTTCTCACACCATCGAACCCACCAATGTGGTTTCGTCTCATCGAACATTGGCAACTCCAATTTCAGGACAGACAAATTGTGGTGATTTGAATTCACTTGGATCTCTAGTCTCCTTTCCACTGCATTGTCCCCCATGGCTATTGGATCGCCCTCCACCTTCGAGGAGCCGACCATCCTTTGGCTCGTGCCGACTCCCGACAATATCGAATCTGATCTTTATCACGGGGGAAAATCTAAAGACATCCTCACCTGAGCTTAGCTCGAGAACATAAGCATAAACTGCTACATCTAATCACGCAACATATTGCTCTGTTCTCTCATTTCCTCTCTGATCTGGTTGCGCATATCCCCGTGTAGCTGATTTGAGGCCTCTTCCAACTTCTTATCAACCACTATTCCAATCGCATTCTCCATGGATCCAACTTGAGTCTGCACATCCATCACAGTGGTTGTCACCTATTGGAGCTGCAATTCTATTTGTTTCATGTGAGTGCCGTTTGCCATTGCTTTGAATTCGTCAAAATTCTTGGGCCAGGAACGAATGAAGCTCTAATACCAATTGTCGAATCCCCAAGATCCAATAGGGTTCTATCCTCTTTGTAGAGAGAATTAGGTGGGAATTGAGACGGAGGAAAGGGAAATTAGAGAATTAAGGGAGAAGGATTGAGAATGAAATGTGAGGGAGAGAGAATTAGAGAGGGAAATTGAATAAGAATCAATTCAAATGATATTTGATGATTCACAATGAATTTGGGATGAGCTTATATACTCGGTCCTCGCGGGAAGTTGGCACCAATAACGGTTACCACTTCCGCATTCAAATTTTACACTTCTCACCAATTACACTTATTCTAACAGCACTTATACTTGTTACAATAGTTCCCCATATAGGTACATGACAAGAAGTCCTACGGCTGAGCTTGGGGGTGCTTGTGCCCAAACTTGGTCCAATTGGTAGGGCACAACATTCTATTAGCAAAGGCCAATTTATGGAGATAAACTCGTACAACAATAGCATCACAATTCTTAATCCCATTAGGTGGGTCAATTATTTGAATTCTAGCTCTATAATCATCTCTGTTTATAGCCATATCCTATGGAAAGCCATTATAGCCCATATCATGTTTGAGGGTTTTTCATCATGTTTTCTTTACTCTTCTTCTACCTCTTTTGTAACAAATTCCTTACATTCCATTCACTCACCTTACAAGCACATCAATTGCCTTTTCTTTTCACATGTCCAAACCATATTAGTCTTGCCATTGACCCTAACTTAGAAATCAATTGACAATAAGGATGTCATGCCACCAACACTAACTTGGTTAGAATAAGCTGCACAATTGGTGATGATGATGATGATGTTCAAACCATATTAGTCTCATGTGGTGCATCACTCCAACCTTATTTTAGATAATCTCTTCTCTTGTATGGCCACTCATCCATCATAACATGCTCCTCTCAGCTACACATAATTTGCACATGTTATGGAGATGAGCTTGTAATTAGAGATAATCATAGAGATACCATTGATTCTATGAAGGAGAATCTATGAAATCACTCAAGTGGCCTACATGGAGCCACATTCATGGTGATTAATAGCTAATGATACAAGAATTTGCACATAATAATAATGACAAGCATCATGCACGGTTTTTATTGTCTGAATGTGCTAAACGAAAATATTATTTTACTGATACTTATACCACTTGAATGAACATGCGAAACAAATCTTCACATGAAACATGCAGCTTCCAATGAACTTGCATAAGAGGAGGCATTCAGAATTATTTGATGTATTTCTGGTGTCTTTAATCATATTTTTCATTTTAATTTCATAATAGCACATTTTTGCACAACTCTACTTGTTTAGTTCAATTGACTTTTCTAATTATGATGATTCTTTAGTATGACCAAATCTGAATCATACATGTGTATATCAGATAGACAGACTTGTGATAGCTGGCCTGACCTTTTGAACAAATATTCTGACTCCAGTTGTTAGCGTGGTCATCATCAATATACTCTCAAAAAATCACCTCTCTCTAAGCTACTGGTACTGCAAGCCGGCACTTACTCCAGAATGGCCATTTTCTCCCCTTATACTCAAATCTGCATATATACATTATACTGTCCTTCACCTTTGTTTTTCTCCTAGTTCCTCAACTCTTTTGATGTTTAGGTATGAAAGGAAAACTTGCTTCTTGAACTTTTAGTAGGGTTGGCATCTTGTAAAATTATAGTCTTACAGATTTACTGAAATTCTTCCAGAACTGGCACTTGATTGATTTTTCTACATTTCTCATAAAGTTTCCACCTTTTCCTTGAGCAGTCAACCAGGAAAGCACCAAGTTTCTCCTTTCACAGCCAAACCTGAAAGCAGTTCTACAGAGTTTGCAGCACCCAGATTGAATCTAGAAAATCATGGGAACAGAAAGCAAAGTGCACATGCATTTCAGTCAAACTGGACTGCTTTTGGTGGTGCAGGGACACCTGAAGTTGCACCAAGAAATTTTGATGGTCACAGCAATAACATAGTGGCGAATCCTCTAACTGGAGGTGATATTTTGTAAATGCAAATATAAATTTATTCTATCAGTAAAGATTTAGTTACTTCATTTGCTACACCAAAGGAGTCTGTAGTAACTGTTTTTAGTTTTCTTTCCTGAGTTTCTAGGTGGAAATGCTTTTTCTGGCACAGCTGACCAAATGTGGATGTATAGAAGACCTGAACTTGAGCTGCCATCTACACCGCAGAACACTCCACGCATACCTGCACCTTGTCAGGGATCTAGTATTCCACCACCACAGCCATTTCATCCTTCTTTCATGCGACCTGCCTTTTTCCCGCCAAACACTTCCTGGGATGCACGTGGACCGAGCCATCATCAGCCTTTGAACTTAATCTCACCAGGTTTATCTAACAATCCTCATGGTAATTGTGTTGCACCCCCGTTTATACCTGCTTCTGTGACCCCACTTGCACAATTACGTGGAAACTCACTGCAGCACTCCAGCCAGATGTTTCCTCTGCCTGTTGTGCCACCCCGGATGGTATCCTTACCACCTCTTCAGCCTGATATGCCACCTCCATTGCCTCTCCCCCCAGCTCCTTTGCCTCACTATCAGCCACCTCTGGTTCCCCCACCACCTAGCTCTCCCCCTCCACTTCCACCTCCACCTCCGCCTCCACCTGCACATCTGTCTTCAATGCCACCATCAGCATCTTCCCAGGTGGAAAGTTTTGGACATCATTTACAACATCAATGGCAGGGAACATTGTCTAAAAGTGGGGTGCACTACTGTACAATTTATGCGCATAGAGTGGATTCTGATGCTTGCAAGTACTCAAGTGGCATTCGTGAGCCTGCAGAGTATTGACCTTTTCTTCATTTTGATGACTTTCTTCTAGTTGCCTGGGTGGCAAGACTAGTTGCTGACAACCTCTTCAATTGGAATTTGTGCAGATGGCCTGTGAAATTAGATATGATGAAACGCACAGATTTTCAACATGTGAAATCAACATTTTCTAGTACTCCACCTCATAAAGTGAGCTCTCTCTCTCTCTCTACACACACACACACATATCTTGTACTTGCTTGACTCACTTTATTTATGTGCTTATATATATTGATATCCTTAAGAAAGGAAGAATTATCCAAAATTTGTCCTAGTGCAATTAAAGTAATTGATTTCCAGCAGCACATTGAATGTTCTTTGGTAGGTTGTTCCAGGTTTTATATGCAATATGATTCTTATTGTAAATAGGAATTTTTTATTTTGCATAAAAGTGAGGATGCCATTGTTGAGATAGATATAATTGGTGAGCTAGAATTCCTGTAGCCAACCCCATCTAGTGGGATTAAGTCTTGATATGTTGTGAGAATGCATTTGTCCAAGTTGAATGATGATTTCTTGTACTTCACTTTGCTCATATGAAGCAATAAACCGCTTTCTGCAAGTCAAAAGGAAGTTCGGTTAGTAGTATTCATCATACAAGTTTATAGGTTTTCTTCACATAAATGTGCTACTTGTTATGTACTTATCTTTTATTGCGCAATCAATTAATCTTGTAGGCAACAACTAGAACTGAAAATTTCAAGAATCTGTGTGATGCAGAATGATCAAGAGAAAGATAGCTCTAATGCCAATTGATGCAGAACCAAGAACAAGAACAAGAACGCATAGAATAAACTAGAACCCAAAAACTCAAATTAATACCAATAATCAAAATCTCTTTCAATTACATCCTAAACAACTTCATATACACAATTAATAGGCATGATCATTCTCTAATTAGGATTTCAATAGATATAATCCCAATCTAATTAGGATTCTAATGGAACCTAATAACTGAAGGATTGAAAAAGAAATTAGAAAACTAAAGAAAATAAGATAAATCAGCAAATATAGCTCATCAAGAAAATTAACAAATGAAGAAAAGGGAAATAGAAAAAAGGGAAATGAGGATGCATCCCTTGAGATCATAATAGAATGCTCCATGCCATGAAAAGTTTAATATTCCTCTCAAGCCAAAGCTTTGTATCATAAGAAAAAAGATCTCAGTAATCACAAGAGTTGTAGGTGGGGACAGTCACCTGTTGAATATCAATCATTAGCATCACTTGTTGAGTATCAAAAATGGAGAAGGTAATACTCTTGTCCTCTCTGGCCATAAAACAATGAAGGTGGTGAAACAGCCCACCACTTTCGTTACACAAGATTCACCAGTCTGCTAGAATTTGCCCCCTTGCGTGCAAGTTATCTGTCATAAGAAGGTAAACAACTGAGAGAAGTACTCCAGATAAAGAGTCAACTCTAAGTGCCTTTAATCTCTAGATATCTTTCCAGGAGGAATTATCCTGATAAATGCATTAGGACAGGAAAGCTCCCTATTTGAGACTGGCTCCAAATGCATCTATCCTCATGCTACCGGAACAAAGGAATATTTCGAAGCAGCCTAGGAAAGCTGTGAAGGAGTCAACCTTGAAGTCCTGAAGATCTCTTAATGAAAGTGACACAAGATGATAATCTCATGGACTAAAATTGAAGCACTCACTATCATCTCATGGTCCCCAGCCAAAATAGAGAGAGAGAGAGAGAGAGAGAGAAAACAAGACCTCCAGTAGGGGCCTATAGGCGCACCAATTATCTACCAAAATCTAGCCCTAGCAGAGGCTACCAACCTCCAAACAAGTATTTCTAATAAACCCATCCAGATTCTAGTACCTATCTGTAACCTCCTCCCATAGGTTGTGGTGAATGGGACCTTAATACCACCTAGCTCATGAACTCCCTATTAAGAGAGAACACTGATAGCACCTTTGAAGGGATTGAGAGGTTGATTCATTAGTTGAAGGGAAGCATTCTTGCCTCCCTGCATCTATGGCTCAGGGATGACACATCTTTTTGCCCATTCTCTTTTCTGTAGTTCTTGGATGGCTTACCCTTATCCATAGTTAGGCCTGTTTTATTTGTGCATGGTTTGGCCCCTTAAGATTTGTCTGGTTTAATACATTTATTTATCCAAATAAAAAGGGAAAAAGTGAAATATCTGGTCTTTCTTTAGGTAACGCTCTTAGCCCCTCTACTAACATGGTCAAACAATGAGTGACGTCCTATTTGGAATCTAATGCTGTTATAATTATCTTGTTTTTATTAGTCAATGTTTTGATAATTATCTTTGAAATTCCAATTAATAACTCTTAACCCAGAATTTGTCTGAGTAACTCTTATCCTTGTAGTGGTGAATTGGCATCTTGATGAGATAGTTGTGATAAATCAGAAAACCTTATCTTGGGGACACCAATTAACAGTCCAAAGTTGTTGACAATTTTTTGTACTTGTGGACCTTTCTTTTCCATTAATAGAGATAATTGAAGGTGTGGAATTCATGTAGCCAACCCCATCTAGTGGGATTAAGGCTTGTGATTGTTGTCCTTGTTGTAGACCTTTCTTTTCCCTTTATTAATTATTTTTTATTGTATGAAGTATTAGCTTCTAAATATTTGTTCTTCCTTTGTTAATTATTTTTGCTTATGTTGTAGTAGGGAGTATTGGCTTTTGAATATTAGGCAACAAATTATTTGGATCTTAGTTTTGTTAATTGGATGATTTCTGAATGGTTTTTTTGAACTTTGAAGGGTTAGATTAGGATGTTTCCTCTAGAGTTTGTTTGAGTGGATAATGATGTTATTTTGCAATGTCTTATCTTATGATTTTGGCATGCCATGCAGAGAGAAGTGTGTTGGCTGTTCCCCTCATCTGAAGGTGACTGTAAAGGCGTAAGTTATCTTGTCCTTATCTTTGTTTTTTTATATAGTGGTTTGTCATTTGCCAAATAATAAAATTGATGGAGAATGATTTTTCTTTTTTCCTCTAAAAATATGATAAACTTAGAACATATAAATAATCATTCATGAATGCAATTATGTGGACATGGTATATTTCCTTGTCAAAAAATTTGGAAATAAAAAATCGTTTTAGGCACTTATTCTAAAATAAATCCAGCTCATGAAGCCACTAGTCCTGGTTCTGAGAAGTATTTTCTTTGATGATGGCAATTTCTGTCCCTTGATGTGCGAAGTATTTCATTAGTGCCAATTGGAATTCCCGTTGCAGCACTGCTAGTACATTTCAAATATCAAGAAGCAGATAAGAACAGATGCTTTTAAGTAATGCCAGTCAGACAAATATCTAAAATGCATTTCCTAGAAGATGAGAGGTCCCAAAATTCAGTTGTGTGAGATGTTAAAAAACCACATTAAATCTTATGATTTTATCTTGCATAGTAGGATTAAGGCTTGATATGTTCTCCTTCGTTGTTATGGTCATTAGATGGTGAGTTTTGGTAGCAACAGTAAAGTTGCTCTTTTGTGATTGGAAGGTTGTCAGTTTGAGTTGTGGAAACTGCCACCTCTTTGCAGAGCAAGGATAAGGGTGCATAAAAAAACGACCCTTCTCCGATCCTTACAGAGTGGGGAGCCTCATGCTCAGGGCGCTTTTCTTTTCCCATCAAATTATGGCCCTTCATCAAGCATAATTGAGGAAAACAGTTTCATATAGTCGTCCAAAGTAGTTGAGAAAATGGCTTATTTTTAGTTGAGCCTCATGTCTTTAAAGTTTAAGTTTTAGCCTCACTTTCCTCTAGCATTATCCTAATCAGTAATTGCACTTTTACTAACCAAATCACTTACTGATCTGCACTGTAAATGCTCTAATCATCACTTTTGATCATCTCTCATTTTATCTCTTAACAGATGTTTGGCTCTATCACTGCTCAAATTTGTTTATCTCTAATCCTATCTCTCATAATTTACTATACATCCACCTTTATATTCTCATCTAATCTTTATTTAATTTTTAACATTTGTTTCTTAATTTCCAGACACCCTATACCATAAAACATGCCAATCTTTTAGATCGTTCTAAAACATATAGTGGTATTACATCTTGAGACATTTTCTGCAACATTCTTTTTGCATTTGATATAATAAAACATAAATCCTTAATGTAAAAACTGAAGACTAGTTATTGTTCATCCATACACAAATTTACATCCTTGTTGAGTATTATGCTGCATACAATCTTTTGTTTCTTCCATTTTGTTTTCTAAATTTCCATGTCAGGGTGTCCATATATGGTGTTTATATTTGTACTTAGGCCTTGGAGCTTGTCCTTGAAGTCAAATTAGTTAAATAATCCAATGTTTTTGTTCCTCCTAAAACATAGTGGCAGCTGATTTGTGATGCTACAAAATTAATGATATAGTTTCAGGATTTCATAACTTACTTGAAGCAGAGAGAATGTGCTGGCGTGATCAAGATACCGGGTACCAAATCCATATGGGCAAGGATTCTTTTCATTCTTCCCTGTTCTGAGGATGCATTTTCAATGCTCTCCATTCCACCCAATCCATCAGAGTGCCTAATTGCTCTAATTTTGCCTAAAGTATCAAACTTTGAGTGGTGATATGGAATGCTTGCATGGGAAGGGTGCAATTTCTGCTCTATGAGGCTGATATCCAGGCTTTCACTGGTTAGCAACAGACCTGTTTGTGCTTCACCAACAAAATGATGTTCCTGATCTGAGGAGAAGATGACACCATACCTTTTGTCGACTTTCAAGTCAGCTTCCGCATAGGGCAAGGGATCCGCTTTCCTTGAGGAGGCAATGACGGTAAATGCACAGTTTCTAGTGTTTTTGGTTGTATCAAACCTTTTTTCCTCAATAAGGGGTAAATAGGAAGAAATAGGTCATAACTCATAACCATAGCTTAGAAATGTTTTGGATGAAAGTCTATATTTAAGGCCTTTGCTTTACTTTTCATTGAAGGTGGGTGGTAAGAGGCTATTTAGCTCGTCTTTACTCATCTTTGGGCTTTTGCTGGTATTTAAAACCTTCTAACTGTGCAGTTACTTGTTTTGGTTTTGGTTGAATGAAGTCCTTTGGTAGTTTGATTTTTCTATCTACATTATTTTAAATTTGTCACACATTGCTTGGAAATTGATGAAAATTTGCATGCTAATCGCTATAATATTATGCAGTATGTATCATTTTATTTTTAGGCAGACTTTACTTGATTACTCTTTTTTATTTGTTCGTGGATATTAATAAGGGTTCTTGTTTGTTCTTTGCCATGTAATACTACATTTTGGTGGGTGGTGCTTAGTTTACATTTCATTTTTCTGTTGGTCTCAAGATTCTCATAATTGTATTTTTTATTTTTCATGATAATAATTCACAAGTGGTATGGTGTTACTCTGTACTAAATAAATTTATTAGACAGATAATAGAAATAGATAAATATTCTTTTTCGTAGGTAAATTCATAGGACTTAGGACATGTACAACCTGCAATAAATTAATATGTTTTTATGAAAATGTGAGCTAATATGCAGCCAATATATTCCTAATTTGAGTTGAGGACCTTGAGGCCCCGCACCTTCAAAGATGGGGTGGATTTCCTTGCCATTTAGTAATAGAAAGTATTGTCTCTTTATTCGAGAGAGCAATAAAAGTAAAGTTGAGTTTGATGGGTGTTTTGATGATGATTGTTTTATGTAAAAAATTTAATGTTCTTTTATAGTATGTCCTTATAGGTTTATTAATATGTTTTGTATATATATAAATTATATTATTTTTATTGGTTAAGGATGTGGTAACTCTATCTTGATAGAAAATATGTTGAGGTTGTCTTGAAAATATATAGGATCAAGGAATCTTAATAAATTTATCTTTCAATATAATTTTTTTTATTAATGATCTCATATTTGTTACATTTAGTTTAGCCATATGTTTTATTGTTATGTCTCCTTTTAGGATCATTTTAAAGATAATGTATGAGTGTTTGTTGAAACTTATGATATGCTAAGTGATATAGGTGGCAGCATTACTCAAACTTTAAGAGTAATGTGTTCTATATTTTATATCTGAGGTTAAGTGTTAGACATCAAAATTTTTGGATAAATGATCATATACTCAAGTGATGATACTTAAGTTTTGATTTGTTGAATTTAAATTGTCTTATTTTTCATGTTAAGATTGTGCTTAATATGTTTTACTTGTGATTAATCTTATTTTTATTTGTAAATATGCTTGATATGTCAATACGATCTAGGATTTCAAGAGATATTTTAAGAATCCATATTACATGGGTGTCATATGAATCTCATGGTGATTAGAGTAACCTTAAGGTTGGGGAATATCTTAAGCTTTTGAAATATGTGGAAACATTTTCTGATCTTGGAGCAATGTGCTTTTAGTTGATAAATAAGTTTCAATTCTTTTTGCTCGAGTAAATATCTATATATTTAGGTAGTGATCCTAAAACTTTTAATTCATAAAGTCTTCATTGCCTATGTGATATTTGATATCAGATTTTTTAGATTCTCAATGTTATGAAATTTAATGGAAGAACATTTAACATTATTAGTTGAATGTTTGTTGTTTTGATTCAAGTATTTATATGATTGTTAATTTCAAATATCATTTAGTTAAGTTGCTGAAAATCCATATTCTTAGACTTATAGTCTAGTAATGGTTAATCACTCGAATAAGAATGGAGATGCAATTAAGTGGTATTATTTTAAAGCATCTAGATATAGTTAGTATATTTCTTGAAAGAATTTATATGTTGCATGTGTTCCAAACAATTTTTCTTATTGTTACTCATGTTTAAGTTCAATATATTTGAGTAATAGAATTCTAGAAATTCTATCTTTCAAGAATTACTCAAAATATATATTAGTATTATATATATATAATGGCTTAGATCTTATATACCTTGTTCATCTTATATGTGTTCTTGTTTTGATAAGCATAAGTAAAACATCATGATGTTCAAGTTAAAGTATCTTTGTGCTAAATGATGTACCTTAGTGACATATTTTATACTCAACATATTGACAATGTTTTATATATTTTGTTTCAATCAAATAGTAAGTTATTTGACTTATGTATATTTCAAGAGTGTGTATTTGATAATGTGAATGAATACATATTTGAGTAATTATATCTCCATGAAATATGTTATGTTTGTGTGTTAAGTAGAATGATTTTTTTTTTTAAGTCTGAAAAAAAAAAGTTTTAATTGAGTAAAATATATTTTTCTCAATTTATTATCAAAGTCATATGTTTTAAAAATATGTTTTATTTTCTAAACCAAGTAAATGTGATTAAAAAATTAGTTTTATCCAAATTTCACAAATAATACTTGTGTTTATTTGAGCTTAAGTTTTAGTTATTTAGATGTTGGTGAAGAAATTGTTTTAATGATGATTTTTAAAACAATATATGTTGATTGAATAATAGTTGAGTAAGACAGAATAAAAGTAATCGAATGATCAAAGTTATAGTCGAATGTTATATCTTTTTAATTGACTACGAGCTAAGAAAAATTGAATAAAATCTTGTATTACTCGAGTATTTTTATTTAATAGTAGAGTGATTTTGCTTGAACAAATATTATGATGTTTTAGTTTTTTTAAATTGATTGTTTTTCATGGACAATCGAGTAAAAGTTGATATATAATCAGCTATTTGTAAGAGATAATCAAGTATGTTATGCATCTTTGTATAATTGAGTATCTATTGAACATAATCGAGCGTAATCAAATTTAGTTGATTAATAACCAAATTTGCTCAAGTAAGAGCCAAACTTAGTCTATTATTTTTGTGTTGAAACTAAAATTTATAACCGTTGCAAGTATTTTGAATGCATAGCTTTGACCTTTAAGCCTCCAAAATAACTCTAAATTTTATCTCATTCATTTATATCGATTTTTGAATATTTTAATGATTATTTTATGACAAAGAAGGTTGTACTTGCAGATCTCATTTTCTCTACAACAAATATAAAAGAAGAAAAAGATGAAGAACTTTGTTGTTGTTCTTGAATACCTTTCACTATTGCTTTGAGCCAAAAAGTTCCTCTAAGTTTTCATTTTCAATTAGAGAGAGAAATAGTGCTTATTTTCTTAATCTTTTCATCTCTCTTTTATTAGTGAGAACCTACCTTTGTTATTTGATCGTAATCTTGTAATAACTTCTCAATGTACTTGATTTATCTTTATCACTTATCTTATTATGGTTAGTGTTTGAGCCCATAAAAAGCATAGTGTCAAAAGGTTTTAGCTGATCATTGCAAAAGTTGTGTATTCGGTTATTGTAGAGCCATTGAAAAGTAGAGGTTACAGTTGCACATGTTAAAAAGTAAGGTTATAACTAAGCCTACAAAAGTTATAGTGGATTGTTGAAATTCTTGGTGAGGAGCCAAGGGAGTGGTATAGGCTAGTTGAGTTGAACCACTCCAAACTCCTTGTTTTGCATTGATTCATTTATTTTTGTTTTAACAAGTTTATATTTTACTTTTAGCAAGTGTTATTTTTCAACAAAATTATTATCAGTTTTAATTCTCAGCAATAGCTTTCTAAAACTTGAAAAGGATCAATCTTTTTATGTTGAAATTATTCTACATTCATTACATATCATTTTCTGTTAAGGTTATATTTAAAAGCATTAGCATTCATAGTTTAAAAAAGATAAAACTGTTTTATTTAAAGACTCATTAAAATCAAGAAAAGTTTCTGAAAACCCAATTCACTCCCTTCTTAGGTGTTTATAATCTTTCACAACTAAGAAAATGATGTAAGGGTTATTGCTAAGCCAAGTTAAAAAGCATAAGGGTTGTTGCCTTATCTTGTGAAAAGCCTTGTAAGGTTACTACTTATCTTGTGAAAAGCCTTTTACAGGTTATAATTAACCTGTAAAAGCTAAACAGTTAGTAAATTGTTGAAAAATTCTTGATGAGTAGCCAAAGTAGTGAATGTAGGTAGTTGGTTAAACCACTATAAATATTGTGTGCATTGTTTGCTTTCTATTTTTCTGTACATTGATTTTCATATGTTGTGCATCTTTAATTTATATTTCATGCATTGTGTTTAGAAATCACACGAGTATAAGTATTTCATTCAACATTTCTAGATTTTGAAGTCATAAATGTTAAACGTTATCAATCTTTATTCACATCAAATGTTTTCAAAGGAATGAAAGTGTTCAAAATAGTTTTTGTACAAATATTCATCAATTGGAAAACATTTTTGAAACCACCAATTCACTCCCCTCTTCGGTGGACACTCTTACATTTCTTTACAATACATTTCCTTAAACTTGAGTATCCTATATCTAAACTTGAGGTCTAGACTTTTTGTTTGGCCTCGATCATCAACCAATAGGAGCAACCTTCGATCTCTTACAAGAGCTTGTCTAATTTGATCTACCAAATCCAACTAAATGCCATACTAGCAAGCAACGCAGGTGACTATCCCTCTAAACACTACTCCCACTATCAACATGTAATTGTCTGTCTCCCAGAGCCCTTACTAGCATAGAGGATCAGTGAGATGGTCATTATTTGAATGATATGGAACAATACTCACCCATCATCTAGCAATGGAGACTATATCAAATGACATTTCATAATCACCTTTATATAACCAACCACATGGGAACTCACGTCAGGTTCTTACACAATCATATACAACATGTGACATTCTAAGAGTACATAACATACATTGATCTCAAAAACAAAAGAACATTAACCTACCTAAACAACTGACACCCAGGACCTTAGTTTCGGGAGAGCTCTGCACATGCTACCATAGTTCAATGATCTGGACCCAACCCCATTGTACGTACTCGTCAACTCAGGTGCTTCCTTTACTTGGAACAATGTTTAAACGAATGGTGAGTCACGAGACTCACCAAGCTCGAGAAGGAAATGCAATAGGTTAAGGATAGGACTCTTCTCCAACATCCTATGCATTTCATGTTAATGCAACAACATACCATGCCATGCTTAATATGTGCATTAACCTTAAATGCATAACATAAAGTAAATTGTACATAGAAAGTCCTTGGGGCCAACATAAGATACACACATTGGTGCCCAAGTCCCACATACAAACTTGTTAGTAGCCCAATATAGGCTACCATATCATTATTCCTAACATGCCTTTTATCACCTCATTTAGCTTTTCCTGTCATTCATCAATTGGCTCTGTCATTCATAACATGCCTTTTCTTGTCATCATAACGTAATACATCATTATAACATGTTGCTACCGTGAGTCCATTCCATGGTCTTACGCGCGCTCTCTTGTTAGTCACTCTTCCTTACCATGTAATGCAACACGTAGGAAATGCAATGGCTTCTGCAGTATAAATGTGATGTCAAGGTCCCTATAAACCAAGTATCAGGCCATGCTACGCCCACATAAGAACCCACACATGCGAAATGCTCTAAAATGCATATGCTCACCTAGTATACCCAAGTCGGCACTTAGGCCAACCAAGTCATGCCAATGAGCACACGTCCCATCACACACAAAGCATGTCCCCCAATGAATACAACCCCATCTCCATGCATCACAACAATATCATGATATGCACAAAGTCAAAGTGGGAATTTGGCAATACCAACTTGCCTGACCCATCTATCGTTTACTGTAACAGCCGATACTTGATGCCTATACATCTAGCCATCGCTTGCCGCGACCCATGGTCAACAGTCAGTAGCTTTGTACCCCATACCCTGAGACACACATAGCTAACATTAGACTTATAACTTTAGTCTTAACATCTCGTAGGCTTTCCCATGACTCTTCATGCACCCAAGAACATAATCATCAAATACCATTCATGTCTTCATCTCTTTTCATACATAGGAAACTGCCTCAACATACATATTACTGAACATTAAACTTTTCTCCTTAAGACACTAAACATGACTTAATAAATTCGACCGTAGCTGACTCTAAGGACCTAGCCCCCAACGGGTTTAACATCATTCCTAAAGAAAACGGAGCGATACAAAGCCCCGTGACGAACGTAATCAACAACACCTAGGCATCATTTACTCAACTTATTCCATCAACAATAAATCAATCAATAACGCATAAGTTATAGAATTGTTGCCACGTGGATTTACATTATTAATGCATGGAACCAAGTCACAATAAGGGGGGGAATAAAATATGAAAAATCATGAAGACTTGCATGGGAACTTAAGAACATGAGAAGAGGGTTAAAAGCTTGCCTTTAAATGACTGATTCTTGCCTTTTCTATCCTTCCGCTATATGTAAAACGTTTTATAGAGATTAATGGAATCGTGGCTTAAATTAATGAGATCTAAAAATGCATAATTTAACCGTATACAAACCTGTCAATAGCCAAGAACAGACTACCAAATCAATAACATGAGCCCAAGGTTCTCGTATCACATTCATCAATAACATATCCACCTCTATCATCATCACGTGCCGAAGCACTCACAATCACATCACATCGAGCCCTTAGCTCGTATATCAAGATCTTATATCATATATCAACGGAAGTCACACTTCTTTCTCATCATTTATCCATAACCTCTCCATACAATGCAACACATAAAGAATGCAATGGCTCTTGCAACATTAAAAGTAATTCACACATGCAAATGCTCTACATGCATATGCTCACCTTACATACACAAGTAAGCATTCAATGGGCCAATTGTGTCATGCCAATGCTCATGCTCCCAACACATACAAAGCATGACCCAACATCATCATGTGAAGTAATATAGTAACATAATGCAATGCAACATAGCTACAAACAGAATTACACAACTAACCCAATACCAACCATCTGAAACCTATCATATTAGGGTACAACATCATTTCACAAGAAAATGTAGGGGGAATGAGCCCTACTTGTCTAGTGAATACTAAATGCATCAATAATGCTCGAGTAAACTCTTCTAATCTCTCATGAAGCTACATCTAGAATCATTATCATTTAGCCCATCAATGGCTCTCATCATACTCCAATCATTCCCCAAAGTAAGTTATTTATCTCCCAAAAATCGGAACAAGGCAGACTGCCCAAAATCGAAGAATTTCATATTCTAGGCAAAGATTGGCTTGGCTGCTATGACCTCAAAACATAACAAAATGATCCAAGAAATATTCCAAAACAAATCTTATGAAGTCTAGATTATGGCACAAAAAATGGATTTCAATTTGGATAACACCACAGGAAGTTATGTTTCAAAAATCGAAACATTGTTGAATTGAAATAGAAATCCCATATTTCAAATGAGTATTTCACAAGGCATTTACAGGCTCAATACTTGTCCAAATAATCCAAATTCTATATAAAAAAAAAGCTTATCGACTTTCATTTACAATAAAAAGAAAGATCTTGAATAAGATATAACTACAGAAAGTTATACCTAAAAGAATGCAACATACGCAGTCTAAAACAGAAAGTCGACTCTTGACATGGAAAGTCGACTCTTGGAATTGAAAAGTCGACTCTTAGAAGAAAAAGTCGACTTCTACCTCAACTTAGTCAATTCGACTAAGAGCTTGAGATACAAAGTCGACTTTCATTCAAAATAGTCGACTTTTGAGATCCAGAAATGGAAACGGACAAACAAAATGCGCCCAAAATCCACCAAAACTTACATTGCTCAAATCCTAACCCAAAACTACGCCATTCCTTTGAAAAGGTGAGGTGAATCAAGACCTCAAGTGGACCATAGTCCCGATTTACCAAAATGACAGGAAAAATCACACAAAATACAAACAATTAGGTTGAAATCCACATACAATGCAACAAAGTTGGGTTTTAAGCCTTAATACCCAAAAATAGATGATCCAAGGACACCGAGCCAAGGAAAATTATCAAGATTTACATCTAAAGAGTAAAGGAAAAGAGATCTTGCATATTAGAACAAGAAGGGAGAAAGAGCATACACTTGAAAGAAATGGAGGGAAAAGTGATGTTTTACTCTTGTGTTGGTTTTAATGATGAAAAAATAATAATTTATATCTTAAGTCAAGTATATGATTTGGAAACAAAAATCAATTTCAAGTACCTTTGTGAAAATGAAAACCAAATGATCTATAATTTTCTATAGATGAAGATTTGCACACACAAGTATTAAGATTTAAAAGAATCTCCTAAATGATTTTAACAAATTGGTTCTGAACTATTGGATAAATGAAGTAAAAAAATTTCAAAGGTAAAAGACCATCTTTATGTTCTTGATAGATTGATATTTTGTCTTTGATATACTTTAGATGATAAAAATCAATTACATCTTGATGATGAAATTATTTTATCTATGGTTATTATCTTAGTGCTCTAAAATTCTTTTATATGATTTATTAAGCACCAAAATTAATTTCATCATACAATTAAATCTTGATGACAATTGAAATATTATATTTTTATTTAATCAAAATTTTTGAATGAAAATTAAATGCAATGCCAAAATATCTTGTGATAAATTTCTTATTGCATTTTGGAATATTATGTTTTTAATTGATTCAAAATGAATTTTTAATAAAATTTCTTTTAAATTAAAAGAAATTATTCTTTGAGTGCATTCAAGGCAACTATCAACAATTTATATGAAACTGTCAACAGTTTGGTAAGCAACTGTCAACAGTTTGGCAAATTGTTAATAGTTTGGTAAGAAACTATCGACAGACAGTAAGGTTGCAAAAGCAACTGCCAACAGTTTTCTCTATTCTGTCGACAATTCTTCATTTCTAAGCTTAATCTGTCGATAGTTTATGTGCTTCTGACGATAATTTCTTTTGCATAAAGATTCAAACGACTAGTTTTTGGTTGAAGCTTGTAGGATGCTTATAAATACAACCCAAGGATGATCAAGAAAAGGCTAATGGATGGGAATAAAATGAAGTGAGTCTACAAAATTTATTCATCTTCTCAAATTGTATTTATGTTTTAATTTTTCTAGCTTAAAGGCTTTGATTATCATTTGTATTATCTTGTTCAAACCTTGTATCATTTTTAGAGACATTGTAACTAAGAGTGTATACTCTTAGAACCTCTCTATTATAGATTTCTTGTATTTCCTAGATGACCTACTTGTATAAGCAGGAGGTTGTAATTCCTAGTCTTGGACTAGAGAACCTACTTGGTTTAAGTAGAGGGTTTTATTGGATTGACTTCAAAATTCTTAGCGAGAAACTAAGGTAGTGGATTAGGTTTGGTTTAAGTCAAACCATTATAAATCCTTGTGTTCATCTCTTGTTTATGTTTTTTGTTTCATTTATTATTTCAAATATTTCAATAATCCTCACTTACATTCTATTCTTATTTGTTTTGAAAAGATTTTAAGTTTTCAAGATAATTTTTAAAAAACCCAATTCACCCTCCTCTTGGATTGGTGCCATAGTATTTCAAACCTATCAAAAAAACCTTGCACATAAATGGAGAAGAAAAGAGAACTTGCACATAAATGGAGAAGAGAAGAGAACTTGCCTCCAATAGTTTTAGTAGCCCAATTGAAAAACCAAGCCACAAAAAATGATATCTTTTACTCACAAAAACTTCAAGATCAAGATGAGAGAAAGAGGAAAAGAATAAGGAAGGCAGAAGAACAAAAGGAGAAGAAGAAATTGGTTCCCATAGCTTCCACCATCTTCCTTCATTTTATACTATTTTTCCTTTCCCAATTTGCCCCCTCACTTCTAGCATAATCCCCCACATATCCCCTATTTTATATTTCTTTAAATAAATAAAGAACATATATATTTATATATGTAATTCCTTTCTTTCTTTCTTTTTTCCTTATAATTGTAACGTAACTTACACATAAATTTGACTTTCCAACTTTATACATCCCAATCATGCCATGACTTTTCAATTCCCTTGATTTTAATTTTCCTCATGCCAGCTACATGATCACATAATTTCCCCCAATATTGCTATTCATTTAAAATATAAATTCAACTCAAATAAAAACATCACCCAAGCAACCTAAACCCAAATTCAGGTCGTTACAGTATAGATTTTGAATATTTCACTGCACAAGTAATGGCACCATAATTTCAAGGCATAAATCTCTACAGGTAGTTCCAAATCATGAGTGAGATAGTTTTGTTCATGAAGTCCCAATTGGTGAGACTCACAGATGATAACCTTACCATGTTGCATTAACACATACCTCAAATTCATTCTTGAACCTTCATTGCACACCATAAACGTGTTAAAGCCCTTAGGCATGACTAAAATAAGTGTAGTGGTCAATTTCTACTTGAGTTTGTAGAAGTTTTGCTCACATTTATCATCCTAACCAAAGTTCACTTCCTTATAGGTTAACTTAGTTAAAGGCAAAGCTACGTGAGAGAAACCCTAACAAATCTCCTATAGCTGCCAACTAATCTTAAAAACTTCTAACTTCAGTCACTATCTTCGTTTATTGCAGCCTTTCACCACCTTAATCTTTTTAGGATCCACGAACACGCCTGCAACTAATATCACATGACCTAGGAATGCCACACATTCAAGCTAAAATTCATATTTCAAGAACTTAGCACATAGTTGATTATCCCTTAAGGTTTGTGACACTGTCCTTAGGTGCTAGTCATGTTCTTTTTTGCTTATGGAAAATATTAATATATCATCAATAAAGATGATTATGAACTTATCCAAGTTGGGACTAAATACCTTATTCATCAAATACATAAATGCATCTAACACATTGGTTAGTCCAAATGACATGACTAGGTACTCATAATTCCTGTACCTTGATTTGCAAGTTTTCTTGGGTATATCCTTGGGTTTAATCCTTAATTAAATAATATCTTGCTACGACCCAAACATAGGGGCCGATATTAATGAATAACTCGGTCTTATTTGGTGTCTTGTGGGTAGAATTATTTGTTAAATTGGATTTCGGCGTGGTGTGAGTGTGTATGTAAGTGTTTTGGAGGATTTAGGATGAGTGGTTAAGGGTTATGAGGGTTTAAGAAGAGGCATCCAAATGTGTGGGGCTTTGGGAGGCTAGATATTCGAATGGAGGAAGTACCATTCGAATGAAAGCCAAGCCATGCAAATGTCTTAAGCCTAGCAACCCCATTCGAATGCTATAATGAGTACCATTTGAATGGGGTGTGAGTCATTTGAATAGGGGGTGATCCATTCGAATAGTCTATTTTTCTGGGTGTGACTTCTTCGTTATAACCCAATTTCAACTATGTTCCAGCCCGAATCTCTCAAAATATAAAACATGAAAGTTGTAGATATTTCTCTTTTCATTCTATAGAATCTTGAATCACCTCAATCAGAGTTCAGACAAGAGAGTTATGCCCAAAATTCGAAAGGGTGTCAAAACTATCCAAAATCCATTGTTAGTAGATTAAACCTTTACATTCGAATGAGCTACCTTCCATTCGAATGAGCCATGCAAAAATTGAGAAATTCATACAAATGAGACCACTGTAGCATTCGAATGGCTTTCTTTTTCCTTCAGCTTTTCATCCAACTATTCCAAATTCATTTGAATGCCCTATTGTAGCATCCGAATGTCTTTTGCATTTTCTCAATTCCTTTATCAAATGCTCCAAAAGCCATTCGAATGTGCCCAGTTCATCTGAATATCTTTCACACAACAACCTATATATATATCATTCGAATGCCTTCAGTTATATTCGAATGGCTCTCAGTAACTCACAAGTATATATATATACATATATCACCCGAACTGCCATTAATTCAAGAAACATATAGAAGATTCCAGATCAAAAAAATAATAAAGGAATTTAAGAAATAAATGAATGGATAAACATGGTGTATAGAGAAAATATAAAAAAGAGAAATTGTAAAGAAAATATCCCAAAAACAAGTTCTCTCTTCCTCGTAAGTTTCTCTATATCACCTCAAACCCTTTTCTTCTCTTAAATAGCAAGCCAAATCTCATTGTCCAAGGTGTTTCTAGTTGCTATTAAGCAACATAGAAGGTGTAAGAAGGCAAGTTCTCTTATACTCCTATTTCTTTCTGGAATATTACTTTTGTTCTTAAGTTTGAATACTGGGTTGAAGGATTGGCTTAGGTTTGTCAATTATGTCTCTTGGGATGTTTTTATCAACCAAGTGGGGTTCGTTCTTTCCCATTATTCCTAAGGAATTGAGTTTTAAGTGGAATCTTGCATGGAAGGCTTGTTTCCTCTCCATGCCTTGTTTAATATATCTTACTGTAATCTTGAAGCTTAGGCAAGAAATCCATATTTCAATGCCATTTGTTAACTATGTTGAACATGGTTATAAACAGAAAACAACTTTAAATTGCTCATATACTCACTATTATGGCATGTACTGAATAAGTGGTAATTGTGCATCATGAGTATGTCTTGGCTTGACCTTTAGCATCGCATCTCATGAGTGGGCACAAGCATTAGTTTTTATTTCTATCACATGTGCAATTTGTATGTGGCCACTCTATGTGTTGCATTTGCATTGAAAAAAACATGGACAAAGATGATTATGTGTACAGCGATTATGTACTGCCAGGATATATCCCCCAAAACCAGTAGGCATTAGCCTGACTGGGGTTACGCTCCTGCAGTGACGACTGAGAGGCGTGTCAAGTGGTGACGACCATGGGTGAGATTATATATCTATATATATATATATGTACGTACGACTATAGCCAAGTATATAAGATATGACTTATGGTCTACATGCTATTACAGTTTCTTTGGGTGTTAGTATCAGCTACAAGCCGGTATATACTATGATGCATTTTATATTGTGATGTGGGCCACTGGCCAATTACGTGTTAATCATCTTTTATGTGTATTACGCATGACATTATCATTATGGGTGTGTGTGTGACTCCTGAGTTATAATCTATCATTCACGTCTATATGCTTATTCACCACACCTGTACCATATTATTATCTACCATGCTCTTCCTTCTTAATTCTTATACTTGCTGAGCTTTGTAACTCATGTTGTACTCTCCGCAATTCCAAGTAAAGGTAAAGAAGTGACAGGCGGGGAGTCGAGCAAGAAGGATGGGTAAACATGTGCACGTGCGAGTCCCCTCTTGATCTAAGTGGTCTTGGAAAAGATGTGTTGGTAAATGTATAAATTTTATTTTGTGTGTAGTGTAACTTAAGAGAAAGTAGTGCCTGTAACCATTGAAGTCATCTCTTTTGGTTTGAGTTTGATTAAGGATCAAAGTTAGTCAAGTAAGCCTAAAATTTAGTCTAGTATTTTCTAGCAGATTTTGAATTTTATAGTCATCACTCAAAGATGTCAGAGAGGATGGTTTCAATCGTTTGAACTTTATTTCATTATTTTAAGAAATTTGATTATGTTCTCTTATAACAAAATGATAAATATGCTTATGTATAATGTGCAAAATGCTTTATCTTAAAATCATGCATATTCTTATTAACTAATTTGAGTGTTATCAGTCAAATCAAAAGAAGCTGTGAGTATGTGCAGATAACAAGTGCTAAATTCAAGTCTCAAACCTTCTATAAAAGGCCAAGTGTTGCACACGATCAAGAGCTATTGTCCAATAATGTCGAGTTAACCTAAACCTAAACACAACCAAGTCAAATTCGGTTTTAGGCCATACTATGTTGCTTGAGTTAGTCTTATGTTCATATTCCTTCACCTTAAGCCATTATCTAATTGAGCCTCATGAAGATCTTCTTGAACCATAAATTAAGAATAAGAAAGTAGAGTGTCTTACCACTTATATTCTTTTTACTTCTCTTGTCTATTCCTTTATGAGTTGTGTTTCTTATTCTTGTTGTGAGCTTAATATCTATCTCATTTTCAACAAATGTTTCTAAGGGTTCTACCTTAGTGCATAAACAATATGTTTTAATGTTGCTTTGTTATTAAAAGTAGAGGTTACTACTTAGCCTATAATAGCAGAAGTTACGGTTGTTCCTATAAAAGTTAGGATTTCTACTTAACTCATGAAAAGTGGAGGTTTTAGTTAAACTTGAAAAAACTGTGTATGGATTGTAATTGATCCCTTAAAAGCTAAATCCCTTAGTGGATGTTTTAAAATCCTTAGTGAGGAGTTAAGGTAGTGGACTAGGCTTGTTTGTTGAACCACTCTAAATTACTGTATCTTGTGGATTGCTTCTTATGTTTTGATGGTATTGTTTTTCATGCAATGTTTACATATTTGAACTTAGCTCTTTAGTTTCAAGCATAACAATCTCTGTTTTCATTGTAAGCATAAAAGATTTTTAAAATCTCAACTTGTATGCATACAGTTCAAATGCATATGTTTTTCGTGCATTTTGAAGGATAAAATTTAGAAAAGAAAACAGACCCTTTTTACTGGGAGCATAACAATTTCCTTATTCCTCCTTTCAAATGCAACCACCCTTATATATATATATATTTCTATGTCTAAAATATTTTTGGGATAATCTTTATGAAAAATGTTTTTAATGCATATAGATTTATATTGAACTGTTGCATCTTGTTTTATGTTAAGAAAAAAATATCTTTTCAAATCACCCTTGATGCATATTTTTTTAATATTGTAAAAATATTCAAAACACCGAATTCACCCCCTTTCCCCCTCTTGGGTGATCTTTCACAACCTTATGGAAAATCTTGGCATATGAGACTCCCAAAATTAGAGCATCATACACATTTATTAAGATGGTCTGATACATGGATTCAACTTTAGGACCACTGCAACTGACCCTTGGCATCACTTGAATTCACGCCCTTTAACACCACAATAGCCTTGCTTCTAACTTGCCACTTTTCCTCAACGTAATAACTTCTTAGGCATTATCAACCTTGGTTGTCTCAATTGTGACCCTAAATGTTGGTTTAATATCATGGCACCCTTGCTTATTAGTGCCCTTAGCAATTTGAGAAGCCATATCCTTGCATGGTGGCATTTATTGTTACATCATTTGTCATGTACTTCTTTTCTATATGCAAAGTACATATTTCTTTTTTAAACTAGTGAGTGAAAATATATCCCATGGTTATATAGGTGACCTAGGCACAATAGTACCTTTGGCCTTAAAGTTAACAAGTCATCCTTTGTCCCAATGTTGTCTTAAAATGGGCGCCACAACAAAGAACACCTAAATAAGTGCAACATGAGTGTCGCTTGGAGCCTATCTTTAGATGAGATTGACAATTGGCTAGCAAATGTCATCTTACACAAGTAACTTGTAAGCATGGGGTCACTCAACAAATAAAAATATAAGAGTCACCTAGGGTAAGGCTTGACAACTAGCTAGTAAATGGCGATAATTTGCAAACTAATGATGGATAAAGGTCACTGACCAGATTGAAAAGCAATATTCCAAAGGGCCTAACAACTGGCTAGCTAGCTAGACCAATTCTACGTACAAGAGGTCATTCTCCGAACTAGCCTAAGGATAAGATGCCTTAGCACCCTAAAATTTAACATAAAGATTAAGTGAGACCTCAAAACTTCATAATTAAAGCAAGAACAATCCTTCTTCTACTTCCTCAATTCAATTAAATTGAACTAAGTATGAGATTCCTCATGATACCAAACATCCACAACACTAAGAAAATCGATACATGGCAATCTTGTAAGTCTAATCATTAGCTAATACCAAACATCCACGTCACTAAGAAGCCCAATACGTGGCAATTCCTGTAAGTCTAATCATTAGTTGACGTGGTTATGGAGTTAATTATAGAAGATATTTCTCAATGGATTCCACCCCTACCCTCATCCATTATGTCTACTACTAGATAAAGAGAGATCCCATTAACAATATTTTGATAAGCCAAGTTGCTCCAATCAACCTATTGTGCATTTTGATGTTTAACAAAACATAGTTTTAGTAAAACTATTTTTGGTATATTTAAATCTCCTAATAGATTTTTCATATGTCTTATGGTGGATAACATATTTTAAGTAATATGTATTTTGTGTATCAAAATAAACTAAGAAATGTTATTTGTTCTAAGTGAAAAATTAGCATACTGTAAAGGAATATATAAGAAAATGTTTTCATTTTGGAAAACTATCTCTAGGTATTTTTTCATAGCTAATATTCATTATTATTAAAATAATTTTTAATAAATTTTTAAAGAAATAAAAGGTATGTATTTTGAAGATGGTAAAATCGCCAAATCTCGAATTCGTACTAAAACCAAAATTTTACTTTCTTATTATTTTGGATTTTGATTTTTTAGATATTTTTATTGAATCTAAATAGGGGGTACTTTCTTATTTACATTTATATATTAGAGTAAATGAAAGGTAAAATATAAATTAAGGAAAATGTAAATATGCTATAATATACTGCTATATTCATGCTATGGATTCTATTATCAAAGCAAATCTAATTTTTCTGAAAATTTGGACTGAGGGTCGACTCTCGGTGAAAGACAGTCGACTGTGTGTTATGCAGAGTCGAGGTAGCCAAGAGCAGGTTTTGGTTAGTCGACTGTAGTCTAATGAGAGTCGACTGTCGATTCGAGAGTCAACTATGGGTGTCGTGGAGTCGACTGTTGGTTAGAATTGTCAACTGCAGACTCTAACGATCGGATTTTTCTAGCCCCTACAAGTCATTTGGGAGCTCCATTATAAATATCAAGAAGGAATTTTTGGAGAAAGCTAATGCACTATCAAGATCTATCATTCTAAAGCACACCCAAGCTCTCAAGGACTCAAGAAAAGCAATCCAAGGCCTAAGCATTAAAGATACATCTTTGGAGCCCAAGGCAAAGGAGATATTCTCTCCAAGTGTGGTAAAAATTGTATTATTATATTTGTTCATTTGCCTTGTATTATTTGTTCTTGTATTCATATCCATATTAGTCCAAGTTTGTTGGACATATGATTGTTTATTTGTATTATTTGTGGATTGTGAGTGGCCTCCTAGAGCCCAAGTAATCTAAGTGTATTATTGTATTAGTTTTCAGGATGAGCTAAGGGGAAAACCTCAGTGTGGTGTACAAGTTTGCTAAGTGATCTTGTGTGGAAGCCTAGTAGTGGTTTTAGTGGAACGTCAAGTGTTAGGTTGGCCTTGAAAGAGTGGAGTAGGTGTTGGAGACACCAAACCACTATATATTCTTATATTATTATTATTATTGTTTGTATATTTATATTGCTATCACACCAAACAACATACATATTTATAACAAGTATTTTGTTTATATAAGAAAAGCTCAAGAGTTTTTAAAAAGGGAAGAATTTAGTTTAATAAGTTTTAATACTCAATTCATCCCCTCTAGAGTGGTCATTATGTGTCAAGGGACCAACATATTTGGCTAAGGGCTCCATAATTTTAGCTAGTAATGGCCATAAATCTATAAAAGGGATTGTAAACATTTAAAAGCTAAGTTTGGGAAGAGGGGGGGGGGGACTTGGAACTCTCAAGATCGGTGTCTCTACCTTGTTTTTTACTTTCTTTCTAGTTAATCGATCTTTTTTAATCTTTTACCAACTTGAGCATTAGAGTACTCTTTTGGTGATGACCCTAATCAATCCTAACTCTTGTTTTATAGTTCAAACCCAATTGATTAGCTTTGTCCACATTCTTTGTCAATCTTGGCATTAGTAGTATAATTTCTAACATCATTAGCTATAGTATCTTGATAATTTTTATTAAATTTTATTATTAATAGTGTTGGTTTATTTAGATAGTATGAACCTTTTGCTTGGGTAATAATAATAGTTTTTCTAATTTTTTATGTTAATAATTAGTTAGAATATAATGCAATTAAATTCAAGTTTTTGCATTTGTTTTGTAATGATCTATTAATGGGTTTAGGGCGTTTAATTAATATTTTAAAGTGTGTTATATTTTGCTCAATGTGATTGAGATGATATAAGTGTGATAAGTTAAAATGAGATGAAAAAGCTATGTGAGTGAGCCTAAGTCAAAGGAAATGGGATTGTGAAAAGGATGAATTTTTAAAGGTAGTGGAAGTTTGAAAAGTCAAAAGGGGAAAAAGCTAAGTTGAAAAGTCAAATGCATAGGGAGATATGTTGGAATATATGCTATAAGGGGAAGGGCAAAATGGGAAAGCAAAAAAAAAGTGAGGGGGGTGGTTGAAAAGTGGCAACATGTAATAGCCTGCCTCCTGTAGCCCCCATTAGTATAAAGGATCCGTGAGAAGGTCATTAATAGAATGATACAAAAGTAACTTGAATTAAACCATAATTAATATACCACATAAGCTCTCATTTGAAAACATCGTCACATAATAATTAAGCATATATATTCCACCTAAACAAAAGATACATCCTCTAAATATAATACATCAAGTCATAACCACAAAACATATATATACTCTCAAGGACCAAAAGCCTAACTAGCTCTAGCATTTCAACACAAAAGTCCCTAAGACCTTTTCTTTAGGTGAGTTTTGTACAAATCTATCGACAAAAGATTAGCCCCTGCTAGACTCGCCCTCAGCCTTATCTTTGCCTTTATCTGAAATGATGCAAATCAAAAGAATGAGTCATAAGGCCCAGTAAGTATAACAACGAACAACTAAAGACATGGGCTAATATGAATAAGCTACAATAACTTAATAGGAAAGAAGAGAAATAAAGCCAATGAATCATGCCCATACCATGCACACAAGACCCATGAGTAGATATATTCACGACACAAACACATTGAAACTCCATGTCTTACACCCACAAAACTAACACTTAGGGCTAAATAGTTCAACTCCCAAGGCTATATTCCCTCACCATACAACCCTCGGGGATAGTCAGCTCCCACCCAAGGTCATATCCATAACACAAGCCACGAGGTCATTGGGGCCAAATAGCTCCACTCCTAGGGCTATGCTCATGAGAACATACATCCCTTGAGGACAATCAGCTCCCACCCATATGACATACACAAGACAATATATACATATAGGAACATATTCATGGTATACCCTTCAAACCTAACCTCACATGGACCCAAACTTGCTCAATGCCATGCTAATGATTGCATAAACGCTTCCCATGAACATTTGGACATGCTTTGGAACCGAGAAGAAAATAATCAAAAACTTAATCAAACCCACTTTAAAAGAAACAGTATAAGTGATCGACAGTTGCCCCCAAAATGATTGGCAATTGCCTCACTTGAAGTAAAAGGTTAACATGCTCTACAAACGGTCGATAGCTTCCTCCCAAAAAGTTAATAGGTGGCAGAATAGAGCCCCTCCCGATTCATACCAAATGCAAGCCAAATTCAAGGATATTCATGCAAACAACCCCCTAACCCAAAAACATAATTTCTTTTGGGATTATAGGGTGAAACTAAGCCTATTTTGAAACTCAAAGGAGACCAACAAGATCAAACCAACAAGAAGAGAGATTTACAAAGGTTTTTACATAACCTTCAACAAGAACACACTTTTAGGAAAGCAAGGGATTTTATGCTTAAATCCCCAATTACCATGTTTAAAAGCTTTAAAGAGAAGGAGGGATTGGAACTTTCCTGAAGAAACTCTTCTTGATGACTTTTCTTGAAATGATATGCTTCCAAGATCTCTTACCTCTCCCACTCAACAAGAGTAACTAGTAAGAAGAGAAAATGGAGAAGAGAGACACAGCCCCTTTGGAGCACAAACAATCAAGGAAGAAGAAGGAGAAGAGATCCCTAACCTTTCTTGCTCTCTCCCAATCAGTCACTCCCTTCTTCTCTCTTCCTTTGCCTTTTAACTTCTTCTCTCATGCCAAATAAGCTTCCACTTATATATATATATATATATATGCTCTCACATCTCCTTAATTACTTATATAGCCCTATTGCCCAATAACTTAAATGAGAATTCCTTATATTCAAATGTTAGCTTAGGCATTAGTTAGACACCACCAAATAGTGTTTCATCACATACCTTGATTCATTGCAAGTCCCACTAACACTTAAGTCAAATTTCTGACTTTTTTGACTCTTTTGCACACCTATAAATATCACAAATAATTCCTTAAAAATTATTACTCTAATAAAATAAATGTTTCATTCCAAGATATATCACCTGGATCCACTAAGGGTCGTTACACAGCAAACCACTCCTCCCCCCATCTCTTCTTCTTTCTTCTTCTTTTCTCCTTGCTTGATTGTTTCTTCTTCTTCTCTTCTTCTTTCTTTGACTTGGAGCTTCAAGGGGTGCAGATTCTCGGCTTTTGGCAAGCCTGTTCCTTGGATTTCATTTGTTAAGGCAAGTTCTTTCTTTCTTCTTCTCTTTGATAAGGCAAGTTCTTTCCTTGTTCTTCTTTCCGAGATAAGGATTTCAAATCCTCTTTTAATTCATGGGTCAACGGTTCATCCATTTTCTCTTTGAGCTTGGGTTCTTGAAGGCTATTTTGGACTTGGTGGGTTTTCCTTCTTGGTTGTAGGCATTGTGGGTCTTTTGGGTTTATTGATGGTTTCATTCAAAGTCTCAATAGAGTGTTGTTCCAGCCTTCTTTTCTTCAAGGAATGATGCATGTTTTTTATTAGGCTTAGAGTAAGGCAAGAATTGGTGTCTTGCTTGCATTTTTTCTTTCTTAGTTTTGGCCTTCATATTGCTTCTCAATATCAAGAGGTCGACAGTATGTAGAGGTTATCAACCGTTCTCAAGGATAGTGTCTGGTTGTTGACAGTTTTGGCAAAACTATTGACCGTTTTTAGGTTCTTGTTGACTACTCTGATGTAGTGGCTATCAACCATTGGAAATCGAGAGGGTGATGTTCTAATTGTCGACAGTTCGCCCGACGTTGTTAACCGTTCGTGGTCTATGGGGAACGAAATTGTCGATTGGCCCTCATTGGTTGTCAACTGTTTCCTTCCAAAACACATAAATGGTTGCCCATTTCTTAGCAATTGTCAACCAATTCTACCCTATTTTTTGCTCTTGTTTTCTAAATCAATTGTTTTCTTCTCCCCACTTCTCAAATGAATTATTGTTAAGTCTAATTGATGATTGGAAGTTTGATTTTAGTCTTGGAAAGGGGAAACTTCATTCTTGAGGGTAAATTGGATAAATTTTATAATGATACATGATTATATGAATGTGTTGAAATGGCTTATGAAAATATGACACTGAAATTACTAATCGATTGTGTGCGAGCATCCATGACTTTATATATGTATATTAAATGGATTTCACGAATATGATGTTGAATTAATGTATCACTATGGGTGAGTAGTGGTAGGGAAATCTTTTATGCATATGGTTATTTTTGTATGGAAATATATGTGTTTTAAAGCCTTGGGTTGAGCTAATTTTGAATGGGCCCCAAGGTCGGTGTTGGTCTTGGGTTGAGCTAATTTTGAATGGGCCCCAAGGACCATATGGTTTGTGTGTACCTATGTATGTGTTAATATTTGTTGGTGATGTTGAAGGGCGAACTGTCGACAATTATGTCCTTTACCTTACCCTTCTCCCAAATAGATATTGAAGGGCAAGTGATGTTTTCCTTTTGTTTAATTTTGCAAAGAACATGAGCAAAAAAATCATTCTATTTTTTTAGAGTAAGTAGAAATGAAGACAATTAAATAATAAGAAAAGAGAAATAGAAAAAAGAGAAAGGCTAAACAAGAGAAAACAATGACGCATATCTTTATTTTCTTTCTATTTGGACTTTTCTTGGAAGAATTAATAATGGAATATTGAAATGGAGTAGAATGGAAAAGAGTAAAATGGAAATAAAATATTTTTTTTCTTGTTTACAAGAACTAAGGGATAGAAAGTAAATAATATAAAATACCTTTTTATTATTTGCTAAAGGTATATAAATGCATGGCATAGAATAATATTTAAGCAACCAATAACAGTAAGTATCCTCCTAACAGTATGAAATATTTTGTTAAGGACAAGTTTAAATTTTCATAAAATGATTACAATTAATATGACAATGTACAAAAATAAAGTTTTTCATCATTTTTCAGTTCTGTATTTCTTCCTAATTTGATGACACAAAGCCTAAGGCTTTAAAAGAGAATGCATGACATTGCATCCAGTGCCGACCCTGGAATTTTGGGGCTCCTAGGTAAACCTATAAACCAAAATTTTATTGGGTCATAGGCTTTCAAAACTTTAGATCGAATCTAATATTAACAATTTACACGATTAACTTTCAAGTTTAAAAAATTTAATTAAAAACTTGCAAAGGTCCGATGACTGAAGTATTAATTTTTCTTACAAAATTTCGATACAGAAATTATATTTATTATTTAAAAAAATTAAAATATAGAAAAAATCACTAAGGCATTAATTTTTCTTGCAAAATTTGTAGAATTGGTATTTATTATTTAGAAAACATTAAAATGTAAAAAAAATCTTTTTCTTACAAAATTTATGAAATTGGTATTTATTGTTTAAAAAACATTAAAATGTAAAAAAATTCAAATGTGCTGGTGAAGTAACTTGAACTAGTGACCTAAAAAACTTTTAATTTACAACCCACCACTTTACTAATTAAACTCAAATAGAATTGGTGTAAATAATATATATTTTAGCATGTATTTATTATATATTTAAAGTATATATTCAAAAGCCGAACTTAATTTTTGGGGGACCTTCTATGGTTGGGGGGCCTTAGGCGACCACCTTGGTTGCCTACCCTCAGGGGCGACCCTGATTGTATTTATATTGCATTCATAACTTCCCAAAGTGATATCGTTTGACTTAAGTTGTCCATTTTATTAACCGATGTGACACACTAGTGAACCTATCTCAACTCCAAGAATTCACTAATTATCATAATTCACCTTGTTATCTTAGTCATACTCGATGCCCCTAACTTGTGTGAGGGTCATTACTCATGTAGGGTTTTCTTAACTCTACCAAGCTTAATTATCCCTGTAGTGCCTACTTGAACTTATAGGCAAGCGATCATTTTGTTATAATACCTCGTTTCTTTTTTAGAATACTTGAGGATTTAATTATTAAGGAAAGATTTTGTGGATTACCAACATGACAACCCAAAAGGTATCGTCAGCTAAGTTATAGTCAATTGCAGGTTGACTACCATGTTAAAAATTTTGAAGGAGATTTATAGTCAAGCCATAGTTGAATAACAAGTTGTTCAAGGAATAAAAAGTTAACAAAGGTTATTTGGGAAAATAAACATTAGAGTTGGATTTCTTGTGTTAATGCAAGTTCATCAACATAGATTTTGAAATTTTAGAATAATGTTATTGGGCAAATTATCAAGGTAGAATACTACGAGACACTCAAAACAAGAAATTTAGCTAGAAAATGAAATGTGACCTCATGAATTGACATTTGAGATATAACTTAATTAAATAAGAGGAAAATATTGTCATATATTGTCAAATAGTGACATGAAATACTTGATATGTTATTTGTTGGTCTTAATGATGGCAAATATATCCCAAGAGGGGGGGTGAATTGGGATTTGTATAAATTTTTCAATAATTAAAACAATTGTTGATGGCATAACACTATGTTTCGAAATATAGGGTATATGTTTCAAAATAGACCTTTTTGTTTTGCAAGTTTCGAAACCTACTATATATGTTTCGAAGTATACCTTACTGTTATAGCTTGTTTTGAAATATAGATTGTATGTTTCGAAATATACTTTTCTATTTTGCTTGATTCGAAATCTTTTAACTTGTGTTTCAAAATAATGATCTTTGGCAAAGATGTTTTACATAAATAAGAGCATACCAAATTAAGGTGTTTGGGATAAAAAGTAAATACTTATGTATATGTATAAGCTTATGCTTAAATAAAATATGTTTTAAACTTTGATAACAAATCTTATGAAAGATTAAGCAATAATCAATAAGCAAAAGCGAAAGATTAACTGCACACAAAATTTATAGTGGTTCGGCACCCCGCTTAGTTCACTACTTTCAAGCTTACCCACTTGAAGGATTTTCTAATCCTAATCACTTTTACTAGTGATCAACCACAACAAGGGTTTTACCATGGTTCACCCAAAACCTTGTACAATGAGTTTTTACGGACTCAATTCAAACCTTACACCAAATGAGTTTTAAGCTCAACTTAAACCTTTAACACAATGAGTTTTAGGCTCAACTCAAACCTTTCACCACAATAAGTTTTAGGCTAAACTCAAACCTTACAACATTAACAAGATAAATAAAACTTATTTTTATACCCCAATAAAATTTATAGCAATGAAATGCCTTACCAATGGTTGAACAAACCTTTAAGTTTGAGGTGAGGAGAGCTTAAAGAAACGAGACTCTTTGTTTGCACTTGCTTCTCATTTTCACACTTGCAATGCACAAGAATAGGATTTGTAGAAGATCTTCTTTGAAAGATTGAATAAATATTTTAATCTCCACTTGTGCTTGTGTATGTGTCTCTAGTGTGTGTTCTCTTATTCCTAACTTGTTTTTGTCTTCAAACACCCGCTATTTATATCAAGAGATAGAAATATAGCTGTTTATAGCCATTAGAGACAAGACAAAAAAAAAAGGTTTTGCAACATAGCATACATGTTTCGAAACATCACAAATTTACATTAAGGTTTCGAAACATACTCCTCATGTTTCGAGACATACAGCTTTTCTAGCTGGACTTGCACTTTGAGATAGCATTAAGTGAGAGATAAAATCTTATGCCCGATATGATTATACACATGATCTCCAATTCAAATTTGAATTTGAATTCTTAGAGTATGGAGAAAGTATTAAACAAATGATTTTGATAAATACAAAATTACAACACACATGCATCTCAATTTTTTAAATGATCTGTTGACAGAAATGTCAAAGGTTTCGAAACATAACATATAGGTTTCGAAACATAGTCCAAAACTTGATTTGAAAATAAAGGCATTATATAGATGTTTCAAAATAGCATACACACATAAAGATCCTTAAAACCTTTTCAAATGGAGTTTCGAAACATGCACAGAAACATGACATAGTTTCAAAATGATTTACTTGAAAACACAATCTATAACATGTATACATTACAACATATTTACATTTCTTTAGTTTAAGTAAATGTCCACATTTTTTTTATTTGTATTTTATCTTTCATTTATTTTAATACATAAATGTAAATAAGCAAGTACCCCCTATTTGGATTCAATAAAAATATTCAAAAAATCAAAATCCATAACAATAAAAAAGTAGAATTTTGTTTTTAGTATAAACTCAAGATTTAACAATATTACCACTTCCAAAATACATATTTTCTATTTCTTGAAAAATTCATTAAAAATCATTTTATTACCAATAGATATTAGCTATCGAAATACTGGGAGATAGTTTTTCAAAATGAAAATATTTTCAAACATATGTTCTAGGTCTTTTGCCTTGGAATAATTTTAGCTTTATTTTGACCAACGATTTTAGGGCTAATTTTGAAAAACACTTTAAGAGATTCTTTTAAATCTGAATACTTGTTTTTGTAAATCTCCATATATATAAGAATGAAATTAATTTGATTTTTATTTGAACATAATAATACTTGATATTGAAATTGATATATGTTGAAAACTACAGCCTTGACTCATGACTTAAGGATTAAACCAATAGATGTTTTTCATCATCAAAACTAATATACAAAAGTACAACAACAATATTAATATTGATGTTAACAATGACTTGATTGATGTGAATGATAAGGCAAGGTGAATAGTGAAAATTGTATCCTAAATATATTTTTAAATGGAAATATCTTGGCTTAAATTTACCAAAAGGCCTCAATTTAAATTCTAGCCACTAGATTAAGATTTAAAATGAAGGGTTGAAATTTTGTCTTTGATGCAAATTAGCTAAAATGCCCATCAAGTAAAAGTAAGAGTAATTGCCGAGTTTGTCTTTCTTGTTGTTCCATTGTGGCTAACATTGGAGATGCATATAATAACCCCATATTATAGTTAAGCCTAAGAAAAATTTGAGTATGAAATTTTTTTAAGGGGTATTAGATGTAATACTAGGAAATTTTAGAAAAATTATGGATGTTAAATTTTAGTTTGAATTTAATTAAAATAGGTCAAATAGGATCTAGCAATAATTTGCTGAATTATTAGGCCATGGAGAAAATTGAGGAGAAATAAACATGAATTTACAAAGAAAGTGGGTCTAAGTGTAATTTGCCAAAATTATATAAATAGGTTAATTTTTCTAAACTAGGAAATTAGCTTTAGGCACAAAATTTGACCAAACGACACTAAATTGTGTTGAGCTTAATATTGGACTTCATAGATGAGATTGAGACAAACCCGTAAAACCCAAATTTATCATAAATCAAGGAGTAATTTGAAAGTTATTTGAGCCTAAAGATGGTTGAAACACGTAACAAGTTGGTTGCATAAACTTTAATGAAATTCAAATGTATTCTAATTAAGACGAACCAAAAAAGAAATGTTGAAAAGGACATAATCGAGAACACAAAGGTAAAGTAATTGAGACCTGAAGTTTGTGAAAAAAACAGTCTAAATCACGATGAATAGTTTCAGTAGGTCACTTTAGACTCAAATCTCGAACAAATGGCTTCAAAATGGATCAAATTGTTTTATAGGTCTTAAAGACAATAAAGAGAAAAGTGGCCAAGCATTTTCGGTACAAACTATTTTTGCTATTTTTGATAACAAAAATAAACCAAAAAAATCAATTATCTATTTAACCAAAGTTTCCAATTCTATGCAACTCTCCAAATTGAGACTCAAAACTAGAATTAGAAGGCTTAAGGCATTAACTTAGAGTAAAAAATATGAAGATTGGTCTAAATTTGGGTAGAAATCGATATATGTATCGTTGTATGTATATATAACTATGAGTATTGATTGAATTTTGGAAATATTTGGCAATAAAATAGTGGTTTTTTTTCGATTTGGAGCACATTAAATAAAAGGAAGAGTAAGAAGGTTAGTTTGAGAAAGTTTGGAGGAATTTAAGTAGTTGTAACTAGTTCCAACGAACTATTTGTCAGTGGCAAGAATTGATAGTGATGGTTACATTTTCTAGCAACTTTTTTTTTTTTTTGCAGAGTAAAGGCCATGATGGTTAGTGGTTTAAGGCATGACAAGGTGAGGTGTTCGTGAAGAATGACAGTTAATGATGAATTGGTGTGGGTTAAGAGTCACTGACAATGAAACAATTTAATGGAGAAGAAGAAGGTACACATGTAATTCATTGAAAATTTTAAATTTTTTAGGTGACACTTTTACCCCTAAATTTTCACTGAATTTATTCAAATTGCACTTGAGCCTTGTAATTTACATTTTATTGCACATATGACTATTACATTTCCATAAGTTGCATTATAGCCTTAGAATTTTTTCATTTTGAAGAATAATGTGAAAATTTACAATTATTACATTAAATCCCTTTTTTAATTCTCATTTATGCATATATGACTGTCTTTGCCTTTATGATTTGGCAAATAAAATGATATGATACATTTTTATCAATAGGTGATTGGTGTTTTTCCTCAAACCAAATGGTGTAGATTTAATTAATAAATAATAAATGATGATTATCACCTCATTTTGTCATAAAGATGTAAGAAATTAATTGGTCATATCCATATGCTTGACCATGTCATGCATGGAAATTGTTTTGGGAATGTCACTAGTGGTTCATCATTTACATTTGACAAATTAAAATATGTTAGGTAATTTGAGCACATTGAAAAGAAATGAGAAAATGGTCGATTAGAAGATCATTTTTGGTTTTGTTTTGTATTTAGAGTTATATTTCTTTATATTATTTAGTTTCCTTTAAATTATTTAAACGTGATTCATGGAATGTAATAAATTAGAGTTTATTTCTTAATTGAATGTTTATTTCTTTGTAAATACATGTCAATTAGGTTTGATCTAGTTACGTTTTGTGTTGAACTCTAAGTAGTTACCTTAATTATTGTTAAAAGGTTAAAAGAGCATAAAAATTTGTGAGTATATGTAAAATTTAAAACAATTTCCTAAATTTTTGAGGTAAAAAGGGGTTAGAAAAAATGAGATGTTATAGGAGAAAAAAAAAAGAAAAAGAAGAGAGAAAGAAAAAGAATGAAGAAAATAAAGAAGATGAGAAGGAAAGGGCTAGGTTTTTCTTGAACACATTTTCAAGCAAAGCTTATTTGAGGTAAATTAGGACTCCTATGTTCCAAAATAGTTTTTATATGTGATAAATCCAAGTATTATGCTTTGACATGCATTGTTATATCAAGCTTGCTTATGTTATCCCTTTTGAGCTTGAAGCATGACTTGATTTTTGTTTTATGTTGAAATATATATCGAACATGTGATTCATATAATTCTATATGTGTTATGTTGCGCTTGAAACATGACTTGATTTTTGTTTTATGTTGAAATATATATCGAACATGTACATGTGATTCATATAATTCTATGTCTTATGTTGTGATTATTGACAATAATAAGTAATGATTTCTTTATGTCTAAAAGTTTTTTATTGTTTTCTATTAAAAATAGGTCTTTGGTCAAATTTGCTCACATTCTTACCCTATTTTCAACAAAAAGAGAAAGAAGGAAAAAAAAAAAAAGTATATGTGATATCTCCTCTTGCCACTCTAGGGTTATGTTTTACTAATAGTTTCTTAATTCATTTAAAACAATACAAAAATCACTTTATTTAACTCCAACCAAAATCAAGAGTTTATAAAATTAGTTAATTCTTGAAACTTTCCCAAGATTGTTCTAATGCACCAATCACCCACTCTTGACATTTTTAGAAAGTTAGGGTTTTCTCAAAATAAAATAGACAATTACTATTTTTCATATTCTATCTTCTTGATAAATCAAAAAGTAATGTTTTTCTAGGCCATTTAAGAACTTGACACTCTAGAAAACTATAAAATTTACCATACTTACATAACAAGCTTTTCAGTATGTTTACAACAATCAAACAAATAAAGATAACTTTCATCATCCATACATAACTTTTCATAGTCAGAAACTCATTCAAACCACTTAGGTTTCCCCATTAAACAAGACCTCTTAGCATCAAGGCTCGAAAAAACAATAGAAAAACTCTTCCCCCCTCCCCCCGACCTAAGTTCACACGATTTGTCCTAGCATTGATGCAATCCACCTAAGAAATCATCAAGCAAATTGGTCCAAACATACCCAACTGAGCATGACTGCAATCAGTCCTCCAACCCAATGTCAGTAGACAAATTAATGGAAGTGCGCTTGGGAGGCACCCTATACTCTAACCTATATCACCACTCCCTATCCTAACCACATCTGCAAAAGATCAATTAATGGCAATTGAACACCAGCCCAAGGATGCCACCAATCGCACACCCAACCCTTTACCCTTTCTATGACCTCCTTGAATAAAGTTCGACCATTTGACAAACAGTCATCTTCCACGCAACAACCTATCATTCCTCGCCTTAATCAGTCTCTTAGCCTTTGTATCCGTCTTGTACCACATGAAGTGAAACCGGTGATCTATAGTTGACCTTACTTTACTTGGAATGAACATATCCATAATACAACCAAATTTTGAGAACAGCTTGTAAAGGGATCCATTCTACAAATTTGAACAAATGTTATCCACAAACAATGTCTTTAGTTTGCTTCTCCACTTGACTGATTGCGAGACTATCATTTTTATCACAACCACTTGCTTTACTTGCGCTTGAAAGTAACTAAAAGATGAAATGGTGACTAAGAAAACCACGTAAAAGAGAAAGGGATAGTAATGAAAAATAGTGGTATAAAGACAGTGTTATCGACGACCAATGACTGATGGACAAAAGATAATTAAGAAGAAGGATGACAACGAAACAATGACGAAAAAATGAGCGATGACAATGGGACAACCAGAAAGTAGACGACCAACGGTAAGAGTTGCTGAATGATGACGAAGGGACAACCAGAATGTGAATGATGATGAAAAAATGATAAACAGACGTGAGAAGACGGTTGATAGACGACGAGATGGCAAGTTACGAGAGGATGATTAATGAACGCGAGAAGACGACGATCAATGAGAGGGTGAACAAACAAGATGATGCACAGACAAAAGATAATGAACGGATGTGAGGATCCTAAGACCAATGTGGGATGATGATCAGACGCGATAAAATGACCTATAGACGATGACGAAAATGATAAATGGACACGATGACTTTCACAACATTTAGCAATTATGGGGATTACACATGGATTGACTATTTTCATATATTTTCTTTTAACTAAACACATCAATTCATAAACTTATTGCATAACATTATAAAAGCAATATTAAATCACTAAAAATGATGGCCCTTTCTATACAGAAAAAAATGATCTGTGTAGATCTGATTTCTTGTCTCAAATATCACTGTCCAATTCAATAATGTTCATTAGATGCACGTGCGATTAGTATAATTTCTAAAATTTGAGGGACACAAATCTTGGGGGGCATACTGTGAGATTTCCTTTATCTGATGTAAGGTCAAGGGGGGTAAGTGCGGTGTTCTAAAGATAAAGGGGGTTAAATAAAAAAAGACCAAGTATGCGGAGGAATTGTATACTTTTCCCATAAATCGAGTTGTCGCTGCATAGATTACTGCCACTCTCAAGCTTCAAAGCAGCCTCATCACCGCCGTGATCGTCTTTCCGTCCAGAATTCTTCCAACGGAATTCAGCGGGACCTCCTCTGGCACTTCTCCTAAAAATGTCCAATCGGTACGCCGGCAACAGGCACGACGGAAGCAAGGGCCCGCCGAAAACCACCCAAAAGAAGTTCGTTCCCAGAACCACTCCCAATGCAACCACAAAAGAATCGACACCACAGGCCGCTCAACCACCGCTATCCAGTACTCTCAGACAATCCCTTTCGAGTCAATCACATGGCCCCGCCGCCACACCGAGCGCTGGTGGCTGTAATTTCTTGAATTACTTGCCCCAAGACGAGGCGGTGGCGGCAGGTCTCAGCGCCGCCGAAGGCGGATTGGATCCCGTGGAGTCTCAACGAGTTGTCGATCTTCTCAACGGGCAGCTGTCTCGCTTGCTCAAATTGAGCCCTAGAGATTTCTGGAGAGGAGGTTACTACTGTCTCTCGGAATTGAAAATATGTAAATTTATTGATTTCTTATTTGTTTTTCTTTTGAGTGGTTTGCTTTGAGATAGCGGTGCCACTGAATTGTTGTTTCCGCTGTATTCGATTGATGCTTGCTAAATATTACATTTGTTGTTAGTCGGTGCTTTTCGCTTCCAGTTAAAAGCCAATTTAATATACACTGGAGAAGCTCAATCCTCTTGGCTTCCTTGAATATCTAAACTGAAATATGGAAATACCTCCTTTTGTGACTTTAGGATGACTCTCTCTCTCTTTCTCTCTCTCTCTCACACACACGCACACACACACACACACATTATGTAAACCTATGCATAAGAATCATCAAGGAACAAGCGTGCAAAGTTGGTACGGATTTGGAGATGGAAATGGATATAGGACAAATTATTCTAGCTTCCAATAGATGATAAAATAAAGGATTATTTGAGAAAGTATGAAAGTGTGGAAATTACCATTTTTTGGGTGAATAACTATATATCTTGATTCTGATTAGTAGGGATTATGTATGTTTTATTTATTTATTTATTTATTTTATTCCTTAACATGTTCTTGTCACTGTTTTTGTGGTGCATCTTAGTGGCTAGAGATTCTTCCTTGCACAACTTTCTGGATAGCTTCCTACAATTTAGGAGTAGGTGGTATGATTTCTCCTACCATGGTGTAAAAGGACTAGTTGCGGGGGTCATTGTAGGGGAATATGAGCTGAGCAGGCGTGTTTTCATGGTCTTATACCGCATGTAAGTTTCAACAGTAACTCTTTGCTACTTACTGGATTAAAGTTTTACATGTTTTTTCTAGGCCTGCAACTGTTGTACGTAATTTGGAATGTCCTTCTGTTGCAGATCCTCCAATCGCGATCCTGGTGCTAGGGCTGCTGATAGTCTCAGTCCAAAAGACCATGCAGGTGTGCTGCCTTCTTTTGCTCTGGTTGTTTGTTTTTTTGCTAAAGTTTCAGATGACAATTTAACTTGGATTGTTCAAACCTTGGTTTGGAGGGAGGGGCCTAGTACATCTGTCATTTGCCATAATTTATTGGGTGAATGATTGCAATAGACTGATGGACTCTTGCAATGTTTGAGAATTGGACTAATGAAAAAATATGATCTGGCAACTTTATTTATCATGTTTGTGCTTCCTCATGCAATTCCATGCACATAAGCATTTGCTTATTAATATGTGATCTTTTAATATGGAAACTTTATGACGTTATCCTTATTAATATGCGATCTTTTATGGCTATGTTGATATTGGTGCGTTATTATTATTTTGGGTAAAATACACTGTGCACCTCTAAGGTTTGATGTAGAAACAAATGAGTACTCTTGACACTTCAAAAATTACACTAAGTGTTTCTATTGTTCAAAAGTTGTGGCATATTGATACTAGTTAGTGAGATTAAATGGAAAATGATGACATTAGATGAACTGCCCAAACCACCCCCCCCCACTCTCTCTCTCTCTCTACACACACAACTTCTTCCCTTTTTCTTTCTCATATCTAAATTCTCTTTATATGTACCAATTTATATTTATATATATAGACAGCCCTCATCTCCTCCACTGGACTTGAGCTTCTCCGCACTTTGGACGGAGCTGGAAGAGACTACCCTTTTGGCATCCCCTGGCAAGACAAACCCTAGATTCTTGGAATCGTTCGCTTTCTCAGACTCGAACTGTTGGCAATAGCATCCCAGATGCATTTTCCATTTTATAGAAGCATGAATCACAAAGCTCAAATGACTATAGCTGCACAAAATCAACAGGAATGACAGCATTGTAGAGTCATCAGGTGGTGTCAAACAGTGTCGGATTGCAGAACAATGGAGATGATAGTGGAGAGGGTTTCAAGCAGGGGGATTTGGTGGAAGCATATGCATCCATCAGTCTCCAATCACAAACTGCACTGTCCTTTCATGGCCATCTGAGTTATACTAACAATTTTAGGTTGCAAATTGACCCCATCATTGCCAAAGGAAATACTGCTAGATAGATATATTTTTTTCATCCTCTTTTATTTTACATGCTTCTTTTGATCACTTTTTTTTTTGGCTTGATTGCTTATTTTAATAAGAGGAGTTTCTTTCCTTTCTTTCCCAATATATTTGACACACCAAAACGGACAATTAATTGATTTATTTAATGGCTCTTGGTCATATTACTTCCATGGCTTATCAGTTTGCTTTGTTTTTAATTCTATGTTCATTGTTTAGAAGAAGTGTAACTATCTAATGGGAAGAGAAGGATGAATAGTTGTACCAGCATGTCTCAGCATGAAGGGGTGAATATGAGGACAATGTAAAGTAATCTGGTTTTTTTAGATGTTCCTTTTTGTCAATTTCAAGAGAGCAAAGGGGTGCCCTGTATGTAACACTTAAGGGTGCCCAATGTAATTTAATCTGTCTTTTGTTGTTGTCCCAGATCAAAAACCATAATTTTAAAGTCAAAGGGCATTTTGTTCTTTTAACATCATGCAAAATATCTAACATTGTTTTAGTAAATGCTAATTTAATATTTCAGGGGCAAAATTCTAATTATAATCGTTTCTTAATGACTGCTTGATGAAGTGGTGGTTAGTGTAATTTCCAGAACTTGGTGTGCATGCTGTAATGTAGTGAAACCTTAGGGGTGCTGAGTGTAATTTTTTCTATTCTTTTTTGTATTTGTTAGGAACATTAGTGGGATTGAGGATATGATTGTCATTATGAACATTAGGTATCAAATTAGACATGAAAAGAGAATGTTCTTTGCTCATTTTGTGCACTGAAAGTAAATGATCAATTTTATGACTTTCTGGTGTGCAGTTTTTCTTTTGGTTGCATTTTGTTTCCCTGTCCACTATCATTATTATTATTTTTAGATTTACTGAGTAATTGCAATCTTGTTTTTCTTAGAAAAATAACTATTGATGAAAATCATGGAAAGTGATGAAATTTTGTGCTTATTATGAGGTTGCCCTTGGATTTCCAAGGTGCAGGTCTTCACGAATTCCACATGTAGCCCTTTTGCAGGAGAAGAAGTTGCTTGATTTGCCTAAATTGCTAGACATATGTGCGATGTATGGCCATGAAAATGAAGAGCTGACACATGCACTGGTAAGGACATTCATTTGTACTTTTCATTTCTAATGGATTTACTTAGGTTGCATAAGTTCATACTTAGGAAAGATTGTTAAATTTTATCATTATCAAGTTTCTGCTCTACATTGTTAAATTTTCTCAATATTATAGTTTCTAGTCCACACTGCTGTCATGACCCTAGGGTTTCCTTAGGGTTTGAATAGGAATTTAGAAGAAGGAAGAACAGAATTGGAGGGAGAAAACAGAATAGAGAACGAGAGGGAATGAGAGAAAGGACAGAGAGAGGTTTGAGAGAGAAGAACTTGTTAATATTCTCAATGATACATTCCTTACTGCTGTAGGTCTCTATATAAAGCCTCTAGCACAATTCATCAACTATGCAACCACCTAAATAACAGCCAAAACAGATAGCTGTTGTACAGTTAGTTTTGACCCGCCTAACCCCTTTCCGTTAGCCCAATGGCTCATACAAGGTAAGTGTCCCAATTACATTTATACCCCTAGGGTCGTGACAACTGCTAGATTAAGGCTTGTGGTGTCATCATTGACTTTGAAAATTATGTTGCTGGAAGTCCATATTGTGGCAATTGGAGTGACAGAATTACGTTGTTGGGAGTTCATATTGTGGCATTGGTATGACTTGCCTCCATGTCTTCTCAGACTTTAAATTCAGGGTCTGAGATATGTACTGCCTGTATACTGATCAGTACAGTTTTCACCAGAGATTTTTAGTGCTCATCTGTTATCGATCAATACAGTAAACATTCACTGCTGAGATTTTGAAATCCCGAACTTGTTGAACATTCGATGTTGCCCCTTCTCCTTGTTGGTTTTGAAGTTCAAGATGCCCCAATTTCACCAACTGGGAACTTTTTGGATTTTGAAGTTTTCACTGATTTATGTCTTTTAATTTTAGGGCACAAGGTTTGTAGTGCTCAAGTGTTATTGATCAGTACAGCTAACTGCATTTGTTGCTCATATTACAGAATTCAGATTTTGTTGAACTTGCTTCTTCTTCTTCTTCTTCTTCTTGGTTACAATAATTCAGCATGCCTTAGTTTCAATTTTATGGATTTGGATATATTTTCCAATTTACCCTCTTGGTCTTTGGCATTTCCCAGTGTTTATTATATTTCACATCTCAATTTTGTTATGTCTGCCAACAAATGAATCTAGTTTTTTTCCCCCTCCAGATTATGGGATGTTTTACTCTGTGCCTTGCTTTGTTGGAATCCTCCATCCTATGTCTGATGCACTCATTCTGTGATATTTGGATTTGCTAGTGTGTTCTAACTTTTCATATACAGTGGGTGTACCTCCCCCTAGATGACTACCTCTGCACCTGACTGGTCACTGGGGCTGAGGAGAATTGATGTTGACCCCCTCCTCTCTTTCTCATATTGTAGAGTTTTGCAGGTTATGAATGCTATGATGGCCCAGCCTGGGATCCATGATGATTTCACTGCTGCCCTCTCTCATTTCATGAATATTGTCCACACAATGCATCAACGTTGCAGTGCATCATTAGAGGTAAACTTTCCCAACAGTTGACTTCAACTTAACAATGGAATATGAAATCTGATCTGTTTAGCCGGGACATTGAGATTTATTCTGTAATGTGTCTGGGTTGTTGGGTTCACTTTTTTATCTACCCAACTATCTTGTTTAGCATTTTTTCTATTTCAATAAAAGAAATTTAGATGTTGAGTTAAAAATCATTGGCTGATTTGGTTTTCATTGAATGTTCGGTTTTTGTGACCAGAAAGTGTCATCCTAATCAAAATCTTGACTCCAATTACATCATAAAGTCTTAGATCCCATTCTTGTCTATGTATACTTGTCAAATTGTTACTGTTGGTATAATAGGCATGTACTTAGTGTTCAAAAGGTGGCTGCACGCCGCCAAGGCATTAGGTGGCCCCTAGCCGTCGTGAATACATGCAAATTGGCACCCTAGGCACTGGGCCCGATTAATTGGGCCCAATCGGCGCCCAGGAGGCTAGGCGCCACCTGGGTCACCTAGTTTTCAGTGAGATCCACACCAGATCCGACGAGTTTCAGGCTTGTTCCAGGGATAGGAGGACTAGATCTGACCGATTTCAATGAGATCCACGCCAGATCTGACAAGGTTTTAGGCTCAGGACGGCAGATCCGACTATATGTAGCGATATGCAGAGCTTCGATTGCCAAAGAAGGAGTGGTGAACGAAGAAGGAGACTAAAATAGCGCACAACAGTGACTAGAGAGTCAATGACAACACTGATTGGACGTCAAGCATCGATCAACGAATATATGAGTATTTGGGCGGCCACAAGATTGCTGTTGATGTTGATCGTGCAGAGCTCTTTTGCTGCGTGTGCTGCAACCCAATATAAGCCGTTGTACACACACCCCAATATAAGCATGTCTTTGTTAGTTTCATCATCCATCATCCTAAGAAGTTCATTATGAATCAACAAGTTTTTCTTCGCACATGTTTATGTTGAACCTGCAACTCGATTCTGCTGGGTGTCGGATATTTCACTTGTCTTTCTAGATTTCCTTTGTCTTTTCAACTTTGATTTACCTAAAAATAATATCAAAAAATTAAAAAAACCCAATAGTTTTCCTAGGCCCCGCCTAGGCCTTATTCTGGCGCTTGACTAGCATATAACGCGTTTTAGAACACTGCATGTACTTAATAGTTTATCAATGTGCTTGATGAGGCATTTGATGGGAAATCTTCAATAACTAGAGTAGGATGGTTGCATTGGTAGCCAACAACCAACGTAAAATTTATTAGACCAGCATCATGTATTCTAGACAAATGAGAAATCATTGGGGGCAACCTTCTTAAAGATGCACTATATTGCCTTGGTGCAATGAAAAATGAGCTAGGGCTGTGGTATTTATTCATGGATGTAGTGTTAAATGGGAAAGACTTTTTGGTTTCATGGACAGATGTGGATGAAGAAGTTAGGCCGGGATCATAGATTAAAGATTGAATCACAAAATGTGGGGATTTTGATAGGAAAATTTGTGGAAGTGGGTGTGATGATGAGAAGAAAAATTAATATTATGTGCCACCAAGAGACAAGATAGGTTGGAGATAAGGCTAAAGTGTTAACAAAATTTGGATATAAAAAACTTTGATAGTGAACGAAGGTTCATGTAAGCAACGGGGTAAGAATTATTATGGATAAGATGTTAAAGGAATAGGTAGTAGGTATGAAGAGAATAGGAGATAGGGATATTGCAACAAAAGTTTATCTAAGAGAAAAGATTATGGATATTGTTAGTACACATGTACCACAAATTGGGTTGGAAAAAGATATAAATAGAAAATTTTGGAAAGGTTTAGAGTGATCAGTACAAGAAATACTTAGAAGAGAGAAGATCATTAATTCATTGTAGGAGGTGACTTAAATAGTCATGTGAGTAGAGAGGGGAATGGGTATAGAGATTGCATGGAAATTATGGAGTTGGGGAAAGAAATATTGACGGTAGAGCCACCTTGGATTTTGCCCCAACATGAGTTCATCATAGCTTATAACAGGTTTAAGAAATGGAACGGACACTATCACTTATAAAAATGGCTTACCAGCTATCAAGATAAACTACTTTCTTATGAGACGAGGATTGCTTATGTCATAAGGATTGTAATGCTATACTAAGAGAATGCTTGCAAGCCAATATGGACTCATGGCTCTTCGCGTCCATATAAAAAATGGGGGAGAAAAATGATAAAAACGAAGCCTAAGAATCAGATGATAGGATTTATAAGGAAAAAAGCGAGCTATTTTCAAGGAAAAAGTGTGGCAGAAGAGATTTGGCTGTAGATGGAGAGACTAACCAAATGTGGGTTGGGATGGTTATTTCAACTCAAAATACTACCAAAAATTGGTTCTAGGAGAGTCAAAGGGGAAAGTTCCAAACCAGAAAGAGTTTGTGATGGATTGAGGGGGTACAAGAAAAAATTAAAACTAAGAGAGCTTGTTGCAAGACTTTGTACATCCCGTAATGTAGAATACCTAAAAAGGTATATTTTGGCCAAAAAAAGAAGCAAAGAAGACAGTTAGTGAAGCAAAGTAAAAAATGAAAATTTATACCAATGACTTGGCACAAAAAAAATGGGAAAAGAGACATATATAAAATAACTAAGGCAAGAGAAAGAACAAAGGATTTGAGCCAAGTGAAATGCATGAGAGACGAAAACCAAAAAGTACTAGTAAATAAGAGGACGATCAAGGAGAAATCAGAGGAGTAATTCTTGAAGTTATTTAATGAAGGTGGGGAAACAAGTGTTATGTTGGGGCATCTTACTAACTTTAAAGAAGATAGGAACTATATGTTTTATGGATGTATATGCCCAAATGAAGTAACGCAAATATTGAAAAAGATGACAAATAGTAAAGCAATTAAACCAGATAATGTCTCGATAGAAGCATGGAAATGCATGGGAGAATAGGGAAATTTTGGTTAATGAGATTATTTTTGGTTAATAATATAGGAGATGTTCAAAGTTTTGGGAATTATAAAGGATCCAAGCTAATAAGCCACATCGTAAAACTTTGACTTCATGCTTGCTGGCTTCACAATGCAAGCAATATACTTGCTACGGCACCTAATGGAAAGATATTGATATAAACGGAAGGGTTTACGTATGGGGTTATGGATTTAGAGGAAACTTATGTCTCTAGAGAAATCTTGTAGAAGGTTTTAGAGAAGAAAAAAGTTTGAATTGGTTACATTCAGGCTATTAAATACATATATCATGGTGTAGAAACATGTGTTAGAACATAAGGAGTAGATACTAAAGGCTTTTTGAATTACAATCAATTATATCAAAGATCTTCATTGAGCCCTTATATCTTCTCCTAGAAATGGATGAACTCACTAAGCATATCTGGGAAGAGCTGTATGCTATTTGTAGATGACATTGACTTGGTAGATAAGACGAGAGGTTTGAATGCTAAGCTTGAGATATAAAGGAATATATAGAGGTTTCAATTTGTGCAAATTCAAAACCAAATACAAGGAGTGTAAGTTTTGTTAAATACAATAGTAAAGATTAGTGTACATATCTTGGATCAAATCATCTCATATAATTAAGGCAAAATAGTTAAAATGGAGAAGCGTGTATGCCATTCTATGTGGTAGTAAGATTCCAATAAACCTAAAAAAAATTATTAGACGGCTATAAGACTAGCTTTCTTGTATGGCATGCAGTGTTGGCTAGGAAAGCACCGAAATGTGCAAAATATGAGTGCAGCATAGATAATGATGTTACGATGTATGTGTGGCCATATAAAAGGTTGGAATCACTCTTGTCGAAGATAACATGCATGAGCCACTATTAAGATTATTTGGTTTTGTGAGAAAAAGATCAATAGAGGCTTTTATGAGAAGATTGGATGGATTAAATAGGCCTTTTGCCAAATAATTGGGGGAAGACCAAGAAAAATGTGGTGAGAGACTTCTAGGTATAATATGAATTATTAGGGCCTTATAGAAGATATAGCTAGGTTGTGTTTCCATATTGTACTTGTTGGTTTCACTATGTCAACTAAGTGATGGAACACAACTATATCAATTATCTTCATTCACCACCATCTCATGAAACTTCTCCATATGAAGATGGTGTTGAAACTCCATTTCATCATTACTCCGCCAGGGGATATTATCCACTGCCGGTCCCAAGCCCGGATAAAGGAGGAGGGTTGCGTTAGGTAGCCGACAGCCAGCATAACACCTAGTCGGATCCAAATATGAATTCTAGACAAACTATTTGTTGGGATGTAACCCACATAGAAGTCTAGAATTCATGTAGCCAACCCCACATAGTGGGATAACGGCTGGATATGTTGTTATTGTTGTTTTATAGAAGATATAGCTATAGATAAAAATGTTTGGCGTGCTAGAATTCAGTAGCAAACCATACTTAGTGGGATTAAGGGTATGTTATTGTGTTGTTGAAACAAGCTAAGTTGCTGAAAGGCTAGATAATTGCATCCTAGATTTTTTTTTTTAAATAAATTTTTCCACCGTATTGTTTCTTATATTTGACAATGGTTTTTTGGTGTATCTGTGCGTCTTTGGTCGAGATTCTGTAAAAGCTGGCTCAGTGAGGCTCCGATATTATTGGATGAACTTACTTTAGCAGTTACATTTCAGGGGAGATACAGTCTGTTCCTTTGATGAATAAAAATAGGCTTGTAATACCTATATCACCTTTGGCCTTTTCTGGATAACCTTTTCAACTTGATTATATATTTCTTATCTTTGATTCCATCTTTCAAGGCGTTCAACTTTTTCCTAGATTTTTGCTACACAGTTTCTTCTAGTGTTTGGAAGTACTTGTATCATACCCAATATGCCTGGGCATGGATGTGGGGTATGGGCACTTCGTTTGGATATAGCTTAACAAGTTTTTAAGTAATTCACATTTTTGGTATAAATGTCTATCTAAAGCCTCTATATCATGCATCTATCATGTGGTTGCTTCGATAGTGATCTTTGCTGAATACTCATGTTGTATAAAGACGGTGTTCTAAATTGAAAATAACTGAGGAGTTTAAGAAAATCTGAACACACAGCTGTCTCTTTGTCCTTGGGTTGACAGGGAGTGGATAAGTCCCTTCCTTAAAAGCATGTCTATTGTCTATATTTGTTCCAATTACATTGTTAAGTATAGCTTCCCTAATTTGGATTATTCTGAGAGCTAATAGCTGTGCATTAGAAGAACATCTGGAATTTTATTTAGTATTGTTTGTATTTCCTCTATGGATATGGCAGCTTATTTTCTCTTGAGCTTTTCCCATATATTCTTGGAGGAGCTGCATTACTTTTATAAAATCAGAAGTATGTTGTAAATGACTCTAGAAGTTTCTTTCTTGGATTTTCATGCAGGTTCTATTTTCTCATGGAGGTGAAAATCATGGATCTGGTCAACTACATGCAGACTATTTGGAGGTTACTATTTGAATAGCTCATGTTGTCTCCTTTATTTATATGTATGCTGGAGATAATTTCTTTGGAGAACTACATGACATGGTTATATTGTTATCTGCAAAACATTCTTGTTTGTCCTTGGAAATAGTGTCAGGTGACTACAGTTGTGGTTTTTAGTTAAAATTTTCCCTAAATTATTGTTAAAAGGAACAATCTTTGCAAAAGGTAATTGCACTTATTACTCCATGGAAATAATCTTTTACATGGATTTGTATTGTCAATGTTACTTTTAGAATTTAATTTACATTATGAATGCCATCCCACGGACACTAACTTGGTTAGGATTAAGGTGCAATTGATGATGATGATGATGATAGGAGTCACTGAGATGAATTTTTGTCAGGAAATAATCTGCAGAGAAAACATAGTGTCTATGCTTCCTTTTGCTTCAGACTATGGACTTTTTTGTATTTACTCACAGGTAATGGATTTCATAAATGATGCAATTGTCTCCATGGATGCTTTTGTCAGTGCATACAAGCCTTCTGCTGTCTTTTTCTCATATCCAGTGGAAACAAGGTATTGACTAGACATTTTGACCTTTTATCTCTTAATAAAGGACTGGGGGTTACTTTTGCATATGAGTTGAGGAAACAAAAGTAATTGATTTTAGCTGCTTTAGTTCTTGTAACATAGTCGGTTCATTGAGCCATTGATTATTACTAATCTTTCTGATATGTAGGGTTGTTGAGCTAATGATCATTGATTACTCTGACTGTTGATGGTTTATCCTTTGCTGCTTCATAAAAGAGTAGTTACTTTCACTATATGAATTGAGGAGAGACACAATCATTGTTGGTTTAGGAGTTTTAGTTTTTGTAATATTATTTATTCATCAACCAATGGCTGTTATTATCATCTTTATTAATAGGTTCATTAATTAAATGATCAGTGAATGCTCTGATTAATTAATGGCAAGACATGGGTCTGTTTGGATGACTATATTTGCTAAATCTGTTGTTACTATTTAAAATGAAGTAGCTAAACCATTTGAGCTTGTTGGTTTTAAGACTTAAGAAGCAGTAATGGCAAAACTTTCACATATTCCATGGTTTGTATGTGTCAATCAGGGAAGATCCATTGGCAGGCTACTTAAAAGTTTGTTCTTTCTTGTTATAATTGATGTTAGATCTGTTTTGCTTTCTAGGATATATGGCCATACCTTTGGGACTTTTTTGACTTGTAACCTGAGAAACATTCTCCGCCAAACTTGACTTCTTGTATGGTTTGTGTGCTTTGGTCAATACTAGCAAGCTCCTGCAAATTTGCTAACCTTGGTATGCTTGAGATCAACCAGACATTATTGAAGACTCAAATATTTGACAGTTTCCACTCAGTGGCCATTTGAGTGACATTATTGTATTTGGCCATTTAAAAAGATTTTCTTATGATATGTTACAAAAGTTTCTTTCTTTCTTTTTTTTTTTTGTGTATTTATTTTTTTGCTCCATCCTGTGCAAGAACACTGCAGCCAAAATTGTCTTACTGCAGTTGATATGTACTCCTTGAAAAGGCGTTGCCATGGCTTGCATAAATTAGAATATGATGATACTATGGGTTGTTTATAAATGTTAATATGAGAAGTGGAACATGAGGGCCCAAAGCTATTTATGTTTGGACTTTTCAGTTGCCATGGTTGCAAGATGAGGGCCCGAAGCTATTTATGTTTGGACTTTTCAGTTGTCATTGTTGCATTTTATTCTCAGTGTTGCACAATGCTGTAGGTCAGACATTGATAGCTTAAATTATTGGGCAACTGTTCATTTTGTGTTAATATCTGCTTTTGTTTACTTGTTTACAAACACCATCCAATCAACCATATCTTTATGTGCAGTTATGGAAATGAGGATTTGGTAAACACCCTTGCAAGATTACATGATTCATTACTGCCTTCTTTACAGAAAGGGTTCCAAATTATGTTTACCACAGGAGAAGATGGACTGCAGGGACAATTTGGTGATCTTCTTTCTAATGTCGGTCTAAGTTTGAAGATGTTATCTACAAGGATAGTGAAGTTTGGCTGGAAATTACTTGATTGTTGCTATCTCAGTGATGAAGTGTTTGGAAGCAACTTCCCTCTTCCAGTAGCCACAAAGATGTTCCCAGCAAAAGTAGAGGATTGTGTCATAAGGGCTGACATTTTGGTTCAGACTTTTAGGGAGATCAGTTTTGTACATTCTCAAGTTCAAGAGGGCCAAAACAGGGGAACATTTCTCCAAAATGTTGAAAAAAATCACAAGATAATGAGTCGAATTGCACTTTTACAAAGTACTGGTATGGATTCTTAATCACAGCGATGGTTTTTAAGAGATTTTGCTTAACTCTACCAAAAGTAAGGCTTTTTACATTCTTATTTGTGCTGTGGTGCTGGGAAAAAGGCTTTAGGCATGCATTCATTTCTTGCTTTGAAAGGGCTACACCTTCTGATACATATGCTAGAATTACTAAATCAAGGAAATAATATGAGGTTTCTGAACATAAAATTGACAAAAAAAAAAAAAAAAAATACTAAAGCACAGGTGCCAACATTTGGAGGGGCACAAAAAAAGAGGGAAGAAAAAAAAAAACATCTTGTTCAAGTCTTTAATTGTGACTTGTAGATGTAATCAGACCCTTGATATTTTTATGCATTGGGACATTGGGACATTGGGAACTGCCTTACCTTCAGGAAAACATCAAGAAGCCTGTAGAACTATTAGAGTTGTAATTTCATTTTGTACCAGGATTATTACATGTATGCACATATACTTGTTGCACTGATTTTAAGAGCATAACGGGATTTACTGATGAGGAGCAGAAACTCAGAGCAGAACTCATGACAAATATTGGAAATTTTGGGATTATCTGCTGCTGTGTTTGAATTCTAATAATTTCCTGGTTTAGGCACAAAGTTTTGGGTGGTTACTTAGATATTTCACAAGTGTGCCCCTATCCCCTAACATGATACTCACATCTCTTCAAATTCTCCCTGTTGATCATTTTTTTAAAAACAGAAAATTAGCATGTAATTGTCACCATTGATCATGATAACTTGGTTGCACGCATGTCTAGTCAGGCCATCCTGAAGACGAAGGCTGTACACTGGGGTTGGGCATGTTTCTAAGAAATGTTCATAAATGCATAAATAATTTGTCAACATCAAGTCAAACAAAGACTTGATAAATTCAAGCTAGGTTCCTTGATGGGCTCAAGATACATAATACTTAGCTTCTTCTGTGAATAGAACAGCAACAATCACAAGTTTTAATTCTCTTAGAGATGGAATTACTACATGAATTCTAACTCTCCAACCATCTCTATCCATGGAGATATCCTTTCTAAAGCCATTGTATTCTGTCATGTTTTAACGGTTTCTCACCAAGTTTTCTTTTGCCTCTCTCTATCTCTTTTGCTATAAACATCCTCCATTTCATCAATTCACCCCACCGGTGTGTCTATGGTTTTCTTCTTGCATGTCCAAACTATCTTAATCCTCTTTGGTGCATCTTATCTTCAATAGGCATGCCCCATCTTATTACATATAATCTTTGTTTCTAATTGTCTTTTTTTATATGACCACACATCCATCATAATGTCCTCAATGCTCATAATTGCACTTGTTAGTACGTAACTAAACATTCTAAGGCATACAACAAAGAAAGTCTAGTAGCTGTCCAAGAAAACTTCTTTTTAGCCTGAAAAATCTTTTTGGGGGCCTGTTTTAGAAAGATTTGATGATAAAATGTTGGACACTCTTCACTTTAACCATCCTATCTTGATCCTATCATTAACATCCTCAATAATCTCTCCCTCTCTCAACAATTGATTCGAGATATCTAAACTAATCTTTTCTAATCATAACATATTCAACTTTTTTGAGTTTTCTATCATATCTTTGCATTTATTTGATTTTTGTAGGCAACAAATTTTGGAGGGTTTATCAAGTGATTACATGGGTTCCATTGTCTTACCAACCAAAAGCATATGGCAGTAAGAAAAAAGCTATTCTACTGATAAAAAAAACAAAAAACAAAAAACAAAAAAGCAGCTATTCTCAGTCTGCTCCATGAGATATATGTCACGACCTAGGGTTTTCCTAGGGTTTGGATGGGAAATTGAGAAGAGTATGGGGAAGAATTAGACAGAAATGGATGGAGACAGCAAGAATAGAGGGAGAACAGAGAATTGGGAGGGAAATTAGAGACAGAATTTGAGAGAAATTCAGTTTATCATTCCCCAATATGACTAATTCTCTAGGTTACAGCCTATTTATAGGTTTCCTAGGTAAAGGTACAAACCAGTAAAGCAGTAAGGTACAACCACTAACTAATACATGTAATATCATATGGCAAATCTACCCTTGTGGTCGTGACAATATATTCTAGTTCATTTCCTGCACTTGATAATCTAAAATGAGACACACCATGCTGATGAAGATGTTGTCTGACTTTCTTGGTAGAACTTAACCAGGTCTTGGAAGAACACTGAGAATAATTAAGCCGTTTTTCAAGTTTATCTTCATGGAAATTTGGATTTCTGGGAATTTGCTCACTTGATTGGTTTTTACCTTCATTGAGAAGAGACTTATTTGAGGATAGAAATTTGTCCAGTTCTTAGATAAAACATGGGGTAAGAGATGTCATGTCACGAATATCATATGTTACAGACCCTGCATAGACAAATTGTCATCCTATGGCTAATGGTATTGTATCAATCACTGAATGGAAGCATGGATATTATTGTCCTTGTTTTCCCCAAATATGGAAAACTGTATATGCTATTCTTATTACTTGAGGCTGCATCTTATCTTCTAGAATTTTTTCCTGCTTTATTGTGAGATCTTGAGGCTTTCTGCAAGGAAACATGTTTTTTTTTTTAATGGACGCTTAAAAAGTACAAGTATATTATGAAAGATGTAAAAACCATGTGCTGTTTGCTTAAATTAATTGTATCATAGCATCTTGGCGAGTGTTTGTCATTTGGTGACATTTAGGGTCAATATAGCATTAATGAGGTTTAAAAAGCATGTGCATTAATATAGCATTAACGAGGAGAGATTTTTTTTGCTATTCTCCATGGACTATGTTTTATTCATAAGGAGATAATCATTTCCCGATGCCATGTGCTCTATTTTGCACACGTTTCATTGAACTAACCCATGTGTATACTGGTGGAATTGATTTTGGGCCAACAATTTTTTTCTTCCAGGATGGATTTTAATGGATGATGAGCAATTTCAGTATCTTTCGGGAATCATGAAGCATCCCATGGAAGCCATTGCTGATAAAGTGCCACAGCCAACCTCTCTGACAAGCAAGGATTTCCAGGTGGATGAAGACACTGCAATAATCGAGTCCAAAATCAGTCAAATAAAAGACATTTTCCCTGACTACGGAAAGGGGTTCTTATCTGCCTGCCTTGAAGTGTATAACCAGAATCCAGAAGAGGTGATTCAGAGAATTCTGGAAGGAACTCTCCATGAAGATTTACAGGCTCTAGACCCATCACTGGAAAGTATTCCACCTCGCAAGTCTGCTCCAGTGAGCAAGAACGATAAAGGCAAAGGCAAACTGTCGGAGTATGAAGCACCTGCCTCCACCAATGCGATACCTACAAGTAGAGGGCTTCAAACTGAGAAGCCTTCAGCTTCAGCATCGTCTTTAGTTGGGAGATTTGTCAGGAAGTCTACAGCCACCTCACCCAATTCTCAGATCCTAGATTCCAGAGATAAAAAGGATTTAGCAAAGACTGCTGCGCTGATCTCTCAACTTGAGTATGAGGATGAGTATGATGACTCTTTTGATGATTTGGGACTGAGTATCGCCGATTCAGGTGGGCTGGAGGAAAGTGAGATATTGGAAGATAAGACAAATTCAAATAGGGGGAAATCATGGGGGACAGGAACAGGAACCCCTGCTCCATCGGACAGTTCAAGATGGAACTCGCGAAAGAAGCCACAATTCTATGTCAAGGACGGGAAGAACTACAGCTACAAGGTGGCAGATTCAGTTGCGGTTGCAAATTACAATGAAGCCACAATAGTTAATCAAGCTCAGAGAGAACTAATCCACGGCCTTGGACGGGGTGGTAACATTCCTTTGGGTGCGGTCAAGAAGCTGACAGAGTCGAGCGAGGAGCAGGCTCAGGACGACGAGGCTAGTGTTACTGACACTGCGGCGGGACGGGGGAATCACAGGGGTGGTAGAGGGAGGAGGGGAGGAGGAAGAAACAATTACAGGAAAGATAGAGCCATGAAGAAACATTTCTCTGGATTGTCCGGTTATTAATTAGAGGCAGAAACGAGTTTTTAAAATCCAATTTCCAATTCAGGTCCATTTTCTTATATATTGTAAAACTATCATATTTAGGCTCTCTTTTGTTTTGTGTTCAGAAAAAGAATAAACATCTCTATCTGGAAGGAAATGGTAGTTGTTTGAATCTCTCTCTCTTCAAAGTATTGGTGAATGGATTAAAGAGAGTACTTCTGGAGGCCATCTCACCTTTCCAAAGTGCTTTTTGTGCGCGGTAACATGAACATCATGCATGTATGAAGCTTGAAGACGCCCAAGAAAAGGGGAAGCGTGTAGAACTTAACACGTGAGCAAAGCATTTGATTCTATGGAATGGGGCTTTGTTATGCACACAAATGGGTAAAGTTTGCAAATGGTTTTATTGATGACTTTTTTGAAGGTTTTTATGGATCATAATGCAGCAGAAAATAAAAATTTTAATCGTAAATATCTTTAGAATCTCTTTAAGGGAATAGATTACAAAATAATGACAAAGGATTACCTCTTGATGTGTAGATTCAATCTCAAAAAGTGGTGATCCAAAGCCATTTAATTGCTCGGTCTCTAACAATATCCATGCGACCTTGTAATCTAAGAACCTTGCGGGGGGTGGCTTCCCTAAAGATGGAATAGTATTAGCTCAAGAGGGCGACGAGAGAGCTTTCTCTCATGCATGTCAAATAACATCAATGACTAGGAGAGACACACTGTTCATTACAAAAGGAACCACATAAGGGTTATTTATAACCTTTAGGCACAAAACCTTAATTGAGGTTTTGGGCCACATGGTATTTTAAACCCTTTAAAACATAGAATTGAGCTTTTTTTTTATTCTCTTTCTTGGGCTTTATATTTTAAATACTTTAAAACAACCCATTAAGCTTTAATTTTAAAAACTTTAAAACAACACATTAAGCCTTAGTTTTAAACACTTTAAAACAGCCCATTAAACTTCTTAACCCACCCAATGTCCTTAGGTTAGTTTCATGAATAAACCCATAGATTAATTAACAATCCACAAAGACCCAATCCCTTAATTTGGGTAGCCTAGTCCAATTAGGGTTTTAGGTGAATTATGACAAATTTAATTAAAAGACTTATTTATTATAAATTCTAAAATATTAACTATTAATATTTAAGAACTCTAGTTCCTCATTAGGATCAATTTATGATCACTGCATTTCAGTGATGGTCTTCTTATGCAATACAATCCCTTCATCGGTTTAAAATGTCTTAATCAAGAAAGGACATGGATTATGCCTAATTATAATATTTCTTTGGTTCTTGGAAAATATAGCTTCATAGGATCTCTATCTTGCTATGACCGTAGACTTACAAGTGATATTTCCTTAAAGGGCCCATGAGACATATCTCCCCAAATAGGGGTCGATGAATCCTATCTTGGCTCACACACAACCTTCACATGCTTTATTGCATACCCAATCACTACCGTACTAACACCTCTTATTAAGATGCTTCCATAACAGTATCAAAGTATACGAATCACGCGTAAGACATAGTAGTGACCTCAAGTCGAAGGATCACTTGCACAACAGCCACCGGAGGTTTCCTTAGATACTCTTGCAAGATCCATAAGAAATCCTTTTAGTCAGGTCATTGTCGAGTGAACTTGTACTCACCAACAAGCACCTGTGTACTAGCTTAAGCATCCAATACCCATAGTATGTAAGATCAACTACTACCTTTCCTAAAGGTAACAACATAGCACACACCGATCTCTTTGTGTCATTGATGTCCCATCTTAATGACACTTTTGACTAGGAATATGTTTAAGGTTATACTTTTAAGTGTATCAAGAACCTTACAATTGAAGTCACACCTCAATTCCTTTATACACAGAGTAAATTTAGGGACTTTGTCTTTAGGCATCTTGTATTTAAGTAATTGATAAACAAACAAATAAATATGAAAGACAAAACTTGCCAATAAATAACATGAACATGGCACAACTAGATATATGACTCAACAAATGTACCAAGTACAACCTAACTTTTAACTTGTAGAGAATACATTAACATTTTTATCTACAATTGTATCTTTGTGTTGGATCGTTTTAGGTGTTAAGCAATGGACAACACTCAACGAGGTTTCTCTCTATCCTCTTGTTCATTTCACATGTTGAGGCTCTCTCTTCTATGCTAGGTGAAGATCAAAGAAGTCAATGTTAGAGCCCCATAACATTCCCCTAATGTTTCACAAATCACACCTGTTGCCTAGAAAAATATTCAAGAGGGGGCGGTGAATGGGGTTTTAAAAAAAAATTAATAATTTTTATTTTTTTAAAAACTCTTAAATTTGTGATCTTAATATTTAGTAATTGCAGTATGATTAATAACAATAAAATCACACAATCACAAGGAACAAGAGAAATTTATAGAGGTTCGACTTTAAAGAGACTAATCCTCTCTCTCAAGACTTAATTTGAGGCTCTCAAGACTTAACTTGAGGTTCCACTAAGGAGAATCAACATTAGCTTTTAATTGGAGCTAGAACCAACATACAATCCCTTGCCTAAGTAAGAACCACTAGCATATAACTAGGAAAAATAATCTCCTCACACAACAAGTGAGTAAAAATAACAAACTTACAACCAAAGACAATTGCAAACAAGTCACCAACGGTTGAGAATTGCACTAGCTAGCACACTTCCAGGACTTCGAACCTTCTCACTCTTGTTTGAATGCTCTATCAAGTTTGTTCTACACCTTGAGCCTCCATACTTACCCTATATATATACATCTTCAAAACACACTAGCTATTAAAGAAAAAGGTTAATATGAAATTTGAAATTCAAAAAATGTTTAGATTTTCTCAAACAATAAGAAAACATGTCTTACCTTTAATTTAAAATAAATTTACTTTTTGCATGAGAAATTAAGATTTAAAAATTCAAATATAAGCTCTTGAGACATAAATGATTAAAACAAGAAAACATGTCTAAAAATAATTCTCTTTTAATTTAAAATAAAATTACTTTTTGCATCAATAAGAGAAAACATGTTTAAAAATAATTCTCCTTTAATTCAAGATTTGAAAATTTAAATATAAGATTTTGAGACATAAATGATTAAAACAAGAAAACATGTCTAAAAGCAATTTTCCTTTAATTCAAAATAAATTTACTTTTTGCATGAATAAGAGAAAACATGTATCAAAACAATTATCCTTTAATTCAAAATAAATTTATTTTATGCATGAATAAGAAATACATTTATCAAGATATAAAAATTTAAACATAAACTTTTGAAACATAAATGATCAAAACAAGGTAACATGTCTAAAGACAATCCACCTTTAATTTAAAATAAATTTATTCTTTGTACCCACTTTTAATTCAAAATAAATTTACATTTTACATGAATAAAAAATACATTTATATCATAAAAATATTTTTGTTATCATCAAAATAATATTTACTTACCCTTGAGCTTAACAATCTCCCATTTTTTTATGATGACAAAAATTTCACGTTTTACCATATGTAAACATAACTCCTCCTAAGGATATGCTCTCCCTGAATTTATGCATAAAAAAAAATTGATAAAATAGTTAACTAATAGGACAGACAAATATGGGAATATATAAGATCAAGACAAAAAATAAAACATGAGATCATTTATTCCCCCTTTTTGTCATAAATCAAAAAGGTATTATGAGTTGAGAGAATAAAGATATATAAATAATATAGCCTATGAGAAAAATATATCAAGTATAATCCACAATATGATAGATAATGAATAAAGAGTACTGAAAATATAGATGCAATGTTAAGTACTAAGAATAGTACGTCATACCTATCATGGAATTACGCGCTAACTATTCCAACCATAGATCCAAGATTACACAACATCAAATAGAGTAATCATATAATATTCAAGTAGTACAATATCATTACAAAATCTACAGAGCAATAATCTGATTCACCCATGTTGATAGTTTTGGATTTCGCTGATGCTCAGTATTGATGATGGTTGCCGAGCACGATGGATCTAAGTTCATCCACATCACCTAGGAATGGCCACTGGCTGCTGCTTTCGATTGGGTAATGTTGCGAACTAACCTCTTGGAAACAAGGAAACAACACATTTTCTTCTAGGATGACTGGGTTTTCAAAATTTCAAATAGGGTTTTGATCATCCACGAAGAAAGATCCATTGTTAGAATATGGGTTTAAAGTAGTTTCTGGGTGAAACCAATTTTGAACAATGTGAGGATTTTCATAAGAGTTTGTAAATACTAATTCCTTTAATAAAGCTAGATGAAATTGAAGATCGATGACCTGCTGTTGGAGGGAAAAAATATAGGATACACAATCGTAAATAGGATCTTGAAACCTAGTTTGAGCTTCATACAAAAGTGTAGCAACAACCCCATAATGGTTACTAACTGGAAGCTAGGCTAGGAGTTTTAAGGCATTACTGGCACTAAAAACCTTATGAGTGGTTGCAAAATTAATAGGTCCTTCATGGCAGAAGAAAAGGGTACAGACGCATGATTGATTATATTTTCTTCTTAATACTTCATAGACACTGCACAAAGAACTAGGTCCTGACATGATCTTCTAGTTTTTTTTTTTTTTAAAGACTGGTAGATCTAGCCAGATCTGGGTACTAGGTAGATCTAGGTAGATTTAGCTAGATCTGGGTACTGAGCAGATCTAATTGGATCTAGGTAGATTTGTATAGATCTGGCTAAATGTTGGGACTGGGTAGATCAGGCCAGACAAACAAACAGATGGACAGACTTGGAGGCTGGATCTGGATAGATTTGGCTGGAACAATGAATAACTATGAAACCCTAACAAGAACAATCACAAAGAAAAAAAAAATAAAAAAAAAATGCAAATGAAAAGGAGCTCACTATGAATCCGATTAATGTAGTTTGATCGGCTGCACAACAGAGAAGTGGCGGTGAACAAGGGAGAGACTAGAGGCGGAAAGGCGATGACTAACGAGAAAGATACCAGAGGCGGAGAGGTAGCGACGAACGTAGACTTGGGTGGCTGTCGGCATAGATTTGGGTAAGGGTAACAGAGACCGCGATCTGATGGTGGTGAAGCAGATCTGAGTGGATATAAACTCACCACGAATTCGATCTGGCGGGAGTAGCAGCCGGCTTAGGTTTGGGCGACAACAACAGCAGTGGCAGATGCAGATCTTGGCAATAGTAACAGTGGTGGGGAGCGTGGATCTGGGCGACAGTAACAACAGTGGTAATCGCAGATTTAGAGGCCGTAACGATGAGGAGGGTTCAAATGAGAGGCAGCAGACAAAAGAGACGATGGAGAAGTGGTGCCAAGGGCGACAAAAGAGAGAGAGAGGTAGTTGGAAAAGGTTCGAGTGAGAAGAGGAAGAGAGTGAGAGAGACAAGGGTTAGATTTTTTTTTTAGGTTATTAAAGGTTATAACATTTGTGTTATCACATCTGATTTGAATATTGTGAGTTTTTATACCATAGTCTTGATGTTGCATCTGTAGGATTTGAGTAGCTACATATTCAACTTTAATGAAAGAGAGAGGAATGGAATTTTACTTCCTTCTAAACCATGACACCAGTGAATTTCCTAAGAATTGGCATTAAAGCATACTCTATGTCCCTTATCACACAATTTACTTATGCTAATTAGGTTGTACTTAAGATCATCTACCAGACAACATTTTCCAACATATATCAACAAGTTTTATTTTTCTTAATCAATGCATATATCAAAGATTTGACAATCACTCTAAATTTTAGAGATCAATGAAAATTTTCACAAAAACATAAAGACAAACTTATAACTCAAAATCATTAAAAGTCATATACCAATTGATAAAACAATGAAGTACTAGGATACCAAATGATTTTAAGAAATATATTTAGGCATACTTATATTTAGAAAATGGGAGATGAAAATTGATTGATTAATCTCATTTTCTCCCAAAGGCTTCAGGAGAGTCGATTGTGAAACCCTCCACAATCGATTGCAATAATGTAGTTCTGAAAGAAGCTTCCTCCTTTTGAAACATAGGCCAAAGATAATTAACAAAACATATACCAATATATTCTACAAGGTTTAATACTTTCATAAATGAAACATTTAAGCACACAACATATTTAAACCCTTTTTAAAAAAAAATAATTCTTCTAGAAAATAGGGACTAAATTGTCCAAAATCTCATTTTTCTTCCAAACGAACCAATTTTGGTTGCATTGAATGACTCAAAAAATATATCTATCATAATAGGTCATGCAAGTTGGATCAACATTATGGAAATGAGGGTTTTCAAACAAAATCTCAAAGAATTTCAAACATTTAAACACCATGGAATAAAACCTAGACATAACATGAAAATTTTTATTAAGCCCAATTCTTTTATATGCCACGGGATGATTTTTCACATTTTAAGGCATTTGAAAAACTTAGATTTCAGGCCATAATAATTTTAGAATTTAGGAATGAGGTGATTATCCAAAAACCAAACCTCTCCTATATCCATTTATCCCATTAGCTTTCCATCCTATTTTTGAGAGTGAGGTCTAAACCATAGAACTCCCCACCTCTCTTGTGCCATGAATTTCTACTTAAACAAATACAACATGTTCCCCATGTGGATCTCATGCACATTGGAACACATAAGGCTAAGTTTTAGCCTTGGGTACCCATCTATAGATGGGACTTTTGGCTTTTAGATCTTGAATACCCTTTGCCTCAGTGTTGGACCCTTTAAGAGGATCCAAAACTCTCATTTGTTAAACTACCCCTTTTGGCACCCAAATTTTGATTTCATTTCTCTCAGGGGGTTGGGAAGTCCATCTATATGGTTTCCAAGATTTCTTTTGATATTTTGGCTTTGGCTTTGGGGGATTAGAATTCTTTTTCACAATTAAGGTAGCCAAAGACTTCTCTATTGCACCATTTTCTAATGTGAGCTTGGAGTTTTGAGCTTTTAAAACCAATACTTCTTTCTCCAAGATGAGAATTTTTTCAACCACTTTATCATCTATTTTTGCTTCATTTTTCTTTTTAACATTTTCTTTTAAGACTTAATTTTTCAAAGATTCATTCTTCTCATCAATATCTTCTTTTTCCATAGAAAATAATTTCTTTGCATTTTAAACTCCTTCTTAAGAGACTTAAATTTAACAAATAACTCCTTAAATGACTCTTGGAGTTCATCAACTCCCACATTCTCTTCTTCGTCATCCTCAAACGCCATGAAACATACTCTTGCCTCTTCTTTTTCTGATTGGGAAGATTCACTTGATTCACTTCCATCCCATGCATTGAAAGCATTCCTTTTTGGATATTTTAAATGCTTCTTCTTCTTCTTCTTATATTTCTTTTCTTCTTCTTTCTTTGGATACTCATTTTTATAATACCCAACTTCTTGACAATTGTAGCAAGTAGGAAGCGATTTCTTGCTATCCTTAACTTGCTTTTTTATTAAACTCTTTAAACTCTTTTCTAGGAGAATTACATCTTCATCTTTTTCACTAGAAGACTCACTTTCACTTTTAGTTAAAAATTTAGCTTTTAAACCTATATTCTTCATCTTCTTTATGGGTTCTTTCATTTGATTAAGAACTAACTCATGGGTTAAGAGATTCCCAATGAGCTCTTCCATTTTTAAAATTCCAAGATCTTTGGCTTGAGTGATAGCAATAATCATAGGTTGCCAATCTATGCTAAGTGTGACCTAAGTATTTTCTTTACTTGATCACTTTCGGGGATAACCTTGCCAAGAATCTTTAGAGAGTTAACAAATTTTTGAAACCTAGCATTCATATCACTAATGGTCTCATTGGCTAACAATTTGAACCCTTCATATTGGGACATCAAAAGATTTATCCTAGTATCCTTAACTTGATCAGTCCTTTCATTCATAACTTCTAATTTTTTCCATATTTCATGAGAGGTGGAGCATGAAGAGATTTGTTCATACTCACTAGGCATTGTAGAACAAAACAAGATATATTTGACCCTATGGTCCATTTTAAGATTATTTATATCTTCTTCACTCTAATATTTTTCTTCTTCCTTAGATAAGGTAAAACCATCCATAACAAGTTTCCACAACATATAGCTAATTGAAAAGATGTAGGATTCCATCCTCATTTTCCAATAGCCATAATTGGTTCCATCAAAGAATGGGGGACGGGAGGGAGAAGTTCCCTCAACTATAACATGAGGTAGATATGAGGTCATTTTATAATCTTTTCTTAAGATTTGAGATTTAAAACACAAATATTTTAAGACTTGCTCTGATACGAATTGTTGTCTAGAAAAATACCCAAGATGGGGGGTGAATTGGGTTTTAAAAAAAAAATAATAATTTTAACTCTTTTAAAAACTCTTAAATTTGTGATCTTAATATGTGATTATTGCAGTAAGATTTATAGAGGTTTGGCTCTAAAGAGCCTAATCCTCTCTCTCAAGACTTATCTTGAGGTTCCACTAGGGAGAATCAACACTAGCTTTTAATTGGAGATAAAACTAACATACAATTCTTTGTCTAAGCAAGAACTACTAGCAAATATAATTCCCTCACACAACAAGTGAGTAAAATAATCCCCTCACATAATAAGTGAGTAAAAATAACAAACTTACAATCGGAAACAATTTCAAACAAGTCACTAACGGTGGAGAATTTCACTAGACAATACACTTTCAGCACTTCAAACCTTCTCACTCTTGTTTGAATGCTCTATCAAGTTTGTTTTACACCTTGAGCCTTCGTACTTACCCTATATATATACATATTCCAAATACACTAATCATTAAAGAAAAGGTTAATATGAAGTTTAAAATTCAAAAAATGTTTAGGCTTTCTCAAACAATAAGCAAACATGTCTCACCTTTAATTCAAAATAAATTTACTTTTTGCATGAGAAATCAAGATTTGAAAATTCAAATATAAGCTTTTGAGACATAAATGATTAAAACAAGAAAACATGTCTAAAAGAAATTCTCTTTTAATTCAAAATAAATTTATTTTTTACATGAGTAAGAGAAAACATGTTTAAAAATAATTCTCCTTTAATTCAAGATCTGAAAATTCAAATATAAGTTTTTGAGACATAAATGATTAAAATAAGAAAACATGTCTAAAAACAATTCTCCTTTAATTCAAAATAAATTTACTTTTTGCATGAGTAAGAGAAAACATGTTTCAAAACAATTATCCTTTAATTCAAAATAAATTTACTTTATGCATAAGTAAGAAATTTATTTATCAAGATATGAAAATTTAAACATAAACTTTTGAGACATAAATGATCAAAACAAGGAAACATGTTTAAAGACAACTCACCTTTAATTCAAAATGAATTTACTCTTTGTATCCACTTTTAATTCAAAATAAATTTACATTTTGCATAAATAAAAAGTACATTTATATCATAAAAATCTTTTTGTTATCATCAAAATCATATTTACTTACTCTTGAGCTTAACAACTGTTATTTGCTAGTGTCTTATATTTGTAGGTTACGATGATAACGATACATAATAGCTTCTTGGGAATAAATACTCCATGACTATAGTGCAACTTTAAGCCAAGTCATTAATTTCGAAAAATCAGGCACCTTTTTAAGTCACAATATACCTCAATTACTATCCAAAGTAAACTTACAGTTCACGACATTGGACATGGATACACAAAGTAAATATCTTGACATGCTAACTTTCATTAGTCAATCAAATAGGAAAACTTATCAACGCTCACAAGGATAAACATAATGTTTTGGAATGAAAAGATGTTATCCATTGGCATGATGGAGAGGTATTGATTAAAGTCATCGTTCACCTCATTCCCACATGCATTATGTCATGTTTTCTGCTCCCTTTATCTCTTTGCAAATAATTAGAAAGGTTTTGAGGTCATACAATAAGAACAAATGAAGATCCGTTTGGTTGAAATGGGCGCCTTGGGTGGTTTGGGATTCCGTTGAATAAAGCTATGCTTGCAAAACAAGGCTAGAGGTTGATAAGGCATCACTAGTCATTAAAAGGAAAGTATTTTCCTAACTTTTCCTAATTGAGGAAAATTTGTAACCTTTCTCAAATCTAGAGAATTATATGACAAGCCAAATATATTCTTGGCATGGGCTTCATTGGCATATATATAGGAAATCGAAGATCTATTAGGATTTTTTAGGATAAATGGATGCCAAGCTAATTAGGGCTATTCCATTATACCCAACCCTCACAACTGACACACTAATTTGGCATTTTTTGAAAAATTGAGAATACTCTACTAATTAAGAATGACTATCATCTTGCTATCTTAATAAGCATGTAGAAGGATGCCTTTGTTGCAACAATTGAAGACCCGATCAATGCCAAGTTGTTTGTAAGGGTCGAACGACCTGAAGTCTTATCATTTACTTATTGTTTTAGTTTGAATTTTTTATTTAAATTTAAATAATAGTCAAAGTTGGGTTGAGATTTTTAGGAAACAATAATGATTTTTTTTTTTGCACTAATGTAAATTTCAATTGATTAATGAACAATAATATAACTTCAGTCAAAACTTTTGTATTTTTGATTTGATGTACCAACAAATTGGTATTGAAGTCTTACTGTTCTTAAGGCTTGGAGTAAGGTTTGTGTTGGTGAGTGGCACTGTCAAACATTTGGAGCTGTTTGGGGAACGACTTGATTCGTTGTCTGGGAGAGCAAGGTGTGCAGGGCTAAGCTCGATTCGTTATTTGGGAAAGCTAGAATGGTACCCTGGAAAATTCCCCAAGGAAAGTAGTCTTTGGATGACTAGTGGTCTAAAGGGGGGTATTCGATGACAGTTGGACCTGAAGGATCTTCAGGGGTGACAAGACTTGAATGGTCTTCGAGGTGAAAGGACCCAAAGAGTCTTCAATTCGACTTGACTCTGGGAGAGTTGTGTGGGTCTCTAGGAGGGGTTACTTTTTCAATACTGCTAAAAGGGTCTTCCGAGTCTTCGAGTGGTCTGCGACAAAGAAATAGTTAGAAGACACATGGGGATCTCTCTCGTGCGAGGCCTTCGATGCCAAAGTTAGATATTGTCATGATGCAGAAGGTAGTGTACGGATGGATCATGTGTGTCATTAGGGTATTCGAAGGCTAGGGGTGATAGATCTAAAGTGTTGGGTTTTGCTTTAGGTTTAGGTCTTCAGGCATTAGATATGGATCTTGAAGGTGTGGGTCAAGGGGCTATTTATAGGTGTCAAGGACTAGGCCACATGGCAAGGTAGGACATGTAGCACACTTGCGTGAAGGCGAGTGGTTCGACCCTTCGGGCAAGAGACATGGGCTTTTAGGTCTATGGGCTAAGGTTGAAGGGCTTGAAGGAACTTTCAGGGATTGGAAGCCCCGAAGAGTTGCCTTCGGAGAGTTTACCTGATGGTCCTGAAGGAGCCTACAGGTTCTTCAGGATTCGGGGCTCTTAGGCAAGATTGTCTCAAAGAGTTTTCCAAGTCTTCTAGAGGTCACTTGCTTGTGGAAGGGTCTTCCTCCTCCTATGTTGACTTTTAAGGCTTGTTTGGATATCTTACAATATGGCTTGTGTTTGAGAGGAAGTGAACGTATTGAGAAACTTTTCCATATAAAATTTTGACATTCATCCCTTCAAGCCAAATAAACAATTATGTCAGGAAACAATTTTATGTCCACCTATTTTTATAGGTAAAAACTACTAGATTTGGGTAGTGAAGATGGAGTCATACATGCACGCAAGTAATTTATGAGATATGGCAGAGAAAAATGATTTTCCACCATTGTTTGAAGATCCAACCATTGAACTAATTAGGAATCATAGAGAAGCAATAAGAACAAGATTCAAGACTAAGACTTGTATTCACTCAATAATTTTAAATGTAGTTTTCATAAGGATTATGACCCATAACACTATAAAGGAAGCTTGGGATGCTCTTAGAAAGGAGTTTAAGCTTTTGAGAAAGGATACTGAAACCATAAAAGAATATTCTGAAAGACTCTTAATGTTGTGAACAAAATCAAATTGATGGGTAAAGAGCTACCAAACAAAATAATTTAGACAAGGTGTTGGTAAGTTTGCTTGAAAGATTTGAGGCAAAAATTTCTTCTCTGAAGATTCAAGAGACCTTATGACCTTATGATGGGAAATAAAGATCGAGTTCAAGTGAACCTGTCGTGGGGATTGTCGGACAAAAATGGAATAGGTTTATAGGTGACTCAAGTAGCTTGGAAAGTATCACATAAAAATGAACTGAATATTCTTGGAAGTTGTTACGAAATTGGATTGACAACAGACCACAATCAAACCAATCAATCATACATGAACATAGAGTTTAACATGAAAAACGCAAATCGGGAAAAACTACGGACATAAATAATAAAATATCACTAACCAAATCTTTGTAGTACAAAAGTGATATTAGCACACATGCTTTGTGCTTTGATTTCATGTGAGCTGAGCACCTATTTATAGACCTAAAATCCTTTATGGATGAACACAAAAAATTATATCTTGATCAGAAGATAATGCATAAGGATATTTCTCCAAATGAAATAAATCTCACATAAAATCAAATTTGGCAATATCATAATCACAAATCAAATTTGAAGTTATAATCACAGTCAAATTAGGAAACCCACTGCAAAAAATTTGCGTTTTAGCGACGAAAAATTCTGTCTCTAAAACATCAAAATTCGTCGCTAAATTTAATTTAATTTAATTTAATTTATTTTTATTTTTAGCGACAGGTTGAGCTTGTCGCTAAATTTTATTTTTTTATTTAATTTTATTTTTATTTTTTAGCGACGGGTGTAAGCCCATCGCTAAATTTAATTTTTTTTAATTTTTTAGCGAAATTTTAATTTTTTAATTTTTTATTTTTTATTTTTTAGCGACGAGTGTGACCCTGTTGCGAAATTCAACCCTAAAATTCAAAATTCAATGCGCGCCAAACCCCGACCTCCCATGTGCGCCACGTGGCAACGCTGGATTTTACTCTACCAGCTATTATTCTTAAGCTTTCTACCGGATTCAAACCCCCAACCTCTCATGACCAAGTTTAACGCGCGAGCCAGCTGATTTGGGAGCCATCTTGTTTATTGTTATACATAAAATATATTTATAGTATTCTCTTCTAAATATTTTAGAATTATATTTATATACCAAAATTTCTTAAACTTATTTAATAATATTAATTTTAATATTTAATGTTAGTAAAGGGAAATGAATATTAATTTTAATTTTACTTCATTATTAATTCAAATAAAACTTTATTAATTATTATATTAACAGTGAAAAATTATGTTTTTATCTTAATTTTAATTTGTAATGTATTTAAAAATTATTAATTTAATTTTTACTAATATTAATGTTAGTAAAAATTATTATGATATATTTAAATGTAAAATTTTTAATTATTTTTTATTTATTTTGTTTATTTTTTAGCGACGGGGCTAAGTCCGTCGCTAAAGTTTAATTTATTTATTTATTTATTTTTATTTTTTAGCTACGAGATTGGCCCGTCGCTAAATTTTAATTAATTAATTTAATTTTATTTATTTATTTTTTATTTTTTAGTGACTGGGTGGAGCCCGTCGCTCAATTTGAATTATTTTATTTTATTTTTTAAAATTTTTTATTTATTTTTTTAATTTTTAGCGACGGGAGTGTCCCTGTCGCTAAATTTTAATTTTTTATTTAATTTTTTTTAATTCTTTAGCTACAAGATCTATCCCATCGGTAAAAAAATAAAAATAAATAAATAAAATTTAACGACGGGATTCCTCCCATTGCTAAAAAATAAAAAAAATTAAATAAAAAATTTGAAATTTGCTAAAAAATAAAAAATAAAAAAATAAATAAATTAAAATTTAGCGATGGGGTCAACCCCGTCGCTAAAATATAAAAGAAAAATTAAATAAAAAAAATTAAATACTCTAAAAAATAAAAATAAAAAATAAAAAAATAAAATTTAGTGATGGGGTTACTCTCGTCGCTAAAAAATAAAAAAAATTAAATAAAAAATTAAAATTTAGTGACGGGTACAGCCCGTAGCTAAAAAATAAAAGAAAAAAAATTCAAATATGCTAAAAAATAAAAATAAATAAATAAAAAAAATAAAATTTAGCGACAGGGTTGACCCATTACTAAAGAATAAAAAAAATAAAATAAAATAAAATTTAGCGACGGGTGTACCGTGTCGCTAAAAAATAAAAAAAATTTAAATAAAAAATTAAAATATAAAAGAAAAATTAAATAAAAAATTCAAATTCGCTAAAAAATAAAAATAAATAAAAAAAATTTAAAATTTTGCGACGAGGTCAACCCTGTGGCTAAAAAATAAAAATAAATAAATAGAAAAATAAAATTTAGTGACGAGGTTTCTGTTGCTAAATTTAGTAACGAGTATTCCGTCGCTAATTCCGTCGCAAAGTTAAAAAAAAATTAACAAATAACGATGGAAATTCCGTCGCTATCCGTCACAAATTAGCGACGGAATAATTCCGTCTGTAAATTCTGTTGCTAAATATGATTTTTCTTATAGTGACCCAATCACAGATAAACAAGGATTTTGAGTCATAATTATCATAAATCTCCACCTTGACTCTAAATCCACAAATGGAATTATCCAGAATTCTTTCTTCCAATGAAATCATGGAGAATCAATTTCCTTGACAAATACCAATCAAATCCACACAATGCTCGAACTTTTGAATAGGAAGGGACTTGGTCAATATATCTACAAGATTGTCATGAGTGTTGATTTTTCTTACAATAACTTCACCACGAGTAATAAAATCCTGAATAAAATGATATTGCACATCAATGTGCTTCATTCTCTCAGGAAACATATAATCTTTAGTGAGGAAAATAACACTTTTATTGTCACAATAGGTTGTACTATTATGAACATCTTCACTGATTTCACCCATCAACCTTTTTAGTCTAAAAGCTTTAGTAATTGCCATATATTTTGTTTCTGTAGTAGACAGGGTAACGATGGACTGTAAGGTGGCCTTCTAGTTGATAGCACAACCACCAATGGTGAACACGTACCTAGTAAGTGATCTTCTTTTGTCGGGATCACCTGCAAAATCATAATCTACAAAACTTAACTCCATCTCTAGTATTTTCGAACTATAAACAAGTACAATGGTACCACACAAATATTGAAAAATCCATTAGATTGCCTTCCAATGTTCTTTACCAGGGTTAACCATGTATCTACTAACCACACTCACTACACGAGCCAAATTAAGGCATGTACAAACCATAGCATACATAAGACAATCCACTACACTAGAGTATGGAATTTTTGAAATCTTGTTAATTTCATCATCTGACTGAGGAGATAAGCTCTGTGAAAGCCTAAAATGTGCAGCCAACGGAGTACTCATAGGTTTAGCCTTCTGCATATTGAATTTAGTCAAGACTTTCTCAACGTATCCCTTTTGACTTAGATACAATTTATTTGTCTTCTTGTCTCTTGAAATTTGCATTCCAAGTATTCTCTTCGTTACACCTAAATCTTCCGTCTCAAATTCTTTATTGAGCTGAGCTTTTAATCTCCTTATCTCATCCTTATCTTTCGATGGTATTAACATATCATCAACATATAGAAGAAAATATATAAATGACTAATTCTTGTTCCTTTTAAAATAAACACAATTGTCATAACTGCATCCGTTAAAATTTTGCTTAATCATAAAGGAATCAAATATTTTATACCACTAATGAGGAGACTGTTTCAGGCTATATAGAGATCTCTTCAACAAACACACATAGTCTTTTTAGCTTGGAACTTCAAAACACTTTGGTTGCTACATATAGATATTTTCATCAAGTTCCCCATGTAAGAACGTTGTCTTAACATCTGACTATTCCAATTTAAGATCTTGAATAGTCACAATTCAAGATCTTGAATAACCACAATGAAAGTAAAGCAAGATCGCTACGGGGTAAGCAACATAGTTTAAAAATTTTAAACCTTACCCCGATCTCGACGATTGGATCAACGTCGAAATCAAATCATTCACATACAAAATAAAATAAATTTAACCTTTAGATTTTTGAGTTGTTTGCGAATTTGAGTTGTTCAAGCGTCCGGCCTCTAACTTGTGATACACGACATGCGTTCGTTAGTAAGAAGAGCAGAATGAGAGTGCTAGCTCTCTTTCTTTTTCGAGGCTTGTGTATGGATGGAAAGAACCTCTCGTTTTGATTCGATGCGGAAAAAAAATGGGAAAGAGTGAATGACAATTTTTTAACTATTGTAAAACACAAATCATTCATTCTCTTTGGGTAAACCATAAAAGGGTATTTATAGAGGAACATGGCCTCCTAGGGTTTCCAAAACCCAAGTAGATATGGGTTGGCCCATTTTTCCTAGTCCAACTAGTAATTAATTAAGTGACCCAAATCCAATTATAAGTTTAAATAAAATATTTGGTTCAAATCTAATTTAACCTAAATATAATATTTAATTTAATATTTGGCCTAAATCTAATTTAGCCCAAATATAATATTTAATTTAATATTTGGCTCAAATATTTTATTTATTTACCCTAAATACTTTATTTAGCCCAAATGTTAACTTCAGTCCAAATATATTTTATTTCTTATTTGCCACTCTAACAAATAAAAAATTATTAAATTAGAAACTCCTTTATAATTTAATCAATTGCCATTTTATGAAACTATTTCCTTTATAACGACGCCGTTATATCGACGTCATTATGTTTGTTTATTGTTTTTCCATGAAAACCTACGATGGCAGAACTTCTTGTCGAAGTGTCCCACTTAACCATACGTCTGCTTTTCTAGTTTAAGCCATGGACCGTACCATTGCATATGAGTCATTAAGCTTTCGAATATGTTGGCAATGTATAGGTATGAATACATAAGACAAGATTAGCCTTTAGCAAGACGTCATGCCTATCCAATTATTCAAAATGATTCATAATTTGCAAACAACTTTTCACGAGCATGGTTGCAGTGTAATTCGATCCTCTCGTCAATATATCTTATGTGATCTCAAGTCTGGCGATGTGTTACTTGATTACAATCACATGAGTTTTCTTCGGTCCTCCGGATATCCTCACTAAATAGAAAGTGAATCAATAAATCCTAATTGATCTCTTTCACCATAGCCATAGATTTAAAGTGAATATCCACCAAAGGCGCCTTAGATACATTATCCTTTATCAAGGGATAAACGAGTCCCATCTTGGTTATGCACCCATCTCCATAAGCCTCACAATATGCTCAACGATCACCCACATGTAGCCTTTGTCTAGGCCCATCGAAACGATGTCAAAACATACTGATTTTCTTATGAGATGATTGTGACAACCTCAAGTCCAAGGATTAGTTACACCCATCTCGTATGAGAATTCCATCAACATATAACCAAAATGGATTCTTATGGCAAGTCATGTCTAGTGACATGTTCTCCAACATTAGTCACCTATGTACTTGTCTAGGCATCTCTATGCCTATGGGTGTGAGACCCCCATTGCTATCACATAGCAAAAATATAGCACATACAAGTCTTACCGTAATTATCAATATTCATTCTTGACATTGCTACGACTTAGGACATTTGATGATGTCTAGAAACTGTAGTGCATCATCTCACATCTTTATAGATTAATCACAGTATACATCATATGGACTTCTATCTAGTTTCATTTGGTTATTACAATAATAACAAGAAACTAATAGAATGACTTCTTGTGAATTTGATTTTCTCCTTATTTAATAATAAATATGATTGTAATTGTTAGTGTACAACATACCCAATCTGATTGGGTCTAGAGCACCTACACTAACACACAATACCAAGTAGTGCCCGAACGGAACAATGTTTCACAACTGGGAAAAATACGGTTGTGAAGTCCACACTTAGAACCTTACTATATCCCTTTGTTACAAGTCTAGCTTTGTATCTTGTTTTTTCAACTCCTGGTGTACTTTCTTTCCTCTTGAATATCCATTTTCACTTAATTGTTTTCTTATTCTTGGGTACTTTCATTAATTTCCAAGTACCGTTTTTATTTAAGGTTTCCATCTCTTTATGCATTAAAGTAATTCATCTCCCAGATTCAACACAACTATCTGTTTCAGAATAAGTGGAAGGCTCTTTGCTTCAGTCTATATCTTCAGCCACATTCAAAGCATATGCAACGAGATCAACTTCAACATATCTTTGAGGAGGTTTGATATTTTTTTCTAGGTCTATCCTTAGCAATATAATAATCTGATGGACTGGCACTTGCTTCTGGACTTGATTGGGGCTTGACTTAATCTGAGGTGATGACGACAACTCAGATGTCTGACTCTTGTCAATTTCAAGCTCCACTTGAATATTAGAACTCTAGTGGCTTGTATGGTTAGTTTCTTTTGCAGATGAACCACGAAGCATAGCAATTTCATAAAAAATAATATCTTTGCTAATCACAACTTTAGACGCTTTTGGATCTCATAACTTATAACTCTTAACACCAGATTTATAATCAAGGAAGAGACATTGTTTAGCTCTTGGTTCTAATTTCCCACTATCAACATGAACAAATGCAGGACATCCAAAAATTTTAAAATCAAAATAATTTGTAGGAGTACCTAATCGTAATTCTTGTGGAGTTTTCTTATCAATAGCAAATGATGGAGACTGATTAACCAAAAATCATGCCATATAAGAAGCCTCGGCCCCAAAAGACTTAGATAATTTGAAATTAGATAGCATACACCATACCTTTTCCATCAAGATTCTGTTCATCCGCTCGGCTACACCATTTTGTTGTGGCATACCTGGAATTGTTAAATACCTTGGAATTCCTTCTTTCCTACAGAAATCTTTAAATTCACATGAACAAAATTTTAAACTATTAATTTTCTGTGCGAAGACACTTGTTCTGTCTATCGGTTTGTTTCTCAATCACGATCTTCCATTGCTTGAAAGTAGCAAAAACTTCAATCTTTTGTTTCAAGAAGAATACCAACACTTTCCTAAAAAAATCATCAATGAAAGTTAACATGTATTTTGCACCACCTGTAGAGGGTACTCTGGCTGGACCCCAGAGATCAGAATGAACATAGTCCAATATACCTTTTGTATTGTGAATGCTTTTAGTAAATGAGTAATTCTATTCATCTAGACTAGAAATGGATCTCCAATCTAAGTGGCACCTTTTCACTAGCTAATGAAAAGGTGTAATTCATTGGGCAATGAAAAGGTGCCACCTAGACTGGAGATCCATCTCCAGTCTAGATGAATAGTATTAACCCATTTTTGCTTGCCAAAAATGCAATGCTCACAAAACTCCAATTTTTTGGTATTTTACCTTTCAAGAAGTCTTATTTTGCTCAATTCAACCATACCTATTTCACTCATATGTCCAAGATGCATATGCCATAACTGAGTGAGATCAGTATTAGATAAAGAAGAAGTAGAAACAGAGGCCTCACCTGTAACGGTAGAACCCTATAGAACATATAATCGACCGTACTATTTCGTACCTTTCATCACAACAAGAGCACCTCTACTGACCCTAATAACTCCACCTTCACCAATGAATTTGTACCCATTCAAATCAAGAATACTCAATGAAATAAGATTTCTTTTAAGATTGGAACATGTTTGACATCAATTAAAGTTCGAACAATACCATCGAACATCTTAATTTTGACAGTTCCAATGCTAACAATTTTACAAGAAGAATTATTTCCCATGAACACATCACAGAATTTAGAATTTTATACGTTGAAAACCAATCCCTATTAGGAGACATATGAAACGTGCATGTTGTGTCGATGAACCAATTTTCACCAGGTTTAGTAACTTCATTAGTAACCACCATAAGTTCCCCATCAATATTGTTATTTTCAACAACATTAGTTTTTCCTGAAGTTTTTGATTGCTTTCCTTTCTGGTTAGTTTATTGTTTTTTAAGTTTGTTCTGCAACTTATAATACTCCTTCTTTATGTGTCCTTTTTTCTTATAGTAATTACAAACTTTTTCTTTGTTCCTGGACTTGGATCTACTTTTCCCTTTACCATTAGAATTTCTATCATGTGTTATTCCTCTAATCAATAAACATTCACCCTGATTCTCAAAAGTCCCCAATAACTACTTATCAATTTTTTCTTTCGAGAATAAAGTATCATAAACTTTATATGGGTGAGAGTATCTAGACTATAGAGTATGGTGTCTCTAAAAGTTGAACACGAGGCCGATAGAGAACATAACAAAATTAGAGTCAAATCCTCATTTGTCATACTTAACCTCCATGGATGCCAAATAAGAAACAATTTCTTTAAAAACTGTTAAATGACTCTTAATAGACCTACCTTTAGTCATTCAATGAGAATACAATCTTTGCTTCATATGCAACTTATTGGTTAAGCTCTTTGTCATACACAACTATTCCAGTTTCAACAATAAAGTGGCATTGATTTTAAAAACATCCTGCAAAATTTGATTCGATAAATGTAGATGTATTTGAGATAAGGTTTTACGATCCTTACGCTGTTTTTCTTTAATGCTCCATGATTGTGGCATTTTATCAAAGCCTAAAAGCGTATCATCTAAATATATCTGTGCCAAAATTGCATGCATCTTAACCTATCATAATGAAAATCTATTATTCCGATCCAATAGAAGAATATTGTACTTCAATAAAGCCATTAAATATTCCCAAATAATATCAAATAATTTAAATAATAAACCTAACTAATAAACGGATCAAAAACACCAAATTTGGGCAGAAATAGATCTAAAATTAAGCTAACAGATCTGCTGGATTTGGATGGGTCAGTGGGTCAAACCAGATCTAGATTGAGATTTGGGTCTTGGCTATGAACCATGGTTGTAATGGACTTCACCTGTGCATTAATGGAAGATTAAAAGGTTGGTCGTCCATGATGTCAACGGCGATGGAGGGCTAGTCAAGAAAGAAAAGAGCCAATGGCTAGAGATGATGGTCGGCCAAAGACAGGTCGTCGATTGATGGTGGGGATGATGCCGAATAGAGTAGAGGCAACTGGCAGGGAAAAAGATGGTCAACAAAGAGAATGGTGAATTAAACGGATGCAGGGAATGGCAGTGAGCGCTGTGGGTTGAGAAAGAAACCCAAAGAAATGGCTGGCAATTGGAAAAAGGCGGACGACAAACAAAGGCGATGGTTTCAGATTTGGTGGAGGCTTCGATGGAGAAGAAGATGAATAGAGGTAGCGGCGACAATGGCTATGGGGGTCGACGATGGAGGCGATGGTGGCGATTGCTGTGAAACCTTACTGAAGGAAGAAGAAAATGATGATAATGCAGATCAATAGCTAAGATTTGGCAGATGTTGATGGTTTGATCCAACAGCTCTGATACTAGTTTTTTACGAAATTGGTTCGACAACAAACCACAATCAAACCAATCAACCACACAAAACCCAAATCGGGAAAAACTACGAGCCAAAAGAAGAAAATATCACTAACCAAATCTTGGTAGTACAAAAGTGATATTAACACACACACTCTGTGTTTTGATTTCATGTGACCTGGGCATCTATTTATAGACCTAAAATAATTTATGGATGAACACAAGAAATTATATCTTGATCAAAAGATGGTGCATGAGGATATTTCTCTAGATGAGATAAATCTCACATAAAATCGAATTTGACAACATCATAATCACAGTCAAATTTGAAGTCATAGTCACGGTCAAATTAGTAAACTCAAACATAGATAAACAAGGATTTTGAGTCATAATTATCACATAAGTAGTTGAGTAAGAAAGGACTTTAGGAGATTGACTAGGCAAGGTAGTCAAGTAGAGGCATTCAAGTAGCAAGGTAGATTGGTTGAGTGATGAAACAAGTTAGTCGAGTAACACACATGAATAGTCGAGAAACAAAACAATATAATCAAATAACCGAAGAAGATAGTCGAATGACAAAATTAGATAGAATAGATGAGTAAATGGAATAATTACTCAAATAACAAGAGGAAATGCTAGTCTAATCAAGAAGGGAAAAAATAGATGGGCAACTCGCACTAAGTGATAATACAATGCAACCACACTTATATAAGAGCTAAGAATTCGCCATACATGAACAACAAATGATAAGAAAGATTGAAATTGATAGATAATCTAGATTCAACAAAAGGTTTCAAATAACTGGTCATGTCTTCCCTTATACAAAAGAGAAGCCCATGATTATATTGATTGTGCATGGGAATTTAGTAGGCTCTTAGGACTTGGAATATTTTAATTACTAGTGTTTTGGGATTTCATGGGAAACATAGGTTAGTTACTGCTGGTGGCATGGGAAAGATGAGACTGATAATTGAAAGGCTTCTAGGAGCCGACTACTTGAATGGTCTTGTGTTGGCGACAAATGGGTTTGGGAAAGTCTATGGGCCTATTTTTTCCTTAGGGCCAAATTTAGGTAAACTATTTTGGAGATGGCCTAGGTTATTAGGCCTTGGTATGTATCAATCCCTTATTGTTTGAGAGGATTTGCTCTAAAATCCAAGTTTTTAACTTGCTACCAATCATAGTTTGCTCTTATCTTTCTTATGTCTTGCATTGGTGAATTTAAATATGGGGTAGCAGCCTTTGAGCTTAAGTTTAATTTTCTAAAGTTGTTTAATCTTTCTTGGTCTTATTGGCTTATGCCACATTTTTCTACCACAGAACCTGAAGGGGGATCGATTATCTTGTTAACATTTTGCTCCATTTCTCAATATTTGATGAGTGTATTGCCAGTCTTATCAAGCTTGTGAACTTTTCTTAGACTTGAGGCACAGTTATTGAAATCAAAGCCTAAAACAGATGTTATAAGAAATATATTTTCCATTGAATGAAAAATTTGAAAGCTTAGAAAGATGTACAATGAATGATTAGTTTGAGCACTTGAACTTCTTCATTGACCCTTCCACACGCTCTTTCATGCTCTATTTATAGCTTTTTAGTCGGTCAAGCATGCAAATTCCATTTTATGATCATTGCCTTGCATTAAATGCTTGAAAAACTAGTTGTTTTAATATTGTCAGAACATATACTGTCGACAGATTCATAGAATTAGTCGATTGTTTCCTTCGAAACATTTGAATTTTAAACACATGTTTACAAAAAACTTTCAACTCTTTTAAAAAGTAAGTTGACTTGAAAAAGTAAACTATCGAATGTTAGAATCAAAAGGTCTACTATTTTAGGAGAGAGTCGACATGTTATAGTCACTGTCGACTGATTTTGAACTAAAAACACTTGGACCGAGAGCATGAATTTTCCTTGTCGACAGATTTCAAGAATTATCGACTAATTTATGTCAAAGAACAAAAGAAGTCAACTGATATATTTAGAAACTCAATTGATTTTGATGCTTTAAATTTTCAAACAACAAAGGCATGAAAAAGTCAACTATTTCAAGGAAAAGTCGACATTTTTGACTATCTTATTTTAAGAAATGTGTGATTTTGAAAATTGGAATTTAATAAAACTTCAACGCACTGTGACAAAATTTTTTAAGACACAAAGATATATTTTTTAAGAATATTTCTCAATGAAAATCTCATATGGCTTATTAAGATCTTAGAACAAAATTCACATCTTTGAGCCATGAGCAATTTAATTTGGAGGGTGTAAGCATATACCACTCTTTCATTTTCAAATTCTAAAAAAAAATAATCAAAATTGCTTTAAAACATAACAACATCAACATTTAGACCTCTTGAACTGCTTCATATGGATGTGTGTGGTCCTATGCTTGTGGAATATCAATGGGTCCCATCCATTTGTTCTCATCGTTGAGTATTTGGTCACAATCTGACCTAGTGTCCGTATTAGCTTAGGCCAGATGTTTTAGAGTAGGTCTTGATCCAGGAGGTGTCTCAGGGTGACGTGACTGAAGAGCAAATAGGTAAGATGCCTTCCACAGTGTCTTTAATTAAGATTGACGAGTAGGCCTCTAAGGCCCATTCTATTCCACTAAGTGATGTGGAGTTGTTGATGACAAATCTATTCTATTCATTGTTGAAGGATAATAAGGATATTCTAGATCCATGGGAATTGCATCTCCTATGGGAGGTGGGGTGTTAGGATGTGGTAGATGAGGAGGCCATGGATGTTGGGGATAGGGGTAAGAGGGATCTGATGGAGAATGAGGATTCATTTTCTAGTGATCGGTCTCTGAGTTCAAGCTTTGGATTTGTTCTAGTGAAGTGCAAGTCCCAGATAAAATGCGAGAGGAAGAAGAACTAGCAATTGAAAAGGCCAAGTAGAAGCTGCGTGCTGAAGGTGTAGTTGTCACCGATCCCACATGATTTTGGTCTGGCTTAGTTTCTTTTCTTGTCTTATATCCCCTCGTTTGTTTGCTTTGTTTATCTTGTTTTGGTTGTGTTGGTTTATCTTGTTTGTTGAGGCATGGTTTGTTTTGTTTTGCGGGGTATGCCCTTTCTTTGGTTTGTAGGTTTTTGTTGTTTTTTTTTTCTATTATTATATCTTATAGAAAAAATAATAATAAATCACATGACTGAGATGATTAATAATTTATTATTAATTTTAATTGTGAAAGTGATCCTCTAACTTGAAGTAATATGGTTGTCTTACATATTGGTGTTTGAGATTTGCTAGAGTATGCAGACTTATCCTAATCATGGGTGGGTAGGTTCTTTGGTGGTTTTCTTTAACTAGTATATGAACGCATGTGTTTGAGAGATAGGATCTATTACCTCTAGCATGAGGCAAAGGTGCTATGGTATGTGATTTTATGTTGGACTGCAATAGGAGAAGTCCTTAGCTAAGATATAAATGATTGAAAAAGAGTTTTCAAAGTATCATCTCACATCACACCAGATAAGATATATCATGTAGAATTGAGATAATGAGTTTTATTAGCCCATGACTCTCACTCAAGTGTTAGTAATGATAGGATTGAATTACATAATAATTGCCAACACAATAGATTCACTCAAAATTGACTTCATTGCCATTTATATTATCTTGATATGTTGCTAGATGTCAGTTAAGATCTTTTGGGTGATTTGAGAATATAAAAAGATTTTTAAAATAAATCAAAGTGTTTGATTAACGTCAAAAGAAGTTGATGTTTCCTAATTGCTATTTGGCGGTGAATCTAGAAAATCCACTCCTAAAAGTGAAGTGACAAAATAAGTAATGTTGGGCTTGTATTATGTTCTTAAGTTCCATTAAAAGTTAATGGAGGACCTTTATGCAATTAAACATGACTTGCAACATAAAATATAAAACGATTGACTGATTTTTCCAAAATTAAAATAAATTGTCAACTACTTTCTAAAATTAGAAGGAACTATCGACTATATGTGGTAACTAGTCAATAGTTTCTATTCGACAGGTTATGTAGAATAATCTAGAGTTAGTGGAAAATCCACTAACTTCTCATTCCAAGTGTTAAGCCCATTTGCTGCATGATTTGTTAATTGGATTATTAGATAACTCCACTTAATTATCTCTATAGTTTTTGCATATAAATAGAGAAATGGAAGAATAGATGAGTGACTCTCTCAATTTTCTCAGAAGCATATTCTTTTCGTCTCTTCTCTTGCTCTTGTGTTGAGTTTAGTCTTCTTCAATTGAGAACATAAATCAAGCTTGTACATTTCCTTTGATTGTTTTCAGCTAGCACAAGGAAGCATAAAAGGATTTTGCTAGCTCCACTCCATATGGTGATCAGCATAGGCCCTCTTTACTCTAGGAGGAGTTGGTCAAGCTTGTATATCAAACACAAGGAGCTGATTCATCAAGAGGTAACAACATTTAACTTTTTTAATTTTGTTAAATGTTTTATGCATATTGCTAAAACAACTAAGTTATATGGGATTGCATGTTCTTTTGCTTTGCATTTGAATGTATGCTTATTTTAAAATCACATGAATCCCCTATGTGAACCCCAACAAGGCCTACTTAACCTTGTGTGATTCATTTGGCTATCCATACTCATATATCATGCCAATTTTCCACCAAAAAATGAGTATTTTCACCCTTTTTTCATAAAAAAAACATAATCCAACAAGAACTAGGTATTGCATGAATTCAACATATCATTGATTTGATACTAGTGCATCGACTCTAAGCTCAATAAAATCTCCTCCTCAGATGTATTCTCAATGGATTCAAGGCATCCAAAATGTCCAGGCCTCGAGATATAGGCCGCTGGACCAGTCCAAAAGTCGAAGACTGTGTCATTTAATAGCTTGGTGGTGTCATAAACATAAGATCTGCTAAAGTCAATTGAGAAAGGTCCATCCTTTAAGCTAAAGATCATAATCCAATCATCATCGCATGTTGGAAAGAAGCTTGGAGCAATCTTATCATTAGAGCCACTGGCCTTGGCGATGATAAAAGAATCAGTGTTAAAATCATGAGTAGAGGCCTTTGTTGTTGTGATGGCCTGATCAAGAAAAGATTGAGCCAATAATTACTATGATTATTTGTAATAACTAGAATCTAGAGTAAATGATTATGAGAATCATGAAAGTAAATTGATAATTGCATGCTTACATAACAATGGTTTTGGACATCTCGATACATCACCACAAAATCTCCTTGTTTCAACTTATGAGTGTCAAGGAATTCCCCTGTCACAAGAAAAAAAGACTCTTCATTCTATGTGAATGAAAAAAAAGGAAGAAAACATATCAAAGATGAAAAATTAGGTTAAGCTTTGGAAAATCTGACCAATATTCTCAAGTACATACATTCGGCTGGTATTATTTATCCAAAACCTACACTCAAAGGAAGAAAGATGAGATAGAGATGGAAAAATTCTCTCTTGATGGTTCATCCTCAAGAGGTATGAAAATTGCTACCTTCTATTTATTGGATGGAAAAGCAAAGATCAAACCTGAACTTGAAGCTCCATACATGAAATATGTCCAGGTCGTGCACATTTAGAATGACTCCATCCTTCTCTTTTAGGGGAGGCAAATAAGCCTCGGCGTATTTCTAAAGTACAATGGGTTCAAGTGATTTGATTTGTATATATCAATAAGCAGGGCCGGCCCAAGGCATAGGCCACTAAGGCCTATGCCTAGGGCCCCCAAAAATTTGGGGCCCCAAACACCCCCCCTCCCCCAAACAGCACCGCCCAGCACACCTCTCTCCCACACAGAATTTGGGGCCCCTCCCCCCCCCCAAACAGCACCGCCCAGCACACCTCTCTCCCACACAGAATTTGGGGCCCCTCCCCCCCAAGGAATTTGGGGCCCCCAAAAAAATTCCCCAAAAAATTCCCCCACCCACCAACCCACACACAGAGAATTTAAGGTCTCCAAAAAAAATCCTCCCCCACCCACACTATTTTTGCCTAGGGCCTCACTGGGCCTTGGGCCGGCCCTGTCAATAAGGTTACCTATGATATGCAAAGAAAAAAAATACAAACCTTTGGGATAACCATCCTGTTGAAGTGACCAACGTCACTCATTTGTAGCTTTTTTCGGAAAAGAAATTGCAACTTTGTTCTATCAAAAACCTAAAGTAGAAAGCCATCAAAGTTAAACACATTAGCATCAATTATGTAACTAAGGCACGAAATAGATACTAGATAAGAGTTGTTAAAGTAAACCTAAACTTTTGTTCATTCAATTAGCATGCAACAAACCATTAGAGAATTTTCAAATAGAAACTTATGCATCAATCAAATATAATAAAAGCCAAAACTAACAAAGCGTTAAATCACTTATGCTACACATACGCTAAAAACTGTAACAAAATCCAATATATGTGTAGTGATCTTATGGCATTTAGAAGTTACTCTTTTTCTCTTTAGGGTAATTGTTTGACCACAACAATCAAATATTTCAGATCAATATATGTTCTTTTTCTGCAGTTGTCGTTAATTGGCGATTTAAGATTTGCAATGTTTGCCATTATCACCTGAATTGCTCCTTTATGTCTTTTTTACCCGGGTTGTTATGATTGCCAGTAATTGATATTTGAGGGCTAGTGACATATTTTCCCTCTTTCTTAAAAACGTTTTCCAAGTACGAAACGTCCATTCGTGTATGATACTAAGACAACAAGTTTAGAAATTTATTTTATTTTATTTAGTAGTAGGATTAAAGTTTCTACCCAAAGTTTGATTCTTTTTGTTTAAGGGAACATGGAAAATTATTGTGGTTGGACGAAAAGATAGCCATTACTTTCAAACATCTTTAAAATCATGCATAAAATGTGCTCAAATACTACAATCAAATCATCATAACCTATATGCATAAAAAGATATAAGTCCACAATTACATGTATAAAGTTTTTTGTTTCCTATTGTTTGAATAGAGTGCGTGGTAAGAAGGAAAAAAAAAAAAATCTATATTCTTTCTTATCACCGTTGCTACACACAAAGCCCTATATATACAATATGTGTACAAAACGAAACAGGAAATAAACATAGAAGGAATGATTATAAAACTACATAGAACAATAAGCATAAAGTTATAGGGAATAGAATAGAAAAAGAAAGATAATACTCTAATAATATTATGCAAGTATTGTTGATTCGCTAAAGATTATTATCAAAGAAATATATACTACATTGTAACATGTTTCGTTAAGCGTAATACAGTAATTTCACATAAACAAATAGCAACCGACACCCCTTTTAACTTTTGAACAGAAATTAATATATATGAATAAACAATTGAAATGAATAATGAATATTAATTATTCAAGTAAGTAATAACATTGACAAATAAACATACTATTCAATATTGATTTTTAAATGAAGAAAAAAATAATAAAAAAGGATGCACCCCCAAGCGTTGTGCAATAAAGGGTCCTTTTTCCATTGCTTTCATCCTTTTGGACTAGAAAAAAAGAAAAGAAAAGAAAAGAAGGATGCCCCAATTTACAAAACCCCAAAAAGGGTGTGGATAAGCAATCACTGAAAACTAATATGCACCTAAGAAAAAGAAAACAAATAAGTAAAAGATGAAGAAAAGGCAACAAATTAACAAAAAGAAAAAGGGAAAAAACTAAATTTTGATGTTGATATGTATTAGCCTAGTGAACAATTAGAAAACCCACAAATCTTGTCAAAAGTTCAGATCTAAGAAGCTTTTAGTGCTCATTTGATATCTAAATTTGGTGAAGAAGAGGGAAAAAAATCATATGTACAAATGTTAATGATAAACGTCAAAAGGTAAAGAATTGAAGGGGAAGGGGGCATACATTTGGGCAAGAAGTAGTCATCGACGATAGCCCGTGCAATCTTGAGAATGGAAAGACTTGAATCGGGAAGTTGTTTGGTCCTTGTGTTCGACTATCCACCTAAAAAGCATCCACCTCGTTGTTATACATCACTTTGAAGTGCTCGACCAATCACTTGTACTAGTTTAATTAACCCAAGGTTTTTTATGAGCTCCCCGTCGATTGCTCATCTTTTGCGTGAAAAGCGGGCCTTTAATTTATAGCAATCTAGTTGATATTTGAGTGATAAATAATTTAGGTGTTGAATACTGGTAGACTTCATTTAATGGTATAACCTTTGCCTATTATCTACTTGTGGAATTTCATCAAGTAATCAATTGTTTTCAGCTTTTATGAAACTGTCGATTGGTTAAGAAAGGACTTGACAATTTGGTGTTGTATGTTGCAAAGTCCTTTTGCAATCTACTAAATGGAGAAGAAACATCAAGAATTGGTGTGATGGAGCAAGAAGACATCAAGAGTTGGTGACTCGAAGGTCGAGAAAGATCCAACATATGTGATATGTGTGTGTATGTTTCTCTTAATGCTTCATTAATTAAATCCAGAAGCTTAGATTTAATTAATAGCTAAAGTACATGATCATTCAGTTATTTAAATTTTATGCATTTGTTTTATGATGTATGTGATACACAGTGAAAAACTTATGCATGTGCAAAGTGAGACCTTAAAATAAAGACCATAATCTTCCCAAATTGTGCGAAACAATATTAGATTAAAGCAATGGATGTGATTTATCGTGGCCCTCAATTATCATAGGGAATCGTCGCTCGATTGAGTGTACTCTAGCTACCCAAAGGTTGAAGGGTGGATTTCATGAGAATTGATTGTTGTACCTATCTAAAACATGTGACGTTGTCAGTGTACCTATACAGATATGGCCTAGAGACCACCAAAATGTTGCAGTCATAGAAGTTCAAATGAATCATTTACTGAGGTGATGGGTTAAATCTAATTTTTCGTCATCCCAGAAACAACCAAAGTGTTGTGAATTTGATGGCATAGGGGCCAAAGATCAAACCCACATAAGATGCGAAAGACAAGAGTTGCCTACTAGAATATAATGGGTATCCCTAGAAACCACCAAAGCGTTGTGGGGTATTCATGTAGGAGAGAACTCGATCACCCACTATTGTGATACCCCATATTTTCATGAGGTTGCCACATATTTTAAGTGAGTTTAAAATACCAAAAAAATGGCTTAATAGTAAAATAAATTATCGAATTGACGACAAGGAGTGCCCTGGAGCATAATTACCTGAGGATAAGGGTATGTCATTAACGAGCATCTCGAGACGAGATTTATGACGTCGAAAGAAATCAAATCAGAGACGATTTTCGATACAGCCGTGAGTCGGTCTGAAAAACCGAATGATGGTAAGGGGCTTCTGAGAAATCCATAGAACCCTTGAGGGGGCTTTAATTTTGTGAATAGAATGATCCTTAAGTGGTTTTGGGATGAAACAAAAGGGGTTGCGATTGAAAAATACATTTTGAGGCTAAGTATAATTTTGATTCTAGTCGAAAAAAGGTTGAAAATGATATTTTTTCCAAATTTGTTGGGCCAATTGAGAAGAATGGGACTTAGGGGTTAATGTGGTAAAATATCAAAACTTGAGGACTTGAAATCAAGGTAAAAATGGCATTTGGAAGGAGCATGGGATATTAGTGTAAATAAGTCACTTTAGATTTCAAATTTTATTCCAATATGACTTTGAATTACTTTGGATTTCAAAATCCATTCCATTCTAGCTTTGGATTTGAAAACCCATTCCAATATAGCTTTGAGTCTTTGGTCCGAAAAATCTATAAATAAGGCCCATGGGTTGTTCTTAAACCATTCCAGATGAGTTTGAGGTTTGAGGGATTCTAAGGTGAGGAGCTTTCTCTTGAGAGAGAGGAGGAAATTCAATAAGAAGAAGGGAAGAAATCAGAAGAGAAGTGGGGGAGAACGAGCCTTGTCGGAGTTTCAGGTCTTCGCTAAAATTCATCCCAAACAATCAGAAAAATGGCAAGGTAAGTTCAATTTTTTTTAATAATCCTATAAAGGGGAAGAGAGGGACCCGTAGATTCAAACGGGGGTCAAATTAGAGCTAAAACGAGGGAGATATGATTGAAATATGAAAGTAACGCAGTGCTGTCATGACAACGCATGAGATACATGTGCCGGGAAGTGGCTGTGTGTGAAGGCACGTGAGCCACCTTTCTAGGGTGCATGATGGTGCGTGTGAGGCCCATTTTCCTTGAAAATTTTCAGTTATGACCCATATTTAATGCCCTTCAACCCTATGTAAAAATATTGAAGTTTAGATTTACCGAAACTCGTGTTTTCTGTAGAAACCTAGGGCGTTTGATGTGAAATCATAACTTCCAAGAGATATACCATCAAGGTGAGACTTCTATACTACAAATCCTATTTTTTTTTTCTCTTATGTGAGACACTTATTGCATGAAACGTGTTTTGTGAGACTCTTGTATGCAAACTCCTATTGTTCTCTTGCATAAAATCATGTTGCATATATGAAATGTATTTTTTTGGAAATATATGTTGTTGGCTTTCAACTGTTGCATTTATAAAAATCTGTGTGGCCATACTGTTGTACCTATTTGTTGTTTCCCAAAGGTAAAAGTCTGGAGATCCCCTGAGAGAAGCTATGCGTGTGCCATCAAGAAAGCTCTCGTGGGAAAGACCGTAAGTCTAAGAGACAACGGATGTGGTGTATGCATGAGTTCTATGAGGTTAGGCCAAGGTGATATGGTTAGGGACCTCCCAAGAGGCGTTATGCATGTGCCATTGGGAAAGCTCTTGTTGAAAGAGGCTGACATGTTCACGAGGCACTTCGAAATAACCCTCATTATTTCCTCATACGTTTTATATCTATTCGTGCATGTATATAAACTATTTTTGAGTTCTCACTAGAAGATTTAGCTTCTAATTGGATTATGTTCATAGAATATTCAAACGTTCCAGGTTCAAAAAGCAGCCCTAAGGGAAAAGAGATGGATGAAGGATAAGCTCGTTTTATTGTTAGTAGCATGTTTTAGCATATCTTTAAGTATGTTTGAGAAATTCAGTTGAGGTGAACCTTAGTATGTTTTGGTCGTGTTTGAGACGTTTAGTTATCGTTTCGAGAGATGATAATCATGTAATTTCATTTTGTAGACATCTTGAACAGTTTCCTATATGATAAATAAAGCGTTATGGTTGTGTACCATATCAGGTTCGATCTAGTTTCCGTATTCGTAATTATATCACCTGTCTTAGCTATTTTTTTATTGGGCTTGTTAGACTGAGAAGGTGAAATTGAGATTTTGGGAATTGTATGTCGTGTATTGATGGTTGCGATGTGAAAAAGAAAAAGAATTCCTGAAATCCTAAGTTATAACATGCTTGGAAAATTTGGGGTGTTACAACTATGAGTCCATTCAAATTTGCATTTTCCACTTGGGAAATGTGGGATTCAAAAAGTCTGGTGGGAAGTACCATTTCGTTTAAGATTGGAACTAAATGGTTAAGCAAGATAAAACCAACCAACAGTTTGTTTTTCTTAAATTCTGCAATATTCTCAAAAGACTAACCTAAATATTTGTTTATTGGACCTAATTTTGAGGATTGACTAATGATTGCAAGAGTTGTAATCAAGTTGTAGAAGATTGCAAGTGTTGCAATATGTTTGCAAGAGTAGGCAAAGAAAAGTGTTTCCATTACCAGCAGAATGGACACTGGAAGTTAACCAGATGGAGTCTCAGGGTCAAATTATTTCTTCCATGTTTGTTATTGAGATGATTAATGTCATTGATCGTTCACTTATTTCCTGGATGATTGATTCATGTACTACATCTCACATATGTGTTTGCATACAAGATCATGAGAGAAGTAAGTCGCTTGAGAAGTGGAAAGTTGTCCTTACAGTGGAAAATAGAGCAAGAGTTAATCCATTAGCTATAGGGATTACTTCTGTACTTTTCTCATCCAGGCATTTAATGAATTTTAAGGACTATTTGGATGAACCTGATGCCATTTGGAATTAAGTGTTCATTCTAAGTTTTGTAAAATATAATTTTGAATTTTTCTTTTGAAAAGGATATGTGCGATGTTCATTAGAGTAATGAATGTGCTGGTATAGGTGTACTTGTGAATGGTCTTTATATTCTAGAATAATTACATGAATGAATGTGAGATAGAAATGTAAATGTTACAACCACTATTAACGAGCAGTGTTCTCGAGTTGACAGTGTTAATCCAAAACAGTTGTGGCATTTAAGACTGGGTTATATCTGCAAGAGAAGGATAAGTGAGTTAGCTCATTATGGATTTCTAATCCAATGGGTTCTGAACCCGGGCCAGCTTGTGAGTCTTACCTTTTTGAGAAAATGACTAAGTCACCCTTTGTTGGACAAAGTGGGAGAGCCACAAATTATTAGGATTAATCTGCATAGTTGCATGTGGACCATTTAGTGTTATGACTAAAGATGGTTATATAGCTATTTCATAACCATTACTAATGACTTGTTGAGGTATGGTTATGTGTACTTGATGAGGTACAAGTTTAAAACTCTTGAAAAGTTTAAAAGTTTAAGGCTGAAGTAGAAAACCAGATAGGAAAAAGTATTAAGATCCTTCGATTAGATCGATAAGGTGAATACTTGAGTATTGATATTAATGACTACCTCAAGACTAGTAGCATAATATCTCATCTAATTCCTCTTGTTTCACAACTTAATGCAGTTTCTAAGTGTAGAAATTGTATCCTATTGGACAAGGTACACTTTATAATTAACTATACCGATCTGCCCATTTCACGATGGGATATGCTCTTTCTACTGTTATTAGGCACCAACCAAGTTAGTCAAGACAATGCCATATGAGATGTGGGTTAGGCGATGACCTAGTCTTAAGTATGTTAAGATTTGGGGTTATCCTTTTTTGTCACAAGCTCAAGATAGATAAGTTGTAGTCCATATCAATTAAAGGTAGATTTGTAGGGTATTCTAAAGGTTGTTTAGGATACTGTTTCTACTTTCCCAATAATCAGAGAGTCTTGTTCAATTGAGATGTCATATTCCTAAAAATGAGTTTATTCAAGAAAGTGGGGTCTGGAAGAAAGTAGAATAAGAGGAGTTGTCCTTAAAACCATAGATTGAACTTGGTTAAGAAGCCAATTTTGATATGATTAGTCCATTTAATGTCATCACATAAGAACTCTATAGATTAGGTAGAGTATCTCATCCTCTAGAATAATGTTGATCTGTTAAGGGGGAGATATAGAAAATTTTCCTGTATGGAGATAGTGGCCAGTTTAATTGATCCCCAGCTATGAAGAGGCAATATTCGTTTTGACAATGATATCAAATAGTTTGATTTCATTAGATATCTGGATGATCCTTGTGTGTATGAAAGAATAAGTGAGAAAACACAAGCATTTCTTATCTTGTATGTGGATGACATTTCTCCTTATCTGGAATGATGAGAGATTTGGGATAAGTGACCTACATTTTGGGAATTCGAGTCTATAGAGATAGAGTGAGAAGATTGTTAGGTTTTCCCAAAGCCTATACATGGAGAATATGCTAAAGGAGTTCAACATGGAGAATTCCAACAAATGTTTGGTGCCCATTGAGATGGAATTCCACTCTCCAAATGGGATATCTCCTAAGTCTCTATCTTGTACTAGGCCTGATATCACATATGTTGTAAGTGTTATTAGCAGATATCAGTCTGATCCAAGTTTGGAATAATGGATAGTAGTGAAAAATATCCTAAAGTACTTGTGAAGCACTATGGACATGATTTTGGTATATGGAAAAAGTGAGTACCGTGTTGACAAGTTCACAGTTTCAGACTTCTAGTTTGATATCGATGATAGAGAGTCTACATTTGGGATTGTATTTGTTTTCAATGGTGGAACAATTAGTTGCAATAGTTTCAAATATGATAAACTATTGTTGTAGAATAGCTCTCGTGACAGTTCCCCCCAGAGAAGTCCCTCAAAAATTCCTCGAGAAGCATGCCTGTAGTCCTCAAGAAGCATGCTCGTGACTGGATAATCATCTGCTGGGGTATCGCCTTTCAGAGCCAAGGGAAAAGCTAAAGTTAATAAAAAAATATCAAAAATATTAAATAAAGAAGAAAGAGAGAGAAAGTAAGGTGGCCAGCCCTATAAATAGGGTGTCCATGGCCTTGTTGCGGGACTTTTTTGCCCTTTGGCTTGCAAGAAAGGAGTTTTCAACTCCTTCGAGAGACTTGGAACCTTTGGAAGAGAAGCCATTGGAAGACTCTTAAGACTCATCAAGAGACTAGGAATCATCGGGAGACTCCGAAGACCCTTAAAAAAAGACCGAGAGGAAGAGTCAAGCTGCAGAAGCCTCTAGTTGCATGCCCAAGGCCTAACCGTGCATGCATAAGCCAGCCGCATGCCCGGCCTGGAATCCTCGCTCACACGAGGGCACCAACAGCCATCCTCGTCATCTGAAAACCCTCGCAGGGCTCAAAGACCCATTTGGGTCTCCTGGAGACTGGGCCCCAAAGACCTTTCCATGACCTAAGTTGCGTCGAGCTACGCCCCTACCTCACCATGTGCGATGAGTGCGCACCCCAGTACGCCCCATACGCAGCCTAAGCCACGCCTAGCTGCATCATTATCATGCCATATGCGGCCCCGAGCACACCCCACATGCGACCTATGTTGTGCCTGGCTTGCGCCTATGCGTGCCATGTTACACCTAGTGCACCCACACAATGCCTCATGCCATACTCCTTATCGTGCCACAAGCATTTCCTTCACAGGTATCCATGGATGACCCTCCCAGGTATCTTCCTAATCACTCGGTCAAATCTCTGATAACCTCTCGGGTTACTTGGAGACCCCAAAGATCTCACCCTTTGTTTCCTTATAATAGTCGAGCTAGCCTCATAGGTTTCTCTTTCCTCCTGGGACCTTTCCTTGAGGGGTTTCTCACTAAGGCCCTCCATGCATGCCTTACCCTGGGACTGCCAAGTGCAATAGGAGAGTCTCACACTCCCTGCATTTGCGTGTCACGTGTCAACCACATGTCCCAGTCACACCATCTTGGTTGCCCAATCTCTCTCTATATCTTTCTATATCACTTACATGAGGAGTTTGTCTACATGGTCCATTGGCACCACTCACCCATGCACCTTCTCACAGTATATACTGCATCATACTATATCTTTATTTCTCATAACCTATACTGACTAAGGAATTGGAAGGCTGGCGTGGGAGAAATCCCTGTGGACCCTCTGATTGTCTTCTGTCTTGTAGATCGCTCCTCTAGTGCTTTGTCCTTCTACTTCCTCAGCTAGCGGGTCGAGCCCTCGGCTGTTAGCCTTCTTCAGTGGTTCCTAGCCTCTTCCATCTCACCAGGACTCTATTTGAGCTATTCCTTGAGACAATTAAATGTAATTTTTGTATCCATGCAACAACAATTATATGTCATTTGTGGTAATCAAACGAAAATTCAACTTCCATGGTGAGAAAAATGAGGTCTATACATATCGGAGAAACACTATGACTTTAGGAGACACTTGGGGAGCTGGACTTAATCTCTGTTCTTCAACATGTTCATATTCTGGCATTTTAGTCTTCTGACACTCATATTCTGGCCTTCTAGTCTTTTGACACCCATATTCTAGTTTTCTAGTATTCTAGGGTCCTCATATACTGATCCCGGACCTCACTGAAATGCACTAAACCACATGAACAAAAACATATGTATCAAAAATCTTAGTGGACAGTTACATGTGCGTGTGCGATGCCTGCTACTAACTTTTAATTTCATTTTCTACTCATAGCAACACAACATTATATGGAAAATAAGCTAAGGACTGAGCTCAAGTCGCACTGGGGAGCCAGGTGCATGGTGTCCCTTCACTCGGTCTAAGTCTTACTTATTCTCATTTCACAACCTAGGATAGTAAGGAATCGCTCACATACGCCGGCATATATCCCATTCTTACACTTGAAAGTGACTCGCTCCCCCACCTCTCTAAAACAAGAGAGCTGGCATTTGCTTGCACGCCAACTTGAGGTAACATATCTCACCCAGTGACACTTCTATTCTTTATACTAAGCCACATGGTTGGTAGGTCCTTTGGAGATATAGGAAAAAGGTGAGTCCGTCCCTTTAGGCGACTATGTCTTGCACCATCTTCAAATTGCGAACGTAGGCAAAACACAAAATCGATTAAACAAAATATTGGCATTTTTTCTTTAGTTGTGGACGTAGGCATCACACCGACCCACCAGAGCAAAATGTGGATCTTCTTTCTAATTGCGGATGTAGGCATTGCACTGAACTACCAAAATAAAATGTGGAGCTTCTTTCTAGTTGCGGACGTAGGCATCACACCGAACTGTTAGAACAAACCATGGATCTTCTTTCTTTTTCCAAACTATCAAAACAAAATGTATTCTGATTGTAGATGTAAACATTTTGCTAAACTACTGTAAGATAATATTGGTATTCTGATTCTGGATGTAAGAATTTCGTCGAATTGCCAAAATAAAAAAATATTGGTATTCTAATTACAGACGTATGTGAAGAGCTGAACCACTGAAACAAAATAGGTGAAGATGTAGGCACTAGGTCAAACCATGACACCAAAATAGAGCACTTTAATTCGTGCCCCATGCCATTAAGTAGGGCTTGCGATATTTTCTCTCAACTTAGGCTATCGGGAAACACTCACAAGATAATTTAATTTGTCTTTGGATGAAAAGATGAGGGTCTCTCCCTCTAAATTACTAATCTTTTCCCTACACATTCGTGCATATTGGTGGAAGGAACAGGGTTTACAAAACATTTTATGTAGGTCCATTAGTACTCACCCCTACACTACACTAGGGTGTCCCTGTCGTGAGATTACTCCCTGCGAACCAGACCTTTCCACAAGGGGACTTTATGGGCTTTGGCGTCCTCCTTCCCATTTGGCCTCGAGGAACTAGCGTCGATGACTTGGTTACAAATGAGACCTTCAAGTTTAAGGTAGTTTGGGGACTCGGGCACATTCATCACCCCTAGTTGTATGTTGCAGCAATGATAGCCTCACTGACTTCGCATGCTAGATTCTTAGTAGAGCTGTATATCTTATTTTGGATAGTTCAATTCTATATCTTATTGGATACCTGCTAGAGTTATATATCTCACAGTACCTTGGTAGGTACATCGCCACTCTCATAATCATTTCATACGTCCATAATTTCCATAATTTTATATATATGTAACTTCTTTACCCCCCATAAGTTGGGGTGAACCAGCATCCCCAGAACAGTTACATTGGGGAGCCAGGTTTTCTTTGTATATATGTGTGTGCAGGTGCACATGTACTTATAAAACAAACAAGTCACTTTTGAGGCAATCAAGCCTTGCGGGCATCCTCATACAGGTAATTATAAGTAGCCAGGTATCGTTATCCTACTTTGCGCCTTACACCATTTACCTTTCTACCATGCTATTTGCATCATAATTTATGCCAGCTGTATAGACATACATACTCACATGCAGGCACAAGTTCCCTAAATGAAGACGGGAGATCAGGAATGCACCCTGGAAATTGGGAGTGTAAAGCCTGCTCATCTAGGCCATAACTGGCTGAAATGGCAACTTACACTACTTGACAATCATCGCCAAAATTCTGGGTTGTTCCCCATCTTAGTCTTCTTCCTTAAACCTTTAGAATGCCTCTGGCATTCTTGGACCCCTTAGTCCACGTTGCATATGTGGATGTTTAAATTCACTTCATGCCTCACACTCTAAGCCTTATGTTTTTCAAGGTCCTGTGACCCACTAGGTAGGATAGATCATCCTGCTAGCCAAATAGCTCATCGCAGAATATCAGCTTTGGGAAGCAACCCCCCCCCCACCAAAAAAATGCTTCTTTCCTAAAAAAAAGCTATGAATTAAACAAAATCCATGTCTGAAACAATCAATAACATCGTCTCGCTCTAGCTAAAAATGAATCTGAGCGATTTTGTGCTTCTTAATAGCTTTCATGCACATTGCATAGCATTCACTAACTATTAGCTCGCTTTGCCTTCACTTATAACTATTGGCTCGCTCCAGCTCATCCATCCCTCGGGTGATTCTTTTAAACTGACACGACACCTAAATTCAGGCTTATCTCCGTTATCTGTTGTGCCTTCTTCTCATTTTCTATGGGGCTCCTCAAGCTAGCTTGTAACAAAATATCAACTCGGGGAGCAACTCCCTGAGACGCCTTTGATTCACACTTGTTGCAACCTGTCGCATGCTCTCACTTCTGTTCGAAACAAATCCTTAAAGGGACTATCTTTCTAAATGTCCCATCAGTGCATCTCATTCACCGTCTTCAGCTTTAACTTGTCGTCCTCTATCTTTGCTTGCGAGCACTGGAGCAATTTGTGGGTCCTCGTCTTATTATTCAAGGTGTAACTCCTACATTAATGTGGTGTTCAACCTTCAAATTACCCTGTGGTATACCACATTTCCTTCTCTTTTTTTGCATACCTCCGTAAGTTCATGCTTCGTTTACTCATGTCTAGTGCCAAAAGTGTGACACCTTATTTCTAGCTATTTCATTTCCTTATTAAGGGTGACGTCTATCATGTTGCCACATGACTTTATCGCGCCTCCTCTAGCACTCATCTTCAACCCTTGCTACCCTTGCGCGAGAGCACGCATCGACAACCTCTTGTCGTGAAGAAATCCATAACCATAAACAATGTAGCATCTTAGTCAAGTAAATCCTAACCTTTGGCCCTAGCAACAAAAATCCTTAAGAATACCCCAATCAGACCTCACTCACTAGCATAAATTCTCCCAAAAATCCTTCTAGTGGATTCTTGCTCTAGCCTGCATCTTGGCCACGTTGCTATCATTGAAATAAGCCGAGCAAATTCTGCTAATATGTTTCTTGCACCATGATCACCTTGTCATCCCTTTAGCTTAATGTCCTCTTGGTCACCTACATGACCAATCATTCGTGTGCCAGCATTCTTATTCACGCCTAGCTTGGCTTGAGATCCTTTGGCCCATCTAATTGAGTTGCACAATTGGAGCAAGTTATGCCTTCTCCGGGGTCAACTCCCACGCATTCTATATACTCTTCCCTTTGGCTTACAGCCAAAGGTAAAAATGGGGAGCCATTGTTGTAGCATAGCCCTCGGGACAGTTCTCCTCGGAGAAGTCCTTGGAATGGGAAGCCCTTGTTGTAGCATAGCCCCTGGGACAGTTCCCCTCAGAGAAGTCCCAAAAAAATTCCTTAAGAAGCATGCCCGAAGTCCTCGAGAAGCGTACTTGTAGTCCTTGAGAACGTGCTCATGGCCAAACAATCATCCTCTGGGGTACCACCCTATGGAGCCAAGGGAAAAAACCAAAGTTAATAAAAAATATCAAAAATATAAAATAAAGAAGGAAGAGAGATAAGGCAAGATGACCAACCTTATAAATAAGGTGTCTATGACCTTGCTGCATGTCTTTTTGGCCTTTGGCCACGTAAGGAAGGAGTCTTTAACTCCTCTAGGAGACTTGAACCCTTTGGAAAAGAAGCCATCAAAATATTCTTAGACTCATGAGACTCATCAGAAGACTAGGAGTCATCAGGAGACTTCGAAGACCCTTTGGAAAAGACCCAATAGGAGAGTGAAGCTGTGGAAGCCTTCTAGCCACAAGTAGGCATACGCCTAAGGCTTGGTTGTGTGTGCATGAGCCAGATGCGTGTGAGGCCCTGAAGCCTCACCTACACGCGTGCACCAACAGTTATCTGCGTGCGGGTTATTTGAAGACATGTGATCTCGAAGACTGGGTCACCCAGAGACTGAACCTTGAAGACCCTTCTGCGACCAATTTCGTGCCCAACTGCACCCTTATCACACCATGTGCTACCCCATGCACCCCCTACTGTAGCCCACATGTAGCCCATGCCACATCTAAGTCATACCCCAGGGCGTTGACGCAACCTCGTGCTTCACCCTGGACCATGCCAGCTTATGCCCATGCACGCTATGCAACGCCTATGCCTCGCCCCAGCGTGCCCATGTGACCTTGTGTTGTACCCTACACCATGCCACGAGCATTTCCTTCACAAGTATATGTGGATGACCCTCTCGGGTATCTGCATAAGCATTAGGTTGAATCTCCAATAGCCTCTCGGGTTACCCAAAGATCCTAACGATCTTACCCCTTGTCGCCTCATAGCAATCGGGCTAACTTTGTAAGGCTTTCCTTCCTTCTGGGACCTTTTTTCCAGGGGGGTTTCTCACCAAGGCCCTCCATGCATGCCTAACCCTGGGACCAGCAGGCGTAACAAGAGAGTCTCACTCTCCTTGCATCCGCGTGTCACGTGTCAACCATGTGTCCCTATCACGCTATTCTGGTTGCCCAATCTCTCTCTATATCTTTTTGTATCACTTACATGAGTAGTTTATCTACATAGTCTACTCACACCAATCTAACAAAATGAAAGTATGGCGGTGTCAATAAAATTAAATTTTTTTACATGCATTAAATACACACAACGGAAGTAATAAACACGCATCATACACAACTTGGACTTTTAAGTAACACATTATTTCATTACATGAAATAAAATAAATGAATACCTAAAGTCCGATGTCAGGTCGGGGTATAGAAACTATTTATGTACTGAAACTAAATCCATCTCAAGCTGTGACGGTCCTAGTCCATCCACACCTAGTGTGCTTTTCAGTAACACTCTGATCATCCCTTCCGGTGCTAGATTGGGGATTTTGTACCACCAACCTCCGTGTGTCTCTCACATGTGACAATCATGCTCTGTAAATTTTATCAGAAGAAACAGAGAAGCAAAAGATGTAGAAGCCAAGAAGAAGCTCTCTATAATTCCTCACCTCCTCCCATCAATTTATGCCTCCCAAAACCTCCCTCATTCCTTCCAATTTTGTACCACGTGTAATGCACTCAAAATTGGTTGGGGCACTACGGGAGTTGACTTTGGGTTCGGGAGAGTTAATTAGAGCTTTAGAGGAGTTGACTCCCAGGTTAACTGTAGCTTTAGGGGAGTCGACTTCCAGACTTAGGGAGTTAACTCCCACAACAATCAACAACTTGAACAAAATAGTCAAATTTGCAAACCACAGGCTCATTAACTATTAACAAACCGCCACCATTAACACTTAATGGCACATCTAAAACCATTATTAATAATTAATGATGTTCGAGACACAATAGGTGTTTAGTGTCGATACCAGACACATCATTATATAATGTGACTTTCTAGGTGCATTGCCCGTTAGCAATAAGATAGCACCAAAACCTATTTTGGCACTGGCGAACACCTTGACCCATCATTAGAATCTCTCCATATCCTGATGATGATCTGAGAGTTCCTAAATAGCACGTAGCAGCAGTTCAAGATAGTATAGGTGACAGGACAGTGAAGGTTCACTCTAAGTGAATCTATTATAGTTGATGATTATCGTGTACTATAATCCTTCCATCACCTAACACCTCGATTGAGTAAGAGTCATGAGTGATAAACTCAAAAAACTCAGTAACTATGTGTCTGACCTTGTCAATTTGACTAGATGACACCTTAGAAAATATCTTTCCTGATAATTAATCTACCTTGGCTAGGGACTATCTCGTCACCCTAATAGTAGATCACATAGGACATTCACCCCATCAGTTACAACGAGGGTGATGGATCATATCCCCAACACTTATTTCCATATACCAGCAATAAGAAACCACATAGATGAACCTCTCCATCTCCTAATTAGATGGTTCAGCGCGTTAGCAAATTCCACACACCAATACATAAAACAACCGTACTAGTTCAAGTCTAAGGATTAGCTACACCATTGCAACTAGACGACATGACCATTATCCACTATGTCATGTGGTCATTCATCAGTGTCACATTTAGTGCGTTGTTCTCCAACAACCACCCACAAGTTTACTAGCGACATCTCAATGCCATATGGCGTGTGACACACCATCCTCCCATCAGTATCTCATACTAAATGAGGTAGTAAACACTGTGTTAGTCCATACTTAACTAATCTGAGTCCCCATCCAAAGAATCTAAGGACCAGGAATCATTTAAGAAGTCCTGTTACTAGATAATCCTATCACACAGTCTCAACATCTTAATAGTAAGATTCTCAAATAGGAGATCTAGGGACTCATTCATATAGCAAACTAAAGAGTTTATGAATGATGAAAACTTACCTTTTATTAATGCCTTTTGTAGGCATTAAATGAAGATAATAAATAGGGGGGAGAGAGAGAGAGAGAGAGATTGAAAAAGAAAAAAAAGGCGTGGCTTTAGCGATAATCGACTTCAGCGTGTTTGAGAAGCATTCAGGTAGAAGATTTTTTTTCTTACTTTTCTTCTTCCTTCTCCTCTTAGCTCCAGTCTTCTTTTTCTTCTTGCTCCAAGAAGTCGACTATTACCTCTTCCTTGCTCTCTTATGTTTTTCCTTGTTAAGCCACAGTTGTGAGACAATCGATTACATACCTTAAAGAACCTATTACAGTCTTCGTTCACCTTTACTGAGACAACCCTAGTACAAGTTCGGGGAAGGGTTCTAACATAGTTCAGGAATGGACAAACTAGGTCCCCCACACTTGAGGGGGCGGGTTGGTCACCCAAGGTTTGCAATGATAGGTTTGAAATGCTATGACACACACCCAAGAGGGGAGGTGAATTGGGTAATTTAAAAAATTAGTTTGAAACTTGAAATCCTTTTAATGAAAAATAAAATTTCAATGCAAGTAAGGATTATTGAAAAACTTGGAAGAATAAGTAAAACAAAAAGCATAATCAAGAGATGAGCACAAGCATTTATAGTGGTTTAGCTTAAACCAAGCCTAATCCACTATCTTAGCTCCTTACTAAGGATTTTGTAAACCAATTCACCATAACCTCCTACTTGAACCCAAGTAGGCCCTATAGTCCAAAACTAGGAAATACAAATCTCTTACCAATAATGGGTAGGCCCTCAAGCTTCACAAGCTTGGAAAAGAAAATACTATAGTGAACAAGAGAGAAAATCTATGAGTAGAATACTCTTAGTTACAATGATCTCTCAAAAATAAAATTAAAACTTGAAAATAAATTTACAAAGATAAAACAAAGCCTTAGAGAGATAAAAATTAAAGCACAAATACAATGGAGAAGAATAAAGATAATTTGTAAGATCACTTCACTTCTTTCAATATTTAGATCAACTCATTTCCATCCATTTTCCTCTACTTGATCATCCTTGAGTTATATTTATAAGCATCTCAAAAGCCTCAAGAGAAATATAGTTGTTTGTGGCTATTGGGATTTGAAAAACTAGTCGTTAGAAGATTTCTACGAAACAAACTGTTGATAGAAGAAACAAGTTAGTTGATAGATTTATGCATTAATACAAGACTTAGTCGACAGATTAAATCATTTTGTCGATAGAACTAATTTATTGATTTTGTTAGTCAACAAAACCAAGGAGATAGTCGACATAATTAATTTCTATATTCTGATAGTCAACTAATTGAAGCGCTAGTCGACAAAAAGAATAATTTGGTTGGCAAATTAAAAACTGAAGATTTTTAGATAAGTATATATATAAGTTTGAACACTCAAAGGTGCCAGGGAACATTTGGGAGGATGGGTAGCGCATGCATTCTAAAGTTCTTGGCTTGATGGAGGTTGCATGTTCGAGTCTTTTCACCGCAGTCCTGAATTAATTTTGTTTTGTAATAAGATGTATAAGCTTGTAAATATATATATATATATATATTATTTCGTGCGCCACAATTTTCAAGGAAAACTGCAACTGAAGCGGTCACGAGAAGCTTAGTGTGGCTTAGGAGGAGTAATTTGTTTTTCTTTTCAAAAAGGATTATAATACAATATATATATATATATATATATTTTAACCAGATAAAAATATAATCTTCCAAATATAACAAGATTTTTGACACATTTCTAATCAAATAAAAATATGATGATCCAAATGCCATAGAAATTTTTTTAAAAGATTAGATTACTAAAATTAATTATCATTTAACATGTTTTTAATTAATTAAAAATATAATATTTTAAATGCTATCAAATAAAAATACAATATTCCAAATAGTATCAAGAGATTTAACACAAGATTTTTTGTCATTTGATTTAATTTTTATTCAACAATTTTGAACATAATATTTCAAATGTCATCAATAAATTCATAACAAGATATATTGATATTAAATCGATAAAATTATTATTCTGCTTAATTTATCACATAAAATTAATTTAAAACACCAAGTTAACAAAATAACTTCATCATCAAAAACAATTATTTTTCACCATTAAAATGCAATTTAATTTTTGTCATTAAAAGATTTTCATCATTAAAATTATATTAAAGGCAAAAACATCAACTATCAAGAACATACATTGCCTTTTACTTTTGAAACATTTTACTTAATTTATCCAATTATTCAAAAATAATTTTAAAAAATTATTTAGGGGATTCTTTTAAATTTTAATACTTATTCTTTATAATCTCCAACTAATATGAAAAATCATAAATCATTTTGATTTAACAACTCATTTAAAATTAATTTTTGTTTGAAAACCATAATGACTTAGGGAATAAATTAATTTTGTTTTTCATCATCAAAACCAAACACAAGAATAAAATATCATGCAGGAACGGAAGCAGCTCATGGCAGCTTGGAGGAAGCTAAGTTTTTCAGAAGTATTGGAAGTTTATCCATTGAAGTATAAGTTCTAAACGCTTCCATTGTGCCTTTGTTTAGGTTTTGAAAATGTTTTAAAACCCATATACCCTTGTATAAATGCACCAAGCATTGGCGTTTATCATATTGTATTATCATCTTTCAACAAGAACGAGAGCAGCTTGTGGCAGCTTGGAGGAAGCTGAAAGCTAGGAGACTCAAGCACATCGAACAACTAGCCAGAGGTTCATCCATTTGAGGTATAAATTCTAAGCCCCTTATGGATGGATTTTCATTTATATATGCATATGGATGTTTGATACCGAGTCTGACAAGGGTTTGATTTTGCTTCCGCTACGTTTTGTTTTCGATTTTGAAAAATTTTTAAAACCTATATACCCTTGTATAAATCCACCAAATGTTGGTGTTTATCATATTGTATGATTAACTTTCACCATTGTTGAGAAATTTTTATTTTAATTTATGGAGAAAATAATTTTTAAAAAAATTATTATTCAGTAAATTTGGTTTATTGATGATTTTCAAAATAATTTTGTAAATATTTTAAATTGGAGAACTTCATGCTCATATATATGTATGTCTTTATTTTTTCTTAAATTGGAGAAATTCAGGTCTTCATATATATATATATATATTTCAAAATAGCTAAATATGGTTTTATAATGATAGAGCATGATATAAAGCGTATAAGAAAAAATTTCCAAAAATCGGCTAAGTATAAAAGTCATTTCTTCAAACAAGTATATGTATTTATAAAGCCTTTGAAGCCAAAGTATTCAAATAATTTTTTTAAAGCTTCTACATCTATCCTTAATCTATGTTGGTGTAGGTGTTCTAGACCCAATCAGATTGGGTATATTGTACACTAACAATTGCAATCACATTTATTATTGAATAAGGAGTTATTCAATTTTACAATAAGTCGTTCTATTATTTTCTTATTATTATTGTAATGACTAGATAGAAATCTATATGATGTATACTGTGATTAATCTATAAAGATGTGAGATGATACCTCAAATTTGTAGACATCATTAAATGTCCCAAGTAGTAGCAAAGTCAAGAATGGACATTAACAATAAAGGTAAGACTTGTATGTGTTATATTTTTGTTATGTGATAGCAATGGGGGTCTCACACCCATAGGCATAGGGATGCCTAGACAAATACATAGGTGACCAATGTTGAAGAACGTGTCACTGGACATGACTCGCCACCAGAATCTATTTTGGTTATATGTTGATGGAATTCTCAAACGAGGTGGGTGTAACTAATCCTTGGACTTGAGGTTGTCACGGTCATCTCATAAGAAGATCGATATGCTTTGACATCATTTCGATGGGCTTAGACAAAGGCTGCATGTGGGCGATCATTGGGCATATTGTAAGGCTTATGGAGATGGGTGCATAACCAAGATGAGACTCGTCTATCCCTTGATAGATAATGATGTATCTAAGGCGCCTTCAGTGGATATTCACTTTAAATCCATGGTCATGGTGAAAGAGATCAATAAGGAGTTATTGATTCACTTTCTATTGAGTGAGGATATCCGAAGGATCAAAGAAAGCTCATGTGATCATAATCAAACAACACATCCTCAGACTTGAGATCACATAAGATACATTGACAAGAGGATCGAATTACATGGTAGCCATGCTCATGAAAGATTATTCGTGGATTATGAATCCTTTTGAATAATTGGGTAAGCATGACGCCTTGCTAGAGACCAATCTTGTCTTATGTGTTCATACCGATACATTGTCAACATATTTGGAAGCATAATAAACCATACGCAATAGGTACGATCCCTGACTTAAACCAAGAGAGTGAATGTATGGTTAAGTGGGACACTTTGGTAAAAAATTGTGTCGTCGTAGGTTCTCACGAAAAAAGAACAAATAGACGTAATGACATCGATGTGACGAAGGGTCGTCATAAAGGAAAGAGTTTCCTAAAATGACAATTGATTAAATTAGGAAGAGATTTCTAATTTAATAATTTTCTATTTGTTGGAGTGACAAATAGGAAATAAAATATATTTGGACTTAAATTAATATTTGGCCTAAATTAGATTTGGGTCAAATATTAAATTAAATATTATATTTAGGGTAAATTAGATTTGAGTCAAATATTAAATTAAATAATATATTTGGACTAAATTAGATTTGGACCAAATATTTTATTTAAACTTATTATTGGATTTGGGTCACTTAATTAAGTTTCTAGTTGGACTAGGATAAAGCCATTTAATTAAGTTCCTAGTTGGACTAGGATAAATAGGGCAGCCCATATCCATTAGGGTTTAAGAAACCTTAGAACTTCTCTATAAATACCCCTTTAAGGGTTGCCCAATTTATGAAATTATTTTGTGTAGTTTTTCAAGAGTTGAAAAACAATTTCCTTTCAGTCTCCTCCGTTTCCTTTCACATCGATTCGAAACGAAGAGGTTCTTTCTATCCATATACAAGCTGCAAAAAGGAGATGGAGCTAGCACTCTCATTTCGCTCTCCTTGCCAATGAATGAATGTCGTGTATCACGAGTTAGAGGTCGGACACTTGGATGGCTTGAAGCCGTAAACAACTCAAAAATCTAAATGTTAAATTTATTTTATTTTGTACGTGAATGATTTGATTTCGACGTTGATCTAATCGTCGGGATCAGGGCAAGGTTCAAAATTTTTGAATTACGCTGCTTGCCCCATAGCTATCTTGCTTTACTTTCAATCTAAAAATAGTTTTTGAATCAATCGAGTAATGTTCAATGTGCTCTTCAAATTAGTCAATTATGTGTTTTAGCAAAATCTATTTTCAATCGACTATTAAGGTTTCATACTCGAGTATTTTATGTAAACTCTCTAATTTTCTAAAATCAATCAAGGATTATTTTTAATGAAGTATCTTTTTTATATAAAAAATCCAACAATCTCCTTAGTCAAGTATATCTTTCTCATCAATCAACTAAAGTATTTTTATAATTGAGTATCTATATCTATTAATCGAGTAAAGGTTGGATTAAATCTAGCTAAGTCTTTGTACTTAAGATTAATCGAGTATCAGTTATCTGTACTCGAGTATATGCTTGTGTTAGTCGAGTAACCTTAGCCTTATAGTCGAGTGCTTAATGCAAAGTCTCTGTGGCTTCTGAGTCAGTTGAGTAATAACTTGGTCATACCCGAGTGAGACTTATATATAATCAATTACATGAGATATCCAATCAAGTATGCTCGTATATTAGTCAAGCATTTCTAAGAGTTCGTAGAGTAATTGGCATCTGTTTTTAAAAAATATAGTCGTTGCTCAAAAAGTAAAATTAGAGCTTTAATTCCTTATTCTATGAAGTCTATCCATGGTCTCTTATAAAATAATGAAAAATATGATTATGCATGGCGTGCTAAATGCTTATCTTTATTATATGCATATGGTTTCTAACAAATTTGATTATTATCAATCAAATCAAAGAAGTTATGAGTGTGTGTAGGTTTTAATGCTTAATCCAAAATCTCAAGCTTCTATAAAAGGCTAGGTGCTTCAAAGAGATTGATGTTGATGCTATGGCTGTGACTGATAGATATTATGGTTGTTGTTTGAGCAACACAAAGCCAACCTAAGCATTGCAAGCCTAAGTCTTTCTTGGGCTAAAGTTAAAAACTCATAGGGGTGTCCATGGATTTTGCCTCAACCATATTAAATTTCTTTAACATATCTCTAATAAATTTGGTTTGGCTTATAAAAATGCCATCATTTAGCTGCTTAATTTGAAGTCTTAGAAAATAATTCAATTGTCCAACCATGCTCATTTCAAATTTCACTTGCATTATAACAGAGAACTCTTTACACAAGTTATCATTTGTGGATCCAAAGATGATAGCATCTACATAAATTTGTACTATTGAGATATCTTTCCTATCTTTTTTAATGAACAATGTGGTATCCACATTTCTTCTTTTAAACTCATTCCTAATAAGGAAGTTGCTTAATGTCTCATACCATGCCATAGGGGTTTGCTTTAGTTCATATAGAGCCTTAGATAATTTAAACACATAATCCTTATGGTCTAGATCCTTAAAATTTGGACGTTGTTTTACATAAACCTCTTCTTTAATATAGCAATTAAGGAATGCACTTTTGACATCCATTTGATAGAGCTTGAACCCCTTGTTACAAGCATATGCTAACAACAACCTTATGGCTTCTAATCTTGCTACGGGAGCATAGGTCTCATCAAAGTCAATCCCTTCTTCTTGACTGTTGCCTTGTTCCACAAGTTTTTCCTTGTTTTTTACTATTGTCCCATTTTCATCCATTTTGTTTCTAAAAACCCTTTTTTTTTTTTCCTATGGCTTGCTTATCCTTAGTTTTAGGAACTAAGGTCCATATCTTATTTCTTTCAAAATGATTGATCTCTTGCATAGCCAAAATCCATCTTGGATCATTTATGGCCTCATCTATGATTTTTGGCTCTAGATTAGATAGGAAGGCTACATAATCACACTAATTTATTAGATGGGATCTGGCTCTTACTCCTTGATTCATATCCCTTAGGATTCTAAACTCATCTACATAAGTTCTTTCTCTATGGATAGTAGAGTCTTTTGGCTCTACTTCTATAACTTCTGTTGGAATATTTTCATTTTCTTTTTCACTTGGATTTTCTAGAATTTCCCATTCATCATCTTCAGGTTGCTGGTTTTTTCAGATTTTTTCATTGTTTTCATTATTGTTTACATGAACTTATTCCTCAACCATCATTGTTCTTTTATTACATATTCTATAGGCTTTGATGGAATTTGAATAACCTAGAAACATACCTTCATCACCCTCAAGGTCAAATTTTTTGAAGTTATTTTTACCATTATTTAGGACAAAACACTTACATCCAAAAGCTCTAAAGTATGTTATGTTTGGTTTCCTGCCTTAAAACAATTCATATGGAATCTTTTTAAGAATTGGTCTAACAGAAACTCTAAATTGTTTTCCCTTCATGCATGCATCACAAAAATTTCCTTTATCTATATTTATCATAGGTAATCCTTTTACTAAGTCATTTTTCATCATCTTAGATATGAGAAGCATACTAGCATGACCTAATATTCTCTGCCATAAAATATTTTCATCTTTATTGACAGCTGCTAGGCATGAATTGACTTTTGTTTTTCCTACATTGATTACATACACATTACCATTTCTTTTTCCTATAAAATCTCATCTTTAGAATTTTTATCTATTACTTTGCATTCATTTTCATTAAAGAAAACACTGAAACATTTATCACATAACTAACTAATACTTAATAGATTATGTTTCAATCCATTCACATAATAAACATTAGAAATGAAAGTTTGAGAGGAATTACCTATTGAACCTATACCTTTGATGATACCTTTTGAATTGTCACCAAAAGTGACATGGCTGCCTTGATGCTCCTCCAGCTTGTTCAACAAGTTCTTGTCTCTAGTCACATGCCTCGAGCAGCTACTATCAATAAACCATTTAATCTTCGAGCTACTAGCTTTTAGGCACACAAACTGTAGGAAACAAAAACTCAATTGGTACCCAAGGACTTTGGGTCCAATGAATTAGAATTCTAACCCCCAGCAGTTTCCTTGTACTTGGTTACTACAAATCCTTTTAGAGCTAATCTTATTTCATCTTTAGGAACCCAAACCTTTTTAATTCTATAAGGAATTTCCATAGCTATAGGACAAAATAGACTTCTATGACCATAACATTTGCACTTGCAACATTGTGGCACTAAATCCTTTTATCTTACTTTAGGCTTACTTAACTTTCCAAATTTTTTGTTTTTGTTATTCTCATTATAGCCTAAGCCAACCTTGTCATAAAAACCTTTTTGAGAATCAATAATTTTATCTAGAATGACATTGTGCAACGACCCGTTAGAATTTTATCTAGAGGGCCCAGTATTTAATTAGAATTATTTAATTAATTATTGAGGTATTTAATTAAGAGAATTTGCCAATAAATGGTTTAATGTGGCAATTTAGATTTTTAATTGAGAAAATAGCATTTAATTATATTTATTTATTGTGAAAATTAAATATAAGGACATGAGGGTCATTTAAGAAGTTGTTATTAGAATTTAAATAATTAATTAGAGTTATTATGACTGAGGGATTGAGATATCCATACATGAGTAGGATTTGGATTAGAAGACTCCTAGTTGTATTAGGAGATTGAAGAGATGGTTTTCAGGGTTGCTCTATCCCTATATATATAGTCCATTAGCCTTAGCTTCCTCCTCACGTCGTGAAGGAGTAGGAAGCCAAGAATAAAGAAGTCTTCAAGTTGTAGCAATGTCTAGATCTTCTGTAGGAGTCGTTTGAATCGATCAAAGAGATTAAAAGGCAAGTTTCTTCTCCTTGTAATCCTTTCTTACGGGAGTATATTAGCATTCGATCTCAGTTATTCTAGATTGATTGCTCTAGTTATCAAGTTGTATCAGTTCCAGTTTCAAATACATTATATATATATGCGTATACAGTGAGTTTATATCAGTTCATGCATGTTTCTTTGCAGCGATTCCATTAAATATCATCGTTGAATCATCCCTAAAGTTGTTTCATATCAGTTGGGACTTGTTTTTCCAAGTTTTAATTCGGAATGGTGTAGTTTTATTAAGATTTGACTCAAGTTTCAGTCTCTGTGTTCATTCGTTATGGGATTAAAAGTTGCAGACATCCGGATAGGTTCCCTCATATCCGAATAGATTTTTCAGAGTATGTGAGTGACATTCGAATGAGCTATAGGCTATCTGGACGTGTCAAAAAAATTTATCTGAGAGACATTTGGATAGCTCTTGTTCATATCCGGATGGCCCAATGATATCCGGATGCTTCGTTTTCATATCCGGATATGTTCAGCAGTGATTGTGAGTAGTATCTGGATGCCTTGAGTCATATCTGGATGTGTCTAATTGTCTGTGAGTGATATCCAGATGCTTTGTGTTTGAATCCAGATGAGTCTAAGGCTTTTTGTGAGTAATATCTAAATACTTTGTGTTGTATTCGGATGTGTCCAATTGTGTTTGTGTCTTGTATTCGGATGAGACCTTGCTCATTCGAATGGCTCTCACAACTCATCCAAAGTTCATGTGTCTTGTATCCGGATGAGACCTTGCTCATCCGGATGGCTCTCACAACTCATCCAAAGTTCATGTGTCTTGTATCAGAATGGGCCAATTCCATTTCCAAATGGGCCTAGGGTGTATAACACATACACCGAATTTCTATCTTTCTCATATTTGGTTTCAATATTTTCAAAACTCCAAAGTTAAGCATGCTCGGGTGGGAGTAATTCTATGATGGGTGACCCCCCTGGGAAGTCTTCATGTTGCAACCCTCAAAATAAATAAATAATTAAATAAATATCAGTAAATTTTGTATTTCAAGGGAAAATACAAGTAAATCTTTGTATTCCAATATATTAAAGATCAAATTATATGTTTAGTATTTATTATGACACGATCATCATTATTTTTGTGAGATTATGTGCATACATCTTGGTATGAGCTTTGAGCATGACTTTCTATAGAGCACTATATATCGTGTGCTAGCATGTATATGAGCATTGCATTATGCGCCAGGCGACTAGTCCGCGGGGTTTCCACCAGTTTCAGTTTCAGTTTATGTTTTGCTCGCCTGATGTCGACCAGAGGGCTAAGGGCATATTACCCACAGTATGTGCTTACAGTTTTTATGTATGCAAGACTCAGATCAGACAGGTATGTGTTATCAGATTATGTGAGCCTATGAGCCAAAATTGCATACCTGCATTTAGTTTACAGTTTATGTGCATTACATTTTGTGAATGCAAATAGATAATGGTTATACTTAGTACAAGTTCAGTAAGTATTTTACCAGTATCGATATTCTTCAATTCAGCTTCAGTTATTCTTTCCAGCTTATTACTTGTCAAGCTTTGTAACTCACCTTGTACTCTTCACCATTTCAGGTCTTAGTAGGGGAGTACCAGATGTGGGGCCTAGCAGCAGTGGTCAGTAGTGTGTGTACGTGGGGCTGCTCAAGATTAAAGATGTTTGGGAGTTTGTTAGTTTATAGTGTTTGTCAGTTTAGTATTTGTTTATATTTCAGTTGAGGGATTTTCCCTTAGACAGAGTTTATGGTTTTCAGTTTATGTTGACTCAGAGTTTTATTTTAGTTGATTGAGATATTCATTATGATATCAGGTTTCAATTTGTCAGTTAGTTTTATTTTATTTCCTTTATCACCTCTTCTCAGGTAGTTCTAGGAAAGGGGGTGTTACACACTGCCAACAGTAAACTTTTTCAAAAACAAGTTTTGAATGTTTTAGATCTTTTTCTAAAACACTAGTTTTTTTTCCTTCAAAGATGTATTTTCCATTTTTAAGACAATAATCTTTTCTTTCAAGTCAAAGTTCTTCTTTTCAAAACTAGTAACTCTTTCTTACAGAGTGGCATTTTTCTTTTCACAAACCTTATATTTTTCTCTAAACCTCTCTAAATCAGAAACCAAATTTTTACATAATTTTTTGAAAGTTAAGCTATTTTCATCCTAACTTTCACTAGAATAATAAGAGGAATCTGAACATGAGTCATAATCATTTACATTTGTGCTTTTCTTTGCCATCAGAGATTTACTATTTCTCTGGCTTCATCTTCTGATGAGGAAGAGGTGTCCCCATCACTCCATGTTGTTAGAACCTTCTTCTTCTTCTTCTTCTTGATTATTTCTTCCTTCTTTCCTTCTAGACAATCTGACTTGATATGTCCTGCCTTTCCACAACCAAAACATCTTACCTTTTACTTCGACTCCTTTCTGACTGCTTTGTCAAGTCTCACCCTACGAAAGTACTTAGAAGACTTCCTACTAAATCTTTATTTATTCTTTTAGCTACAAGAGCAAGATCATCATATTCACTTAGATCAGTTTCGTAATCGGTAGAATCATGTTTTCATAGTTTTAATGCTACTCCATTATTTTTAGCAGTTGGAATTTCCTCCTACCTTTTCATGGATATCTCATGAGTCATGAGTGATCCTAGAAATTCATTTAAGGACAGAGTCTCAAGGTCTTGAGCCTCTTGGATGGCTGTTACCTTAAGATACCATTCACGGGGAAGGCACTGTAATATTTTTTCTACAATATCTTCATTAGAAACTAGTTTTCCTAGGTTCTTTAAATTTGAAACAATATTATTTAATCTAGTGTACATATCTTTAATAGATTCACCAAGTTGCATTATAAATAACTCATAGTCATGTTTAAGCATTCTAATTTTAGACTTCTTTACCTTTGAGGCAACTTCATGAGTTACCTCCAATTTTTCCCAAATTTCCTCGGCAGTCTCGCAGACTGAAATTTTGTTGTACTCCTCTAGACTAAAGGCATACTCCAGCATGTTTTTGGCTAATGCGTTAAGTTTGATCTGCCTTATGTCTTATTATGTCCATTCCGCCTTTGGGTTTAGGCTTATAGTGGCTCTTACTGTCACTGTAGGCATTTGAAAGCCTGTGACTATTACCTTCCAGGCTTCTACATCTTGAGAGAGGATGAAAGTCTTCATTCTCCAATATGGATAGATGTTGTCATCAAAGAATGGAGGTTTGTTGCACGATTGACTCTTCCATAATAAGTACTTAATGAAGTGGCCATTGATCTTTACTCCTAGGTGGTTAAACCCAATTGATATAGACCTATTCTAATACCATTTGATAGAATAGTTAGCTTAAGAAGGGGTGCATTAAGCTTTTCCACCTTTTTTAAAATAATAGAAATCAAAGAAGTAATGTTGAAAATGAAATAAACAAGGCAGTACACGTGATATAGAGTGGTTCTTCCTTAATCGCTTAGTCCACTACCTTAATCCATGACCAAGGATTTTTCAATCACACCCACCGATATATTCTATTACTTTGCAGTTTTAGCAAGCTCACTACAAACCTTTACACTTGACTTTTTATAATGGGCTCAGCTACTACCACAACCTATTCACAAGATAAGGTCTAACCTTTACAACTTGGCTTTTCAAATAGGATAAGCCAGAACCATTACCTTTTAAAGGATAAGGCATAACCTTTTTACAAGTTCACAAGTGATAGTGAAAGAATAAGTCAAGAGAAGTAAGAATAAAATAGTGAGCACATAAGCTCCTCTCTTGAACATGAAAAGGATCGCCAACATTTGGTGTATCATGCAAGGGTTTTACCGTTTTCAAAACTTTTTTTCGAAAACATACAATAAACTCATTGGAAATAAAACACAAGACCACCTTGTAAGATTCGGTATCAAATGATCATATGCAATATAAAATGGAACCAAACCATAGGGGGTTAGAAGTATACCTCACTGGTGGTTCCAAATCCGATCATGAGGCTGAACGTCCTCCCAAGGCAATAGTGCTTGCTCACGAACAATTCCCGAATAGTCTAACTATTCCAAACAAATCCAAGACAACAAATCCATCCCCTAAAAATACGAGGAACCTAGTCAGTCCTCGCTCCGAATAGGGGCTGAGATCTGTAAGGTGGCCTATGTCCTAGCCAAGCCACTTGTAGATGATAAGGCTAATTTTGGGTTTAAAGAGATGGTATTCCAAATCCAATAATAGTATCACTATTATGTTGCAATTGCTAATAGTAATAGTGGAATCAATGGAACAAAGAGGAGCTGGGTTAAGAGTAGGGTTGGCAATGGTTCGGTTTGATTTCAGTTTTTGCTAAAACCATAACCAAACCAAACTTAAAATACTAAAACCAAAACCAAACCATTAATCTATTGGTTTTAAAAATTAAAAACCATAACCAAACCATTCGGTTTTGGTTTAACCATGGTTTTTTTAGTTTGATCTATACCAACAAAAAAAGACAAACACTTGCAAATAGCATTCATAAAAAAAATTTATAACTCCACAATAAACGAAGACAAACTCTAATAAAGTTATCTTTTTCTTGCATAAAGTTACAAATTAACTTCAAACTTCTTGGATAGAAAATCATATCTTCAAACCTACAATTGTAAAGATCAATAAATTAATATTTGTATAATTAAATTTTAATTTAAGCTAAAAAAATTAGCTACAAAAGTTAATACCTTCATCAACAACATTAATATCTTCTTCGTAAATTGATGTATATCCATCTGAAATGAATGAGCCAACTCCATCTAACAAAAATATAAATATAAAAAGTAAATTAATATAAAAAAATTTAAAATCTTAACAATAAAAAATAACTAGTAAATGAAATAAATTCACCTTTTTCCACTTCATTTGACAACCAACTTTGGGCACACATCAATGCTTCTATTGTCTTTGGATGAAGTCGATTACGATGAGGACTCACCAGTCTCCCACTAGAATTGATTGCCGACTTCGAAGCAACAGTAGATACAGGAATGGCTAATATATCTCTTGCAATAGTTTGTAAGGTAGGATACTTCACCTCATTCACTTTCCACCAAAGTAAAATATCAAATTGACCATTATCAACTATAACATCTTCATCCAAGTAAAGATCAAATTCAGTTCTGAAACTAGTAATCTTAGTAGTTTTTCTCTTTTTAAGAAAAGATTGATATTCATCATCAAAAGAAATGAAATTCTCTCTTAGAGTGATGCTCCCATCCAATGTACATTCTTGGTTATTCACATCATTCAGTTTATTCTTTTTAGTGTGATATTCCTCCATCAAATCATAACAAAGGTACTTGATGCTGCTAATTTGTTCATCATAGTCATAAGGATAGACCTTAGGAGAGTAAAAGTCAAGAAAAGTCATCTTATACCTAGGATCTAACACTGCAGCAACACCCATCAACTTATGAATCATATTCCAATATGCATTAAACTTATGTGACATGCTTTTTTCCATTATACTAATCACTTCATTGGGAGACTTGACCCACTCATTCAATGTTAACTTAACCTTACAAATGATTGGAAAGTACATATTAGCAGTTGGATATTTTGTCCTAGAAAACAAGTCAGTTACATTATAAAACAACTCTAATCTATCGCAAACATCATTTGCAGTTTCCCAATCCTTCTCACTTGGCACATTCTTATACTGTGATTCAAACAATTTAAGTTGAGGAAACACAGACTTGTAAACCAAAGCAGTTTTAAGCATCAAATAAGTAGAGTTCCATCTAGTAGGATAATCCAAACCCAACCTTTTAGCACAAGGCACTTTCATTTGTCGACAAACTTCCTCAAACTTTTCTATTCTTTTTGGAGATGCTGTCCAAAAAACTACACTTTCCCTCACATTATCAATGGCATGCTTAATCACATCTAAACCAATCTTAACAATAAGATTCAAGATATGGGCAAAACAACGCATATGCAATAGAGATCCACCATTCAAAAGACATCCAACATTCAATTTTTCTTTAATCTTAGCAATCATACTATCATTGGTAGAGCAATTATCCACTGTAATTGTGGATAATCTTGAGTCCACATTCCACCCAAGCATAGCATCAATTAACACATCGGTCAACACATCACTTGTATGAGGGCAAGGGACATAGATAAACCTAAATGACATACAATTATAAATTATTAGTAAACTTAAAGTTTAAGACTACAATTATCAAATTTAACAACAATAAAACAATCTATTAAGTTAAAAAATACTTGTCATATCTCAAAAGTTTGCTATGCAATGTCCAAGACTTATCAATGAAATGTGTTGTAACAGCCATAAAACCCCTTTTTTGGTTACTAGAAGTCCACACGTCCACTGTAATAACCACCCTACTGTCAATGTTTTCAATCAAACTCACCACTTTATCCCTCTCTTCACTATAAATTCTCATGATATCATTCTTCAAAGTATTATGAGAATGACACTTGAAAAGAGGTTGAATGGTACTTGTGAAATCTTTGAATCCACTATGCTCCACCATCGAAAGAGGATAATCATGCATAATGATCATCTTTCCTAATTTTTCTCTTCCTTTTTTTTCCATCATATGGACCAGAAGAGATCTCTCCTTTCAAATCAAATTTTATAAACATTTATCTTATATCTCCTACCAATTTTCTCTTAGGACACCTATTGAGATGTTGATTCATAGTTGATGTACCATTCGTTGATTTCCCCGCAAGTAATTTCTTACAATAGTTGCATTGGGACTTAATTTCTTTATTAATGATCACTCTTTGAAAATGTTTCCATACTTCACTTCTAGTCCTGCCACCAATTTCCTTATCAGAAACATTTACCTCTTGAGAATTCTCCACGGATATTGATTGATGAGTTTGTTCACCGGACGAAGATCCGCTCACAAAACATTATTGTGTGCTGCCACTTTGCAAGCATGCCATATTCTGTAAAAACTAACTAAATCAAAATGACAACAACTTCAACAACAAAACAAATCAAACATAAATAAGTAAAAAAAATATTGCTGAAAAATAGAAAAACTACCTAAATCAAAATGACAACAACTTCAAGAACAAAACAAATCAAGCATAAACAAGTAAAAAAAAGTATTGCAAAAAAATAGAAAAACTACCTAAATCAAAATGACAACTTTAACAACAAATCAAGCATAAATAAGTAAAAAAAATATTGCTGAAAAATAGAAAAACTACCTAAATCATAATGAAAACAACTTTAACAACAAATCAAGATTCAAGCATAAACAAGTGAAAAAATATTGCTAAAAAATAAAAAAAAACTACCTAAAGGGCAAGAGCCGAGAGGCAGAGAGCGAGCGAGGGCGAGAACTGAGAGGCAACAAGGGCCGACAAGAGGGAGAGGGGTCGAGCAAGAGGCGAGGGCGAGCGAGAGCAAGAAAGGCAGAGAGCTAGGGCGAGCGAGAGCAAGAGAGGGCGAGCAAGTGCAAGAGAGAGGTAGAGAGCGATGGCGAGCGAGGGCAAGAGGGGTTGAGAGTAAGAGAGCAAGAGGCAGTGAGCGTGAGAGAGATCGAGGGCAAGCGAGAGCAAGAGAGATGCAGAGAGCGAGGGTGAGCGCGCGCGGACGAGTAAGAGAAAGGAGGTAGCGAAGGTGAGAGAGATCGAGGGCGAGCGAGAGCAAGAGAGATGCAAAGAGCGAGGGCGAGGGCGCACGGACGAGCAAGAGAAAGGAGGCAGAGAGTGAGTGGCAGTGAAGGTTAGAGAGAGCGAGAGCAAGGTCAAGAGAGGAAGGAGAAGAGAAGGGGAGAAGGGTTTGCAGCCGCAAGTGGGCTAGGGTGGGCTGGTTGTATATAATATATATATTATATATACATATTATACATATTATATTATATATATATTCGGTTCGGTTTGGTTCAGTTACCACCATTTGGTTCGGTTTCGATTCGGGTTTTGGTTTGGTTTTAGTGAAAACCATAACCAAACCATACCCATTGAAACAGTGTTCGATTTTTCCCTAAACCAAACCATTACCCAGTCAAACAATTTTTAACCATGTTAACCGGTTCGGTTTAAGTTCAGTTCCCCACGGTTTCGGTTATAATTTCCATCCCTAGTTAAGAAGGGTTGAAGGCTTTAGAAGAAGAATGAAAAACACTCATAATCAAGAGAGAAATATACATCAAATGCAACCAGCAAGTTATATCGTCTCTTCTTCACATTACCTTTCTTAAGGGCGAACGTAAGCAAAGGGCTGAACTGCCAAAACAAAAATTGTTCAACCTTTACCACAGTCAAAGGCACTTTGCTGGGTAATTGTCACTAGAATATTGCCATTATGAACCACTACAATTATAATCACGGACTTGCTAAAGCAAAAATATTTATCCGATCTTTTATACATCAGGCACAATAGTCGTGCCCTGATACATCTTTACTTGCGGACGTAGGTGCTTTACCAAACTGCTAAAACAAAAATGTTTTCCCTTCTAAATAATAGTGCAAGTAGGCGCTCCGCCAAACTGCTTCGACAAAGCATTATAATAGCAGAAGTAGGCGCTCTGTAGAATCATTGCAACAAAACATTATAATTGCAAAAATGTGCACTCCACCGAATTGCTTCGACAAAAATATTGATATTTCGATTGTAGACATATGTGGCTTAGGAATAATCCCATTGAACCACCAAAACAAAACTCACGGATGTAGATTATCAAACCGTAACAACAAAAATAGAGCGTCTCCTGGTGCGCTCCGTGCCATTAGGGCCCCTGTCCTCTCTACCCAAAATTCCTTTTTATGGGCCCAATGCATTCACATCCTCTCGGACAATTCTATCGTCTTTGGATGCAAAGATTAGGGTCACTCCCTTAAAAGACTGCTCCACTAGCCCTATGCATCCATGCACCAATTGGTGGAAGGAATGGAGTTTTAGGGAATTGTCTTTCTTTTGTGTAGGTTCACTAGTACTCACCATTTTCACTACACTAGGGCACCTAGGACCTTAAACTACACCTCACGGCCAAACCTTTCCATAAAGGGACTTTATGGCTCAGTGTCCTCCCTTCTGCATGGCCCTGGGGCATAATGGCGACATGCCAACTACTAACAAGACCGGTGTGTTAAAGGCGATCGATGGACTCGAGCACGCGTCTCACCTCTAGTTGCAAGTGACGACAGTGGTACTCTTGGTCGATGTCAAATGTAGGATGATCTGATATTTCTCTTAATATCCATTTGGGAATTCTATATTATGTCTCAGGGTCGGATATTTCATATTGCCTTGATAGATATATCAATACTCTTGAAATTATTTTACTATTTCCATAAATTTATGTAAATACAAATGTTTTACCCTTCAAAAGTTGGAGGAGATTAGCACCCGCATTACACTGGGGAGTTGGATTCTCTTTGTGCTCATGAATATGCAGGAACACAGGTACTCACACCCTGCTCAAAGAAAAGGCACATCCTTATTTGTAATGATTAAATTATGTTTATTTATGCTCCATGCATTCATATAGTTTATGCACACATTAGACTCTTGTGTAGCCAACCAAATACCAAATCGTTACCCAAAAACAAATGCTCATTGTATTTGTATTTGTTCAGTTCCCAAAAGTATAAAAAGTGTAATGAGCCAAAAACATAGAAAAGTGGGGCAAGGGTAATTCTATCCTAGATCAAGGCCCTAGGAAATCTATCCTCCTATGCAGGGACTCCCTTTGCAAAATCCAAGTCTGTGAATTCAATATCGTCCAAAGCCTCTATCGCTTCCTAATCAATTGGTGTCTCCAACTCCAGCACATATGGGCTCCACGGACTGGCATGTTTGGCGAGTTCCTTCACCTTTTCATTCAAAAATGCCTTCAGCGCCATGGGGTCAAGATCGCTATATTCTTGCTAGTCGTGAATGCCCATGATAGTATCGCTAAAAAATACAACAACAAAAAAATTAATGTTTGGGCACGTTCTTTCCAAGTACCCATACTTCGTGAAGCCCGAGGCATACCTTTCTTTCTCCTCGTGGCACACCAAAGATAGTAGATATTCCTTTATTGCCTCAGCCTTGATGGCCTCAATGCTCTCCCCTAGAGCTGATCGGATAGTTCATCAGCTCGCCTCTTTTCCTCCAGAAATTAGAGCGAGCATTGTCCCTTTCATGCATAGCTTGTTTAAGCTTGACAGACAAGGTGGAATTAACCCCTGCTGGAGATTTATCATGGGGAAATCTAAAAAATTATCTGAAAAGTGGGTCCTTGGAAGTTCCTGTCGAGCTGGGCCTTGCGCCATCTGTTCTAACCCCTTTTCTCCCCTAGGCCTGTGGAATCTCTTCTCCCTTAGCTTCTCCCAATAAATGAAGAGCTTGAGCAATCTACAGTTGAGTAATCTGAAGGGCCTCCTGTGCTCGTTGCTCTGATTCCCACTACTTGCTCTGCGTAATCCTCTCGAGCCACTTGATATCTATGTAATAAAAACAATCAAATCATTAGAGTAATTATTAAAATATTGGTGCCACAAGAAGCAAAATGTAGAGTAAAAGAGATAAGGGTTAGGGAAAGCACCCCAAGGGTCTGACTCCCATTCATACCTATATTGTTTCCTACTACATCCGAGTGAGTCCCCTATAATATCCACTTGTTCATCCACATTCTTGTAATGCCCTACTTTCAAAATACACAATGATATCAAAGATTATAACCTAACATCACCTACGGGCGTTATGGAAACCCTTAATCAACAGAAGCACTGGATCAAACCTGAAAGCTTAACCAAAGCTAAACAAAAGGGGTTTCCACTATATTTCCTTTAAAGTATAAGATATGCATACGACCTTCAATACTACAAAAAAACACAACATTTCATTGTAGTACAATTGTAGCACATGCCCACACTGACAAATAACCCTTGCCATAGCAGCTTCCCCGTATAATGTCCAAAGTGCATCAATCGAGATATGCACACGGTGACTTGACATACCTCTTTCAAACACAAGCATCATGACCACCACAATAGTACCACATACCCCATATACCCACTAATCTATGGTATTACAATTACATCATTTGTATTACAAATATAGGACACCCACACCCACCTTTTACAACTCGAGCATCCTAGCTGCTATTACAATACATCACTTGAATTACACAGGTACATAATGAAATAAAACCCAAAACTAGTTGAAAACCCAAAGCTAGCCAAGCACCACCTTTTTGCCCTTGCTCGAATTAGAACCTGGATCACACGGCATGTCTGATATACTTGGGACGTTGAATGTCCCAGGGGTATGAAACACCCAAGTTAGATAATGGCATCTAAGTAAGTGGTATAAGAAAGGAAAGATCGTGCATGCAAATGTACTATGCAAATATGTTATGAAACCTCTAGTGTGGTAGAGATGTTGAGGTGTTACAACCACCTCTGTTGATCCATCATGTTCAAACATCTCACATGACCACTTCCCCGATCTAACATGATGGCCTTGAAGTCAACTAGCCACACACACCACAATGATGCATGACAAAGTAAAGAAATATGCTCGATTAAAAGAAAGACATGATATGCAAGTCAACACCCTCACCCAAATGAAACCAAAATGACTGGGATGAAGCAAAGTATGCAAGAACCACTCACCTTGACTATTTACCTTTCGGGTGTACTATTTATAGAGAGCAAGAATGGGTTTTCTTGTAGTCTTTATGACTGTTTGGCACGAACTTCAAGGAAGGCCAAAAAACTGTGACGAGGCCCGTTTGCTCTCGTTTCTCCATCGATTTTCCTCCCATTTTTTACATAATTCTACCCTCTCTCTCATAAACAAGATCCTCCCCTTTGATCCTCTCAATTTGGCATGAAATCTCAAGATTATTTGGAATGGTTTGCGAGCAAACCCATAGACCTATTTATAGACTTCTTGGGCCAATCATACATCACCACCTTATGGGGTCATCATGAGGTTTTAAATCCTATCTCCAAGTGGCCAATGAATGCTTACCACATGTCCCAAACTTGGAGGCTAAGCAAAAGAAAAGGTCTGGGCTTCAAAATGATCCAAAAGTGGAATGGAATGTTATTTAAGATCTGCAATCATGACTTAGCTATATTGGAATAAGTTTGAAATCCACAATCATGACTTAGCTATATTGGAATAAATTTGAAATCCGCAATCATGACTCTCAAATGATTTAGTTGGCTTACTTCATTACCCTAATGATCTAGTCGAGAAGTTTCAAGAACTACACCTTAGCCTAATTTTTTTGAATAATTGCACATAAACCCCTTACAACTTGGTCTACGGGCCATTTTTAATTGTATTTTGCCCCCAGAGAAAGGATAAATTATGCTAATACCCTAAGGTTTTAGGTAAATTACATTTTTACCCAAACTTTAATATTTACAATTTTACCCCTGGCTCAAAAATTGAATTTTTCCCTCAGAATTTCCACAATCCTTTGAAACACCCTATATCCTCAAATTTTTGCATCTAAATATCTCAGGTATTACCTCAAATTTGAGTTTGAAAATCTCGAGTATTACAATTCTCCTCTTCCTAACCATCATCCGATGAAAAAAAAAGAGGGGACATAGCAGCCTGGGATCCAACTGACCCTAAAGGGCCAGCATTATTACCCCCTTCAGCAACTATCCATCCCACCTCAACAAGGCGTGTATCATTTATTAAATCTGATAAAACTACTGGCCCCTTTGGCCAGTTTATTTATTTCATCTTGGTGATCCTTCACCAATGAATCAACATCCAACCAATCGCATCTCACGCTCCTTTTCTTTTCAGTACACCAATATTGGAATGACCTCCAAGCACCTATTGGAATGACATCCTACGAGCAGTGTGACTACCAACCACCTAGTCTCAAAATCATCTATTTTTTAGGACCATCTCTAAATAATCTAATCTTATAGTGGGTCCTTTGGAGGGACACAAATTCCTTTTCCCCTTTTATGGTGCGAGTGCAATAAAAGTAGTGTAATAGAGATGTAGTGGGTTCCACCCCTCATTCCTTACACAAAACAAAAAATCCCGTCAACACGACCCAGCCATTCAGATGCTACTAGACCGGCACTAGTATTTCCTTTCTCAAAAATTGCATCCCAAAAAGTGCATTGGAATCCTAAGTCCTGTACGTAAGCTATCTAAGTATATCACTATTGATCTTCCCCTAACAATAGCATTTTTCTCCTCTTCCATAGGACCCCTCGGGTTCCATGAGTCAAGGATACAAAAAGATCGTGCAAAATTTGTGGTAGTTTTGCCTCTTAAAACTGAGGGCTTCATCCACGGGAGATGATAATTGGCTGCACTCTCACCCTGCAATTAAAACACAATAAAAATTTTATATTTTTTTCTTTATCTTGGTGAGAGGTTTATACTCGTTAGTGTACGAGTGCAGTTGTAGTCCAAATTTAAATTTATATTTGCTGGATGGATCCAGGTCGTCCATTGAGAGATTTATTTATGAGAAAAGAAAAGGAATGTCACACACACTCACACATTTGGATCAATTGGCAATAGGATTTTTTTATGGATTTTCAAATAATAGATAATAGGAAATAGAACTAAGCAGAAGTTAAAATAAATAATGAATATGAGAATATGAGATTGGATAATACTTGAGTTAAGACAATTTCAGCACCAACCCGCTGATCCCCAATTTTTAGCAGAAAAGATTAGCAACATTAATTTAATTTCAGATATGAGGGTTTGTTATTAAATACAATTAGAGATAATGATAGTTCTAGTTTAAGCAATCCCCATACATGATATGCGGGATTCTAGGTTAAGCAACTACCATAAATCCGATTGCAATTAATACACAAAACAACTAAATTAATCATCCGGGTTTGGGTATGATAACGTTTCCAGTTCTAGTAACTCCCATACATGGCATGAAAGCCCTAAGTTAGGATTACGCTTCAATCCAAACCTAGTGATTTCTCAATAATTAATACACACTCGTACTGACATTTAAATTAATGTCACTCATTTAAAACGAAGCTTTCTTTGAGAATCATTGGCATTGGACACTGTCCTTTCCTTAACCCAAGATTGGGTTTAGCTACTCATCTTTGTTTATAAATTAATTGACAGGAATTTAAATGGCATAATTTAAATGACAAGAATTAAAATAGCAGAAATTAACCAGCCATTTAGGCGGTGAATAATAAAAAGACAAGAATTGAAATTACAGAAATTTAAAAGCAGAAATTAACCAGCCATTTAGGCAGTAAATACTAAAGTAATAATAAATGACATGAAAATTTAAGAGAAGAAAGAAAAGAAGTAAGATTGCAAGAGAAAATAAGAGAGAACAAGAGCAATTCTCACAACTAAAATTTCATTCAAGAATAATAATCTCCTTACAAGTGCACCTAAGTGCTCTATTTATAGGCTAAAAGATGCAATGGAAACCACTTAATTATATAATTTAATAATACAAAATATCTAATCGATGATGTAAGCGATGATGTAATTCCAACCCATGATGTAAGCGATGATGTCATCCCAACCCATGATGTAAGCGATGATGTCATCCCAACCCATGATGTAAACAATGATGTCAGCAATTTGTGGGACTTGGGCTTTTCATATTTTTGAGCTTAGGCCTTTCTTGTGTTGGGCTTGGGCCTTCTTTGTGTTGGGCTTGGGCTTTACTTGTGTTGGGCTTGAGCTTAGGCTTGGGCCTTCCTTGTATTGGGCTTGGGCTTGGGTTTCATTTGATAGTTGGGCCAAGTGCACTTGAAACATCCTCTAGACTCCATAAATGGCCTTTGAATTTGAGCAACAATAATGGGTAATCCAATGTCTTCGATTATACCCCTAATTAATTGTAGAAGTCAACTTCCTTGCTTCATCCTGAAATAATATGTAATACGAATAATTATTTATTTTAAGTATAAATATAAAGCCAAAATAAGGATATAATTCATTAGGATTTAGGAAATATTGACCCTTATCAATAATATCAGTAGGAGTTCGCTCAAAATCCATTTTACCTCGAAGAAGTTAATTTTTTGGTAAGCAGAGTCTTTCGAAGATTCAGAAAATCTAAGGCTAAGAGTAGCAAAGAGTCTCCAAAATGATCAGAACTCATCGGGAAGCTCTGGATGACTCTTGACTCTTCAGGGAAAAATATGGCCCATTAGGGACCATTTCCTATTTATAAGCCAAGCATTGCGAGTCCCCCAGAGACTCTCCCCCAATGAGTCATTGGGCACCCATCTTTTTGTACTCGTCCCTTTGCATTTTAGCCCAAGGCAAGAGTGGGGAGCTATTATTATGGGGGTGCTCTAAAATTTTCTAAGTCCTAAGCAATTTCCCGATAAGTCCTTCCCTGGAGAGCCTCCAAGACAATAGCCTCCTAGACACTCGATAAGTCCCCTAGGATTGGTCTAACCTAATTTATTTTGCACAAGTCTAAAAACCCTTCGGGGTTTCCCGAACCAAAGCCACTCGATGGCCCTAAAACCCCCTTTTAGGACCACCTAGAGACAGCCATCGGGGTCTCACCCCGAAGACATCTCTAGGCCCTCCGACTTTTCTATGCATGTACCTCCCTAGAAGGTCTCCCAGCTCGATCGTGGGTCTTACATCTTTGTCTATAAATATTAGCCTCTTTGAAGGCAAAGGGACCTTTTTGGATCTTTTGGACCTCTTTCCCAACTCTCACAAGTCATTTGGATCTAACCTATTCTCACTCTATAACCCATCTAGAATGCCTCTGACTACTCTTTGAGACACCCAGAAGACATCACATACATACATACATTAGACACTTACATACTTGTACATCTCTCATACATTTCGGATGGTTATCTAACTTAGGCATTGGAGGGCCCGCGTGGGGGAGTCTCCACACGTAGAAATTAATACCTTGACCCATTATCAAGTTGTTACATGATCACATTACATTTAGCTGATTTTATGCATAAGAATTTTCAATAGATTACGCACATATAATAAATAAGTAATAAAATTTATGCATACATAACATCGTTATTTATGCATAAACATTAGCATGTGAATTAATCGACCAAAAACAACAAATAATTTACCTAAGCATGCATTAATAATTAAACATTGAATTAGAATAAATAATACAAGTAATTACATAAAATTTTAATTTTTACAAGCTGTAAAATGAATCCCAGTCTCACCTTTATGCCAGGTTAATCCAAACATCGATTTCAAGGCATCTTTAGGAGAAACGAACCTCATCAATGGAACTAGGGACCTCAAAAACCTTAAGTGGGACTAAATGGCGAGGCTAAGTGGCTGCATAGGGCGACGTGTGGATCACATGCACCTCCCATGACGCGTCACTCACCCAACGCATTCTCCATCTCTTTTTTCTTTTTCTTTTTCTTTTTAGTTATAGACTGGAATGACGTTGTTCCATTTTTCCCTAACCTCCAGCTTGGTCGACCCGACCCAATTTTGCTGCCATCTTGACCCAACTATATCTCAGCCTCTGAACCTCCGTTTCTGATGAAATTGACACAAAACACTTGTAATCAAATTGCCCATCAACTCCAGCATCAATTTTTTTTACAGAAAAACTCAATATTTTCCCTAATCAAAGTCATTATATACAGATTTCACATGAGAGAAAAATTATACATATACATATACATATACATACGCATAAAATTACACGAATACATATGCATACGTGTAAAGAATAAAAATTACACAACACATATACATATGCATAAGGAATAAAAATTATACGAGTACATATGATTAAGGAATACATGTGTAAAGATTACATAAGCATAAGAATATAAGCATAAATTGAATTTTTTTTTTAGTGGGTTTATGGAAAATTGTTAATATAAAATGCCCATCTCTCTATTACATGTTTAGAATCAAAGATTCATAAACAATCTATAACAAGACAGACAACGTGAAAATTGCAGTAACAAATAAGCCAGAGATACTACATGGCTCTAATAGCCATTGTAAGAAATTTACAAAAAAATACACATACTGACCTCCAACCATTATTTGGATGCAAAGAACCACCACAATTGAATGGATTCTTTCAATCAATGAGCCAGTTGCACACTGATAGTGTATGCCCTCAGATTTGCTCTTGATTGGGGACGCAAATTGCTTTCTATGTATATTTTCAATAGAGAAACCCCTTTATTTATAGACTGGGCACATGTCTATCTTCACCAAAACTAACCCCATCAAATTAGTTTAAATTTAATTTTGAAAGTAGTTATAACTCCTTAGCTAGTGGATGAATATTAGGAGATTAACTTTTGATTGTTTAAAAGGTGTTTATTAGATAAATAGGACCACTTAATAGATAATTATACTAATATATAATTACATCCAATGTAATTATACTAATAGATAATTACATGTTCACTCATAGAGAGATACACAAAGAGTTCCTTCTAATCTTTGGGTTTTGTCAACAATAGGAAAGGAGTTAAATACCGTTTGAGCTCCTTAAAGAAAGGTTGAGGGTTTGGAAGAAAGGTTGGCATGGGTTAACTAAATAACATATGAATCACTTAATGTGTTTATCTTGTCAATGAGTTTCTAGATGTCTAGGATGCTTTTAAGGGGCTACATGTCAATGACCATTTTAATCTTCTCTAGGTTTGCCTCAGTGCCGTAATGGGTGACCATGTATCCTTGGAATTTTCCAAACGTAACCCCAAAGGCACACTTCTTAAGGTTAATTAAGTTTTATATTGAACTTATGAAGGATGGTGAAGGTTTCTTCAGGATCAATGATGTGCTCTTTAAGTTTCATGCTTTAGTTCAAGAGGTCGTCCACGTATACCTCCATATTCTTGTTGATCTGGTTTTTGAACATCGGGAGAAGATGTTCTCTCCATGACTCGAGATGCTCTCTCGAGATAATAACGGCACAATATTCTTCCTGAAATTCTTGGGGGACAAAAGTCCTCCTTGGGAGATTCTTTCCCACGACAATAATGGTAGAGTCCTCCCAGAGGTCACCTGGGGATAGAAAGTCCTCCTGGAGGTCTCCTAGGAGGATAATATCTTCCCGAAGGTCTCCCGAAAGATAGAAAGTCCTCTTAAAGGTCTCCCATGAGGATAATATGTGGATATACTCCCCCAATTATTAAAAAATCTCACAAAAGAATGTTATAGAATGTTATATTTGATGCACAAGATGTTCCCCTAGACAAATCATGTATAAATTAATACCCTGCTATATTGCTCCAGCTATAGTTGCGTGCCACAAGGCCTTCCTTCTCTCGGAGGAATATCTAGTTCACTAAGCCCTCTAGGATGGATTCCTCTTAACCCCATCTAAGCTTAACGCGAGACAAGTGTCCTTACACCAGAATGACACGTATCCCCATTTGACATTTATGGTAAAAACAGGTATAAATACCCCTTTCCCTCAATTTAAGTAAGACCTGTTTTTTGGACATTCATATGAGTCATATATACTGCATAATTTACTTACCTGAGTGTTTGGATGAGCAACTATCTCTTCTTCCAGACTACTACACAGGAGAGGAATTTCTACTTTCCTTCTAACCTTGTTCCCTATGTTCAGTTTTCTAGGACAACAAGATAACTTTTTTCCTAGACAGAGAAGCCATCTCTTCCTCTTAGGCACTTGCAACCTATTTCCACAAGTGGATATCTATCTGTTCTTAGCCTTGCTTTATTGTGATCCAAGCACTCCCGCATTACAAATTTTATTTGTTGTATTTTGGCAACAACATTCTAGGTTTCTACTATATTCGAGGTCTCTTAGTCACTACCAAGATTTTACTGTGGGAGGTAAATGTCACTACAAGAAAAGAGGCTATTACCGACGAACTTTTTCCGGCAGTTTAAACAATTGCCAGGAATACACCAAAATCCCCGACGGTTTTAGTAACCGCCAAGTATGGATACACATCCCCGATGGTTTTGACGACCACTGGGTATTCATGAACATCCCTGACGGTTTATAAAAATCGTCGGCTATAGAATGCACATCCCCAGTGATTTTGTCAAACTGCTGGTGATGTTTGCCCATCCCCGGCGGTTTTAGAAACCGCCGGGGATATGACTTAATATAACCCCGCGAAATCCCCCCCCCCTCGTGCCCCCGCCCAAATCTTCCTCTCCGTCTCCTTCTCTTCCAAAATCCCCCCTGCAAACCCTAGAACCCTCTCTCGCTCAGGCCTGCTCGTTGTGTCTCTCTCGCTCGCTCTAGCTCTCGCCGCTGAGTCGCTGCCTCCCTCGCCCTCGCTCTCGCCGCTGAGTCGCTGCCTCCCTCGCCCTCGCTCTCGCCCTCTTAGTCTCTGTCTCTCTCGCTCTCGCTCTCACCCTCTTAGTCTCTGTCTCTCTCACCCTCACTTTCGCTCTCACTTCTCTTTGCTCGCTCTCGCTTCTCGCTGCTCGCTCTCGCCCTCTTAGTCTCTGTCTCTCTCACCCTCACTTTCGCTCTCACTTCTCTTTGCTCGCTCTCGCTTCTCGCTGCTCGCTCTCGCCCTCTTAGTCTCTGTCTCTCTCGCCCTCGCTGGCTCTCGCCTTCACCCTCAAAAAAGGTTAGCCTTGAAGCTTCTGCTTTGATTTGTCTGTTGTAGGTTTTCTTTTTCTTTTTCTTTTTTTTCACAATTTTGGAAGTATATCATATATATAGATCGATTTCTTGCTAGGACATTTTTTTATCAGAAGTGTGTTTTTGTTACTAGAGGATTATTATATAATGCTAATGGGTTTGATGAGCAACTGTGTTCTAGCTGACAATTGCCAATAATTGATGTTTCTTGTGTTCCTTTTATTTGTTTTTTTTTTCTATTGCAATATACAAATGTTTGTTTTATTTTTTTTTTGTCTTTAATTGTTCTTGTTATGTGTTTTATATAATCCAATCTTATAGTATGCGGCCTCTTGGATTTCCATTTGCAATGTCGTTGACTAGCTAGATTGCTTGTTCTCATTAAGGATGGATAAAATTGTCAAAGCCAAAACAATTTGAAAACAATTTGATTGACTCGCATTTGGTCTTAGTATTAAATCTTACGAAACAACATGCAAGGCAGTGGGATTTTTCTGGAGTCTTTTGATTATTGGAGTTCACTCAAAATTGCATGAATAGTTTATGTGACTTCAGTCAGCGTTGGGGTGTCTTCATTCTTTGATCATCTTTCTCTGTTGTTATCTATGGAGAGATCCAAGGGCTCAAAATTTTCTATAATATCCTCATTGAATGAGGTACTCTGTCTCCTTCTTCAGTTTGCAACATTCATCAATGTGGCAATCCTTTTTGCACATAGAATTCGAAGTACTCAGTCATATCTACCTTTGGGCCTCCACACTTAATTGATCCTGGTCCTGGCAAGCAGATTCACTTTTCACCACTTATTTCAACAAAGACCTCAAAAGGAGGTCTGTTCAAGGATGTGAACGATATTGGCTCTAACTCGAGACCTCTAGAGTTCGAGCTTCCACCATCTAGATCTATCATGTGAACACCATCTTTTAAAGTGTTGTTCTACGCTTATGGTTGGGGTTGTTCACTAAAGACATTGTTTGTTCTTCAACATACATGTACCTTTGGGCTCGAGTATATAATTTTGATAGCGTCTTGGGTATATTTTTGTTCAAGGAAAAATTGAGTTTCCTTGAGGGCGTCAATGATGGAAACTATGGTCACCTTTTCTTCCAACTTGTTGACGCCAACAACTTCCCCTTGGAATTGAGCAATGAACTACAAAAAAAAGATTCATTTAACTTAGGCTTTACCCAAAGCAAGCAAGAGTTTTTTTTTTTTTTTTTTTTTTTTTTTTTTTTTTTTTTGTACTTTGTGATTCGGCTCCCTTGGAATGATTTTTGAACTGTTCAACAAGTTGCTTAAATTTGGAGATACTGACTTTGGGAATGGTATCAATCCAATCCTTATGCCTCCATGCAAGGTTTGGGAGAAGTTTCTACATAGTATAACATCAATGGCTGACGTAGACTTCATAGCATCACAATATCAACAAATGTGCTCTTTTGGGGCTTCAATCCCCTCAAATATTCTAAATGGGGTTAGTTGAATTTGTTTAGCATAAGTTTGTCGATAACATCAAGGTAACGAGATTAGTGTAGTAGTCAAGCTAAGTGGCATTTATAGGAGCCTTTTGTTGACTTCATGCAGGATCACCTTTAGCTAGCTCTTGGATATTCCAATGCTAGACTTTGATTCTTCCCCTCTATGGCACTTTTTGCATTTCTCCTTTTGTATAGACCTAGAATCAGATTTACGGTGTTTGCTAGTATGGCTCCAGGTATTTTCCCTTTCTTCCTTATAGACACATTCATGTGGTTAACATCAATGGGCATTACTAAAAGTTGAGTTAGTTAAGCTTGACCCTTATTGATGTGATTCAAACCTTTAATGGTGATCATTTTGTTCTCATGTGTTGTTCTCAAAGTTATTTGTTCCAGCCCTCTGGTTGGTTGAGCAAGAATGTTTCGATGCTTAGAGATAGCACCTATTGATTGTGCATAGAATTAACCGCCAATATACTTATGAAGAAAATGTAATATATGACCAAAACAAAAAAAGCCTTGAATTTTGGATTTTGAATTTGATCTTCTACAAAAAATAATGATGAGACTGCCCTCGGCCTAGTCAAGAAAGTCACTTTGATGCCTAAGTTAAACAAAGAACAATAGGGAAAATAGAGCAAAGAAGCCAGAGATTGTAATTGAGAATACTTACTTTCAAATGAGAGATTATGATTTATTTATAGTAATTTAGAGATAATCATTCAATTAGGATTAAGTCTCCATGTGAGAGCATGAATAGGAATGATAATCTTAGACAAATTCAAAGGAATTAGGAATAACCCTTGTATATCACCTTCCTAAGATGTAAGGTTAAGGACTCATCCTAAATTTATTAAGATTACGACTAATCGTTACTATTATAGAAAATAATTCTAAATTGTATTAGTTTGTTATCAGGGTTTTGGAAGACTCGCTTTGTAGGTTGAGCCAAGCCCAATTAGAACTCCAAAGCCAAGGGTGACTTGGTAAGGTGGACCTAATCGGAGGGTTGCCTAATGAAATAAATCGAGGTCAAACGTAACCTGGCGTACACATGACACGTCACATGTAATTTCTGAGTGCATCACCTACAAATAGAGTCGTTATGTATATGGTAGGTTCACAGCAAGTGTTGTTTTGGAGTGTATTTCATAGCAAAGCATGTCAAATTGGTTTATTAAGAGAATAGTAGCACCACTGCACTCATCACCATATCTACATCATTAGATAGAGATTACACATTCTAAACCAACACCCCCGACGCGCGCCAAACATATTATTAAAAAGAGATGACACATCTGTCGAGCCAGGTGTGAGGACGTCTGAGGTGAGCAATTCATCTTTTGGGATAAGAAAGAAATGACACATTCTGAACCAACACCACCCCTACTCTCTCTGTTTCTCATACGCGCTTCCTAAAAAATCTCAAAGTTATAAACTTGAAATAGAAATAAAATGCTTGATTGAAAACTAAATTTAGTAAATTACACTAGTTATTAAACTTGAAACTTCATAATAATTTTTTCGCTATATTTATTTAATTTTTGTAATAAAATCATTCACCATTATTTTTATTAAGTTTTCCTTTTAATTGTTGTTAAATTCTATTAACGAAAATTAAAATGATATATATTAATATGAACTCTAAAATTACTTATTAGTAAATTCACATAATTAATTTAGCATTAAGTAATTTTGATACTTGCAATAATGTAAGTGGCACCCACTATCTATCGGTAACATAATTTGACAAAAGATAAAAAAAATAAAAAAAAACTAAATTTTAATTTTTATTAAAATTTAATAATTTTGAATGAAAAAAATAAAAATATAAAGATCAATTTATGATGAAAGAAGAAATTCAAAGAATTATGATTTAATCTATCGGATACCGAAGATCTCTTCGCTGTTTTGCCAAAAGACTAGGTAGTTCCTCATTTGATTAACGGAACTACTTTCCCAACAGGTCAAGCAGACCAGAGTCCGGCTCCCAAATCATTGGACCTAAAAGCACCCCGAGTACAAACTACATGGAGCATAGGAATCTAAACGAATTGCTAGTATCGATGGCAATTGAGTGGGTGGGGAGGATGTAACTGGTACTAAGGACAAGCCATAGCCACATACTTTTGACAAACAATATGCAATTGTTCATTTTAAGGTTTGAGACAATTTTGTGTTGCTTCCTACAGAGATGCGAAACAGAAAATTACCTCGACAAAACTCCAAATGTTCCTAAATTATTGTGTACTTTTAACACTGCTTCTAAACAAACAAACAAATCCAAATGGCTGGCTCCCCTTTTTTATCATATAATATAACGTAGGTAAGGAGACAATTAAATTGTAATAATATGTAAGGAGCCCCTCGTATCTGCAAACACCGTATGCCTAATAATAATAATGGGCCGACATCGCTTAGACCCCCTCGTCCTCTACACCAACTGCATAATGACCTGCATTCTTACCCTGCACCAAACCAACCAAAACCCACCCGGAACAGGCAAATTATTAGTAAATGGAAAATTGCCATTGCCAGTACTTTATCTATAATATCTATCATATGCTTATGCCATCAGATTAAAAGGAAGCTTTTCTCCTTGCATTATTATTATTTATTTTTTCTTTCTTTTTTTTCACTGCAAAAACTTGCATTGCAATTTCTTAAAGCAAACGATAACTCAACCCTAAACTTGAACCCTTGCCACTCTTTATGTGGCAAGCTGGCTGCTTAGGTCAATTAGGTCACAGCAGGCTCACCTCACAATTAGGTCAATCGAACCTACACCAAATAGGTATAAAACCTAAACCATTCTCCCCTACTAAAGGATATCAGGAGATGTAAGGTACACGGCTTTACATCCAAATGGTTAATTATAATCTAGGCTGCTCACAAAAACAATGGATCGACAAAAAGTACAGCTTTAAAGGTGACACAACACATGCAAGTGCTTGGTACCTGAGATAACATTCTCTGCTTGTTTCGAAATTGTGTCCTTGCCTTGTTTGCAACTGAGTTTGGTGATTTGTACAGCCTCTGCATAAATAATATAGCACTTCAGGAAAAAACAGATGAAAAGAAAAGAAAAAATAAAGACAAATCCCACCTTGAAACAGATATGTATTAACCTCAAAATGATCAAATTCCTAACAAGGTTGATCAATCCAATGCAATGAAGAAATATAACAATATATCTTCAGTCTAAGGACATGGAGCAAGAGAATAATATCAATACCAAGAACCTAAACTTCAACTGCAGAGAATATTAGCCTCCCATCATCCTTAATACAAAACTACTTCCACGTTTGTAAGCTCTAAACTCTATATTGTTGAATGACTTAAAGCAAGCTTCCCTCTGGGGAATCACAATACCAAAAACATGAGAAGCTCCACTCTGAGATAACCCAGGTCCTCTTTCAAAAAAGACAGTTGTCTCTCAAACACAGGTTTAAGTTAACCTCACTGAGGAATTAATGACCTAGAAACCCCAAATGAAAATGATATAAAAATCAATTCTTGTTCTGAATTATTTCATTGTTTCGATGTTTGAAGCCACTGAAAATGAAAATTCAACTGTTAACATATATCTAGTAAAATGCAACCAGAAAGGGCGCCTAAATGTCTCACTTTCCATCACTTCAGATGTAGAACTATTAGAGGCTGTTTAGTTGTGGAAAACAGCCACAACAAAACATCTTTTTTGAGCATATGTTCAAATTTTTATATAGAATTAGTTTTCTGTAATTTAAACATTTGAATGCACTTTTCAAATTTTCTTTGGAAAATGTAAACTAGAGATTTTATAAAGAATTGGAAATTGAAAAATCAATCAATTTCCACAACAAAACAACTTAAGAGTCCTAGCATCATCTTGAATAGAAACCCACTTCAAGTTTTCCTCACAAAAACCCTAAATTAGGATCAGGAAAACATATAGGGCCTTGCGTGAAAGTTCATTTCTTTTGAAAATTGGAAAACCTCAAACAAAGTCATGTCAGTTTGGCACCAGATTTGCATCAACTAACAGACTGATGAGAGACAGTTAAGGAAGGGAACAAGGTATACACAAAGCCAATTATTATTATGGATGGAATCATGTAAAATAAGTTTGTTTGAATAATACATATGCAAAACCACTTATTATGAAAGTGTCTACCAGTCTATTCTGCTAAAGCTGAAACCCATAAGATGACTCCCTAGTTTTAGCTGGAAGCTGATCTATTCCTATTATTCAAATGAAAAACCACTTATTATGAAAGTGTCTACCAGTATATTCTGCTAAAGCCGAAAACCATAAGATAACTCCCTAGTTTTAGCTGGTAAGCTCATCCTATTCTTATGTCCTAGAAAGGTTTGACACTGCCTGCTTCCCACTGTGACAAACCAAGGAGTTACCATGCATGAAACCTAGGCTCTGGTCAGCTATGGAGCACAGAGACGGGGACACAGCATTCCCCAAAAAGTAGGACACAGCACTGTTGGGATACATTAATTAATCAAATAAAGTTTGATATTTCTAGTAACATCATAAAGTATCAAAACTATATTGCAAACTCATATATGCATTTAATATTCATAATTCAAAATTCTATACGAATAACTCTAATCTAAATAGCAACCAACTCATAAGTCATTACTCGTTTCAAATTCAAACACCAAAAGGTCCAAAATAAGTATTTAAGATTCAAATTATATAAAAAAATAAAAAGCTAGGGAAGAAATAAATGCAAACTGAAGAGGACGCAAGCATGTCAAAATCCAGTCAATGTTCAATGACAAAGAGGATACAAGTGTGAAGAGTATGAAAACTATAGTCATTCAAAGTTTCTGCAGAGGGAAAACACGTCCTATGCATGTCTCCTCTTGTGTACTTTTAAAACAAATTAAAAAGATGTCCAACATGCCATGTGAGCGTGAACAGCATGTAGCAGTAGCATGTCAGCCGGCAACACCAGCACGATAGCCCCTAGGAAGTGTATTTGTTTCTTAGGCAGTCAGTTATTTAATGGCGCTATAAGGTATGACCTTATCAGAACATGTGAGAACCTACAGAAATATTCTCCAAAATTTATAGTTAATCTACTTTATCACAAATTATCACAAATGGACATCCGATGATCATCCCTGAAAGCTGCTTTCTCTTTGGGGTGAACCCAAAGAGAAAGCATGTAGCAGCACAAAAGCACCTAGGAAGTGTCTTTGCTTCTTAGGCAGTCAGTTATTTAGTGGCTAAAAGGTATGACCTTATCAGAACATGTAAGGACCTACAGAAATATCCTCCAAAATTTATAGTTAATCTACCTTATCACAAATGGACATCCGATGATCATTCCCTGAAAGCTGCTTTCTCTTTGGCGTGAACCCAAAGACATCATGAAGAAATTCATTTTCCTGTTTAAACCCAGTTGAGAACATGCAATTAGCAGATTACAACACAACTGCTTTGTCCTTGCTGTGAACCCAAAGGCAAGGCCTAGGTAAAGTTAAGAAAAAGAACCTGCATGTGCTTAACAAAGCCTGCCCCAAGGAAATGCCTAAAAAAGTCCAACTGTTAAAAGAGAAGAGAAAACAAGTAAAGTGAGAGCTACGAAGACAGAAATTTTACATCCACATTAAAACAAGAGCAAGGTAATGGGGAAACCTGTATTAGTTGAGACCAGGATGTGGTGTTCTGAGATTCACCTCCAATCTTGATTGAGGATTCAGGAGGATGACCATTCTGAAATTATATATTTTATAAAGGATCATTATTGTAGCAAGCAGTCAATGAAAGTGAACATGTATCATACAGAAATTGGCAAAAACTAAATACCTCAAGAAACTCCAGAATATCTCTGAATGTGCTTCGCTGGCTGTTAAGATCTTTCTTAGTAGAGCCTTTACCACCTGCTTCTGTGGAAAGGTTTCTCACTTGATTAAGGACTTTTCCCCTCAACCTTTGTATGTGGGTAAACTCCCGAGAGGTGGAGCCATTACTAGCATCTTTACCATCACCAGAGAACTTGTCCAAGTTTCCTATATCAAAAATCAAAGCAAGTGCTTCACCAGCTGCTATGCGTACAGATCTGTCTTCCTTGTCTAGGAGAGTAGAAAAATAAGAAATCAACCTGCATCATTGACAACAAAGAAAAAATCTCAGTGAATTCTCCTCGCACACTAATTGAACATCAAACACTACATATCAACCTTTGTGGGAGGTTCTAAACCTCACACTGAGTAAAACTCATTACAGCAATGTATATTTTTATACACAGAGAGATGTAAGGTGGAAGGGAAGTAGTTAGAATCATTGAATCTAAAGGAAAACATCTACTCACTCTTGCCACATTTTTGGATCAAATGTCCATCCATCCATGGTTGTTAGAAGAAATGACCAAGCAGAGACCATTGCTGTTATTATACCTATTGTAGGTTTAGTGGCAACTACCTGAGAAGAAATATGCACTCAGCTATCATATTACATATTTCAAGGACAACTAGACTTGCAGATCAAGGTATCTCAAATCATTAAGATGAGAAAGCCCAACAATTTTTAGCACCCAAAATCCACATAAAATGCAATGAAATTGAAAATACCCATAAGAATAGGAGCCTAATCTGGATACTGCAAACATGTGGAATTGCATAATAGCGTGAGACAAGGATCACAAGTATATTAGTGACGAACAAGACACAAACAAAAAAATGCAAACTAGCATGATAAATTGCATTACAAAATAAAATTAGTTAAAAACACATACATTGGAAACCATTTTTGGATGAACCACTTGCCACATCATTTGCATTGATTTTTCTGCTTCTTCTGGCTCATTTCCCCCAATAAAAGTGATAACACCCAAACACTCTAGTAACTACATTAGAAAAATCCATAATTTCAGTCAAACAACTGATCTCAAAGTAGTAGTTCACAGTAACAATGTACAACAGTGTCAGCTATGAAATGCCAATGTCAGACATACTGATGATATCTTTGATGTGTCAGACCCTGATTTTAGAGCCTGAGAGATGGGAGTTACAGATTCTTCCAATATTTCTCGAGTTTTGTCCCCTGGACCAGCAGTCAGAGCCAACAGTCCTACAAAAGAAAATATTTGTCAGAAACCACTCATAAATTAAACAAACTGAAAAATCGGAAAGGTAAGAGTCACAGTCACCAATGGCATGAGCTGCTAAAGATGTTTCCTTAGCAGAACCCCGTTTGATGGAATTCAGACACTGATGGAGTAGTGTAACAAATCTGAAGGAAAACCACCACAAGCAGTCATAAGAATATAGCACACAGGAATTTGTACCCTAATAATTGTCTTGTTCAAATATTAAACATGTACTAAATTAGGCAGATGAATCACTATGATATATTCCTTTTTCTGTTTTTCCCTTTCTGTTACATAATTTTCAATTTTGATAAACCAACATCAAGAAAACTAAGTGGCAGTAGATGCAACTAAATAAACCAAAAAATGGTTGAAAGAAAAATGAGCACAATAAACATGAATTCACTTGCAATAGTGCCAATTCATGCCTCTTCAACTACTTGGATGAAACAAACATGAATTCATGTTTATCCTTGTGCAAATATGCATCATGTCCTCCTGTCACAACCTAGGGTTGGTAAAAGAATCGTTCACATCTCCATATCCACCAACTTGGTTTCTCTCTTCACCGCCATCGTCTCAACTCTACCTTGACTCACTTCCTATTGAATCTAACGGAGGCCAAGTTCCAACATATCCAACCTCTCCTCTATCTGCTCCCAATTATGTTGAAGGCCCATCTCCACCGCATCCAACCACGTCTCCAGTTGCTTCACCCTCGTTCCTTCTGCCATCATTGGATTCACCTATTACTTTTGATCACTTGGCTACCCAACTTGCTAAAGTGGATCGATGGTGATAGCCGATTGGAATTTTCATAATTCCAATCATCTTCGCTTCCAGCTCATCAAACCTGATCAATGGATATTTTTTATGGAACTGAATTCCAATCGCTTAGAATTTGCTACTCACTAGAAGTACTCAAACTAAATGGCCGAGGTTCGCCTAGCTTTGAACAGTTTCGATTAGATTTGTTGCTTCCCATTTATTTGATCGCTCAGACTTCGTTTGCGATCACTGTGATTCAACGACCGCCCCCAGACCTGCTTGCACTTCATGCCTTCCTTTCTCACTGGAATCGGCAACTTCGTCTCACCCAATCACCGTCCAATGGTCGGAGGACCATTGGCTCTAATACCAAAATGTCACAACCTAGGGTTGGGCTAGGGTTTATGTTGTATTGGGAGCATTGGAATGCACTCAATCTTGGTTGTATATGATAAAAATAACATGTAAGTGTCACACACACGGATTGAACAAGATAAAAATAACATAACACAAAACCAAAATGAAAACGATACAGAACAGAAAGCAAACCACGAGAACACCAGCAATTATCCTAGTTCAAATCATCTAAGTGTTAAATGATCCTACATCTAGCCTTTAATCCCCTCGAGAGCAATCTTACTAATCAATCTTGAACAATCAGTACAAAGTAGTCCCTCACAAGTACAACAGAAATATGAGATTACAAAGGCTATCTTCTCTAGACTTTTCTCTCAAACACATGCACTCGTTCACCACATAATGACTCAAGCGACTGCCCCCGCCCTCTATTTATAGACAATAGAGGCAAATAATACAAGGAAACATATACAGATATGACAATATGTATTATAGCCCCCAAACAGAAAGTTACCGTTAGAAGACACTAACTAACTGCCACTTGAAATAGAATGAACTCCACTGATTCCTTTAACAGGCTAAACTCGATGCAAACATACAACAGTTTAGAAAGGAAATTGAGAAGAATTTGGGGGGGAGAGAGAGAGAGAGAGAGAGAGAGAGCAGAATTGGAGGGAGGGACTGAGTAGAAACAAAGAGAATAGAAGGAAAACAGGGGAAATCGAGCAAGAGAAATGTAAGGAAAGAAGCCCGAATTTAATATTTCATTTCCTAGTCCAATCTTTACATACTACAGCCTATTTATAACTGAAAGAAGATTCTAGAAATAGCACCCATGTACTCTTCAACAGAAATCATAACCACCTATAGCTAAGGGCAAATATTTCTAACAGAAATGAAAAGAAAATTATAAATACTACCCTTGGAACATGACACCTCCTAAGTGTTAGTTGTTGAGGTAGCATGTAATCCATAAATTGTCCCTCACAAGGATTGAGTTCTCCATATATGAATCTCTAGATGTCAACCTCTAGAGGTGGCACAAAAATATCCACAATTTCTCCCTCTAATTATCAAGTCTAACATGTGAGACAAAGCACACCCAGTGCCCTACCCAAGTAGAGATGCTATAAGGACGCTTACAACACTCACCTATCCTCTCCTCATGGAACTTCCTCCCCCTAAACCTCAAAACAATTGTAGCACATCTTGGCTCACTCACCTATCCTCTCCTCATGGAACTTCCTCCCCTAAACCTCAAACAATTGTAGCACATCTTGGCTTGACCAACAAAACTTCCCTGCCAGGTCCCTATCATTACTCATTGCATGACACAAGCATTATCTCCACAATTCAATGCAAGGAAATTTTAACCCATGCAATTTCATTTTATCATGAATAACCCTCAATGGGAGCCTCACCATCGATGATATCCAAGGACCGTTCATGGCTTAATCAATTAAACCCCAAGTCTTTTCCCAAATGCCGTGTTTTGAGTCGTGGGACAAGTACAAGTACAGGAACCAAGCATGTCCATTAGATTATCTTGTGGTAGAAGAGATTAGGCCTAGTTGGTTCACCATTTTAGATCATGGTACACCTTAAGAGTATCACTTGGTTCACGAACTAACACTACAATTTATTGTAGGTGAAAATAAATTATGGAAGTAAAAGTTTTACAATTCATTGCATTTTCATCATTAAGAACCAAATAATACATTAGATTCATGAAATCGGATTGATACAATACAACAACAATCAAGTATTCATGAAACTAGATTGAATAGAACATAGAACAAAAGTAACATCTATTAAACAAGAATAAGAATAACATCAATAAGCTTTAATTCTTCTAGATGAGTGCACTAATTATTAAACAAATCAACCAAAAAACAGCATAATTAATAGCTTTATTGCATCTTTCCCTTGCCTTTTGATGATATTGATCAATCTCGTATTTCTTCATTAACATTTGGGATGTAAGCAAATTTATGATTCAATTACATCCATTTCATCTCTTCCAATCTAATAGGAGACTCTTCTAAACAAAGATTATTTGGTGGAAGGTCTCATTTTTTTTTTTGTGGTCCCTGTTTGCAACTTTTAGAGAAGCATGATTAAAGTCGAATGTCTGAATAAAAATAAAAACTAACTTATTACTATTAGCCCTTATTCCAAAATGTCCATTATCCAATATTCTAATTGCTTGGCTAAGTTGCTTCTCCTACTCCGCCCATTTCACTTGTCAAGTTTCCATTCTTTTTCTTTGATATGGATTTTCATAAACAACAAAGCCACTTAAGCCTATTAGGTGTGGCTGACTACATTAAATTCTACACCTGCGACCATTTCTATCCACGGCCATACCCCTTGTGAAGCCATTATATCCTATGCTCTGTCTAAAGATTTCCCAAGAAGTTTTCTTTGTTCTTGTTCTACTTTGCTACCAATTTCCAGCATTTTATCAACTCACCTCACAAATGTGTCTACCGGTCTTCTCTCCTCATATGCCCAAACCATCCTAATCACCCTGCCCCCCCCCCAAATTTTATCTTTAATAGGGGACCCACTTGAACCTCATTGCACGTAACATCATTTTTTATTTTTCCTTTTATTGCATGGTCGTATATCAACCATACCATCCATATCTCAGTGACACTCGTATTTTCCATGTGTTGCCATTTAATTGCCCAACATCTTGAGTCATACAACAAATACGATCCTATAGCTATTCAATAAAATTTTCCTTTTATCATTACATGGAATTTATGATCGCATAACATATGAAACGCTCCTCTCTAGTTTAACCATCACATTTTGATTCTATGACTAACATGTTCAGTAATTTCCCCTTCATTTTGAACAGTTAATCCAAGAAATCTGAACTTTCTCTTCTTTCTTTTTTTTTTTCTGAATAACTTGATCTTGAACTCTAAGCCTCACCACAGCATCATCTACTCTTTCTACCTTTACTGAACTTGTATTCCACGTATTTAGTTTTCAATCTACTCAAGTTACATTTCATATGTTCAAGGATCCAATACTTATGTTTTTGGGTACATAGGAAATTAACAGGAAATGTCCACAATTAGGGGCATGGGAATGTTCAAATCCACAACCTCATGCTTACCATGAGGGGTGGGTTATCACCTGAGTCATCCTTAGGGATCCATAATTTTAAAAAAATCAACTTAGGTATAATTGGTTCAAGGATTGCAAAAGAATTGCATTTTGCTTCATATGAAATGGATCCTTATCCTAGGGAGGTCCTAGTCATTGTGATTGAGGTTTGCATCATGCAAAGTTAGGTTTCAAGTTAACTGCTGATCTGTCAGGACCCTAGGGTTATGATAGGGGTAATGATGTCTTTTGCTTATGCAATGTAAGGTTGTTAAGCTATTGTACCTAGACTGCTACTCAAGAGTTGTACCTTGACAATTATTTTGTGCCAAGGAATAGCTATAAAAGCTATCCTAACAGAATGAGAATGGTACGAAAAGGCATATTCTTTGAAATTAGAATCCTCTCTCCAAGTCTCAATCTCTCTCTCTCTCTCAATCCTTCTCTTTCTCTTGCATCCCTATGTTCTTCTCTCCCCCTCTGCATCCTTTCTCCCAAAGCTCTTAAAATCTACTCAAAATTTATCTCACGCCCAAAGGGCCTAACAATTTGGTATCAGAGCCGAACGTTTCTCGGCTTGGAATTTCAGCAAACTCTGTTTTTTCAGAGAAGCAAGTCGACGAACTCAGTTTGGGTTGCACTGTGATTGACGCAATTCTAGTCGCCAACAATTGTGTTCCTAGACAGACGTTGGGCCGAATGTTGTTCCTCATGAGATATAACCATGGCTGATGGTACACAGATGAAGCAAATGGAGTCACAGCTGTTGCAAGTGACCGCCTCTATGTCGGAGCTGCATAATCAAGTCGGGTCAATGGATGGTGTGATTGGTCAAATGCGTGCAAACATCAGTAGCCAAATTCGCACGGAAGTTGGCTCAATGAAAGAAGTGATGGAAACAAAGTTCGACAGTGTGATAGGACAGATGCACGCAAACATCAACAATCAAATCCGCACAGAAGTTGGGGTACTATGCACTAAGTTTAGCAACCAATTTCGTGCAGAGGCAAGGGGTTTACGTGCTGAAATAGGTGGTCTGCATGATGAAGTCAGGAATCAGATTTGGGAACAGATACAAAACTTCATGGTAATGTTTGCAGGGTAGAATCAAGTCAGAATATCGCCAAACTTTCCTCCCAGGGAAAGGTCCAACCCAATCCTTCCTACTTTCGGACCAGCCCCCAGAGTGGCAGTCTCTGGATTTAGAAATAGAGCCTACTACTAGTGGAGAGATCTTTGAGGAGCGAGCTACGGGAAGAAGACCGGGAATATAGGCTGCGTCAACTCTACCTCAATTCCTTATGCCTAAGCTTGATCTTTCGACGTTCAAGGCCAGAATCCACAGTGGTGGATAAGGTGTTGTGAGAGGCTATTTTCATTATATCATATACCGGAGCAACAGAAGGTGGTACTAGCTTCAGCATATTTGAATGATATAGCAATGTCTTGGTTTCAAGGATGGAGTAGGTTACAAACAAACAACAATTGGACAGATTTTGTGGAAGGAATTTTTGTTAGATTTGGTGATCGAAACTTGGTTGACGTAGTGGAGGAATTTAATAAGTTGAGACGAGAGCACTGGCCAGCAATATCAAGTAAAATTTGAGGAACTCAAGTCCCTAATGATCAATTTAAATCCAGGATTATGCGAAGCTTAGTTTGTTTCAAGCTTCATCAGCAGCTTGAACGAAGAATTGAGGCCAACCGTCAAAATGTTACAACTGAGGTCGGTCCAACAAGCTGCAGAAAGTGTGAGGTGGCAGGAGATGACAATGGATGCTATTATGCAGAAACAAAAAATTTCACCATGAGAGGACAGCAGGCAGTGATGAAGAGAGGAGTGGGGAAGGAGATGATGAAGATGGGCCAAACCTATAGGGTACCAACTGTACAATATACTGTAAATTCGAATCAGCCCATAGGAGGGAAATCTGGAATTATGGAACTGAGGAGACAGGCAGGCCAATGTTTCAAGTGTGGAGAAAAATACGCTTTGGGAAATCAGTGTCAGAAGCAGTTGTTAATGTTGGAAGGCGATGAAGAAACTAAGGAAATAGAAGAAATTCAAGAAGAAGAAAAAGGGGGTGGATCGAGTAAGAATGCGATTTCGTTGCATGCCTTGCGAGGCTTGTTTAATAGCAAGACCATAAAAGTGGAAGGGAAGGTTCGAAGTCATAGACTTACAGTGCTAATTGGCAGTGAAAGCACCCATAGTTTTTTTGGATGAGAAGCTGGCCAAAAGTTTGGGATGTAAGGTGATCAACACGCAGCCATTGACAGTGATTGTGGCAAATGGGGAGAAGATGATTAGTATGTCTAATTGTGAAAATTGTTGGCAGGAGATGCAGGGAGAAATGTTTGTGATTGATTTGAGATTGCTTAAGTTGGGAGGATGTGATGTTGTGTTGGGAGTTGATTGGATGCAGACTATTAGGCCAATCAGCTTCGATTTCAACAAGCTAGAGGTTACCATTACTAAAGATGGGAAGTCAATAACACTGGTTGGGAGCCTAGAAGCAGGCTCTTGCAAGATGATGATGGGAAAAGGGCTGTGGAGGTTGCTGAAAACTAAACTGGAGCAAGTGGCACATCTTTTCTCATTACAGGCCACTGATGACGGGGAAGATATGCAGTAGCTTTCGGAGGGGACAATAGTGATTGAAAGCAACCAAGATCAGCCTATTTGGCAGGTACATGAGATTGATTCCTTGCACATACTTCTATATGAGTATAAGGATCTCTTTGCAGAACCCACATCCCTACCTCCCCAACAACTATATGACCATGCCATACCCTTAAAACCTAACTCAGATCCTGTCAACATTCTATCTTATAAATATCCACCCAAACTAAGGAATGAAATTGAAACCTTGGTGAGGGACATGCTGCAATAATCAATCATACAACCTAGATATAGTCCTTTCGCTTCTCCAATCTTGTAAAAAAAAAAAAAATGATGGTTCATGGCAATTCTGTGTTGACTATGGTCAACTAAATGCCATAACCGTCAAGGATAAGTTTCCCATTCCCATAATTGAAGACCAATTAAACGAACTTAAGTATGCTACCGTTTTTTCTAAGCTAGATCTAATAGCCGGTTATCATCAGATTTGAATGAAACTGGAACATACTCACAAAACAGCCTTCCAGAAACATCAACGACATTATGAATTTAAGGTCATGCCCTTTGGCCTCACAAATGCCCCAGCCACCTTCCAACCCTTGTTGAACCACATCTTTGAACCTTACCTAAGAAAATTTGTCCTTGTTTTCTTTGACAACATCCTTTTCTACAGCCCTACCTTTGCCAAACACCTCACACCCATTTAAAATATGCATTTGAGATCCTTAAGCTCAACCACTTGTATGTGAAGAAATCGAAATGTACTTTTGCTCAAAGATAGGTTGAGTACTTGGGGCACATTATTTCAGCAGAAGGAGTCAGCACTGATCCAAAAAAAGTGATTGCTATGTTGGAATGGTTAAGACCTGTTAACGTGAAGGCCGTGAGGGGATTTTTAGGGCTGACTGGGTATTAGCGAAGGTTTATATAGGGATATGAGGTCAATAATAAGCCCTTGACAAAGCTTTTAAAGAAAGGAAACTTTCAATGGAACCCACAAGCAGAGGAGGCCTTTGAAAACTTAAAGGCGGCCATGAGTAAGGCACCTGTCTTGGCCTTACCAGACTTTAATCAGCCCTTTATTTTAGAGACAGATGCGAGTAATGCTGGGGTGGGAGCTGTTCTCGTGCAGGAGGGCCACCCAATAGCCTTCTATCATAACCTTAGGAGCAATAAAGGGGCAATATTGTAATAGGGTTACAATAGCTTGTTAGGAGATATTTTGCAATCTGTTAGGAGCACATGGGTGCTATTACGAATTTAGTTAGCAACTAACTATGCCTATAAAAGGACCTATAAAATGGCTACTTGTAAGAGGATGGGATGTTATGTGAAATAAGATTGAAATCTTTTCCTTCTAATTCTCTCTATCCCTCTCTCGATTCTCTTTGATTTCTCTCTCCCTTTCTGCTAATTTCTTTCCCTCCTTTCAATTCTCTCATTTTGATTTCTCCCCTAATTCCAATCTCAACCTTAGGTAACCCTAGGAATGTGACACCTTCCTTAGCCAAGCCTGAGCTCCCAAACATGTGGGATTAAGTGTATATGATAAGGAGTTATTGGCAGTGCCGATAGCCGTCGATAAATGGAGGCATTACTTGGAGGGTGGTTCATTTGTTATCCACACTGACTATAAGAGTTTGAAGTTCCTATTACAACAGAAGTTACAAACACGGTTACAAAGAAAGGGGATGAGTAAACTAATGGGTTTCGACTATACTATTCAATATAGAAAAGGGAAAGAGAATGTGGTTGCAGATGCTCTCTCTCGATGTTTTGAAGAAGGAAGGGTGGCAGCCATCATTGCAGTCATACCTGATTGGTTACAAGAGGTGACAAGCTAGTTATACACTAATTGAATGGTCAAAAGAGTTGCTCAAGCAACTACTCATCAATCCTTCAAGTAGATCAGGATACACAATGACTAATGGACTGATCCAATTTCATGGCAGGATAGTAATAAGGGATTGTGAATAGCTGAAGTCCAAAATTTTGCAAGCTTTGCATGAGTCACTAGTGGGTGAACACTCAGGGATACAAAATACCTATCACAAGGTAAAGCAACTGTTTTATTGGCCAAACTTAAAGAGGGGTGTAATGGAGTTGGAGTATATGTTGTCCTGTGAGGTGTGTCAGCGTTGTAGACACGAAACGGTGGCAACGCTAAGGTTATTACAGCCTTTGGAAAGACCAGCACCAGCCTGGGTATGCCTATCCACAGATTACATAGAATGATTACCAAAATCAAAAGGCAAGAACTGTATCTTTGTGGTGGTGGACAGATTCACTAAGTTTGCCTATTTTACATGTCTATCTCACCCTTTTTCAGCTTAGCAGGTGGCAAGAGTATTTTTGGATTCGGTGATCAATTTGCATGGGGTGCCTCAGACCATAGTCTCTGATAGAGACAAGGTCTTCACCAATTTGTTGTGGCAAGAATTGTTTGTCACGGCCATCCCTAAGCAGCAGCATTTTTTTTAATTTTTCCTTGCATTGTTATTCTTCTGTTTTTACTGTCTACCTTTTGGGGTTTATTGTAATTTCTAGCACCAGTTTGTTAGCTAAAGATTCCCGACGTGGGAATGAGCTGGAATAGGACAAAACTTATGGTTACAGCCGTTAGGAAGGGAGGATCCCCTGTGGATGCGGCCTCCATCTATATCAACTCTGAGGTTGCACTGAGAAAGGCATCGAATATGAATATTGCATTATGTTTTCCATCTATCTTCTAGCTCTTCCCTCTCTCTCAAAACTCTTTCTCTCTATTTCTCTATCTCCCTCCCTCCCATTTCTCTGTTCTCAACAATATCATTTCTTCATTACCACTCGTGTCAAAGGAGTTCCCCTATTGTCACCTACGGCCGTAACAATAATTGGTATCAGAGCCTCAAATTCTCGGCCAACACTTGTAGTATCTGGAGCGATGGCGGATGGTACTCGCATGAAGAGCCTGGAAACGCAGCTTCAACAAGTCAACTCGACAGTGGCAGATTTTCAGAACCAAATCGATCAACTAGAACTGGGAGCTACCCGGAATCATGAAGCGATCATAGCCATGGACCGCAAGCTGGAGAGTTCCATAGAAGGATTGGAGCGAAGGTTGGATTCTTCAATTGCAAGAGTACGAGATGAATTGGGAGCTCAGATGCAATAGTTCATGATGATGTTTACTCACTAGAATTCGGTAAGGATATCACCGAACTTCCCTCCTAGGGAGAGAAATGAGCTCATTCTGCAAGGACATAGAATGGATTGGGGAATTGGGACATCCGAACTTGAGATAAACCCAAAAGAAGAGTTAGAGAGGATTTTGGGGAGGGACAGGGTAGAACCTCCCAATCATCATCAACCGGGGTACCCAATGCACGGATGGAGATTCCGACATTTGAGGGAGCTAATCTGCGTTGGTGGATAAGAAAATGTGAGAGGTTGTTCGACTGGTACAACATATCGCAGGCACAAATGGTGTCACTAGCCACTGCTTATTTCAATGAAACAGTGGACGCATGGTTGCAAGGGTGCCTTAGTGTAAGGAGGGAGCATACATGGGATGGGTTCTTTAAGAAGTTGTGCGAGAGGTTTGGAGAAAGAAGCATGATGGATACGAAAGAGGAATTCAACAAACTCAAGCAAGTAGGAAGTGTTGAATCCTATTTGCAAAGGTTTGAGGAGTTAAGGTCATTCATGATTCGCCACAACCCCCACCTCTCAGAAGCTTATTTTGTATCGAGCTTCATTAGTGGTCTTAGCGAAGAGTTGCGGCCAATGGTGAAAATGATGAGGTCAAGAATAGTGGAACAAGCTTCGAAGAGTGCTCGTTTGCAAGAAACTTTGGTGGAGGCGATGATCAAGAAACAGAGGCATCAACAGAGAGGAATGGTTCTGGGCACCTCTAATGCTAGGGGAAAGAACTACAATCGAGAAGTGATGAAGGGAAAATTCGTGGGAGGATCGAACTCAGCTCCATATGGGGAACAATGAGAGAACAAAGGAGGTTAGCACGCCTCTGTTTTTGTTGTGGAGACAAATACCACCCGGGACATCAGTGTAGAAGACAAATCCTTCTACTAGAGGGGGACGAAGAAGAAGATGATCAAGGGGGGACCCAGGAATTAAACCCCGAGGATGACAACAGGGAGGATAATGGAGAAATTTCCATTCATGTTCTGAAGGGGGTAGCTAAAAATAAGATTATGAAGGTGGAAGGCCAATCAAATGGGTGGAACGCCGATCAAATAAGTGTAACCTGATGATTCTTATCGACAGTGGGAGTACCCATAGCTTTCTAGATGAAAGCACAACCAAGAGACTCGAATGCCCACTCATTGGGACACCACCCTTGAGTGTGATAGTGGCGAATGGGGATAGGGTGTTGAGTAGGTCGACTTGTAATGGTTTTAGCTAGAAAATGCAAGGTGAAACGTTTGAGGCGGATCTAAGACTCCTACAACTCAGAGGCTGTGATGTTATCCTAGGGGTGGATTGGATGAAAGGGGTGAGCCCCATAAGCTTTGATTTTAACAGGATGGAGGTCTCTTTCAACAAAGAAGGGCGAAGGATGACTCTAATAGGAGGAAAGGAAACGGGTAGCTGTAAAATGATCAGTGGGAGATGGTTGCGGAGATTGTTCACAAGAAGGTGGAACCAGCTGGCACACTTATTCTCCATAGTGGCCATCGAGGAGGACAGAGGAGGAAAGGAGGTGCACAGGGAGGTGTTACTAACAATTAGCTCCCCTCGCCATCAAACTGACCAGGTATCATACTCAGACCTTCTAAATACATTGTTGTTATAATATGAGGATATGTTCTTAGAACCTTCCGCTCTTCCACCTACTCGAGTTCAAGACCACACAATCAACCTAAAACCTAACACAGAACCTGTTAATATCCGGTCATACCGTTACCCTCCTACCCAAAAGAATGAAATCGAAAGAATGGTCAAGGAAATGCTTCAACAGTCCATAATCCATCCCAACCAAAGCCCTTTTGCTTCTCCGATTTTATTAGTGAAAAAGAAGGATGGAACATGGTTGTTTTGTGTGGATTACCGCCAACTAAATGCCTCAACCGTCAAAAATAAGTTTCCCATACCACTTGTTGAGGATCTTTTAGATGAATTACACAATACCCAATTTTTTTCTAAGCTGGACCTTCGTTCGGGCTATCACCAAATTCGAATGAAACCGAAGGACATCCCTAAAACAACCTTTAGAACCCACCATGGGCATTTTGAATTCTTAGTGATGTCTTTTGGACTCACCAATGCACTGGCCACCTTTCAATCACTCATGAACCGTATATTCGAGCCTTACCTTCGCAAGTTCATACTTGTATTCTTTGACGATATCCTCATCTATAGTCCCACCTTCGATCAACACTTATCTCACCTAAAGACCATTTTTGATATCCTCAGATCTAACCAGCTTTTTATTAAGAAGTCTAAGTGTGCTTTTGGTCAAGGGCAAGTGGAATATTTAGGCCACATCATATCCAATGGAGAAGTCAGCACAGACCTGAGGAAATTAAAGGCTATGGTATCCTGGCCAAGGCCCAATTCAGTAAAGGCTCTGAGGGGATTTTTGGGCTTAACGAGGTACTACCGGCGATTTGTGAAGGGATACAGGGCGATCAGCAAGCCATTGACGCAATTACAAAAGAAGGGAGGGTTTGAATGGGGGCAATCTGCAGAGGAAGCGTTTGTTAAACTGAAAGAATCTATGAGTAAGGTCCCGACCTTAGGGTTACCAAACTTTAGCAAACCATTCATCCTAGAGACAAATGCAAGTGGCACGGGTATTGGAGCAGTGTTAGCTCAAGAAGGGAGACCACAGCCTTTCTTGAGTCAGGCCATAAGCCCTAAGCATTCGGGGCTCAGTATATATGAAAAAGGAGTTTATAGATGTTTTGATGGCGGTTGACAAATGGAGGCATTAGCTGGAGGCAGGCAAATTCATCATTAAAACCGATCATGAAAGCCTAAAGTTCCTGTTACAACAGAAACTTCACACCTAACTACAAAAGAAGGGAATGTCTAAACTAATGGGGCTGGATTACACCATACAGTATCAGAACGGGAAGGAAAATACAACGGCGGACGCGCTGTCAAGGTGCCATGAAGAGGGAAGTGTTGTAGCCATATCTTAGGTGGTGCCGGAGTGATACAATGAGGTGATTGATAGCTATGAAAGGGATGAAAAGATAAATGGGATAATAGAAAAGCTGACGGTGGGAACACAGGAGGAGGGAGAATATACGTTAAGTGGGGGATTGTTGAGGCATCACGGAAGATTGGTAATTGGGAATAATATCGAACTCAAGAAAAAATCATGCAATCCTTGCATGAATCGCCGCTAGGAGGGCATTCCGGTATGCAAAACACTTATGTACGGGTTAAGAGGGTATTCCATTGGCCAAGGATGAAAGCTGAAATTCGAAGACATGTGTTGTCTTGTGACACTTGTAAGAGGTGTAAGTCTGAGAACATAGCCTACTCAGGGTTGTTGCAGCCATTACCCATCCCTAATCAAGCCTGGACTAGCGTGTCAATGGATTTTGTGGAAGTCCTACCGAGATCAGAGGGAAGAAACAGTATATTGGTAGTGGTAGATTGATTGACCAAATTCGCTCACTTCATAGGGCTAACTCATCCGTATACCGCTTAGGATGTAGCCAGAGCCTTCCTTGATCGAGTGGTAAAGCTGCATGGGACTCCCAAGTACATTATCTCAAAACGGGATCGGATCTTCACAAGTCTAATGTGGCAGAAACTCATGAAGGCATTGGGGACTAAGTTAAACATGTCCACAGCCTACCACCCCCAATCAGACGGGCAAACGGAGAGGGTAAATCAAAGTTTAGAAACCTACTTAAGGTGTGTTTGCCTCTTACAACCCAAGGAGTGGCATCAGTGGTTGTCCCTAGCCCAATGGTGGTATAACACCAACCATCATTCTTCTATTAAAATGTCACCATTTGAAGCCTTATTCGGGTACCAACCGCCAAGTTTACTGGCTATAGAAGGGGAATCCAATGTAACAACAATAGAAGAATACCTTTAGCAACGAAGACAGATCACTCAACAGCTTAAGCAAGAGTTGGCATCAGCTAGGAACAGGATGAAGCAAGTAGCCGATTGAAAGAGAAGTGAAAGGGAGTTTGCGGTAGGAGATAATGTGTATTTGAGGCTGCGGTACTCCCATCTCAAGTCCATCACTAAGGGGGAGGTGACTAAGCTTAGTCCCAAATATTTTGGACCTTTCGCCACAGAAGCCAAGGTAGGACAAGTGGCATACCGTCTGAAGTTACCGGAAGATACCCAAATTCATCCAGTATTTCATGTCTCTCTCCTCAAGAAATCTGTGGGAAGCCAACCAGTGAGCAAGGCCCTCCCTACATTCCCTAAAGAAGCTACCGGGGTGGTGGAACCAGAGACTATACTCGAGAGGAGAGCAGTGTACAAGTAGGGGGCCCCACTCATTCAGGTGTTGGTCAAGTGGCGAGGCAACACTTCGGATTGCAGCACCTGGGAGTACTTACCGGATCTCCTAAGACAATTTCCCCGAACGGACAGTCTCCTTAGCATTTCTTGAGGACAAGAAATCGGTTGGGGGGGGGGGGGGTGTTGGGTTTTTGCATGGAAGATTAACTCTAGAAGTTGAAGAATAGAACCTGTTTTTAGAATGAAGATATTTTTCTGTCTGTTTTTTATTCTAAGTCAGTCTGGATAACTTAGTTATTTTATTATGAGGGATATGTTGGTCTTTTGTAGAGGCTAAGTTTTAAATCCCTTGTAATTGCCGCCTCCCTATAGTCTACAAATAGGAGGCGAGTGCTAGCAGTCGTATATAACATTTTTCATTCATTCTAATTGGTCTCTAGATGCAAGTGATGCTGTCAAGATAGCAAGAGAGAGTGGGAAAGGCTTTGAGATAAATTAGTCTTTGTATTCTCTTGAGAGTGCAACGAACTTGTGTGAGGGAGAGTAAGAGAGGTTCTTGTATCTTGTTTTCAATTGGTTTCTAGTGGAATTATTCTCGGAGAGAAGGCTGGATGTAGGATTGCTTTATAGTAGTCCGAACCAGGATAACTCTTTGCCTCTTTGCTGGTTTGATTGTTCTAATCCTTCATTTAATTTCTGCTTTTGATTGTTGTAAATATATTCTGTTGTTGTCTTGATTTTCGGGTGAGGAGTGTTGAGATATTGGCAAATCTAAGTCTTGAATAAGTTTCTAAGAGCTCCTAATCATAACAGATTGGTATCAGAGCCAAAAACTTATCAAGAATTGCCAAAAACCCTAGAAATCTTGAGTTTTAATCCCTGTTATGGCTTCCGCACCTTCTTCTGCTAGGTATGACATAGAGGAATTTGATGGATCAAATGATTTCGGTCTATGGAAAATTAAAATGAGGGCGCTGCTGGGAAATTTGGGATTAGAAGAGGCTTTAGAGGCAAAACCGAAACTGCCCGAGAGTGCCTCTGAAGAACAGAAGAAAGACTTCAGTAATCGTAGGAAGGAAATAAACAAAAGGGCCTATAATATTCTAATTCTAAGTTTAGGAGATAAAGTTCTTAGGGAAGTTTCAAAGATGGAAACGGCTGAAGCTTTATGGTCTAAATTAGAGAGTTTATATATGACAAAAACCCTGTCAAATAGGCTATATCTAAAGGCAAAATTTTTCACATTCAAAATGCAAGAAGGGCAGAAACTGAATAATCACATAGATGAATTCAATAAAATATGTCTCGATTTAGAGAACATAGATATAAGCTATGATGAAGAAGATAAAGCCCTTGTATTACTGCATTCTTTGCCCAAAACATATGAAACTTTTGTTGATATATTAAAACATGGTAGGGAAAAGTTATCCCTAGAAGATGTTTTTGGAGCATTAAACTCTAAGGAGTTGCAACAAAAAGTAGAAGGAAAATCTGCTGGAGATGTCCTCACTGTTAGAAGTAGGAATGAAAAGAGAGAGTTTAAATCAAAAGAGAAATCAAGAAGCAAGTCTAAAAATGGCAAGAAACAGTTTAAGTGTTATCATTGCCATGAAGAGGGGCATATTAAGAAATTCTTCCCTAAGAGAAAGAAAGACTTTAAGGAGAAATCAAATACTGATATTACATCCTCTATATGTGAGTATGACTATGATAGTGCAGATGCATTAGTTGCATCCTGCCTAGAAGATAAGGATTTGTGAGTGTTAGACTCAGGTTGTTCCTTTCACATGACATTCCATAGAGAATGGTTTTTAAACTATCAAGATATTGGAGGTGGAAAGGTGAGGTTAGGGGATAACCATGAGTGTATTACAAAAGGGATAGGAGACATAAAATTAAGAATGCATGATGGATTGGTGAAAATATTAAAATCTATTAGATATGTTCCAAATTAAAAAGGAATTTGATATCCCTAGGAGAGTTGGATAAACCTGGTCATTCCTATAAAGGGCATAGTGGAGTTTTAAGGGTATCAATGGGATCTCTTATCTGCATGAAAGCAGCCCTTCACAATGGTATATATGTGCTGGAGGCAACCACTTTAAGTGGTGAGGCAGCAGTAGGTGAAAATAAAACCTATGATCAAGTAAAATTGTGGCATTATAGGATGGCTCACATTAGTGAGCAGGGACTTAGAGAACTGTCCAAACAAGGTATCCTAGGAGCTGGAAAATTAACAGATTTGGATCAATGTGAAACATGGATTTTTGGCAAGTCTTCTAAAGTAAAATTCCCTAAGAAAGCAAATCATATATCTAAAGCCCCTCTAGAATATATTCATTCTGATTTGTGGGGCCCTAGTCAATCTTTAACACATGGTGGGGCAAGGTATTTTTTGTCTATCATAGATGACTTCTCTATGATGGTTTGGGTATATACAATAAAATCAAAAGATGGAACTTTTGAAGCTTTTAAATCCTGGAAAACCTTAATAGAGAATCAAAAAGGTATGAAAATCAAGATTATTAGAATTGATAATGGTCTTGAGTATTGTAACAAAGAATTTGCCCAAATGTGTAAAGAAAGTGGCATCCTTAGGCATCTAACTGTTCCCGGAAACCCAAATCAAAATGGCCTAGCTGAGAGAATGAATAGGACCCTTTTAGAAAGGGTAAGATGCATGTTAATCCATGCTAGGTTGTCCAAATCGTTTTGGGGAGAAGCTGTTACAACAACTGCCTATGTAATAAATAGGTCTCCTTCAGCTGCAATAGGGTTTAAAACACCCTATGAAATGTGGCATGGTCATAAGCCAAACTTAGCTCATCTAAGGGTATTTGGCTGCATTGCTTATACTCATGTTAAGCAAGGAAAATTGGAGCCTAGAGCCAAGAGGTGTCTGTTCATAGGTCATCCTAATGGAGTAAAGGGATATAAGTTATGGGCCTTAGAGGAAGGATTGCCAAAGTCTTTGGTCAGTAGGGATGTGACTTTCAGTGAGGATTCCTTCTTAAAGGATGATAAGGTAGATATTCAAAAGGATAGGATATTAAAGGGTAAGACTGGTGAGATAGATCAGCAAGTCCAGGATGCTGCCATGCAAAGTCCCATGGATTTGGCAGCCGACCAGCACACTGACAGTGCTGATTATCCTATGCAAATGGACCAGCATGAAGCTGATCCTTATTCCCCTACCTTAGAGAGCTTTCCGCAGAGTGGCAGTGATGATCCCTCTAGTTCTGAGAGGTTCCAGCCCTCTAGCAGTGCTGGACATTCAGGATCAAATAGTTCCCCTAGTGTAAGTAGGTATAATGTGGCAAGGGATAGACAAAGGAAGGAGGTTAGACCTCCTATTAGGTATGGATATTCTGATTTAGTCTCATATGCACTGTTAAGTGCAACAGAGTTAGCTGGTGATGAACCTCTTACATATGAAGAGGCTATGAGATCAAAAGATTCCAAGCTATGGTTGGATGCAATGAGATCTAAAATGGATTCTCTAAAGAAGAATAATACTTGGGCTTTGGTTGATAGACCCTTAGGTAAAAGGGTAGTAGGTTGTAAATGGCTCTATAAGATTAAAGAAGGGGCAGGTAAGGAGCAAAAACCTAGGTATAAGGCTAGCCTAGTAGCAAGTGGTTTCACCCAAGTGGCTGGGGTGGATTTTAATGAGGTGTTCTCACCAGTTGTGAGACATACCTCTATTAAAATCTTGCTTGCTATGACTGCCCATTTAAATTTAAATCTAGAGCAAATGGATGTGACCACCGCATTCCTCCATGGTGAGTTAGAAGAGGACATCCTAATGGATCAGCCTAAGGGATTTGAAGAAAGGGGTAAGAAGGTGCAAGTATGCTTGTTAAAGAAGTCCTTATATGGACTTAAGTAATCTCCTAGACAATGGTATCGAAAATTTGATACATTTATGATCAACCAAGGTTTTAAGAGAAGTGCCTTTGATTATTGTGTATATCTTAAGCATATTTCATCTAAAATTTCTATCTACCTCCTTCTATATGTGGATGACATGCTGATTGCTAGCCAATTAGATGTGGAGATTCATAGATTAAAGCTGAAATTGAATTCATCCTTTGAGATGAAGGAGCTAGGAGAGGCTAGAAAGATTTTAGGGATTGAAATAGAAAGAAATAGACAAAAGAGGTTAATCAAGTTATCTCAAAAGGCATACCTAGAGAAATTGATTAGGAGATTTCAAATGCATGATGCAAAGGAGGTAAAGGTTCCTTTTGCACAACATTTTAAGCTATCCCACAACTAATCACCTACTAATAAGGAAAGCATAAGAGAAATGAGCAAGATACCTTACTCTTGTGCGGTAGGTAGTCTCATGTATTGTATGGTGTGTACAAGGCCGGACTTAGCTCATGCTATGAGTGTTGCTAGCAGGTTTATGGCTAATCCGGGTAAGGATCATTGGGCTGCAATAAAATGGATTTTTAGATACCTCAAAGGATCAATAAACATGACTTTAGTTTATGGTGGAGCTTGTGTTGAAGATGAGCCTAATATATTAGGATTCACTGATGTTGACTATGCAGCAGACTTAGATAGGAGGAGGTCATCTACCAGTTATGTATTTAAGCTATGGAATGCTTCCATAAGCTGGAAAACAAATTTGCAATCAGTAGTAGCCCTCTCAACCACTGAGGCTGAGTACATAGCGGTTACAGAAGCTATGAAGGAGAGCTTATAGTTAAGAGGTTTAGTGAGTGAACTCTTAGGTAGAAAGGTTAAGGCAATCTTAAATTGTGATAGCCAAAGTGCTATTCATTTGGCTAAAAATCAAGCACATCATGAAAGAACTAAACACATTGATATTAGGTATCACTTTATTAGAGAAATCCTTGATAGGAAGGAAATAGATTTAGTAAAGGTAGCAGGAGAAGATAATGCTACAGACATGTTTACTAAAGCAGTTCCAATGTCAAAATTACATCATTGTTTGAGACTCTTACATATTGTTCTTGTGAATGATTAGTTGTTTTGCAGATCCGAGAAGATTTCAATTTGATGGAGCCAGATTCTAGAAGATAATCATGCAAAAATGGTGGAGATTTGTTGGGTTTTTGCATGGAAGATTAACTCTAGAAGTTGAAGAGAAGAACCTGTTTTTAGAATGAAGATATTTTTCTGTCTGTTTTTTATTCTAAGTTAGTCTAGATAACTTAGTTATTTTATTATGAGGGGTATGTTGGTCTTTTATAGAGGCTAAGTTTTAAATCCCTTGTAATTGCCGCCTCCCTATAGTCTATAAATAGGAGGCTAGTGCTAGCAGTCGTTTATAAAATTTTTCATTCATTCTAATTGATCTCTAGATGCAAGTGATGCTGTCAAGATAGCGAGAGAGAGTGGGAAAGAGTGGGAAAGGCTTTGAGATAAATTAGTCTTTGTATTCTCTTGAGAGTGCAACGAACTTGTGTGAGGGAGAGTAAGAGAGGTTCTTGTATCTTGTTTTCAATTGGTTTCTAGTGGATTTATTCTCGGAGAGAAGGCTGGATGTAGGATTGTTTTATAACAGTCCGAACCAGGATAACTCTTTGCCTCTTTGCTGGTTTGATTGTTCTAATCCTTCATTTACTTTCTGCTTTTGATTGCTGTAAATATATTCTGTTGTTGTCCTGATTTTCGAGTGAGGAGTGTTGAGATATTGGCAAATCTAAGTCTTGAATAAGTTTCTAAGAGCTCCTAATCATAACAGGGGGGAATTGTCACGACCATCCCTAAGCAGCAGCATTTTTTTAATTTTTCCTTGCATTGTTATTCTTCTGTTTTTACTGTCTACCTTTTGGGGTTTATTGTAATTTCTAGCACTAGTTTGTTAGCTAAAGATTCTCCACGTGGGAATGAGCTGGAATAGGACAAAACTTATGTTACAGCCGTTAGGAAGGGAGGATCCCCTGCGAACGCGGCCTCCAGCTATATCAGCTTCGAGGCTGCCCTGAGAAAGGCATCGAATATGAATATTGCATTATGTTTTCCATCTATCTTCTAGCTCTTCCCTCTCTCTCAAAACTCTCTCTCTATCTCTCTCCCTCCCATTTCTCTATTCTCAACGATATCATTTCTTCATTATCACTCATGTCAAAGGAGTTCCCCTATTGTCACCTACGACCATGACATTGTTTTTGTCATTGGGTGTCAAAACTCCATATGTCTACCGCATATCATCTGGAGACTGACAGCCAAAAAGAACGGGTCAATCAATGCCTAGAAACGTACCTACGATGCTTTTGTTTTATACAGCCTCAGGCCTAGCACAAGTGGTTATTCTTAGCACAGTGGTGGTATAATTCATGTTACTACAGCTCCATCAAATGTTCCTCTTTCAAGCCTCGTATAGTTATAAACCACCATTGCTACCAAACCACCTTAGAATACACATTTGTAGCCACTGTAGATGACTATTTACAGCAACAACAGGAGGTTCTGCAGGTGTTTCACAAGGAGTTGGCCACGACTCAGCACCAAATGAAACAATTTGCTGACCGTAGGTGAAGCAAGAGGGAGTTCTCAGTGCGTGATCAAGTTTATTTGAAGTTACAACATTCCCATCGAAGGGCTATTACTCATAGACTGATTTCTAAACTAAGACCTAAGTTTTTTAGTCCTTTTCCCATTGTGGCCAAATTTGGGACTATAACTTATAAGCTCCAACTGCCTGCCAATTCTCAGATACATCTCGTCTTTCACGTCTCCTTACTCAAGAAATTAGTGGGTAACCAATTAATCCTACCTTACCTGCCTATGTATCTGATGCTTCCCTACTAGTGGAGCCAACCCTCATCTTGGATAAGCAAGTAATTCACAAACAAGAGGCCCCTATCACTCAAGTATTGGTCCAATGGGCCCACCTCCATGCAGACAACAACACCTGGGGATACCTCCCAGATTTGCTTCAACAATTCCCAAAAGTAGTTCAACTTCTTTCTATTTCTTGAGGACAAGAAATTTAGGGGGGGTGGGGGTAACTTGTCAGGACCCTAGGGTTATGATAGGGGTAATGATGTCTGTTGTTTATGCAATGCAAGGTTGTTATGCTATTGTACCTAGACTGCTACTCAAGAGTTGCACCTTGACAATTATTTTGTGCCAAGGAATAGCTACAAAAGCTATCCTAAAAGAGTGAGATTGGTACGAAAAGGCATACTCTCTGAAATCAGAATCCTCTCTCTCTCTCTCTCTCTCTCTCTCTCTCTCTCTCTCGATCCTTCTCTTTCTCTCACATCCCTTTGTTCTTCTATCCCCCTCTGCATCCTTTCTCCCAAAGCTCTTAAAATCTAGTCAAAATTTACCTGTCAAGCCCAGAGGGCCTAACATGATCTTGAATGATTTCATCAACTAGGTTGAAGCAAAATATATATGAAGTTCTACATGGGAAGAGCTCTACAAACTTGCACTTTAGGAGATAGAAGGAATTTCATAAAGACTCCATACTACCAACCTTACTGATAACCAGCCATGAGAGATATTAAAACTAGAAAATAGCCATTTTGCACTATGCCCATATCTAAAAGCCTAAGGCATGGTGGCACCACCAACAATGTCTACAATCGAGTATGCACCTACTACTAGAGTGTCAAGTTGCATCCAACCATGAGATCTCTAATTATATTGTATCTATCATGCAATGTTGGTCCCCCAAATTTAGTTAGCTAATTTTCAATGTACCAGATTGCTCTAATAGTCTAGTGTCAAAGTTCACATCCTAAAATAATTGATATTAGGTATGGCCCATCTAGAAATACTCATGTGGCACTCTATTTCTAACCAATGTGGGATATGACATTTTTCCCCCACACAATCACATGACACCCTCATCACAGTCATTCCCACTTTTCCAAAGAGCTGACAGGCTTAACTTGAACCAAGAATGCCTGAACACAGATGTCTCCCATGTGGTCCACAACAATAATAGAAGGAGGGCACACCTGGGTCCCACCCTGATGCAACTTTGTCATGAGCTTACGACTTAAAAATTTGCTGTTGGTATGCCTCATCTAGTACATAGGACCTTATAAAATCCATGAGGCACTCCATCTAGAAACTGATTTAGGACATGACACTAGGCTAAGGCAAGGCATAGGAACCCTCTACATGGATTTCCATGGAGCATGGACTTCTATATCAAAGTCTACAACTACAGGAGTGTCACCCTAATCAACCACTCATGTTTCATAGGCATCATCATTCTTAATTGATCTCTCCCATATAAATAGGGTAGTCATTATTTGAGAGAATAAAGAACTACAAATCAAAAAGCCCATTTCTTTGTTTTCAATAAATTCAAAAGTCATCCCCTCCTTCCCTCCCCCCAACATGCACGTGCGTGAAACAAAGCACCCTATTGCCTTCTTGCAACCAGTGTGCTTGATGTCACCACTATTTCAGCCAGCTACCTTCCAGAAAACAGCTCCCAGGCTCTCACAATTCTCTTAAGAGCCTTATCAAAAATACACGAGCAGACGGTCACCTCAGTTCTTTGAAACATAATCACAAACAACTGATAGAGAAAGCAAAAGCATCACATATTCAGCTATTTTGGACTTCTGAATCCCCCAGCAAAGTGTATGATAACATTATAAAAAATTAAAAGTGGAAACAACAAAAATTAGTACTTCTTCTCCACAAAATCATGCTGCAAGTTGCTATTGAAAGCCTCTATAATCGCTGCCAAGGCCTTCTCCCTGGTGGATGCCCTGTTATAAATAAAAGAAACAAGGTGCAATCAGCAAAAACTTAGAAGCTACTCCTCCTCAATAAATATGCGACCTTGTTACAGTTAAAATTATGCAAATTTCACATTACTCAAGCTGCATTTATGTTTACTACGAATTTATGACACTGAAATTATTAATTTAACCAAAAAAGTAACCACCTTTTCTCGTATAAAGAATCCAAGCATTGATCAAGAAAACTCTCGTTGTCCAGCTGAACTTCTTCAGCACCGGACACCAGCATATTATCTGATCGGATAGACGATGCCGAACTCAAACTATCAGTATCGTCAGTATCAAACATCGCAGGATTCCTACGTTGTGAACTACCTGAAACCCAACCAAATGAGGAGAAACTCATCATACACCTCCAACCCAAACAAACGGAATTCCATACCATAACAATTTGACAGTAAATTCGAACACTCGGTTAAGGTTTTCCATCGTCTATCATAATTAAACCCAAATCACAACACTACAGAACAAAAAAGTCGAAATTAACAAGCGGTCAAACCCTAAGCCAAGAAAGAAATACAGAAACCCTAGGGCAAATCAACCGAAAGGAAACGCGGGGATAGGGAAAGACTTACGCTTGCCCATCGGTGACGGGTCTGCTTGGCTCCTGATTTTGTACGTCAGAAGGAGGTACAAGGTTGACAAGGAAACAAATGATGAAAGGATCTGGAGAAGAATAAGAGATCTAAGGGCAGAGAAAGGATTGAGCGAAGCAGAGTCGAACCGGAAGACGATGTATCCATTAACCTTTCGTAAAAGGAGAAATCTGCGTTTCTGGTTCCCTCTCGCTCCACGAGAACTAGATTTGGGGGGATGTAGATTTACGGAGGCACGGATGGATGAATGAATGATGACGGATTGATTCTATGGATCCGCCTTTTATAGTGTGGCTGCGGCAGAGAAGAAGTGAGGAATCGCTCAGATTTCGTGGTTTGGAATATTCGCCAGGCTGCGGGCGAGGGCAGCGTGGGGAGGGTGAGGTTGACTACGTGGCGAGATCAGGATGGTCGATTTAGTGACACGTGGAGAGGCCAATAGGGATGAGGAGGGAGCACGTGGCATTAGGACACGTGAAACGGGTGGAAATTTTTCCGGTTTCGATGGGGCTCCGGCCGACTAGGCTCCCGCCCCCGGAACGGGTTTTCGTGGTGGGGAATCTGTGGAGAAGAACGCAGCAACGTGGAGGAAAATGAAGCCGTCAAATGTTAAATTAGTTATTATATTTTAATTTAAGATTAAATTTATTATTATATTTTAAAAGTAGTCTCAAATTATTATATTTTTAGGTATTAATTAATTCAGTTATTATAATAGATGTTATTAGATAAATGTTAAATTAATCAATGTATGGTGGTTTGAGGGCAAAATAAACTACTATATTTTATGAATTTAGAATAATATTATCCATTATGGTACATGTTGTTTTGACATTTTAATTTCATAAGCAATGTTTATTATATTCTTGATTAAATCTTAATTCAAAAATTACATCTAAGATTACATTTGAAATTAATGTAATTGTGATATAAAGTTATTACATTGTAAGACAATGACAAGATATATTTTTAATTTTTGACGAGGGCTTCAATTTGATCACTTTGGCCTTGCTTCTTTTAAAGGATTAAAATTGTCATTTCCATCTTCCTTATTAGCCTCAAAATGCAATTGTCTCACAAAGCAGTATAGATTGCAATCACAAAATGTTTAGAATGTGATTTTTAAGTATAATTTTTGAATTAGAATTTGATTAGGAATATAGTTGATGAGATAGTGAAATTATATCATGTCAAATAGTGTTAAAAAGATATTTATCATAATTGATAACATGACCTTAAATTTGAAAATATAGTGGTTTATCTAACCTATGACCATCATCTAATGACATTTATTATAATAGTTAACATGGCTTGATATCTGAAAGTATATTAATTTATTTAGTCCATTTTAAGATACAGTTACCAATTTACCTCCAAACTAAATTGTAATGACTAATTTGGCAATTCGTCATTTTTATTAAAATGGTTATAAAAGCTAAATTAGAATTTTCATGGATTAGGAAACACAAAGAAAACCATTTAACCTAAAAAGATTAGAAAATGATAGTTCTCTAACGCTTAAATTAAAATTTCTTTAGGGATTTGAAAACATCAACGAAACCATGTTAACTATGGAGAGAGAGAGAGAGAGAGAGAGAGAGAGAATTAAATGGAATTGAGTTTATCCAATCTTCTCTTATCAAAGAGTTCTTATATATCAAGATCCCCAAATCACTTTTTAAAGTCAATAAAATCCTTCTTTCTCAATGAAGATCTCTAATCTCTATAAAAACCTATGTCTTTATTAGCACAACAAATATATGTTTTGCCATATTTAAAAAGTCTTTGGGCCTAGCATTGCTTACTACTCGATTACATTGGGCTTTTGACTTTGGTAGCCCATGCATATCTGAAAATGAGACTAATTAGTGTTTTTTGGGTTAGTGCTTTGCAAAGCTTAAATCATAGTCTAAAGGACAACATGGGTTTTGAGAATTTAATTATAAGTTCTATTTATATCCTTTGTGCATTTTGCAAGTCGAATGAGCAGCTCAATCAATTGTGTGTGAGATAGCTTGCTAACTATCTATGCACGAAATCTTCTTGCAACAAACTGAATTAGGGGACTCAGTTGCCATTAGCACGCCAATAATATTTAAAACATTCTCAACTAATCATTTAGTAAATCGAAAATTTATTTTAGGTGTCTGAGCACTTCACAAGAGTTTAAGTTTAAATTCTAAAAACTCTTCAAGAGACTTGATTCACTATTTAGTTAGTTGAGTCATTCCAAAGAGTTTAAGGATTCAAACTCTCGTATCATTCAATAGACTGAGTCTATTTTCTCTATCATCAAAGTATTAATCCTTTTTTAGTGTTTGATCCTATAGTTTCATTTAAGATATTATCTTGGTATATAGATGTTTTCATATTGGTTGATCATTCTTAATTCTCTTTGAATTTTACATAATTGATCTTCACTTAAAGGTTTAGAGAAGATGTTAGCTAGTTGGCCATTTGGGTAAAATTATGTAGGATTTTGGCATCTGGATTTGTTGCAATAACACTAGTGAAATTCAACTCATTAACAATCTAATATTACATTCAAAACAAAATATATAGAAATCAGGCATCACTTTATTAAGAAATGTAGAACTCAAATATGTGAAACATCAAAATAAGTAATATTGGGCATGTATTATGCTCTTAAGTGTCATTAAGAGTTAATAAAAGATTTAAATGCCATTAAGAGTTAATGGAGGACTTGTATGCAATTAAGCATGGCTTGCAGCATAACATATAAAACGATTGACTGATTTTTCCGAAGTTAAAACAAATTGTCAATTGCTTTCTACAGTTGGAAAAAGTGTCGACTACATGTGACAACAGATTGATAGTTTTTGATCGATAGATTATGTAGAATAATTAGTGTGATGTAACATTTGTTCATTATGCTTGTCTTGATCTAGTGATATGTAAGATTGAGTTTCGTAAAAATATCCTAGTGTTTGGCACAGGGAACTAGCATAGTTCATCGTAGTGGATTCCCATCCAATGAAAAAGGTTGGAAGTTTGATAACCTATTCCAAGTGAGCCACTTGCAAGATCAGCTAGGTCCTGTAATTGAATAAAATGTTTTTCATATCACAAATGCATACATGTTGCGAATCGTTTGCACTCGTGCACTTATGGAAGCCTTACTGAACTTATGTACTCATGTTTATTGTTCCTTTATTGTTTACTCTTTGTTTCGTGCCCAGTAGATACGAGGATTTTAAAGGAAAATGAGGTGTTCATCGACTAAGTTAGTATTTTAGTCCACATGTGTTGTCAAGTTTTAACAAGTAGAACATTAGCTTACATTTGTTCAATGAACGCTAATGTATATAACTTTATATTGTTGTACATTAACTAAAGGTGTAACACCCTACTTTTCAAATATATAATTAAGTTATATGAAGCTCATTATATGCTAATAACAACCTCGAGCGTTATTGGAAATCCTTTATCAACGGAAGCAAGGATTGAACCTGAGTAGCTAAATAACTAGGATTTCCACTCAACAATATAAACATCGCATCTTTTGCTCACTATTTGTAGTATAATAGTAGGAAACACCCACATTCATACATCCTCTTATTAAGTATCATATTTACAATACAACTCTTGAATTACAAGTTTGTATGAACAAATAAAAAAAACAAAACTAAATGCCCACCACCTCCTTGCCTTTACTCAAACTGAAACTTGGGATACCTGTCACATCTGACATACCTAGAACATCCAATGTTCCAGGGGTATGAAACATCCAAGTTAGATTGTTACATCTAAGTAAGTGGTACAAAAAAAGAAACTATGCATGTAAGAGCAATATGCAGTTATGCCAGGAAATACGCAAAAATAAGTACAAATCTCCCAAGATCATGTCAATATAAAACCTCCCGAATCACCATCATCCTTGTCAACACTCGTGTCAAACATCTCAGCCTCACCTCTAGGCTAAGCCCCACATCTGGGAATGTGATCGTGGTCCAACCCCTCATGCCTCACCTCTAGGCATGAGATTCCCCCCTGGATCATCGTGATGTTCCACCAACAAGCTACCAATCATCATGCCACCAACTAGCCACAAATACAAGCATCGTGATACGTATAAAATAGGCAAGATATGCTCAAGGCAAGGAAACATGAGATGTAAGCCACCAACCACAAAAGGAATATGATATGCAAGCCACGCACGAAAGCCGTCATGGTCAAACTCGATGCAACAAAGTGGAAAGGATATGCTTGAAACCAACAAAACATGAGACATAAGCAACAAACCACCCATAAATGAACCCAAGAGTGATCCAGAAGGAGTAAGAAGCATGCATAAACCACTCACCTTGACAGTTTACCTTTCAAGTGTATTGTTCACACTCGTCGGGTTAGGTTTTTAGTAGAAAACACGTATTTTCGTAAATCAAACTTCAAATATTTTTATATAAGGTTAAAGGGCATTAAAAGAGGGTTAAATCTGTGAAATTTTAGGGGAAAATGAGCTGTCATGTGCTCTCATGCAGTGGGAGAAGGGGCCTCACGCACTGCCATGCGTTGCCCTTCTTCAGCGCGTGTACTGTATACGCCACCTTTATTTTTTGGCCAGCCTTGTACAGTTTTCATATTTTGGCCATAACTCCCTCGTTTTAGCTCCAATTTGACCCTCGTTTTTCCTACGCACTCCTATTTCATCCTTCTACAAGATTATAAAGTTAGATCGAACTTAACTAGCAGATTTCCTGACTATTCGGCATGATCTTAAAGGAAGACCCAAAAACTCCGAACATGCTAGTTCTCCCTTATTTCTCCATCGATTTCCTTCCTTTTTTTTGTAGGATTTTCCCATCTTTCTCAAGAACAAAACCCTTCCATTTGTTTCCATTAATTTGGTAGAGATTCTCCTAAAAAATGTTTGTAATGGTTTGTGATCAACCTAAGCCCCTATTTATAGACTTTTTTAACCAACCACATGTTGCCACCTCAAAGGTTATCATGAGTCTTATCCGCCACCTCAAAGGAGTCATTATACATCATCATGAAGCCTTAACTTAGCTTCCAAGTAATGTAATGGTTGTTTGCTATGTGTCCTTAAGGATAAGATTTTGGAGACTTGGAGGCTAAGCAAACTTCTATGGCCAATCACGCGTTGCCACTTTGAGAGGTCATCATGAACCATCATGTGACCTTATCTTATCTTTCAAGTGACCAATGAATGCTTGTTATATGCCCCTAGCTTGGAGACTAAGCCAACTTGGAGGCTAAGTCTGGGACTCCAAATTGATTCAAGGGTGGATTTAAATGTTGTTTTAAATTCAAATCTGAATTGAAATCTAAACTCACGTATGCACCTTCTCAGCTATTTACACATTTGCCCCTACGTCAGAAACTCAACCTTTGTCTCAAGGCTTCTATAATCTCTTGAAAATACCTATTTCCTTAAGTATTAGAACCTAATGATCTCTAGTATTACATCATATTTGAGTTTGAAAATTTAGGGTATTACTTCCTCCCCCCCTTAAAATAAATTTCGTCCTCGAAATTCCACCTCATTCCTAAAGATTATGGTGTCCCCAGAACACATTCCTTAAGAGATATCATCATACTCCTCAAGACTCATATTATAGTGGATAATGTACCTGGTTTGGTGTGCCTCATCCAGTACAGTTTGCCTCAACTCTTGGCCTTAGGCAAATAAATTTGTCTCAGAATCGAATTATTTCACCCGTAAACCAACGTCAGGGTTTTTGACCTATTCCATATTGTCATCATATGACCACAACCTCAAGTCTTCCAAAATAGCTTGCTAGACCTGATCATCAGACGAGAGTGAATTGCCAGGCTAGCGACATAAATGGACGTTTTCTCATGAATCACATCCACTGTCAATGGGCTAAAAGTCTCCACCAATCCTTACTCCTGGCCATCACGTCGGCTATCTGAGCTCATCTCTACATCAGTAACCATATTTGGCTATCAGAGTGGACTCATCCCCGTATCAACCACCACACATTTGCCCTGTCGGAGTGGTATTGGATCATACAATCGTGATCCTTCGAAGAACTCCATCCGCCGCTGCTATCCCGCATTCAAATCCCTCTGACATAACAAGCACCTCAAACTTTTCCCGAAAACCTTGAATTTCTCCTCACATAACTAGTGCCGTTAAGGTTTCACAACAAATCCAACCGTCTCTGAATTCCAAATTATGGGTGATGCAACACTACTCACAATTTCCCTTTTACTAAATCCCATGCTCCCAAGTGTACCAGAGTATGCCTATTACTGCTCCAACATTTATATTAACAGGGCATGATTTGAAAAAAATCGGACTAGAGCTAGTTGCTCATAATTACTGGGATAAATAACTGTCTGCATACTAAATCGAAAGTCAAGTCAGTAACTTGAATAAATTTCCCCCAAGGGTCAAATCCGGGGAACACACATTCCCATACTTGCTATTTTGGGAAACACGTTTTCCTAAGCAAGCCCACGTTAGAATATATCCTTACACTGGGAAGCACTACACTCATGATTACGACCTACCCCAACCCACGTATGCAACCATAGTTTCATCACTCTCATCACGCACATACTTTTGAATCTCCAAGCCCACACAACATACTGTGCAGTAATGACCCTCCTAGTACCTAAGTCTTTTCCCTTAGATCAATGACTTAGCCCTATGATCCCAAGCTTTCCTCTATTTTCTCTCACAAAGGAAAATACTTAACTTTCAAAAGTTCTTTAAATCGTACCTACTCTGTATTCGACGTACCTTGCCCTTTGGGATCCGGCAAATTCTTATCATAGCTTTCCACCAATAGCCTGCTTTGTCCAAAGCATAAAGTGGAACAAATGATCTTTTCCTTTTCGCTCGATCATCGCTTTCAATCTTGTATTGCCTTGATCCTTGCAAGACTTAAGGCTAATTTGTTTCTCAAAACTTAGAAAAATTACCTGCATTACCTTATAGGACAATCCTGAAGTATCGCTCGATTTTTCCTATAGGCTAAATAAATCAAAATATACACAACCAATATAATCATAAACCGATCCTACTATAGTTTTGAACATCCTAGGTATAGAACCCATAAAGGCTATTGGTTATCCCAATTGCTATCATCAAATACCCATAATAATCTGTAGCAAGATCTAAGGTAACCTTACTACATCTTCCTTTTTTAATTATCAATGGGTTGTATCCTATCCTAAGACAATTTTTGTGAATATCTTCCATCGAGCCACCAGTTCTCAGTAAATCATAAGTATGTTTTTTTTTTTTTTTACCCAAGGTTTTATTTTACACATGCTGGCTAATAACATTCCTCAAGCCATAGTTGCCCACAACTTCTGAGTTTCCTACTAATAAACCATAGATAAACTATCACAAATCTCCAAATCCTCCGAACATTTGTAATTTCTAAATACAATAAGTTATCTCAACCACTATGAATCCACAAAATCATTTTGAAGGGAAATACCACATATCTTTGTAGTCCCATAATAACCACGAGGGAATAATTAATCATCTTTACTTCCTAATCCACTAGTGGACATTCCACTTCCTGTTAAATTATAAGTTGACACGTCATATCATCATTTTCCAGTAAAACTCATCAGTTCCAAGAAATTATCTTTTTACCGAATTGTTAGGACATTTTCCTCATTCAAAAACGTAGCAATTTTAATTTTCTTTGGCTTCCTCGAACCACTAAATCCGTTTTTGTTGCCAAAAATAAAATAATTAAATTTTATGATGTGGGGTCCGCTCAAGCTCGGTGTTTGGTGACGTGAAGTTGCCTTGAAAGAAGTTGTCTCAAGGGAGTTTGCCACAAGAATGCTCGCTATAAGGATGTTTTCCATAAGAATCTATCTTGCCGCAAGGATCTTGCCTCAAGCTCCTTTGCCTTAAAACTTTCCCCGCAAGGATTTTTCCTTCGCCACAAGGGTTTACCTTTGCCACAAGGATTTACCTTCACCATAGGGTCTCGTCGCATGGATCTGACTTTGCCACAAGGTCTCGCCGCAAGGATTTGACTACACCATAAGGATTTACTTTCGTCGTAAGGTCTTGCTGCAAGGATTTGACTCTGTGGATACTCAGAAATGGGTTAGAAGGCTCGCGGAAACCCTTTCCTGCGATGACCCTCCGATGCCTAAGTTAGTACCGGATCAAGATAACTATTCACAAAAACAGTAAAAATGCAACCAATGTGTCAAAATTTTAGTGAAATCAAAAAGTCTTTTTCAATGTCTTGTAGTTGGATATTTATAGGGCGCGATTCTCAAGGATGCATGGTACTAACACATGTCGCTTGTTGAATGAACCATGTTCGAGGTGTGTGGCTGTAATCAAGTCTTTGCCACAAGGTCGCCGCCGCCAGGCCTTGCCATAAGGCATTTCCATAAGGCTTGCGGCAAGGCCGCTATTGCAAAAGGGGCTCGCGGCACACTGCCGCAAGGCCCTTACAGCAAGCCCCTTGCAGTAAGCCCTTTGCCGCAAGTGGGCTTGTGGCACACTACTGTGAGCCTTTTTATTTTTTCTTTAAAAATTCTCATTTTTCTTGCTCCTAATTTTCTGGGTACAACAATTGCCCCCCCACTCTTCTATTTTGTCTTTAGACAAAATTGAAGAGTAAAACATTTTAGCCAAATGAAGGTGGCATAGAGGTGCACTACCGCTAGCTTGGTTTCTACCTCAGGTAATTTTTTCATCGCCCATCATGCTTCCGACAATCTCATGTTGTGGAGTTAGGATGCTTTTAATTTAGGCTTTTCTTTAACTCCTTCTACGATTGGATGTCTTCTACTCCCCTTCACGACTCGTGTTCAAGAACCATTCGTTACGAGGAATGAGTGCTGTCGCCGGTTTAAATCATGGAACCCGTGTTGCAACCTTGAGTTCTCCAGGTGTTCCGGTTAGGGGGATGTCTCATCGTCAAGCCTTCGTGAGACGTCTTGAGGGCAAACATGTATTCTCTGAGTAGAGAACCTTCTAGGAGGTGTCCGTCTTCCTCTTACGGGCTTATCTGTCATAGGCAATCTAGGTTTGACCCCAGGTCTGACATAAGATTCTTGTCAGACATACGAGTCTACTAAGAGGCTTAGGCGCCAGATCAGTCCAGGAGTCAGGTCTAGCTTGGGATTATAGCACCAGACTCATTCAAGAGATCCAGGTGAGCCTACGGGTATAGGTGTCAGAATACCCGAAGATCTTACGTTAGTTAGGGTCATAAGTACCAGATTATCTCTAGGCGACCAGGCCCTCAAGGATAGGTTCTGCTACGGGATTCTTGTCGGGCGTCCGAGTTAATCGGGAGGCCTAGGTACCGGATCAGCCGAGGAGCTGGGCCTAGCTTGGGGGTATAACACTAGACTCAACCAAATGATCCAGGTGAGCCCATGGGCATAGGCTTCAGAGCATCCGGTGATCCTGGGATGGATCATAGCGCACTGGCTATCGTGTCTTCCATGTCCGTCTTTTGGGGTTGGTCTACCTCAAGAAATCTGGGTTTGGCCAGTGGTCCAATGCGAGATTCCTACCAGACATTCAAGTTTACATAGAGACCTAGGCGCTAGATCAACCAAGGAGTTGGGTCTAGCCCAAAAGGCATAGCACTAAACTCAGACGAGGGATCTGGGTGAGTCTGCGGGCATAGGCATCAGATCTTTTGGTAATCCCGGGCTAACTTGTGGTCATCGACACCAGATTGCAATTGGGTGATTTAACTCCGATAAGCGGAATCATGTTAGAACTGTCATATGGTTGCTCTATCTCTCTTCACCCCTTCCTTGGGCCAATCTACCTTAGGGGATCTAGGTTTGGCTAGTAGTCTAGCGCGGGATTCCTACCAGACATCCGAGTTTTCTAGGAGACCTAGGTGTCAGATCAACCAAGGAGTTGGGTCTAGCCAAAAAGGCATAGCACTGAACTCAAACAAGGGGTCTGGGGGAGTCTGCGGGCATAAGCATCGGATCTTCGAGTGATCCCGGCCCAGATCATGGTCATCGACACCAGATTACTACTAAGCGACTTGACCTTGGGGAGCGGGCTGTGCTTGGGTTATTGTACCTGCATCACATTCTATGACACATACAAATAATCTGGGCTCATGGAGATTTTACGTGATTTGACTTATAGTTTTGCCTACTCCACAGGAATACAGGGGGTATATTATTTTATTTATTGGGGAATATTATTACAATGAAAAATTAAAGAGAATCCCAGCCCCTGACCGGATCGAGCAACGTTTATGGTGACAGGCTCGGCTCTACATCTCGTGCTTATTCCCCTCCACTAGAATTAATGACTGGTAAAGCTGGGAAGTACCTCTTGAGGTGCACAGTGTTCCAAGTTTTTCCCATCGCCTCGTCTTGTAGCATCTGCAATATGCACGTGTTGGGTCCCAACATCTTTTGAATTCTGTAGGGCTTTTCGCAATTCAGGTTGGGTTTCCCTTCCTCTTCTATTACCTTCCCATGCATCCAAACTTTCCATTTGGATGATAAACTGTTCTACCCAGGTAAATAATTTAGTCATAAAATCCGGCTCGGCGAAGGCTAGGGATCTTCTAAGCGGGGGGTATGTAGTTCTGTCCAGCAGGGCTAATGCCGCCAATCCAACTGGGAGATCCCTTACTTCTTGCATCGCGACTCTGAATTGCTTGATATATTACTTTAGGGATTCATTAGGCTTCTGTTGCAAGCTCATCAGATATATAACACTCTTCTTTTTCGGGATGTAGACGGAGAATGCCTTCAGGAATTCTTTCTTCAACTGTTCGAATGATCGTATATGCCCTGTTGGTAATTCAGTGAACCACCGCCGAGCTTGTCTTGCCAGGGAGAGCAGGAAAGATCTGCACCTAGTGACCTCATTCCACCCATGTAACATGGTTATTGCGATAAAGTGTTGTAGGTGTTTCTCTGGGTCCTCCTTTCCCAAGTATACCGAAAGTTACGGCAACTTGAACCATGGTTGCACTAGTTGTCTTTGAAGTTCCTCGGATAGAGGAAACCCCTTCGGGGGCCTTTCCTTTGGCACCATCATTACATGCTTCTGCTCCAGCACCTCTTCTATGAGGCATTTGATGTCAGACGCCTTGAGTGTTTTCTTTTCTGCTTTATTTTTGCAAGGAGGTAGGACATAAAGAGCTCTTGAGTGGGTGCTTTCTGCTGTTTCTTTATACATGGGAGCTTTCCCTGCCCTCCTGTCATGTTCCCTTCTCGAGTCTATCATTTATGGGACTTGGTTATTCGACCTGAAGTTCTCGTGTGGTCCTTAAAGAGTTGTCTTGGGATCTCCAGTGTTCTCCCCCTGTATCGGTTTGTCCCTTATGGGGAATATGGATGTCCAGCATTAGTTCATGTAGCAAAGCAGTGATTCCCTATAGTCTTCTCATATTCTCCTTATTGTTCATCATGAGTCATCATTCTGGTGTTTTAGCTCCTCAAATTTCTTCTGCAATTGTTCATAATTTAAGAGTAGGGCTGTGGGTGGAGCTATCCGCATGGGTCTTGGAGGTACTGAAGTCACCACGAGATTTCTATTTGGAATTAAAGATTATCCGAATGAGTGTTGTTCTTGACTAGCGGGCGCTGCATGTGGGACATGCTTCCCTCGCCCTGTCGCATGTCTCCTCAATCCAACTACGTGTACTTCTCCCTGTTCTGAATACCCCACTTTTCAAATATATAATTAAGCTATATGAAGTTCATTATACGCTAATAACAACCTCGGGAGTTATTGGAAATCCTTTATCAACAGAAGTAAGAATCGAACCTGAGTAGCTAAATAGCTAGGATTTCCACTCAACAATATAAACATCGCATCTTTTGCTCGTTATTTATAGTGCAATCGTAGGAAACACTGTTTGAGCTTAATTATATGCATATTTTTATCTAATTTTTATCTTAACCTTGTGTTATTTTCCTATAAAAATGTGTGTTTATATGTATTTTATATTATTTTAATCTTTTTGTAATAATCCAGCAAATGAAATAAATTTAAAGATTTGGGCATAAAATAAATAAAAAAAGAAAAAAATAAAACAAAATATAAAATATATACTATAAATAATTAATATTATAATATAATTAAAGTTAATAGTATATTAAATATTAAATATTATATTATATTATATTATATTATTTATATATTATATATTATATATTATATATTATATATTATATATTACATTACTTATATATATATATATATTACATTACTTTGCCGCTGTTGTGAACGTGTAGGAGAGGGTTAATGCCCATCTGTATATATATTATAATAAGAGAAGGAATTAGGGAGGAGGTTGGGGAGACAATTAGAGACTAGGACGACGCAAGGGAATTAGTAGGAGAAGAAGGCAGCGACAGAGAAAAGAGGGAACGAAGGAAATTGAAGTAGATGTCACACACGAATCAATCGCAACAGCCACTTGTGCAGGCATAACAAGTCGAAAGGCTTGGCAATGAAAGTAGCAAGACATGGATGCAAGCGACAAATCTATTGGATTCGCTCCGAACCAGATTTGGTTTCAAATCTGGGTAGGGGGTTTCTGTTGTTCCTTCTTTTGAGTTTCTGTTTTCTGTTTCTCTTTAATTGTTTAGGATTTCAATTATGCAACAATTCTTGATTGATTTTGAGAATATTTTATTTCTTATGAGTGGCTAAATAATTGTCTAGGGTTTTTAAAGGATCCTATGCATTAAAACTTTATTGGTTACTCAATTTTTGATTGTGATTGTTACATCAACTATGTTTATTTTGTTCTAAACTTAATGCTTGTAATTGTTTGATCACCAATTACATGATTTGAGATGTCTTATGATGCTAGACATAGATAAATAGGAAATAGACTTTGGACAAAATAACATATGTTAATTAGGGAAGACATTCACTTGATTACATGTGCAATTTGTAATTATATTTGTAATGAATATTTTCATATAATGAGTACCCATACTTAATGTGTTCTCTAATTCTAATTCACATAGACATATAGTGAGTTAGGTTAGTTGAATAAACTTGTTAGACCTATACATAGGCTAACTAATAAATTAGAGTGTTCCATTGACATAGTTCGTAATCTACTCAACCAAAAATTGAGGTAATTTGATAAAGTGGATTTGCTAGGTGAATTTAGAAAACCCTAGGTCTTAACCAATTGATTTTTAATTCTTAGTTAATTGTTAATTATATATTAATTAATTTTCTTAATTAATCAATTATCCAAATATAATTAATTGTGAATAAATTTTAGCATTTAAAAGGTTAGTAACCAATCTACGTGGGAACAATATCTTATTCATCACTTTACTTGTCTTGACCGCGTATACTTGCGTGTTATTCATGGGTTATATAAAATCACGAACAAACACCCACATTCATACATCCTCTTATTAAGTATCATATTTACAATACAACTCTTGAATTACAAGGTTGTATGAACAAATCAAGAAAACCAAAACTAAATGCCCACCACCTCCTTGCCTTTACTCAAACTGGAACTTGGGATACTTGTCACATCTCACATACCTGGACCGTCTAATGTTCCAGGGGTATGAAACACCCGAGTTAGATTGTTACAACTAAGTGAGTGGTACAAGAAGGAAAACTATGCATGTAAGAGCAATATGCAGAAATAAGTACAAATCTCCCAAGATCATGTCAATATAAAACCTCTCGAGTCACCATCATCCCTACCAGCACTCGTGTTAAACATCTCAACCTCACCTCTAGACTAAGCCCCACCCCTGGGCACGTGATCGTGGTCCAACTCCTCACGCTTTACCTCTAGGCACGGGATTACCCCCCCAATCGTCGTGATGTTCCACCAACAAGCTGCCAATCATCATGCCACCAACTAGCCACAAATACAAACACCGTGATACATATAAAATGGGCAAGATATGCTCAAGGCAAGGAAACATGAGATGTAAGCCACCAACCATGACATGATGTATGACAAAGAAGAAGGAATATGATATGCAAGCCACAAGCCACGCATGAAAGCCATCATGGTCAGACTCGATGCAACAAAGTGGAAAAGATACGCTCGAAACCAATAAAACATGAGATGTAAGTAACAAACCACCCATAAATGAACCCAAGAGTGATCAAGAGGGAGTAAGAAGCATGTATAAACTACTCACCTTGATTGTTTACCTTTTGGGTATATTGTTCACGCTTGTCGAGTTACATTTTCTACAGAAAACATGTATTTTTGTAAATCAAACTTCAAATATTTTTACATAGGGTTGAAGAGCATTAAAAGAGGGTTAAATCTATGAAATTTCAAGGGAAAATAAGCTATCACGTTCCCTCACACACTGAGAGAAGGGGCCTCACGCGCTGCCATGTGTAGCCCTTCTCCGACACATGTACTACACGCGCCGCCCTTATTTTTCGGTCAGCCTTGCACAATTTTCGTATTTCGGCCATAACTCCCTCGTTTTAGCTCCAATTTGACCCTCATTTTTTCCTTGGCGCTCCTATTTGATGACTCTAGAAGATTATAAAGTTAGATCGGACTTACCTAGTAGATTTCCTGACTATTCGGCATGATCTTCATGGAAGGCCTGAAAACTCCAACGAGGCTCGTTCTCCCTTGTTTCTCTACCGATTTTCTTCCTTCTTTTTGCAAGATTCTCCCATCTTTCTCAAGAATAAGACCCTCCCCTTTGTTTCCCTCAATTTGGAAGAGATTCTCCTAAAAAATGTTTGAAATGGTTTGTGATCAACCTAGGCCCTTATTTATAGACTTTTCTAACCAACCACATGTCGCCACCTCAAGGGTCATCATGAGTCTTATCCGCCACCTCAAGGGATTCATTATGGATCATCATGAGGCCTTAACTTAGCTTCCAAGTAATCCAATAGTTGTTTGCCATGTGTCATTAAGGATAAGATTTTGTAGACTTGGAGGCTAAGCAAACTTCTATGGCCAATCACGCGTTGCCACTTTATGAGGTCATCATGAACCATCATGTGACCTTATCTTATCTTCCAAGTAACCAATAAATGCTTGCCACATGCCCCTAGCTTGGAGACTAAGCAAACTTGGAGGCTAAGTCTGGGACTCCAAAGTGATTCAAAGGTGGATTTAAATGTTGTTTGAAATCCAAAGCTGAATTGAAATGTAAACTCACGTACACACCTTCTAAGCTATTTACACATTTTCCCCTACCGCAGAAACTCAACCTTTGTCTCAAGGCTTCTATAATCCCTTGAAAGGATATATTTCCTCAAGTATTCAAACCTAATAATCTCTGGTATTACATTAGAATTGAGTTTGAAAATTTGGGGTATTATAGAAGGCTAGTTGTTATTTTGTAAAGTATAAGTGGCTAATTTTTGTTTTTTAAAGTAAGTTTAAGTTTATAAATTTTGTATGCCGAGCTCAAGACTTAATGTTTTAGTTATATGCTTGTCTGTGATGTAAATGTTGTGGTTAGTCAGCAAGTTTGAATGTCATGACATGCAATCATAGGGTGAAATCATAGAATTAATCACTTATAGGTGTAGAATAGGAGAAAACTCATCTTCCATTACACTTCATTCCTTCCTAGCCTAGTGGGTGGGAGAACCAATACCATTAGTTTAACCTAATTACCCTATTCTCAAGTTCACAATATAACATTCTCCCTAGATGAATGAGTTGTTTGCTACCTGTGGCACCTTGAGATGGGGTGGGGTGTTGCACATAGTAAATGTCGATGTTGGGAAGAGTTCCCAACATTTTTATTTGAATCTTAACATTTCTACAAATGCAGTTGATCAGGCATACATGGCATTTACAAAAATTTTGAGAGGTGAAAAAACATTAATTACTTTACAATTACTTAAGGTTGTTGTTGAGTTAATGTTTTGATGAGGTTGTTAATGATAAAATATTAAAACAAAACTTTAATTAGTGTTAAATCAGTAATTTAAGTAAAGCCCCTATGTTAAATTTAGTATCTATTTAACATACTTGAGCAAAGCTTTCTATTAATCAAGTGAATGTAATGCGAAAGTTAGTTTTGTCCTACTTTCAAAACATCACTCAAGTATTTATGTGTTAGTAATCAAGTAGATAAGTATTGGGCTTATTGTAATCATGTAGATAAGTGTTGGTCTTACTTTAACCAAGTATCTTAATAGGCATTGTAAGGCTCAATCGAGTACTTGCCTATTGTACTCAAAATATCTCTCTGTAAAATCTTCAAATTGAGTGATCAAAATTGTTCTCGATTATCTCTGATAGCAATCAAGTAAATCATCTAAGTAATCAAGCGAAGAAAGTGAGATAAAATACCAAGGTTTTGTGCTTGAATCTTTAATTGACTAAGAGAAATTGACAATTGAATATATCATGTATTTAGTTGAGTAAAGAAATCTTTTAATCGAGTATTATATAGGTTACGTAATGTCAAATCTCTATACTTTGACAGTAATTGACTAAGGTTTATGCTCAATTGAGCATCCTACTTTCTTAGTCAAGTAGACTTATACCATAGTCAAATACTTTATGATGAATACAGAACAGATCTCTGTATCTCTCTTTTTTCAATCGACTATAAGGTATTTGATAGAGTTGTAACTTGGGATTCAATCATAGGAGTTGTGAATTAGCTGCATCACTTATAAATCTCAGACATATTTTGATTAATAAAAGTATTTTTCTTTTAATACTTGGCAATGTGTTCATCTTTATGTTTTACTATTTAGATGAAGCCCAAAGAGTGTAGTGATGTCAATCGGATTATGCTGAGGTCATACTAATGAGACCGAATGACTTGTGCTTCATTCTCAAACTATTCCTAGTTGTAAGACTATAGGGTGGGACCTCTATAATACAGACAAGACTAGTACACAACATTATACATGCTCACAAGGGGGTAGTTGATCTCGTGTGGTGACACTAATGCATGTGTGTATGTGCTCATTGATGAATGAGTTCATTGAATGACCTTACCCGAGAATGCCCAAATAGTAACTCTTGCTAAATGTCAATTGGGAGTTCTCTGTGGCAACAGGTGCTAGTAATCCCTTTGACCTTATGTACCACGATTATCTTATATGAGAAACGTCATGCTTTGATGCCACTGAACAGGGTCCAAGACGATGAGTCTCTAATAGGGTGGTTATTGGGTATGATTCCAATTATACGAAGGTAGGTGAGTACACAAGATGAGATCTATTGACCTTTGTAAGAATCACAAAATGTATATGCCCTATGTAAATGATGAAGTCACAACTCAAGAAGTCGTTGGCCAACGCGGATAGTTGAGAATTAATAAGAGTTATTAATTCAACTATAGGAGTTGTGGACTTAGCATTCATACACATAGTGTTGGTTATTGGATGTTTGATATTTCACCATACTTCTAGACCTTACTGCGGTATTATGATAGAATGACCAAATAACACTAGTACTCATCACAGAAAGGTTTATCAGAAGTGTCGTTTGCATTTCATTATTATATAGGGGCCATGATACGTTGCTAGACGTTAATCTTAGTCTAAGGGCAAGATAGTAATTTTGGTCATGTGATGACATAAATTACGAATCTCAATCAAAGAGTTTGATATGGAGTAGTATTCTTTAATTGCCCTATGTCATCTTCTTAGTGAACCTATAAGATCACACACAAACAATAGAAGCTTTATGTAAAATTCAATGGGGCCAAAAAATGTTTTGGTTTGGATGAATTCAGGGGTTTTTGGGTTGAGCTAGCACTCGCGAAAAAGTCCATGGAATGTCAAAAATGATCAAAAAGAAAACGAGATAGAAATCGAAAAGGGTTGGCACAGGGCGTGACCCGAAATGGGCTTAGGCATGACCTAGGGCCCACGCATGGGCAACCCAGAGCACACTAAGCAATGGGCTAGCCAAAGCCCATCACGTCCAAAACATGCCGGGACTTGGTTTCTAACCCTAGTTTGACTAGGGTTGGTTTTCTCCCTTATTTAAGATCATGAATAACCTTTCCCTTTAAGCAACAACTTTTGAGAAAAGTTGGAATTTCCTCCAAGGAAGTTGAAAAGAGTTTTCAATTAGCTAAAGGTGATGGATCTTGCGTTCTTAGTGCAATAAGATCCAAGAGGCGTATTCATTGGCATTAATAGAACTTTTTCTTTGGTGTGGATCTATTATAAAAGGCGGGAGACACCTCGAGGCACAAAGATTCAACTTTTCACGTGTCAAATAACTAAACGTTGGTTCATCATTCTTTGATTTATATTCATAAAATATTACATACATTGTCTAAGGAAAATGATAAGGTAATGACGAGCGTATCAAGGCATGATTTATGGCATCGAAAGAAATCGAGTTAGAGACAATTTTCAGTACAGTTATGATTTAGGCTAAAAAATCAAATTGTCGTAGGAGACTTTCGAAAAATCAACAGAACCCCAAGGAGGTTTATATTTAGTATGTAGAACAACCTTTCAGTGATTTCGAGTTGAAATGTAAATGTTTACGGTCAAATTGTACATTCGGGCCTAAGTGCAATTTCTTAATTTTTACCGAGAGAGGTTGAAAGGACATTATTCTTGAATCTTCAGGGATGGAATGAAAGGTATAAAGCCTAAGGGTCGTAATGGAACTATTGGGAAGCTTAGGGGCTTCAAAGAAATGACCAAAGTAAAATTGGAAATTTGTAGAGGGGCTAAAGTGCAATTTTTGCAACTTGAATAGTGAGGTGATTGCCATGGCCAACCAGCCACCTTGCTGGTCGTCGACAGCCATTTTCAGTTCACGGGAGGCTCAAGGAAAGTGATAAGGGATGCTTAAGGTCGGGCCTAGGCCGACATTAGCCGTAAAGGTGACTGATTTTTTCATGTTTTTTGGCCATTTTTGGTTGAATTTTAGTGAATAATTTGAAAGTTGAGTGATGATATTTTGGCTTGATCTGGGGAAGGTAGAAGCCTTAGAGGCTTCATATGGAGTAGCCATGGGCATTTGAGAGCTTGGGATTGCCTATAAATAAAGGTTATGGGATGACTGAAATTCTTTAAAAATTTATCTCTCAAATTCGAGGGTTTGAGAAAAAATTGAGAGAAATGCATAAGGGGCTTTTGTTCCTCTTATTTTTAGGATCATTTCTAAAAATTTTGGTGAGATTTTGTGTTCATTTGAGCGGGTTTTAAGGGTCGCTGGAAAATTGGGCGAGTCTTGAAATCTGCATGTTTGAGGAAAAATTGAGGAAGAAGGATAAGGGTTTTTGTTCCTCATATTTTTAGGATCATTTCTGAAAAATTTGACTAAATTTTGTGTTCATTTGAGCGTGTTTTAAGAGTTCATCGGAAAAACTGGTGTCGCCGGAGTCGGACTGTAATTGGCCGATTTAAGGCACTTCCGATTATTTTTTCGAGAATCCAAGGGCACCATTGTGATTGGATTGAGGAGATCTTCTAGGAGGTGAAGTCGGATCGAGCATCGGAGCAAGTTGCAAGTCACCGTTGCTAGAGAAGATGACCGGAGAAGGTAAGAAAAATAGGAAAATAGGAAAAAAAAAAGAAGAAAAAAAGGAAAAAATAGGATAAAATTCTTAACAAATTCTAGAAAATCCAGAAAAACTATTTTGGGTATTATTATGGAGAAAATTTTGGGAAATGATGTGAGAAATATTTATTTTTACAATTTTGGAGAAAAAGAGGATTATGGAAATTAGAGAAAAATAGGAGAAAATCCAGGAAAAATCTGGAAAAATTTTAGATTATCTGGAATAGTATTTTATGATTTTTGGTGTGAAAATATTTGGATAAATATTCGAGTAGGTATTTATTTTAGGTTTTCAAAGAGAAAAATAGAAAGAAAATAAAGAAAAATGCAAAGAAATTATGAAAAAATGTGTCCTGATGTTCATTTAAATAAATATGATGAATAGGGTACTTTGAGGTTTTAGGTGAAGTGATTTGTGCAAAAATTGAGATTGTACACGATAATCAAGGTCAATCATGCAAATCGAGATGGTGTATGTTTTTTGAAGTATTCTGAACTTCATGAAAAAGGTAAGTGGTTCAACCCAAAACCAATTTTATGCAAATGATTCTATCATATTGACATGTTATATTAATTTATGCATCATGTAGAGTGCATAAACATGTATTGTTGACAAATTATGCATATGTTCATGATAATGTTATTAATCATACTACGCATAAGGGTTTGGGATTAGGGATTGGCGTCGCTACTTTGCCAGGGGTGCACCCATACACCTCGGCCTGGTAAGGAGGCTATTAAAATGGAGAGTAGAAGTTGGGTGGAGTTGATTCAAACAAAAGAAATGATGTTATGTTGCATTGCATACATGCATGAGATATAAATAATATACCCTTACTTAGATGATTCATCATTTAACATGGGCTATGCCCGTAGAACATTCAAATGTTCTAGATAGGGTTTGCAGCGAAGGCAGGGAAATGGACGAGATGTAACGATTCAAGCTGTCATGGTTTTGATAAAGATGTTTCTTTGCATTTTTCTTCTTCATGAAGAACCGAATATGTCTTGGTTATGTTATGTTTCAAGTCATGTTGAAAAACTTATGTTATGTTTCAAGTCATGTTGAAAAACTTATGTTCTGTTGGTAAATAATCTTGTATTATAGATTATGTTGGAAACGATCATGTAATATTAATATGGTTCGATGTATGCTAAGGTTCGATTCATGCTTCTGCTATTGGTGAATACCTAGCCTAGCATTTATGATGTATGATGGTTCTCATGCTAGGTAGGTAAATGGAAAAGTGTGGGAATTAATATGATGTTGAGATTGTTTTTTAAGAAAAAAAAATATCCCAAATTTCTTAAGTTATAACATGCTCGAGAAAGTGGGGTGTTACATATATGCAAACTAGATCCGGTCTTTTTGGGTTTTATTATTGGCCAAAGAGTTTGGTTGATCGAAAAATTTTAAATTTTCGTTGTGTTTTGTTCTATGAAACCCAACAATATTCAATATTTGAATAATTACATGACTTAATCAAGAATGTTCAATCGAATAATCCTTTTGATGCATAAATGCTAATTGATTATGAACTAATCGGTATTCAAGTAAGTGTTATTATGCAATCGAGTATTTATAAGGCTTAGTCGAGTAAATTCACGTGAACAGAGAATGGGTCTTTGTATTTAAAATTGTAATTGACTAAGTGAAATGTGTAGTTGAGTTAAGTTGAGTTTAATCGATTATCACTAAAATCCTCTTGAGTATATGCTAGATCCAATTAAGTATCCTTATCGTTCACTTGAGTATGTGTTTGCTGAAATTTGAAAATATATCCATTACTGGCCATTGATAGTGCATTTAATGCTTGCATTTTTTACTTTTCAGACTATGATTGGTGCATTAAATGTTGTCCGAGAAAAACTCTACTTGCACAACATTGTTGACACTCCATTAATCAATTACCAATATACCCCTCACTTAAACTCTAATTTACAATCTACAATGCTTTAATATTAAAGCATTGTAGATTGTAAATTAGAGTTTAAGTGAGGGGTATATTGGTGATTTTAATTTAGAGTTTAAGTGAGGAGTATATTGATAATTTATTAATGGGGTGTCAACAAGGATGTGGAAATAGCATTTTTCGTTGTCTGAATGTAAGACTGTGCATAAGTTTGGTTAGACCGAACTAATCGAACCGAACCAACCGAACCTATCGATATTCAAAATGATGTCATTTTGATCTTCATAAAACGACGTCGTTTTGGGATGAAAACTGAGTATTCTACATTCTCGTATATTTTCTCTCGTCCAAAACCAAAACCGAGTAGCCCATATTCACGAGAGAGAGAGAGAGAGAGACCGAAATGGTGAAACCCAAATCCTCCTAAGTCCTAACCGAAAGAGGTGAAACTCTAATCCATGCTCTCGTGGCATGTTTTTATGGATTTCTGCTTTCGATAGGTTTTTGGGTCTCTTTTTTCAGGGTTGGGCCTATCCTTGTGCATGAGCTCACTTTTTTAGACACGAGCCCACTTTTTTTGAACACAACATATTTACTTATAGGTTCTCCTATGAAATGAAATAATTAGATAACTTTTCGTATGTAATGAAATATGGAGGAATTGGACTTTTAATAATCAATAAAAAAGAAAGGTCAATAGCTACTAATTTTTAAGATAAGAGAGTACAAATAGGTTTTAATTGTAAAATTAAAATCATTGGTATAAACCTGAACAACTCCATCCCTTCATACATCATCTAATGGAATTAGCATGAAGTCTTCTCATTCATGGTGTGTTTGTGTTGAGAAAATTATATTTTGATTTATGGAGAAAATAATTTTTGAAAAATATATTTTCAATAAATTTGGTTTACTGATGATCTCTAAAACATTTTATATAAATTCTTTTAAATTAGAAAACTTCAGGCTTTCTCATATAAATATATATATATATATATCTTTCAATATAGCCAAGTATGTTTTTGTATTAGTCGAGTACTCTAAAAATCTCTAAAAAATCGGCTAAGTATGAAAAAGGTTTATGATATATCTAAAATCAAGTATTTTCTCATAAACAAAGTAATCAAATAAAGCTTTTGAAAATATCTTTCTAATCTAAGTAAGCTTTTTGAGTATTGCTCAATTTTACTTTCAAAGTAATCAAGTATTATGGTGATTCAATAGGCTATCATAAAAACCTACTCGAGTATGTTTTTACAAAAGCTATATTTCTTAAAACTCAATCAAGTATGGTACTTATATAATCGAGTATTAATTCTTCACCACTCGAGTAAGTCTTTGAGAAAATCGAGTATTTCTATAGCTATGAAATCTAAGCATATTTTCAATCGAGTAAATGCTTTGTATGCTTTTCAAAACAGTTGATTATGTGTTTTATAAAAATTATTTTCAATTGACTATCAAGATTCTCCTACTTGAGTGCTTTATGCAAACTCTTTGTGTATTTCAAATTTAATTGAGTAAGGAGCTATTTCTAATCGAGTATCTTTTCGTATCAAAATTCTGAGCATCTTCTTAATCGAGTATAGCTTTCTCATCAATCGATAAATGCATTTTGATAATCGAGTATCTATATGTATTAGTTGAGCAAAGGTTGGATTGTATCTGGCTAAGTCTTTGATCTTAAACATAATCGAGTATCTAATGTTTGTACTCGAGTGAGTGCTTTTGTTAGTCAAGTAAGCGTAGCCTAGTAATTTTGTAAGCAATGCAAAGTCTTTGTGGTTTCTAAGTTAGTTAAGTAATGACTTGGTCATACTCGAATAAGCTCTATCTATAATCGATTACTTGTAAAGTCCAATAGAGTGAATAGTTATATTAGTCGAGTAAGTCTATAAGTCAGTCGAGCAGCTAGTGCTAGATTTTTAAAAATATAATCGTTAGTCAGAAGTGAAAAAGATGGAAGTTTTGATCGTTAGAGCTTTATATCTTTATTTTATGAAGTCTAACTATGTTCTCTCATGTAAGAATGATAAATATAATTATGTATTGTGTGCAAAATGATTTATCTATATAATATACATATGGTTTTAACTAATTTGACTGTTATCAGTCAAATCAAATAAGTTGTGAGTATGTGTAGGTATCAAGACAAATTCTAAGTCTCAAGCTTCTATAAAAGGGCAAGTGTTGCATGAGATTAATGTTGGTTGGTTGCGGTTGTTGTTAAGCAAGCCTGAGCCTAAGTTGTCGTCCTAATGATGTCAAGTCAATCTAAATTTAGACACATTGAAGCCATGCTCTTTCGAGCCAATCTTCGCTACTTGAGTGATATGCTCATTTTTCTTCACTCCAAGCAATTATTTGGTAATGCTTTCATGTAGTTTTTCTTAAACCAGATATTAGATTAAGAGAGTTGAGTGCTTTATTCATTCAAATTCGTATAACTCTCTTATTGTTCAAGAGAAATGTTGAAATCATTGTATTATCTTATATTTTTCTCTTGAGAAATCTTTTCACAATTTTTTGAAACTTTTGTAAAGGTTACTCTTAATCCTTCAAAAGGTAGTGGTTGTGGCTGAACCTACTTATGAAAATGCCTCATGTAAAGGTTACGACTGCTTTTGTAAAAGCTGGGGTTCCTACTTTGCCCGTTAAAAGTGAATGTTATAGTTGAACTTATAAAAATTATGTGTGGATTATAGTTGAGCCCTAAAAACTAAAATCCCATAGTGGATGGTTTCAAAATTCTTAGTAAGAACCTAAGATAGTGGACTAGACATATTTTCCGAACCACTTTAAATTTGGTGTTCATGTGGTTTGATTTCTTATGTTTGTAATAACATTGTTTCTCTCCTCCCATAAAATGATTTTTCATTTGATCAAACTTCTTTATCATTTTGCATGAAGGCTCTTCTTTTCATTGCATATATAATCATCTTTATGGTAGTCGAGTAATCAATGAAGATACTCGAGTATTTCTTTATTAGATGTGCTTCTTATGTTTTGATAGTATTATTTGTCATTTGTCATGAAAATGTTATCATATTTGATTTCAACTCATGGTTTTCAAAGCATATTAGTTTCAGCCTGCATTGCATCCATAAAAGAGTTTTTAATATTCCCACTTGCATTCATATTTTTCAACTGCATACATTTTCCCATAAGACTTGAAGGTCAATTTTTAGAAAAACAAACAAAATTTTATTTTGACCAACATCACAGGTTTCTTATTCTCATCTTATAAATATAGCCGTCATCTTTATCAAAATTCTTTACAATTTAAATTGACTCCTATAAATCATATTTTCATGTACTACACAGTGTATTATGATTTTATGTCAATCATCATTATGCTAATAGGTTTCAGTTTTCAATTGCATGTAAAAAGGTTTTCAATCTTCTCTAATTTCTTATATTGGATTATGAGTGCTATCATTTATATTCAAAGGTTGTTTTTCATTCTTACAAATTTATTCTTTATCTAAAGTTTGTATTAATCTGTATGAAAATGTTTTAATTCATATAAATCTGCATTGAGTTGCTACAACACTTGTATGTCATGAAAAATATATTTAAAATTAGCCTTAAGACAAAATATTTTCCAAATAACTTAAAAATACTAAAAACATCCAATTCAGCCCTCTCTTGGATTATCTTTCAATTTGAATTACAATTCTTTATATATAGTTTGAAAAACTTTTTCCTTCTTGAAATTTTCAAGGAAAATATGATAATTTTTACACTTGTTTTGCATATCTATGTGCCATTGGAGTGGACATCGGGTAACTCTCAGTTTATTGGATGACATTTAAGTGTTTATAGTACTACTTTTATAGAATATAGTTTGACAAATTGATGTTTTATATGTTTGATGGATTGTGAAAAATTGAACTGAATGTTGTCAAAATAGTTTTTGTAACAAATATTGTGATTGGACTATGTTTGAATTATTTGGCATTGCAGCTAAGAGGCAGCTTTTGCAGTGGAATTATTTGAATTATTTGGGTAGTTTGAATATTTTAATTAAGTTACAAGTTCAGATTTTTGGTAAACTTTTGTTGTGTAAACATATGCTCATGATCTAAGATAATTGCTAACCATATTTTTGCCACCAAAACAAATATTTTGTTAAATTATTGCAAAATGAATTGTCATTATTAGATTTTTCCCACAACAACATGCCAACAAAAAGAGTTTATAGAATTAGGTTTCATTGTTAGAAACATTAGGCTGCATAATTCATTTGTTATGAGAAAAACATTAGCCACAAATTATATTATCATTGTAAAGTAATTGTCACAAATTCACTTTGTTACTAAAAGAATTATGATCGTAAAAAAGATTCCTTATTGAAGTTTATGGCCATAAAGTAAGTTCGTCATTAAAAGGTTAATGGCTACAAAATAAGTTTGTTACTAAAAGAATTGTGGCAAGGACACAAGTTTGTCACAAAACAATTTATGGCCACATAATTTGACATTGAAAGACTTATGGTGACAAAAAACGTATCACCAAAACAAATATGGCCATAAGACAATTTGTTGCAAATAATAATTTGTGATGACTTTTGTTTTGTTGCCAATGCTTTATGAGTCCATCGTCACAAAATATGGTTCATGGCTTTAACCACGGTGTTGGTGACAAAATTTTTGGTGACTAAATGACTTTGAATCACAAATTATATATTTTAGTGATTAAATTTTTTGTCACTAAAACCATATTTTGTTGTGGTAATGGCATGGCCTAAAGATTATTACTATTGCACAAGAAATTAATAAAATGAAGCCACATACTATATTATATCTCAACTACCAAACTTAAATTTTAAAATTTCCCATAAAATATGAGAACCCAAACTAACAAACAATATGGCAAAACATATAATGATACATATTTTAGTAAGATTCGTTTTAATTGTTTGATTAGTAATCTCACTAATTTATATTAACAAAATTGAATCAATTAACCTTTCTCATTAATATAAGCCAAGCCAATTGTAATTAATTTCAAGTTTTTTTTTAAAAAAAATCAATCAATTTTGTGATAAAATTTAGTATGCACTAGGTAAACTCATCGAAAAAGTGCAATAGACTACAAGTAAGCATGTAAAAATTTGTATTTAGACTAATATGAAAAAAGAAAAAAATGAATCGTAGTAGCAAGAGATTTCAATTCAAGTTAATAATTAAAAAAAATATATAATTCATGTATGCTTCACATTACATAGTAATCATTAGATGCATGATATATTGTATGGATCAATAAGTTAGGAATGAATTAGATTCTAATAGCCATTGTATCTTAACAAATTGATATAAATATAAATATATATATATATATTCATAAAAAATAGAAAATAGCTCAAGGGCATTTGTCAAGGAACTTAATGAAATCAAAAGAAATCGAGAAACATCATGTTTTATCTCCCAAAGCGCATAACTGCCTCATACACGTGATGTCAAGGAATTCAGGGAAACAAAAACTTACCATATTTGATCTCTTAATACACATGACCGCCTCATACACGTGATTTATAGGAATCTAGAGAAAATAAAACTTACCATATTTGATATTTTAACGCTTACATGACCAACCTCATACACGTGATTGCATCGCAATATCGTTTGGACATTGAGGTGTCATCCATTCATGACCCTCTGGCCTCATAGCCTTCACCATCTTCACATCTTTTAAAGCTTCAAAGCCATGAATCAAACAAATGCAGATACAGAAGATAATGTAATGGAGGGCTATGAATCTCGCCAAGAAATCGACGCCCTGTTGAAAGAGGTAGAGGAAGATATGCTCATTAACTCAAGCACTGACGATATTTCAAACAGTGAAGAAGATGATGATTATGTTCAAATGTTGCTTGAAAAAGAGATCAACAATGGATTCCCATGGCACATATGTGAATCTGCACGCCTTGCACTTGATAATTGGCTTAAATATGCTCGTTGGAATGCCATTTCTTGGATTCTTAGAGTAAGTCTCAAAATCCAATTCCATTCATTGTCTCAAAGAATAAAAACTTTCATGTTAATTTGAAAATCCAATTTCATTCATTTTCTCAAGAATAAAAACTTTCATGTTAGATCTATATATAAAGACATTACTCAATTTTTGTATTTGTTTCTTCATCTAAATCCAGTCTCGAGAGCTTTTAGGACTTAGATTTGAAACAACTTACTTATCTGTGACCTATTTTGATGGATTTCTTGCAAGGCGAATGATTGATGTAAGTTTCAATCTCATTCCATTCTTTGATTAGCCTCATCTTTAAGTAACTATATTTTCTAGGGTTTTTGATTGAATTTGTTGGTTGTTACTGGAATAGAGGGAACAACATTATCTGGTTCAGTTACTATCATTGGCATGTCTATCACTGGCGACAAAGATAAAAGAAGAAAAAACACTAACTCTGATAGACTTTCCCATGGAAGAATATCAATTTGACAACAAAGTGATTCAAAGAATGGAGCTTTTGGTACTGAATACATTAGAGTGGAGGATGAGTCTAGTCACCCCTTTTGCTTACACTCGTTACTTGATGAAGATGTTTTTCGAAGATACCTCTGCACCAAACAAAACAATCTCTAGAATTGCACAACTTATTTTGGCTACCATGAAAGGTAATTAAATTTTTTTTAGATTTTTATATCTGGTTCCTATTAAATTCTTCTTCATTAATTGTGTGCATTTTATTATGTGGATTAAATGTATGTAGATGTGAATCTGATTGGAAATCGACCATCAATCATAGTTGTGGCAGCAACTTTTGTGGCCATGGATCCAAAATTAACAAAATCGTCTTTGGATCTTAAGATTAAAGCCTTCTCTCCCATTGGGTTCCTTGAAATAGTGAGTCCTTATTCAAGATTATATATTTTTGTTCAAAAAACACAAGATTTAAAGTATAATTATCCCTTGTGCATCTTTAATGATGAGTTAATACACGTATTGTTGGGTGGTTGGTTTTTTTGGTTGCAGAATGATGTATTTCCTTGCTATACTCGAATTCAAGAACTGGACATGCCTGCTATAGGAAATGGGAGCATCAGTAACCATTTTTAGTGATGAGTAAGAAAAACTCAACAATATTAAAGACAATTCAAAGAGGTTGTCACTAAAGGGTTGATATTTCCTATTTGTTTCTTTTAATCTTCAATATTTGTGTCATGAGAGATGTATCATCCTTTGTAATACCAACTTTTAAAGCTAGGTGTGTGCTTGGGATTTTGTCATATGCCTTTTTCAAAGGCATGAAAGTTGCAATGAGGAGTTGGAAAACTATTTTGAGATTTGATGCATCAACGATCCATGTTGATAATCATTACTCCAAAGTTTATAGAGTTGGGCTTTTGAATGTTTTGGTGTCTCTTTTTTTTTTTTTTTACCTGTAAGTAAGAATTATATTAACAAAAAAAAAAATAAAAATGGCGATAGCCTAGAAGCCTAAGCAGAGCTTACCCCGTACCAAACAACCAAAAGAAAAGCACATATTTTTTCTCTCATGCTTCTTTTGGGACTTGGACTTAACTAGAACGTAGTCAAAGTCTAAGTCCTCTAACCAAGAAGATTGAATATCACCCTTTTTAACACGGACTAGCATGGAAGACTCACCAACCATATCTATCTCAACCATACATCTTATATCCACTGAACAATGCAAATTCCCAAGAGACAGGATGTCCATATTTTCCTCTAACATAAGATAGAAACGCATCTCCATTGAATCACTAGCACCTCTCGGAGCACTGGGACATGCTGCAGCCGCTTGCTCAGCTATCTTGATTAAAGATCCATTGAGCTTAGCCCCCTCATAAATCTTCTCACTATCCTCCCTTCCCTTCATAACCCATCCCTTAATAGGACCCAGATCTGCTTGATCCCTCTTCTTATATCCGAACAGCCCGACAACCCATCTCGAGAATGACCATGATCTGCATACTTAACCGATCCTTCAGCTGCTACTTCTGGCTATCCACCTCCATGCACAGTAGAACCACCTCATGACACCACTGGCCCTGACTAAGATCTACTCCACCCCTTCCATTCATCGTCCACCCCTTTCCTAAAGGATCTTGTCGACAAAGCCGACCTAGATCCTTTTAGACCGCTTGAATGCTTTGACCTCCCCATTTCATCACCTGAGTGGGCCTTGCTCTTCCCTACCTTTTTTGTGTTTTTTATCTTACCAAGTTTTATGGTGTTTTTAAGTGTAATTATTCTTAAAAACTTTTAAAAGGTCAGTAATTTATTAGGGATAATTTTCTTTGTAAAACACAATTGAAATTTTAAAAAAAGAAATAGGATAATTTATTATAAATGAAAAAGAAAATAATCTTGAGAGTTCATGAATACACCTATTGATATATATGTATTGATAATACAAATTTGAATCAATGGAAAAGCATCAACCATGGCTTACTCGTTTCAATCCCTTGTTGGACCTAAAAATTAAATAAGCACAAAATTTATCTTTTAAGGGTTGTCTAGGAGGGCTCTTCAATAGCCAAATCAAAAAACTTAACAGAAAAAAAAGTATTCTGGTTGAGATTGTTTGGGTCTTCTTAGGAATTGGGATATGCCTGACCCTAGTTTCTTCCCTAATATTCTTTCCTCTTCTTTTTTTTTTTGGATTTTCTTATTTATTTATTTATTTATTTTGCTTATGCCTTTGAGAAAGATAAAAAAGAAAATATTATATCATGCAAAACATATTATTTCTCATTATAATCATAGAAATGACACTTCAATCTTTTATTTAAGAATTTGATCAAAACAAAAGAGTGTTTGGAAATGTATTATTGATATATTAAGTGATTTATATATATACATACATATAATATCATATATATAATTTTGAAACAATCCAAAATAAAATATTAAATAATTTGATACCAAAATATCTTATTATATTAAAAAATTTAAAATGAAATTAACAACCTTGAATAGGAGTCGATCACTTGTTGATATCTATGCATTCATCTATTGTTTTTGGCATAATAGGTGTTATCTATCTTGCAAGGAAAAATCCTAAATCCAAATATTGTTCTCTAGAGATGATGATTAGGAGTGTGCAAACGATTGATTTAGTTACTGAACCAATTAAAATTCAATAACCAAAAAAACAAAATGTTGTAAAAATTTGAATCAAATTGACTAAACAAACCAAAAAATTGAACTAACCGAAAACTAAAAAAACTAAACAAAAATCATAAAAATTGAACTGATTGAATAAATAGAAGAAACAAAAAAAAAAAAAAAGGAACTAAACAAATCAAAATAATTTTTAGCCTTATTGTTGCCGTTGACCGCCGAGCTGGCTGATGATTCCAATGATTGGAGCCGATTATCAGATTCCTCCAACCGCGGTGGTTTATATATCTAAATATGAGTTGAATGGTTGATTTTTTGTAGATCTAAAATTAATTTTATTGTCAAAAGTTGCATTTTTGGAAAATTTTCACTAGCTGCTGTCCATGATGGATTTTGATAATTAGAGCTGACCATGATATTGGCGTTGGCTCAATGATCCATATACCCAAAAATCAAGGTCGAATTTCAGTAGATTTAGGTTTTAATGTCCAAAATACCCACCTTATTCTTGTGTATATATACTAGAAAATTGAGAAGGTCACTAGAAATCTTACTGAAGGGGTTGAATCCCATATGCCGTAAATTGCTGAAGGAAATAGAGGCAGCTTTTGAGGTGATGGTGGTTGTTGAGAAGGCATCAATGCGCAAGCATGATGGCGTGAATTGTGTGATAGAGCCAATGGCTTGCGGTGGGAGGAAACAATTGAAGAGAGAGAGAGAGAGATGCTGGTAGTGATGGGAATAGGGCTAGCCGTTGTTGGCGTCAGAGGTAGAGAGGAAGGGTCAGCCGTCAAGACATCGGGATCGGTCAGAGACGGTGATGGTAGATAAAGGGGAAGGGGAAGTGTTAAAGGCGAAGGGGAAGGCAGAAGGAGCAAAGGATAGGTTTGATTCTTTCATTATTCTTTTATTTTTGGCAAAAAATGACGTTGTTTTGTAACGTTGGTCAATTTGGTTATTTCTTACACAAAAAATGAATTGAAACCAGTTAAAGATTTTTAAACAATTTACTATTTGGCTTTTAGCAGGCTAAGATATAACCTCTTACATAGCGTTTTCAAGGAGTAGTTGGAACCTTTACACAGTTTTTACAAGGAGAAGCTAGAACCTTTACAAGGTGTTTTTTAATGGCTCAAGCATAAACCTTAATTGCTTAAACAAGAAGTGGATAATTCAAGTTGACATAAGGAGAAGTTGTTATAGTTCAAGCACTCAAACAAGAAGTGGTTTCTCACAAAGAAATCAAAGATTAAAAAATAGTTACAAGGATCACCCTTTATGATAGCAGAAAATAAGAATGTATATCTTTAAAGGCTCTTTGGCTCGAGAATGAGGTTCAAGATGTCCAAATCAATTAACTTTGTTCTTGTGACTCCTCTGCTTTTTATAACTTTTCCCTCTTTTTGGCTTGTTGTCCAACAGGTAAAAGCTCATACTTGTATTTTTTCAAAGATATTCTTTGTTTCTTTGCAAAATAATAGTTAGTATATGATTTAATCTTCAAATTTCATGCTATTTTTATGAGAGAATGATCAAATGTGTTAAATGAAATTGAAATTCCTTAAACGGTAAAAACTGTGCTCATTTAATGCTCTGTAACGGCTAGTTTTTCAAATTTCATCACAACATTAATTGAGTAAGATCTGATGTTACTCAACTAACCTTTTTGGTTACTCAACTATTTTTTTGGTTACTCAACTAAGTCTCGATTTATGATTATCTTTCAATCAACTAAATGTTTAAGTATAAACACTTGACATTTTGCTCTCAATTTAATACTCAATTAATAAATTGTATTACTCAACTAATTATATGTAATACTCGATTATCATGTTCATCTTAGTCGACTAATGATACGAGTCCAGAAACTTGTCATTCTGTAAAAAAATAGTGAGGAAAATGGAAGGTATTTTGATTTAAATTTTTAGTTGCGACCTCCTGAATATGGGGTCGTGATAAAAAGTCTTGAGGCAACACAAGGGAAAGAAACCTCGTGACAAAGAATACTTGTTGTAGAGAGACTCTAGGCTGGGGTAAAAGCATAGTGAATTACTAAAGTAAGGGGAATTTATAGGAGAATGCTAGAAGGCTAATGGGTGAGGAAGAAATTACCTCGAGGGCAATAACCAACCAAGCGACAGTGTGCCTCTACTCCCTCGCCCCCCCCCCAATTCGGCTGAAATTTTCCTACTCTTCCATTTTTTCTAAAGATAAAAAAGAAGAATAGGGGCAATTGTTGTACCGCAAGAATTAGAAGCAAGAAAAATGAAAATTAAGGCTTATGATAGTGTGCTCTAAGCCACACGAAAGGAGAGCCTTGCAACAAAAGGCCTCGTGAAAAATTCCTTGCCACAAGCCTTCCGACAAGGGACCTTGTGGAAAGGGCCTTACAGTAAGTGCCCTCGCCGAAAAGGCCCTCGTATAAAAAGGCCTCGTGGAAAAAGCCTTGTCGTGAGGGTGCTCGCTACAAAGGCCTTATCACAAGTTAATTTGTGATGAATGCCTTATCGCAAGGGGCCTTAAAACAAGTGCCCTCGCGGCAAGCCGCAAAGGCCTCACTACAAATGTCTTGTTGCAAGGGGTCTTACAGTAAGAGCCTTCACAACAACATAGCTCGCGATAGGGGGGCCTTTCGACAAGGAGCTTGCACAGTCTAGGTTTGCGACCATGCAACTTGCGCATGGCTATCCTTGCGGCGCCATGGACCTTGCGACAAGGGTCTCCTCTCATCCAAACCAAGACTCTCATTCAACAAGTGACACGTGTCAGCATTGAGCATTCTTGAGAATCGCGCCCTATAAATACCCAGCTATAGGACAATGAAAGGGACTTTCAAATTCGGTAAAACTTCAACACATTGACTATGTTTTTACTATTTTCGTGAACAATTATCTTGATTCAGTACTGACTTAGGCATCAGAGGGTTGTAACGGGCGAGGATTCTTGCAAGCCTTCTAACCCATTTTTGAGTATCAACAGGGCAATATCCTTGCAACGACTTCTCTTGTGGCGAACGTCCTCACGACAAGATCCTTGAGATGAGATCATTGTAGCAAGATCCTTAAGGCAAAGATCCTTGCGGGAAGATCCTTAAGGCGAAGATCTTTAAGGAAAAGATCCTTGTAACACCCTATGTTATCGGTGTTATAAAATAAGGAAGGATGTTTGAAACTTGCAAAAGTGCCCTTGAGGAAGAAGTGGCTATGTGGGAATAATGGTGCCCTAGAAGAGGGGCATTTGTGTAAATTTGGATAGTGAGACCCAATAAAGGATAATTGGGTGGCTTTGAGAATAATTCGTCTTGGAATTGGGTTTGGTTGTGAATCATTCTCATTTGTGCATTTGTGTGGAGATAAATAGGATTGAGGATTCACTAAGGGCATTTTGGTAAATTTGGAATATAATTCCATGAAAGAATTAAATTATTGACAAGGAACAAAATAATTATAATTCATTTATGTGAGAAAGTAATTTATTTTTTCCTGAAATGGTGAATAAGTGTGGTGGTGACACATGGATGGCTTGGATTGAAGCTTGGAGGCCAAGTTTGTGTCTAAGAGTGATACTTGGCAAGCTCTTGTCCAAGAGAATGGAATGATTTATTTAAATCAGAAAAAGAAAAGAGAAATAGTCATTCTAGCATTTATGGGAGAAATGATTAGGGTGATTAAAGAAAATCCAATTGAAAATGAAAAATAGTCTCTCGAAAATGTAGAGATTTATTTAAATTGGAAAAGGTTGAAAATGGTCTTTCAAATGTTATTCTTGAAATTGGTCAAGAATTAATTAATTGAGAAATTAGATATTTTATGGAAAAGTGAGACTTGATCCAAGGGTGGAAATTTGAGTCTCCAAATGGGCATGGCTTGCTAAATGTGTTTAGTAATCCAAAGGAAGAATAAGGTGGATGGTGGAGATTTAATCTCCAAAGAAATCCATGGATGGGATTTAATCTTATTTAAGCACATGGATTGTGCTTTCTCTATATGGTGAAGATTGAGTCTTGAAAAAAGAAAAAGAATCCAAGGGTTGAGATTTAAGACAATCAAATGGCATGGATTGTGCTAGTTTTAATGGTTAGGATTTTCTCTCCCAAAGAAAAATCAAGGGCTAGGATTTGGTCTTGAGTTTTGAGATATCAAGACAAAAGAAAAGAAAGGAAATTTCAAGAGAGGATTGGGAAGAAGTCTTCCAACAAGAAGGAAAGAAAACAGAAGAAGAAAGGAAAAGAGAAGAAAGGAAAGAAAAGAGAATAAGAAAGAGAAAGGAAGAAAAGGTAAGAATTCTTCCATATTATGGTTTTTTTTTTTTTTTCTTTGGTTTCTCTTCGAGTGGTGGCTTAGCCATTTTATTTTTCTTAAGGCTTCTTTTGAGTAAGAAAGTTGGAAGCAAAAGGATTGGAGGCTAGAAGGACCGCTTCAAGTCCAAAGAGCTCCAAAAGGTAAGGGATGGCCCCATGGGAGATGGCCTTGCAAGCTTTGTAAGTATGTAGGATATATTTCATTGCGTTGTAACATTACATGCTCCATTATGTTCATGAGACCAATGGTCATATGGGTAGCTAGGGGCATAGTGGGGAAAGGTAGGTCAATGCCTCAAACCTAGGGAAGGTTGTGAGGGTAATGAGAACTAACCACACTTACATGTACTTGGCATTACATCTTTAATCTATGACATATTTATATCTGCATTGCACCCTTACTGAGCATTGTAGCTCATGAGGTTTTTACCTCATCTTGTAGGTCACTCATGTGCCAAGAGAAAATGGGATTGGAAGCTTAAAACTTTGGAAGCATTTGTATAGACTTGTATTTTTATTTTTGATGTATGTTATATAAGCATCAAGAGGGTTGTGTAAGCTTTATTTTGTGAAAAAAGGGGGAGATTTTTTATGTATATTTATTATGCATTAATTCTGGAAAAATTGGGCTAAAACGCCCAAGGAAAAAAAAAAGGGAAAAAGGGTGAAAGAAGGCAACAAGTAGCAGCCAGGGGCACTGGGGGGCTGCAGCATGCGCTCGAGCCTGGGCAATCGGCCTTGAGCTGCAAGTGTGTGCAGCCCGCAGTCATCACGGGCTGCTTGTGCACTGTTGGGCCCTGAACACTCTAGTAGGCCTCACGGGCTAATTTTTCTTAAAATTCTGAAATCATTGAGGTTTTTGGGCAATTTTGAAATAATTTTTGGACCACGAATGAATTTTTGAAAATAAAGGGATTTTTGGGCAATTTTGATGAAAAATTCTATTTTTTGAAAAAAAAAATATGTGAGGAATTTTCCTTAGACGTGGGAAAATAACCCAATATTTTGGAAACCCAGGAGATATTGGATATTATTTGAAGAGAAAATGAATTAATGTGTTTTCTCAAAAAGCGAGCAAGCTAAGAAATTTTGAGCAAATAAAATAAAAATTAAATTTCGCTCAAGAGTAAAAGTCGAACTAAGTAATACAACCTAAGATATCACCCAAGCTTGGGGTAGTAATCCTTGGCTCAAGTTAGTTAAATTAATGAAGGACGACGCTCACTTGAGATTTTGGGTCCTTCCGCTGCAATATTTTTTGAAATTTCATAACCGACTCCTCAAGTGGAGTGAAGGGAAGGACGAAACCTAGTGCCCACCTAGGGTATTTCTTGTTGAAACATAGTCCAACCCTTCCGAATCCTAATGATGGGTGAACAATTTGGTTGATTATTCACTCGTGACACCCGTAGGTGGGAGTGGAGTGTTATAATCCTTAAGGAAGAGATCCTTGAGGCGAAGATCTTTGCGACAAAATCCTTGAGGCATGGTTCTTAAGGCGAAATCCTTGAGATGAGACCCTTGCGATAAAATCCTTGAGGTGAGCATCTTTGTAACACCCTGCCTTCTCAGGGGCGCGTCATTATGCTACAGCTCAACATAAAAATACACATTCTCTTCATACTACACATTTCTTAACACCTCAAGTATCGTATTCCAAAGAAAATCCCCCAACATATCATTACAAATGCAAAAGCTAAAATCAGAACCTGATATGGTACATAACTGAATTCACCTTAATCATAACATGAAAATCGTACCATAGTTTAAACATCACCATATTCTAAACTAAATACATGAAAACTCATTTCTCAAAGATAACAACGAATTACCTCAACATACTCAAATCATACCTCAAATAACATCGAATCATAATAGTATTACATGATCAATTTCTCAAACATCATTCACAATACATAACAATCTTGCATTTACAAGGCAGATTCTCAACGAAACATAAGTTTCTCAACATGACTAAAACAAATCTGAATCTTCATGAAGAAGCAAAATACAACAACAATTCACTAAATCCATCAGACACGTCATCACGTGCCGTCACATCTCAACCACTTCCTTGCCTATATTGCTAGTCCCAACTGGAACATTTAAATGTTCTAGGGGCATAGCCCAATTAGAAGATGAACCTTCTAGTGAGGGTTTAAAAACAGTTACATGAATAAATGATGCATAGACATGAACAATAGATATTCTAGTGTAACTTCCCTGGCAAACCAGCCTGATACGGAACCCTAGGCAATAATCCCGACATGAACACAAGGTAACGGGATACCCATATACATCGTTCCAGCAATACCCTTAGGGAATTACGGTTACACTATCAGGGTGACATCCCATCCCATGCACAGATATAAATATGCCAACAATATCATGCCATGTGAAATAATCACAACTATCGATACAATAGAACATGTACAGATATGATAATATGTGCATAAATTACAAATAATTTGGCAACTTTCATGAATATCATGCTCAATATAGGCAAAACATAGCACGTATAAGTTTTCAAAAAAAAATCACTCACCTTGACTTAGCCTCTTAAGCTTTCTCAGTATGCGTGTCTTGACCTCAAAACACGTGCTCAGATAATTTGTTGGCTTTGGGCATGCTCCTCTAGCTCCAAATTAATTCCTATAATTTTTCAAAATTTTTTGAAAACTTTTCCCATTTTTTTCCCCTATTTTTCCTCATTTTCCTCTATTTTTCTTATATTTATTTTCCTTTCTTTTCTTTTTCTTTTTTTTGTCTTCTTGTTTTCTTTTTTTCTTCTTCTTCCTTCTTCTTCTTCTCCCATGCTTCTCCTCTCTAGCACATGACCTACGTGCACAGCCTTGCGCCCGCCATCGCTTGGGCCCTCATGCCAATCGTTGTTGCCTGCCAGCACCATCGCGGACCGCCCCTCACCCCGCGCAATTGTGGCCAATCACTGCCTGTTGTTGCAACGACAACTCCCTTATTGCCATGGTTTTCGGCCACCTCCATTGATGCCCACCACGACCACTGCCAACCGCATTCACCACAGCCCGTGCCTCCAGCCACCACCAGCTCGCTCTCTCGATCTCTCCATTTGCTCTATGCCCTCTCTCAGCTAGCTCTCTCAGCTAGTTTGCTGCCACTAGCTTCCATTTTTCATTCTTCCATTTCTATTCCCTTATCTCAATATTTCCTTCTATTTATAAGCATCCCACCGCCTCTTATTACCTTGGCCATCACTCCTCTAGTAAACATAGCAATTAAGCTTGAGCAACCTTAGCAATTAAGTTTGCTGCCAACCATCTCGCGCACACACACATAGGCACAGATATATATATGTATTCTACATCACATGAATTATACAATCCTCTCAAATCTTCTTCAAATCTACCGAATCTACCTTCATGCCCACTTACAGATGATACCATCTTGTAGCCCACTGATTTGCTTCCTCTGCTACGCACATACATATATATATATACATATTATATATAACACCATAATATAAAGAAATTTAGACATTTAAACCCCAAATTCATCTTTATTTCATTTGGGTAATTCTCTAATTGCAATTACATCCTCAAACATCAAACTAATTTGCATCACGATACTTAAAATGCAAAATTAATAACTCAAGACTTACTCAATAAAGGTGATTTTGCCCCAGTGTCCTTTGCAGGACCTTTGTTTAATCCCGAAACCACTACAGGGTTGATCCTTATATAAAATCGAAGCCCCTTCAGGGTTCCATTGACTTCCCAGAGCTCTCTTACAATGATTCAATTTTTCAGCCTGAATCATAACTATACCGAAAACTGTTTCTGATCCGATTTCTTTCGATACCATAAATCATGCCTCGAAATGTTTGTAAATACCATATCCTTTTCTTTAGATATCTAGGCTTCAGGGTACTCTTCGCAATCGATTCGATCACTCATAGCTTGGAAAATTACTTTAAAATCAGTAAACTTCATGAAAATTTCACTTATGGCCTAAGATAAATTACACTTGAGTCATTTGAAAATTCTCGAGTATTACATTTACCCCTCCTTAAAGGAATTTCGTCCTCGAAATTCTCATCTGACCGATCAAGTAACTAAAACAAAACACAACTCATTACTTGTACACCTTAATCACATATCATTTCAATCCTTAACAAATATTCTAGTTTGCATTTATTACACGCTCAATGCTTACAAACATGTTGTGTCATTCATAGAATTTCTTGTTGTGGCTCTTTACAGGTGACCACACGTCTCCCAAATTTTAGGCAAGTACATCCTACCCCTAAAACTTGAGAATGCCACCTCGCATCTCAAAAATCAAAACCTTTGGGCTGGCCACGCTTATCCATCCATAGACAAATACACTTGTCACCCACATATGTCTCTTGTATCTGGTTCACCAGATCCAGCTAAACTGTCAGGCCAATGATAAAAAAACAATGGATGATCTTTTTGGCACTACACTCACAATTAGCAGGCTAAAAGCCTCCAACAACTACCACTCACTATTATCCACCCCGTCATAGTAGGCATATTCCTACTCAAATTGTTAGCCACATCTTTGCCATGCCTCGAGTGATACGAAGTAGTGTAGTCCAATTCCTTAAGATACTCCATCTATCGTCGTTGCCTCTTGTTCAGTTCTTTCTGCGAGAACACATACCTCAGGCTCCTCGTGGTTCGTGAGCACATCAAATGTCCCACCATACCAGTAGTACCTCCATAACCTCAAGAGCACATACCATAGTTTCCAGTTCCAAGACATACGTTGGGTAGTTCACCTTACCTTGGCGTGATCCATACTTGATCACCCATCTATGTTGCATTAACACATAACCCAATCCTTTGAGCTATCACAAACTCTTCCTGCATCCTGCAGACCATTCCCAATTGACTCTCTTCACGAGTCCTATCATGAACATAACTATTTCAAAGAGTCCCTCACGAATCTCTAACCATAGTTGGCCAACCTCAAAAACTTCACACCTATTCATAGACAATTAGGAATCCTATCGCAGTGCTCCGGTCCCTTGGGACTTGGATTCTTGTGAAAACATAATAGCCATGTTGCTGCCTAAACTTTGGCATCTGACAGTCTCCACAGTTCACTATGTAGCTCTGACCCATGGGTCTCACACCCTTACTGCGAGCCAGCCTAGCTACTCCAGTAATCAATAAGCACAAGCCCATCACTAGTCCTCTGCCTTGATCCTTAGGCTCAGATCCGTTGTTATAGGCCACACACCCATTGTGCTATCGTTAAGCTAGAGCCTTATGTCCCGTCTCCGAGAGTTGTAATTGACTCTACTCCTGTCACTTCTGATACTTCTCTCAGTACCAGCCCAAATCTCCAAATCTCACAGATCCTCAATCCTTCTCAAAGTTACACTTACTCAGGTTATCAATCTTTGAATCAAAACTTATTTGATCTCCCAACCTCATGCATATGACAACCAATTTCAATCTCATGTTCACTAACATGGAGCCTCATGCTCTCATCAATTTTGTTATGACCTACCAAGCAAATATTGGTCACAACATCCACTGTGATGCTCACAACAATGCCCCTCAGGATTGCCAAAACTCATATATGAAGAATTTGGCATATAACTAGAGCTTCCTAAGAGTTCCCAACATTATCCTCAATGTTCCTCATGCATCTCCCTATCTCAGGAGTACACTAGTATATCATCAATAAACACAATCACTAATGCAACTTTAATGCAGTTGGTGCATCAATCAAACCATAAAGCAACATCAAATCATGAATTCAACATCGTTCCAAGAATGTCTCATTTCCTTATCTTACCCTCGATCGCACATCAATCATAGAAATATCCCAGGCTTTTAATAATTCATCAACTTGAGGTAAAAAATATCGACTCTTAATTATCAGCTCATTCAAAGCCTGATAATTTATACCCTCAGTCAAGCCACACATAGTTTAAGCATCCAATAATCTCAAGTTATCAATGGAAAAATTAGACTCATTATTAAGAAATAATCTCAATAATTTTTTTTGAGAATACATCTTAGTATTTCTCAACTTTCTTAGGGATTTTCACTGACCGCAAGTGCTTGCACCACATATCCACAGGCTCCTTATATTCACAACTTGGTGACATGATCTTAATGATTGTCCAGCTACATATCTCACAGACTTTCGAATCCTCAAGCCCACTTGGCACACTGAACCGTAGTCTCAAACTCTATCGCCTAAGTCTTTCACCTTTCCCTTTATGGTCACCACGACCTAACAAGCAACTCTTGTGCTTTAGGTACACAAACTCTACCTTGAATTGAGATTTCCATCACACAACTCATTGTCAAGGCTTTACACTGGCGATGCTCTACTACCCGAAATCTTACTCACTAAGATTCCACTGTCTTACGTATTTCATTCTTCAGATCCAACTGACTATCGACCCGCGACCATCAAATTAGTTCCTCCTAGGCACTACACTCATCGTTAGCCAGTATACAAGTTGTCATCATCAACCCAGTCACATAGTAGGCTTACTCCTACACCAAGCATCGACCCCACACGAGTACGCCTCGGGTGAAACTACACGGTCTCGTTGTAGTCCTCCAATTTATAGCCATTGATTTGCTTCCTCTGCTACGCGCATACATATATATATATACATATTATATATAACACCATAATATAAAGAAATTTACACATTTAAACCCCAAATTCATCTTTATTTCATTTGGGTAATTCTCTAATTGCAATTACATCCTCAAACATCAAATTAATTTGCACCATGATACTTAAAATGTAAAATTAATAACTCAAGGCTTACTTGATAAAGACGATTTCACCCCAGTGTCCTTATAGGACCTTTGTTTCATCCCAAAACCACTTTAGGGTTGATCTTTACATAAAATCGGAGCCTCTTCAGGGTTCCGTTGACTTTCTGAAAGTCTCCTACAACGATTCAATTTTTCAGCCTGAATTATAGATGTACTGAAAATTATTTTTGATCCAATTTCTTTCGATGTCATAAATCATACCTCGAAATTCTCGTAAATACCATATCCTTTTCCTTAGATATCTAGGCTCTAGGGTCCCTAGAATCGATTCAGTCACTCATAGCTAGGAAAATTACTTTAAAATCCCTAAACTTCATGAAAATTTGACTTATGCCCCAAGATAAATTACACTAGTCCTTTGAAAATTCTCGTGTATTACTATAATATCCCAGAATTTTGAAGAAAAATAATAAATATTAATTCTGGTATTTGAAGTTAATATAGAATGTTTAAGGATTTAAGAAAAAATACTTATTATGTTGTTTTGAGGAAAAAAGAAATTAAGGTAATTAATAACTTTATTTGGGGGTATTTATGAAAATAATGAAAGAATAAAATGAATTAAATTAGTAAATTTTTGAAAACTGTCGGGTGTAAGTGAAATAAGCAGAAATTGCAGTTTATGGTGTAAGTGGAGTTTCCTGAAAATTATGGGGTGCTGGTGTAATTCTAAAATGAGGGACCGAAGGTCACCTTAAATTTATTGGCGTGCATATATAGGATGATGAAGTGATTAGTACGGGTGGCACGGGGGTGCGAGGTGATGGCTGGGGTCGCAGTTTTGAGGTCGGGCAAAGGCAGGCGCATGCGAGGATTTTTGGCTGAATTTATTCAACCTCTAGGCACCAAAACAGCGCCGTTTTGGTAAGGTTGTGGGAAGCGACGCGGCAGCCGCAGGCCATACCACATGGCGACCCTTGGATCGCCCATTCGCCTTGCGCCCCAAGCCTTCTCCGTCCAACTTCGTTTTTAAGACCATTTTTGGCCATTTTAAGGCCATTTCAAGGGTAGAAAATGGAGAGACGAGGGAGAGAAAAATTGGAAAAGAAGGGGCTCGACAACAGCAATTGAAACAAGAGGAAAAATGGGAAGAATTGGAAGAAAAGTGGAGGAGACCGGTGTTAAAAATATCTAAGTAAGTGAGTAAAATTAGTATAAATATTATATGTTTAAATTATAAATTTTATACAGTTAGATTATGCGGGTTACGTGGTTAGATTGGATTATTTTAAGCCGTGAACTTGTTATTCTCTATAGAACATTTTACTTTGCAGCGGGAGTGTCAAAAGGGCAAGAATCAGCCGAATAAAGGCTAGCTCCTAACCCTCTCCCCATGTTCTTAATTTCTTGTGAAAGTCTTCCTAGTTTCTCGTATTTTATTCCCTCACTCACCGTGACTCAGTTCCACACATTAATAGTGTAAATCCGTGTAGCAACCATTCCATGACTTCCATGTTATCATTGGGTTTATTGGCGATGGAATGAGTTAAGTAATGTCTTGATGTTGTTCATTTTGTTCGTTATGGGGCTTTGTATCGCTCTGCTTCCTTTGGAAATGATGTCAAACCCGTTGGGGTTAGGTTCTTAGAAGAATTGGGTATGGTTTCATAAGATTATGTTAAAAGTCTTAATGAGAAAAGTGTAATGGGTATAACGAGACGAGTTTTTATGCATGATAAGTCGTGCAAATAAGAATGAGATATTTATGTTGCCAAGTGCTTGAAGAGCTATGGAAAGAGGTTATGAAATGCTAAGTTTAAAAGGTATAAACTTGTTGTTGTCTATGTGTGTCTAAGGGTATGGGGTATAAAGCCACTGATTGTCGATAATGGGTTGTGGTAGTCGATGGCTGGATGTATGGGCGTCAGTCATCAATTGTTACGATAAGCGCTAGACGGGCCAAAAGAGCTAGTACTGTCGGATTCCCATCGTGGCTCGTGCATATCATGATCTATGTGACGCATGGGGTTTAGGTTGCAATCATTGTGGGGAACATGCTTTGTGTGTGATGGGATGTGTGAGCATTTACATGACCTGGTGCATTTAGAGCATGTCGCATGTGTGTATTCCTATGTTATAACACATAGCATGGCCTGATGCTTGGTTTATGGGGGCTTTGTCATCACATTTATGTTGTAAAAACCATTGCATTTTCTAATTGTTGCATTGCATGGTGAGGATGCGTGGCTATGAGAGATGGGGATAGGTGGCACCCACCACGGAGCGTAAGCCATGGAAGTGGCCCACGAGGGAAGTGGGGTACAACCCACAGTGCAAGACCAGGGGTTAGAGTCCCACGGCAACAACAAAACTGGGGGGTTAGAGTCCCACGACAACAACAAAACCAAGGGGTTAGAGTCCCATGACAACGACAGGATAAGACGATATGATGACATGAAATGGCATGTTTAGAAATGATGGCATGGTAACCTATAGTGGGCTACCAATAGGTTGGTATGCGGGACTTGGGCGCTAATGTGTGTACTCTATGTGGGCCTCAATGACCTTTTATATGTGGTTTACTTTATGTATGTGTGATTTGAATTATGAAACGTGTTGAGCATGATATGGTGTGTTGTTGCATTGGCTTGAATTGCAAGGGATATTGGGAAAGAGTTCTGCCTTTAACCTATAGCCTTTCTTTCTAGAGCTTACTGAGTCTTGTGACTCACGTTTGCTTTCCATCATTCCAGGTAAGAGATTCACCTGAGTTGGCAAGTACGTTCAATGGGGTTATGTCTGGATCGCTTAGTCAGGGTAGTAAGTGTAGAGTTCTCCCGAAACTAGATCTTGGATGTCATTGTGCATGTGTTAAGGTTTAATGTTTTATGTTTTTGAGATGGATGTATGTTATGTAAACTAGGTGGGCTTATGTGGAGAATGGTTATGAAATGTTATGTAATAAAAAGGGTATGGTTTATTAAGGATTGTGTGTGAGTTTTAGTTTGTGCTATTGTTCTATATCATTCAAGTAATGACCCTCTCACAGATCCTCTATGCTAGCGGGGGCTCTGGGAGGCGGGCCGTTACAATTACAATCCTTGTGGAAAACTCTCTTGTGGCAACTTTTCTTACGACAACCTTATTTCATTAGACACCGAGTTCAAGTAGGTCCCACATCATAAAATTTAATTGTTGAATTTTTGGCAACGACACTTTAATATAATTTATTTATTAATTTTTTATATGTGTTAAACTTATTTTACCCATATGTCTTATTGATATGTATTTTAATATGCTTCTCTCTTTGGAGTCATCCCAAAGATAATGCATGAGTGATTTGTGGAACTCTTGCTATGTTGAGTATTTTATGTGGCAGCATTACTCAAAGTTCAATAGTAATGTTTCTATTTTTATATCTAATGTTTAAGTAAGTGATCATACACTCAAGAGATGGTTCTTGATTTTTGATTTGTAGAATTTAAATTGTCTTATGTTAAGGTTGTGTTAATAACCTTAATATGTTTTATTTGTGATTAATCTTGTTCTTGTTTCTTATTTATCAATATGCTTGATATGTTAATGTGTTGCTCTAAGATTCCAAGGGAAATGTATCCATATTGCATGAGTGTCATGTGAACCTTAAAATGTTTAGAGTAAACTTAAAATTGGAAAATACTTTAACTACTCAAAATATGTGGATGCATTTTCTCAATTCTAGGAGTAATGTGTTTTATTGGATTTCAATTATCTTTGCTCTTGAGTAAATGTATATATGCTTAAGCAAGTGATTCTAAGTTTCAAATCATAAATCCTAATTTCCTAAAGTTCTCAAGTCTTGAAATTTAAGAAGGATCTCTTGAAGAACTTTTCAAGTTGAAAAAATGTTGCATGTTTAATCTTAAAATCAAGTTTAGGTTCAATGCATTTGAGTAATAGAATGTTAAAGTTTATATCTTTCAAGAATTACTCAAAATATGCATTAAAATTATATGTGTATAATGGCTTAGAGCTTATAGAATAGAAGTCATGTATGCTTTGTTCAGTCTATATGAGTTCTCATTTTGATAAATAAAAATGAGATATCATGATGATCAAGCTAGTACATCTTTGTGATATATATTGTGTTTTGTTGTTGGGTAACATATATTGTGCTCAACATATTTGCAATCCTCTATGTGTTTTATTTCAGTCAAGTAATGGTGAGTTATTTGACTTATGAATATTTCATATGAGCATGTTTCATAAAGTTATTATGAATAAGTATGATGCATTTTATGTTACATTAATGTATGAGCATAGTAGAATGATTCTTATTTGAATCTAGAAAAAATGAAGTCTTTAGTTGAGTAACATATATTGTTCTCAACTTGTTGTCAAAGCCATGTTCTTTAAAATATCTCTAATCTTCAAGGCTTTCTATGTAACCGGGTGAATGTGATTGAAAAGTTAGTTTTATCCAACTTTCACAAACAACACTTGTGTTTCATATTCTTGAGCTTAATGTTTTTGTTATTTAGTTAGATGTTGTCTTGATGATGATATTCAAAACAATATATATTGATTGAATGATAGTCGAGTAAGGTAAAGAATAAATTGAGTATGTTTGAATATCACTCGAGTAAATGCTCTTAGTAGTCGAGTCTTTATTGCAAGTTTCAGGTATATAAAAAATAATCAAGTGATTAAGGTTCTAGTCGAGTGTTATACCTTTTTAATCGACTAAGAGTTAAGAAAAATCGAGTAAAATCTTATATTAGTCGAGCATCTCTATTCAATAGTCGAGTAATTTTGCATGAATAAAGATTATAAGGTTTTATTCTTTTCAATCGATTATTTTTTATATGCAATCGAGTAAAAGTTGATATATAATCAACTATTTGCTAGTGATAATCGAGTATTTAATTCATGTCTCTGCATAATCGAGTGCAGTCAGAGCTTACTCGAGTAAAGACCAATGATAGTCGAGTAAAGGCCAATGTTAGTCAAGTAAAGGCCAAATATACTCAAGAGTGTTCTGAAGCTTAAAAACTAGCCGTTAGGGACATCCAAAAAGTGTTAGATTTGATTTTAACTATTACAAAAAAGCTTTCAAATCATCCATTAAGTATAAATTAAATATCTAACTATTGGGATTAAATAGAATATAATATATCTTGATTATCTTTTCAGGTTTTATCTATTGGACAAAAGGCTAACAGTTATGTGGCAAGGAAGGCTATAAAAGAAATATGAGCTTCAAGAAGAAGCGATGATGCTAAGCAAATTTCTTCTACAATCATTCTCAAGCAAAGTGCCATCAAAGCATTCATCCTTTATAAGAAAAAGAGAGAGAGTGTTTTTAGTTTAATATTCTCTTCATCTCTCTTTTCTTTGTGAAAAACTAATCTTGTTATTTGTTCTCTATCTTGTAAGAGCTTCTCAAAGTGTCTAAATTGTGAACTTCTCTTATCTTTTTGTGATTGGTGTTTGATCCCTTAAAAAGCCCAGTGTAAGAGGTTCCAGTTGCTCCTTGTAAAAGCTGTGTTTTGTCGTTGGTTACTGTTAAGCTAGTGAAAAGTAGAGGTTACAATTGCACATGTTAAAACTTGAGGTTATAGCTAAGCCTACAAAAATTATTGTGAATTGTTGAAATCCTTAGTGAGGAGTCAAGGGAGTGGAGTAGGCTAGTTGAGCCAAACCACTATAAACTTCCTTATGTGTGCATTATTTCATCTCTTTTATTTCAGCATTTTCTTTCTACTTACAGCAAGACTTATTTTTTAGAAAATTATCAATTTTAATTCTTCATCAAAAGCTTTCTAAATCTTAAAAAGGATAAGTTATCTTGTATTGAATTTATCTTACATTTATTTCATATCATTTTTTGTCAAGAATATATCTAAAGTATTAGTGTTTATAGTTTGAAAATTCCAAACTATTGTATTCAAAGATTCTTTAAAATAAAGAAAAAAATTTAAAAACCCAATTCACTCCCTTTAATGTGTCAATTTTTTCTCATAAACTGAATGCTGGTGAAACTTGTTTAGGAAAGTTACCCGGGAGAACCTACAGGGTGGTCTCCAGATCCCCAAGTACTTGCTCGGGAAGACTTAATGTAGGCCTGATGAAAGTTGTCCCTAAGGGAAAGTTCTTTGAGAGAAATTCTCTATTGTCCGAAAGGACTTGTTTCGGATCTTACGACTCCTTCTCTTTGTTGTCTTGATCTTGTAGGAGCCATTTCTATTGCTTGACTCGATTAATGATGTACTACACCAAGTTTGGATAGGGGTCCTGCTAGTAGTATCCCCTGTAGGGGCAAAGCCCTTGAAAGCTAAATAGAACTTCGAGAGAGTTGTACCGGAGAATTTGTCTTGGAAAAGCTATGGAAGGATATTCTTCGGGAGAACTTGTTCTTACCTTAGCAGCTTCACCTTCTTTGTTGTTGTAATTCTCTAGCATGAGTAGACCCTGTTCTTGCCATTAAGCTTGATTTTTTGCTTGATTCCCACAAAATGAACCAAATTGTTGTTGATTAGGATACAACAATTAAAATTTATGTCGTAGGAGGAGCTTTGAAAGTCGGTATAACTTAACAGGAGAACAAGGCTTGTCCGAGAGAAGTCAACAGCAATTGTGATGTGGCTCGATCCGCTATCTGGGAGAATTAAGTAGGGGAGCTGAATTAAGCTCACCCCAAATTTAAAACTTACTTATATAAAACAAAGTAAGAATGCAGTACACAATAATTTATAGTGGTTCGGCCTCAATTACCTACTTCACTACCTTAATTTCTTATTAAGGATTTTCAACCACTTATTATATTAGCTTTTACAAGGCTAAGTTTGAACCTATACACAACTTTTCCCAAGAACAGCTAAAACCTTTACAATGTGTTTTTTATGGCTCAATTAACCCTTTAGCTTAACAAGCAAGGAGTTTTACAAGTGAAATCACTTAGAGAAGCTAAACAATATTGCACTCAAAGATGAATGAGACTTCTCACTTTTGGATTAAAGAATAAAAGGATATATCAAATACAAGCACTATCTCAAAAACAGTATAAAAGATATAACTTGAAGAGCTTTGAGTTCGCGACTTCAGTTGAATATGTTCAAATTAGCATTATGTTATTCTTGAGTCTCTCTATAGTATTTATACCTTTTCCATCTTTAATGCATTTAACAGTTTGTCCAATGGGTAAAAGCATGATACTTGTAACTTACAAGAACATTATTCTTTCTTCTATTCCAACGGTTAGTAATAAATTCAAACACAATTTGCATGAAAGAATGATCAAATAGCATTTAATGCAGGTATGATTGTTTGAAAACTAAGAACTGTTCACATTTAATATAGTTTGTAACAGCTATAAATTTGAATTTTTATAGAATATTAGTCGAGTAAAGTATACTGTTACTCGAGTGAGATACAACATGACTTGAGTGGTTCTAACAGTTAGTCAATTAAGATAAACATTATTCGACTTCCAAATAATCTTACTCAATTAAGATTGTCATATGCATGAGTCATTACTTAACTAAAAAGATTTGTTACTCGACTAAAAATGATATTATTCAATTATATATAAGTATTTCTTAGTTGATTAACTTTTTAACCATTTATAACTTTAAAATGTTACTCGATTAATCAATTTTGATACTCGACTAAAGCATATCATTACTCGATTAAAAAGTTTTTCTTAGTCAATAAATAATTCGAGTACAGCGACTAACATTTTGTCCAATAATTATCACTCAATTAAACTTTTATGTTATTCGATTAAGTAAGCCATTATTTAATTAAGGATAACTTTTTAGTAGATTAAAAGTTTGAGCAGAGAGACTTGTCATTTTGTCCAAAATTTATTACTTGATTAAAATATTTTGTTACTCAACTAAGGTAGATGTTATTCAATTAAAAATAACTTCTTAGTCAATTAAAAGTTCAAGTACAAAGACTTGTTATTATGTTTAAGATTTATTACTCGATTAAAATATATATTACTCAACTAATATATCATTTAGTTGATTAATTCTTTGGTTATTCAATTAAAATTATTCCATACTTATTCAAGTAATGCAAGTGAGTAATTGATTAATTTCTTTAGTATTCTGATCTTACTCCAATTAAAAGGATAGATTAGTCGAATAAGATACTTCTTACCGAGATATTTCCTAACTTGAATTGAAAAATGGTTACTCAATTATGTTCAGTAGTTAATAGATTAAATTTGATTGGATCTTTAAACCCTAACATATTTGAGTAATGTTTAAAAGTTAGTTAAAATTGACTTTGTTAAACATAATTACTCGATTAAAATTAAGTTTTACTCGAGTAAAATGTATGTTAATCGATTAATAATTACCATTACTTGATTAACAACATGTTTTCATATTTAAGCATATGTTTTGATTTAAGCATCAAAATCAATTTTCAAAATTAAAGAATTAGTTTTCAAAAAGTCATTTATTAATGAAAAGATATGAATAGTTATTCATTAACTTTGAACTATCAAAGTGACTATTCAAAATAGTTACAACTTTTCATAAGGAGTAGTTAAGATTATTGAATAACCAAATACTAATTAGTTTAGTGGTTATTCTTAAAAGCTACAACTCTTTATCAAAGACTAGTTACTTGATAACTATATTCAATAGTCGCAATTCTAATATAGCTTTTTAAAAAAGGATTAGGGGCTAGTTTGGCTATGCGTTTTTTTTCAAAGCTTTAAAGCTGGGTAGTGTTTAAACTGGTTATAGCGTTTAAGTTTGATAGTGTTTAAGCTGGTAATGTGTTTGGATAAACATACTTTTAAGCTATTAGTGTAAAGTTATGTGTTTGGTTGGTAAAAACTGATAAGCTATTAAAACTTGCAAAAAGACTAAAATGGACATGACACTGAATAATGTAAATAAAATTCAAAAAATACATTTAAAAAAAATTAAATTGATGTCCAATTACTAAAATACTTACAATTATATGTTAATAAATTATAAAAATATTTAAAAATATATTAAGATTATAAATTATAAATTATATGTATTATATATGTTATATAATAATATATATTTTATGTATTATTGTTATATATATATGTTTGTATTACTGTTATATATATAACTGTTATATATATATATATATAGTTCGGCCATGGCAGCAACGCGGAGGAGATGAGGGCGATGGACGGCCGGCGACGCGATGGGCGCTGGCGATAGCGATGGCGACGATCTACTAGCAGGGCGGCGATGGAGACTTGCGGCGATCTGGTAGCAGGGCGGGGGCGGCTTGCGGCGATGGCGGCGCTGGGCAGCGAGGCGGCTTGCGGTGCTGGGCTGCGACGACAACAGTGCTGGGTGTCTTGAGAAGCTGGGCTGGGCGGTGAAGGCGATGCCGCTAGGCGACAACGACGACCGTTTATGGAGGAGGAGATCCAGCATGGTGGTAATGGAGAAGGCACTGGGAAGGTGGGAGAAGAGGGATAGGAGGTGTAAATATTGGAAATTTAGGAGGGTAAAATTGTAAATGTGTTGGTCAACTCAAGAAGCTCTCTGCAACGTTTTTGCGAAAGCTGGTGGCCGATGGCTTTCTACAAACGCTATTAAATAAGCGTTTAAGCTGTTTAGTTTTTAAGCTATTAGGCATACCAAACAGGTAAGTAAATAAGTTTGACAGCTTATACGCTAAATGAATAGCTTATAAGTGGTCAAACCGCATAGCCAAACGAACCCTAGGTATATTGGTGTAACTTCACATGGAAAGATATAAAGGCAGTTAGTTATGATTGTGACTATTTGAAAAGTCACGATGTTTTTTAAAGAGTATGAACAATTCTATAAATAGAGTCATGATTTGGTTCAAGAGAGAATTTTTTCCCATACTAGTGAGCAAAAATGCATATCCAAACCAAATGAGAAACCATCCAATCCAGCATGTCCTCATTAAATGGATCTTTTCCAAACATGAATTAATTTTTTTATCATGTAATCAAGATACTCATCTTAGATTCTGCTTAGATGCACTAGATTGAAGAACTAGGGTTGGTTTCTTCTCAACTTATTTGGAGAAAGTAAAAGGAAAAATGGTAAAGAGTAGGCATTTGAAAATATCTCTGGTGCAACTGGGAGAGATTTGTTTTGATTGGGGAGCAGCTGAAATCAAATCTTGAATTTCACCAGCGAAGAGAGATCGGATTTCACTAGCGGAGCTGAATGACCAGTCCAGAGGGAGTCGACTGAAATGTTACCCGCGGCCGCAAGAGAGAGGAAAGGAGAAAGAGAGAGTAAACTCACTAGTGTTCTGATAAAGAAAGTGGACGACGTCGTTTTGGCTCTGAAATAAGAAATTAGTGCTCAACCGAAAGTAGCATGCCTGTGGGTGGGTAGAACAAAACCGCCTTTTGCTGACAATTCTAATCACTCGGTTTAAAGGCAATTCTGCAATCCCATTTAAAAATCTTCACTAATTGCACCATCACTTCGTTTAGCGGGAATTCACCTAATCCCCCCTAAATAATTGTGCGAAAACTAAGTTAGACAATAAAGAAACTATAAACGATACATGAATGCGTCTAATCTTTGTAGATAAATAAAATAATATAAATGTTTAGTACCTTAATTTTTCATACACAATGACTCAAATAGTAACAAAAAGAAAATACTATTGAAATGAAACATCAAACAATGCGAACAGGGGAAGCAGCAGACCCTTCTCTAACCATTCTAATGTACGAGTGACCAAGAAAGAGCTTCTAGCTTTCTGTTAGAATGCCTGAGAGAATCTTTCAAGAATAAGCCTAAAGATGTTTACAGAAAAGCTGAACCTTGAGCAGCAACAAATGTAGGGAATCTTGAGCCCTAGAATTAGCAAGGCTGCAGCTCTGATGTATAAGAAATGGTATGGAAAACAGCAAGCAAGTGCCTATTTGCTTCTTCTCCTGGGGCTTATGCTGAGCCCACTGGGATCATCTTTATGGCAGCAGCAATGGGCATGCCAAGGAATCCCAGGGAAATGCTGAAAAACCACTGCAGCAAACTGAGGGGGCAAGTGTTTGCAAAGCTGCCTAAGAATTCGACAATAATAATTTGGAAGATGACTGTGCAAGTAATCACGGCCACAAACACATAGCTATTCAGCATGCCTTTGAAGACGTTTATCTTTTCCATTTCTCTCGAGCTGATCTCGTTGAATACCTGCAGAAATAAAAGCAGCATTGTGCCATTACGTAACCATATGATACTTGGTAGATTAGATTTCGAATTAGAAGAGACTCAGAATTTATTGATTTGGATCCAGCAAATAGTAGCTATACGAGTTTGCACATCAGCCAATTGTTATCCCATCAGACCCGACTGGTATAAATTTTCATGAACCGGAACTTCCATTTTTACTCAAAAAGGCAGGAAAAGTGGTCTTATTTTTTTAATAGCTTAAGCTTAAGCTTCAGAATATTTAAGGGAAAAGAACCACCTCAAAAGAGGGTTCCATTAGCTCCGTGGGATGTGTTTAATTTTGTGCCACCACTAATTTTAGCATTAGTGTGGTTCAACAAAATGCGAAAGAAGCATTGCTATTGGTTTGATATTATACAAGCACCGTACACAATTGTAGAAGCAAACATGAACAGCATCAAGAAATTCAACTAAATTTAAAAAATGCCATAAAATATGAAAAATTACCTGACAAAAGACGAAAGTGTTAAAAATGAGTGTGTTAAGAACCAGATCAGATTTGGGACCATCAAGGTCGAAGATTCTTTTTCCTTCTGTTTGAAGATACCATATTATGGCAAACTGATAAAAAGACTGGCCCAATACATTCCTCCACATAACATTACTGATGAAGTTTCCTTTCCTTCCAACTGGTGGTCGCTTCATCAAGTCATCATTGGGAGGTTCAGTTGCTAGTGCAAGCGCTCCTAGCGTGTCCATTATCATGTTGACCCACAGAAGCTGAACAGCAGTAAGGGGGGCACTTCCTGAAAGGATAATAAGAATACACAAAATGGAAGAAAACGGACAGCATAATGAGCAACGAGATGTATAAAGAAATCTGTCAGGTAAGTTTAATTAAGACCAGTCTATTTACCTGTCAAACAAGCTGAAGAAAAGTTGACAATTAAGGCAACCACATTCACTGTCAGCTGAAACTGAACAAATTTTTGAATATTTATGTAAACCGAACGTCCCCATTTGACCACAGTTACAATTGTAGAGAAGTTGTCATCCAGAATTATGACATCAGCACTCTCTTTAGCCACCTAGGAAGAGAAAACAACTCAAAACATTTTCTGTAGATTTCATAAGTGTAAAATAAATCTCGAGAATTTGAGAACTATAGAAAAGAATTGGAACAAATGGACCAAAAATGTGCCAAGAAATGAATAAATTTTCCGTAGATTTCACGAGTGGAATATTCTAAATAAAGTGAGAACTTCAATAGAAAAAGAATTGGAACAGGTGGACAAAAAATGTGCCAAAAAAATAATAAACATCTATTGATTTCAGAATTAATCCTCAGAGGTGAAAGTTTGTTATAGAAAACAACAGGGACTGACAGGCGGAAACAAAGTAGTTTGTGTCTCCCTACGAATCCCTTAAAATGAGAACCAAACTGAAAACTCTGCAAAACAGCCCTAAAGTTTCATTTTAGTGTAATTTCCTCAAATTCCAAATTTTTCACTAACCTGAGGAACATGAGAACTAATCCCTTAAAAACATAGAACCAGGAGCATAATCAAATAGTACGTTAAAGTAAAGAATAAAATATTTGTTCTCATTAGCAAATGGTACAAAATAGAGTTGGGCACTTCCTTGATGATATATTTTTCTATCTTTCAATATTAGACTTAGACAAGTGAGAATAATTTTCAGATTGAATGAAGCCACAAGTTTTGAGAAAAATAGGCATTTTATTGACTCAAACAGACATTATCCCCATGCCAACCCATCTCTCAGGTCAACCCCATGCTTGTTGGACTATGCAGTTGGTGTCGGGGAGATGGCAAACAGAAAAGGTCTATTAGGTAAGGAAATCAGCAAAAAGGAGTCTAACCTAGGACTAGGGTAAAAATAAAGCAGCAGAAGTTAATTCTAACCTCGGTTCCAGCAATGCCCATAGCCAGCCCAATATCTGCTTCATGAAGTGCAGGAGCATCATTTGTACCATCTCCAGTGACTGCAACAACTTCTTCAAATGTTGTTCGTATGTGTTTCACAAGGGCATGTTTATCCATTGGTGAAGATCGAGCCATTACCTAGACAAGAAGAAATATAATAAAAGGTGTAGTTACTGTATGAATTTCAGCTCAATATTCAATGAGTGGGTGCATTACAACCAACATCATATGGTAATTTTCAAAAGTAGGAATGGCATGTTTTGGAACATACACCAAATATGTTTTCCTACTATCATAAATGCTGTTGCATTAATTGATTCCGTGTTCCAATCTTGAAAATAGCCCAGACATTGCTTTTCTCAAAATTTTAAAGGAAAGAAATACATGGCTATTGTGATCCATAACTGTAATAACTCTAAACCAGGAGAAATGGTATATGCACTGTAAGAATGGAAAACCTTATGGAATTTCATTAACATACAGCCCTAGTTATAGGGCTGAACATTTACAACTTAGGAAAGATTACGAAAAGAAAAGATTACAACAAGACACATTAGGAAAGCATCCTAATTTGAAATTAGGAAACTATCCAAAACAGAATTAGGAAACTACAGACTTTAGAATCTTCTAAAAATCCTAACATTCAAGAAATAGTCATGGACGGCTACTTTCCTCTTTCTCTTGAATTTCACACGATAACACTCCCCCTCAAACTGGTGAATGAATATCAATTATTTCCAACTTGCATTGTAACACCCCGCCTTCTCAAGGGCGTGTCACTATGTTAGGATTCAACATAAAAATATACATTCTCTTCATACGACACATTTCTTAACACCTCAAGTACCGTGTTCTAAAGAAAATCCCCCAACACATTATTATAAATGCGGAAGCTAAAATCGAAACCTAATATGGTACATAACCAAATTCACTTTATTCATAACATGGAAATCGTACCATAGTTTAAACATCACCATATTCTAAACTAAATATATGGAAACTCATTTCTTAAAGATAACAACGAATTACTTCAACATAATCAAATGATACCTCAAATAACATCGAATCATAATAGTATTACATGATCAATTTCTCAAACGTCATTCGCAATACATAACATTCTTACATTTACAAGGCTGATCCTCAACGAGACATAAGTTTCCCAACATGACTAAAAACATATCTTGAATCTTCATGAAGAAGCAAAATACAGGACCAACTTTCCAAATCCATTGGACACATCATCACGTGCCGTCACATCTCAACCACTTCTCTGCTTATGCTACAAGTCCCAACTGGAATGTTTGACTGTTCTAGATGCATAGCCTAATTAAAAGATGAACCTTCTAGTAAGGGTTTAAAAACAGATACATGAATGCATGATGCAACGACATAAACAAACATAAACCGTAGTGTAACTTCCTTGGCAAACCAGCCCGGCACGAAACCCTAGATAGTAATCCAGACCTACTTACGGGGTACTCTTAACGTTATTCCAACAATACTCTTAGGGAATTATGGCTACACTATTAGGGCAACATCCCATCCCAACACAAATATCGATATGCCAACAATATCATGCCAAAAAAAAATCATGACTATCGATGCAATAATATATGTACAGATATGACAAGATGTGCATATATGCTTTAGCAACCATCACACTCAATATGACAAAACAAAACATCCACAAACTTTTAGGGAAAACCACTCACCTTAACTTAGCCTCTCAGGTTTCCTCAATATGCGTGTCTTGCCTCGATTTCTATGCCAGGCCTCGATAATTGCACAAATACTTAATATTGAGCCTAAAAAATCTCTAGACATTATATTTATTCAAAAGAATATAAATATCTATTTTTCATAATTTTTCCATAATTTCTTCTCATTTTCTTCCTATTTTTCCTTCAGTAATTCCAAAATAAATACCTACTCAAGTATTTTCCCAAATTTTTCTCAACCATAAATTATAAAATAATTTTAGAAAAATATTAAAAAAAAATTCCAGAACTTACCCCTAGTCCACGCGCCCTCACGCACTAGGCAAGTGGGCTGCACGTGATGACCAGCGCGTGCAGTCCACACGCCGGTCATCTTCTCTGGCACCGGCACATCGACGATACTGGGTTTTCATCCCATTTTGTTCTCATCACATCGATCACCATGGTGCATCTCTTAGCCTGAAACCACCTCCAGAAGGCCTCCGACCGACTGATCAATTGAAGATCTGGCTCCGGTGACCGCCTTGTATGCCGGCCAAGCCTCGAAACAACTTAAAACATGCACCAAAATGCACCTCTCTCCCCAGAAATCTTCCTCTCGACTTGGGGAACAAAATCCCTTTATCCATTTCCTTTGAATCTTTCTCAAACGCACGAATTTTAAGCTTCAAACTTAAGAAACCCTCGGCCCCTTTTGATCTCTATTTATATCCAAATTCGAGCTTTGAAATGTGCAATCTTGTCAAGTCCTTGCTCCTTATCATCATCACGACCATTAAATGGCCTCACCATGCCCTGCTATAGCCGCGATTTGACCCAACAAACTTCTGATTTTTCCGGCGACTCTACGGCCGAAAAACAGTCCAATCGGCCATCTCCGTGGCCGATTTTCGACCAATGACAGGCCATGGTGGCCCTAATCCTACTCCTGGAGCCCCTGGCCCACCAACCATGGCAATGTTCACACTGCCAGATTTTGCAAAATTTCACTTTCACCCTAGCTTTTATTCTAATTGCATTTTAGCCCCTTTCCTTAAAACCCCCGAGTCTTTTAATATTTCCATTATGACCCACGAGTTCCAAACTTTTCGTTTCATTCCCAAAGATTCTGAAAACATGTCCTTTAGGCCTCCATTGGTCAAAATTAGAAATTTACACTTAGGCACGAATTTACGTTTTGACTGTAAACCCTTTTGTTTCCTATTGAAACCATTTAAGCGTTGTTACTTATGCAAAATGTGAACCTTCTCAGGGTTTTGCTGACTTCCCAGAAGTCCTTTATGGTCATTCGGTTTTTCAGTTTAAATCACAACTATACCGAAAACTATTTTTAATCCAATTTCTTTCGATGCCATAAATCACGTCTCGAAATGCTCATCAATGCCGTATCATTTTCCTTTGAAATCTAGGATCTAGGGCATTCCCTGCAGTCAATTCGGTCACTCATAACTGTACCAAAAATTACATTATAACCTTAAATCTTCTGAAAATTTCACTTATGCCCAAGATAAATTATACTTGAGCCCTTTGAAAATTCTCGGGTATTACATGCATACTAGGTTTTCAAATCTTCTAGTAGCCAATCTTTTTGTTAGATTATCAGCCACCTGCTTCTCAGATGGAACATAGGGTATTTGAATTATATCTTTCTCAAGCTTCTTCTTTATAAAATGCCGGTCAATCTCAATGTGCTTAGTCATGTCATGCTACACAGGATTATGAGAAATGTTTATGGTTGATTGGTTATCACAAAATAACCTGATTGGCTCATTAATAACAATCTTCAGATCTTCTAAAACAATCCTTAGACATAGCAATTCACATAGATCGAGAGTCATAGCCTTGAATTCAACTTTAGCACTTGACCTTGCCACTATACTCTGCTTCTTACTTCGCCAAGAGACCAAGTTCCCACTTAAAAACACACAATATCCAATAATAGACCTTTTATCCATTAGAGATCTAGCATAATCTACATCTGCATAGCCTTGTATGTCCAAAGTACCATTTGATTTGAATAAAATTCCCCTACATGGGGTTGTTTTTTAAGTAGCACAATATTCTTCTCACAACCTGCATATGATCCTCAATACGATTACACATAAACTGGCTTACCAAGCTCACTGCATAGGGAATATCTAACCTTGTGTGACAAGTAAATTAATCGACCTACTAACCTTTGATAACTCCCTTTGTCCACCGGTTGACTGCTAGCATCTCCTCCAAATTTAGTATTAGGTTCCACTGGAGTGTAAACTCCTTTTCCTCCCAACAAACCTGTTTCTTTTAAAAGGTCCAATATATACTTGCGTTGGGATAAGAAAACACCTACTTTGGAGTAGGCCACTTCTATTCCCAAGAAGTATTTAAGTGATCCCAAGTCTTTGATTTCAAAATTTTGAGCCAGTTTGCTTCTTAGAACCTTCTATTCTTCCATGTCATCCCTTGTTACAATAATGTTATCCACATAGACTAGTAATGTAGTCACCTTTCCCTTTAATGAGTGCTTGAAAAAGAGTGTGGTCCCTCCTACTTTGCTGGTATCCCATGTGCTTCATGGCTTTGGAGAACCTATCAAACCAAGCTCTCAGTGACTGCTTGACGCCATAGAAAGCCTTTTTCAACTTACACACTTCATCTACTTTTCCTTTCTTGAAATCTGGTGGCAGTTCCATGAACACCTCTTCTTCTAAATCACCATGAAGAAATGCATTCTTCACATCTAGTTGCTATAGATGCCATCCATAGTGAGCTGCTAGGGATAAAAGGATCCTCACACTGGTCATCTTGACTATTGGAGCAAAAGTCTCCAAGTAATCAATCCCATATATTTGTGTGTAGTCCTTACCTACTAATCGGGCCTTGTACCTCTCCAAAGACCCATTTGCATTACAATTTACATTGAAAATACATCTACAGCCCATTGGAACCACCCCCTTTGGTCCAGGCACCAGATCCCATGTGTTATGTTTCTCTAGTGCTCTCATTTCCTCTTGCATGGTTAGCTTCCATTTTTTATCCTTTAAAGCCTCATCCATCAATTTAGGGATGACAATGGTATCTAGGGCAGTCACAAAGCTTTTATGCTTTTGGGATAGTTTGTGATAGGAGATGTAGTTGGCTAAAGGATGCACTAACCCCTTTTCTGATGGCAATAGGGATATCCAAATCATTAGGGTTAGAATTAAAAGGATGTGAGGGTTGAATCATTTCAATACCTGGCTGGGAATCAGATGCTAATCCTTGCTAAGGTTGAAGAATAGGTTGTTGTCTTCTGTGGTACACAAAATGAGAGCCTTTGAACCTTACCGAGGATGAAACCTCAGTTTTACCTGCTTGGTCAGGAAGGTTTTGATCACTGGGAAAAGGTGAGATATGATCAAAAGGATCAGAGATAGGCTTAGATCTAGTAGGTTCTGATGTCTCGGGAGGGACTAAGTCCAGACTAGGAAGGGAACTCCCTTGGTCACCCATTTGTTGATTCTCCCCTTGGGGACCAAGGTGAGAAAAGCCAAAAAATGGTTAAGACTCAACAACTGTCACATCTTTAGAAACAAAGAATTTTCTACTAGAAGGATGATAGCATTTGTAGCCTTTTTGGTTAGGTGAATAGCTAAGGAAGATACAGCGAAGAGCCCTAGGGTCCAACTTGTCCCTACTTTGCTTAGGAATGTGAACAAAGACTACACAACCGAAGACTTTAAGAGGAGGAGAATTATGTAGACTGATGTCAGGAAAATGGGATGAAAAACACTAGATAGGTCTTTGATGACCAAGGAGTTTAGAAGGCACTATATTGATCAAGTCGGCTATTGTGAGGACTGCCTCTCCCTAGAAATTCTTAAGGATATGATGATGGTGGAGAGTTCTGGTGACATTTAGGAGGTGTCTCATCTTCCTCTCAGCCACTCCATTTTGTTGAGTGTTGATGCAGGAAGACTCATGGATAACCTTTTTTTGCTAAAAAATTGATGCAAGTGTTGGTTAAAATAATCTCTTGCATTATTTGTCCTAAATTTTTGAATAGGAGAGCCAAATTGAGTCAAGATCATTGTATAAAAGTGAGGCAAAACAATACTAATAATAGCCTTGTCCTTTAAAAAAAATACCCAAGTCATTCTAGTGTAATCATCTATAAAAGAGATGAACCATCTAACCCCAGAACAATTGAAAATCCTAGATGGCCCCCAAAGATCAGAATGAATTAAGGATGAGAAGACAGTTTATTGCTAATAGGATAGGAGACCGATGATGCTTTGAAATTTCACATACATCACAATGCAAAGTACTAGGATTTAAATGTTTGAATAAATCAGGAAACATAGTTTTCAGTAATGAAAAAGGAGGGTATCCCAGCCAATAGTGATGAAGCCAGATGTGTGTAAGGGTTGTAGGACACTAAAATGTGCAGGCTAGCTTTGGTTGAATCCCTTTAGGTAGCAAATTCTTCCTCTTTAGAAGATACAACCCATTTCACTCCTTAGTAACACCAATCATTCTTCCCGTGTCCATTTCCTAAAATTCACAAGTATGAGGAGAAAAAATAATACAACAATTGAGATCCTTAATAATTTGATGGACAGAAATCAAGTTGGTTAACTAGTTAGGAACATGCAGAACTTGTTTGACATGAAGAGTAGGGCTAAGAGTGACCCTGCCCTTACCCTTTACAGGAATACATGTCCCATTGGCAATGATGATCTATTTAGGAGTTTCAAGAGGCTTATGGGTGTCAAAAACAGTGGGATTATGGGGCATGTGGTCTCTAGCCCCTGAGTCTGGAATCCATATGTCATCCTTAGTGGTTTTTGAGGTAATAAGAGAATTAGAATGAAAGTTGTTACCTTGAAGGTTACTTTGCTGGGTAAGAGAGCATGATCCATCCTTGATGGTTTTCAGGAACACCTTAAGTTTGCTAATTTCATCAGCATTTAGCTGGTTGAGCTCTAGTCCAACCATAGATTTTTCCTTCTCTGTAACCCCTTCTTGCTTGTTGGAAAGATAGGCTTGATTCCTAAAGGGTAAATTTCTGAACCCCCTAATTTTTGTAGCACGACCTCCTTCCCATGCAACTTGAAGCAAGTCTCTTGAGTATGTTTAGGTTTTTTACAGTAGGAGCACCACAAACCTCCTTTCCCTTGTGACTTGGATGACCCATCAGACTTCCCTTGTTAGGGTCTGAACTTTGATCCTTCTCTTTTATTAGTTAACATGGCCAACCCTTCAAAATTGGTCTCACCCAGCATGGCTATTCTCCTATTCTCCTCACTTCAAACAACAAAAAATACTTGATTGAGAGATGAAAGCTTTTCTCTTCCAAGGACTTGACCCCTCACCTGGTCATACTTGACATTGAGTTTGGCCAAAAACTCCACAATTCTATCCCTTTCAAGTATAGAATTAAGGGTGGCTGCATCTTCACAACATACCATTTTAATGTCTTGGTAGTGGTCAAGTTCCAGTCAATATCCATTCATCTTGTTGTAATATTCAGTGACTATTAAGGCCCCTTGCTTAGTGCTACTCAATTTCATCTTAATTTCAAAAATAACTAAAGCATCCTAGACTTTAGAGTAAGTATGCCTAACTGTCTCCCAAATGTCTTTAGTAGTAGACAAAAACATATAGTTTTTACTAATCTTTGATTGCATCACATTCCATAGCCATGACATGATCATGGAATCTTCTATATCCCAAGCTGGAAATCCGAGATCGAATGCCTTGGGGCCTGAAGCCGTTAAGTGACTTAGCTTTCCTCTTCCTTTTAGGAAGGTCTTCACCAACTAAGCCCACTGTAGGTAATTCTGTCCATCCAAACAGTAAAATTGATGCATCCTGGGTAGATCGCCAGTAGGCAGACCTCCCATTGGAGTATCAAATGAATTAGTCTCTCCTGAGGTCATAGATGGAGCATTCTCGGAAATTTCAGACATATTTGGTGAGGTAGATGGAGTAAGGTAGTGCAATGAAGGTAGAATAGCAATCAGGAGTCAAAGGCACTAATGGCTAAGGGATGGCAAAGAAGGCCAGAAAGGAGCACAAAGTGCTGGAGGGTAATGAAGGCAGGAACAAATTTGGAAGCAAGGCTCTAATACCATGTAAGAATGAACAGAAAACTTTGTGGAATTTCATTAACATACAGCCCTAGTTATAGGGTTGAATATTGACAACTTAGGAAAGATTACAACAAAATACATTAGGAAATTATCCTAATTTGAAATTAGGAAACTACAGAATTTACAAACTTCTAAAAACCCTAACATTCTAGAAATAGTTATGGACGGCTGCTTTCCTCTTTCTCTTGAATTTCACATGGCAACATGCACAGATGAATTTCCTAGGGTTAGCCTTTATGGGATTGGGAGAATAAATAAAATCATTATGTCGAAATGTACCAGATTTTAACCTCGCAAATGAAGATTTCCCAGGTTCTGCATAAAGCAGGCACCATACACCTTTTTCAGGTTTTGGTTCAATAATAAGCTTCAAAAGAATTATATGGCTAAGTGGTCCCATCACCTATGGCTGTTGGATGCTGCATTCCAAACCCTAGGGCTTTCAAAATCAATTCAACCCTAGATTTGTTTCCAATAAACCCTAGATGAAGATAGAATGGTACAAACGTAGAAGCACCTGAACTTTTGGAATAAGCTCATGCAACTCCTCCTCACTCTTCATGCGAAATTCTGGACCTTCAATAGCAATGCCCTTATCAGTCAGGATACCACATTCCCTAGCAATTGCCTTTGCAGTGTTTATGTTGTCTCCAGTAACCATCCGCAACGTGATGCCTGCAGACTTACAGATTGCAACAGCTTCCTTGACTCCTGGCCGAACTGGATCTTTAATTCCTACAATTCCTATACAAGTATACCCCTCAAAGGGAATAGGACTTTCAGCAGAAAACTCATTTCCAAATTCCTTATAAGCAATGCATAAGGTTCGTAGAGCTTCATTGGCAAATTGTTCAATTGTATGCTTGAGATGATTGATGGACGCCTTGTCCAGAGGAACCACCTTACTGTTAGAGTCTATATACCTGTCACATGCAGCCAAAATTATTTCAGAAGCACCTTTGCAGTGGGCCCGTAAACCTCCTCCAGGAAGCTCTAAAACTACTCCCATCCGTTTCTTCAGAGAATTGAATGGCTCAACTTTCAAAAGTTTTGATTCTTGTCGTTCAGCTCGAAAATCCCCACCAAGCAACAGCCCAAATTCTAATAGAGCTGTTTCAGTGGGAGTTCCCAGGACTTCAATTTTGTTGTCTTCATTCTTAATGACCTCTCCTCCAGTGTTGTTAAATATGGACTGAATTAGCACTCTCAATGCAGGATCAGGAATCCTAGAGCAAAATGTTGAAGTCTCTGCAAAGCTATCAATTTCCATGATTTTCCCACAAATGCATGCTTTCACAACACTCATGTGGTTAGTGGTTAGTGTTCCTGTCTTGTCGCTGCAAATACTAGTGGCAGAACCCATAGTCTCACAAGCAGAAAGATGGCGAACAAGTGCCTTGTCATTCATCATCTTCTTCATGGCAAAAGCAAGGCTCAATGTCACAGCTAAAGGCAGTCCCTCAGGAACAGCAACCACAACAATTGTAACCGCAATAGCAAAGTATTCCAGAATTTCCAAGGCATCCTCTCCCGACCAACTCCAGTGGGACCCTTCTTGCAGCTTATGATTAAACAATCCTTGAACCAAAACAGAAAATGTAATGACAGCAAAGAACAAGCCTATTTTCCCGATAATGGTTGCCACTCCGTTCAGTTTAACTTGCAGTGGGGTTTCGTCATCTCCTCCTTCACTGAGAGTAGCAATCAGTTTTCCCCACTGTGTTCTCATCCCAACAGTAGTAGCAAGCATTTTTCCTGACCCATCCTGAACTTTAGTTCCAGATAGCAGAAAAGGATTATTAGCAGTCACATTTATCGGCTCACACTCTCCTGTTAAACAAGATTCATTTATCAACAAAGAAAATCCTGAAATGAATAGTCCATCAGCTGGGACCTGATCTCCTACAGCAAGGTGAACAATATCACCAGCAAGTAAGTCATACATTGAGATCTTTTGCCTGTATCCATTTCTAGTGACCTGAACTGTAATCTTTTTCTTCTCCTTATCCAAATCCTTGAATTGTAAAGATTGCTTATAATCACTTGTAGCAGTAACAAATACAACCAACAGGATGCTTGCAACAATACCAAGTCCATCATGGGCACCCTTAGGCCATCCTTCCATTGCTATGCCAACAATTAGAGATATAAAGGCACAAACAACAAGAATCGTGAGTGTTGTATCCTGAAGGGCTTCCCACACAAAAACCCAGAATCCCTTGGGTGGACTTTCAGTAAATTTATTAATCCCATAAATTTCTTTTCTTCGGCTCAGTGAATCCACAGAAGTAGAAATACCATTGGTTGTTGAGGTGGAGAGCTTGTCTGCAATGCCCTCAACTCCACCATGATCTCTCAGCTTCTTAACATTATGGCACTCAACAATGGATCCTAACTCATCAGCACAAATTTCGAAACCCGCAGCTTTGACTTCCTCTGGTACAGAGTAAGTTATACCTGGAAGCGTTCATTTGAAAATCCACATGAGTAAAAACATAACATTGGAACATTGACAATTTAGAAAATTCCTATGATTCTCACCATGGATAAATTGTAGGGCAGCTTGTGAAACCAACACTGCTACTCTGAACTTCTCCTACAACATTGAAGATTAAATAATAAATATGAGAGCCAGAAAGAAAATATGACCACCTTGTTCTCTAAAAGGGTGCTGAGATTGTCCTAGACAAAAAAATTTACAAGGCAAGTTTATCATTAAGTGTTATGTGAATCTTTTGATATAGTATAACTATAATTCACATGCTGTTTCTGACGTTGAAAATGTGGCCACTGAAGTTCAATCCCACATGAATTTCAGTAGTAGTCGCAATAAAAGAGTTAGAAAACTGCAAGTACACTGCAGTAAATTATATTAATGAGTTGAAAAATTAAGAATAGTGCTGGGGAAGCGAAGGATAGGAATAATTTAGGTTAAGACAAAAAAGAAAGACATATATCAGTCCCCTAAAAAAGAAAATATGACCTTAGTCATAGTAGAAGAATGAAACAGCATTCTGTAACTGGCTCAATAGTAGAGGCAAGTGTCTCAACTTGGCCCTTCCAAGTCTACCATGCTGACACTTAAAGCTTATCACTCTCTTGGTGAATGCTAAGTCAGCCTTCAAACCCAAAGAGAACGCACATAAGACAAGAGGAGCAAGAGAGATTGAATGAATAGGATCTTATATTACTAGAGAGACAGAGATTATGACGCCACTTGGATGCTTACACTAGACTTCCTTGTTGCCGTGGTATGGCATATACAAGTAAGCATGAAAGACTACATGGACCTTTAAAGTAGCTGCATATGAGTTCGTAGGACACCTTACCAACCATGTTCACCATTGGCAATATGCCTGCATACTTCCACATCAATCCCTTGTGACATTCTCAAAGCCTTGAGTTGTTTGGGAAGAAGCTTGATCACCCCAATGTTGCCACTAGGTACACAGCCAATTGTAGCCTGCTATATGATAGGCACTCATCTCTTCCATAGTAGGAGGTAGAAAAGGTTGGGAATGTGAGTGATTGTTGCCTAGTTGCCACCTCAAATAGACTTTTCCCCATGCATTCACTCCTCAATAGGTTGTAGGAGAGTTATGCCATGTCCAGGAATTTTGCTAGACCTGGTAGGGACAAAGTGCCTCAGTCTATCTATCAATTTGGGGTAGAAGCTTGTGGAGAACTAGCCTTAAGAGAAGGTCAGACCCTAGGAGCTTTAATAGCTCTGTCCATGTTCGTCCCATGAAGAAGGGGGGGACTCCCCTTTTGTTGATGATAGCCTTTAGCAACCCCTAGGATTTCACACATTTTTAAAAAATAGTTTGGTCGCCTCCTTTATCATGCTAATTTGTAGGGGTTGGTGATGATGTCAAAAAATTTGGGACAATTGACACATGGTTCCCATGGTTGGGGCCTATAATCCTAGTCAAGCTTGATCAACAACCTGTGTGGAGATATAGTTAATATTAGTAGATAATTATGCCATAAGATATTCTTTAACATATTCTATCTCTAACTAAAGTCAAATCCTAATGAGATTATGATTATCTACATTATTCAATCAAGACAAAACCCTATATATCAAGAGGATTGAATCTAATTAGGGTTCATTTGGTTCAGGGGGATAGAATAGGATAAATTGGCAGATAAAAATTATCTCGTGTTTGGTTTGTTTTTATGCATGTGGGATAATAAATGGGATGGGAGATTGAATCACACGAACGAAGGATAACTTAATCCACCGGGGGAGGGGGGGTTGTTATGATAAGCAATCAATCCCCGATTGCTTATCCTGTGATATCCTCTCCACGAACCAAATGAACCCTTAGAAGACAAGCCTTATAAAGGAAACAAGATCATCCCAGTCATTAGTTAATTACACTTTAGAGTTCTAGCAAGACCAGAATTCTTCAGTCCGTAAATAAAGGCCCCTCGCAACCTACAAGATGATCATCTTGTCACACAATTCAGGTCAAATCTTCATATCCACAATCTGATCTCATGATCTCTCGGTGTCGGTAACTCTATAATTCTCATGCTTTTCTTTATTTTCCTTAGTTTTTTGTCAATTATTTCTATCAAATACATTATTGACTTAAGCACTGGAGGGCGAGTCTAGGAGTGCCCCAGGCAATCTTAACCCTTATCTTGCAAGTGCCAGCCCCAAGGCTTAATTCTCCAGTGACCTTCTATCCATAGTTGTCTCATGAAGAAGGGGGCTAGGAGTCCCCTTTTGTTGATGATAGCCTTTAGCAACCCCCAAGACTTCACCACATTTTTATAGAGTAGTTTGGTCACCTCCTTTATCATGATATTTGTAGTGGTTGGGATGAAGGTGCCATACTTTAAATTTTATCCACAACCACACCTTGGTAGAGGCTAAAATAAAGTCTAGGGATATGCTTTCCCAAGGGCACTCTAGTGCAGACAAGGTTCCAACAAACTCCTAGGTGATTGAGTCTCCATCTTGTCCCATTGGTATACCAAATAGGTCTTCATATAGAGCTCAACTTCATTCCTCATCTATAGTCAATGATATGCTAACTCAAGAAATGAAGAGGTGTGTCTTTGTCCTAGGTAATATTGCAATACTCCTAAATGATCCTTCTCCTTAGATTATCCCATTTAGGTATGTATATGTGCCTTTATTTGGTGTAAAGAAGCCCATCTTCCTCTTAAAGGTGATAAAATCCTACTCTCCTTAAGAGCTCTAATATCTTTTTTATCCATCATGTCGACCTCTCCCTAATTCAGCTAATGGTGTCTCCCCCTATCTTGCTCATGGCTAACAACCTTCAGGGCACCAGCAGGTGGCTTGGCTTCAAGTTCAAGCTCACTCTTATTATCCACCTCTGGCCTAAGTGGTTCCTTATTCAATGACTTCAATGGTATCTCTTTGTTGCATCATCAACAATGTAAAAGTGGCATTGGGTCTAGTAGTGGTAGGCACCATCAAAGAGACTTTTTTCCCATAATGAACATTGAGTCATAATAAGGTATTGGTACCATTGATAGGGATTGATTTATCTTGTTTAATTTATCATTATCGTTTAGACAATAGAGTTATATTGGATTTAGAGATTAGAATCATATTTTGATGTTGTTTCCTATTTTAATTTTAAATATTAGATTTAGAATTAGATTAGGATTTTGATTTTGATTTGTTTCCATTTTTAGATGATTATAGATATTATAGGATTTAGATAGGAATCATATTACAATTTAGATTCCTAATCATACTATAATTAGGTATAATTTTGGCCTTTAAATAAGGCTCATGATACAACTGTTTATTCAACTCTTGATTATTGAATATATTGGTATTGATTTCCTCTATTAGCTATTCTTTCTCTTCTTTTCTTCTCTCTTGGCTTTACTTCTTTACTCAAACTTCTACTTCTTTTTCTTCTTCTTCTTCTTCCTTACTTTCTGCAATTTTTCCTACTGTCCCGCATCAACCACAGTTATCTAATGTCTGAACTCCAAGCCATACACCACCTTGAAGTCATCCATATGTGCCATTGAGAAATCTATTGTTGTTCCCTTTCATGCACCAAGTTGTATCTCTACCCTATGAGCTAACACCACAAATGGCTTAGGATTGGTGGGTGGTGACAATCTTCAACCCCCTCCTCCTACTCATAGTCACCCTTGAGACAACCCTCTTGGCTTCCTCTATGGTAATGAAGTTGCAAATAACTCTAACGTTGACATGGCTAGAATTGGCCTCCTCGTTTGCTAATACTTCAACATACATGAATATTTTGCTCTTTACTACTTGTGGCATAGGCTTGGCCATCAAAACTTTGAGAAGCTATAAGGAACCAACATGCTCCTTCCCTTCCCTTGATCCCCTGAACCTCTTTCTTTTCAACCAAGGTCGCCAATGAGCTAAACTTTGGCTACTCCCTCATAGGGTGTTGACCCTTGCAAATATAGCATCCAAACTTTGGCACATAGGATTTTTTCTTTTCCATGTAGTCCCTCCTATGAGACTTGCCTTAATAGTGTGGCATGCCTTCATCCTTTCGTGGTTCCTTGCTCTTATCTCCGTCGCATTTAGTATTGCTTTGAGGAAAAGAAAAGTGTGATTATTTTATTCATAACTAGGTATATATATATATATATACATATACACGATTCTACAAGATATGACTAAGAAAAACACATAACAATGTACAACACTATAAAGCTAACACTCCTCAAGCAGGCACATATACATTATATGTGTTTAGCTTGGTACAAATTAGTCAAGTCGTGGACCCCATAATGCCTTTATAAGAACATTAGCCAACAAATGAGGTACTAATCTCTCCATAAATCAACTTATGTCTCGTAAAGTGATATTCTATCTCTATATGTTTACACTCATAAAACACTGGATTAGAAACAATATGAAAAGTTGTATGATTATCACAAATAAGTTGCATAGGCCTTGAATCTCCAAATCTCAACTCCTTAAGAAGTTACTTGAGCCAAACCAACTCACAAGTGGCTAAAGCCATGGGCCGATACTTTGCTTCAACGCTAGATCTAGCTACAATACTTTGTTTCTTGCTCTTCTAAGACACTAAATTACCTCCAACTAAGATACAATAGCCCAAGGTATAGCACCAATCTGTAGGACAACCAGCCTAATCTGCATTGGTATATCCAACAACCTAATTGTGTCTTTATTCTCAAACAAGCCTCTACTAGGAGCACTCTTAATGTGCCTCAAGATACGCATTAAAGCATGCCAGTGACTATCACAAGAGATGTCCAAGAACTGACTCACCACACTAATAACAAAAGAGATGCCAAGTCTTGTAATGCTAAGGTAATTAAGCATCCCAACTAGTCTCCTATATTGCCAAGGATCCTCCAATGGCTCCCCTATCTTGGTACAAGCTTGACATTAGGGTCCATAGGCATATCTATAGGTTGGGAATCAAGTATACCAATCTCCTCCAAAATATCCAACGCATACTTCTGTTGAGAAATGCACACACCATATAAAATTAAGCTACCTTAATGTCAAGGAAATACTTCAACCTACCCAAATCCTTGGTCGAAAGATAAGAGTAAGAACGAGTCTTCAACTACCAAACACCAACCTCATCATTGCTTGTAATAACGATATCATCTACATACATCACCAAGAGTATTACTCTACTAATAGAATGGTGATAAAAAGAAGAATGATCAACTTCACTTCTAGTCATACCAAAAGATTGGATGATAGAACTGAAGTGACCAAACTAACCCTAAGGAGACTACTTTAGACCATATAAGGATTTTCTGTCACGAATGTGGGTGACAATAGGATTACACTCTCAATCCAGATGGTATTGAGGAGATGTAATCAGCCTTAAGAAAGAAATGGGGAAGATTGAGAGAGAAAGGAAGAAGAGAAGGAAGATAAAGAAGAAGAGAAGATAGATAGAAATCAGAATTTAGAATTCATATTCAATGCCTCTCCAAGAGAGTCCTAGGGCTGATATAGATGGATGGCCGTGTCCACAGGCGATCCTCACCCCACCCCCCCTTCCACGTGGGGAATCTTAGCTAACAAACTGATTCTAGGAATTACAATAATAACTAGAAAATAAAAGCAGTAAAACAAAACAAAAAAATTACCATGCAAAAGAAATTAAAATTCTTGCTATTAAGGGACGATTGTGACATTTTCTCAAGTGACATAACAATCTAGATTCCCCCTAAGAAACAAACCCAAGTGGTTGCTCCATATACACCTCCTCTTGAAGGTTGCCATGAAGAAAAGCATTCTTGATATCCAGCTAATAAAAATGCCACTTCTAAATAGCTGCCATAGCAAGAAATACACAAACAAAAGCAATCTTAGCTACTAGAGAGAACGCATCACCATAATCAAGTCCAAAAATTTGAGTATAGCCTTTTATAACCAACCAGGCTTTCAAGCAATCAAAGGTGCCATCTAGGTCAACCTTCACAATAAACACTCACAGACAACCAACAATAGACTTTCCCAGAAAGAGAGGAACAAGATCCCAACTTGTGTTAGCCAGCATGGTACTGTTGGTCTCTTAACACACATTGGCCACTTAAGAAGGGGGGTGAATTGAGTGATTAAATACTTATTCAACTGAATTCTTTCCTTTTAAAAACTCTTGAGCTTTTCTTATACAAAGAAAATACTTGTTATAAATATATATGTTGTTTGAGAGTGATAGCAATATAAATACACAAACAACAATAATCAACACAAGAATATATAGTGGTTCGGTGTCTCCAACACCTACTCTACTCTCTCAAGGTTAACCCGACACTTGAGATTCCACTAAAATCACAACACTATATTTCCACACAAGATCACCTAGCAAACTTGTGCACCCCGAGGTTCTCCCTTTAGCTCACCCCGAAAACTAATACAACACAATAATACACCTAGATTACTTGGGCTCTAAGTTGTCACTCACAATCCACAAATTAATACAAATGAATCCTATATCCAAACAACCTTGAACTAATATGGAATTAAACACAATGATGTACAAGGAAAAATAGAAATAATACAAGTTACCACAAATTGAGAGAATATATTCTCCTTTGCCTTGAGCTCCAAATGGATATATCTTTGAGTTTGAGCCTTTGATTGCTTTTCTTGAGTGCTTGAGAGCTTGGGTGTGCTTTAGAGTAATAAATCTTGATAGAGCATTAGTCTTCTCCAAAAATCTCTTCTTAATATTTATAATGGAGCTTCTAAACGACCTGCAACGGCTAGAAAAATCCGACCGTTGGAGTCTGGTAGTCGACTGTTCTAACCGACAGTCAAGTCCGCAACACCCATAGTCTACTCCCCAATGCCCATAGTTGACTCTCAAAGCCAACAGTCAACTCTCAACGTCGACAGTCGACTCTCATTGGCCTACAGTCGATTGGCCAAAACTTACTCTCGGCTACCTCGACTCTACATAACACACAGTCGACTGTCCCTTACTAGGAGTCGACTTTAAGTCCAGATTTTGAGAAAAATAAGATTTTGCTTTGATGATACAATCCATAACATATATACATTACAACATATTTACATGAAAAATAAGATTTTGCTTTGATGATACAATCCATAACATATATACATTACAACATATTTACATTAATTTATATCTTAATTTAGAGTAAATGTTCACATTTTCCTTAATTTATATCTTACCTTCCATTTAATTTAATACATAAATATAAATAAAAAAGTACCCCCCATTTGGATTCAATAAAAATATCTAAAAAATCAAAATCCAAATCAATAAAAAAGTAGAATTTTAGTTTTAGAACAAATTCGAGATTTGACGATTTTACCACCTCCAAAATACATACATTCTATTTCTTGAAAAATTCATTAAAAATCATTTTAACAATAATGAATATTAGCTATCAAAATACTGGGAAATAGTTTTCCAAAATGAAAACATTTTCTTATATATTCCCTTATAGAGCGCTAATATTTCACTTAGAACAAATAACATTTCTTGGTTCATTTTGATACACAAAATACTATAATACTTAAAATATGTTTTTTACCATAAGATATATCAAAAATTCATTAGGGAATTTAAATATACCAAAAATAATTTTACTAAAATTATGTTTTGTTAAACATCAAAATACACAATAGGTTGATTAGAGCAATTTGTCTCAACAGGTAAACATCTCTTCCATGGCATTGTCCCACCCAGGGTGAGAAAGAGCCTCTGCATCAGTCTTAAGAATACAGATAGAAGAAAAAGCACATACAAAAGTAGAATAAACAAGTGATAAACGATGATAGCTCACAAAAGTATATATAGGATGAGGATTCCAAGTGAAATGTGCACCATAACAAACAGAAGCATGGGAAAAACTAGAGGGAGACTAATGACTAGCACCATCTAATGGACCATCATCATCTACAATAAGTGGAGGTGGAGGTACTACAAGAGGCATTGATGGTTGCTTAGAACGACGTTGATAAGTATAAAGAGAGGGCAAGAACAGTAGGAACAAGAACATGGATTGGGACTAGAGAAGGAAAAGATGGGACAGGAAGAACCTCATGAAAAGAGAAGGAAGAAACATCAGATGAAGAAGAGAAAAAGGGAGCAGGCTTGAAGAAGGTGACATCAAAAGAGAGATTATCGAGTAGCACTTGTAACCTTTCTAAAGATGAAAGTAACACATAACACACGTTAATCAAGCGAGGAGACAATTTATCACAACCAGGGGAAAGATGATGGACAAAACAATTCTCATAGACACGAAAATAGAAGGATTAAATTTACATCTATCAACTGCACAACAATATAACCAATTATGCATCCACACAATCCCATAGAGTCCTATCAAATTTAGCAATGTTAGAGAGCTTCGTAGTCGAATGGTCATTCAGACTGTGTCCTTGAAACCACATGCAAACAGAAGTTGACCATGATAAACAATTCTTGTCATTCAATTTTTTAGATATAATGGAAGGAATACCAAAAAACAATGGCACGATCACAGGTATAATTATAGGAGAAGATGAACTCACCACTCTAGGATTTAATTCACTAGGATTGGATGAAGCCATATCTCACAAACTAAATGGAAAATCAAAGCTTAAGCAACAATGATAACAAACCCAAACCAACAAAAGCAAACCTAAACCAAATTTGAAGGAAAATCAACATGCGACCATGACTAATTGAGGCAAAGGCAAATCTAAAGGTCATTGGTCTGAGGGACTAGTTGTGGGATGATAAGAGAAAATGGGAAGTTGGCAATGAAGGTCATAGTAACTGAAAGCGAAGTTCACAATTGGCATAAGCAAAGGTCATAGGTCTCAAATCTAAGGGTTGCAGATTTGAGTATTGGATAACAGACTGATGGCTGATGGCGGCAACAATAGAAAGGGAGAAGCACAACAAAGAGAGATGTGTGACCAACTGGAGAGTCATGATAGATAGCAGTGGGGGTGGAGAGAGAGGTGAGACATAGAAAGAGATGTGTGACCAGTAGTGGACGGTGAAGATATTGGTTAACTAAAGATTAGGGTTGGGGTTTTGTAACATTAGGGTAACTTGGCTCTGGTACCATATTTTGAGGAAAGAAAAGTGTGATTATTTTATTCATAACTATGTGCATATGCATACAATTCTACAAGGCAGTGTTCTAAAACGCACTACGCGCTAGTCGGGCGCCAGGCTAGGGCCTAGGTGGGTGCATAAAAAAATTATTTAAATAAAATTTATATTATCTCAAATACATATACATACATATGTTCATATATATATAAAGGCTATATATATAAATCTATCTCTATTTATATATATATAAAGTTATAAACATATATTATATGTATAACATTATGCATATATATATATATATATAAAGTTATTAGCAAATTCTCGGCTCTCATCAGAGCCTAGCAGGGTGATCACTACCATCGTCCACTACAGTGCGACCACAACCCAAGCCGACCCATGCCAATTGGCCATCGTCGCCACTGCTTCGCCGCTATTCCATCATCGTCTCCTTCTTGTAGCATCGCTAGATCCGGCTGTTCCATCATCGTCGCTCAGATCCAACTGTTGGATGTTAGATCCATCCATTTGATTTGGGATGGAGATGGAGTCGAGCGACAGACGAGCCCAAACCATGGTCACAAAAGGAGAGGATATAAAAGGGAGGGGAAAATCGGGCACAAAAAACACGTCTGGGAGGCGTCGCCTTAGCCGCATCAGCCACCTAGACGCCGCCCGAGCCCGATTAATTAGGCTCGACGCCTAAGGGGGCGATTTGAAGTTATTCCCAGCAACCGCCTAGGCCGCCTTTTAGAACACTACTACCAGGTACAACTAAGGAAACATAACTATGTACAACACTATAAAGCTAACAAGCATGATGCTTATTCAAAAAGCGCTTGTCCTGGGGATGAGATTCACAAGGTTGGAACTTCCAAATGGACTCAACAGTGGCAACGGCTTCATCCATATCTTTGACCCCCATGTCGTTGGAGCTCCTATTTAGCCTAAGGTTGAACCCTATCAATAAAAAGGAGGTTATCAAGATCCACGTTCAAGATTTGTTGCATGAGCTTCATGAACTCCCTCACATAATTGTGGTTGATGGTCTTGTGCTTAAGTTATGTAGTCTCTCCCTTACCTCATAGATCTCATTCCTTGGGAAGAATTGCCTTGTCAAGATTTCAAGTCCCTCTTTAAGTCATCCCACACGCATATGACACAAAGGCCTTTCTCAAGGCCTACATGCTTCCATCACCATCGTAAGGTAGTATTCTTAGTTAAGAAATAGGATGCATGTGTACCTTGGCTATCTCGTCCTCCAAGCCTAGCCCTCAAAATATTGTTCCATTTACCATATGAAGTTGTCCACCTCTTAGTGTCCCTCAAGCCTATAAACTCCTTTGGCTTGGATAAATCAGCCCTCGAGTCTCATGCATCCCAGTCATGCTTGCAATATGCAATATGCATTGTTCACACTTAAGTCTCCTCAAGAGATGTCCTAAGGTTGCAAGTTGGGCTGGCAGAGCACTAGTAGCAGCCAAGACCCTGCATTCCAAGACATTCGCGCAATTTAACCTCTCCTCCTTGATGAGAAGGGTAGACTCAAGGTCTCCTTTGAATTAGTCGAGTTGCTCCAGCATGTTAGACTTAAGGGTCTCTACATCATGACAAATCTTCTCCTTAGGTTATCCATGCTCCCCAAAGCATTTTTCATTATGAAATCCATAACTCTAGAGATGCCATCTCCTTTCCCCTTGGCTTGCTATAGTTTCAGGCCTTATAGCCTTATTAGTGGGGTTTATACTACTCATGTTATTCTCAATGTGTGCATCCTGTGTCACATTTAACATTATGCCTAGTTCACATCCTTCACAAACCTACTCTAACATCATGTGGTCTAGGCCTTGGCCTTCCAAGTCTATCATGCCGATACTTGGTGCTTATCACCACTTCGGCGAATGTTATGTCAGCCTTCAACACCTAAAGCCAATGCACACAAAACAAGAGGAGCAAAAGAGTTTGAATAGGAAGCCCTTATTACTGAAGAGAAGAGAGTGTACGAGGTGTAGTATCATCAAGAAATCTCCAGAACCTTCTAGAAAAATCTAAGACTCTTTAAGAGCTAAAAAAAGTCTAAAGTCTTCCAGTAACCCCCCACACATGGCTTCTTTTCTTGTTGCATGGAGACAAAATGTGCAAGCCACAACTCAAGGCTTAGGCTGGCTTGACTTGAGTTTAGTTGAATTAAATTCTTTAATGTATTTTCACAATTTATAAAATTTTCATGGCCTTGATAACACTTCTTAAGATAGGATCACACACACACCATGCACAAAAACCAAAAGAAAATGAGACACATAAATTTAATGTGGTTTGGCCCCAAGGTTTGCCTCCACAATCCCACAACAATAGGATAACTCGATTTATAATTTTGTACAGAAAAACTAAATCCTCCAATAGCACAGATTTTGCACTGACAAAACTAGATATTAGAATTATTAGTATAATTAGATATATTGCATATTTATTTATTTATTTGTTATAACTATGTGTAATTAGGCTAAGTCTATAGGCTAAGCCTGGAGATTATTAGGCCTGTTGTGCCTATTATAAATAACACACTAAGAGACTAATCTCTTAGTTTTTTCTCTCATAATTATTTTCTCACATGGTATCAGAGCCACTGGTGAGAAAAACCCTAGCCATCGCTGTGTATTTTTTTCCAGCGGCCTAAAAAAAAAAAAAAACCCTAGTTTCCTCCACCGTCACTGTTCACGCCGGAACAGCACTTTCCGGCTGTATTTTGCTGGAACCGACCCCACCCTAGGGTTCGCCGCCTTCAGGCCGAATTTCCGCCGAAAAATCGCAGCCGCCGAAGATCCCACACGCCGTCGCCACGCACAGCAGTCTGCCCCCACACGCTGGCGCATGAAGGTGCGTTCGCCGGCCGTTTTCTCCCGGCTTCCCCAGATCAGCTCGCCTCCCTTCCCTAGGCCTCTTCCCGGTGTCCAATCCTTGCTATGTCTAACCTCAGTGATGCAATTTCTGTTGGTGTTAATCCCGCAACTGTACCTGTTACTCCTGCTGCCTCTCAGTCCTTTACTGTCTCTAATTTCGGAACAGCGAATATCACCACGGTTAAGTTGATAGGGTCAGCCAATTATCTCTCATAGGCAGCCTCTGTCAAAATGTGGTTCAAAGGGCAAGGCCAAGTCGATCATCTTACCACAACGGCTGAAAGTGTGCCAGAAGCCAGTCGGGCTAGATGGGAACAAGTTGATGCCCAATTATGCAGTCTCTTATGGCAGTCCATTGATCCATCCATCATGCAGCTCTTTCGGCCATTTGAAACTTGTGTTGATGTGTGGAAGGAAGCTGAAGAATGTTATACGAATGACATCCAGCGTTTGTACACTGTGGTCGCTAATATCAAGAATTTGAAGCAAGAGTCATCTATGGAATCTTATTTGGGACAGGTTCGGGCTCTCATGCAAGAATTTGATGCTCTTCTTCCTATTACTATGACAAAGACCGAACAGGTTGCTCAAAGAGAGAAGTTTTTTATGGTTATTGTCAACTGGAAAAATGGTCTTGCCTAAAATCTTATTCAATCAAGAAGCATATGAGTACAATAAATAGCAATCATCTTCCTGCTAATTTTAGGAAGATTCTAACTGCTATATAAGAAAGAACCTACTTTTAGAAACTATAAATAAAGAAACAAAAGGCTATATACAGATTTACATTCCTACTTTAGATGATCCTATCCTAGGCATAAGATCAACTAAGAATAGAAAGATATAAGAGACTAATTGATTTGACAGCCAATCATAATCCTTAGATATTGGCTGAATTAGGAAGCTTCCATTTCTTGCTGATGCCTTGCATTAAATACTCGCTAACACTCCCCCTCAAGATTGGAATGGATATCATCCATCCTAATCTTGCTAGAAAGTCTTCGGAATATCATAGGAGGTAATCCCTTTGTAAGAATATCCGCTACTTGATCACCAGAGGAGACATAAGGAGTGCAAATCAAACCATTGTCCAATTTTTCTTTGATAAAATGTCTGTCCACTTCAATATGCTTGGTTCTGTCATGTTGAACTGGATTGTGGGCTATACTGATCGCAGATTTGTTATCACAATAGAGCTTCATAGGACCTTGCCATTGAATTTTTAAGTCTTCCAAAATAATTTTTAGCCATAACAGCTCACAAATACCCAAAGCCATAGATCGGAATTCTGCCTCAGCGCTAGATCGGGCTACAACATTTTGTTTTTTACTCCTCCATGTCACAATATTCCCTCCTAGGAAAGTGCAATAACCTGAAGTTGATCTCCTATCCACCATTGAACCTGCATAATCTGCATCAGTATAAGCTTGAAGAGTCAAATCATCACATTTTTTAAATAGAATTCCCTTGCCAGGTGCTCCTTTAAGATAGTGAAGTATCCTATAGACTGCTTTCAAATGAGGTTCTCTCGGACTGTGCATAAATTGACTGACTACTCCAACCGCATAGGCGATGTCCGGCCTAGTGTGAGCTAAGTAGATGAGTTTCCCAACCAACCTTTGATAAGACCCTATATCCACTGTATTTTCTCCTAGAGCTTCTCCTAACTTGTGATTTGGATCAATTGGGGTGTCCACAGCTTTGCATCCCAACATCCCTGTTTCATTTAATAAGTCGATGATATATTTTTGCTGAGAAATAAAGATACCTTTTTTTGAATGAGCCACTTCTATACCCAAGAAATACTTTAGTCTCCCCAGGTCTTTAATTTCAAACTCTCGAATTAGGCATTCTCGCAGCCGTTGCATTTCGGTTTCATCACTCCCTGTAACCACAATATCATCAACATAAACAATAAGTATAGTGACTCCCCCTGAAACCGAATGCTTCACAAATAGAGTATGATCTCCTTGGCTTTGCTTGAACCCTTGAGCTACCATTGCTTTTGTAAAACGACCAAACCATGCACGGGGTGATTGTTTCAGGCCATATAGGGCTTTATTCAACTTACACACTTTCCTTTCTTGGTTAGGAAGCTCATATCCCGGAGGAATGTCCATATACACTTCCTCTTCAAGGTCACCATGTAAAAAAGCATTTTTGACATCATATTGATGTAATTTCCAGCCAAGGTTAATTGCTAAGGATAAAAGGACCCGAACTGTATTTAATTTCGCAACAGGAGCAAAGGTGTCTAAATAATCAATACCATATACCTGAGTATACCCTTTGGCCACTAATCTGTCCTTATAGCGGTCTAGGGAGCCATCAGCTTTGTACTTGACAGTATAAATCCACCGGCAGCCTACAGGGTGCTTTCCTTCAGGTAGATCAACAATTTTCCAGGTCTGATTTTTCTGTAGGGCTGCCATCTCTGCTTCCATGGCTTCTCTCCACTGCTTATGTCCTATTGCTTCAGAAAATGTCTTTGGAACAAAGGTAGTATGCAGGGTAGTGAGAAAAGCTTTGTGAGGAGAGGATAATTTTGAATAGGAAAGAAACAAATGCAATGGATGTTTGGTGCAGGCTCTAGTTCCCTTGCGAAGAGCAATAGGACAATCCAAATCATTAGGGAGATCGGCAGTTTCAAGGGTCACAAGATTGGGATTTTCAGGGCTGTTGTTAGCAGCAGTTGGGGATTCCGTGAGGATGTTACCTGAGGTTGAGTTGAGAGAATCAGTAGCTCTGTCATCTGCAAAAGTAGGCTCTGTGGAGGAGGATGCTGGATCTGGTATAGGGATTTCAGCACCTTTTCTTCTTGAGTAAACCTGTAATGGCCGAGAGGATTTTGGGAATGATTCTGTCACTCCTGTTTGCTGGGTATTTTCTGGCTTAGCAACCGGTAAAGAAAACCATGGTTGATTCGGGCAAGTAGGAGTAGGAACCATAGACTGATTTGGGTCAAGAGATAAATGATCAGATTGATGAAAATAGGACTCTTCTTCTGTAAAGGTGACATCGGCTGACACAAAGAATTTTTTTGTAGGAGGGTGATAACACTTGTAACCTTTTTGAGTGGCTGAGTATCCAATAAATATACATTTTACAGCTCTTGGGTCTAGCTTACCCCTGCTAACAGAAGGAATATGAACAAAGGCACTACACCCGAACACCCTAGGTTGCAGACTTAGACTGATCGTATGACAATCAGGGAATGACTTAGTGAGTAATTGGATTGGACTACAAAACCCCAGAAGCTGAGATGGTAAGCGGTTGATAAGGAATGTGGCTGTTAGAGTAGCTTCCCCCCAATAATGTTTGGGAACATTATGATGAAAGAGAAGTGCCCGAGTAACATTTAGAATGTGCCCAATTTTCCTTTCAGCCACCCCATTTTGTTGGGGAGTGTAGGGACAAGATGATTCATGTATGACTCCTTGTTTTAGGAAAAAATCAGATAGGGAATGATTGAAAAAATCTCTAGCATTATCTGATCTAATCCTCTTAATGCTCACTCCAAACTGATTTTTAATCATGTTGAAGAATGTGGGAATCACATTACTTACATCAGCCTTAGTTTTTAAAAGATATAGCCATGAGGTTCGAGTATAATCATCAATAAACACTACAAACCACTTTGCTCCAGAGATATTAGACACAGATGAGGGACCCCAGATGTCACTATGAATAAGGGAAAAAGGTGAACAAGACCTTTTATTTGAAGAAGTAAACGTGGATCTCCGATGCTTAGCCATTTCACATACAGAACAATGAAAGACAGCAGTATTTAGGCCCTTGAATAAATCTGGAAACATATTTTTGAGAAGGAAAAAAGATGGATGGCCTAATCTGTAGTGATGTAACCATAGTTGGTTTTTATTAGACTGAGCTAAACATGATATGATCTGATCTTTCCCTTGTCCTCTCTGCTCTCTAGGTTCCTCAAAAAGAAACAGGCCTGCTTTCTCTTTAGCAAGTCCAATCCTCCTCCTCGTGCCTTGCTCCTGCATCTCACAATGGGTTGCACAAAATATGATATTGTAATTAGAGTCTGAAACAAGTTTATGAACAGATATTAGGTTAGCAAAAAGTTTGGGGACGTGCAACACATTTTTAAGGGTGAGGTGCTGATTAAGAATCACATCACCTTGGCCTGCCACAGTGGTTGAAGAACCATCTGCTAAGGTGATTTTTCGGGAACTAGGACAAGGAATATAAGAACTGAAATGGGTTGAAATTGGTGTCATGTGATCAGTGGCACCAGAATCTAAGATCCATGAGTTAGGGGAATTATTTTCTGAAGTATATAGGCTATAAGATATGGTAGAGATACCTGTGAGAGCAAGAGAGGCTACACCCTCAGTTTCTGTACCTTTTCCGAGGGATTCCAATAGTTTTCTCAGCTTGTCAATTTCCATTTGATTCAGCTCTGGGACATTTTCTTGCTCGGGTTCCTTTTGATTTTGAGGCTATGGGTTACTGCTGGCTGCCATATACACCTGGCCAGAATTCTTCCATGAAGATCCTCCCTTATTAGGCCGCCCATGAAGTTTCCAACACTTCTCTATGGTGTGCCTAGGCTTTTTGCAATAGGTGCACCATAGGTTATCTCTATCAAAGGACTTCTTCTCATCCTTTCCTTTGTTTTGGGCCTGACCTTTTAGAGACAATAGAGCCGAAGTTTCTATTGGATTGGTTTCCAACATAACACCTCTCCTTCCTTCTTCTGCCCGAACTATAGAAATAACTTCATTGAGGGATGGTAAATCTTCTTTTCCCAGAATCTGAATTCTCACAGCATCAAAATCAGTATTTAGCCCAGCTAGAAGATCATATATTCTTTCCTTTTCAACAAACCTCTTGTGTAATGCAACATCTTCGCTGCATGTCATCTTTAGACACTGGTAATGGTCTAATTCCTGCCACATAGTTTGCAGAAGATTGGCATATTCTGTAATTGATCTAGTACCTTGCTTTGTTGCTGCCACTTTAGTTCGGATCTCATAAATCTGGGCAGCATCTTTGATCTTGGAATATGTCAACTTGATAGCCTCCCAAATCTCCCTTGATGTCGATAGGAACATCACCATGTCGCTGATTTCAGGGACCATAGAGTTCCATAACCATGACATTATTAAAGAGTCTTCTTCGTCCCATGTAACAAACCTTGGGTCATCGGTCTTAGGGCCAGTCCCTTCTAGGTGACTAAGCCTCCCTTTGCCCTTAAGAATGGTCCGAACCAATTGAGACCACTTCAAATAATTTTTACCATTTAAACGGTAAGCTATCTGAAGGCTTGGCAAATCCCCACTGGTATTTCCGCCATTGTTGCTGGTCATTGAAGGTTCAGCCACTCTGGTATTGCTGGAATCGGTAGTCTCAAGGGTTGGAGTATTAGACATGATTCAAGCTGGACTGAAGAAAGAAGGAAGGGATCAAGTTAAACAAAGGAGGAAACGGCTACAATAGTTTCACAGATCGGAAAGCTATTGTCTAGGCTCTGATACCATGTCAATTGGAAAAATGGTCTTGCCTAAAATCTTATTCAATCAAGAAGCATATGAGTACAATAAATAGCAATCATCTTCCTGCTAATTTTAGGAAGATTCTAACTGCTATATAAGAAAGAACCTACTTTTAGAAACTATAAATAAAGAAACAAAAGGCTATATACAGATTTACATTCCTACTTTAGATGATCCTATCCTAGGCATAAGATCAACTAAGAATAGAAAGATATAAGAGACTAATTGATTTGACAGCCAATCATAATCCTTAGATATTGGCTGAATTAGGAAGCTTCCATTTCTTGCTGATGCCTTGCATTAAATACTCGCTAACAGTTATTGCTCTTTCTGGTCTTAACCCAGAATTTGACGCCATTAGACATCAAATCTTGACCAGCTCTACTAATCCTACCATGAATGACTCTTTTAAAAGGTTGTTGAACATGACCGGTGCACATGGTATGTCTTCTTCCTCTCATGTTGTTCCTCTAGCCGAATCTTCAGCCCTTATATCTCAGGCTTCTCACTCAGGAGGAAATAGAGGCCGTAATAATAATCGGACACGTCCACAGTGTACCTTCTGTAAGAAACTGGGTCATCTTGAGGACAGGTGTTGGAAGAAACATGGTCGGCCTGCTACTCCGCTTACACCATCTCCTAGTGCCACTCATGCATTCCAGAGTGATCCTAGTTCTGCCCAATCTGCATCGAGTTCACAGTTGATACCTATGTCTGCAGCTGACTATGATGCTTTTTTGAAGTTTCAGGCCACCCAACAGTCTCATCCTGGTAATCCCGTTGCTTGCGTTGCTAAAAGCCCATCTCTTGGTCCTTGGATTATAGATTCTGGCGCCACTGATCATATGTGTGGTAATGAATTTCTTTTCTCTTCACTCACTTATTCTGATACATTGCCTACAGTTACCCTGGCTGATGGCACCAAAACTGCAGTTAAAGGGATAGGCCAAACCATGCCTACTTCATCTCTATCTTTAAATTCGGTTTTATATGTCCCTAACAGTCCTTTCAATTTGATTTCCGTTAGCCAGCTTACTAAAACCCTTAACTGCTCAGTCACTTTCACTCCTACATCTGTTTGTGTACAGGACCAAGGTACGGGGCGGACGATTGGCGTCGGGCGTGAGTCACAGGGTCACTATTATCTTGTTATGCCAATGGCTTGCACAAGTGCTGCTCCCCCAGATCTCCTCCACTCTCATCTTGGTCATCCCAGCCTCTCCAAATTGAAGAAATTAGTTCCTAGTTTGTCATCGTTGTCTATTTTTGATTGTGAGTTATGTCATCATGGTAAACATGGACGTAGTTCTTTTTCCAGTCATGTCAATAATAGGGCTGAGGCTCCATTTTCTCTTGTGCATTCTGATGTATGGGGGCCCAATTGTGTCACTACTACTCTTGGTTTCTCATATTTTGTTACTTTCATTGATGACTTTTCTCGCTGCACTTGGTTGTTTCTCATGAAGAGTCGGTCTGAATTGTTTTATATCTTTCAGACATTCACTGCTGAAATAAAAACACAATTTGGAGTTTCTATACGTACTTTACCTAGTGATAATGCCCCTGAGTATTTTTCTTCTCAATTTAATACTTTTATGACTACTCGTGGCATTCTGCATCAATCTTCTTGTCCTTATACACCTCAACAAAATGGTGTTGCCGAGTGTAAAAATCGTCATCTCATTGAAACTGCACGAACACTACTTTTACATGCCAATCTTCCCACCAAATTCTAGGGTGATGCTGTTCTTACTGCGTGTTATCTGATCAATCGCATGTCATCTTCAGTGTTAAAGGACAACATTCCTCACTCTCTTTTGTTCCCCTCCTAGCCTCTGTATTATGTTCCCCTTCGTGTATTTGGATGTATCTGTTTTGTGCATTCCTTTTCACCGGGACATGATAAACTTGCTACTAAATCCCTCAAGTGTATTTTCCTCGGTTACTCCTAATTGCAGAAAGGCTGTAAATGTTACTCTCCTAAGTTGAACCGCTATCTTATGTCTGTTGATGTCATCTTCTTTGAACAAAAGTCCTTCTTCTCGATTGTTCAGCCTGATTCACAGCGCCTTGACCAAGTATTGCCTATTCCTTCTCTTCCGTTGCCCTTATCAGATCCATCTATCTCTTCCTCGATGGACTCTTCACTTCCATCTTCTGGTCCACCCTCCCCGCCTCCTCCACTTCTTACTTATCACCGTCGTCCTCATCCTGCCCCTAGCACCGACATTCCTATTGACTGCGACTCTCCTGACTCACTCTTTGCGTTAGTGGTCACTCCTGCCATGGATCCTTAACCCGACAACCTTCCAATTGCACTCCACAAAGGTATACGGTCTACTCGCAATCCACATCCTCTTTATAATTTTTTGTGTTATGACCGTTTGTCACCTGCTTATAATGCTTTTGTTTCGAGCCTTTCTTCTGTTTCTATTCCTAAAACAACAGATGAAGCCATGTCCCATCTTGGTTAGCGCCAGACTATGTTAGATGAGATGGGTGCTTTGCATTCTACTGGCACTTGGGATTTGGTGCCTTTGCCACCAGGAAAGACTCCCGTTGGTTGTCGGTGGGTGTTCACCCCTAAAGTGGGCCCCGACAGACAGGTGGAACGTCTTAAAGCCCGCTTGGTTGCCAAAGGCTTTACACAGATCTATGGGCTGGATTACAGTGATACCTTCTCTCCAGTTGCTAAATGGCCTCTGTTCGCCTATTTCTCTCTATGGCTGCCACGCGTCATTAGCCGCTCTATCAATTGGACATTAAGAATACCTTTCTTCATGGTGATTTGGAAGAAGAGGTTTATATGGAGCAACCACCTGGTTTTGTTGCTCAGGGGGAGTCCAATGTAGTATGCAAACTCAAGAAGTCTCTCTATGGCCTAAAACAATCTCCACGAGCGTGGTTCGGCAGGTTCAGCACTGTGGTTCAAGCCTTTAGTCTCACTCGAAGTGAAGCTGATCATTCAGTTTTTTATCGATATTCTTCTTCTTTATGTATCTACCTCGTTGTTTATGTAGATGACATTGTTATCACAGAGAACGATCAGGTTGGTATACAAAATCTGAAGGAACATCTCCATCAGCACTTTCAGACTAAAGATCTAGGCAAACTTTGATATTTCTTGGGTATTGAAGTTGCTCAATCAAGAGATGGGATCTCAATCTCTCAAAGGAAGTATGCACTTGACATCCTAGAAGAAACTGGTATGGTGAACTGCAAACCGATTGACACCCCAGTGGACCCAAATGTCAAATTCTTGCCGGGACAGGGGGAGTCTTACTCAGGTCCTGGAAGGTATAGAAGATTGGTAGGCAAACTGAACTATCTCACAGTCACTCGTCCCGACATTGCTTTTGCTGTGAGTGTGGTGAGTCAGTTTCTCAATTCTCCATGTGATTCTCACTGGAATGCTGTTATCCGGATTCTGAGATATATCAAACAAGCACCGGGTAAAGGGTTACTCTATGAGGATAAGGGACACACATATATTTGTTGTTATGCATATGCAGATTGGGCTGGCTCTCCTTCTGATCGTCGATCAACCTCTGGATATTGTGTTCTTGTGGGAGGAAATCTTATTTTTTGGAAGAGTAAGAAACAAAATGTAGTAGCTAGATCCAGTGCAGAGGCAGAGTATCGGGCTATGGCTAATGCAACTTGTGAGCTCATCTGGCTTAAGCAACTCCTAGAGGAACTCAAGTTTTGTGAAGTGTCTCCTATGAATCTTGTTTGCGATAATCAGGCTGCCTTGCACATTGCTTCTAATCTAGTGTTCCATGAGCGGACTAAGCATATTGAAATCGACTGTCACTTTATTAGAGAAAAGCTGGTTGAAGGTGTTATTGTTACAGAGTTTGTTAACTCCAGTGATCAACTTGTCGATGTTTTCACCAAGTCTCTAACGGTTCTCGGATAGAATATATATATATATAACAAGCTTGGTGCATATGATATCTATGCTCCAGCTTGAGGGGGAGTATTAGAATTATTAGTATAATTAGATATATTGCATATTTATTTATTTATTTGTTATAACTATGTATAATTAGGCTAAGCCCGAAGGTTATTAGGCCCGTTGTGCCTATTATAAATAACACACTAAGAGACTAATCTCTTAGGTTTTTCTCTCATAATTATTTTCTCACACTAGAAACTATCTCAATCCTCACAACTCCAAATAACTAGTTACACACTCCAAGGACTATTAGGTAACCAACTTTGATACCAATTATTGGGATAAACACCAAACACAAGCCCAAAATATATTATATCACACCCACACATGATCAAAATTAGAGACACACATATTTAATGTAGTTTTTGACAGATTGCCAATGTCCATCCACGAAGGAGGAACAAAAATCCACTATGTGAATACTGCGTTACAAAAGATATAAAACTCACACACAGAACCCCATACCCCTGTTACACCCAAACTCACTACTCTCTAAACAGCATCTTGAATGATGTGCCCCATTGCCATCTAATAATCAGATAGGCAGCTATATTTTATGGAGTGAATACAGAATAGATAGATCATAAATCCTAAACTCACTAAGTTTAATAAAAAAATAAAAAATAAAAATAAAAAAACCTATCTTTATCATACTTTGGGTTGAGTTATCCAAATCTGAATTTAAGATAATCTCAAGAAGGGCTCTACTTATCTGATTTTTGCAGACAATATGGAGAAACAACTACAATAATATAGTAACATTATCTCACAGATTATTGGTGGTCAAGCAACAAATACATTAGGGGGTCCTATTTATAGGCGACAACTTTAATACGGCTAAGTGTCCAATATCTATCCCTATACCCTATAGCCTGCAATTCATACATGTTAAGTATAGCTGCTTAATTATAGGTCAGAAAAATTCCTGAAGATCCACCCACCATTTCAATCTTTTGGTTTTTACGAGTAACAACAATAAAGAGTGGAGTATAGACACACACACAAATTGAACTTGATATGAAGGACTTATTTCTATTGTTTAAAAGCATTAAATTGCTCTGTTTTTGTTTTCGCTTCTGATGAAGCAAGAAAGTTAACCAATCTTCCGTTCGACAATTATTTGGAGGGTCTACATTCTATATTAATCTTCAGGACGCTAATTCAATCAGAAACTGATAAGCTGGCGATGCTCAGAACACCGAAGGCAGCATAAAATCACAAAATGGTAACTGTTTAAACCTTGCGTTTCAACAGCTGATTTAACAAGAAGATAGAACAAAGACACACACACGACCGAATTCATTCCTCAGAACTTTTGGGGGGGGGGGGGGAGAGAGAGAGAGAGAGAGAGACCTGATTGGAGCGTTGGATAGCGCGAGCTTCGAAACGCTTGGAGAGATTGGCAGTGAAGCGAAACCTGCGCTTACGGTTCTTAACAATCCAACAGAGCTTCCTCCATCTCTGAAGCGCCTCCTCCGACGAGTTCTTCGGTTTCACCTCCCCAAAGTTCTCTTTCAAATAGTTCTCCATCTCCCGATCCTTTTCGTTACACCACCAAACACCCAAACCTCGTAGTCCTACCTCCTCCGACAGAGGCCAGCAACAACGATCTCGCTTCCTCTTTACATACAATCGAAGTCGCAATGGCGCGCAAAGAATCGAATTCCAATAGCTTGATATTCACAGATCGAATTTCTGATTCTCCTTCCTTTATTCGCTGCTAGCTCTCAGAAAAGCAGAGATTGGTAACTGTTTGAAGTTAAAGTTAACAGAGAGTCTTCCCGTGCAAAACAACTTCTTCTTCTTTTTATTATTCTTCTTCTCTGTAAATCGTCGCTGTGGCAGCCAACGAGAGGGGAAATGGATGGATGGGTTTGGAGAGAGGAGTGGACTGAGAGAGTTCTCTGCTCTCTGTCAGATCCTTTGATCTCTGACAAACCAGCATTAAAATTGTGAGCTGTGTCATGTCAAACAAGAAACAGTATAACGTCACCTCCACTCCCTTCGGGGTTTCATTAAACGGCTGTACCACGTTGACACGTGTAGAATTTATTCCTACTTAAAAGTAACCGTTGTTGGCTGCTACACTGACCAACCCCCGCCGCCCACCACCTATTATTGTTTAATTAGTTTAATATTTTAAAATTAATTATTAAATATTAAAATTTATTAAAACTCAGAATAAATTTACTAAATCTCGGGCAACTTTCTTCTTTAATTAACAAAGTCAAAGTGCACCCTCCATTTAAAAAATATATATATCATATTTACGAGAGTGAAAATTAATAAAATTAAACTAAATAATAAATGACAAAAAGAAGACTTTAATAATGAAATTCAGATGGGAAGCATTTCTTTTGACCTTTACAAATTGAAATGAGATTCATCTGATTTATTATTTTTTATTATATCTTTCTTCAAATAAAAAATAATAATCTTTTATTTTAAATTTTTTGTTATTTTCTTTTACCCATTTATAATTCGTTCCATTACCAAAACTCTTTCAAAGGCCATGTGATCATCCTATTCCTATCTATTACTTCCATTCAATTTCACAATTTTTCATTTTATCTGAATTATACTGATCTATTGGGTGGCCTACAACTTGATACCGAACCCGGCCCCCTAGCAAGAGCTCAACCTAAGAAGCTTGCATAGCCCTTCCATATAAACCGAGATCCTTATGCCAATAACAAATCTTATCAACTCCGAGCAACTCGCATGTTGATTCTCATTAGTCTATAATCTTCATCGAATCCGAGATCCTCGAAAATGATCCATATCACTACCATGTATCTCGGTCCTCTATCCTCCTACGATGGTCAGCGACACGCAAAACACCTTTATCTCCATATAAACTAGCTTGATCATAAGTCAAGGGGCAAGGCTCAAGCCTAGGCCTTTCGTTGACTCTCTGGCTCAAAAGACTCCCGCCGACCTTGATGAACTCCCGATGCGAGCAACCGACTATATAAATATGGAAGAAGTGTTAGTTGCCAGATGCAATAGCTCCCAGCCACAGCAAAATCCATATCTAGGGCCATCCATCAAGCATCACTGCCACCTTGAGAGAGACCCCGGCTATAAAAGAGAGAACAAAGACCAAGCCAGGGAGAGAAAAGAGCTAGCCAGGAGGTGAAAAGAGCTAGCTAGGGGTCTCGAGCCACCCCAATTGCGCTATGACGCTTACACCCCGCTGACGACAAGGAAAGATCGAATCTTAATTCCAAGAAGTCTACAATTCAAGAATAATTCCACTTCCCTAAGGTGAGAGCCCGGCCTAACCCCAACCCCAATGTGGACACCAGCAAGCGTTGTGATTATCATCGCATGTTCGGTCACATGACCGAAAAATGTACCGCCCTCAAGGACCAGATCGAGAAGTTGTTCAGAGAAGGCTATCTCATTTGGTATGTTTATAGAAGGCAGAGTCGGAGTAGAGAGCCGCGTGATGATCGACGCCTGAGGAGAAGTCATAGCCCACAAAGGAGACTTAGGGTTGAAGGAGGTCAGGAAGCTAAGGCGACCCACCTGGAACAAATACGAGGGGTTATCAACACAGTTTTCGAGGGCTTTGCGGGCGGAAGAGATTCCAATTCGACAAGAAGATGACACCTGAGGGCGGTGATAACCGTTAGAAGCACTAAACACTGGCCGAGAAGGATGGCCTGGCACCCAGTAATCTTCTTCATCAACGAAGATTATGTAGGGATCGACCAAAACTTAGACGATCCCATGGTAATATATGTGGTCGTGACCAACTTTGTCATTAAGAAGGTCCTGGAAGACTAGGGGAGCTCGGTCGACTTACTATACTTGTCAACTGTAAACAAGCTAGGGATACCAGAAAAGGATTTGCGACCATTTAACGGAAATCTAGGCGGTTTCTCAAGGGAGCAGGTGAACATAAAAAGGTATATTGAGCTACTGACTACATTCAGATCAACTCTACTACTCAAAACAATAGGCATCAAGTACTTGGTGGTTGATTGTTAGACACCTTACGACGCCCTACTGGGCCACCTGCTCTACTCCACATCTGGCCATGAAATTCCCAGTCTCGACCATCGAGGACGAAGTGGTCCATGCTAACCAAAAGAAGGCTCGGCAATGCTACAACGACAACTTGAGAGTTCAGCAATCCTCGTTTGGCAAGGGGAGTCGCGACAACTAAATCACTACTACCAATAATCGGTCTGCAAATCACAACATAAACATAGCAAGCTGGATCCATAAAGTGAGTTCCCAGACAACTGTCAACAAGCCACGGATGAGCTAATTCCCGTGAGTTTGGGGCCCTGCCTGAAGCAGATAACTAGGGTCAACATCACGCTTCCCCATGACCTCAAGGAGCATTTAATCACGTTGCTTCAACAGAACACTGACCTTTTCGCCCAGATACCGGTAGACATATCGGGTATCAACCTACCTTTCATTTTCCATAAGTTGTCCGTAAATTCCAACGCGAGGCCAGTCAAGCAAAGAAAAAGAAAATTGGGAGAGGAAAGGCGACAGGTAGTAGCTGAGGATATGTCAAAGCTCCTCCAGGCCAGATTCATAAGGAAAGTGCATTATACCACCTAGCTTTCAAATGTGGAAATACTGAATAAATCCTCGGAAAAATGAAGGATGTGTGTAGACTTCACTGACCTGAACAAGGCATGTCCAAAGGATTCTTACCCTTTACCAAATATTGACCGGCTTATGGATGGAGCCTCGGGGTATAGATATCTCAGCTTTATGGATGCCTACTCGGGGTACAATCAGATCCGAATGCAACCGAATGACAAAGAAAATACAGCTTTCATCACCAAGGACGCAAATTTTTGTTACAAAGTCACGCCGTTTGGATTCAAGAGTGCAGGGGCTACATACCAATAGCCGATGAACAAGGTATTTTCTAATCAAATAGGATGCAACATTGAAGATCATTACTTGGATCTGGTTGAGATCTTCAAGCAAATCCGATGACACAACATGAGGCTAAATCCAAAAAAGTGCATTTTTGGTGTGCAGGCTAGAAATTTCCTCGGATTCATGCTCGCCAATCAGGGAATAGAAGCCAACCCCCAAAAATGCCTAGCTATCCTCAAGATGCGTGGCCCCATCAATGTGAAAGAAGTCCAATGGCTAACAGCCCATATAGCTGCCCTCTCCCGCTTTGTCTCAAAGTCAGCAGACCGAGCTCAATCGTTCTTCCAGTGTTTAAAGAAGACATTTGAGTTTCAATGGATGGAACAATGTGAGGCTGCTTTCCAAGAGCTGAAGCACTTCCTAACCACCCCTCCCATTCTCTCAACTTCTCTATCTCCTAAGGTGCGCTCAGCTCGGTGTTAGTAAGGGAAGACGGGAAAATAAAATAGCCAATCTATTTGGTTAGCAAAGTTTTGCAAGGGCTTGAAATTCTATATCAAAAGATAGAGAAGCTAGCCTTAGCCCTGGTTACAACAACTCAAAAGCTCAGGCCTTATTTCTAAAGTCACCAAATCATAGTGCTAACTGATCAACCAATCAAGCAGGTGCTCCTAAAGCTCGAGCTTTCAGATAGAATGATCGCATGGTCGGTGGAACATTCTGAGTTCGGCATACAATACCAACCCCATAAACACATTAAATCCCAGGTACTGTCTGACTTTTGTGCTGAGTTATCTTCACCTATTCAAAGTTTTGATAGTAACCCTTGGATTTTATCAGTTAACGGAGCCTCAAACATCAAGGGAAGCGGGGCAAAAATGATCTTTCAAGGACCAAATGGGCTTCTGATCAAACAGTCCCTCCAGTTCAACTTCAAGATGAGCAAAACCCAAGCAAAGTATGAAGCCCTCATCATCGGGCTAGGCTTGGCCAAAAAAATTAGAGCCACTAAGCTGATCGCAAAGAGTGATTCACAATTGGTGGCTAATCAAGTTAAAGGTGAATTTCAAGCAAAGATTCCCTGCTTGGCAAGTATCTAGACAAGGTCATGATTCTATCCGAAGCCTTCAAATCTTTTGACATTGAATACGTTCCAAGCGAGCAAAATTCAGGAGCAGACTTACTCTCAAAGCTCGCTAGCACCAAGGCTCTAGGAAATAATCGGTTGGTCATATAGGAAACTTTGAATTCACCAATTATTGACTTAGAAGTACATGCCATGGAGGCAGACCCCAGGTTCTGAGGAATCCCCATCATTCAATTTTTTAAGGAATGAGTGCTACCTGATAACCCGGAAGAGACCAAGAAGTTAAGGAGGACAACTAGCCTTTACACCATGATTGGGGATCAACTGTACAAAAGAAGTTTTACCATGCCACTTCTGAAGTGTGTGGATGGGAGGCAAATCACTTACATGATGTCCAAAGTCCATGAAGGGGCTTGCGGAAGCCACATCAGGGTCCAGTCCTTAGCAGCAAAAATACTGCGGGCAAGGTACTATTGACCAACCATGCACAATGAGTGCCTGGAATATGTGAAAAGATACAATAAGTGCCAAAAGAATGCAAATGAACATCACTCCCCACGAAAAGAACTCCACAACCTCGATGTATCTTAGCCCTTTTACAAGTGGGTGATTAACTGACTTAGACCTTTCCTATTGGCCCCAGGCTAGCTCAAGTTCATTGTGGTGGCCATCAATTACTTCACCAAATGGATAGAAGTTAAATCCCTAGCAACAATTATGGCAGAAAAAAGTCAAAAAGTTTGTTTGGAAAAATGTTATTTGCAGATACGGCGGCTTACCTGGTTTTATCATTTTCAATAATGACACTCTGTTTACCAATGCAAAGTTTCGAGAATCTTGTAAAGAGCTCGGCATTCATCAGGCCTTCACCTCGGTAGAGCATCTCCAGGAAAATGAACAAACCGAGGCTGCCAATAAGGTCATCCTCACTGAGCTCAAAAAGCGACTAGACCAAGCAAATAGGGACTGAGCAGAAGAGTTCCCTGTGGTGTTATGGTCATACCATACCATAACACAAACATCAACGATGGAGACTCCTTTTAGGCTCATCTATGGGTCGGAAGTAATGATTTCGATGGAAGTCGGGGAGCCAAGCCACTAAAGGCGTGCCTCTAGGAAGATTCCAATGACGATGAGCAAAGGATTAACCTGGATCTCCTCTAGGAAGCACGAGACTTGACCCATATCCAAAAACAAGCAGCTAAGCAAATGACATCCTGGAAGTACAATTCTGGGGTTAGGCCCCAGAGTTTTTAGGAAGGGGACCTGGTCCTGAGAGAGATAGAAATCGCAAGGCAACAACCCGAAGAAGGAAAGCTCGATGACAATTGCAAAGGCCCCTACTAAGTCACTCACAACCTCAAGAACGGAACTTACCACCTCGCCGAGCTCTTAGGATAACCCTTGTCGAGGTTGTGGAACGCAGCCAGCCTATGGAAGTATAACAACTAAGTAACAGTCACATGATCGTCCTAGCGAATTGCTTATAGTTTAAAATTAATTTATGTTATAGTTTGATTTCGTGTTTCTTATCTAGATTCAATCTATTTTTTGATTATGCCGTTGTTGATTTAGTTTTATTACAGGGCATATTATTCGGTTTTACACCAAGGTTTTCTTATCAATGACATCAAATATTATATTATTCAATTTTATATTGAGGTTTTCTTATCAATGACATCAGATCTTATATTCACTACAAGAAAAATGGCATTTAGTGACAGAAATATCCGTCACTAAAAGATTTAGTGGCGGCACAAATCAACGACGGAATCAGTGACGGAAATTTTCGTCGATGATTAAAAAAATTAAAAAGTATCTAAAAAATTAAAAATCCTTTTAGTGACAAAAAAATTTGTCGCTATTCAGTGACCGAAAGTTTTCCGTCACAAATACATAATAAAAAAATTAAATATTACAAAAAATAAAATAAATTAGAATTAGTGATGGAAATAGTTCCATTGCAAATCAACGACGGGCATTTCCATCGCTGACTTTTTAAGTTGCCACGTGTAGCGCTAGGATGCGCAACTCCTTTCCCTTCCCTCTCTTCAGTTTTGATCCTTGGTCCTCCATGTGCACGGGACCGTCCGAGCTACGAACCTCTTTAAAATATACACTGCACGTATTAATTATATACTACATTTAGCTGTCAGTCGTTTTAATTTTATTTTAAATTAAGATTTTAAATTTTAAATCTTTTAAATTCATAAATTAATACTTAAAAAAAATGTTGTAAATTTTTAACTCAACTGATGTACCACTTAAATGTTGTAATTAATTAATCTCTTAAATATTTAAGTTTTATTTCATTACAAAATAGCTTAATACATATTTGTTATTATAAATATTACAATATCATATCAATTTACATATTGGTTTGTAAATAAAATACATAAAATATGCATTTAATACTAAAGAATTTTAATTTTTATTTAATCTTTATTTACTATATAATTAATAAAAAATATTTAATTGATTTTTTTCTTTTTTAGTGATGGATTTGTACCGTCACTAAAGTTTCTAATTAATAATTTCATTTTTTTAATTATTTAACTACGAAATATTCTATCGTCAAATAATTTTAATTTAATTAAAAAAAAATTAAAATTTAGTAATGGGGTCACACCTGTAGCTAAAAAATAAAAACAAATTAAATAAAAAATGTAAAATTTAGCGATGGCATCATCTCACGCTAAAAAATAAAAATAAACTAAATAAAAAATATAAAATTTAGTGATGGGATTGCCCCCATTGCTAAAAAATAAAAATAAATTAACTAAAAAATTAAAATTTAGGAACGGGGTCACACTCATCGCTAAAAAATTAAAATAAATTAAATAAAAAATATAAAATTTAATGATGAGATCACTCAGTTGCGAAAAAATAAAAATAAATTAAATAAAAATATAAAATTTAGCGACGAGATAACCCCCATCGCTAAAAAATAAAAAAAATTAAATAAAAAACTAAAATTTAGCGACGGGATAACCCTGTCGCTAAAAAATAAAAATAAATTAAACTTTTAATTATTTAGCGACGAAATATGTCGTCGCTACATAATTAAAAAAAATTGAATTCAAATTATTTAGCGATGGAATATTCTGTCACTAAATAATTTTAATTTAATTTAAATTTTTTAGTTATTTAGCAACGGAATATTCCGTCGCTAAATAATTTTAATTTTAATTTATTTTTTTTTATTATTTAGCGACAGGATATTTCGTCGCTAAATTTAAAAATTTAATAAAAATATTAAAAATTATTTAGTGATGGAATATCCGTCACTAAGACAACTCTAATTGGTGACAGAAAATTTTTTTCAATAAATTATAGATTTTTTTTTAGTGATAATTCGGTTCTAAACTGAGGTTTTCCTATCAAACGAAATCAGATGTTATATTATTTAGTTCCACACTAAGCTTCTCTTGTCAACAAAATCAGATGTTCAGAGGATCAATTTTCTTACACTCCTAACTCGTGCCTTGCCTAGCCAGGCTCGATCAATTCTCCCACTTACACCTAAGCCAATCTTCGAGGGCAAACCTCGAGTCATCCCAATCTCCTATGTTGTGCCTTACCCAGCCAAGCTCAGTTAGTCCACCCATCTGTGCCCGTGCCAATCCCTGCGAGCAGACCTCAAGTCATCCTGGTCTCCTCAAAATTGCCTAAGAAACAAACACACTTACTCAACCTAATCTTGGAAGCAAAAAAGAAGCAACAATAAACTGACACTCAAAATCAATTGCAGTTAAGCTTACACTGAACAAGGATTATTACATTTTCAGACTCACCCTTAGAAAGAAAACAGAAAGCAACAAAGGAGAGGCAATTAATAAACAAATAGTATCAACAAGGCAATAAGCTAAGGAAACATTCTCTATTGCATTAAAGTCAAAATTACAGAAAGAATGCCGACCTATACTACAAAATTTACAATAGAAAGAAAAAGAAGAAAGGAGTCAAGGTCCAGCAAGTCCAGGGGCAAGCTTGGCCATAGGCTCGGCAACCGCTCCAGAAGTTAAATAAAAGAAAACTGCAGGCTCACCAAGCTGGTCAGTATCCTCCTTACTCCCTTGGCCACCGGAACCTCTGCTAAAGCTTTGGCTTGGCCAGCTGGATCCTCTAGAAGAAAATCAACAAGCTAACCGACCACCATTTCTTTGAAAGCACCACGGGCAAGAAGTTGGCCTCAAGAAAAAAACACCTGAGCTTGCGACAAAGGCTTCACAAAACCTTTCGAGAATTAGTCAACGGCCTAGTCCTCCAAGCTCTCAACCTTGGTTCACACACACCGTGGCTACCTGAGTCTTCAGCTTGGTAGACTCGAGTTTCGCTTAATCAGTATGGAGGATGAAGGTGGCAAGGTCGGCTGTCAGCTTCACCACCTTCTCAGCCCCTTCTAGGGCAGTGGCTTTGGCAACCTAGGTTTCCCCATTTAGCACTGCTACTTCCTCCAAATTGTGCTCTCGTTGCTGTAGATAATTCTTGGAGCAATCGTCAACTCGGACAACTAGATCCTCACTTTGTACCACCCGCTTCCGCAGCTCATCCATCTTGACAGCAACCTCCTCTCGCCCATTCCATTGCCTTCTCACAAGCTTAGCTGAGTCGCTTTGACTGGGCCCAAAACTCTAGCTCCAGTGTTGGTAGGCGTTGGCGAGACGAAAAGACTGCATCTCAGACAAGCGACACAGCCCCGTAACCCCGAAGTCTAACTCCCTCTTCCGATCAAATTTGAGGTAAAGGAAATCCTCAACAAAGGCCTCAGGCCGGAACTTCTTTCTCTAGAGGCTTCTCGAATCAGCCTCGTTATCGTCGCAGCCCCACAATCTAGGCCTCGACAAGGTCTTCCTAGAGCCCGATGGTTGATCAATGGCCAAGGTTGAGGTCCTGGATGGCTTAGATTCCTCCTCTCGAGTAGTCCTTGGCTTCTTTCGTCGCAAGGGGGTCTTCTTAACATTGACATATTCCTCGAACTGGTGAGAGCTCCTGCCTTACGAAGAAGCAGGTTGAGAAGATGAAATGGGAGTCGGCGTTAGACCCTTGGACAACACGAGGGCCTTGGATGCCCGAGCACTCTTCTCCAGAACAGGGGCCTTTTCGGCGACCCTACGAGCTGACCCTGAGCTTAGCTTGGCCCCCTACGGAATGCGCATTGCCTCACCTCCTCGGTAGTCATCTTGGGGGCCATCTCACTTGAAATAGAAAATAAACAGGGTAAGCAACAATAAACGGAGCAAGCAACAACAAACAAAGTAAGTAATAAGAATTAGCCGAAAAGGGAAAGCATGGCAAAATCGACTCATATAGGCGGCCAGACCCTCTGGGTTATTCCCATATTTGACGAGAGTCGAGCTCGCCAGCATCGGGCAATCCGAAAAGAGATCCATCATCAGCTGACCCTCCAAACTTAAAAACTGGTATTCCACTCCCGTGATGGAACTTTGCTCCTTGCTCCAGCATATGGGGAATTTGGCGGTCGCTTGATCATCCAAGAAGAAAGTAAGCACATCCTACCGAGAGGCTGCTCTGAAGTAGCCAGCCTTGGTAGCCCATTCAAAGAGACCTAACTATCCTTACTGAAGCCCTTTGACTGGAAGAAGGAAAAGAAGATTCCCGTGCTCGGCCCTCGACCTAAGAAGCTAGACAACACTTCGAAGGCTTTCATGAATGCCCAGCTATTCGAGTACAGTTACGTCGGCGCGATATTTAACATCATTAACATCGAGCTTTGGAACTCGGTGAACGGAAGTCAAAGATGAACATGTAAAAAACATCTCGTACACAAAAATTGACCCTGAATCAGCTACCATGAAGACCCGCTCCTTTTCTCCACAAGGTCGACACTCAAACAAACCCTTGTCTTCTTCAGCCACTGACAAACGGATCTGCGACCTCAACACAATGACGTTATTCGGGTAGTTGTACATTGAGGGGACCATGGACACGTCCTCACTCCCCAAGCTATAATCACGACTTGCACTAAAAAACATGTTTGAAGATGACCCAGCCATGGATGAAGCACCTATATTAGCCCTAGTGGAACTAGAGAAAACATAACTGTCAGAAGTCATACCCTTTCCCTACTTTGATCTATGTTTCAACTACCCCAACCTACACATTGACTCATTCCCCTACACTCGACCAGCAAAGCTTGACGACCAAATGCCGGATTCCTCGCAAGGAGCTCTCTTATGACGGTCGCGAAATCACTCTCATCCATAGATTTGCTCCCCGAAATCGTCACAACACTCAATAAATTGAAGAAGAAAAAAAAAGCAGCAAAAAGTGAAAGAGATTGGAAATCGAAAAGAGTTGATTACATGAAGTTACTTGTGGATACGAGCAAATTTGTGGAAGAATAAGCAAGAAGAGAACTTGACCCATACTCACAAGCGATAAAGTACAGGAAGAATGCCGAAGCACTCAAAAACTAGGGTTCAAAAATTAGTCACAAAATTGAGAAGCGGAAAAATGGTTTGTAGAAGCCTTTATATAGGCATCGCACAACGCATCCAACGGATAGAGTGCAGGAAGAATGTCGAAGCTCTCGAAAATTAGGGTTTAAAAATTACTCGCAAAAGTGAGAAGCAGGAAAACAGCCTACAGAAGCCTTTATATAGGTATCACACAACGCATCCAACGGACGGAGATCAAGCATCGTCAAACACCCAGGGAGATCATGCCACATGTCATGCATTAAACACCTTAAGGTAAAACGGTGAAATAAGTCCCTATCCGCCCATGGCATCACACTTTCCTAAACGGACGCCTCATATTACAAGACCATGTGCGCTATTTGTCAAAAACTTAAAAAATGCCCCCCTAGAGTTACTGAGTTCAGCCACATAAAGTTCGTCCTTGTTAGGCACGACCTTAGCAAGCTTAATTCCAATAAGCTCGATTCAACGTTGATGCGAATTAGAGCATTACCACCACCTTAGCTATTGTAAACACCCCTAATTGCTCTCAACTTCACATTTAGACAAGCTTTGACAATTATAGTGTCCCCATCATCGGAGACCCCGCATACGAGGAATCCAAGAGAGGTCTAATAGAAGAAAAAATAAAAGGCATATATGCAAAACCCAATTAGAAGCCTCACACAAAATCCTTGCTATTAACAACAGAAGCCACACTCATACACTTTTACTCATAGACATATACCTTAGGGTCCACATACCCACCATATCCCCTCAGGGGTTCAACTTAGAACATAAACAAGAGTAACTTAATATTACACATCATAAAACACCCCGAAGGACCTTTCCGTTGAGACGATTCTGTACACACTTCTACCCCACGACTCCAACTTCACTTGACTCGCCCACTTCTTTAGCCTAACCCTTACCTGGAATAATACAAGCAAATATAAGCCACAAGGCCCAGTAAGTATAACTAAAAGAAAGTGAGCATAAGAATCATGGGTATCAAAAGGCAAATAGAATCTTAAATGACATTTAAGACTCTTACGCCACACCTCTTATATCACTCTTCATGATACAAGATGAAACATGCATTAAGGCTCACACGCAATCTTTTAAAATCATAATAATGCGACTGAAGTCCAAAACCCTGTGACCGAAGTCCATATCATAAACTGGGACTGAAGTCTATCTCTGAACTGAAGCTTGCCGGTTCCTAATGATGGCAAATATATCCCAAGAAGGGGGGTGAATTGGGATTAGGTAAATTTTCAATAATTTAAAACTTTGATTGATAGAAAAACACCATGTTTCGAAATAAGACTTTCTGCTAAGTAGGTTTCCAACCTTATTATATATGTTTCGAAATACACTTCTCTGTTTTGCTTGATTTGAAATCTTTTACCTTGTATTTCAAACCAATGATCTTTGGAAAAGATTATTTACATAAGTAAGGGTATACCAAAGATAGGTTTTCTATGTATATGAATAAGTTTATGCTCAAGAAAACTATTTTAGCCTTTGATAACAAATCTTATGATAACATGTGCAATAGGCAATAATGATAAGCAAAAGCTAAAGAACAATTGCACACAAGATATATAGTGGTTCGGCACCCGTATACTCCACTACCTTCAAGCTTACCCACTTGAAAGATTTTGCAATCCCAATCACTTTTACTAGTGATCACCACAACAAGGGTTTTACCACGGTTCAACCCAAAACCTTACAAAGTGAGTTTTTACGGGCTTAACTCAAACCTAACACCAAGTGAGTTTTAGGCTCAACTCAAACCTTTACACTAAATGAGTTTTTAGGCTAAACTCAAACCTTACAACAATCAAGATAAATGAAGTTTATCTTTACAGCCCAAAGAGTAACAAATGCCTTACTGGAGGATGTACAAACCTTTGTACCGGCTTGAGATGAGGAGAGCTAGAGAGGATATAACTTCTTGCTTCTCCTTCTCACTTTCACACCATAATGCACATCTATGAATGAATGGATCTTCTTTGAAAGCTTGTCAAACGGATTTAGATCATTTCTGTGTGTGTCTCTAGTGTGTGCTCACTTGTTGTATCTTGTTCTTGCTCAGTCAATCTCTATCAATCTCTTTTTGTCTTCAAATACCTGCTATTTATACCAAGATATAGAAATCTGGTTGTTTATAGCCATTAAAAACAAGATAGAAAAGTAGGTTTCGAAACATACTTAGTAGGTTTCTAAACATCACAATTTTACACATAGGTTTCGAAACATACAATACTTTACAGCAGGACAAGCACTTCGAGACAGTAGATAGTGGGAGACAGATTTTAAAGAATCTTATGGGCATTAAGAATAAACAATGGTCTCCACTTTCACATTCAAATTTGAATCCCACTAGCATGGAGAATGCATTAAACAATTGATAGAGAATAAAACATAATTGCAAAACAAATGCATCTCGATTTTCAAATGATCTGCTGACAGAATGTCAGAGGTTTCGAAACATGATATGATAGGTTTTGAAACATACCTCTCTGGAAATGAGGTTTCGAAACATGATGCATATAGGTTTTGAAACATACCTATCTGAAAATAAGGTTTCGAAACATGATATGGAGGTTTCGAAACATAGTCCAAAACCTGATTTGAAAACACATGCATAACAGAGATGTTTCGAAATAACATACACTAAAAACATTGAAAACCATTTCAAAGGGGTTTCGAAACATGTATAGAAACATGACAGAGTTTCAGAAACATTTGCTTGAAAGCACAATCCACAGCATGTATACATCACAACTTATTTACATTTTCTTTATTTATATTTTACCCATATTTACTTTATTACATAAATGTAAATAACGAAGTATCCCCTATTTGGGTTCAATAAAAATATCTAGAAAATCAAAATCCAAAACAATAAGAAAGAAAATTTTGGGTTTTAGTATAAACTTACGATTTTACAATTTAACCACCTCCAAAATATATACTTTCTATTTAATGAAAAATTCATTAAAAATCGTTTTAGCACTAATGAATGTTAGATATCAAATTACCGGGAGATAGTTTTCTAAAAAGAAAACTCTTTCTAATATGCCTCCTTATAAGGTGCTAACCTTCCAGACTTAGTAAAAACAGAGTTTTCATTTTCACAAAGTGATACATGATATTGAAATTGATATATATTGAAAACCACACACTTGACACGTGACTTAGGGATTAAACCAATATATGTTTTTCATCATTAAAACTAATGTACAAAAGTACAACAACAAGGCTTTCTCTGTGGATATATCTTGCAGACTCGTCCGCTGCGTGCACCATGAAGTCTTTACATATTTTAAGACCATTTTTGTGCACATGATCTATGCATCATCACAACTATGCACATTTGTATTGACTTCTCATATATAACTGACACATGATTACCGAAACAACATGCACAAGAGGATAACATTCATGCAAGACAATATCAAACCCTTGCATGTCCTTAATAAAGCATCATTCCCAAATAAAGATAGGGTGATACAAAACCCTATTTAAGACTCAATAGGTATAAATGAGAGCCATAAAATAATATATTAGAAAATAGGAGTAACCTGCAAAATGACTTGCTAAAATGAAAGCATAAACTTACAAATTAGGAAATTAAGCAATAAGAGCTTGCAATTTAGAGAATTTAGCAACAAGAACTTGCAAAGAAAAGAACTTGCAAAAAGAGCAACAGAACTTGCCTTAAATATTTTTCCTTAACTCTTGCAATCTACCAAAGTCGCTACTCAAGCCCACACCACCAAAATTTCCCTTAATTTCTCTCCAAAATCTTCCCATTTCACTCAAACATCACTACCTATTTATAGGCCAAGAGAAAGGAATATTGTAGGAGCATCATGGCAGAAAAAGAGATCAATTCTGGTGGCAAAACAACAGATGGGACACGCGGCATGGCTATTTGGACAGGTGGTAGCAGCTGGCAGCTGCTTGGTGGTGATGTATGGGAGCGCGGCCGAGTGCATGTCGCGCACCTGGCGCGCGCAAACTTGTCCCCAAAACGACGTCATTTTGGGGCCCTTCTTTCCTGAAAAATCAGCATTTTTCTCTTAGTCACGCCTGCGATTCGAACCCCCGACCGCCCCTAGCCTTCTCAATTATAATTATGCCCAATTTATATTTAAGGCTATTCAACCACCAGTTTCTAAAATTACACTTTAACCCCAATAATTTGAATAATTGCTAATACACCTTCAGCTGAAAATACATTAATTAATTTTATTTTTTCGCTTAATTCTTAACATTAAGATATAAATTAACTCATAAATATACAGTCATTATAGCTACACCCCGAGCTCGAATGCTCACCCCTACGAACACCCAACCTAGGGGGGCTCTAAACCATACTGATTTATTGGGCCCGCACTGAGCCCGACCCCCTAACTAGAGGTTAGCCTAAGAAGCTTGGATAGTTTTTCCATATAAATCGAGATCCTTGCACCAGTAACAGATCCTATCAACTCCGAGAAACTCGCATGCTGATACTCATCAGCCCGTAATCTTCATCAAATCTGGGATCCTCAAAGATGATCCCTATCACTACCGTGTATCTTGACCCTCTATCCTCCCACGCTAGTCGACGACACGCAAGCCACCTTCATCTCTATATAAACCAACCTGATCACAAGCCAAGCTATGTTCTTTCCAAGCCTTACAAACACTCTGCTATTTTGAACCCTTACTGACTCGAGCATTGGAGTGCTTGTAGATGCCAGCCACCCTCGCTGGATTGCGACATTCCGCCGCCATTGCAGCCAGACTTGCCAACCCTATTGGGCCAGAAAGAACATTATCCTATCTTAAACTTGGAGGAAAGATAACTTCTATTCCATCTTTTGTTTTTTAGTTCATTTTCTCTTGTTTATAATTTATTCCATTTTATTATTGAATCTCTCCCAAACATAGCCTTGGAGAGACAAACATTTTTAACCCAAATAACAAAATGTCATCGTCCTAAGATCAACTTGTGAACCCAATGTTGGCCCAAGTAATAAGACAACTCAAGAAGGGAGTGAATTGAGTTTTTGAAAATATTTTATTTCTAATTGTAGAGTAAATTATGTATGTAGTGAGTAAAATAGAGAAGCAAAAATCTCAAATACAACTAATCAAGAATTCAAGTTTGACAAATTTGTGAAATGAGGTTCACAAAATATTGCAAAATTTAAGTATATAATAAAGATAAATAAAGATGAAGAAAGCAAGGTTCAGCAATTTCTTATGTCCACTACCATGACTCCTCGCTAAGGATTCTCAAATCCACTATCGAAGTGTGTTTTGAAGAGACAAGCATTATCCTCTATGCAGTCACTCTTCAATGATCTTGTGCTTTTTATATAGACTCAAGCACTAATCTTCTTTAATTTGTGTTTTTTCACATAATCAAGCACTAACCTTTTTACAATTCTCTTTAAAGAGATGAAGCAATAACTCGCATATAATGCTTTTTCAAGATTAAAACAATAAGCTTTCAAGATAAAAAAAAATGATATACAAATAGAGAGAAAAACTCTCAATACTAGGGGTCCTTAGAAAATAGGCTCAACCTAAATAGAAAGGTACTCTAGGTTTTCTCACAAACACAATAAATGAATAAGATTGAAGAACTTTCTTTGTGAATGAGAAGGATGAGAATCACTTTGGCTTTTGTTCTTTTTCAACTATTTTCTTACTCTCCTATTCTTTTTCTCATCATCTTTTTCATGCAACTAATGTGGAGAGGTATATATATATATACATATATATATATGTAAACCTTCTCAACACTTTTTAAGATACAGTTCAACAATAACAACTTTTTTTCTTGTAGATGATTAAATAAAACATTCCATTTGCAAGTAAAACATATTAGAACTTGTGATCTCCAAGAAATCAAAAGTATAGTAAAGGGAAATACATCAAAGATTTGATTTGAAAGCATTAAATGTTGTTTCAGACTTCATTAAATGCAACTCAATGGTTAGAAAATTTGAATTTAAAGTTTCGCGATTCGTTTTACTTGAGTAATATATAGGTGTTAGTTAATGTTCTGAACACAAATTAAATTTTTTTTAGGTTACTTGAGAAATAAATATATGTTACTCGACTAATTTTTTGAACCTCTCTATTTCTCTCCAAGTTATTTGAGTAATAAATACATGTTTCTCAACTAATTCTTTAAGTCTCTCTATTTCTCTACAGGTTACTCAAGTAGTGTAAAACATTACTTGACTAATACTATGAAGCTCTTAGTTTCTTTACATATTACTCAAATAAGGTAAGGCATTACTAAAATAACTTTTTCCTCATACTTTGTCACCTTAATTTCTGAATGCAATTGCTCAACTAATGAACTTTGATACGCTAATAATATCCTCAAATGAAAGCTAAGCTAGATTTCCATAGATAATACTCGATTAACATATGATCCATTGTTTGATACTCGATTATGTTTTCAACCTTCTTGATTTTTTGGTAAAATACTCAAGAAATACATTTCAATACTTGAGCAAGAATTTGCTTTTATAACATTTGTCTCGAAATTTGCTTAAGTTACTCAAGTAATATATTTTTGCTTGGGTAAATACTCAAGTAATATTTCCTATAGTTTAGATATTAGATTAATTTAATTGTTTAGTCTTTTATATATGATTTGTTGCTTTTAACACTTTGAGTATCACTCAAATTTCTATCAGGCTATAAGAATAAAAAAAGGTAAAACCTTGAGAGCTCATTCACAGCCTTTAAATTTGTTTTGTTAACACTAACACACCCTTCAAGCTTTTAATCCTTAAGATTCAATGAGATTACTCTAGTAATGATATTTGATACTCGACTATAATGAGTTGAAATCAAACTTAACCCATGTATTACACAATTGAGACATGTTCGAACACTTAGAATTTCATTTCAAATCATTCACGTGTGTCCTGAAACATGTTCTTACACTTTCTAATTCAATTTTTCTTTTTCTTACCGTTGAAATTTCATTTAAACACTTAAACCATGTTTTGCTAAGCGTTAAAATCTATCTAATAAGGGGTTGTGCAACAAATTCAACACCCAACCATAAGGAATAAAAAAGGTTTGTTAACACTCAATTTTTCAATAGAGATTAACATATTGAGCAAGGTAGAAGGGAGAAAGGGAAAGGGGGAGGAAGATGGTTTGTTTAAGAAAGGTAGATAATAAAGATCACAAACAGGAAGATGAAAAGTAAACACCGATGAATGTAATTCAAGGGAGGATGGCAAGGTATGTTTTCTTTGAAACAAAAAAAACAAGCCATAAAACCCTTTTTTAATAGAAAACTTGTTACCCTTAACTTGATTTCTAAGTTTATATCCTTTTTTGAAATCATCATACATTTAATGAAAGCCATATTTATATGAAATCAATGTATACTTATATATTGATTTAAAACTAAAAAACAATGTTTAGAAACCCTAAGTTTTATTTGGAAAACATATCTTTTACATGTAAAACCCTTTTCCCTTTGTCAAAAACCCAAATATTATTTTATCCCTATCTTTCTAAAACCATAAGTTTTTTTTTGGAAAGGAAACCCAAACTTTGATCCCTAAAACCCATGTGTGCCTTGATTATAGAAACCTTACTTTTCTTGAAAACTTAACTTGATTGTGGAAACTTAATTTCCAGAAACCTAAATATAATTATGGAAATCCTAATTCTTTAATTGTTGAAAAACTTAGGGCATGTTTGTAGAACATTGTTGAATTAATATATTAATGATGTCTTGATGATGGTGTTGATAATAATATGTTAATGCAAAAATTTAATTAGTAATGCATCAAATAATTAAGTGAGTCCATCGTGAATAAATCAAGAAATGCAAACCTACTTGAGTAAAAGTTTTCCAAGTATTTGAGTAAATTCAATGAGAAATATCATTTTAACTATCTTTCAAACCATCATTGGAGTATCTATATATTTGAAATAGAGTAGTCAAATATTTTTGGCTTACTGTAATCAAGTATCCAAACAAGCTTGATAAAACTCAATTGAGTATCAGCTTGTTAATCTCAAATGTCTCTCTAAAAATTATCCAATCAAGTGATCAAATAGTTTTTCAGTATTTATATAGGCAATCGAGTAAATCACATTCACCAATCGATTGGAAATAAGGAACTAAAATATCAAGTGTAAGGGCCCACCCCTAGCATAGGATATCCGAAAGGAGATCATTGCAAAGATGATACAAAATAATAAAATTTCAACACCAGATTTATATCCATCGATAATATCAAAGGAAGTAAAAATAAAAGTTTACATTATCCTCAGTTTATATCATCTTGGCACCATGACCTATACAAAATATATACAAGTGCACTAATGTAAATAACAAAATAAGATCTCCTCACAACATGCCCTCATCGAAACAAAACTACTAACAAGGACCTTCTAGTTTGGGATGTAACGCCCTGTCCTTTTAGAGGGCGTCACTATGCTGGGGCCATCATATAAATACACACTGTCTTTCCTTTATACATTTCTTAAACCTCAAATACCATATTTCAAAGAGAAACCCCCAATATGTCATTATAAATGCGAAAGCGATAATCGAAACCTGATATGGTACATTTACTTTAATCATAACATAACAATCCGTACCATAGTTCAACATCATATCTATAACAACCTTAATGCATGGACAACCTTAATACATGGAGACCCAATTCCCGAGATAACAACTGAACACCTCAGGTGTAATCAAATGATACCTAAAACATGCATTGACATTTCTTAACTTAATTGAAACATATCCGGATCTTCATGAACAAATAAAATACCGGAATCACATGCTGAATCCACTGGACACGTCACCCTGTGCCGTCATATCTTAATCACCTCTTTGCCTAAACTGCAAGTCTCAATTGGAATGTTGAATGTTCCAGGGGCATAATCCAAGTTAGATGATGAATCATCTAAGAGAACAATAAACATATTTCTTACATGAATGCAAAATACAAAATGTCATTTTCCATATCATTTCGATTTAAGTCGACCGCACACAACTGTTGCTCCCCATTTTTACAACCTCCTTACCAAGCTATGGTGTATAGGTGCACTCTTCGTAGAGCAGCGGTGCTAGTCCATAAACCCAAACCCTTATGCGATCCATGATCAAAAATATCACTGTGAACATATACACATTTCATCATCAATATATGTAAATACATTCTACATGATATATTCATATCAAGACATGACAACATGACAAAATCATTTATTTATAATCAGGTTTTGGGTCGAACCACTTACAAACCAAGCATTTTTCATAAAACTAAATCTAGTTGGGAAGTACCACTTTCCTTCTCAAGCTTATCGAGCTACCTCGATATTCGCGTCTTGCCTCAAATTCGTGCATCGTCTTGATTTGCATGCCAATCTCAAAATTCGCATAAGTCACTTCAACTTAAGCCTTAAAGCATCCTAATCACCATATTTATTTAAATAAACATTAAAACTTATTTTTTTTTCATAATTTTCTTGTATTTTCTTTATTTTTCTCTCTATTTCTTCCTATTTTTCCTCAATAGATCCAACCTAAATATTTTTCAAATATTTTCTCAAATATTTCACTATGAAAATTCATAAAATAATATTCTTAAATTTTTATAATTTTTTAAGAAATTTTACTTACCTTAACTTAGCCTCTCAGGTTTTCTCGGTGTACATGTCATATCCTCGAAATGTGTGACTGAATAACTTACTTGACTTGGAAAGCTCCTTTAGTCCCAAATAAATTCCTAGAAGGATTCGAGATTTTTCTGGGAATTTCTCCCATTTTTTTCTATTTTTCTTCTATTTCTTTTCTTTTCTTTTTTCATTCCTCCTCATTCTTCTTCCTCCTTCTTCGCTGCAATGCACCAATGCGAATAGCATCCTCGTTTGCCCAATAGCCAGCCTTGTCGCCGCCCTTTCCGACTACTGGTGCCTCCGTTGGCCGCTGCACCGGCCGTGCCACACCCGCGGTCACGAGCTGCCATCGCGGCAGCTTCCCCTGCCTCGTGTCCGACTGCCGAGCTCACGGCCATGGCCACCTTCAACTCACCCGCATGTGGTCGCAATTGCATTGGCCTTCAGCTACCTCCACGCGCCTCTCTTGCTGTATGCACAGCACCGCCGCGCCATTTGCAGCTGCCCCGCTCGAGCTTGCTTCACGAACCAGTCATTTCCATGGAGCTTGGAGCTAGCTTGCGACTGCAACAATCACCAGCGACGCCTCTAAGCTCCACCTCGCGCTTTGTTGCCTCAGCCGACCAACCCACTGCTACTTGCTAGCTGCTAGTGCTCTGCCATTGCTCTCTCTCAGCTGCGGCTTTCATTTCTATTTCTTTGCTTCCCTCAGTCTCTTCTACTTTCCCTTTATTTATAGGCCCTCAACTGCTCCCTCACCTCACCTACCAAAACTTTTTTGCGTGAAGAACACCCCAATTCACGTTTGTAGGGCATGGGCGACCATCACTCACACACACACACGCAAGCACAACCTATATATATAATTATATATTACACTATAATAATAGAGAAATTACACATTTGAACTAAAGAAAATTACACATAAACCCCAATTTCCTTCTTAATTTCACTTGATCAATTTCTTTATTACAACTATGCCCTTAATCCTCAAATTAATTTGCATTACAATACCGAAAACGCAAAATTAATAACTTCAAAGTTACTCGATAATGACGATTTCACCCCAGTGTCCTCACCAGGCAATCGTTTCATCCCGTAACCACTGAAGGTTTGTTCCTTATGAAAAATGGAAGCCCCCTCAAGCTTTCGTTGACTTCTCGAAAGTCCCTTACAATAATTCGATTTTACAGCCTAAATCGCATTTGCAATTTTGTTGTATAGAAAATCGTTCCCGATTCGATTTATTTTGATACCATAAATCCTATCTCGGGATGCTTATCAATGCCGTATCATTTTCCTTTGGCATCTCGACTTCAGGACACTCCCTGCCATTGATTCGATCATCCATAGCGGTAAGAAATTACCCTATATCATCAATTTATCTGTAATTTCACTTTTGCCCCAAGAAAATTTACTCGAGTTCTTTTGAAATTCTCTGGTATTATATGGGATGTCTGTGTATGCCTCTAGACTTGGACTACAGCTCCACTGGACTCACCCTTAATCACTACTTTACTTTTACTTTGAATGACATAGGAGTAAATAATGTGAGTCACGAGGCTCAGCAAGTATATATATATATATATAGCATGGAGAGATAGAATCAAATGCATGAATAACCAAGATAGAGTAAATAATGACTCTATGAAAATGTGTAAGTAGGACACAACTTTCACCACCCATTCCATGTCGTCGTCATCATACATACCATGTATTCATTTCTATGCTCATGCACATGCATTAAAATTAAAGAAGTTTTCACATGTTCCACATGGCTCCCAAAGCCACCACATCCATACATGTATACATACATCATGAAAATAAATCAACAAGCAATTTGAAATTTGAGCCTCACCTACCAAGTTTATGGCCACCTCAACCTGCGTCAAATGCTCATAGGATATTCTTATCTCACCTGCAGATATAGCCGCCGCACAAAATAATAGGTGCACAAATATCTATCATCCAACACTTAAGCATTTCAATACAATTATAACATCATACAAAAATCGCAAGGCTTGCCCATTTCGTACCCATGGACTCATTCCTCTTTTTTCCCCTTATGTTTAGATTATGTAATCAACAAAAGAATGTTGTAATTAATATACGAATTACAGCCTCTATCTCATAATGATTTACTTATAGATTACTTTTCCACAATTTTGAACACTGAAAGTTGACTCTTAGAAGTAGGAAATTTGACCCTTGAAGAGGTGAAAATCGACTCCTGAAAAAAGGAAAGTCGACTTTTAAAGCGATGAAAGATGACTCTTGAAGAGAAGAAAGTCGACTCTTGAAATAATGAAAGTCGACTCTTGACACTACAAGAAAAATAGTTTTTGGCAACGGGATTTAATGACGAAATTATTCCATCGCTAATTCGCGAAGGAATTTTCCTCGCTAATATTTTTAAATATTTTTCTAATTTAGCAAAGGAATTAACAACGGATAACCCGTCACTAAATTTAGCAACGGAAATCTCATTGCTAAAAAATAAAAAAAATTAAAATTTAGCGACGGGGTCACCGCCGTTGCTAAAAAATAAAAATAAAATAAATAAAATAAAATAAAATAATTAAAATTTAGCGATTGGGCCACCCTGTTGCTAAAAAATTAAAAAAATTAAAAATTAGCGACGGGGTCAACCCCGTAGCTAAAAAATAAAAAAAAATAAATAAAAATTAAAATTTAGCGACAAGGCCAACCCAGTCGCTAAAAAATAAAAATAAAAAAATAAAATTTAGCAACTGGGTTACCTTGTCTCTAAAAATTTAAAAAATAAATAAAGAATTAAAATTTAAACCCGAAATTAAAAAAATTAAATAAAAAGTTAAAAATTTTACATTTAAACATATCATAATAATTTTTACTAACATATCACTAATAATTTTTTAAACATATTACAAATTAAAATCAAAATAAGAACATAATTTTTCATTTCTAATATAATAATTAATAAACTTTTATTTGAATTAATAACGAAATAAAATTAAAATTAATATTCATTTCCCTTTGCTAACATTAAGATTAAAATTAATATCATTAAATAAGTTTGAGAAATTTTGGTGTATAAATATAATTCTGAAATATTTGGAAGAGAATACTATAAATATATTTTATACACATCAATAAATAAGGAGACTTCTAGGTCGGCTGGCTTGCGTGCGGAACATGGTCATGAGAGGTTGGGGGTTCAAATCTGGTAGAGAGCTTGAGATAATACTTGGGAGTATCCCAGCGCTGCCACGTGGCAAGCTGAGGCGCGAGCACATGGCCCACGTGAGGGGAGGGCGGGTCCAGGCGCACGTTGAATTTTGGGGTTAAATTTAGCTATAGAATTAATTAGCTACGAAAATTTTGTTGTTGAATTCAGTGACAGAATTAAATAGCTAAAAAAATCCCGTCACTAAATTTCAGCAACGCCCTTTTTAGTGACGGAGAGATACCCGTCACTAAATCCGTCGCTAAAAAATTTAGCGACGGATTTTGATGTTTTAACGACGAAATTTTTTATCGCTAAAATGTTGACTTTTTGTAATGTGAAAACCCAAAAATGAAAATACAAATAGAATGCAATGCAAATAAAAAATAATTGCATCACGCTAATCTAACCAATAAAATGCCATTTCATGAAGGATTTTGTGAATTAAGTCTCAAATGAACACCTCAAGAAGACCCATTAATATTCAAGAAATTTTTACAAAAATGTTTGTAATAGAAAAGAAAGACCCATTTTATCAAGACAAGGTATTATAGCAATGGAGGAGAAAAATGTGCTCAAAATGAAAAGGAATAATGAAGAAGAACTTGCACAAAAGAAATGGAGAAGAAAAGAGAACTTGCCTTGAGTAGATCCAAATAGGTTGTAACTTGGAACTTTAACCTTTATGAAAATGGAGGAACAAGTAGAAGAAAATGAAGAAGAAGATCTCGTTGGAGAAGAAGAAGAAAGAAGAATGGGGGAGGAGAGGAAAGTGGCATGGGATTCCATTCCCACTTTTCTTATTTGATTCCCACTTTTCTTATTCCCTAAATGCTCCTCACTCACACACAACACACAAATATCCCATGCCCCTTTTAATCTTTTGCCACCCTTTTAATTTTTATTTTTCTTTTCTTTATTCTTCACATTCCTTTTTCCTTCCTCAAATACATTTGATTGTCATTTTACAATTCATTTTGTTTCCTTTTAAATTTACAACATCATTTTACAAATGGGCTCAAGCCCAACCCATTAATCCAACACATATGAATTAAACCCAACTAACTTAAGGCCCAAATGATTTATTTTCTAACCTTGCCCAACCCATTCCATTTGGATTTAATTAAATAAACAATCCACACATGCCTTAGGCCCAACCCATTAAAAAATATTTTATTTAAACTTTAGCTATCCTTTGTTTTGGGTTTTTTTACATTGGCCCAACCCTACTTCATTACATCCTCAACCCATTTTATTTAATTTTCAACCTCCACTTATTGGGCCTTTCATTTCTAATTTACACACACATATACAAATTAAATGCTCAACTCATAATATCTCATAAATTTACTTTAGGAATTGCACCTAAATTAATTTCCCATCAGCTAGACTTTTAGACATAATATTCCTTTTTATTACATTTGATTCATGGGTCACATAAATTATCTCCACTCTTTAATTTTTAATAATGCAAAGATATATAATGTACCCCTAAAAAAAATTAAAATATTATTAATGGCATATACCCAATAATGGGTCATTACATCAAGTCCTTGTGCTTATATCTTAAATTGGTTAAAAGATTCTTGCAAATGAGTGATAGAGAAACTACATAAATCTCTAGACTATGATAGTAATACTGAAGTATATGCTAGATCAAGTATCTTGATTCATTCAATCAAGTAGGCTTAATACCATAGTCAAATACTTTGAAAAGAATAGAGAACATGTCTTTATGTCTGATCTTTACAATCAACTATTAGGTATTTAATACTTGAGTAATAGCATAATTCTATTAAGTACCAAAATTGTTCAATCAAATGTTTTCTATAAAGTATATATGATAATCAATTCTACTATTTATTATTCAAGTAAGTGTTATGTTATTATATAATTGAGTATATAGTATGACCCAGTCGTGTGAATTAGCTTACATAGAGAGTTGGTCTTTGTAATCTAAAAAGTAATCAACTGAGAATTCATACAATCAAGTGAAGCTTATACTTAATCAATTGTTGTCTAAGTCCACTTGACTATATGCCAAATCCAATCAAGTATCATTATTTTTCACTCAAGTATCTATGTGACAAAATTGAAAAATATAATAATTAACTACCTGTTACCAAGAATGATTAGATAGGGGAGTTTCAAGCGTTTGAGCTTTCTTTCAATATTGTATGTGATGTAATTACTTTCTATTTTAACAAAAAGAAAAATATGCTTATATATGTTGTGCAAAATGCTTTCTCTTTAACATATGCATATTTTGTATAACAAATTTGACTATTATGAGTCAAATCAAAGAAGCTGTTGAGATGTGCAGGTGATAGACATTCAAAGAAACTTAAAGCTTCTATATAAGGCCGTCAGCCACATGAGATCAAGCTATTGATTCCTACCCAAATCATGCTGCTATGGCCACTTAATTAGTGCTTCTAAAAGCCTATATTTTTTTATTTAGCTCAAGTCTTTATTTGATTGTGCCACACATTAATTCTTTCAAAACTAGCAAACATCAAGAGAGTGGAGTGTTTCAATTCCTATTCTTCACACTCTTCTTGTATAAACCCTCACGAGACTTGTTTCTTATTTTTTAAGGGATATTTTTTGTTGTGAGATTTATTCTTTATTTCTTCTCAACAAAGTGATGAAATGGTTTTTTCTCATCCCATAAAAGGTACGTAAGGTTTTTGTTTTTTCCATAAGAGCAGAGATTAATTACTACTAAACCTGTTAAAGCAAAGGTTCCAACTTAGTTTGCAAAAATTGAGATTCTAGCTAAGCCTGTAAAAGCTGTGTATGGATTATAGTTGATCCCTTGGAAAGTTATTTATTTAGTGGAGTGGTTTAAATCCATTTTGGCGAAACCACTATATATGTTGTGTCTTGTGTTTGCTTCTTGTTCCCTTTATATTTGATTTTTACTTGCTACACAATTTCACATCAAAACTTCAACTTTGTCTTTACATTTTAAGCATAAATATTTTCTCATGAAATATGAAATTTGTAATCATAAATGTTTATCATGGTTACACATTATCCTCAACAACTGTTTTTGTTCATATGTAAATTCACTCAAAATCAGTATTTATGCATGAAATTTAAAAAATAGCAAAAGTTTGAATACACCCAATTCACCCCCCTTGTACACTCATAAAGGTAACTTTCATACATACCTTTTTGTTTTCTACCTCTAATTTTCTATAGAATAATTGAATCTCCCATTAGAAAAGAGAAACTCAATTTTTTAATTTTCTTAAAATGAATGCTAGGATTTTTTACAATACAAATTATTAGAACATTCTTAGTTATAAAATTAGAGTTGAAAATTAAAAAATATTTTCTAAAATAGAGTAGTCTTAAATTTTGAAATCCTAATTTTAGAGTTGGAAAAATTAATTTCTAAAAACCCAAATCTTATGCTAGAAACCTTCATTTTCAAAAGCCCTCTTAAAATTTGAAAAGGGGCTATGCCAAAAAAAAAAAAAAAGGACAGAGTTTAGACCAACCAAGCTAAACCATCTCAAAGCATGATTTCACGAAAGTAATGGTTGATCAGGGGCGAATCCACTGTGGGGGCAAGGGGGTGCCTGCCCAGATAAAATTTTTCTAAAAATTATTATTTTTATTTTATTTTATATTTTTATCGCCTATTCTTTCTCTCATACGCCACCCCGACAAAAAATTTGAAAAGAGCCATCCCTCTCCCAAACAAAATTTTAAGCAAAACATTCTTTGTCCCCTACTAATCTCTCTCATTCCCTCCCCCTCTCCCCCCCCCCCATTTCCACCCCAAACCAAAATCTGGAAGCTCTCTCAAAACCCCATTTTTGTGCGCAAATCTCTCTTATTTTCATTTTCTCTTGAAAATACATTTATAAATTATTGATTTTGTCAAATCTAACCGTCTGATCTTAAATTTGATCTTATTTTCACCATGAAAGTGACACTGATCTACAAGAAGGTAAGTCTTTTAATTTTATCAAATATTATTTTTACTTCTTCAGTGCTAATCTATGATATATATGTATATACATGTAGTTTGAGTATGGCCAAAAGTTTTATCTTAGAGTTGTGGAGATTCAATTGTGTCGGGTTATAGGAACTAAATAATAACATTAGCATTTCTTTACATGAATTATAATAATTTTTTTTTTATTTAGATATGAAAAAATTTCTCATAAAAAAAGGGCCAGAACGAAATTCAATTTTTGAATCAAGTGGGGATCGAGGACATTATAAGTATAAACGTGTTGATTTAGACAATCGTGAAGTAGATCCAGAATTGCGAAAGAGTATTTCTAATTATCATCCTAATAAGAGAGATGAAATTCAATGAGCCTATTTATTGAGAAGTCCATGTCAATCACGAGAGCACTACTTTCCACAAAAAAATAAGGAAATGAAAGGCATCATTTCCAACTAGAATGGTTTGATGAGTTCAACAATTGGTTAGAGTATAGCATTCAAAAAATAATGCATTTTGTTTGTGTAGCTATCTTATGAGAGAGTATGTTGGCAAGCAACGCATTGGAGGTGAATCTTTTGTTTCAAGAGGGTTCAAAAATTGGAAGAAAAAAGACAGACTTTAAAAACATGTAAGAGGCCCCAGGAGTGCTCATAATCATCCTTGGAGCAAATGTCAAGCTTTAATGAATCAAAGGCAACATATTGAAACTCTTTATTCTAGACAATTCGAATAAACTCGAAAGGAGTATCGAATTCATTTAACTGCAATTGTAAACTGTGTTCGATTTCTTTTGCTTTAAGGATTGGCATTTCGTGGTCATAATGAGTTCGAAAGTTCATTAAATCAAGGTAACTTTTTGGAACTTCTAAAATTGTTTGCTAATCACAATGAAAGTATCGACAATGTTGTATTAATAATGCTCCAAAAAATCTTAAAGTAACAACTCATGATATACAAAAAGAAATTGTGAATGCAGTAGCAGCTGAAACTACTAATGTAATAATTCATGATTTGGAGATGATTTCTTTTCTATCTTAGTTGATGAGTCTCATGATGTGGTAGTCAAAGAGAAAATGGTCGTTCTATTGTGTTATGTGAATAAAGAGGGAAGTGTCATTAAACTATTTCATGGTATAGTTCATGTTAATGACACAACTTCATTATCACTTAAAGCAACAATACAATCATTATTCTCAAAGCATGGCTTGAGTTTGTCAAAATTACATGGTTAAGGCTATGAAGAAGCTAGTAATATGAGGGGAGAATTCAATGATCTTAAAAGTCATATTTTAAGAAAGAATCAATTTGCTTTATATATTTATTGTTTTACTCATCAACTTTAGTTGGCTCTTTTAGCAATTGAAAAAAGTCATAGTCAAATTGTTCTTCTTTTCAATTCTCTTAGTAATGTTATGAATGTTATTGGAGGTTCGTGCAAGCTTTAAGATATTTTAAGAGAAAAGCAATCGAAAAAGAGTCATTGAAGCATTGAGTAATAGGGAAATTACAAGTGGATGTGGTTTAAATCAAGAAAGTAGTCTCCAAAGACCCGGTGATACACTGTGGGGATCACATTATGGTACATTGATAAACTTGATTATTTCATATTCCTTTGTTATTGATGTACTGAAAATTGTTGAATAAGATGGTACAAGTTCAGAGCAAAAAGGTGAAGTTTGTGATTTATGGAGTTTAATTCAATCTTTTGAGTTTGTATTCAACTTGCATTTGATGAAAAATGTCTTAGGCATTACAAATGAGTTGTCACAAGCATTGCAAAGAAAAGATCAAGATATTGTAAATGCTATGATATTGGTTAAATTATCCCAATAATGTTTACAAATAATGAGAGATAATGGATGAGAATTGTTATTTGATGAGCTTTCATCTTTTTTGTGAAAAACATGAGATTGTAATTCTGAACATGGATGATGTTTATGTTGTTTTGGGCCGCTCAAGGTGTAATGCTGAACATCATAATAATATGCATCATTATAGAGTTGAATTTTTTTATTGGGTGATAGATAAACAACTTCATGAGCTCAACAGTTGTTTCACAGAGATATACTAAGTTACTTCTTTGTGTGGCATGTTTGAATCCAAATAATTCTTTTCATATTTTTGACAACAATAAGTTGATTCGTCTTGCTCAATTTTATTCATTAGAATTTTCTAAAGTTGATCTTATGGCACCTAAGAATTAGTTGGAGACTTATATAATTGATGTGCGGTCTGATAATGAATTTTCAGAAGTTAACAGGATTGGTGGTCTTGCAAAGAAATTAGTCCAAACGAAAAAGAATATTGTATATCCATTGGTGTATATGCTTGTGAAGTTAGCTTTAATTCTTCTTGTTGCTACTACAATTGTTGAAAGAGCTTTCTCAACCATGAATCTCGTTAAGAATCGTTTGCGCAGTTGAATTGGTGATCAATGGATGAATGATTGTTTGGTTACTTGTATTGAGAATGAAACATTTGATACAATTGACAATGCAAAAAGTATGCAGCGGTTTCAAAATATGAAGAATCTATGAGAGCATCTATGATTTTGTGAAGATCTAAATGTAAGTAAAATATTTTCGCTTTTGAAACTGAAGAATTTTTTTTGAAAATATGTCCTTGAGTTTATGTAGAAATACTATAATGATGTTTGATATGATATTTTGACGTTATATTATAATAATTTTTTTATCAATATGAATAATTGTTGTATAACTTTAAGTTTTACATTGTTTGTCATCGTTGTTTGCCCCCTACTTAAATATCCTGGCTTCGTCCCCGTGGTCGATTATAGTTTGACAATTTTAAAACCAACTCAAAGTGATTTGGTTTGCCTTATGTGCTTCGACAAACCACAAAACTAATTGGCCACCCCAATAAAACACGATTAATGATATAAGCAAGAAAATCACCAATTTTAAATTATAACTATCTTTTTCTTTACAAACTAACTAGTAATGATATATTAAGATAATTTTAAGCATTGAAGAGTTTTTGTATCTTAGCATACTTCTTACACATGATTGAATAATTTTTTATTTACTTTCTTTTTCTCTTGTTCATTAACAATTAATTATCATGCAACTCTATGTTATCTATGGCACATGAACACACATTAATTATCATTATGCTATGTTTTTTCAAACCACTCAAACTACCCAAATCACAAAGTTATAATTTGGGTGGATTTAAGCACATAATGGTTTAATTATGATTTGAGAAATAGCTAAACTATCATTAGTGGTTTGGTTTCAAAAACACTTTTTAAACTGTCCAACCTAACCATTGCTCACCCCCAGTTAAAATCCTAACTTTAATTGGGAAAACCTAATTTTTCAAAAAAAAAAATTCCAAATTTGATTGTAAAGCTTTTATTTTTGAAAACCATAATTTCTAAAATCTTAATTTCAATCTTAAAATCCTAATTTCCAATAACCCAATTTCTTTTTACAAATCCTAGTTTTGAATAACCTCATTTTAAAATTGGAAAACCCTAATTTTTGAAATCCCTAAACTAGGTGTAGAAACCTTTAATTCTAAGAACACCAATGTGAGTCTAGAATAACCATTTTTTAAAACCCAATTTCAATTTGGACACCCTAAGATCTTAAATTATTAACCCTAAATTGTGAATATAGAAACCCTAAAATCCAACTTGAAATTGGAAACTCCTAGTTTTTAAACACCAACGGTTTATTTGTTAGTTTGTGTGTGTGTAGTGTCTCTCTTTATGTGTAGGATTCCATAGTGTATAATATTTATGTGTTATAATTTTATTATTTCTTATTTTATTAATCTTGTCCTATTGCAAAAAAAACTTCAAAACAGAAAGGGTTAGTGTAACAAAATCAAACCAGATTTAGATCAAAATAAAGAATGCAAGAACATAATGAAAACTCCATGTTAAATAACGTTCAAGGCTCAGATCTGAAAGAACTATTTCTGATACCAATTGTTGCGAAAAAAGCTTCAAAACAGAAAGGGTTAGTGCAATAAAATCGAACCAGATTTAGATCAAAATAAAGAACGCAAGAATAAAATGAAAACTCCCTGTTAAATAACGTTTAAGGCTCAGATCTAAAAGAACCGTTCACCACTTTTGGTAACGCCAGCGAATAGGAACCACATGTGATGGCCCACCTCCTGGAGACCCCGCTAGCATAGAGGATCCGTGAGAAAGTCATCAACGGTAATGATTCAAAAGCAACTAAAAACAAAACCATCCATTTCCCCTTACATAATCAGACATTTACATCCATCCAAGACAAAAGTTACATAATAGACAAGCTTTCCTTGAATACAACACATCATGTCTGACCTACAAAACATATATAAGTTCTCAATGTAAAAAACTCTACCTAACTCTCAAAACATAAATAACAAACTCCCAGAACTTTTCTTTTGGTGAACTCTGTACACAATAAGGACTAAAGATCCACACTAGCTGGACACGCCTTCGGTAGTAGCTTTGCCTTTACCTGGAATGGGGTGAAGGAAAAGAATGAGCCACAAGTCCCAGCAAGTATAACAACAAGATATTAAAATAATGATCAATAAGAATAAGTCACAAAAGAAATATAACCCAATAGAAGTAGGCCGTAATGCCCATAAAAAGGTATAGTACCAGAAGGTGAAACACTAGCACAACCATACCAAGCACACAAACTCTATAATAAGAGACGATGCATGCATACATCCCTACCCTAACACTATATATCCAATAATATCAGATGCTCGGGGCCAGACAACTCCACTCCCAAGGTAATGCCTGAGGCCGGTCAGCTCCACCCAAGCTTTATACACTTATGGATTGACATTTGGGGCTAGATAGCTCAACTCCATGTTAACACCTGAGGCTAACCAGCTCCATCCAAGGTCAAACCCTCATCACAAGCCACGAGGTCATTAGGGCCAAATAACTCAACTCCTAGTGTTACGCCTACCCATGGCATACACCCTTAAGGCCAATCTACTCCACCCAATGCCTTGGCTCCCTTATTCACTTAACATATACATGAAAATGTACAGAACCATGCCCCAAAGTATGCACATTAGTCGCGAATCCCATAATAATTTTCACTCAATTCAAACCTCAAGCTTGGAAATGTCAAGGAATGCTCATTGCCACTTAAGGCCTTTAGTGCATGAAACAAGATCCAAATATGCATCTCAACCATCTCTCATAATAGCTATTCACGAGACCCCAAAACTCGAACCAGGTAATGCCACAGAACATGGATTGGATCCCAATCTTGATAGGTATGGCTTTAAACCCTTAGGATACCCTTAAAATATTATCTAAATAATACCTATAATATTTCAAATCGAATGCTATTGAGTCTAGTTTACAACGCTTCGGATGATTTATCAATCAGATATCTATACAAAAAGTTATGGCCAAAATAGTAAAGGGTGCGCAGTGTAGTCTACCGCAGGAGTCGACTTTGACACCAAGACAGTCAACTTTCGGTGCACAATCGACTCCGACATTGCCTCAGATGACCTAACCGAGAGAAAACCTAGGAGAGTCAACTACCAGACCCTACTAGTCGACTCTTGAATCCCCAGAACCCAAAAATGACGAACAACACACCCCCAAACACCTCCAACTCTCCCAACACTCAAATCTAAACCAAAAAATACACCATTCCAAAACAAATATAGGGTAGAACAAACCCTATTGAAGTCACAAAATAATTTCAACCATCACATTCAAGAATTTAGGAATATTTGCAAAGATCTTTACATAGATCACAACCAAAAGTATAAAAATCATGGGGGTTCTATTCTTTCACAAATAATTCTCAAAATATCATGATTTAAAGATTTTGAAGAGGAGTAGAGGAGAACTTGTCTTTGCCAAACCTCTTGAAAGCCTTACTTGGAGAAACCACCACAACCTCCACACCTCCATAGCCAAGAAACTAAGACAAAAAAAAGGAGGAGAAGAAGATGAAGCTACTCCTAACTTGCTCAAACCTTCCTTGAAGCATCAAAAGCAAAGAAAAATGGAGAGGAAATTAAGCCCTAGCCTCTCCTCCTTGCTCTCTCGATCGCTCCTTTTCTTCTCTCCCATTTTTGCCTTCTAATTTCTTCTTCTAACATATATATATATATATATATATCCATACACTCCCACAATTACCAAAATGCCCTTAATGTAAAATAACATAAATGGAAATTATTTGCTTTCAAATAATAGTTTAAACATAAATCAAACTCCACAATTTTCATAAAATGTTTATTTACATTCTTTGCAAAGTTGTGGGTCCCACTTCCATTAGAGTCAAACCTTTGATTTTTCACATCCCCTCTACTTTGGTCACATTACCTAAAAATAACACATATAATGTCTCAAAGTCATGATCCCCTTAATTAAATATTCCTTTCCCATATTAATATAATCAGACTGAATAACGGTCGTTACACCACAAGCCACAAACGAAGCCCTCAAACAGTAAGCCCAGAAAGCCCAAACACCTTTTAGCCAAACACAGCGAAACCCTTGCTCACCCAAATGATCAAAACCACACATAGTAGATTACCACAAAAGGTAGATCAGTCATAAAGATGAAAGGTAGAAAGCACAAAGCCAAGAGAAAAAGCTTACCCGAAAAGGAGACCTTAGTCTCGGATATGTAGAGGTTTCAATCGACATCGAAAGGCCACCTTTCGCACACAAGGAAAGGCGTTCGCACACATCAAAGGATGCATCAATCATAGAAGGCAAGAAGACCTCTATCACAATCGAATGAACAAGGAAAGAGAGAGGGAGCAATCAACTAAGAAAAGGAAACACGAGAGAGAGAGAGAGAGAGAGAGAGAGAGGTTAGGGTTTGGCTGGCCACGAGAAAAGGAGATGTCAAAAGAAGGCCAAGAAATGCCCTTTTATATGAGGGCTTAAGGGCTAAGATAAGTGGGCTTCTCCCACTTAAGCAAATGGGTCGAGGCCCATTTCTCTTCCAAAGTGGGGATAGGGCTTGTGGCTTGACTTCTAAAATGGTCTACCTAAAAGTGGTGGTGGACTTGGGTTCTTCAATCCCAGGCCGAAGTCTATGAAGACAAAAGTCACCTGAAAAATTGCCATAACCTCGGGCCTTATTAGGAAACAAAAACAACAAATCTCCACCTTGATTCCTAATAAGGCCAGCACAGACATGCAATAAGAAGCATGCAAGAGATGCATAAGAATGATCAATAGGCATATGAGTAAGAAACTATTACCAATTCTCACATAACTTTACCAATGCTTAGAAGGTATAGGCACCTTCTAAATTTTTCCACAGTAAGCACTTTTGTTCCCATATCAGAAGGGTTGAAATCTGAAAGTATTTTTTCAAGTCTAATAGTATCTTGAGATATAATATCACGAATAAAAAGCAATCTCACATCAATGTGTTTAGTGCGCTCGTCAAAACAGGGTTTTTACACAAATGAATAGTTGATTGACTATCAGAAAAAATAGCGACATTTTCCTTTAGAACACAAAGTTCATTAAGCAATCCTTTAAGCCACAAAGCTTCTTTAATAGCTTCTGTAGCAGCTATATATTCAGATTCAGTGGTAGACAAAGCAATAATGTGTTGGAGTTGAGACTTCCAACTAATGCATGAATTACATAAAGTAAACACATAGGATGACATTGATTTCCTATTATCTCTATCCTTTGCATAGTTTGAATACATAAACCTTGTTAGACTTACTTTATCTTAACGATGCTTATACACTAAACATACATTGAATGTACCCCTCAAATACCTAAGCAACCATTTCAACGCTTCCCAATGGGCGGGACCTGGGTTTTTCATAAATCTACTTAAGGTGCTAACGACATGGGCTAGGTCTAGTCTAGTACACACCATGAGGTACATAACCGATCTTATTGCATTACAATAAGAGACTTCACTCTCTTACTCCTCTTCTTCTTTGTTAGCTAGAGATTTATCTCTTGATAGTATGAAATGGGCTCCTAAGGGTAAAGATACCGATTTGCTTTCATGCATGCTAAATCTTTTTAGAATTTTTAACACATACGATGTTTAATGCAAAAATAACATGGAATTTGACCTATCTCTTATAATCTCCATACCTAGGATCCTCTTGTCCATACCTAGGTCTTTCATGTCAAATTTTCCACTTAAAGCTAATTTTATGCTATTGATCTTTTTAACATCAGGGCCAATAAGAAGCATGTCATCAACATAAAGTAAAAGAAACACATAGTCATCTTTATTTTTACGCAAAAAATACAGGCAATGATCAAAATCACTTCTTTTAAAATTGATTGATTTAACAAAAGAATCAAAACGTTTATACCATTGCCTAAGTGATTGCTTTAAATCATATAAAGATTTTTTCAAGAAACACACAAAATTTGGTTTTTTCTTATCTTCAAAACCTTTGGGTTGAAACATGTAGATTTTTTTTTCTAAGTCACTATGCAAAAAAATGGTTTTAACGTCTAGTTGTTCAAGTTCCCAGTCAAAATATGCAACGAATGCAAGCATGACACGTATGATGGTATACTTAACAACTAGTGAAAAAATCCCGTTGTAATCTACCCCTTCCTTTTGTGTGAAACCTTTGGCTACTAACCTAACCTTAAATCTTAAGGGTTATTTTTCACTTGTACCTTCCTTAACCTTAAAGATCCACTTACAGCCCACAATGGACTTGTCTTTTGGTCTAGGTACTAACTCCCATGTACGATTTTTATTTAGAAAACTCATCTCCTCTCTCATTGCTTCTATCCAATTTTTAGAATGCTCACTTCTAATGGCCTCTTCATATGTTTTTGGCTATTTATCGGCTAGATCTTTATAACTACCAAAGGCTAAGTCAAAATTTGATTCTAGCCTTTGAGGAATTCTACGTGATCTCCTCTCCCTATCTTGGGCTAACTGATAGTTAGATAGCGGTGGTTGGTCTATGGGAGGTTGCTCTTCTTATATTATCTCATTCTTCTCATTTTCTTCAGAATGGTTTTAACTCTCCACCTCGTTTGAGGTAGTGGGAATGTCGGTGCTAATATTCCTAAACTCTTCTAGGGAATCCTCGCTCTCACTATCTTGTTGCTTATCACTATTTGATTGTAAACACAGCATTTCTAACTCATTGAAGATGACGTTCCTACTTACAATTATTTTCATTCCCTTTTGACTTCTATCCCAAAGCTTATAACCCTTTACTCCTTCAGGGTATCCTAAGAAAACACATTTTCTTGCTCTAAGTTCTAATTTGCCTTCATTCTGATGAGAATAAGCAGCACAGCCAAATGTTCTAAGGATTGAATAGTCGGCACAATTTCCATACCATTTCTCATAAGGAATGTCACCCTTCAATGCAGTTGATGGGGTTAAGTTAAGCAAGTAACAAGCAGTCATAACTACTTCACCCCAAAAGGACTTAGGTATATTAGAACTAATCATCATACACCTAACCTTATTTAAGAGGGTCCTATTCATCCTCTCAGCCACCCCATTTTGCTGTGGGGTGTGAGGGACAGTCTTATGTCTTGTTACACCACATTCCTTACACAAGTCATTAAATTCTTTGTTGCAAAACTCTAGACCATTATCTGTTCTAAGATATTTTATTGTCTTGCCTATTTGATTCTCTATTTGAGTTTTTCAATTTTTGAAACTTTTAAAGCTTTCTGTTTTATTTTTTAAGAGAAAGACCCACACTCTCTTAGAGAAATCATCAATAATGGACAAAAAATATCTATTCCCACCAAATATGGGATTTGATGCTGGTCCTCATAAGTCTGAATGGATATACTCTAAAGCTCTTGAGGCTCTATGCACATTTGAGGAGAAGGATAACCTATGGTGTTTGCCTAACACACAATGGTTACAAAAGGGGATATCAGACACACAGTCCTTACCAAAGTCTCTCTTATCATTTAGGAACTTAAGCCATTTAACACTTACGTGGGCTAACCTATTGTGCCATTTTTGAGTGGCATCCAAATTGATTGAGTCAATGTGAGAGCCTAAGCTATTCACTACCTCGATAATAAAGGCATATATCCCATTTCTTCTAACTCCCTTACACACCACCATTGCTCATTTAATCATTTTTATCATTTCATTTCCTATCTTCCCTATAAACGCATTCTTTTCTAACTCTCCTACTGAAATTAAGTTTCTAGCCATTTTGGGGATGAATCTAACATCTCTCAACTTTAAGACATAGCATCTATAACTTAAGAGTAGGGATGGCAATTGCAACTGAAACCGTGGGGAACCAAACTGAAACTGAACCAGTCAACGCGGTTAAAAACCGTTTGACTCGGTAATGGTTTGGTTTGGGGAAAAACCAAACACTGTTTCAATGGGTATGGTTTGGTTATGGTTTTCATTAAAACCAAACCAAAACCCGAATCAAAACCGATCCGAATAGTGGGTAACCAAACCAAACTGAATCAAATATATATAATATATATTATATACAACCCAGCCTAGCCCACCCCAGCCCACTTACCTTACCTACAAACCCTTCTCCCCTTCTCTTCTCTTTCCTCTCTCGACCTTGCTCTCACTCTCTCTCACCCTTGCTGCCTCTCGCTCTTTGCCCTATTTCTCTTACTCGTTCGCGCACCCTCACCCTCACCCTTGCTCTCTACATCTCTCTTGCTCTCGCTCGCCCTCGCTGGATCTCTCTTGCTCTCGCTAGGGCTCAGCCCTTCTTGCTCTCGCTTGCCCTCAATCTCTCTCACCCTCGCTGCCTCATTTTTTTTTCTCGTTTGCGCACGCTCGCCCTTGCTCTCTGCATCTCTCTTGCTCTCGTTCGCCCTTGCGGATCTTAACAATTGTAGGTTTGGAGATGTGATTTTTTATCCAAAAAGTTTGAAGTTAATTTGTAACTTTATGCAAGAAGAAGGTAACTTTATTAGAGTTTGTCTTTGTTTATTGTGGAGTTATAAAATTTCTTTATGAATGCTATTTGCAAGACTGACTTTTTTTTCTTAGTATGGATCAAACTAAAAAAACCATGGTTAAACCAAAACCGAACCAAAACCAAATGGTTTGGTTATGGTTTTTAATTTTTAAAACTAATAGGTTAATGGTTTGGTTTTGGTTTTAGTATTTTAAGTTTGGTTTGGTTCTGGTTTTAGCAAAAATCGAAACCAAACCGAACCATTGCCAACCCTACTTAAGAGTGATGTCTCCAATCCCTACAACCATATATGCTATATTACTACAAATTATGGCATGACCACCCATGGATTCGAGCATATTTTCAAACCAATGTCTTTGGGATGTGACATGGAATGATGCACCTGAGTCAAGAATCCATTCTTGCCCATGTGCCCTAAGTGTAGCATTTATTTTAGTAGTGTCAGAATCTAGAAGCATTAAACTTCACTAGGGTCACATGAGTCACTACATTTGCCTCTTCTTGATCTTTTAATTTTTCTTTTTGTTTGTCTTTCTCGGCATAACAATCTTTGATGTAATGTCCGGTTTCCCCACAACCGAAACACTTACCCTTTCATTTGGCCTTGGATTTAGACTTACTTCTACCTTTCTTCTTACCACCTCCTCATGTCCTCTAGATTGAGATCTACCTCTCATTATATGGACCTCTCCAGGCCTTTTCTCACTTTTTAACTCCATTTCTTTGCTCCTAAGGGAATCTATGACTATTTCGGGTGTCAAGGTATCCCTACCATACTTAATAGAATTTTTATCTTCCTTGTATGCATATGGAATTGCATTTAAAAGAATTATGGCTTTGTATTCTTTGGTTACCTTTTCACCACAATTTGTTATATCTTGCACTAACTTATTGAAGATATCTAGATTATCATCTAGATCCCTAGAGGAGTCTATTTTAAAACTAAAGAAGCTTTCAAGCAAGAAAAGTTTGTTGGGTGTGAATTTTTTCACAAATTGTTTCCAATTTTTCCCATAACTCTTTTGTAGAATCAAGTTTTTCGACTTTTCTTAAAACAAAAATCAGAAATGTGTAAAATAATATAGGTGTAAGCCAATTCATCAGCCTTAGTTTTTTGTTCAACAGTATAAGATTCAGGGTATTTCCCATCTAAGGTTTTAGAAACTTTCTGTTGTACCAAAATTCCTCTCATTTTTTGTTGCCAAATTGAGAAATCCCCTTTTCCATTGAAAACCCCCAATTCAAAGTGATGTGCAGACATGTTCACACAGAAATATGCTTAACACACATAAGCAAAATAATCTGATAGAATTTTAGGGTTTCAATTTCAACCGAACAGATAGGATTAACTAAGGAAAATTTCACACACAACACAGTATCACTGATTTTCTAAGCAAGACTTAACAGTACCAAAACAAGTTATGCTAGCACGAGAAAATCACAAATGATCCTAAATCTAGCAACAAGCAATAGTTACCACCATAGGATAACCCCCAAACCTAATGGCCACCCCTACACGATGGGCTACTAGTTACTGGAAAAGGAAATCACATAATTTCAACCACAAAGGTTACCAATACAGATCTCAAGATTGAGATATGTGAATAATGCAGGATCGGATCTAGAATAGAAGAGGCGCACCCCAGCCTCCATGCTCTACCGCCAGCAAGCTCACCCGCCTCTGGCCGACAGGTGAGTGAGAAGCCACGTGCTTGTAATACCCGAGAATTTCAAAAGGACTCAAGAGTAAATTTTCTTAGGGCAAAAGTGAAATTTTAGATAAATTGAGGGTATAAAGGTAATTTATTACTGTATGAATAATCGAATCAATTGCAGGCAGTGCCCTGGAGCCGAGATGCCAAATAAAAACTGATGTGGCATTAGCGAGCGTCCCAAGATAGGATTTATGGTATCAAAAGAAATCGGATCGAGAATGATTTTTAGTACAGCTAAAATACAGCTGCCATTTAGGCTACAAAACTGAATTGTTATAGGCAAATTTCAGGAAGTCAACGAAAGCTTGTGGGGGCTTTGGTTTTTCATAAGTAACAACCCTTCAGCAGTTTCAGAAAGAAACGAAAGGGTTTAGGGCCAAAACAAAGATTCGGGGTCAAAACGATGATTTCTTGGAATCTTCGGGGTCAAATTGATGTTTTAGGACTTGAGGGTCTTAAAAGCAATTATGAAGAATTAAGGGGCTAAGTGAAATGGGCCAAAAAGGTAAAGGCCAAAAGTTAAGGGCCAAACTGAAAATCAGCAAAAATTCGGCCAAAGGGAATCCGACCAGCACATGGCCGGTTAGCGATGGCTGATTTGGACCATGGGGTTGCACGAGGATGGTTGAGGGAGCATCTTTCGTAAAGGCAAAAGTAGACAACGGCCACTGGGTTGGCCAAAAAAGTAAAAAAAATGATCGAAAGTTAGTCGGATAATCGAGTGCCTGCAACTCGCTTTTGGTGGTCAGATAAGGCTCGCTCGAGGTCAATCTAGGGGAGGTTGAAGCTCCTAATAGGTCGGGTAAGGTGGCCAAGGGCATTTGAAGGTTCGAATTTGCCTATAAATAAGCATCCATGAAGGCCAAAAATTTCAAAAGTTGGAGCTTCAAATCGATGCTGATTTTGAACAAATTGGGAGACCAAAATAAGGGGCTTTTGTTTCCCATGAGAGGTAGATCATTTCTGGAGAATTTCATGCATTTTGGAAGTGGTTTGATAGTGTTTCAAAGCTGGTCAGAGTTGGGTGGCAGGACACCTGGCCGAAGCTTTGGCCAGCAAATCGGAGACCTTCCCGTGCTCCTTTCGAGGCTCAAGAGGTACCATGTTGATCGACTGGAAGAGAGGAATAGATTGCATCAATTTCAGAATTTTTCAGCAGCCATCATCGGAGAAGACGATCGGCGCGTAGCCAACACGAGTGGGTATCCACGCGCCACCAATCGCCCTAGCGCGTGTGGGCTCGTGGGTGGTCCAAAAAATTTGGGAAAAATCCCAAAAATTCTAGAAAAATATTTTACGGGGGGTTCGTGTAAAAAATTTTGGTGTTTGCCATCCCGATGTCTCGATTTTCGCACCAAACAACCTCATTTTACTTGAAAACGCAACATCTAGACAAGTTCAGTAATTTTTCTTTGAAGTTCATTGGATATTATGAATTTTTGTGGAAAGAAATTTGAGAAAATAGTCTCGAGGGTATTATTAGGATTTTTAGAAGGAAAAATGGAAGAAGATGAAAAAAAAAATGAAAGAAATTTGAATATTGAGATATTTAGTGATTAAATATGCTTTTTATGATTTATGTGCTCGAGGAAAAGTGATTGGTGCAACTTTCAAGAGTTGGCATGGAAATCGAGGTCAGGCATGCATATCAAGGCGATGCGTCCTTTTCTAGGAAATTCGAGTTTATCTCAAAAGGTGAGTTGTCCTATCCTTTATTATATTTATGAAAGATATGATTAATTTTTTCATATTGCATGGAAAGTCGATATATTTGCATGGCACGATATTATTGTCATATTGATATTTGTACATGGGAATGGGATGCCATCCTAAGAGTGTAGCAATAATTTCCCAAGGGCAATTGATGGAATAAAGTTAGGATTATCTTGCCGAAGGTACCAAGATTCTGTCTAGGATTCTATGCCGGGCTTGTGGGCCTGGGAAGTTATATTAGGGCGAATGTTTGTTCATGTTATTGCATAATGCATCCATATATATATTTTTGGACCCTCACTAGAAGTTTCATCTTCTAATGGGTTATGCCCCTAGAACATTCAACATTCCAGTTTAGACTTGCAGCTTAAGCAAGAGCGTGATTGAGGTATGGCAGCACGAGGTGACGTGTCCGATAATTCAACAGGTTGATTTGGTATTTCGTTTGTTCAGGAAGATCCAGATATGTATCAGATGAGATGAGAAATGACAATGTATGATTAAGGTATCATTAGATTGCACCTGAGGTGTTTAGTTAATATCTCAGGAAGTGAGTCTCCATGTATTTATGTGTTAAGGCTTTTGAAGATATGATGTAATGATATGGATTCTTATATTGTTATAAAGTGAATTGATTATGTACCATATCAAGTTTTTATTTTTAAGCTTCCGCATTTATGATGATTACCTGTCTTACCTTATTGATTCTTGTTTAGTATGTAGGGAATGTAAAAAGGGATTGTCAGGAAAAGGTTTATATTGAAAAAAAAATTATTATTCCCGAAATTTTTATGTTATTTAACGCTCAAAAAAGCGGGGCATTACAGTGCTGCTCGGGGAGAAGACCCGCGACTTGCTGGATTCGGATCTGGGGTCCGTTCAACCCAACTCACAACTTGCAAGGAGCAATCGAACCAAGATCAGATCTAATATGGAAATCACTTACCTTGAAATCGGATCTGAAAACGATGTGGCTTTTCAAATCTGATTCAAACAAGGCACTACCCAAGAGCCAAATGAGGCTCTGATACTAATTGTTGCAGAAAAAGCTTCAAAACAAAAAGGGTTAGTGCAATAAAATCGAACTAGATTTAGATCAAAATAAAGAACGCAAGAATAGAATCAAAACTCTCTGTTAAATAACGTTCAAGGCTCAGATCTAAAAGAACAGTTCACCACTTTTTGTAATGCTAACGAATAGGAACCACAAGCCATAAACGAAGCCCTCAAACCGTAAGCCCAGAAAGCCCCAACACCTCTCTGCCAAACACAGCAAAACCTTCTCTGATCACCCAAACGATCAAAACCACACATAGTAGGTTACCATAAAAGGTAGATCGGTCACAAAGATAAAGGGTAGAAAGCACAAAGCCAAGAGAGAAAGCTTATCCGAAAAGGAGACCTCAGTCTCAGATATGTAGAGGTTTCAATCGACATCGAAGGACCGCCTTTCACACGCAAGGAAAGGCGACCGCACACATTGAAGGATGGATCAACCATAGAAGGCAGGAAGACCCCATCGCAATCGAATGAACAAGGAAATAGAGAGTGAGCAATCGGCCAAGAAAAGAAAACAAGATAGAGAGAGGCTAGGGTTCGACCATGAGAAAAGGAGACGCCAAAAGAATGGCCAAGAAATGCCCCTTTATATGAGGGCTTAAAGGCTAAGATAAGTAGGCTTCTCCCACTTGAGCAAATGGGTTAAGGCGCATTTCTCCTAGAAAGTGGGGATAGGGTTTGTGGCTCGACTTCTAAAATGGGTTGTCTAAAAGTGGTGACAAACTTGGGTTCTTCAATCCCGTGCCGAAGCTTATGAAAATAAAATCCACTTGAAAAATCGTCATAGTCTCGAGCCTTATTAGGAAACAAAAAACATGTCTTTATAGTATAAATTCTCCATGCATATAAGTTAATTATAGATTCTAAAATTGTATAAATTAATGTAGGATGAATTTAAGACCATTCTTAGTAACCTAACAACACATCTAATTTGGATCCTAATCCTATATTACTATAAGATTGTTTAACTAGTAAGATTATAGATGCAAAGGTTTTATATATGATGTATCATGATTCCTTACTTCCCACATTAAGTTAGAAAGTAAGAATGGTCGTGACATCTTAACCATGTTTGAACAAAACAGTACCATTGATGTGATCGATATGTCATACTCAAAAAAAGTAACCCTACATATTGTTTTATCCCTAGAGTCTCTTCCCAAGCTATGGTTTCAAGTTGCACTTCAAGGGATGGTAGGGAAAAACCCCCACATAAAGTATATTAAGAAATTTATTGTTGAGTTTGATTTTGAGAATATTTTGATTATGAATATTTAATATAAAATTTTAATGAACATTTGAGAATGTGTAGAGTTTGTTTTGATGATGGAAAGCTAAATGCAAAATTGTAATGAACCTCAATAGGTTTATCATTAATATGTTAATCTAGGTTATGAAGTTTAATCAAATAAAGAATAAATTAGTTGAGTACAATTATACTCAACTAATTTTCTTTTAATCGAGTAAAATTTGATTACTCAAGGGATCAATCGGTCATGTACTTGTATTACTCAAGTATGTAATGGAATAACATTGATCGAGTAATCAAAGAGTAAATCGACTAAGTGTTATATTAGTTGAGTAACTATATTATTTAATTGAATAACAATTTGAGAGCAAAATGTCAAGTCTATGTACTTGAACATTAATTAACTACGAATGTATTCTTAATCAAGTAACTTTATACTTAGTCAAGTAACTACATATCGTAGTTGAGTAAAAATTATTGGATAGAGTTTGAGTCTCTATACTTGAATTATTAATCATCAAATCATTTTTTAACATATATGTGTGCACAATATATGTTTATATATATAATAGAAAATATGTTTATTATAAATGTTTTATTTTTGAGAATTCCTCATTTACAAAGTCCATCTTCTAACTTGATTTCATCCCTTGAAATATTAAAACGTTATAGGCAAGCCAAGTGATTCAAAAGGAAAAGTCCATAAAACATAGGTTTTATAAACTTCGTTATTTTATAGATATGTCATATTATATGTGTTTTTATGTGATACACTAAAAATATGTCTAGATTTTATTTTGTGATATCAAGTGGATCAAACATATCAAACCCGTTATATAAACTAAGTTTTTTTTTTTAAGACATGTCAATTTATTTTAGTGGAAATGAATGAATTTTACGTTCATATATTAGATTATAGTAATTTAAAAATTTATTTTAATGGTTTCTAAAGAGTTTTAGTCTAGACACTTGAAAAGTCTTTCTTTTACTTTTACACTCGGTATTTGGGAATGATGGACAAACTTAGACTTCTTGATGTGTGTTATGAATTAAATTAGGTTTGATCCATAAAAATGAGTGTGTACACACAAAGATATTGCTTTTATAAACTAAATCAACTACAAGAGTTTAGGTGAAAAGATGAGACTGTAGTAGTAAAACTCCCTAAGCGTTGTTTAGAAGAATAATCTCTAGTGAATTTAAAAAAAATAAATAATGAAAATGAAAGGTCAAGTGAATGAAGGTTTTGAAAGCAAAATGTAAATCATAAGGGTTGAAGAAGGGTGTTTACAAGATATAATTTTTAAGAAAATCCCAAATTATTGACATGAAAACACATTCTAAAGTCTAAAGTTTTTCAATTTTAGAAAAGAATAAATATAAGAAAGGATATTTTAGAGATTTTCACAAAATTAACGATCGTTAATTAACAACAAAAGGGGTATGTGTTACTCTATAATTAACCTCAATGGAGATTGTTGCAATTTCCAAAAATACACGATTATCCTTTGTAATCTAGGTAATTAACCTCCCTCATTGGAGATTGTTGTTATTTTCAAAAATACACGATTATCCTCTATAATCTAGGTAAAGTTCACGTCAGGAGTAATTTGGGAAATTTACTCATATATATTTTGTGATAAATGAAAAAAAATGATTTGACTAGAAAAAAAAAAAAACAAAACAGTGAATGATGGTGCTGAGTCAACTTTTGTTATTAATCCCTAAAGAATTGTTATGATGGTTAACAGAACTTACGTTTTTTTTTAAAACCTAATTTATACAAGCACTTAAACAAGAATTATTTCAAGGCATTTCAATCCCTAAAGTCGAGGTCTTGAAGCGTAAAAATCGAACCTTAAAAGTCTAGAGTTGAGGTTTAAATCAGCTGTACAAAATAAAATGGGATTCAACTTACAGCCAACCTCTACACTTGAGATCTAAATTGAGGTCTGGTTGGACAGTGGATTTGACAACCAACTCCACTAGTTGAGGTATAGATCAATTGAACAGAGAGGTCTAGTTGGAAACTAGATTAGATAGTCGATCATATATCCGAAGTATAAATCGATTGAACTAATTAAGGTTTAAGTGGATTATTAGATTTGATAGTCGACCCTACAGCCGACAGTTAGACCAAATGAATATAATCTCCAAAATTCACTAAAGTCAATGGTCCAGCTTTGTAGTTGATGTAAAAATCAACTAAACTGAGCCTCCCGAACATTCTGGAAGGAAGAGCCAAGGTATACAACCAATACTCTACCTGGATGATATGGCCCTCCAGAACATTTTGGATTTGGCAGCCGATGCCTTGAGCTAAAGGCTAGCTCGATCATCCGAGTCAATTTGAATTTTTAAATCTATAACCAATGTTATAGTAGATTGCAGGTTCCATTATAAGATCGTAACAACTAAGGAACTACTTTTTTTTTATTTTTAATTTTTAATTTTTTAAAATAATAAAAAGATGTTTTTTTCATATTTTTAAAAATATATTTTTAAAATAAAAAAAGATTTTGATGAGGGGAATGACCTCGGGTCCATAAATACGCCAATATCCCGGACAGGCAGCCAATGGCGTCCGCGACACGTGTTTCCTAATAAGGAGCTTCGCCTACGATTATTTTACTTGGGTCTAGAAGACGTGTAGCGGATAAGCATCATCACACCAGTTGGCTGGGCACACAGTAAGGATATCTCCGAGTTCTTAGGGACCGACCATCTCGCCGAGGGTCACAAGGGCAAGAGCTATCCTGAACCCTTCGGAGACGGGTGCAACGATGGAATCCATATCGGTAAGATCTTGAGAAGAGCGGAAGGGAGATCCCAAAGATCTCTCTAGGATCCATATCTCGGGAGAAGAATAAGAAGAAAGGAGGAGGTAAGAAAGAAGGGGTTCTTTCTCTATTTTTGAATACAGTATAAGAATTATACTAGCTTTCTGGTTAAAAGGGTCTGACTTCATCGTCGGAGATTAACCGGGGCAGCAAGTCCCCGTCTCCATTGCAGGTGCACAAGAAGAGGCAGAAATAGGGTGATCGGCTACCGCATCATCAATTGGCGCCCACCGTGGGGCCGAGGCATTTTCTTTTCTATTTCTCCAGCACGACAGGTCGTGACGTTCTTTGGTAATCTCTTTTTCTTTAATGGCAACAAGGCGGCAGCAATCTCAAGCCGCTGGGGCAACCCCATTCTAGAGCCAAGTCAGCAAAATCCTCCAAGAAGCCCGTCGGGGAGCGAGCAGAGTCCGAAGGGCCCTCCACCCCCACCTGATCAGATAGCGCTCCTAGAAGGTCAGGTGCAACAGCTGACGGAGTTACTCACGGGCTTCTTGGATCGCCAGCATCAGCAGGCCCATCACACTCGAGCGGAAGGAAGATAAGAGCCCCGATAGAGGAGAAGTCCTATCTGCGAGAGGCGAATTCGCGGAGGCCAGCGCAAGACAATGGACAGGGCGGGGCAACCGAATCTTTCGACTTGTCGTATGCGCAGCAACAACAAGAAAGGAGACTACGAAAATTGGAAGAGGAGATCGTCGCCCTGAAGCCAAAGTTTGGAGAGCCTCAGGGGTCAAGGGTGAATCAGCCCCTCAGCACAGAGATCATGGCAGCTGTACCGCCGGAGCGCCTTCGCATTCCGGCCATCAAGCCTTATGCAGGGACTTTCGACCCGATGGATCATCTTGATCTTTTTACCTCTCATATGATAGTGCAGGATGCCTCAGACGAGATGTGGTGTAGGGTCTTCTTGGCAACCTTGGAAAGGCACACACGAGCTTGGTATTCCAACCTGGCTCACCATTCTATCGTAAGTTTCGCACAGCTCCGAGGTAGCTTTCTGGTACATTTTGCACCTCTTCGGAGGCATCGAAGGTCCACCATGGCCCTCGTGAGTATGAAGTAGAACCAAGGAGAACCTTTGAAATACTTTATCTCACGTTTCAATATGGAGGCCTTAAGCATTGGAAACTTCGATCACAATGTAGCTATGGTGGCGTTCCAAAACGCCCTAAAGCCGGTCTTTTTACCCAATCATTAGCCAAGACGCCCCCGATTATGTTCACAGACATCTTGGGCCGCGCTACGAAGTACATAAATGCGGAAGAAGTCATGCAGGCAAAAAGGGCAGAACACGTAGAGAAGGACAAAAAGAAGTACCCCGAGGAAATGAAGAATGATGACCGGAAGGAAAAACATCGTCATTGATGGGACTCGGGTGGTTTCACCCCTCTGAATGCCCCAACAGCGGAGATTCTAGCCACCATTGAGGGTAAAGATTATCTGAAGAAGCCTCGACCGATGAATGCACCATCTGATAAAAGGAACTGGAATATATACTGTCATTTCCATCGGGATCATGGCCATGATACGGAGGAATGTCACCAGTTAAAAGAGGAGATCCAGGAGCTCATCAATCGAGGTTACCTAAGGAGTTATGTGGCCAAGGAAAGCGATTCTCAAAGAAGGAAAGACCGACAGTCGCAGTCGAGGAGTCCCCCTAAGAGGGACCAAACAAACGGTCGAGATCATGCTCGACGTTCGCCATGAAGGGAGAGATCACAGCGGGTGGAAGATGACCATCCCTAGCCTCCAGTATTCCATACACTTGCTGCAGGGGAGGTCCCAGTCGTGAAGGGCGAAGGAGACGCCGGTGGTCGAGCCATGGGGCTAAAAAGGTCGAGGTATGTTAAGCCAATTTCTTTTTCAGATAATGACCTCCCAGGGTACCCGAATCGAAATGATCCGCTGGTGATAACAGCCGAGCTCGGGAAGTGAGAATTTCAGCGGATCCTCGTGGATTCAGGAAGCTCCTCTGAAATCTTGTATTAGCAAGCCTTATTAGGCATGGGGTACGAAATGGCGCAGCTAAGGCCAACGAGGGTCCATTTGGTGGGATTTGATGGGGAGGCCGTATATTCGGAAGGAATCATTCAACTTCTGCTGACTGTGGGGAGAGGTTCCCGAACTTCTCAAGTTATGCTAGATATCCTGGTAGCAAACATGCCTTCGGCCTATAACATGATTCTTGAAAGATCTGGCCTTAATGCCCTTCGGGCTATACCGAGCACGTACCATATGATGATGAAGTTTCCTACAGTCAGTGGAACAGGCGAAGTGTGGAGATATTTGCACTCAGCTCACGAATGTTATATAGCCTCTATAGGCATAGCAAAGGATAGCGAAGCAGTCTCGCAAGGAGAAGCTCTAGGCCCCCAAAGGGATTCCCGAGGAAGGAAGGGAGATGATCCCCCGAAGGAGGTCAATTTTCTACTAAAAGGACAAGAAGACCCAAAAACAGCAGTGTCGGTGGACAGGTTGGAGGTAGTACCTTTGAAAGAAGATTACCCAGATCATTATATAAGGGTGAGTGTGGAGTTAAAAGACCCATTGAGGAGTTAGATATTAGCACTCCTTAGGCAGTATGCAGATATCTTCGCATGGACTTCTCAGGACATGCCAAGAGTAGATCCAGAGGTTATGACACACAAACTGGGAGTACGACCGGGTTTTCAACCTGTCAAACAGAAGAAGCAGAGCTTCACCCCTGAGAGAGCTCATGCAATCGAGGAAGAAGTTGCAAAGTTAATGGAGGCACAATACATTCAAGAAGTTAATTATCCGGTCTGGTTAGAAAATGTCGTGTTGGTTCCCAAAGGGGAAAGCAATTGGAGACTTTGCATTGATTTCACTAATCTTAATAAGGCCTGCCCAAAGGATAGCTACCCGCTCCCAAGGATTGATGCCTAGATCGATGGGAATGCCGGCTGTTTGGTCATAAGTTTTCTAAATGCTTTTCAGGGATATCACCAGATTCCATTACACTCGGAGGATTAGGAGAAGACGGCATTCATTACCAATAAGGCACACAGTGATGCCTTTTGGTTTGAAGAACGCAGGAGCTACTTACCAATGCTTAGTAAATAAGCTCTTTCAACACCAGCTCGGGAGAAATATGGAGGCATATGTGGATGACATGCTGGTAAAAAGCCTGGTGGCAGAGCGTCATCTGAAAGATTTGAAGGAATGCTTCAAAACCCTTCGTAAGTTCCATGTGAAACTTAATTCGGTCAAATGTGCTTTCAGCGTCTCTACAGGAAAGTTTTTGGGCTACATAGTACACCACCGAGGGATTGAGGTGAACCCAGCAAAGGTTAAAGCCATTATGGATATACCAGCCCCGAGGAGTGTAAAAGAGGTACAGAGCCTTATGGGAAGAATGACGGCTTTAGGGAGATTCCTTTCTCGTTTGGCGAAAAAGGCCCTTCATTTCTACAAGTTCTTATCAAAGGAAAACAACTTTGAGTGGAATTCTGAATGCCAGAGAACTTTCAAAAAGATGAAGGAGCACTTGGCTACGCCTCCGATTCTCACCAAGTCGAAGCCAGGAGAGCCATTGTATATCTATCTAGCAGTGGCCGAAGAAGCCGTAAGCTCGGTGCTGGTACGAGAAGAAGATAAAATTCAGAGGCCTGTTTATTATGCGAGTTGGTAGTTGACAGGAGCAGAGGTTTGGTATCCTCCTATGGAGAAACTAGCTTTCGCCTTGATAGTTTCGACAAGGAAGCTTCGACCCTATTTTCAAGCTCATACAATTATTGTGCTTACTAATCAACCTTTGAGGCAGGTTCTTCGCAAACCAGAACTTTTAGGGCGAATGCTGAAATGGGCAATGGAGCTTATCGCTTCTGACATCGAATATAAGCCACGGCTGGCTATTAAGGCACAGTCGTTGGCAGACTTTAATGTCGAAGGGATAAGGACTCCCAAATATGCGGAGGAGGATCAGAGACCATGGACAATGGTTGTAGATGTAAGCTCGACCTCGGGTGGCGGAGGAGCAGGATTAATGATAAAGAGCTCCGAAGAACAGATATGGCCTTATGCTCTACATTTTGAATTTTAAGTATCTAACAACGAGGTGGAGTACGAGGCTTTGTTGGTAGGATTAAGATTGGCTGAACAGTTGGGAGCTCAAAGCGTCAAGGTGAGTTCAGATTCTAATTTGGCGGTCCAGTAGGTGAATGGAGAGTATGACGCTCGGGAAGGCCACATGGCACAATACTTAGCCATGGTTAGAGAGTTGATGGCGTGTTTCCGGCGTGTAGAGGTGGAGTATGTCCCTCGGGCTATGAATACGGAGGCAAACTTACTGTCCTAGATTGCCTCCTCCTCTTTCCCTACAAGTTCCCGAGAAATTTGGATCGAATCCTTACCACAGAAGAGTATCGAAGAGGTCGCTGATCAATTATGTGTGGAGGACGAACCTAGCTAGATGGATCCTTTGCTGTTGTACTTAAGGGAGGAGAAACTCCTCGAAGATGATTCAGAAGCTTGGGAGGTTAAGTGAAAGGCCCGAAGCTTCGTGTTAGTCAACAAGGAGCTTTACAGAAGGTCATTTTCGCATCCATTGCTCAAATGTATCTGGCCCTGCGAAGCAGATTATATCCTGAGAGAGATTCATGAAGGTATATGTGGAAGCCATATCGGAGCTCGAACTCTTAGCCAAAAAGCACTTCGGCAGGGGTATTATTGGCCAACAATGGTGAAAGATTCAGAACAGCTAGTTAGGACCTGTGACCGATGCCAGCGGACGTCTAACTTGGTCCATGTACCAGTAGTTGCACTAGCTCATTTGGTTACGCCTTGCCCTTTCGCTCAATGGGGTATTGACATCTTGGGGCCTTTTCCCCCAGCAGTTGGGCAGGTTAAGTATATCGTGGCTTCCATTGATTATTTCACAAAGTGAGTCGAAGCCGATGCGGTGGCCTCCATTAACTACTTGGTGGGTGAAGCAATTTCTATGAAAGAATGTGATCTATCGCTTTGGAATTCTGTGGGTATTAATCTCCGATAATGGCACTCAATTTACTAATCGATCTGTCCAAGAATGGTGCCAGGCATTGGGAATTAGGTAGCAACTCACCTCGGTAGCCCATCCCCAGGTTAATGGACAAATTGAGCTCGCCAACATGACCTTGTTATGCGGTCTGAAAGTGCGAGTGGATAAGGCAAATGGTAGCTAGGTAGAAGAACTGCCGAACATCCTGTGGTCTTACTGAACCACCGTGAAGGTATCCACGGGTGAAACCCCTTTTAGCTTATGCTACGGCTCGGAAGCATTAATCCCAGTTGAAATTGGGGTACCTAGGCTAAGGGTGGAGCTCTTTAGCCCTGAATCCAACGAGCAAAATTTGAGGGACAACTTAGACCTCCTTGATGAATTCCGTGATCAATTGAAGATTCGACAAGCTGTTTACAATCAATTTATAAAAAGATACTACAATCGAAGAGTAAGGGCACGAAATTTTCTTCCTGGAGATTGGGAGTTGCGGCGAGCAAATGTTCGGGGGGCTCGAGAAGCAAATAAGCTAACACCGAATTGGGAAGGTCCTTACAAGGTAGTAGAAGTTCTCAGCCCTGGTGCCTACAAACTCCAAACCCCCGAGGGTATACCAGTGAAAAATGCATGGAACGTGTAGAACTTAAGAAAATTCTATCAGTAATGATTTTTTATCATTTTCATATGTTCTGTCGGTAGTGTTTCTTTATTATTTTCATACGTTATTCAAGAATAAACATATTCTTTCTCTTATGAGTAAAAACTCTGTGTTTCCAAAGATCCTGAAGAAAACGAACCTAACCTTGGAGGACCTCGGGCCCAAAACCTAAAATCAACAGGGTCGGATGCGATCCTCGGGGGGCCCAAACCCTCGACAAAATGAAAAGATCAGATGTGATCCTTATGGGGCTTGACCCCTCGATAAAAATGAAAGGATCAGATGCAATCCTCGGGGGGCTCGAACCCTCGAAAAAAATGAAAGGATTGGATGCGATCCTTGGGGGGCCCGAACCCTTGACAAACACAAAAGGATCAGATGTGATCCTTACGAGTCTTAACCCCTCGATAAAAACAAAACGATCAGATGTGATCCTCGCGGAGCTCGACCCCTCGTAAGAGATAAAGGCACAAAAAATGATCCTTGGGGGGCCCAGACCTTCAGAGCAAATAGCAAGATCAAGGTCTGCGATAAACAAAATAAACGAGTTCGACAAAAACGAAGGATCAAGCCTGATCCCTAAGGGTCTTTTTCTTTTTCAATGAAAAGTAAAGAAATACGACAAAAACAAGGCAGTAGCTAAAGAAAATTTCCAAAGATCAGACAAAAAGTTAAAATTTTATTATGGCAACAGTTTTTTACAAAGATATCTACTCTAAGGAGGATAAGGCAGCAGTAACATCGAAAGGGATGGAGTCCACATCCAGGTTTGGGAAGCGCTCTTTTGTGAGTTTCTTCATATGTTCGAACCCACCTCGAAGGACTTTTTCCAGCTCCGCAACATAAGCTTTAGAGCTTCGAAAATCCTCGCGACCATTTTGGAAGGCCACTTGGGCATCCTTGAGGGTGGATTGGAGTTGAGCATGAGCGGTGTAAAGGTCTTCCTTGCACCGAGAATAGGACTCCAGCGCCTCGACCTGCCCCTTTTTGGCCTCCTTCACCTCTAGGGTGAGCCTCTTTATATTTTCTTGAAGTTGGTCACTGGCACCCTTCTCGGCATCCAGTTCCTCCCCGAGTCAGGAATTGGCCTGGTTAGCCTCGAGCATGTTTCTCTGGACTAACTCCAGATCCTCGAGCACCTGAGCTTCAGCTTCGTTGGTGATTCTTGCATCTTCTTGCGCCAGCTCAACAGATTTGGTCAAAATGTGGACGCAGTGTTCGAAACCTGACAATTAGGAAGAGAGGGACTCAAGCCCTCAGAACCTCTCAACCTCGGACTCTAGGGAGATGATCTGGGCGCGGAGCTTGAATTCTCACCAGGAGACTGAATCTTGGAAACCCGTAAGGTTCTGAGAAGTGGAAACAAAGTAGGGGTTAACACCTACTCACATAAAAAGTTCAAAAAGAAAATATTATGGTTATACCCTTAGAATCTTGGCACAGTAATCTGGTTTTCTCGAGGTTAGTAGAGTGATGGGGAGGGCTAAAGTCGTTGGGGGAGCATTGGTGGCTTCAGGAACCGAAGGTTCAGGGATAGCAGCAGCAGAAGGTGCAATTTCCACCCTGCGATGTTTCATCTAGCGCGCTATTATCTCCCTCGTCGATAGCACGGAAGCCCCTTCCAGCGAAGCCTCCCCCGTCAGTTTTGAGCGTCCTTCTGAGGCTAATGACGTTAATATTCGCTTAAACACAGAACTGATAGGAATGCTGGGAGACGTTACAATGGGCTCCATACCTGTAGAAGTTCGCTTTCTCTATGCTTCCGCACGAGTCTCTTTGAGTACCTGGGCAATAGTCGTCATATCATCTTCAGAGGGGATCGGCAGGAGGGCAGGTGCAGCTGTGGATCTTTGTTACGCAGAAGAGAGGTCTTTGGTTTTTGAGGTAGGGGGCTCCGAAGAAGGGTCCTTCGGGCCCCCATCAATGCTGTTCTTAGAAGCCTCTTGGAAAGTCTGAGGATCTCCCTCTGCCGTTCTTCGTGATCGGGAAGGTGTCACAGACTTTTTATTCTTTTTGCTCTTCGGGGCTCGCTCGGGTGGGGCAGCCCTTTCAGATATCTTCCTGTTGCTGGGAAGGGTCATGGGGCCCTTACTCTCAGGGAAGTCCAAAATCATTTCTCCGGTGATAAGAGAATAAGTTATCTCCCAAAGCTCTTCGACTGCGAAGGAAATAGTGATAAAGATCAATACCCAATATAAAAAAAATGGAGGGGGAAATAAAGAAGAAGATGAAGGAAAAGAGTTCACAGTTTTCACCATCTAGGCCTGCCTTGGTAAGACTTGGGTTAGAAAGCCATCCTTCTTCCCAGTTCCAACTGTTCTTCATAAGTCGACTGGTAGAATCTTTGATAGCCTCGATGCTCAGATGTTTGTGCTTAGTATCTAGAGTTCACCCATTGCAGACGGACCAAATTTCTTAAGAGGAGCTGGACGGTTTAGGGCAGACGAAGACGAAGCGCTCCTTCCAGTCGTCAGAGTCTTTCGACCCACCGAATTGCATGAGCATCAAGGCTGTAACTTCAAGTTTGGGGCGCTCCTTGGAGGCGAGGAGATGACCATCTTTTATGATTCTGGGGGGAGATGGAGATCCAACCCCCTGGGTAGCGGTTGGCTGTGAAGAAGTAGTCGAAAAGATCTTCGAATGGCTCTATCTTGCCAGAATGGCAAATAAGGAGAAAACCCATCAAATATCGCCATCCGAAGGGAGACAGCTAGGCTGGAGCGATGGTAAGATGTTAAAGTAGGGACATCACCCTTCTCTGGGGAGGGAGGCGAAAGCCCCTGTCGAAGGCGCACTTGTAAATGCAGAGGCGGTCGACGACGAGATGGCATGCTCGCAGATGGCTGTTGAACTCCACTTCCCACTCTTCGGGGATGTTATATTTCTCTCTGAATAGCTGACGCTCCGACTCGCTCATCCATTGGCAAGGAATGGAAGTGGCAAGGTGTTTCTCCCACTCAACAAGCTCTGTGACGGTGGAGTTGAATTTCCCGGACCTAGTAATCGTCATAGCAGAGAAGTGGAAGAAAGAGATGCGAGAAAAGGGGAAGGCTTAATAACGCAAAAAGGGCTAAAGCTGAAGAGAGTCGAGAGAAAGAACGAGCAAAAGAGTGGAAAACTCCTATTTAAACCATGGGGGTAAGAAGCCAAAGGACGAGTAATAATGAGCATTAACTACTCCAGACTAGCGTGGCTCGAAATACGATAAGGTTTGGACAGCGCATTGGGAAGGGGTATTGTCGTCGGAACAAATTGATACTTGTGCCCTCCAGGCACGCGCGAGAGAAAAGACGCGTTAACTCCTCGGACCTGGTGGATATCGACGGTCGGGAAGATAGGAGGCGGAGCTTCGGGGACTTTATCACTCCTTGAGTCATTCAAGCCGAAGAATTCAAGGAGTGAGGGGGCAAGTGATGAAGGGAATGACCTCGGGTCCATAATTACACCAATACCCCGGATAGGCAGCCAATAGCGGCCGTGATACATGTTTCCTAATAAGGAGCTTCGCGTACGATTATCTTGCTTGGGTCTAGAAGACACGTGGTGGATAATCATCACCACGCCAATTGGCTGGGCACATAGTAAGGAAATCTCCGAGTTCTTAGGAACCGACCATCTCGTCGAGGGTCGTGGGGGCAGGAGCTATCCCAAACCTCTCGAAAACGGGTGCAACAATGGAATCCATATCGGTAAGATCCCGAGAAGAGCGGAGGGGAGATCCCGAAGATCTCTCTAAGATCCCTATCTCGGAAGAATAATAAGAAGAGAGGATGAGGTAAGAAAGAGGGGGTTCTTTCTCTACTTTTGAATACAGCATAAGAATTATACTAGCTTTCTGGTTAAAAGGGTCTGACTTGATCGTCGGAGATTGACCGGGGGAGCAAGTCCCCGTCTCCATTGCGGTGCACAAGAAGAGGCAGGAAAAGAGTGATCGACCACCACATCATCAGATTTTATAAAGAAAACTCAAAATAATAAAAAGCCATTTGACCTATTTTCATCACAAACACTTTCAAAATTTTTAAAACGTGAAAAATGTTACAAATAAAAAGAACCATTTTTAGCGATCTCAAAATAGACACTCAAAACACAAAATTAAAAATAAATTTAAAACTTAAAATCGAAATACGAAGAGAACAATTCCTAATTTTTTGCATGATCATTTTTTCTTCGGTATGCGTCATTTTCACACATTAAATACTTTGTTAGTCATTCAAGGAGCTCAAAATAAACCTAAAATAAACCTATGGACGTATGTAAACAATCTCTTAATGATCAAGATTAAGTATGCAATTCATATTAAAAGGCTCTCACTAGTCAAGATCCTTAAAGCTCTCAAAAATCAAGTTTTGTATTGTGAGTCAACAAAAGCATTAAAGGCTTATCAAAGTTTCATCGTTCAAGGTCTTGTGTATCCTACACTATAAAATATTTCTCTTTAAAGTTAGGGGATTGTAAACAAGTTTTTTATGTGAACTCAATAGAAACTTCGAAAAGCAAAAGGTCTTGTGTACACTATACAATAAAATATTTATCTTTAAAGTTAGGGGATTGTAAACAAGTTTTTTATGTGAACTCGATAAAAACTTCAAAAAACAAAAATATTTTAAAACAAATAGACTCAAGTCACCCCCAATACCTTTAAGTAAAGCCATAAATGATAAAGAAGATGGAATTGTTAGGCAAGAGGTTAATTTGGTGAAACATGGGAATAAAAGGATAAGGGAGATAGAAAGAGAGGGTTCCTCTTAAGAAAAAAAAACAAGAAAATAAAAGAAAGAGAAATAGATGAAGAAAAGGGTAGGAAAGAAAGAATGCAGACCAAGCTATTTTGAATGTTTCAAGCAAAACTCGTGAGAAAATGATATGAGTTATATTTTCTTCAAGTTCCATGAAATCATAGGAGTGTGAAAAAATGTTTATAATGTGTAGAAAAGTTCTATTTCCTAGAATTACATGAAATCGTAACCATAAGCAGTCATGCGTAATAGTATATATATAGGACTCCTCTAACAATATCATATCTAATAATTTTCACAAGATCTCCCCGAATGTTTCCCTATAATCTAAAGTTTAATAGGCTTGGGCAATTTCTATTGTCAGTTTAGATCTTCCTTGTAATCTTCTTTGCTAAGACATTATATTCATGTTTTGCCCACCTCAAGCATCAAATTAATCGATGCTTGTTTCAAACAATATCTTTTTTGATCTAGGTTCTTACCCTTATGGGTTTTCGCTATCAACGTTAGATCTTTCTAGAAATTTTTCACTTAGCAAGTTTTCTCAAATCCTAAATGACTCAAACTTCTAAGTTTTCGCTCTTCTTCCAACTATGTAAACCTTTATTTTTGACAAGTTGCTCTAATTATACCAACTATGTAACCCTTTATTTCAAATAAGTTTGCTCTAATACTAACTATAACATCCCACTTTTTAAGTGTGTTATTAGGGCTGAGCAAAACATCGGCTTAACCGATTAAATCGAACCGAACCGACCGATTTGGTCGGTTCGGTTCGGTTATTAGTGGTGGGCGTTTTGGGTTCGATTATTATTTGGCAAATAAGTCGGGTATTCGGTTTGGTTCGGTTATTTGGGCAAAAATGCCCGAAAAACCAAACCGACTCGAGCAAGAGTTTAGGCTCCAAGAAAACCGACACATTCGCGTTGCTACCCCATCCATTTCTGTCAATTCCTCTTCTTCCTTGGCATTCTTGCGCATCACTCGCACCCGATACCACCGATAGCCCACCCGAGCTGAGAAAGACTGCCTCACCCGTAGATGACCACCTCGCCCTCGCCGTCGGAGCCGCCGAACACCTTCGTCGTCGATTTCTCCCCCACCCAACACCCAGTCAGCCCCTCTCTCACTCGTCGTTGAAGCATCAACCCTAACCCTAGGTCATTGACGGCTAACCCTCAGCTCGCCATCGTTGACAGACCCAAACACCTTCGTCGTCGATTTCTTCTCTTCTCTTCGAGTTCGAGTCTTCACAGATCTGGCGATGGCGAAGACGAAGGCGATGGCGAAAGCTCTTCGATGGCGATGGCAATGGCGAAGACGAAGGCGATTCGATGCTTCGTAGATTAGGCACTGGCTGGGCTCTTCGTCTTCATCTCTTCTCTCTCCCTCCACCACCCGTCGCTGCTTATCGCGGCTGTCGCCAATGGCGAAGAAGAAGATGAAGACCGGATCTACTAAAGGCTGGATCTACTTACCACCCGTCCTCTTCGATAAGTTTTTGGCTACTGCTCTTTTGCTGTGATGATCCCTACATTTCTTGTTCCTTTGACGGGTGGAATTGATGTCAATCGGTTGGTCCTCCTCTAAGTCCTCTTGGTGTAGAATTTGTGTTTTTAAATCGTTCTCAAAACACCAGTTTTGCTTCATTTTCTGTCATTCAATCTTCATTTTCTGTCTTATTCTGAATGAATGTTAATTACTTGGATGCTGGTAATCAAGGTTGAATGAATGAATGTTAATTATTTGCCATTCGATTTTTGTTAGATCGGTTTTTGTGTAGGTTCGGTTTGATTTTTTGGGGAGGTTTTCGGTTCGGTTAGCCCAAATTTAGAATCGGTTAGTTCAGTTTTGGTTAATTCGGTTAGTGTAGGCTTTCGGTTCGGTGCGGTTCGATTATATGCTTAAGGTCGGTTCAGTTCGGTTAGTTAAAATCGAGCGGTTCAGTTCGGTTATAACCGAATGCACACCCCCTATGTGTTATAACGTGGAGAATTTGGGATATTTTCTTAATAAATATACTTTGACCCTAAAGTTTTTCAAGGTTTCCTTTTTACTCCTTAACATAACAATTTTGTTAATCTCAACAAAATGAAGTTAGTTAGGTAGTCAGAGTTTAATACGGAATATGGTTTAGATTGAACCAAAATTAAATATATTAAATTTTTAATGAATAATATCGATGAATTCATCTAAGTTGATAAATAATAATTTGAATTTGTTTAAGATACCACACAAATAAGAATATAACACCACACATGGAATATAATTCAAAAATAAATTTGAAACTCTAGGGAGCAATCCATTATCTTCTACTTTGTTCATCACACAATTCCTTATTTGGTAAATCGATTATCAAATCCATGTATATATACATTTTATAGAAGAAAATACATCGGGTGAGCTTACATTCCAAATCATTTTTTACAAGGTTGATGATATGAATAAATATTTTTAGCAATTTAATATGCATAAAAAATATCATAGATTACACATTCTCATGTATTTTTAAAAATAGTAAGTATTATGTGCAAGGTCATTTTTCACATTTAAATCGAATACTTAACATAATTCTATGCAATCACGTATTTTATATCCATTATGTAAATAAAATTGCCCATACCCCTTACCTTAATTATTTTGAAAGAAAAGTCGGCAAAAGCTTTGCATTAGTGTTGGCTTCTGGCTTCTTGTTTGTGACCACAGTATGCCCATATAGTATTTTCCTAAGCTTCAACACTTCGTGAGCACTTGATTTTCTTTCAAATATTTTTCTGTAAGTTTTTGCTATTTTTTGCATTTTTTCTAAGAAAATGTCGTTGGTATACATTTGTGTACATCTTAAACTACATAAAGTGTATCAACGACAAAAAAATATCTCATGAGGCGCATGAAGACAAGAAGTATTTTGGTCATAATATCCTTTTGTGTAATTCAAGATGTACAAAATTAATGTACATCTAGCATGATTCTTTTCTCTAATCTTTTCTTATTAATGTGAGGTGGGGGCCCACTCAAAGATAGGGTTGGCAATGGTTCGGTTTGGTTTCGATTTTTACCAAAACCATAACCAAACTAAACTTAAATTACTAAAACCAAAACCAAACCATTATCCATTTGGTTTTAAAAATTTAAAACTATAACCAAACCATTCGGTTTCGGTTCAGTTTCGGTTTAACCATGGTTTTTTAATTTAATCCATACCAATAAAAAAAGACAAATAGCATTCATAAATTTTTTTTATAATTTCACAACAAACAAAGATAAATTCTAATAAAGTTACCTTATTTTTGCATAAAGTTACAAAATTTATTCGATATAAAATCACATCTCTAAACCTACAATTATTAAGATCAATAAATTAATATTTGCATAATTAAATTGTAATTTAAGTTAAAAAAATTAGCTACAAAAGTTAATACCTTCATCAACAACATTAATATATTCTTCGTAAATTGATATATGTCCATCTAAAATGAATGAGCCAACTCTATCTAACAAAATTATAAATATAAAAAATAAATTAATATGAAGAGAGATGAGGCAGAGAGCGAGGGTGAGAGAGATCGAGGGCGAGTGAGAGCAAGAGAGGCCAAGCCTTAGCGAGAGCAAGAGAGATCCAGCGAGGGTGAGTGAGAGCAAGAGAGATGCAGAGAGCGAGGGCGACTGGCGAGCTCGCGCGGAGGAGCAAGAGAAAGGAGGCAGAAAGAGTGAGAGAGATTGAGGACGAGCGAGAACAGGGGTCGAGCCCTAGCGAGAGCAAGAGAGATGCTGAAAGTGAGGGCAATTGGTGAGCTCGCGTGGATGAGTAAGAGAAAGGAGGCAGCGAGGGTGAGAGAGATCGAGGGCGAGCAAGAGCAGGGGCCGAGCCCTAGCGAAAGCAAGAGAGATCCAACAAGAGTAAGAGAGATGCAAGGAGTAAGGGCGAGGCGTTCGGACGAGCAAGAGGCAGCGATGGTGAAAAAGAATGAGAGTAAGGTCGAGAAAGGAAGGAGAAGAGAATGGGAGAAGGGTTTGCAAGCAAGACAATTGAACTCAGGTGGGCTGAGTTGTATATAATATATATTATATATACATATTATATATATGATATTATATATAATAAATTATATATATATTCGGTTCAGTATGGTTACCCACCATTCGGTTCGGTTTCGATTTAGGTTTTGGTTTGATTTTAGTGAAAACCATAACCAAATCATACCCATTGAAACAATGTTCGATTTTTCCACAAACCAAACCATTACTCAGTCAAATAATTTTTAACCGCATTGATCAGCTCGATTTTGATTCAATTTCCCATAATTTCGATTGCAATTGCCATCCCTACTCAAAGATTCTCTCAAATCTTTTTGGGGCAACGAATCCGAGGACTAGTTGGCACACACGCCAAATATTTTTCCATTGCTTTCTTGAGTTTAATGTTCATTGCGTATTATACGCCTTTTAATTGAGATCCTTGACTGCAAGCTTGTTTTAATTATTTTATTGTTTTTAATTTGTGATATATTTTGTAACTTTAAAGTAACTTTCACCTTATAATCAAAATTAATATATCTTATATATTTGAATCAATTTAGTTTTTTAGCCATATAATGACTACAATATGATTGTAAACTAATCATATTCTAACTTATCAGATAATTGTTATCATAATTAATAATATGAATCTTACATAATTGTGAAATTCTAGCAATCAAGGCTCAAACTAGTCCATCAATCTTAATATTGGCCATAATCAAGTTTCGATTCAATTTGGTCCCCTCTTGAAAATTAATTATAGTTATTAAATATTAGTAATAATATATTTTAATTGCAATTTATATAATACATAATATTGAATAGTTAAAGTAAAAAATAATGCATAATGTAATATATTATATATACATTATACATATGATATTTCTTTAAAATTTTATATTGAAAAAAGAAAAAATAAAGAACAAATTGATTTGGACAGGTCTATTGCATGCCACACCCAAGTAAGTCTAGTCTCAACTCTAACTAATGTTGTTTTCAATTTAGAATTTTTGCAAATTCCATTTTTGGTCTCCACCCAATGAAAACCCCTAATCAAAGCAAAGCAAGACTTTGATGTGCAATTTGACCTGTTTGATATCTCTATTCTTTATCTCTAGACCAACATTTAATTATTGTTTATTATTCAACTTGTCACTTACCCTCAAATAGATTTTTTTACACCATATAACATGTTCATCTTTTATTTCTAAAATTTTGAAAATTGACATTTTATTATGTCAAAAGGAAAGGCCCATTAAAAGTTCAAGAACCCAAAACAATATTTTGAACTGAAAGGCATAAATTTTCCATATACAAAGGGGAGTCCAATACAAACACACAAATAGGATAATTTTGACATCCGAAAATTTCTTTGAAAAGATAATCAATTATCTATAAAGAATTATAATTCTGAAATAATTTTAAAATATCAAAATAAGTATCATCTATAAAAGATAGATATAACAATTTCAGTTTCAGCCAGACTAAGATTAATCAAGATAAGCATTATCTACAAGAATCATAATTCTGTTACATCTTATATCACTCCATATTTTTTCTATAAATAAGCAGATATTCATTTCTGAAATAGTATGACGTCTCTAATACTGGTATAAATATTGCTTTATGGCTTTTATAACTCTCAGTGTTTGATTTAAACATTGGAGTGCTTGTGCGAAAAGCTTCTCTCGTCCTTTGACAATTTTCTTCCTTGCAGTCTCAAATAGCTTGATGACAATATTTTTTGACAACTAAATTTATTATTGTATTTTAGCAACAATAATTATCAAATAACATAATTTTCATTTTTCTAACAAAAAATGAAAACTAGACATAAAAAGCTAAAACACAAACTAAAAATTAGCAACTCTCTCAAATGAGCCCTAAACATTTTGTTGTTTCTTAAATAAAAAAGGAAAACTTGAGCAAGTAGGTATACAATTTACTACTCTTTAACATATACCTAGAAAATTTCTATTAAGAAGTTTTTTGTGCTAATATCATTAAGAACAATGATAGGTTGTGTGAAAAGATTGGGGAGAAATGGATGTCTTACTAGGGAAAAATGATTTTACCCACTTGGGCAAAGTTATCATTCCATTAGTAGGGTTGCCATTTTTCCTCACTTTTTCAAGCAATTTATCATCACTCTTAAACCCTGGATCGTACAATGAATAATCATTGTAATAACCACTATGTAATAGACTTAAATTTTAGATCTCAAATACATTGGTCCTTGCTATGATTTTAGGGTTGCCTATTACAAATTGGAGTCTTTTTAATAATATGTTAAATGAATTTTTCAATTAGATTATTGGGGAGGTCACGCCTACCACGATGCATAATGGGAGTCTATGTGACCCTATGCGTTATGTGTGATTTGTGTGGTGTCCAGTGATCACACTATATGGCAAGATCTGTGCAAGCATTATGTTTCCCTTGTGACTACTACAAGACTTTGCTTGATGGAGTTTTGTTTAACTCATATGGACAAGACAATTTACATGAGCTAATAGGGATTAGTCAGGCCAAAACTCTGAATTCCTTATGTTAGAAAAAGAGAGCGATTACAAATATTGATACAAGACAATTTAGTGAATAAATTGTTTATCATTTTTTTTTATTTTGAATAGACTTTTTTCTTGTCTGAAATTGTACGAGAAGGCTATTTTAGCCTTATAATTTCATAAAACTAGTATTACAATATATCAAGTTTTTTTGGGCTAAATTATAAATTCCCACAGTCCACCCCTGCGGTTGGGATGGAGCTGGGCTTGGAGCCATACATGGGTCAAAGCCCACAAGAAAGCGCCCATTTGAAAGTAAGCCCATGAAAAAGACCAAAAAGATTTCAAATTTAAGCAAAACCGCACCCATTGGGTCCTCCAACTTCTTTGTTCTTTCATGGGCCGGCCCAGCCTGCCTCTCCTTTTACCACTATATTTTTGTCTATATTAAGCTCATTTTTATTAATAATTTAATGAAAAGAATTAAACTGATATTGGACTTGAATTGAGGGATTTCAAATGTTGTCATTTGAAATTTTATTTTTTAAAATATTTTTATTGCAAACTTTGTTATTTAAAATAACTTCTGTATAGGTGTTATTTTTAATATATATAGTTTTATTTTTTAGGTCTAAATTAAAGAAGAATAGAATTTGAAGCCAAAATTTAAATTTTAGATCACAAATAACAGTATCAAATGACCCTCTAAATCTAATATAATTCTATCAATAAGGTTGGCCCTTAAATTTTTTAGGTAACACTGTTGTTGATCTCAGTCAAGTGAACGCAAAATATTGGGAAACGTATGGATAGCATTGTTGAAGCGGAAAATAATGAGAGATACATAATAATATATTAAGTTTTAATTTTATTATATAATTTAATAAAAATTAAAGCCATATGCAAATTGGTTACATGAAATTGGTTTTTAGTACTTGCCCACACGAATTTTAGTTTATTATTTTTTATTTTATATTTTTTATGATACATATATAAAGCTCATATCATATCTAAGAGTCTCCATTGATTTATTTTTAATCATTCTACCTCATTTATTTTGAGAGGGTTACGTGAACTAGCTAATGTAAAACTAGTGAAATGGAATAATATTTTGTTTTATATATAGTTGAATATTTATCTACACTATGGTTTGTGTATCTTTAGCATATACATATATATAAATATATATTCTTCCTTTTATTAGAATAAGATATTATAATTTAAGCAAGTAGATATTCTATTCTGGTGGCACTAAGAATGGACACCCCATGCACTAAATGTTAGACTCAAAAGGGCGGGTTTTTGTACCCCACAATAAATTCTAATGATCAACTTAGTACTCAATATGAAAAGCACAAACACCAGAGTAATAAGTAAGCTCGAGTGTTTGTATGTACCTCCTGAGAATTGTATGTTTATATAGTCCAACCCCTCAAGTGGTGAGTCAGATCCTCGATGAAGTTATCTTCCATGACTATAGAGTGAGATTCCTAGTGATGATCAATCTGAGATTCACAAATCGAGTAAGTGATCATCTAGGGTATGAACAACTTTTGTAGTGTGATATGAAGGAGCATAACACATAACACTAGTAAAAGGGACACATGTTATGTCAAGATTAGGTCCCTGTGGAAGGAAATGTAATGATGCCTTCTCAAATATAGAACTCGTTGTCACTTGCTCTCCACTCCTTAGGTTGAGTGAGCTCGTGAGAAGTCAAGTGGTGGAATTTCACAAGTATGGGTTTCTTTGCCCTTTTTTCTTCCTTCTTCCCTTTGCTCTTTTTCAAACCCATCTTTTCATCTAAGAGACGTGTTAAAATGAACGTCTATGATATTGCCATGTCATCAAAATGGGAAGGAATAAGTAGAGTCAAGCATTGGTTTGGGTTCTCCTTGGATTATAAGTATATGCTTCCTTCTTATGAGTTCATTTCTGCAGATCTTTGGCTAGAGAAAAAGTACTTAATGTCTTCTTGCTTAGTCATTTACTCAAATTCTTTTAGCCCCTCGTAGGTATGTTTTCTACTAGTGATTCTCAAAATTGGCCCCTTAGTGGTAGTGTGTGCTCTAGAAGGTCTAGCCTAATTAAGTAGTAATGGTAGCTCTAGTAATAGTGTAGAATCTTTTAGAGTTGGGCCTTAACTGAGGCCATGTGTCAAGGTAGTGGAGGATGCTAAGGTTTCTTCCCATCTTGTTGAGGATGGGGTAGCTCGTGGATGTGGAGTTTGACGTCCTTCTGAAGGATCTGATTGAAGGCCACTTGGTACTTACCAATGAGGAGATAGAATACTTGGTCAAGAAATTAGACTTACCCATTGAGGGTTACTAGTACTTTGTGCCCAATGATTTTTTTAGCTCATCAAGTCCCTACAAATAGACAAGTTTTGTATTAGCATGCCTTAGAGGCAAGCTTGTGTCTCCCCTTAACCCATCTCGTTGCCATTATCTTCAACTATCTCAATCTTAGCCCATCCCAAGTTGCTCTGAACAGGTGGATGAAATTAGTCGTCTTTCACCTGTGTTAGTGAGCAAAATCCATCTTGCTTCATGCTTGTCTTTTCCTCAAAATGTTTAGGGTAATCGTATTTAACAGAGTTGAGGCTTGGTACACCTTCATCATTGCTCCTCAGATGAAGTTTATAGTTAAAAACCCTTCTTGCATCAAGAGATGGAAGAAGAGGTTTTTTTTTGTGTAGAGAGAGAGAGAGAGAGAAAGAACGAGGAGCAAATTTCCCTACTATACTGGGTGGTCCTTGAATAGGATATGTGCTCTAAAGATTAGTTTGACCAAGTCTCGCAAAAAAAAGCATGGCGACTCTAGTCGGGCTATAGTATATCAACGCCCTTAAGGTAGTGCGACGCTGGGAAGATTCTAAGTTGATTGGCTATCTCATTCACTTTTCCTCTATCCTACTTCAAGTAATTTTTGTTCAGCACCTCGTGGTTCGATACTAACCTCTTCCCTTTGGTAGCTTTGAACATTTTTTTTTTTTTTTAATTACGCATCATCACTCGCGCCCCTCTCGAACCCGGCCCTAAGTCATCACGAAAGAGGTAAATCGAGGGATATGCCCAAGTGATCAGGGTTTGAGGTTGTGTCTACTAACACTTACCAAGAACTACTCCCAAAATGAATTGTTTTCTCTAAGAATCAATCCCACGCTAATAGCCTTTAGCATGATTGTATCTTTACAATCTCCTCATTTATTTTCTCTTTTTGAATGCACTAAGAGCTTAATTAGTATTTTTTCAATGTTGGTGGTTAAGGGCTATATATACTCATCCTACCATCCTACCAAAGATCCAATTATTGGAGGCATCTTTTTATTAGCTTGAAATTTGGAAATTTGCAAAGTCATTTTTAGTCTGAAAAAAAAGACTTTTGTTCTAGCGTTGCAGAGAAATATAGCTCAATGAAAACTTAGTCAAAATAGCAACATGCGATTTACAATTGATGACATATATGAGAGGAGAAGTAGTAGCTTGGAGGTCTGCAAACATACTTAGAAGATCATATAAAAGATACCATGCCATGAGCAAGAAAATGAGAGAGATATAGGCCATATATAACTTTTATGGATATGAAAAAAGTGTAGTTTTGTAACATAAAATGTCTTGTGAGAGCAAAAAGAACATGTGTGGTGTGACGACCCACTCTTGGAAATCTCGCTAGCATAGGAATCCAAGAGGAGGTTGCTAAAAGTATCAATACAGATAAAAACTCAATTAAAGATATTCACATCCATCTCTAAGTTGATACAAATATAATTCAAAATAATTTCAATCCCAAACTTGCTCACTAACAATGTGAACCAAAATAAATATTTACATTATCACTTATTTAACATGCTCATGAGAGAGTAATTGCCCTAACACTTCAAAATAAAAGGACAATAAAATTAGAATACAAATTTAAACTCTTTCTGTATGCCCTCAAAACACACCCCCAATAAAAAAAAGTGGTCAATTGCACTCTTTGTGCATCGTTGCACCTCATAGTCCGAAAATGTTTCTTGACTAACAACATCCAATTTTCTATTGCCTTCCACAAGCTTCTAGACTTTTATTCCATTTTAACTATTCAACACAACACTTCTCAATTATTTTGACTCTCTTATTCATCACATAAAATATTTTCAACACATTACTCAAATAATGACACTATATAACATACATGATATTGACAAAATAATCTAGATCCGATAACGGGTAGTTAGGTGTGATACAAGGATCTAGTTACAGACTTTGAAGTTAGTTTAGTGATAGGCATTAATGCCTTAATTAGACAATGCAGGTTTGACTTATGTCACAAATGAGAAAACTTGTTTGACTTTGGGAAAAATAGATAAAACATGTTGAAGGTCCTTAAAGAGTTAGAGCAATGAAAGGTTAAAAGAAAGAGAGAATAATTGGATTCCTTGGATGTAAAAATCTTGAAAATGCAACACTTGGTCAACCAAATTAGAGTTTAGTCGACTAAACTACATTCTCAGATTTGTTAGAAACTAATCTGGATGATTCTAGTCAACTAATTTATATCATATGGTTGACCAATCAGTCATTGATGTCATTGGAGGACTTTGGTCAACCAAACACATGACTTTGGTCTATTAAATTCAAGCAACAAAAATCATGAAGAACTTATTGTCCAATTTTGGTCAACTAAACCTATACCGTTGTTAACCAAATTGGTTTTTAAAAGATGTTTAAAACATTTTGAAGGAGTTTGGTAGACTTAAATTTAAGTTTGGTCGACTAAACTTGAACTTTTCCAAAACAGAAATATATTACTACTGAACTTTAGTCAACTAAACTCTAATTGTGGTTAACCAAACTCGTCATCTTTTCAAAGAGCAATATTCTAGACATCTTTGATCGATCAAACCCAAGCATTGGTCGACCAACTTTAGTCAATTTTGCTAAAATTAAAAGTTACTTTCAAAGCTTTTAAAGAATAATTTTGGTTAAAAAAAAATGATTGTTCATTTGAATTTTAACAAAATACCACAAGAAAGATTAAAAATGTTTCTCTTTTTGAGATAGGATTAAATATTTTTTCAAAAAATCATTGAATTAATAAAGATTGTTTTGTTATCATAAAATATCATTGTTTGGACCTTTGAGATTAATAGCTATGAATTGAGAAGGCTAAGGCTTCTAATTTCTTTTGTTTCTCATGCTTAAAGGGTTGCTTTCCCTAGGATTGGCACATCAACCTCTCTTGCTCATGTTGATGACCTTAGTGTTACTCTTGCTCTTATTCTTGCTCTCGATCCTACTCCTAGGAATGATGAGTTGAGGGGTTCTCGCGTTGTTGATTCTTTTGGTCCTAAATAAAGGTACCATGCATCTAGATCAGTATTTGAACCTATAATTTGAGGTTTCTAATGTGCTTGATAGTAGGTATTCGAGAGGAGGAGGTGGTGTGGTTTTAACCACTCTACTAGCTTCTTACTAAGGGTGCTCGACATGGTGGCATGGTAGAGAATTGCTTGAAAATTCTAACGATGAATAAGAAGTGATCAACCCCTACGATAGGCACTAAATGGTGTTGCTCAAAATGAGCACCTACCACACAAAACATTAGGCTATTGGAAGGGTGGGGTTTTTGTCCCTTGAAATAAACTTTGACAATCAAATTAGTACCTCTGTACGAAGAAAGTGAGCACTATAGTTATGAGTAAGCTCAAGAGTATATTTGTGTATACCTTCTAGAGACTTATTATTTATATAATTCGACCCTCGACAAGTGAGCTAGATTCTTGACGAGATCATCTTCCATGATTATTGAACAAGATTGCCAATAATAATCAGTCAGAGATTCTTAGATTAGGTAGAAGAGAATCTAGAGTGTGAGTAAGTTCTTCGTTGGGATAGGGAGGAGCATGACATATGAAACCCTTTAATAGAAAAGACATATGTCATGTAAAAATTGGTTCCACACAAAAAGAAATATAACGATATTTTCTCAAATACAGACCCCTCATCATCCTCAAAGAGTTAACTAGGGTCTACATTGAGCTCTAGTACATATCCAAAGAACCCTAATAGATTTTTATGGTAGTGTCATGAGTTCGATTAATCCTTAAACCTAGATATATGCATTGCATGAGATTACATCAAAATCTAAACGAGGGTGCAAGGAGGATCGAAATCTCAAACACAAAGTCCTTAACACAACAATACAACATCCAATAATCTAAGCTACCACATCTATGGTCTTTCTTTTGTTAGAATATAATTTCATTATATAAACTCATATACATTTACTTTTAAGGAAAAGGAACAATTTACATTCGTCAATATTTTCCACCAGAAACAAACATGCCATAAATGAAACTTTGCTTCTTTTTTTTTATAAAAAAAGCAAAAAAAAAAAAAAGGTTTTTTCTGATCTTCAATGTCTAATCCATCAAAGTAGTCGATTTCCAGTCAAACCGATCTATCCGATCTAATTGTCCCAACAGCAACTTCGGCTATTCATGTTGCGGAATGATTAAGTATACTTCATTAAACGAGACTAGGAGATTAATAAGTTAATGGGGTTAGTGATGGATTTAAATAATTTAGCGTCGGACAAGTGAGAGTGTGGCGTTGCGTTGCCTTGACCACCAATAATTTCTGCAGCTGGTGGCATGCATAGGCATTGGATGAGCTTGTTTGTATATACAAAAAAAAATATTTAAATAACACTTTCATTATATATATATGTGTATATATCACGCGTGATGAAAATGATGAGCCCCAACCCAGAAGTCTAATCAAATCAAAACTACTACTCTTATCACTGTCAGTGACTCTTCAACTACCAAAAGGCCTTTCACTCCCCCTTTTCGTTATTTTTTAACAGCCATGCTGCTCACTTTACTTGCTTCTGTTTTACAGTCTCCTCTTGTTAATTAATTACTTGCTTTTGCTTTTCTTCCAAACGGGTCCTTGGTTGTCTCAACTGTTTTCTTACCCATGTGCTGTCAATGAAATCGATTTGTTTTATTTTCCTTTTTGTATAGTTCCATTGATAACATCGTTGGTTTGATTCTTTATTTTTAAATTTAAATTAATTTAGACATAAGACGATTTTTGAGATAATTATTTGCTGTCGTTAGGTTAAAAAATCCCTAATCTCGTGTCATTTGAACTACAACTCTATTACTTTAGTGATTATTCGTCGCCATCATTATTAAAGAAATAATTTTATACATAATTGTATGCTGTCATTAGGTTAAAAAATCCCTGATGTCTATCCCTTCCAACATTGACCAAGAACAATTCACTAGAGTACATATTGGGTTTGTAATATCTCAACAAAAATGGAAAAGAGTACTTGTAGTGACCCTATGATTGGAATGTCATGAATGACCTATTTAAGTTAGAAAAATAATAAAAATGTTATTTGGATATTAATGAATGACAGTCATTATAGTGATGTGTATAATAATACATTACTGCTAGATATCATACAAATTATAAGCATTGGATGTCAAAAAATATTTTCATATGAAAAAATAATATCTTTTACAGTAAAATCATGTACAAAAATGAGACTAACTCGCAAGTGCATAGTTTAGTTGTCGGCCAAGGGATTGGTAGCCATGATGAAACAGTTGAACACTTTTAAGTGCAAAGGGGGATGCATTCATGGAAAATGGAGAAAGACATAGGACTGGGTGGAAGCCACACAGAAAAGAAAAGGAAGAGAAAGGGGGAGAGTAATAAGAGAGGGTGAGATAGGGAGAGACAGTCAGGCCAGGAGGATGTCAAAATCCACCTTATCCAAGACTGTCAAATCCGACAGAGCAGGAGAAGAGTAGACTGCAATTAAAAATTGCAAAAGGCAAATAATGCTTGAACACTAAGTTGATGTCTTCTGTGTGATATTTAATAAATAATTTTGCATAAAGTTGCTCTCTCTCTCTCTCTCTCTCTCTCTCTCTTCTCTCTGTGAATATTGAATAATTATTTGCAAAGTCAAATTCCCATTAAAGCTGAGGACTCACTGTTATATTACAAAATTATTATGATGGTTACACCAAAAATAACAACTATATATATATATCCAAATAACAAATTAGGGTTACAAATATTAATATTGCAAAATGGGTTGGCAATGGATCCATGTGTATATTTTTATATGTCACTCTCAATGTCAACCCAAAAACTAAAGGGAACCCACAAAAATGGAGTAAGGGCATCGCATCCACACCACCACGCATGCCCCTTAAACCCAACATCTGAGGTTGATATGTTTCTGTCTCAACATGGGATATATAAATTAAAATAATATGTTGAAATTATTTAATGATGCTGAAAAATAATAATCTTCCATGCAACAATGATTCAAGTTTTGAAGTGAAGTGAGTATAGTGACAAATGGAAGCCGCTCTCTCCTTTTTCATGGAATGACTTGGAATCCATTCATATTAATACTAATATATATAATTACAAGAGACACACACCATCCATGCCTTATTTAGTTCTTTTGCCTCCAAAAAGAAAGGGGCCGGCGTGCAAACAAAAGTGTATAAAATTCTTCCCAATACTACTGCTATATTACTATCACTATTACTACTAGCTACCACCAGTACTACTACTTTGTACTTAATTGTAAAACTCTATACTTTTGGTGTTTTCGATTTAGGTGCAAAATGCCAACCTAGACAAGGTCGAATATGGGAAGATGCTTATATTACAAGGCACTAAAAAGAGAGAGGAAGAAAGAAAGAATAATGAAAAAGGGTAGGTGCCATGCGGATAAGATAAGCCTCACTGACTCATCAAACCAATTAAGACCACCCGCGAGCTTGGCTCCACAAGCTTCTGCCACCCCTCAACCTCCTCTCTCTCTCTCTCTCTCTCTCTCTCTCTCTCTCTCTCTCCATTAACATCTCTTTTATATATATATATATAAAGAGTAACATATTGTGTATAAAAATAACTCTAAACTCTTATGAATTGACGAAGAGGCTAGAGATTTCACTTGCTATAAAAGAAAACTCAAATACTTGGATGATTAGATCTATAATGTATTGCATTTTAATCTGTTATGGATTAAGATATGCTCACACATAACATATTTTTTAAATTATGTGATATATAGACAGTCATCAAAATAATTATTAAACATCTTACTTAAACATAAAACTCTAAATCTCATACAAGAACGAGTGCTTTTTCTAAAGGAGCTACCTGCACTCTATTTCTTTTTTTTTTTTTTTATCCTTCTAATATAAAAAGGAAATTCACTTTATGGTGTTACCATTCATTATTGAAGTCATATTAGGTTTCTTGAAAATTTTGAAATACTCTTGACGTATTCGGCCACAAAAAAAAAATATATATATATATATATATACTTACAAGCATTAAAAGAGAAACTACGATTAAGTACATGCAAGAACGTGGTTACCAAAAAAATAAAATGAATAATTTTTTTGTTTTTTTTACTTATATGTATAATTTCTTTAATATAAGTGTGTGTGTGTGTATATATTTATATATAGATGGTGGGGAGGAGGATTGAGGGAAATTAAGGGGAGCCAAAGCAAGCTTTAGTTAATTAGCTCATATATATATGTACGTACTGATGCAAACCTACAAACTAAACTGAGCCTCTCTGGTTGGGACTGAAAGTTGATGCCTTCTTCTTCCACTGAGTATAAATTAATTGTGTATTGTGTATATATGTATGTATGCATATAAATGTGTATATATATATATATGGTCATCTCCTCGTGACCATTCATTTCTCTGGTCCTTCGTCCCCCGGCCCCAGCTCTTTTCCTTTACTTATAATTAATTACCCCACCTAACTTGCTAGCACAATTTAATGCCCTTCACAAATAATTAATATATATATATATATGTAAACATTCATTTCATTTTCCCTTGCATGCAGAAGCAGGCATAGCATAATTATAATTTAACAAATCATGTTAGAGTTACATTGACACCATATATATGTAGTTAGTCCTAGCTAGCTAGATAGGTGTACGGGCTTGGATATGCATGACACGCAGGCCATGCATGCAATGTCAGTATCATTTCGATCTCTTATAAGATTATGATGGTGATGATTATGATTATGTGTTTATAGCGCATATATATATATATATAGAGAGAGAGAGAGAGGGGGGGGGGGGTTGTCAATATTGGAGGGCCAATGAGAAACATGAATGCTGCAACAAAGAAAAAAGAGGGACCAGCCGGCCAGCAGTATATGTTTTACTTTGGACTGGAGACTGGAGAGCCCCTTGAATCAGATTCTTCCTTGGCCACACACATACACCTAGAGAGAGAGAGAGAGAATAAAGACACCTAGAACCAGGGAGCGGGGGGGGATGGGATGTTTGGTGTAAAACTTTTAATATTAAGATAGTTAATCATATTTTATATAAGATTTTAAGATCATTTAATATTTAAATTAAATAGTAATGATATATAAAATAGTGATGAAATTAATTAGATAATGTTGGTCTATATTTGGTAAAAAAAAAAGTATAATTTAAAGTTATATTAATATTTTATTTGATATATCAAATTATAAAAGAATATATCAATGAGTTAATTGTTAAAAGATCAATTTGTCCCTTTATCTAAATAGATTGTAATTATGAAAATATATTTTTAACTTACATAAAATATATTTTAATTGCAAATATGTATATATCAAAATTTAAAAAAAATTGAGAAAGAAAGAAAATAGTTAGATTTGTTTATATAATTAGGGACAAAAAAATGTTTATATAATTGAAACGTTGAATTACACTTATTAATGTATTTATTTAAAATCAATACTCCCTAACTTTCATATAATCCCATTTCTACGGAATTATTTTAAACTTGTTTTTTTTATTTTATATTTTAATTTTTTTTATTAAATGGGTCAATAATATGTCTACGTGTACAAGTCCCATAAACTTATAGAATTTTGACTTTAATTAAAGATCAATAAATAATAATATTTAATCTTTTTATTTTTAATATATACTAAAAAAAATTTCAAAAATATAAGGGGATCATATATAATCCCTGCGTCGCAACATAAATCCAACCCTAGTTAGAATTAAACCAAATATTTCAGATGGATGCCTTTAAAGACGTCTAAGGTGAAATGTCTATCCTGCCCTTGCACACGGACCATGTATGTCCGGCCTAACATACATGGTCCATAACCATAAATATATATATATATATATAAAGGGGGAGCAGAAAGTGATATTTATTGTTAAAAATTAAAATAAAAAATCAATGTACAAATAAATTGAGAGTTAAAGGCGTGGCCAGCCGTGCCCTGCCTCCGGCCCGCCGACTACTGACGACCATCTGCAACACTATATATGAATTTTCTGATGAAGATGATGATAGTGCATGCATGCATGAGGAACACTGTCATGTTGCAGTGTTTCTCATCTTTATCATCAGAGATGCATCATCACCTTTAATGTTGCAATCGTCATCATTAACATTCATTAATCTCTCCCCTACCCTTCATTTTAATTAAAATAGGCCTTATATGAGTACTTAAAGTATTTAAAAAGAACTTTTATATTTACATTTTTTTAATAAAAACTTAATTAATTGTTCATTACAAGGTTAATTATTTTCTCAAACGAAATCTAATATATCAAATTTTGTGAGGTTTATAAATAAAATTTAAGTATTACAAATAATTTCGTTTAAGAACTCATTCTTCTTATAAAAACTCACTTACAAGATGAGAATGGTAAAATTTACGAATAACAAAATTTTTTTCACTCTTTTAATTCAACTCTTTGATTTGAGGTCTTTAATTTGTTATTTATTAAAAAAATATTTTTTTTATTAATTAAAAAATAAAAAAATCATGAAATGATGTGATGTGATTAAGGTGGACCTAATCTAATCTAAATGTTTGAATGTTGGTTATTGGTTTGTGTATTTAGGTATATATCAATAGGATGTTAGTGATGTTACCACAAAAATTTATTTAAAATTTTTAAATATACCTAACTTACTTTATTAAAATGAATCAATGGAGTAAGTAGCTAGGTAGGGAGTTAATGTTGTTGTAAACACAAGAAGTAGATAAGATGATGTGAAATACAAATACTTGCATCAAACTTAAACTTATACTTGAACTTGAACTATCTATCATATGGGTCACTTCATAACCAATCAAATCAATGGATCCCACGTAAACTAGTTTGCAATTTTCAAATAAATTTACAACTGGCATGGGGCAGAGCTGTTGACGGTAGCTTGCAAATTCCAAACACTGCGCTTCCTCCGGACACTGCAAATGCAAACGACAACTATGCTGTCTATTTTGACATTTGGGGGTTCTGTAGGCAAGATTTTTGAGGCGGTTATTTGTGATGTACAATATAAGTTTGTTTGATGTGGATAAAATAAGAGAGGGAGTGTGACTCTACTTTTTTTTCCCACCAATTACATGCTTGTGTCGGGTATAATTTAAAATATTTGTAATTATAAAATAATTTAATAATTTTTTTTCTAATATGGGTTTATTAATTAACAAATCACATTATTATATACAAAAATTTTAATTTAATTATTTCTTTGCAACTTCCTACAAAACTATTACAACAAAAATTGTATAGAATAGAATGTGATAAGATCAGATTTGATCTGTTTGCTCAACGTTGATATGACATTGTCACATCAGGACAACAAAACAATCAGGAAATGAGAGAAAAATGAGAGAAAAGGGGGGACCCAATTACCCCACCCCCTATTTCGCCCACATCTTCTTATTATTGTCCTAATTTGGCAATGTCACGTTATTACTGGACAACATAATTATTATCAGACATAAACAATATAATTGTTGCTCGATCAAATCTCGCGATAAGATAGTAGTAATCTATAATTGTTGAGCACATGATAAACCGTATTCAGTAAAAATTATAAATAGTTTGAGTATCTAAACAGTTATATATGTAAGTATATTTACTAATATAATGAAAAGATTTTGTGAATTTTTAAATTATTTAAATAATTTATTTGTAATTTAGTTAAGGCAAAAAGATAAAAGTGATATTAACCTAAAATGTTAGGACATAGAGTAAGATATGACATATACTTTTTACTCGTTTAGATAAGGAGATTATATCTTTATATATGTGTTAATAATTAATGCCCAGTATGTAGCACTAGAGTGGTCATCACCTACCTTGTCTTGATATAATTCAAATCCAGCATCATGGTTTTCATTGAGTTATGCTACCGACTACATTATCATGTCAATTCATAATTCTTGGATTGCCCAAATTGTTATCTTATCATAAGTTAGCTCAAATCACATCTCAAGGTTAATTCCGATCAGTCCAATTAGTGAAGCCCCAATAGGGTCACTTCCATAGCTCCTGATCAACTAAACCATTCTTTGAGTCACTTATTAATTCTGCAAGATTTAAAGGGAACCATATTTGGTGTAAAATTAAAATCTAGAGTCAAAACCAACTTGATCGGATGCGTTTGACGTGTTTTCTATATGTGAAATCAATGCTGAAATTGAGTTAATGGAAACTAAGTTAGATTTATGAAAATAGATAGATATATTATTAAAAATTCGTTCTAAAATTAAAATTAACTTAAAAATTATAACTTCTTCTTAAATAATGTTTATTAAAATGAATAAAATAATACTCTATTAAAATAATTTATCTATAAAATTCAAAATAAATTATCTGAAGAGGAAAAATGAATAAATTTAATTTTTTAAAAAAAATTTAACAAATATAATAAAAAATACTTTTATTTGGTATGTTTTTCATATTTCACATTTTTTTAATCTATATACTAATTAACAAACACTACCTTAATTGTTAAAAAAATTTACCTTATTTGAATTGTTGGAGAAAAATGTAACTTATTCATAAAAAATATATTAGAGCATATTATTATCTAATTATTTCGATAATATTTTCTTTAAAAATATTAATGGCACTACTTATATATTATTATTATTATTGGCTTAATTTTATTTTTCCAGGAAATTTATTATTGACACAAAATTAAAAATACCAAGAAAGAGGGTCACTCTCTTCTAGATATACGTTGTCATGACAAGACAATATAAATAGCAGCCCAAACGTACAAAGATTTCTCCTCAAAAAGTCCAAGTAGGCAAGCAATCATCTCTTCTCCCCGGCAAGGCAATGGGTCCAACCCTCCTGGAAGCTCTGAACGTCCGGGTCGTCGGCTTCGGCGAGAAAACCCTGGTTCTCGCTCACGGCTTCGGCACCGACCAATCGGCCTGGAATCGCATTCTCCCCTATTTCTCACCCCACCACTTCCGCATCATCCTGTACGACCTCGTCTGCGCCGGCAGCGTCAACCCCGACTTCTTTGATTTCCGCCGCTACACCACCCTCGACGCCTATGTCGACGACCTCCTCCAAATCCTCGAACTCCTCTCCATCGACCGCTGCTTCTACGTCGGCCACTCCATCTCCGCCACAATCGGGATTCTCGCCGCCATTCGCCGCCCCGACCTCTTCTCCAAGCTCATCCTCATCGGCGCCTCTCCAAGGTACGCAATGATTTTGAGGAGGAAAGAAGGTATATATTGCTGCGTGGGGGTGTCAGATGAATTGATTAATACTTTTCGTTGTCAATTTCAGGTTCTTGAACGACCGAGATTACCACGGCGGATTCGAGCAAGCGGAGATCGAGGCGGTGTTCACGGCAATGGAGGCCAACTACGAGGCGTGGGTGAACGGCTTCGCGCCGCTGGCGGTGGGCGCGGACGTGCCGGCGGCGGTGCAGGAATTCAGCCGGACGCTGTTCAACATGAGGCCGGACATAACGCTGTTCGTGTCGAGGACGGTGTTCAACAGCGATTTGAGGGGGGTTTTGGGCCAAGTCAAGGTGCCGTGCTGCATAATTCAGACGGAGAGTGACGTCTCCATCCCAGCGTCAGTGGCGCAGTATATGAAGGACCATCTCGGCGGCCGGACGGTGGTGGAGATACTGCCGACCGAGGGCCACTTGCCGCACCTCAGCGCGCCGGGGATCCTGGCCGCCGCGCTCCGGCGATACCTTCCCCGGTAGCAGCACTTTAACCATCTTATTTTTAATATTATCCCAATGCTAATGGGAACAGCTACTGCATGGGGCCCACTGGGGAATAAGGGTAAGATGTTGACACCTGGCAATAAGTAAGTTGCGGAGTCAAAAAAAAAAAAAAGAAAAGAAAAGGGTCTGCTGGCTGGGGATAGATAAGAATCTTCACGTGAGGGTCACGTGACGACGTGGCCACTTTGTCTTCGTCCACCAAGCCTAGCCTTTGCTTTGGCTTGCTTTTTCTTTGGGTCCAACGGCAGCCACGTTTCTTTCAGGCCGTTGGCAATTGGTGCCTTTTGTATTAATTTGGGTAAAGCAAACAGACAAAATTGCTAAATTTGTAGGCTTTGTGTTGTTACTTTGGTCGATGAAAGATGATGGATAGATGGATAGCTCCACTTTTGTGTATGTAATACCACTGGATTTCAGCCCCCTCTTTACTTTTCTAGTTGGTTACATCATTATATTAGTATTATTATGAGCTTAATGATTATTCATTATTCCAAATTAAAAGATTAGTCGGGTGGACTTAGAATATCAACATTCAATAAAAATAGATTTAGAATACCATGAGGATGAGGTGAGGTGTCTATAAAAATAGATTTTGTATACGATCGCATTTATTCCATAATCAATAAAGAAATCGGATTTTGGATACGTTTTGCTAAGTGGGCCGGCCGAGCTCTTCAATCCACTTAGGACTTCAGACCCAATATTTGCAGCCCAATTACAGGCCTTGTGCTTTGTGAACTGTGATGCCAAATCTGTCCAATCCATAAGAACCGAAGAGTTGAAAGCACAAGTTGAGTTGAGCCCATGATTGAGATTTCTTGCATGAACCTTCCTTTCCTTTCGCACCACACAAGTCCTTCCATTTAGTTTGGACAGGCAGACAGCCCTTGCCGAATGCCGCCAATCCATGCTATGTACCCTTAAAATTTGATTTTATATATATATATATATATATGAGTTAATTAGAAATAGACGGCCCACCTTTTATGGTGTTTTTAATTATTAATTATGTATTGACTATTTAATTTTTTTTAATATTAGGACTACGCTTAAATTTGTTTCTAATTTGTACAACCCCTTATATGTTGAAATTGGGCCGAAAAGTCCAGTCCATTAAAGATTAAAAAATAAAAAATAAAAAAGGGCAGGAAGATGGTAAGCTTCAGCCTGCGTAGAAGCCCAAAAAAAGGCGGCAGCAGCAGTAAATTCTCGCTCAAATCGAGAATTGAAGGAAAATATAGGTACGAGTTTGGTTTATGGGTCATGCTATCTGTACAAAAGTTCATTTACAGATGGAAAGGTGAAAAGACTATTTTATCCCCTCTCTTTTATCTCAATGACAATTTTACTCCTTTCTATCTTCTCTCTCCCTTCTCCTCTCCTCTCCTCTCCTCTCCTCTATCTCTTCTCCTCCTTCTTCAACACCGCCTGCCGCTACCTCGCTTGGCTGCCTCGCCTCTCACCTGTGAACTATCCTCAGGCTATTTGTTCCACCTTATGATGCGTATCACCTAGAATTGGAAAGGAAACGTTAAATGAAGACTCGAGAAAAAACTTGTCCAAAACCCAGTTGAAGTACATTCTACTGTTAAAAGGAATGCATGAATGAAGGACCTGAGGAAGGTTGCCTTTCCAGTAACCTTTAATCCCCTCTTGCTTCCCTATCAATGCGAAGGCCTGAAATTAATATCCAGTAAGACCATACAACAGCTCCCCTATAATTCATTGTAGGCATATATAAAAACAATGATTGCAAATTACGTAATGACGTTTAGAGACTTCACAAGATCCAGATAAAATGCTTTACTTAAAAGAAATGAGACATGGAAAAGGAAGTGGAAGGAAAAGTAGATGGATGAAGCTTAGTAAGGAATTGTATAAGCATGCACTACAGAGTACATAGTTTATAGATCCAATAGCAAAAGCTTTTATAACACCAAATGGAGATCACAAATTGATAAAGTAGAAACACAAGATGAATAGCCTCACTGATCATTTCCACTGACCTTATTGTATCAAACTCTTTGATGGGGATAAGACAAAACAAAGACTAAATGGAAAAGAAACTAAACTAATAAGCTGTGGGATCCAGAAAAGGGTAGGCTAGCTGCCATCAAAGCAAAGCAAAGTAGCGGCGACGGGCGACTAGGCAGAGGCTGAAGGGGAAGGGGGAGAAAGTTCACAAGGCGAGGCAGCGGCGGGTGCGAGGCGGCAGCGACAACGGGCAGCTAGGAAGAGGCTACAGCAGCTGGGCAGAGGCTGCAGTAGCTGAAGGGGAAAAGGGAGAAAGAAAGAAAGAGAGAAAAGAAGAGAAGTCACGAATTTCTCGCGATAAATCCTCAATTTATTGCTAAAATATCATTCTGTAAATAATCTATAAAACTAATTCTGTACAAACAGCATTTTCCTTGGTTTAGTGTAGAATGAATTTTTCTTTAGTTTTAGATTACAACCACAAATAATTGTAACGATTTGTTGGGGAAGTAACTTTATGTATTCTTTATTATTGATGCTCTCAAGTTTGGATATTAAATTTGAGATTTAACTGTACTTGATTGCAAATTTAATTCAAAGTTTGGTTAGTAATTTTTCTCTCTATACTGGAGGATTTTTCACATAAAATATTATGTTCGTATTTGAACTTGTTTATTATTCAGGTAAAATATTGTGTTCGTAGTTTTTTTTCTTTACACTAAGTATTCAACACAGATCATGAGAAGCAATTTAACTGCAAAACCTTTAAAGCATTATGTGAAAATTTGGGGATACAATTGAGAATAATCTCAATAACCTATCCTCAAGTTAATGGGCAAGCATAAATTAGTAATAGGACTATCTTGCATGGTCTAAAAACTCACTTGAAAAGACTAAAAGAGCTTGGATAGATGAGTTACCCTCTATACTTCAAGCATATTGGACAACTAATAGAGTTTCTACCAATGAGATGCCATTCAACCTAGTTTACGGGTTAGAGGCACTCATTCTTGTTGAGATTAATGTTGGATCCCCCTGGTTGGGTGAGTTCAACGAGGGTGAAAATTATAAAGGCAGATGGCATTCCTTAAATCAAAATTAATACTATTTTGGACAGGTATAAAATCCAATTAAAACTGAAAGAAAAATTTTATAGGACAACTATAAGATCAGTTTTGTTATATGATTCAGAATATTGGACAGTTAAATACCAGCATGAGAAAAAGATGAGCGTAGTAGAGATGAGGATGCTAAGATGGATGTGCGGCCATATAAGAAAAGTTCAAATTAGAAATAAGGTTATTCGTAATAAGGTAGAAGTAGTGCCAATCGATGAGAAGATGAAAGAGACTTGACTAAGATGGTTTGGTTATGTGAAAAGAAGACCAAGAGACGCTTCTATGAGGAGAGTTGATGAAATGGAAGAATTAGTCAAAAAAATAGGTAGAGGCAGATCCAAGAAAACTTTGAGAGAGACATTAGAGTTTGATATGAAGTGTATGGGCCTAAATGAAGATATGACAAAAGACATAAATACATGAAAGTAGGTATGTAAAAAGAAGACCAAGAGACGCTTCTATGAGGAGAGTTGATGAAATGGAAGAATTAGTCAAAAAAATAGGTAGAGGCAGATCCAAGAAAATTTTGAGAGAGACATTAAAGTTTGATATGAAGTGTATGGGCCTAAATGAAGATATGACAAAAGACATAAATACATGAAAGTCTAGAATTCATATAGCCGACCCTACATAGTGGGATAAAGGCTGGATATGTTGTTGTTGTTGAGTCATTTAAAGGTTCTTAACACGTAAAATCATATGAGTTGAATTGGGATTTTTGATAACCATGATCATTGGTATATCATTTTCAATTGGTATCTCTTTTCAAGCAGCATCAATTGGTATCTATCCTAAAATTTTATCAAGTTGAAGACACTAGACATAAACTCAAGGGGAGTTTTGTCTTTTGATTTTGACTGTTTTGATGACTTATTCTCTATTTAGGAATGACTTTCATTTGCAAAGATTACTTGCAAATAAACAAATTTTAAGGAATATGAAAGTCCTCAAAAGAATTCATCAATTCATATCTCCTTTCAATTGGTATCTCCAAGGAATTCATATTATCTAATAAAAATGAAGGGGAGGAAGAAGGGTAAAATAACAAAAAGAGGGAGAGTATATTGGTATCTTTTATTATTCACCAACTTATCCTTTTTGCTCATGACAAAAAAGAGGAGAAGAAAGTGAAACATTTGGATTAAATGTTCACACATCACATTGAAGTTTTGTGTTATTCTAGGATTTAAAAATTAATCAACTAACATATATGAGCTTAATAAGAGTAATATTCTTTTAATCGAGTAAGAATATAGTTTGGTTGAGTAACAAGTATTATACTCAACTAACTTATCCTTTTAATCAAGTAAGACCTAGAAACTCAAAAGTTTAATTGATTATACACTTGTATTTACTTGACTATGTGATGAAATAACATTACTCAAATAACCAAAGAGTTAATCTACTAACTATTGTATTAGTCGAGTAACTATATCTTTTAATCTAATAATAAATTTAGGACAAAATGACAAGTCTCCATATATTTAGTCGATTAAAAAGAAATATTAATCGAGTAACTTCATACCTTAGTTGAGTAATCAGATTTTATAATCGAGTAATAATTCTTAAGTAAAATGTCAAGTCTCTATACTTGAACATTTAGTCTACTAAAAAGTTGATCTTAATTGTATAACTTCATGCTTAATTGAGTAAGTAAGTACTTTAGTTGAGTAGAAATTATTTAACAAAGAGTGAATCTCTGTATTTGAATTATTAATTGACTAACTACCAAGATTACTCAAGTATATGCATATCTTACTCAAGTAATACTAATACTCGACTAATGTTCAAAAAATTAGTCGTTACAAAAAGCATTAAATGCATGCAATTTTCACTTTTTTAAACATCTTTGGTACATTTAATGCATTCTGATCATTCTTTCATACACTTAACATGAAATTTATCCTCAAAGACACATCTAACTGTTGGAATAGAGAGAAAACAAAAATATCCTGCAAGTCACAGGACTTAAAGCTTTTATCTTTTGGACAATTCAACAAGTGCATTGAAGAAACAAAACTATAAATACCCATGACATGCACGAGGTTGAAGTTAGGAAGTCAGATACAAGAATTCTCTTAAGGAGAATAAGAAAGAAAATAAAGAAAAAGGATGACATGAGCTAAAAGCCAAATCTTCTATGTTCATTTGTCTTCAAAGTACTTCATACATAGAGAGAATAGAGGTTTTTCATCATCCATCATTTTACCTTCTCTATCTATAATGGTTAAACTACAAAAAAGAAAAATACCTTTAATGCGGGAAAATTAATGAGAGAACAAATATCTCATTGTTAAAAACATAATTTTTATAATTATAGTGAGAAATTATTTATACCCATTAAAAATGGTGTAAAATTAGTTTTTAATGACAGACTTCTAAATTTCTAACTATTAATTAAGAAACCCCATCATTATTGAGGCTAAAAAATTAACTTAAATATTTTTTGCTAAATATATATCCATAATCTTAATTAGATAATTTTTTTTTTTATTAATTTCTCTTTTTCACACTTCATCTGTCTTTTTCTGAAATATTATTTTTTGACAAAACATCATCTCATTTCTTTTAACACTTCCGTTCATAGCTTAAGCTTTTTACTTCTTCTGCCCCCAGGGCGTAACACGGTTGGTTGTGGGATGGTAGAGTTGGTCCCAAGGAGCCAGGTTCGAGTCTGGCCAGCCGCAGTGTGGGATTTCTGCTCCTCAGGGGTGGGGTCCTTGTGGGCAGTCAGCACTGGGTCTCCCATTGACCATGGCCGCTGTGTACCTGATTTACCTCATTTCTCGTGGCGTGGGGCAGTCTGGGAGGGGCCCCCAGGGTGAGGGATTTCACCTTTTGGTCCCAAGCTTTTTACTTCTTCTTCTCGCGCGTCCAAATCTCCGCCTGATCATCTCGTCAAATTCAAATCCCTACCAAAAGGGAGTCTACCTCTTCCCCTCAAATCCAAATCCCTCTACCAAATTCGTTTTCTTCCTATCAATCCAAATCCAGATTTTTGCCCCTTCTTCGCCTATTACGCGAACTCGTCTTCCATACAGTCGGCAATCGAGGTTCCTACATTTCGTTGTTGCCTGTGTCGTCCTCGATCTTGGTTTCGGGTAAGTTTTTCTATCGCTCTTCTAAGTTTTCTTTCTTTTGGTTCATTGTTCGGATCTCAATCAATTTTGTGATCTTAATTAGTTGATATTGTTTAACATATTCGATCCTTTTGTTACAGTTTCTTTAAAGGTTGAAGTTGAATTTTGTGTTCATTTATCTTCAAAGTACTTCTTGGTCTTTATTTCATATTTTTATAGAGATTTTACTTTGTGAGCTTCTACTCATTCATTTGAGAGTTGGTATTCTTGTGAGCTTATGCTCCATATTTTTTTTCCTTTGAATTTACAAAAAGATTATAGCTGAGCTTATAAAATCTACTGTAAAGTGGTGGCTGAGCCTTGAAAAAGCTATTGAAATGTTCCAACTGAGCTTGTGAAAAGTTGTGTAAAAGGTTATAACTAAGCCTTTGAAAAGCTACCATTATAGAAGATAGTGTTCGCCTCTTTAAACAGACACTTTTTAGTGAATTTGGATAATCTTTGGTGATGAGACAAGGTGGTGGAGTAGGCTGGTTGAGTTAAACCACTTGTTCTTCCTCATCCTCCACCCATCATCAGAAGATGAGGCATCATTAAAAGAAGAACTGGAGGATTTTCACAGAATGCCATCCTCAGAAGGATCTTTGATGGGTTCAAAAAAGAGTTCCCCTTCTTTTTTGCCTCGAAGAAAGTCACCCCTCTTGACTAGAGGGTTAATTAGATTAGTCTCTTAATCACTCAAAAGCCCAGAATGCTCTACTGGCTACGCGACTAGAAGTCCCCATCCTGTTGTTGCTATGTTCTCATGAATCAACACCTAACAAAGCTAGAGAGGGCTTTGTGTGACTAGTCTCTTGATAAACTCGTAACAGCGTGCGCGAACATCCTTGAGAGAAGGCACTTGAATTGCATGCATCTCCTGTTCTCTGTCCTAACACTATTGCAGAGGAGTATTCTTGCCTACCAATGGCTTCTCCATGAACCACCTAATTTCAATGGTGTTAACCTTACTTGAGAGATTGACAAATAATTTTTCAATCCCTAATAAACACTGAAAGATAAAAAACCTGAACTAGTAATCTATGCCTCACTTAGTAGAAACATGTTGGCACCACATATTTTTAATAGCACAAGAATAAAAATGCCACCAATTGGGCTCTTCCGTTTGGCTAAAGTTGGGCATAGACCAAGCAGCTCTCCTTTAAAAAGTTCATCCCAAATTCAAGAATGAGGAACCAAAGACGGGCTTCCAACGAAGCCTTATGGACTTCTATATGGTCTTCATCGACATAAGTTGTACAGGTATTCATCCCCTTAGGAAGACTTATCTCATAATCCTCTAGGAAGGGGTATAACATACAAACTAACGCAAGGTACATCGCCAAAAATCAGAACCTACTGCCTAAAATTATTTATATTCCCTTAAGAGTGGGAGGTCTCTACGTTTACCTCACTCTCACCATTATTAGGAGCTAGAGAAAATCTCCTAAAGACTTAGAGGAACTTACCAAAAATTTTGAAAGAAGGAACGAGAAAGTCTATGGAAGATTTGTAAAACCCCGTTTTCGAAGTGAATAAAAGAAAGAAATGTTTCATAATTCGTGGTTTCAAAATGATTAAAATTAGGGGCTTGCGAAATAGGTCGTCGTTGTTATCTAGCCGAATAGATCGGAAAGAATATCCCAAAGTTCGAAAGATCAAAAGAAAGACCACATTATCGATTCTCAAGTCAAAATAGGATTTTTAGTGCTGAAAGAATTCGGATCGGGAATAGTTTTCGGTACAGCTTTAGTCCGGGCTGATAAAACCGAATTGTCAGAGGGAGCTTCCGAAATGATAACGGAACCCTTAGGGGGCTTCGGTTTTCCAAGTTAAGCAACCCTTCAGTATTTTCGGGAAGAAACGGAAAGAATTTCAAAGAGAAAAACCAATCGGGCCTAAATGCAATTTTCTAAAAATGCCCGAGGGAGGTCCAAACGTCATTTTTTCTGAAAATTTGGGTTGTGAATGTCAATCTTGGAACCTTAGGGTCTTAGTGAAAGAAAAGAAAATATCAGGGGCATGTGAGAAAGGGAAAAACCGAGATTTTCAAAATGGTAGGGGGCAAATTATAATTTCTCAAAAATTGCATAGCTGCCATGGCCGACAGCCTTGGCACGCCTCCGACCAGGCGGTTTCGAGCTTAGGGAAATCCAAAGGGTTGGTCGGAGCATGCGAGGGAAGCAACCAGGGCCAGCATTGAGGTCGCGTGCGGCCGAAATTTCAAGAAATTCCGACCGAGGATGCGTCAGCCATGGCCGACCTGTGATTTTTGGATGCCCAAGGGCTTTCCGGTGATTTTTGGACGCCCAAGGGATGCTCGATAGGTTTAAGGCGTTGGGCTTCACATCCATGTCAGTTTCGAAGGCCGATTTGGCCTATAAATAGGTGATTTTTGGCCGAGGGTTTCAAAGATTTGAAGCTTGCAATCGGGCGTGTTTAAGGCCAAATCGAGAGAGATAGATAGAGGGCTTTTGTTTTAGTGTGTGTGAGGTTTATTTCTGGAGAAAATGGAGGGTTTTCACGTGAGTTTGGAGGGGTTTTGAGCCATCGCCGGAAAACGTGGCGGTCGGTTTGGCTGAAGGTTCGAAGCTTCGGTTGAAGCACTTCCGAGCGTCGTTTCGAGCCACAAGTGGTGCCATTGGGATCGATTGAGGAAGGAGATCAAGCCTAGCCGAAAAAACTAGGTCTCCGGTGTGCCGTCGCCGGAGAAGACACGCGGAGCGTGGGCTCCACACGCGCCATCCCACTCGCAGTACACGCGCCTCGCGCGTGAGGGCGTGTGCGCAACAGGTTTTGTCAGAATTTTTTTTATATTTTCTTAGAAAATTATTTTGGACTTTTCTGTATAAAAAGATTTGAGAAAAAATGGACTTAGGTATTTATTTTGGGATTTTAGAGAAGAAAAATTGAGAAAAATCAAAGGAAAAATGGGACAAAAATTAGTTTTGGTATTTATGGATTGAACATGATGTCTAGGGTGCATTAAAGCTTGAGTTTGGGTGTTGGTTCAAATTTCGAGGATTTACACGCAAATCGAGGTAAAGCACGTGGTTCGAGGAATACCAAATTTGTCAAAGGTGAGTGAAAGTATATTATATTACCATCTAGTTTTATGTAAGTAAGTGTGCCTACGTAAGATGTAGTTTTTTTTAAGCGATTATTCTATTTTACAAACATGGTTTAGCGTGAGCAGCTATGTCCCAAGGACTCGATAATTGTGAAAATGTTATTTTAGAACCCTAGTTAGGCACAAGTTTCCTTAAAGTCGATGATGAACGTTTTACCTTAAAACCTGATTTATCATGTCGTCATGCTTTGAATGAAAATGTCACGTAGTTGCATTACATGTTATGATGAGATATGCATACATCCATAATGATATTATTGACCATGCATCGCATAAAGGGCTTGGAATTTTGAACTGGCACCGTTGCTCTACCAAGTGTGCACCCATACACATCGGCCCAGGAAAGGGGTTGTAAAAATGGGGAGCAGCAGTTGGGTGTGGTTGACTCAAGTCGAAAACGAATGAGGACATGTTGCATCTTGCATTCATACACGAAAATTATATGTTTTATTTCCCTCACTTCGATGATTCATCATCTAACTTGGGTTTTGCCCCTGGAATATTCAAACGTTCCAGATGTTGTTGTAGCAGAACCAGGTACGGACGAGGCATGTGATGGCACCTTCCAAGTGCCCGATGATGTATGAATGTAATGGCGAAGTTAATGTATTTTAGTTCTGCCACTTAACATGTGAACATTTGAAAGACTTGATGTATTATCTATGTTATGGTTATTGTAATGTTAGGTTCGATCCTTAGCTTCCGCATGTAACATTTTGATGACTATCTTTGGAATGAATGGAATTTTGGGTTGATATACGATGTGATTTAGCGTTTAGTTTGAAAGGAAAGGAAAAAAAAATGATATCCCCAAATTGTCCTAGTTTATACACGCCCGAGAAAGTGGGGTGTTACAGTTGGTATCAGAGCAAACTTGAAAATGTTAGGTAGAGAACGTAGCAATGGCTCGAGGAAATTAGGCACTAAGAGATCTGATGTTTTACCTATAGGAATGCTAATAAACTTTAGGATAAATGTCAGGATGGCTGGGATTTTCCATGAGCAGGTATTAGAGGACCACTGGACAAACATGATCGATGCTAGGGAGCAAGACCCCGACAAAGATGTCTATGGGTTCATAGCCAAAATGGAAGACATTATTGAAGATGTCCCGCCCAGCTATCGTCGGCACCCAGCCTTAGTACCCTTCCAGATAAACTTCCTGATTAGTGTCTTAGAAGGGGAAGTGAAGACCCTCGCCGAATGGACTTGGCAAGATGAAGACTTTGCCTTGTTTCGTCACTTTTGTGACAGACTTCGTTTCCTGTGGAATGAATTGCATGAGGGAGTAGAGGAAGAAGACCCAATAGAAGTGGAAGAAGACCCAATGGAAGAAGAAGAAGACCCGAGCGAAGATGAAGAAGAAGAAATAATGGAAATAGAGATTGAGAATGACCCTCCTAAATTGGGATACTTCAGTTCGGACGACGAAGAAGACCTACCAGAGACCCGAGATGATCCCGAGGGACCTCCTCTTGAGTCCGAGGACGAGGCTGACGAGTGGATTTGGAAGTCTGCATCACCTTAGATGCCATACCTGTAGTAGGCCCTAGTAGTTCTGTCAGAAGCTATGATCAATAGTGATGTAATTGTAATTTTGTGAATTTATAAGAAAACTACATCACTATTCGGAGTTATAATGAGTTATTCCAATTATTTTGATGGATGTTAAAAATTTCTAGCGTCTAACTAGAATCGAACTTTCAAATGGTGAATACTCGTTGAGCCTACATAATGGGAACCACGACGCCAAACCCCCAGCAAGGCCATATAGAAGGACGAGTCAACGACTTTCTCGGAAGCAGCTCGAGTCGCGAGGAAGAGAGGACGAATGACAGTCGTTGGGATCAGATTGAAAGAATAGTGGGAAAGATGGCAGGGGTTATGCAAGGGATGCAAACCCAAAGCAACCGTCCAGTTTGTATGTTGGATCTTTATTGCCGCCAGAACCCACCTGCTTTTCTAGGAAAGGTAGGATCGGATCCTAGTGAGGTCGAGTTCTGGATCGAGCAAACTGAGAAATTGCTTGATCATCTCCATTGCAGTGAGGACGAGAAAGTCAACTGCGTGACCTTTATGTTACAAGGAGAAGTAGAGAAATGGGGGAAGGGAACAAAGAGAGCGATAACCGCTCAAGCTCAAGTAGAACCCCGGTACATTTGTTGGGAAAGATTCAAGGAATTGTTCAATGAAAAGTATTTTCCACTTAGTCTAAGAATGGCAAAGGAGAGGGAATTCATGGAATTAAAGCAGTCTGAGGCCATGTCGGTGGCCCAGTACGAAGACGCCTTTACTCACCTGATCAGGTACATGCCGATTTACGAGTCGGATGAGAGAATCAAAGCTCAGAAGTTCCTAGGGGGGCTGAAAGTGAGAATTCAGAAAACCCTTGGTGACATAATTGCAGAGTCCTATGCCGAAGTGGTGCGTCGAGCAATGGCTGCTGAGGTTAACTGGGGTCGAATCAACTCTATTCAGGGAGCTAGTCATTAAGCTTCAAATTTCAAGCAAGGTGCAGGGAGGAAGTTAGACCCTAAGAAAGTTCAGTTTAAGCCAGGCAAGCCCTGTCTGAAGTGCAGGAAGAATCACCCTAGAAGGCCCTGTAGGCAAGGGATGAACGTTTGGTACAACTGTGGAGAAGCAGGGCACCTCAACCAAAATTGCCCTAAGAAGGGAGTCGTCTGCTTCAATTGCAACCAGGTGGGCCACTACTCAAGAGATTGCCCAAAGCCGAAGCAGATAGGACAGAGTCAAGGGCTAGCAGGAAATCCAAGGATTCAAGGAAGGGTGTTCAACTTAACGCGGTAGGACACGGCTGAGGATCCAGACGTCATTCAAGATACCATGTTTACCTCTGGTTTTCCTATGCATGTCCTGATATATTCAGGAGCCAGTTATTCATTCATATCACATGCATTAGCTGAAGTATTAGGAGAAGAACCAGAAAGTTTGAACTGTCGCATGATTGTGTCGACCCCTATGGGATCGTCTCTAGAAACCTCGTTGGGATTTAAGAATAAGAAAATTCAGATAGGAGAAGCCGAGTTCTTGGTGGACTTAATTCTCCTTGAATTTCGAGACTTTGACGTAATCCTAGGAATGGACTTTTTGACCAAGTACGATGCTTCGATGGATTGTAGGACCAAAGTAGTCAGTCTCAGGAATGGAGACTCAACTATTAAATTCCGAGGGCAAGGCAGAATGGGCGAGAGAAAATGGATCTCAACTCTTAAGGCGGAAAAAATGCTGCAGAAGGGAGCTTTTGGGTACTTAGCTCACATTCAAGAAAAAATAAATGACCCCGTAGAACTAAAAGACATGCCGATAGTCTAGGAGTTTGGGGATGTGTTTCCCGAAGAGTTGCCAGGATTACCCCCACAACTTGAAATCGAATTAGAGATTGTGCCAGGGGCAAGTCCGATCTCCGTGCCACCCTATAGGATGGCTCCTGCTGAAGTTCGGGAGTTAAAGATTCAACTTCAAGAGCTGTTGGATAAGGGGTTTATTAGACCTAGTATGTCACCATGGGGAGCGTCGGTCCTCTTTGTCAAGAAGAATGATGGAAGTTTGAGAATGTGTATAGATTACCGGCAATTGAATGAGGTGACCACTAAGAATAAATATCCACTTCCGAGGATTGAGGAACTATTCGACCAGTTACAAGGGGCTGAGGTCTTTTCGAAAATTGACTTGAGATCAGGGTACTATCAATTAAGGATCAAGGCAGATGATATGCCCAAGACAACTTTTCGATCTCGATACGGTTATTATGAGTTCCTGGTTATGCCCTTTGGGTTAACCAATGCCCCAACAACATTCATGGATACGATGAATCGAGTATTTAGACCTCATTTGGATAAGTTCGTGATCGTATTCATAGACAATATCTTGGTTTACTCACCTTCCGAAGAAGAGCACGAAAGACATCTACAAACGTTAAGAGAGCACAAGCTATACGCAAAGTTTGCCAAATATGAGTTCTGGATGAGTCAAGTGGCCTTTTTGGGACACATTATTTCAGTGGAAGGGATATCGGTGGATCCTGCGAAAGTAGCAGCAATAAGAGAATGGAGCCGACCCAGCACAATCACAGAGATTAAAAGTTTTCTGGGTCTGGCCGGGTATTATAGAAAATTCATAGAGGGGTTCTCAAAGATTGCCTCACCCCTCACGAAGCTAACTCAAAAGAATGTGAAATTCATTTGGAGTGATCAATGTGAGAAGAGCTTCCAGATGCTTAAGGAAAAACTTACGACTGCCCCGGTTTTGGCCATGCCAAATGGATCTGGAGGGTTTAAGGTGTATATGGATGCCGCGAAGAATGGATTGGGTTGTGTTCTGATGCATCATGAAAAGGTAATTGTCTATGGGTCTCGATAACTTAAGAGGCATGAACAGAATTACCCGACCCATGATTTAGAGTTGGCGGCTGTGGTGTTCGCTTTAAAGTTTTGGAGGCACTACTTGTACGGTGAGAAGTTTGAAATCTTCACCGATCACAAGAGTTTGCAGTATGTGTTCTCCCAAAAGGACCTTAACATAAGGCAGCGTCGGTGGATGGAGTTCTTAAAAGATTATGATTGTATCATCCAGTACCACCCCGGCAAGGCCAACGTGGTGGCCGATGCCCTAAGCAGAAAGGAGCCTGTGAATGTGGCCGAAATGATAATGTCGGAATGGTAGTTAATTGAGACATTCAGTCTAATGACTATAGAAGCTACCCCGAAAGGAAACTCGGTCTGCGTAGCCAGTCTTTCCATTTAGTCAGACTTGATGGAACAGATTCGCCAAGTTCTTCCCAAAGACAACAGAGTAGGGTTATGGGTGGATGAGCAAGGAATGGTAAAGACTCCGAAATTCGAGTTAAGAGATGGTATCCTTCGATTCCAAGGAAGAATTTATGTACCCCGGGTCAAGGAATTAAGACAATCAATTTTGAAAGAAGCTCATCGATCGAGGTATTCAATCCACCCAGGTGGTACCAAGATGTTCAGAGACTTGAGGACCGTGTACTGGTGGCCAGGAATGAAAAAGAGCATCGCAAGATATGTCAGCCAATGTGATACATGCCAAAGAATAAAAATTGAGCATCAAAAGCCGGGTGGAAGTTTGCATCCGTTAGAAGTCCCAGAATGGAAATGGGAACATATCACCATGGACTTTGTATCAGGGTTACCAAAAAGCCCTAGAGGAAATGATGCTATATGGGTGATTGTCGACAGGTTGACCAAGTCTGCTCGTTTTCTGGCCATGAGGATGAGTCAGCCTATAAATAAGTTGGCTCAGCAGTACGTTGACAACATAGTCAGGCTGCACGGAGTGCCAGCAAGTATCGTCTTAGATCGTGACCCAAGGTTCACTTCAAGATTTTGGAGAAGCCTGCAAAAGTGCTTAGGCACTCAGATTAGGCTGAGTACGGCCTACCACCCCCAAACGGACGGTCAGTCGGAGAGAACTATTCAAACCTTGGAAGATATGTTAAGAGCATGTGCCTTGGACTTTACGGGGAGTTGGGAAGAACATCTACCATTGGTAGAGTTCACATATAATAACAGTTATCACCAAAGCATTGGCATGGCTCCCTATGAAGCATTGTACGGACGCAAGTGCAGATCCCCGGTATGTTGGACTGAAGTGGGAGAGCGGCAAATATTGGGTCCAGAAATTGTGCCGATGACTACCGAAAAGGTCAAGACAATTCGAGAGAGGATCAAAGAAGCTCAAAGCCGTCAAAAGTCTTATGCGGACATCAGGTGAAGGGATTTAGAGTTTCAAGTTGGCAACAAGGTATACCTGAAATTATCCCCTTTAAGGACGGCAACTCGAGGCCACAAGAAAGGTAAGCTGAGTCCAAGGTATATTGGACCATACGACGTCCTAGAAAGAATCGGGCCCGTTGCGTATCGACTCGCCTTGCCAATGGCTCTATCCAATCTGCACGACGTGTTTCACATGTCGCAGCTCCGAAAGCACGAACCTGATCCGTCTCAGATAATGTAGTCAGAAGCCGCTGAGATTCGAGAGAACCTTTCGTATCTCGAGAGACCAGTTAAAATTTTGGACCGAAGAGATCAAGTCCTGAGGAACAAGTCCATACCGTTGGTACAAGTGCTATGGAGAAATCCAGTAAGCGAGGAGCTAACATGGGAGCGAGAAGAAGATATGAGGAACAATTTTCCATTCTTGTTCGAGGAATCAATAGATAGCATGAATGTACACTAAGCAAATTTCGAGGACGAAATTTTTGTAAGGAAGGGAGAATGTAAAACCCCGTTTTCGAAGTGAATAAAAGAAAGAAATGTTTCATAATTCGTGGTTTCAAAATGATTAAAATTAGGGGCTTGCGAAATAGGCCGTCGCTGTTATCTAGCCGAATAGATTGGAGAGAATATCCCAAAGTTTGAAAGATCAAAAGAAAGACCACATTATCGATTCTCAAGTCAAAATAGGATTTTTAGTGCTGAAAGAATTCGGATCGGGAATAGTTTTCGGTACAGCTTTAGTCCGGGCTGATAAAACCGAATTGTCAGAGAGAGCTTCTGAAATGATAACGGAACCCTTAGGGGGCTTCGGTTTTCCAAGTTAAGCAACCCTTCAATATTTTCGGGAAGAAACGGAAAGAATTTCAAAGAGAAAAACCAATCGGGCCTAAATGCAATTTTCTAAAAATGCCCGAGGGAGGTCCAAACGTCATTTTTTCTGAAAATTTGGGTTGTGAATGTCAATCTTGGAACCTTAGGGTCTTAGTGAAAGAAAAGAAAATATCAGGGGCATGTGAGAAAGGGCAAAACCGAGATTTTCAAAATAGTAGGGGGTAAATTGCAATTTCTCAAAAATTGCATAGCTGCCATGGCCGACAGCCTTGGCACGCCTCCGACCAGGCGGTTTCGAGCTCGGGGAAATCCAAAGGGTTGGTCGGAGCATGCGAGGGAAGCAACCAGGGCCGGCATCGAGGTCGCGTGCGGCCGAAATTTCAAGAAATTCCGACCGAGGATGCGTCGGCCATGGCCGACCTGTAACCTCCATTTTAAGAGGCTTGCCGGTGATTTTTGGACGCCCAAGGGATGCTCGAGAGGTTTAAGGCGTTGGGCTTCACATCCATGTCGGTTTCGAAGGCCGATTTGGCCTATAAATAGGTGATTTTCGGCCGAGGGTTTCAAAGATTTGAAGCTTGCAATCGGGCGTGTTTAAGGCCAAATCGAGAGAGATAGATAGAGGGCTTTTGTTCTAGTGTGTGTGAGGTTTATTTCTGGAGAAAATGGAGGGTTTTCACGTGAGTTTGGAGGGGTTTTGAGCCATCGCCGAAAAACGTGGCGGTCGGTTTGGCCGAAGGTTCGAAGCTTCGGTTGAAGCACTTCCGAGCGTCATTTCGAGCCACAAGTGGTGCCATTGGGATCGATTGAGGAAGGAGATCAAGCCTAGCCAAAAAAACTAGGTCTCCGGTGTGCCGTCGCCGGAGAAGACGCACGAAGCGTGGGCTCCACGTGCGCCATCCCACTCGCAGTACACGCGCCTCGCGCGTGAGGGCGCGTGCGCAACAGGTTTTGTCAGAATTTTTTTTATATTTTCTTAGAAAATTATTTTGGACTTTTCTGTATAAAAAGATTTGAGAAAAAATGGACTTAGGTATTTATTTTGGGATTTTAGAGAAGAAAAATTGAGAAAAATCAAAGGAAAAATGCGAGAAAAATGTGACAAAAATTAGTTTTGGTATTTATGGATTGAACATGATGTCTAGGGTGCATTAAAGCTTGAGTTTGGGTGTTGGTTCGAATTTCGAGGACTTACACGCAAATCGAGGTGAAGCACGTGGTTCGAGGAATATCAAATTTGTCAAAGGTGAGTGAAAGTATATTATATTACCATCTAGTTTTATGTAAGTAAGTGTGCCTACGTAAGACGTAGTTTTTTTTAAGCGATTATTCTATTTTACAAACATGGTTTAGCGTGAGCAGCTATGTCCCAAGGACTCGATAATTGTGAAAATGTTATTTTAGAACCCTAGTTAGGCACAAGTTTCCTTAAAGTCGATGATGAACGTTTTACCTTAAAACCTGATTTATCATGTCGTCATGCTTTGAATGAAAATGTCACGTAGTTGCATTACATGTTATGATGAGATATGCATACATCCATAATGATATTATTGACCATGCATCGCATAAAGGGCTTGGGATTATGACCTGGCACCGTTGCTCTACCAAGTGTGCACCCATACACATCGGCCCAGGAAAGGAGTTGTAAAAATGGGGAGCAGCAGTTGGGTGCGGTTGACTCAAGTCGAAAACGAATGAGGACATGTTGCATCTTGCATTCATACACGAAAATTATATGTTTTATTTCCCTCACTTCGATGATTCATCATCTAACTTGGGTTTTGCCCCTGGAATATTCAAACGTTCCAGATGTTGTTGTAGCAGAACCAGGTACGGACGAGGCATGTGATGGCACCTTCCAAGTGCCTGATGATGTATGAATGTAATGGCGAAGTTAATGTATTTTAGTTCTGCCACTTAACATGTGAACATTTGAAAGACTTGATGTATTATCTATGTTATGGTTATTGTAATGTTAGGTTCGATCCTTAGTTTCCGCATGTAACATTTTGATGACTATCTTTGGAATGAATGGAATTTTGGGTTGATATACGATGTGATTTAGCGTTTAGTTTGAAAGGAAAAGAAAAAAAAATGATATCCCCAAATTGTCCTAGTTTATACACGCCCGAGAAAGTGAGGTGTTACAAGATTGGTTGCACACGAGAGAGTTTTCAAGAGACTATGAAATGATCAAGAGTCTATGGGAGCGCAAGAAGAATCTTTCGAAAGTTGAAGAAACTTAGAAGTTTTTAACTATTACGATGGTGAAAAAAAGAAAATGACTAAGGTCCCTTTTATATAGAGGAAGACCCTAGAAGATGAAGCACTAAAAGGTTGTGAAGATTCTAGAAGAAGCAGTCTGGACCGTCTGATAAGGAGCCTCCAGAAGATTACTATCGTCGAATCACTAGAAAAGAGAGAAACAAAACCTGTGTGACAGTTCTAATCTTAGGCAATTAAATCCAAGTTAAAGATAAACAAGTTCATAAAGAAAAGTCTCAATTGAAAAGGTCAACCATGTCTTGGGAAAGTCTCCCAAGAGAAGGCAGTTCAACGATTTAAAGATATTCTTCCTTTCAGGAGACCCTAAAGAAAGAGTAGGGAGTTCTTGATATGCACATGGGCTCAAGCCTAGAGAAATGATTTCGAGAGACGCACTCGAATATGGGGTCCTTGGAACTCTCTCGAAAGACTCCAATAAGAAGAGGTGAGACATCTTTTCAGAAGATGACTGAAGTCTCTAAGAAGGTCCATAGGATCTCCTAGAGACCTCCTTGTGAGGCACCTTCTATGGAAAAGATTTGCAAACGTATCTGCTCAAGTCCTTCTGATTATCGTGTAACTGATGATTAATGTCAATCTCACAAAATCAAGAAACACCCATAAGTTAATCCTCACTCAACTATAAATATTTAAGTCCTCATTTCTCGAGATAGGCCACTTTTACCTAATTAAGAGCTCTATTGTTTCTTCCGCAACTTCGTCTCTCCAATCATCAGTGTTTGCATAGAGAATGGCTTGTACTCTTTAATCATTTTCTTTTTCGCAAAGTTCTTAAAACTTAAAAGAAGATTTTCACCAACAAATAAATATATTTATTGTGTACCAGGAATAATAATGTTGAAGATATACTTGTAAGTGGAGGAATTCAGAAAAAAGAAAAAGAAAACTAGACATATAAAGAGCTGCTTAAGTATCTAATTGACATTACAATATTGTATAGTATACATTACCCCATTTGGAAGTTTCGAACCTCAGCTCCAACAACTCTCCATCAGAAAATTTTAAAATATAGATCCACTTCGTTGTTGATGATATTATATAATAATATTAGTCACATCACATGTAATGGAAATGCTTGTATTACATATATATATATATACGAATCATTATCATATATCATAACCATCAAGTTGTAAGCTTAGACCTTCGGTTGTGCTTCTGTCCGGGGTTGGATATATATCGAAATCAAAGGTAATGGTGGCGGCCCGTTGGTTTGGACGTCCAGATGTTGCCATGATTAAACGCCTAACATCTCTTCCACGTCCACCCACCAACAATTTGGAAGGTTTTTGTTTCATGAATTACATTCTTGTTCCTTCTATATTTTTTGATAATATAACCAAAAAAGAGTAAATCTTACTCAATATAGTGTTTGATTTAGGGCGTGTTGGGCAATCCATTTTGATCTAGCTCTTATAAGTTTTCACTAAAGATTAAACATTATGTAACTTATTTTGTTATGTATTTACTAAAAATTAAAAAGTTTAAATGTTGTCGAGCTTATGAACTATTTTAACAACATTTTCAATAAATTACACCCCAACTTTTCAAAATAAGGTGTTGGTAACTCATTTCATTGACCAAGTCAATTACAAATTTGTTCTCAAATAATTTAAATATTTACACTCTCTTATCTTCTCTCATCTTTTTCTTTGGTCACTTTCTTCATTGTTGACTATCATCATTGCCACCTTTAACCTAACGTCATCGCTATCGCTTGGATCTCCTCTTTCCACGTCCATCGTCACCTCCTGCTTCCAAATTGGTTGTCGCCTCCAGCCTATATCCATCACCTTGGCCCATCATCGTCGTCGTTCATTCCCTCCTCTCGTTGCTACCATCCATCATTCACTGTATATATATAATATATATTTTAATGTTTATTATATTAATATATTTTTTAATAATTATATATAATTTATCAACATCTAATAATAAAAATTTTATCAGTTAGACATTTATTTATAATCTATTTTTATTAAAAAATAGTGTTTTATGAATTTTATCTATATTATTCAGTAATATGTTCATTTTATTCTTTTTGTAAAGTTATAATAATTTATCAAAATTTTCAAATCAAATATATAACTATATGAATAATAGGTTAAAACACATTTATCTAATACGGTATTAACTTAAAAATTAACCATCTTTTAAGTTTTACGAAAACTTATAAACTTTAAAAAAAACGACAAACCAAACAGCCTCTTACTCTTCTGCCTTATGGACTTTTTTTATATTCTATCGTTGTTGGTGTTTTGGATCACATTTGCTGTAAAAATAGTATAGTAAACGTGAAACTTAAAAAAGATGAAAACTTATAAGCTTGTTTCTCGAAGGGCTAAATCAAATGTGAATGGGAAAAGGGCAATTTAGTCTGCAAAAATTGGCTGGCTGGTCCCCAGCTTACGGCAATTTAATATTCATTCCGGACGGACAGGGAAAGTTCGACTCTTTTCTCTAGACATTCCAACAAATAAATAAAGGAAAAGCTTTAAGGCTAAGGACAAATGGTGAAGAATGCGACTATTCGAGAGCAAAAAAAAAAAAAGATGTTAACCCACACCCCGAGAAATGGAGGCTATTCAAATGAATGGAGGCTGTTCTAATTGCCCATCGATCGATTCAAACATGACCAAGTCTCCGCTCAACTATACTTTTTAAGTGAGTTTTCTATTTATATATATATATATATATATTTTTATACAGAGGAAGAGAATAGGACCCAAAAAATAATTTGATTTGATATTTTGAAGATCATCACAAATTCTTACATAGTTGAAATTAATTTTTGAATTTATTAGACTAAATAATATGTTAATAAATTATCAACATGAAATTGAATTATGACAAATTATTATTATTATTATTTATTTATGACATTCTCATTAGACCTAAATTTTTATACATATCTTATATGGGTTAAGTAAGTCTCAAATACTTTTTTAGGTTTCACCCACAAAATAATCATCTTGAATTAATTCTAAAATATTACTTGTAAAACCACCACAAGCACTCCATCCTATCATATCATATGGGCGATTGAAAGTGACTATTGGATTAATTAAACTAAATAATATACTTAATATCTCCTGAATAAACTACTAATTTTGCATTGAATGATGATATAGAGTACTTTAATAGCTAATCTCGTCTCGAGATTGAAAATTTCATATTTTAACTTGACCCGTATCGATTTCAAATACTTTCCCATCTTACACTCAAATAGTAGTTTTAGATTAACTTTGATTAAAACGTCAATACTAGATTAAGCTAAATTTATTAACCCCGAAAATTGATTAACCAATTAAAAAATGTCAATATCAAATTAAGCTAAATTTTATTTTTTGGTAAATAAAATTATATGGGTTGAAACTTGAGGGAAGAAGCAACTTAGTACATCTAACGTAGAAAATTAAGGTCAAATAGCAATTAAGCTCAAAACTTGGGTTCTTCATTTGTAAATGGCTTTACAAATGAAGAAGGATTAGCTACTCGAGGTTGAGAATTCCCTAATCCTTCCTGACAAAGTAATTCAACTTAACTGAACGAAATCCCAGTCTCACAAACGTTAATCCAGAAGCAAAACGACAATCAAAACTATCAAGATCGATTCAGGAGTCCAACAGCCAGCCGAACAGGGGCTCTGGTATATTCGATCTTAAGCACATCTCAGGACCGATTCAAACAGAAGCAAGGAGCTGAGGAATGAGGCAGAACCACCGGAATCCGAGGCTGCATTTCTCCGGCAACGCCGGGCATTTCGGCAGCCAGTGCCAGGTCCCTCTGGAGACCTTGTAGTACAAAATCTCCGGCCAGTTGTAGCAGCAAACGCAAACCAAACCTTGATGCCAGAAGCAATAGACGTGCTCGTAATTGTGGTAGCAAACGGACATGAATTTCCGGCACATCATCTCCGGCACGGTCACTACCTCGACCCAATTCCGACTCAGTTCCCACAGCTTCAGGCTCCTCGAGATTCCGTTCTGCCCGATTCCGCCCACCAAGTAGAGTTTCTCGCCGCCGCTGCTCATCAATCTCACGAACGTAAGCTCCTCTGGCAACTCGATTGTTTCCCTCTCCCATTTCCCGGTCTCCAAATCGAATCCCACGATCGAAAAGGGCTCTGTCGTTGTGAAATACAATTTCCCGTTGAAGAAGACGCCTTCCTGGTGATAACTGTCTGCTAGAACCGAGTCGATTCGGTCGAATTGGTTCCAGTGATGGAGCCTGGAATTATAGAGGAACGCGCTTGTTGGTGAGAGCATGAAGAGTGAGAGCCCATTTGGTGAAGAAACCAATGTGATGAAGTCGAAGGCGGACGGGGAAGGGGTTTCGGGGAAATTCACGATTCTTGAAGATCTTGACAAGAGGCTGCAAACGAGGAAGGAGGATGCGGTGGAGAAGCAAAGAAGGCCGCGGGAGATGGAGACAAGAGAAGTGGCGGATGGCAAGCCGGAGAGCCTGGAGGAGAGGCAGATGGATTGCCGGCGCCATTTGTGGAGCTTGGTGTCGAAGAGACGGTACCGGTGACGGAACTGGGGATGGGAAAGCAGGAGAAAGGAATCCAAGTTTGAATCGGAGGAAGAAGAAGATGATGAAGAAGAAGAAGAAGAGTGTTTGGAAATGAAGGAAGGAGAGAAGATGAGAGAGTTGAAGTGTTTACAAGTTGACCGGAGGCTTAGGAACGCCTTGAGCGGGAGGAACGAGAGGACGTGCTCGAGGAGGTGCTCCGGCAGCCGGCACCAGATTCGAGCGTCCATTTCTGGCGAAGGCGATCGGAAAAGTGAAGTTCTATGATCCGCCATGGGAGAGAAAGTGACGAGAACTGTAACAAGAAAATGGTATTCTGTTGATGACTTTACATATTATGTTTGATGTGGTGTTTGTTTCAGATTTACATGAAAAATTGGGAAGGACTTACAAACTAAAAAAAAAAAAATTGTGAAGTCACCGTCAACATGGATGGTGATATTTAAATAATGTCTAGTGACAACTTAAATTTCCAGAAGAGCTGACCATTCACGAGTCCACATTGGCATGCTTGATGATGCTAGAGTACTGCGATCCGGGCACTCTCAAAGTCACTCTTGAGATATCATGATATATCACGTTTTATCAATGCCAAAATATCATGATATATCACAATATGAAGAGTGACCTAAAACTTATTATTTCAAATTTTGTTTCCTTTCTCTCAATCTCTTCTCTCTCTCGTTCTGGTCGTGCAACCCTTCCTCTCGTTTCAACCATCACTCTCTCTTTCTTCCGACAGCCATTGGGTTGATCTGGTGCAAGCATTATACTCTAGAGTTTGGTTGTCTCTCTCTCAATCTCTCGCCCGTGCAACTTCATCTCCAGCGTTCTTGGGCTTACTCTGGCCCTCTCTCTATCTCTCTCATTCGTCGTACATCTCCATTTCTCCAATCTAAAACAAGATAAGTCTCTCTCATAATGATTTTCAACATACATCTATCATATATATGTATATATGCGTTATTTGAATTTGGTCGAAACTTTAAGTTTAAATCTACGAAGTTTCAGCCGTTGAATTTTGTTGATTTTTGGTATGTTGGTTGATGAGCCCTTGAGTGTTAGGTGGTTGCCTCTAATCACCAGAAACCATTGACCACGGTGCCCGGTGGCACTGCCAGTACATACATATGCGCTGTAACGACCCGTAAATTATAATTTAATTTAATTAATAGTTAATGTGTTAATTTGGTGTGAAGATTAATAGGTTGCAAATAATCATAATAATAATAATTTATGTTGTTTTGAGGAAATAAAAAATTAAGGTAATTAATTATTTAATTTTGAAATATTTATGAAAATAAGGAAAAAAATGAAATAAATTAAATTGAGAGATTTTCAGAAGTCTCGGGTATTAGTGTAAATATTAAGTGGGTGTGTGTGTGAATTTCAAAAATGTTGGGGTACTGGTGCAAATTTCAGAAAGGGCTGAGAAAAATTTAATGCAATGCATATTAATATTGAAGGGATGTGGTAGTCCAGGTGGTCGCAGGATTGACCCGCGGCGTGTGTATGTGCTCGAGAAATGACTGATTTTTAATCAGCCTTAGGCGGCCAAAACGGCGCCATTTCGTCAAAAGGCAGTAGTCTCCCAGTGCTGGTCCCAGCGACTGCCATGTGGCCTCTTCCCAACCGCTCATTTTTGCACTATTTTATGCCCAATTCAGGCGTTCCTGGAGCAACAAAAACAACAAGCAAAATTGGAAAAGAAGAAGTGCGCGCAGGGACGAATATTGGAAGAATTTGGGGAGAAAATTAGGATTAAATCAGGTTTAATTGAAGATTTAATTAGCCTGGTAAGTAGAAAAGCAAGTAATAATTATTTTGTGCAATTGAAATTTTATTTAGAGCCCAATTTTATTAATTTTGGCGAATTATGCGATGTTGTAGTTTGTATAATTTTTACCGCGTTAGGACAAATCAAGCTCAATGATATCTTCTACGAGACAAGTTTCCTACTTCCTCTACGAAGTTCCTTCCATTTTGAGTTTATTTACCATCCCTTCGTTCGTTTTGATCCGTTTATTAATTATGAAATTATGAGCCATTTGATATAAATTAAATTTAATAAACTAGGTTCGAGGATTTTATTTGTGGATTGCTTACAGGGGTTTGTGCCACCCCTATGCCTGTCGGAATGATGCCGTACTCACTCGGGGATTAGGTTCTTAGATGTTCAGGTATAATTATAGATTCTTGGTTGTTAATAGGCTATAGTTGTTGGGCAATAGGGGCAAGAGTCGGTTGTTCGGTGACATTGGAGTGACTATTGTACAGTCTTTCTTAGGTCGTCGGTCGGACACTCCTAGCCACTGACCATTGACCGGTGCCAGGCACTGCTGACTAACTCTGTCGTTATGTGGTTACTGCATAACTTCATATACTCTATTTTTGTTGCATGGTTTGGTATGCACATGAGTACGAGCGACATGTTAGGATTTTTATGTTCTGTTTATACTTGGACACGAATACTCTAGTATTGTTAGTTGCATCTGGCACTGACATATGCATCGCGTGTGGTTTACTATGTGGGCGAAGCATCTGCCTAATGCTTGGATGTATGGGCGCTAGTGTATCTAGTTGATGCTTACTACGCCTTGCATCTTATATGCGCATTGCATGGTTACTATGTGTTCAGTAGTCTCGGACGGGAGTACTGTTCCGAGGGAGCCTAGGGCTTGGTTATTCAGAGGCTCAGGTGTTGGGAGCACCGACCCGATGAGTGCACACAGGTTTGTTGAAGACTTACGTTTCCTTTCAAGGCAGCGACAGGTTAGTATAGGACTTGGGTGCCGGGTGTCTTATGTAGGCCCCAAGGACCGGTATGTGTTTTCCTTATGCTATGCTTTTGTGTTGTAGTGTCTCATGGCTTGTGTGTATGTGTGAGACTGTGTTTGTGGAGATCTCCTCCTCTATTTAATTTATAGCCTTCATTTTCTTATAAACTTGCTGAGCCTTGTGACTCATCTTACTTTCCATCATTCCAGGTAAAGGTAAAACGAAAATCGAGAGCGAGGATTGCACTGCCTAGGAGCCAGTCTTGTCAGTATGATGTATAGTTAGCTTGCCCTCGTTGTCTCTGATGTTTGATAGGATTTTTGTCCCTTATTTTTGACTGTGCCTGATCGTTCTTCGCATTCTCTATTTGATGGTACAGATATCTATATGTATATATATTATGTGACCGTTGTTCTAGCGGGATACCCATGTGCATGCATGTATATAGCGTTGCTTTCGCTATTTTTTTTCTTGTGTATACATGCCAAGGTAATTCCCGTCTGGTGTTCCATTCTTTTTCCCTTCCGTAAGCGCTCCCGTTCAGGTAGTCCGGGTGGTTGAGATATCCAGGTGGGGGTGTTTACATGCCCTATTTGGGTTTAGCCGAAACTTTAAGTTTAGATCTACGAAGATTTGGCCGTTGGATCTTGCTGGTTTTTGGGTATGTTGGTCAATGGACCCTTAGGTATTGTATGGTTGCCTCTGATCGCCGAAAACCACCAGCTACAGTGGTCGATGGTGGCTAGCAGTGCATTTTTATGTTTGCCCAAAAATTAAAATTCTGATCTACTAAAATCCAACCATTAAATCTAACATATTTTTTTGTATGTTAACTGTCTTAATTTGGTGTTTTTAATGGTAGACTCTGATTGTGAGAATTTTTGGTTGGCGACGTTGGTGGCGATTGTTGTGACTTCCGTACATATATACATACATATATATATATATTTACATATTCCCTTTTCTTCTACATTAATTTTTTTTTGTTTGCTTAATGTTATTTTTTTGACTGGGTGATTATGATAATTTGGTTGTTGAAGTGAAAATTAAAAACTTGATTTTTTTTTTTATTGTATTTTGTGTGCATCGAGATGAGAAGGAGTTTGGGGTCTCGCAAAGGAAAGCAAGAAGAATTAGGCCTATATAACGAGGGTTTTGCAAATTAGTATTTAAATATTATTTTATAATTATTTTAGTTTATATTGTGAATGTTGATATTTAATTTTGAATTTGTATTGAAGATGTTGAAGTTGAATATTGAATTTGTGATCTTTGAATATTGTGAAGGTTAAAATTGAATTGAATTGGTTGAAATTTAAATGTGAATAAATTGAATTGGTTTTTTTTTTGTGAATTTTTGAATTGAAATTATTAAGTTTATTTAAAAATTGAATGGTAAATAGTTATTGTTAATTTTATTTGAATTTAGATATTTATTAATGTGTATATATATTTTAAATCTATATTAAATAAAATTTAAATTATGTCAATTTTTTTTATAATAAATTGAAGATTTTAAAATGAAAAGTTTTAATTTTAATTTGTTAATTATATTTAGATAAATATATAATATAATAAAAAAATAAATTATGTTTTACAATTTAAAATAAATTATATTTTTAATATTTATTTTAGCTATTTAAATCAAATTTACTCAATATAAGAATTTAAATATAATTATAAAATTTTAAGTAAAAATGTTTATTGCGTCTATCGTTTGTTTCTTTCATATATAAATAAATATAAAATATTCAAAAACTTTGTTAGCAATTTGACATACAAAAAATAATTGAAAAGTACAAATATTATTTAGTTAGACATATTTTAAATATAGTTAAACATTTGTTACAAAAAAATATTCAAAAAAAATTAATCAAAAATTCAAATATTTAAAAAATACAAAATTATTTAACTAATTGTTATCTTACCAAAATTCAAAAAATTTCACTTTTGTCTTTTATCTTTCTAGTTTCTTAGTTTTATGATCAATCAATGTTCAATCTTTAAAATATATAATTTTTAATAACTCAATTTAGCTATATCAATTCTTTTTGATAATATATATTTTAAATGTAAAATAATGAAATAATTTTTGATCTTTCACTCTTGTATTTAGTTTTGATGATGAAAAATAAATTATTTATATCTTAAGTCAAATATATGGTTTTCAAACAAAAATCAATTTCAAGTACTTTTATGAAAATAAAAACAAATGAATTACATGTATGGAGATTTGCAAAATCAAATATTAAGATTTAAAAAAATCTCCTAAATAATTTTTACAGATTGGTTGTGAACCATTGGATAAATGAATTAAAATATTTTCAAAAGTAAAAACCATGCATGCTCTTTATGAATTGATATTTTTATTTTTGACATGATTTTTAATGATGAAATTCAGTTGTATTTTATGATGGAATTATTTTATTAATTTTTATTAATTTGGTGTTTTAAATTTTTTTTATATGATTTATTAAGTATCAAAATAAAAATTAATCATATAATTAAATGTCAAAAATATTTTTATAAATTTTTTGATGACATTTGAAATATTTTGTTTCTATTTGATCAAATTTATTGAATAAAAATTAAATCCAATACCAAAATATCTTATTGGTATTTAGAATATCGTGTTTTTAATTGATTAAAAGATATTAAATGAAAATTAGTTTCAATAATCTAATGTCAAAAATCTTGTGAAAAATAATTTGATTGTATTTGGAATAATATGTTTTTTTATTTGATTGAAAATATTGATCCAAAAATGATTTTTAAAAGGCTAACAAAATTAAAATGGAGTGTGCTGCTACCAAGATTCGATCCCAATCCTCGTGCTTGTCCAAGGCCTTAAGCAAAAAGAAAGAACCTTTCTAACTGCGTATTTTATAAAATTGTTGTGCGCACAAATATATATCTAATAAATTGATTTTCAGTGTTCTCAATCTATCAACTAACACTATTGAATTTGTTAACTAAACCTCCAATTTGTTGACTAATCCCTTCAATCTGTAGACTAGCAGAAGTCTTGCATTACATTTGTTGACTAAATCCTTGCATCTGTTAATAGTTTCTTTCGTCTAACACCTCTAAAGTCTAATTTTTCAATCTCTAACGACTAATTTTCCCTTGAAATTCTTGGGATACCTTTAAATATAAGTTATGGATAAATTTGAAGAGGCTAATAGATGAAAATAAAGTGAAGAGAGTTTAAAAATTATTTACATCATCTCAATTATATTTGTGTTTTAATCTTTTCTCTCAAAGGCTTTGATCTTATTTTGTACTTTATCATTCAAGTCTTTTGTTTTTATTTGAGAGATATTTGTAACTAAGAGATTCATCTCTTAGATTTTTCTTACTATTAAACATTGTTTATTTTTCTTAACTTGTGTAGCTAAAGGGTCTACTTGTGTAAATAAGAAATTGTATTTTCCTAACTTGTTGTTAGAGGGCCTACTTGGGTTCAAGTAAGAGATTTTAGTAAATTGATTTAAAATTCTTAGTAAAAAACTAAAGTAGTGAACTAAGCTTGATTAAGTCAAACCACTATAAATCTTTGTGTTCTCTTGTAGTTGTGTTCTTTGATTTATTTATCTTTCCAAACATTTATTTATCCTTCACTTGGTTTATATATTTATCTTTCTTATTTTTCTTTAAACTTTACATTTGTTATTTTATATGTTTTATGATTTAAATCACTAAAATCTCAATTGGATCAAAAAGAATTTCAAGTTCTATCAAGTTTATAAATTACCCAATTCACCCTCCTCTTAGATGTGTGCCATAACATTTTAAACCTATCAATTTTCACATAAATAATTTTTAATTCATTATTAACCTCTCTACCCTTATTAACAATTATTCATTCTAGCCTCTCTACCCTTTTAGTTAATAACGTAAGTGATTTTCTTTAATTTATTAAAATTAATTAATAATAATTTAAAAATCATATTAATACTTATTAATAATGAAAAGATAATACAAATAAAATTATATTTAATTTATTTTTGATATATTAACGTGTGAATCATCAGAAGATAATGTGGCATTTCTTGATTGAGATTTTCAGATGCCAGTCAATCCATTCGAAGTCATGCCCCGATTAGGAAAGACATAAATAAATAAAATTGAATAATCTAAAATTATCAAATGATACATTAAAATTTTTATTAAAAAATTAAAACATAACATAAAAATTAACATAAACAAAATATACAACAAATCATGGCTCTCTTTTAACACCATCTTGTAATCTGTCTCCCTCACTATCACTAGTGGATGTCCGTTTGTCGACATTATCACATAAACCCGATTCTCTCTCTCTTTTATGAACAAGATCCAAACTTCATTCTCAATATTTGAATGCACACACAACACAATATAAAAACAAATCACATTATTTAATTTTAATTTCAACAAAATCATCTTTATCATTACCATAAAAAAAAACATAAACAAACAATAAAAACTAAGACACAAAAAAATGAATATACAAATATATATTTGTATACAAATATAGAAAAACAACCCAAACTAGCTCCCCACCATTAGCGACTGCTTGTGATCATCGTCGGCCGGAGATTTCTACGATCAGAGCTTACCATTAGAAACACCAAGTCAAGAGGGTTAACAAATACAAAAATTGGCTAGATTTAACGATTAGACTTTTGTAGATCTAATTTTTAATTTTTGACCACAACTTAAAGACACACTGTCAGTTGCCACCGGCCATTGTGGATGGTTGTTTCTAACGATCAAAGGCAACCGCCTGACACCTAAGGGCCCATCGACCAACATACCCAAAAACCAGTAAGTTCCAACAACCCAATCTCCATAAATCTAAGTTTAAAGTTCAGCCAAACTCAAATAATGCGTACATAAGCATTGTCAGTCGCCACCAGCTACCGTGGCTAGTGATTTTCGGGGATTAGAGACAACCACCCGACACTCAAGGACCCATCGACCAACCTATCCAAAAACAAGCAAAATTCAACGGTCAAAACTCCATAGATCTTAACTTAAAATTTTGGCCAAACCCAAATAATTAACGCGTATATACATATATATGATGGATGTGTGCTAAATATCATTGTGGGAGAGACTTACCTCTTTGTAGATCGGAGCCAATGGAGACGTGCGACAGACGAGAGAGACAGAGAGGGGGTCGGAACGAGCCAAGAGAAGCCAGAGATGAAATCGCAGGGACGGGAGATAAAGAGAGAGACAACCAAACTCTGAAGGCTCGGTTGCACGGGTAAGAGACAATGAGCTTGATGGCCAGAAGGGGAAAAATGAGAGGGAGCGCTTGTGCACGCGCGCACAAGAGAGAGAGAGAGAAGAATAAGAAGAAGTCTCGCACGGGAGATAGCAAGAAAGAGAGAGAGAAGAATTGTGGGATTGAGCTTTTGGATTAGAATTGAGGGTATGTCAGTAATTGGCTCAATGGTTAAATTTGTAATTTAGTTGAAGATGGTTTTGAGGGTGGTTGAATAGTATTACTCTTGATGCTAAACGGTAATATTATTTAAATATTTACTCTTACATCTTTACTAATTTTAATTTTTATTTAAATTATACCTTAAAAATATAAAAAAGCTAGACCATAATTATCAATTATCACTTAATAAATTTTTATTTAAAATATTTTATTTTGTTATTTACACGTACGAGCATAGGAGTCCAGATCTACTGTCTCATATCTCTATCCTCTTAGTTGTCTCCAGACAGAAAATGTTTTTTTCAGACAAAATACTTTCAGATGAAGAAATGAATTTTTTTCTATTAATTGCATAATAAATTTTGGAGAAAAAATGTTAAATTTTCTGTCATTAGTTTGGGATAATTATTGTTTGGTGATGTGTTTTATTTTTATTGGTGGGACAGCCAAAGGGATAGAGAAGGAGACGACAGATCTCGGGCTCCGTGCATAGCACATCCACACTTATAATTAGTATATATTCACTAACTATTTATATAACCATATTTTTATATATGATCATATTTTCAAATTGTATTTTCATATCAATATATATATATCATAATTACATTAAAATGAAATAAAATAAGGTAAAAACCTGCAGCAAAAAAGGGCTTTGGGAAGGAGCTTGGTAATGGTATTGACACAGGAGTGTTTTTCAAAAATTCCAGCAAATAATTGAAGATGAAGTGAGTTGTCAAAATTCTCTGTTATAGGTCAACTTCTACAAATAAACTGTACAAATCTACAAGGCCAAAAAATGCGAGCCATATATGGTTGGAAAGCTCTATGAGTCTAGTTTCCAAAGCAGCAAGTAGCTCGTCAATCGGAGTCTTCTAGAGGAAGTCATGACTGATTTACTAAGAAAGAGTCTGCATGAGGTGCTACAACAAAATTAAGAACTTCATTTAATGTTTTATGTCATTTTCTATGTTTTCCATATTTTCCAAGTAATTAGCCTTTACTCTCATTCATTAGACTTTGAAACTCAGCCAGTGATGCTTGGGGTATCGTTCTAAGATGTCCTTAAGATAGCTTTTGTAATGAAGAATTGGAGGGGATTGGATTTTTGAATGAAAGTTATCTGAGAGCATTTTCTTTTCTCTGTATCCCTTGCTTTAGGGTGGTGAGATTCTAGAATTATGTATTTCTTGTTAGTTTCTTTGGGTGGTGAGTTTCTGTATCCCTCAAGAATTAATTCGGGTGGTGAATTTTCTACTTTTTCTTGATATTTTTTTTTTTCACTTCGGTATTAGGTATAGGCAGGGGCGGATCTAGGGGGGGCAGACACGAACTGTAGCCCGTGCCCGCTCCAACCCTCCCCCAAATCTGTCATGAGATTTGGATCATTAGAGGCTAAAATGGCTTCTAGATCTGGGGTCCAGTCCTTCCCCAGATCCATCACTGGATCCGTCCCTAGGTATAGAAACTCTAATTAAGTAAGTGTACTTGATGTAATAGAATTTTTTATTGGTAGGAACTCTTTTAAGTAAATAAGTGTCGTTCGTGTATTAGAATCTCCCATTGTTAATATATATTTGTGATTGAATGAATGAGCAATATAAGAACCAGAAAATTCAAACCACAAAAATACAATTTCTTCACTTGTTTAAACCTCTACAAATACTTCTCTTCCAATAAAAATTGGTATCAGAGCCCGGAAATGCCATCGACAAATAGCATTCAGTCTCGGGTTCCTAAATTGACAAAAGGGCAATTATGAGTTGTGGTGCATTCAGATGAAAGTTCTCTTGGGTCATCTGGACGTTTGAGATATTGTTGAAGATGGGTTTGAAGAATCAACAGAAGAATCAAAGGGCAGAGAACAAGAGCAATAGAAAAATTTGAACAAAAGAGACAAGAAGGCATTATTCATGGTATACTAAGCACTTGACCAAACCATGTTTGAATAGTAGCCCCAACAGAAACTTCGAAGGAATCCTAGGAAATTCTTCACGAAGCATTCAGTAGAATTGATAGAATAAAGAAGTTGAGATTGCAAACCTTGAGGGGACAATTTGAAGCATTGCATCAAGAACATGGTAAAACTATTTCAAATTATTTTGCAAAAGTTCTTTACTCTTGTTAACCAACTACTAAGAAACGATGAAAAAATAGATGATGTTCATGCGATGGAGAAGATACCAACATCATTAAGCTCTAAATTTAATTTTGTTACTATTGCAATTGAAGAATCTAATGACTTGGAAGATATGACAGTGGACAAGCTAATGGGTTCTTTTCAAGTGCATGAACAAAGGAGAGGAGAATAAAAACCCACAGAGCAAGCTACCCAAGTAATCGGCAACAGCCTCTCTTCAAATTCCTGCAACGATTACAGGAGTGGATATTTAGATAAAATGGTTAGATATATGCTGAAAGAGAAAAGGCTACCCAAAAAATTTTGGGGATATGCTATTATTGCTGTTGTGTATGTACTTTACAGATTTCCTCCAAAAAAAAGTTGGCAATATTGCACTAGAAGAAGCCAAGAGTTGAGCATTTGAGAATTTTTGGAGTGTTGGTTATGCCCAAATTCAACAAGAGAAGAGGACAAAGGCTGAGGACAAAAGCCAAAAATGCATTTTAGTAGGCTATGGAGAAAATGCAAGTGGCTACTGTTGACTACTCTATTAAGTTATTAGAGCATCTCCAATGGGGAGTGGCATATGGGGTGCCATTTTCATAACCGCCAAAATGGCACCCCATATTCAAAATTAACCACTCCAATGGGGGTGCCATATGCGGTTGTAAAATGGCAACAACCCCTTTGGGGTACCATTTTTGCAATCTCTGGAGAGAGAAAAAGGAAGGGATGCAAACTCCAACCGCCACTTCTAATTGGTCTATTTTAACTTTTGTTATAAAATATTGATTATTTAAATTTTAAATATTAATGATACCTCTATTTTGGCACTTACCATTGGAGTAGATTTATGTTTTATGAGTGCTATAACACTATTTAAAGTTGTAAATAGGCAATTTAGCACTCCAAAATAGCTCTCCCCCTTGGAGATGCTCTTAAGAGCATCTCCAAGGGGAGGGCCATTTTGAAGTGCTAAATTGCCTATTTACAACTTTGAATAGTATTATAGCACTTCTAAAAAATAAATCTGCTCCAATGGTAAGTGTCAAAATAGAGGTATCATTAATATTTTAAATTCAAATAATCAATATTTTATAACAAAAGTTAAAATAGACCAATTAAAAATGGCGGTTGGAGTTTGCATCCCTTCCTTTTTCTCTCTCCAGAGATTGCAAAAATGGCACCCCAAAGGGGTTATTGCCATTTTACAACCACATATGACACCCCCATTGGAGTGGTTAATTTTGAATCTGGGGTGCCATTTTGGCGGTTATGGAAATGGCACCCCATATGGCACTCTCCATTGGAGAAGCTCTAATGTTTTGATTTGATGAGAAAATAGGAAAATTTTGTCAAAGTGATGATAATCAAAACAGTGTGTTAAGGTTAAAGAATGATTGTAAAAATAATTGACTAAGATATATATATTAATTGAGTCAATCAATTTTTTTAATCAAGTATTATTCTACATTAATCGAGTAATAAAGTAATTTCTCTAATTAGTTCAGAATGTTGAATATTTTAGTTGAGTAAAATGCTTCATGTAATTGAATAATTCTGTTATCAAATTCCTGCATTCGAATAAAAAAATAAGACACTCAAGTAATGTTCTTGTTAGATAAGTCTTGAATCAATTTCAATTGAGATATGATAGTTTAATCGAGTATATTATGTATGTAATTGAGTAGACTTAAACTATATAATAGGTAATCGATTACAAATCTTGATATATTGGAGTAAAAATCAAACATACTTGATTAAATATGATTTTGTATTCAAGTAGATAATACAAATTTACGTCGATGCAAAATTAATCAAATATTTAATTTTTGTAATTGAATAACGATTTTTTTCTATTCAAGTAAATACTTTTTGTAATTGAGTATATATTCTCCATAAATTTGTCAAGTATCTCAACTCACTTCATTTCTTAAGAGATCAAGAGATCAAGTACAACGCTATTTCTATCCAATCCAATGAATTTGCCTCTAACTTAAGATAATCAAATTTAAAAACTTCACAGATAACTCTGAGTTTACCAACTCACTTCATTTACATAAAGATTAGGACCCCACAAAGTGGACCAAAAGACTCTTACTACTCAATATGCACTCATTACTTATTTACTCTACTAACTTGAGTGTCGAAAATTATGCCAAGAAAAATAACTCTACCATTTTTGTAGATATTTGCATGGAGACAAAGTTGTAATGATTAATTCTAAATACAACCGTCAATATGTAAGTAGTGTGAATCGAAATATCTTTGTTTATTTTAAGATATTAACAAGATACAACACAATAAAAAAAAATTTATAATGGTAGATTACAAGGTGTTCTTTTTTATATTTCTTTTGGATATATAAAAACCAATCGCAAATATTCATCATGAGTCGTGAAAAAATTTAACTAATAAATTTAATTTTATCAAAAATCATTAACTACTCATAATCAAAAAAGAAAATTAAACCCTCTAAATTTTATTATCAGAATTCACCTACATGACAACTTGACAAAGAGTGACACTTTTTGTCAAAGAATATATCTATAAATATGATTACATGTATTAGCACATAATTAAAATACAATGCTTAAAAGGTGAAAACAAAATAGAAAATATATATTTCTTTATTTTTACAAAATTATTACAATTATTTTTTCTTAATAACAAAAATTGGACAATCATCCATACAAAAAAATTATAAATAAAATCTAAATCTTTTTGTAAATTATTTTTTTTTATGTATAACATAATAATTTTAAAAATAATTTTTATCTAATTACTATATTTTTTTTATAAATAAAATTAATTAAATATATAATTCATGGTCATCGAGCACCGAGACCAATGCGAGGCGCACACCACCCTAGTTTTGAGGATTAAAGAAAGGAGCCACAAAAAAACAAAGGCCACCACGTGCACGTTCCTTCGTCAAAACAAACATTATCATTGTCTCATGATGCTGCTTGTCAGTCCATAAAAAGTAGGTAACGGTGTGGAGCAATTGACTTTTTTAACCTCAAATCAATTTTAGTTATCTTTTAATAAAGTAGGTAAAAGTGTCAAATGACTGTACTTTGGTTTCATGGTTAAATTGAATAATAAATTATTATACTTTCGTTCTTAATGTCAAATTAGATATTATCTTTTGAAAATTATCAAATAAGTAGATATACTTTCACATCTAATAGTATATTAACTACTTAATAAATGACATTTTAATATTTTCTAATTACATTTGGACCATACTAGCCAAACTAAGTCTGGTACAATTCAGAAAGGCCAAAGAGGGCTTAGCCCATGACTCAATCTCTTCTTGATCTTGGCTCTATGATAGTCTGTAGCAGTCATCATTATTTTTGTATGTTGGATACTCCTGCTCTCACTTCAGATCCATCTTCATTAATGACAGATCTCATCTACATTTAATGAAGATCTCGTTCGCACCATGTCACAGTTAAGGGCCCTGTCGGCGTCGAATATCTAGTCTCATCACCTTACAACACCCGATGCAAACATACATACAGTAGGGTCTCTCTCTCAGGGCACAGATTAAGTGGTTAGACCACAATAAGCTTAGATTTGTACCAATAGGTCGTGAATTGAATTCATTTCCCTACGTAATGAGGTAAAGCCTCCACATGCTATTTACCTCATCTGTTGAAATTGAGGGCACAAGCGGTAGGGGACCGCGTACGGACGGTAATCCCAAGATATGTTATTTTCTAACCTACTGATATTTTGTCACTTTAATCTCATACTTATTTGGGCGTCGGAGTGTTTGTATGTATCAACCACCCTAATCATGTCGATCACCAAAGCCCATTCTCTATCACTGCAAACTCATGTCTAACCACTCCTTTGGGTCGAAAGGAACAACATTCAATTCTATCCTTAATCAAAAAAACCCACCACAATCAACCGAATTGAAATCTAAATTTGAAAAATTCTATATAATTATTATTTAACCTTTATAAAATCCAATCAAAAAAATATACAATTTGTTATTTAAAACATTCACTTTGAATTAAAATAAAATATGTGAAAGTAGTGGTACCAAGTTGGCAGGGTAAGCAGCCACGCTGCAGCTGTTTTCCCATTCTCAATTCAAAAAAGTCAAAAGCGCACACCCCATGCATGATGCATGTCCCGACATGCAGCATTACGATAATTGATTTGCGCGCTCCTGAGATTATTTATTTGTCCACCGAAGTTTTAGGGCCTATTGTGTTGATCTATAGATAACATTTTTTATTTTTTATTTTTAATTTGTATTAAATAATTAAAATATAAAATATTAGGATATTTTAATTTTTTTGTAAAATTGAAATTAAAAATTAAAAAAAAATATTTTTTGAAACTGAATGAAGACTTACTCTTTATTCTAAAAATTTTGAAAATTACATCACTTAAAATTTAACAAATAAACAAGACGTAGAAGATTTGAAGTCACTAATTCAAACTCACTTATAATAAAAAAATAGAAAAAATATATTAGATAGCTTGTGGAATGGGAAAAATATACTCGATGTCTTGAACTTGCAACAATTCAAGCTTACTTACAATAAAGCTCACTTTTTATATCTTAAACTAATAAGTTATTTAAAAGAATAAATATAATTATGAATTTAGCTTGATTAGCAACTCAAAAATTTTGGAACACTAAAAAAAAATCTAAAACTATTCTCGTAATTTAGGACTCCTTTTTATAATTCTTTAAAATTTGAGATATCGGTGTTTTAAGAATGACTCAAATAATAACTAATATTTCATATTAATTATAAAATTATAAATTAAAATAAAATATTAATATTTATAATTATTAAAATTATTATATTATCCACATCGAACAATATAACGTTTGCATGCGAACAAAATCAAAGTAGGATGTGAGCCTTTCAAAGTCAAACAAATTTGTCGTGAAAAATAGAATATAACTCTTATAATTATTGTTTATGTAAAAAAAAAATGTTGAAAAAGTTGAAGAAACGTGGGTGCACTGATAGTGGTGTTTTACACGATACACGTAACTGCATAAGCCAACAAAATTCAAATAAAAAAAAAGAGGCAGGCAGCCGGCACTAGGCACTAGACAGCAGGCAGCAGGGAATCTTAGAACAGGTGAAGCGCTGCAACCACCAAAAGTCGCTGTACAGGAAAAGGGCAGCAAATGCAACTGCAAACGCCCAAAAACCTAAATGAAAATTCAAAACCTAAATGAAACTTCAACAATGGCCCCATCACTTCACCACCAACACTCAGATCCCCAAACCCAATACATATACACATACATATATTAATCTCCATTTGGCTGTTTCTTGCCTCACAGGTCACAGCCTAGCTCCTCCTTCTCAAGTTGCTTTCATGGCTCTTACAGCTCACGCTACGGATCACGTCAATGAGGTTTTGCCTCCTTGATAATTACAAAGCTCTGCTGCTTCTGTTTGCCCGTCTGGCCCTTTTCAACGCTTTAACCTTTTCCTGGATTCCTCTTGCTTTCTCCTATTCTTACGCCCTGATCGGACTTGGGTTTTCGGTTCCTCGTTTCGATCGCTTTTCAGGCATTGTTGAAGATCCCTTCTGTTCAGTGTTAGAAGCTGTATACGTGAAACAATTTAGGGGAAAGGGAGAGCATTATGATCAAATTTTAAAGAGAAGATAGAAACATTTTCCTGCTCTTTTCTGGAGAAGATGTTGTGTACTTGCTCCGGTGAAAAATTCAAGTTAGAAGAGCCCTTGCCGGAGTCGCCGGAATCGCTGGCGACGAGGGATTTCTCGGCGAGTGGACTTTCATCTCGGACTGGTGATTGGGAATCGAAATTTGAAGATGCCCAAGTGGATGAAGCTGAGTCCACGCTCAAGGAGGCTCTTTCCTTGAATTATGAGGTGAGTTTTGTTACAGTTTCTGTTAGTTTGTTCATCAAAACAATGTAAACGCCATTAGTTTCGTATAGTTTTCATTTTTAATTTCTTCATTTTGAAAAACAGTTTTCAGCAGCAGTTCACCAAACAAGTTCTTCAAAGTTTACGAGGTTAAATTTAGGAATGAGAAAACGATTTCCGGAACCATAATTAAGTAGGCATAACGTGCATCATGCTCATAGTTCATTTGATTTTTTTGCTACTATACATGTAAGGCTATGGATAAAATGAGTAGAGAGCTAGAATTCATGTAGCCGACTCTGCATAATTGGATAAAGCTTGACATGTTGTTGTTGTTAGTCTGAATATGTTTGTTGGGATTGCAGGAAGCAAGAGCATTGTTGGGGAGGCTTGAGTACCAAAGAGGCAATTTTGATGCTTCCCTGCAAGTCTATCAGGGGATTGACATTAGAATTTTATCACCAAGGATGAGTAAGGCTATCATGGAGAGGACCCGGAAACGAAAACCTCGTTCTAAGCGAGAAAATACGCTTCCGGGGCTAATGTCACTGCATTCAGTCAGCCTAATTCTGGAAGCAATCTTGCTTAAAGCAAAATCCTTGGAGGCGCTTGGCCGATTTAAAGGTACATTCATTCTATTTTTATGATAACATCTCTGTTATTCGAGTTTGTGGAATTTCAAGTTTCTTTTTCTCACCTTGAATTAACAATATGAATGTAAATTAGGTCCCAAATTGAGATGAATAGACATGATTTTACTAAGATGAGCAGGCAAGGAGTTCTACGTTTATGGAAATTGTTGATGGCTACGTATGCATACCAATGAAATTCTGTTAAGTAGAAACAAACAAACATAGTAGTAGTGAATTGCAAGGGGTTTGTGTGTGCAGGCTGTTCCAACTTCCTGCAGTTCTCACAGTTCTCTTCTTTTTCTGTTTCTTTTCCTTTCAATTTATAGAGGCTGCAAGGGAGTGCAAAATAATTCTGGATATAGTAGAATCAGCACTACCTAATGGAATGCCTCAAGGCATTGCCGAGGACAAGAAGTTGCAGGAGATGTTCCACAAAGCGCTAGAGTTGCTTCCAAAGCTGTGGATACGTGCAGGTTACCTTAACGAAGCTATCACTGCGTATCGACAAGCTCTGGTCAGGCCCTGGAACTTGGATCCCCAAAGGTTGGCTAGTGTACAGAAAGACTTGGCTGCCACTTTGCTCTATGGAGGTGTTGAAGCAATCTTTCCCCCTCAGTTACAACCATGGGTTCCAAATACACCCACAACTAACACAGAGGAAGCAATTCTTCTCTTGTTTATACTTCTGAAAAAGGTTTTGAATGGTGAAATAGACTGGGATCCAGAAATCATGGATCATTTGACTTTTGTGCTCTCTGTGTGTGGCCAGTTTGAGTCTCTAGCAGAGCATGTGGAACAGGCATTTCCGGGTACCTATAATCGAGCAGAGAGGTGGTACTTTCTCGCCCTTTGCTACAGCGCTGCAGGTCAAAATGAAGCTGCAGTCAACCTTCTACGGAAAGTTTCTGGGTGTTCAGAAGCCAAGCTTATGCCCCACTTACCTTCGTCTTTGCTAGGGGCAAATTTGTGTTCTCAAGACCCAAGGCATGCTCATGAAGGGATTAAATTTGCTCGCAAAGCAATTGATCTAGCAAGCCACCAAAATGACCATTTCATGGGTCAGGCTCACAAATTCCTCGGTGTTTGTTATGGAAATGCTGCAAGAATTTCTGTTTCGGATTCTGAAAGACTTTGCTTTCATAGAGAATCTTTGGACTCTCTAAACTGTGCTGCTCTAATGGATAAGGTCGATCCAGAGTTGATGTTTAATCTTGGGCTGGAGAATGCAACACAAAGGAATCTGAGTGAAGCCTTCGGCAATGTAATGCTGTATTCTAGCATGCTGGCCGGAAGCTCAGCAAGAGGTTGGAAGGTTTTAGCTCTGGTAGCCTCTGCAGAGCAAAGATTCAAAGATGCTGAAACCATAGTTGAACTTGCTTTGGATGAGACTGGAAATAGTGACCAATTTGAACTTGTTAGACTAAAAGCTATTCTTCAAATTGCTCAGCAACAGCCCAAGCAAGCAATTGAGACGTACAGGATTTTGCTAGCTCTTCTTCAAGCTCAAAAAGAACAAAGGAAAAGGTCCAATTCTGAGGTCCGTACCACTTACATGTGCCTTTTGTAGGTCAATTTTGCAAGAAACTGTCTCACAGTTGTATATATATGTTTCCAGATATTACAGGAAAGAAGATTAGAAATGGAAGCTTGGCAAGATTTGGCTAAGATCTACATAAAGCTTGAGTCATGGCCGGATGCAGAAATTTGCATTGGCCAAGCCAAGTCAATCGAGTTCTACTCCCCCCATAGCTGGCATGCAACAGGTTCAGATGTGCAGTTCAAATTCTTTAAGTTACTAATTAAACACAAATTGTTCCCTCACTAGAGGTTTGCATTAGGAAGGGCATACAGTGTAAAATTTTTGTTACTTCATTCTTTTGTAAGGATTTCTGATTAATGTAACTTTTAAAAGTCAACTGACATTATGAATGTCATGTCATGCATAACTTGGTTAGGATAAGGTTCAATGATGTTTAGTTAAAAACAAAAAAATGGGACCAAGGAAAAGTTACTCTCTTGTTGAACATCTGTGCACCTATGCTCTTAATATTAGTATCATATCGAATTTAAATTGGCCTTCTCTCTTTAGGATTTTTTTTTTAGTTCAACTCTTGATTGCATTCTCCTCTTTGTTTACTTCTTGTATAGGCTTATCTCTTATATAATTTTTTCTATAAGTGACTATGTGGGACAGTCATAGAACTAATTGAAAGTAATACGGAATCATTGTTTTGAATATCTTGTTTCTTCTAACATATGCGATTCTTGGCTCAAACGTACAGGTATGTTGTTTGAAGCTCGAGCATTACACAAGGAAGCCCTTGTCGCCTATGCATTTGCATTGTCAACTGACCCAGACTTCGTCCCAGCTATAGTTTCAACTGCAGCATTGTTGATAAAAATGGGCAGCCGATCACTTGCCCTCGCAAGAAGCTTCTTAATGAATGCTCTGCGGATAGATCCAACGTGCCACGAAGCCTGGTGGAACCTTGGCTTGATTGCCAAGATGGAAGGCTCCATTCAACAAGCTGCCGACTTCTTCCAGGCTGCACACGAGCTCAAGATGTCTGCTCCTGTTCAGAGCTTTGTGTGATCAAGAATCAATTCACATTTAGCTGAGCAAATATGTTTGAAGATGAAGGAGCTGAGCTCCATTTGAGGTCTATAGAACGAGGTGCCAGTGGGAAAATACAGTGCTTGATTTGCTGCAGAAATTTTCTGAGAATGGGAAGTGTATTTCGAAGGTCTTGTAACATGGAGCAAACCACACTCCATTAATGTATTTGTTCATAATTCAATTTTATTTAAATATTATATCTATTTTATTTACATAATTCTGCCGGTGGGTTAGGCCTAAGGGCACATCAAAGAGAAGGGTTGCATAATACTTTTGTCTTATTTGATTTCTAGACAAATGAAAAAGTTGCTATCAGTGGTTTCAAGTAGAGATAGCGATAGCGTACCTCTTCATCGATCGATTGCTAAATGATGAATTGCTTGTTATATGGTGAGAATGAAGAATGATGGGCGTATGGGCCAAAAAGCGAGACGATAACAAGCCATTAGTATTATATAAAGGTACTTCTAAATTTAAATCACCCTCCATTTCATGAGCTTGACAAGAAAAGGCCATGTACATACAAGCTAGGCTAGTTGAGGAGCTCAAGATTTTAACATAGTGGTGTTAGAGCTAATGTGGCCTAGTCTACCTCGAGCTTAGTTACAAGAATGTCAGAATCGTATTCTCCCGGTGGGTTAGGCCTAGGGGCACATCAAAGAGAAGGGTTGCATAATACTTTTGTCTTATTTAATTTCTAGACGAATGAAAAAGTTGCTATCAGTGGTTTCAAGTAGAGCTAGCGATAGCGTACCTCTTCATCGATCGGTTGCTAAATGATGAATTGCTTGTTATATGGTGAGAATGAAGAATGATGGGCATATGGGCCGAAAGATGAGACGATAACAAGCCATTAGTATTATATAAAGGTACTTTTAAATTTAATAATTTTCTAGCAAATCACCCTCCGTTTCATGAGCTTGACAGAAAAAGGCCATGTACATACAGGCTAGGTTGGTCGAGGAGCTCAAGATTTTAACATAGTGGTGTTAGAGCTAATGTGGCCTAGTCTACCTCGTGCTTAGTTACAGGAATGTCAGAATCGTATTCTTATGAATCCCACGGATACAGGGCCAGCCCAAGGCTTAGTGTGGCCCTAGGCCATAATAAATTTTGTGGCTCTTCAAAAAATAATAAAAATTATTAAAAATTTATTTTTCTTGCTTTTTGAGATACAAAGTCATTAATTAAATTTTTGTATTCTAATTTAGAAAGTAAATCTTTTTCAATTGATTATATTGCTAAATTACTTAATTTTTCTTGTGACATAGTTGAATGTAAATAAGATTTTATTAATTTTAATTTTAAAAAACTTATTTCTGCTGAAACTACAGTAACAAGAATGGTTAATAATATTCTATAATCTATCCATGTATTTGAAAAAGAATTTACTTTTTTTATAAAATTTAATATCGCAAGTGGTGTTTTAATTTTTATAGTTATAATTTCTTTTAAAATTTTTAATTATGAAAATGAATTTAAACCATCAATATTAGATAGCATAATATGTTTTAGAAAATTTTCAAGATTTAAATAATTTTTTTTCAAATTATCATCATCAAGCAATTTTAACTTTTCTGTATTATAAAGAAAACTAAAATAATCTTCATAAATTTTAAATTGTTCAAATCTATTTTGAAGGGAGGAAATAACATGATCAACTAAACATATAAAATAATTAATTCTAAAATATTCTTCCCTAGATAATTTCATCTCCTCATTTTCGTTCTCATCAAATTGTTTTTTTTCTTCTTATTGTACGTTTTTCACGAAACTTTAGTTCTATATTCATTTGTTGTGCAATTTCTTTAGCAGCAATCATAGAAGATTTAAAATCATCTTTTCTATAGTTTTTTTTTTAAAAAAATAAGATCTTTCAAGTGATCTATTGTAATAGCAATGTCCATATCTTTACATTATAAATATTTACTAACTGTATTAACAACAAATAACATATCATACCAAATAATCATGCCTAACAAAAATTCAAAACTTTCAATATCATATGTTGTTAAAGAAATAGTTTCACTTCTTGCTTTAGGATTGTAACGCCCCGTTTTTCAGGGTGCTTTAATTCTTTGGATAATTCTGGGACGATAAATTTTTTCTTTCCAACTAATACTAAATCGCATCATTCCTCGCATCCATCCCAGAATTTCCAATCATTTTATCTCTAAAGAGAATAGTCATAACCATCAAACGCAGAAGTTAGAATCGAACCTGACATCTTACCTTAACATTAAATCATAAATCAATTCTTTACATCACCATCTCTCGAACTTAATCCTCAATACAAGGCTATTCATCAATGACTTAAGAAATAACATAAGTTCTCAACATGACTTTAATACATAACACGCGTCCTCAACTAGCATTAACACATAACATGCATCATCAACTGACATTAACCCTAAATGGGATTGTACATTGTCATTAACCATAAGGCTATACATCATCATTCATCAAACATCAATCATAACTCATATCTTACACCATGGACTTTCAAAACGTTCAAATTTCAAAATAGCAGAACTTGAACACATGGGCTACGTTATATACATTCATTTCATCATTTATTTCATCAGACACTTGAAAAGTGTCATTTTCATGCCTCATTCATCCTCGTTCCTATTACAATCTCCATCTAAAATGTTTGAATATTCCATGCGCAAAAGCCCAATTAGATGATGAACCATCTAAGTAAGAGTATAAAAATCATTTTCGTGCAAGAATGCAAAATGTCTTTTCCTTTCATTTCAGTTTGAATTGACCGTTCCTTATGCTACTCTCCATTTTTACAGTCTTCTTCCCAGGCCGAGGTGTATGGGTGCACCCTTGGAAAAGCAGCAACCCTGGCCCGTACTCTCAAACCCTTATGCGGATGCATGATCAATAATTTCATCATGAACACATGCACATTTCATCATCAATACATGTAAATGCAATCTACATGACATATTCATATCAAGACATGACAACATGATAAAACCGTTTACATAAAATTGGGTTTTGGAAAAACAACTTACGAATCAAACATTTTCATAAAACTAAATTCAGTTGAGAAATACCACTCACAAACAAATCATTTTCCATAAATCTAAATTCATTTGGGTAGTACTACTTACCTTATACGCATCTCCTAACATCTTGATTCTCGTGCCAAATTTTTAACGTACTCACTTCGAAACATCAACATATCCTGGCCATCATATTCATTTAAAAATATCAATAATCTATTCCTCATAATTTCCTAATAACTTATCTCTATTTTTTCCTATTTTTGTTCAATAAATCCAAACTAAATGTTGCTCAATTATTTCCTCAAATATTTCTCAATCAAGATTCATAAAATAATATTCCTAGTTTACTAGAATTTTCTAGAAAATTTTGCTTACCTTTTCTTAGCCTTTCGGGGATGCTTCAGTATGCGTGCCCTAACCTCAAAAGACGTGATCGACCTCGATTGTTGCGCAAATCCTCAATTCTCTCACACCACCTCGATTCTTACACATTACCTCAATTCTCGCACATAATCTCGATTTTTGTGCGGCATCTCAATTTTCGTGCATTGCATCGATTTTCGTGCACTACCTCAAAACGCGTGCCCAAACTATTTTTCTCTCTAAAATATCCAGAATATTAATACATCACTATTTCCCATTTTCTGGAATTTTTCCTCACATTTCCTCTATTTTCTTTCTTTTTTTTCTTCTTTATTTTCCTTTTCTTTCTTTCTTTTTCTTTTCCTTTTCTTTTTTCTTTTCTTCTTCTTCAACCTTTCTTCTTCCCTGCTTCTTCAACGAACCAGCGCCTGCAACTCCTTCTTCGCAAACCAGCCATGCGCGCACCAGCTCCGCCTCAGCCTGCTCGGACTGCCCTCACAGCTCGCCACCGGTCGCTCCAGCGACCCCAACCATCGCGGCATCAACGTGCCTCGCGAACCCGCCTGCGCGCAGCCGCTTCGCGTCGGCCATGGCTGTCCTCGAAGCTTCTGATCGCCTTGTCGCGGCTGTCCGATTGCTCGCTGGCCACGGCTCCGCCACCAACCTCACCTGCTTCGCGTCGCCTCCGCATCCGGACGCCTCCTAGCCCCAACGAGCTGCCATGCTCGCCGACCCGCCTGCCCGCAGCCGCTGCTCGCGTTCGAGCTTCGCGTCGGCCATGCATGGCCGCCTCCGTTGCTGCCTCCTTCGGCTGGCCTCTTCTCCCTAACTATCCATCTTCCAATCTCTCACTCTTGCTCTCTCTTTCCCAAGCTCTAGGCCAAGCTCTCGGCCCAGCCTTCTGCCATGGCCGATTTGGCCACTTCTCTCTCTCTCTCCTTCAATGGCTTCCTATTTAGCTAAACGACAACTTGGGCGCCACTCTTCCTCTCGACAGATCTCTGCCCAATGCTCCAACATGCTCCACGCTTGCCCTATCACGCGAACAGACAGATTTGTTGGAGCTTCTTCACGCGTGCATCGACTGCCCCTCCTTGCCATCACGTGAGCATGCCTTTATATATATATAATATATATCACTAATATAATTATGAAAAATATACATTTAATCTCCTATTTTATCCTTAATACACTTGAAAAATATCTTAAATTACAAATACACCCCCTAACTCTCAAATAAAATTGCATTACGATACTTTAAATCCAAATTTAATAACTGATGATTACTCGATAAAGACCGATTTCACCATCGAGTCCTCACTAGACTATTGATTAACCCCAAAACAACCTAAAGGTAGATCTTTACGAAAAATCAGAGCTCACCCTAGGGTTCTATTGACTTCCTAGAAGACTCCTATGACAATTCAATATTTTAGCCTTTATCATAGCTGTATTTTGATTGTATCAAAAATCGTCTCAATTCTGATTTCTTTTATTTCCATAAATCTTATCTCAGAACGCTTATCGAGACCATGCCATTTTCCATAGCCAATTACACTCCGGGATATTCCCTGCAATCAATTCGGCAATTTATTTTACTAACAAACCAATTTTTCAGTATCCAAATCTTGCTTAAATTACGTGACAACCTTACGAGAAAACGGGATCTTACAAGAATCCTCACTAGTTTCTGCTAATTGATATAAAACATCTTTTATTTGTGGAGTTTATATCTTATTGCTTTAACACTTTTAATATGGCTTTCCCAATGTGTTTGTGATAATAATTTAAGTGTCAAATTTAAAATATGATCTTGTAAAATTTTTCATCTTTTTGTAGAAGAAGAAAATAATGTGTATATACGTTGTGACTCCAAAAAATGTCATAGCATCAGGGCATGAATTAACCATATCACAAAGAACTAAATTAAGATTGTGACAATCACAGGACGTATAAAATGCTCTAGAATTTATATTTAATAATTTTTTTTGCATACTTTGGTGTTTACCTTTGATATTAGATTTATTATCATATCCTTACCCTCTCACATTATTTATATCAAGTTCAAGATTTTTTATTTTACTTGTGAGTATATTAAAAATACCTTGACCAGATGTATCATCCATTTTTAAAAAATCTATAAAATACTCTTATATTTTTATCGAATTTGTTGAAATATCTACACATCTTAATATAAGAGATATTTGTTTCTCATGACTTGCACTAGGGTACAACCAAGTATAATTAAAAAATATTTTGATTTTTTAATTTTTTTAATAATAATATTTCTTATTTCTAATGCTAAAATATTTATCAACTCATTTTGTACTCTATGACCAAAGTAATGGCTATGAATTTCTCCATTTTGAATACGTCTAAGGTATTCTTGCATTATTGGATCAAACTCAGCAATTGTTTCAATTAAACTTAAAAAATTTCTATTATTATCTTGATAAATCTTCTCATTTGTACCACGAAATGCCAACTTATTTTTTGAAAGAGTTTTACAATAGCAATAATTCTTATTAATACATTCTCCCAATACTCTTTCTCTTTATTTATTTTATCTTGTAATTATTAATCGTTTTATTTTTAAATAATCTTATTTCAGCATCAACCTAAGTATTCATATTTACAGTATATTCATTAGTTGTTTCGTGAATTTTAATTTTGACACTAAGATTTTTCCAATCTCCACACCCTTTATTTGCCAGATGACTTGTATTTGATTTTAAATTAAATAACTTACAATAATAACAAAATATTTTATCTAATTCCTTTGAATATACTAGTCATTTTCTATCATGTTTTTCTCCATTTGATAAATTTTAAATGTAATGAATTATAAAAAAGTATCTAGAATTTTTATCTCTTGAAAAATCTAAAACATATCTAATTAGACCTTTCTCAACTAATAAATCAGTCATTCTTGCGTTTAAATTTTTCCATTGTGCCGGATTATAAATATTTTTAATAGTTATTTCATCTTCATTATTAACATTTTTATTCTTGTCGATTATTACATATTATTCTAAATTTTTATCATATTCTTCACTATTTTTTGATGAATTTAAACTATTATCCTAAAAACTTTCTTCATAATTTTCAACTAAGTTTTCTTTTAAATCTTTATTTTGTTTTTCTAGTATTTGGGGTTTAATATTAATAACAAATTTTTCAAGTGCACCTTTTTGGGATCAAATTAGTTCTTCTACCTTTTTTTTTTCTTACGTTTTTCAAATCCAGATTCATACTTTTTAGTAGACATTTTTATTCAAACAATAATTAATTTTATGTCCCTAATATTATTTTGCTAAAATAAAAATAATTATAAAAAATACAAGAAAGTAGGAATGATAGCACCTGATTATGTTATTTTAGTTGCACTTTCTGGTGAAATAGTGATAAAACTTGATACTATTACCTGCAAAACAAATAATTGAAACATATGACATTAAAAACTAACCAATGATATTGAGATAAAATAATTGTAAAATAATGTATCAGTCACCAATATCGATCGAATTGGTAAGATAAATAAACTAACCAGATGAGGAGTTACTGTTGCCGATAGAACTGGTGTACTGATGCGGTTGTGCGACAAGTGGCAATTGAGTTAAATGAGAGTCTAATTGAAGCAATAGAAATTGTGTATAATATATATATATATATATATAGAAAGAGAGAGAGAGAGAGTGTAAATGAAGCAATAGAAATCATGCATATATATATATATATAAAGAGAGATAAAGGGGCTCAAAGAAGAGACTTGAGAGCTAATTGTAGCAACAAAATCATATTTGTATGTAGAGAGAAAGAAAGAGCCAGAACAGTTAGTAGAAAGAAAGAAATGGGCATGGGCGAGGGTCTGGTCATTTTATATCTATTTTTCTTCCTCTGCTCCACTGTTCAATCCGTTCCAAATCCAAATCAATGGTCTGATCAGTTAATTAATTTCTTCACGTTATTGTTCACTTTAAGCAAGAATAGCTTCTGTTGTGTTTTGCCTTCTGAAATTAAATTATTAAAAGCTTAAAATAGAGATTAGGGACTATCAGCGCAAGCAGGGAGGCTCTGGCTCAATGTTCATCATTTGTTTCTTTTTCTAATTTTTTATTCTACTTCTTTCTCTTTCTTATGCCTTTCAATGGTCAAACTTCAAGTCACACCTCACAATCACATTTATTGCGAGACATTGTAACAATACGTTACTTGCTGTCCGTCCTGGTGAGGATGGCTGCTGATGTACCTGTATTTTCAGGGGCCCCGATCAGTAGCTACTATATTTTTTGGGGGCCCCAAAAAATTAGGGGCCCTAAAAAATTGGGGGCCCTGGGCATAGGCCTCAGTGCCCTATACCTTGGGCTGGCCCTGCACGGATGGTGAAACTCTTAACATGGATAAGCAGATGAGGAACACGTGTAGTGATGACCTCTTACAAGCAAAGAGCCAAGATTAAGTGGCTTTAAGATGGAGATAGATGAACAAAATTGGTCTTTCAAATTGCTTGTTATTAGACAGAATTGTAAACACATCTTCGTTCTTAACCATGAGAATGGGTGTCACAAGTGGCGTAAATAAGTATTGATCTTAACAATTTATAATAGAGATTGCACCTAAAGTATAAGAGTACTTAGAAGGATGTGAAATTTTTTAGAGATATTAAAAACATCCAAAGTATTTTAGAACATTCTAGAAATATCTAGAGTATTTAAAATGGTACAAGAAGGTTTTAGAAATTCTTGAGATCACTAGAGTTTTTTAAAAGATTTTAAATAAGAGTTAGATATTATAGATATTTCTAGACTTTTCTAGTAAGGTGTGTTAATATCTTTTCATGTTGATTAAATGAGTGACATGTGGAACAACCATACCCCCATATTCTTCTCATGGATGCCTATTGTCGTGCCCCAAGATTCATGAAAGTAAAGATGCTCCGGCAGAGAGGCCAACCGAATGCGGCTTCCGAAGATATCTTCGGAAGTTATGCTACCGAAGATATCTTCGGAAGTCATGCTACCGAAGACATCTTCGGAAGCTACCGAAGATACCTTCGGAAGTCCGTCTTCAGAAAGGGACTTCCGAAGTCTATCCAATACTGTTCTGCGAGCCTATAAAAGGAGAAGTTCAACACCAAAATGGGGATCTAGACTCTAGTATTTTTCTCTCACCATATTTCCTTCCGAAGAGCATAATCTTCCGTTCCATTACCTCCTTTCCATACTGATTTGAGCATCGGAGGGTTTTCGTGGGAGAGAACCCACGAACCTTTTGACCAACTTTTTCTGACAATGAACTTAGGTATCTTCGGAAGCCCAAAACACAGACCTTCGGAAGACAGACAATGACATCTTCGGAAGACCATCCAAGATAGCTTCGGAAGACCGTCCAAGGTAGCTTCGGAAGATCGATTAGCGTAGCTTCGGAAGACAGATTAGGACAGCTTCGGAAGACAGATCAGGGTAGCTTCGGAAGACAGATTAGGATAGCTTCGGAAGATAGATCAGGGTAGCTTCGGAAGACAGATCAGGGTAGCTTCGGAAGACAGATCAGGGTAGCTTCGGAAGACAGATCAGGACAGCTTTGGAAGATTGAAGACGTCCCGGATTTGCAAGTCCCATCAGTGTCACCTTTGGAATCCTCTATGGCTAGCTTCGATAGCCTTTCGAGGGGCGCTTTGTTCACATCTCGGAATCTACGGCATCCACGACTATCCCATCCTTCTTTAGAAATTTTAATTGTTGTATTTGAGCAACAACAATTTGGCGCCGTCTGTGGGAATCTGGATAAAAAGCTTATTTCACTACAAAATGCCGAGAGGGACAAAGTTAACTGGTCTGGCCAACCCGCCTAACCAAAATCGAAGGAACACTCGTAGCCGGACAGGGGACCCCATCCAGACACTACCTAATGTGCACGGACTTATAAGAGATCACCTGGACAATGACATGCGTTCAGGTAACATACCGACACTGGAAGGCCGTCAGACTGCAGAGTTGGGTGGTATGGAGCATTCTGAACAAGGGGAGGTACATGCTATTGGGGCAGGGAGGTAAGTGATAAGACAAGGGAGACAAACCCCACCCATAATGCAAGTAAATCAAGACCAACACTCCCTAGGGCAATCCTCAATTTCGAGAAGAAGCCCTGCAGTGATCCTAGTACCTCCAGAACCTTCTGGAATAGCACCACCCACTGTCCTATTATCGGATTATGAACAGTTACGAAAAAATTTTGAGGAGTTGAAGAGCCAGAATAACGATCTCAAAGCAAGTAGTGAGGAGAATACAAGAAAGTTGCAAGGGGTTACTGCTCTGCTGCAAGAATTGATACCTGACATCCACATTCCCCAAACAGGGAAAATCGGAGAGAGAAGACATTAGAGATCCCATGACGACCCTCCTAGAGCACCACATCAAGGGATCAGGATTGGAAACCTTTTAATGATCGAGTCCCGTCAGCAAAAAAGCCAGGAGATAATCATGATAGAAGGCCAGGGAAAGCCCCCATGTTCGAGGAGATGGCGGAAAGCACCCACTCAAGGGCCCTTTGCATCCAATCTCCCGATAGGAATGAAGCAGATAGAGCAACTCTTAAGGCATCTGATGTTAAGCGCCTCATAGAAGAAGTGTTGGAACAAAAGCAAATCGTGGCAACACCCGTAGAAACATCAGCGAAAGGATTCCCACTGTCTGAAGAGCTCCAAAGACAGCCAGTGCAGCCTGGGTTCAAACTGCCCCAACTCCCGTTATATTCGGGGAAGGAAGACCCTGAGAGGCACTTGCAACACTTCGTCGCAATGGCCGTATTGCATGGATGGAATGAAGTCACCAGATGTAAAGCTTTCCCTCTCTCACTAGCTGGGCAAGCGCAACAGTGGTTTATTGAATTACCTGCAGGGCACATCCGATCATTCGAACAATTGAAGAAAGAATTTCTGGAGGCATTTTCTGCCTACACTCCAAAGAAGAAGAGTGCCATGTACTTAATGAGCTTGCAGCAAAGGCCAAATGAATCTCTAAAGCAATATGTCGAGAGGTTCAGGGTCGCGACACAAGAGGTAAAGGATCTCCCGGTAGGTCTGGCCGCATCTGCTTTGCTTAATGGAACCGCTTACGCCCCGCTCAGAAGGTCCCTAGTCTTTTCTAAGCCGAACTCAATGGCCGAACTGTTCATTAAAGCTGAGCAATTTATTGTCCAAATGGAAATCCTGGAAGCATGGGAAGGTAAAAGGAGAGGAAGGCCAAATGACGTTGGGTCAGATAGATCAGTGAAGGCGCAGAGAAGAGAAGAGCCCCCGAAGATGTAGTTCCGGAGCTTCACCTCCCTTACTGAGCCCAGGGCCACTGTCCTTTCATCCATTGCGCATACAGGGCTCATCAACTTCCCTCAACACTCTAACCAGCCAATGGGTAAAAACACAGATTCTTTTTGTAAGTTTCACGAAACCACGGGACATGCCACAGAGCAGTGCCGAGAACTGTGGAACCAAATTGAGCAGCTAATCAGAGAAGGGAAACTAGACCGGTTCATACTGGACAAGCCAAAAAATCAGCAAGGCCGGAGAGAGGACCCAAAAAGAAGTAATCAGGGAAGGCCCCCGCGTCAGAGGAATGAAGTACAAGGCAGAAGAGAAAACCAGCCTTCCCGACAGAAGGAAGGGGAGAAAAACAGTCAAAGAAGGGAGGAATCAGGCCCTAGCACAGAAGATGGCGTAAATGAGCCTACTATGGAGAGAATACACGTAATTTCAGGAAGGGAAAATTTGGCAGGAGATTCATCCTCTTCTAGGAAGGCATATGCGCGCCAGGCACTATACGTTCATTCGGTGGAGAAGATTCAAGAAGACGAAGATCCCCTTATTTTCTCACCCGAAGATCAGGGGAGTGTGCTGCTCCCCCATGATGACCCCTTGGTTATTTCTCCTATTATTGCCAAGCACCCGATTGAAAGAATACTGGTGGACAGTGGAAACTCTGTAAACCTTTTATACTGGAATTGTTTTGAGAAGATGCACATCGTCCATGATCGATTGAAGACAGTCACTTCCCCCCTGTATAGCTTCATGGGGGAAGCAGTGCCAGTGGTTGGGTCGGTTCAGTTGCCTGTTACACTCGGAGACTATCCTAAGGTGGTTACCCGGCAAGTAAGCTTTATGGTAGTCAGAACTTTCTCCTCGGCCTACAATGTAATCTTGGGGCGTTCACTCATCAATGCTATGAGAGCTGCCATATCTCTGGGATATTTGCTGATGAAATTTCCTACTCCGCAGGGAGTAGGGCAGGTGAGGGGTAATCAGAAACAGGCCAGAGTATGCTATGTGAGCTCCACTCGGGGTGTCACGAGTAAGGGAAAAGCGATGACTGAGGAGACCTTGCTGATTGGCGAGGAAACCCTTGAGGCCAGCAAACCTCAACCGGTGGAACCACTTGAAACCGTCCCCCTGGACCCTGATGATGAACGTCGGCAGGTACGCTTGGGAAGCCAGTTGGAGAGTCAGGAGAAAAAAGAGATCGTCGAATGTCTACGCTCTTATGCAGACATATTCGCCTGGACGCCCGCTGACATGCCCGGAATCAGTCCAGAAATCATATCCCATCACCTGAATGTACGTGCAGAAGCTCGACCAGTCAAGTAGAAAAAAAGACAAGTCGCCCCAGACAGGCTGAGGCATATGGAAGAGGAAGTAGATAAACTCTTGAAGGCAGGATTCATTAGGGAGGTGCAGTACCCCGAATGGCTGGCCAATGTCGTGATGCTGCCAAAGGCCAGCGGAAAATGGCGAATGTGCATTGATTTCACTAATTTGAATAAGGCGTGCCCGAAAGACTCCTATCCACTCCCGCGAATAGACAGACTAGTTGATGATACAGCCGGGTATGCAGTATTGAGTTTCTTGGACGCATTCTCAGGTTATCACCAGATCAGCATGTATCCGCCTGACGCCGAAAAAACGACTTTTATAACAGAAAAGGGGACGTATTGTTATCAGATGATGCCTTTTAGCTTGAAAAATGCGGGGGCAACGTATCAAAGGATGGTCAACAAAATATTCAAAGATTTACTAGGGTGGGTGATGGAAGCCTACGTAGATGACATGATAGTGAAGAGCAAACAAGGCGAGTCGCACGCCAACCAACTTAAGAAGGTTTTCACAATATTTAGAAAGAATAACATGCGCCTGAATCCAGATAAGTGTACATTCGGAGTAAAGTCGGGAAAGTTTTTGGGATATCTGATTACTCACAGGGGGATATAAGCTAACCCTGAAAAGGTGCAGGCAATAATTGACATGCAGTCTCCCACCACAGTAAAAGAGGTTCAGAGATTGAATGGCCGTCTGACAGCATTGGGTCGTTTTCTCTCAAAGCAGGCCGAACACAGCCTCCCTTTCTGCCAGGCTTTAAAAGGAGGTAAGAATTTCCAGTGGACTCTTGAGTGCGAGAAGGCCTTCCACGAGTTAAAAGCATATCTCAAGGAGATCCCTTTATTGACGCGACCGGAAGCTGGGGAGAGGTTGTACCTGTATCTTGGGATTGGCTATCAGGCGGTAAATGCTGTCCTTGTAAGACAAATCAGCCAGGTCGACAACCCGGTGTTCTATGTGAGTAAAGTTTTACAGGGAGCAGAAGTGCGATATCCTCATGCCAAGAAGGTGGCTTTGGCACTGGTAACAGCAGCAAGAAAATTGAGACCCTACTTTCAGGCACACGCAGTTACAGTGTTAACAGATCAGCCATTGAGACAGATTTTACAGAAACCAGAATGTTCGGGAAGATTAACTAAATAGGCAGTCGAACTCAGTGAATACGATATCTGCTTCGAACCTAGAAAAGCGATAAAGGGGCAGGCGTTGGCAGACTTCATAATGGAGTGCACTCATTTGCCAGAAACAGAAGTTCGCACAAAGACGTGGATGTTGTTCGTAGATGGAGCATCGAATGCCAGGGGAAGCGGGGCGGGGGTGGTATTGATCTCCCCCGAGGAAGAGGTGTTAGAATACTCTTTACGCTTCATCTTCCCCAGCTCAAACAACACAGCCGAGTATGAAGCATTGCTAGCTGGGATGAGATTGGCAGAAAAGCTGGAGGTAAAGAGCTTGACCGCCCACAGCGATTCGCAGTTGGTAGTACAACAGTTTCAAGGCACTTTTGAAGTAAGGGAACAGGTTTTGGCTCGCTATCTATAAAAAGTGAAGGAGCTCTCTCATAGGTTTGAACATTTTGAACTCATTCAGATTAACAGGTCCTCCAACCAGCACGCGGACGCATTATCCAAGTTGGCCTCGGCTCGAGACACTCCGGGACGATTAATCCATATGGAAGTCCTGCAACGACCAAGTACAGAAGAAGGTAATGGGGGTGTCCACTGCATTGATATAGTGGACGACTGGAGAACACCAATACTGAAATACCTGCTTGATCAAGAACTTCCAGCCACCCCCTCAGAGGTTAACAGATTGAAGACCTATGCGGCCCGCTTTACAATCATTGGCCAAGATTTATACAAGAAAGGGTACTCTTTGCCATTGCTCAAATGCTTGGGAGCGCTAGAAGCAGGACAGGCGCTGGGAGAAGTTCATGAGGGAGACTGCGGTGAGCATCTTGGCGCCAGAGCGTTGGTTAGAAAGATCTTGCGAGCTGGTTTCTTTTGGCCCACCTTAAAACAAGATGCAGCTCGAAAAGTGCGAACATGTGACAAATGCCAGAAACACGCTCCACTAACAGTACTGCCCCCTTCATCTCTAAGACCGATATTCCAACCAATACCGTTTGCACAATGGGGATTGGACATTTTAGGCCCGTTCCCTATGGCGACAGCCCAAAGAAAGTTTCTATTGGTGGCCACTGACTACTTCACAAAATGGGTCGAAGCCGAACCCCTAGCGACCATAACTGAGAAACGAGTGGAAGGGATGGTGTGGAAAGATATAATCTGTCGCTTCGGTATACCCCGGATTCTCAACACGGATCATGGAACACAATTCGATTCAGAGGCTTTTAGGGCCTTCTGTCAGAGGTGGGAATCAGCTTAAGGATGGCGTCCGTATCATATCCACAAGCCAATGGCCAGGCAGAGGCGAGCAACAAGACTATCTTACACGGACTAAAAACCCGGTTAGAATGAGCTAAAGGCAGATGGGCTGATGAACTTCCTAGTATTCTGTGGGCTTATCGCACAACCAGTCGCGTATCTATAGGGGAAACACCTTTCAGCTTGGTATATGGAACGGATGCCCTAATTCCAGTGGAGACAGACCTCATTTCGCCTCGAGTTATGGCTTTCAATGAGGAGGATAATCCAGATAGCTTGAGGGAAAACCTGGATACGATAGATGAGTTGAGGGAGAAAGCGGCGGTACAGCTGGCAGCGTATCAAAGGAGAATCGCCGGCTATTATAATGCAAAGGTTCGACCCCGAATGTTCCAAGAAGGAGATTTGGTGCTCAGGAAAACAGTGATCACAAATGCCCATAGGGAAGAAGGAAAGCTCAAACCAAATTGGGAAGGGCCCTACAAGATACAAAAGATGCTGGGACCCAACACTTGTGTGCTGCAGACATTGCAAGGAGAGATGATGGGCAAAACCTGGAACACAATGCACCTTAAAAGATACTTCACCACACTGACAGCTGAGACGAACCAGGGATGATGCGAAGCCGAGGATAGGGAGACACATGTGCAACCAGATACGCTACTTGGCTCCATTGAGAACCCAAGTCCTCTCTGATCTTTTTAATTTTCTCATGTAATAAGTCCCCCCATAAATAAAAGAGTACCCCCATGTATTCCTGTGAAGTAGGCAAAACTATAAGCCGAACCACGTATGATCTCGTGTCTAAAGTATTTGCGTGTATGCTAAAGTAGGATGCAGGTACCGCAGCTCGGCCAGGGTCCCTAACGATATTAGGATGACCCGGTAGAGATCAGGCTCCCATGACCTGAAACTAATTCGAGATCATCGGATGCTCCGACGGTTGTGCCCGCAGACTCACTCGGATCCCTCGATTGAGTTTGGTGCAATGCTTTCAAGCTAGACCCAACTCCTCAGGTCGATCTGGAGCTTAGGTCTCCCGACAAACTCGGACACCCTGAGGGAATCCCGAATTGGGCTGGTTAACGGGCCCAGGATGCAACGGGCACGGATCAATTCCCAGAAGAGCCGGAAGATCACAAAGCTGCTATAAGGTAAGTTGAAAAACGTCCCCATCGCACGAGGCTCGGTCGTCAAATTACAATCTGGTGCCTATGACCTAAGACCAACTCGAGATCATCAGAAGGCTCCGATACCTATGCCTGCAGACTCACCTAGATCCCTCGATTGAGTTCGGTGCAATGCTTTCAAGCTAGACCCAACTCCTCAGGTCGATCTGGTGCCTAGGTTTCCCGGCAAGTTTGGACTCTTAGAAAGAATCTCGGGCTGGATCATTGGCCAAACCCAGATCCCTTATGATAGACCGAACCTCGGAAGAGGTAAGCAAGAAAGTGAAAGCCACCACCTGGGATCATCGGTTGCCCCGACACCTACGCCCGCAGACTCACCTAGATCCCTCGATTGAGTTCGGTGCAATGCTTTTTAGCTAGACCCAACTCTTCAGGCTGATCTGGCGCCTAGGTCTCCCGGCAAAAGAGGAAGCTCGAAACAAGTTCGGCGTAAGATCCCTAGCCCCGACTTCCAAGTGGCAAGCCACCACTCAGAAACATTCATGGTGGCCCAATGAACCCCAATTTTGATAAAGTCAGAAACTTGGTAACTGCTACACGACTCTCGTAATCACATCAGGGATGGGCCTACCCCGAGTTTCCCGGGGATGAAGAGCAGCGAAGAAAAGAAAAATTGAATCACCAAGACGGATAAATTAAAATACGAGTGCAAGTCACATATCCAACAAACAAATGAAAATAATATGACCGAGAGATTATATATAAATGTAAATAAGACAATTACATAGACCATGCTGAAGCGATCACCAAAACATTCCATTCTCTAAAACTTGGATAAAATATGATACATCCCAAGCAAAACGCTAGAAATTATAAAAAGAACGCTCTGAAGGAAAACTAGTGTTCTACATGGTCAAACAAAAAGCATAAGACAAGTCAAAAAGCCTACACTAGTCTTCGGGAGGAAGGCGGTTCGCGGGGCCCGAACCCTTTTCAGGAGGCAAGCTTTGGAAGGCATCGGCGGACGCGTCCTTTTCCAGCTCTCTCTCAATCATCTGCGCAGTGCTAAATGAGCCGGCGCTCACTTCACCCTCCTCAAGATCCAGGACGTATGGGCTCCATGGACCCTGCAAATTACTGAGGTCATCCTCTAATGCTCGCCTTACGCATTCATCAGGCCCGATATCATTTGGCTCATACTTCCTCCAGTCGGGGGGCGTGCCAGCGGACATGGCATTATCGAAAGTCACGTCCGAAAAGTAATCCTCGGGGTGCCTGCTCTCCATAAAATTGCGGCAGAGGTAGAAGCCAAACTTCGAAAAGCAGCTGGCATACTTATCCTTACGATGGAAGCAATCCTTGGAAAGACGGTACTGCCTCACTGCCTCTCTCGTCGCTTCATCAACCTCTCGCTGCCTGTCCCCGCGCATCCTCTCCATCTCTAGTTGAGTGTGGGCCACTCGTTCTTCGGCACCAGCTAAATCTCCCTTCATACGAGAAACCTCACCCTGGGCCTCCGCCAGAAAAGACACATTCTCTTCATAAGCCCGGTTGCGAACCTCTAGTGCTTCTTCCCACTTACGAGCATTGTCTTCGACTGCCTGACGACTTAGGGAGAGATTGTGAAGTTGGGCTTCGAGCCCGGTTTTGTCAGACTCCAAGTGACGGATCCGCATGTTCAGAAGCTGCTCGTCCTCTTTCCATTGGAAGGACTTCTGTGTTAATTCATAAATTTGTGCCTCTTGACGAGCCAGCCGAGCGCGGTTCATCGCGTTAGTCACCACGTCACCCTGAGCACCCTGCGAGAAAGAGGCGTGCAAGGGTAAGCTAGGCAAGCGAAAAAGAAGAGAAAAACACAAAATGGAAAGAAAACTTACGATCGCAAGATAACGCTCAAACTCGTCCATATCCTGTGGGGAATTACGAAAATATTGACCCTCGTCACGAGGAAGAATGGAAGAGTAGAGAAGGCGGGCCGCAACTCCAGGCATATCAATTGTATCGGTATCCAGGACTCCTGGTTGCATATTAAATTGTTCCCCGCGTACCCAGTAATTATCATCCAATCGAATGGCCCTTTGCTGGGGATCGGGCAATGCAGGCAAGATAGGGGTCAGTCCTCTGGAGGTTGATCCTCTTTCCATATGCAACGTTCGACGATCGTCGCGTTGAGGATTGAGCACGGCGCGACAATAGAAACCTCGACCCCTATCATGAATGGCATCAACAGCGGCCTGATCAAACCGAGAGGTAACCTCGCCCTTTGGACCTACCCTGCGCCCGGTCGGCTCATGCGAGGTATGGTGAGGAGCCCCACTCGCGGCCGCGGACATGTCCATCGCAAGCGGGGAAAAAGTAGGGAGGCCCGTAGGCTCTGCAGGCGAATTGTGAGCCTGGAAGTCATCGGCAGGTTGGAAAGTCGCGGGGTCTACCTCCACTTCTTGGCGACGGCTCCTTTTCCTCCTCCTATGTCGAGGGCGCGGGGGAGCCAATGTTTCTCCCACCCCCTCATCTCGTTCAATGTTGTGGGAGTCAGGGGCAGGAGTCCCATCATGGGGATCAAACGAAGGAGACGTCCTGGCTTGTGAAGTCCTAGGGGCCGTCTGCTAGTTAGCCGATCTCATCAGATGTTGCATGGCTGCAAAAGGAAGACATAACACAGTTAGACACCACAAAATAACCTTTGAAAATATCAAAGAAAAATAGCAAAGCAGCTAAGGGGTCCCCACCCTCAGGAGAGGGTTGCTCCTGGAGAAGGGCATCTTCCCCTCTCGCCGTGACATCAGGAGTTGGGTCGACTGGAGGGTCGGGATATAAGGCCCTGGGCACCCTGCGACGAGATGATTCGCCACGCTCCGGAATCCAGCCCACCCTTGTCAATCTGTCCACAGACAAGAGCTCAAGGAGATGTTTAGGGCCACCCCTAGTTATAACGCGGTGGCTATCCTCGTATCTCTCTCTAAGCACAGACAGGGGTGCACTCAGTACAGGTTTTCCTACCCTCTCCGGGTTAGTGCGCCACACACGAGGAGCATTCCACACCCCGTTCGGAGGTTGAACTAAGAACCATCGAGTGTCAAATGAAGCCTCACGAGGAGGAGACTCAGAAAAAAGAGTCTCGCCCTTGATCCGCTGTAGGGTGTACATATGGAAACGTTCCTTAACCAGACGTAAGAGAAAAAGACAGTAGAGGAAATCGACCGTAGGATCTATGTCATTCTCACGACAGACGACAAAAAAGCCAACTAATTGGGCCCAGCCGTTAGGGTGTAGCTGGCCCGGAGCTAGTCTGCTAAGACGAAGAAACCTAAGGCCAAAATTATGGAGGGGAAGATGGAAGCCTAAACGAAAGCTGGACTCGTGCACACTCATCCACCCCTCTTCTACATCTACCGCGCAATTCTCCTCAGGGCGAGGGAGCCTAGTGAGATAGTTCCTAGGGATGCGGTGATTTAGGCTGATAAGAGCCACGTCATTCTCGTCCATCTGAGAACGTTTACCCTTTAAGAAGAAGTGCTCGATCCCGTGGGAATCAACGTCGTGGTGATAAATCTTCTCACTAGCCATAACAGATTAGGAAAGAGGTTGAAAGAGCTGACAAAAGATGAGTTCAAGGAAGTTTTCGGAAATGAGTTTGGCTTAGGAAAGGATTATCTTCGGAAGTCTATCTTCGGAAGATGATTATCTTCGGAAGATGCCTAAACTTCGGAAGGCGCTTATCTTCGGAAATATATCTTCGGAAGAGTTAAAGCGGAAGTGTTATGATCGGAAGTTTCGGAAGGGTTGTAGCTTGCAAAGTAGTTTCGTGTAAGACTTCGTTTAATTCGCAAGAACGAACTATTACCTACGGAAGCGGTGAATCCTTAGGTAGATCTTCGGAAGAGGGATCTTCGAAAGGGATAGTTACCTTCGGAAGAGCAGAAAGAATGGTTTTGATCTTCGAAAGGAAAAAGTCTTCGGAAAGAAAAAACGAGAGCGTTTCTAGAGCAGTATGTGAAAGAGGCGCGGAACTGGTGGAGCCTATTTATAGGAAGCAAGCGGAAGCCAAAAAGTTCACCCAACTTCGAAAAGCTAATTCGGAAGATGTCTTCCGAAACCAGGTGGAAATTATTTAGAGAAAATACTCTTTATATTGATAAAACAAAATAAAGAGTGGGGGAGAATTGTCGTGCCCCAAGATTCATGAAAGTAAAGATGCTCCGGCAGAGAGGCCAACCGAATACGGCTTCCGAAGATATCTTCGGAAGTTATGCTACCGAAGATATCTTCGGAAGTCATGCTACCGAAGATACCTTCGGAAGCTACCGAAGATACCTTCGGAAGTCTGTCTTCCGAAAGGGACTTCCGAAGTCTATCCAATACTGTTCTGCGAGCCTATAAAAGGAGAAGTTCAACACCAAAACGGGGATCTAGACTCTGGTATTTTTCTCTCACCATATTTCCTTCCGAAGAGCATAATCTTCCATTCCATTACCTCCTTTCCATATTGATTTGAGCATCGGAGGGTTTTCGTGGGAGAGAACCCACGAACCTTTTGACCAACTTTTTCTGACAGTGAACTTAGGTATCTTCGGAAGCCCAAAACACAGACCTTCGGAAGACAGACAATGACATCTTTGGAAGACCATCCAAGATAGCTTTGGAAGACCGTCCAAGGTAGCTTCGGAAGACCAATTAGCGTAGCTTCGGAAGACAGATCAGGACAGCTTCGGAAGACAGATCAGGACAGCTTCGGAAGACAGATCAGGGTAGCTTCGGAAGACAGATCTGGACAGCTTCGGAAGATTGAAGACGTCCCGGATTTGCAAGTCCCATCAGTGTCACCTTTGGAATCCTCTACGGCTAGCTTCGATAGCCTTTCGAGGGGCGCTTTGTTCACATCTCGGAATCTACGGCATTCACGACTATCCCATCCTTCTTTAGAAATTTTAATTGTTGTATTTGAGCAACAACACCTATAAATAAGGAATACTTCATTTATAAAGGCATCTAAGAAAAGTGTGATATTTTGAAGTAAAATACAAAGCTTTTTCCAAAACACCTTTAAAGATTGTCATTTTCTTTATAAGGGATGATAAAGCTTTGGGTCTCGATCGATTCTTTGACAAATTCTTTAAATTGGCATAGAAAATTATTGGTAATGATGTAACGACAACCAATTAAGACTTCTTTCATCATGGTTATCTCTTGAAAGAGTTAGAAGCCTCAAATCATGTTGGAATATTCTCTATAAAGCTATTTAGAGGATTCAACTTGCTTTTCCCCATTTAATTGATTATGCTTAGACGACCTTTATGTCCAACGAATCAATTGGGGGATAATGATTGGTAGCTCAAGAATTGCTCTATGGTTATAACTATAGATGTAACGACCCTAAAGTGGGTCTAGGTGTTTTAATACTTGACGTCAGTGTAATAGTATTTAAAATATAGGTCTAAGTATTTTTTTAATACTTAATGTTAAATTTCTTTGGTGACACATAAATAATTTTGCATTGCATAATTTTATTTTATGGTTCATGGAATCAAAAATTTAAGTGAAAGGGCCTCAATTTAATAGTTAATGAGATGTCTAACCCAAGTGGAAAATTAAGTCTGGTGGCTTTGGAATATATGTATATGAGATACATATGATTTGGGTTTAGGCCCATGGTGAGAAATAATTTGAAAATAATGGGCTTGATGGTGTAATAAGAAAATGGGGGAAAAAAAATAAATTAAGATAGCATTTGTCAATCAAGTCCCTGAATATTTTTGTTTGTAATATGAAAAGTATGACATTTCGATAAATTATGAAGTTGGCGTGCAGATCTGTACGCATTTCTTTTTCCCAACAACCTCTGTGCATAAATCTCCTATTTTAGTGTAACGCGTATCCTCTCTTTTTGAATGCACTGTTCCATTGCTCCTTTAGTCCCTCTCCGTGTTCTTCTTCTTCTTCACCTTCTCCATCCTATTCACTCACTTCTGTTCGTTGTTACTGTTTGCTTCCTGTGCGCGAGTGGAACTTCTCTCTGATTTTTACATTCTCAACAGGTAAGTTCTTTTTGCACTTTCACTTTATCTTTCAGTGCAGGCTCTCTCTTAGATATATTCTGTATTTCAATACAAGCTTCCTTGATTGCAAACTATTGCTTATTGTGTCACCTTGCTGTTAATTTTTTCCACTGTGTCTATTTTGTATATAAATTCCTTAGTTACTATGAAGTCTATTTGATGTCTCAAGCGGGGTTTGATTCACCCTAACATTAGTTCAGTGAATGTCTTTCCTTCTTAGTTACAACGGAGTTTTTTTTAACTCGTTGCTCTCTGTTCATGCATTTATATATGTACATGTTGCATCATATCTGAAAGCTCTCACCAATAGCCGAATGTTCCTTGTCCATCCAAATGCCTCTTATATATTTATGTGTGTGCTATGTCTGAATGTAAAATGCTAAGTCACCATTCGAGTGATTTCATTGAGGTATTTGGAGGTTTCGCACAAATAGCAAAAGTTCAACTGAAAATATATGTTATTCGTCCATATATGAGACCCACTTGATACACATATATAAACATGCGTAACGAGTTGTTATCCCTCACTAATTTGTAAAGCTTATTCGAGCCATGCCCTGCCTAACCAATGCACCACATATTTATGCTTAAACAGTAGTTCGAGTGCCTTGATCTGTTCGAGTGCCCTGATCGGCCAACCCACCTATATATAAATATATATGCACGTATAGTTGCATTTCTGTTCTAGCGAGCTCTTCCCTTAAGCCTTGGCCACGAGCTCGTTCCAAGCTCTTTCTACAAACTCATAACCTTGAACCCTTTCCGAGCTCTGTCCATAGGCCTTGATCGCGAGCTCTTCTCCCAAGCTCTTTTAGTAAACCTTCAACAGTGAGCTCGTCCCATAAGCCTTTGAACTGCGAGCTCTTTCCATAAGCTTTGACCACAAGCTCTCCCGAGCTCTTCCCATAAGCCTTTGATTGCGAGCTTTCTGCTCACACCCCATCCATTTATATTTTACCTTTCATTTATATGTTTTCATTTTCTTTAATTTATATTTTATATTTCATTTACTTTACTACATAAATGTAAATAAGAAAGTACCCCCTATTTGAATTCAATAAAAATATTTAAAAAATCAAAATCCATAATAATAAAAAAATAGAATTTTGATTTTAGTACAAACTCAAGAAATTACGATTTTACCACCATCAAAATACATAACTTTTGTTTCTTGAAAAATTCATTAAAAATCATTCTCACAACAATGAATGTTGGTTATCAAAATAGCGGGAGTTAGTTTTTCAAAACGAAGATATTTACAAAAATATGTTCTAGTTAGTCATTCGCCTTAGAAAAATTTTAAGTTTATTTTGACCAGCAATTTCAAAATTAATTTTTGAAATTCACTTTAGGAGATTATTTTAAATGTCTTTGAAACTCCTCATATGTATAAGAATAAAATAATTTGATTTTCATTTGAACAAAATAACACTTGATATGAGTGAAAAACTATCCAATATTGTGAGATAGGCATAAAATATATTTAAGTATGGCAACAGCTTGTGAGATGAAATTCATGATGTTTATATATATGTGAACATGAATGCATGACACGTTTTATACACATTTAGTATGATCATATTATGAGGCATAGTATTATTTATCTTTGCGCACCTAATATTTTGCGCAGAGAAAAAGGATATCCTAGAGCACCTGGCGCGGGACAAGGTGGCCATAGCCCGGCAGGTTGGCTCCATATTATTGTGAGGTTTTTTTTATGTGATACACTTTGGCATGTGTTGATTGATGGCTTGCGAGCCTATGAGATTTGATACTAATATTAAATCTATATGTACATTTGCATAATAGTACATGGTAGCATGATACAATTAACTTGAAATTGATTAAGTTTTTAAATTGTGAAACTTGTATACAACTATCGAGTTCTAAATTACTTTCTTTTGGTGTCACCTTATTCTTGGTTCCTATTAATTATTTATTATCCTAGAACTTGCTGAGTCTTGTGCCTCACTTGATCTTTTTTGTCATTCCAGGTAAAAGGAAGTCTATTATTGAGGGCTAGTCAAGTAGGACTAAGTCTCAGGGATAGTGGTGTGCGGAGGCGCGTCCTGACTTAAGGATCCTGATCTGTATTTTGGTGAGACTTGAAATGAAATGATTCTTATTTTGTTAGTTAACTTTAGAGTCTCTTGTCTGTTTTGTAAGGCAATCAAGCCCAAACTCATTGGATATTGTAAGTGTAACCAAACCCTAATTTAGTTTTCGCTGCCATTAATGTATTGAGTTGATGGTTTTATTATGATTTGTTCTATATCATCTTTGTGATAACTTCTTTTCGAATATTCTATGTTAGCAAGAATATTCGAGAGTGGGCCCTTACAATAGAGCATGCTTAAGAAGATATGCCATGAAAATTAGCCTTGCTAAAGCCTATGACTCAATCGAGTGGGACTTTATCATAACAGTATCAAATTGTATAAGATTTCATGTTAAGATGATCAATTAGATTCGATAATATGTTATGATCACTTCCTTTTCTATTGAGTCAAATGGCCATTTAATAGGTCACTTTGAATGAGTTAAGAGTCTCCAACAAAGAGATACCTATCCTTCTACCTTTTCATCACAACCATGCAAATTCTTAATGGGACCATTATGAAAGTAACCTAAAATCCATTATTTGAGCATTACTAAAATAGCGATCAAACAAACGAAGTTATGTTGGCTTTCACTAATGATATTTTTTTTCCCTTTCTCATGTCGATCCTTTCTTGGTTAGCATCTTAATGAAATGCTCGAAGAATTTTGAGATATTTTCTATTCTCAGGGTGAATTTTAATAACAATTGGATGTTTATTAGTGCTAGCAGTCCTTAGATGGCCTCGCGATTGCAGTGAATTACAAATTTCAAAGTTAGTTATTTTCTACTAATATACTTGGGGATGGCTCTAATTACGAACATATTGTTGAATAATTTATTTATAATTGAATATTTACGTTTGGAATAACATAACTTAAAATATGAAATTCAATTAAATTCCATTGTTTGGAATACATGGAGAATTGGAGTTTCATTTGTTCTTAGTAAGGGTGTTGAGGGTAGTTTTGCTTATAAAATTTGCTTCACTTCATGGAATTGAATTTCTAAAATCCAAATGAACATTTCTTTGATTCCAAACATGAAAACTTACATAATTTCAAAATTTCATTGTTGGAACAAAATAAAACTTTTATTTTAATTTTAGAAATTTAATTTCATGGAATTGAACATAACTAAATCAAAGTCTAGCAAAATAGGTGAAATCTATAAATGAATTCCACAAGGTTAAATAGCAAATTTTAGGGACAAAAATAGCCAATACTTTTGTTTTTTCGTAGGAAGGGCAAATTTTATTCACTCCCCTGGAATTGTTTTCAAAGACACTTCTTAGACTATAAAATTATCCTTAAAGCCCTTGTGGTTTCATTTTTTTTCACCCATACCCTTTTTCGTTAATTTTAATAAAAAGAATTATAAATAAACTTGCATTAAATAAAAAACAAAAATAGTACACAACGAAAGGTAAAACATATGTTGAGCAACACAACCAAACAACCATAAAAGAAAGAAATAAAGAAAATACACTACACCACTTATCATAACCAAACAAAGAAACACACAACACCGAAACACAATCTCACATCACGAAATACCTAGGATAAACATCTCGAATGAAGGCACTAATAATAAGCAAAGCTTGTCTCTGTAAAAATTGGAGAAAAGATACCGTAGATAACCATGTCCAAACAACAAACTAAATCTAATGAGTTGACTAGAACAAAGATCGCTCTTGATTATGAAAGTAGTGATCGTTATGCTCCCATTAAAGAAAATTACACCATCACTTGGATTATAAAATTAGCAGTAAAACCCTTGTGGTTTCATTTCTTTTCACCCATACATTTTTTGTCAATTTTAATAGTTAATACTGTCTACTTTGAGCCAAAACGACATAGTTTTGTTTTAATATATTTAATTAATGATATAAAATTAAATTTAGTTTATCATAGAATTAAAAAATCAAAAAATAAAAAACTAAAAAGTAACAAAATCTAAAGAATAATAAGAGTTGTTAGTTGAAATTTTAACTAGTAACTTTTCTTTTTCTTCTTCGCCTTATTGATATTTTTCTTTTTCAGCAACTAGAATGCTTGCCTGGACAAAAACTCCTTTTCTTCTTCTTCTTCTATTGTTTCTTTCACTAACTCAAACCCACTACGATGGTTTTTAGAGTTCAAAACATTCACCAGCTTAGAAGCTCAAACTCTCATCTCTAGGGCAGCCCTTTTAGCCCCATATAAGCCTTAGATAACTTTATTGGAAAAGCGCTCAACATCAATGTCTCTATGACTACCTCCAGTCCAAGAACCTCTCATTATCATCTTTGATTTTCCTAATCACTTCGTCCATGGAAAAAATGACCCATTAATTGATAAGTGTTGACAATTGATTGAATGACGGGTTATTTGCAACCATTGAAACATGAGACAAAATAGAAAGACAAAGAAAGAAAAGGCATATTAGTGAAACAGAAAAGGAATTAGGTAAAAAGAATCATGTTATTGTTGTTTCTTTTTCATCTCTAGTGCCATTTGTATTTTTTATCTTTAGAGTTGATTTAATCTTCTTAGTGGTAGGGAGTTGCAGAATAAGGTTTTTGAAAAGTTGCAAAATTTGATTTCATTTCTTCTCACTCCAGTACTCTATTGATGGTAAAAAATGAAAATGCAACAATGCTAATTAACTCCTTACTTCTTATAGATTCCAACTATGGCTTCTAATTTTCTCCTCATCTTCTTCTTCATCTTTTTTCCCTTTTATTTTTCTCTAGGTTTTAGATTTAAAACCCATCACCAGGAATTGAGGGTTCTAACACTATCTTTTCTACTAATATTGTTGAATCCGACAAAATAGTTGGAAATGATGCTGTTGGAACCATCTGTGAAGCACAAAAATAGCTCAGAGATTACGTTTCGACATTTCTGAACCTTTTCCCGTTTCGAAAATGGAAAAAATGGCCCAAAACGTTTTTTGGGCCGTTTGTGTAATTTTTGCAAAATTGTGGGTTGTTTTGTAATTTAAAATACTTGATCAGAAACGTGTTTCCAGCGAATGCTGCCATGCCTAGAGGCTTGAATCCCGTAAAAATTTTGGACCTCCTTTCTTTTCCCTCTTTTTTTCATCTTCTTTTTCTTCTTCCAGTATAACGGCTTCTTCTTCTCAGTGCGGTTTCTTCTTCTTCCAGTGCGGCTGCTTCTTCTCAGCGATTGTCGTATGCTTCCAGTGCATCGATCCAGTGCGTTGATCCCCCTCATCGCTCCGCTGTCTGCTTCCAATGCTTCGATCGCCATCGTCGCCAGTCCTTCGATCGCCCTCACCGTCGGTCGTTCTTTCTCTGCCCTCTCGTTGCCGATGCCGGTTCCCTTCTGTAAGCCCCCATCTCTCTATCTTGATATACATATATATATATATATATTTCTTGCTCTTTATGCAAAGTTTTGAACAGTAATAATCTAGACCTTTCATCCTAGATTGTAAGTTACAATCAATCGATCTGGGCATCTCATCCATTGGCAATTTTGAGTTTTTTATATTCCAATTAGCTATAAGTTGTTATAGAATGTCAAAATTATTAATAAATTATCAAAAATTAAATAACAATTAATTGATGTTAAGTGCAAGAACGTCATGAATAAGTTTAAACGTGGTTTGCAATTTTTTTTATTTAAGTCTTTTAACTTTAAATGTCTATTACTAAAAATGTTTAAATAACTTCTATTTATTGAGTTGATCTTTACAAAAAGAAATTGTGATATTGTTTAAATGTTGATGTTTGAACTTTTCTAAATATTGTTGATAGTTGTTTGAATGTATTGTGAATTTTATGTTTATGTTTGTTTGAAATTTAAATATATTATGAAACTTATGTGTATTGTTTATGTTGAATATTTTTTTATTTTTTTATATAAAAATTATATTTACAAAAAAACTCCTATATTTTTTAAATTTTCAGTTTACCCCGTATTTTCATTTCCTACCTTTTTTAAAAAATGGCGTTTCCACGTTTCTATTTCCTATCGGAAACGTCTCCCGTTTCCGTTTTCGTGCAACTTAGGGAACCATTAGTGTTTTATGAACACTACTGTTCCTGGCAATGGTTTAGAAATTTCTCTTTTGTTTTTATGTTAATTTTAAGTTATTTTTATTTTTCTAAATTTATTTTTAATTTTATTTAGTTCTTAACACAAAACTACGTTATTTTAATATAAAATAGATGGCGTTAACTATTAAAATTGACAAAAAGGTGCGGGCAAAAAGAAATGAAATTATAGGGGATTGTATAGCCAATTTTAAAGAACAAAGGATGTAACACCCCACTTTCTCGGGTATGTTATAACTTAAGGAAATTTGGGATATATTTTTTTTCCTTAAGAACAATCTCAACATCATATTAATTTCCAAACTTTTCGTTTACCTACCTAGCATGAGAATCATCATATATCATAAATGCTAGGCTAGGTATTCACTAATAGTGGAAACATGAATCGAACCTAAGCATACATCGAACCATATTAATAATACATGATCGCTACGGACATATCCCATAATACAAGACTATTCATCAACAGAACATAAGTTTTTCAACATGACTTGAAACATAACATAAGTTTTTCAACATGACTTGAAATATAGCATAAGACAACCAAATCTTCATGAATAAGCAGAACGTCGGATCTACATGTAGAATCCATCGGTCATGTTATCCTGTGCCTCGAACACTAACTTTATCATTAACCATAAATGAGGTTATCTATCATCATTCCTCAAAACGTCCAGAATTCGATGTAGCAGAATTTAAACACATGGGCTACATAACATTCAATCATTACATCTTACACTTTGCTAAGTGCCATATCATGCTTCATTCATCCTCGTTTCTGCTACAATCTCCATTTGGAACATTTAAATATTCCAGGGGTAAAACCCAAGTTAGATGATGGATCATCTAAGTAAGGGTACATAATTCATATCTCATGCGTGTATAAAATGCAACATAACATCATTCCTTTTGTTTGTGTCAATCGCACCCAACTGCTACTCTCCATTTTTACAGCCTCCTTACTACGACGAGGTGTATGGGTGTACCATTAGCAGAGTAGGGGCGCCAATCCCTAATCCCAAACCCGTATACGTGACATGATCAATAATATCATCGTGAACATATGCATAATTCATTATCAATACATATAAATGCACTATACATGATGCGTAACTTAACATAGCATGTTAATATGATAGAATCATTTGCATAAAATTGGTCTTGGGTTGAACCACTTGCCTTTTGCACTAAGTTTAAAACACTTTGAAAAACATGCATCGCCTCTGTCGATGTTCAATTTCAGCCGACCGTGATTTGTTTTGGGTCGCAATGAGTAAGTCTGAAAAATGATAAGAAGAAGAAAACAAAGATCCCCAAATGATAAGAAGAATAAAAAATGATAACCAACAATTTTTACGTTGTTTGGCTAGAACGATGCCTACTCCACGCCCACGCTCTGATTATTTTTTCAGAATGACGGTGTCTGATTATTCTTTCTGTTCCTTTTTGTGTACCCCTCATGGTATCTCTGACTCCTATTTATAATGAAGGGCCTTTACAATTTGGATAACATATAGAAATATAAAGATGATATCACGGGGGACAAACAGTCCTTATCATCTGTACAAAACCGTGGGTGGGATCCTCATCTCGAGGAGCATGGGTTGTTGCAGATAAAGTAAATAGACTATACCTCTGACTTCTTAGTAGCTTTGTCATCTGTGCGAGCTGGAGGTATTAGGCCAGCGATCTGATGGTCCAGTGAACTGAGGGTTTTATTGGAAGCTTATTAGTCGATCGCGGAGAGCTCGCAAGGGGCTTTATAGGAAGCTCGTGAGGAGCTTACTTTATGAGCTGTGAATTTTGGTGGTGTATGGGCTTTTTTTGACAAGGTCGCATGGGCCTTCTAGGCTCCGGGCGATTGGGCTGACCCATTAGACCAAGTCTAGCCCATAAGAAGTGATGTAGGAAATGCCTATAATAGCCTCGATTTTCGTGTCAGGCCTTAATTTTCGTGTCAAACCTCAAAAGTTGCACAAATCACTTAATTTCAAGCATAACAAACCTTGAAACTTTGTTTGCATGCAAAACGAGGTTGATCGTTGCGAAAATAAAGAAATCGGGAAGGCAAACATCAAAACTTTTTGCACAACCCTCTAGATCTTGATTTTTCATGAATTTAAATTTTTTTTTCATATTTTTCTTAGCCCGGATGCACCCTCATGCGCACCCACAAGTTGCTCCATGCGCCCTTACTCGCGGGGCCCAGCTGGCGTGTGCACTGCACGCGCGATCATCTTTTTCCTCTAGCACACCGGCAACTTGCGTTCTGCCTAATTTTTTGGCTATATCTCCCTCATCTGAGCTTCATTTTGCCTGTCGTTTGAGCCTATGCCTTTTTTTCTTCATCCTTTATAGGATTATAGCTTCAAATAGGTCGATTGGAGCCATTTTTTTATTGCTCCTCAATTTTTCAGCAAAACTCAATTTTCCATTGAAGCTCTATATCTCCTTCATCTCTAAACGAAAATTTCTCAAATTTCACAGGAATGATCCTTTGGACTTGGGAAACAAAAGACCTTTATTTGTTTCCCTCAATTTATTCCCGAACTCTCGGATCTGAGAGTTTAAATTTCTTCTTCATTTGGGCATCTCCAAATACCTCTATTTGTAGGCGATTTCGAGCCTCTAAATGCTCGTTCCCAACCAACCCAAAGCCTTTAGAGCTTGTACTTGTCTCAGATCGACCTAAAAACATCAAAATTCGATCACAAATGCCACTTGTAGAGCTTTGACAAAAAAAGGCCAAATTTTCAATCAATTTTTGTCAAAATCCGGCCACCCTTGTGGCTGTTGTCTGCCAGGCTTTAACCCAAAAGCATTCTCGACCAACCCCCGTGGTTCCCTATGGCTGAAGTTGGCGGTTGGCAACTAGCAAAGCTGCTGGTCAGTTTCCCATTGTCCAATTTTTTGCTTTATTACACTTTTGCCCTTTCTGATTTAGCTTTCACACTTTGACCCTTTTACACAATGCCCCTGAACTTTTCATAATTGCCATTGAGACCCTCAAGTCCTAAAACTTTCATTTCATTCCCAAAAATTAAAAAAAAAAAAATCATTTCGACTTCCCTCTGGCAATTTCAAGAAATTGCACTTCGGCCTGAATCTTCATTTTGGCTGTAAATCCTTTTGTTTTCTTCCTAAAACTGCTGAAGGGTTGTTCTACATCCCGAATATGGACCCCCTTAATATTTTGTTGATCTCGCAGAAGCCCCCTACAATTATTCAGTTTCTTAGCCTAAATCGCAACTATATTTTAACTGTACCGAAAATTGTTTCTAATTCAATTTCTTTCGATACCATAAATCATGCATCGAAATATTCGTTAATATTATATTAATTTTTTTAGACATCTCAGCTCCATGACACTCTCTGTAGTCGATTCAGTCGCTCATAATTGTACCGAAATTACCCTATAACCTCAATTTATCTGCAAATTACATTTTTACTCCTAAGATAAATTATTCTTAAGCACTTTGAAAGTTCTTAGGTATTACAAAGGATGTCCTTGAAGACGTGTAAAACCATAAGGGGTATGCATGAAAATGACACTTTAATTCTAGATTTATTTCAAAATATTAAAAGTTCAATCAAGTTTTATATTTTAATGGGTAAATCTCAAAGAATATACTTGAGACTTGCTTAAATTCCACTAAAAACCCTTGTGCTTTTAAAAATAACACCAAACCCTTGAGGTTAGTTATCGTGAATCATATACCCTTACTGTTAAGTAATAATAGTTAATTTCGTTAAAAATCTCAAATTACCTATGTAATTAAGAAAACAAAAACTAAAAAAATACTAGTGGTGGTTGGCAATGACCACTGACCACCACCATAAAAATTAAATTAATCAAATGAAACCCAAAAGAAATGGGTTTGTTCGAAATTAATCAAATGAAACCCAAAAGAAATGGGTTTCCTTCGAACAAAGAAAACCTAGATTTTTAGGTTTTAAGAGAGGGAGAGAGAGAAAACCTTAACTTTAAAAGTTCACTAATGAAGGATGGCACCACAACTTCAACCCTAAATGAGAAAAGAACACAGAAATAGAGAAAGGAATAAAGTCGTTGTGGAAAGGCTTTTTGAACCTATATTTCTATGCTTGTTGGCGTCCGTTATCCTTTACACCATTGTTGTTAGATTGCATAGAATGAGAGAGAGAGAGTGCAGGAAGGGAGACAGATGAACATCATTGCCAGTTGTGCGATAGCTCATTACCAACAGAGATAACCATACTACTCTATACCTATCATTGACGCTAGGTGACACATTGTTGGCTAAGGGTATGCAATGGTTAGTTTAGGTGGTGTTTTCGGAACCAAACCCCTATTAGTGATTTGGCTATTCTCGAAGCTATGACCAAACCATTGTGCTTGAAATCTAAACTATAATTTAACAGTTTGGACAATTTGAAGGACTTGTGAAAAAATATAATATAATGATAATTAATGTATTTGCATGTCACTGTTAAACATGGAGATGTAAGACAATTAATTGAAAATGAACATGAAGAAATGAAAAGAATTAAAAATTATTCAATCCAAGTATGCTAATATATATAAGTACTACAATTCTTAAACATATTGAAATTATCAATAATAGTTAATATTTGTAAAAAGTTACGTACATCTATAATCTTATATTGTAACTTTGTTACTTTACATAATTAATTAAAATTCATAACTATATGAGGAAATAGAAAATATAAACCATAAAACAAATTTGTTTTATTAGGATGGTAGGTTAGTTTTACTGTTTATCAAAGCACAAAATTTAAACCCAATTATTTTTTTATAATTTTTAAAATTATTAAATCATAATTGACCACTAAGTTTATGAAATTATGATTTTACGATTTGGGGCAATTTGGTTTAGATAATTTGAGCAGTTAAATTTTATCTCGCTCAGCCTCGAAAATGTGAGAAAGAGATAGGAAGGTAAGTGAGGAGAAATGAAAAAAAATAATTCTTTTAAGTAACTGTTGTGCCACGAGAATTGGGAACAAAGAAAGTGAAGATTTTTTAAGGAAAAATGAAAATGAAAATAAAAATCGAAGCTCGCCCCAAACTTGAGGCTAGCCTTGCGGTAGTATGCTGTAAGTTTGCAGTCGGCCTGTGCCGCTCAGCTGCAAGGCCTTATGGCCAGGCCTTGCGGCTTCTGCCTCGCAGCCTTGTGATCGGGCCTTGCAACCTTGTGGCAATAAGCTGCAAACTCTTGTGGTCCCGCCATGCAGCCTTGCAGTAATGAGCCGCCAGCGCTTGGGGCTGTGTGCTGCGAGGTCCGCAAGGTGCTGCATTAGGCTTTGCGGCAATGTGCAACAACTTGCCAGAAGGGCCTTACGGAAAATGCCCTCAGTAATCCAAAAGACCTCTCGGCGGGGCCAAGACTCCATTTAGCAGATGCCACGTGTTAGCACCAAACATTCTTGAGAATCACTCCCTATAAATACCCAACTACAAGATAATAAACAGGACTTCCAATTTCGATAAACTTTCGACATATTGACTGTTTTTTTACTGTTTTCGTGAATAGTTATCTTAATCCGGCACTGACTTAGACATCGAAAGGTCGTCGCAGGCGATGATTCTTGTGAGTCTTCTAACCCATTTTTGAGTATCAACAGGACCAAATTCTTGCGGCGAGACCTTGTGGCAGAGGTAAATCCTTGTGGCGAGATCTCATAGCAAAGGTAAATCCTTGCGGAGAAGACAAAATCTTGTGGCAGAGGTAAATCATTGTGACAAGACCTCGTGGCAAATGTAAATCTTTGCAGCGAAAACAAAACCTTGTAGCAAGACCTTATGGTGGAGGAAAATCCTTATGGCAAAATCTTTGTGGCGAGAAAGATCCTTGTGGCGAGGAAAATCCTTATAGCAAAATCTTTGCGACGAAAAAGATCCTTGTGGTGAGGAAAATCCTTGCGACGAAGGTAAATCCTTGCAGCGAGCATCCTTGTGGCAAGCTCCTTTGAGGCAACTTCTCTCACGATAATCTCACTTCATCTTATACTAAGCTCGAGTGGATCTTACACCATAAATTTTAATTGTTGTATTTTTGACAACAACAATAACGTTTGTTAAAATGAGTAAAATAATATTATATTAAGATACAGTTTAAATGTTTTTCAAATCAAAATATTGAATGATTAAGCTAAGGGCAGGAAAAATTTTAAGATTTTTATCAAATTATTTGTTAAATTTTTTAAAATGTATTAGAGGATACAAATATTATTTTTATATTTAATTTTTTAAATTTATATCTTAATTAATAAATATTATTTAGGAGAAAATAATCATTTTACTTGGATTGTGTTACTACAACGAAGTGAAGACGCATGTAATTTTAAATATATAAAAATTTTACATAATCAATTCTTTCCAAACAGCCTGTTGGTTGGCACCAGGCAGAGCAGAGCTCAATGATCCAAGGGCGCAGGCATTCTGGCTAGACAATACTGGAAAGGGCATGAGCAACCAATCGCCGGACTCTCTCCGGCCAACTGAAACCCTAGAAATCGAGAACGGCCTATCTCTGGTCCCACGCGTGAAGCTCCTACTCACCGTCCACCGCGCCGACCACTCCGTCAAGCCCGTTGACGAATGGCAGCTCAAGCGCTCCCTCATCGACTTCCTCCGCTCATCCTTCTCCGTCAAAGTACCCGAGGATGACATCCAAGTCCGCAGCTTCAAGGACCTTAAGAAACGCAAGCGCGATCTTCCCGTCGCTCACGGCGCTCTCTTCGTCCGCGACCTAGGGTTTCTGTCGAAGCGTTCGAACTCCGAAGTGAATGAGGATGTCAAGGAGTCGGAGAGGAAGTTTCTGGAGTGGAGGAAGTCGGTTGTTGATAAGATGGATGGAATTGAGTTGAATCTTGAAGGTGTTAAGTTTAGGCTGACCGCTGAGCCGCCGGCGTGTGATGATTTTGAGGGAACGAGGAAAGAGTGGGAAGAGCTCTATGCATTTGGCGATCGAGGTCTGTGATTGGTTCTAAGCTAACTGTTAACCATAGATTTCTTTTTGTATATATTGGAGCTAACTATCGAATTGTGATTATATTGTGTATGGGGATGCATAAACAACTACTGACTAACTAAATTAGTGTCGAGAAGAATATAAGAGTAACATGAGCAATTCATCAGGAGGCAAACGATATGGGATAGTTTTTGTTATCTGCCAATACCGATTGTTTTTGTTAGCAGCAGTACCAGCAATAACTTGCAGGTCCATCTGTTGTTTTGCTTGTAGGGTATTCAAGGTCTGCAAGGCAGCAGCCTGATACCATTGTGTTGAGAGGCGTTCCATCGCGGTGGTTTGCTGAGCCTCGAGTTTCGTCCAAGCCTTCCATGCTGGTCACTCATACCATTTTTTCTGCATTTGGAAAGATAAGGTGGGAGTGAGCAGAATGGTTTCTGATATTTAGAAATGCTTCTGATGCTTTGCTCATTCGGTTTATTCTGTTGAAGTTCACTAGTTGGATTGTTGTTGATTCTTGCTTCATGTATGGTCTGATGTTGACTTATGCTTCTCTGCATGATATTTGTTGTGTACCTAGGGTTTTGATAGGAAATTGGAAGAATGAGGGGGAAATTTAGCTAAAGAGTAGGGAGAATCAGAAGAACAGGAAGTGATGGAGGGAAGATCGAGAGAGAGAGAGAGGGAGAGAATTTGGAGGAGAAAAATCAGAAATATTTCAAATGTATTCATTCATGTCCATGAATTATGTTGGATCAGTTTTATATGCTGATCCAGATAGTAGTGATTTGATGCCAATAGGGCTGCCAAATAGGTACAACTGCGAGCTACTTTTAATTATAACTGATTAAATCCAAACTACAACAGATACAAACAAAAGGAATACATCTATTATCTATTACTACTCTACTCTTGGGAACATGACAATTCCCCCCTCCTTGAGAGAGTTCTTATCCCTAAGAACTTCAGCAATTGGCCACTGCTCTTATCTACTACCAGTTTTTTCTATTTGTTTTATTCCACTTCCTTTATTTCTCCTTCCAGGCATCTTTTCCTTTGTTCTTAGATTCTCAAGATCAATTCCAGGCATAAGTTCACCCAGAACTTCAATAGAAGAAACCTTATCGAGTTCAAGTCCAATACAACCACCTCCTGCAATAGCTATCCAATCAGGATTGGTCTCCACTTAAAGAACATGATTAGCTACTCTTGGATTGACACAGTTAGTAGCTGGAACTTGGAGTCTAGAGGAAGGACTAATCGAATCCGTGACTTACTTTAATAATTCGTCACTGTCTAATACAAGTAAGGATGGCTGACTTGCATCCATAGCTGTAGTTATTGTATTCCCGACAGACCAACTGCCATTCTCTATTGCAAAAATATCAGCAATATCTTGGAAATGCAACAATGGAGAGTTGTAGACTCGTCTTGGATACTCAGAACTAGGAGTTGCTGCGACTCTAGTCCCAGCCATCAGTTCATCCTTTAATACAATAGATTGAAACTTGGATTTGCCAGCTGGAGTAAGAACCAACAAAGCAGAGGGAGTTTTGTTCCCTATAACAAAACTTTTGATTTCTTCAGCTATCTCCCTTAGCTTTCCTCCAGCTACCAACTGTCCTTGAAATTCCTTACCAAATCCACACACTTTCACAACATTAGAAGATATTTCAGCTGAGGATATATCTCCAATTAGACCATTTCTAGTGATAGTAAGGGACTCAATTTTCTTTGCCAACCAAGAGTGATAGGAACTCACTCGTTTTGGATTGAATTCAATACTAGAACAGTAGAAAAATCAATGTTTACAAGGATTACAACAATTGCTAGGATGAGTATAAGCTAAAAACAATCAATCGGCCTATTCGAGAGGGCCTTCTCTCTCCCCATGACAGTTGTTCAAATTTTTTTCCCCTTCTCTCTCCTTTCCCCTCGCCTTATATACCTTCTCTTCATTCCATTACAGCCACGTGAAGGAATATTCTTCCCTTAACCACTTTGGACTCTTTTGCCCCGTACTCAATTTCCTTGGCTACCCTTGATTTTCCTCCCTGATTCCCTCCTCCTTGATTTTTTTACAATCGACCACCACCAAAATACAATCTCTACCCTTAGACCTTGGTAACCCGTCAATGAAATCCATAGTCACATTAGTCCAAGCCTTCTCTGGAATGGCTGAGGGTTGCAGTAGGCTTGGTTGAGCCACTATCTCATGCTTACATCTCTTACAAACATCACAATTCATCATATATGCCATCACAAACTTCTTAAGCTGCGACTAATAGAAGATTTGTTTAACCTTCCAGTATGTATTCTGTATACCGGAGTGTCCCCCCAGTGGGGATCCATGCAATGATTGAAGAATTCAGTTCTTTAGTGCCTCACACTCCCCAATCACTTGCTTGCCTTTGTGCCTTATCAACCCATTGGTTAGAGCATGGCCTGGCCCGCTATCTCCACTCCACTAATGCTAAGTTGGTCTAGTAGTTCCTTTGCCCATGTCCCCTTCTGATAATTCTCTGTCACTTCTTGGAACCATTCAGGAACTACTGTTGTGATAGCAGTTATCATACTCTCCTTTTGCAAGCGAGATAAGGCATTTGCAATCACATTCTCCTTTCCCCTACTAAATTGTATTACATGGTCCAACCCCATCAATTTAGTCATCCCCTTCTTCTATAGGTGTGAATGTAGCTTCTATTGTACTAGAAACTTGAGGCTCTCGTGGTGTGTTTTGATAATGAATTGCCCACCCTCTTAAGTAGTGTCTCCACTTATCTACAGCCATTAGCATTGCCAAAAGCTCCTTGTCATAAATGTTTAGCCCTTGATACCTTGGGGCTAGGGCTTGGCTAAGGATAACTAAGGGCCTACCCTCTTGAGATAAGATTGCCCCTATTCCCAAATTATTGGCATTAATCTTAAGTGTGAAGGGCTTGCTGAAATCTGCCAGCCCAAGCACTGGCACCAAGGTTGTTAAAATCGAAATTTTAAGTGGGATCGTAAGAGGGTTCATAAAATCAGATCGTAAAATCGACTAAAAATACCCTTAAATTTATGTTAAAACCGAGAACTATAATCTCTCAAGAATCACTCAAGAACCTTACCGAAACTCAAACAACATTCAAGACTGAAATGAAAACAATAAAAACAGAATTAAATGTAAAGAAAACTAAACCAGATTGCAGCACACATGATATACCCTGGTTCATGCCATTTACATGGCACTACATCCAGTAATCCAAGAAGCAATCAATCCACTAGAATCAAATCAGAAACCAGTACAAGAATACCCCTCTTTCACTCTACCTTGCCTCTCAAATACAATACTCTAATGAAGCCAACAAGAACTAGAATCACACAGCTCTTACTCATGCCTCTTACTGTATCTGAACCCAAGGAATGAAAGACATGAATGAATGATGATGAAAATTGGCCTCCGCACCCTTCTATATATAGACTAAAGGGGGCAGAAATATCTAAGGGGAAATAACTAACTTTATAAAAGTCAAATCTACCCTTAATAAAACAATTAGTTACATTTATGTTCTATTAACTAATTGCTGCCAAATCATCTTTATTTCTTCCTGATTTCTTCAATAAATTCAGCATTCAATTACTTTAGGCAAAACAGTAACAAATCTCCACCATTTTGCTTTAAGTAATCCTAGAATTTCAATCTTCTAGCTCTGCTCACTTCTTGAATATCCTGAAAACACATCAATCAAAACACGTCAAACTGTAACAACATTAAGCAATGAAGTAATTTGGACAATGGGACTGCCTTAGTGAAAATATCTGCAGCATTTTCACTTCCAACAACTTTTATAAGCTCTACCTCCTTCTTCTCAAGGACTTATCTTATAAAATGATATCTAATATCAATATGTTTTGTTCTTTCATGATGACTCTGATTTTTGGCCAAATGGATGGCACTTTGACTATCACACTTTAAAATAATCCTCACATCATATCCAGCAATCTAAGAAGCAACCAATCCACTAGAAACGTATGAGAAACCAGTACAAGAATACCCCTCTTTCACCTCACCTTGCCTCTCGAATACAATACTCTAACAAAGACAACAAGAACTATAATTGCACAGCTCTTTCTCTCGCCTCTCACTGTATCCGAACACAAGGAATGAAAGATACAATAGTTTCAATGATAAGACTAACCTCCGCCCACTTCTATTTATAGAATAGAGAGGCGGAACTACTAAAGGAAGAATTACTAACTCATAAAAGTCAAATCTACCCTTAATAAAACAATTAGTTACATTTATGTCCTATTAACTAACTGCTGCCAAATCATTTCTTATTTCTTCCTGATTTCTCCCATAGTTCCAGCACCCAACAAATCTCCACCATTTTGCCCTAAGTAATTCTGGAACTTCAACCTTCTAGCTTTGCTCACTTCTTGAATAACTTGAAAACACATCAATCAAAACACATCAAACTGTAACAACATTAAACAATGAAGTAATTTGGACATTGGGACTGCCTTAGTGAAAATATCTGCAACATTTTCACTTCTAACAACTTTTATAAGCTCTACCTCCTTCTTCTCAAGGACTTCTCTTATAAAATGATATCTAATGTCAATATGTTTTGTTCTTTCATGATGACTCTGATTTTTGGCCAAATGGATGGCACTTTGACTATCACACTTTAAAATAATCCTCACATCATATCCTAGGAGTTCACTAATCAAACCTTTTAGCCACAAAGACTCTTTAACAACCTCTGTTACAACTATGTACTCAGATTCTATTGTTGATAGAGCTACAACTGATTGAGGGTTAGATTTCTAGCTAATTGTAGACTTTCACAATTGAAATACATAACCAGTTGTAGATCTTCTCTTATCTAAATCTGAAGCATAATCTGCATCAGAATATCCTATAATGTTTGGCCTTTTAAAGTCATCAGCTCCACCATAAATCAAAACCTTGTCAATTGACCCCTTTAGATATCTAAATACCCATTTAACTGCTGTCCAATGTTCTTTCCCTGGATTTTCCATAAATCTACTTATCACACTCATGGCATGAGCTAAATCAGGCCTAAAACACACCATTGCATACATAATGTTGCCAACAGCGTTAGAGTAGGGAATTCTCTTCATCTCTGATAGGTTCTTTTCATCAGATGGAGATTGGGCATGAGAAAGTTTAAAATGTTGAGCAAATGGTATATTTACTACTTTTGCATCTAACATGTGAAATTTTCTCATAATTTTTTGTAAATAGGCTTTCTGGGATAGCTGAAGAGTTTTATTCTTCCTATCTCTATATATTTTCATTCCTAAAATCTTCTTGGCTTTGCCAAGTTCTTTCATCTCAAAAACTGACTTGAGTTTAAGTTTTAAACTTTGAATTTCAGCTGCTGATTGACTTGCTATAAGCATGTCATCTACATACATCAAGAGATAAATTGCTATTTTAGTGGAAATATGTTTAAGATAGACACAACAATCAAAAGAACTTCTTATAAACCCTTGACTTATCATAAAAGAATCGAATTTCTTGTACCACTGCCTAGGCGACTGCTTTAGTTCATATAAGGACTTCCTCAACAAGCAAACCTTGACTTCTTTACCCCTAACTTCAAAACCTCTAGGCTGATCCATTAGAATTTCTTCCTCTAATTTGCCATGAAAGAACGCTGTGGTAACATCCATTTGCTCTAGGTAAAGGTCTAGATGGGCTGTCATAGCTAGTAGAATTCTTATAGAAGTGTGCCTTACAACTGGTGAAAACACTTCATTAAAATCAATTCCTGCTACTTGGGTAAAACCCCTAGCTACTAACCTAGCTTTATACCTAGGTTTAAGGCTATCTCTAGCTCATTCTTTTACCTTAAACAACCATCTACAGCCTACAATCCTTTTTCCCAAGGGTCTATCCACTAACACCCATGTTTCATTCTTTCTTAAGGATTTCATCTCAGCTTCCATGGCTTCCTGCCATTTCTGAGCTTCCTTAGAACTTACAGCTTTTTCATAGGTTTGTGGTTCTTCTCCTGCTATTTCTTCTGCACTTAAGAATACATATGCTACCAAATCCGAGAACCCATATCTCACTGGAGGCCTACTTATTCTTCTTTGTCTATCCCTGCCTACTTTGTACCTATCTCTAATAGGATCTCCAGCTGTACTGGATGAACCAGCACTGTCCATGTGCTGATCTTCATCATAACTAGATGGAATCCCTAACTTCTATAGATCTATCAAGACTATCTTGGATTAAGAATTCTTCACCAGCACTTGGCTGGTCCTGGAAAGGTTTTAAGGGAGAATTTTGAATAGTAACAACATCCTGTTGCTGCTGTTCAACATTTACAGCTTTATCTTTCCCTTCCCTATCCTAATTTTTCTTTTTTAGATCGATAAATGAATTTTCATTAAAGGTTACATCTCTACTTATCATGGTTCTAGGCATATCTTTTTCTAAATTCCACAACTTATACCCCTTAACTCCTAAGGGATAACCAATAAACACACATTTCTTAGCCCTAGGTTCTAATTTTCCTTGTTTTATATGTGCATAAGCTATACACCCAAATACCCTAAGATGATCTAGGTTTGACTTATGATTATACCACATTTCATAAGGAGTCTTAAACTAAGGCTGATGAAGGTGACCTGTTTATTAAATAGGCTGCTGAAACAACAGCCTCTCCCCAAAATGCTTTTGAAAGCCTAGCATGGAATAGCATACATCTTACCTTCCCAAGGAGGGTCCTATTCATGCGCTCGGCTAGGCCATTTTACTTAGGATTTATAGGGGCAGTAAGATGTCTTAAGATGCCATTTTCATTACACAATTGGGTGAATTCCTTATTACAAAATTCTAAGCCATTATCAGTCCTAATGACTTTTAATTTTCTACCCTTCTGGTTTTCAATCATGATTTTCCAGGTTTTAAAAGCATCAAAGGCGTTATCTTTTGTTTTTAAAACAGAAAGCCAAACCATTCTTGAATAGTCATTTATAATAGAAAGAAAATACCTAGCTCCACCATGAGTTGAAGTTTGACTAGGGCCCCATAAGTCCGAATAGACATATTCTAAAGGACCTTTAGTGATATGCAATGCTTTCTTAGGGGATTTTGTTTTCATAGATTTTCCATAGATGCAAGTTTCACATGTATCTAAATCTGTCATTTTTCTGAAACCTAAGATCCCTTGGTTAGCTAATTCTTTAAGCCCTTGGATACTTATATGAGCCATCCTAAAATGCCATAGTTTTGATAGTTCATAGGTCTTTTCTTCCCCTATAACTGCATCTCCACATATTGTGGAAGCTATCATAACAAATATTCCATTTTTAAGGATTGCTTTCATACATATAAGAGATCCTTTAAGCTACCTTGAGAATATCCCCACAACCACTATAACTATAGCCATTCTTAGCTAGTTCTCCTAGGGAAATCAGACTTCTTTTAAGATCTGGGACATACTTTACAGATGTCAAAGTTCTGATTGATCCATCAAACATCTTAAGCTTAATATCCCCAATCCCCTTTATCCCACACTCTTGGTTATTACTGAGTAAAACCTTCCCCCCACTCATGTCTCTTTATAATTCAAGAACCATTCTATGTGAGGTGACATATGGAAGGAGCATCCGGAATCCAAAACCCATACTACTTCATCCGAATGTCTTGAAACCACAAGAACATCCGAACTTTCATAGTCTAACTCATGAGTTCAGTTAGAAAACTCAGATTTACCTTTATTAGAAAACTCCTGCTTCCTTTTAGGACAGTTTTTCTTTATATGTCCTTTCTCATGGCAATGAAAACATCTAAATGTTTTCTTGCCATTTTTGGACTTCGATCTAAACTTTCCTTTAGCCTTAAGGTCTTTCTTTTCAGATCTATACCTAGTTGAAAGGGCATCACTAGCAGTTTTCTTTAATTCTACTTTCTATTGTAAATCTTTAGAATTAAGGGCACCTATAACATCTTCTAAAGATATGGTATCTCTTCCATACTTTAAAATGTCTACAAAATGTTCATATGACTTAGGCAATGAATGCAACAGAATTAGGGCCTTATCTTCTTCTTCATATGATATACTTAAGTTTTTCAAATCAAGACATAATTTGTTAAATTCATCAATATGATTTTGAAGCTTCTGCCCTTCTTGCATTTTGAAAGTAAAAAATTTTGCTTTCAGATACAGCCTACTCGAAAGAGATTTAGTCACATATAAGCTTTCTAGTTTGGCCCACAAATCCTCGGGAGTTTCCATTTTAGACACTTCTCTTAGGACTTTATCTCCTAAACTTAAGATTAGGGTGTTGAAAAATCTTTCACAGATTTCTTGCCTATGATTATTGGCTTCTAATCTTTGTTCGGCAGTAGCTATTTTTGGGAAAGGTTTTTGGGGTGCAAAAGCTTCCTTTAACCCTAAATTTCCCATCAAGGCTTTTATTTTAATCCTCCTAAGTCCAAAATCATTTGTGCCATCAAATTTTTCAATATCATATCGGGCAACTGGGGGCGCGGAAGCCATAGTAGACAACTCATCTATAGGATTCTAAAGATTTTATAAGTTTCTTGATGTTTCTTGATTAAATGACCTAAAGGTCTGATACCAAATTGTTAAAATCGAGAACTATAATCTCTCAAGAATCACTCCAGAACCTTACCGAAACTCAAACAACATTCAAGACTGAAATGAAAACAATAGAAACAGAATTAAATGTAAAGAAAACCAAACCAGATTGCAGCACACATGATATACCCTAGTTCATGCCATTTACATGGCACTACTTCCAGCAATCCAAGAAGCAACCAATCCACTAGAAACGTATGAGAAACCAGTACAAGAATACCCCTCTTTCACCTCACCTTGCCTCTTGAATACAATACTCTAACGAAGACGACAAGAACTATAATTGCACAGCTCTTTCTCTCGCCTCTCACTATATTCGAACACAAGGAATGAAAGATACAATAGTTTCGATGATAAGACTAACCTCCGCCCACTTCTATTTATAGAATAGAGAGGCGGAACTACTAAAGGAAGAATAACTAACTCATAAAAGTCAAATCTACCCTTAATAAAACAATTAGTTACATTTATGTCCTATTAACTAACTGCTGCCAAATCATCTCTTATTTCTTCCTGATTTCTCTCATAATTCTAGCACCCAATTACATTAAGCAAAACAGTAACAATTTATGTAAATATATGTTTATAATGACATAATCCTTAAAAATACCTTTTAATTTATGTAAATACATGACATAATCCAACTTATCGCTGCAGTACCATAAAATCTAAGAAGGTTGAACAGACAATTTAATGGATAAGATAGAACATTACAGGTGCTCAATCCGTATATGTGCTAAATTGCTAATTCTACGGAAGAGAAAGCAAGTTCGCTACTCTTCATTATAAAAATGTTGCTAGCTAGCTTGCTCAAACTACCAGGATCCTCAAACACACAATAAATGTTGTCACACACTTGATACTTATCATTGTCGCTATATTAATTAAGTTACCAATACGAAAGAGGTATATTTGTTTCTTACTAATCATCAATATTAACATAAAATTAGACCCACCCATGATCTGATTGTGACATATTTAAGATTAATTCTTTGAATCTGCATCTACTTGTACATGTAGATAACATCACAAATGAGAATGTACGCATACATATCTATTGAATATATCATGTACAAGTTGCAATATTAACAAAGCTCCTTCGGTCCTATATATATATATTTATATTACACAGGCACAATTGCATAACACACTCACACTCACTCACTCACTCAACACAACGATTGGACACAACACAAAGCTCATCACAGCACACACGCAACACAACAATCGATTATCGGACTTATCAAAACATAGTCACTCTTACTCACAACTCACTCACATACCTGGGTTGGGTTTGATTCTTCGAACTTTTAAGGTGAACGAACGAAGAAGAAACAACCAAAACAAGATTGAAGGACAGGTTGAGACGGAAAGGGGGAAGGCCGATTGCAGGGGGAGCGCCTATGTTGCAGCAAGGGGAACGTCGATTGTAGTAACGGTCGATTAGGGTTTGCGACGAAAAGGGGGCAAACAACAATACCACATGATATATATATATATATGTTGATTAGAGACAAAAATATTTCTGTCTCTAACCTGGAAATTAGGCAAAAAATTGAACCAAGTTTATTGGGTTAACTCGCGATTTTGTTTCGATTATGCCAAAAACCGATACATGCGATTTGACTCGTTTTATGCTTGTTGACTCGTAATCTTGTACGAGTTGACTAGCAATTTTAACAACAATGACTGGCACGTCACTCATGGCTTTCTTGAGTTGCTCAAATGCCTCCTCTACCCTTTGATCCCATTTGAATCCATCATTTTTCAATTGTTTGATTAATGGTTTACTGATTAGCCCATAATTCTTTACAAACTTTCTGTAGTCCCAGTAAGCCCCAAGAACCCCCTTAGTGCTCTGATGTTAGTGGGTTTTGGCCATGCTGTTATTGCCTCAATTTTCTTACTATCAGTGCCAACTCCAACCTTAGATATAATATGTCCCAGGTACTCAATTTGAGTTTGTGCAAAGGCACACTTAGACCTCTTGAGGTACAACTAATTGAATCGCAAGATCTCAAAAGTAGTTCTAAGATGCTCTAGGTGTTGGTTGAAGGAGGAGCTGTATATTAAATGTCATAAAAAAAACTAGCACAAATTTTTTGAGATAGGGTTTAAAAATATGGTTCATAAGGGCTTGAAATGTAGTAAGGGTGTCAATAAGGCCAAAAGGCATCACAATAAATTCATAATGGCCATTGTGTGTTCTAAAAGTAGTCTTTGGGTTTAACTTAGAGAAGATAGAGGCATGTTTGAGTTCATCAAGCAGGTCTTCAATGATGGGTATTAGGAATTTATCCCTGATGGTAATGACATTTATGTTAGTTATGCCCCACAAGCCAATTATATTTTATGGAATTGATCATACCTTGCATTGTGATTCTTTATCTTCAATCAATTGTTATTGCAAGACATTATGTTTTATTTGTTATTGATGGTTGTTGTCATTATTTATTGTAATCTATACTTGACAAAGTTCATAGATCAAATAGGCTCATGGAACATGGTCGTGCATAGAGATGACGATCATGAAACATATTTCTTATAAGTCTTGATCTTAAATGTTCCTAATCATAGAGTTATTAGGAATGAACACTAATAAGTCAAATAGACTAGCACATATGATGCATGCTCAATCAGGAGAATGTCTTGTTTCATGGACATTGATGTGAGGACACTAGTGCATATATGTGGGTGCTTATTAAAATAATAAGTACACTGAATTGACCCGCTACAGAATTCTTAATGGTTATTGTTTAAATATTGAATTAGAATTCTTGTGTTGCAATTGTGCAGATTGATCCTTAGACTTGAGATATCATGGTAGTCTTATATTTGACTGGTTACACCTTGGTGCTTTTTGAATTCTAATGGAGTTATTGACAAATTGTCACTGGGCGTGGCCTTATTACATATGAAGGCTTATGAATGTCGATACAGGATTTATCACTTATCGTTATGATGAGAGGATGTCTTATGTATTCCGATGGTTTTATGATTGAGGAAATCCTTGGCTTAGGTGAGGTGGAAATCAAAAGGTGTTTTGATTTCACCTATCAAATCATAAATCTGGAATGGATACATAGTTATTGAATGATTAGGGTTTCGTCATATAACCATACCCTAAATTCAATCGAGACATTGATTGATGAAATGATTTTACTGTACTGTAATTGTAATTGAAAAGGTTCGCGTTTTTTTTATCATTGGCTAGGTATTCATGGTATGTTGCTAGATGTTAACCATGATATGTAGGGATTTTAGAATTAATTTGATTAATTCTAAAACTATTAATTAAAGAGTTTAGTTAAAAAGCCCATAAGATGTGTTTAAACCAATGAGTTGGGCCCTGATGTAGCCCAATAGAATTGACCCCTACATCTAGTCTAATGGTAGATCTAAGGGGTCACACACTTAGATTAAGCCTATTTCACAATTAAAATAAAAGAAGAGAAAGCCGACCCAATGTGATTAGGGGCCGACCTAAAGTGTTTAGGGTTTTCTATGGCGTAATTAGGGTTTTGAACTCTATGTATATGTCGCTTAAGAGGTTGAAAACGGACGAAGATAATTTTCGATTTTCTCTCAAAACGTCTGGGGTTGCTAGCATGACCAAGGATGTTGTGGAAGGTTCGATCGTGTGAATTGACTTGGATGAGATTGCACTTGCGTCTCTGCAGATCGGAATGAAACGAGATTGAAGGCTACGCGGTCGTGATTCCTAACAATTTAGTTGTCTGTAGTTAACACAAAAGCACCATGTGCCATTTTTCTTTTTAACCAAAAGGACGAGTGAGGCAACAGGTCTACGGCTGGGCCTAATCATTGATTGGGACAGCATGTCCCTAACTAGTCTTTCAATTTCTGTTTTAAGTTTGGGAGGGTATTGTCATGATCCAAGGACATAATAATAATTAGATAATAAATAAATTTTCTTTTAATTGTATCAAGGAATTCCCACTTAGTTGTATGGTAGTTGTAGTGAGTTGTAATTGCTTTCAATTGGATTGATTTGAATATTTGGTTGCCCTATTGGTGCCAAACAACTACCAGATCAGTATATAAGGTTCATCCAATCTCTCATGCAAGATATAGAAGAATATTTTGAATGAAATTTAATTTCTATCTCTCTCAATTTCCCGCTCTTTCTCTTGGTTCTTCCTCATCTCCTTCCCTGTTCTATTCTTCCCTAATTCCTTCCCATTTCTTCTAATCTAACTCCCTCAATTTCTTCCAATTACCTTTTAAACTTGTCATGAACTCTAGGTCCATGACAATTGATATCAGGGCAGTCAATCATTGGCTGTGATTTCAATCAATTCTAGGTTGTGACCTTGCCAATTCTTATTCGAAACTCAAAGGCGGGCTAGCAGATTTTCGACCATCGATTCCGTTGAGATTACATTTAGGTAGTTTCCCAGCCTTCGGTTCCTTCTGCTTGTGCATTTTCGATTTCCGGTTGCATCTCATAATTTGATTCCAATGCAAGAGGATAATTGAATTGTTGTGTTTCCATATTGTACTTGTTGGTTTCACCATGTCAACTAAGTTATGGAACACAACTATATCAATTATCTTCATTCACCACCATCTCATGAAATTTCTCCATGTGAAGATGGTGTTCAAACTTCATTTCATCATTACTCCGCCAGGGGATATTATCCACTGCCGGTCCCAAGCCCGGATAAAGGAGGAGGGTTGCGTTAGGTAGCCGACAGTCAGCGTAAAACCTAGTCGGATCCAAATATGAATTCTAGACAAACTATTTGTTGGGATGTAACCCACATAGAAGTCTAGAATTCATGTAGCCAACCCCACATAGTGGGATAACGGCTGGATATGTTGTTGTTGTTGTTGTTGCAAGAGGATAATTGAAGACGAGCAAGCCAGGTAGTTCCAACTAATTTCTGGCGAAATTCCTTAGCCGCGACAGGAACAACTGGCTTCAGCTGTTGTAGTTGCAGTTCAAGAAGGCAACCTCAGAGTAGTTGGCGATCTAGGGGGGCAACTTTAGGAGTGGGTTCAGCAAATCCATTCCTTGTGTTCTAAGCGAGTATACGCTGGTTGTTAGGCGAAGTAGATCTAGGTGAGCTAGGCTAATTTTCGGCAGTTTGCGTTCAAATTTGCAATCAAAACAAGAAGCGTTGTTGCAGTCGAACAAGGAAGGAGAAGTAGAGCCGGTTGATTGCGACTGTGATAGGCGATTTTCAGGAGCGGTTTCAGTGCTAGAATTCTGGTGACGTTGGAAGTGGCGAGTAGGCAACCCTTAGGAAGCCACAACAAAAACTGATTGTATTGTCAAAAAGAGTGCAACAAAGCAGATTGGATTGTGGAGGCAATTTAGATCTAGGTGATCAGGTGAGTAAAGAAGAGTGAATTGCGAATTTACAGGAGATCTCATCAGAGCAAGTCCTGGGCAGTAGAAGGAGACGCGGAGTGAAATATGGCGAATGGAACTTGGATGAAGTAAATGGAGGTGCAACTCCAACAGGTGACAACGACGATGGTGGATATGCAGAGCTGCATGGGAGCACTAGAGAATTCGGTGGAAAGGAGGATCGAGGAAACCATGAATTTATGGCGTGAAGAGAGCAGGGTGCAGAATGCTAGGCTAGAAGAACGTATACGAGAGTAGAGTCAAGTTCTTTGGGATTAGATGCAACAGTTCGTTCTAATGCTTTCAAGTCAAACACAAGTAAGAATCTCACCCGAATTTTCCCCTAAGGAGAGATCTGAGCCAATCTTGAATGGCCAGGGAGTGAATTTCAGATCTGAGAGATTTACTGAATTGTAGACAAAACAATAGGGGATGGGGGAGAATGGAGGAGGAAGGTGGTCGAGAAATACAACCGGATCTAATCAGATCAATTTTCCCATGCCCAAAATGGAAATCCCCTTATTCAATGGCCATAACCCAAGGTGGTGGGTGAGGCGACATGAAAGGATATCCAACCTTTACAATGTGGCTGGAACAGCAAAAGGTGATCCTAGCAGCTGCCTACTTGTATGATGCGGGCGACGCATGGTACCAAGGATGGAGTGGAGTGAAAAAGGAGTGTTCATGGGGAGAGTTCATGGAGGATCTCTGTGATCGATTTGGGGAAAGAGGAATGTTGGATAGGGTTGAGGAGCAAATTGAGGTAGGAGGGGACAGTACAGGTCTATCAATAGAAGTTTGAGGAGTTGAAGGCCCTAATGTTAATCTCAAACCCCACCCTTATTAAAGGATACTTCATATAAAGCTTCGTTAGTGACTTGAATGAAGAATTACGTTCTAGTGTTCTACAGTCAAAATGTTCCAACCTAGGACAGTCCAACATGTTGCAGAAAGTGCGCGATTATAGGAAATGATTGTGGAAGCCCTTATGTAGAAACACTAGTTCCTAACCGAAATTCATCCCGCAAACAATTTGCAACTGGAGGAAAATCCAAATCATAGGGTTTATACTAACCCTAATGCAGCTAAGTCTCTTGTGATGGAACAAAGGAGACAGGCAAGGCTGTGCTACAAGTGTGGAGAACATTTTAGCCCAGGTCACAGGTGCAAGGAACAATTATTATATATAAAAGGGTTGGAGGACGAAAAAGACGTAGAAGAAGAGCAAGTAGGGGTTGGGTGAAGAAATGGGACCCATTGCAACAAGTTCTTGGGGACAAGAACTCTCTCTAAGGGGGCAAAATTGTAATGATCCAAGGACATAATAGTAATTAGATAATAAGTAGATAATAAATGAATTTTCTTTTAGTTGTATTGAGGAATTCCCATTTAATTTTATGATAGTGTTGTAGTGAGTTGTAACTGCCTTCAACTAGATTGATTTGAATATTCGGCAGCCCTATTGGTGCCAAATAGTTACCAGATCAGTATATAAAGCTGATCCAATCTCTCATGCAAGATATAGAAGAATATTTGACTAAAATCTGATTTCTATGTCTCTCAATTTTCCCCTCTCTCTTAGTTCTTCCTAATCTCCTTCCTTGTTCTGTTTTTCCCTAATTCCCTCCCATTTCTTCCGATCTAACTCTCCCAATTTCTTCCAATTACCTTTTAAATCTGTCATGAACCCTAGGTCCATAACAAGTATTTTGTAGGATTTGATATTGCCTAGTTCAATATTTGGTTAAAGGGGTGTAAAGTGGTCCAATGGTCTCTCGGGTGGAAGAGACTTAGGCTCTACAAAGAGGTCATGATATTCAACCAGTAATAAATCAAGTAGGGTCAATTCATGTACCTACCATGAAGTTCAAGCCTGTCCGTGGCTAGTTATTGAGCTTTTCCCTTTTAATTCTCCATAGGTTTCCCATTCCCTCCTGGTTTTAGTTGAGAATAGCTGTGCCACTTGGGACATTTTCTTCCATAACAGTTGCTACAGCCTTTTTCCTTAATCAATTTGCAAGTCCCCATCTCCATATTCCCTTGGAGAACCACCATCTTTTCCTCTTTTTCAAGGGACACTTCCATCTTATTATAATCAAAACTGATTGGACTCACTCCCTTTATCCACTCCACCCCTAGCATTGTGACATCCCCCAAGTTTCAGGAGCCTCAAATCAGCTTCAAAGAGTTCTCCCAACAAAATCCCAAACAAGCGGACTTACTTATCACCTTGTTCCTATTAGCCACAATCATTGATAGTGGTTGAGTATTCCATAATTGGCACTTCATCTTCTTAGTTGTCCCCTCATCAATGAAACTATGGGTACTCTCACTGTCGATCAAAACCATCAGGGTGCTTTCTTGTACCCTACCTTCCATATTAATTATCTTGCTACTAGCCATTCCCTTGATAGCATGTAATGATATTGCCCCATTGTCTTCTTCCCCCAATTCTTCCACTATTGCCAGGTCTTCTTCTTTATCCTCCTTTTCTCCATCTAACAACAATAATTGCTATTTACTGATGCCCTGGTGAGTATTTATCACCACATTTAAAACACCACCCTGCTTGTCTCCTCTATTCATTGAGCTTGTCTCTTGGCTGAAAGACTTGTGTAGATGATGGGGCTACTTGATATCTAACTCTTGCTTTGGCCTTCATTGGTTCCCTTCCTTGTAACCTCCCACCATAGTGTATTAACCCTTGAGTTCCTCCCTTACTCTACCCCCTTTGTTTTCTCATCAGTGCCTTAATTGTTAATTCCTGCAAAGAGGCCCCCTCTGTTACCTCCTGCACTGTTTTTGGTTTCAACATCTTCACGACTGATCTTAGTTCATCACTCAATTCCCCCACAAAACTCGATATAAAATACTCCTCTGTCATGAAAGGGTTTCTGCTCAACATCAGAGACTTCAACTCCTTGAATTTGATTTGATATTCCAGCACTGTTCCCTCCTGTCTCAATCGATTAAACTCTTTACTATGTCCATCATGCCTTTTTCACCAGACCTCTCTCACAACCCCTTAGTAAAATCATCCTAATTATAAGTATCTCTAACTTTATACTACCCTTGAAACCACATATCACCAACATCATTGAGATAGGCCGATGCCAAGGCCACTTTGATTCTCAACTACCTAGTGGATCCCAAACAATTTTTCACATCACTTGATCCACCATCAGGTTTCTGTCCCTTGAATATAGGCAATTCAAGTTTCAATACCGAGAAACTGGATTGGTGTGGAAGAGTTGGAATCTCCTACCTCCTTTCCAACACATTTTCTCCCACTGTAGCCGGATCTACTTTGAACTTCGATGATTCGACATTTTGGTTGTTGGTTCCAATTCTCAGTAGAATTGGTTCCAACAGATCCTTAGGAGGGAAATCAAGTGAGATTCTTACTTGATGTTGATTGGAGAACATAAGCATGATTTGATGTAGTTGATCGTGTAGCAAATTGCCTTGTTCCTGCATCTCCTCCCTTATGTGATCGCGCATATCCCCACATAGCTTCTTCGCAACTACGCCCAACTTCTGATCTAGGTTGAGAACATCTTTATGTTATTTTAAATTTATAAATAAGGTTATTGGGCCAAGCAACTAATTTTGAGATATATGCTTCCTCCCATATTTGGGTTGAAGCAAATCCTTATATTAGCAGAATGAAAATGAAAAAATGTGAAAATGCATTCCAACCCATATGAGAAGATCTTAAATAATATTAACAAAAATCTAAGTAGACAATGTGTCGAGTCTAGATCTAAGGAGCAGGTGGAAAAAAGGAAGGAAAAAAAAAAAAATTCAACCCTAGATCTATATATTTGACATTGATCTGTATCTTCCCAGAGCATATCAGAAGTACCAAAATCAAAAAAATATTTTTATTGCCTTAACGGCGATTATCTCTGTTGAAGAGGTGGTTGAGGATGATGTGTGGTCAACGATTAGAATCATGACAATATTTACAGGTGCGAAACAAGGGAGGAATCTCTGAAGGTAATAGATGGGGAGAAGGTTATGAGTTGCAGGATAATTGAAGAATAAAAGGCTTTGAGCTATGGCTTGCAGGGGTCCAGGGGGATGTTCTCAGCTGTTGGAGGAAGGCTTTAAAACTCTTAATAGAAGAATGCATCCTATATATCTTGTGAGATTTATCTGTCATGACTTATGCTATTAGGATTAGCTTATGTCGTGGCTTATGTAATGACTCATTTAGTATTAGTATGTATAGGCGTACAATCTATTGTTTGAGTGAGGAATTTATTTCCTCAAACTAGGGTTTCTCTCTCTCAAGTTCTCTGATTCGACATGGTATTAGAGCCACCATCCAAACCCTAGTTGCATTCGCAGCCTGCTTGCTGCCTCAACATTGCCTTCGCTACGTTGCTTCAACTGGCCATCGCCAGCCGTTGTTAGCCATGCCTGCCACTTGCCCGACTCATGGCTCACAGCCTCTGCTGTCACTCGACTGCCGCAGCCTGTGCCTTCACCAGGTTACAGCTCCCAGATCTCGTCGTCGGCCTCTTAGATCTCGCCGTTGCCATCACTGCCGCCAACCATCGCCACCAAATCTCACGTTGGCTTCTCAGATCTAGCCTGTGCCAGGGAGTTCGTTTAGCTTTCGTGGCACCATGCCTTGTCGCCCACTACTTCTTCCTTCTTCGGTCTGTTGCTGATCTTCGATGGTCGCATTCATTCTCTAGCTGTTGTAGCCAAAGTCGTCGCCGCCATTAGCAACTGTAGCTGTCGAGCACCGCTGCCTTCAGCCAGCAGCCTTCATATCTGTTGTTGGTCGTCGCGTGCTTGCTTTGCGGCCACTTTGTCAGTCGACGCCACTACTGTCGGCCACATTGTCCGTCGATGATGCCTCTAGATCTGCAACCCCTAGTTGTTATTGTCGACGCCATTGCTGTTGGCCACCATTGCAGCCCTTGTTTCGCTTTGCAGTCACCATCGGCTGCCTTTGGTTCTTGCGTGACTACCACCGATCGCCACGGCCATCGTCGACTTTGCTTTGCCATCTGCCGTTTGTTGCCTTGCCATGTCTCTAATCTTTGTTGGCTGCCTCATCCTCGTCGGCCATCTGTCTTTCGTTGTCGTCAATCGTGACCCTTCCTGCTCTTGGTTAGCCATTGAAGCAACAACCAAGCTTGCTGCCCATATCTTGGGTCATCTCACCCATATCTCAATTCGGATCAGGTCTGGTCCAATTAATCCCTCAGATTCGGTTAGATATGGCTGTCGGACCTAAGATCCGGCCACCATTTCTTAGATCTGGCCTTCATTTCTCATATTCGACTATCAATCCCTCAGATCCGGTTAGATCTAACTGTCATCCTTTAGATCCAACCATCATTTCTCATATTCGATCATTAATCCTTCATCTATGGCTGTCAATCCCTCAAATCTGACCATCTTTTTCCTAGCTGGCCTAGATCTCGCTCTAGTGCTGGTATCTCAAATCTGGTTTCAGATCTCGTCATCTGCTCACAATCCCTTGTCGTAGATCTATCCCTCTGACACCACTGTCGACCCGTTCTTTAAGTCGCTGGGCTGCCCTCTTCTCTGTCGGTGTCGTCTCCTTGGTCGATTGACGGGCTTTTTTCAATGTCGGAGCATTACCATCGTCGGTGCGACCTTAGATCTTGTGCTTGTTTCTCTTTCCAACGCGACTCTCAGATCGACGTTCTCTCAGATCTCATGACCTCTTCTCCGAATCTTGTGCATCGCACAGATCTCACATTGCTGCAGCATCGCTAATCTGCCATTGTTGCCGCCTCCTTCCTCGCGGCCGTCTTCTACAGCAACGCCCCCACTTGCCCTTGGATAAACTACATTTGTAAGAACCTTGGCATATATGATATATATGTTCCAGCTTGTGGGGAAGAGATTTATCTTTATGTCATGACTCATTTAGTATTAGTATATATAGATGTACGATCTATTGTTTGAGTGGGTTTCTCTCTCTCAAGTTCTCTTATTCAACATATCTCTTGGAGCAATCTTGTAAATATGATCAATTCTGAGAAAAATTTTGTAACTTAAAGGAAAACGGATGCTAGCACATCCTTAATGGGTTTTATTGCCTGACTTGATATTTTACAGGTTGGTACCTGAATAAGCCCAAACTGTTTTCACCCGATTAATAACCATAAATCTGCTGATTTTGGTTGGGTTGAGACAACCCACGCCTAGTTTACCATTTCTGCTGATTTGTCTAGAATTCATGATTCTTTAATCTGCAATGAATTTGCACTGGTTGTCCGCTATCTAATGCAGCTATCCTCCTTTATCATGGCTTGGGACTGATTGTAAATTATACCTTCAACGGCACACTAGTGTCAAGGGAACTACTTAATCCGTAGGTGGAGTTCCCCATATATATGCATTTGTTTTAGAAAATTCATGAGCTTTAAAAATCCCAAGTTCAATTTGAAGTTTAAACGTTTTGCTGCTAATGTTTCCCAGTATTCAGGGCAGCATCTGCTGCGTATGCAATTATTTTTATCAGCTAATGCTTCTGTGTTTTCAGGACTTTAATATATTTATTTACAGCTTTTTATTCATTGCTGAAATTTTAATGTGTACTTTGTGATCATTGAGCAGCAATGCCCTATTTGTGTTCTTTGTTCGAACTGATACCCTCCCCATTGCTGCCATCTGATAATCTTCTCTCATTGGTGTGGGTAAAATTATATGACCTGAATAAAAATCATCTTGTTGCTTATTCACTAATTACTCTATAGGAACATTAATGTTGCTGAGGACAATGATCTGGCTAAGGATGCAGACGAAGAGAGTGGAGACATAGTTTCAGGTCTCCACTGTAAGATTATTGTCCAGTTTGAGAAATACAGGGACTTCCATACTGCCATGAAAGTCCTTTGCGGCCGCTCATTGCAAAAGGTAGATATCTGATATTCTATTTTAAGTTTGAAATGGTTGTTGGAGTTATTCATGAAACTAGATAGAAAAGAGATGTATTTGAATTTAAATGGAACTTGGAGGAAGTTAAATTTCTCCTTGCTGATGTTACAGTTGAGAATATTTTCATCATTACGCGTTGACTATCAAATGGGAGCTCTCTTTCATCACCTATTGTTAAAGTTAGATGAACTGACTGTTATCTGGGTGCTGATGTTATAAAGATACCCCAGCAATGGGATTGAATGATACGGTGTAGGATTAGATTGCCTTAATCTTTTATGGAGGACTAGTTTGTATTTACTACTGGGAAAAAATAGACTCAAATGGTCATCTGATTTTTTATTTTTCTTTTTCTTTTTCTTTTTATCTGTCAGCTGAACTTTCTTATTTTTTAGTATGAACTGTCTTGGGTGAATTATGTCTTTACCTGTCTATACTGGCTGTTCTCTAATTTCTTCATACTGACGATCATCTATAGGCATGCTTGATTGAAACAAACTCGGAATTTAATTCCATTAAAATGATCAGCCTCTCTGGTAGCTTGGCCAAAAATGTAGCACAGAAGTTTTCTTCAAAATTCATTTTCAATGCCTAGCTTTTTATCATTTTCTGTTTGCTTGTCTAAGTTTATTGTTGAGACAATACTTTTGGATGCCAACAATGCAGCAAGGGTCGCGTTTGAAGGCTGATTATGAAGTGAGATGGGACAAGGATGGCTTCTTCCGAAATGCTAGGAGTGAGACACAAGAAAAGCGTAGCCGGATGCCACTACTGGATTCTGGAAATTATAGAAGTGAAGCTCCCAGACGTCATGCTCACGTTTCTCGTTTCAGCCCCGACAATGTGCGTTCAAAAAGATTCAAGGTCACAAATCATTCTATTACGAATATAAATGTCTTCTTTTTTTTTTATTTTTTGGCTGGGTTATAAGTTTTGAGTTTTTCATTCATCCAAAATATGTCTTTTACTGGTAGAACTCAATTTTTGCAGTTTTTTATATGCACTCACTCACTCACTCACTCTGCATTATAGGCTCTGCCTTAAAGAAAGAAAATAGGCATGCACACAAACACGCACCTCCTCTCAATAGGAGAAAAGGATTTGATCAAATATATTAGGTTGGATTAATGTGTTACTAAATCCGGGCTCTTGATGCAGGAATGAGAAGAGGAATGGAGTTGTCAAAAGGGGAATTGAGCCGGAAAAGTAGGCTGAACCTTGCGTGGTAACTGGTAACAATTGAGAAACTTTACTTTCGTAAAGCCCCATTTGTTGTAGAAAAGTAGTTATTTTGAATAACTAATCAAATGTCAGATTATTCAATTAAAATTCAGGCTCCCCTTCTTTAAGCTGGCTCCTTCTCTTTTGATTTTTAGTAAAATGCAAGCTGATTCAGTCAACTCTTTTTCTTGCCTCTTCTTTTTTCGAGTGTGTCTTAGTCTGTCTACATTTTGGCTCTCCTGCAATCTTGGCTTTGCCTATATTCTGTTTGTCTGTAGCTTTGTTCGACTAACCCGGGTGTTGACCTGCGGTTAAAATCTGCTCCAAAGCAGCGGATAAAGCAGCTTGTTAGAAAAAATAAGTAAACTGTAAATAGAGATGGCAAAACGGGCGGCCAGGCGGCCCGGCTTGGCCTCTTTTTTTTTTTTTTTTTTTGGCCCAAGCTAAATTCGGTCCTGTTTTTAAACAGGCTGTGTTGGCTCTGGGCTAGATTATGATGCCAAATGGGTGGGCTCATGTAAATTTAGAAACATATATTTTTTAGAATGTATTTTATAATTATTTTAAAATCAAAATAGTTGCAAAATATAGATAAAAACAATTCGAACATATTTTTATTTATTTATAAAAAAATTAAATAAATTTTCAACCATTCTCAAAGTAAATATTTTTCCAGATTCAAATTCTACATTATAAATCCCAGAATTATTTATGTTTATTTTTATTTAGTAAATGATAATAAGTTAATTAAAGATCATTTTGAATTTAAAAATTAAATTTTTCAAAACAAGTCAGTCTTTATCTTTTGTTTGAATTTCTCTCAGTTAAATTTGTAAATTTTATGATATAAAAACTTTAAATATTAATAAAATCAAAATTTAAATTCACAAAATGATGTTTTAAAGCTCGTGAAAGCATCCTGCTTTGTGGGGTCATTTTTTGTACCTCTACATTTCAAAAATGTAAACTAATTACTTGAAAGTTTTCATCAAGTCTGTTTCTTCACAAACTCTGACAAGGGACTTCAATATGATTTCTGATTATGTAAGAGTGCTTTCTACTTTTTGGCCATATCTTAGGGGTGATTAGTAGAATTTATCACATTTGATAAAATATATATATATATATATATATTCATACTCTTATCAGCTATAATGTTTAAGATTTCCTGTACTTCTACATTCAACATGGCTTGTCCATTTTATAATTTTGCGATAGGTTCTGATATCCAGGCAGGAGAACAATTTTACCCCATATCCAGGTTATGCAAGTCGGTTAGATGTGATGAAGGAATCAGGAAACAATGAAGAGATATATGATGCCCAGAAGGAGGATGTTTTCAGGCCAACTGTGCTTGCTTGATACGGATTCTCGTCGGCGTGATGAGGAAAGGGAAACTAATTCCTCCATTCGAAGGGGTCGTTGGAGGGAGGGAGGGAGGCAAAGAGCCTGATGACACCCGGAAGGTGGATCGGTGGGCGGATAACTCTTCTGCCAGGACCTTTGGAGAAGCACGTCGTGGCTCATCTCATCTGAGCGGTGGACTGATTCAAGTGGCAGGGAAACTAATTATGACCAACGTCGTCAAAGCAAATGGAACACACGCTACGCTGGGGGCCTGATGATGATAAGTAGACGGATGGATGGTTTGCGTGAGAAGTGGATAGATTAGATACTGGTACAGATTTGGACGTGACTGTTGATAAAGGGTTATCTCATCATGCACAGGATGAGATGAGGGGGACATGGATCATTTTAGGTTATGGAGATCAAATACTCAAAATCGAGGAAGGGCAGAGCCTTTGCATCATCAAACTTTTTTTTTTATTATTATTGTAAATAATACTTGATTTATTAAATTATTTTGACTTTTGTAATTTGTTTTCAAATTTTTTCTTCAAATGGGTCATGCCATGGGTTGGTCAATGGGCGTGTAGTGTCAGGCTAATGGTTTATGTTGGTTGTGCCTAAATAATGGGTCGTCTTAGTTTGAGCTGCAGATCACATACCACCTAATCCGATACAACCTTATATCGGGCTTGTTTGTTGCAGTTTAAAAACTGTAACTTTTAGTTTTTAATTTTAAAAAAGTAAGTATATAGTGTTTGTTTTAACTTGTAGAATTCTATCTTATACCTTCTACTAACTTTTAGAAGGGGTACAAGTTGACTTTTTCAAAACTAGGGTATCTCACTTTCTACAACTTCTGAATAAACAGTCATATTTTAATGATATTTTTGTGACAATTTTACCTTTATTTTTAACAAAGAATTACCATCTTGTCCACGCAATCAAGCATCTCTCTTCTCCACTGCCATCTCTATTTTCAGATATCTTCCTCTATCTCGCCATCTCCCTCTCTCTATACATTAATTAATTTTTTTATAATACTTGAAACTTATATATATATACTACTAAATTTTTTAAATTATCATTCTATAACTATTAAGGGTATTATGAATAATTATACAAAAATAAATTATTTTACAGCTTATGGTATCAAATACTACAACTGTTTAACTATAACTTTTGAGAAGTTGCAACAAACAGGTTTACAACTTATTCTAAATTTTAAAAGATATAATCTGAGAAGTTAAAAATTATAATTTCTCTAATTAAGCTACAACAAACGGGGCAATTCTTAGGTCAACCTAGCACAACTTTCTTACTACAATTATAGGTCATGTTAGGCTGGTTTATTGGACGATCGAGCAGTGAGCCAAGACAACTTATTGACAATTTGACACTTCTAATCACAAATCATTTTAACTGTTTAGTTTTTAATCAAATTCTCTTACATCAACTCATGTTATTTTAAGTTTTGAAACTTTTTATACACTATGAATTAATCTAACTAGCAACCTTTGAGGTTTGGCATATTTACGGAAACCACCCCTCTGGTTTGATAAATTAATGAACTCCCCTATCGCTAAAAAATCAGGTAAATTGATAATTTACCCCTATGTTTTCCTCTCATCTCTTCTCTATATTCTCTCTCCCTTATCTTTCTTCTCATTTTGAAAAAATAAAAAATAAAAAATATTAGTAGCCGTCAACATTGGGGGTTCAAATTGAACCTAGATCAAGATAGATCCAACTACGGTTAGAATTCAACCAAATTGTTGCCTGTTGGGTTGAATCCCAACCATAGTTGGGATACTGAGTTCCCCTATATAACTTAAAGATCCTAGAGAACCTAGGGATGGCTAGGTTTCAATCCCAGTCATCACAAAGGAGAAAAAAATAAAATAAAAGAAAGGAGAAAGAACAAGGGAGAAGATGTAGCAGTAGCACCACAATTGGAGAAGTTGCATTGCCATCCAAGTGAGAATGAAAGAGGTGCAAAGAGAGAAAAAGATATATAAGAGAGATAAAGATGGAGAAAAAAAAATATAAATATAAGATTATTTTTGTGATAATTTTAAAATTTCAAGTGTCATTGGTTAACACTAGTATGGGTAATGGTTGATGCAAATTTTAAAATTTATAGGAGATTTCTATTATTTTTCAAATTAAAAATATAGTTATTATTATGTAGCTTATCTTTATTTTCATTATCAAAAAGGTAAAATTTCTTACCTTAACATTTTTGTTATTCGACTCCACGATTATAACGAAAGAGATAAATCACAAAATTTAGAGTCAAGAATCGAATACGAAACCTCCTACTATCTATATAAGAGCATCTCCAATGTTGGACATTAAATTGGACAGTAGATTACACCAAATATCTTAACACCATTTTGGTGTTGTCTCTAATGTTGGACACCAAATTGGTGTAAAAAAGAATCTTAAAAGAATATTCTATAAATAAGTATTTAATAAATAGTAATAGTATAATAAAATTAAAAATAATTAGTCATATTTTGTAAAAAAATTAAAAATTATAGTCATAATTTTTTTAATTTTTTTTCAAAATATGTTATTCTAATTAATTTTTTTTACTAAATTTTTAATTAATTATTTTCACGTAACTTTTATCAAATTAATTGTTTATCCACCTAATTATTTATCCATCTCATTTTTCAACTAATATTTTAAATCAAATCAAATTCATTCGACCAGTATTTTGGTGGTTATGGAGGAAATGGAGATGATCATCTCAATTTTTAAATGGTACTTTAGAATTAAGAATAGAAAGTATTTTATTTTTAATCCATGTTGTTGTTGTTGTTTTTATTTTAAGCTTTTTTTGTATTTTCATCATGTATTTTTAATTTAAGTTAATGGAAAAATTGTTGCTTTTCATTATATTATTGAATTTTTGCATTAAGAATATTTTCTTCATATTAAGTAATTATTAAAATACAAAAATTCATATACATAAACAAAAATATTTCATTTTATATTAACATGGTATTTATAAAATATATTAAATATTTTAAAATATATTCAATATTGTACTCATTTTATAGATCTTAATAAAATATTTCCATCGGTATATTTTTTTATAATAATCTAATTTATATTTTTAATTATTAATTAAAATATACAAATGTAATAAAAGTGATAAAGGATATAAAAGGAATAACTTATTTTGAAGTTATACAAAGAGGGGTAAAATTGAGAATAAAATAAAAAAGAAAATTTGGTGTTGATAAATAGTGTAACACCAAATTTGATGTTATACTATTCACTCAAGACTAAATTTTATTATGAAAAATTATGCCAACACCATTTTAGTGTATACGTTAAAGTAATTTTCAGTGCAAATTTAGAGTTGGAGCTGCAATTACCGCTCCATTAGAGCTGCTCTAATAGCTACAATCTAAATCCCTCAAAGTCATGCTCATCCCAATTACTGACGTGGGGATCTTTACTTTTATTCTCCTTTTCTTGGGGGGAGGGGTGGGGTTAGGAGAGAGCGAGTGTTACAGATAATAGAATGAACTGAAAAGTGTTGATTATTATAATCAAAGATGATTGATTGATAACTTATTATTAGGCAGAGAGTGGTTGATGGCTAATCATTAACAAAATTGACAATATATTTTATTCCTTGACTCCTTTCTTTTTACCTTTGTTTAACTTCTCCCCATTTTTTCCCTATATTTTTCTCTCAAACCTCACCCTTAAATCTCTAATTTATAACTCTTATTTATACCTATATCGAACGTGATCATCACTCCACTCTTCGGGAGCCCAACTTACTAATAAGGTAAAAATTCATATTTCTATTATAAGTTTTTTTTATTTAATTTTGGTGTAAATTCATCATTAAAAGAGATATAAAGAGTAGGAGTTGAATTTGCAACCCTTTTAGTAGCCTTATTATTTCATAAAACTCACTATTAGTCGATTAACAATTGAATTTATTCTAGATACTTTACTGCCTTGCTTAATTAGAAAAAAATTCTAAAATTTATTAACTATAAGAATTATTTTTTCAAATCGCTCAAGTATTGAACTTTTACATAATATCACCAATAGGTAAAATTTTTGAATAATAATCCATGAAACCCATTTAATGAATTTTCCTAGAAAATTGATTAACTAAAAATTTCATAAAATTTGATAATTGTAATAACACCCAAATTTATAAATAAATCGTTAGATCATTCATTTAATGATGTTTCCCTAAAAAATTAATGCTTCCAAATCTTAAAAATTCTTGATAATCTCACTAGTATCGAAATTACCTATTTATTTGTTGTCAGCCAAGTATAATTCAATGATTTTTCTCATAATTTAACACTCCAAAATCTTATAAAATTTGAGGTGTTACACTAGCACCCCCTCAAAATTTATTGTCGTTAATCATTGAGATACCTATTTAATAATTTTTCTTAAAAATTAACACTTATAAAAATCTTATAAAATTTTAAGATGTTGGGATCCCCCCGCCGCCCAACCTCTCGGTCAAAGGTGGTTGAGCTGCCCCAAGTCACGGCAGATCAGTTTTTGGTAGAAACTGATGCGGTGTTTGTTTGAAAATGTATGGGTTTATAATTATATTTGATTTATTTAGAGATTGACTTAAGGAAAAAGATCCATCTCTGTCAATATTAGGTGGATGAAATTCAGACGCCTAGATCATAAAAAAAGAAAAGAAAAGAGATTTGGATACTTGCCTTCAGATAGGACATATCTGTTTGGTATTGGATGGGAGAAGTCTTTAAATTTTTTAGATTTATAATTTTTGAAAATTTTTTATTTTTAAAATTTATATAATTTTATATTTAGTTAGTTTAAAATATTTTGAGGAATGTTGGACATTTTTTTTTGTGAATCTTCTATTTTTGTATTTGATTTAAATGCAACATTCTTGAGAATTTATATTATTTTTCTAAAATTATTCTTATTTAATTTTTTATTTAAAAATGATAAATTCCTTCTAATATATAAAATATTAGAACCCATGATCTCTTTATGAAGTCAAAAATAATTTTTTTTTTTACACATTATGTATATATGTGTGTGTATATATATACATAATATATATGTTTGTATAAATATCTACTTTAATTATTTGTAAAGAATTTTATATATAAAGCATTCAATTGTAAAAATAATCGTGAAAAGGCTATAGGAGTTATAAGAGGATAAGGGGTGTTTTAATATTTTTATTTGTTAAAAACTTTTTCTAATTCATGAAAATCCAAGATTCCCAACCCCTTCATGGAAATTTTTGTAGAAAGTTGATTAAAAATAAATCATGAGAATGCTACTTTTTCAGGATTCTTTTTAAAAAAAAGTTGTACTAAACATGAGAATGTAGATTCTTAATTTAACATTTTCAAGAATTTAAAAACTTCTTTTGTACCAAATGTCCCCCTAAGGTAAACAACACAACTTCACCATCTAGGTAACCAGTTTGGTGGTGTTTTTGGGTAATTGTGTAGGGTGTGTGTAAATAGTTGGATTGCTTATCAAATTAATCGAAATTCATTAACTGATTAAATTGAATCGAGAAATAAAATCAAACTGAACCGATCGAGTAACCTAAAAAATTGAACTAACCATGATAATCGAAAAAACAAATTCAAATCTTATAAATTAAACCGAATCAATTAGATAGAAAGAACTCAAAAGAGTAAAAAAAAAAACTAAATTAACTAATAGACCAAAAAATGGAACTAACCAACTGACCAAAAATAACATCATTTTATAGTTTGGTCAATTCAATTAGTTCGATTATTCTAACAAAAAGAACTGATCTGAAACCTAAAAACCAAATTTTTGAGAAAAATTAACTGAATCGAGCCGATACAAGAAAAAAATTGAACCGAACCAACAATTTCGATTTGACTAATTTGGGTAAATCGAAATTTTGCTCTCCCTTGATATAAAGTGTTTTTTTTAACAATAAAGTTACCATACAGACTATTGATAAAAGTGTTTATATAGTTAATATTATTTGATACATATAATATTGTAATTTTAACCGTTGATAGGGTGTACTTGGCCAAAAAAAATGTTGTTTGGGAGTATTTTTTTTGTGAAAAAAAAAAAAATCGCTTTGACTTTTGCTTCACAATAAAAACTCTAAATTTGTACTTAGTAAAAAAAAAACTAACTCATAGAAGCACTTTATATATATATATATATATAAAACACTTTTCTGACTTTTCACAATATATAACACTTTTCTGACTTCTCACAACACAACCAAACAAGCCCTAGTTAAATTAGTAGATCAGAAGCAAATATATGATTTAAGCTTGCACCTACAACTTTCTCCAATTATGTCTTCCTTCTCCTCTTCTAAACCTTTTTTCTTCTCTATAATTATTTATTTTTTAATATGGTATTAGAGCAGGTTAAGGTACTCTTTAGAAGAATCAGTAAGTTCACACTGAAAGCAATGGGATCATCCTAATGCCATCATAATGTTGCTGATACCATTGCTAATCTAATCTCTTGCTTTTCGACCACATTTTGACATTCAATTTGGCATATTATTGTTCCATAGCCAAAAAAACTCTACTCGGTGCAATTTTTTAGATCTAATTTTATGCTGATGCACTTCATCCTTGGTCTAAGATTGATCAATTGGGACTTGAAAGTTGTCTCTTTCCATTGATTTGAATGAAGCATTGATTATATGCAACTTTATCTCTGTTAGTGTACAAAATAGTCAAGTCACTATTTTTTGATATATTCTCGTAGCTTGAGGGTTGTTTCTTGTTGGATCTCTTGTGCAGAACTAATTTCTTGAATTCAAATTATATGGCAACAACAATTATCTTATTAGGTCATGATCATGTGTGCTATTTATTAAAGCTCGCGATAGGATAAAAGAAGAAACTAACTAATGATCTCTAGCCATCAAGTGGGAAACTAGGAATTCTTTGATTATGTCTTGACTTATCAATTCAATGCAATCGAATTTAACATTTGGGTTCGTACTCTTGGGTACTACAGATAACATTTGGAATGTAGTTTCGAAAACTTACTCTCGAATAGGCAACAATGCAAGTATACGAGACCAAGTAATTTGAGATGACTATTGCTTAATGGCTTGTGGAAAGAATTAGACTTCTATTAAGATATTCAAGTAGAGTGCCCTAAAAATGTCGACAAATTTCAAAAATACTTAGACAAAGAATGTGTAATGAATTTTTGGTTGGACTAAATGTTGAGTATGATCAAATTAGGGTCCAAGTTCTTGACAAGGATTCATATCTATCCTTTAGACATGCTCATTCTTATGTGCAGCAAAAGATTATAGGAAGGCTATGTTACACTATACTTCTAAAAAAATAACAATATTTGTTAATCCTATTAACTAATTATTAAGATAACAAATGTTAGCAAAGCCATCTCAAATAGTAGTTTTTAATTAGGGGGTAATGAGCACTTGACTAAGTAGGGATTCAAGAACTATTTCTAGGAAAAAGGTTTGGATTATTGAAATGACTAAGCTTTCAAACTAAGAAATTAATAAATGCATAAAAGTACATATGGGAAAGGAGTTGGTTTTCAAATAAGGAAATCAAGGTTTTCATCCCTTACTTATGTTTTCCAAATAAGGGGGAAAAGAAAGAATAGCATTAAGAATGCAAACCTTGTTGTCCTGAACAATCTCCTTGTTGTTAGCTTATCTCCTCCCCTTTCTTTTTGTGACACTGTGTGCAATGTTGTATTGGTTTGAGGGTGAGGCATCAAATGGTTTACCTTAATCTAGATGTTCACATATACATTACTTGCATGGTGTTGAGCCAACTTGCATTATGTACTTATGTTGATAATCAAAAGCCTTGTGAATTTATTAGAATAGTTAACAAAAATAACCAATCAAGTTTTGGAAAACATGAAAAAGATTGGGACCCTACCCAAAACAATCAAAGGTGACAAAATTCAACTAAAAGTCTAACATATTTTGAATCTAAACAAACAAAGGTGAGTTCAGCCAAGTGAAGTCGATCATAGTTGTACTTCTCTATATTTTGCTTCGTAGTTGAGCATAGTAGAATTTAGCAATGCTAAAAGTACAAGCGACCTTAGTCAATTGTATGTTTATGTAGTCAAACTTTTTCCTTTTCTAGACATTCAAAGGTGATCCTCAATTGATGAGTGGAGTTAACGTACAAAAAGATCTCTTTTAATGGTCTAATAGCAGCAAAAATTCAATTCTTATCACGTTTTTGCAATCTAATCCAAACGTTTTAATTTTGACAATTGTATCTCGATTTGATCGATTGATTATAATTTTATCTACAATGCGAATCCGATTGGAGAGCTGTGCGCCTTTATTGACGTGGCACACTATCTGTCATTAAAAAATATTTAAGTGGTCTCCACATATACATGTGTAAAAAATTGTTGTTAAATGTATATATGTTATACACACACAGAATGGTGGGCAAGCGATGGAGTGATGGCAACGACGATGACACACACAGAGAATGGTGGGCAAGAGATGGAGTGATGGCAACGACGACGAATGAGGAGAGAGACTGAACGGACCAAAGCTGGATATTGTTGCGTAAATCAATTAGGGCTTTGATGGATGGATGAAATTAAAGATGGATGAAATCAAGAATCGAGAGGAAAGTAAGGGGTTTGAACTTAGAACTGGAGAAGGAGAGGAAGGTTAGGGTTTTCTTTGGAGACGAAAAAGAAATATTTTTTGGATGGATCGTTTAAAAGTCTTCTCTTTGTTTCCCAAATTCTCATTCAATTCTCTACACACAAATTGTGTTAAATTCTTAGAAATGATTTGGCGAAACCCTTAAATTCAGTGAAAAAAGATGATTCAGTGACAGAAGATTAACAAAATCTCCTTTATCGTCATCGTCATCGTCGCTCACCCTTACCCACCCTTCTGTGTGTGTGTGTATATACATATATATATATTTAACAACATTTTATTTTTTATTTTTTTAACATGTGTACATGCGAGGCCCACTTAAATATTTTTTTTAATGACAGATAGTGTGCTATATCAACAAAAGAACACGCCTCTTGAATCAGATTTGGGTCGTGGATAAATTATAACCAATCGATCAAATTGGGAAACAATTTCCAAAATTGAAACGTTTGGATTAGATTACAAAAATGCAATAAGGTTATGGTTTTTGTTGCTATTAACCCTTTTTTAATTTTTTTACAGTTCCAAAGGATTGCACAATATTCTATCTTAGTTGACAACACATGTTCATAGTTGAGTTTTAAAACCCCTATTGAATCCATTGCACAACTCCTCATTGGACTGATTTTTATACTTAACAAAACATGGTTTAACTGTTTAAATGAAATCTTAAGGGTTACTCTAGGTTTATCCTAAGTATCGATAAGCTTAAAAGTAAAATTGAATTGCAAAGTATTAGAACATGTTTTGGGACGCATGTGAATGATTTGAAATGAAATTTTACGTGTTCAAATATGTCTCAATTGATTAATACATAGGTTAAGCTTGATTAAAACTCATTATTCGAAGAATCTCATTAAATATTAAGGATTAAAAGCTTGAAAGGAGTGTTAGTGTTAAAAAACAATTATAAAGACTATGAAATGAACTCTCAAGGTTTAACCTTTTTTTATTTTTATAGCTTGATAGGAATTTGAATGATACTCAAGTCTTAAAGCAACAAATCAGGCATCAAAGGCTAAACAAATGAATTGATTGAGTGTGAAGACTTTAGGAAGTATTGCTCAATTATTTGCTCAAGCAAAAATTGTAACGATTGAAAATTTTCACCTTACTCTTTATTTACAACAGCGGAATCAGATTGACAAAAATTACACATTTCAAAGGCTCGTACATACATGCCATAGCATTAACTACACAAAGCTAACAAAACACCCCATCTGAGCCCCTGTTCACACTCACCTCCAAGGATTTTTTAGGTTGGGAGAGCCCTGTACACATGGATATCGGCAAGGATTTGATACCACTAAACTTGACCTCGAAATTTCCCTTCCTTAACCTGGAATGATGTTAAAAACAACGTGAACCACAAGCCTTAGCAAGCTTATCTGAAACAAATGGGGCATCATAGGAATTTGTATTAAAAAAGAATCATCGTGATTAGCATTAGCAAGGCTCTCCTTATTCAATCTCACGCATGTCATAAGTTATTGCATACATTCTATACATTATATGCCCATACAAGGTTGCATATCATAATGTTGCACATGCACATCTAATATCATAGCTCTTAATACTCATTAACCATACGTCACCCTCTTTGATATGATAACACATGCTTAACCTGCCTGGACGTTACCAGCACAGCGATAGCAATGCCCTCGCTTAGAGGCCGTGGAGATGAATATTTATCATAAACTTCACTTGATAAACATATATAAAATATCATGCATAATCATATGCAACTTACACCACCATGTATAGGCAAGGGTCTTTACACAAAAGTTATGGAAATATTTATTTGAGCAGTTTAAGGGCAAAAGCCCACATGTTCCATGTTATACAAATCACATCATTGAACCCATATTTGTACGTTTCCAACCTTTTTATGGCATAAGGCATTAGCCCCAATATTTGCAGATCGACATATTGATATCTTATATGATTCCAGGGTTAAGATATGAACCCCTATACGACGTAAGTATTTGTACCACTTTATTTTTGGAATTACGGGTAACGCCCTTCCTTACTCACATTATTGGCTGATCCCACATATTTGATAATATTAAATATTAAATGGAAGCTGGTCAGTTGACTGCCACAATTACATCGAGTCTCCCCAACTCTCTAAGAAACTAGCCCCAACGGGTTCAGCATTATTCCTAAGGAAAGTATGGGAGATACAAAACCCCGTGATGGTTAGAAATAAATATCTCCATGAGTCACGTATATAGTTTCAATAACAACTCGCATATTATAAAATAGTTACCACGTGTATTTGCATAATTAATGCGTGGAACCGAATCATGGTAAGGGAGGGAATAAATTATGGAAAACAATGGAGACTTGCGTAGGAATTAAAGATCATAAAGAGAGGGTTAGAAGCTTGCCTTCAAATGATCAATTCTTGTCTTCTTTGCCTTCCCACTACAAAGTAAAACGTTTAATAGAAATTAGTAACATTGATTTCACAATAACTAAATCTAACCATATAAAGTCTATACTTTAAAGCTACCATACTTCTAATAATTTTATCTACTAATTTAATTTAACTAACTAATTAATTTAGTAATCAAAATAAACTAATTAATCTAATAAATTAAAACTCTTAAATATTCTTACCTTTCAGTTGAATTCTTCCTGGACTGCTAATTACTTATGCCTTCATTTCTATGGCTGAGTTGCCTATTTATAGACTTGGACACACCTAATTTTCTCCCACAAACCATGGTTTAGCCCACTGATTTGCTTTCTACTCATTACTTGCACCAGACTTTCTTAGTTTAAGCCACACATTCCTTGATTTCTTTTCCTCATTTACTTTAGCTGAACTTTTACTTGTCCCAAAAGGTGAATCGCTCACCCCAGGCGCTCCCACACCCAGCCCGACAGAATGTGAGGGGGTTAATCATGGTGACCCAACCGAGCACAGAGGTTAGACAAGTGCTCACTGCACACAAGGAGCCCCCTTCATTTTGAGAGATTACTCCTACACTACTATTGGCGAGATTTGATCCTTGGTCCTTATCTCAAACTTTACCATCTGTGACCGACTGGGCTGCCCATGCAGTCAACTTTTATTTGAAATGGAAGGAGCTTGTGCATGAAGCTTCATCCTTAATTAAATTGAATTGGAAGCTGAAATCCACCCCTTTTAAATCCACGTTGCTGCTTCCCATTACATATTCTCATTTCCCTTGTTATATTATTTAATACTTGCTATGTACTATCTCAACAAATGCAGTGGCACCAAGCTTTATATATATTAGTATTTAATTCTTCTCCCATCTTCACAAACAGCTTCCTACCCATTCACGCCCACAGCTTCACTTCACTCCCACAATTTATATACACGCATATATATATTTATATATTTATACTTATAATTTATTATATAATTAAAATTATAAATTCATAGATTATATTGTTAATCTCACTCCAACCTTTCACTTTGCAATTACACCCTCAAATAACAATTTTATTAGATTAAACTATCAAAATCTAAAATTAATAATTTAAGATTACTCGATAAGGATGATTTTGTCCCTGCGCCCTCACGAGACCCTTGTTTCATCCTAAACAACCTCAGCATTGATCGACATGAAAAATCGGAGCCCTCTTCGGGATATGTGGATTTCCAAAAGTTTCCTACAATCATTTAGTTTTTCGACCTACATCGAAACTGTATAAAAAATTATCTTGATTCCAACTTCTTTTAATACCATAAATTTTGACACAGGACGCTTGCCAATACCATATCATTTTCCTTAGACATCTAGGTTCCAGGACACTCCCTACAGTTAATTCAGTACTGAAAACTATAAGAAAATTATATAACCCCAATTTAATAATTTTATAAATATTCCAAAGTAAGATAATTAATTACCTATTTCTCAAAAGCAAAATAACTTATTATTTTCTTCTAAATTCTCAAACATTCATTAATTACCTCAAACAACAGAATTAACAATATCTATTTGTCTCCAAAATTCTAGAATGTTACAAAAATATATCACTCAAGTAATTTAGACAAATTCTAAGACAAATGTTAAAAAGACAAAGTTTTACTCAAGTATTGAGGTGTATTGTTTAAATATTTTACCAAAACATCAAGAAGGTTGAAAACTTAATCGAGTATCAAACAATGGATCATATGTTAAAAAGACAAAGCCTTATTAGTTGAGTAATGCTATACATTACTCGAGTAACGCTATACATTACTCGAGTAACATGCAGTATTAGTTGAGTAATGTTGTACATATTGGTGATATGCCTTAATGTTAGATTTAGATGACATCTATTAGCATATGATTATTCTTTGCAATTTAAAAATGGTCATATCTTATTTCATAACTCTCCAATTGTATATGAATGAGTCTCTAGATATCCTAATGATCTTATTCTTAAGTTGTTAAGAATATGTGACAAAGATTTATTGCACAGGATTTCTTAAAGTTATTCTTAATCCTAAAGTTTCTTAGATAGGGACTATGATTAATCGATTATGGCTAGCACATAAGCTACTACCTTTGATTAATATGAAATACTAATGATAAAAGATGATGAGCCACATGCCATATTGCATGAGATGCAAATAGAAGATGTGTGGGTAGGTTTTAGTTGAACATCTACTAAATGTAACTCACGTAACAGATCACATGGGTAAGAGGATTAATAATATGTTACTAGCTTTTAATTGTGTATTTGGTCTTTACACTATAGGCAACATAGTTATCTTGTATGTCGGTGTTAGAGATTTGTCGTTGATCAGAACCATCTGGTGTGAGAGGTGAGAATGCTCTCTGTGTGGTCTTTGTGTAGTGGTGCATGAAGGCAGGCGATTGCAGATGGGATCCATTGACCTCCAATGTGAGGTGAACATCCTATGCAATCTCAGTTAGTTGGTGATTATAGAAATCATTGGTCAAGGTACGCAGGATCGAAAATAAGCTTCTAATGTCTAAAGGAGTTTAAATGTGTTATCTCGATTACCCCAAACATGATCTTGGCATAATTATCAAGTCTTGTGAGTTTAGTCAGTCTATGGCTCTCACTCGGTCGAGATGTTAATTAGTGGAAGAATTACAGTACACGGTAATTGAAAACTTTAAAAAGGTTTACTTGAAGTTTGACTTCATTACTATTAGGATAGTCTTGACATTATGCTAGAGGTCACTCAAGACATTTCGAGATGCTTTGAGAAAATGGAGAGTTTATCTTAGTAGATCAAAATGTTCGATCAACATCAAAGAGTTTAATGTGTTCTGATGCTATATGGCTATGAACTTAGAATATCACACCCAATCTAGGCATAACATCGGATTAGTGATTCTAAGCTGGCACACTATTCCTTTACCATTAAGAGTTAATGGGTTTTAGAGGGATAACACTAAAGAAAAGACTTCCTATGTGTAATTAATTCTTGATAATATATTATTGTGTATAATATTAATGTGTAGAATTGTTATACATGTTATATATTATATAAGAATTGATAAATTAAAAATAGGAGGCAATTGGCTTTTGTAAAAAGCCAATTGAAAGAAAGAAAGAAAGAAAGAATCCATGGGCAGGTGCATTAATTATGCCTTCACAACAATGAGTAATGTTATTCATTTCTAGTAAAGATGAATATTAGTGATGTGACAACCTATCTGAACTGTATAGTTGGCATTACACATTTATTTAAAATATAAAAAATAAAATTTGTTAGACACCATTTCATCTTCTCCAAGCAAACACTTCCCTCCACATGGGTTGCCACATCACCACTGTTCATCTCTATTAGAGATAAACCACAACAATTGGGGGGAGGGGACAGTGCAATTGATTGCACGACCATGCCTTCTCCCATTTCTTTTTTCTTTTCTTTCCTTCCTTCATCCATCTTTCATGCCCTTCATCCATACACTTTGTTCTTAATATAAGTGATATATTATATATAGATATAGTGTGTGGCAAAAGAGGCAAGATGAAACAGCTTCCATTCTTCTTCTCTATTCTTTCATTCTTAGCATGCGATGTATATATATATATACACACAACGATAGTTCTTTCTCACCCTTTTTTCTTGGCTCTTACAGTATATGTATGATAAATATTGTATAATAGGAGAGATAGGGGGCTGAGTAGCTTTTGAGATAAGGAAGAAGATTGCAAGTATTGCAATCCTGTGGTTGAAGGTGTCAGATGCAACAACTTCTTGGAGAAGCTTACAGACAACAATCTTAACAAATGAAAATTATTAGGAAACCCAACAGAACATTACAACGAGCAAGTCTTGCAAAGGAGTTCGTAGTCTCCATTGCAGGAGACCAACGCATGGTGCTTAGTAAACAACGTTTTTGGTGCCGGCATGAATTGTTGGTGGCCAACAGTGGGTTGTTACAGGTAACCAGTAGTGGTGCAATTTGTTCTCCTATGGTTCTGACTATTGTGATGACAAGTGTTATTGGCAGTGTTTTCTAGTAATTATTTTGCCAAGAGTTGTCGATGGTAGATTTATAGCCCTTTCCCTTTTTGTCAAATCTTGCTTCAAAGTCCATGAGATAGACTAATCATCAAGAACAATTCTAGCTTTAAGTCACATTCGTTTGGACTTGTCTAGCACATAGGTCTAGTAAAGGATTTTGGTGGTTACTTAGGTGTGGATTGACTTGGTCCCCTACATTTGTAGGGGTGGCTTGATCAGCCAATGACAGGTTTGAGAGCGGACATGGAGCTCGTTCGTGATGGATTCGCGAGAGCTCAACCAGGAGATCGAACTATTCGACTTAGATGCATAACAAAAGCAACCAAAATGTATTTCGACCTTGAGGTAACTATTATTGTTTAAGCATTTCCATATTGTATGGTTTTATTATATGCGTATAGTTGTTACTGTGTCTTGCAAGAAATGATTCGTTTTCACTGCTTATTTATATGGTTTTTGAAAAAGTTTTAAAAATTGTCTTCTCTTCTTGCATCTACTGCTAAGTGTTTTCAGTACATTGCTCAAGTAATCTGTAAAGTAACTAAGAGCTTCAGAGTATTAGTCGAGTAATACTTTATATTACTCGAGTAACTTGGAAAGAAATAGAGAAACTCAAAAAATTAGTCAAGTAATAGGTATTTACTATTTGAGTAACTTATAGAGAAATAGAGAGTCTAAAAAAATTAGTTGAGTAACAAGTATTTATTACTCAAGTAATTTGAAAAGAATTCAAAATGAGCTCAGGACATTACTCGAATAACACCCATATAATACTTGAATAATACGGCCTGCAGAATCTAAAATTTGAAATTTATAGTCATTAACAGTCATGGGGTCGCATTTAATGTAGTCTAAAACAACATCTAATGCTCGAGTCCCCGGACCATCTTAAATTGGCAGGTCTTGTTCGTAGCTTGGTCGTCACCATTATTCATAGGAGCTAAATGAGAGAGAAGATGCCGAAGCCTATAGAGTCCCCTTGTGGAAAGGTCTGCTCGACAGGGAGTGGACACATGAAGTTAGGCACCTTAGTGTAGTAAAGGGGATGAGTACCAATGGACCTGCATAAAATGTTCCCTAAACCTCGTTCCTTCCACCAATATTCATGAATGTGTAGGGCAGAGATCAGTAATTTGGAAGAGGTGCCACCCTCGTCTTTGTGTCCAAAGATAAATTAAACTATCTCACAGGTTTTTCCTGAACCCCCAATGAAAGAGAATTCTGAGTGGATGGATGTGACCCCTACCTAATGGCATGGGGCACACATTAGAGCACTCTATTTTGGTGTCACAGTCAAACTTAGTGTTTACATCTGCGCCTATTTTGTTTTAGTAGTTCGGCTCTTCACCTACATTCACAATTAGAAAGAATACCATCGTTTTGTTTTGACAGTTCCACGAGACGCCTACATTCATAATTAGAATATCACTATTTTGTTTTGGAAGTTCGATGTAATGCCTACATCTGCAATCAGAAAGAATACCATCGTTTTGTTTGACAGTTCGACGAGACACCTACATTCGCAATCAAACTATCTATATTTTGTTTTAGCAGTTCGGCATAATGCCTACATCCGCAATTAGGCATGTTGAGAATGAATGTCAGCTCGAAGTATAACATAGTTGCTTTAAAAGGTTTACTTGTTTCTTCCTTGTTTTTTTATGGGGCACAAAGGCCGCTTAGCGTTGCATTATTTTGAGGTAGGGGCTTGATTTTCCAATTTAAAGAGCTCATTAAGAAATGGTTTTATAATATGCGTTTTGATGAGCATTTAGTGGATGTTTGGATACTTATATTCTAACATCTTTATCTTGAATCCCATTTATTCATGATCAATTATTTGGTCAAATCTTGGTTCCAAATATAGAAGATTGACATTAGGTCGTGCGTAGGGTGTTCCATTCCCTTCGCTCTCTAGTGTGAGCCAAGTCAAACTTTAGGTTTATTTTTGAGTTGTTGCAAAACAAACAAGGTACACACACACACATATGTAATATGCACACGCTACCACTTCTATGCTCATCTATTACAAATATGTTTTGTTTGCATGCTTCGGTACATGCATGTACATCTGTGATTTAGAATGAATTAGTTTTCAATTAGTATTGTCTTCACTCGAGCATTCTTGCTTGCATTACAGACTTGTTGGTTTCCATGTCAACCGAACATCATAGATTCTAATCATGATGTAAATTGTCTCGAAACTCTTCGAGAATGGCACTCATGAAGCAATCAACATAATGTCTTGACAGCTCACACGACCCTTTGTGTTTGAACCATTTATGGCAAAGATCATGAGAAACCTTCGTCGTAGTTGATCGGATTGTCCCGCTCGCTTAGGGCTCGTGGGGACTATAATAGTCTCCAAACATCTCTCGACAAAAGGGGCAAACACAGATATCAAGAAGAGGAATGGTTGCATAAGTATATTAGTTGCAGAAGGTGTTGATAATAATCTACTCATCAACTCTTTATGCAGCACGTCAACTCCTCGCGGTCTCATGTCGTACAAGAAGGCACCCCTTTGGTCTGCAATATGCTCGGGTAGGCAAAAAGTGTGTTTGTGAACTGATTGGCCTGAGCATCTTGGGGAAAATGTCGCTCCACTTTTGAATGACTTTAGGGTAATGTTCTTCCTCGGTGACTAACATTGCTAGGGAGAATGACCTTTTCAAATACAACCTCGGGCAATGGTTGTTGCCCGAACTTGGACCTCAAAGAACATAATGTGAGGTGCATTTTGTTAGTTTAGATTTGATCATACCCAGGCAGAACAAAATTATTTTTCGGTATCACGTTTTTTCAGATTTTTATGATTTACAAAATGAAGAAGAAGACAGATGAATACCATTTGATGAAATCCGAGTTCCACGTAAAATCACCCATTGTAAAATCCTCCACGTGTGGGATGCTTAGTTGATCCACCCAAAATCATCTTTTTGATCTAAGATTCCCTAAAAAGAAGAAGAAATTTTCTCTAAAATTTCTTTCTGAGTTTTTGTTACTTTGGTTATGCATTATGGTCTTATTTATAAGAATCCATAATGAAACCATAATGGGCGTTTGGGTCAAGCTTAATGTGCTAGCATTAAATCCAACCCAATTTTGAATAATATTAATAATTTTATTCATTATAAAATTATTTAGTTATTCTTATTTATCCTTATAAAATAAATGCACCAATAATAGTAATTTCCAAAATTAGTAATTTATTCTTCTCCTCTTAAAAGTCATTTCTTATTGGGTAAGACTTTCTAGATTCACAATTAAATTGACAATGAGAATAATCTATTATTAATTCTCGTAAATCATAAGTGACATCAAATAATATGTCACGACTACCTAATTCAATGTTAAGCGGGTATAGTGAACCTTTTATTAGGATTTCGTGCAATACGGTCCATTTATCATCTTATATCCTGACAAGATATGAGATAATGAACAATAGGTCAAATTTCCAATCTTTTTATATGACCAAATCCAAAATCATTAATATGACACAACTTATGAAACACACATTCCATCGTCATAATACCTCGACCAAGGATTTATCCTCAAGTGATTATCGGATCGCATAGGACATCATCCTTTCAAACCTCGAGGTGATAGATTCTATGTCTAATACACACATACCTCATGCACTACTAGATTAGGCACATAGATACGTATGATTATTCTTGATTAGAATTATTACATAGCATCATTGATTTCCTAATCCACCAATGCATAGGTATCTATGTCATCTCAGGTCTAAAGACTAGTTACACATACGCATCTAACATTGAATCATTGACCTGTGAGTAAGAACCCATGTGATTTAATATTAACAGTCTCGTTCAGTGAAGTCGTTCATGTAATAAGCACCCATTTATCTTCCTTCCATATCTCATATAGAATGGAATGAGATTCACCAACCTTTATCTTTAGCATCTCATATTAAACAAGGAGGAAGACGATGTGTTAGCCTTTACAAGTTGCTATTATCTAGGTTATGAACTTTATAGCTAGAAACTTATTTATAGCATAACGAATAGTGGATTGACAGTTACTCATATCCTTAACACTTAAGGATGGTATTCACTCCTTATTATACTAATGGATATATGTTTAATTTAAATCATATTATAATTTAAATAAAAATATAAACTTGTCATTTTTATTAATATTTAAAGAATTACAAGATCGAGTCCCTCTATCACTAGAACTGGTCTTTAGGGCTCATATCCAACACGTTCTCCCATTCTTTTTACTTTCCTCGACTAGTCTCTCGGTCGATTGATTCGAAGAATGCTCATGAAGCAAGATGAGAAGGTATACCATTCGAGCCCAGCCTGGCCCCTCTCTCTCGACCCAGCCTGGCCATGCGCCAGCCTGCCGTAACATCATTGCAGCCTCTATTGGGTATCCGCGCGTCGACTTCAGATCCTATCCTTATTAATAGCGGATCCCATCCACATTAATGGAGATCCCGTCACCACCTGGGAACCTTCACTAGCGCCGGATACTCAATCTCATCACCTACAAAGGCACGACGCATGCGTACAAGAGGGTGTCTCCTCCTCCTATATCAGTTAGCTTTTTTCAAAGCCAAGATATGTTCTGCCCTCTGACTTACTGATACACTGCCTTTTCCTTACTCCTTTACTCACTCAAGCATTGGAGTGCTTGCAGGTACCAATCGTTCCCTGGACGAACTCGTCGCTGGAACCCGTGGCTTGCCGCTGCAATCTTGTCTCCGATTGTTCCATTTAGTCAGGTTGTGCACATGATTGGGCAAACAAGGAGGTTGCTCAGATTGTGTCGAAGTTTTCTACTGATTTGTTTTTGGGGGCGGTGAGGAAAAGCTCGAAGTAGAGATAACTATCAACGAATAGACCAGCACACTACCTTCGACTGATCCGAAGGCCGATTAACCGAAGCAATCAAACGTCAGAATAAGGATCCCAAGATAGAGGACCGGTTTGAGAACGAATATAAGGGATATGCACACACGAGGGTGATGCATATAAATAGGCATCGCACAAGGTGCCTAACAGATGACCAATAGACAACAAGATTCTGCCACATGTTGCACAATGAGCACCCTGAAAGACTTGCCCCACCTAGGGCGACGGGCCACTCCATGCCTACAGGCGACTCCTCACAGACAGACGCCTTGATTCTCGAAACTCATGGAGCCCCGCATAATCAAATAAAGGTGCCAAAACAACAACCCAACATCGAAGCACCGAACCTCTCAAAGGAACAATAGCTCAGCCCCGTCCCACAGACCACAATCCCGAGCATGACAAGCTTGCTAGGGCACGAAAACCACAGAGATCGAGCAAGGTATGCATGAAGAGAAAGACAGAAACAAAGCATAGCAATATGGAAGGGGATGCAATTTGTTATTAAGCAAGAAACATCCAATAGGATTACAAGACGCATGCCAAAACTTGCACTACCACACAAATTATAGCTCAGCTCAACTCTCCCCCGAAGAGTCTATAAGGCAATCGTCCTTAGCCTCCTTGAAACAATCAAAGGCCAAAAGATCTAACTCTAGGACAATAGCTCGGACATGGGATAGAGTCACTTCATACCCCTCTTTTCTCGACTACTCATTTTTCGTTTTGCCTTGCCATCTCGGATTGAGCAATAGCCATCTCAGCCCTCGCTTTCATCCCCATCGTCGCCACCTCCACCTCCAACTTCTTCAACTCTGCACTAGCAGCATCTAGCTGAGCTTGGAGAACGCTGATTGTACGATCGGCCTCATCAACCTGCTTATTTGCCTCTACGTGATTGCGTCCACGACCTTCTTAACCTCTCTCCTTACTAATTCCCGAACCTGGTGCAATTCCTCTTCATGATCCGTCTTCATCTTGGAAAGCCGAGTTGTCGTGCCCGCCTCAAGTGTAACACCCGAGAAAATTTTTGAAGATAAAATGATATTTGATGAAGGGCAAAATTGGAATTTTGAGAAAAATGAGACTTTAGGGCACACTAACCTAGTTTTGGGCGACCAAATTAGCCAACGGGAGTACCTCGGACCCGAGATTGCCCGAGAAAATGGTATAGTATCGACAAGCAATTAAAATTATGATTTTTAGTGATGAAAGGAAGAAGATCGGGAACAGTTTTCGGTACAGCAAAATACAGCTGCCCGTTTAGGTCGTATTACGGAATTGCTGTAAACGAAGTCCAAAAAGTCAATGGAGAGTGTCAAGGAATAGTATTCGATGTGTAGAACAACCCTTAAGTGGTTTCGGGTTGAATCGGGTGGATTTGAGGTCAAATAAATCAGTCGGGCCAAAGTGTAATTTTCTAAAAATGCCCAAGGGAGGTCTAAACAGCAAATTTTCGAATGTTTCAAGGGTGAAATGAGAATTATTAACCTTAAGGGTCTTAGTGAAAGTGTTAGAAAGATCAGGGACTTGAGAGAAGGGGCCAAAATGCAAAAAGAAAACTTATAGGGGCCTAACTGCAATTTCAGAAAAATCGCACGTTGATGGCAGATTTGGCCGCGATTGTGGCCGGAAAATCCGGCCACCTGGACGACCTAGGGTCGTCAGGGCATGGTCTAGGGCGTACTTGGAGGCGTGGGGAAGAAGTATAGCCGGAGAACGAGCCACGTGGGGGCCGATTTTGGCTATAAATAGCCAAGGGTTTCGGCCGAGAGGAAGGCACCAAATCGAGCTTGTTCTCGAATGATTTTTGGAGAGATAATAGAGGGCTTTTGGTCTCCAGGAGGTGAGGATCGTTTTGGGAGTAGTTTGAAGAGTTTTGGTGGAGGTTTGAGGGAGATCCAAGCTCGGCCGAGGGTTTGAGGCGGTCCGCCTACCGCCGCCTGTAAACGGCCGTTTGGACCACTTTCCGGTGGCCTTTCGGCCTCATTTTGGTGGGGTTAGGATCGATTCTTAAAGGGCTATCGGGGGGTACCGGTTTCACGACCATCGGAGCAGTCGCCGGCGACCGGCCTAAGGTTGAAGACGACTGGCGCGTGTCTGGCACGCGCCAGCCCAAGCCAAGCAGCCCACGCGCCGCGCGTGAGGGCGCGTGACGATCCAGGTATTTTTGAAATTTTTTTTATTATGTTTAGAAAATTATTTTATGAATTTTGATGCAATAAAATTTGGAAAAATGTTTGAGGAAATGGTTATTTTGTAATTTTCAAAGTGAATAAGGCTTAGGAAAAATAGGAAAATGAATTAAAAAAAATCCTTAGAAATTCTTGGGAGATAGGAATTTAATATTTATGAATTATTATGAAGAAAAATCAAGGAAAAATATTGACTAGGTATTTATTAGAATTTTTGAAGAGAAATCTAAAGAAAATAGGAGGAAATTATGGAAAAATTGGGAAAATAGATATTGATATAATTTTGAACAACGTGATGACTAAGGTATCGGTGAGATTCGAGGTTGAGGTATAAGAGCATCGGGCGCGAGAATCAAGGTCAGGCACGCAGATCGAGGCGGGCGCGCAAATCGAGGCTGACCGCGCTTGACAATTGGAATTCGTCTAAATGTGAGTGTTCTGTCCGGAAAACTATTTACTGTGAGAAGTTCTTCTCCAAACATTGATTTCTGTGAATGATTCTACCCAAAAGATTTCAAATGACATGTAAATGGTTTCCAAGCTCGGTTTTGTGATGAATTGTCTAAATGATTGCTTACATGTGCATTAAACGATGATTTAAGTATTGATGATGCATGTTATGAGTTTAAGTGATGCATGTTATGATTTTTCGACCATTGGCTGGTTTTTGTGGTATGTGGGTTGTTGACCTGTGACGTGGCCCAGAGTGGCAGTACTCGGGAATGCGTACCTAGGATTAATGTTTGGTGATTACTTGGGACGGGGTTGAGACGGACTTCACCCTACGGGACCCAAGTGGCGGGGCTGCGAGTGGACACCACCCCGGTTGATGGCTCAAGTGGCGGGGCTGCGAGTGGACACCACCCCAGGATCCTTTGAGCGGTAGCATTAATGCCTAGGTGACGGCGATTCCATGGACAGTGCTGTTGTGACACTCTCGGGGCTAGGGTTATGTTTTGGACCGCTTTTGAGTGGGAGCGTAAAGCCTGACAATGACCGTGGGGTGGTTCCTGGGTTCATGTGTCGAGGTTGTCCCTCTTAAGCAGGACCGGTTTGCCCATGGGTCGATTTGGTTGTGTCGCCTTTAGAGAGATTGCGTTTTCCCCGGTTAGGGTTAAATGCTGTGTGGGATTCTCTTTAGGCTGGTGCATGATGAGATTTATCGATTTTGTGTACATGATTTCTGCATACATTCATGAAAACGTTTTTGAACTCTCACTTAGATGATTCAGCATCTAATTTGGACTATGTCCCTGGAATATTCAAACGTTCCAGGTGAAAGCAGTGGCGTCAAGAGGAAGAATGTCGTCAGGATGTAGCAGTTACGTTTGGTTTTCATAGGTCCTATCTTTGACTTCAATGTTCAAGAGATTATGTAATGTATTTTCATGTGAAACATCGATTCAGTTATTGTAAAAGAAATTGTCAGTGATATGTATATATATTGAGGTTTCGATCTTGCTTCCGCTGATGTGATTGATGATACCTGTCTTAGTTATTTATTGAGTGTTGTTATACTAAGAAGGTACGATCGAGATTGTCGGGAAACGAGGAAAATATGGCCATCGAGGTAATTACGTGGTGTTTGATTTAAATTTTCTCGAAATCTCGAATTAACGCACGCTTGGGAAAAGTGGGGCGTTACAGTTGGTATCAGAGCGAACTAGAAAAATCCCCGATTGGAGACTCAGGGGTACTAATGGAAATAGGGAATGATTGAGTCAGTGACGGTTAGTTTGATGTCAAGCTAGGCGATATGAATCATTGAGATGATTTGGTATTTATCGAGGATTCAAGTATTATTTAAGTGTTGATGTTTTCTTTTCAGATGGAAAGGACTCGAAGAATCCTGGACCTCAATGAACAAGATGAAGGAAACAGTAGTAGCAATCATCGTGGTCGCTCAGTAAGTCGTGCCACAAGCAGTCGCCATAGTCGTTCTACGAGTTCTGCTACGAGCAATCGTCGTAGTCGCTCAACGAATCGTGCCGCGAGCAGTAGACGACAAGAAGAGCAATCAGGTCCTAGTGAGAGTAGACTTGACCGAATAGAGCGGATCTTGGAAGGCGTACTGACACATGTAACGAGGAACGAGGCGCCAAGACGCACCCCTCATATGTTGGACCAATATCGCCGGCAAAGACCCCCGGTGTTTAGAGGCAAAGCAGGAGATGACCCTAGTGCAGCTGAGTACTGGATGGAGCAAACTGAGAAACTGCTCCAACATCTGCACTGCAGCGACGAAGAGAAGGTTAACTGCGCCACATTTATGCTTGAGGGAGAGGCTGCAAGATGGTGGCAATCAGCCCAACGAGCCCTACAAACGACACCCGGGCAGGCAGCACATGGTTTAAGGCCGGGACAAGCTCAGCCGATAACCTGGGAGGCATTTAAGGAAGTTTTCAATACCCGGTACTTTCCCCAAAGCTGGAAAGAAGAGAGAACTTGGGAATTCATGAACTTAAAGCAGACTGATGAAATGTCAGTAACCCAATACGATGTCAAGTTCACTCAACTGATCAGATACGTGCCTATGTACGAAACTGACGAGAGGCAGAAGGCACAAAAATTTGTAAGTGGATTAAAAGTGGATTTACAACAAGCCCTCAGTTCGTGTATCATTAACACTTACAACGAGGCGCTGGACAGGGCTCTGACCACCGAGATGAACCTACTGCGTGTGGGATTGATAAGATCAGATGAAAAGAAGAAAGAATTGAAAGGCACGGAGCATAGGACAGGAGGGAAAAATTTCAAAGATAGCAAACCATGTCCCCGGTGCAACAAAGAACACCCAGGAAGAAATTGTTCTCAAGGGCATATCACATGTTTTTCGTGCGGTGAGAAAGGACACAAGGAAAAAGATTGCCCTAAGAAGAAAGATGTACCTCCAACTGGGAATCAAACGGGGATCACGTGCTACTCGTGCAATCAACCTGGTCACTACGCCAATGAATGCCCGAAAAGACAGAAGGTAGAACAAACTGGGAAGATAACCATGACGCCAGGACCTCGTACCGGACGAGTCTTTTGCCTAACAAGAGAAGATGAAGAAGTCTACCCTGGCTTGGGAAGAGATGATGAAGAAACCACGACCAAGGACATGCCAAGTTAATTCAATGTTATCAATTTCTGTGCCATCTTGACAGATGAGTTAAAGATTCAATATTATCAATTTCTGTGTCATCATGGCATTAGTATTAGGATCGATTATAAGTCAATGAAATGTATTTTGAGGACACAGTTGGATATAATAATAAGTGTTATGAATCATTTTGAGATTTGCGTAACTGCCTGTTCAAAGCCACAACGGGATATCCTGGGAAATAAAAGATGTGTCTGGTAAGATCGGATCACATGGATATGTAAGTTAGGAATAATTATGAGTGATACTTAGACATTTCAATTGGGAGTCATTAGCAGATATCACGGACCAAATTTCGAGGACGAAATTTTTCTAAGGGGGGGAGGATGTAACACCCGAGAAAATTTTTGAAGATAAAATGATATTTGATGAAGGGCAAAATTGGAATTTTGAGAAAAATGAGACTTTAGGGCACACTAACCTAGTTTTGGGCGACCAAATTAGCCAACGGGAGTACCTCGGACCCGAGATTGCCCGAGAAAATGGTATAGTATCGACAAGCAATTAAAATTATGATTTTTAGTGATGAAAGGAAGAAGATCGGGAACAGTTTTCGGTACAGCAAAATACAGCTGCCCGTTTAGGTCGTATTACGGAATTGCTGTAAACGAAGTCCAAAAAGTCAATGGAGAGTGTCAAGGAATAGTATTCGATGTGTAGAACAACCCTTAAGTGGTTTCGGGTTGAATTGGGTGGATTTGAGGTCAAATAAATCAGTCGGGCCAAAGTGTAATTTTCTAAAAATGCCCAAGGGAGGTCTAAACAGCAAATTTTCGAATGTTTCAAGGGTGAAATGAGAATTATTAACCTTAAGGGTCTTAGTGAAAGTGTTAGAAAGATCAGGGACTTGAGAGAAGGGGCCAAAATGCAAAAAGAAAACTTATAGGGGCCTAACTGCAATTTCAGAAAAATCGCACGTTGATGGCAGATTTGGCCGCGATTGTGGCCGGAAAATCCGGCCACCTGGACGACCTAGGGTCGTCAGGGCATGGTCTAGGGCGTACTTGGAGGCGTGGGGAAGAAGTATAGCCGGAGAACGAGCCACGTGGGGGCCGATTTTGGCTATAAATAGCCAAGGGTTTCGGCCGAGAGGAAGGCACCAAATCGAGCTTGTTCTCGAATGATTTTTGGAGAGATAATAGAGGGCTTTTGGTCTCCAGGAGGTGAGGATCGTTTTGGGAGTAGTTTGAAGAGTTTTGGTGGAGGTTTGAGGGAGATCCAAGCTCGGCCGAGGGTTTGAGGCGGTCCGCCTACCGCCGCCTGTAAACGGCCGTTTGGACCACTTTCCGGTGGCCTTTCGGCCTCATTTTGGTGGGGTTAGGATCGATTCTTAAAGGGCTATCGGGGGGTACCGGTTTCACGACCATCGGAGCAGTCGCCGGCGACCGGCCTAAGGTTGAAGACGACTGGCGCGTGTCTGGCACGCGCCAGCCCAAGCCAAGCAGCCCACGCGCCGCGCGTGAGGGCGCGTGACGATCCAGGTATTTTTGAAATTTTTTTTATTATGTTTAGAAAATTATTTTATGAATTTTGATGCAATAAAATTTGGAAAAATGTTTGAGGAAATGGTTATTTTGTAATTTTCAAAGTGAATAAGGCTTAGGAAAAATAGGAAAATGAATTAAAAAAAATCCTTAGAAATTCTTGGGAGATAGGAATTTAATATTTATGAATTATTATGAAGAAAAATCAAGGAAAAATATTGACTAGGTATTTATTAGAATTTTTGAAGAGAAATCTAAAGAAAATAGGAGGAAATTATGGAAAAATTGGGAAAATAGATATTGATATAATTTTGAACAACGTGATGACTAAGGTATCGGTGAGATTCGAGGTTGAGGTATAAGAGCATCGGGCGCGAGAATCAAGGTCAGGCACGCAGATCGAGGCGGGCGCGCAAATCGAGGCTGACCGCGCTTGACAATTGGAATTCGTCTAAATGTGAGTGTTCTGTCCGGAAAACTATTTACTGTGAGAAGTTCTTCTCCAAACATTGATTTCTGTGAATGATTCTACCCAAAAGATTTCAAATGACATGTAAATGGTTTCCAAGCTCGGTTTTGTGATGAATTGTCTAAATGATTGCTTACATGTGCATTAAACGATGATTTAAGTATTGATGATGCATGTTATGAGTTTAAGTGATGCATGTTATGATTTTTCGACCATTGGCTGGTTTTTGTGGTATGTGGGTTGTTGACCTGTGACGTGGCCCAGAGTGGCAGTACTCGGGAATGCGTACCTAGGATTAATGTTTGGTGATTACTTGGGACGGGGTTGAGACGGACTTCACCCTACGGGACCCAAGTGGCGGGGCTGCGAGTGGACACCACCCCGGTTGATGGCTCAAGTGGCGGGGCTGCGAGTGGACACCACCCCAGGATCCTTTGAGCGGTAGCATTAATGCCTAGGTGACGGCGATTCCATGGACAGTGCTGTTGTGACACTCTCGGGGCTAGGGTTATGTTTTGGACCGCTTTTGAGTGGGAGCGTAAAGCCTGACAATGACCGTGGGGTGGTTCCTGGGTTCATGTGTCGAGGTTGTCCCTCTTAAGCAGGACCGGTTTGCCCATGGGTCGATTTGGTTGTGTCGCCTTTAGAGAGATTGCGTTTTCCCCGGTTAGGGTTAAATGCTGTGTGGGATTCTCTTTAGGCTGGTGCATGATGAGATTTATCGATTTTGTGTACATGATTTCTGCATACATTCATGAAAACGTTTTTGAACTCTCACTTAGATGATTCAGCATCTAATTTGGACTATGTCCCTGGAATATTCAAACGTTCCAGGTGAAAGCAGTGGCGTCAAGAGGAAGAATGTCGTCAGGATGTAGCAGTTACGTTTGGTTTTCATAGGTCCTATCTTTGACTTCAATGTTCAAGAGATTATGTAATGTATTTTCATGTGAAACATCGATTCAGTTATTGTAAAAGAAATTGTCAGTGATATGTATATATATTGAGGTTTCGATCTTGCTTCCGCTGATGTGATTGATGATACCTGTCTTAGTTATTTATTGAGTGTTGTTATACTAAGAAGGTACGATCGAGATTGTCGGGAAACGAGGAAAATATGGCCATCGAGGTAATTACGTGGTGTTTGATTTAAATTTTCTCGAAATCTCGAATTAACGCACGCTTGGGAAAAGTGGGGCGTTACAGTTGGTATCAGAGCGAACTAGAAAAATCCCCGATTGGAGACTCAGGGGTACTAATGGAAATAGGGAATGATTGAGTCAGTGACGGTTAGTTTGATGTCAAGCTAGGCGATATGAATCATTGAGATGATTTGGTATTTATCGAGGATTCAAGTATTATTTAAGTGTTGATGTTTTCTTTTCAGATGGAAAGGACTCGAAGAATCCTGGACCTCAATGAACAAGATGAAGGAAACAGTAGTAGCAATCATCGTGGTCGCTCAGTAAGTCGTGCCACAAGCAGTCGCCATAGTCGTTCTACGAGTTCTGCTACGAGCAATCGTCGTAGTCGCTCAACGAATCGTGCCGCGAGCAGTAGACGACAAGAAGAGCAATCAGGTCCTAGTGAGAGTAGACTTGACCGAATAGAGCGGATCTTGGAAGGCGTACTGACACATGTAACGAGGAACGAGGCGCCAAGACGCACCCCTCATATGTTGGACCAATATCGCCGGCAAAGACCCCCGGTGTTTAGAGGCAAAGCAGGAGATGACCCTAGTGCAGCTGAGTACTGGATGGAGCAAACTGAGAAACTGCTCCAACATCTGCACTGCAGCGACGAAGAGAAGGTTAACTGCGCCACATTTATGCTTGAGGGAGAGGCTGCAAGATGGTGGCAATCAGCCCAACGAGCCCTACAAACGACACCCGGGCAGGCAGCACATGGTTTAAGGCCGGGACAAGCTCAGCCGATAACCTGGGAGGCATTTAAGGAAGTTTTCAATACCCGGTACTTTCCCCAAAGCTGGAAAGAAGAGAGAACTTGGGAATTCATGAACTTAAAGCAGACTGATGAAATGTCAGTAACCCAATACGATGTCAAGTTCACTCAACTGATCAGATACGTGCCTATGTACGAAACTGACGAGAGGCAGAAGGCACAAAAATTTGTAAGTGGATTAAAAGTGGATTTACAACAAGCCCTCAGTTCGTGTATCATTAACACTTACAACGAGGCGCTGGACAGGGCTCTGACCACCGAGATGAACCTACTGCGTGTGGGATTGATAAGATCAGATGAAAAGAAGAAAGAATTGAAAGGCACGGAGCATAGGACAGGAGGGAAAAATTTCAAAGATAGCAAACCATGTCCCCGGTGCAACAAAGAACACCCAGGAAGAAATTGTTCTCAAGGGCATATCACATGTTTTTCGTGCGGTGAGAAAGGACACAAGGAAAAAGATTGCCCTAAGAAGAAAGATGTACCTCCAACTGGGAATCAAACGGGGATCACGTGCTACTCGTGCAATCAACCTGGTCACTACGCCAATGAATGCCCGAAAAGACAGAAGGTAGAACAAACTGGGAAGATAACCATGACGCCAGGACCTCGTACCGGACGAGTCTTTTGCCTAACAAGAGAAGATGAAGAAGTCTACCCTGGCTTGGGAAGAGATGATGAAGAAACCACGACCAAGGACATGCCAAGTTAATTCAATGTTATCAATTTCTGTGCCATCTTGACAGATGAGTTAAAGATTCAATATTATCAATTTCTGTGTCATCATGGCATTAGTATTAGGATCGATTATAAGTCAATGAAATGTATTTTGAGGACACAGTTGGATATAATAATAAGTGTTATGAATCATTTTGAGATTTGCGTAACTGCCTGTTCAAAGCCACAACGGGATATCCTGGGAAATAAAAGATGTGTCTGGTAAGATCGGATCACATGGATATGTAAGTTAGGAATAATTATGAGTGATACTTAGACATTTCAATTGGGAGTCATTAGCAGATATCACGGACCAAATTTCGAGGACGAAATTTTTCTAAGGGGGGGAGGATGTAACACCCGAGAAAATTTTTGAAGATAAAATGATATTTGATGAAGGGCAAAATTGGAATTTTGAGAAAAATGAGACTTTAGGGCACACTAACCTAGTTTTGGGCGACCAAATTAGCCAACGGGAGTACCTCGGACCCGAGATTGCCCGAGAAAATGGTATAGTATCGACAAGCAATTAAAATTATGATTTTTAGTGATGAAAGGAAGAAGATCGGGAACAGTTTTCGGTACAGCAAAATACAGCTGCCCGTTTAGGTCGTATTACGGAATTGCTGTAAACGAAGTCCAAAAAGTCAATGGAGAGTGTCAAGGAATAGTATTCGATGTGTAGAACAACCCTTAAGTGGTTTCGGGTTGAATTGGGTGGATTTGAGGTCAAATAAATCAGTCGGGCCAAAGTGTAATTTTCTAAAAATGCCCAAGGGAGGTCTAAACAGCAAATTTTCGAATGTTTCAAGGGTGAAATGAGAATTATTAACCTTAAGGGTCTTAGTGAAAGTGTTAGAAAGATCAGGGACTTGAGAGAAGGGGCCAAAATGCAAAAAGAAAACTTATAGGGGCCTAACTGCAATTTCAGAAAAATCGCACGTTGATGGCAGATTTGGCCGCGATTGTGGCCGGAAAATCCGGCCACCTGGACGACCTAGGGTCGTCAGGGCATGGTCTAGGGCGTACTTGGAGGCGTGGGGAAGAAGTATAGCCGGAGAACGAGCCACGTGGGGGCCGATTTTGGCTATAAATAGCCAAGGGTTTCGGCCGAGAGGAAGGCACCAAATCGAGCTTGTTCTCGAATGATTTTTGGAGAGATAATAGAGGGCTTTTGGTCTCCAGGAGGTGAGGATCGTTTTGGGAGTAGTTTGAAGAGTTTTGGTGGAGGTTTGAGGGAGATCCAAGCTCGGCCGAGGGTTTGAGGCGGTCCGCCTACCGCCGCCTGTAAACGGCCGTTTGGACCACTTTCCGGTGGCCTTTCGGCCTCATTTTGGTGGGGTTAGGATCGATTCTTAAAGGGCTATCGGGGGGTACCGGTTTCACGACCATCGGAGCAGTCGCCGGCGACCGGCCTAAGGTTGAAGACGACTGGCGCGTGTCTGGCACGCGCCAGCCCAAGCCAAGCAGCCCACGCGCCGCGCGTGAGGGCGCGTGACGATCCAGGTATTTTTGAAATTTTTTTTATTATGTTTAGAAAATTATTTTATGAATTTTGATGCAATAAAATTTGGAAAAATGTTTGAGGAAATGGTTATTTTGTAATTTTCAAAGTGAATAAGGCTTAGGAAAAATAGGAAAATGAATTAAAAAAAATCCTTAGAAATTCTTGGGAGATAGGAATTTAATATTTATGAATTATTATGAAGAAAAATCAAGGAAAAATATTGACTAGGTATTTATTAGAATTTTTGAAGAGAAATCTAAAGAAAATAGGAGGAAATTATGGAAAAATTGGGAAAATAGATATTGATATAATTTTGAACAACGTGATGACTAAGGTATCGGTGAGATTCGAGGTTGAGGTATAAGAGCATCGGGCGCGAGAATCAAGGTCAGGCACGCAGATCGAGGCGGGCGCGCAAATCGAGGCTGACCGCGCTTGACAATTGGAATTCGTCTAAATGTGAGTGTTCTGTCCGGAAAACTATTTACTGTGAGAAGTTCTTCTCCAAACATTGATTTCTGTGAATGATTCTACCCAAAAGATTTCAAATGACATGTAAATGGTTTCCAAGCTCGGTTTTGTGATGAATTGTCTAAATGATTGCTTACATGTGCATTAAACGATGATTTAAGTATTGATGATGCATGTTATGAGTTTAAGTGATGCATGTTATGATTTTTCGACCATTGGCTGGTTTTTGTGGTATGTGGGTTGTTGACCTGTGACGTGGCCCAGAGTGGCAGTACTCGGGAATGCGTACCTAGGATTAATGTTTGGTGATTACTTGGGACGGGGTTGAGACGGACTTCACCCTACGGGACCCAAGTGGCGGGGCTGCGAGTGGACACCACCCCGGTTGATGGCTCAAGTGGCGGGGCTGCGAGTGGACACCACCCCAGGATCCTTTGAGCGGTAGCATTAATGCCTAGGTGACGGCGATTCCATGGACAGTGCTGTTGTGACACTCTCGGGGCTAGGGTTATGTTTTGGACCGCTTTTGAGTGGGAGCGTAAAGCCTGACAATGACCGTGGGGTGGTTCCTGGGTTCATGTGTCGAGGTTGTCCCTCTTAAGCAGGACCGGTTTGCCCATGGGTCGATTTGGTTGTGTCGCCTTTAGAGAGATTGCGTTTTCCCCGGTTAGGGTTAAATGCTGTGTGGGATTCTCTTTAGGCTGGTGCATGATGAGATTTATCGATTTTGTGTACATGATTTCTGCATACATTCATGAAAACGTTTTTGAACTCTCACTTAGATGATTCAGCATCTAATTTGGACTATGTCCCTGGAATATTCAAACGTTCCAGGTGAAAGCAGTGGCGTCAAGAGGAAGAATGTCGTCAGGATGTAGCAGTTACGTTTGGTTTTCATAGGTCCTATCTTTGACTTCAATGTTCAAGAGATTATGTAATGTATTTTCATGTGAAACATCGATTCAGTTATTGTAAAAGAAATTGTCAGTGATATGTATATATATTGAGGTTTCGATCTTGCTTCCGCTGATGTGATTGATGATACCTGTCTTAGTTATTTATTGAGTGTTGTTATACTAAGAAGGTACGATCGAGATTGTCGGGAAACGAGGAAAATATGGCCATCGAGGTAATTACGTGGTGTTTGATTTAAATTTTCTCGAAATCTCGAATTAACGCACGCTTGGGAAAAGTGGGGCGTTACATCAAGAATGCGGCAATCCACAGCAACCTGGAGTGCCTGGTGCTCAACTTGATGAAATGCAACTGACGAGCCAAAACCTAGTAGCCCCCTCCGATTCAATGATGGATCAAGATAAGCGTCGATGAAAAGGTCGCTTTGAAACTCCAGATCCTGAAATGAAACTAGGTAGTTGCCACTTCCAGCGAGACTCGAATCGCTGGGCGATCGAACCTCCCTATCAGAAAGGGTAGGCTCCCCAGAGCCAGGGCCTAGAGTTGTGGTGGCAACAACCGTAGCAAGGGGCGACACGGAAGAAACAACTAGCACCGACACGACTAGGGCCTTCCCAGTTGCCTTGTCCGCCGGTACGGAGTCCGACACCGCCACAACAAAAGCCTTCCCAACTGCTTTATCCACCAGAGCAGAACCCGACATGGCTTTACTCTCCTCCTTGCGAAGCATCTCCAATTCTTCCTTGATATCTTTCTTACGATATGTGAAGGCCATTCGCAAAGAGCACACAGACGTGAGAGCAATCAAAGAAGCTATCGCTAGTAAGGTTTGCAAAACCCCCACACCTCCTACGACACATCCTGGCACAAAGGGGATCCTTATAAAGATTGTTTAAAAACACCTACGACACATCCTACGATAAAAAACCATTCGCCACAAATCTATCGCTATAGAATTGCCACCTATCACCACACCTAAACAGTCACTAGTTATCACCTAAAATAACTTCACCTTCCAGGCAAAATGCCTCGAGGCCTCGAAACCATGTGTGCCACACGCACTGCAAATCAAAACATAAAAGAAACGCTTGGCTTCCAATGCTTTTAGAACCAAGGTCTATTTAGACAAGACCATGCGTCAGCTCGGCTGTCCACCTCGGCCAGGCCTTAATGGCAATCCAACTCTCCAAAACTACGCACACAACGAATTACCCAAGCTTCCCTTCTTTAGCTCAAACGCTCGCTTCCCGAGCATCTGACCTAAGGGGTGGTGGACCGTCTAGGCCTAACCTGGCCCATCTCTCTAAGCCTAGCCTGGTCCCTCTCCCTAGGCCCAGCCTAGCCTCTCTCTCTTGGCCCAACCTAGTCCTGTGCTAACCTATCGTAACATCATTGCAGCCTTTACTAGGTATCCGCGCGTCAACCTCAAATCCCATCCTCATTAATGCAGATCCCATCCACATTAATGGGGATCCCATTGCCACCATGTTGCTACCTAGGAACCTTCACCGGTGCTGGATACTCAGTCTCATCACCTGCAGACGCACGACACATGCGTACATGAGGGCGTCTCCTCCTCCTATATCAATCAGTTTTTTTCAGAGCCAAGGTATGTTTTGCTCTCTGATTTGCTGATACACTACCTTTTCCTTACTCCTTTACTCACTCGAGCGTCAGAGTGATTGTAGGTGCTAGCTGCTTCTTGGATTGACCCGTCGCCAGAGCCCATGCCCTGCTGTTGCGATCCTATCTTCGATCGCTCCTTTGGTTAGGAAGGAACAGAAGGTATACTTTTCCCCCTAGGGCCAGCGTAATAGTGGAGGAAAAGACTTGGAAGACTCATAATAGTAGGAGAAAGTCTCGCGAAGCTTCCCTGTGTCTTCCTTGAGAATTTGGAATGTGACTCATTGGGAGGCACGACAGGCTTGTGCGGGAGCATTGCTAAAAGCTCCCAAACTAAGATGACATCCTTGCACGTGTGGACCTTATGGGCTCTATCATAGAGGATGAATTCTTGCTCGTTTTTCACAAACGATGCTAAATTGTTGTTGCCTAATTACAACAATTAAATTTATTTGTCTTAGGGAACAGTTCAATTAGAGTCCAAGCAGAGGCTTAAGGTCCAGGGCACCATAGGAAGGTTAACAGGTGTTGGCTCAATCCACTGTCTGGGAGAGCTAAAAGGACATTGGGAATCTTTAGGTGGCTTATGAGAATCTTCAGGGGCCTTGCTTCTTGAAGAGTCTTCGAAAGGATGGCACAAGAAGGGTTTGCAGCATAGAAATAATTAGAAGGCATATAAGAATCTTTCCCACGGGGCCCTCTGATGCCTAAGTTAGACAATGATGTCTTGAAGCAAAAGTGTAAATTTATGTATGCGTATGCTGAATGTATCTGATGAGAGTCTTTCGAAGGGTTCTGTGTGGTTCAGTGTAACACCCCATTTTTCCAAGCACGGTATCAACCTGGGATTTTGAAAATATTTTCTTTTCAACACACACTTAACATAAATCATTTCCCAACAATCTCAGTCTACCTTCTTAGCATATCAAACGTAATAATCAATAAGCTAAGACAGATAAAACCATCATAAATGCGGAAGCAAGATCGAAACCTCAATGATACATAACCGTAATTCCTTTATTCATAGTATAAAAACTGAACCATTGTTTGACATAACATCTTCAAAATAAAATATATATAGATTAATCCCTTAGCAACACAACTAAACACTTCAAACATAATCAAAATATATGCTAAAGGTCTCCAATGTAATCAACAGCTACATCTCGATAACCTCTTTCTCTTGTCATCACTGCTTTTACCTGAAACGTTTGAATATTTCAAGAACATAGCCCAAATTAGATGTTGAATTATCTAGGTAAGAGTTCAAAAATATTTTTATGAATATATGCAATACCATGAATAAATTGACATATACTAATATGTCCTAGCCCAAGAGAATCTCATACAGTGTTTAACCTATACCACGGAGAAAGAGCAATCTCTCAAAAGGCAACATAACGACATTGACACATTGGTATAACACAATCCTAGCTTAAGAGGGGCAACATCAACGTATTTCCTTGACACCTTGGGAACAATCATTACCACTCCCATCACAGGAGGGTTAACATCAACGCAGAAATCCAACACACCACAATCACGTCAGGTATTATGTTCTCACTCAAAAGTATCCCGAAAACACTACCCATGTCCCATACACATGCCAATGCCATAACCACAACATGAAATAACGCATTACATAAAACAACATTTCAATGCACATATTTCAATGCACATGTAAATAAATATTTTGGATAAACCATTTACATAAAATCAACAATTCACATGCCAAAACCATTTACATGCAACAAAACTAGGGAATACAATTCAAAATTCCTCAAAATTCGTGCTCAACCTCAACTCTCGTGTCAAGTTTTTAAATGCTAAATCTAAGCCCCAATGTTCCCTTGACTTACCCTCATAGACTTGCTCAATATACGTGCTCTGACCTTGAAACGTATGTCTAAATAATTTCCTAACTTCGGGCATACTACTCTAGCCCCACATTAATTTTTAAATTTTTTTTCTAATTTTTAATTTTTAAAATTATTTTTTTCATTTTCCTCTTCTACTTCGTGCCTTCTGCCCTTGCACCCAAGCCTATTTATAGGCTTTCCTCCCTTGGTGACAAGCATCATATGCATTTTATATTATATATATATATCATACTTCTTACTAATCTTAGCCAAGAAACTCCTCGACCATCACGCCTATTTATACATACATAATACTTCTTATTAATCTTAGCCAAGAAGCTCCTTGGCCATCACGCCTATTTATACATAGATATACATATATATATATTTATATTTATATTGTAGTATGCTTCTTGTAGAAATCTTGGCTGCCACTAGACTTGCCGTCCACTCATTCTCATCTTACCAAGAAGCTCCTTGGCCATCACGCCTATTTATACATACATATACATATATATATATATATATATTTATATTGTAGTACGCTTCTTGTAGAAATCTTGGCTGCCACTAGACTTGCCGTCCACTCATTCTCATGTATGTATTACATAAAATATATATATATATATATATAATATATTATATTATAGATTAAAATTATAAAATTTATATAAATCCCTCAATTAAATTTTTAGTCCCACTTTAAGTATTGCATAATTGTAATTATATCTTTAAATATAAATTTCATTTGAATTAAAATATCAAAATTTTAAAATTAATAATTCAAAATTATTTAATAAGTGTGTTTTTGCCCTGATATCTTCACAAGACTATCGTTTCATCTTAAAATCACTTTAGGGTTGATCCTTACATAAAATCAGAACCCCCTTAGGATTCCATTATTTTCCCAAAAGTCTCTTTTGACTATCTTCCAATCATTCGATTTTTCAAGCAATATTTTAGTTGTATCGAAAACTATCTTTATTTTAATTTCTTTCAATTTCATGAATCTTGTCTTGGGACACTCGTCAATGTCATACATTTTTTTTAGACATCTAAGTTTCAAGGCGCTCCCAACCGTTGATTTGATGACTTATTTTATTATCAAACTAATTTTTTGGTATTTTGAATTTATTTAAATTACGTAGCAATCTCATAAAAACATGGGGTACAAGAGGTCTCAAAGAGTTTAGGCCAACAGGTTTTTTTGTCATGAAATAAGCAAGTATTTATAGACTTTTGGTGGTGGGGTCCACGTGACACGTGACATGCTGATATGATTCTTCTGGTTTTTTGAAAAAAATGCATCAGATGAGGCCAAAGGGTCTAGAGATATTTTTGAGATTAAAGTCACCTAATGAGTATCCTTTGAATGCTCCGAAAACTCTTTAGAACCATCGGATGGCTTAGGTCCAAGAGACTAATGAGTTTTGGGTCTTGGGGTGGTAGGGTTAGATCTTCCCGAAAACTTTTCGGAAGCTCCAAAAGAATTCTGGTCTTGAAAGACTTTTCCAGATCATCCAAATTTTCGACGTATTTAAAATATTTCTATAAATTTTGAAATTTCGAACTTTAATTTTCTTTGGATACCCCGACCACAATAACTTTGAATGACGTTATTGATCTTTGAGCTTTATGTGAGAATGGGCTAACGAACCATGGACATGACCTTTAGAAAAGATCAGAGGCCTCAACCTTTATCTATCTTGGTCTTTGATTCCTTATCCAGAGATTTGACTTTTGCATGTAGTTGAGGTTCAGTATCCTCCAACCAGAACCAAGTTAGTTACATACGGTTCTAGTAAGATAAAAAATGACTGAAGACAAAACATGAACCACGCGATGAGGCACCTAATTAAGTGCCCCAAAGGGGTCGTCATTCACCTTTGGGAGCTTTGTGGGTGACAAACCAAGACCCCTCTACCTTCACAATAGACACCCACCTACTTTCCTAAGCCCCTCGTCCCTAATTAATACACCCAAGCCATGAAATCTTCCCAACTATTCTAAACAACCTGCGTTGTCGCCTCTCATCACCTATATACGACTAGCCTGAACCCCTATAGTCCATCATTAGAAACCCTAAAGCCCAGATGTAGGAGACAGACTTGCCTTCCTAAAGAGAAGGGAAGGGTATTCGATTAGTTGTTGCTCTATTATTCATTTGTGCTCTGTTTTCACTTTTGTGTATTCTTGAATAAACAAATTTTTGTATTGTTAGATTCCTAATGCTTGGAGAAGTCTAAAGGATTACAGGTAAGTTTTTGAGATGAATTTGTTGGAAAAATCACAATATATTTTGATAAAGTGGAATAAAACATATTTTTTCACTCTGTATTTTTTTTTTCCATCTAGTAGTCCCTTATGGTAATGAAATACCTAACGTGAACTATATGTGAAAATTTTTATATATACCCGAATGACACATTTGACTAATCATCATGGATTGAGGGGGAAAAAAAGTGACCCTAAAATAAAATGTCAACATGTTCTGTACATAGATGTTATATGAATACTATTTACTGATGGCTGGGCGACCATTCCTATGAACTCCATTTCTGGGTCATGATCATGAGAAGGCACTCAAATTACAAAACAGAACAAACTCAACTAGACAATTTAAAGCTGTTTGTTGAGCTACTTTCTAACCTAATCCAGGCCGTGTCATTTACAGTCATAAGACAACGAAATTAAAACCCAAAAAGTATCCTTTTTCACCAGCTTTTCCGGCGACGAGGTGACACCGCAACATCAACAGTACTTCTAGAAGAAGATAGCCACCGTCCCCTCACAATGTTCTTCTTGCATATTCCTTCTTCCTCTTCCCCGACCGTAGGTCTTGCACTTGACCTCTCCCCGGCCATGGCCGGCACCAAATACCACCCAATAGATGTCAACAATATAGTGAATGATCGGCCGAACACCGCCAGAAGCAACATGATCAAGATCATCGCCGCCGGCAAGTACCAGCAAGGCCTCCACATGTCCATTGTCGTCTTCCATGAATACCTCTTCTTCTTCGCACTCTTTCCATCCTCTTCTTCATCTGAATTGTGCGCTAAACTTTTGCTTATGTGCTTGTCTTCGTCTTTGTCTCGCCTTTTGCCTCTCAGCCTGACCACAATTGGTCTCAAGTTGTTGGAATCGGAGCAGACGAAGCGAACGAAAGAGATGCTCTGCGAGTCCTTCTGGGTGTAAATCTCCTTCTTTTTGTGTTCGAGCTCGGCTAAGAGCGCAGAAAATTTGTCAAGCCCGCGATTGGCGTATGGGTTTTTGCTGTCTCTGGTTCTGAACAAGCTGATGCCGCTGCTCCTTCTTAGCTTTCTTTGCGATGAATACTGGAAATAATCTTGGTCTTCTTCTTCCTCTTGATGATGGAAGCCACCGGCGCCACAGATGAATGGATTGACCATCTTGGAAATTAAAGAGAAAAGTACACAGATATTCGATGGATGTGTTTTTGAATGGATAGAGAAATGATTTTCTTGGAGATGAGATGAGATGAGAAGATGGGAAGTGAGACTTGATCGATTGTGAAGGAAGAAGAGATACTTATATGGGAGGCTGTTTCTGCGTGATGGAAGAGATGCAATGAAGACTGGTACAAGGTCAAATCAAGTGCTTGAAAACCAGATCAATGGAAGCTCCTTCCAAAATTTGACTAGCGGAATGTTAAAGGCAATGCATAATTTTATATATATTTATTATGATGTTACGCGGTGGGTGTTTGAACTGGTCCCAGATCCATCGTTAAAAACTAAGAAAATGATATTTCTAAAATATAACTATATATATATATACATATAGGCAAACCATTTGGCTAGTGGTACCTAAAGTTTAGGATAATTGTACAAATTAACCTTGACGTTTGAAGAATTATGAGTACTTCTAAAATTTAATGTTATGTTATAATTTTTCCATAATCATTTGGTAATCTCAGCATTAACAAAATGACCAAAATATTTTTATCCATAAATGCCCTCGCTCTTACCTTATTTTGCTTCATCCATGTTTTTTTCACCGTCGATTGTCGTTGATCTCCCTTTATCGTTGTCATTTGTGACAATCTCAATAAATTTCTCCCATCTTTCTTTCTCTCTATATTTTAGGTTTACCAAACCCAGATTTAGGTTTCGAACAAACCTAGCTAGAATGAAACTTTAATTTAGGCTTAGATCGAACCCTCAATCTGAGTTTCATTTGGTTTTTTATGGGATTTTAGTAGAAATCTCATTGGTGGTGATAAGATTAATAAAATCCCACGAGTAACTCGAACTCTTCTTTTTTCTCTCTTAAAAAACTCAAATTTGGGTTTGTTCAATCGTCAATGATATATGATGTCACAATATAAAGATATATATATCTTTTGTTCTCTCTCCATTTCTTTTCCTCACTAAATTTTAAGTTTGAGATGAATTAGGGTAATGAACCCATCTGCATTCATCACATATGCTAATATATAACCCACTAAGTTCATTGTTAACATCACTGACAAGCTAAGGTAACACACCTAGTGGGTTCATTTTTTTTTTTAATTTTTCAATTCTCTAAAATCAAAGGATAGAGGAGAGAGAAGTTATTTTACACTTCTATTTAATACAAGAGAAATTATTATTATTATTTCTAAATATGAGGATTTATTCTTGCAATTACATCAGATTTGATGGATTGTTATTGAAATTTACTAATATTTATATTATGATTTTTTAAGAGATGTATTTAATACACTTCAATTAATATAACTTAATCAACCAATTATTAAGGTGCATTCGATCAATTGAGTTATATTGACTAAGGTACATGTTTTTGCATAATTAAGTAATGTGTATTAATTAAAATACATTAAGGATACGTTAACTTTTGATGGATTTTTTTTTAATATTTAATCATAAACAAAGTATAATATTGTATATAAAAATATTTGTTTGCTCGTGACTACAATAACACAATTTTTATTTATAGGTAATTATCGTAAGTTCTAGATGGAGTCCCAGAATTTGATTACATGATACATACACCTCACAAGACCCGTGAATTCCCAACTCTGATTACATCATAGCATGTATATGTACCAATGAATGTGTCGCAATGTCGATATAGATGGATCCACATCTCTAATTAAAATAATTTAATGGATAAGACCCAAGTGTTAATTAAATAATGGATGTACGTAGATAAGGTAATAAGTTATTTCATGCTAATTTATAAAAAAAAAATAATAAATGCTACCGGTGACTAAACTGAAAATCGTTATCCAAATCATAATGTCTTAAAAGATAATAATATGTTGCATAGAAGTTTAGTTTATTTGCACAATCAGTTGAAAATTAAAGCTGTGTTGTGGAATAAATTCCCATGGAATGGAACAGAGACAAACAAACCTAAAGACTAAAATGCATGTATACCCCACAAAAGCTGCAGACAGGTGACGGAATTAATTTGTCCAAGTCAAGAGAGGCCCTCACACATCACAATTACAGGCCTATCATTTCTACGCCAATTATTAACATCTCTACAGCAATGGGCTTCTAGAAAGCACCGATTTCAATTGGATTGACAAATTTGTGGGTTTGCATTGCTTTAGAGATATTTTGTGGTGTTTATAATGTTATGTGAAGATTCTTTTGTATAATACAGTCTTTGTTATTGTATGATATACTCTTCATACTAATAAATGCATTGTTTGCCCCAACAAACATAGTGTAGGTATAAAAGATTTAGAGTTTCAGATAGAATATCGAGATTTGAATCAGTATGATGGCTTAAAAAATATAATTATTATTGAAATTATTATATACTAAAAATATATATAAATGGTATTAATCAGTCTGGAAATTTAAATAAATTTTAGATTTCAATTAATCTTATTTATTTATATTTTAATTGTATATCTGATGTGACATTACCTAAAATTACAAGAATACTCCTATGCGCTAGTAGTCTCGCTTGCCATGTGGATTGTCCGAGAGATTGACACGTGACAAGTCAATAATCTGGTGCGGAGTTCGAAAAATCCAAATCAGATCGTGAGACCCGTTCCAACTTGACCAGGGTTCGCGAGAGTCGTGCCTGATCATCTCGAGTTTCTCTTGGATACCCCATAACGGGGCCGCCTATAAAAAACAGAGGTCCTCATTAGGTATGGACAAACTCTTCAGCTCTTATATTTATTACTACATGCATTTACTCTACTAATTTCAGCGTCGGAATTCACCTCGGGGAATCCTAGCCCCGTCACTCCATTGTCTTGCAGATTCTATCCCCGAGATCAGACATCGTCAAATCCAAAATACTATTCCCGAGATCCATTCACAAAGGAGGCACATAGTGGTCAGTCCCAAAAACCATCATCAATATCATTTTTATACTTGTTTTATGTATACCTATTTACGTATCCCCTTTGTTAACGCATTGACTAAAAATAAGGTATAATAAATATTGAAATTTGAAAATGAGATATAGTAATATAAATTATTGATGAAATACATGTACATGACTAACGCTAAATATATATAAAAAAAAAAATTGAAGTTTTTCGTAAAACTAATGGCAACAATTTTTTAAAAAATGAAAAACTCAAGTAACTAAGAACACGACATGTTTCAACTTACTCAATGAGTGTTAGGAACAACATTGATCATCACAAGGACATTCAAGAAAATTTTACTTGGAGTCATTTGTAATAATATCATAAATTCTTTGACGCTTAAATATGTATGGGAATTGTATATATTATAAGTGATTCATAAAGCACCATACTTAAAATAGAAATTTAAGTTCGGATATAAAAGGAGGATAACTTTGATAGGGGGTGTTCATAGTTCTTACTAGATAATAAAAATCAAATCAAACCAATATGATTGGGTTATTTTGATTTGGAGTTATTTGTTTCCTAGTTGAATTCTAGTTCTTTTTTTTGCGCTCCATTAACATATGATCAAGTTTAGTTTGACCATCAAGTCTATGAAGCTCAGCCATATCCAACTAATATAAATTGACGATGTCTTGGAACCAATCCCCACTAGGTTTGTTGCAGATTTGTATTCAGTTAGGTTTCCTCCGTTGCAAATTGTTTTTCATTGTCCTCGATCTCAAGTTTGTTTAAGAGTTGCTCAACTTGCAAAAAGATGGCAGGGCTTTATCTCTTAGTAAAGTCGTATTACAGTGCTCGAAAGAGGTTGACGCACGAATTTACTGAAAAATTATTGGGCGAACTTCAACACTGTTGAAGTCCGTTCATTCAGTTCGGGTGAATTTCACCCACTGTGTAGTAGGCGGATAATGAAATCCACCTAGCATTGTGTTGGACGGACTTTGTCTGTGTTGAAGTCTGCCCGTTCAATTCAGGAGAATTTCATCTAAGATGAAATTCGTCTGGACTTTATTTAAATACGTGCGTGATGCATTCGAGGCAAGATGATAATTTTAAGATGAGGATATTTTTGTCTTTTGATGTATTTAGTCATTTTGTGCATTAACTTATTCGGGCAAAATAGAATAATCTTTCTTGATAAATCATTCAATAAACAAATTAAGCACGGAACAAGACCTAAAATGATGTAATAATGACATAATAATAATGTGGTTAATTAGGTACGTTAAGATTGAAATTCATGCCTTTATAAGCACAATGGATTGCCGATGAAGGTAGGTTTCAATCATATCACGTAAGAGATATGGATAACCAGGATTATGCCACATGAAAGGTTGGATTTGAATCTATAGGCTAAGGTCAATTCTTTCACTTGGGCTTAATATGCTCTGCATTGGATCTAGGCGTTAGATGTACGATCTATGATGCCTATTGGTCCTAGGCCAGGCCTGAAGTACTTTTGGGCATGTGTCACTTTTAAGGCTCTCCTACAGGAGGGTATTTTAGTACTTTCGCCTAGGATTAGAATCTTTTATTATCATAAATTACTTCAGCTAAATCATATTGTCAATACTTAAAATGGACTTTGAACATCGTAACAAATTATTTATTGTACTTTAATTTTTGTTATTACAATCACTAAATTTTAATTTTTATTGAAATTTAATCCCTTTTTTGAGTTTTGTCAAATTTTGTTAATGAAAATTGGCATGACATATAGCAGTATAAACTCCAAAATCAATTGATGTTAAAATTAATCAAAATCTACTGATAATGATTTTTTAGATCGACCACCATGTGCTACCTCTATGAATAGATCTCGAAAATAGAATAACGGACTTTGCGATGTCGGACCTCGGTGATAGAGCCTGCAAGATAATGGAATGACGAGATTAGGGTCTCCCGGGATGGACTCCGATGCTCAAATTAATAGAGTAAATGTATATAGTAATAAACGTAAGAGCTAGAGAGTTTGTCCTTTATTTGATGAAGATCTCTGTTTTCTATAGATAGGCTCGTTATAAGGTACCCGAGATAAACTCGAGATGAGCGGACACAACTCCCGAAAACTCCAGTCAAGTTAGAACGAATCTCGCGGTTCGGTCCAGATTTTTCGAACTCCGCATCGGATTATTGACTTGCCACGAGTCAGTTTCTTAGGCAATTCATATGACGAGCGAAACTGCCAGCGTGTAGGGGTATTATTGTAATTTTAGATAGTTTATAGTAATAGATGCGATGATGATTTTCATCAACAGAGTTTGAAGAAAAATTCAAAGGGAGACTAAATTTTAATAAAAATTAAACTTTAGTAACTATGTGAACAAAAATTAAAATATAATAATTAATTTGTTACAAAGTATAAAGTTTAGTGGATAATATTGCGATTTGACCACATTACTTTTATTTGTTGAAATGTCCACCTGGTTGTTTGTTTTCAGAATTAATGTTAACATAAATTTCATAAATCTTAAGATTTCGGTATATTAAAAGTATGATATAATTTTATAAATTAATAAAAATTGAGATCTAATCCAAATTTAATTGAGTTGGGCTAGTTAATTTTATTTTGTTAATTATATTAATTTTAGATCCAAAATTTTTAATTTGAGGATAATTAATTTGTGTTAAGATATATATATATATAGAGAGAGAGAGAGAGAGAGAGTTTTGATCTTGAATTGACATATTATAGCGTTACTTAATATAAATTAAATAATGTTATTTAAAAAATTAAAATTTATATATATATATTTATATTACAAAAGTTTTAGTTGAATATATACTAAAGGGATTATTATTATGTTGGAATAGTGGATGAGGTCCTCCGTTAGGCATACGGCGAATTGGCGTGTCCCGTTTATCTAGAAGAAATTCCCCAGAAAAGGACCATTTATTAATCACGAGAAAAAGGGCGGACAGGCACATGCTGTTTGGATCCTTCCTCTCTTGTATTTGTGCCGTGTGGACTCATTAATTTTCCACAAAAGGATCATTAATTAATTAATTTCACTTAAAAGAATTTTTTCTTCTTTTCTTTGTATGAATTCCTCTAGCTAGTAGGTGAGATAATCACGGCTTGTTTTCTATTAGATAGAATAGGAGAGCTAGTTTTATTTTAATCTAATTTAATTTAAATAATAAAATTTATAATTAATATAAATCCATTATATAAAAAAATTTAACGTATAAAACTAAATTTAGTTATAATGTTAAAAATTTTACACATTGACATTTTGTATTGTATGAAAAATGCTTTGTACAATGCGTGAGATGTATTATACGCCACAAATAATATATTTTACAGGTACCCAGGGACGAATCTAAATGTGAGCTGTCTTGGGCTAAAGTTCAGGACAGTCCATAAAAAAAATTAAAATTTTAAGATAAAATTTAGCTCAAATTCAGTTTAGTCCACCTCCAAGCCAGCCCAATCCAGCCCACCCCACTCTAAAATGTTGGATACGTCCCTGCAAGTACCCTTTATATTATGCAATATGTTTTAACTTATACAAAATACATGTCATTTTTAATAAGTGAGCGTAACCCTATATTATATTATTTGATGGTCTCACTTTGTGTAGATCTGTTGGGCTTTGTAGTCCCGGCCGGCATGTATATATGCCACCAACATGAGTCAATTTGGTGGTTATCAATCCTATTCATTTTACTTGTCTCTAGCTACATGCCATTGGCGAAGTTCCTTCTTGATTTTAAAGTTTGACTTTCTAAGTTTGCAACATGGAAAATATGTTTGGGCAACATATCAATATATACCATGGTTATCATATGTGGCATTGCTATTATGTGATAGGATGCTTATCTAACCCATACGAGGAAAGACTCCTACAGTCAACATTGTGGGTGTTCGTAAGACGAAAAATACTGATTGGAGCCCTGCGAGTGTGGTGCACTAGTAAATCATTTAAAATTTTATATGAAGCATTAAGCTTCGAATCAATGCAATGACTTAGAAAGTAGAATTATTATTAGAAAATAATATTTATCTGAATAATAATCTTACATAGATTGCATTGAATGGCCAGCTCTAAATATGTGTAGACTATATTCACATCCGAATTTATCCTTAAATGCATCAGGAGAAAAATCACTTGCCTCTAAGAATTAGTCGGACGAAATTTAGACATCTCGGGTGAATAAAAAAAAAATACTGAATGGATGGACATGATAGCTTAATTGAATTAATTTATTATAGCGAAAGTTGTATTATAATAGCTTACAAATTGTTTCTTGTGATGGAGATTATTATTAAGACCTTGTTTTAGCATGTATAGTAATTGCTATAGTCATGTGTTGATACTTAATAGCATCGAGCTATATATAATTATATTATTCTAGTTGGATTAAGATAATTTTTAATTTGTCAAAAATAAAGATAGTCCCATGCTACGTGCTGATTTCTATGAATAAATACAAGTTTCTTAAACTAATTAGTAAGAAAAATAACAAGTCATTTTTTCTATTAATCTAATTAGTGTGGCCTAATTAATGAGAAATTGGAAGGTTATTTCTTAAGATAGCGTTTGTTAAAATGAGTAAGATAAAGTTGAAATATTTTTCGGATCAAGATATGAATTTTTCAAGATAAGGTTGGAAAATATTCTAAAATTTTTATTAGATTATTTATTAAATTTTTGTAGAATACATTGGAGGACACATAGATATTTTTTTTCTATATATAAGGTTCAAGATAAATTTATCTAAAGGAAGAAGGGATAGAGATAAATTTATTTAAACAATCCTAGATAAAAAGTCACTTGACGACTTTTTTTCTAAATATTATTAGGTAAATTTAACAAATATAATGAAAATTACTTTTATCTAAAATATTTTTCATATTCTACTTTTTTCAGTCTATATATTGATTAACACTAGTTTTGCACTTGCAACCTCTAACCTGTAAAGTATATACATGTATAATATATATATATAAAACATACATGTATGTACCTACATATATATTGGATATTATTTATATATATGTGTATGTACGCATATATACATTCAATTATGTATATACATATTATATGTGTACTTTTATGCTTATATGTGTATATATGTTTGTGTACATATAAATATATGTATTTTTGCATTCATGAATAAACAAATACGTGTATGTATATTTTTTTATACATAACAATAAAAAAAAGTTTAAAAAAAAAAAGAAAAAGAAAAGAAGGATCTCTTCAACTAAGATCCAGATCTATGAGATTTAATTCAATTATAAATGGATTTAGGCCAGATAATTAGTTTATTGAATTTAGATCTAATTAATGAATCTAGACTACCTAATCCATTGATAGGCTTAATTAATTAAGGTGGAGTTAGAATGGATACCCTCTATCTATCTATCTATATGCAATAGAATTTATTTTATACAAAAATTTTAGGTGGGTACTTCTAAATGAATATTAATATTGTGGGGTGGAGAAAAGGTACGATTGACCTAAGTCTTACAATTGTAGTCGATGGATGGATCCCAGAAAGCATATGCAAAGCATGAACATATCTTTAATGCTGCGATCTACCTACCTGTTATATCTGAGATTGAAAGAAAGGGTAATTATGATGGAACACTTGGCACTTTATTAAAATATATATGTATGTATTTATATATGTTGTAATAGAAGTACTAGTACTACACAAATATTGACACGTACGGTATGATTCCCCAATTTGAGCAAGAAAGCATTCCAGTCACCATGTACCTCCACGTAGGATATCGCCCCAATTGGTTCTTGTGACGATGATGACTCTTGAAAGGACGATACGAGCAAGGATAGAACTCATCTTTCATAGAATCTTACATATGAGAGACTAACATAATCATTCAAACATGATATCATTCATCATGCAATAAGAAAATTAAATTATTTTTCAAATTATTTTAAAAATATAACATAGAATCACAACAAAGATGTTTTCAATTTAACTTCAATCTATTTGAATTTTACTCTAAAATATTTCATGTAATTTTCTTATTGGACTTCAAGAGAGTTGGATTAAAAGCCATGTTCCACACTAGTTTGACCACTTATAAGCTATTAAATTAACTTATAAGTTATGTAACTTATTTTATTTTACACGTTTGATAACATTTAATAGTTTAATTAATGCTATCAAGCTTATAAATTATTTTACCAACATTTGAGATAAACTCCCCCTCCCCTCTCCTTCCCCTCAGCTTTTCCAAATAAGCTCCTAAGAGGTTTTTGCGTTGACTAAAAAAATTACTGATTTACTCTCAAATAGAACACATATTTTCAATCTCTACATTTTTTCATCCTTCTGCTTTCTCTATCGCTATTGCCAGACCCATCTCTAGCCGCCACCTGCAACCAAACCCATCTCCATCGCCGTCATCTGTCGTCATCACCATCACCATCATCCGTCGTCTTCAGCCTATCGTCGTCTGTGCATTGTCTCTAGCCCATTGCTAGCGTCTCCATCTTTTCCTTCATTGCCTTTATCGCTACATCATCTCCCAATCGTCGTCGCCCCCGTTGCCTTGTCTGTTCGCTATATATTTATATATATATATATATTAATGTATATTAAATTAATATATTTAATATTTTTATTAAAAAAATAATATTTTATGAATTTTATTTGTACTTTATTTTCGTCTTTTTGTCAAGTTCTGATAGTTTATCAGTTATTTAAAAATCAAATACATAATTATATAACTAATAGTTTAAAAACATATTTATCTAAATATAATATCAATTTAAAATCTATCAAACTTAAACTCTACCCAATTTTTAAGTTTTACACAACTTAAAAGCTAAACAGCTTATAACATGTTTTTAAAAAGGGTAAGCCAAACAGCCTATGAATTTCACCAAAAGAATAATAAGAACCCATATTTACCAAAACTAAATCCACTTATCCAATGGATTGCAAGAGCCTAGTTTTTCACCACAGTATGTATATAGATGTGAAAGATAAGTAATAGATAAAAATTCAACAATAATCTATTTCAAAATAAGAAGTGTAAAAAATATTGGCATGGAATTCAATAATAAACTATTTTAGAATAAGAAACGTAGAAAATAGTGGCAATAAAAGGGGACAGAGAGAGAGAGAGGATGTAGCGGTGGGAAGTGGTGGTAGGTGACGGCCTTGCAACAACCGGCTTCAGAGAGGGCTTCGATGAGAGGTGACGGTGAGAGGCGACAACAAGAGGCTTCATGGAGGGCGGTTGGATTCACTGTGGGTCTCTTCTTCATTCTCCTTTCTTTAAATCTTTCAATTGGAATCACAAATGAATTAGGATTACTAGAAGACTATTTATGTGGTGGTTTGTATTGTAATTTATAATATATAAAATATAAAATATAAAAGTTTTTATTATGTATATTATCCAAAATGTGTACGGCCTTTCATATTTTTTAAATAATTACTATATTTTCATGGCACCATTATTTATATATATATTGATGTAATATTACATAATTTATAATTGTCTTATTTAAAATTAAAAATAATTCTAATCACTATTATAAATTATTATTAACATTTGGTAGAACTATTATAAACTATTATTGATTTTAGATAAAATTATTATAAATTTTACAGTATCATATCAATTTATAAATTTTATTTCTAGATAAAATATTTGAAATGTGCATTTAATGATATTTGTAATGATTAATTTTTTAAAATTTAGTGCAATATTAGTTGAGTAAATTAGGTATTACTTGAGTGAGATATGCAGTTACTCGAATAAATCTTTTTGATACCCGAGTAAAATATAACTTTACTTGACTATAACTTTCTTTTAGTGGATTAATAATTCAAGTACAGAGAGTCACACTTTGTCTAATAATTTTTACTTGACTAAGATACTTAGTTATTCAACTAAGTATGAAAATACTCAATTAATAATACATTCTTAGTCCACTAAATGTTCAAGCACATAGATTTGACATTTTGAATATGAATTATTATTTGAGTAAGATTTCTGGTTACCCGATTAATAATACAAGTATAGGGACTTGTCATTTTGAGCCAAATTTATTACTCAGTTAAATGTTATAGTTAGTAGTTACTCGACTAATGAACCGCTTAGTCGATTATCTCTTTGGTTATTCCAGTAATATTATTTTATTATATATTTAAGTAAAAAAAGCATATAATAGATTAACTCTAAATTTTTGGGTCTTGTTTGATTAAATGAAAAAATTACTCAAGTACAACACTTGTTACTCAAGTAAACATTTCATTAATCAATTAAAATGATAATTATTCTATTAAGCTCATACATTAATTGATTAATATTCAAGTCACAACATATCTTATTATTAACACATTCTAATGGAGAACGTATATTAAAATTTTGTATTTAATTTCTCATCGTCAAAACATTCTCAAAATGAACCTCAAAAAAATTTAATGATATTATTATAATAATTTAAAATTTGATAATTTTATGTAAACAATATTTTTATAAAATTATGAACATATTTATTAATGTATTTATAAATAACCCATTCACGAGCTGCTTGCAAGCCTCTAAACAATTCCATTCACAAGCTGCTTGCAAGCCTCTAAACAATCCAACTTGCAAGCCTATTTAGAACCTGCTCGCAAGCCTTTAATCAAGCCTAATTGCGAGCTAACGAGCTGAGTTTTACTTAGTTCAAACTCAACTCGTTTATAAATTGAGTTTTAAAGTTAGACTCAAAGTCGGTTTGTTTACTCTAACAAACAAACTTGAATGGACTTTTATCAAGTCGAACACCAAGCCGCTCGTGAACAACTCGATTCATTTGTGACCCTATCCATAATATCGATCCAATCATCATTGCTTTTATTGCCCTAAACCCTAAACGACTTGAGTCGTTTGTGACCCTATACATAATATTGATCCACTCATCATTGTTTTTATTGCATCTCTAGCACCTTCTAACTTGCCATTTCAGAATCAATCAAATTGGTCAATTGCTTGTCATGGTTATAAGCTAGTTAAACAAATGTCCTAAATTCTTATCCCATTTCACATACAAATGCCTTCTCATTGGTCAAACTCACAAATTTCATGAGATGTAGGTGTGTGTTTCACCAATTGACAAATATGATAGCTCACAAAAGTTTATATGGAATTCATTTATTAGTGAATTATATAATAAAAAAGTTGATATTTAGAGAAATAAAAAAATCATGTAAGATAAAGTATTAGGTTATCAAAGCCAAGCTAAAGGTTGAACACTCAATCAACTCATGATTTAACTTTGAATACCCAATTATCATGAGAAATCTAGATCTTGAGCAAATTGTACTCCTAAGTTGCATAGGAATAAACAAAATGAAAGAGCCTAATCCATCAAGAAGATGAGCAAGGAAGTATCTTCTTTATCAAGATATGGATAATCTATACAAAGAATAGTTCAAACTAAAAAAGATCTCGAGACACTTATCTGATAAACTGTTCTCTAGAGACAATTCTCATAGGATAAACCCTCAACAAAAAGGCAATCCTTATGATTTAGGGAAAATAGATAAATCCAAGTCTAGTATGGAGAAATACAGGATATACATATAAATACAAGTACTCTTAATACCCACGTCTTAATTTTCATAAGCCCAAGATGAGATATTTCACACTTATCTGAAATCAACTAATCCTTTGCAATATGGGTAGAGTAGGCTAATTTTCATTGTGATCCTTATCATAAAGCTCATATAATAATACCTCAATGGGTTTGTCAAGGGTATGATATTTTTCATTACTTTTTTAAGCTTATAAGTTATCTCCAAAGTTATTTCCTAACTTAACCATCAGAGTGGCTTTTTTCCATCTAAACCTTTGGGTAGTTACTCTTTTGTCACTCATGTACGGATTTCAAGGTCAAATTAGTTTGGGACATCATTCCAATTCTCATGGGAGGTTTTACAAATTCAATTGGTGATTGGTTCCTACGTCATTAATTTAGCATTGCTTGTGGATGTTAGTCTTGTGTGCCCTAATGCTAGATTTAGATTATGTCTAGCAGGCTTGTAATAAATATATTTGTTGCATCTTTGTATATATAAATAAAATGCAAGTTTGTCTTCATTCATAAACTCTCTAGTTTGTTATAAGAATGAGTTCCTAGATCTCCTATTTGAGAGTCTTATTCTTAAGGTGTTAAGATTATTTGACAAGATTCTCATGTGATAGGACTTCTTAAATGATTCTTGATCCTTAGATTAATCGGATGGAAACTTTGATTAGTCGAGTATGAACTAGTACCGAGTTTACTACCTTAATCAGTATGAGTTATTGATGGTAAGAATGGTGAGTCACATATCATTTGACATAAGAATGTCTCTAGTAAACTCGTGGGTGGTTGTTAGAGAACAATGCATTGAATGGGATACTGATGAATGACCAATGGCATTGTGGATATTGGTCATGTCGTCTAGTTACGATAGTGTAGCTGATCCTTAGAGTTGAACTGACACGGTTGTCTTGTGTATCGGTGCACGAGATTTGCTAATGCATTGAACCATCCAATTGCGAGGTGGGGATGTTCATTTGTGTAGTTCCGTATTGCTAGTATATAGAAATAGGCATTCAGGGATACAATTTGTCATCCTTGTCGTTATTAATAAGGTGAACATCCTATGTGTTCTACTGTTAGTATGACAGGACAATCCCTAACCAATGTAGATTGATTATTGGGAAAAGTGTTTCTTGAGATGTCATCTAGTCATGCTGATAAGATTTGACACACAGTTATTGAGTTTGTAAGTTTATCATTCCATGACTTTCACTCAGTTGGGGCGTCATTAACATTCAATCGAGATATAGTAATCATTAACTGTAATAGTCTCACTTGAAGTTAGACTTCATTGTCTTCTATATTGTCTTGGACCACTGCTAGGCACTTCCCATGACCTCTCAAATCATCACTGGGATATGGAAAAATTTCTATGATGGGTTAAGGAGTGTTGACCGGTGCCAAACGGATTTTAGTGCTATTGTTTGTTAGCAGATAGTGAATCTAAAAAGTCACACATCATATAGTGTTGCGTTTGGTATTTGTAATACCCCGAGAGCCCAGAGAAGTTAGTATATATCGAGGATAGTGTAAGAATGAAATAACACCAACTGGATACCTTTTGGGCTGAATATAGGCAAGGAACTCCAGAGTTAAGTGTGTTTGAGCTGGGGACAGCTCAAGGATGGTGACCCTCTGGAAGTTCGCGTAGGCCCATCAGGGTAAGTTGTTCTGATCATTCTTATCGCTCGATGCGGGATGTTACAGGTGGTATCAGAGCCGACCCCCAAGCCTCTGAGCGCGTTGGTGGGGTAAACCTCAACGAGAAGGCTAACTCCTGATGGGGGGCATGTAGGCCCCTATGGGGGGTGCGTGTAGGCACCTTAGGCGAATCCCACATCGGCCATGCAAGGGGGGAGAGATCTGGGACTGGTTGTATGGTCGCATGACGAGGACGTCATGTGCTTAAAGGGGGGAGAATGTAATACCCCGAGAGCCCAGAGAAGTTAGTATATATCGAGGATAGTGTAAGAAAGGAAATAATACCAACTGGATACCTTTTAGGCTGAATGTAGGCAAGGAACTTCGGGGTTAAGCGTGCTTGAGCTAGGGACAGCTCAAGGATGGGTGACCCTCTGGGAAGTTCGTGTAGGCCCATTAGGGTAAGTTATTCCAATCCTTCCTATCGCTCAATGCGGGATGTTACAGTATTGGTACTATATATCCATTGTATCTCAGATACTTCATTAAGTGTTAATAAGGACGATGTGTGAATTATTGACACTAAGAGTTGATTGCCTCAGCATTAGCAGTCAACTAGCTAGTGGACAAAAGTCAACTCTCAGTGTTGCCCCAGCCCTCCTTAGTACGTTTCACGTGGCAATCAATTGGAGAAGAGGTTGGGTGGCCAGGCAACAATTAAAGACGTGAATTTGGCAATTAACCTAGAGTATCTCTATTGGTTTCTGCTATTTGTTCCTCTTTTGTCTTCTTCTACTTAGCTTCAAAAAATTAATTAGGTGTGAGTGTCATGAGGAGAAAAGACACATAGGTGTTGGTGATACGGAATCCTCTGGTTAGCACGGGAAGAGACGCACGTAGAGGTACCAGATTGCACACTAGGCGTAACATCCCGCATCAAGTAATGAGATGGACCATAACAACTTACCCTGATAGACCTACGCGAACTTCCTAGGGGGTCACCCATCCCTGAGCTTCCCTAGGTCAAGCATGCTTAATTGGGGAGTTCTTTGCCTACATTTAACCCAAAAGGTATCCAGCTGGTGTTGTTTTCTTCCTTACTTATCCTTGATATATATTTCTTTTCTTTGGGTTCTTGGGGTATTACATTCTCCCCCCTCCCCATGAGCACATGACACCCTCGTCATACGACCTTACAACTGGTTCCAGATCTTCTCCCCTTTAGGGGCTGCTATCCTAGAAACTTGCCAAAAACCGTTCTTAGCACAGGCCTTCGAGCCCCAGTGCCATTCCCCGCCCTCATCGAATCACCTCCTCCAACGGTTGGCTCTAATACCACTTGTAACATCTAGCATTAAGCTATAGAAAGGACCAGAATAACTTACCCTAATGGGCCTATACGAACTTCCCAGAGGATCACCCATCCCTGAGCTTCCCCAGCTCAAGCACACTTAAATCGAGAGTTCTTTTCCTACATTCAACCCAAAAGGTATCTAGTTGGTGTTGTTTACTTCCTTATTTATCCTAGATATATATTACCCTTCTTTGGACTCTTGAGGTATTACACTAGGTGTGGACAGACTAAGCCCTCCACACAATGGAAAGATTCGGTATGTGTACAAAAATGATTTTTGTACTCATCATAACATCAGGCATCAGGTATATTATTTATTATATTTCATATGATGAATTAACGTGTTGCTTAAATATCCAAGTTGCGTATAATGTGTGTATTTATGGCTTCCGTTGTGTATATCTGATACACATAAAATTTTTATTTTTACCCACACCACCATACATGAATTTCGTCAGTGGAAACGAAGGTTTTCCCTTAACTTAGCGAGATGACAAACCACCCAATTAATCATCCCATTATTGATGACAATCCATCTAATATAGAGACTCAACATGAAGAAAGGAAATTAGATAATCATCAAATAGCCATGGATCCCTTGACTCTTCTTATGTAATACCCTATTTCGACATAAGGTTGCCATGTAATTTAGAGGAGTTTAAAATATTGAAAAGTGGGTTTGATAGTAAAATAAATCGTTAAATCAGCGATAGGGAGTGCCTCAAAATTTAGATGCTTAAAGAAAAGGGTGTGAAGTCGACGAGCGTCTCGAGACAAGATTTATAACGCCGAAAGAGATTGGATCAGAAACGATTTTTGGTATAGTTATGATTTGGGCTGAGAAATTGAATGATCATTAGGGACTTCCGGGAAGTCAATGAGACCTGAGTAGGCTCATATTTAGCATAAGGAGCAACCTTTAAGAGGTGTTAGAAAGAAACAAAAGGATTTTCGGTCAAAACACTATCTTACGTATATTCGGGCCTAAGTGTAATTTCTTAATTCTGTCTGAGGGAGGTCAAAACGATGGTGTTTTGAAATCTTTTAAAATTAAATGTAGGTTTTAGAACTTGTGGGAATTAATGGAATTATTGGATAACTTAAGGGCTTGAAATGGAGGGCCAAAATACAAAATTAAATTTTCAAGGGGGCCAAAATGTAATTTTCAAAGCTACTGCTCACGGCATGGCAGAATCTGATCGTGCATGGGCCAAAAAATCTAGTGATGGGACGGCTAAATCTCGATAGGGTATGGCCTCCATCGTCCTAGGAAGCTTGTGGGCTATGCTAAGGTTGTTGATTGGCTAAGAATAACCAGATTTTGCCTATGAATAGGCGATAGTTTCGGTCGAATTTAGAGCATCATAAGCCTCAAGTTTTGGTGAGTTTTTGAGAGATTTGATATAGGGCTTTTGCTCTAGAGGTCTTGGAGAGCATTTCTGAAAATTTTGATGAGGACATTTGGAGTTTGTTTGAAAGAGTATTGAACCTCGCTAGAAAATTGCAAAGTCGCTGGAGCCGGTTCCTTAAACCCCTGATCGAGGCGTCTCGAGCCACTTTTTCAAGAATCCAAGGAGTGTCCTAGGACCCATTCAATGAGAGCTTCGTGAAGGTTGATTAGTGGTTAATTTTGTAAAATTTTTGTTATAATTATAACCCTCATTTTGATTTTAAATTGGTTTAATTGAATAATTATGTGTAATATATATCTATATATAATATATAATATATTATAATAAATATGTAAATATAATACATATATATACTCAATGAAATGCATGCATGGATTATCTATATAATATATAAGTTTATAATATACCATATAGTATATCATATAAATATATATATATATAATATATAATTTATTACTAATATTTAATTACTTATTTGTAGGCATGAAGAATGTGGGCTTGGAGACCCATGAAGAATCAAAGCCCAAAAAGAATTCAAGCCCATGAAGAAAAAAAAAGAATTCAAGTCCATGAAGAATTCAAGCCCATGAAGAAAAAAGAATTCAAGCCCATGGAGAATTAAAGTCCATGAAAAAATTAAAGTCCATGAAGAATTAAGACCCAACTTGAGCATCCCATGAAAGATATCATTTGAAGAAGGCCCAAGGATTATTTTTAATCCTAATGAAGATTAAAAATCAATTTATAGAAATCTATTTTTATTTTTTATGTGAGTGCTTTATTAAGTGTGTCTTTTAGCTAAAATCCATTTAATTATTAGTTGTGTATTATAGCTAAAATCCATTTAACTTTATGAGTGCTTTATTAGGTATGTATTTTAGCTCAAATCCATTTAACTTTAATTATGTATTATAGCTAAAATCCATTTAACTTTAAGTGTGTGAGTGCCCATTAGATATAATTATGTCTAGTTGAATAATTGAAAATTATGTGGTTTGTATTGCATCTTGTGGCCTATAAATAGGTTACTTGATTGCATTTGTAAGAGTGATTATTATTCTTGAATAAAAGTTTAGTTGTTTCCTTAGAATTCTCTCTTTGAGAATTATTCTTGTTCTTTCTCCTTTTCTTTATTATTTTCTCTTGTGATCTTACTTCATTTCTTTCTTCTTTTAAATTCTTATGTCATTTATTGTTACTTTATTAATCACCGCCTAAATGGCCGGTTAATTTATGTCTTTAAATTTCTGCAATTTTAATTCTTGTCTTTTAAATATTCACCGCCTAAATGGCCGGTTAGTTTATGCTATTTTAATTCCTGTCATTTAAATTCTGTCATTTAAATTACGCCATTTAAATTCCTGTTAATTAATTTACAAATAAAGATGAGTAGCTAAACCCAATCTTGGGTTAAGGCAAGGACAGTGTCCAACGCCAATGATTCCCAAAGAAAGCTACACTTTAAATGAGTGATATTAATTTAAATTTCAATATGAGTGTGTATTTTAAATTAAGAAATCACTAGGTTTGGATTGGAGCGTAAGCCTAACTTAGAGCTTTCATGCCACGTATGAGAGTTACTAGAACTGGAAACGCTATCATACCCAAACCCGGATGATTAATTTAGTTGTTTTGTATATTAATTGTAATTGGATTTATGGTAGTTGCTTAAACTAGAATCTCACATATCATGTATGGGGATTGCTTAAACTAGAACTATCATCATCTCTAATTGCATTTAATAACAAACCCTCATATTTGAAATTAAATTAATATTGCTAAACTCTTCTGCTAAAAATTGGGAATCAACGGGTTGGTGCTGAAATTGTCTTAACTCAAGTGTCGTCCAATTTCATAATCTCACATTCAGTGTTTATTTAATTTTTGTCTTACTTTATTTCCTAGCACCTGTTATTTGAAAATCCATAAAAAAATTCCTGTTTCCAATTCATCCAAATGTGTGTGTGTGTTTGTGACATTCTTTTTATTTTGCCATAAATAAATCTCTCAGTGGACGACCTGGACTCATCCAGAAAATATAAATTTAAATTTGGACTACAACTGCACTCGTACACTGACGAGTATAAACCTCTCACCAATATATAAAAAAAATATATAAAATTTTTATTGTGTTTTGTTTTGTGTTTTAATTGCAGGGTGAGAGTGCAGCCAAAGGTGTCGTCGGATTAACCATCGAAGATAGCTACCGAAGAAGATTACCGAAGAAGGTAAGAGAAATAAAAGAAAAGAAAAAAAATAGAAGAAAATTTCAAAAAATTCTGGAAGAATTGGAAAATTATTTTGTGGATTTTGGTAGAGGAAAATTTTGAAAAATATTGGAGGAATTATTTATTTTTTAATTTTTGAGAAAAAAGAAATTATGGAAATTAGAGAAAAAAAATAGGAGAAAAATCTAGAAAATTCAAGAAAATTGGGAATATTGTTTTATGAATTATTGTAAAGAAAAATTTGGGAAAAATCTCGATGAGGTATTTATTTTAAAATTTTCGAGAAGAAAATAGGAAGAAAATTATGAAAAATTGAAAAAAATAGATATTGATATTCTTTTAAATTAATGTGATGTCTAGGGATTATTGAGGCTCGAGGTTGAGCATTAACATGAAAATCAAGATCGGGCACGTTATTCGAGGCATTCTAAGTTACGTTCAAGGTGGATAGTATACTACTAAAACTTGGCTTGTTTATACAAATGGTTTGATTTGTAAGAGTTCTTACCTGAAAATTGGTTTATTGTTAGTGTTCTTACTTAAAACTTGATTTTATTTTTGGTGGTTCGACCATATATATGATTTGTTTATACAAATAATTTGACCTGTGATAGATTATTCGCATATGGATGGTTCATCCAAAGTGGTTATTTACATCTGCATTGAATTTTGTATTTAAATTATATGCATGCAAATGTTGGTTTTATATGATGCATAGTTAGTGATATTGACATTAGCATGTTTGTGTGATGTCCTTGTAGGATGTGGGTTATTAACCTATGTGTGGCACTAGAGTGATAGCATTCGGGATGCATGCCAATGATTAATGCTATGTGACCCACTTGGGATGACGCTGAGACGGACTTCACCCTATGGTACTGAAGTGGCGGGTTTGAAAGTGGACACCATCTCAGGTTACTTCGAGAAATAACATTATTGCCTAGGTGGACGTTGATTCCGAGAATAATGCTGATCTTCTTGTGGCCAAGGTGTGTTGAGATTCTTAATGCTTTTGAGTAAGAGCAAAATGACTAACATGATATAGGGGTGATACCCAGGTTCATGTGTTGAGGTTGTCTCTCTTAAGCAGAATTGTGTTATGCCAATGTGTCGATGTGGTTGTCTTGCCCTTAGAGAGATTGAATTTTCCCCGATTAGAGTTAAGTGTTGTGTGAGATTCTCTTGGGGTAGGACATGTCAGAATTTGTCAATTTTATTCATGGTTTTGCATATATTCATGAAAATATTTTTGAACTCTCACTTAGATGATTTGACATCTAATTTGGACTATATCTCTGGAATATTCAAATATTCCAAGTGAAAGCAGCGACGCTAAAGGAAAAGGGGTTATCCAGATGTAGCTGATAGTTACATATTAGATCTTTTGTAGGTCTTTATTTATGTACGAGATATTCAAATGTTATGTATTATTTTGATGATGTCATATTGAACATCGATGGTACAAATTTTATATTATGAATAAAGAAATATTGGTTATGTACCATTGAGGTTTCGATCTTATTTCCTCTAATGTGATGATATTACTAGTTTTAGCTTATTCTTTTAAGTTAATATGTTGAGATGGTGGATCGGGATTGTCGGGGTTTAAATTATGTTGAGGGTATGATGAAAAAAAAAAATATCCCCGAAATCTCGAGTTAATGCACACTTTGAGAAAGATGAGATGTTACATCTTATATAGCTAGATGAGGTAAGGAGATAAGTACAACTCATTGTCAATAATCAAGGAAGAGAAAGCAATATTAGGCAGAGTAATTAGCCATAAACTAATCAAAGTATCATAGCGACGGTAACCTTTGAAATTATACCAACAACCAAACTAATAATAGATAGGAAAAAAGAATCATTTGTGGCAACACATCGCCTTGTTAATTTCAACCATGTAGTATAAACAAGAAGATTAACAATGGAATGATTAAGGTCGCATCAGTTGAAGAAATCATTCTTGGATTAAAAGCAATGGACACAGAAGAGATTGAGATTGCCACTAGCGATGAACTCACACTAGAAAAAAATAAAAATAAAAATTAGCAATGAAAAAAAACCCATCTCTAATTGTATAAAATTTCATTGTTAATTGGTTAACGATGGAATCAGAGATGGAATTCGCGACAAATTTTAATATCTCTTAAAGTTTTGTTGCTAAATAGTTAGAGATGAATTTTTATTCCGTAGCTAATTAACGACGAAACATGGTCCGTTTAAAAAAAAAAATTATGTCTTTAATTTGGTTTTGAAATCAATGACAAAATTGATTGTATTTTGGTTTTACAGATGAAAAAAAATAAACTTAAAGATAAACAAAATTTTTATCTCAAACTTTAGAGATAGAAAAAAGTTTCATCTTTGAAGTTACAAATAGACATTGTTTTCGTCTCTAAATTTAGAGATGGAAACAGGCTAGTCTCTAACTTTAGAGATGAAAAGTAAGTTTTGTCTCAACATTAGAGATAAAATGCAAGTTTCGTCTCTAACTTTGGAGACAGAAATGATTTTTATTTCTAATTGGTGTTGAAACATCCAAGATTGAGTGATAGGAAGGACCAAATCAACTTACCCTGATGAGCCTATGCGAACTTCCCAAGGGTCACCCATCATTGAGCTACTCTAGTTTAAGCACGCTTAACTCAAGAATTCTTTACCCATATTCAGTCTAAAATGTATCCAGCTGGTGTTGTTTCCTTTTTTACTATCCTCGATATATATACTAGCTTCTCTAGAATTTCTTCTTGGACCTGACATTAGGCTCTAGGGGTATTACATTCTCTCCCCCTTGAGCACATGGTGTCCTCATCATGTGACCTTACAAGTGGTCCCAGATTTTCACCCCTTTGGGGGCTGCCATCCTAGAGGCCTGCTAGTAATCAATCTTTGTTCAGGCCCTCGTGCCCTGGCGCTACTCCCTGCCCTCATCGGATCGCCTTCTTCAAGGGTCGAATCTGATACTACTTGTAACATCCTGTATCGAGCGATAGGAATGATCGGATCCACTTACCCTGATGGGCCTACGCGAACTTCCCAAGGGTCATCCATCCTTGAGCTACTCTAGCTCAAGTGTAACGCCCCGCTTTCTCGAGCGCGTTATAACTTAGAACAATTCTAAGATAATAAATTTTTTCTTTCAAACTAATGCTAAACCATATCATTCCTCGTATCCATCCCAGAATTTTCAATCATTTTTCTCGAAAGAAAACCATCATATACATTTATTGAGGAAGCAAGGATCGAACCTGATATCTTAACATTAATTGAAATTCAGATCTTACATCATCATTCCTCAACGTTAATCATAAATCATATCTTACAACATCATTCTTTAAAACGTTCATATTTCAAAGTAGCAAAACTTAAATACATGGGCTACATTACATACATTTCATTCATCATGCACTTTGCTAAGTGCCATTTCATGCCTCATTCATCCTCGTACCTATTACAATCTCCATCTGGAACGTTTGAATATTCTAGGGGCAAAGCTCAAGTTAAATGATGAATCATCTAAGTAAGGGAACAAGAAACATATTTTGGGCATGAATGTAGTATGCAAAATATCTTTTCCATATCATTTCAGTTTGAGTTGACCGTACCCAACTGCTAATCCCCATTTTTTACAGCCTTCTTACTAGGCCGAGGTATATGGGTGCACCCTTGGCAGAGCAGCGATGCTAGTCCATATCTCAAACCCAACATGTGATGCATGATCAATAATATCATCACGAACATATGCACATTTCATCTTCAGTACATGTGAATGTAATTTACATGATATATTCACATTAAGGCATGACAACATGATAAAATCATTTACTTAAAATCGAATTTTGGGTTGAACCACCTACAACCCAAGCATTTTTCATAAAACTAAATCTAGTTGGAAAATACCACTTACTTTGTCAAGCTTATTGGGTTACCTCGATATTTGTGCCTTGCATCGAAATACGTGCATCACCTCGATTTATGTGCCAACCTCAGAATTCTCACAAGTGACTTCAACTTTAAGCCTCAAAGCATCTTAATCACCATATTTGATTAAATAAGCATTAAAACCTATTTTTCATAATTTCTTGCATTTTCCTTATTTTTCTTTTTGTTTCTTCTTATTTTTCCTCAATAAATCCAAACTAAATATTTCTAAAATATTTTCTCAAATATTTCACTATAAAAATTCATAAAATAATATTCCTGAATTTTTAAAATTTTTTAAGAAATTTTACTTATCTTAACTTAGCCTCTCAGATTTTCTTGGTATGCGTTTCATGTCCCCGAAATGCATGCTCGCATAATTTAGTTGACTTGGCATGCTCTTTTAGTCCCAAATAAATTTCTAAAACGATTTAGTATTCTTTTTAGGAATTTTTCTCATTTTGTTTCCATTTTTCTTTTCTTCCTTTTTCTTTTCTTTTCTTTTTTTCTTTCCTCTCTTATTCCTCCTTCTTCTTCCTGCAACTCACACATGCTTCGTCTTCTTTTTTCTTTTTTTTTTCTTCCTTCTTTTCTTTTTCTCTATTCTTTTCTTCTTTTTCTTCTTCCTTTTTTTTCTCTTTCCCTTCTTCCCCTACTTCCTGCGAACTGCCATGGCTACCTACACAGCCGCCACCTGATCCCGCTGCCAGCCTCCTCTGAGCCTGTCGATTGTCGTTGCGCCACCAACGACTGCTACCCCGCCTTGTCGGCTGCCCATGCTCGGCTTGTGTGCCACCATGCCTCCGTCCATTGCCACTGATTGTGGCTGCCATGGCTAGAGCTTCACGCAACTAGCTGGAACGCACGATTGTCTTCGGCCACTTTCGCCACCGTTGCTTGCCGCAAACTAACTCCCAACCACTATTTTGCTACTACGGGTTCCTTCATCCTCCAAGATCGCGCCCAACTTGCTCTCTACTTCTCGACCATTTCTCTCCCTCTCTAAACTCTCTGCAACTCTCTTTGTTTGCTTGTTCTTTGCTTCTCAATTCTTCATCCTATTTATAGCCAACCCAGCGCCCCAAACCTGCCATGGCCATCACCTATTGCGTGACAATCCACCCCATAACTTGTAGCACATGGCTCTAAGTTGCAGGACATGGAATTTACAGAGGCATGGCCTCACGCATGCCCATTCCTATATATATATATAATTAATTATATATCATATATTACATTAATATATATACAAATTACGCATTAAACCCTAATTTTCTCATAATATCACTTAGGTAATTCTCTTATTATAACTATGCTCTTAAATCTCAAATTAATTTGCATTTTGATATTGAAAATCTAAAATTAATAACTTCAAAGTTACTCGATAATGACGATTCCGTTCCAGTATCCTCACCGGGCTATCGTTCCATCTCGAAACCATTAAAGGGTTGCTCATTACGAAAAAATGAAGTCCCTTCAAGTTTTCGTTGACTTCCCGAAAGTCCCCTACAACGATTCGGTTTTGCACCCTAAATGATAGTTGTATTTTACCTGTACCAAAAATCATTCCTGATCCGATTCCTTTCGATACCATAAATCCTATCTCGGGATGCTTATCAATGCCGTATCATTTTCCTTAGACAATTTCACTCCAAGGCATTCCTTGCAGTCGATTCGGTACTTATAACTACTATCAAGCCAATTTTTCGGCATTTTGAACTTGCTTAAATTACGTGGCAACCTTACAAAAATATGGGTTCTTACATCAATCACGTTTAACCAAGGAGTTTTTTATTTACATTCAATCCAAAAGGTATCCAGCTGGTATTGTTTCCTTTTTTACTATTCTCGATATATATACTAGGTTCTCTAGACTCACTTCTTAGATCTGACCTTGAGCTCTCAGGGTATTTTAGGTGTTTAGAGACGAAATACTATTTTCGTCTCTAATCCCATTAGAAAATTAGTACTTACAAGAAAAGATGCCCCTTTTGTATAAACTCAATCATATTTGTTTTTGTAGTGTTTTATCCATATAAATAGTTCAAAGCTGTTTGGTTCCCTATTTAACTCATTTCTCTACAAAAGACAAGACATGCACATTATTTTATTTGAGTTAAATATAAAGTTTTGTCATGAAAAGTAAACAAACTTACTACAATAATTTACTTATTAATGATATGTAAATAGAACTTACTAATCTTTTCTTGTGCTCAAAAGCTGGTACACTACCATCGGTATGTAGTAAGGAACCTTCTTTGAATTGTCTATTTTGGATGTTCTTTAAACTCGTTTGCACCTACTCCAAGTCTTGCCATTTTTCCTCCAGGATCCTCTAGATATTAAGAGAAATACATTCTCCTCTATCATGTCCATCCCTCACTTTTTTCATTACATTCTTCAATGCCTTGGAGCTCTTGCTATTGAAGTGTTTCACTTCATACTCATCCTGTGGTAGCCACTTGTAATTTTTTCTACATGCATGTAAAATTATTTTAAACAATTTAGAAAAGTTATCATTTTATATAAATATATTGTTATTCAATTACAAATATACTTTTAACTGGAACTCTTTAAACCACATATCTTTTGCAATAACATCCACCTCACTCCATAATCTCCAAGTGCCCTCAAACTTGGACTTTAATATGCTAAAGATATAGGTCGTCGGTCCCCTAGTTGCCTCGAAGTTGTAATTATATAAACAAAAAAAAAAATTAGGGCCAATATACATATATATATAATAATGAAATGCTAGATAGGGTTTGAGTTATAAATATTTACTCTAATCCAAGGATAGGTAGTGTCCAAATACGTTGGTTTGTAGGATCTGTCTCCCCAAATGGAGGTTGGGGAGACAGTTGTGTGGATATAAAAGTTGATGAAGTGATAAGAGACTGGGTCGAAGTAAAAGAAGGTTGTGTGATAGTAATACCGAGAAGTGGGGAGGGTAAGGAAGAATCAGGGGTCGTATCAATGCATGCGGTGTGTCGACCCTGGCCTCTTCCCTTACCCCTACCCTGACTTATAAGTTGATCTGCCATCTATATGGAAGAAAAACATTCATATAATACATTAAATTTGCTTGAATCAAATTAGACTTTGTGTCATATATATAACACATTCATATAATACACCAAATAACCTAACTAGACTCTATGTCAGTAAATTCTTCATTAGCATCAGACGAAGTGGACAAGTTCTCATTTGATTCTTCTAAGTCTGCTTGAATCAAATGTGTTTTATGGACTTCCATTGCATCACCGTCTCTATCTACAATTTGGTTTAAAACCTCATTTGATATTTTAACTTGCATTTGGGGTGACTCATTATCTTGATATGGCTTATTTGTTTCATCATTTGGTGCATGTGGGGCATTAACTATATTTTGGGCCTTTGTCTTTATAACACATAACCACACTTGATAGCTTTCAGAATATAATGTGTAATAAACTTGTTTTGCTTGTTCTGGAAGTATAAACGAATCATACGACCTACATCTCGTGTAAACTTTAACCTAAAAAATCCCATAAATTTTATCAATCTTTGTCCCTTGATTAAGAGTTGGACCAAACCATTCACGTTTGAATAAAACTAATTTATTGATAGGCTATCTAGTGTACTCCAATTGTACAACATCATTTACTATTTCATAAAATTCATTCTATGATTTCCCACAATCAAAACCTTGAGCGCGCACACATCATAATTAGAAGTAGACTTGCTCTTACTCTAGTATTTTGTATGAAACTTATAGCCATTCACAAAGTATATAGGACATATCTCAACCATATTTAATGACCCCCATGCCAAACTCCTCAAAAGAGGGTCTTCAACCCTATGTTCTACATTGAAAACCTAGTATCACAAAATGATTGTTAATTACATCTACTTATTGGAACATGGAAAAATAAAAGCATATGAGAATAATGAAACTTACATATTCTTTAAACCAAAAGGTGAAGTTTATCGCAATCACGTTGTCAAGTTGCGCATAAAAACTGTTAGGCATATGTTCGTGCAACATATTTGTGTACATATTGCATTGGAATCATTAATGTCACTTCTTTTTAGATTACATATATATATATATCTTATGAATTAACACCTTCAAAAAAGAGATAAAAATAAATTACTCGAGAAACAGCTAAACCTCAAGACTATTTAGAAGAACATGTAATTTTAATGCTTCCAATTCCTTATTATCTAATAGATGTTTGATGCATTTTCTATACGAACGAGCTGGATAATTAAAAATTGACACATGTAGATTAGAAGAACTACCTTCACCTCCACCATCATTACGTGGCACTCTTGTTCTCCTGCATGGAATGTTTGATGGATAATAATATGACACAAGGTTAGATGTCTCCTCGACTATATAGGCTTTACAAATAAAACCCTCTACTCAAGGCTTATTCTTGACCTTATTTTTTAGAGTACGCGAGATCCTATATAATAAAATTAAATGATATAATTGAAACCAAATGTTAGGTTAAATGATATAATTGAAAGGATAGATACATTCAACACAAATCTTTCAAATGGATATTGAACTAGCCCACCAACCCTTGCTTTGTATGGTAGGTGAATAGGAAGGTGATCCATTGAGGCAAAGAAGTTAGGGGTCCAATTTACTAAAAATAAAAGGAATATTTGTTTCCAAAATTGATAAGTGCTCCACTCTCAATGATATTGAACAAAATTATCTGAAAAATTGACTTAGCTTAGTAAGTGTATTCTAGATGGGTTTTGACAACTTTTTTAATGCTACTGAGATCAACCATTGTATGAATACTACATGGCAATCGTGACTTTTTATACCAAGCAATTTTGCTTCCCTCATGTTAACACACCTAGTCAAATTGGAAACATATCTATCATCCAAGCTAAGTTGTTTTACCTATTCACAAATAGTCAATCTTTGTTAATTACTCAATGTGTACTTTGATTTGTGTGTTATTAGCTGACCACCTCCTATATCTTGAAGATGTATTTCTTTTTGTCTACAATATTCAACCAAGTCCAATCAAGTATTTGTTGTGTACTTTGTCTTACCCTTAATGTCCAAAACTATATTGAGTAAGGGAAAAAATACATTCCTCTCAATGTGCATCACATTAGTATTATATGGAAGCAAATGTGTTTTCTAATATGACAACTCCCAAAATATAGTTTCCTTGGTCCAATTGTGATCAACCTCATACCCAAATGGTTGTGTACCTTGAGACTCAAATATGGTAGCTATACGTCTAACCCTTTGCCATATTTCTTCACCAGTCAACCAACGAGGAGGTAATGTGAAGTTAGCATAATTTTTTTAAACTCTCTCATGTTCTATCTATAAGGATGGCCCATGGGAAGAAACTGTCGATGATAATCAAAAAATGAAACTTTCATGTTGTGTTTAAGTGTGAGTGCCTTTGATCGCTCTATACAATATGGGCAAGCAAGTTTCCCTATTAGTCATCCAATTAGATAACAATCCAAAAGCAGAAAAGTCATTGACAATCCACATCAAAGTCGTTCTCATCATAAAGTTTTGTCTCAATAACACATCAAAAGTTAGAACACTTTTATTCCAGAATAATTTTAAATCATCTATCAATAGCTACAAATACACATTAATCTTACTTTTTGGATTGGGTGGACCAAGAATAATGATAGTAAAAAACATTACTTCTCTTTTCATACATATCTAAAAAGGAACATTGTAAGGAGTAATGATGATAGACTAACAATAATAAGCATGGCCAGATAAGCCATATGGAGAAAAACCATCAACACATAAACTTGATCTCACATTTCGAGGGTTTTGTGCAAAATCAGGATATATTTCATCAAAATATTTCCACGCTTCTCCATCAGATGGATGAGATAAAACGTTAGGCTCTCTTGGGTTATCACAATATCTTCTCATGTGACTAGGTGTCTCTATTAAAGAATAAAGTCTTTGTAGGCTTGGCATAAGTGGGAAATACCAAATCTTCTTAAGGGATGTGTCTTTGGTTTGACCTTGTCTAGTGGTTCGTTTAAAACACTCATTCCCACAAAATTTATATCTTCTCATTCTCATCATCTTTGTGAAATATCATGCAACCATTAGTGCAACAATCAATCTTTATACGCTAATTTTTCAACTAATTTTTTTGCATGAAATTATTGGGCATACGGTTGCCACTACACAATGCATCACCCATTATTTGCACCATGTGATTAAAGCATCCCTTAGGCGTATTATAATCACTCTTGAGACTTAAACTATTAATTGCCATAGATAACTCAGAATGATTTTCACATCCATCTCATAATAAAGCCTATGCAGCTAACAACATCTCAAAGAATTTTTGTGCATTTAGATTGGGATCTTTTCTCACATTATGTTTATACCCAGGAGACCTTGTTGTTCAATATGATAACCGATACTAGATCCTACAGCATCCATAACCATCTATTCATAAGGATTGGATTCTTCTCTTTTGTCCATCTTGCCCATAGTATGAAGTATCAAATACTACTGGCAGAAAGAGGGGCATCGATTCTACATGATTAGTCCAATAATAATATTTCTCCATAAACCCTTTCATGCATAAATCTTCCATCACCTCGTCAACCAATTTGAATTTCTTACATTTGCATTTCTTACAAGGACATACATAAGAAATTCAAATTGGTTGACGAAGTGATGGAAGATTAATATAGGAAGGGGCTTATGGACAGATATTATTATTATTAGACTAATCATGGAGAATCGATGCCCCTCTTTTCGCTAGTAGTATAGGAAAATTCATACTACGGGTATGGTGGATAAAGAGAGTAATCCAATCCTTATGAGCAAATGGTCATGGATGCTATAGTACCTAGTATCGGTCAGCATATTAAGCAACAGGGTTTTGGGCATGTACATAATGTGACAGAAAATCCCAATCCAGATGAACAAAAATTCATTGAGATGTCAGCTACAATAACTCCATTGTGGGATGGATGTGAAAATTATTCTGAGTTATCTATGGTAATTGAGAGTTTAAGCATTGCAACAAAACAACGAATTTGAGACAGATTTTTGAAACAAATTTAAGACAGAAAAATATTTATCTCAATTTTGAGACAGATTTTGAAATGAAAAATTTATCCGCCTAAGATTTGAGACGAAAAATTATCTATATGAAATTTGAGACGAATTTTGAGATGCATATTATTTATCTCAGATTAAAGAAAAATTTTAAGTTGAAAAATTTTTGTCTCAAATTCAAGACGAATTTTGAGACAAATAGTATTCGTCTCAAATTAGAGACAAATTTTGAAACGCATAACAATTCGTCTCAAATTTTCATCTCATATTTGAGATGGATTTTGAGACAAATTTTATATCCATCTCAAACTTTAAATAAATTGAAAATATAAATTAATAAAAATTAATTTTTTGATTTATAAGTATAGAAATTAAATATAGCCCAAAATTAAATATATTTAATTAAATTCTAAATATATAAATAAATATATATATTTCACATACATAAAATATAAAATTAAATATATATATATATATAAATGTAAACTAAATATGTAAAAATTTATAACTTAAAATATATATTAAATGAATAATAATTAACTATTGGTGATATTTATTAAATGTATAAAAAATGGAATAGAGAGAGAGGGGGGGCATTTTTTCATTTTAAAAGAAATAGAGTATAAATTATATTTTGTTTAATGTGAAAAGTATACTAAAATTGAATTGAATAGTATTTAAAGAATATATAAATATTATTTTTAGATTAAAAACATTATATAAATATTCTTATATTGATGAGAGAGAGTCAAGAAAAACACATTAAATTTCAAAATTTTGGTATATCACCTGATTAAATTATTTACTTTTTGGTACCATGCAGTGAGCAACCGAGTAGCAACTTTAAATTTGTTGGCTTTAGGGAGTTTGGAAGAAATTAAATATAGCCCAAAATTAAATATATTTATTTAAATTCTAAATATATAAATAAATACATATATTTCACATACATAAAATATAAAATTAAATATATATATAAATGTAAACTAAATATGTAAAAATTTATAACTTAAAATATATATTAAATGTATAATAATTAACTATTGGTGATATTTATTAAATGTATACAAAATGGAAGAGAGAGAGAGAGGGGTGGCATTTTTGCATTTTAAAAGAAATAGAGTATAAATTATATTTTGTTTAATGTGAAAAGTATACTAAAATTGAATTGAATAGTATTTAAGGAATATATAAATATTATTCTTAGATTAAAAAAATTATATAAATATTCTTATATTAATGAGAGAGAGTCAAGAAGAACACATTAAATTTCAAAATCTTGATATATCACAGGATTAAATGAATTACTTTTTGTTACATGCAATGAGCAATCGAGTAGCAACTTTAAATTTGCTGGGTCTAGGGGGTTTGGAAGAGTGATAACAGTTGTGGGTGAGAGTATCATTACAAGAATTTAGTCTTCTTACAATAAATTAATTTATCATAATAAATATGAAAATTATCACAACACACTTATTGTGACAAAGTTGGTTTGTCATCACATTAGTCATACCATAGTTGTCTCATTAAGTGTATTGTAACAAAACATAATTAATTATCTAAAAGTAATTTACCTTTTAATATGTTTTTATTTATGCTATAAATTTTAATTTTTTGAACAGTAAGATCATGCTTTTTATTTATTATAAAACTCTATAAATAAGTTCACTTGTCTCATAATTTTTTTTTTTTTGGGGGTGGGGGGGTTAAACTACTCCCATAAAACATACACTACATTTATATATTATAAAACTCTATAAATAAAGTAATTTTTTAAAATATCATTTGTATATTTTATATAAAAATTTAAAAATTTATCATTACACAAAATTTAAACTTAAAACTTCTAACATACATTTAACTTAAAACTTACTACTATACCCAAACTTGTTTTTATTTCAATTTTATCTAAAAAATTAAATTATAACTATATATTATGAGTGATTCTAATATGTCTGAGGCTTTAATCGCATGGTGAAATGATGGTTCATACATTGCCTAATGGAAAATGTATGCCCACTAATTTATATGTACCGTGTAAAAAAATTAATGAAAAAATTAGGACTAGTTTGTATAAAAATTGAACGTTGCCCTAGTAGTTGCATACTCTTTTATAAAAAAAATGTGAATGAAAGAAATTATAAATTTTGTAGGAATAAACATTGTAAATAAATCACTAGAACAGGTAAAAGCAGAGACAATCTTGAAAAATATGTGATATTTTTCAATTGTGCCAAGGTTATAAAAACTTTATTTTTTAACGGTACACTAGTCATATAAGATGGCATCGTGAGAATCCAAGAGAGCATGGCATTTTATCTCATCCATTTAACGGAGAAGCATTAAAACATTTTGATGAAACATATCTTGATTTTACAGGATATCTCTAAAATGTGAGATGAAGTTTATGTGCTAATAGTTTTTTTTTCATATTGGCCACTTGCCATGAATCTCTTGTGGTCGTCTGTTGCTAGGTTGTCTCGATTAAGTTGTGTTAATTCATTTGTTAATTTATTTTTTGACGTTTTTTTCTCATGACACATCAGATTAATTTGAAAAATATATAATCTAAAATCTCGTAAAATTTTTTATAAATTTAATTAGTGACTAACTTATATGTTATAAAAAATTATATAAAAATTACTTTATTAACGATTGTATGATTAAGTAGAAAATTCCTGCAGATTATGAATTTGGGTTTGTTTTTTGCAGCCCTCACACTCACGCATCCATATATTTTAATGGGCTCTCTCACACTCTCTTTTGCCTAGACAATGGGGCCTCGAGTTCAAACAAAATAAGTTTTTGTTTCGGAAAGAAAGCTCCAGGTGGATCCATTAAGTTGGTCCATTCTACATTTAATTAAGTTCAAAGTTCAAACAGGGAAGAACGAAAGAACTTTTTTAATAAAATATAAAATTCATTTTATTTCAATAACATCATTTTCTAAAGCACTACTAACAAAAAAAAAAAATTGATTTGTTTGATGGTCACTAAATAATCTATTCACTTTTCAAATTCATATTCTTAATATTTTAAGTTAATGTAAAAAAGTTATACTTAGCATTCTTAAAATTTAATATAAATATAAGAAATACCTTTTTTTTAACAAATTACATTAACTATCCTAGTGTTAAAATTAGAGTTATCTAAAAATACCCATGAGGTTGGAATTACAATACTCGTCGCGCGATTGAGGTATTATAAAATTATAAGAAATTTTTAATGTTTTGCTTGATGAAATATAATTTTCAAAATATAGAGATATATATTCACTAATTCATTTGAAGGTGAGTACCTAATGTAATACAGGTAAATTTCATAGAGCACATTTAACGTTTCCCTAAATTACACTGACGACCCTTGTGTTTTTGAAATATTATTATGCACACATAATCCTTTGTTATTAACCAACAACAATTGACTTTTTTAAAATTTCTAAAATGCTCTTCTTTTTATCTTTTCTCTTTTAATAAAAAAATTCAGGTGTCACCAACCACCATTATCAAGAACCCATATTTGAAGGAACCCCAATCATATCTAAGGCCTTTAAAAGTTGTTCCTTATTCCAATTCGAAGGCTTTAAATTGGGTTTTGTATAAAGGATTTGAATAAAACCCAAATCACCTAGATTTAGGTTTGTAAGAAGGGAGAGAGAGAGAAACTTGAAATCCTTAACACCTAATAAGTGATTCGATAGAAACCTTTATAGGCCTTTGTTCGCAACCTAGAAGGGATGGAAATTGAATGTTTCTCTGTTGTAAACCGAATCATGATGGTTCGATCTATAGTGACAGAATGAAGAGAGAAAGAAAGAGAGAAAGAAAGTTATTGTAGTAAGAAACTACTAGAAAAAAGAAAAGAAAAATCAAAGTGGTAGTTTACAACGCTACAAGGCTTTTCCTGGACTATAAAATGCACAATGATAGTGTGAATTAATGAAATAAACAGAGAAGAAAAAGAAAGGAAAGAGAGAAAATAGGAGAGAGAAAGATATGATAATTTATATGTAAGAGTAAAATGTTAATCCCAAGGCATATGAATGTTAATTTTAGAAATATAGAGATAATCATTGCAATTTATCAAATTTCAATAATGACTAGTGAAATTTACCCCAAAAAGATAATTTGCACACAAACCCAAACAATTGTTGCCCCTCAAGATAAAGTAAAGTGACAATTTTACCTCTAACGACCTTTTAATAATTAGAAGTAGATAAGGATGAAATTGTTATTTCAACTCGCTTGTCAGGGTCACACTTGGTTGGCCAAATTTTGAGGGTCAAATAAAGAACATGTACATATTGTATCAAACGTTGGTTGAAGTCTAAAAGTTTTGAGGCAAACTGCAGCAATGAAACGAAGACCGAAAAGGGGAAGATTCATTTTATTTATTTACAATCATCGCCGGCCGACCGTAGCCGGGGAGGGCGGAAGCAAATGGGAAATGGGTATTCAATATTAATCTTGTCGACGAGCCATATTAATTATAAAACCAAGGATTGGCCTCGGCGGCGGTGCGACGTACGGATTCCATCGACAAAAGCCTTGATTCGCTTGAGGGAAAGGCTTAGAGCTTCTTCTGGCATATTGGCAAAACATATACGAAACCAGCCAGGTTCAGTGCAGTGACAAGAAGAACCAGGAGAGATGTTGAGTCCGACTTGATAAAGAATCTTCTTCCATAGTTCCATTTCTGCTTCTAACGTATTGGCGCTCAGAAGATGTCTCATATCTGCCCAACAAAACAACCCCGCGTTGCTCTTCAAACACCTTATCCCTGTCAAAGACAAAAGAAGCCCAAAAAATATGTCTTTCTTCTTTATACATCACATCACTTTACCAATGGCCATTGTAACAACATTCAACCACCAATGATCGATATATTACTATTTATACATCCAAAAGTCAACTAATTAATAAGGAAGACAATTATGTAAGGTCTTATAGGTCTATTAATTATTGAGCTTCCAAATCACAATTAACTATGGCTAGCAATTTATTATTTTGGCCTAGGGCGTCAACTGAGTCAGTAAGTGAGTGGAATACTCATTTTAATTTCTTGGTCCACCAATGGCTACTTCACTCACCCTTAGCCCATCAAGTGGGTGAAATGGGTACTTCACAGGTTTTCATTCTAAAATGCTAATTAAAGTTAAAAGTCTTGGTTCTTAAAACAACATAATATACCAAAAAAGCTCTCTGAACTCTTGGTATAGGACTTAACCTTGCCACTCCAAACACTAAATAAGCATTTCATAAAAAATTATTATTTTAATGTATCACCTAGAAAAATTAAGAAAATAAAACTTGAATTTATGCCCTACATCTCAACAAAAAAAAAAAAACATGTATATGCATACATACCTGCGCTCAAAAGACCAGCCACAAGTATTTCCTTTCTCCTTTTGATTCTCTTCTTGTTAATGTTAATGTAATTTCTTCTGAATTTTTTATCGGCCAGAATGCAGGAGAGCAGGTGCTGAGTTTGAGAAGACACAAGCCCAAAGCTCGACATCTTTGTTGCGGCTGCAAGTAGCGTCTCATTGTTGGAGTAAATCATGCCCACTCTAAATCCCGGGAGGCCCAAGTCCTTGGAGAGGCTGTAAATGATGTGAATTCGGCCCCAGAGATCGGTATCTTTAAGGTTTCTGTCGATCACAGCCTGTGTGAGGCTTATAAACCTCGGAGAGTCGAAAACTGTTCCTGAATATATCTCATCGCTCACTAAATGGATTTCCTTAGCAATGGCGAAGCTGATGAGATGATTAAGCTCGCCCCTACTCAGGCTAGTGCCTAAAGGGTTGGAAGGATTCGTCACTAATACTCCTTTTACTGACAAATTGCGGCTTTCGGCATGTCGATAGGCTTCTTCCAGTGCAGACTTGGTAATTCTAAATTCGTTCGAACTTGAGCAATGTATAGGGACGATTTCAACCCCTGGTCGCCATTTTAGATCTCTATCAAACCTGCCACAGAAAATAAAAACACATTAATGTAGAGCTAGCAAACATATACATATATATATATATATACATTGCGTGTTCTTGTATTAATTGGTATCTGTATCAGAGCTCTAGCTTTGACTTATAAGAGGTTGTGTTTTGGACTTATTTTACAAGTTTTTTTATTTTTTTATTTTTTTTCGAGTAGCTGGCTTTTCCATTTTGTTTATCTTTTCTCTTCTGGGTTCTATCTATAAGCTCCAGAGATTGGATCGGAACAGTTTGAGATCATAATTCAAGTTATCACTAACCTCTAGAGCAGGTCCTAGTTATCAGTTGTTTTCTTATTAGGGTGCCTCATTGTCCATTGATCTCTATTACATGTATTAAAAAAGAAAAAAAATGATTATATTTTTACAAATTTTCTTCATGAAAATTGTCACTAACATAACATGATAGTGATATTTTTGTAACTCTAAATTATTTTGACAAATATTTTTCTTGTTCACTAATAAGTCATATCATTAGAGGAGGGGGATTCCCTAAACTTCAGTGAAAAACATTACCAAGCATAAGAAAGACACGTGGACTGAGGATACGTAAAGCGTTTAACTGAGGGTATGTAGGTACAGAAACATATGCATAAATGGTGTAACGTACCCAGGGTAATATGGTGTAGGAAGAAGAAAAGCTTCTCCAGGTTCAGCCAGACAAAACATGAGAATCTCATTGGCTGAGGTTGAACCAGCAGTCAGAACAAGCTTGCCTGGATCAAATATTACTTTGTTTTCTCTAATTTCGGCCATTAAATCAGCCAGCTCCTGCAAGCAATTATATATATTCCACTTAAAAACTATATACAAAATTATCACGATACGTGTTCTTCTTATATAAATTATTTCTCTATTTTTTCACTCTAATTAATCTCATTTGTGAATGGAAAGGAAATTAAGAAGCCTCCATGTGTGTTTGTGTATCTAATCATATAAAGTATTGCAGATCTCTTACATTATATATCCATCGGAATTTTACATAATATTCATTTGGTTTTTCTGAATGCAACGTGAAGAGAGCATATATATATATATATATATATATATATACACACACACACACACATGATTAGGCTACAGATATGACAAAAAATGGAAATGAAGACACGGGAGCTGTGATTGGGCAAATTAGCTTTGATATTTATCCCTCTCCTCTCGTATATATAGAGACAAAAATGGAGCACTAGTACTGTATATAATTGAGTGGTAGAAAATTACACTCTTGAAAGCTGGCAAGCCGCGGTAATCTTGGAAGAGCGCCAATTCTTTGAACAGAGAGTTTCCATTTCTATGGAAGCCGGTGGTGTGGGGATTGGCGGCAAGCCATGATTCAATAATGTCAAAGGAGAGCTGCAATAGCATTAATAATTGAGTGCTGCTGAAAAGCTTGTGTGCAGTAGCTTTACAAAGCAGACGAGACAGATTATAGTAAAAGATGGCCAGCCAACACTAATATGTTAACTTAGTTATATATGTATGAACAAACAAAAACAAACTATCTATATTTAATATATATCAAAATAGAAGGTGATTAATAAATTAATGAAGAGAAAAGGATAAAGAGATGGGTATTTATATAATATTAAATATATAATATGGTGTTATGGGTGACCTGATTCTCGGCTAGACCCATCTGAATGATGCCCGTGGGGTTGTGGTGATCGTCGTAAGGGTTTTTCTCGTACTCCTCCCATCCTAGGAAGTAGGAATTGTCTTGGCCGTGTAAGTTTAAGGTAGCCTTTCTCGAAAGCATCCTCTCAAATCTAAGTCTAATCTAACACCCTTCTACCTAAAACATCTGGTGTAGAGAAAGCTCCCTCCAGCTCTTTTGGAGAGCTCAGAGAGAGAGAGAGAGAGAGAGAGATTTCCTGCAGGTAAAATGGTTTCCAATGTAGAATATTTATATATGGGTTTTGGACTACTGGACTAGATACCCCCTATACGGTAGGGAGAGAGAGAGAGAGACCCCGGGGGGGGGGGGGGGGTGTTGGGGTTTGATTTCTTGAGATAAAATGGTTTTCTGTGCCCATATATCTTAAAGGAGCTTTGCACATGGATATGGCCTTAAAAGGTTACAGGGTGGAAGTGGATGATGGAAGCTAATAAGATTTGTCTTGACGTGTGCTGCACCTTATTTTTTATTATTCTAAAATGTTGTTTTGGATTTATTGCTATAATATTTATTATATTTTATTTATAGAATTTAACTTAAGTGGCATTGTTCCCTATTTTTATTATTGATTAATATTAAATATTTTACAATATACATATTAATAAAATGATTTAAAACGTATATCATTAAACATATATACATATTGATCACTCAAATAAATTTGCTTCTTTTTTTGACAAATAATCATAGTTAAATAGAGACAAAAACTAATAAGTGTCTACAAATATTTATCATGTGTCTCTAATAATGATAATATCACTAAATGTACAATTAGCTAGAAATGCAAGCAAACAGGACAAAAATACTCTTTACTTCTGTCACTAATTGCACCTTTGGTCATAGTTTACTATTAAAGACATGTATTAGACGATTTAGAGGCATTTTGTCAATATTTTGTTCTGATAATTACGTTCGATTGATCTAATTGTCTGCCTTATGACAAATTTGTTGTTTTGTTAAAATGCATATGAATAAAATGATTTAAAATAATCAGAGCTGTTAGAGAGCTTCCCCCTAGCCCTCAAACCCACGGTGAAAACTTTCGGATTTTAATTTCCAGCAACGCTCCAGTTCTCTTTTGAGATCCAATTGGACTACGATTGTCGTTTAGATTTGGGATCATGGCAAGAGGATCTATAAGTCCCTTCTAATTATCTTCATCATTGAAGACAACGTTCATCAAGGGTCCGAGTCCGACCCCATCTCTTGGGTCCTTGCTCGAGTTGAAGTGGTCGGGGACTGTGACAGTGAAGATGAAGTTCGTTTTCCAACGCAGAGCTTTGGTTTTTGTGATTTTGTATAGTTCCTAATATTTTAGTTTCATTTGTTTTATTGTTCACGTTGAGTACGTTTGCTTATATTCCTTATATGCTAGATTTAGACTTTTCTTTTTATCCCTTCATGTTGCTTGCATCATCAGCTTTTTGCTTTTAAGTTTAGTAATGGGTTCTTTACCACATGACGACGTTTTACATCTATCTATTAATCTTAAATAAATGCTCCTAAATTATGTTCGCTCTTACTAATATTAGTTTAGTAATAATGGGTTGAAGACTTATGCCTACTTTAGTTTTGGTTGGTTTAGGTCTCCATCTTGTATTGCCGATTATGGTGTCTCAGTAATTAATCTCTTTGTTTGGCTTTAGCCATAATGGCTATTCTAATTAATAGGGACAAAAAAAAAATACAAAATGCCACTGGCCTAGATGTTCCGATTCCCTTCTTCTTCTTTGAGCAAATGGGTTGCCACAAAGTCAAGATCATCTTATCAATCAATTAAGTGAAAAAGAAAAAAAAAAAAAAGAGTTACCTTTAATTTACCTGACAAAAATTACCAACATACTCAAAAAAGGTCATCATATATATCAAGGAATTGAGTGACAATAAAAAAAGAAAAGACAAAGTGTTTTGACCCAAATATATATATTTTGTTCCATATAAAAAAAATAATATTCTTTTCTAGAATCTCATTCATATTATTGACCCCCACAGACACAATAGCTCATACTTGGGCAGAGAAAGGGGTGTGAGAGGTGCTTATGCGTGCATAAAAACTTTTCATATAAATGATGTCTGTATAATGTATAATTACATTTAAAATTTTTAATAATTATAACATCGTTGTCATAACATATTTTACAACAGATTCCGCAAAAGCAAAATTCCATTGGGACTGTAATTATGATGTCGCATAGTCCAACGGCAAGCCTGTCTTCTGTTTTCCGCTTGGGGGGAAGGCTGAGTGCGTTTGTGGGGGGCTCCTATACTTCAAATCCATTGCTTGTCAAATCTGGACTTGCTATTGTTCCCCCACCTTAGCCACTCCACCATGTATCCATCTATCTATCTATCCATATATATATATATATATATAGTCTCAAAAGCAAACATAATTTAATTCATTCCAAATAATTAATTATATATTTTATATTATTATTATTATTGTTACTGCTAACGCAATCTAGCAGCAATGCACGTGCTATACATATAGACAGGAACTTGTAGTCTTGGGCTTAGAGATAGAGTCAGCAAGTTTCAGCTACAATCTGCAGCTATATATGTATAGCTGCTGCATTGCATGTTCCACTTTAGGCTGGAAAATTAGGAAGGCCAAGCAAAGCCCATGGTTTTCAAAGTCACTAATGAGTGCAAAGTGGGCGGGGCGGCCATTGATGTTATGTTTACAGGCTTTAATTTTTTGTGACAAGACTTGCTGGAGTCGAAAGCTTTTCCAGTACTACAAGGCCCCCTCTCTTAAGTCGCAGCGTTTGTGAATGTGTGTCGCTTGTAGATGTTGAGGCAATGCCCTTGGCCTGCAAAGTGCGTTCCATCACAAATTTGTAGAACTTGAATCCAATCAATGGCGCCATTGCATGACCAAAGACCAAAGTGCGTTCCATCATACACACTGTCACACACACACATACACATTAATATATGAATATTGTGTCAAGTATTGTATGGATGATCAGTCTTGATGATATGTTGAGAAATTGAAGCAATAATTTTATTGAAAGGGCGGTGGCCATGGTCGCACTTCCCTTTTGGTGGAAGAAGGTCAAGCTATTTGGTCATTGTGACACCATTCGCATCCTTTTAGTCAAATACTACATGATGGGCACTTTTTTTAAAAAAAATTATATATATTGTTACATAAAATAATTGAACTAAAGAGTTATCAATGGTGGCAACTTGGAAAAAGTAATCAGGTAGACTTGAATAGAGATTAGAAACTTCAAATTCGAGCCTCGTGTTCTGTATTAGTCGTGCATTTGTCATGTTTATATGAAAAGAATATATGAATTAATAATGTCAGTGATAATCTAATTAAATACATTTGAGATCACTTTTACAAGTCAGCAATATAAAGTGTCAAACTCTTATTCCACAAATAAGACCTTATGCACAAGACAACCCCATTTCTGTCTCCTTTCATACCAATTTAATTAACCCTTGTAATGGGAAAAAGAAAAGAAAACAATATAGAGACAAAAGAAACCCTTGACTACGCACACAAGGTTCACAACTTGCTTGAAGTGATATGTCTCATACATACTGGATTTAAAGATCAACTAGTATTATGCCACGTAGTTTTCCCACTAGCTAATTAAAACTAAGCTACGGGGACATTTTTTTTTTTTTTTTGTATATAAATGTCTTAGACCATTGGCGATGGGGTCATCGTCTACCCATCAGCCCGACCATATGTACCATGCCAGGCAGCAGTAGTCAGCGGTTTAGAAAATGCAATGCAGCTTCGCCAACACAACTCACCAACCAATGAATATTAATATATATGTATATATATAAATATTCATCGTACATACATTTTAATATTCATAGATATCTGGCCATAGCCCAACAAATTCAACTCTTATCAGACACCACTAGAGCTACATTACGTAGGTAGCTAGGCTGCCAAAAACCCACAACTTAATTTCACAGTCCCCGATAGCAAAAAAATATATTCATATATATAGACCAATGGAAGGGGATTAATTGAACTCTTAAAACGGTAACAAGGTTGCCAAAAAATAGCAAAATAGCAGGAAAGCCAACTGCCCGTTTTTCAACGTTATTGTCCTCAGTTCAGTTCACTGGATGGTGTCGTTGGATAGCAAAATCAAACAGTGCATGGATGGCATCCGCCCAGTAGTACATCAATTACTCTGAAAGCTGCTCGCCGACGCCGACCACTTCTTCTCCTTCTTTGGTAAATTAATATTATTTAAGCCACGTGAATATATATCTGTATGAAGGGAAACTGGCGGTGAAATCCTGACAGCTGAAATGAATTCTCAATTGTCTTGTTGAGCGTTGAAGTTAATTAGGTCTCTTATTATTCGTTGGCCAGTGGATTCTAAGATACCCACCAAGTTTAAATGCGTGCTGGCAGACTTCACAAGTCAAGATCTGAATCTGATTGATCTGTTCTATGCACTTATGCAAACAGTATTCTGGCTTCTAGCTAGCTTCTAAGTTATAAAGCTTCAGCCATCAGATAAAGAAAATAGAAGTCTAGTCGATCTGGAGTAGTACTGAATGTATACTGGGTCAACAGTTCACATAATATTCAGGGTGCAGGGTGCAGAGAGTGCAGAAATGGAGAGGGAAAATGTTTCAAATGAAAAGGCATAAATGATATTTTTCAAAAAATTAGGAAATGAAAATGTGGATAAAAGCGTAAATAAAAAAATATAAATTTTTTTATAAATATATTTTTAATATAAAATTATAAAAAAAGTAATTATTTAATCTAAAAATAAACATAAATTCCTTCCATATATAATATATCAAACAAACATAACATAAATTTCATAATCCATTCCATTCAAACAAACATAAATATAGATTTCATAATATATTTAAACAAATATAAACATAAAATGCACCATGCATTCAAATAAATATAAACATAAATTCTGTCATCGTTCATTATGACTTAATAATTAAATACAAACAATAAATTTAAAAAAAAATCAAACATAAAACAAAGCAATCGACGGCACCGAAAAATTGACCGCAATAGGAAATTAATTAAGCAATCAGAGTTGAAAATATGTCCTCACAAGTAATCGAGCATCAAGCAACTGAATCAACGACGCCACAAGCACTGAGCACTAAACAATTGGTGGTGAGAGAGAACCAAGCAATTGGAGTTGGAAACACAACCTCGTGAGCAATCGCACTTAGCAACTGAATCGACAACAGTACCAAGTATTGAGCAACTGAAATGATGACAAAGGGACAATCAGTCATAGATGAGATGATTAAGTCAAGAGATGATTTAGACTTTAGAGAAATTAGGGCTAGGGCATGAGGAGAAAGAAGATATGCAAAATCAATTATATATTTGCCAATTAAAGACAGAAAAATTACATCTCTAACTAGCATTCGTCATCTAGAAAGCATTTCCGATAGTTTGAGTTTATTATGAACTCTCCCTAAAATGTTTCTAAAATTACATAAACAACTCAAAAAAGGTTTTTGGATATTTTCAACATTTCCAAAACAAGAAATATCTTGAAAACATTGAAACAGCGTCTCCAAATCGTTTCTTTGCACCAAAGAATAATATCACGTACCTATAAATAAAAATAAAATAAAATATTTTAAATGAATATTCACCTTTTAAAGGATGATATTTGGGATTTGCAATTTAATTTATCTGTTTACAGGTCAGTTTTAAAATGAAGGTTAGTCTTGTTGCAATATGGCTAAGGTTGATCTTGAGTTTGTTGTGACTTATAGAAGTCATGTGTTAGTGCAGTATATAATTTATAATAAGATAGTTGTGTTTTTTTATTTAAGCAAAATACATAGAAAAAATTTTGAAAACAAAAACGGTCTCAAACACCAAATGTGATGTTTGCTTAAATAGCAGAATGAAATAATAACATAGTTAAATTCTTTTTATAAATTAATTCTCAAAACCCTAATGACATATAAACAACAATTTTATAAAGAAAAGTTTAATTATGTAAAATAGATAAGCGGCTCACTAAAATTATTTAAAATTTATTTTTTTTGTTAGATAAATGGAAAATTGTATGAAACTTTTAAGTGATATTTTTATATCAAATATCTGTAAAAGGTAAAAATATATTTATTTTCTTACATTTGAATAGGGTTATTGAACCCTATAATTTGAAATTAATTTAAAATGTCAAATTCATTGTTTAGATATAATTAATTTTGTTCAAACTATTTAGATTGAAGTCCAAATCCACTATATATAGATTTATACTCAAAAAAAAATAAAAGAATTTAAAATAGTGCCTCTATATAGAGATCACTTCAAATTATAAAACTTAAAATGCAAGTATATACTTTAAATTATAAATCTTAAATAAAATAATTTGAAATTCTTTACATCCTAAATGATTAAGAAACGTTACATTAGGTTAGAAAAACTTGAGGGAAATGATTGAGAAGTATCTACAGAAGTGTCAAGTGAAAGGGAGTCACAGATGAGCAAGGTCCGATTGCCATAATGGCATGTAACGACATGTGACGGTGTAGGCTATTGACGGGAAGCGGCAATGCTCAGAATGGCTTAAAAAGACAACATATACACATAAAAAGCACAGGATATAAGAGTCTATTCAATATATATATATATATATATATAGTATATCCAATCGACTGCGACCAAATGCCTATGGAACCAATAATTGGATCTTGCCCTTTGTTTTTCTTTGCTTTTTACAAAGACAGATATATAGCGGGAGGGACTAATCAAAATGACTCTTCCTAGACCATGTTTGAGTTACTTGCTGAAGAATAAACTGTATTCTTATATATGTACCTGCTAACTTATAGAGTGATACAAGTGAATTTAATAATATTTTATTTTAGATAATTCATATATAAAAGCAACAATCTAGTCAAAGGTATTACAAAACCCAGATCCTATATATGGGACTGTAATCAGAGAATTAAATAGAGAAATGAAAACAAATACAACTGTATATTATAACTCGTAATCACATCGAACAAAAAGAAGAAGATCTAACATTAAAATTCACCTAAAATCATAAGAAATAACAAACATGTAGCTCAATTCATTAGCAACCCAATCTCCAAAGACAGCTTTGCATTTAAATAGCACACAATAAGCAAACATTCCCCCCATCCAGTCATTGATCCCATTAACAGCTCAGAAACCAGGGCTAATACCCAAAAAGGGAAACGTCACAAGCTATAACCTCCCAACTTGGGAAAGATAATGACCTAATTAAATAGCTGGTTGATGTGCTCTTTAAGAGAGGCAAAGCTACAACAATTACTCTTGATTGGAGAGTTTTTAAACTGATTTTTTAAACTTGGTGGTCTGAGTACAGGAAATTTTAAATTGATTTCATACCTTCTTGATCACATGTAAGAAAGGGTAAATTTTTTTAAACAAAAAAAAAATCAGAAAGAGGAAGCAGCAGCTGCCTCTCTACAGTTACCAACAGTTGTGTTAGCAACCGTTGTTTTTTTTTTACTTCTTTTTCTTTTTATTTGTTTGTAACTAGATAGATTAGAAAATAATTGATTGAATTTAACGCGATTTAATTTTAATTAGCATTGTCTATGTTAACTACTAACGGATGAAATGTCCTAATAATAAATATATATATAGAGAGAGAGAGAGACTTCTACCAGAAAAGACAAACCATAAGAAATATCAAACAAAAGGCAATTGAAGATAGTCAAACTCGCAATCTAGGGTTCTATCTTTGATCATGTTGAATCATATGAATGTGCCCATTTGGTGTAACTTTAGATGGGTTCCTCTCTATGAATTTTACTTAACATTGTTCAATAAACATTGCAAAGGATCAATTTAAAGATTCATAATTTCTTTTGACGTGAAATTTCGTAATAATTTTTTAAAGATTCATAACTTTTTAGTGTATCAAATTTTTGATCTTACTAGAGTTTTAAGTAGTTTTTATTTTATTTATTTAAATAAAAAAGATTAATTATCCTCACAACTCAAACCCATAACCTTCGATAAAGAAACAAAACCTTACCATTATTACCACAATATATTCATCCTTCATGCTACAGATTATAATTCTAAAAGTTAAATTTTTTGCTTTGAGAGAGCATTCATATCCACAAATAATTAACTCAACAATTACTTTAAAAATAATTGTAGCTTTAGGAAATACAAAATTATTTTTACTGGTTTGAAAACCCATTGTCATGAAAATAAAAATATTTTTAAAAATTTTAATAAAAAAAAATAAAACGTATGAATTAGAAAAATAGAAAGGCAAATATTAATATATGCATGCCAATTAATCCATGAAGATAAGAAGATAAATATAAGGGGAGGACTATAGTTTCCACAGGGAAGCAGACAGCATGAATAAAGTGGGAGGCGTACGAGAGACGTTTCGTCCAAAGAAAAACTTATATATCTGTATGGATAACGTTGTAATTGAAGTTACTTTTCAATATACATGCACTAGGAAAAGGGAAAATTGAGGTTTGGCACAAGTACTGTACAACAACCTCTTCTTTCTCTAGTTTGATAAATTAAAGGGATCTTCTCTTTAACTTTAAAGATCTCTGCGTCTTCACTTCACTTCCCTTCTCTCTCTCTCTCTCTCTCTCTCTTTATCCTCTTTGTATTCCACAATCGCAGAGGTAGCGGCAACAGTGTTTTCTTTGTCGCAGTGGCAGTGGCAGTGGCAGTGGCAGTGTTCTCTTCTCTCATTGGGTTTTTTGATTTTGAAGACCCAAACTCCCTCGCCACCACCATTGCTAGATATAAATAGAAATAAGACACGAATAAAAGATTGAAGTGGGGGGCATTTTTGATATTTTAAAAAAATGCAATTATATATGTTGTTTAACCATAAAAGTATTGATTGATGTAAATTTTAAATTTCAAAAGGAGATTATTGTAATTTCTTAAATTAATAGACGTCTTTATAATTACGTCAAACTTTAAAGATGGTTGATGTATTTTATGAAAAATGAACTTATAATAAAACCAAATTTAATCAAAATTAGAAAATTTTAATTTAACTATATTATTTAAAATAACTGAAATAATCAAAATATAATAATGTATAGAATTGACAGGCTTTTATAACTACTGGTTTTTTTGTAGATAAGCTCAAATGGCAGGGCCATTTTCATGAAATGGTATTTTGTTAAAAATTTAAGTATTATATATAATATATAAAAAAACCAATTTCAGAAAATATAACTTTTTGAAATATGTTTTTTGTTGTTTGGCTATAATCTGAAAATTTTGCTAGAATATCATTTTCAATGTTTGGTAGGCACTTAGAAAATTACAAGATATTGCATACAAACAAAACCTATTTTCCACAAGCCAGACAAAGATAGAGATGAACTATATAGTAATAGTCAGATGAGGTGAAGGAAGATTCAAAAAATTATCATCTATCTAATTGGTTTCCCTCTAATGCATGCTTTCCCAATAATAGAAATCGTTAATCCACTTATACAGACGTCCATCCTCATCTCTCTTTTTTTTGTGTTTATCCTTATACTTTTCGCTTTTAGCTTGTCTTTAATTGCACTCCAATTGTGCCTTTTGCTTCGATTTCAACAGACAAAATTGTGAGAAAGCAATACAAGGAGAGAGAAATCAAGTAAAAAAGTGAGAGAGTATGATGATCGAGGAAATATGAAGAAGGTGATGTGATAGAAATTTGGGAAAAGTGGGGTTTAAGGAAAACAACTTCCCTTCTTGAAAAAGAAAAGTTGTTTGTTGTTTTTTTAATTGAAAAGTGTTTTCATTTAATTTTAGTATTTTCATAATGCCAAACATTGAAAAATGAGGAAAGTGTTTCCCCCAAACAAATTTTGAATCTATGTGTTGCGGGGTTGTATTTCGGGGTTGTATTTTATATTTTAATATAATTAAAATATAGTAATGTTCATAAATAATTTTTCTAATTACATCCAAATTTCAAAGTATTCAAAACATGATTATTATCATCTTAAAGATGTTTATATCTTTTATTATCAATTTTGTAATATAAAACATATATTTTGATTTGGAAAATAAGTTTTTAAAGATATAAAATTATTCCTTAAAAGATAAAAATTTAGTAATAAAGTTTTTAATTGGAAAATTAATAAAATTGAAAAATATATAGAATTTGAAAGACCACTGACTTTTGAAACTTCTTATACTATTAAAAATTTATAGGAATAAAAAAATTAATTTATGAAAATATAAATAAAAAAATAATATAAGCAATGATTACAATGCTTGCAATTCTTTTTGGCCACTGCAAAAGCTGAATTAATGATGCATTACATTTAAGTGGGTAACGCAAAAGAAGTATCATATTCATGGTCACCTGTCAATTCACTAAGCTATTAAGCATTGTTTTATTATTATTATTATTATTATTATTATTATTATTATTATTATTATTATTATTATTATTATTGTATAAATTTGCAAAATTCGGTTGAAAGAAAATAAAAACTTGTAAAATGCGAAGCCCATTATGGCAGGTTGAAGAATGGGTCTAAAACTGGTAATGTCATGCTGCATGGGCCTTAGTCTAGGCCCACTCCACCCTTAGGTGAAGTGTATATATATATATATATATATCATCACTATTTATTTAGCTAAACAAACATTAACATTATAAAACATATTAAAATAACATAAAAAACACGCGTGATTCACTAATTAAACGTTTGAAATTTTGAAACAATTACAAATTAATTAAAACATAAAAAAATCCCAAACACATGCAAATGGAGCTTTATATAAACTATTGATGATAAAGTTGAAAATATATGGTTGACTAAACTAAATGGAGAAAGATCCCTTCATTCTTGACATCATGGAGAAGCCCTTCCTTCTAAATTTAAAATGCCCTACCTAGCCACTTACTCTAGGGAGAGACATCGCCATAATCATATCCTAGGATTAGGAGTAATCATATCTTAGAATTACAAGTCAGTAATGTTATTGCATGGTTAGGAAAATATTATCATATGTTAAGCTTTGTTTTTTTAACTTTAACCTATGGCACGCGCACATAGTTTAATGGCCTAGCTAAAAAATCTATTTCCTTTTTTAATAGGTCAAAGAAAGATGTTACATATTTGCTCAATATTTAAAAAAGTAGCAAAGAAACTCTCAAGTTGTACATCAATTAATTTAGAAATGCAACCTTGAAAATTCTAAAGTTGTAGGTAGGTGTAGCAATTGTTGTAATGCTCAAAAGGACAAAACTAGTACAACCACAAAAATCCTTTGTTCGTGATGTGTTCTACTACTAGATTTAAATGATGTCTAGCGAGTGTGTAAAAATATTTGATGTATTTTTATATATTTTTATAAATACAAGTTTTCATCAATTATTACTCTCCAATTTCATGTATGAATGAGTCCCTAGATTTTTTTTTTGAAATCTTATTATTAAAGTGTTAAGAATATGTGATGGAATTTTCTAGCAACGAGATTTCTTAAATGTTCTTGATTCTTATATCTTTTAGATAGGGATTCTGATTAATCTATTATGGACTAACATATAGTTTATTACATTGATTAGTATGAGATACTAATGGTTAAGGGTGGTAAGCCACATACCACATAGCATGTGATGCTTATAGTAATCTAATAAGTAGTTGTTAAAGAACAAACGTACTAAATATAACATTGAAGACTGACCACATGGCATGATAAGATAATGATATTGTCATTAAGTTACGATTGTGTAACTGATTCTTTGATTTGAAATAATACAGTTGTCTTGTGTATTGGTGTGCGAGATTTGTTGATACATCGAACCACTCGATCTTGAGGTAAGAATGTTCATTTATGTGGTCTCATATAGTTGGTGCATGGAGGCATGTGCCTATGGATAGGATTTGTCACCCTCTTTAAATTGAGATGAACATCCTATATGATTTATTGTTAATGTGGCAAGAAAGTCCTTGACAAAGACAGTATGATTAATCAAGAAAAAATTTCTTGAGATATCATTTAGTCACGCCGATGAGATTAAACACATAGTTACTAATTTTGTGAGTTTAAGCTTAGCTTGTTTTCAAAAAGGTGTTTATGAGGAAAAATACTTTTTAAAATCAATTTCAGAAAATAAGGACTTTCTTTGATATTTTTATGTCATTTTCAGTTTTCTAAAACAATAAAAATGCATTTGCTTTGTTATTTTCAAAAATAAGAAAAAAGAAATTGTAAATGAAACCTTGGTTATTTTCAACCAAAATACAGAAAAAATGGGGCAAATTCCAGAAGCCCCATGGGAAGCAAGTGACGAAGGTAGCAGCCGCCATCGATGACGGTAAAGCACGACCGCTAAAGACCAAACAGCAGCGAAGCGCTAGTCACAATAAAGTGACAGTGGGTGCCGATGACAACGGCAAAAAAGCCGACGACGAACCTGGCTACGACAGAAGTAAACAACGGGCATCTAACGAGGACCAACCCCTCTCAGCCACTACTCTGTCGTCCGTCGATATGCGTCGACCCATTGGTTTTTCTGCCCCAATCGCCTTTGTTGCCGAATTCAAGTCACAAGAGATATAGAGGCTAAGGAAAGGAATAAGAGAAGTGAGAAAGGAAGGGAACAACTGGGTGGGTTCCTTAGGGGAGGAGGTGAGTTTCTTGGGTAGAGAGAGAATCGTAGAGAGAAGAGAAAAGTGGGGGAAAAATTAATTATAATATGTTTAATAATAATAATAATAGGTATGTATATGTATTTATGTTAAATAATATATTTATTTTATTGTTTTAATTTTTGAACTATATTTATTTTTTGTATTTGTATTGAGAGTTGTAATCGTATCCTACTTGTTATTGAACTGTTTGATGCCATCATATCATTTACGATCACATTATGTAACTATCAGTTGACGTCTTTAATTTTTATTTTTATACTTTTTTTTTGTCAAGTCAATTTATTTATTTATTTATTCGTATTTTATTCTTGTAAAAGAAAAAAATGTTACAAAATTCACCAACTTTAAAATCTATATTTTTTTAATAATATTTTAGTATTAAATAGTTCTAATTTATTGAATAATTAAATTTATTGAATAAAATTTTATTAAAAAATTATTCTCAAAATTCCAAACAGAACACGTATTTTAATTTTCTGTTTTGAGAAACAGGTTTTTAAAATATCAAATAGAATGCGTTTACAATTTTTTGAAAATAAACTATCAAAATAAAAAAACTAAAAATGAATTCAAAATTTAAAACTAAAAATCAAAACTCAAAGAGAACGCAATTTAACTTTTTGAAATGTGTTTTTTTGTTGTTTGGCTATAAATTAAAATTTTTGCTAGAAAATCATTTTCAATGTTTGGTAGGCACTTAGAAAATTACAAGATATTACATACAAACAAAACCCATTTTTCACAAGCCAGACAAAGAGATGAACTATATAGTAAGAGTCAGATGAGGTGAAGGAAGATTCAAAAAATTATCATTTGTCTAATTGGTTTCCCTTCAATGCTTCAGCATGCTTTCCCAAGAATAGAAATCGTTAATGCACTTATACAAACATTCATTCTTATCCCTTTTTTTCCTGTGTTTATCTTTGTAGTTTTCGCACTCAATTTGTCTCTAATTGTGCCTTTTGTTTCGATTTTAATAGACAAAATTGTGATAAAATGATATAGGAGCGAGAGAGACAGAGAGAGATCTAGTAAAAAGACGAGAAAGTATAATGATCAAGGGAGTATGAAGGAGGTGATGTGATAGAAATTTGGGAGAAGCAAGGTTTAAGAAAAACAACTTCCTTTTTGAAAGAGGAAAGTTGTTTATTTTTTTTGTTAATTGAAAAGTGTTTTCATTTAACCTTAGCATCTTCATAATCCTAACATTGGAAAATGAGGAAAGTGTTTCCCCCAAACAAACAGTCCCTTTAAGTAGTCTTGAACCTATGTGATGCGGGGTTGTATTTTATATTTTAATATAATTTAAATATAATAATGTTCATAAATAATTTTTCTAACTACATCCAAATTTCAAAGTATTCAATACATAATTATTATCATCTTAAAAATGCTTATATCTTTTAGCAATAAAGTTTTTAATTGGAAAATTAATAAAATTGTAAAATATATAGAATTAGAAAGACCACTGACTTTTGAAATTTCTTATATTATTAAAACTTTATAGGAATAGAAAAATTAATTTATGAAAATATAAATAAAAAATAATATGAGCAATGATTACGATGATTGCAATTACATTTAAGTGGGTATCATATTCATGGTCACGTGTCAATTCACTAAGCTATTAAGCATAGTTTTATTATTTATTATTATTGTATAAATTTGCAAAATTCGGTTGAAAGAAAATAAAAACTTGTAAAATGCGAAGCCCATTATGGTAGGTAGAAGAATGGGTCTGATACTGGTAATGTCATGCTGCATGGGCCTTAGTCTAGGCCCACTCCACCCTCAGGTAAAGTCCTGTAGTCCTCATAATTATTAAAATCGGACCGCCATTGAATTGGTTAGGAATTAGGCTAAGGGTATATATATATCATCACTCTTAATTTAGCTAAACAAACATTAACATTATAAAACATATTAAAATAACATAAAAACACGCATGATTCACTAATTATACGTTTGAAATTTTGTAACAATTACAAACTAATTAAAACGCAAAAAAATCCCAAACACGTACAAATGGAGTTTCGTATAAACTATTAATGATAAAGGTCAAAATATATGGTTGATTAAAGTAGATGAGAGAGATCCCTTCACTCCTAAGATCATAAAGAAGCCTCTTCCTTCCAAATTTAAAATGCCCTAACTAGCCACTTATTTTAGGAAGGGAGATCCCCATAATCATATCCTAGAACTACGAGTCAGTAATGTTATTGCATGGTTACGAAGATGCTATCATATGTCAAGCCTTTTTTTTAACTTTAATCTATGGTGTGAGCACATGGTTCAATGGCCTAGCTAAAAGATCTATTTCCTTCTTTAAATAGTTGAGAAGAGAGTTCATTAAATCTTTTATCATTAATAGTCAGCCAAAGAAAGATGTTACATATTTGCTCAAAATCTAAAAAAATAGCAAAGGAACTCTCAAGCTGTGCATCGACCAATTTAAAAATGCAACCTTGAAAATTCTAGAGTTGTAAGTAGGTGTAGTAATTGTTGTAATGCTCAAAAGGACAAAACTAGTACAAGCACAAGAATCCCTTGTTAGTGATATGCCCTAATACTAGATTTAGATGATGTCTAGCAGTCATGTAAAAATATGTGATATATTTTTGTATATTTTTATAAAGACAAGTTTTCATTTTTCATTATTCATTATTCTTTAGTTTCATGTGTATAAATGACTCCCTAGATTTCTTGTTTGAAATCTTATTATTAAAGTATTAAGGATATATGATAGAATTCTCTAGTAATGGAATTTCTTATGTGTTTTTGGTTTTTAGATTTTTTAGATAGGGATTCTGATTAATCAATATAGTTTAGTACCTTGATTAGTATGAGATATATATTAATAGTTAAGGGTGATAAGCCACATACCACATATCATGTGATACTTATAGTAAATTCGTGAGTGGTTGTTGGAAAACAATGTGCTAAATGCGACGCCGATAATTGATCACATGACATGGTAGATAACGATCTTGTCATTAAATTGTGATTGTGTATTAGTGTACAAGATTTGCTAATACACTGAATTATTCGATTGCGAGGTGAGAACGTTTATTTATGTGGTCCCATATAGTTGATGCATAGAGACAAGTGCTTGTGAAATGATCTGTCACCCTCTTTAAATTGAGATGAACATTCTATGTGGTCAAATGTTAATTAGTGTAACAGGAAAATGTTTGGCCAAGACAATATGATTAATTAAGAAAAAGTTTCTAATGTGTCATCTAGTCACCCCAATAAGATTAAATATATAGTTACTAAGTTTGTGAATTTATGACTGTCAATCAGTTAGGACATTAGATGATAGAAAGAGTATATTACACGATAATTACCAACTATAATAAGATGAGTTGAAGTTAGACTTCATTGCTTTCTATATTATTTTAGGCCGTTACTAGGCGCTACCCAAGACCATTAGAATGTCTTAAGAAGATAGAGAGATTTTTAAGATGGATTGAAGTATTCGACTGGCATCAAAGGTGTTTAATGTTATTTGATTACTATTAGACAGTGAACCTAGAAAGTCACTAGAGCTGGCTCGACCATAAAGTCATCTAAGTAGCCACCTAAGACCCTGCATTTACGAAGGCCCCAAAATTTTGCAATTTATATATCTTTTCTTTTTTTTTTAATAATAAATATTTTATTAAGAAAAAACTGAGTTCAAAATAAAATCCAACTTTCAATCCAAATTTCACACAAATATATAGACACCCAGCCTAACAATTAATTTGTCCAACAATCAATTTACAACATTTTGTCTTGTCCATTATTCTCTCTCTTCTCATTATTCCCAATTTTTACCATTTCTTCTTGAGTATCCCGTGAACGTTAAGATTATAAATTTATTTTTGATTATAAATCCATCAATTGAAGCCCTAAAAAAAAATCTTTCAATTACAAACTTCCAATCAAAAGCAATAACAATTATCATATGCTCTTGTTCTTCTTATTTCCTTTTCCTTGAGTCTTTAATATTTTTACATAATTAGCGAATTACTCGTGAAGATTGTATCACTGTAAGGTGAGTTTATCTTCTTTACTTCTTATTCTTTTACTTTGTGTTTCTATGTAAATTAATTTTCTTTATCTCTAGAATTTAATCTTTTTTATTTTGAAAGTTGGTCTTATTTAGTTTTGTTCATCTTTATATCAAGTGCTGTCATGCTGCCCTCTAATTACAATTTGCACATACTACAAATATAGTTCAGATTCCAAAATTATCAATTCCTCCTAAAAGGGGTAAAAGCAATTTTGTGCAATTTGAATTCTAGAATCATAATTTTTTTTAATTCTATAATCATATTTTTTTTAATTCTATAATCATATTTTTTTTTGAATTTTGGAATCATCAATTCCAGAATCATTATTTTTTTTGAATTCTAGTTTGTATTTATATTCTTCTATAAAATTGAATACTATGATTCAATTGATTTTCATTCAATTAACACTCAAAATTTTATTTTGGTTCATGTTATGATTCAATTGATTTGATCATTATTGCTAAAAATCACTTGAAAAGTTTAATTTGAATTTTGAAAAAATTTTGAATTGCTATATACTTGAAGCTATCAAACTTTCCAAGTTTGTGTTCCTTGATTGAATTTAGAATTAAGAGTGTTAAGAGATACTTTTTAAGAGGAAAAAAAAATAGTTCAATGAAAAATCCTCATCACATAAAAAAGAGTCAATTATTTTTCGAATGCATATATTATTTATAGAATATTGTTCATAATTCCAGGTTCAATGACTTCTGCAAAAAAGAGTTTTTCAAAATTAAAGTTGATAAAGTTGTATTTGAGGTCAACTATGTCACAAGAAAGATTGAATGGATTAACTATATTATCCATCGAACATGATTTATTAAATAAACTTGATTATGTAAATTTAATTAACAATTTTACTTCTCAAAAGACAAAAAAAAATTGATTTTACATAAAACTGAATATAGTTCAACACATTTGTGAAATAAAAATTTACTCATTATTGATGAACTTTATCTTTTTAATATTATCAGTTTAATACTTTATTTTGTTTCTTTTAATAGAAGAATCAGGAATAAATAGTCTTTTGTTTGACTTGCACTAACTTTTTTAGACTTTCAAGAAAAAATTAGTTTTGTTTTCTTTGTTTATTATAGTAGATTATTTAGTTTCTTTTAATCTCTCAAACATTATATTTTAATTGAAAATTTACTGTCGTTAAGAGGTTATCATATTTTGTAGTTTATTGAACTTCAACATTTTTTTTCTTTTTTAATTTAATGAAATGATAGATTTTTTCGTAAAAAAATATATTATTTATTTATTTTTTACAAAAAAAAACTAATATTCTTAAGATGGTCCCGACAAGCTCTGAAAGTCACATGATGAAAAGTGTAGTGTCCAAAATTAATGATGGGTCTTGAAATGTCATGAAGAGGTAATGAGGGGGTTCATTAAATGTTAATGGACTGAATGCAGCAATAAATGGGATTTATACAGGATGCACTTCAAAACTGTTAATGGAACATAGTCAATCTATGTTCCAATCCTTTTCATTCATCCTGTATGGAACACGGTGATATGGAACATAGATTGATTCACAATTAGAGGCTGAGATACAGACCTAGTGTTAAATAAGGGAACTTCTTTATTGCAAACTAGTCTTGTGTAGTCCATAACTTGGGCTTAGAAAATGGGCCAAAAGGGCCTCTTCTTCTGTTAAAGAACATGCTACCAATTATAGTTTTCCTCATGAAGACTAAGATGACTAAAGTGATGATAATGGACATATTACGTAGGATTGGTTTCACAATTGGCTTCTATATGGGTAAATAAGGGTGAGAGGAGATCTAGCTCTTTATTGGCAAAATGATGGTGTTGATCTTATAATCCATAATTTCTCAAAGGGGCATATAAATACAATAATATATGAAAATAAAATAAGTCTAGTATGGAGGTTGAGTAGATTCTATGGGAATCTAGACCATACCAAGAGGAAAGGCTCATGGGACCTATTACAAAGGTTGGACAGTTGTATGCATCTCCATGGACGTGCATAGGGGATTTCAATGAAATCTTGTTACAATAAGAAAAGGAGTGTAAAGGGAGAGTGGATTGCAAAGATTAATGGATACATTTAGAGAAGTAATGGGTAATTGCAACCTGATTGATCTGGGGTATGAGGGTTACCATTTCACTCGGACAATCAACAAGAGGGGGGCAACTCTAGTACATGAAAGGTTAATTAGATCGGGTCTTAGTAAATGAAGAATATGGATGGAATATTGCTTTCGAACAGAAAAGGTATGACAGTACTCTAATTAGTAAGCTCAGACCATGTTATGCTATATATACAAAGTGATAATGATAGAAGGCAAACCACCCAACCTCAATGGTTTAGAAATCAGTGGCTGGCTATTTCACTTCCAGAGTATGTGGCTACTAGAAAGTTCCTATCAAGATGTGGTTCATGAGTCATAGCTATTTCATCAGATGTGTTGGAAGGAATACATGATTCAAATTAATGAAAAACTCTTGTTAAATTAAATTAGTTGATGCACAAGACTACTTATATATACTACATAAGAAGAAGATAAAACTTGTCTAAAGATAAACCCTTATTAGGAAATAATCAAATTTAGGAGACAAATCCAACAAATATAAATCTAATCGGAGTAAGTAATTATATGAAATTGAAATTGGCAACCATGGCATATATATAGTTGCATAACAAATTGAATACATTACATGCAAATGTGAACAATGTAGAGACCCGTAGCTGTTTTATCTAGAATCAAGCTTGCAATGAAAGGAGACCTTTCAATTGTGATTGCCAATCCACTACCTCATCTTTACTCTTCCTTTGGGTATTTTTTGGTACCCAAACTCTCCTCATTAGGGGAAGGTTTTGATTGGTGCCTACTAGGTGAGATACCCATTAATTGCCACCCTATCTCCTTACTAGACCCCCCCCCCCCCCAACGAAACTTGGTTATCCATGGCCACTTTATCCAAGCAGTTCAAGATGACTTTAGTCTTTTTCCACTTTCACGTTTGCAAGAAGGAAAATCGATTGGTACACTGTTTAGCTCAAAGAGGAACCCAAAGCTATGAGAGATCATTTGGGAGGGGACTCAGTCCCCATATGATATTCTTTGTATTGCATTATATTTGATATTTCTTAATATGAATTTTTTTTATCTCCTATCAAAAAGAGAAACTTATATTTGAGAATCAACTAAGACTCCCGAATTGTGGATCTAGTTGTTCCAATGCTTTCACTTGTAGCCTCTGACGTACATAATAAAGACATTTGTGCTTCACCTAACCAAGTACTAAAGGAAGGAAAAGTGTGTGCAAGGGTATTCTTGTAATTTGATATTAAGCTAAAATTTTAACATCTTTATGTATTTATCTAACATGCCTGATAAGTTCATGGTGCTATCCTAAAAGTGTAGTCATTGCAAATTCTCTTCATAAAGATAAATAAGGATAATTTCAAAAACATATATTTAAAGTTTGCTATAATATATACTTTTTATTAATCTTACATAAAGAAAAATACGTGAACTCCTTTTAACCTCCTAGAAACCTATCTAATGTTTAAATTTTAATGAAGAAAAGTTCTACAAAAATAGTCAAATACACTTTGGATTTTAAGTATCAAAAAAGTCAACTAGGAGGAATAGTTTAAATTTTTTTGGACTTACAATTCCACGAAGCATTTTATCTGCCATTTGAAATTGCATTAACAATTTTTATAAAGTTTTTCTTTTTAAAGATTTAAACCTTAGGTAGTGTATTCACACTACTTAGTGCATTTTTATAAATCTTACATATTCTATTAAATTAAGCAAATAAATCATTTTAAAAGGACGAAGCATTGTTAATTAGGTGAATTTTAAAATATCCTATTCAATTTTACTTTAAGATAAAAATTTATGCGAATATGATATAAAATATATTTTTCCATTTGTAACAAAACTTTTAACTTTTAAAAAATTAAATTTGGGGCATCCTCATTCCTAATTCCACCCCCACGCTCCACTAAGGCAAGAGAATAGGGTGAAATTGCCTACTCATCGTGGTGGGAGGCGAGATATTGCAGTTTGGAATTGAGGATGGGGCCACCCAGCCCCATTGCCAACAACAACCTTAGTATGATCCTGTTATGTTAGAAATAATTTAGGTCTAAAATTAACAAAAAAAAAAAAGGTTTAATAAAAATACATATTATAATAAATTTAAAATATATTTAAGTAATTATACCAAAGTTAATTGGGACCACAAAGAGAGATCGTCATGAATGGCGCCAACTCATTCCACCACACATGGAGAGCGAGCGGGCATCTATTCCACGTTCACCCTCCCTCTCTTTCTGGCCTCTGATGGTACGAACAGCTGCCAGCCACGCCGTCCGTTGGACTTTTCTGGCTCTCCATACATAAAACGACAAAAGCCCTCCCAGTCCCAGTATTCTTTACACCCCCACTTGCTCGTCGTCCCCTTACCCCCTTCCCCCACCATATACATTCCCATTGCTGGTGTATTTTTTATTTCTTCAGGCTTTTTCATTATGGTTACAAGAAAATAATTTTATTGCCCCCAAAACTCTTCATAATTCTCAGCAGCAAAAACCAAAAACACGCACGCAGAAGAAAAGAGGCGTCGCCGGCAATGACATCTCGCGAAATAGGATTAGGGGGCGACGTTGAAAACACGCGTGTGGTGTGTGTGGTACGTGCAATTTGGCGTTGTGAGAAATGCGATCAGAACAAACCCAAGAACAATGTCCTAGAAAGAATGTGACAAATGACAACACTTCAGACAAAGCCACCCAATTCACATTGCCCCGAGTTTTGAACTTTCTTTGAACAAACAGTAGCCAATCAATCCTCACGGTTGTGTTAACATATTGGCCGATCTCAAGGTTATGCATTTTTGTCCGCAATTCAGAAGCCTCAGTTTTCACGGGGTGCTCTGTAATATGCAGGCACGGTGGCGGGGAAAAACATCTGTCTTACTCCTTCCGCTTTGATGATCGGCAGGATGATTCCTGATGCTCCCTATGAAAGGCAGATTTTCAAGTTTCAGATACGAGTTATGCTTAACAATGAGTTGACAAAAACTGGTTTCATACTCAGTAACAGAGAATAATAATTAATACACACCGAAATCAGTTTGGCTCCAATCCACATGCGCTTGGGAGAGGGAAAGGGTAACAACAGGCGGCCTACGCCATATATAGCCACCGCAAAGAAATGGAGAACCAAGCTCAGCGGGCGAGGGTTTAGGCCTGAGAGTAGAGAGACCGGTCCATTTGAAAAAATACCGCCAAGGCTTAAATAATCGAAGCATGCCTGTCGCATTTCCTTCCGTGCTTGATCAGGCGAAGCGCAAAACACCTTGTACAGGGCACCAGCCAGTGTATTTATAGTCGATGCCACAGGCTGCAAGTGAGAAGATTAGATAGTTAGATGCCTGTCAATCTAGTATTTGGTCAAGGTGGATATCCCTTCATGCATAGAACTTACCTTACGCAAGGTGTAAAATGACTCCAGATATCTGCATAGAGTTGGTGCATCATTTAAGTCCCGCAGAGGCCGAAGAAGATCACGCAGCACAACAATATCAGATAGTGCAACAGTCATTCCACCACCAGTTAGAGGATGGCGCATGTTGAATGCATCCCCCATCAACAAGGCCCCTGGAGTAGGATGAGGTGCAGCTGGCATGCTTCTGTTGGGCATTGTCTTTATGTTCCCTTTATCAATGGCAGCAACAAAGGCTTCATGCAACTGCTCGGGAATCTGAAACAGATAATTCACTAATGAGTCCAATGTGATGGCAAAACAAGCAACTAAATTACCATGTGATTCTACAAAATGAAGACATACAAGAATATGGTTGTAGACAAAAACTGCCAATGCATATCATGTATGTTACCTGGGGAGCAACTATGGCCTTTAAGTACTTGGCCATTTCACCATTTGAAATAGAAGGAACCTTTTGGCCTGGTACATCAACGAGACAGCGGACCTCTGTGCTACTAATAGGATAAAACAAGATAGGTGATGGGTCTCCTAAAACAACATGCCCATGATTTGCAAATGGAAGTTCACAGTTCTCCAGCACCAATCCAACAAAACAAGAAGGTACATCAACCTACAGACGAGATCAAGACATAAGGCCTTTAGTCCCATGGAAATAGAGCAGAAAATACAAACCCCACTACAAAGTACCAACCAATGTATAGACAAAAAATGACGTTTCAACAAATTAAACGGTGGTTCACAAATTCAATCTGAACCGAAAAAAGTCTCAACTGATGGGAGTATCTGGCAGGGAAAATGAGTTTAACCACTTCTACTAATATGAAAAAATATAGATAATATAGCAAGCCGTCCACACCTTAGGGTTGCAAAGAGATCTGCGCAAGTTTGAAAAACAGCCATCGCAGACAATGGTCAGAGGTGCGTACGCTGCCATCTCCTCACCATTTTCAGTCTTGTATTGCACACCTTTGATGACACCATTTTCTTCAAGCAAAGATGTAACTGTTCCTTGTTCCAATCGAACACTACAGAAAATGGAGAAGAATATTTAATAAACGATTAGCATAGAGAAAAACAATTAAGGAAGAAGACAAGTTGATGCCCTGAAACGTATTCTAGATTTCACAGAGGCATTATCGATAATGATTTGAAATTCAATTATGCTTTAAGGAACCAAATTAAAATCTGCAATAGAAGAAAAACCATACTTAGGCAGAGATGCAGCTTTCTCCCTCATTCTTTGAATGAAGCGCCCATTGTGAAAGCTCCTTCCAGACACATCTGAGTGAAACTTTTCTAGAGGATAAGAGAGTCGGGTGTTCCTTCCATCCTTGAAAAGAGCATATCCAAACACCCTCTGGGCATCAATTTCTTCCACAGAGTCTGAAGTAGAATATCATACAGTTCATTCGTTACACCATAATACTACGGCAAGCAAACAAATCTTTATGCCACAGTAAAACCCAAAAAAAAAAAAAATACGACTAGTCCCACTACTAATACAGAAAAGCGTTCAAAATTTATATGGTTTGCCTTGATAAGCATTTCTTATTCGTGTAAGTCATACCTTCCAGTCCCAATTCAATTAATTTCAGGTAGCCGCCTGGTTGTAGCAGCTCACCGACAATTCGGTGAGGCTCAGTCAAGTCCCTCTCAATCACATGAACCTTTCGCCCATCCTGAAATCCAATATCCAAATCAGTTTGTACTTGGTTTAATTCACACAGAAAAATTACTAATATTAACATCAGGCCACTGATTCTTGAAACCATCTATTGCCTAGTGCTTCTCAAACAAATAATACGAAGGTTCTTTCGGCTTTCTTTTTTTCTGTATTTCATACATTGTTTTGATTAGGTGAACTATAAGCTAAACAGATCAGTTAAATGAGAATTAAGATTTCTTTATTAAGCACTATGAAATACAAGATTATTTGCTGAGATTGAAAAAATCAGTACGAGAGTATCTGCTGCTATTTTTTAGAAGCAACGTGGCCAAAATTCGCTCAAGAACCAAAAACCTTTGGAAAGATTTCTTATTCCTTAATGAACAGAGTCATGAGCTCTTAGCTTCCAAATATATGACATATTCTTTGTTACTTACCCCCACTCTTTGAAATGTTTGTATGAATTTGCGGATTCACAGATCCTAAAATGATCCAACTGTATTAAAGCCTAACAATGAAAATTCAAGAATTGGTAAAACCGTAGATTGCTCTAATTCTTGGTATTATTGTCTGCGGATGCCTTAATTCTCATAAACCAAATTCAACAATCTCAAGACAATTAGAACTCCAAAGCAAGAAACAACATCTAAACATGTACGTGTATTAGATTAATGCACATGTTATAACAAGGCCTGCGGAGAAGATCAAAGTTGAATGCTACGAGGCAATACCTTGCCGAGGGTATGAGCGAGAGCGGCACCAGCCACTCCGGCTCCCACGATGATGACGTCGACGTCGTCGCTCCCGCCGTTTCTCCGTCTGCATTCTCGATTAACCACGGTGGTGGTGGTGGCGGAGGCGGTGGATGCAGCGGCGGTGCTCTGTCCTCGGCCGTTGCGCTTCCGGAACAAATTGGACAGCACCGCGAGTCCCAGCACGGCGGCGAAGAGCGAGGCCGGCAAATACTGATCCAACATTTCCGCAGAACAACGAGTGGGGAACGACGAGGAGACGAGCGACAGCGAGACTCGTTTCCTTTGTCCCTCTCTCTCTCTCTCTCTCTCTCTCTCTCTCTCTCCTCGCTGGCCTTGGGCTCTCCTTTCTGGAAAGAAATGCTGAAATGAAATGGGGACGAGCGAGCACGAGGGCCTTGGGGAGGCCAGGTGGACAATTTATAGGCCTGCCTCCTCTCCCCTGCCTGCCATATATTTATTAAATTACAGTTAAAATGAACACTCTCTCTCTCTCTTGTTCTTTTGAAGTTGCCAAACTTTTTGTGCCCCGTTCCCACGTGACCGGGCCATGGGCCGTCTCCCTTCTTCATCCAGTCTCAATCTCCATTATTCTATCATCCAAACTAATAATTAAATATAACAAATTATACTATTCAGTATCTTATTATAAAAATTAAAAACAATTATTTATAAGATTTAAATTTAAAATTTTACATTTAGTACTTTTATTATCATCCATTATTATTAAATTAAAACTTGGACGATTAAGTAACTTACCCATCCTACTGTCATAAAATAATTGTCGCATGTAACAGCAGCCCAGAGTTCAACGCATGATTGTACGTATCGTTTCTGTTGAAGAATCAGGGAATCTTTTCAACAAGTCTGGGCACCAGCTTTTCGTCTGTGGCACCAGTTTTTTCTATTAAAAAGAATTCAAATTTTGAAATAATTTAATTTTAAAATTATTGTTTCATATGTAAAAATTTATTAATTAAGATTATTTTTTATTTATCTATAAATAAGTAAACACTAATTTTTAAAAAAATAAATTTATAATATTGATTTTAATATAATTTTTATAATTTTTAATATCTGACTTAAATATCGAAGTATTTGTACAAAATTTTTCAGTGTTCTTTGACTATTTTTATCCTTATAGTTTCAGACAGATTGTCGACCAAGTTTCCTATCTAATAAATTTATTAATGAATTTTAATAACAATAAAATATTTACGGAAAATGGTGTTATGACATTGTTTTGTTGGCTTTTCATAAGGTAAAAATTATTTCTGAGAATTCACTTACGTTACGTTACGTGGAAAAGTACAGCCTGGAGGATCGGTAGATAGATGCGGGCGTTTAGCAATATGTACTGAAGGATGTCAAAATTGGCGTTTTGCTAACTGCATATAATAAGCTTGGATTTAGTATTAAAAGTCAAGCTGCAGTATATATGCTTTGTCATAATGTACTCCAAAACCATTAAGATTATACCAAAACAAGGGGCAAATTTTTATATAATAAAATAATGTATTCTGTTAATATTCTTACACTTTGTCAATAGCTTGGAAATCAAGCACCACAACCTTCTCAATTCTTGGTACCTAAAGGTGATATCCCTCACCCTGTGGGCCCCCCCCAGACTACCCCACGCCACGGGGGAGGAGGTTAATCAGGAACTCGGAGGCCTCGGTTAACGGGAGGCCAGTGCTAGGTGCCCACAAGGACCCCACCCCACATGGAGCAGGTTTATCCCACACTGCGGCTGCCTAGTCTCGACCCTGGATCCTTGGTACCAGTTCTGCCGTCCCTCAACCATCCGAGCTGTGCCCTGGGGGCACAACCTTCTCAATTCTTACACTTATACTTAATTGTCATAGAACTTTTATCAAACATTTACTAAGCAAAAAAAGGAAAAATAAAAGAAGAGGATTATAAAAGCACCCTTCAAAAGACTTGACAAAATCAATTTTGGAAGCCACCTTCTCCATCTCCTTCAAGAGCTTTTCCACGGTCACGCCGTCCTTGCGAATGGCCACCACCAAATGCTTGAATTCTACGGTCATGATTGCGCTGAACTAATCTACCAAATGGGAGACTACAGGCACGAATACATATACATTATTGATAGAAAAATATGTTATCTACAACTAATCTAAGTGAAAATTAGACGCCAACTAAACATGATTACTAGAGGGAGGAAGAAGACAATAATAAATGTGCAGTCACCAATCAGGGTTTACATAGACTTAGAATGATAATCGAGAAGAGAAAGAGAAGAGAGAGATCACCTGTGTCATTGTCTGCTGTCAACGCTAACCATCGGCCGCTAGATTGCCTAAGACCCCACCAATCCTTGAACCAACCCTATTAATATTTATGTAACAATCACAAAAAATTTATAAATCATAACTAGAATAGTTTCGTTTTTTTTTTTCCTTCACAATGATTTACTTTTATTGTGACATGTAACATGCCACCTTGGAACAAAGACCAAGATATGTACAAGACATTTGTCATAATTTTTAATTTTAAAATATAAAAGTCTTACCTACTTAGTTGTCTTCGTTGAATTAGTTGGGAAGAGATTCTGTCACTTTAGTTGAAAAATAGAGCATATAGTCTAAAATAATAGAGTTTAATACTCTTAAGTACTTGAAATATTTGAAAGATACCTAAATAATTTCGTCAAAATCCTTGTGTCCATCCGACACCTCAAAAATTTTGAATGAATGAATTTCAAATTTCTAAATCATTCTATGTGGAATGACACATTTTAAAATATAAAATTTAATTAAATTCCATAAATTTATGTTTGGAATAAATCCAAAATTGGAATTTCATTTCCTTTTATTTCTTAAAATACCCTTGAAAAAACAAAGCATTTGTTTTAAAAAAAAACATATATATATATAGATTTTTTTATTCTACAATGTATACATATATATTGAATTTCAAAATTAATTCTCAAATTGGGAATTAACTAAATATATTATATTTAATAATCTAAATAAAGCTAAATACAAATCAAATAAAGGGTTACAATAACATTAACCCAGAAGAACTTGGTTTGCAATCCCTTATAGTATAGTGAATCAAAGTGGTGAGGGGCAGTGTCAGCATAGGTTATGACAAAGGAGAGAGTATTTTTGTTGATAAATAAATTTTAGTCTCAAGTTATGAAATTTATTTTCAAATTTCACCTATTTTAGTGGAATTGGGTTTCTTGTAGTTGCATTCCATAAAATTTAATTCCTAGAATTGAATTTTCATAACTTTTTTCATTTCGAAATATAGTTAGAATTGGAAAAGAAATTCACAAAATTTTATAAAGTTCATTCATTTTAAAGTGGAGAAAATGAAAAAAAAACACATGTAACTCAAACTTAGAAATCTAATTTTAACATAATAGCTAACTCTCCTAAAATTACCATCTTTATAATAAAAATATTATTGTTTAAATACAATAATAAATTTCTTTGTAATGGAAAAGTGTCTCAATCAGAGTTTGTGAGTGACCTATAAGAAAAAAATCGGTTAAGACAACGGGTGACCTCCCTTGTGGGCTCTCTAATTCTTAGGTCAGTATCTGAATGAGAGTAAAATATAAAACAAATAGAGTTGTAGTAACTATATAGTCTTAAGTGTATCTCAACTAGAAAAATGTTCTCCCATTTATAAAGAGAATTATGTCAAAAAAATCACATTCTTGAGCAAGCATATTGAACACTCTTTTGAATTTGACCATTTTTTACAGTCTTATGTGAGTAATATATGGAGATCAGGTATCCTGGGGTCAATAATCTCCCAAAAGAATTTTTCACATTGTTTGGGGAGAGGTTTCGAGTCTAGGTGGTCTTGGAGAGTCTCCCGAATATATACCTTTTTGTGAGTGCCTATGAAACTTTCCGAAATGGTGGGTCTCTTGGTGATATTGAGAGAGACTTCCAAGAGAGGTGACTTGAGCTTTTCAATATGAGGTTAGTCATTCTTCTTAGTCTTTCAACTATACTAGTCTCTCAACCATGTTGGTCTCATGATCAATTACTTGACTAACTTTTTGGTCAATCACTCAATTAAACTCTTGATTAGTCACTCGATAGTCTCTCGCTCAAGTCACTCAATGACTTGTGGGCCACTTTTTTTAGAGTTGGACTTATCATTAAGCATAACAAAAGGGGTGTGAACACACCTTATGGATGCCTCCAATGGCAAGAGCAAGTAGTGGACATGCTAGAGATCTCAGTTTCAAAATCTCTTGAAAATATTATATGAAGATTAAATCATAATTTATAAAGTAGACTTAATTTTTTTACAATAAGATTATGAGAATATATTCTTTTAATTTCATCACACTCTATGTCTTTATAGACTTGTAGTTTCATGGCTTGACTAACAAAATAAAAAGAAGGATTTTATTCGTCAACAGGAATAGGTTGGTTGAGTCAAATAGGTACAACTGGAAAACGTAAATTAATAGATTACGCCGGACATTGTAAAGTCACCAAGACAAGGTCCATGGGAACACCTAACTCCTAACAAACATATACAGAGTGGCTTCCAATTAATATTACTCGCCCCTAATTGAGAGAATCTTGCTTTTGTTTAGGGCTTATTATTTAATTAAAAAATAATATTTTTATATAGAAACATTACAAAAATAAAATCACACTGCAATCTTATCGCTATCAAATATTTTAATATAATATATTATTATTTTAAAATTATATATAATTTCTTAAAAATACATTATGAAAAGATAATGCTATTAATTACTATAAAAATAATAACTAAGAACATTAGGGACTCTTCTCTTCATATTTTAATTTTTAATTTTAAATTTATTTTTAATTTTATATTTTGACTGTCTATTTTGAGATTATTGAAAATGTGTTCATTTTATTTGTAGCATTTTTCATGTTTTGAAAATTTTAAACGTGTTTGAAATAAAAACAGTCAAAATAACTTTTTATTATTTTGAATTCTCTTTATAAAATTTTTTCTTATTTTCAAAAATATGTTTTCAAAAATATAAAACTAAATATATTTTTATTATTTTAAAAAGATAAAAATTAAAAATAATCTAAAAATAATAAAGAAAACAAGCCCTTAACTATTGCTTTTCAAAAGATAACCAATGCTAACCATCACATCTTATTTTCAAACAATGCTAAACACGAAAATTATCTTATGACTAAAAATAAAATATAATAAATGTATGTTATTATATAAAAATAAGATGTATTTATTTTATTTTAATTATTAGTTATAAAAAATTAATTTTTCAATCAAGTGCCCTTAAAAGAAGTACCCGGTGTTGACTTGACTTGACTTGAATTAATTTTAGGATGCTAGTGTGGCTAGTCTAAGGACGCGTGAAGGGAGGGGATGCAAATAAAGCAGTCTAAAGCAGTGTTTGTTGGGGAGGGATCAATCCCCCCAAAGCAAGAGCAATGGCGATGAAGAATTGTGATGTGGGGGAGGAAAGTAATGAAGTCAAGTAAAAGATATCTTTGTTTATTAGAGGGAGAATAAAGCAATGTTTGGTGGGAGGGAGGGAATGATGAAAAATGAGGAAGAATTGTGATTTGTGGAACGAAAGTAATTAATGACAAGTGATGTCACCCAGTGATGGAAGCACCCGCCCGCCACCCATGACCACAATTTTCTCTTTCTACTGCTTGCTTTTTTTTTCTTTTTTTTTTTTTGTGGGTACAAATATATTTTAATTTTAATTATTATGTGAATTACTGAATGTATTTTTAAAGCTCTTATTCATATATAATAACCATGAATCAAATAAAATCAAATCAACAATACATTCAAAAGTTCCTTTTAAAAAAAAAATCTTAGATTAAATCTGAAACTTAAGAATTTTCTAACATCATCTTTGCCGCCACTATTATATGCTATTAACTATAAATGAAAGTGGTGATGTTGTGTAAATACAACAATGAATTTGTTTGTCATGAGAGATTGTTTTGATCAAAGTTTTTGGGAGATTTGTAAAAAAGAAAATCGATTAAGTATAAAATACAAAGTAAATAAAATTATAGTCAATGTAGATGTTTAAGCATACATCAACTAAAGTAGGGTTCTCTTATTTATAAAAAAGAATAATATTGACAGGCGAACGAAAAGTCACATTCTTTTACAAGTGTATAAGATGTCCTTCTAGATAAGAATGTGCAATCGGTTAAAATCGAATTAAATTGACCGAAAATAATTAACGTAATCAAACTTAATCTAAGTATATAACCGAATGGAATCAACCGACTTATCTCAGATAATTGAACTAACTAAAATCTAAACCTGGTTGACCGAACAACCCGAATAATCTCAAATAACTAAATTAATCGAAACCAAACTAATTGAAATCTAAACCATAATAATTGAATCGAGAATTGCAATTAAACCGAAAAATGGAACCAATAACCATTAAATGAAGTAACACAAAAAACTAAAAAAAAAAAACTGAACTAATTGACATATTATTACCGACTGAACAAACCAAGCATGAGATTTCCAAGAATAAAATAGATGATAAGAAATTAAGAATAAGATGATAACCTACCAACATAATCTATAAGGAAAATAGAGAAGAAAGAAACATTAAACATATATAGAATTTTGGCAAAAGTACTAAGAATTTTCTCAACAATTAGGCTAAGTGGAACTCACATGACAAATAAGATGCTTAAAATTGTACAAACAACTAAACAAGAGAACCTAGATAACTAAGCTTAAGAAGCACTAGATCCACAACTCACTTATCATTTGTCAATCCAATATAAAGTGATTTTTGGACTTACAAGTTGCAAAAGATTTTCTCATGGCTTTCTTATGTCTTTGTCAGCATCTTCATCTCCATCCAACTTTTGTTCACTAACCTGAATGCATGATGTGCTGCATCTCCATTCAACTTTTCCTCTTTCTCCTCATATGGGCTCTAAGCTGAATGCATGATGGAACGAAACAATGAGAGGAAAAAAAAAAAAACCCTGAAGTGTGTCACAATTTAATATTTTCTATGCCTACTTTAGATAGAAGGGGAAGGCAATGGCTAAATTGCCTTTAACTTGTTGAATCCTAGTTTATCTTGCTGTAATATCTCTTCAGAAGCAATTGTACATGAAGTCCAATGTCAAAGAGACCTAAATGAAGAAGGCAATGGCCAGATGAGGAGAAGGGCAGGCAATTGGAAAATGCGAACTGGTACAAAAAATAAAGAAATTATTTGAGAAGTCAACTGTCTAACCTTTAGTTCTCAGATACTTTTTTGAACATAGCTGAGGCAAAATATAAAGTGATTTTATTTCATCAGGAATGAGGATCCACATCACTTTAAAGCACACAAAATCCCTTGAATCCATCTCTTAACTCAACACAACAGGACTACACAGAATCACCTTTCCCCAAAACTCTTTTTTTGCACACAAAGAGAAGGACAAGATAGAAATAAAAAGAACAGACAAAAAAACGTTTACAATCATCTTACCCAACTCAGTAAGCAATGCAATATCTTTCTGTTTCGCTCATGCAGCTGAATGCCACCATCAATCCTTTTCTCAAACTACTGTAGTAGAAACTTGACAGCTAAAGGAGTTAGTGAAAGAAGCTGCTTTCAAGTTTCAACATATGAATATGTATATTAACAGTTATGTGGGCAAATTCATAAATACTACAAAAATATGCAATTCCAATTTTCAGAGAAAAATATTATTTTCTTCATTCCCACTTTCTTCCCTGTAAGCCATCTGCCAGCAGATAGTAGACACACCCACTAGAGATTCAAAGATGGAGATTAAAGAATTTATTATAGGAACAAAATGCGTGCAAGATTTCAAACTAGTATAATCATAGTGCAAAATAAACATTACATGTGCTTAAACATTAAGACACCTTGGTTAGAGACTTCGAAAGATCATAAATAATGCAGACACATCGTCTTATATTTTCTTGCAACCACATCATAATATCACATAAAAGATAGAACAAATGATCAAATGAGGATACTAAAATAAAAATGGACCTGCTCTTGCAAATGACATTGAGCATATGAATACCGTATAAATATCAAACATGCACCTAGGATAAACAACAAGTAAAAACAAGTCATGGTGCTCAATTCCACAGTCTAAAAGGAATAAAAATAAGAATCATTACTAGATAGCATTTTAAATTGTGAAGCTACATACAATTGAGTACTAAAATAATAAAAACAAGAATCATTACCTGGTAATTCATAAAGGTCTCAATCAATTCCACTGTCTAAAAGGAACCTAAAAGAGTTGATAGATACGTGGAAATTTCAAAATTAGCAACATTAACCTCCCAACTCTTAATTCACAGCTAAACACGTAAGTTTAGTAATAGTGTAATATAGAAACCTTTACGTTCTAACTTGCCTTGGAAAAGCTTAGTGGTAGTTTCAACAAAATGAGAATGTTGCTGAAGGATGAGAGGGCAAGAAGTACAAGAGCATAAGAAGATTTGTAACTTTTGAAGGATGAGAGTAAAGAGTGCAAGACAAATTTGTGCCAAGAGCTGAGCATGAAGTCTAAAATAAAAAGAAAAAAATTGTGGTAGAGAATTCAAACTAGAGTGAGAAAGTTCAAATGCTAGAAATGTGCTAGCTAATAGAATTTTCAACCTTGGTGACTTGCTTGAAATTGTCTCTGATTGTAAGTTTGTTGTTTTTATTCACTTGTTGTGTAAAGAGTTCGTATTTGCTAACTATGTGCTAGTGGTTCTTACTTCGATAAAAGATTGTGGATTTTAGCTCTATTTAAAAGCTAGTTTTATATCTCCCTAGTGAAACATCAATTTCAATCTTAAGAAAGAGGACTATGCTCTTTAGAGACGAACTTCTATAAAAATTCTCTTGTTCCTTGTCATTTGTAGATTTAAATTTTCTTATTCTTGCTAAATCACTTTTTATTAAGATAATAATTTAAGAGTTTTCAACAAAAACTAAAATTATTAATTTTCAAAAAACTCAATTCACCCCACTCTTGGGTACTTTTCTAGGCAACATCGACTAAATATAAAGTTATTCAATTAAGATCAACTTATTAATTGACTAAATGTTCAAGTATAAAGACTTGACATTTTGCTCTCGAATTATTAGATGAGTAAAGTTTTTGATTACTTGACTAATGTATAACTTTACTCAATTATATTTTTGATTTAGTCAATTAATGATACAAATATAGAGATTTATCATTTTGTCTTAGATTTATTACTTGATTAAAGACTATAGTTACTTGACAAATATAGCATTTAGTCGATGAACATTCTAGTTACTCAATTAATGTTACTCCTTCACATACTTGAGTAATAAAAAGCATTTGTAAAAGGTTTCACCTGATCCTTACAAATGTTGTGTATTCGATTATAGTTGATCCATTGAAAAGCTGAGGTTATAACTAATTCTGCAAAAAACTATAATGGATTGTTGAATCATGGGTGAGAATTCAAATGAGTAGAGTAGGTTGTTTAAGTCGAACCACTATAAAATGTGTGTGTGTTGCATTATTTATTTCTATCTTTTATTTTAGCAAGTCAAGTTTTTATTTCCACTATTCAAAGTTTATAGTCACAGCTATATATATTTTGATCTTGTAAAGTTCACTCTCATTTAAATCATATTTGCATCATTATTTCTTAAAGCTCCAAGAGTTAAAGCTTTCAATAAAATCTTTTATAACTATCTTTCAAGGGCTCTAAAAGGTCAAAAAGTTTTCTTTACATAAAAGGACTTTAAATTGAAAAAGTTTTTAAAACATCCAATTTATCCATCTCTTGGATGTATATTATTTCTTACACGTACCTCTCTAGTTTTATATGACTAAGTTCTTAGATCTCTTGTTGAAGATCTTATTCTTAAGTTGTTAAGAATATTGTGATGAGGTTCTTTAATACAAGATTTCTTAAAATGTTCATAATCCTTAGATTTCTCAAATAGAGACTTTGATTTATCGATTATGGACTAACACATGGTTTATTATCTTTTATTAATATGAAATACTAATGATAAAGTGTGGTGAGTCACATGCTATATTAGATAATAAGATGCAGATAGTGAACATGTAGGTGCATGTTGGTTAAACATTTGGTAAACGTGACGTGAATAACAAATCATATGGCTGTGAGGATTAATAATCTATTATTGACTATGATTGTGTAACTGATCCCCAGACTTAAGGTGACACAGTTGTTTTGTATGCTAGTGTCAAAGATTTACTAATAAGTGAAACCATCCAATTGCGAAGTGGGAATATTCACTATATGGTATCTCTTCTACTAGTGTATGGAGGTAAGTGATTGTTAATAGAATTTATTAACCTCCAGTGTGAGGTGAACATTCTATCCAATCTTTATTAGTGGTTGAATGCTAAAACCCCTAGCTAGCTAGGGTACAAATGATCGAAAATGAGTTTTCAATATGTTATCTCAATCACACTAAGTTAGATCTTGACACAATTATTGAGTTTAGCGAGTTTAATTAGTCCATGGCCCTTACTCAGTCAGAATGTTAGTTAATGAAAAAATTATATTACACGATAATCTATAGCCAAAATATGATCACATGAAGTAGACTTTATTGTCTTATAGGATCGTCTTAATATAATGTTAGTTGTCACTCAAGAGTTTTCGAAATATTTTGAGAAAATAAAGAGATTCTCAAAATAGATCAAATAGTTTGATCAGCGTCAAAAAGGTTTGACATTTCCTAATTCCTTTTTGACGGTGAACCTAGGTCACACACACGAAAAACAAAGCAATAAATTAGTGATGCTTAGCTAGCAATGAGTTCTTGATCATCATTAAAAGTTAATGATATTGGATATTGTTAAGAGTCAACAAGGGTTTCGTTAAAAGAGTTAATGGGGGTCTAAGGTCCATTAAGAGTTAATGGAAGTGTTATTTAAGAGTTAATAGTGAGCTTAGGTGCAATTAGACTAAAGTTTTAATGGAAGACACAAAATTGTCAACCAGTTGTTCAAACTGATTGGCCAGTTAGATAAGTTTGAGAAACTATCAACTAATTCTTACAAATAATCAATACTTTTGTTCAGTAAGATTTCAAAAATAAGGTCATTCCTCCATCTTGTTCATCAATAGAACATTAAATGCTCTAATAAAGTTGCATTGAGAAGGTTGGGAGAATAAAATGGAGGGAAAGAGGAGAATGTCTCCAACAAGCTATTAGATTAAACCATTTTCTCGACAATTTTGGTTGAAGCTTGTGCCTACCGTTTTGTCTTTGCTTGCTCTAGTTTTCTACATAGCTTTCTTTTCTTCTTCTTCTTGTTGTTTACTCTTTCTCCTCCTGACTCTAGCTCACGAGATGAGCTTTTCTTCCCCATAAAAACCATAATCATCTTTTTATCATTTTTCTTGGTCTTCTTTAGCACAAGTGATCAACAAAGGGTTTTAGTTGTGCTTTTGGAGTATACTAACTTGGTATTTCATGCTTGTGAAAGAGGCTTGGTTAGCCAAGGCAAAACAAGTAATGAGCCTGTTGCCCAAAAAAATACCCAAGAGGGGGATGAATTGGTTTTTTCAAAAATTAATAATTTTAACTTTTTTGAAAACTCTTAAATTTGTAATTTTAATATGTGGTAATCACAGTAGGATTAATAACAATAAAATTACACAACCACAAGGAATAAAAAAAAAATTATAGAGATTCGACTCTAAAAAACTTAATCCTCTCTCTCAAGACTTAGCTTGAGGTTCCACTAGGAAGAATCAATACTAGCTTTTAATTGGAGCTAGAACCAACATACAATCCCTTGCATAAACAAGAACCACTAGCATACTACTAACAAATATAATCCTTTTACACAACAAATGAGTAAAATAATCCCCTCACACAACAAGTGAGTAAAAATAACAAACTTACAACTAGAGACAATTACAAACAAGTCACTAACGATTGAGAATTTCACCAGCTAGCACACTTTCAGCACTTCGAACGTTCTCACTCTTGTTTGAATGCTCTATCAAGTTTGTTCTCAATCTTGAGCCTCCATACTAACCCTATATATATACATCTTCCAAACACACTAGCTATTAAAGAAAAGATTAATGTGAAATTTGAAATTCAAAAAATGTTTAGGTTTTCTCAAACAGTAAGAAAATATATCTTACCTTTAATTCAAAATAAATTTACTTTTTGCATGAGAAATCAAGATTTGAAAATTCAAATATAAGCTTTTGAGACATAAATGACTAAAACAAGAAAACATGTCTAAAAATAATTCTCTTTTAATTTAAAATAAATTTATTTTTTACATGAGTAAGAGAAAACATGTCTAAAAATAATTCTCCTTTAATTTAAGATTTGAAAATTCAAATATAAGCTTTTGAGACATAAATGATTAAAATAAGAAAATATGTCTAAAAGCAATTCTCCTTTAATTCAAAATAAATTTACTTTTTGCATAAGTAAGAGAAAACATATTTCAAAACAATTCTTTTTTAATTTAAAATAAATTTACTTTATACATGAGTAAGAAATGCATTTATCAAGATATGAAAATTTAAACATAAATTTTTGAGACATAAATTATCAAAATAAGGAAACATGTCTAAAGACAATCCACCTTTAATTCAAAATAAATTTACTCTTTGTATCCACTTTTAATTCAAAATAAATTTACATTTTACATAAATAAAAAATACCTTTATATCATAAAAATATTTTTATTATCATTAAAATCATATTTATTTACGCTTGAGTTTAACAAAGTCATTTGTGGAGGAGGCACAAAAAAACTCATGAAAAGACAACCAAAGAGTTTAAGACAAAGCATAAAGAAACAACAAGCAGTAACGTCTCTCCATAAGATAAAAGTTACTGTTATATTTTTTCATTTTGAATGAAAAAGATGCACATTGTTGAAACAATTAAGTTAGCAAAAGATTTTCGTTCCATTTTCGCTGCATTTATATGTTTTTGAAAACCAAATGAATCTCTCACAGTACTAGCTTAGTGTAAGCACATATTTCTAACATTATCAAAGTCTTTGCTTAGTGTTTCAGACCTGCGTAAGGTGTTTGTATGATGTTTGGTTTGTTCTCAACATAGTTGTGTATTTTGTTTTTGCAAGGTTTATAGTATTTTTCTTAATGGTCAATAGTTTTGATCAATCATCAGAAAAATAGTCAATTGGCCTAAAAAAAACTATCGACTAAATCTAAAAAAAAAAAAATAGTCAACTGGCCTTCTGAAACTGTCGACCAGTTGTAGTATTTGAAACAGCTGACAGATTTGCCAGCATCGTCGCCCTCAACTCCGATTTCATTTTGCGTTTAACGCCAGGCTGCCTTTCGCGGCGGCGTCCGCGTTCACGTCACTTCCTTGCAATGAAGGATCAGAAAGAAGGCGGCGTAGAGATGCGAGCAGACCGTGGCCCCTCTGGACTTGCCAGCTCAAACGAACTAACCTACCATTCTTAAGTGAATTAATTAATTAAAAAAACTCTTAAATAATTAACTCAAGTTGGGTCGGGGTCAAGTTAGGTAATCAATTATTAGCTTTAGGCAAGTCTATAAGGTTCAGCAAACATTAAGTGAATTAATTAAACATGACCAAATTTAAGTGGGATTAGCAAATTTAATTAAACATCTAATTAAAAAGTTATGATATCCTAACTTTCCGTGTTTTCAAAGCGGATTTGTCATCGAATTTATTGTAAATTTAGTTTTAGTCTATTGTATACCTATATTCCATTAAGATTATAATAATGTTTCTAACAATTGAACCCACAATGCATTAAAGTTTAGAAATAGATTGTATAAGCCCTATGTTTATGTAGCATTTCTTTTCAAAATAGTACCTTATATGGTAAATATACTTAGGTCTCGTTTGACTTTAATTTTGGCTTTACAACTAAACGTAATAAATAAGATGTTTGACAAACTTTAATTCTATCCAACTCATATTAACCTAAAGCGTCCACACTCAAACAAATATAGTTTGGGGTGCTAAGTGAGTTTAAATATGTTATGAAATAATTATAATTAAAATTTAATTTATTAAATATTTTTATATAATTAAATTTATCTCATATACAATGTTTGTGAAACCCTATTCTGTTTAAATAGGACTCATAATTAGGGATGTGCACTCAGTTATAATCGAACCGAATCGCCCCATTTTAGCTAATCGAACCTAACTGCCCTTATAGATATAACTAAATCGAATCGAACCGACTTGATACACTAACCGAAATCGAATTAACCGATTTGAAATTTGAATTAACCGAACCGAAAACATAGCCCAAAAACCGAACCAAATATAAACAAAAATCAATTTAACCGACTACCTAGATTTTTTAATCAAACTGCACCTAGAAATGAGTATATTCTTTTGCTAAAGCTAATCACACATCTATCAAAGAGAAATAATTAATCCACCACCACCAAATTAACAGTACTTGTGATGTTCAAGTTCACATATAATTGGATCCATCGAGATAAGGAGAAACAAAAAAAGATTAACAGAAGTTAGGTATTTTTTTTTCATTTTAATTGACAATAAAGAATGTCGAACAAAACTGCACTTGATCGTTGCCATCAATGAAAGAGGTTGAAGCACGCAGATTACCCAAATACAAGAGAGAACATGAGCCAAGAATAAATATGGAATAGAGTTCTACAGAAATTCTGGACAACAAGTTTTGTAAAGAAACAAAACCATTTCAAAGGAGTACTGGAGTAGACAATAATATTGACAGATAGGTAAAAGATCAAGAAAATCGACAACAAAACAACCTTCAAAGAGTAGGATCCAGTGACTTTTGCCTTAATCTCAAGTGATTCTATGAAATTAACCAAGAAATATCTTAGGTGGCAAAACACTAACTGCACAACACAATTCAATAACACTAACAACACAGCAATAACACTAACAACACAATTAAACATTCACTCATTATAAACAATAACAATAACACAACAGCACAACTGCACAATATGAATATGCATTTACTCATAGTTAAAGCAATACAAACATAAAAGATATAGTGTCAAACAATAATCCAAACCAGTAATTCAGACCACAATGCCAAGATATAGTGCTGAAACTGCAAGCCCATCGGCAAGATATAGTGCTGAAACAAGAATCTAAACCAATATTTCAGACCAAAATGCAAAAGAACATAAACAATAGTTGAAAACATAAACAATTAGATATTTGAAAACATAACAATCAAAACACCACGATGATTAAATTGTTGAAATCGTGTTATCTTCTCAAATCTTTGACGGCGATACCCACAAGATCATTCACGATTAAGTTGATGAAACCAACCAGATAGTGGACGGTGAGGTGAGGAGGGTGAAATGGCTTAGGGTTTGCTATCGCATTCGACGGGGTGGGGGGTGGGTTGGGTCTCGAGCTATCAGGTGCATAGGGGCTGGGTGTTGGGTGGTGGAGAAGTCGACAACGAAAGCGTTTGACTCCGACAGCGACGGCGAGGTGAGGGTTAGCCAGTGACGAGTGATCTAGGGTTCGATGCTTCAATTCGACGAGTGGAGAGAGTGACTCTCGAGTGCAGGGGGACTGGGTGTTGGGTGGGGGAGAAGCCGACGACGAAGGCATTTTGCTCCGAGTCTCCGACAGCTATGGTGAGGTGAAGGTTGACGACAAGTGGGGGGGTGAAACGGTCTCAGCTCGAGCTATCGGGTTTAGGTGTGTTGCACAAGAAGAACCGAAGAAGAAAGCAATGACTGGAAAAGTCACAGAAGACAGAACACGAACAGTGGACTTGGACTTGGTTGGGTAACGCAGGTCGGTTGGTTCGGTTAATCGGTTATATTTGCTCAAATATCCGAATCGAACCGAATAACCGAATTATTTACAAAATGCTAACTGAACTCGAACCCCCTACAATGGATAATCGAATCGAACTGATTGAACTGGTCAGTTCGATTCGATTAAATCGGTTAAACCTATTTTATGCACACCCCTACTCATAATGAAAAACCTTTGACGTGACATTATCTCGTTTGTCAAATTAGAGAGAAATTGTCAATTTTTGCGTAAATTCACCATAGCCTTTCATATGAGAATTTCTATGTTGGACTCAGTCCATGGCCCCACTTGTGAACCAAGCCAATAAAAGGCCCCTATGTCACATGTGGCAGAAAATCAAATTAAATTTTAAAAAAATTAATCAAACAACTGTAAAAATTTCAAATGACCGTGACTCTCAACTCCTTCCTTCTCTCCAACTGCCTCCTCAACTCCCTCACCAACATCATTCACTAGCTCCTTCTCGTTCTGGCTCTCCTCTAGCCTAGTTCACAAATTCCATCTCTTTCACTATTCACTAGGTCTCCCTGTCTCCTCAACTCCTTCTCTTTTACCATTCATCAAAGCAATTTAGCTTCATCACCAACTCTCTCTCTCTCTTTCTCTCTCTCTCTCTCTCTCTCTCTTTGGCTTTCTATTCACCCAATTCACCAACTCACTTGCTCTCACCACTCACCAAGTCTCTTTATCTCCTTGACTCTTTCGCTCTCACCATTCACCAAAGTAGTTTACCCATTCACTTTTTTCCTCTATTTCCACTCTTTCTCACTATTTATCGCATTTCCTCATCTCCTTGGCTTTATCTTCGTTCACGAACCCTCTCTCTCTCTCTCCGACTACCGTCTCCTCAATTCACTCCCTGACCACCGTCTTTCCATTCACCATCTTTTAGTCACTCTCCAAAACTTTTCGTTCACCTTTCTCGTGCCACGAGTTACCTCTCTATTCACCATGAGTTACAACTACGTTCCTCCTTTTGGCCTTTCCCCTCAAGAACTCTCTCTTTCCAAATCCATTCCATCCCCAACTACGTCCTTCTGTTTGCCCAATTCACCATTTTTTAACTTTCTCTACCAACATTACCACCCACAAGTTCTGAATGCCATCCAATTTGACTTTCTCTCTAGATCCACTCCATCGCTTCCTCCCACTCCATCTTTTAAAAGGAAAATAGAATTTCAGTTCAAGAGTTAATTTTATTAATTGTTCATTGTAAGATATTGAGTACAGAGTATCAAATTTCAAATTGTGGAGATGTTATTTGCCTTGAAAATGATAAAGATAGAAATATGAATGGAGAAAATGATAATGAATTTGCTATGGATGAGGTCCATATTGCTAATTATATTCAAGATTTGGAAAATAGACTTGTTAATAGAGTAACAAATAGTGAGGACGAGGCATATTAGATGTATTGTGATTATATTTATGCTTTGGGATTCAGTATTAGAAATCAAAACAATATTATTTCACAGATACTAAAAAAATTGGATCAAAAAATTTTGTTTGCTGGAAAGAAAGATGTAAGGGTGAGAAAAGGAGTATTCACGGGTTAAAAAGCAATGGTTTTGTTTGGATGTAATAAAGATGACTTGTTTAGGGTTAAGTAATAGGGAGCACAATCATGAAATGACCAAGTACTATAAAAGATACATGTTGAGATCTTCACGGTCAGTATCACAAAATAGAACTGACATGTTGCAGTCCATGGTAAATGCTAGAATTCCACTTGTCAATGCTTATTAGTATTTGAGATCTGCACGATCAACATCACAAAATAGAAGTGGCATGTTGCAGTCCATGGGAAATGTTAGAATTCCACTTATCAATGCTTATGAGTATTTAACAAATGAAAGTGATGGTGCAGAGAACATTGGCTTCACTAAAAAAGATGCGTATACACATGAAATAAAAAATTATAAGAATGAGAGAAGGAATTCATAACATTGTTGTTAAAATTGCGAGTTAACTCTTATGAATTTACAAGTTTATAAGTCATGAGGAATAAAATAAGTCAACTCGTTTGTAGAATTAGATTTTTATAGAATTGAACCCAATTCACAAATCGAACCGGTCAACTCAGATCAAGTTTACGAGTTTACCAAATTTAGCCACCGAGTTTACAAATTTATAGAGTTGAGTGTGCTCTATTTCGGCGTCTGATTGTGTGTGCGTTCAATTGTTGTGTTTCTATTTGATTGTTGTGTGTTGTGCTCTGTTGTGCTAAAATCGGTGACTATGTTGTGCTGAGTGCGTCCAATTATGATAGAGAACCAAAGTAAAGGAAAGAAAAAGATGGAAAAGGAATTAAGTAATTATTAATTTATTATATCTATTTGGAGTTTCTTTTTGGGTTCAATTTAACGGCTGATCTTTTGGAGTGTGACTACAGAATAAAAAGAATTAATGTTCTTGCTTTCACTTGATAGATAGACAATGATAATTAATTATTATGTATATGGAAATTAATTATGAGTTTTGCTGAGTGACTATGTGTTTGGAATTTTGATTATGAATAGATGAATGATGATAAATGATAAATTTAATACTTAAAAATTTTATATTATTTAGTATTTTAAAAATTAATAGATAAAATTATTTTGAAATAGATACATATATTTAATTTATAATAAGGAATGTGTCGTTATAAATATATATTTACATAAATTAAAAAATATTTTTAATTATCTTTAAAATTTTACGATTTTACGACCCAATTTTATGGACCCTCTTTCGATCCCACTTAAATCTCAATTTTAACAACCATAATTCACAGAGTTTGATGAACTATTTTAAGAATAAAAGTAATGGGAAAAGGTTATTTTATTGGGATGTACAACTTGATCAAGAAGGTACGTTGAGAGTGCAACACGAAGACTTTTTAAGAGGTCATCCATCCTAGTATTGCTCTCGCTCAAGCACGCTTAATTTTAGAGTTTTAATGAAATACGATGTATTAGTATTGGTATGATTGCATCCTATTTTATGGTTGTCAAAGGGGCCAAATAAAATTTCATGGACATTATTTCTATCTAACATGTCATTTTCAAGCATATTTTGGGATGTTCAATAGTTAGTTATAAATTGAGATGTAGGTATGTTTATTATACGACTATAACTATCAAGTTATATTGATTTTCACTTGATTCTAGATGCCACCTCTATGCCCATGGTTTTTTAATATAAATTAGTTTGATAATGGTGGAGGAATGCATGCTAATGCATGCTAATGATACACCACAATAACTTCATAAGCTTGGTGACTTTGTTGGATTAATGATATATGCAAGATTTCAGTTGTATTGATGATTTAATTTATTTTGTATTTAATTGTATAAATAGGATTTCGACTATATAAGTAGGGTTTCAATTGTATTAGTTAAAAATGCAAGATTTTAGTGATATTTTTTATTGAGTTATTATACAAAAAAAAACTTATGATACTTGTATTATGTTAGTTTCAATCTATATAGATACTTCTTATTGGGTTAAAAAAAAAAAAAATACTTCATAAGCTTGGTGACTTTGTTGGATTAATGATATATGCAAGATATATGTTGTATTGATGATTTAGTTTATTTTGTATTCAATTGTATAAGTAGGATTTCGATTATATAAGTAGGGTTTCGATTGTATTAGTTAAAAATGCAAGATTCTATTGATGTTTTTTATTGAGTTATTATAGAAAAAAAAAAAACTTATGATACTTATATTATGTTAGTTTCAACCTATATAGATACTTCTTATTGGGTTCAAACAAACAAACAAAAAAAAAAAAAAAATTGTTCCACTTATCACTATTGCATGCACTACCATAATCAGTTGAACCACAGACCAAATAACAACGCTTCACCAAAATACATTCTCTTCATAATTTGAATTAACACATTAATAATCAATTTAGATATAAAATATTATCATATCCATTCCTGAATTACATTGGTTTATGATTACAACCAACGAAGCGATTACAAGCTTCAAATATATTTTACATAATCTAACAACCCTAACATGTCAATCCTTAAATTGTAGTAGTCAATAGAATTAAATGTAGACATATCTTGCTATTGAGTTTGATTTTGACAATATTTTGATGATAAATATAAATACAAAACTTTAATATTTTGATGATGAAAATATAAATATAAAACTTTAATATGTTATTCTAGGGTTTGAAATTTAATCGAGTAAAGATATATTTTAGTTGAGTAATTAGTGTTATACTCGACTAATTTATGACTTTAATTGAGTAAGACAAATACTCGAAGGTCTAATCAATTATACACTGATATTACTTGATTATGTGAAGGAATAACCTTAATCAAGTAATAAAATAGTTAATCAACTAATTAATATATTAGTTGAGTCACTATATTCTTTAATCAAGTAATAAATCTAGAAAAATGTCAAGTCTCAGCACTTAAACATTTAGTTGACTAAGAGATTATGTTTAATCGAGTAACTTTATATTTAGTCTAATAACTAGCTAAGTGTCTTAGTTGAGTAAGAATTATCAGACAGAGTGTGAGTCTCTGTATTTGAAATATTAATCGATTAAGAGAAAAATATAGTTGAGTAAAGTCATATTTTACTTGAATAACAAAAACGTATAACCAAGTACCAATTTCAAGTTCACAAGTGATTAAAATGTTAATCGACTAAGATATGTTCTTAATCTAGTATCATCATTATTTAGTTGAATAACATATCTTTTAGTCGAGTAATGACTATGTAGTTGATAATTTTAATCGAATAAAATTATTAAGTAGTCAAGTAATATCTAATCTTAGTCGACTAACTCCTAAGATTACTCGACTAATGTTGGTCTAAATTTCAAAAATATAACTATTACAGACAACATATAAAATGCGCACAGTTTTGACTTTTACATAATCAAACCATTACAAAAAGTTAGTTGAACATTCTTTCATATAATTTAACAATGTTTAAACTTAAAGAAAATAATCTAACCATTAGAAATGAAAGAAAGAGAAAGTTTTGCAAGTTTAAAGCTTTTATCCTCTGTGCAAAGATAAAAAGTGCACTGAAGAACCTAAATCTATAAATACTCAAGGCTTGCATGAGAATGCAGATATATACACACATCAGAGCTGGAAAAAAAAAATTAAGAGAAGGAAAAAAAAAGAAAAAAAAAAAAAGTTGAGCTAAACTAAAAGTATTCATTCGCCTTTAAATATTCCACTACTTGAGAGAAAAGAGAGCTTCCACTTTTTATCTTTTAATTCTCCCTGTTTGTATTGTAAGATCCCTTTTATTCTTTGTTTCATATTCTGTTTTCGGGTCATTTGTCTTGTGAGCTTATGCTCATATGTGTTTGAGAATTGTTATCTTTGTGAGCTTTTGCTCAAATATTTCTCTCCAAATTTGCTATAAATATCATTGTCTTATCTTGTGAAAAAAGTTATAAGGTTATTGCTTAGTCCATAAAAATAGAGATTCCAATTGAGCTTATAAAAGCTGAGGTTATAACTTAACCTGTAAAAGCTAAATAATTAATGAATTGTTGAAAATCTTTGATGAGAAGTTAAGCTAATAGAGTAGGTCGGGTTGTGTCAAATCACTATAAATCTTATATACTATAAATTTTTTATTCTCTTGCATTTGATTTTCATATTTCAAGCATTTTCGTTTTATACTTGTAGTATGATTTTTAAAAAACATCAAGGAAAGCTGGTGAATGGTGAAAGAGAAGAAGTTGAGGAGACAACTGGAGAGAGAGAGAGAGAGAGAGTCGGTGAACGGTTGGAGAGGGAGATGAGAAGACAACCTGAGAGAGAAAGGAAATGAAGGAGACTCGGTATTGCCAAGGAAAACTAGTGAATAGTGAGAAAGAAAGGGAGCCAAAGAGACAGTTAGAGAGATAGGGGGGCAATGAATAATTAGAGAGGAAGTTGAGGAGATAGTCAGAGAAAGAGAGGAAACAGAGGAGATGCGGTCTTGCCTAGAGAGTTGGTGAATGATGAGAGAAAGGGAGCTGAGAGATAGCTAGAGAAAGAAACGAAACCACTAAACCTTTAGAGAGAGAGAGAGAGAGTACTTTGTTTGAAGTTTTTGTAGTTGTAAAAAATTTAAGTGGTGTTCTCTTTGTGTTTCAGTTTTTAATTTTGAATTCATTTTTAGTTTTGTGTTTTAAGTGTCTGTTTTGAAATTACTAAAAACGCATTCTTGTTGTCATTCTAAAAAATTATTTCTCAAAATAAAAAATTAGAAAACGCGTTTACTTCGGAATTTTGAGAAAAATTATTTTATCATATTTTATTCAATAAATTTGATTCAAAGTAAATTGTAAATATTTATTAGTAAATTGTAAATTTGATTCAAAGGGTTTAAATTGTAATACAAGAGATAATTGATAATCCAACCATATGCAATGCATTGAAATTGCAAAGTGTTTTCTAAAACAATTTTCAATTTGGCTCAACTATTAGCCTTATGATAAATTTATTTTTGCCTACAAATTAAAATCTAATGTTAATTTTGGAATTAGGTTACTCACAACATGAGACACTGAAGAAAAGAATTATAAATCACAAAATAACAGAACATTGGTTTATCATAAACATAATTCAAAATCTTGAAAATATCATTGGAAAGGAAAATCAATAGAGAAAAGTCATATTATATATTCAGTTTAGTATTCAAACAAAAAAAAAAAAAAACTTGCATACATAAGTTTACTCTCCTTGTGAAGAAAAAACTTAAGTCAACTGATGGTTTATTCTAAGTCGATTGAAATCAGGCAGAATGTTTCTATCCGATCGTATGTAAGTTTGGTCGACCTAAGTATAACTTAAATCGACCAAAATTGGTCAGAATCTTGGCCTCTTGTCTTAGGTCGACCTAGCCTTCGACTAAAGTTGTGCATTTGATTATTGGACAACTTCGGTGGACCGAAGTCCAACGGTCGTCTCTTTTGTTGCATGCTCAAAGGTATATTTGTACAAATTGTTTTTCACCTTGTACCTCAAAATCATATCCTAATTTCCTCATGCAAAAAGTAAATTTTTTTTGAAGAAAATGTATTTTGACTTCACTTTTGTAGATTCCGATGTTATTGTCTTTAACTCTCTTGTCCTTTTTGTCTCAACAAACTTATAGTTAATTTTGTTACTTGATTGTCTCCTTAACTTTCTCAGGTTAATCTTTTGTACCATGTCTTTTCTTTGTTGTGTTTGTAAGCTAAGATACCTACAGATGCCGAAATGCTTCAGTTACAGCCTAAAAAAATTGAAGAATTTTTTGAATTTCAAAATTGCTCCTTACTTCTCTTTGTAACAACTAGTTCTCTGGAGATGTATATATATAGGCTAAGTATGAAGTCTAAAATAAAAAGAACAAACTGTGGTAGAGCATTCAAACCAGAGTAAGAGAGTTCAAGTGCTAGAAGTGTGTTGCCTAGTAGAGTTCTCAACTTTGGTGCTTGTTTGAAATTGTCTCTGGTTGTAAGTTTGTTATTTTTACTCACTTGTTGTGTGAGGAGTTTGTATTTGCTAACTATGTACTAGTGGTTATTGCTTCGATAAGAGAATGTAGGTTTTAGCTCCAATTAAAAACTAGTGTTATATCTCCCTAGTGAAACCTCAATTTCAATCTTAAAGATGGAGGACTATGCTCTTTAGAACCAAACTTCTCTAAAAATTCTCTTGTTCCTTGTGATTTGTCGATTTAAATTTTCTTATTCTTGCTAAATAACTTTTTATTGGGATCATAAATTTAAGAGTTTTCAACAAGAGCTAAAATTATTAATTTTCAAAAAATCCTATTCACCCCACTCTTAGATATTTTTCTAGGAAACATCGACCAAATATAAAGTTACTCAATTAAGATCAAATTATTAATTGACTAAATATTCAAATACAAAGACTTGACATTTTGCTCTCGAATTATTACTTGAGTAAAGTTTCTGATTACTTGACTAATGTATAACTTTACTCAATTACATTTTTAACTTAGTTAATTAATAATACAAATACAGAGATTTATTTGTCTTAGATTTATTACTTGATTAAAAACTATAGTTACTTAACTAATATAGCATTTGGTCAATGAACATTCTAGTTACTCGATTAATGTTATTCCATCACATACTTGAGTAATAAAAAGCATTTGTAAAAAGTTTCACCTGAACCTTACAAATGTTGTGTATTTGATTATAGTTGATCCATCGAAAAGCTGAGGTTATAGTTGATCCTGCAAATAGCTATAGTGGATTGTTGAATCATGGGTGAGAATTCAAAGGAGTAGAGTAGGTTGGTTGAGCTGAACTACTATAAAATCTATGTGTGCTGTATTATTTATTTCGACCTTTCATTTCAGCAAGTTAAGTTTTTATTTTCAGCATTCAAAGTTTATAGTCCCAGCTATATACATTTTGATCTTATGAAGTTCACTCTCATTTAAGTTATATTTACATCATTATTTTTTAAAGCTCCAAGAGTTAAAGCTTTCAATAAAATCTTTTATAACTATATTTCAAATGCTCTAAAAGGTCAAAAAATTTTCTTTGCATAAAAGGACTTTCAATTGATTTTTTTTTTAAAACATCCAATTTACCTTTCTCTTGGATGTATATTATTTCTTACACGCACCTGTCTAGTTTTATATGAATAAGTTCTTAGATCTCTTGTTGAAGATCTCATTCTTAAGTTGTTAGGAATATTGTGATGAGGTTCTTTAATAAAAGTTTTCTTAAAATGTTCCTAGTCCTTAGATTTCTCAAATGGGGACTTTGATTTATCGATTATGAACTAACACATGGTTTATTATCTTTGATTAATATGAGATACTAATGATAAAGTATGGTGAGTCACATGTTATATTGAATAATAAGATGCAGATAGTGAATATGTAGGTTGATGTTGGTTAAACATTTGTTAAACGTGACGTGAATAACAAAACATATGGCTAAGAGGATTAATGATCTATTATTGACTATGATTGTGTAACTGATCCCCAGACTTAAGGTGACAGTTGTTTTGTATACTAGTGTCGGAGATTTACTGATAAGTGAAACCATCCAATTGCGAAGTGAGAATGTTCACTATGTGGTCTCTCTTCTACTAGTGTATGGAGGTAGATGATTGCTAATAGAATTCATTAACCTCCAATGTGAGGTGAACATTCTATCCAATCTTTATTGGTGGTTGATTACTAAACCCCTAGTTAGGGTACGAATGATCAAAAATGAGTTTTCAATATGTCATCTCAATCACACTAAGTTAGATCTTGACATAGTTGTCGAGTTTAGTTAGTTTAATCAGTCCATGGCCCTTACTCAGTCAGAATGTTAATTAATGGAAGGATTATATTACACGATAATCTATAGCCAAAATAAGATCACATGAAGTATGACTTTATTGTCTTATAAAATCGTCTTGATATAATATTAGTTGTCACTCAAGAACTTTCGAAATATTTTAAGAAAATAGAGAGATTCTCAAAATAAGTCGAACAGTTTGATCAGCGTCAAAAGGGTTTGACATTTCCTAATTCCTTTTTAACGGTAAACCTAGGTCACACACACGAAAAACAAAGCAGTAAATTAGTGATGCTTAGCTGACAATGAGTTTTTAATCATCATTAAAAGTTAATGATATTGGATATTGTTAAGACTTAACAAGGGTTTCGTTACAAGAGTTAATGGGGTCTAAGGTCCATTAAGAGTTAATAAAAGTGTTATTAAGAGTTAATAGTGAAACTAGGTGCAATTAGACTAAAGTTTTAATGGATGACACAAAATTTTCAACCAGTTGTTCAAACTGATTGACCAATTAAAAAAGTTTGAAAAACTATCAACCGATTCTTAGAAACAATCGATACTTATATTCGGTAAGATTTCAAAAATAAGGTCATTCCTCCTATCTTGTTCGTCAATAGAACATTAAATGCTCTAATAAAGTTGCATTTAATGCACTTTTCAGTGCATTAAATAGAAGGAGAAGGTTCGGAGAATAAAATGGAGGGGAAGTGGAGAATGTCTTCGACTGATTTTTGAAAATAGTTGACAGTCATGAAGGAATAATCGGCTTGCTAGCTGTCTTTTCTTGGATATTTGTGAGAATACAATAAGATTGTATTGAAAGACAAATACAAAAAAAGTAATGACATGAAAATGTCATAAGCATCGTCGCCCTCAACTCCGATTGCATTTTGCGTTTAACGCCAGGCTGCATTTCGCGAGGGCGTCCGCGTCCACGTCACTTCCTGCAATGAAGGATCAGAAAGAAGGCGGTGTAGAGATGCGAGCAGATCGTGGCCCCACTCGACTTGCCAGTTCATGGCATAAGCCAGCCCCTATCCCACACACAAAACACCCAACACCCTTCTCCCTCAAACGAACTAACCTACCGTTCTTAACTGAATTAATTAATTAATTAAAAAACAAACTCGTAAATAATTAACTCAAGTTGGGTCGGGGTCAAGTTAGGTAATCAATTATTAGCTTTTGGCAAGTTTATAAGGTTAAGCAAACATTAGTGAATTAATTAAACATAACCAAATTTAAGTGGGATTAGCAAATTTAATTAGTTAAACATCTAATGCAGGAGTTATTTATTATTCAGTCGTACGTGGCAATGCATGGTCAATGATATCCTAACTTTCCATGTTTTCAAAGCGGATTTGTCATAGAATTTATTGTAAATTTAGTTTTAGTCTATTGTATATCTATATTCCATTAAGATTATAATAATGTTTCTAACAATTGAACCCACAATGCATTAAAGTTTAGAAATAGATTGTATAAGCCCTATGTTTATGTAGCATTTCTTTTCAAAATAGTACCTTATATGGTAAATATACTTAGGTTGTGTTTGACTTTAATTTTGACTTTTCAACTAAACATAATAAATAAGTTGTTTGACAAACTTTAATTCTACCCAACTCATATCAACTTAAAGGACCCATGCTCAAACTAAAATATTTTGGTGTGCTAAGTGAGTTTAAATATGTTATGAAATAATTATAATTAAAATTTAATTTAATTTAATTTAATTTAAAAAATTTATTTAATATTTTCATATAATTAAATTTACCACATACACGATGCTTGTGAAATCCTATTCTGTTTAAATGGGGCTCGTAATGAAAAACCTTTGATGTGATATTATCTCATTTCTCAAATCAAAGGGAAATTGTCAATTTTCGAGTAAATTCACAATGGCCCTTCATATGAGAATTTCTATGTCAGACTCAATCCATGGCCCCACTTGTAGACCGAGCCAATAAAAGGGCATCATCCCCAACTCTCTGTCTCTCTCTTCGGCTTTTTATTCGCCCAATTCACCGACTAACTTTCTCTCACCATTCACCAAATCTCCTTATCTCCTTGACTCTTTCTCTCTCACCATTCATCAAAGCAATTTACCAACTCACCTCTTTTCCTCAACTTCCTCTTTTTCTCACTATCCATTGCATTTCCTCATCTTCTTGGCTTTATCTTCGTTCACCAACTCTTTCTCTCTTTCTGACTATTGTCTTCTCAGTACACTCCCCGACCGTCGTCTTTCCATTCACCGTTTCTTAGTCACTCTCTAAAACTTTTCATTCACCATTCTCTTACCACGAGTTGCCTCTCTTTTCACCATGAGTTCCAACTATGTTCCTCCTTTTGGCCTATCCTCTCTAGAACTCTCTCTTTCCAAATCCATTATGTCCCCAACTACATCCCTTTGTTTGCCCAATCCACCCTTTTTTGAATCTCTCTACCAACATTACAACCCACAAGTTCTAACTGCCATCCAATTTGACTCTCTCTCTAGATCCACTCCATCCCTCCCACCCACTCCATCTTTTAAAGGGCAAGTAGAATTTTAGTTCAAGAGGTAATTTTCTTAATTGTCTATTGCCAATATTAATATTCATTTTTAATAAGATATTGAGTTTAGAGTATCAAATTTCAAGTTGTGGAGATGTTATTTGCCTTGATAATGATAAAGATAGAAATACGAATGGAGAAAATGATAATGAATTTGCTCTTGATGAGGTCCATATTGCTAATTATATTCAAGATTTGGAAAATAGACTTGTTAATAGAGTAACAAATAGTGAGGAAGAGGCATATTAGGTGTATTGTGATTATACTTATGCTTTGAGATTCAGTATTAGAAATCAAAACAATATTATTTCACAGATACTAAAAAAATTGGATCAAAAAATTTTGTTTGCTGGAAAGAAAGATGTAAGGGTGAGAAAAGGAGTATTCACGAGGATTTTTCATATCAAAATTGGATATGAGAACGGGTTATAAGGCAATGGATTTGTTTGGATGCAATAAAGATGGCTTGTTTAGGGTTAAGCAATTCATTAGGGAGTACAATCATGAAATGACCAAGTGCTATAAAAGACACTTGTTGAGACCTTCGCAATCAATATCACAAAAATAGAAGTGGCATGTTGTAATCCATGCTAAATGTTAGAATTCCACTTGTCAATGCTTATAAGTATTTAGCAAATGAAAGTGATGGTGCGGAGAACATTGGCTTCACTAAAAAAGATGCATATAGTTATACACATGAGATAAAGAGTTTTAAGAATGAAACAAGGGATTCATAACATTGTTATTAAAATTGCAAGTAAACTCGTACGATTTTACAAGTTTACAAATTATGAGGCATAAAACGAGTCAACTCGTTTGTTGAATCAGGTTTTATAGAGTCAACTCGTTTGTACGATTTTACAATGTTGTTTTATTGGGATGCACAACTTGATCAAGAAGGTCAAATGACAAATTTCTTTTGGAGAAAGATGTAATATTAATGGTTTGTTTATTTGTTTTATGGTTGTCAAATGGGGCAAATCAAGTTTCATGGACATTATTTCCATCTAACATGTCATTTTCAAGCATGTTTTGGGATGTTCAATAGCTAGTTATAAATGGGATGCTGGTATATTTATTATACAACTATGACTATTAACTTATATTAATTTTAACTTAATTCTAGATGGCACCTCCATACCCATGGTTTTTCAATATAAATTAGTTTGATAATGGTGTAGCAATGCATGCTAATGATACACCACAGTAACTTCATAATCTTGGTGACTTTGTTGGATTAATGATATATGCAAGATTTATGTTGTAGGGTTTCGATTGTATTAGTTAAAAATGATTGATGTTTTTTTATTGAGTTATTATAAACAAAAAAAAAAAAACTTATGATACTTATGTTAGTTTCAACCTATATAGATACTTCTTATTGGGTTCAAACAATAAGAAGTATTAGTTAAAAATGTAAGATTTGATTGAAACAATAAGTTTCAACCTATATAGATACTTCTTATTGGGTTTCGATTGTATTAGTTAAAAATGTAAGATTTGATTGATGTTTTTTATTGAGTTATTATAAAAAAAAAAATAATACTTATATTATGTTAGTTTCAATCTATATAGATACTTCTTATTGGGTTCAAACAAAAATATATATATATATATTTTTCATAAACTTGGTGACTTTGTTGGATTAATGATATATGCAAGATTTATGTTGTAGGGTTTCGATTGTATTAGTTAAAAATGATTGATGTTTTTTTATTGAGTTATTACAAAAAAAAAAACTTATGATACTTATGTTATGTTAGTTTCAATCTATATAGATACTTCTTATTGGGTTCAAACAAAAAAAAATTGTTTCATTTATCAATATTGCATGCACTACCATTATCAGTTGAAGACCAAGCAACAACGCTTCACCAAAATACATTCTCTTCATAATTTGAAATAATGAATTAATAATCAATTTAGACATAAAATATTATCTTATCCTGTAACACCTCGCCTTACTAGACGTGTTACTATAAGGGAATTCTTGAGAATTTTTTTTTTTTTTTTCAAATTCATCACGCGTGGTGTATCAAGAACAATCTTCACATACTTTAACATGTCTGACACATACGATGATTCAAAGAACAATCTTCACATGCTCACACAAGCCGACACGTACGGTGATTCCAAGAACAACCTTCATATGTACACAAGATCCCGAAAACCCTAGTCTTGCCCGTTTGACTAACAAGATCAATAGTCTTAAATTAAACGAGTCATAATATTACACAGCGAATAAAAACATTACTGAATATCATAAAATGCTACAATCGTTCATACATCACGTCTTCCCATCAAATAAGAATTACATAACTTCAAAAAATGTAAACTATGATTGTCATGCCACTACCCCATTAGCTCTAATTGACCATGTCCTTGCCCCTACTGCAACTCTCATTTGGAACTTTTGAATATTTTAGAGGTATAACCCAGATTAGATCTTAAATCATCTAAGTGATGGCATAAAAACAATTTACAGAATGTATGTATGTTCCTAAGCATGGCATATACAAATGACACAACACATCAATTTGAGAAATCTCCCTAGCATACTCAATCTCTCGTGGAAAATCCATTCCACACACCGTTGGGATTGACCTTGTCGCGACATACTTAATCTTCGAGTACCCAACAATGTCACCCGATGGCTGAGATTAACCTTGCCCCATTCTCAAAAGACCCCATCTCGTCCCACCAGACATCATAACAATGACATGATTTCAGATATAACAATGTCATGAAAAACCCACACGCCATGCATTTTATAAACATAACCAGTTGATCCAATAGTCAAGAAATCCGATATGCACAACATGTTAATGAATCAAGAGTAATTCCAGCAAAACATTTATACAAAACCAAATTAAACTTTTGAGCTAGAATCACTCACCTTTTTAGACGTACTCGAAATGCCTTGATTTACGTGCAAATCCTCGATTCTCGCACAACTACTCAAATTTGAGCTTCAACATTTCATAGACATCATATTTATTCAAAAGAATATCAATATCTATTTTTTCATAATTTCTTCATATTTTCTCCCTAATTTTTCTCTCGATAATTCTAAAATAAATATCTCATCAAGTATTTTTCTCAATATTTCTCCACCATAATTTATAAAATAAATTTAGAAAAATATTCCAGAATTACCCCTATGCCACGTGCTCTCACGCGCCTAGGACATGCGCTGCGGATGATGACCAGCACGTGTAGCACACGCGTTGATCGCCTTCTCCTACACTGGTATACACCGGTGATGTTCGATTATCCTCCCATCTCGATCTCTACCTCCAGTTTGAAACAAACCCCAAAAGTCCCCCAAACGACCGGGCAAAGCTTCAGCCTTGGCTTCCGGTGCACTTTCCGGCAATGCTTCGAAACAGCTTCAAACTAACACTAAATGCTCCAGAAATGATGCCCACAACTCTAAGAACAAAAACCCCCTATTGTTTTCCCTTGATTCACCCTCAAACACGAATAATTTTTGTGCAAAGTTTTGGGCAAAACCCTTGCTATTTATAGGCGAAATCCGATCATTCTTCAACCAGTCAGATGCCAAGGCTTGGCCTCCAAGCTTCCTCTACCGTATACGACCTCCCCTGAGCCTGACCTCGGCCGTCCCCCATCGCCGAAAACAGCTCCACGTGCAGTGGCAATGCGATGACCAATTTTTTGTAGTGTTCACACTGCATTTTGATTAATTACACTTTGGCCCTCTTATTTTTTCCAAATGCCATTTCAACACTTTCCATAAAACCCCTAATCTTTCCAATACTATCATTAAGACCCACAAGTTTTGTACTTTTCATTTCATCCTCGACATTTTCGAAAAACTGTCTTTTCGACCACCTCGGGAAAAATTAACAAATTACACTTTGGCCCGATTGATCGATTTGGCCCTAAGTCCTTTCGTTTTGACCTGAAAACACTCAAGGGTTGTGCTCCATCTAAATCAAAGCCTCACCATAGTTCCATTGACTTCCCGATTGTCTTTAACATTGATTCGATTTTTCAGCCTGAATCGTAATTGTACCAAAAACCATCTTCGATCCAATTTCTTTCGACTCCTAAAATCATGTCTCGAGATTCTCCTCAGTACTATATCATTTCCTTTAGACATTTAGATTATAAATCATTCCCTGTAATCGATTCAGTTATTAAAAAATGGTGATAGTGTACCTTATAGCCTCATTCTTCTGAAAATTCCACTTAGATCCTACATAAAATTTCATTTATAACTTCAAGAATTTTCCAAGTATTACATATCCATTCCTAAATTACATTGGTTTATGATTACAACCAATGAAGTGATTACAAGCTTCAAATATATTTTACATAATCTAACAACCCTAACATGTTAATCCTTAAATTATGGTAGTCAATAGAATCAGATGTAGACATATCCTACTATTGAGTTTGATTTTGAGAATGTTTTGATGATAAATATAAATACAAAACTTTAATGCTTTGATAATGAAAAATAAAGACAAAACATTAATATGTTACTCTAGGGTTTGAAGTTTAATCGAGTAAAAATATATTTTAGTTGAGTAACAAGTGTTGTATTTGACTAATTTATGACTTTAATTGAGTAAGACATGAATACTCAAAGGTTTAATCGATTATATGTTGATATTACTTTATTATGTGATGAAATAACCTTCACCAAGTAATCAAATAGCTAATCGACTAATTGATATATTAGTTAAATGACTATATTCTTTAATCAAGCAATAAATCTGGACAAAATGTCAAATCTCAGCGCTTGAACATTTAGTTGACTAAGAGATTATGTTTACTCGTGTAACTTTATATTTGGTCGAGTAACTAGCTAAGTGTCTTAGTTGAGTAAGAATTATCAAACAGAGTGTGAGCCTCTGTATTTGAAATATTAATTGATTAAGAGAAAAATATAGTTGAGTAAAGTTATATTTTACTTGAATAACAAAAACGTATAATCAAGTAACAATTTCAAATTCACAAGTGGTTAAAATGTTAATCAACTAAGATATGTTCTTAATCTAATATCATCATCATTTAGTTGAATAACATATATTTTAGTCAAGCAATGACTGTGTGGTTGATAATTTTAATCAAATAAGATTATTAAGTAGTTAAGTAACATCTAATCTTAGTCGACTAACTCCTAAGATTACTCAACTAATGTTGTTCTAAATTTCAAAAATATAACTATTACAGACAACATAAAATGCGCACAGTTTTGACTTTTAAACAATCAAACCATTACAAAAAGTTGACTAAACATTCTTTCATATAATTTAACAATGTTTAAACTTAAAGAAAATAATCTAACCATTAGAAATGAAAGAAAGAGTCTTTGCGGTTTAAAGCTTTTATCCTTTGTGCAAAGATAAAAAGTGCACTAAAGAACCTAAATCTATAAATACTCAAGGCTTGAGAATGCAAATATATACACACATCAGAGCTGGAAAAAAAAATTCTTCAAGAGAAGGAAAAAAAAAGGGGGGGAAAAAGAAGTTGAGTTGAACTGAAAGCATTCATTTGCCTTTAAATATTCCACTACTTGAGAGAAAAGAGAGCTTCCATTTTTTGTCTTTTAATTCTCTCTGTTTGTACTGTAAGATCCCTTTTATTCTTTGTTTCATATTCTGCTTTTGGGTCATTTGACTTGTGAGCTTATGCTCATATGTGTTTGAGAATTGTTATCTTTGTGAGTTTTTGCTCAAATATTTTCCTCTCTAAATTTGCTATAAAGGTCGTTACCTTATCTTGGGAAAAAAGTTATAAGGTTATTGCTTAGCCCATAAAAACAGAGATTCCAGTTGAGCTCATAAAAGCTGAGGTTATAACTTAACTTGTAAAAATTGAATAATTAATGAATTGTTGAAATCTTTGGTGAAAAGCTAAGGTAATAGAATAGGTCGAGTTGTGTCAAATCACTATAATTAATCTTGTATGCTATCAATTTTTTATTCTCTTGCATTCAATTTTCATATTTCAAGCATTTTCATTTTATACTTATAGCATGATTTTTCAAAAACATCAAGGAGAGCTAGTGAATGGTGAGAGATAAGGAGTTGAGGAGACAATTGGAGAGAGAGAGAGTCGGCGAATGGTTGGAGAGGGAGATGAGAAGACAACCTGAGAGAGAAAATAAGTGAAGGAGACTCGGTATTGCCAAGAAAAGTTGGTACACAATGAGAAAGAGAGGGAGCCAAAGACATAGTCGGAGAGAGAAAGGGGCAATGAATAGTTAAAGAGAGAGTTGAGGAGATAGTCGAGGAAAGAGAAAAAACTAAGGAGATGTGGTCTTGCCTAGAAGAGTTGGTGAATGATGAGAGCGTGGGAGCCAAGAGACAACTAGAGAAAGATATGGAGTCGCTAAACAATTAGAGAGAGAAAGAGATAGAGTACTTTGTTTGAGGTTTTTGTAGTCGTAAAAAATTTAGGTAGTGTTTTCTTTGTGTTTTAGTTTTGAATTTTGAATTTATTTTTAGTTTTGTATTTTAAGTGTCTGTTTTGAGATTACTGAAAACGCATTCTTTTTGTCATTCTGAAAAATTATTTCTCAAAATAAAAAATTAGAAAACACGTTTACTTTGGAATTTTAAGAAAAATTATTTTATGATATTTTATTCAATAAATTTTATTCAAAGTAAATTGTAAACATTTATTAGTAAATTGTAAATTTGATTCAAAGGTTTTAAACTGTAATATAAGAGATAACTGATAATCCAATCGTATGTAATGCATTGAAATTGCAAAGTGTTTTCTAAAACAATTTTCAATTTGGCTCAACTATTAACCTCATGATAAATTTATTTTTGCCTACAAATTAAAATCTAATGTTAATTTTGGGATTTAGGTTACTCATAACATGACACACTGAAAAAAAGAATTATAAATCATAAAATAATAGAACATTGGTTTATCATAGATAGAATTCAGAAACCTGAAAATATCATTGGAAAGGAAAATCAATAGAGAAAAATCATGTTACACATTCAGTTTAATATTCAAACAAAACAAAACAAAAAAACTTGCATGCATATTTTGATTCTCCTTCATTACTATTGCATAAGATTATTACAACCACATCAAGCTTATAAACCATTCAATTAAACTATAATTCCAAAATTGAAACCCCCAAATCTAAAACCTTTAAGAGAAGGAGTTACAAGAGGAAGAAATCGCAGAAGGAAGAAATGATCGGTAAAGGAAAAACGAGTCGTGATTCGAACGACGACGGTGGTTGGAGATAAATAACGATGGTCATTCAGGGATCAAAGGTGGCAGATCTAGGTTGTCGGTCCCGATGCAAGGAAAGCGACAGAAGGTGATCAACGATTGTTGTTTGACAGATTTGTGATATGGCACCACCTAAAATTACGAGAATCGGGACCGACAGAAGGTGATCAACGATTGTTGTTTGATGGATTTGTGATGTGGCACCACCTAAAATTACGAGAATACCCGTATGCGCTAATAGTCTCACTCACCACATGGATTGTCTGAGAGATTAACACGTGGCAAGTCAATAATCCAGAGCTGAGCCCAAAAAATTCGAGCCGGGTCACAAGACCCGTTCCAACTTGACTGGGATCCTCGAGAGCCGTGTCCGCTCATCTCGGGTTTTATCTCAGGTACCCCATAACGGGTCCACCTATAAAAGACAAGGGTTCTCACCAGGTATGGGCAAGCTCTACAGCTCTCACATTTATTACTACTTGCATTTACTCTACTAATTTGAGCGTCGGAGTCCTCCCCAAGGGATCCTAACCCCGACCCTCCATTGTCTTGCAGGTTTTATACCCAAGGTTTGGCATTGCCAAGTCTGATGTACTATTCCTGAGGTCCATTGACAGAGGTGGCACGTGGTGGTCGATCTTAAAAACCATCATCAATTTGAATTGTCGGTCTCGATGCTCAGTCATTCAGCGGTCAAACGATGGGGGGCGGTGATAGCAGTCGCCACTGAGCCTTAAAGAGAATGAATAGTCAAACCTGGAGAGTGTTTTTTGCGTTTTGGATTCAAAGAGTTTATTTTGGTTGAAAACAATCAAAACGTGATTTCAATATTTTGAGTTTTGTGTAAAATAAAAAATTATGTTTTGAAAAATATATTTTTAAAAATGGATAAGTAAACGTAATTTGAATATTTCAGAAATTTGAAAACGAAAAAAGATCTGAAAATAATAAAAAAACGAGCCTTAATTTTTAAATTTTAATTTGATCTTCTGCCCCATGTGACGTGGCGCCTACTATTGGCCCGTCCACAGGTGGGGCCGTGGACGGGTCCCGCATAGAATTTTCCGCTTTCATATTTGGAATTGGAAGCCGGTGCAGTAGTTAATTAGGCGCCAAACATCCGAAGATCCCCAAATCAAGCTTCAGAGTAAAAAAAAACGAATATGGCCTTCGGCGATCGGAAGTATCGCCAAAGCCCTAGGTCGCCGCTCCTCTCCCAGCAGAAGCACGATGACTTCGACTTCTCCGGCGCCTCATTCTCTGGCGCCGTCTGCAATCTCTCCACAACCATTGTCGGCGCCGGAATCATGGCCCTCCCCGCCACGCTCAAGCAGCTGGGGATGGTTCCGGGTTTGATCCTAATAGTACTCGGGGCGGTGCTCACAGAGGCGTCGATCAACATGATCTTGAGGTTCAGCAGGGCTTCCAAGGCCCTATCATATTCAGGACTTGTCGGCGACGCGTTTGGAGGCACGGGCCGGAATATCTTGCAGTTCTGTATCGTCATTAACAACGTCGGTACCCTCGTCGTCTACATGATCATTATTGGTATAAACCATTGCAACATTTCTAGAGACCAGAATTTCCCGTTTGCGATTTCTTTGACGAAATCTTGATATTAGTTTATCATGCGAAATTAACTCGGTAGAATTTATTATTTTTTTATTTTTATTGTTCAATCGAGCAGTATCCACTGCCAAAAGTCATTTTTCACTGCTTTAGACCAGGTACATTCATGTTTATTGCGCGAACTTCTTGTGCCTTGTTTTGGACGCGGGCACCCGTAACAATCATCCTTGGGGAGACTTTATTTTGTTGTTCTTTGGCTCGTCTATGTTTGTTTAGATTTAAAAATAAATAAATAAAACGGTAAAGATGAGAAGTATAACAAAGGAAACTGAATTAAGTTAAAGTGAAAAGAAAGGAAATTTTCTGTATTTTCTTAAGCCTTCTACAAAATAAGTTTTTTTTTTTGAATTGCACTGGCTCGAATATAATTTTTTCAGTTTGTCTGAATTAACCTTATGCATAAATCCAAATAAAAGACTCGCACTTGAAAAGAATGGAAAAGGTTAAGTTAGAATCTTGACAATCAATAACTTTTTAAAATGAAAGTGAAAATTTTCTGATGTTTCTTTTTTCTTTCTTTTGTTGTTTCAACATTACTGGGGTATACCGTTGAAAAGGTCAACAAAAATATGAAATTACCATTTTCTGGACTTTTTCCTTTCTTGTCAATCAAATCCCGAAAGATTTGGGTGTAGTGCCTTCTGTTTCCTTTTCTGAATTCTCAACTGTGAAGTTTTCCTGAGTCAGACGCTAATAACAGCACTGAGTGTTTGTCAATTTGATTATCATGTCATTTGGTGCTAATTAGGTTGTCTAGCCATCTATGTTAGGTGCAAGAAGATCAATTATGTGTTGTGTCATAAGTTTTGGTGTCTGTGAACAGGTGATGTGCTGTCAGGGACATGGTCAGATGGAGTCCACTATCCAGGTGTGATTGAAGAATGGTTTGGCCAACAATGGTGGATGAAGCGCTTCATTATACTACTACTCTCAACCCTCCTTGTTTTTGCACCTCTTATATCATTCAAGCGAGTGGGTGAGTTTTCAATGGCTTTCTTCATTTTTATCTAGTATTGTTTGTGTCTAAAAGTAAATGTTTTTGTAAAATAATAAAATAAAATATTATTGTCACTGCTAAGCCATGACAATGGTTGCTCTCCTAATTCGATGTGAATTGGAAGTGCAACAATGAAGAATTAGAGTAGAACAAAGAGAAGAAAGAAAGGGAGAGAAGAAAGAGAGTTAGAAAGAGACAAGAGAAGGTTGAGGAAGAATTCAGAATTCTTTCTTTGATATTCGATAATCTCCTCCAAGAGAGCCTTGGGGAGTATATACATCCAGTTAAGGGATGCTACCACAACAGATCCTATTCCTTTTACAATTGTAACAACCTCCTTTGTCCTATTCTAGCCCTTACACGTGGGTACCCTCTAGGCTAACAAACTCATTCAATAGAATTACAATAGTAAAAGAAATAACAAGAATTACAGCAATAAAAGAACTAACAAGAATTATAGCAATAGAAATCAAAATTTCTGTAACTAAGGGCGTGTCTCGTGACAATTCCCCCTCCCTTAACAAATTTCTTGTCCTCAAGAAATACTAAGGAGGCTAGCTGCTCTTGGAAACTGCTTAAGTAAACTGGGCAGGTACTTCAAGGTGCTGCTACCTGTTGACCCATTCTGCCACTTTACCAAGACTTGGATTAGTGGAACTCCTTGGTTGAAAACCACCCTTTTTGTCCAATATGGTCTTTGGTTCTTCCACCCTATACTTCTCCTTAGGGAGTGATGGCAACATTGGGTTCACCTGCTCGGTTCCCACTAACCTCTTCAAGAAGGACACATAGAACACCGGATGAATATGTGATTCCTCAGGAAGTTACAAGCGGTAGACCACCTTCCCAACCCTGTATGTTATGGGAAATGGTCCAAAATATCTGGGGCTGAGTTTGGACACTGGCCCTTGGGTGAAGATTTCAAATGGGGATACCTCAGCCTTAGATGTACCTTCTCTCCTACCTCAAACTCCCTGTCACTCCTCATCCGATTAGCATATTGCTTCATTCTATTCTGGGCGGACGCCAACTCTTGTTTAAGCTGTTGCAAAACTGTTCTCCTCTGCTTTAAGTACTCCTCAACGGAGGCTGCAGTAGTATGCTCTCCTATGGCTGGCAAAATGGGAGGTTTGTACTCAAACAAAGCCTCAAATGGGGACATTTTCAGGGAGGTGTGGTGGTTAGAGTTATACCACCATTGGGCCAAGGAAAGCCACCTATGCCAACTTTTGGGTTGCACGATACAAACACACCTCCAATAGGTTTCCAAACTCTAATTCACCATCTCAGTTTTCTCATCTGATTGAGGGTGATAGGCCGTAGACATATTAAGCTTAGTTCCCAGTGCCTTCATAAGTTCCTGCCACAAGAGGCTTGTGAAGATTTTGTCACGATCTGAAATTATAAACTTATGAACTCCATGTAGTGCCATCACTTGATCCAAAAATACCCTTGCCACCTCTTGGGCTGTATAAGGATGGGCAAGCCCTATAAAATGGGTGAATTTGATTAATCTATCAACCACAACCAATATGTTGTCCTTCCCTTCTAATTTAGGTAACCCCTCAATAAAGTCCATAGACACACTAGTCCACGCTTGATCGGGTATTGGCAGGGTTTGTAAGAGATTGGGGTAGGCCATATTTTCATGCTTACACCTCTTATAGGTGTCACAAGCTAGCACAAACTTCCTCACATTTGCCTTGAGCTTGGGCTAATGGAATTGATTTCTCCACTCGAAAGTAGGTGTTTTGAATCCCCGAGTGTCCCCCTAAAGGGGACTCATGTAGGGTTTGTAAAATCCTCCTCTTGAAATTCTCACTGTCACCAATAACGATCTTGCCATTGTACCTCAGCATTCCTTTCACCAACGTGTACCCATCCGCTTCTTTAGGCCCCATAGCTAACCTTTGCAAGATCTTCTTAACCTGTTCATCTCCTTCATAGTTGTCCACTACTTCCTAATACCACTCTGAAATTACAGTGGATATGGCTTCAACACTCCCCTTCTCATGGCACCTTGAGAGTGCATCCGCTACCACATTTTCCTTGCCCTTCTTGTACTGTATTGAATAGTCTAACCCCATCAGTTTGGCCATTCCCTTCTTTGTAATTGAGTTTGTAATTTTTGTTGTTACAAAAATTTCAAATTCTCATGATCCATCTTGATTATGAATCTCCCTCCCTCTAAGTAGTGCCACCATTTTTCAACAGCACCAGCATTGTTAAAAATTCTTTCTCATATATGCTAAGTCCAGGATGCCTTTGGGCTTAAAGCTTGGCTTAGGAATGCCAAGGGCCTACCTCTCTGCATCAACACAACACCAATTTCAGCCCCACATGCATCCGTCTCCAATACAAAAGGTTTGCTAAAATCGGGCAAACCCAAGACAGGTACTCTACTCCTTACCCCTTTCAATCTTTCAAAAGCTTCCTTAGCTTCTTGCCCCTAGCTAAAATTCCCCTTCTTTAAGAGATTCGTTAGGGGTTTACTAATAACACCATACCCCTTAACAAACCGACAATAGTGTCTGATAAGCCCAAAGAACCCTCTCAGAGCCCTTACCGTAGTTGGTTTAGGCCAAGCCAACATGGCTTCCACCTTCCTTGGGTCCATACTAACCCCATCTCCTGAAATTAAATGACCCAAATACTCCACCTGATCTTGACCAAAGGCACACTTAGACCTTTTGATGAAGAGCTGGTTAAATCTAAAGACCTCAAAGGTGGTTCTTAAGTGAGTCAAATGCTGGTCCAAAGTTGGGCTATAAACAAGGATGTCATCAAAGAATACAAGTATGAATTTCCTTAGATATGGTTCAAAAATGCGGTTCACGAGGGACTGAAAAATGGCTAGGGCATTGGTGAGCCCGAAGGGCATCACCAAGAATTCAAAATGTCCATGGTGTGTCCTAGAGGCAATTTTATGAACACCCTCAAGCTTCATCCTAATTTGATGGTAGCCCGAGCAAAGTCCAAGCTTTGAAAAGAATTTGGCATTGTGTTGTTCATCCATTAGGTCTTCCACAAGACGTATGGGGAATTTGTCTTTGATGGTGAAGGCATTAAATTGGCGATAATCCACACAAAAACGCCATGATCCATCATTTTTCTTGACTAAGAGGATTGGGGAGGCAAAAGGGCTTTGGCCTAGGTCTTATAAAAGATTGGTTTAGCATTTCCCTCACCATCTTTTCAATCTCTGTTTTTTGAGTTGGGAAATAATGATAAGACCTAATGTTGATAGGTTCAGTATTGGGTTTAAGGTTAATAGCATGATCCAATGCTCGGGTAGGGGGAAGGGTGGTGGGTTCAAGAAATAAGTCCCTAAATTCTATTAGTAATTCATTAATAAGGTGTAGTAGGTGTACCTGATCAAACTTTCTTTGATGAGTGCTGACTGTTAGGTGAATTTCTCCATGCATCACCCTATTAGGTCCCTCATCCACTGCCACAATTGAGAACAATTGTGTTAGTTGGCACCATTTGTTCTTAAGGACCCTTTGCAATCTCTTCCCAGTAATCATTTTGCATGTCCCGATCTCCTTTTCCCTTATGAGTCATCTTCGTTTTTCCCTTCTCAAAAGACACCTCCATCTAGTTAAAATCAAAACTTATGGGGCTCACCCCCTTCATCCAGTCAACCTCTAGTACCACGTCACAACCTCCCAATTGTAACAACCTGAGATCGGCCTCAAACTCCTCCCGCTGCATCTTCCAACAAAAATCATGGCATGATGACTTACTTAGCACCCTATTCCCATTAGCCATTGTCACACTCAAGGGCTAGGTTCCCGTGTGTGGACATTTCAACCTCCTAGCCATGCCTTCATCTAGGAAACTGTGGGTACTCCCACTATCAATCAAAATTAGAAGGCTACAGTCCTTCACTTTTCCCTTTATCTTGATTATCTTGTTATTAGTTACCCCCTTTAAGGTATGTAGTGATATCTTTCCATTATCTTCTTCCCCTAACTCCCCACTCTCTTCAATCTCTTCTTCTTCTTCTTCCAGCCGATCTCTAATATCTCCTTCTAACAGTAACAACCGACACTTGCATTGGTGTTTGGGATAATATTTATCCTCGCACTTGAAGCATAAATTGGGTTGTCTTCTTTGCTCATTGGGCCTTCCTCCTGAGCTGGACCTCCCCAAATTCTTCACCCTCGTGTTGCCCTTAATCATCTCACGATTGTAGCATTTTCCTCCCTGATTAAAAGTCCCTACTGTAAGAGCCTTTTGCTGCTGCCTTTGCTTCCTCATCAAGGCTTCCACTACCATCTCCTGCAGCCTTGCACTCTCTGCTGCTTGTTCTATAGTTCGAGGCTTGATCATTTTCACTATAGGCCTTAGATCATCATTGAGTTCACTCAAGAAACTGGATACAAAGTAGGCCTCTACAAGGTGTGGGTTATGGTTAATCATTAAGGACCTTAGTTCCTTGAACCTTCTTAGATAGGCTCTTACTTCTCTCACTTGTCTTAGCTTGTTGAACTCTTCTATGATATCCGACATACTCCTCTCCCTAAACCTCTCACACAGTTTATCAGAAAATTCCTCCCAAGTGTAATTGTCCCTCACTCTGGTCCACCCTTAGAACCAGGCGTCTACCACATCATCAAAGTAGGCAGTAGCTAAAGCCAGCCTTCTACCCTCTAGTACATTATACCAATCAAACATTTGCTCACATTTCCTTAACCACCACCTGGGGTTGGTCCCTTTCAACCTAGGGATCTCCATCCGAGGCATGGGAAACCCCAGATGTTGATGATTGCCCAGGACCTCATGCCCTCTATCCATCATTGCTTTTACTTCCTCTTCCGGTTTGACCTCAATTTCAGAAGTCTCATTCATACAATTCATCCTATTATTCTGTAAAATCGGCTTGGTTCTATCCCTAGGAGGAAAATCAGGAGCAATTCTTACCAAATTTTGGCGAGTAAACATCACCATAAATTGTTGTAGTTGTGCTCTCATTTCTTCTCTCGTCTGTGTGATATCCTCCAGCATTTGAGAGAGAGCTCCATCCAACCCCTCGATTGAGCCTTCCACCTTGCGATCTACTGCTATGATCACCTCATGGTTCTGTTCAGGCTCAAGCTCCAATTGATCCACTCGATTCTGGAACTCAGACATGGTCGAGCTAACTTGCTACAATTGCAAGTCAATGTTCTTCATGCAGGTTCCTTTTGCTATCGCACCACCTTTAAGAAGAACTTCGTTTAGGACCAAGCTCTGATACCAAATTGTCACTGCTAGGTTGTGACAATGGTTGCTCTCTTAATTCGATGTGAATTGGGAATGCAACAATAAAGAATCAGAGTAGAACAAAGAGAAGAGAGAAAGGGAGAGAAGAAAGAGAGTTGGAGAGAGACAAGAGAAGGTTGAGGAATAATTCAGAATTCTTTCTTTGATATTCGATAATCACCTCCAAGAGAGCCTTGGGGAGTATATACATCCAGTCAAGGGACGCTGCCACAGTAGATCCTATCCCCCTTACAATTGTAACAACCTCCTTTGTCCTATTCTAGCCCTTACACGTGGATACCCTCTAGGCTAACAAACTCATTCAACAGAATTACAATAGTAAAAGAAATAACAAAAGTTATAGCAATAGAAACCAAAATTTTTGTAATTGAGGGCGCGTCTCGTGGCAATTATGTATTTCTACGTCTAGTGATATTACAAGAGTATATAAATACAAGTGGTATATTACACTCATACCCTCACTTATACCATTCAGTACTTACCCTCAAGATGGAGCATATATATTGAGCAGCCTAACTTGGTACAAATGTAACCCATTCAAGGACCCCTAAGTGACTTGGTGAGTAAATTAAGCAACTGATCATTGGAGCCACCCATAAATGGTGTAACTATATCCCTAGAAAACACCTTCTCTCTAACAAAGTGGTAATCAACTTCAATGTGTTAAGTTTTCTTATGGAAAACAGGATCAAAAACAATATGCATGGCAACCTAATTGTCACAAATTAATTGTATATGAGGATATCATAAAAAAAATAAGTATGAATTCCTCAAATAGGGGCTGAAAATGTGATTCATCAGGGCTTAGAAGTTGGCAGGGGCATTAGTTAATACAAAAGGTAAGATAGAACAAAATTGGAGGTAAGGTGGTTGATTTAGCAAATAAGTCCTCAAATTCCATCAATAATAATTGTAAAGACTTAGGTTGTTGTACCTCAGAAAGGAGTGTCATGTACCTAGGTTTAACCTAGGGATTTAAGAGGAAGTTTGGAAGAAATCAGGGAAGATAGAACAGAATTGGAGAGAGAAATCAGAAGAAACAAGGGAGGATTCAGACGTAACAGAGATAGAAAGAGAATCAGAGGGAATCGGGAGAGAGATTGGAGAAGTTGAGAGAGAAACAGATTTCTATTATCATTCAACACTGCCTAATCCTTTAGGTTTTAGCCTATTTATAAGCTTACTAGGCTTTCAATTATAATACAACTGAAAGGTACAACAGCTACAATATTGCAAGGTACAACCTACTACAATACATCTAATACATAATTACTAATATATTCTTGTATATCCTTGGGGTTGTGACAAGGTGTTGTAAAGTAGCAGTGCTTGCAGCCATTGAGTGTTCTTCATCTGTAAATTTTTCATTGCCTTCCTCCAACTCTGTCCATTCTTCCATCTCAACAGCATGTAAAGAATACAGCTGAGTCACCTGAGCCCTTTTTTGTAGAAACAATTTCTGTAGTTTCCTTTCGATGATCACCTTGCATTCCCTGGTTTCCAGGTTGTCATGACCCAAAGGGCAGTAGTTGTAATTGTATTGGAGTTTATTAGTTACTTGAGTTTGTTAGTGTGTTAGTTTGATTAGTTTGGTAATAACCGCAAGGATGTAAACAACCTATAAATAGGCTGTTGAATAGAGAATAGGTAGTTGTGAATTGATGGAATGAAACCATTATATTTTCTCTCTCACTCTTATCTTCCTCTTTGTTTGTTTGAACCCTTCCCCTTTCTTCTCAATTTCTCTCTTTCTGTTTTGTTTCCTCCCTCCATTCTGTTTTTCTTCTTCAAACTCCTCCAAAATTCCATTCTAAACCCTAGGAAAACCTAGGGCTTTGACAAATGGTATCAAAGCCAACAGTTCTTGGCTATGATTCTGATGATTTCTGGCTGCGAAATCCAGTAGCAAATCCATCGAAATGAGCTAGGTTGTCTTTGGAAGCAGATCAAATGCGATTTCAAGAAGTTGCAACGGAGGCGATAATCACTTGCGAATTGGGGCCCAGCTGTTCCGGTAAGAAGCAAATCTCAAACCTCTACTTACACTCCCACACCAAGACTAGAAATGCCTGTTTTCAATGGAGTGAAACTGAAATGGTGGATTCATAGATGTAAGAGATTTTTTCAATTTTACAATGTAGAAGATGGGTAGAAAATCAATTTGGTGTCAGCCTATCTTAATGATATGGCTGATTCATGGTATCAAGGCTAGCTTCAGACAAGGAAAGTTTAGGTCAATTGGGCTGAGTTTGCTGGAGACCTATGCAAACATTTTGGGGAAAATTCTATGATGGATTTGATTGAAGAATTTAATAAGTTGAGACAAGAAGGATTAGTGGTTGACTATCAAATTCGATTGGAGGAGTTAAGATCCTTGATGTAGAGTTCATAGCTAGCACTAAAAAAGCATTATTTTGTGTCCAGCTTCATTAGCGGTCTTAAGGAGGAACTGAGAGCGATGGTCAAGATGATGCAGCCGGTGACGGCGAACCAGGCTGCTAAGATGGCAAAGTTACAGAAGCTTGCATTGGAAGCAATTTTTAGTAAGAATATGATCGCAATAGTAACTCATCCTGTGTTCTATCAACCATTGGAGGGGAACTAAGTAAATGTGAATTCTAAAGTTTACCCAAGCCATGATGTAGCCAAATCAACTGCTATAGAGCAAAAAAGGTAATTAGGATTATGTTATAAATGTGAAGATAAATTCAGCCCCAGCAACTGATGCCCAAGGCAGTTATTGAACATGGAAGGAGTAGAGAACGAATACGAAGGAGAAGGATCAGTGGGAATCGGGTGACAAATAAGGCACAGTTGTAATAAGTTTCTTGGGGACAAGAAACCTCTCAAGAAAAGTGGAATTGTCATGACCCAAAGGGCAGTAGTTGTAATTGTACTGGAGTTTGTTAGTGTGTTAGTTTGATTAGTTTGATAATAACCGAAAGGATGTAAACAGCCTATAAATAGGCTGTTGAATAGAGAATAGCTAGCTTTGAATTGATGGAATGAAACCATTCTGTTTTCCCTCTCTCTCTTATCTTCCTCTCTATTCGTTTGAACCCTTCCCCTTTCTTCTCAATTTCTCCCTCTTTCTGTTATGTTTCCCCCCTCCATTCTGTTCTTTCTTCTTCAAACTCCTCCAAAATTCCATTTCTTCTCAATTTCTCCCTCTTTCTGTTATGTTTCCCCCCTCCATTCTGTTCTTTCTTCTTCAAACTCCTCCAAAATTCCATTTCTTCTCAATTTCTCCCTCTTTCTGTTATGTTTCCCCCCTCCATTCTGTTCTTTCTTCTTCAAACTCCTCCAAAATTCCATTCTAAACCCTAGGAAAACCTAGGGCCGTGACAAAGGCTCCCAGTCAATGTCAACTTCCTCCCTTCTACCTCAAAAGTGACTTCTAATTTGTTGAAGTCAAAGATTAGGGGACTAACTGTTCTCATCCAATCTATTCCCAAAACAATATCACAGCCTTCCAACTTCAGAATTCGCAAATCTGCTGTGAATTCCTGCCCTTACATCATCCATTTGAAATCAATACACTTGTATTTACTATACATTTTGCTTCCATTAGCAACAGTCACAGATAAAGGAAAAGTGGCTGTGACTCTACATTTCAAAGCTTTGGCAGTTGCTTCATCCAAGAAGGTATGAGTACTGCCACTGTCAATTAACACCATCAACCTCCTTTTTCCTGCCATTCCCTTCACCTTAATTATTTTACCAGTAGGACAACCTTTTAAGGCATGGAAGGAGATTTCTCCTCCTTCATCTCCTTGTAATTCTTCCTTGAGAATCTGTCTCTTCAACAACATCTTCCTATTCTTCTTCTTCTTTTTCTTCATCCAATCCCTCCATATTCAACCCTTGCCTTCTGCCCTGATGTCCTGGATTAAACTCTTCACCACATTTGTAGCACACTCCTAACTGTCTCCTTTGCTCCATAGAAGGAGATTTAACTGAATTAGGGTTTGTTTAAATCCTAGGATTTAAATTTCCTTGATTCAGTCCTGAATTTGCAGTCTGAGCATTTCCTTCCGACTGCTGACTGGTCAAATGATGATTTTTAGGTAGGATCTTGTGCTTTCCAAAGATTGCCTCCAATGCCAACTCCTGCAACCTTGCTTTCTTAGCAGCCTGCTTAACAGTTGCAGGCTGCATCATCTTTGTTGTTGGCCTCAATTCCTCAGTTAGGCCACTGATAAAACTGGAAACAAAGTAAGGCTCAGTCAAAGTAGGATGTGAATTCAGCAATAAGGATCTCAATTCTTCAAATTGGATCTGGTATTCCATCACAGATCCTTCCTGTTTCAATTTATTAAACTCCTCAATTACATCCGCCATAGATCTCTCACCAAACCGATCACAAAAATCCTCCACAAATTCAGTCCAATTTGCCTCGATTCTCTTTCTGATCCATCCTTCATACCACGTGTCAGCTGTATCATTGAGATAGGTGTTGCTACCAGATTTATTTTCTGGCATTCAGCTACAATATAGTATTGAAAAAATCTCTCACATCTCCTAATCCACCACCTCGGTTTAACTCCTTCAAAAACTAGTATGTCTAGTCTTGGCATTAGAGTATAATGAGAGGTTTGAGAAGAACCTTTTACCTGAATTGTCGGATCCAATACAGGTAATTCCTCAGCTTCTTGCAATCCTGAATCATGGGGAAGGATTCAAGCACCTAATATGATTGGATCTAGGTGGAAAATCCACTGGTAAACTAGCTTGAGGCATTTTTGAAAACATATTCAAAAATTCATCCAGCCTTTGGCCAAAATTAGCAAAAGCTTTCTGCACAATTTATCTTGTTGCAGCATTTTCTTCTCTGCAGTGACTCACCTCTTCCTGAGTCTGTCGTAAGCCTAGTTCCATTGTCTCCAATCTCACCTCCAACTGCTTCATGTGAGTTCCCTCAGCCATCTCTACTGCTCGCCTCTGAAACTGCCTCCAAAAATTGCCTGGATCCACCACTGAAACAACCTCCAGGAATCGCCTGGATCTAAATTCAGCAACTGAGGATCGGCTGATCTGATACCAAAATGTCAGGTATTGGAACCTGACTTTTCTGATATAATTTGGAAGAAATCAAGGAAGAGAGAATTGAGAGAGAGGGAGATTAGAAAGAACAGAGAGAGAGAGAGAAAAGAATCATGTAATCCAACAATAATTCCCATCCTCTAAGAATAAGCCTATTTATAGGCTTTCTAGCTTTCAGTTTTAGTTGTAACTGAAAGGTACAATGTGAACAGCAGCACTAAAGCACAATACATCAATTGCTATAGGCTGCAATTACTGTTACATCCCTAGAGTCTTGGCAATAACCTTTTTCAAGCTTATAAAGGCTGCCTTTGCCTGAGGATTTCATTGAAAACCGTTCTTCTTAAGCAGTTCAATTAAGGGTTTACTGATAATCCCATAATTTTTATGAACCTCTTGTACTTTCTGGTCAATCCTAGAAATACTTTCAAAGCCATAACCGTAGTTTGCTTAGGCCATTCAACCATTGTAGCAATTTTCTTTGGGTCCATACTAACTCCTGTACCTGAAACATAGTCCTAGCTGCCTTCTTTGATCCATAGTGAATGGCTTAACCGGATTGGAATTTGGTAAAGCCTTAGGATTCACATTTCCTTCAGACATTCCAGAATTTTCAGCCCTAGGATTTCCTCCAGGTTGTTGGCCAATTAATGGATAGCTTTTAGGCTGAAACTTATGCTTCCTAAAAATTGCTTCCAACGCCAATTCTTGTAATCTGGCTTTCTCAGCAGCCTGCTTAACAGTTGCTGACTGCACCATTTTCACCGTAGATCTCAATTCTTCAGTTAAGTCACTAATAAAACTTGACACAAAATAAGGCTTATTTAACAATGGATGAGAAATAAGCAACAGTGATTTCAACTCTTCAAATTTGAGCTGATAATCCATAACGGAGCCTTCTTCCTTTAACTTATTGAATTCCTCTATCACATCAGCCATAGATATTTCATCAAATCTTTCACAAAAATCCTCCACGAATTCATTCTAGTTTAGTTCAGATCTCATTCTACTCCATCCTTGATACCAAGCATCAGCCATATCATTAAGATATTTTGCTGGTAGGTTAACTTTCTGGCACTCCATCACATTATAATACTGGAAGAATCTTTCACACGTCCTAATCCACCATCATGGCATCGGTGTGTGTTGGTGAGTTTGATAAGATCCTCTTACCTATACTACCTGATCCAATTCAGGTCTTTCCTCATCTTCCTGTAAGGTAGAAGTATGAGGGATGATTCTTGCTCCTGTAAGGATCAGTTCTGAAGTGGATCTTGGAGGAAAATCTACTGGTAGGCTGGCCTGAGGTATTTTTGAAAACATGCTCAGGAATCCCTCCAACCTTTGGCTGAATTGGAGAATTCTTCCTTAACTCCTCTCTCTAACGTCTGCACTATCTCACAAGTGGCAGCATTCTCGGCCCTGCCACGACTCACCTCCTCCTGAGTCTCACACAAACCTAGCTCCATCGAGTCCAGCCTGTCCTCCAATTGTTTCATTCTCATTCCTTCTGCCATTATCTCCTTCCACAATTCTGATTCTGCTTGCTTCTTCAACAGCAACAGAGGATCTCTGCTCGCTTCTTCAACAGCAACTGAGGATTGGCTGCTCTGATTCCAATTTGTCAGGAACTGGTTCCTGACCTGGGGTTTGTTCGAATACAGAAATGAGGGAGAGAGAAAGATGAGGGAGAAAACAGGGAGAAATTAGGGAGAGAATTTAAGAGAGAGAAGAATTCAATCTGTTATTACTCAACAACCTCCCAAAACCATCTCAAGTAGCTTATATGGAAACTCTTAAAGACAGTTCTTTCAGTTAAAATTGTAACTGAAAGTATACAGCTGTCAACTAACATAACAGAAAAGAATTAACAGCTTCTCCTGAGAAATATTCTGGTACATCCGAGATCTTGACTAAGGAAAAGTAACCAGAAAAGGTCATATGTACGGAACATTGTCCCGAAATACCAATCCTGTACCTGGTACAAGTCATCTACCATTTATAATCGGAACACAATATAGATAATACAAATGAGAATAAACAATATGATATAGTGATAAATACATGTGATGTATAGCCTTCAAGACACAGTAATCCTCAATACAACCAGAGGGGGCAACCCCCCACCCTCTCTTCAAAAGTTTCTAAAATTCTGTCTGCCTGTGAAAATTTGAGCTTTTTTTTTTTATAATATAAACGAGATTATGAACATCATGTTATAGAAATAAATAAATGTATAGCCTTCAAGGCACATTAATCCAATAATAGGCTCGGCCAGGCAAACCTCCCCTCCCATCCCCAATGTTTCTAAAATTATGTCTGCCTTTGAAATTTTGAGGGTTTTTTTTTTTGTAAGAAATTAGCATCTGCTCCCTTAGACTTTGAGAAATCCAAAACTTAGAGAAGTTCAATTTGAACCCTACTAGGATGCCCACGATTCTGCATGCTTGAAGGATAAATTTTAAGTACTTTGTTGCTTCTTCTTCCACGTTAACAGACCTGCTTTATTTTTTGCGACCATATATTGGCCTCTGAGGATATGCTTGGTGCATGGGCCACTTGGCTGTGTCTCTCATGTTGATGTTGTAATTAATGGAAATCTCTGTTTCTTTCTCTCAGATTCCCTGCGATATACATCAGCCTTATCTGTGGGTTTGGCAGTTGTATTTGTGGTGATAATAGCAGGGGTAGCTATTGTTAAGTTGGCTAATGGAAGCATTGCAATGCCACGTTTGCTACCTGAACTTGTTGATCAGGCATCTTTCTGGAAGCTTTTCACAACTATTCCAATACTAGTCACTGCCTATATCTGCCACCATAATAGTGAGTTCTAATATCTACATCCTTTTTGTATTTCCATTTCAGAAAAACAGAAGTAATGGACTCAAAACTGTGTCACCTTCCAAATTTATTTATTTGTTTTTCTAACCTCATAAATTGAAGTATTCAACTGTGATCCAGGCATATGACCCATAGCTTACCTGTGTTGGGTTTGTGGTGCTTGGTTTATAATTTGTTCATGAAAGTATCATGGTGAAGTTAAAATATAAAGAATGCAATGCTACATCCTACCCATTTATTACTAATTTGACTGGGTTGCCCAACTTTGTTCTGTAAACCTAGGAAGTTTAGAATATTGGTTAATGAAGCAGTTTTTTGAGTTTCCTACAGCTCAAAGACCAAAAGGTGAAATATACCTAATTGCTAGCGAGTGCAACTGGTATATTTCAGATCAGGCTGTATTAAAGTGTTTTTTTAAGTTTATAAAATGTTTCTTGTTTTTAGATGTCATCTATTGGACAATATGAATGTGGCATATTGTTCCAAGGGGAAAATCAACAAAATGCTCATATTTGTGTATGGATTCCATCTAATGTATTCAGGTGTCCCATTCAGTCTGGAGAAACAGTTTCCTATTTATAAAAGTATTGCATCATTTGAATGAGGCTGGCTCTAATAATTTGTCGATCGAATTTCTGCCTCTCAAGAACTTAAACAAGCTGTTGGATGTCTCATTAAATGTCCTTGCTTTTATTTGTCACAAAGATGGTGCGTAAATATACCGAGTCTATATATTGAAAGTGGTCCATTCAAGATGCTTTGTCTCATCTAACAGTTAAGACTTGAAGATTGGATGCACTTTATTACTTCATCTACTCTTTATTCTTCTCCTTATTTCTGTCTGTTCCAATACAGTTCACCCAATACAGAATGAACTATCGGACCCCACCCAGATGAAATCAATTGTCCGAACGTCAATTAGATTGTGCGTTATTGTCTACGTGGCAACCAGCTTCTTTGGATTTCTCCTGTTTGGAGATCACACACTGGATGATGTACTTGCCAATTTTGATGCAGATCTTGGGATCCCATATAGTGCACTGATTAATGATGTGGTGAGAATGAGCTATTGCCTTCACTTGATGCTTGTTTTCCCCATTGGATTTTTTTCCCTTCGCCTCAACCTAGATGGCCTTCTCTTTCCACATGCCATTCCCATTGCTTATGACAACAGGAGATTCCTCTCAGTAACAGCATTTCTTATGGGTTTCATTTTTCTGGGAGCTAATTTTGTGCCTAGCATATGGGACGCATTCCAGTTTATGGGTGCTACAGCTACTGTTTCTGTCGGATTCATTTTTCCTGCTGCTATTGCCCTTAAGTGAGTCACCTCAATTATGATAGATATACTCTCTTTGCAACATGCAACAATAGTCCATGCAAGAAAGATTAAGATGCTTTGAAAATCTTTTAACACTAGCTGGTAACCATAATCTGCAAGACATTTGTTTCTGCCTTATCTCTTTAGCCACCAATATGAGATTACTGTCCTGAATAATGAGCTTAAAGGAACTGTTACATATTATATGACAACTTCTTTAGATGATTTTATACCATCCAATATAAACATGTTATTTGGAAACATGCCCGTAAATAGATTTTCATGTTTAATCATAACTGATTTTATTGAGGTCTGATTGCTTAAAATCAAGATATTTCGTAATCATCCTATTCTTAAAAGGGCATAGAATTTGTCAGGTTTATGTTTCTCAGATTTAGATGTTGGTTCTTTTTTCTTCTACCATAATGATGTGAAACATCTTTTATGTTATGTAATCATTGTTATTCTGCTCTGCAGGGACACCCATGGGATTGCAGTAAAGAATGACAGACGGATTTCATTGGTTATGATACTTTTGGCTGTATCTTCGAGTGCAGTAGCCATCTGCAGTGATATTTACAGCATTTTCAACAATGACAATGTAAAGACAAGTTAGTAACCAGTGGATGATTATGTTTTTTGATCTCTGACACTCCAGTTTTTTTGAGAAGATAGGTACCATTTTCACGTTTCAAAGAGGCTTCTAATTAATAGCTTCCACGTATGAAGAAAAATGTGCTAACTCTGGATAGTCATGGCTGGTGAGTCCCAATTTACCGAGGAGCAGAATTTTATTTTTGTACGGTTCTTTCAAATTTGTATATCTGATGCTACTGATTGAAAATAATCTTTATATCTAACCCTTTTGTAGTCAAATATGAGTTTTAACTTTTAAACAGTAGACTACAGTTGCTTAATTGAAATAACCCAATTTTACCTCGCCGCACGGAGACACTTGAGATTGAAATAACTGTAGAACTGAATTGCTTGTGGGTTTATTGTGGTTATTGCAATTTTCTGTAAAGATGAATGTTACATTTAGTGTGTCCCCCTCCATGTGGTGTTTATATTCTATGGATTAGGGGAGAGAACAAAGAAGATGATGAAAGAAATATCACCTGTAAGAATGGAATTGTTTTCTGGATTTTTATCTTCTACTGATGGATGACTCCTGCTAATGCCTGCAAAATAAGTCATTACTATTGCCCCTTGTGACTCCAGAAAGGCCTTCCCATGCGCAAGAGAAGAGCGTGGGATATGTCTGGTGACTGGAGACACAAGAGTAAGGCACGCAAAGAATAGCAAAAGAAGAAAGGTGATACTTATACCTGTACCGATGGTACAAGGTAACCTTTATAGGCTTTTGGGTTCTTTGCTCGCCTAAGTCTCTGGATTAAAGTCGAGATTGGAGATGTGATTTAGTCCATTTCTATCTGTTTGGCATTTGATCGACGGTGATCTAGATTTAGCAAGGATGCATTTGAATTAGGAAGCAATGACCGAGATGGGGATTATTCTCTAAAGTGGGGTGTTTGGCTGTATCCCCTTCTAGGATAGGCGATTAATATGCTCAAGAGGTGATTAGCATTCCTTTATCGATTCATCACTTTTAGGAAATCTTGTCTTGTTAAAGCTAGATGCCTATATAGCATAAATGACATGACGTGGACATCAGACTGATTGATGACACTCTATCACACTGATTGATGGGATACGTGTGAGGTGTGGCAATCATTAATTGGACAATTTTGTAACTACCCGTAAATCCTTTCACATGTACCAAATACTACAATTGCCCGACTTAATTTCGCCATGATTATTTACTAGGGGAGCTCAAAGGACAGATGTGTGGTTATGCAGTTGGTAAGGGTGGCAAACAACATTTGAAATCTATATAGGTGGTTGGTGGATGGCCCTCAATTATTTGTTAGACTCGTCATTGGTGTGTGTGTGTGTTCAGATATTTGTTAGACTCGTCATTTGTGTGTGTCACAGAGAGAGAGAAAGAAAGCTCTTATCGTGCTTCTTATTTGGGAAGTGTTTGAAGATGGTTGATATAAGGTATTTCTTCTTACTCTATCTTGTTATGTTTGTTTTCTTTTACTTGATCTTGAATGTTGACCATGGTCAAAGGCTGTCATTGGTGCAATGGTTGAAGGCATAACCATATGTTGGAGTTCAATGTAACACAACTAAAGTAGACCTCTAAAAATATTTTTAATCCATAAAAGGTGTTCGTGCAAATAATTCAAACTTCGTATCATTTGAGAGTAATTTATTTTAAAATTTTTATCATATAACTAGAGATATCAAACAAGTTCATTCGTTCATTCAACCAACTCATTCAACGGTCATTAAATTTACTATATTAAACTTAACTCATTAAATAAATAAGTTACATAAGGCCCAAGAGAGAAAGAGGGGTCTTGGTCATGCTTTTTATTTAGGAAGGGATGAAGTGTTTGAAGATGGTTTTGATAGAAGGTGTTTATTCTCTCTCTATTTTGTTATGTTTGTCTTCTTCTACTTAATCTTGAATGTTGGCCATGGTCAAAGGTCGTTGTTGGTGCAATGGTTGAAGGCATAACCATATGTTGGGGTTCAATGCAACTCAACTATAATGGACCTCTAAAAATATTTTTAAACCATAAAAAGTGCTCATGCAAATAATTCAAATTTCGTATGATTTGAGAGTAATTTTATTCTAAAATTTTTATCATATAATTAGAGATATCAAACAAGTTTATTCAACTCATATTCAACGGTCATTAAATGTACTATATTAACCCTAACTCGTTAAATAAATAAGTTAGATAAAGCCTGAGAGAGAGAGAGAGAGGAGTCTTGGTCATGCTTTTTATTTGGGAAGAGAGGAAGTGTTTGAAGATGGTTCTGATAGAAGGTATTTCTTCTTTCTCTATCTTATTTATGTTTGTCTTCTTTTACTTTATCCTGAATGTTGGTCATGGTCAAAGGTCGTCGTTGGTCCAGTGGTTGAAGGCATAACCATATATTGGGGTTCAATGCAACTCAACTATAATGGACCTCTAAGAATAGTTTTAAACCATAAAAGGTGTTTGTGCAAATAATTCAAATTTTGTATGATTTGTGAGTAATTTACTCTAAAATTTTTATCATATAACTAAAGATATCAAACAAGTTTATTCAACTTATATTTAACAGTCATTAAATCTACTATATTAAGCCTAACTCATTAAATAAATAAATAAGTTAGATTGGCCCAACTCATTTTCTTAGGAAAGGCTTGGCATGACGTATGGCCTTGCTTAGGTTGATCTAGCTCGTGGGTTTAGGGCAGGCTAGGGCCCAGCCCCAAATTGCGGGCTTTGGTGGGCTAAATCATCTTTTTTTTTTCAAGTACTATTATATTTTTGTTATTTTTTTAAATGCATTCCATTTTAAATTTAAAAATTAAAATTTAATTATTATATTTAAACATTTATTTCCAACTTACTAGTAAATAATAATAAGGTAAATTATATTGAGTATCCTTCAAGTTTAGGAAAATGGTATGGATGGCGTTAACATATCAAAAATGATTTGAGACCCCTTGCTCCATGTTACCCTTGGATTTAAACTCTTCACTTTTTCTCTCATCACCCATATCTTCTACCAAGACAATCAATTCTTTTCCTAGATGACGGCCGCACTTTTTATAATGACAATCATATTTTTTGGATAAAAGTTGCAATCACATTTTCTTTAATGATAATATCAGTCATTTCTTCTTTTATAATTTTTTCTTTTTCTCATTTCTTTATTTCTCATTTTACACTTGCGGTTCAATTTGCAAATTAATCAAACCCATATAAGTTCAAATCCACCTACAAACTTGAACCTTAATGGGGTTTGATTTTTTATTTTCAACATGCAATGGCCTTCGAACCCTTCTTTGATTTGTTGGCCAATGCTTACAATAGAAGAGAGTGTGAGAAAAAGAGATGAAATTTATGGCTATGACAGTAAGATACCCTTTTCTCTTTCTATAGAAAAATTGAAATACAAATTTCACTAGATGCTTTGATGGAGGAAACCTCATTTGGGTTCCTCTATTGAAGGCAGCTGGCTAGTGGAACCCAGGTCTATGGACAAACCTAGACAAGGTTCTTTCATCCCTAGCTTCGGGTTATTTTTTATATGCAAGGGGTATCTATTTAGCTTTATCAAATCTTAAGGGTATTTGGTCTAATTTACCTATAATAATATGCTTAACCTACAAACTTTGAGTGCTAACGAGCCATCACCTGAAGAAATTATAAATATTATAAGGAAAAATCAAATGTGATATTCCTGAAGATTAAGATGATTGTAAAAATTATTCTTGATGTTTAAAAAAATAAAAATAAATACTCCCTTAATGTTTATTGCTAGTTGCAATTTTTCTTTCATAACTAATTAATTCTAATTAAACATTATAAAATTATCAAAATACCATGTATAAACATTTTCTTCTCCTTCCTCATTTCTCTCTCTCTCTCTCTCTCTCTCTCTCTCTCTCTCTCTTCTTATTACATATCTATGTCTAGGAAAAAAATTGGATTTGTGCCTTCATCACATATCTAGAATGAAATGCATATCTACATTCATTATAGATTTGCATTTCCATTAAATCCATCTAGGTTTATTGCAAACATTAGCAATGGATGAACCCTAGTTTATCCCTTCTCACCTTGCTCTTTTTCTCTCTAGCAATGGTTGCTAGTTGTCGTTGACCACTAATTTTTTTTTTCCTAAAGTTAGGGGAGAAAATAGAGAGAATGAAGGGTAAGATGGTATCTTTGTTAATGTGTTTAATAGTAAGTGAGGTTTTTGATATTTTTAAAACGTGAGGGGTGATTTTTGCCTAGAAAATGCTTAAGAATGGATGAAATGGACTTTTAAATTTTTAAGAAAACTTAACAAATCTTATAGAAAATATTTGATGTAATTTTTCAAGATGGATAAAGTTGCTTAAACAAAGAAAAGGTCAACCACAACACAAGAAGTTTTATAGAAGTTTAACTTATTAAAGTCTACATTCTCACTCCTCAAGCCAAAACTTAAGAGTTCCACTAAATATCAAAGAGAAATTTTACTTGTCTTTGTTAAGAGTTAGAAAACCTAATATAAATTCCCTTGGGCGACACAACACATATAAACTTGAGGCAAATAAAATAAACCCTCACTTTAAGTGAAATACAAATTACACATAAAGTGTAAAATAAAATTATGACTTATAACCTTTTTTATAACAATAAAGATGAAGAAAGAGCACTAGTCAAGTCATACACCACGTACATTTGATTGCTAAAAAGTTTCTTCTTGAACACCTTTTGTTTTTCATACCTTTTAGTGTAAAAAGTATATTTCTTAATTGGTGATTGAGAATCTTAAATACTTCAAACATCACGGATTTATCTATTGGAGATTGTTTCTTCATAGGGTATTTTAGAATTTGAATAATCTTCTAAGCTGCAATTATATGAGAATAGATATTTTTTTTTACCTTCTTTTCTTTTCAACTTTGCAGGATCAAAGAATATCATAAAAAGATGATAAAAGAACAACTGACCTAAGAATCATATTTAATTATCAACATTAAAATAGATAAGAACTGTAGTTATAGGAGATAATTTAGCATTTCAAATAGAATAGAGATTGTAGTTCTGCATCCTTTGTTGATTTGACATGTGATGTACAATGCTTTTAGAGGTCTAAAAGGTAAGCATAAAAATAAAAATAAAAATTGACAATTCTAAAGTTTTTAGGCATTGTCTTTTACCAAAAGAAAAGAGACGAGAACTCATATGATGTTTTGGTGAAAAATATTTATGTAAGGAGAAGAGTCTAATTTGTCTTTAGTTATAAATGAGAAAAGTTGTTTGCCTTCAAAATTGAAGTACTTGAGGAGTTTCTCTAAGTATTGTTAAAATATAAAGGGATAAAAAATAAGGAAATGGCTATGATTTAAAAGAAGAAAAAGAATGTTGACAACATCGAAACATCGAGTTGATTGGTGTCAAAATTGATCGACTAAAGGCTCTTCTCTGTAAGAAGGAAAAGCCTTGTGTGATAATTTGGTTAACCAAATCATGTATTTGGTCGACTAATCTAAAACTACACCAAAAATTTTCAAGATACGATAGATGCATTTAGTCAATCATGTCCTGCATTTTGTTAACTAAACTAGATATTTAATAAGACGTTGAATTTTGCTTCTTTTGGTTGAATAAATTCATTCATTTGGTTGACTACATATACTCAACCCTCAACATGATCATGATGATACACAACATTACCCCAAACTGGTTAACAATGTAGAGATATTGGTTGACTAAATAGAAACAAATTAAAGATAACACTAGTGGAGTTTAAAAAATAAAATAGTTGACTATGAAAATAGTATGATCAACCATTCTAAGGCAAAAATGATTGAGTAAATCGTTTATTATATAAAACAAAATATTTCCAATATATTATTTTTAAGAAAAAAAATTATCATCTTCAAAAATAAAATTATATCCTTAAGATTAACGGTCATTCTTATAAATACTATCAAATTTCAAAGACAGTTATTACAATACAGTTGTCCTTTTTTATTATATTTGAATGTTATTAGTTAACTATTTATATAATTTTTTTTAAAAAAAAAATTAATTTCCACTAGTGTCTTGAAAGCCTAGAACTAGAATCATTAAACCCACCCGATTCACTTAACTTCTTTACTAATGATTCATATTTATAGATGTTATAATACATTCTGATAATATTGTTTAATAAAAATTTTATATAATTTTATGGGAATTGGAGTTGGAGCAGTAAAGTCAAGTCATACAAGAGGTTACGAAATACGAGGTACAACTATTTTTTATTTGTTTGGATCTCAAGAATTTCATTTTGTTCAAACTGTTCATATTCTCTCTCTCTCTCTCTCTCTCTCTATATATATATACATTTGTATTTGTTTTCACCACAACAAATTAAAGCCAATATATAAAAATTAAAGCCCATCACTTCTGACTTCACCAATAAAAATTCCCAGTTTTCCCCTCTCAAATCTGAATATACATATGCTTTGTTTATCTGTCTGTCTACTCATCTTCTTCTTCTTCTTCTTCTTCTGCTAAAATTCGAAGAAAAACAAACAGTTAGGAGCTGAGACCCCCCTATACAAATACAACTCTTTTTCCTGGTTTTCCAGTTTCTTTCTTTCTTTTTTTTCTTTCCATTTCCATTTCCATTGCCAGTACAATCTAATCTGCAGTCAACTTGTGAGCAGTTGAATAGCCTGTGTTAGAACTCTAGAGGGAAGCAACTCTTCTTCCCCTTGGATAAATCTCATAATCCTGACGGCTCCAATTTTGATCCGCCTGCACTAATAAACATAACGATCCGCGTTTTTGAGTTTAAAGGTAAGAACCGGTAAACAAGTTTGCGGCGAGCGAATCTCAACCGAGCTTCTTGCAGTCACCATTTGGTCCCAGATTGCTGATCGCAGGATTGGAATCAAATCCCATTTGGAGAAAGCTTTGGAGCTCATTGTCCCCCCATGCATTCTGCACGTGTAAGAAACGTAACGTGTCATGCGTCGATGCATTTGGTGACGATTAGAAGAATACAACAATTAAGAAGGGTACTTTCTGCTTTTGATTCTTATGTACTCACCGGATGGATGGGATGGAATGGCAGGATTCCCTGCAAGGCTGACTGTGGAATACCTGGAAGGTACGGGTGAGAAGTGCTTATTCCTGGAACAAATCCAGGAACGACTGCACTGCTGCCACGTGAGATCGGAACCTGCCCATAATTAAGGAAAATTAATTAAGGTGAAGTTTGGATCGGCAAAAGGAAGGTTTTGATTGATTTGTGCAACTCCAACTCACCTCTTTGGATAGGATTCTGTCTATATCAACGTTAAGTTCTGGATTGACAGTGGCGAGTTTCATCGACAGAAACTGCAGCAAAAATTTATGCAACTTCGTTGAGCCTTGAACTATGTAAATGCGCGCAGTTAATCGATCAATTGTAGTTAGTTGAAGAACCATTCACAATTCATGTTCCATGGTCCAGCCAACAATTCAGTTGAAGAATCATTCACAAATTCATGTTCCCTCATCTAGTATAATCTAAGAAAGTCGTGAACAGGGATCGATCATTTGTTATATCAAGAAAATTTTCAGTAAAAGACGAGTCAATTGGCGGTGAAATGAGGGGCAGGGAAAAGAATAGACAATATGAGGAGAGTGTTATACGACCAGAGCAATATAAGCAGAAGATGCTTGTATAGTCGTCATTCATAATCAACAGGAGCCGAGGAAGGTTCCCCATGTGTGGAGGGAGGGCAGGGCATCTAATTCTAACTCTAGACAATAGTCAGATAGACCAAGCAAGATGCATGTGTGTATATATTATCTATTACTCTTTTGCATACAATCTCAATTATATAAAATAAGACAAGATCACCAAAGCCCCTTCAAAAAGAGAGAAATTGAGAGCCTTTTATTAAAGTTGTAGAATAGAATACCTCGACCTGTTGTTGCAACGATTGCACATAGTTGATAATCTCATCAAGCATTACAGCCTTCCCTGTAATCTGGATTGTCAATAACCCCAAATTAACCGCACTTGAAGCCAAAGTTCAAATTAAGCACACAACCATCAGAAGCTCTGGCAACATTTGATTATGGTTTTAAAGTCTAATCTTTAATTTCCAAAACTAGAGAAACTCAAAAGACAATAGGTTTGGCAAATTTCTTCCAAGAAAAATGATACTTGTTAAAGTAGTCTTGAGTCAATTTTATAAAACAACAAAATATCAATCATTTCTACGTTGTGGCCTCATCTAATTCCAAATCAACCAAGTTTTTCTTCCGTCCACTTAATTTAGCCCTGGAGAAGATGAAACAAAGAAACCATAGCCAAACAAGGCTAGACCCTCTTAATTTACCTTATTGCATCCTGGGACAAGTTCTTGAAGCAATCTCATTCGCTCACTAATCCTCTCTCTCCTGACCTGCAACGATTTAGCTGATCTTAAGATGACACACAAAACGAAGAATAAACACGTGATATAACTGCTGATGACAAGAAGGTACCCTTTCTGCAAGGCTGTGACTATTGGTTGCCTGGCCTCTTCTGGCCCTCACATGAATGTAATTTTCTTTGGACGTTTCCCCACTAATGGAATTGTCCTTCGCTTGTTTACCTGTTTGCTTACCGCGCAAATTCACACTCGCATTTTGTTTAGTTTTCTGTTTCTTCTCCTCCTGTTCTTTCGGGTATTCCAAGCCATCGCCTGAGATGTCCGTTTGCTGCTCTCCATCCACATTCTAAATAACAAGAAAATTCATCAACCGGGATAGTAGAAACACACATGATCAGAGGGCATTATCACCATTTGCATTCGAAGTACAAGCATATAAAGTATAAGGTTATTACCATAGTGGGATTGAATGGAGAATTGGACTCGGGCATTCTAGATTTCCTTTTCCCGCAAGGTGAGCTTCCCATTGCTCCCTCTTCTGAGATCTGAGAAGGTGCACCATTTGTTAAAGCTTTCTCAGTGCCATCCTCCTTGTTTGGGGTATAATTTGGAGGACAGCCAGCACTAGCAATCCGGCCACCGCCCTCCGGCAGGCCAAAGGAACCGATCATCTCCGAGAAGCTTCCGCTTCCGAAGCTCGGAAGTCTTGGGACCATCTCAACAAGACCAGAATCGGATGGGAAGTGAACAAGGTGGGAGGTGCTATGAATCCCCTGATTTTCCATTACCACAGAATAAGGTGAATTGCCAAATTCACTATGAGGAACCACTGGAGAAGCTCCAAAATTCTCACTCTGGCTCAGAGAAACGAGGGGATCCCAACTGGAACAGAAGAAAGGATTCGAACTCATTGCGATTCCTGCAGCCTTATCAGGGATGAGATTCATGTTCATCCCCGTTGATGGGCAATTCAGAATGGTGTCACTATTTCTATGCTGAAATCCCATTTCCTTAGCAGTGTCCTCAGAACCCATGTTCTGAAGACAAAAACAAGGCCTCAAAAACCTTCAAAACAAACCGCAATGGCTGCCCAAAACAGGGCTAGATATGGTCGCAGCAAAGAATGAATTATCTACAGAAAGGGAAAGTGAGTTTGACCAAAATTAGCTGGTTATATCTTGCAGGGCTCAACCAGGAACAAACAACCATGGCAGCTTTATAGAAGGCAGGGGTTAAAGCAAAAGGAAACCTCCCATTGCAGCATCCACAGTACACACAAAAGAAAAGGGGAAATCAATGTAGCAGGCATAAAATCCACGTAGCACCAGCTACTTGTTACTTCTTTCGAAAACCCTAGGCTCAAGTCTACTCACTAATGCAGGGGGCAATCCACAAAAAAAAAAAGTAATTCCCAGAGACAAGAAAGTATGAACTTTCAGAGCATAAAGTAGGGAAAGAAGAAAACAAATGGCAATAGCTAAGCAACAGCTCACCGGACAAGCAAAAAGAAAGCAGATTCCCTTTTCTTCCCTCTTTTGCAATGACTTCTACATCCTCCCCACAATTAAACACTAATTTCAATCTAATCCAAGCTTGAGTTGAGTTGAATCTCTTCAAGTGAGACCTAAATGAAGATATCAAGATTAAAGGGAATTAGAGGATGAAGAAAAGAATTCTTGATATGGAAATACACGGAATGAATTTGAAGATATGATAAACGAGAAAGCCAGAAAAGAGTTGTTGGTGCAGAACTTTTGGGAGGTTATCAGATGGGTACCCAAAAAGGGGCAGAAGAAAGCATCGAATGAATTCGACTCGAATTACAGATAAATTGAAATGGACAGGGTCCGGAGACAGCGTTCCTGAATTTGGGTGTTCGATGGAACCCTGGAAGGCACCAAATGGTTGCTTAAATTCTACAGGACAAAGAAACCAAATTCACCAACAGGGAACTTGCAGAAACAACAACCGAGTACCGAATTCCTACTCTTTATAGATCAAAGACTCGCTTTAGCTCTAGGAGAGGCTAGAGAGAGAAGTCATATAAAGTGACTGTAAGAGAGAGTGAGAGAGAGAGACAGAGAGATTGGTGACATGTATGATTTTAATAGACAAGACTAACCACTGCCAACTGCTCTCTGCTAAATTATTTCACAACTAAAGCACTCTTTCCTCCAAACAAACAAAACTAAGAAGAAAAATCTGAAACACCATCCATCTACAAAAATATATATTTTTGATCAAAATTAATTTTTAAAAAGTTGGTTTTTTAAACTATCAAAAGCTCATGTTTATTTAATCTAACAACTCCAAAGTTAAATTAAAAGATTAAAATTTATGTCATTAACTCATCCATAAAAGTCTAGACATGTTACTATTCTTGTTGATGTTCAAATAAAAAAAATTTAGATTACTTTTATTATCATAATAACTATGCTTGTTGCAGCAAAAGAAGTTATGGAAAACATAAAAAGTATAACTAAACTTTACACTTTGTACAGTATACTCTCTCTCTCTCTCTGTGCGTGTGTGTATATATGTATGTATATATATATAAATTCATTATAGAAAGACTGAAGTGATGGTTCTTCTCTTGAAGGCCAAGCTTGCTTTGCTTGACATCTCTTCTGTTTTCTTCTCTTTTATATATATATATATATATATTATGTTTTTTAACTGACACATTTGCCAACTATTCTAACAGACCTCTCTTTGCTGTTACACACTCATTTTTTCTCAGTGCCAACTAACCCAACAATTCTTTTGAGAAATGCCCATTATGCATCTCACCTCCATCAACCCCCATGGGGACCCATCCACCCCCCCAATTATTTCCCAAAACCTCTACTTAAAGCAATCACTCTAATAATGTGTACTACCCCAAATTTTATTTATACGAAATTTTCAATAATTGTATATATTTTATATATATAAAATTGTATTAACATCATCCTTGTGATCACGGGATGCTTAACAAGTGTACGGTGGTGATGGGGCTCAAGGGAAAGGTAAAGGTGGTGCTTTGTCATGTAAACTGCATCGTAGTTTCTCAAATTTGTTTCTTCTTTATTTTATTTTAATGAATATGTCAGAGGGAACTTTTTCTTTTCTTTGGAACTTTGGCCCTGAGAAAACACCAAGGAATAATGGAATCTCGTGACATAATTACCTCCTTGTCCTTGTGCTAATACCAGCTGTGTAGTCGGTAGAGGTAGAGCCTCCTCATCTCATTCCCTCCCTCTTCCAGTCAAACCTTGGATCATCCGGTCAACACATCTGCCGGTTGTGATCTTGCTGGAAGTGTTGAAGCTATATATTCTTCAATTAACGGCTAAATTTCATGCTCCCAGGCTATGATCCTGTGTGCAGCGGTACACTGTAGCGGGGGATCCGTGGATGTGATCATCGTGTAAAGAAAATGGACTCTCCTATTTAGCCCAAATAGTATGGGTCAAAAAAAGACACTGATAAATGGACACAAGAGTGAGTGTTTGTCGATTCATCAGGCCCGAGGAGTGAAGCCTTACAATTGTCTTGTGCTCCTGCTTTTGCTAAAGGCTAAAAATTGGAGTTTACATTCATTCATTCTTATTGCTATTAAGTTGAATCAAAATGGGAATTAAGTGATTAAAATGATCATTTTAGAGAGAGAGGCATATGAGATGAGAAGAGATGCTTTTGCAGTCACAGAAAGAATAAAGATAATTGGGGGGGCTATGATATGATGGAATGGACGGGTGATGATTGAGATGGCACACCAAAACCCATCAGTGTGGGCACTCACACCAAATCATTCTTCCCAATGCGTCTCAGAGTGTGGGGTTGGTTCTGCCCTTAGATTCGAGATCTAGGCGTAATGTGTGTGTGTTCATTTCATATTAATAATAATAATATTATTATTAGCATGGAACTGCATGCAGTTAATGTAGTAGTTTGATAATTAGGCGAAGCAACACCCTTTGCTTATTTCAAAGCAAATCATTGTACTTCAATGCTTCGTTTTTCCTTCTTAATTTAGAGTTCAGTTTTTATATACTTAATTTATTAAGTATTATGATATATATTTTATTTATTTCATAAAAAAAAAACATATATACAAATTCAACTGATCAGTCCAATCACTAAACTATGAATATCTTATCCCAATTCAATTTTCTAAACATTAATTTAACTAACATGTCACCGATTTTAGTGACTAATACTAAGAGGGTTTTAAAATGGCTATAAACTTCCTATTATTGCATGCATGCATGGATAAACTTTTATTTATGTTGATATAAATTATTATAAAGTATTTTAAATTAAGAAGATATAAAATTCCTATTATTGCCCGATAGTTACCCATACTGCAGTCACTCACTCCCTCCCACGTTGTCGGCCACCGCCAGACTCACCACCTCCCTATCGTGCCCTACTCTTTATATCTTCGAACTCCCCTTTGGAAATCGGGAGTCACTGCCTCTCTCTCTGCAATAATCTCCCTCTCTCTCACTCTCTCTCAATCCCAATCAGATGAAGGCATTTCAATTCAGACTGGGGCATGAAGATTAGTTGGGCGCGAATTCTGAGCACCATTAATTGTCAGCTGTGGGAGGTGGCCAACGATAAGGACTAAGCGTGGATTATTGATTGAGGACATATATGGATATGGTCCTATCTGACTAAGATGTATATATAGATAGTTGCTTCCAACTTAATTTGGGTGGTGCATATATACTGTAAATGAAGAAGATACACACAAACGCACACACTTATTGGATGGTGGTGGGGTTTAATTGGCCGATGGATGACTTATTGGATGTATTGTAATCGAATTTTCTATATTTCATAGACATTAAATATATACATAATCACAATCATCAAAATTTTATGATTTCATGCTTAGATTGTACATTGCAAGCTTAAATGCATAATTGAATTGACTGGTGATGAGGACGTCAGTCTTCTTCGTAGAATGTAATTTGAGTTCGGTTCAACGATCTCTCTCTTGACTTAAATTGATTAAAAAAATGATTATAATAGTTTGTAACTTTCTATTATCATATACATAGAAAGAGAGAAGATCGATAACCACCTTGATAGTTTTTTTTTCATCAAGATAATTGTCCTTCCACTGCCCCCATCATCCTACTAATGATAATGATTAATAACATAATATCATAATATGACAAATTGTTCAATGTCAGTTATGACAATCATACACTATTTAATGTCGTGCACTCTCTTTCATATATCACAATACTTATAACTCATCATAAATCATAATGGTCCACAATAATGTCTGTTAAAACTTTTCCTATTTGCTTGAAAACAATAATGTGTGCACACATATAAGAAATAAGAAAAACATATTATATGTTAAAAACACATGTTGAGCTTAGAGTGTTATCACAAGATTAATCATTATTATAACTAGGTCCCATTCTATGAATATGTTCTTTAAATATCATAGGTTGTAAACCTTTCGTTAAAGGGTTTGTTATCATAAATTTTCAACAACTTGTTCATGGTGTCGACGATTCCAAATCCTGAAATAAAGTTCTGCAGCCATAATGTTTGGATTGTGGCTTTAAAACAAGCCACAATCTCTACTTCCATGGCTGATGCAACAATGAAAGATTGTTTTGCACTCTTCCTTGATCCTACTCCTTCTGTTAATAGAAACAAATACCCAGATGTGGACTTTCTACTATCAAGACATCCAACAAAATTTGAATTCAAGTATTCAACCACTTCTAAATTGTTGGATCTTTTATACGTGAGCATATAATACTTTGTTCTTTATAGGTTCCTTAGCACTTTCTTTGCAACTCTCTAATGATTCAAGCCAGAATTACTTTGATACCTAATTAACATACCGACTGGAAAATTTATGTCTGGCGTAGTACAGGTTTCCACATACATAAAATTTCCCACAACTAAAACATATGAAATTGCTTCCATCTACTTTTGTTCCAAGTCATTCTTTGGACATTACATGAGGTTGAATTTGTCTCGTTTCTGTATTGAAGCAATTCCAGCCAAATATTTATCCATGTTAAATTTCTATAGAATTTTTTCGATGTAGACTTTTTGAGACAATCCCAACATTCTTTGTGATTTGCCTCAAAATATTTCAATTCCTATCAAATAAGATACCTTACTCATCTCTTTCATTTCAAAATTCTTTAAGAGTAAAATTTAAATCTCACATAATATGCCCAAATCATTAACAATAAGCAAATTATCATCAACATATAAAACTAAAAAAATAAACTTACTCCCACTAACTTTTATCCTTTGACTTGCGATCCCACTGACTTTTATCCTTCGACTTGCTATTAGGGAGCATCTTTCTGCCCTTAACCGCCTCAATTTTTATCTTCCTTTCCCTAACAAGTGTTATCTTTGTCAGCAAACAGTGGAGCGGCATAGGCACTTATTCTTTGCCTGTCCATATTTCAAGCAAGACTTGGATTTCTTCTAGCACCAGGTGAAGTGTAGTTGACCTTGGCAGCAATGGGATGTTGAGGTGCTTTAGGTGACTCATCGATGGCGTGGCAACAAGCCTAGGGTGATTGGTAACTGCCTACTACTTCTTCTTCAGGCTTTAGTGTACTTCCTTTGGTGAGAGTTGAATAATTGTCGTAGCGTCCTGGCTTGCTTACTTGATTCAGAGTGCAATTTGTACTTGGTTATCCACTTTGCAGTTCCCTCAATCTTTACAGGGTTTGGCTCTGATCCATTTTTAGCATCTTCCTTTTAGACTGTCTTTGCTAGCCTTGTAATTTTGTGGGCCTGCTCTGTGAGGCATCTGGCTTGGTTGGTTCCTTTATGATGTTAGGTTTTCCATTGTTCGATCTAGTGTTTAGCTTGGGGCATGCCCTAGCTTTATCGTTATTTTTCCTCCTTTCTATTCAATGAAGTGCTCATTTACAGAAGAAAAAAAAAATAGAGTACACCAAGGCTGGATAGATAACCACCCAATTTTTCCTTATCTTAACCATAAATCATGATTATATTATTCACGTCTTAACCATGGTTATCTCACAGTGAGTCAATTGTGATTAATCTTGTGATAATTATCTAAATCACATTTAAACCATTATCATCTCAAAGAGAATTAACAATAATTATTTCAATCATATCTTAACCACCATTATTATTTAAAAAGACTTAGATTTATTGCTTCAGGGGATAGGTCGAGTAATCGAATGAGCAATAAATCAGTATCAATCTGATGCGTTAAGAGTTCGATTTTCGCCCTGTGCAAGAATCAAATACTCAACTTACAATTTATCTTCCATGACATAATCGAGGGCACGAGTATTAGAGGTCGTGCAAGAACGATCATCTCAAGAGTTAGATTCATTTTAGAATTACAAAATGTGATTTCAAATGAATATGACTTAATATATGAATAATATCCTAAACACATAATGCCAAAAATAAACAGAAAATGTAACAAGGGTCACCTTAGTGAAGTTCGCGAGATTGATCTTTCCTATTGGGAAGTCATTGATAGGGATAGAATATGTCACTATAGTGATAAATTGCCAAAGCCCACTAAATAAAGATGTCAGGAAAACCAAATTGCTTGGAAATTTCTTATAATTTAATACATTGTCTACTGTTCCCACGAAATTATTAAAACAAACTGATTTGTTGCAATGTTTTATTTTAAACTGTTTGAATAGGTTATACGAAAAAAAATTATAACTAAATGTAAAAAAATTATTTCTTAGCGATTCTTATACCAAAAGTTTGACAATTTAGTTTATGAGAAATATATGTTTTAATTCACAACCACAACATGGGCATCTCATTTAATCCAAAACAATGACATTGTGGTACAGTCATGTGTCGATCTTTTTGTTTCCGAACATTTATACAAATTGCCTTACAACTCAATATTCCAATAGTCTATTTATCAGCGCGTAGTAATCCATTCTCATGCAAATTATTAACAAATTAAAATCTATGTAGTTTAAATTTTACAAGTACATAACTCATTGTATGGAGCTAAAGTTAACTAAAAATGTCTAACTAGGTAAGTTTCATAATTCAAAAATCATTTCATTATTTTTTTTAATAATCTTTTGATTGACCTTGGTCTAACTCAATTCATGCGACACGTTTTGAATGTGTGAAGATAAGTGATGAATTATTTAACGACAGTTAAAAAATTATTTTCGTACATTATTCATGTTATATGCATAAATATTTGTTTTGACATTTTAGTGCCCTTATTATGTAGGATAATTTTTACAAACCTTTACCGATCTACCAACATGCAAGACTGGTACTAGATGCAACCCTGCCATTCACCCATAGAAAATGATGTACCACTTCCCATAGTGCTATATGTCAACCTTATGATTATAATAATATGTATGAAAAGAAAAAGTCAATTTATTTCATATGCAAGTTTCAAGAATTATAGATTGGTGCATTTCTTGTATTGATCCACAATATATTTATTATGCAAAAAAAGGAGCTCTGAAAATACAAACCCTAAACCCTAATCACATTTGATCTACCAACTCTAAAAAGGCTTACCCAATAGACAAAAGTCACGGTCGAGGCACTTAGCCTTGTAACACTTGTTTCTCTTTTTCATCCTCTTCTTTTATCCTTTTGTATTAAGCTCACATAGACACTTGTCTTTTCCAAAGAAATTATAGCATATTCTCCACTTTTATATAGGCTCAAACCATTTGCCCTAGTTTCCCATAATTTGAAAAACTTTTAACTTTATTTTTAATTTTAAATTTTTTTTTCCTTGTCTAATTGACGCCTTAAATTGAATTTATGACCATTTTAACAAAATAATAAAATGCAGAGAAGTGTTGGCTGAAAGCCCACCCCTCAAAGAACCAATTTAATTTCATATTCGCTCATTATATTAAATAAATCTTCAAGTCTCGCTATTTTATAATTTACACTAATATTCGATTGTCAATTGAATTTACACTAATAATCTTCAAGTCTCACTATTTAAGAGGGTCGATGCAGGATTTGTTGGATGTCTTGGTCACTAGAGAAGAAAAGGAGAAATTAACAGATTTTGGTTCGAGTAAGATGGTGCCCTTGAGAGAGGCACTATGACCATCAGTTGCAACTTTAAGCAGAAGTAAAGGCTCGTGAAAGTTGATTCAAGGTTTAGGGAGACCTCCTTCAAATGACTCCATGGCTATGGCTAGAGTAGTAGGCAGGGAGGAGGCACAAACAACTAGTGAAAAGGTAGTCGAAGGTGAAGGCAACCAGGGATAGGGATAGGAATAGGGATAGGGATAGGACAGAATATTGCTGCTTGTGCGTTTAGAAAGACATAAACATTTAGTCTTTTTAAGTATTGGACCACTCGATTGGTTGGATTAGTTGAACCGGTGAACCAACTGAACTGGGTTAGCTAAACTAGCTAAATTTTTATTTTTTATTTTATTTTATTTTTAAATATTAAAAAATATAATAATAATTTCAGGTATATATCTAAAAAGAGTTGATGTGTACTATTAAATATATCTTTCATTTTTGATAATATATGAATAATTTTTTGTTTTAATTTTTTATTTTTAATTAAATATTTAATCATTATTTTTATTTTATTTTTCTCATAAATTTGTGTTAGCATTGGTGTATATTTTTTTTTAGTTATAAAATAATTAATGTCACTTAATACACTTTTGAATCTATTAAGCCTTATCTAATAAAATTTATTTTTTAAAATTTTTATATCATAATTTTAATTAATATATTTTTATTTTATAAAAATATATCAGGAACCGTTACTTTATTTCCTTTACAATTCGATAGTCCAGCCTAAATTTCAGTACAAATATCTTTAAAAATTATATTATGGACTAAAAAATAAGATGCTTAGAGTATTTTTCTTTCTAAACATATTAAAATTTAAATGTGTAAACAGCACTTTTAGTATGTAAATATAGAAGAAACTTATTTTGGTTTTAATTTGGTCCTCAAAAAACCCAACTCATAGAAGAAATTAAATAAAAATAAAGAAGGGGACCCGGGGTGGGGGGGGGGGGCCACATTGTCACGCTTGGGTTTTTGTTGGGGGATGTGATCTCCCTAATTAATTAATTAAAAACCAGTGGTCCCTTCCTAACTGCCAAGCAATGATGGGTCTGATACGTACTACTTACTAAATAATCCTAAGAAAGAAAGAAATAATAGAAGAATCTCTATGGTTTTGCCTCTTCTTTGGATTTGCTTTCCACACTCCACACTCCATGTCTTTGCCTTCTTTTTCGCCATCTTCACTACACCTACTTACTTTTCAACTAGCTTTTCCTTCTCTTCTTTCTACAAAGTTTTGTCTCCCCTCTTTACAATATAAAATCCACACATAATATATACAAATTTAAGTTAAATGCTATCACCTTATTCCATCTGATCTGATTTAAGAGATTGAATTGATTGGCCAACACAATAAAATTTGTATATTGGGTAACAAACACATATATAGAAGATTCAATCTCCTTGTTCCGATCCAACTTCACTGTTCATTGTGTGTCTATTACACTTAAATAAATCTAAACCTTAGGAACCAACCAAGAATACCACCGAAACCACTTTTCACTAGACTAATTAAAACTATGTTATATTTATATAGTATTTCACTAACTCTCGATGGATATTTTTATTTTCTTTTTGCTGACAAATCTTTATTCGAGGCTTAGAGAAAAACGAACAATTGTTGTTGAAAGTAAAAGAAGTTACATTAATGAATGGTATGGCCGAAGCATGCGAGGGAGGGGGGGGAGAAGCAATCATCAGTTGAATGCTTTTTATTAAAGTTATAAAGCAGTAAGTAAGGCTGCATGCACTTCATTAAGGAAACTGCTGCTTGCTGCGACTCTTCTGAATTCTGATGTTTTATATTCTATTGTATTCTATACATTTGCCTGCTGCTGCTGCTGCAACGAAGAAAGAAAGACAGAAGAACTCATGCTCATCAAATCAAACCCATCAGTCCTCTCAAAACTGCAACACTAATCATTTCTGAGTGTCTCGTTAGTTTAATTAAGCCAATCAATATCATTGTTTCTCCTACTTTGCAGTCTGTCTATGTCCTTCCACCCACCCATTAGATTAAACAATGAAACAGCGAAATATCCGCTTAGATTAGACGTGAGGTAGAACTAATAGATTGTAACCTTTTAAAACAGGGCATCTCACATATATATATATATATATATCACTATTCTTATGTTTTATCCATGGCAACTGGCTTATGGGTAATGATACATAGAAAATGCTCTCCCACATTCTTGTAATTTATTTAAGTGCTATTCTTGGGTTATGATACATAAACACATCTCCGGGAGTGTTTGTACTTTATTTTCTTGGGATTCTGATACATAGTCTTGTAATATGAGAGGTGATGAAATATGCAGGACAGCATTTTGAAGGAATGTAGCCATCACCCGGAGAGTAATAGTGCTATTTTCATGATGTCGCTTTAAAGCTTCATATTCATTAAGTGGGACAGTTTGAGGAACCATTCCGGAGGCTCCAGGCACTTTTGTCAGAGTAATCTCCTGAGGTTTAGGATTAGGAAGGCTATTAACATCAAGATCATATTTGTATGTTACTCGTAGCTTGATATCTTATGCGAACTATTTTAGTATTCTTAGAATTTTCAGATGTTTTCTACAGACGATACTAATTGTTGTCACTTGAACACAATAATGAATTTATTAACTAGAAACTTTATCATCGAGCTATTTAAACTCTGCAAGAAAGAAAACGATTAAAGGGCATAAGACAATCCCCATGTAAATGCTTCAATACTTAAGTTAGAAACTGAAAACTTGAATAATAATATTGAAATCAATATTAGAGACATACTCTTTTTGGAACGAGGACCATCTATTTATAGAAGAGCATGGAGTTTTATGATATATATCCATGATATTTAAAGATCTACTAGAATTGAAATTCTTATGAATAATGTCTATCCTTATCACATAACTCTTAAGTAGATTGTTAGATATTGAAGTTATCTTATTTGCGCTTTATTTGGGAATCTCACCCCCCAATCAAAGGAGAAATTTACAAGACAAACTTTAAGATGGAGCTTGATTATGGTCTCTAAGGAACAATAGTAGTCCCCCAATATAGGTCTATGGGAGACTATATTGGTCTCTCAATTTTCGATCTCTAAGCCTTCCGATCTTTGAGAGACCGTGATGGACTCCTGGCTTTCGATCTCCAGTCTCCTAGAATTTCATATGATACCATCTTAAACTCATAAATTATTTTGAGTTTTTAGGATTTTTTGGTCTTTTAGTGGATTTTCGTCTATGACACATCAATTGTTGCTCCTCATTTTTCATTCGAATTTCTTGGAATGAATAGTAGACTATGTTATAGCCTACCCTTATTATTTCTCTTTCATTTGACAGTTGTGATTTTTCTTGGATTTTCTTTATTGGACAGTCTGTTTTATTAATTCCGTCATTTTTTTGCCTTTTAAGTTTTTCTATGAAGAATGCCTTGGTTAGTTGTTGAGAAGTTAATCATTTAGGGCCATAAGGTTGACACAAGGGTTCTAATTTGGAGCTTTTGCCCAATTTTCAATGTGGAGATTCATCCAGCGGCTAAGTAAGCTTTTAGGACTCTTTTACTCTCTTGTATCCTTTCCTTCTCGAGTTAGGGTTTGTTCCCCAATATTTTGAGAGGATTTCGTTTTGTCGAATGATTCTTGTAATTTATTCCATTTTGGTGAGTTGTCATTAATTGTTTGTGTATGTCCAAGATGAGTCACAAATGACCCTTTGACATTTTAGCAAGCCTTTGTTTTCATACACGTGTGCCTAGCACAAATCCTTGGTTCGTAAGTGACATGTTAACATCTTAGCTAGTCTTCGTTATTCTAGATCATTCTCGCACTTTTATAGTTTTGTTTATGGGTAATCCCCTATGATTTTTAGGCTTTTCACTTCTCTGGTCTTCTTATGCATTTATCACTTTTGATTCTGGAATATCTTAGATCATTCTTGTCATTTTACATTTTCAATTTTTTAACTAGATCTCACTCATTTTGCGCTTTTGATGTTAGGTTTTCTCTCTATCATTCTTACAATTTTTGCATTTCTAATACTAGTTTTGTCCTAAACCATTCTTATGATTTTTGCATTTTTTTTAGGCTTAATACATCTTAAAATCCTTCAACTATTATAAAATATGACATTGAATCCCTTACCTAAAAAATCTTAAGATTTAGTCTTTAAACAATTAAAAAAATATCTTTTAATCTTTGCCGTCAATGCGAGTAAACGACTTCATTATGTTTGTCTCAAACCTATATATACACATATATATATATATACATATACACAAACACACACACACACAGGGCCCTCGTATACATATATATATATATATCTACATTTTCTGTTAGAAGAAGCCTTTGTCTCTCAGCTTCACCGCCACTCTAGACCCACAAGAGCTCCGCTCCGACTCCCCTTCTGCCGAGGACTGATGGCCTAACACCAAGCTTGTTGGCCCGCCCAGGTTTTTATTCACAATTAAAGAGGAAACGAAAGAGGATTTGGAGTTCAAAGACAGCAAGTCTAGAAAAGGGTCGAGAAGCCGAAGCTTGAGCGATGGGATTAACGTCTCAGTGGAGACTCCGTTTCTCATCCCCATTGCTTCGCCGCCGCATTTCACGCCGCCGCGTAGCCCCATAGCCTTCTCCGGCAATGGCTTCAATCCCCTCTTTGAATAGTCATCGCCGCCTGCCCAGCTCAAGCACTTGAAATACGCTGAAACCAAACTTCACAGAAGAAAACTGGGTCAAGAAGTTGAGGGGGAAGTTCACAAGGTCGAAGGATCGTCAATTCAACAAGATGAAGAGAATGATTCTTTCATTACGCTGGTTATCAATAAGAACAGAGAGGCAAAGATGAAGCACTATTCGAGCTCTTCACAGGTGCTTTTTCTGAGCTCGTCGCCTTCCTCGTTCAGATTTCAGACCACCCATTAACCTCAAAAACAGAAGAAAAAAACTCATCTCAGATTAGAGCTTCATGGACTTAATTAGATTGTTTTTGTTGCTTGGTTTGCCTGAGAATCTGGTGGTTTCTGGCGATCTTTTTGGGAATGTGTTGCCTGGGGGAATGATGATGTGATTAAAGTTGCAAGCACAGGGGCCGTGTTGGAAGCATTCATGGGGGAAAGTGGCAGAGCCTGTCTGCCGAGGACCCAAAGGGGTGAGTTTTGTTTTATTCAATCTCCATGCCCCCTGAGACATTACTTGTAATCAACTGTTCATTGCGTGGCTGCAATTGTGTGTATATATATATATATATTTTACTGAGATTAAATTATGTCACGTACCTTAAACGGTGCGTGATGTCACGCACAAACGAATGTAAACGATAAGGACTAAAAATATATCTTTTTAATTATTTAAAAATCGAATCTTGAGGTTTTTTAAGTGAAGGATTCAATGTCATATTTTATAATAGTTGAGGGACGTTAAGATGTATTAAACCTTTTTTTTATTCTGAATCATTCTCATACTTTCTGCGTTTTTGGTTCTAGATCATTCTCATATTTTTTGTGTTTCTAGTACTATGTTTGCCAAGGTTCTGGCCTTTTGTGCGTTCATTGTCCTAATAAACAAAATACACAACAAAAAAAAAAATACAATAAGTGAAAAGTCATTTTATTCAAAAATTATATATTGAATGACAAGTACTACTGTTAACACCCTTTATCTCACTTATGATACTTCCTTGGAGTGTATTCAAGTGTTCTGATTTCTTTTGATGGTTTTAGGCATTTGAATTGTGAAACATGCTTCTCGGATCCATGTTTCATTAGATTAATAAGAACTTATATTCTCTTCTTGTGTTTCTTGTCTTGAGTTATACCTTTTGCTTTCAGGGTAGTTTGCTTATATTCATCATTCTAGGCTTTTGTGCCCACGAATTCTCCTAGCTCCCCCCTCCCCCTAAATCAAAGCCTCTATTTGATTATTCAATTCACGACATTTGCCAATGGAGTGCCTGTGAATGTTGTGAAACTGACAAAAACTATACATTTTTTTTCTTAAGGATTTATTAGTCTTCTTAGGGAATTTAATAAGTTCTAACTCTTCAATAGCTACTAATATAACAGATAGAGGCTTTGTAAGCGGAGTATAATTTATGAATTAAAGTTGTGGGAGACCATTAGGTTTTATGAATTTTTCCATTCTTCCACTCGTCTCGTCATCGAGACCTGTTCTTTTTCGTTTCTTATCTTTTTCCTTCTTGTCTACCTTTATAAATTCATTCTTATAAATCTTTCTTGCATTGAGAATTTATAGTAAATACCTTTATAAATTTTTTCCTCAATTCTTTAAATGAGGAAATAGACCCTTTATTAAGTCTATTGAGTCAAATTTGAGCATGATCTATTAAAGTTAACAAGAAAGTCACACATAATAGTATCCTCCTAATTATGTAGCATCATGACAGACTTATAGTTTTGTATGTGATCATGAGGATCCGTGCCAGAGTAAGAATTAATCAAGGGTATTTAAAATTTCAAAAAAAGTGGTTTTTTCATAATTTTTATGGTAAAGGAAGTTTTCATTCCCTACAAGTCTTCTTCTATAATAGCCAATTTCCTTTGTTATAAAACTTGCTCGAGTAATGAAATTAGATTGATTTGGTTATGGCTTAGATGCTAATCCAATTATTGTACTTTCAACAACTTCATGACATTTTTCCCCAAGATATGGGAGGATTCATTCATTTTGGATTGAAGCCACCCAACAAAGGTTGATTAAAATGTTCTCCCTGAAGACCCTCTTGGTGAGCACTCTCCCAGGAAGGTTCTCAATGAAGGTTCTCCTAAAGATGATTTTCCAGAAAGTTCTACTGGAGAACTCCTTCTAGAATAGTCCCTTGATTTTCTTCTCGTGAAATTCTTTGATGAACAATCTCCCACAACCTTTTTTCAGTCTCCTGCAACCCTTTTTCAATCTGTTGGAGACGTTTTTGTACTTCATTTTTTTGGGGTTTTGATACATAGTTTTGTAATATGGAAGGTAATGGAGCATGTGAGATTTTGAAAGAATGTAACCGTCTCCTAGAGAGCATTAGTGATCTCTTCATGACGTCACTTTAAAACGTCATACTCACTTAGTAGAACAGTTTGAGGAAACTATTTTAATATTCTTTAAGACTTTTTTGAATATTTCTCACAAACAACACCAATTGTTGTCACTCAAATATAACAATGAATTTATTAAATAAAAACATCGTCATCAATTCGCTTAAACTCTAAAAAAAAAAAAAAAAAAGTAATCAGATGATACAAGATAGTCCTCCCGCAAATACTATGATTCTTAAATTAGACATTGAAGACTTGAATAATAATATTAAAATTAATATTAAAAACATACTCTTTTTAAAATAAACATCATTTATTTATAAAGAAATATGAAAATTTATAATAAATATTCATGATATTCCAAAATTTACTAAAATTAAAATTCTTATGAATAATATCTATTCTTTTTATATAATTTTTTTAAAAAAATTTAAATATTAAAATTATCTTATTTGTGCTTTTTCGAAAACCCCCAATCAAAAAGAAATTTACAAGACAATTTTTGAGAGACCACATTGATCTCCAAGAGACCATAATGATCTCTCAATAGTCCACGTGATATCATTTTAAGTTCATAAATTATTTCACATTTTTAAACTTTTTCAAACTTAAAATGTGCCTTTAGCGATGACACATCAATTTCCATTCTATGTGTAAAGCCATCCTTCTTTTTAAGCCTCAAGTAGTCCATTATGTATAACTCGCTTAATGATGAAAATTAATAATTTTTATAAATTTATATATATAAACTGTATTATCAAAAAATAAAAATGTAGAACTGAAATATATATTTATATATATGCGCCACTGTATTGAATATCTCGCTTCTCAATAAATAAATAATTTGTAAGAAAAACTCTCTTAAAAAATAATAACCTTCTAAGGCCAAGCCCCAGAAAAATAACCCTTATGTGCCTATTAATCCTCATTTGTTCTCAATTTTTTAAGTTAGTATTTGTTAATCAAGATATAAATTAAAAAGATAAGATATAAAAAACATTCTAATCTTTTGTCATTTTCAATGTGTTTATTAAACTTTCTAACGATTTAAAAAAAAAAATCACGACTTTTAATCTAACATTTTTCAAATATATTTATCTCTCCCTTCTCCTTTCCAAATAAGCATATCTTTGACCTTACAAATAAAAAAAAAACGTATTTCATATAATTTAATAAAAATTTTAAAATACTTTCCCACCTTATATTTTGATGCGACTATTCTAATATTATTTTGATGCAACCATATCATACTCAGTTTAGGTTACATTTATTAAAATGAGTAAAATAATGTTGTATCAAAATAAAATTAAAATATTTTTTAAATCATGATATAAACTAGTTAAGATAAACATGAAAGTATTTTAATATTTTCTAAAACTATTTGTTAAATTTTTTTAAATGAATTAGAGAACATGTACTTCATTTTTTCTTATCCCTAAAATACAATATATGTTTATCTGAAAAAGAGAGAGATAAACATATCTTAAAAATATTAAATAAAAAATCACGTAACTTTCTTTTTTAAAAATCATCAAATAAATTAAACACACATTAAAAATAACAAAAATTTAAAATATTTTTCATATTTTTTCTTTTTTAATTTATATGTTAATTAACAAATACTACTTTAACAAACGCTATCTAAATTAATAAAATCACATTAATAAAATTCTTATACATATATAAAATAATAAAAATAATGTGTGCTTCTCCTTATATTAGTAGTGGGAGAGCGCTCATAATCCCACCCCAAAATAATTCAAATATGGCGTCCAATGATTGTTTGAATAATTTTGAGTTTAAAGCTACTAAATTAATAAATACCCTCAAAACATAGTTCACAACGAAAATCTCAAATGTTCCAAAAGGAGAGAATATGTTTGACAAAACTAGGACACCACACAAGTAGCAAAAAAACCATGATTATTATTATTGTCATATAAGGCAGGCAGGTTCATTGCCATAATTGTATACAATGAGTGGCGCGGCATGACATGGCATGGTCTACAAGTTATTTTCCTTCCTAACATTTTAATCGTACAGTTAATCCACATCCCAAAATACATATATAAAGTAACTATCGTTTTTGGACATTTTTAACATTCGTGTCTGCCCCTAATTAGACATAAGGAAAGAAATAACGTTTGCTAATTAAAAATATTTATTAATATGATAAATAATAACAAATTATTTCAATATATATTACCACTACCAATTACTTATATATACATATATACAGATCACAGTGTTTACCATTACTTGTGTTATTCAGTTATTCCTCAATATTCTATAATTAGATAAAAAATCCTAAACAATAGTTCAACAGAGAACTGATCTCAATTTAATTATATTATTATGCCAAACCATCAAAATAACACGATATCTTTGTTATATAACGAATATTTTTCCCAAGGGTAAGGTCGGTAATGAAATGATTTGAGAACTAAACCAAAATAACTGATTAATCTAAATAGCCGATATTATTATTTGTTCAAAATAATCAATGTTGCAAAAAGTTGACATTTTTCAGTATTAAGTTTATATAAATAATGCCAATTCATAAACAGATAAAAATAAATAGCCAAACCACAATCAGATTTTCATTATTTTTTTTGTTAAAAGAATCGAGCTGAATTAAATCAACTTAATGGGTGGTTCAAGTCAAAATTTCAGTTCCATTCCAAACTACCAGCATCCCATACTCTTTCTGCAGAAGACAGACCTACACAATTGACTTTTATTATTCCATTATCTGTTTCAACTTTCCAGTGCTCTCTTGCCAAAACTTAGGCAACTTGAGCAGCAAATGATCCAGCACTAATATCGTCAATACTTAAATGATGTATATCACAAGTAATTTGGCATTATTATGATTATATTTACAAATCTACAAATAATTTCCTACTGCCAACTGCAACCTACCTGGTCTTTTATCTTACCATATGAAATCAGTTACATGAATTTTAATTTTCTAATTATTTCTATTCATGCCCCTATCTCTTATAAAACCACACTTATAACTTTTATTCCTCGGTCAAAAGAAATTAGTCTATTTGAATAGTTGGTACATTTATTTTTATATGTGATTAAGAATGTTTTTGAGTTGAGTTCATGGCCAACTGCAATATGCAAGGCGTTTGGTAAACCTCTATTCAACTTTACTCAACTCAACTCAACTCATGTGCCCTCGAGCCTAGACTCAACTTTTGAGCATTATAAGCCTTGGGGAATGATATGTTGCCCGTGGATGCGTAGCGCCCCCTCCCCCCCCCCCCCCTTCTTCTCAATTTGCCCGCTCGGCCAAATGTTACGCAAAACAAAGTCGTATAAGTGTTTTACAAAATAATTTTAACTAAAACTCGACTCAAGTTGATCAATTTATCAAACATTTTTATATAATTAAACTGAACTCCCCTCCCCTCACTTCACCTCAATCTGAAACAGGCCTAAGTGTTCATTCCGTTTCTTAAACATTTTTCCTATGATATGGTTAAATATTTCCCGAGGCACCACCATTTTTCTTGATAAGCAACAACACATGCATTCTAAAAGAAGATAAGAGAGTAACTTACCATATGCTGTTGACCCAGAAGAGTGATAGAATTTCAGCAAGCAACTTGGTTTTCAAATTTCTTATAGCTTCAATAGAAAAACATTCACAAAAACAATTTCAATTCACAAGGCAAAAACATCAATCCCGGTCACAAACAACCATCAACAAAATGGTATATTGCATGTGATGCAAAGAGGCCAATATTGAAAAAGAATCAATCTATCAAGTGCTTATAATTCTAAAAAACGAATGCCGCTCACGTCTGATCCCCAGATCCTGAAATTTCAGGAGTATTCCAATGCATAAAATTTTTAATCCCCAAATCCAATAATTTTATCTTGTACTCTCTAATGCAAAGAAATCTTCATAATAATTGGTTTATGCATGAGAGAGAGAGAGAGAGAGAGAGAGAGAGAGAGAGAGCGAGAGCGCTAATCACTACTAGCAAAAAACCAAAGAGAAAAGAGAGAATTTGAGACAGACAGAGAGAGAAAAAGAGAGGGGGTGGGTGACGATGGATGCCTCAACCAGTATAACACAGACCAAAGTCTTTTTCAGGATAAAGATTTTATTAGTAATAAGGGCAATGTTTAAAGAATGACAGATCATAACAAATCTTCACACCAATACATGATTACACTTATACTTCAAGAACCCCAGGTACCTATATAGCTGTGCGTATCAGCTTTTATACATAGGTAGAAAGAAGAAACACTTGAGCAAAATTACTGAGAAATAAATAGAGAACGATTTGAAAAGATTAACTTTTATTAAGGCTAGTATCCTTTATTGTATCCTTTATAGGATGTTCATCACGATCTTATCTGCTTATATTTTTTATTTATTCCTAGCATTAAATCCTAGCCTATTAGAACATTAGGGCACATAAACACCTTAATCTGTTTACTTTTTCCATTTTAAACACTTTTGGAATGGTGGATTAATATGCAAGTATCAGCTCTCAGCCTAGAACTACTTTAATGAGGTTAAAAGGATCATGATTATCCCGTGCACCCTAACACAGATATTGAAAACCCATGATGAAGTTCCAACAGTCATGTTGCCCAAAATAAAAACAGAAAAGTATGGTGAATGGGATCAGAACAATTATATTACAGAGGCCTGAATCCTGCACCATGAATTAGTGACATCAAAGTGACAGAGAAGGTTAAAAAAAAAAAAAGATCTAGAGAAACATCAATCACACAATCATAGTAAAACAGCCCTAAACCAGCAGTGTCAGAATTCACTAGCCTGTCAATGCCAGATAAGAAATGCAAAGCAGTTAACTAAATTTACAAACAGTGTACCACCATTAATCAACCATGAATACCTTTCCCATTCTGTCCGCTAGAAGTAGAGTCATAGCTTCCACCCATAAGTGAAGAGTTTCCGTTAATATTTTCCCAATTAATCCGAGCATTACACCAGCCCCACCCATTCCCTCGGTTCCATTACGTACTGGCATCAGTACCCATTCCTCCAACCCCACCATTCAAGTAAGCAGGATAGACAGTAGCAATGTTGCCATATGTTGATTGATTTCCCCCAATGCCAAGCACAGAACTATTCCAAGGACTCCTAGGGGCCATAAGGGACGTGGCATAACCAATTCCATTGAATTCCCCGAAAGAGAAACCAGGACCACAAAGGCTTGCCCCATAAGGATATCCAGCAGCTCCAACGTACCCTGAATGAGGTCCATAACCAGGGAAAAAGCAATATTGAAGAGAATAATGGGGGTAATTCACACTATGATAGCTGTCAAAAGTATCTTTCCCACTAACCACCCTCATGTTACAACGCTTGTTACCATTTTTGCTTCCTTCCCTTGGCACAGCCCTCTTCACTTCCACTAGCTTGCCACTCAATTCGTGAAAGCTCTTTTGCATTACATCCTCAACAGCATCCTCAGAATCAAAAGTGATAAATCCAAATCCCCTAGGCCGGCTGGTCTCGCTGTCATGCATAACAACTACATCTGCAATCCTACCAAACTTCTCAAAGTAACTCTTGAACTCTTCTTCTGTCAAACTAGGTGCTAGACCCCCTACAAAAATCTTCTTAGTCCTAAATTGATCGGTGGTCCTACTATCATTTTTCCTACCATTCCTATTGGGAAGTTTATTCTGATATTTATTTTGGTGTTGTTCACTCCTGGGTATCGCTTTTTTGACTTCTACCTATAAAAACATTGCAAAATTAAACAATTACAACAAAGAAAACAAACCTCTAAGCATACATATAATTTACCATGAATAAAGACAAGCCAGGAATGGAAAAGGAAATTAAAACAAAACAGTTGCATTATATCAAAAGAACAATCTAGTTATAGGATTTTCTTTTTCTTTTTCCTTATCAAATAAAAAAGAAGAAACAGAAAATCATAACATGTACCTAGATGAAAAATAATTACATATATTGCTATTAAAAGCCTCAGGCACTGGTAAATTGTGTCATTTGTTTTGCATGACATGAGAACAAAAATTTTAAGCAAGATCAGCAATAAATACATATATTTATTTCCCGTGTACATAATTGTCACATTCCCAGGGTTACCTAGGGTTGAGACTGGAATTAGGGGAGAAATAGGAATGAGAGAATTGAAGGGAGGGAGAGAAATTAGCAGAAAAGGGGGGAGAAATCAGAGAGAACAGAGAGAGAGATAGAGAGAATTAGAAGGAAAGGATTTCAATCTTATTTCGTATAGCATCCCATCCTCTTACAAGTAGCCCTTTTATGGGCATAGTTGGCTACTAACTGAATTCATAACAACACCCATATGTTCCTAACAGATTGCAAAATATCTCCTAACAAACTATTATAACCCTATTATAATATTGTTCCTAGGGTCATGACAATTCCCCCCTCCTTAAGATGTTTCTTGTCCCCAAGAAACTTATTACTGTTGAGCTGTTGTTTCTTTATCCAATTCCCATTCTCATTATCTATTTAATCTCTCTCTCTTTCTCCTTCTTGGCCCATTCCTCTTTGCTTTTATGTTCCTCTTTTGTTTTTCCTGCACTTGTAAAATGTTATCTTCGCAGATCTCCATGCAAAGGCTCTCTTTTCCCATTGATCTGTACGTCCCAGCAATGTCTCGGATCTTCATACACGAACTATGCCAGTGCATGGTAGCAATAAGTAGTCCGGCAACAACCTTTTTTTTCAACAGTTCCTCTGTTCAGCCCTAATGTTCTGCTCCCACAGCTCAACTAGTTCCATGCATTCTTCCAGTAAGCCAACTCCTCCTCCAGAACAAACTAGTACAGTAGTACTTCCATCATATCTAAATGATTTGATATCCACAAGAGAATGCTGAATCATTATCTCCAAGGTAAGGCTGACCCCAATAGTACGTGGAGGAATTGATTGGTAATCACTAGTCCATATTTGATGAAGCAGGTAGTCATAGCAACCACCAATAGCAAGCATTGTCCCTTCCACAATTGATGCAGGATTATTCTCCTTCCTTGAATATATCTGAAAAGGCAAATCACTATGATATCCCTCAATTGGTAGCATTAGGCCATCAACAAATGCATGGTTCTCATTTTTTCACACTCTTAAATAGCTGAAGAGCTCTGACAATTCATCAAGTGCTTTGCGTGTAAGCCAGTCAGCAAGAAGGGCACTTCGCAACCTAGGAAGGTCTTAGTCTGCAACTGCACAAAACCTTAGTCCTATTGCCTGTAACCTCTGTAAGATTGAGTTCCTGCCTAAGTTGGCATCTTATTACCACCCTTTTTGAGTTTCTTTCGGATGACGGAAGATGCAAAGAGCATAATCAAGACAAAAGCTCTGCCACCTTCTGCCTATGCTCTACCTTTATTCTTGCCCCATACCAAATTGCTCTTCGATAAACATATGATATTTCACAACGTTTGGAAGATGATTTTTGGTTTGCAAAAACCCAATTCACAAAGAGTAATTGCAGCTTGTGGCCAAGCTCAATCTTCTCTCTCCCATGAATCAAAAGTTTGAAAGCAATCTTATTTAGTTGTGGAAAGAAGTCAACCCCTGAGCTGCACCTGTCAGCCTTTTTATCAATGTTTGGCCAATCTTCATCAATTTCCAGTAAAGAGAAAAAGTAGGTACCAACTTGGCCAGTATGATCTAAAGGAACTCCAGTCATTTCTACAAGATCTGGATCCAGGTTCATCTCATCTTCGGCTTGACTATTAGCCAACATCACCAATGAATCAATGTTTTGTTCCCATGCTACTTCATCATGATCTATTGGTTGTCCTTCGAATTTCTTGGTAATTGTAACATGATTCATTTCAACGGATTTCTCCTCCGTTGGAGCCTCAATAATTCCTCCAGTAGCTGCCCTTCTTCCCTTGTCATCCTGAATGGCCTGCTCCATTTCAGGTCTTTCCTCACTTCTTGCAACAACCAATCCTAATCTTAGTGCCTCAATAGTCTTAGGAATACCTCCAATCTGATGGTTGCTCTTAATATAACCGCTAGGCTATCGCCTGTGCTTTCTAGAAATGGTTTCTAGAGCCATTCCATGCAGCCTCGCCCTCTCAGCCGCTTGTTCTACTGTGACAGGACACATCATTTTCACAATAGGTCTCAACGCATCATTAAAACCATTAATGAATTTCAACACAAAGTCCTTCAAGGTCAGTTGAGAATTAAGCATCAATGCTTTCTGTTGGATGATTCGAAGTTATAAAGGAAGGAGGCGTGTGTTGTAGAAAACAGATGGATAATTCTAAGTGTTTAAAAGTTAAAGTTAAATCTACTCCTAAAAGTTAGGAGATAGGTCCCTTAGTTTTCAAGGGATAAAGAACCTAAATTCTGTCCTAATTTATAGGAGAAAAGTTATAGTGTATTATGTATAAATTTCTCATACGCTTCTATACAAATTAATCAAGCGTTTTGATTGTTTTTGGCTTGTTTCATGGTATCAAAGTCATCCTTACGATCATAACCAGCCTTTGTTCGCTCTTCAACCTTTCTTTGTTTCACCCATGGCCAACGCCCAACCTAATCCTACCCTAACAGAAGCTTTAACTACCAGCTCTCCGAGCACTCTCCCTCCTCCTCCTCCTCAGCAAAATTTTCCCACTATCCCCATTGATAATCACCTTCTACAAATTACTCAACATAAGTTAAATGGGAGTAATTTTAGAGAGTGGTTCCAATCGATGATGTTGGAGATTAAAGGGAAGGGTAAGATAGGATATTTAACAAGGTCTATCCCTACTCCACCACCAACTGCAGCCACCTATGGCATATAGGAGGCAGAGAACTCAACCATTATGGCATGGTTGATAAACTCTATGGAGCCTAAAATTGGCAGAACTTATCTCTTCTACAAAACCAAAAAGGAGATCTAGGATTCAGTCCAGCAGATGTACTCGGACCTAAAAAATTCATTCCAATGCTTTGAAATCAGGTCAGCCATAAGATCTACCAAATAAGATAATCTAAGTGTTACTAAATATTTCAATATTTTAGTAGAGTTGCGGCATGAAATGGACCTATTTCATACTATTAGTTGGGAATTTCCTACAAATAGTCATAAGTACAATAAGATGGTAGAAAGGATCGGATTTTTGATTTCTTATATGAGCTTAACACTAATTTGGATGAGGTCAGGGAAAGGATTTTGGGTTCAAAGCCTTACCAACCCTTAGAGAAGTTTTTGCAAAAGTCAGGGGGGAAGAAAGCAAGTGTAAAGTCATGTTGCAACAAACTGATCTTATTATAAACCATCAAAACTCAGCACTAGCCACTGCTAGATAAGGGGAGATCTTTCCAAGAAATTAGGGAAAGGAAAAAATGTGGTGTGATCATTGTAAGAAACCATCCCACACGAAGGAGACATGCTGGAAGATCCGTAGAAAACCAGCTAATTGGAAGCCAAGAATCAAAAAGAAAATACCAAGATCAACATATGTTGCTGAAATTTCTACAGAACCAAAATCCGATACCAATCTAAATCTTTCTGAGGAACAAATTCAAGCCTTGTTTAGGCTACTCAGTCAAAGTATTGCTACTCAGCCCACAACATCTGTAGCATTACAAAGTAACACCATATTATACTCCTCAATTTCAAAAAGGCTTCCTAAGAATGTGTGGGTTGTAGACACAGGTGCATCTAACCATTTGGCAAGTTCTGAAACCCTAATGACTGGCTATCCATCTTGCAAATTACCCATTAACATCTCTATGGCCGATGGTACAACATCCTTGCTTTGGGTTTTGGAACGATGTGTGTACCACCATTGAGGCTGAAATATGTCCTACATGTGCCAGGGTTAAATGCAATCTTTTATCAGTTAATAGGGTAACTAAGGATATGAACTGCAGTGTAATTTTCTCTCTATCCCATTGTTTTAGGATCAAGTATCGAGCAGGATGATTGGCAGTGCTAAGGAAATGGGAGGTCTTTACCATCTGGAAAGGGATCCTCCCAACTCTCCTACAAATAAGGCAATTCTAAATGAAACTTCCAACGCCAAAGTCTTGTTATGGCATAAAGATTTAGGACATTCTAGTTTTCTTTATCTTAAATCTTTATATCCTGAAATTTTTATCAATAAAAAGCACAGTTTTTCGTGTGAACCATGCACTCTTGCTAAACAACCTAGATCTCATCATCCTATTCAATCTTATAAACCTTCAAAACCCTTCCATCTGATACATAGTAATATTTGGGGTCCTTCTAAACACCCTAATATCACTGGCTCTAAATGGTTCATAACATTTATCGATGACCACTCTAGAGCCTGTTAGGTCTATCTAATGAAGGAAAAATCAAAAACTAACAACATTTTCAAAAGATTCCACAGATTCATTTTGAATATGTTTCAAACTTCTATTCCAATCCTTCGGACTGATAATGGCCAAGAGTATTTTTCTAATAATTTCACCAACTACTTGGTTGAACATAGAATAGTTCATCAAAGCTCATGTCCTTACACACCCCAACAAAATGAGGTGGTTGAAAGAAAAAATAGACATCTCCTAGAAGTGGCACGAGCTATGATATTTACTTTTAATGTTCATCATTCCTATTGGGGGGAGGTTGTTCTCACAGCTACCTATTTAATCAATCATCTTCCTCTAAAACCTTGAAGTTCCAAACTCCTCTCAGCATTCCGTGTGATATATACCCCTATCTCTCTTCTCTTGACCCTAAAGTCTTCGGGTGTACTACATATGTTCACAACAACAGCCTATCATGGACAAAGTTAGATCCCAGGGCCAAAAATGCATCTTTATTGGGTATTCACCTTCTCAAAATGGGTACAAATGCTATTACCCTACAACAACAACAACAACAACATATCCAGCCGTTATCCCACTATGTGGGGTTGGCTACATGAATTCTAGACTTCTATGTGGATTACATCCCAACAGATAGTTTGTCTATAATTCATATTTGGATCCGACTAGGTTTTACGCTGGCTGTCGGCTACCTAACGCAACCCTCCTCCTTTATCCGGGCTTGGGACCGGCAGTGGATAATATCCCCTGGCGGAGTAATGATGAAATGAAGTTTGAACACCATCTTCACATGGAGAAATTTCATGAGATGGTGGTGAATGAAGATAATTGATATAGTTGTGTTCCATAACTTAGTTGACATGGTGAAACCAACAAGTACAATATGGAAACACAACATACAAATGCTATTACCCTACAACCAAAAAATTATTTGTCTCTGCTGATGTTACCTTTTATAAGAACCTACCATTCTATCAATCTGATAGTTCTCAAGAGGTGCCTATTAACCCCAACTTGGATCCTATCCTTTCCTTTCCTCACCTTGATCCTCCACCTCTAGTATGTTCTCAAGGAGGAGCATCTTCGTCTTCTACACCTAAGAACACACTAGCAGATCCTATTCCTCCTATTCCTTCTCGTTCTAATCCTATTCCTTCTCGTTCTAATACTCCTATTACCTCTAAACCTGAAATTGTAGTGTATGTTCCCCACTGTCCTTCACATTCATAGCCAAATAGCGCTTTGCTTGTTTATTCCAAACGTCCTAAATGCCATCCAGAACCTCATCAAAGTCAGCCATCTATTCCAGAGGCTGGTCCATCAAATGATACCACTGCTACCAAGGAAGACAAGACTGACAACAATACTGTTAGGGAAGATGATATGGACTGGGCCATTCCTATTGCTCTAAGAAGAGGGGTAAGATCATGTGTAAAGTGCCCTATTGCTAACCATTTGACTTATGCACAGATATCTCCTCAATTCAGAGGATTTGTTGTAAATAATAACAGCACTAAAATTCCAAGGGATATTCAAAGTGCCATGAGTAATCCTAAGTGGAAGACTGCGGTTATGGAGGAAATGAATGCCCTAGTGGGGAATAATATATGGGATGTTGTGAAACTACCCCCAAACAAGAAGGTGGTAGGATGCAAGTGGGTCTTTACCATGAAATATAATGTTGATGGTAGTGTTGAGAGGTATAGAGCAAGATTGGTAGCCCAAGGGTTTACTCAAACCTATGGAATTGATTATGAGGAGACTTTTGCTCCTGTTGTTAAGCTAAATTCTATTAGAATGTTATTATCTCTTGCTATTAATTTAAGGTGGGCTCTATTTCAATTCGACATTAAAAATGTCTTTCTTAATGGTGATTTGGATGAGGAAATCTATATGAAGATCCCCCCAGGATTTGAACAAAAAGCTGACAGTGGGAGTGCGTGCAAACTCAAGAGATCCTTATATGGCTCAAAGCAGTCTCCAAAGGCATGGTTCAGAAAATTCAACATGACTCTAAGTCGATTAGGGTATAAACAAGGACAAGTTGACCATACCTTGTTTATAAAACCCACTGAAAATGGAGAAAGAGTTGTTCTAATAGTCTATGTTGATGATATTATTGTAACAGGGGATGATATGCATGAAATTGACAACCTAAAGAAACAATTGAGGGCTGAGTTTGAGGTTAAAGACCTAGGAAACATGAAATATTTCCTAGGAATGGAGGTGGCTTAAAGCAGAAAAGGCCTATTCATTTCACAAAGGAAGTACACACTCGATCTATTGAAAGATACAAGGATGTTGCCATGCAGACCAAAAGGTATTCCCCTAGAGAAAGGCTGGAATTCGAAAGAAAAGGAAGGTAATACCCATGTAGAAAAAAGAGAGATATCAAAGGCTAGCTAGGAGATTAATTTATTTCTCACTTACTAGACCAAACATTGCCTATATTGTAAGTGTGGTTAGTCAATACATGCATTCTCCTACTCAAAAACATATGAATGATGTGTTTCATGTTCTAAGATATCTGAAAGGGACACCTGACCAAGGTCTAATGTTCTAGAAAACTAATGAAAAGGGAACTGAAGGGTTTGTGGATGCAAATTGGGTTGGATCACGTGAGGACAATAGGTCAACATCTGGTTATTACACCAAGCTGTGGGGAAATGTGGCTACATGGAGGAGCAAGAAGTAATCGGTGGTTGCTCGCAATAGTGTTAAAACTGAATTTCGAGCCATAGTTCAAGGAATGTGTGAGGTGATATGGCTAGAGAAGATAATGGAAGATTTGATGATACATTTATCTCAACCAACAAAGGTACATAATGAGAGCAAATCAGCTATCAGCATTGTAAAGAATCCGGTTCATGTTGTGTCATTTGTATTAGATTAGGGGTCATGTAAAATTGGGTATTTCATATTACTGCATTTGTATGTTTTATTTCTTGTTATATAGTTAGATTTAAGTTTCTTCTAGAAGTTCTGTTTCTAGAAGGATGACTGACCGGTATGTTTGTTATTCTCGGTTAGTCGGTCAGTTTGTTTGCCTTGTAACTAACGATCCTATAGCCTATAAATAAGGATCGTGGGATAGGAGTTAGGTATCAATTTTTTGTGCACTTCATTCCGTGAGGGGTTTACTCATGTTTTCTATCTTGTGTTCGGGATTGAGTGAGAGGTGTGAGTAAGGCTAGGTTAGTCTTGTAATCTTGGAATTTTGCTAGCTTTCAGGGTATATGGGCTAGGTAGAATTAAGGTCCTCTTTGTAATCATCCTGAAGGTTGTCAAGATAGTGAATTGGGTGGCACATTTGTCAGTCTGGACGTAGGGCTCTTTAAGAGACCGAACCAGGATAAATCCTTCTGTGTTCTTTCTGTATTTCGTTTATTTTTCTTGTGTGGTTCTCATATCATTTTCATCTCAGGTGTGAGTCATTTGAGGTGAGGAAATCTCGGGGAGAGTTGTGTTCATCTCTAACAACGTGGTATCAGAGCCAAGAATTCTTCTTCGACGATCAAGATTTTCAAGAAACCCAAGGTATCTGACTCAAACACCAGAAAGCATCATGGCGCCAACTGCCTCAAGATTTGACATCGATAAATTCGATGGGTCAAATGATTTCGACTTGTGGAGGATAAAGATGGAAGCTCTTCTCTGCAGTCAAGGACTTAAGGGAGCACTGGAACAAGAAGTCAAGTCACTAGATGCATCTACCGGGAAAGAAGTAACGGTGGTGACTGAAAAACAAGAGAAGGCCTAGAAAGAAATCAACAAAAAGGCTTACAATATACTAATCCTAAGCCTAGGAGATAAAGTACTTCGAAAGGTCTCGAAGTGGAAGACAGCAGCAGAAATTTGGAAGAAACTTGAAGATCTCTACCTCCAAAGGATGTTGTCCAATCGTCTCTTCTTAAAGGCCAGGTTTTTTAATTTTAAAATACAAGAATCCCAGAAATTGCATGATCATATTAGATGATTTTAATAAGTTGTGCCTAGAATTAGAGAACATAGGAGTGAAATATGAAGAGGAGGATAAAGCTTTAGTCCTTTTATACTCACTGCCTAGGTCTTATGAGAATTTTGTAAACATCCTTCAACATGGTAGAGATAAGCTCACATTAGAAGATGTCATAAGTGCATTAAATTCCAAAGAACTTAGGTTCAAGATGAATGATAAATCGTCACCAAGGGATGCTCTATCTGTTAGGTCAAGAAGTGCTAAAAGAGACCAAAAGAATAGGAGAAAATGAAGGTCCAAATCTAGGAATGGAAAAGGCCCAATCAAGTCCTATTACTATCAACAAGAAGGACACATTAAACGGCTTTGCCCAAAGAGGAAGAAGGACTTAGCGGATAAAGAAAATTCAGGAGGAGGAGCAAACTATCGTGACTCCGGTTATGATAGTTCGGAAGCTCTAATTGTAAGTGAATGTTCAAACAGCCTAGAGTGGGTCCTAGACTCTGGCCACTCTTTTTAAATGACCCCAAGAAAACAGTGGTTGCAGAACTTTAGGGAAATCAATGGTGGAAAGGTCTTGCTTGGCAATGACCATGAATGTAAGGTTCGAAAGGTAGGAGATATTAGGTTAAAGCTTCAGAATGGCTCCTTAAGAACCCTCACATCAGTGAGATATGTCCCTGACTTGAAGAGAAACCTGATTTCTCTTGAAGAGCTAGATAGGAATAGTCTTAAGTTTAAAGGTGAGGGTGGAACTATCCAGATTTCAAAGAGGTCCTTAATCTACATGAGGGTTGTTTTAAAGAATGGAGTCTACCTATTGTAGGCCACCCCTTTATGTGGTGAAGCTGCAGCTGTTAGCGTTAATTCTAGGCCCAAAGCAAGTCTATGGCATTTAAAAATGTCACAAATAAGTGAGCAAGGGCTCAAGGAACTTGCAAACCAAGGTATACTGGATTTAGGGTAGTCTCTAGAATTAAATATATGTGAATCCTCAATCTTAGGTAAGGTAGCTAAAGTCAAATTCAGTAAAACAACAATTCATTCGTCTAAAGCACCCCTAGATTATATACATTCAGACTTATGGGGTCCAGCTCAATCCACAACTCATGCGGGTTCTCGATACTTCCTATCAATCATAGATGATTACTCAAGAATGTTGTGAGTATATGTTCTAAAATCAAAAGATAACACTTTTGAAACATTTAGGACATGGAAGAGTATGGTAAAGAACCAAAAGGGCAGGTCGGTTAAAATAATAAGGACTGATAATGGATTGGAATTTTGTAATAGAGAATTTTGACCAAATGTGTAAAGATGGTGGCATCATTAGACACCTTACAACTCTCGGGAATCCCAAGCAAAATGGGGTTGCCGAGAGGATGAAAAGAATCCTCTTGGAAAGGGTAAGATACATGTTTCATGCACAATTACCCAAGACTTTTTGGGGGGAAGCAGTTGCTGTTGCAGCCCATGTTCTTAACAGAACACCCTCAAAACCTATCAGCCTCCAAACCTCTTATGAAAAATGGACCGGTCATAAACCAAGCTTAGCCCATCTTAGAGAGTTTAGTTGCCTAGCCTATACTCATGTAAATCAAGGTAAACTAGAGTCCAGGGCTAAGAAATGTCTGTTTATTGGTTACCCATCAGGTGTTAAAAGCTACAAGCTATGGAACTTAGAATCAGATGGACCAAGGACCATAGTTACTAGAAATGCAACATTTGATGAAGACTCTACCATAAAATCAGGAAGTCATGAACCTCAGCCTAATCAGGAAGAATCTGGAGAATCAGTTCAGGTGGAGATTCTTGATGCAACCCCAAAACTAACTCAAGATGTCTCAGAATCTGAGCATGAGATTCCTGATCCTGAATCTTTGAGTGACCATGACCGAGATCAAGGATCTTCCCAAATTAAAGAGGAAGAAGGTGACAGGGACGCAGATTCAAGCCTGAGAGACCTCCCTAATCCTAATAGGTATAACGTGGCAAGAGATAGGCAGCCTAGATCTTGTAGGCCTCCCCAAAGGTATGGTTACTCAGACCTGCTAGCTTATACATTCAATAGTGCAACAGAAACCATAAGAAAGGAGCCTCTTACCTATGAAGAGGCAATGGCCTCAAAAGGATGCAAATAAGTGGCTGGAAGCCATGCAATCTGAAATTGCATCCCTTAAGAAGAATCACACCTAGGAATTGGTTGAAAAACCAAGAGTACAGCGTGTGGTAGGCTGCAAATGGCCATATAAAATTAAAGGAGGAGCAGGAGAGAATTCTAAGCCTAGGTTTAAGGCAAGGCTGGTGGCTAGGGGTTTCACTCAAGTGCCGAGAGTTGATTTCAATGAAGTGTTATCTCCAGTTGTGAGACACACTTCGATAAGAATTCTCTTAGCCATCACTGCTCAATTAGACTTATATCTTGAGCAAATGAATGTAACAACCGCTTTTCTTCATGGGGACTTAAAGGAGAGGATTTTGATGGATCAACCAAAAGGTTTTGAAGCTAAGGGAGAGGTGGAGAAGGTATGCTTGCTTAGAAAATCCTTGTATGGACTTAAGCAGTCCCCAAGGCAATGGTACCGAAAATTTGATTCGATCATGTTAGGCCAAGGGTATTTTAAAAGCTCCTATGATTGTTGTATCTATTTTAAACATATCTCTTCTAGTATTTCCATATATTTACTGCTCTATGTAGATGACATGCTTATAACAAGTCAGTCCACACAAGAAATCCAACTCCTCAAGGAAAAACTAAGGGCTGAATTCGAAATGAAGGAGCGAGGGGAAGCTAGAAAAATTCTAAGGATGGAAATCTCAAAAGATAAGCATCATAGGAAGATATATCTTTCTCATAAATCCTACTTAGCAAATCTGTTAACTAAATTCGGAATGGCTGAGGCAAAGGCAGTCAGTCTGCCATTTGCTGCCCACTTCAAGTTATCTTTAGATCAATCCCCAAAAGATGAAGAAGAGAAGAGGGAAATTGATCATATCCCTTATTCGAGTGCAATAGGTAGCATCATGTATAGCATGGTGTGTACTCGACCCAACTTGGCACATGGGATGAGTGTCATCAGTCAGTTTATGGCAAATCCAAGGAAGTCTCACTGGATGGCAATGAAATGGATGTTCAGATACATTAAAGTGCCTATAAACAATGCTTTATCCTATGGTGGAGCTAAATTAGGAGAGAAAGCTAGCATCCTAGGATACTCGGATGCTGACTACGCTGCCGACATAGACAAAAAGAGATCCACAACCGGCTATGTCTTTAGGCTATGGAACTCCACAATTTGTTGGAAGTCAGGCTTGCAACATGTGGTAGCTCTATCCACTACCGAGGGAGAATACATAGCTGTTTCAGATGCAATTAAGGAAGCTATGTGGCTTAAGGGTCTAGTAAGTGAGCTCCTAGGGGTAGAAGTAAGGCAACTTTGATGTGTGATAGTCAAAGTGCCATTCACTTATCCAAAAACCAAGCCCACCATGAAAGAACTAAGCATATAAATATGAGACATCATTTTATAAGACAAATTGTTGAAGATAAAACTGTATTTCTAACCAAAGTTGCAGGTGAAGACAATGCAGCGGATATGTTTACAAAACCAGTGCCTACAGCAAAACTGAAACACTGCATGAGGATCCTTCATATAGATCCAGGAGGAAATTGATGATACTGGGCAGTGGAGGATATTACCGAATTGAAGATGAAGCCTAATCAAAGTACAAATGGTGGAGAATTTGTTGTGTCATTTGTATTAGACTAGGAGTCATGTAAAATTGGGTATTTCATATTATTGCATTTGTATGTTTTATTTCTTGTTATATAGTTAGATTTAAGTTTCTTCTAGAAGTTTTGTTTCTAGAAAAATGACTGACCGGTATGTTTGTTATTCTCGGTCAGTCGGTCAGTTTGTTTGCCTTGTAACTAACGATCCTATAGCCTATAAATAAGGATCGTGGGACAGGAGTTAGGTATCAGTTTTCTGTGCACTTCATTCTGTGAGGGGTTTACTCTTGTTTTCTGTCTTGTGTTCGGGATTGAGTGAGAGGTGCGAGTAAGGCTAGGTTAGTCTTGTAATCTTGGAATTCTGCTAGCTTTCAAGGTATATGGGCTAGGTAGAATAAAGGTCCTCTTTGTAATCATCCTAAAGGTTATCAAGATAGTGAATTGGGTGGCAAATTTGTCAGTCTGGACGTAGGTCTCTTTTAGCGACCGAACCAGGATAAATCCTTTTGTGTTCTTTCTGTATTTCGTTTATTTTTCTTGTGTCGTTCTCATATCGTTTTCATCTCAAGTGAGAGAGAGTTCAGGTGTGAGTCATTTGAGGTGAGGAAATCTTAGGGACAGTTGTGTTCATCTCTAACAGTTCACCATGATCGGATGAAACATGTGAGAAGAGATAGAAGTTTTATAAAAAGGGAGATTGAGGAAGGAATGATTAGCTTATCCTATATTCCTACCACAAATCAAGTTGTTGATGTGATTACAAAAGCTATGGTTAGACCGGGGTTTGAATCATTGGTTGACAAGCTAGGAATGACTTGTATCTATTCTCATGTTTGAGGGGGAGTGTTGGATGATTCTAAGTTATAAAGGAAGGAGGCGTGTGTTGTAGAAAACAAATGGATAATTCTAAGTGTTTAAAAGTTAAAGTTAAAGTTAAATCTACTCCTAAAAGTTAGGAGATAAGGCCCCTAGTTTTCAGGGGATAAAGAACCTAAATTCTCTCCTAATTTATAGGAGAAAAGTTAAGGTGTATAATGTATAAATTTCTCATACGTTTCTATACAAATTAATCAAGCCTTTTCATTGTTTTAGGCTTGTTTCACTTTTAATTTCTCAAATTTGACCTTATAATCCATTACAAACCCTTCTTGCGTTAGGTTATTGAATTCATCTGTCACGAGCCTAAGGGAGCCTAAGGGCCTAAGTGTAATAATGTAGAAATATATAGCTATAAAGAGAATAACTAATTGTACTAGTCGTTGAGCAGTTACAATGATATCCAGCTGTATTGAAGTAGCAATCAGCTGAGGCGAGAACCTATAAATAGGCCATGTAATCGAGGATGGGATCTATCAATCAAAGTATTCGGATCTTTCCCTCCTAAATTTCTCTTTCTTTCACTCTCTTCTCTCTCAATCCGAACTCTCCCTCCCTTTTTCTCGTTCGTGATTAACGAAACTTACCAGAATTGCCCAAGCCTCCGGTTCGAGGCTTGACATTTGGTATCAGAGACAGCGATCTTGGTCATTGTCTCAAGCAGACGATGGCAGAAGGAACGAGACTCAAGCAACTAGAAAGCAGAATGGAAGCGCTGGAATTTGGAATGACACAGACGCACGAAGCTATTACACAGAGTCGAGAAGATGTGGCTGCAATGAGAGAAGGAATGCGAGAGGAAATGGTAGCCTCTAGCGAGGAGATGCATCGCGAGCTGGAAAGGCATAGAGAGACGATGGACCAGTTCGGTCAGAGGATCAATAGCATGTTTAATATGCTATCATCCTTACCGCAATTCCGTCTACCAGCGGAATTTCCCCCGCGATCTGGATCTAGGCCTAACTCGAACGCGACTGGAATATTACCGCGACTGACAGGAGAGGCGGAGTCGGATGGAGTGCAAGGAATTGATCCGGATCATCAGGTGAGAGAATTTCAACTACAAACCGGTACTCCCACCCCAATGCCAAGGCTGGAGATACCGTTATTTGATGGAATAAGACCGAGGTGGTGGATTCGTCGGTGTGAACGATTCTTTCAATACTATAATGTGGCTGAAACTCAGCGAATCACATTAGCCACAGCCTATCTTAATGATACGGTTGATTCTTGGTTTCAAGGCTGGTCTAGGTACCAAGGAATTGGGATGAGATGGATCGATTTTGCCGAAGAATTGTGTAGGCGTTTTGGAGAAAGGAATATGGAGGATGTGATAGAAGAATTCAATAAACTCAGGCAAGATGGAGCGGTAATGGAGTATTTGGAGAAATTTGAGGAGTTAGGAGCCTTAATGTGGAACTCCCAACCATCACTGACCGAGCGATATTTTGTATCCAGTTTTATTAGTGGCCTCAAGGAGGAGTTGAGGTCCATGGTGAAGATGATGATGCCCCTTACAGTCAGACAAGCCGCTGAAAAGGCTAGATTACAAGAACTGACGTTAGAAGCTATTTACAAGAGAAATAAACTCTCATCTCGGCCCGGACCGATAATCAGTTTTCCTCCTAGTGGTCAGGCGCGAGAAATAGGAGCAACAGGAGGAACAGGTCCCCCAAGGGGAAATCAGCATGCTATGGCAGTCAGGAATCCCACTATGGAGCAGAGAAGGCAATTGCGGCTTTGTTACAGATGTGGAGATCCCTATAGTCCTGGTCACCAATGTCGAAGACAGTTACTGAACATGGAGGGAGGTGAAGAGCAAGAGCTGGAAAAAGAGCAAGGAATCTTGGAAGAAACAGAGATGGAGATTCCTCAAAGTGATCTGGCTGGAGAAGGCGGGGAAATTTCATGTCATGCGCTCAACGGGGAGCATGCAGGGCAAATTATTAAGGTCGAAGGAAGAGTAGGCAAAAGAAGAATGATGGTGCTGATTGATAGTGGCAGCACCCACAGCTTCCTCAATAGAGCCACTGCTACTGAATTAGGGTGCATTTTGGAAAATACTTCTCCCTTATCTGTAACAGTAGCTAACGGCAATAAAATGTACAGTAGCCACAAGAGTGTAGGGTTTAAGTGGCTAATGCAAGGAGAGGAGTTCTCAACGGATCTCAGAATTTTGGAGTTAGGTGGTTGTGACATAGTTCTTGGGGTGGATTGGATGAGGACAGTAAGTCCTCTCACTTTTGACTTCAACAAGTTGGAAGTCACGCTGGATTTGAAGGAGAGGAGGTTGACTTTAAAGGGCTGCCTGGAGTCGGGGGAATGCAAGTTAATTACCGGCAAGAAACTACAGAAGCTGCTAATGAAAGGAAAGGGGCAGATATCCCAGTTATTTTCAATCCAATCTGTGGAGAAAGACGAGCAGGAGCAATTCCCTACCACCGACTTCTTTGCAAAGGTAACATTCCCTACTACATTACGCCCCCTGCTTATGAAATTTCAGGAACTCTTCAGAGAGCCAAACACCCTAACTCCAAACCGTTTGTTTAATCATACTATACCTCTTAAACCTAATTCTGAGCCAGTTAACATTCGAGCCTACCGATACCCCCCTTACCAGAAATCTGAGATTGAGAAACAGGTCAAAACTATGCTTCAAACATCCATTATTCAACCAAGTCAAAGCCCTTTCGCTTCACCCATTCTTCTTGTTAAAAAGAAGGATGGCACTTGGCGTTTTTGCATAGACTATAGACAGCTAAACAGCCTCACGATAAAGAACAAATTTCCTATCCCCTTAATTGAAGACCTATTAGATGAACTTAAGGGGGCAGCCGTTTTCACTAAGCTGGACTTGAGGGCTGGTTATCATCAGATTAGAATGGAACCAACCGACATCCCTAAAACAGCCTTTCGAACACATCAAGGCCTCTATGAATTTCGGGTGATGCCCTTTGGGCTCACCAATGCCCCAGCCACTTTTCAAGCCCTTATGAACCACTTATTTGCCCCATATTTGAGGAAATTCATCTTAGTTTTCTTTGATGACATTTTAGTCTATAGCTCCAATCTCAAACAACACTTAACCCACCTGCATACCACATTTGAAATCCTGAAATTGAACCAATTGTTTGTTAAGCTCTCTAAGTGTTCCTTTGCAAAGAATGAGGTGGAATATTTAGGGCATATTATTTCGAGTGAAGGAGTTAGTACCGATCCCAGCAAGATTACAGCAATGTTGGAGTGGCCCAAGCCTAAAGCAGTAAGAGAGCTGAGGGGGTTTCTTGGTTTAACAGGGTATTATAGACGGTTTATAAAGAATTTTAGAGTGATCAGTAAACCCTTGACTGAACTACTCAAGAAGGATAACTTTGGATGGTCTGCTCAAGCTAAACAAGCTTTCAGTACCCTTAAAAGAGCAATGACCCAGGCCCTAGTGTTGGCATTACCGGATTTTTCTAAGGCCTTTGTTGTGGAAACAGATGCGTGCAATATTGGGGTAGGAGCAGTGCTTACACAAGAAGGTAAACCCCTCGCTTATATCAGTCAAGCTTTAGCTGCTAGACACCAAGGGTTAAGCGTGTATGAAAAGGAATTGTTAGCTATGATTATCGCTATCGACAAGTGGCGACACTATTTGGAAGGAGCCCCCTTCATAATAAGGACTGACCATGATAGCCTTAAACATCTTCTGCAACAGAAGCTGCATACACATTTGCAAAGGAAGGGAATCTCCAAGTTGTTAGGCCTGAATTATGTGATACAATATAGGAGAGGCAAAGAGAATATTGTGGCAGATGCTCTGTCACGAAGGTCTGAAACCGGGGAATGTAAGGCAATCACTGTTGTGGTGCCTGATTGGGTTAAAGAAGTCACAGGAAACTATGAGAAATCAGAGTGGACTAAATCACTTCAAACGCAGTTAGCCGTGCAGCACACCAATGAACAAGGGTATTCTCTGGACAATGGGTTGATCAGATTTAAAGGCAGGTTGGTAGTAGGCAATGACAGGGAATTAAGGATAAAAATCTTACAGGCATTACACAGCTCCCCATTGGGCGGGCACTCGGGGGTTAAAGCCACTTATTATCGAGCGCGACAGATGTTTTTTTGGCCTGGTCTTAAGAAGGAAGTAATGCAGTATGTGGCAGCCTGCATAACGTGCCAACGGTGCAAGCACGAACAGGTGGCTCATCCAGGGCTGTTACAACCATTAGCCATACCAGATAAGGCCTGGGAGGAAGTATCCATGGATTTCATCGAGGGCTTACCTAAATCAGAAGGCCGAAATGCAATTTTGGTGGTGGTTGATCGGCTAACCAAATTTGTTCACTTCATCGGTCTTACTCACCCATTCACAGCCCAAGAGATCGCGCGGATATTCATTGATTCAGTTGCCAAACTGCATGGTTTACCTAAATCTATTGTATCGGATCGAGACAAAATATTTACCAGCCATTTCTGGCAAGAATTATTCAAGAACTTAGGGGTGAGCTTACATATGTCATCAGCCTATCATCCGGAGTCCGACGGGCAGACCGAAAGGGTCAACCAATGCTTGGAGTCTTATCTACGTTGCATGTGTTTTGCTCGGCCTAAGAGTTGGGGTAAGTGGCTCTCTTTAGCTCAGTGGTGGTATAACACAACTTATCATAGCTCTATAAAGAAGACACCCTTTGAGGCCTTGTTTGGGTATCAGACACCTATAATGCCTGCCATAACGGGTACTCCCAGAGCTCAGTCTAACGTCACTGGGTATTTGCAAGACCGGCAAGAGATGATTTCTCTACTTAAGCGGGAATTGGCTACAGCTAATAACAGAATGAAGCAGGTCGCGGATCGCAGGAGAAGTGACCGGAATTTTGAAGTTGGTGATCGGGTCTACTTGAAGGTTCGACGATTCCTACAATCCTCCTTTTCGAGTGTCACCCCCACCAAGCTCAGTCCGAAATACTTTGGACCGTTTCTTATCTTGGAACGGGTCGAACAAGTCGCCTACAAGCTGCAGATGCCTCCCCACGTGGAATGCCACCCGGTCTTCTATGTGTCCCTTTTGAAGAAGTCCATTGAGCCAGATGCTACTGTAAATCCCGATCCACCTTCCGCCACCGAAGAAGCTACCAGCAACAGCGAACCTATAGCCATCATCGACAGGAGAGTACTCCATCAAGGATCGGTGCCCCTCATACAAGTCTTGGTCCAGTGGTCCAACCGACACCCGGAGTATACCACTTGGGAATACCTTCCCCAGCTGTTGAGCCAATATCCACGAGCTGCTCAGCTACTTACCTTCCTTGGGGATAAGGAAGATTTTAAGGGGCCGGGATTGTCACGAGCCTAAGGGAGCCTAAGGGCCTAAGTGTAATAATGTAGAAATATATAGCTATAAAGAGAATAACTAATTGTACTAGTCGTTGAGCGGTTACAATGATATCCAGTTGTATTGAAGTAGCAATCAGCTGAGGCGAGAACCTATAAATAGGCCATGTAATCGAGGATGGGATCTATCAATCAAAGTATTCGGATCTTTCCCTCCTAAATTTCTCTTTCTTTCACTCTCTTCTCTCTCAATCCGAACTCTCCCTCCCTTTTTCTCGTTCGTGATTAACGAAACTTACCAGAATTGCCCAAGCCTCCGGTTCGAGGCTTGACAGTTATTGAATTCATCTCTAAGTTGATTTAAGGAAGCAAGAGTACTCCTTAGAAAAGCATTCAGCCAAAACACTAACCTAAAATTTTTGTGAGAATAGAATCATCAAGTCATCCCACTTTCTATTGGCATCCTTGATTACTTTCCTCATTGCATCACATTCTTCCTTGAATGTTTTCCCAAATGGATGTGCACTTTCAAGAAGTCCTTCGACCATCTCCACCGTTCAATTCTTCGAAAACTCACCTCTTTAACAGCCTATCTGCTTCTAGTACTCATCTAACCCTCTATTCAGCAAACGCACTTGGATCCACCTCAACCACTGGTTCAAGAAGTCGCCCCGACTTAATCTACCTCAAACAGAATCCACCAAGATCTGGGTTTAATTCACCTTCAATTCTAAACTCGATTAACTGGAGTAGGAGGAATCAGCAACCAAGGAACTGCTCTGTTGCGGTCTCTTGAGGAATCAAGAGAGTCGATTCTCTAGTCCAACTTCCTACAAGAGCAATTTCTGGCGATATTTTGGCTCTAATCTAGCTCGTCAGAGATCGCTCAGAACTGTTTCAATTAACAGCAAAGGAATAGCCTCATGATAACCGAAAGCCTCCAAGTCGACAACCTATAATTGGCTTTTGTTGCTTATGGCTAATGATCGCCTAGGTCAAACAGCTCAGAATTCCTCCAGATTGAATCGCACTCACAAACGTTCAGTGATCGTTCCAAATCCACTTCCAACCGATCCTTCCTTCTCTCTTGAACCCGATAATTGTGTTCACCGAGGTTTCCACCAGAAACCACTTGACTCTGCTTCACTTCTCAATTTCGAACCAAGAGTTGTTTTGCTCTCTCAATTATGACCCGTCCTTTGATTCCTCAAAATTTGATCGAAAACGCTGCTCGCACTCACCCGTCAATAGCCAAGAACCATTGGTTTAGACCGCCACCAAAATTCAAACATTCGAACCAAATTGCTATGAGTTCACCGAAATCACAATTGAGAAACGATCAGCTCTGATACCAATTGTCACATTCCTATGGTTGAAATTGGAATTAGGGGAGAAATCGAAATGAGAGAATTGGAGAGAACAACAACAACAACATATCCAGCCGTTATCCCACTATGTGGGGTTGGCTACATGAATTCTAGACTTCTATGTGGGTTACATCCCAACAGATAGTTTGTCTAGAATTCATATTTGGATCCGACTAGGTTTTACGCTGGTTGTCGGCTACCTAACGCAACCCTCCTCCTTTATCCGGGCTTGGGACCGGCAGTGGATAATATCCCCTGGCGGAGTAATGATGGAATGAAGTTTGAACACCATCTTCACATGGAGGAATTTCATGAGATGGTGGTGAATGAAGATAATTGATATAGTTGTGTTCCATAACTTAGTTGACATGGTGAACCAACAAGTACAATATGGAAACACAAAAGAGAGAATTGGAGAGAGAGAGAGAGAGAGAGAAAAAAATTAGCAAAAAGGGAGGGAAAAATCAAAAACAACGAAGAGAGGGATAGAGAGAATTAGAAGGAAAGGATTTCAATCTTATTTCACATAACATCCTATCCTCTTAAAGTAGCCCTTGTATAGGCATAACTAGCTGCTAACTCATAACAGCACCTAAGTGCTCCTAAAAAATTGCAAAATATCTCCTAACAAACTATTGTAACCCTATTATAATATTACCCCTCTATTGCTCCTAGGGTCATGACAAGAATTTGTTTTAACAATAGGAAAAGTTACATTTATTTTCCAAAGCTGTCCACCATGGAATTCTCTACATATGTTTCAGATATTTCTTAATGAGAATTGTGAACCAAACAGACAAAAATCAGTTCATAAATTCAATTTAACAGGTCAGTGTAGGACCTAAGTAATTGTGTTGGTTATTAATGGATCTGGCCCGAATTTGAGTATTTCCAAACTGGCCACCTGCCCTCCTACATTGTAGATTAGAAATTACCGGATTGTAATTGCAGCTATGCTACATGGACTCGGGTATGGGTGTCGGATGCTAGTACATATCTAGAGGTCAGACTTCTCAATTTTATGAATTCCAGGATATGGAGATATGTGTCCAAATGGAGGACATGGGTACAGCAATAAAACATAGAGAACAATAAATCTCACTAACCTACGCCTATACTTACTTAGTTCTATAGCTAAAACTTATGGTTATGAATTAATTAGGATCCATTAATTGATAACTATATATATATATATGTAAATTTAAAAATAAATTCATTTTATATTTGAAATTTACATTGCATTGATTTTTTAAAATTATAAAGTTCAAATAACTTGTCTTTGAATCCCCAAATGAAAAGCCCACTCTCAAGAGAAAAGAAGGCCCACTCTGTCAGCAATAAGAAAGCTGACTTATTAGTTATTTAGCACTTATTTCCTTCTTATGCTCATGACAATAGAAATGAGTTGTGGTTTTGAGAAGAAAGTAGAGGTGGCAACAGAGGCTTAAACCAAGAAATTCACCCAGAAGATCTTGCCAGCCGGAAGTAGTCTCATAGAAGCATTGTTGACATGTTCGTCACAAGCCAAGAACTCATTCAGATCAAGACAACCGCAATCAAAGCCAACCAAAGATGCAAACCAGGTAGGCACAGTTCTCACAACCCAGATCCTGGTTTTCCAGATCTGGGTTTTTCGGTTGAGATAAATTGACCGTGTTGACCAGGAGGCAGCCATGTCGACCGGAGAGATGCCACCTCTAACGCATATTCCATACAGGTACAGGTGTTAGGTGTCATGTTGTGCCGACACCGGTACGACGCTTAATAGTGCCAAGTCCATGTAACATAGCATTGTAGTGTTGTCCTTTAATTAGGTTTTCTGTTTTTCTGTTATTTTACTTCATGCGTCCTAGGTCATACCTCTCTGTTTTGTATGTGAAAAAATAGAAGGATGACATGCACACTTCTGTGAAAGGGCAATTGAATTGCATTGGAAGTCCTTAAGTCAAACAAAAGACTTAAAATGAAGGTTTCTGATAGTAGGTTATCAGTTACCTATGGAGGCCTACACAATATATAAAGAAAAAAAATATCTAGCTAAAATGAACATCAGTAATTAAGAAGCGTAAATGTCACTGATTTAGTATTATATAAATCTAATTTATGTTCATATTGCTTATTGCATGTGTCTAGCATCTAGTATCCATTCCATGCCATAAAAGGATTACCACAAAAAGAGAGTACTAACTCAGTGTTCTCCTCATGTTGAAGCTCTGTTAACTTTTTAATGCCAAAATTTTCATTTAGAGATTGCTTATCAAAGTTTAAACACCATTAGTTTCTATAAAGTTTAATGGCAAAAACAGTCTCTGCGTATGAGGCGGTTTGTGATATTTTTTGCAGAGACTATAACTGAGAGAAATTTTTAGAAAGAACTTAATCAGTGAAGTAATTTTACAAAATTTGGCCTTAAGGAAAATTTGGTCAGTATTGACTACTAAACTCAGTCCAAAAATCAGAGAAAATTTATAACGTATACAAAAAGCAGAAAAAAAATCAAAAAGCCAAAAACTTAAATCCTAGTAAAGAATGAGAAAAAAAAAAAAAAACACCAGTAGCATAATACAGCATGTAATTGAAGAATAGCATACCGTTCTTTCAAGAATTAAATGGCTGTCTTGCAGAGCCCTATCAACAGAAGAGGAGTGAGCGAAGGAAACGAAGCCGAAGCCTCTGGGGCCTCCGGTGGTGCGATCTCGGGCAATCACCGACCCGACAACCTCGCCGTACTTTCCAAAATGATCTCTCAGCGTATCCTCACTAGTCTCCCTCGAAATTCCCCCCACGAACAGCTTGCTTTGCTCCGCCGTCTCCACCATGTTGCGCCGCTCAAACAAAAACCCAACACGCCCGCAGCCGTCGCCGCTCGGTGGGATTCCAAAGCCCCTTCCACTGGCAGAAAGAAACGCCTGAAGTCTGAAGACCGGGAGAGAAGCAGGCCGAAACCCAGAAACTAAAACCCTAAGAGGAGCAACCGGTTTTACTTTACCAAAATGAAAAGAACGACTGGGAAAGTCAGGAACTTGTCCTTTTTCCCCAACTTGGTCAATGGTCATGCTATATGGTCAACTAGTACGCGTCTGATGACTCCCTTTGCATTTCGGCTTCTGTTTCTGATTGGGCTTCCTTATAGGCCTGTACTGAATTATCACTGGGCTGCCACTCGGCCCATCATTTCTCATGCAGTTTTAAGTCCAATTGCATTGGCCCATCCTTATAGCCCAGGAACTCATAAATGGGCCGATGGCTCTTTGGTTAGTAATTTTGTTTTCTTCGTTTGGTAACACATAATGTTCCTTGTATGCCTTGGACTTATCCCTTGCTTATTCATGCACGCTGACTTCTATATATAGACAGTTCCACACAAAGGAGGAATGTCATTATGTCACAATGCTAATTAGGGAGGACAAGTTTTGGGGTAAACAATGTCATTATGGCAAGACTAGTTGGCAAGCTCTGGGAAAGCCATCCTCACACAAGAATGCACGAATATTTGCATAATATTATGATAAGCCATGCCAGGGTAGGGCTGCTGATCACCAAATGATGAAAAGTTTTCATCACAAAAGTTCATTATATTCTTGACGTGGGACATAAGAGTAATGCGCAATACTTAGTTTTACTGTGTGAATTAGAATAATGATAGAGGAGAAAGAGAATAAACTTATTGAATGTTGAATTAGATGTGTTGGTCACCGAATGGGCATTTCCTCGTTCCATTGTGGTATTGACATTAATGACAATCGTGATTGATTTGCGACAGTAACTAGAGCTTATTTTGGGAGTTTTCTTTTTTTTAAAAGATCTTTTGTCTTCATCAAGAGTTATTGGCAGGCACAAATTGAGTAAGGTGTGGAGATAGTAAGCACCAATGGCTTTCAATCAATCCAACTTTTTTTTATAACTCCTTTCCTACAAACGATAGATTGATTTAGAACGTTATAGTTGTCATAATGGTTAGATCTTCTCGTTAGACTTACATAATAAGGGATTAGACTTTTTGAGACCACTCTTGCAAGGGCCCTCTAACACTTATGTCAATGTGAGTGAAGGTCTTAGACTGAAAAGGTCAACATGGAAGGAAAAATGAGAGAAAGAAAATAAAGAGTTTAGGATTTTGTATTTGGGCCCAATGGGTTGGATCTAGGCTCGACATAGGTTTTGCATTGGCCCTGACTTGGGCTATTCTCCAAGTAAAATTACCACCACATCATATATATACATAGGCATCTATTTAAATATAAATTACTAAAAGAAAATAAAACACCTTATGAAAATTAAATTGAGAAGTCAATTTTTTGGTTGCTATGGAGAGTTTTTCTATTCTTTTGACTTCTAAGTATGTAATTAAACTTAATGATTGTTTGCAGGTACCTTCTAAGTATGTAATTAAACTTAATGATTGTTTGCATGTTTCTGATACCAAAAGAAATGCAGTGTCTATATTCATAGGCTTGTTAATGAAAATTATGAATTTTCTTTTTACCAACAATATGTGTTATATTCATTATAATAACAAATATGTTGGAATGAGTACACTTGTTAACGGTCTTTATATTTTGAAATTACATGAATTAATGAGAGAAATTAATATAAATGTTGCACTCACTAGCAACGCGAAGTATTCTCGCCATGACGATGTTAATCTCAAATATTTATAACACCTCAGGGTTGGTCATATTAACGACAGAATGATTAGTAAGTTGGTCAAACGTGAATTTATTGATCCAGTAGATTCTAAACCTGAGTTGACTTGCAAGTTCTGTCTTCTTTGGAAAATGTGTTACCTTAAAATATCCCAAAAATGCGTTACCTTAAAATAAATGCTTAAATAAAAAAATGGAATTGTATATAAATTGAATAAAAATAAAAATAAATATTTAAAAGGGTAAATTATACTTGGTAACCCTAAAGCTTAAATCAACTTAAATTATAAAAACCTATCATAGAGATCATAAATCAAACAAGCTAGAAACTAACTTCTTGAATGGAATAATTGATCTAGTTACTTTAGAGCTCGTGTCCAATTTTGCACAATAAGTGGAGTTTTAACTCTTAACTTATTGATTCTAAACCCATTTATTTAACCTTTTCTTTTTTTTTTTCAACTTAACCCACTAACTCTAAGTCCATTTACTTAGCCTTTCATTTTTCAATTTAGCCCACTAATTATCCATTAATTTTCTCAATTATAATCTCTAATGGATGTCAAAAATATTTTAAACACAAAAAAAATTATTATTATTATTCTTAAAATACTAGGATATTACAGGCTAGGTTGGTTACTTGTATAGAGAGAGCATAAGACAACATTGGTCTACCCAACCCCTTAAAAGGTCCATTCAGTTACACTCCTATGAATGTCCCTTATAAATCCTCATGGCCATTAAAAATAAAGACTACCTAAGGTTGAATAAAATAAGGACATTGGTTGCGAGTAGGCTACTTTTGATTCCACAAAGACCATGGTCATGACATTGAAAATTACAAACAACTAAGAGAAGAGATACAAGATTTACTAAACCATACCTTTAGTAGTTTGTGATGGATTATATAGATCTTATCATATGCACAATAGAATAAAAATTTAGTTTGCAGGTATCCCGTTTTTCAAAAAATATGATTTAAGAAATTGAAAACAAAAACGAAAGTTTACCACTTTGATGAAATCTGATTTCACCGTTAAGTTTCCCGTCGTATAATCCTTCAAGTGTAGGATGCCGAGTTGGTCCACCCGAAACCACTTCTATCCAAGAATATCAAGAGAAATAGAAGTAAAAAATTTTCTCAAAAATTTCTAAGTCACTTTCTTGGATTCACACACAATACTTCAAAACTCTCTCAACACTCAAAATGTTTCCAAGAGTTTCAATAGATGGAATGAAAGGTTAATGGAGCTATTTATATAGTTCCAACATAACCCTACTCTTTAAATAGGTTGGATTTCTCAAGTCTATTCCATTTAATGCAATTGAGTTAAACGCAATCTAATGGTGTTTATTTGAATCCAATAGTATCATTGGGCCAAACCTAATGTGCTAGCAAAAAGGTCAACTTAATTAATAATTAAATAATTATATTCACAATATAATTATCTAATTATTCTTATTTATCTAATAAATAAATGCACTATTATTAATAATTATAAAATTATTAATTTATCCATAATCTCTTTGAAAGTGATTTCTTTTGGGTGAGACTTTCTAGGTTCACAAATAAATTAGCAACGAAAATAATCAACGATTAATTCTCGTAAATCATGAGTTTATCTAGCAATATATCATGATTACCCAATTTATTGTGAAGCAAATATTGTAAACCTTTTACTACGTTACCATGCAATATAGTTCTTATATCATCTTATATCCCGATAAGATATGAGATCATGGTCGGCAGGTTGAATCTCTTAATCTCGTTATATGACCAAATCCAAAAGCAATCTTAACTAATTATGACACAACGCTTATGGAACAAATTCCATCGTCATATTATCTCGGCCAATGATTTATCGTCAAGTGATTATTGGATTCCATAAAATATATTTCTCAAAAATCTTGAGATGATAGATTCCATGTCTGATGCACACATACCTCATGTATCACTAAATTAGGCATATAGATACGTATGATTATCCTTGATTAGAACAACTATATAATATCCTGATATACTAATCCACCAATACACAGATATCCATGTCATCTCAGGTCTAAGGACTAGTTGGACATCTGCAGCTAACATTGAATCATTGACCCGTGATAAATAATCCATGTGATTCAATGTTAACAGTCTCGTTCAGTGAACTCGTTCTTGTAATAAGCATCATCTCATCATTCTTTTATATCTCATACAGAATGACACGAGACTCACCAACCTTATCTTTCAATATCTCATATTGAACAAGGAAGAAGACGATGTGCTGGCCTTTACGAGTTGCTATTGTCGAAATTATGAATTCTACGCCCAGAAACTTATTTATAGTATAACGAATTATGGTTTATCTGTAACTCGTATTCTTAACTCTTAAGAATGGTATCCATTTCTTATTATACTAATGGATATATATTTTATAATTTAAATCATATTACAATTTAAATACAAACATAAACTTTTCATTTAAATAATATTTAAATAATTACAAGATTGAGTCCTTTTGTGTAACTAGAATCGGTTTTCAAGGCTCATATCGAACAGTTGTTACTTAGGAAGGGGAAAGGATTCGAAGGGAACATTATAAAGGGAGGAGCCCATCAAAACTGTAAGTCCAGTTCAATAAGATAAAATCTTACACTTCCTTTCAAAGATAAAGCAAGCAAAAGTTAGACGATAATCCCTTGTTGGTGTTATGCACCTTTACAATCGGCCATGTTCCAAGTGAGTATCTTGAAGCAAAGGAGCCAAGGAGCAGTGATAAATGTCCTTTATACACTTAGTTAGTCTTAAAAACTTAACATTTATTCATTAATAGACATGATTTCTACTTAATTTGGTTTTCTATTTGGTGATGTAGGTGCAAATCGCATTTTAAAGATACTTGGAGCAGAAATGATGATTTTAGTGCATGATTAGAGCTAAACCAAATGTTGAAGGCATGGTTGGATACCTTTCAGGGTCAATGTTAATGAATTCATAAAACGTTGAGAGCAAAATGTAGAAGTTAAAGAATCGAAAGTCCGAATGACAACAGCTTGCGGCTTACCGCGGCATGCATTTCGCAATAAAACCGCTGTGGGAGAAAGTCATTGGAGCTCACGGTGCTATCGTGGTATGCATTCCATAGTAGGACCACAGTTGGACATCTTTACTAGAGGTCACAATCTTGTTGCAGTATGCATAATGTGGTAGGACCATAGTAGGGCACAAAGCTTTGTCGAAAATGGTGTTTCAAGCGCGTTTTCTTCAAAATTGATCATGGATTGACGTCTTTCTAGTGCATGACTCTGAGGACCTAAAAAGCATTACATTAAGACTAATTCTTCACGACTCAATGAGGATGAACACAGAGAAGAAGACACAATCAAGTTGAAAAAGGAATATGAAGATGTTTAGAAAATATTTAAGAGTTGGGTTGCATTTCTCTTTTCCTTCTAGTATCCCAAATCATGAATTCCTACTCTATTATTCTTCTATCTGTTGAAATCATATTTGGCTAGGCATTTTGCAACTAGAGTGAATAATGAAATTTCTTTTTTTGTTGGTTAAATTTGAAGTTACTCATTTTTGTTGTATTCTTATATTTTTGGATTGACTATTTATTATACTCTGATTTTGTTTTGATATTTGATCACTATTAAAGCGTGTTTGTGATTTATACTATTTTCGAGATATTCAATATAAATTAGCACATGGTAATAAACAACATAAGGTTCTATAATAGGTAGAAATACTATTAGGCCTTATGAAATCATATTGAAATGATCATTAAGAATGAATACATGATTATATATTTGTAGGTTGATTAGAGATAATTAATCTCATATATATATATATGGAATTGAATGACTATTGAGATAGGCTTTTGGTTAAGATAGAATTATTGATTTTCAACTTAGGGCAAAAAGTAGCAAACTCGAGTAATGAAAGATTAATTCATAAAAAGAACGATAGTAGATTCATGAACCCTAGTGCCTTATAGTGTGAGTTTCAAAATCAAAAGAATTATTTTCACTACAACAAAATAATCTTTTGGCTACGGTTTTTTTGTTTACATATAAATTTTCATAGCAAAATGTTAACATTTTGCTACGAAACTATGAAATTGTAGGAGTTAAAATTTTTCCCACCAAATATAGCTTCTAGCAACGAAAATTTTAACTATGCTATAAATTTCGTAGGTAAAAGTTCATATTTTGCTACGTAATTATTAAATTGTAGACAATTTAAATGAGCTAATTTTTTTGCCACCAAATATAATTTTTTAATACCAAAGTTTTATCTACGATCTTAAATTACGTAGCTAAAAAATAAGATTTTTTTATAAAATTATTAAATTATAGTTAAATGATAAGTTTAATTTTTTTAAATTAAAAATAATAAAAATTGAAAAAAATAAAAAAAATGAGTGGGGAACATTTGGTGGGAAAAAATTCACTGAAATTTTATTTTTATTGATAAAATATAAAAACATAAGTTTAATTTTCACTGAAAAAACATAAGTTTATTGAAATTTAAACAAGATGGAGGGTTAAAAAATGTTGTTTTCACTTAAATTTAAAAATTTTAATTTTCACTCAACATTAATTTGGTGGCAAATCCTCTCTCCCTCTCGTGCAAACTCTCCCTCCCTCATTCTTGCACAAAATTGGGTTCCCTCTCGTGCAAAATCGACTCCAGAAGGCAAAGCAACCCAGTTTCGTGCTCCCAATTTGTAACGCCCCGCTTTCCCGGGTGCGTTAATTCTTGAGACAATTCTGGGACGATAAATTTTTTTTTTCTTTCAAACTCATACGAAATCGCATCATTCCTCGCATCCATCCCAAAATCTACCTACATTATTTTATTCTCTAAAGAGAGAATCATCATATACATCTATTGTGGAAGTTAGAATCGAATCTGACATCTTACCTTAACATTAAATCATAAATCAACTCTTTACATCACCGTCTCTCAAACTTAATCCTCAATACAAGGCTATTCATCATTGACTTAAGACATAACATAAGTTCTCAACATGACTTTAATACATAACACACGTCCTCAACTAGCATTACACATAACATGCATCCTCAACTGACATTAACCCTAAATGGGGTTGTACATTGTCATTAACTATAAGGTTATACATCATCGTTCATCAAGCATTCAGATTCAAAGTAGCAGAACTTAAATACATGAGCTACATTACATACATACATTTCATCATCATTCATCGTGCACTTTGCTAAGTGTCATTTCATGCCTCATTCATCCTCGTTCCTTCTACAATCTCCATCTAAAACGTTTTAATATTCCAGGGGTAAAAGCCTTATTAGATGATGAACCATCTAAGTAAGAGTATAAAAATCATTTTCATGTATGAATGCAAAATGTTTTTTCCTTTCATTTCGGTTTGAATCGACCGTTCCTTATGCTACTCTCCATTTTTACAATCTTCCTAGGCCGAGGTGTATGGGTGCACCATTGAAAAAGCAACGGCCTCGACCCGTACTCTCAACCCTTATGCAGATGCATGATCAATAATTTCATTGTGAACACATGCACATTTCATTATCAATACATGTAAATGCAATCTATATGACATATTCATATCAAGACATGACAACATGATAAAACTGTTTACATAAAATTGGGTTTTGGAAAAACAACTTACAAATCAAGCATTTTCATAAAACTAAATTCAGTTGAGAAATATCACTTACAAACAAAACATTTTCCTAAATCCAAATTCATTTAGGTAGTACTACTTACCTTTTTCGCATTTCATAACATTTTAATCCTCGTGCTAGACTTCTAACATACTCAACTCGAAACCTCAACATACCCAGACCATCATATTCATTTAATAACATCAATATCTATTTTTTCCTATTTTTTTCATATCTTTCATTTATTTCTTCCTATTTTCCTCAAAATTTCTTAAACATTTTCCTCACTAAATAACTCCTCATTAAATAATTTCTAAATAAATAATTCCCCAATAATCTAAACTAAGCATTACTCAATTATTTCCTCGAATATTTATCTATAATAATTCATAACTAATTTTCCTAATTTATTGAAATTTCTAGGAATTTTTACTTACCTTAACTTAGTTTCTCAAGCTGCCTCGGTATGCACATTCTGACCTCGAAACGCGTGTTCGACCTTGATTACAACGCAAATTCTCGATTCTCGTGCACCGCCTCGATTATCATGCACTACCTCGATTCTCATGCATTTACCTCAATTTTTACGTAATGCCTCAATTTTCGTGCATCGTCTCGATTTTCATGCACCATCTCGAAATACGTGCCCGAACTATTTTTTTTGCCAAAATCTCTGGAATATTATTACATCACTATTTCCCATTTTTCAGGATTTTTCCCGCATTTTCTCTATTTTCTTTCATTTTTTCTTCTTTATTTTTCTTTTCTTTCTTTCTTTTTTTATTTTTTCTTTTCTTCTCCCTTACTGTTCACCTTCTTCTCCACTCATCTTCTTCTTTCTTCACCCGCACCCGCACACAGTGCCATGCGCTCCAGCAACCTCGTGGCCATGCCCAGCCGCCTAGCTTCACCATCCTTACGCGCCACAGCCGCCGCCACCGAGCACCATGCTCGCCACTTCCCGTGGCAGCCTCCCCTGCCTCGCGCTAGCGCCGCCCAACTACTCCAGCGACTTGCTATGTTGCCATGCTGCCTTCTCGCGAACAGCCATGGCCGTAGCTTGCGGCCATGAATGTTGTCCGCTAGCTACGGCCAACTCCGACCACCCGCGATCGCTCCAAGCTCTCTCTCTCTCTCTCTCGCATAAGCTCTCTCTCCAACTCTCGGCTTTTCTCCCTCTCGGCCATGGCCGATTCGGCCATCACTCCCTCGATCTCTCTTTCTCTTTCTCTCCCTCGGCTTCTCTCTCGATATCAATCTCTCTCAAGCTCTCTTCTCTCGCTCTATGTTTTGATCTCCCTCGCATTTGTTGGTCGAAGCTCTTGGCCAGCTTGCTGCCATAGCCGAACTTGGCATCACTCTCCCTCTATCACACTATATATATATATATATATGAGTAGCTTGGGCGCCACTTCTCTCACCCGACAACCTATTCTCGACCCTTGCAATTCCCTCAATCCAAAGCAACATGCTCAACCTACTCCCCATGCACACAGAGAGAATTTTTTGGAGCTTCCCCTGCTTCCCACCCCTACTGCCTCCATGCGCAACTTATACATAATACCTACATATATATATATATTATATTAATATTATACTAATATAATTATGAGAAAAATACATATTTAACCCCCTATTTTATCTTTATTACTGTAGGAATTTTTCTAATTGCAATTACATCCCTAATACTCAAATTAAATTGCATTGCGATCTTTAAAATTCATAATTAATAATTTCGAGTTTACTCGATAAAATTGATTTCACCCCCGGGTCCTTATCGAGCCCTTAATTCATCCTGAAACTAGCGAAGGGTTGATTCTTACGAAAAATTGAAGCCCTCTCAGCCTTCCGATGACTTCCCGGAAGTCTCCTATGACAATTCGGTATTTCAACCTCAATCATAGTGGCATTTTAGTTGTATTGAAAACCGTCTCAATTTTGATTTCTTTTACTTCTATAAATCCTATCTCGAAACGCTCATGACGCCATGCCATTTTCCTTAGACAATTACAATCCGGGGCATTCCTTTTAGTCGATTGGACACTTATATCTGTAATAAATTACACTTAAGCCCTTTAGAAAATTTGGGGTTTTACACAATTCCCGTCAAATCCAAATCCAAAGTAACCCAGAACAACCTAGAGCTTCAATCCCAGAAGGCAGTTAAGTAGGTAAACCACTCTAGAGCTTCAATCCCAGAAGGCAAAGCAAAACAACCTTCATCCCCAAAAGGTGATTCTATAGGTAAACCACTCTAGAGCGTCAATCCAGTGAAAAACAACCTTCATCCCCACCAAATCCAAAGCCTTTAATAAATTCCAGCGAATCTATTTATTGCCCAAGACAAACCCACGACGCGATAATCTAGTAGTTCGATGACCTCTAGTATGTCAATCTATTCAATGAGACAAATCCAAAACCTCATTGCAAGGACGTCAATCCGGTACGTCAATCTGTTTCTTTTGCTATAAATTAGTTTGCCCTTATTACTTGGATTCATTGGTTATGTTTTAACTGTACAAGCACACCATATGTTTGATAAAATGCCTAATAAGTGATCTGACCACTTTTATACATTCTGTATGTTCAAGAGTTTAGTTAATTTGATACTCTGTGTGTGTAACATACATATTCCATCAAATCAGTGTTCGTATAACATTTTACTGGCGATTGATTTTTATATGTTATTTATTGGGAAATCTGAACACTTTATTGTTATTTGTTTGACTTAAGATGTTTGATTCTTAACTGTTACACAAAGAAAATTAACAAACTAATGAATTCAATTATTCCAGCTGTATATTATCGAAAGGCTAATGTAAGTGCAAACTAGGATGATTTAATCAACTTAGGCAAGTTAAGTTAGAATTGAGGATGAGTTTTGAGAGAAATCTTGTTATCTATTTTGTCAAAATCAAAAGAAGCATTTATTGACAAAAAAAAAAGAGAACCTCATTTAACAACAGCCTCGAATATCACACCAAATTACATTATAAAAACCACATGATGTAAGTAAAAGTGCAATTGGAGGTTGTAGTTGGTGAGGCCAGACAGAAGTGGTTTCGTTCGATTCATGGGTTAGCGAGGACCAGATAGAGTAACTAGAAGCGAAAGCAAGAAAAATGAATTGAATGTCCAGCAAGTGAGAATGTTAAAGAGAAAAGATGCAGTAGCATGTACATGTAACTGGAAGCAGGCAGCAATTGGTCCCAATACAATACAGTACAGAACAGTAGACAGCAAGGGAAAAATGTGGTAATTAGATGGCAAAACTTCGGAGGGGCATAACTTTGTGTTGGGTGGACCGTTTTGGGCGATCTTGGTGCCTATTTTGCTTTTTTTTTTCAAGATCTATGTGTGGAAAACGGCCGTAGATAGTTTGGTCTAGCGATTTTGCAAAAAAAAAAAAATGCTTCTTTTGCCTTTAATTCTCACTTTTCCTCAAATTTGGTGAAAACTGTGAAGAAAAAATGTAGCTGACGTTCTTCCAATAATGAGCTGCAGCGATCAACCAAGGCCTAATAATCATAGCTGGGGATGTACTCCAAGTAGACGAGCAACTAAGAACAAATAATAAATAGTGTTCTTGGTTGACGTTTTTGAATAAGTAAGTTGTTACATGACATAATTCACACGTGAGGTTCGGTTCATTTGGTCTCTGTTTCTCATATCCATCCACAAAGTTTAAGCTTCGATTCTGACACACTTTGGATTATTTTTCCATTTTCCTTCAAATAATCTTATTCACATATATATATATAAAATTTATATTCATGCAATTGTTAATGCCTCTGTTGTTCCTTGGTTTATCCGTCTTTGTCTCATAATTCCATGCTCAAAGTCTATGGTTCAATTCTCACAGGAATTGATTTTTCCATTTTCCTTTAAATAACCTGATTCATGTATAAAAGTTTATTCATGTTTCAAACATTTTTACTTGCTCAGTGGTTCGTCTGTCTGTCTCTCCCTCACAATTGGACGTGCCAGGTATACGGTTCTATTCTTCAATTATGTATTTTATATGTTGGAATTAGTGGTCTTGTGAATATTTGTGGTGCTGTGAATTAGTGGTAAGTGATTTAATGGTGTATTGTATTTTAATTGTTTAATTATGAAATTTTGAATAAATTAGTTTTGTTTTGGTTGGGGATTTGGTTGGTTAATATTTTTATTGTTGTAGAGTTCGGGATTGAAACTTGAATTATTTGGTGGTAGTTGGGGTGTTGGATGAGTGTGATACGGGATCTTTAGTTGTGTTGTGGATACGGTGTCCTTCTATAGGTTGGCTAAGTCCAATTTACAGGGGAGATTTTGTCGAAATTTCTGTAGAACTTTATAAAAAAATATATATATATACACACATATATGGTAAATATGGGTAATATAAAAGAGATCTAGGTTTAAGACTTTTAAACTTAGGGTGCTATTTGGTTTTGGAATTTCGAAACACATTGTGTTTTTTCTTTCTTTTTCTTTTTTGTTTTTTATTTTATCTCCCTTTTTAGGCTACCTAACCAAACTGAACTTAACTCACCAGAGCCTAAATTTTTTGTACAAGTAATAACATAGATGAAGTTATTTTTGGCTTTCCTTCTGATTTACAACTCTAAAATATTATGGATTAAAATTTTTCAAGTTTCCTACTTTGGGATCTTAATTCTATTATAATTACTAAAGTAATCTCTCAGTACGAATGCATTTTATTTATTTATTTATTTGATTTGTGTTGACTTTGATTTTCCAGATTCTTATTGTGTATAAATAGTAGAGGAAGAAAGCGTAAGTAACAAAGAAAGAAAGACGTTTGAAGATAAATTTTTATAGTGTCAAATTTTTAACTATTTTCATTTTAGAATTTAATGTTGCTATCAATATTACATGTATTGGTTTTATGTACTAGCCACATTCAAAATAGTTGAAGATTGTGGCTGACATTAATTTTATTTTATGTGTTTAATTGAAATATTTTGAAGTTATGTATTGTGTTTTAAATTTCATCTAAATTATGGGGGTTGGTGTATGTTTAGAGAAAAATATTATTCCCAAAAAAAAGGATTTTATTTTTGGCTACGAAATTGAATTTAGTAATATCGTAGTAGTTTATTAGTTATATATAGAATTAACTATGAAAATTTAATTTTTGACTATAAAAATATTGGTAGAGAAAATTAATTTACTACGAAAATTGGTATGTGAATATCAAGTTGCTACGAAAATTGATATGTGAAAATTAATTTGCTACGAAAATTTATTACAAAAATTGGTATTTGAAAATCAATTTGCTACAAAAATTTGTGCGATTAACTACAATTTATTGTAGTTAAAAATAAGTGTTTTTCTCTAAGAGTTGACATTCGTAGTAAAAGCTATTTTATTTACTACGAAAATTAACATCATCACCTACGAAAATCGGTATAATTAGCTACGATATATGTCATAGTATAAAACTAAAGCTTTCTTTACGTTTACCTGACTATAGCGAAAAGTGTGTTATTCTCTACGAAACCTTAAATCGTAGCTAAATACTATTAGCTACGAGGCTTTAGCTACGATTCACGCTATGAATAAAATTTCGTAATTGATTTGTTTTTACTACAAAATTTGAATTTTTAAGAACAAAAAATTTCGTAAAGAAAACCAAAATTTGTTATAGTGAGCGTTCGTAGTTCTTGATTTAGTTATAGTTATTATAAAATTGATTGTTAATAGTATTATAATTGTGTGTGGCTTATTGAAGTTAAGCATGGTTAAAGTAGGAGTTAATAGCCAATTCTCGTGAGTTTGATGCTCTACTTATATCATTATATTACTTGTTATGATCCATCCATTTGCAAGATAGATTAGGTAGACAAGGGGCAACGAAAGATATCACAAATTTATAAAAAGAACTCGATGAGGATGAGTGGTATATAATATATAATATATTATACTTGGGATGTACCAGCTAATATTCTTCCAATAATGAGCTGCAGCGATCAACCAAGGCCTAATAATCATAGCTTGGGATGTACTCCAGGCACATGTGCAACTAAGAAAAAATAATAAATAGTGTTCTTGGTTGACGTTTTTGAATAAATAAGTTGTTACATGACATAATTCACACGTGAGGTTCGATTCGATTCATTTGGTCTATGTTTCTCATATCCATCCATAAGGTTTAAGGTTCGATTCTGACACACTTTGTAACGACCCGTTAAAGGGTCTAGTATTTATTTAGAATTAGTTAATTAATTATTGAAGTAATTAATTAAGAGAATTTTCCAATTAATTATTAATGTGACAATTTAGATTTTTAATTGAGAAAATAGAAATTAAATAGCATTTAATTATATTTATTTATTGTGAGAATTAAATGCAAGGACATGGATGTCATTAAGAATTTGTTCTTAGAAGTTAATTAATTAATTAATAAGAGTTATTGTGAGATTTGGAGTCCAGGTGCGAGAAGGCTTGGGCTTAGAAGTCTCCAAATTGTAATGGGAATGTGAGATGGGCTTAGAGCTGTTAGTATATATATACTTGACCATAGCCATATGTTCTTAATGTCACAAGAACAAAGAGTCAAGAAGCAGTCAGTGGGTTTTTGGATTTGCATAGAAGGCTCTCGGGAGATCATTAAGTCGATTAAGGAGATCATAAGGTAAGTATTCTTCCCTTGTAATCCTTTCTTGTAGGTTTTGGTTGAGTTTGATATCAGATTCTTGAGTTATATCAGTTCAGTGCATGTTATATATATATTTACATGCAGCAGTCATGCATGATTACTTCCAGCGATTCTTATCAATTTTATTGTTGAATCATTCATAACTTTTTTTGGAATAAATTGGGATTGTTTTCTCAAGATTTCTTTCGGAATGGTGTAGTAATGTTAAGTTTTTAATTCAAGATATCATCTCTGTTATTGTGAGTTTTATTTCTGATGAGATTCCAGTCATTCGAATGAGTCTTGTGTCATTCGAATGAGTTTTGAGGCATCCGAATGAATTTTCAATGTTATCGTAAGTTTTTCCCTTGCAATGTATCAGTCATTCGAATGAGTCATTTGCCATTCGAATGAGTCATGTGTTATCGTATCATTCGTATGTGTTTTTGAAGTTTTGAGATTGTCAATCAAATGAGTTTTCTTGTCATTCGAATGAGTCCTTGAAGATTTGAATAAGTTGTTGCTTTGTATAGTCTAGCATTCGAATGAGTCTCTCTGTCATTCGAATGACCCATGAGTATCCCATTCATTCATTCGAATGAGGGTACTATTGCATTCGAATGACTCACTTTTTGCCAGTTCAAAAGTTGGAAGTTGTCAAAATTCATTCGAATGAATTTGTGAGTCATTCGAATGAGTCTTTGATCTGATCCGAATAGTTTTTGTTATATCATCTATCATTCGAATGAGGCTCTGTCATTCGAATGAGTTTCTATCATTCGAATGAGCTTGTTGTAGTCCATTTTTTTCATTCGAATGAACTGTTGTTTCATTTGAATTTCTTCTTTATGCTTTCTCAATCACCCGAATGGTATCATATAGCATCCAAATGGCTTCCAATAAATTCTTGATGCAAGTCTCAAATTTAATATAAATATTTAATTATTTAAATATTGAATTTTATGCAAAAATATGATAAAATCCAAATGCCATGCCTATACTCAGAAATTTCAAAATCTTTGTATCTCAATATAGCTAGTAAAAATCATATACCATATTTAGCAGTTAATTATGACATGATTAACATTATTTTGTGAGATTATGTGCATACATGTTCGTATGAGTATTGAGCACGACTTTATATGGAGCACTGCATATTGTGTGCTAGCATTTATATGAGCATTTCATTATGCGCGCTAGACGGCTTGTTCGCGAAGATCCCACTAGTATCAGTTTAGTTATATCTTAGTTATAAGATGCTCACCTGATGTGGACGGGGCTAGGGACATATTGCCCACAACGTGTACTTACAATTTTTATGTTGTAGGTTCAAGTTAGCCAGGTATGTATTACAGTTATGTGAACCTATGTGTCAAAATTGCATACCTACATTTATCTTACAGTTTATGGCATTACATTTATAAATGCAAACAGATAGTGTCACTCAGTACAAGTTCAGTAAGTTTTTCTTCAGTATTGATATTATTTGATTCAGCTTCGGTTATTCTTTCCACCTTACTACTTGCTGAGCTTTGTAGCTCACCTTGTACTCTTCACCATTCCAAGTCCTAGCGGATGAGTACCAGATGTGGGGCCTAGCAACAGTGTCCCGTAGTGTGTGTACGTGGAGCCGCTCAAGACCAAAGATGTCTTAGAGTTTTATCAATTTGTTAGTTTGGAGTGTTTGACAGTTTAGTATTAGGTTATTTTTCAGTTGAGGGATTTTCCCTTAGACAGTGTTTATGGTTTCAGTTTTGTTGACTCATAGTTTATTTCAATTGATTGAGTTATTCATTACGGTATCAGATTTTACTTAGCAGTTAATTTTATTTTATTTTTCCCGTAGCACCTCTTCTCGGGCAGTTTTAGGAAAGGGGGTGTTACACACTTTGGATTATTTTTCTATTTTTCTTCAAATAATCTGATTCATATATATATAAAATTTATATTCATACAATTGTTAATGCCTCTATTGTGCCTTGGTCTATTCGTTTGTCTCATAATTCTATGTGCAAGGTCTATGGTTCAATTCTCACAAGAATTGATTTTTCCATTTTCCTTTAAATAATTTGATTCATGTATAAAAACTTATTCATGTTCCAAACCTTTTTACTTGCTCAATGGTTCGTCTGTCTGTCTCTCCTTCACAATTGGACGAGCTAGGTATACGATTCTATTATTCAATTATGTATTTTATATGTTGAAATTAGTGGTGTTGTGAATATTTCTGGTGCTGTGAATTAGTGGTAAGTGATTTGATGGTCGTTGAGATAAATAATGTAAAACAGCAAGAGCATAAAAAATTGAAATTTTGTTTGAGATAAATAATGTAAAGTAATTTGATGGTGTATTGTATTTTAATTGTATTATTTTATGAAACATAAATGAGGCCCATGGCTTGGGGGGCTTCTTGTGACAACTTGGGCTGCCCCTTTGGGCGCCCATTGGATGGCCACAAGAAGCAGCCACCTTGGGCCAGCCCAACTCTTATATCTTGTGGTCTTATGTCATTTTGTCTGCTGCTTCTCTTTTGCACGATCTGATCCAGACCATTGACGCTGCTTTTGCTGAGGCAATCCGAGCCATTCATTCCAATTATATATCGCCTCGAGATTGCTGAGTTCTAATCGCATTGAAGACGATTTTGATTGAGGGGGTTTTGCAGAGAGTCGGTCATTTCTAGGGTTTCATCTTTTGCTCTCTCTCTCGTTCTCTCTCTGTAAATGTTGTATAGATCATCTTCTGTAGCGTTCCTGATTTTAATTTTGTTTAAGGTAAGCTCCTAATCTGTAAGTGATTTTGTGGCTTATTGTTTTAGAAAATCAGGGTTGTTTGTTATCGTTTTATGTTGTAATCAGATTGAATCTATTTTAGTGGAGTGAGCTCTTCTCAACGGAGCTCAAGTGGACGTAGCCCTATTTTTGGGGTGAACCACTATAAAATCTTGTGCCTCCTGTTTCTGATTTATGTTTTTAAATACTATCAATATTGCTTGCGTTTATCTTTCAGTTCGTGTGAGTTCATCTGTGGGATTTTGATGGTGTGTGAGTGTTTGGAGAATTTGTTATCTCTGTTTGTTTGTAACAGTGGTATAAGAGCTTTCTGGTTTATCGTATCCAACGTTTTAGGGTCAAAATCTTGACCGACTCTATTTTTCAAAAATCTAGGGTTTCCTTTCCTTACTGTGTCGGTGTTGTTTTTAAAGAACTCTAGGGTTTTCTGAAGAGAGCCTGTCAGCGTGAGTTTGCTGTACAGGTCTCAATCAGTAAACTAGGGTTTTGTTTTTGTGAAATTTTCGTGTATTACGAAAATGACAACAACCCGATTTGAAATCGGTACATTTGATGGAAAGGGAGATTTCGGTAGTTGGAAAAAGAAGATGAGGTTACTTCTCTCTCATCACAAAGTGCTTATAGCACTTGAGTCAGATGACAAAAAATGGTCAGCTGAATAGCTAGCTCGAACTGATGAAATCATAGAAGAGGCTTTTAATATGATTTTCCTCCATCTCGGTGATTCAGTAATTCATAAGGTTGACAGTATATCTCTACCTCTTGAACTTTGGAATAGATTAGAATCTTTATTTTCTGTAATGTTTGCTCCAAATTTAGTTTACTTAAAAGGCATGCTGTTTAACTTTAAAATGAATATATCTAAGTCTATGGATGAAAACATAGATGAATTTACTAGACTCACCTTGTTATTGAGAGGTACTGATCAAGCTTTAGGAGATGCTAGTGAGGCAATGATTTTATTAAATTCCTTACCTGATGATTATGATGTAGTGAAACATGTTTTACGTTACACTGGTATAGTACCTAATATGGAACTTGTTATATCTGGTATTAAAGCTAGAGAACTAGAACTTAGTACATCTAAGAAATCTGGCAACAATTTGTTTGTTAAAGGAAATATAGATAAAAGAAATTATACTGTGAATACTGAACAACACAATGGGACAGGGTATAAGGGAAAAAAGAAGGAAAAGAAGGGAAAATAAAAATAAAAGTGGAAATGTTACCACTGTGGAAAAGAAAGTCATATTAAGAAATACTGTTATGATTACTTTAAAAAACAAAAACAAGGGGGTAATGTAATAGTGGCAGCTAGTAGTTCTAATTGTTTGGCTGAGGTGCTTAATGCTTCCTCAAGCTCAGCTTTAAATGAATGTATTATGGACTCTGGCTGTTCTTTTCATACGTGTCCTAATATTAACTGGTTTCACAACTTTAATAACAGAGAAAGTGGAATAGTGTACATGGGAAACAACCAATCTTGTAATGTTCAGGGTAGATGAGACATAACTCTTAAGTTGCATAAAAACAAAATTAGAACTCTTACTGATGTAAGATATGTCCCTGATCTTAAAAGAAATTTAATCTCACTTGGTACACTTGATGAGTTAGGATTCTCATACAAAGCTAAAAATGGTTCCTTGAATGTTTTTAAAGGAGATGAACTAATCTTAACTGGCTTAAAGAAAAATGGTTTATATGTTTTAAAGGGTTGTTTTCATTCCTCTGTTATATCAAATTCTGCATGCTACGTTAACACTGATAAGACTGAACTGTGACACTTGAGACTTGGCCATAAGAGCCTGAGAGGTATGCAGGCACTGTCAAACCAAGGATACCTTGGTCTAGTGTCTGCTGAGACCCTCGGTTTTTGTGAACCATGTGTGCTTGGCAAGCAACACAGGATGAGTTTCCATAAGGGAACTCACCTGGCGAAGGCATGCCTTGAGTACTTACATGCAGATCTGTGGGGACCCTCCCAGGTCCCCACCCATGGTGGCAACAGGTACTTCATTTCTATCATTGATGATTATACTAGGAAGGTGTGGGTTTTTCTATTAAAAACAAAAGATCAAATATTAGAAAAATTTAAAACCTGGAAGATCTTAATAGAAAACCAAGCTGATAGGAGAATCAAAACTTTAGAACAGACAACGGTTTAGAATTCTGTAATAAAGAGTTTGATGATTTTTGTAACTCCCAAGGAATAAATAGGCATAAGACTGTTAGGAATACACCCCAACAAAATGGGGTGGCTGAAAGAATGAACCGGACCCACCTTGAAAAAGTGAGGTGCCTTTTGTTCACATCTGGGTTGCCTAAATCCTTTTGGGGAGAAGCCTTAGCAACAACCTCACACCTAGTAAATAGAAGTCCCTCTACAGCCCTTAATTTAAAATGCCCTGAAGAAAAGTGGATTGGAAGAAAACTAAACTTCAACTACTTAAGAACCTTTGGCTGTGAAGCTTATGCTCATCAGTCAGAAGGTAAGCTGGAACCTAGATCCACTAAGTGTGTTTTTGTTGGGTATCAGGAAGGAACTAAGGGATATAGGCTATGGGAAAGGCAATCTAAGGGTGTAAAAATTATTATCAGCCGAGATGTTATATTTAATGAATCAGTCTTCCCTTGCAAATTATCTAGAATTAATGACTCAGATAATTCAACCAGTTTAGGAGATACCCAAATAGAGGTGGAGCATTAAGTTATAGATAACAATCATTCAAATGCTCCAGCTATACCAGTCCTTCAACCTGAAGGAGACCCTTCACCTACATCAAACCAAGACCATACCTCTGATCATGAATCTGATCATAAGGAACAAAATGATGAAACAGAAATTGAGGTGGAGCAATATGACACCCCTCAACATAATCTGGAAAATTACCAACTTGCTCGAGATAGAAGCATGAGGTCTATTAGACCACCTTCAAGGTATGCTTTCTCAAATTTGGTGTTTTGTGCCCTAGTGGCAGGTGTTGAGATGAGGAGCAGTGAGTCTTCCTCTTATGAGGAGGCTGTCAGCTCAAAGGAAAGTAAAAAATGGCAACAAGCCATGGATGAGGAAATGACCTTTCTAATGACAAATGGAACTTGGGTACTTGTCCCTCGTCCAGAAAACCAGAAACTGATCCAATGTAAGTGGTTGTTCAAATTAAAGAAAGGTATATCTCATGATGACCCTATTAGATATAAAGCAAGACTAGTAGCTAAGGGGTTCACACAAAGGGAAATGATAGATTACACTGAAATTTTTTCTCTTGTGGTCAAATTTAAGACAATTCGCATGATGCTTGCAGTAGTAGTTCAATTTGATTTAGAACTTGAACAATTGGATGTTAAAATTGCATTTTTACATGGAGACCTAGATGAACACATTTACATGGTTCAGCTAAATGGTTATGTTGTGTCTAAAAAACCTGATCATGTTTTTTTGCTGAAAAAATCTTTGCATGGCTTAAAACAGGCCCCAAGACAATGGTACAAAAAATTTGATAATTTTGTTCTAGGGGCCGGATTTATTAGAAGTCAATATGACAATTGCTTCTATTTCATGCTTACAGATATTCCTGTTTATCTACTGCTTTATGTAGATGATATCTTCCTTATTAGCAAATCTAAGTAAAAGATTAATGAGTTAAAATCTATGTTAAATTCAGTTTTTGAGATGAAAGACTTAGGTCATGCTAAGAAAATACTAGGAATGAAGATTGAGAGAAATAGAAGCAACAATACTCTTAAGATACATCAGCATGATTACTTGGTGAAAGTTGTTCATAAATTTGGAATGAGAAACTGTAAAACTGTCATAGTTCCATTGGAGGACATTTTATTTTATCAAAATTACAATGTCCCACATCCAACTCTGAAATAATAGAAATGGAAAATGTTCCTTATGCAAATGTAATTGGAACAATTATGTACTCAATGATAAGCACTAGGCCAGATCTTGCATATTCAATTTCATTACTCAGTCGATATATGTCTAACCCTGGTAAAACTCATTGGGATGCCTTAAAATATTTGCTTAGGTACATAAATGGTACAGCATGCATTGGCTTAAATTTTAAGAAAAGATTTGATACTCTAGATCTTGTTGGTTATGTTGACTCTGATTTTGCTGGAGATAGAGACTCTAGAAAATCCACCACTGCTTACTATTTTACTCTTGGTGGAAATTGTATAAGCTGGAAGTCTCAGTTACAGCCTCTTGTAGCTCTGTCCTCTACTGAGGCAGAGTATGTGGCTGTAACAGATGCCTTTAAGGAAGCCATATGGCTTCAAGGCATATTAAAGAAAATTCACTTACTTCAAAGCAAAGTGATGGTTTTCTTGGATACTCAAAGTGCCATCCACTTGTCCAAAAATTCTGTGTATCATGATAGGACCAAACATGTGGATGTGAAGTATCACTATGTAAGAGAAATGATAGCCAACAGAACTGTGGGAATTCAAAAAGTATCTTCGGCCAACAATCCAGCTGACATGGGTACCAAGGTATTAACTGCAACTAAATTTAAGCATTGCTTAAAATTGTTGCATATTGATGGTGGCTAATTTCTGGTCGTCTAGAGCTGTGAAGGTGAGAATTGTAGCATGTTTTACTTATATTTTCATATCTGATTACTTTGTCATTTAATGTTTCAAGGTGGAGTTTGTTATTTTATGAAACATAAATGAGGCCCATGGCTTGGGGGGCTTCTTGTGGCAACCTGGGCTGCCCCTTTGGGCGCCCACTAGATGGCCACAAGAAGCAGCCACCTTGGGCCAGCCCAACTCTTATATCTTGTGGTCTTTTGTCGTTTTGTCTGCTGCTTCTCTTTTGCATGATCTGATCCAGACCATTGACGCTGCTTTTGCTGAGGCAATCCGAGCCATTCATTCCAATTATATCTTGCCTCGAGATTGCTAAGTTCTGATCGTATTGAAGACGATTTTGATTGAGGGGGTTTTGCAGAGAGTCGGTCATTTCTAGGGTTTCATCTTTTGCTCTCTCTCTCGTTCTCTCTCTGTAAATGTTGTATAGATCATCTTCTGTAGCATTCCTGATTTTGATTTTGTTTAAGGTAAGCTCCTAATCTGTAAGTGATTTTGTGGCTTATTGTTTTAGAAAATCAGGGTTGTTTGTTATCGTTTTATGTTGTAATCAGATTGAATCTATTTTAGTGGAGTGAGCTCTTCTCACCGGAGCTCAAGTGGACGTAGCCCTATTTTTGGGGTGAACCACTATAAAATCTTATGCCTCCTGTGTCTGATTTATGTTTTTAAATACTGTCAATATTGCTTGCGTTTATCTTTCAGTTCGTGTGAGTTCATCTGTGGGATTTTAACGGTGTGTGAGTGTTTGGAGAGTTTGCTATCCCTGTTTGTTTGTAACAGTGGTATCAGAGCTTTCTGGTTTATCGTATCCAACGTTTTAGGGTCAAAATCTTGATCGACTCTATTTTTCGAAAATCTAGGGTTTCCTTTCCTTACTGTGTCGGTGTTGTTTTTTAAGAACTCTAGGGTTTTCTGAAGAGAAAATTAATTTACTACGAAAATTGGTATGTGAATATCAAGTTGCTACGAAAATTGGTATGTGAAAATTAATTTGCTACGAAAATTTATTACGAAAATTTGTATATGAAAATCAATTTGCTACAAAAATTGGTGCAATTAACTACAATTTGTTGTAGTTAAAAATAAGTGTTTTTCTCTAAGATTTGACATTCGTAGTAAAAGCTATATTATTTGCTATGAAAATCAACATCATCACCTACGAAAATCAATATAATTAGCTACGATATATGTCGTAGTATAAAACTAATGCTTTTTTTACGTTTACCTGACTATAGCGAAAAGTGTATTATTCTCTACGAAACCTTAAATCGTAGCTAAATAATATTAGCTACGAGGCTTTGGGTACGATTCACGCGATTAATAAAATTTCATAACTGATTGGTTTTTGCTACGAAAATTGAATTTTTAACAATGAAAAATTTCGTAGGGAAAACCAAAATTTGTTGTAGTGTTCTTGATTTAGTTTTAGATATTATAAAATCGATTGTTAATAGTATTATAATTGCGTGTGGCTTATTGAAGTTAAACGTGGTTAAAAGTAGGAGTCAATAACCAATTCTCGTGAGTTCGACGCTCTACTTATATTATTATATTACTTGTTACGATCCATCTTATTGCAAGTTGGATTAGGCCTTCAATTTAGGCTGCTTGTTGGCCGAACATCAGTTGAGAACCCTAAACTAGAGTGACTAAACCTAAGCTCCTAGACTTTAATTTTAACCTAATTTGCAAAATGTGACCCTATTTGGGAAACTCAAATAGAAAAATGCAAGTTAATAGGCTTGACGTTTTAATTAGATTTGACTCAGTTACCTAACAAGCAACCTAAATTGAAGGCCATTTATGGGAAAAGTATTTGCTAGCAGTTTAAAAAATTGTTGGCAAAAGTCAAAACTTTGTTGGCGAATTTTAGAAACCGCCAACAAAGGTCAATCGTGGGCAAAACTCCAAAAGACCGTCGAGAATTTGAGAAACAAGATTTTTAAAAATTATATAACAACCAATAACCTGTAAATGGCCTGCGAAGTTGCCTAAAGTAACAGTACACACAGGACATAATCAAAATACAGAAGTAAAGTTACAACTTAAAAGGTAACTTGTTCACACAAGCAAGCATGATCAAATGTAGTTTGGCGACCAAGCAATATGATCCTTCACATTTTTGCTTATGTAATGCTTTTCCTTTTAGATTTGCACCAAAAGGCTATTTGATCCATCTTGCAATCTATAAATTGGAATGACCATTGAACCTAGTGGGATAAAAATATGATAACTAAATTTCCAACTAAAAATTTACATTTTCTAGCTTCTTTATAGTTTTTGCTTACTCTTTTCCACTGTGTTAGCGTTAAACAGATATAAAAATTTGTATCAATTATCATAGAAAAATCTGGACAAACATAAAGAAGGACCACAGAATCGAGGACAAAAAGATTTAACATGGTTCCATAAGATGCCTTCTTCACGGGGAATAAAGATAAAATTCACCATGTGAAAAAAAGATTTACAATGGAAAAAAATTTTCAACCCCAAAGCCCCAATATACCCAACCTCACACAACACCCTGATGATCCCATTATGCACCCAGTGCAAACCAGAGAGTATAATATGTATACATATATATATATATATATTACATGCATAAGCAGAGATTATACAGAAATTCCAAATCACCTAATAATTGGATTGGGTTAATAATTGGGGTCGGTATACAAATTCAAAACATACTCAACACATCTTGTATTAGATATCAGTCACATAAAAACATCACGAGACTCTTTAACTTTCTGCATCTAGTCATAACATGAACCTAGTTAAGCAAATGAAAATCAAGCTGATTACTTGGTTCCATGAGCACCATTGCCAATACGTGCAGTAGATTGAGGCCTTCAGTAAGCATTCACCTGCCAAAGTACCTGCTTCACACAATCAAACGAGTGGTTTTTAGCTTTATCACCCGGGCTATTTTTCAGATCAGAATTCGGATGCTACACTTCCTCACCATCGAAAAAATTAAAATAAATTAGTACTAATCTTTTGTCTATCAACTAAAATATTGCAGCTTTACCCGTGGGCTACACAATTTTAAAAACAAGATAAATTCATCGATAGTAGATCAGTGACATGATTGCTACAAAGATACAATATTTTTGCCGTGAGCTGCCCTAGCTGTGTTGTCTCTTCAGTCAATGCCATAATTTGATTTGTCAAATTTCACCGCAGAATTAGGTGGAAATGCAGGAAAGATAAATTAAACTAGAAGTCTAGAAATTATCTAGGCACAAAGTACTGCAGGATTTGTATTGAAACTCACCCAATAAACAATCAACAAAGACATCAAAGAGGGATAATTCAACTCGACATCAATTTCATGTAAAATCAACTAATTCAGGGCAAAAATACTGCATAAATCGTGACAGAAAATTCCCAATTGAACCTCTTTGGAGAAGGAGGTGAGAGAGAGGGAGTTCTTGAAAACATCAGAAGAGAAGGGATTGCAGAAGAGATGCGAAGCCTTTCGTCTGGTCAAGCTCGCCATCACCATACTCGTTCCGATTTCGAATACGATTCATCCAGAACTAAAAAAAACAATCAAAAATAAAAAAATCACAAAAAGCGAAGCGTAATTGACCTTGTCGAGGAGGATCTCGTTGGTGTGAGGGCCGAAGCTCTCGAAGGTGTCGAGGAGCGTGATGCCAGTATCGACGTCACACTTAAACTTATAGTCGCTATTATGGAGCAGTAGGCAGCAGGCAAAAGCGATTGAGCAAGACGAGAGCGAGGGTGAACAAGGGCGAGGCAAGCAAACGAGGGTGAGCGAAGGCGAGGGAGGTAGTGACTTAGCGACGAGAGCGAGGGACAGAGACACGGCGAGACGCGAGCGAGAGAGACTTAGAGTTTGCTCCCAGGGGGGAATTTTGGAAGATGAGAGGTGAGGAGAAGAGTTGGGTGAGGGCGGGGGGAATGTTGCGGGTATTATATAAATCATATCCCCGGCAATTTCAAAATCGCTGAGGATGGGTCAACATAACCGACAGTTTTTTAAAATTGCCGAATATGTATATGCCGTAACCGGTGGTTTACAAAATCACTTGAGATTGTGTTAAATCACCAGTGGTTTGCAAAATCGTCGGGGATTATAGTGTTTTCCCGACAATTGTTTAAACCGTCGGGAAAATTTCGCCGGCAATACCCATTTTTCTTGTAGTGTCTTGTAATTATTAATAATTCTAATATGTTTTTTTTTATAATATAGTTAGTTTCTTTAGATATGTTATTATTTTATAGTCTTACTTTCATCTTATAAATAGAAATGGAGTACTCATGAAACTCTCAAACTACGGCTAGAGGGAGAAAAAGGGGTTTCAAGCTGACAAATGTGGATAAATATAAAAGAAGAGCGCCTCATTATCGTGCTGAAATATATTATTGTCAAAGATTGGAGGTGATCATGATAATGACACATTTTGAGGAGGGTACTTGGCAATACTTGAAAAGGCTTAGCCAAAGTCTTTCCCAGTTCAAATTTAAGGGCTCAACCTCACAGCGAGTCGAAGATCTATATTTGGAAAAAACAACATGGATACTTTGTGGCATGTTGGAGATAAGTAAGTTTGGATGGAATGACACAGCGAAGATAATAACATGTGATGATGATGCTTGGCAACAATATTTGAAGGCATGTCTTTATTTATTTTGTTGCTGAATTTTATTTTAATTATTTGAAATTGGATTTTGTACCTAGAAGCTTGTGTCTTGTGGCTGAAATTGGTACGTTGTGGCCTGTACATAGCATCTATTACAAGAAAAGGAAGACATAACTCATGTCATGTAAATGAACTATGATTATATTGCTTCATTCTGTTTAGATACAAATATTGTATTGTCTTATTTTGTCATATTTAAACTCAACCTTTAAATTCATTGTTGTTGGCTATTAGAATTTCTTTGAAAACGGACTTAAGGAAAAATTTTAAAAATAAAAATTTGGAGCAGAGATATTTTGATTATTTTTGCATTATTTTGTGTTCATTTTTATATTAACCAAATAAAAGATAGAATTAAATACATGATATATTGCAGCTAAACACTTGAAGTCAAAAACTAAAAATTCAAAGGACAAACAATTAATCACAATATCCTATCTGTGAACTGAAAGAACCCTTAGGGTATTTTATTTAACCCCTTATTCTCATGCTTGTAGAGTAATGGGTTCTCTATAGGTACCTATATATTTGATGTAAATGATTCTAACAAATTCATGTTTATAGTTTAAATAATTTCATAACAATTTGATAGTGAAGGAATTTGATATTAGTGTAAGCAAAAAGCTACAAAACAATAATTGTAATAATCTAAATTATTCCCATAAGTTAAGGAAGGAAAAAAGAGTTACGTTGACTTGACGAGGGTCCTAAGTTGTTAAGGTATATTAATATATTTTATTTTCAAACAAAGTGCAATAATTGCATATAATTTTTTGTTTTCAAACACTCTTATTGATCGGTAAAATACGAAAAGGACAAGATATATATTTATTATCAATCAACAAGGGTGTTTGAGTGCTAAAAATATTTTGCAATTATTACATTTTATCTAAAGAATAAAATACACAAAATACGCCTTAATTTGTTGATAGTTATGGCGAGAGAGGCAAGAAATATTATAATTTAGTTGTGTTTAAAGTTTTTGAGAATATGTCTAATTTTCTTAATATATAAATTATAATATATAATTAGATAAAATAACATAATATAATTATATCAAGGCAGTAGGTATAAATAGCAGACTCTATTCCCTCCCCTCTACTAATATCCATATTCCTACATAGCTGATAATTTAAGAAGCTTAGTCCGTATCTTTTTGATACTCAAGCTTCATTTATTAAGCCGCCACCCAGTACCAATGCACCATCAGATTGGATCTTTAATGGGCTGGGCTACATTTAGAGGCCAACTCCTCAATTTCAAGACTTGTGAATTCGGACCTAACCTGATTGTGTGTTTTACAGAATCGGGGCTCCTATTCGAACTTACTGTTTGAATTCAAAGGATGTTGGATTAGGTTTTAAAATTGAATAACTTTTAATTTTTAAAACTTTAAATTTAATGGGGAGATTTGATTTTCACTAATTAAAAGACTATATTACCCTCAAAGAAATCAAAGTATTTCAAGCCAATGTCCAAACCCCTAACCCAAAATCACGTTCGTGCTATCAGTTTCTCATTTTCCTTCTCCTCCCTCGGTAGCATCCGTATTGCGTCCATCATCTCGGCGGCTGCGTGCACCTCCGGCGTTCCTCTTCCGTAGCTCATCTCCGGCGTCCGTAGTCCGTTGGCGCTGACACATCATCTCCTGTCCGTCGTTGCTGCTGCTGTTTCCGGCGTCCCTTGTCCGTCGCCGCTGCTTCATCTTCCGCTCTCCGTTCGCCCTCTCATATTCGGTGTCTCAGCGTTCTCGATCCGGCTTCAAATCTCTAGCGCCACAGCGTCCCATCATCTCCGTCTTCTTTGGTGCTGCTCGCCGGCGTCACAACGTTCCCACTCCGGCGTCACAGCAATTCCGATCTGACAGGTATCCCGTTTGTTGCAGTATTTTGTTGCTGTGAACAGATTTTTGATGTATTTTGTTGTTGGATTTGTTGTTTTATTTGCTGTTTAGGGTTGGTGTGAACATTGACATTTTAACTGCTGTGGTTTGTTGCTATGAACAGATTTTTGTTGTGTTTTTATTGTTGGATTTTTGCTGCGTTTTGTGTTGATGTGATTTTTGTTGTTTACAGATTTTGGCTGTGATTTTTGGTGTAGGATTTGTTGTGATATTTGTCGTTTAGGATTGCTGTGCACATGGTTCTTTAGTTGCTGGGTGTGTTGATTTTTGTTGTGATTTTTGCTGTTATGACATAACATGATATCTGTTTATTATCTCGGTTTGTTTCATATCATTTGCTTTGTTGATTCTAATATAGATAGATATGCAACAAGACAGTACTAAGAAGGCTGGTAAGTTCAACAATGAAAAAGGAAAGAGAAAGGGGGCCAATGATGATCTTGGTATGGGTCGAAGCTCTGCTAGGTGGGATGACTTAACACACTTTAGGTTTATAGAGTTGATAGAAAAGGAAATTGAGAAAGGAAATAGGCCAGGGTCTTTCATAAATAAAGATGGTTGGAAATGTTTGGTTAAAACTTTTAATGAGAGGACAGGGAGACATTATGATTACAAGCAGTTGAACAATCATTGTGATTCCATGAAGAAGGAATGGACCCTTTTTAGGCAAATGTTGTGAGGAGAGTCTGGATTAAGTTAGGATTAAACAAGGAAGACCATTGTGGAAGATGATGATTGGTGGGAAAAGAAAATCAAGGTAATTCCTAACTTTATCAGTCGATATTCTTTGTTGTTTGTTACTGTTGAATATAGGACCAATTATCACACAATGAATCCCACTCACACAGCCAAATCTCACCCGATAGGAACATAAATAGAATAACCAATATTAGAGTAAATCAAAGCAATAACAGAAAAGTAAAGAGACAAGAATCTTATCTTGGTTCAGGCATGAAATGCCCTACATCCAAACTGTTGGTGATCGAGACATAATCCACTAGAAAACCAATAGGATACAACACTCCCTTTTGCACACTTTTGGCTATGAACAATAGGCTCCCCTGCCAAGAATACAAGGACCGAGCAAAGCTCTCTCTTAATTCTCTCTAGAGACTGTGCAAGAAAATCAAGAAGAATGAATGCTGAATTGCCCTACCCCAGAACCTATTCGCCACTATTTTTAAAAAATAGAGGCGGTTACAACCAAGGACTTATATGCAAATAAAGAAATAATAAGGACTGTCGGAGAAGTTATTTCCTTTACATTTTAAACACATAAAAATTGTTCCCAACTGCATGCTAAAGCCCTCTACCGAGACTTGAAAAGTTAACTAATGTAAATCATAACAATTTTCTCCACCAATTTGCAATAGTTGAGCCTTCAATCTTCAGTCTTCTAGGTTCTACTTCTGCTTTCTTTCTTCCATCTTCCGGCTTCCTCCTAAGCTTGATTGCTTAGACTTCCTCAAGCCATGTTGAGTAGCTTCATGTAGTGCTTCATCTTGGTTGCTAGAATGGCTTTGGTGAACATGTCCGTTGCATTGTCTTCTCCTGCCACTTTTTCTAACTTCAGCTCCTTTTTGTCAAGTATCTCCCTGATAAAATGCAGACGAACATCGATATGTTTTGTGCGTTCATGGTGAGCTTGATTTCTTGCTAGATGAATTGTGCTTTGGCTGTCACATTTTAAGGAGGTATCTATCTCCCTTCTTAGCAATTCTTCTAGAAGCCCCTTTAACCACATAACCTCCTTTATTGCCTTTGTTATGGCAATATATTTTGCCTTAGTAGTTAATAATGCTACAACATGTTGTAAATTGGCCTTCCAACTCATTGTGACATCCCAAATCTTAAAGCCATAACCTGTGGTTGATCTTCTCCTATCTTGATCCGCTGCATAGTCTGCATCGGAGTATCTTAGGATTTTGGCTTCTGTTCCCTTTTTTGCTCCACCATAAACCAAACCAGGACCTAATGATCCTCTTAGGTACTTGAACATCCACTTAACTGCACCCCAATGTGCCTTCCTTGGGTTTGCTATAAACCGACTAACCACAGTCATGGCATGTGTAAGGTTTTGGTCGGGTACAGACCATGCTATACATCAAACTTCCTATTGCACTAGAGTATGGTACATCTTGTCACGACTATGCTGTTTTAATTTTTGTTTTTTTTTTCATCATTGCTTGCTGTTAGAATTCTTGTTGCATTGCTATTAGTGTTGTATTTCAATTTCCAGGTGTTAGTTTGTTAGAATCAAAAGGCCATGTGAGAGGTCCTAGGAAAAGGACAAAAGATTTGGTTGTAACTGCTCGGTGGGGGAGCAATTTGCTGCATCCGCACCCACCCAAGCGAGTATATCAGCTCTTCCAGCTTTGTGGGAGAGCCACTGAACAATCAATAGAACAATTTCTCAATTATTCTCCCTCCACATTCTCTCTTCTCTCTTCTTCCCTCTCAACATTCTTCCCTAGCTCCGTTCTAGCCTTGAATCTCACTGATTCAAAGTAAGCGTCATTGTCACATCGTGACAATTTGGTATCAGAGCTCAACCTCGGCCCCAGATTGTTGCTAGCTCATGGTGGATGGGACTCGCATGAAAAACATGGAGACTCAACTGCAACAAGTCAGCTCATCCATGTTCAAAGTCCAAAGGTGAGTCGACCAGCTTGAACTGGGAAATGGTCGTAACCACGAAGTGATCATGGCGATCGATTAGAAGCTGGATGATACGCTCGTTCAAATGCAAGAAGAGATGATGCAGATGAGGGAATAGTTGGGTAACCAACTTCAACAGTTTATGTTGACGTTCACACGTCAAAACCTAGTTAGTATGGCCCCTGAATTCTCTCCTCGAGATAGAACCAAACCACTGTTACGACACAACAGAGGTCATATCAGGCCTGTAACTCTTGATGTGGGGAGTGGCCAGGATGATGAAGTAGGGATAATGTAGGATAGGGGTCGTGGAGAGCAAGTACAGCGCCAACAAACGGGGTTTCCCATGTCTTGGATGGAGATACCTGTTTTTGAGGGGGACAACCCTTGTTGGTGGGTGAGGAAGTGCGAGAGGATGTTTGAATGGTATGACATACCAGAGGGTAGATGGGTGTCCCTAGCGGTTGCTTATTTTGATGATGTAGTCGATGCTTGGTACCAGGGTTGGACCAGTGTAAGGGTCAACCTACGTGGGGTGAGTTCACTGAAAAACTATGTAAAAGGTTCGGGGAAAGAAATATGTTAGACGTTATTGAAGAATTTAACAAACTAAGGCAGGTGGGAGAGCTGAAAACCTACTTGAAGAGATTTGAAGAGCTCAGGTCTCTTATGAGCAACCAAGACCCACACCTATTGGAGGCCTATTTTGTGTCCAGCTTCCTGAGTGGCGCAAGTGACGATCTGAGACCAATGGTCAAGATGATCAGGCCTAGAACAGTAGAACAGGCAGTGGAAAGTGCTAGGTTACAAGAAATGGTTTTGGAAGCACTGAAGAAAAAACAGAGGCAGCAAACTAAAGCTATGACAGGGGGGGTGTCCCACTCAGGCGGCAGAGGAGTGAACCGTGAGTGGATAGGGGGTAACTCTATGGTCAGGCCACAGGGGATGCCTCAATCAATCGGCCGGAACATTGACTAGAGGAGACAATCCGGACTGTGCTTCAGATGTGGGGATAAGTACTTTTCGGGACACCAATGTAGGAGACAAATTTTGCTTCTAGAGTGCAGTTCAGGGGAAGTAAGAGCCAGTGTTCTAAAAGGCGCTAGGCGCTAGTCGGGCGCCAGGCTGGGGCCTAGCGCCTAGGGGGCCTAGGCGGAGCCTAGGAAAACTGTTATTTTTTTTTTGTTTTTAAAATTTTGTGATGTAATTTGATGTAAATCAAAGTTAAAAAGCATTGATAATGCAATATAAACCAAAAATACAACAATAATGGAATGACAAGTGAAATATAAAATTAAGCATGAGAAAACAAATTGTTATAGATCAGTTCTAGGTTCAATAAGATAAAAGCGACAATAATGTAACATAAACCATACTTGAAGAATTTAAGTATCTAACTATCTAATTAGACTTCTTCCTCTCCATATTCTTCTAATACATGAATAATTAGACTTCTTCCTGTAAAATAATCAAATAATTCAAATTAAGACAATAAAATAACAAAATAATTTATGTTTTACAATATAATAAAAACAGAAATATAAACAATAATAAAAACATCAATATACTTTCAAATTTTTTAGAAATATTATAGGATATATATAATTAATAATAAAAACTAAATATAAATCTAATAATTACATATAAATAGAAAAGAAAAATGAAATAAAATAAAAAATTAAAAACATAAAAACGAAATCGCACAACACAGGCGCAGCAAACGCAAAACACAGAGAGAGAGAGAGGGGTTACGAGTGGGCTGGAGTCGCTGGACGGAGATGGAGCTTGCCGCGGCGGAGATGGAGCTCGACGGCGAGGACGAGGGCGGAGGCGACGATGCTGAGGCAACGAGGAAGCGGAGGACATGACGGAGAAGAGGCCGGTGACGATGAAGCTTGGCGGCGAGGATGGAGCTGGACGCAACAACGGCGGTGAGCTACTGGCGGCCGATGAAGCTTGGCCGCGTTGAGGTGAGAAGAGAGTGAAGAGGGCGAGACGCTAACAGCAACAGGTTTGATTTTTGATTTAGCAAAAAAACCCTAAAAATTGATATTTAAACCGAGAAAAACCCCTAGGCGCTCTGGCCGACTAGGCGCCCAAGCCGGCCGATTACTCGGGCCGGCACCTAGGAGGCCCGACTAGGGCAATTTCGGGGCGGGCGCTGGCCGCCTAGCGCCTAGGCGGGCGCCTAGCCCGATTTTTAGAACACTGGTAAGAGCAGAAGAAGGAGATGAAATCGAAGAATGTGAGGATTCTGGAGGTGAGGACAATGTGGGAGATATCACTCCATGCACTAAAAGAGGTGACCAACAATAAGATAATCAAAGTAGAAGGTAAGGTGAAGGATAAGAGCTTGTTAATTCTGATAGATAGCGGAAGCACCTTCAGCTTCCTTGATGAGGATACGACCAGAAACTTGAAGTAACCACTTTCTAACACTCAGCCATTGAGTGTGACAGTGGTTAATGGGGGCAAGGTACTAATCAACTTAGCTTGTTACGGGTTTAAGTGGGATATGCAAGGAGAAGGGTTTGAGGCGGATCTTAGGCTGTTGCAATTGGGTGGTTGTGATGTAGTCCTTGGACAAAAGGGGTGAGTCCCAGAAGTTTTGACTTCAATCGAATGGAGGTTTCATTTGATAAAGGAGGGAAAAGGATGACACTAAAAGGGGGAAGATAAATCAGAACTTGTAAGATGATTCCTAGGAAGAAGTTGCACAAAGCCCTCAGGAACAACTGGAGTAAGCTTACTTAGCTGTTTTCGATTGTAGCTACAGAAGAAGGACTAGAGAAGGAGGTGATGGGGGAGCTCAACCTGTCAACTAGCAGTCCTCAAGGAAGGGATGGCCAGGTATACTCTCAGCACCTTATTGATAAACTACAGTTGGAATTTGGGGACCTATTTGTTGAGCCTAAAACCTTACCACCCACCTGTAACCTTGACCATTCCATCAACCTTAAGCCTAATTTTGAACTTGTAAACATCAGATCCTATAGGTACTCACCAACCCAGAAGTCAAATTGAAAAAATGGTGAGGGAAATGTTGAACCTGTCCTTCATAAGGCCTAACCATTCCCCATTTGCCTCACCAGTGCTCCTAGTTAAGAAGAAGGATTGTTCTTGGCGATTTTGTGTAGACTACCGCCAGCTAAACGCCATAACCATAAAAGATAAATTCCCTATATCCCTAGTAGAAGATCTAATGGATGAATTGAACAACGCCACAATTTTTTCCAAGTTGGACCTTCGGTCAAGTTACCATCAGATTAAAATGAAGTCGGAAGATGTCCATAAAACTGCCTTTAGGACCAACCATGGACACTTCAGGTTCCTTGTGATGCCCTTTGGGCTCACTAATGCCCCGACCACTTTCCAATCACTCTTGAACCTAATTTTTGAACCGTACTTGCAAAAATTTATACTAGTGTTCTTTGATAACATTCTTGTTTATAGCCCAACCTTGGACCAACATTTGAAACACTTGAGAACTACCCTAGAGGTCATTCGATCCAACCAACTTTTCATCAAAAGGTCTAAGTGCTCCTTTGGTCAGGAACAAGTGGAATATTTGGGTCACTTGATATCTGGAGAGGGGGTTAAAATAGATCCCAAGAAGATAGAAACCATGGTCAACTGGCCTAAGCCCACAACCTTGAAAGCATTGAGGGGGTTCCTTGGGTTAACCGGCTATTATAGGAGGTTTGTAAAGGGATATGGAGTGATGAGCAGGCCATTGACGGAACTCTTGAAGAAAGGGAACTTCAAGTGGGGAGAGGAGGCCGAAGAAGCCTTTCAAAAACTTAAGGAAGCAATGAGTGCAGTCCTAACCTTAGGATTGCCAGATTTTAGTGAACCATTCATATTGGAAATGGATGCTTGTGGGGTTGGCATCGGGGCAGTATTAGTTCAGAAAGGTAGACCATTGGCATTTTTGAACCAAGTCTTAGGCACAAGGCATTTGGGGTTGAGTATTTATGAGAAGGAGTTCCTAGCAATTTTATTGGCTGTGGAGAAATGGCGGCACTATTTGGAAGGTGGTAGATTCATTATTAAAATGGACCATGAAAGCCTTAAGTTTTTGTTACAACAAAAGTTACATACTCAGCTACAAAAAAGGGGTATGGCCAAATTGATAGGGCTTGATTACTCGATACAGTATAGGCGGGGCAAGGAAAATGTGGCTGCCGATGCATTATTAAGGTGCCAAGAGGAAGGTAGTTCTACAACAATCACTGCTGTGGTGCCAGAATGGTGCCAAGAAGTTATTGATAGCTATGCCAATGATGAAAAGATGAGGAGGGTACTACAAGAAGTGGTAGTGGAACCTAATAGGGTTGACGATTACACCATATCAGATGGAATGTTGAGGTTTAAAGGCAAGATTGTAATCGGGGATGGAGGGAACCTCAAACAGAAAATATTGCAAACTCTACATGGATCACCAGTGGGTGGGCATTCTGGTATCCAAAACACCTATCTCAGAGTTAAGCAGATATTCTATTGGCCCAACCTAAGAAGAGATGTTAAGCAGTTTGTGCTGGCATGTGACATATGTAAGAGGTGTAAGTTAGAGAATGTGTCCTACCTGGGTCTAATAGGAAAGTGTTCAGACTTAAGAAGGCTTTGTACGGGCTCAAGCAGTCCCCACGAGCCTGGTTTGACAGGTTTTCTAAGGCCATGAAGTCTATGGGGGTACTATTAGAGTAGAGGGGATCATACCGTCTTCATCAAACATTTGGGAGAAAAGGTAACTACCTTGTTGGTATATGCTGATGACATTGTGGTTATAGGAAATAATGAAGAAGAACAACCGATTCTCAAGGCAAATTTAGCCAAGGAATTCAAAATTAAAGACCTTGGAGCTCTCAAATACTTTTTGGGGATTGAAGTAACATACTCTTAAGGTTGGAATTTTCCTATCTCAGCATAAGTATGTACTTGATTTACTAGCTGAAATAGGTATGATAGGGGGAAAAGGAGCTAGCATACCAGTAGAGCTTAACATCAAATTGCAGGAGAATCCTAATGGTGAGGCAGTTGATAAGGGAAGGTTCTAAAAGTTAGTGGGTAGGCTGATTTACCTTTCCCATACTAGGCCTGACATAGCCGTTGCTGTCAGCCTAGTAAGCCAATTCATGCACAACCCAACCGAGGAGCATATGCATGCTTTAAGGAGGATCTTGAACTACCTAAAAGCTACACCGGGCAAGGGCATTTTGTTTAAACAAGAGGCTGATTTAAGTATCAAAGGATTCCCTGATGTTGATTATGGAGGGTTTTTAATTGATAGGAGATCCACTACTGGATATTGTTGTTTTTAGGGGAAAATCTGGTGTCTTGAAGAAGTAAGAAGCAAAGCATTGTGGTAAGATCAAGTGCAGAGGTAGAATTTAGGGCTATGACCCTTGGTTTGTGTGAGTTGTTGTGGCTGCGGATTATCCTAGAGGATTTGAAGATCAAGTTGCAAGGTCCTATTGAACTGTTTTGTGATAATCAGTTAGTTATTAGTATTGTTCATAATCTTGTTCAACATGACAAGATAAAACATATAGAAATTGACTGACAATTCATTAAAGAAAAGCTGGATGGAGGTCTACTTCAGATTCCCTAATTGCCTTCAGAAAATCAAGTGGCATAGGTTCTCACTAAATGGTTGGGTGTAAAAAGGTTTGAGATTTAATAGGCAAACTGTGAATGATAGACATTCATTCACCCTAGGTTGCACGAAAACGGGAGACGTTTCTGATAGGAAACGGAAACAGAAACGCGGAAGCGGCATTTTTCCAAAAAAGTAGGAACCGTAAACGTGGGGTAAATTGTAAATTTAAAAAATATAGGGATTTTTTTATAAATATAATTTTTAATATAAAAAATTATAAAAAAATATAGGGTTCATAATATAAGATCAAATTCCACCACATCAAATATATGCAACAATCCACAAATTTATAAATACAACATTGCTCCAAAAAAGTTTTGACCTATATTATTGTGTATTAGTGTTTATAGCCCTTGGATTTTTCATGAACTAACAATAGATGATTAAAATAGTAAACTAACAATATATGAACTAACAATAGAAACTAACAATAACAATAGAAACTAACAATAGATGATCAAAATGATAATAACAAATTACTTATATGTAATCCGCATCCCCCAAAGAATTCAACAGTAAATGATAGCAGAAAATTAGGAGGTTCAATTAGGACATACATCAATTAGGACATACCTGATATCGTACTAATAAAAAATTAGTACCTTGTCTGATACAATTTCTAAAGTTCATAATGGTATAATTTCTTTGACTAGTTCATGTTATAAATTAACATTCGCTTCCCATTTTTAATCAATTAAGTTTAAAGGCAGTTGAGTTTGGGCGAAAGGTACAAAGAGAGAGCAGGTGGCTGAGTTTAATTATATATATATATATATATATTTATTGATCACCCATGAGTTTAACTTCGTGTAAAGAAGAAGAGATGAGTTTAGCTTCGCATAAAGAAGAATACACCCATGAGTTTAACTTTGCATAAAGAAGAAGAGATAAGCTTAACTTCGCATAAAGAAGAAGTGCAAGAAACAATATATATATATATATATATATATAGAGAGAGAGAGAGAGAGAGAGAGAGAGAGAGGGTTACTTACAGAAGAGAAGGGAAGGGACGACCGGCGGTCACGGAACCCAATCTGGAAGCGATGGATATCGCCAGCGAACGAATTAGCACCGGAAGGAAGAGGGTCGAGAAGGAACGACCGACGACAAGAAAAAAGGAACTCGAACCGATGGAGCATTGGAGCAAACGGCGGCGAGGGCCGAGAAGGATTGGAAGTAGACGACGACAAGGGCGATTGAACTGAAAAAAATCATTGGAAGAAAAAGAAGAAAAGAGGGAAAAAGGAAGGAGGCAGAGCTTTTTGTGGGGATTCGTGCCTCTGCTGGGCAGCACTCGTCGGAAACACGTTTTCGGCTAAGTTTTTTAAATTCCAAAACGGCCTGCAACTTTTTAAAAATTACACAAATGGCCCGAAAAGCATTTCGGGCCATTTTTCACATTTCCAAAACGGGAAATGGTTCGGAAACACTGAAACAACGTCTCTGAGCCGTTTTCGTGCTTCACAGCATTCACTGGCTTGAGAGGGAGTGTTGGTGAATGATTATGTGTGTGATAGTGCGGTTTTAGAAGCTTCCTAATCTAGATTAGGATATTTCCTAATTCAGATTTAGGAATCTTTCCTAAGAATGTAAATATGTATCCTTTCCTTATGTTGTAATTCTTATAGAGGGTAGTTTTCCTTATGTAGGTTCCCTACTCCTCTATAAGAGGACATCATCGTGCATATTTTGAATTATTGGAGAATTATTCTAATTGATTCTTTCAGTTTTCTACAGAAAAATATACAATATTATGTTTCACAAGAGAATGCAGATTAGAAGAAATTTGGGAACAAAGATTCACCCCTATGAACAAGGTTTTTTCTTGGGAAAAAAAATGTAAGGCATTAACCTACCTTAGATGTCAGGATGAGGATTTGTAGGGGAGATTGAATGAATAGCAAAGTGAGGGCAGGCAGACAAGTGTGGCACAAAGAGACTCCAGGGTAGGAAAGGTCTACAGTGGCCTTAATCTAAGAGCAGTAGGAGGGTGAATCAACAAAAAATAAGCATCGAATTCAAGATGTGATGGATAGGAGAGAAGAACATCTTAGAGCAATCTCTCTTAGGATAGAAATCGGGCAGGGAAGGATCTTCTCTTCGCTTGTGGTAATTCCAGGTTCTGCTTTATTGATGACTGCAAGCTAGTCAAGATCTTAGGAAGAAGCAGCTATTGTTGGTTTTGATTGCACAGTTCCGCAATTAGCATTCTGAACAAGAAGAAAAAAACAGCAAGAGATAGATCCACAGGAGAAAACTCACCAGCAGCTTCACTGCCTGCAGTCAACAATGGTGTTTATAGATTTAGAAAAAAACTTATAACCAAGTATTTTTTGTGAAGTCTTATGGAGGGTCTTAGATTAGTAACGTGTCTAAATTGCTTATATATTGGTTGCTAAATATACAGTATCATGCAGCAGAAACAAGTGTTTGAACATGTGGTGGAGATAGTGATGCATTTCCAATAACAATTTGATTACACTGCAGATTTGCATTAAGCCTTTGTCACTTTGCCCTATTAATAGATGACCTCACTAAACATGTCTAGGTAGAGGTGCCATGCTATATGATATTTGCAGATAAGATTTTCCTGGTAGATGAAACAAAAGAAGTTGTGATTTCTAGGATTGAGGTGTGGAGGAACATTTTAGAATCTAGAGGTTTAAGTTGAATAGATTGAAAACTGAATATATCGAACATAAATTATAGTGAAAATATAAGTTTATTTGATGTTATGATGAAACTTGAAGATCAAATCATTCCATGAAAATATCAATTTAGATATATTTGATTAATTATCCAAAAAGATAAAGAGATTAATGAGGATGTTACGTATAGAATTAAGGTAGAATGGTTAAAATGGAAACGTGCATCAGACGTTTTATGTGATAACTGATAATAAGATTCCACTATGGATAAAAGGAAAATTTTATACAATGACCTGCTTTGTGTGGCACAAAATGTTGGGTGGTAAAGTATCAACATTTACACAATAAACATTAGCTCAATGGAGTTGAGGATGTTACAATGTATGCATGGCCATACAAGAAAAGATAAAATAAAAAATGAGATTTTTTGTAATAAGGTTGGAATGAGTCCTATCGGTGATAAGATGCATGAGACATGATTGAGATAATTTGCCTATAGAGGCTCGTTTTGAGAGAAGTAGATGGAATGAAACATGTCTTCGGCTAAAAAGGTAGAGAAAGACAAAAAAAAAAAAAAATGCTAGGACTCTTAGGTATGATATGAATTAGATAGGGCTTACAAAAGATATGATCATAGGTAGAGATGATTTTTGAGCTAAAATTCATGTTGCTGACCCCAGCTAATGGGATTAAGGCTTTGTATGTTTTGTTTTGTTTGTTTTTTAATTTTTTAAATAAAAATATTATCATTATTAAAAGTTATTTAATATTTTGGGTGTTAACAATTGTCTTTGTTTGCAAGTGATTTTAAGATGTTGAAGAAGATGAGGGCCAAGGCAGTCTTCTACAAGTATTGGTTTGATTTGAAGATTTTGGATGTGCCAATTTGCTTTTGGAACTTTGACTTGAAATTAAAAGATAAAATGAAGAATAAAAATACCTGTAGGGGATGAGCCATAGAGTCAGGAGTTGGAAACTTGGGATATCATAATGGAATGTTGAATGATTAATATATATGTGCATTGTTTTGAGGAAGGCTCTATGAGATTATTTTTTCAATTTGCCAAAGCGGGCTTCAATTTGAGGCAAAACAAATGCATTTGCCCCTTATTGAGTTCTGAATCAAATATCTTTGTGGTATGGGGAAGTGAGATCTTTTATGGTGCATGTTAAGACTGGGAGCACTATAGGTACACAATATCTCACTCAACTACTCACCAACTCAACCACAAGTGTACACAGATCAGAAAGTAGATGAAAGACAGAATTGAAATAGAAAAGAAAGATTAAACCATAATGTAGCACGCCGATTTTTACCTTGGCTCATGCCACGGAAATGACACTATATCCAATAACTCCATCGAGAGAACAATCCACTAAGAATGAAAAGAACTTAGTACAATGAAGCCATTCGCCCTCTCATACATCCCGCGTACAATTCTCACTAAAGAATCCAAGAACTATTCTTCTCACAGCTCGCTCTCTTTATCATTGCATTCGTACAAGAGAATAGAATGATTGATTGATCCATCACAACTGATCCCCCTGCCCTTATATTTATAGACTATGGGGCGGACCAACCTAGGGATATAACCAAGTCTACAAAGTCTAAACTACCCTTAATATATCCAATTAATTATAGAAATGTCCTGCACACTAACTGCCACTCGATCATCATCCTTGTAAAGTAGCTTAGGGCAATAGAAATCTAGGGCACAAGAGAGAAGAAGAGAACGATCTCAGAACTTTATTTCTCAGAAAATGAATAAAATGTTTTTCACAACCAATACAATGAAAGCTCATTGAGCTTATGTAAAATCGTGCCTAACCACTATAACAGAAACCACATCACTGCATATTAACAACATACTAACAGCATACACTAAGTAAATACATAACAGAAAACAATCTCAAAGTATTCTAACAGAATAAGCTCAAGTAATCTCTCCAACAATCCCCAACTCCTCTGATTTCTTCTAAGCTTCCAACACACTTAACTTGGGCAAAACATCAACAGTGCATCATTTTAATTTGAGGTGATTGTTTTTGTGTTTTCTCTTGCACTGATCTGATTGATGCTTTGGATTTTAGTACCTTTAGACTTATATGGAAAGGCAGGGTCAACTTGCAATTTTTTGCAGAATTTGAATGAATTTATTTTCTTGCTTGTATGTATATTGCCCAGTATTTTATGAGAATTTTTATTGAAGTTGGTCCTCCTCTTTGTATAGCTTTTACAATTGTGTATAAGGCATAATTGTGGTTTTCATGTTATATAAATAAATTCTTGAGGTCTACACTAGTTGCAAAAGATATTTGATATATTTGTTAGTATTAAACTTTAATCATAAAGTAGTGTATTTTGCTCTATTCGTATAATTGTTAGAAAATTTTACATGTCACGTATTCATGTTTTTTCCCTATTGACTTCTGATTCTGGTGACTCTTTGTAGAGCTTGATTTATGTGTGGCAATGGCCAATAACCCTCAGTCTTCTGGTGCTCAGGTAGTGCTTCTTCTTGTCATTCTTCTGTTCAACCGCATATGAAAACTTTTGTACTTTATTTGTCTGTAAATGAGTTTATACTGATAATTTTTTGGTATTATTTTTATTTACAAGATATGTGAATTCATTTATTTTACAATGCCTTTGTTAGTAGTAAATTGATTGATTCCTGGTTCCTTTTTAGAGATTCATGTTGTTCCTTGTCATGTAGATTAGTAGGAGTCCCATTCTGTTCTTGTATATCTTGCATGCTTATTAGTGTTGCTGCTTGGTTTGGCTCAGTTTGTGAATTGCTTCTTTTTCCAACAAAAGGGTTTTACTTTTGCTTATGTAGTAAATTATGTTAATTTGTATTTGGTCTGTGTTCTCTTTACATTTTCTTGTAAAAACTTTGTTCTACTCACAGTTGTGTTTGGATATCTGTATTTTTTTTGTTTTTCCTTGTCCTCCTAAAACTTCAGCTGGGGCATTCATTCGTTACTTTTTTTCTGGGGTTGTACTGAATTTTTAATGATAACCTATATATCTATGGTATAATTATACTTGCTTAACTTATCTGTAATGTTTAGTTTTTTTATTCTGGTCACTGAGTGAATCTCATGCTCTGTTTTGTCAAAAGCCTCTCCGACCTCCAGCAGTTGGATCACTCGGCCCGCAAAGTTTTGGCCCACCCTTTCCTATGCAAGTAAATTCCTTCTCCAGGAAAACGATTGTGCATTTTTTATATTCTTTTTCTGAAGATATAAAACAATACATTTTATGCAATTCCCTTCACTGCAGTTTCGGCCTGTCATGGCACCACAGCAAGGACAGCCATTTATTCCTGCTTCGGCTCCTCAACAATTTATGCCAGTTGGTCAAGGTAATGTTGGAGTCTCATCAAATCCAAATCAACAGCTGCAATATTCTCAACCGATGCAGCAGTTGCCTATGCGGCCTGCTCAGCCTGCACATGCTGCGCCTTCATCACAGGCAATTCCTATGACATACATCCAACCAAGCATGCCACTTACATCTAGCTCACCACAGTCTCATCAAGCTGCTTCTGCTTTAAATAATCATATGCCTAGTTTAGGTGGCCCTGGTGTCCCTCTCTCTTCCTCATATACAGTAAGCTATCATGGAACTTCTCTTCATTTTTGTGTCTTGGATTTCCTTCGAACACCTTTTTCATGATATTCTGCTGTTTCAGTTTGCACCATCTTCTTTTGGTCAGCCACAGCATGCTGTCCCTGCAGCTGCATCATCCCAGTTCCAGCCATCACAAATGCATGCACCAGTTGCACCAATCGGTGGACAGCCTTGGTTTTCAACTGGAAGTCAAGGTGGACTTGTTACAGCAGTGCAGCAGCTTGGGCAACAATCTTCGGATGCTGCTGGAGTTTCAGTAGGTCTTCTCTTCTTTCATTCAAAGTTATTTTTGTGCTAGTTTTTAGGAGAAACTTGTTACTCATGTTCAATTTTTCTGTATTTATGCCGTTCCATTTTTCTAATTCCCTTCCCCAATGTCCATTGACTATAATGTTGTGAAATTGGATTAATGCTATTTCTGTTTGGAGCATGTGATTGTTATTCTGCTGTTTTACTTCTTATTGTTGCTAAAACTAATACAAAATGGACTTTTCTTGAATTGTCTAGTGATTGCTGATGGCCAATTAGTTGAATCTATTTTCTTAAGCGTAGATTGAGGCCTGACAGAGAGTTTAGAAACAACTGATTGTGTAAAGAAACAGGCGCAGTTATATTTTTTATTAGCTTTAACAACAAAGAGGTTTGTATAAGATATTAAAATTTGAAAAGAAATAAACCTAATGCTATATTTGTAGAGGGTTTTCTGTAGGAAAAAGTGTAAATTCCATGTGGCCCCCTTGAGGTTTAGTGAAAAGGCACCAACTACCCCTGTGTTCTTGGAAATGGCATAGGCCTTCCTTGAGATTATTGACCGTTCAAAACATACCCTTTGCTGTAAAAAAATGACAGTTATTTTTTTTTAAATCCTCAAAAGATCTCCCTACTCTCATCTCTCTCTCCTCAATAATACCCCCCCCCCAAAAAAAAAAAACTGTTGGTGGCCAACCTCGATCTCCAGATGCCAGCTTCACTGTAGCTTCCTCTGTGATCTGGGTTTCTTCCAACTGGGTTCTTCTCTCCATCTGAGTAGAGGAACCTAGATTGAGAGAGAGAGAGAGAGAGGGGGGGGGGGAGCCGCTTCTCCTCCTATCCTCGTGGTTGCTGATATGATACCCTATATGTTGAACCCCATTGGTTCAGCAACAACCAAAGGTTGTTGAATCTTTGTTTGTTTCTGAGCAAGAAAGAGAGAGGGAGATGATAGGAGAGAGAATAGGGGAGAGGAGAGAGAATGAGTAGATTGTTTAAATACAAGGGCAAAATGGTCAATTCCCATTCTTGGTTAACAACAAGGGTGGTCTATGCCATTTTTGAAAACACGGGTGGTTGTTGGCTTTTCACTAAACGAGAGAGAATGAGTAGATTGTTTAAATACAAGGGCAAAATGGTCTATTCCCATTCTTGGTTAACAAGAAGGGCGGTCTATACCATTTTTGAAAACACGGGTGGTTGTTGGCTTTTCACTAAACCTCATATTCTGTGTGAATTTACTCCAAAATATTGGTCTTTTTGTGTTATTTAAACTGATTTTTTACTTCAACAAGAAGAATAATTATAAGCTTTAATCCCACTAGGTGAGGAATTCTAGGTATCTAATATTTCTATATTCATGGTCATATCTAATGTTTAACTATAACCACTATGAATTTTTGTTGTCAGTGACAAACTGACAAATATGGACTGTTGTTACCTTTTATCCAATTCAATTTTGTTAAGATATGCCTTGAAAATCACACCACCTGCTACATTATCTATTTACTTGCCACGCTGTTTTATTAGATGATGTGGTGAATATTCTCAAAATATACTAACAAATTTTTACATTGCTCTTTACTGAAGTTTTTTTTTTTTTTTATACAGAGAGTTTATACGAGAAAAGGTTTGAAAAAAATGTATGCAAGAAAAGTTTATCCATGCAAATTTTTTACTATAGCTCTGTATTAAAGTTTTTATACTGAGGATCTTATATTAGCAAAACTTTGACAAAGCAAATTTTATACAAGCAAACATTTTTATACATGAAAAATTTATACAAATAATATTTTACTATTGGTTTGTATAAAACATTTTATATAAGCTAATTTTATGTAAGGCAACATTTTTATTAAAAAAAAGTTGTTCAACCTACCTTTTATTTTTGTGTTGTATAACATTTTTTATTCAAGTCAACTTTGGTAAAGCTATACAAATTTCTTGTATAAAATTTCTGTTAAATGATATTTATACAGCTTTATAAAATTTTGGGTGTGCAAAAATTTATATTTGATAATTTCTATACAAATTGCAGTAAAACAATTTTTTCTTTTGTATAAAATTTTTTTGTCAAAGATTTTCTTATATAAAATTTTCTGTGTAAAAGCTTCTATAATAAAACTTGCTTGTGAAGAAATTTCTACATGTTGGTTTCACAATATTAACTAGGAGATGGAACACTAGCTATATCAATTATCTTTATTTACCACATGGCTATATCAATTATCTTCATTTACCACATCTCAAGAAACTTTTCTATATGAAGATGGTGTTGGAACTTTATCTCATCATTTTGTTGCTAGTGGGTTGAGTTAGGAAGGGCATTTGGCGTAAAATTTTGCCACATTGTTCTTTTGCATGAATTTGTATTGTTAATGGGACATTAAAAAGTTAATTGACACTATGAATGCCGTGGCATTGACCCTATCTTGGTTAGGGTAAGGTGTAGTTGATGACAATAAAATCTTTTTTGTCAAAGTTATGTTTGTGTGTGTATATATATATATATATATATATTTTTTTTTTGGTATTCAAACTTCTACACAAATCTAAAGGAAAAATTGTTTATATATTTCATTTTGTTTAAATTTTTTGTTTTAAAAATGTGTAGCAGGGGATAGAAGATATATATATTTTTTACGGTTTCAATATTTATTAATCCTTCCAATTAAATGACATGGAAAATAGATAAATGATGTGGCAGATGATTTGATTTCTACACCATACTTTCACAGCTTAATTGAGCAGGTGACTTTAGTTCACAGACAGTGCTACTAATAAAGTTTACTATTGCTCTTATTTAATAGTTAGTTTAAATTTGAATAACACAAAAGCTAACTTTTTTTTTTTTTTGATCGGCAAGCTAGAAATCATTAGATACCACCATATAGCAGGATAAAAGCTTGATGTCGTGTTGTTGTTGTCGTGGTTAAGCATTTTCCCAGAATTATGTAAAGCTGTTGGCTAAGGCTTGAATTCAAGCCTTGAAACATGTTTGTGAAAGACAGGAGGGAGGGGGGGGGGAGAGGATATTGTGAAGCAACAAATTGATAATGGGAGGTCTTTTCCTCCTTTGCAGCCAGTTTTTCGGGCAGGATGATACTCTTGCATATTGAAGGAAAAATTCTTTCACAGTGCAAGAAGGTAAACCAGTAGAAGCTTCTTGGATAGGATGGATTCATTAGCCCTGGAGAGATTTGATGTCCAATATTGCCCCTCTTCCACTTGAGTAGGTGACTATTAATCTCTTTACACCCTTAATTTAAAATGCTCAAAGATGTCAAAATAGGAATCATATTTATACGAGGACAAGTTAGGTATTAAGTATGCGAGGCACCGATTCTTCTATTTGTGCATGATAAGTCTTGATGTTATGATGAAAATAAAAAGAAAGGTTCACTATTCTTTTTTAAACAATTTCCAACTCTGGCTTGGTCTATGATATTTATGGATCATTACAGGAATTCAGTTAATGTTTAGAGTGTTGCTGTTGCCCATCTTAATAGAAATAGATGAGACATCCTCAGTAAACCCTTTTTGACATTCTTTATTAAACTTCGTATTTGGATGTTTATTTATTTAGTTCTAGTCTTTGGTTAACCGAGATGCTTAATTTTCTATATTCTACTTCAGGCAGGAAATGTTCCTACTACTGGTCAACAATCTGCATCTGATTGGCAAGAACACACATCGCCAGATGGACGAAGGTATGCATTGTCATAGATTCAGTTTGGATTTCATTTCATTCTTCCTTTGGCCTTAAAATGTTTGTGTGTGTGTGGACCTTACATTTTATGTTCTGAGAAATTTGCCTCAAAATGTTTGTGTGTGTGTGTGTGTGTGGGCCTTTCATTTTGTGTTCTGAGAAATTTTCTTTCGGATGTGCTCCAGATATTACTACAACAAGAAAACTAGACAATCTAGTTGGGAGAAGCCTTTGGAATTGATGACACCAATTGAGGTGAGTCATGCTACTGCCTAGTTGCTTTCTGTTAAATTTCTCCTATTCTGTTAATTGAGAAACATGCGATTGGTTTGCCTAGCATTATGGAAATTTTGTACCTTTATATGGATGTTGATAATTGTAGCCCTGCTTAAATTGATCCAAATAACTGATGAAAACTTTAGCTTGATCAAAATTGTTTCATGCAAATTTCTCCTTTTCTTTGTATGTTCTTCCACTTGTTTGTAGATGTCATGGCAACTCAGGAGAAATAACGACTGCTCTATATGCTCCTTTTGAAGGCGGGTTTCACTTTCTCAAGGCAGGCAACGATTTGCTATTTACATTTTATTTTATCCTGTAGGAGCATTTCTGAGTGAAACTGGTGGTGGTTTGTCATATAATATGCTTTGCTTTTCTGTTTCTTTCATTTTTTCTGTATTTATTTTGTTATTTTATTTGGGGGAACTTGCAGTGTCTTATATCCATTATGGTGTTTGCTGCAGTGTATCCTCTCTGTGTTTGTGCACTTCTTTTTCTTCATGGGGGTGGGTGGTGGTTGATCCTTTCTATTTATTGAATTCCTTGTTCTTTCCCTTTCACGCTTGTGAATGTTTGGTAATGGAAACATAAGATTCGTTTTTCCATCCCTATCAATTTGAGGTTCACATAATCTTTAGGCTGATCATTCATCCATCACCAGAAGTTGACTTATCCTTGGAGAACATTAATGGCTCACAGGTAGTGTGTTTTTTAACTTAAATCATCTTCTGTTGGTTGCATAAATCTATTGTATTCTTATTTATGCCAGTGGCCAATATGCAAATATTTACTTCCTGTTTTGTATTCCTTCCCTGTTGCTCTTGGTGATTAATGTTTTTCTTTATTTTTTAAATATTACCTGCCATTTTTATATCGACCTGAATGAACACTTATAAATTTGCTCTTATTAATAAAATTTTGTTTCTTAAACAGCGAGCTGATGCTTCTACTGTATGGAAGGAATTCACAACTACGGATGGTAGAAAGTGTGTATTTTTTGGTTGACATTTTTTGTCATTTGTTTTGTTGATATGTATGTTTTGTTTGGAATTGATAGAATTTGGGTGGACTTTTATAGGTATTACTACAATAAGGTCACAAAACAATCTAAATGGCAAATACCTGAGGAGTTGAAGGTATCTTTTTTTATCTTGTCACCCATTTTTTCTCCTCCCAAAGTTTAATTTCTCTCTTTCTGGTCTCATGTCTGTATGTTCACTACCAGCTGGCTAGGGAACAAGCTGAGAAAGCATCTAGCCAATTGACACAATCAGAAAGTAGTACAAATTCTAGTGCTATGCCAAATATTGCCATCTCTTCTGGGGAACAATCAGCTACTGCTGTCACTTCGGTTAGCTCCATCCCTTCTTCAACCATATCTGGGTTAGCTTCAAGCCCAGTTGCAGTTACGCCAGTTGTTGCTGTTAATGCTGCTCCTCTGGTGGTTTCTGGATCCTCAGCCAATCCTGTTTCTCATGCTGCTGGATCAAGTGGTGTTGGCACATCCTCTGTTAGCATAGCTGTCAGTCCCTCACCTTCTGCTGCTCCTCCTACTGCTTCAGGAAGTACTGTGGTTCCTGCTGCTTTAGTTAGCACTAATACTACTTCGCCAGTGTACGAATTTTGACAGATGCTCTCTTTTTTTCTGTTCCGGATTTGAACGTGGTGTTTTGATGGTAATATAAAAGTGCTCATTAATTGCAGGAATAGCGTTGGAAATTTGTCATCTCACGATGTTTTGAGTTCTTTAGATGGATCTTCCATTCAGGATATTGAGGTATTTTTAGTTAATTCAAGAAGCTAATTATATCAGCTTACTCTAGCGGGGCATTCATAGTGTGAGTTTTTATATTAATTACAAGGAGGCAAAATTACAGATAACATAATTTCTCTGCTAACCAGATATGTTGAAAGGAAAATATTGAAGCGAGATCTACTCCCTATGCAAATAACTTTGACATAAAGTTACATATGCCCTGTGCATATGTAGATAATAATAGTAATTCTCTTAAATAACTTTTCCCCACTATTTTTATTTGCTAATATTTCTTTTTTCTCCATTCACTTTGTTAAGGGATAATATTTTGGTTAGACCTCAATATGCCATTTCGTTTTTAATTATTTCAATCCAGCTTTGTTTTGGCCTCCCACATCCTCTTGCATGACTGCTTGACATTTATCGTGTCCCCTATCTGGGTTACCTATTGATTATGCATGCCTACCTTTTAAACTAATTTTCTCTGAATATCTTAACTACATCATACCTGTTTTACCTGCCATCATCTCATGATTTGGTTTATTCCTACAATCCTGTTGCTCTCTCTTGTAGTTTCTTCATATGTCCATCTTGTTGACATATTTTTTTTGTTATTTGATCAGCACTTGTATCTTAAAGCATGGATCAGTTTATAATTAAACTTTTTATTCACCGACATTAATTTTGTTGACATGTGTTTTATTTTTTGACTAACAGATTGTATCCTAAACCATGGGTTTTTTTTCCTATAATTACCCTCTTTTTTAAAATCTCATATCTTTATAATGATCATGAAAACCCTGGAGTCCATGTAGTTCTTCTTTCCTTAATTCAGTGGACTACATTAATGCTTCCCATCCTTATGTAGAATATGGCATAGATATTGAACTGGTTGATGTTCGGTCATTTTAAGCTTTCTGTCCAATCATCATCTGGACCCTATTTTAGTTTTCTTTTTTATTATTATTATTTTGGATTTCATATATTCAATTTTAAGTTCTAAGTTACTAGGTACCTGCTCTCTCTTTCTCTCTCTCCCCCCCTTCCCCAAACTAAAAGTCTAAAACTATTTAATCTTGTAGAGATGTACTAATTTCATTCATAACTAATGCAATTATTAACATAATCCTACAGTGATGGGAATGACTGGTTTTTTCTATACTGGGGTTTATGACTCCCTCATAGTTGTCTTCATTTCAATGTACCCATTTTTAATACCTTTATTTCTTTGAAGCAACGATATGGAATTTAAATTTCTTATTGTATGATCTGTTGAAGTTTGTTAAGAGTAGTTTATATATAAATAGTGGTCTTTTATTTTCATTTTCTTAGACGATAATACAATCTATTTTCCTTTCATCATATCTTTCTCTTTCTATCTTTTTCTCGAATTCTTCATGGTATCAAAGCCCTGTGAAGGAGAGGTAGCTGAAAATCATCGCAATTGCGGTTGTGATTTGTTGCAATCGGACTATGCAATTGGATTTCGTAATTCGTTTTTTTGTGGAATTAGGGTTTGTGATTGGAGTTTCCTTAATCTCGCAAGCTAGGGTTCAAGATTTACATTCACATTCGATGTTGCTAGATAGGAGTTCATGATTGAACTTGATGAATAGGATTTTGCGAGTGGATTTTCACTTTGAAAGTGGATTATTTTTTTCCATAATAGAATTGTCACTATTTTCAGCTCATCAAGTGAAATTTGCGACCACTGCGCTCATCATGGAATTTCTGTTACAGTTCAATTTCTTTTTAAATTACATCTCCATTCTATCAAAATTTTAGTTGACTTTCATTTGATTTCATTGTTGCTTTTAGTTGTAATCTTTGCTAATCTTGGCTTAATCAATCTTTGTTGAATTTAGTGCAACTTATCTCCTCTTATCTTGTCAATCGAGCTCATCAGCATCAGTTATTTTCAATTCACAATCATCTGCAGGTTGATTTTTAGTAGTACTTTAGATTTAATTTGTGATCAATTAATTCTTTTACATCACTTTCATTGATCCAAGGGCAATTTCAAACTCTGAAATTACCTCTTTTGCTCCTATCATTTACCTTTTTTGCTCTTATCATTGACGTTCCTTCTTTTTTCTGGATCAACTGTCACATTCCTAGGGGTAGAATGGTCCATACCTAAAATTTTGTTAAGCTGTATTGGGGTGTACTAAGCTGTTACCGGCTATGCTGAGTGGGAGTACCTTTTAGATGGTGCCCTTAACCAACTATAAATATGTAAAAGGGCTATGCGCAAGATATGCTTGAGAAAAGATTCTTATTCTCTCTCTCTCTCTCGCTCGCTCTTTCTCTCTCTTCCGTTCCTGGATTACCTCTGAATTCCCTCATGGAATTTGGTTACAGCCTTTGTTAGCTCCTTCGGTATTGACAATTGGTATCAGAGTTGGCGATCATTGGTTAGAGAAGATGGCCGAAGGCACACGTATGAAGCTGATGGAATCGAGATTGGACGTCATAGAAGCAAGCCTTAGGCAGAACCATGAACAAGTTGATGAGAGGTTGGAAAGGGTGGAAGGGGGTGTTAGGAACACTCAAGAAAATGTAAGCTGCATTCGAGTGGATGTATTGGAGATGGAGAGGAATTTGTGAGAGGACTTCTCGCATCTACAAGAAGAATTCTCGAGGTTGAGTCAACAATTTAGTGCTGCTCTTGCCATATTCTCCCGACAACCGAATGCAAGCTTGCTGGTGGATTTTCCACCACGAGCTACGGCATTGCTGATCATCTCGGGAGCCAGGGGAAGACAAGAGGGAAGAACGGATAGAATATGCAACCGAAATTGCACTACGGGGAACCATGGTCAACTAGGCCAACACCCCTATGTTGAAGTTGGAGATTCCAGTATTTGAAGGGGATAAGCCCAAGTGGTGGATTCGAAGATGTGAACGTTTCTTCTATCATTACTGGGTGACAAAGGAGAACAAAGTGAAAATGGCGGTTGCCTACTTGAACGATGTGGCGGATTCATGGTTCTAGAGCTGGAGTGGGCGGAGAGCGGAATGGAGATGGCCAGAATTTGTGGAGGTGTTTTGTGCCCGTTTTGGAGGAAGGAGTTTGATGGATGTGGTGGAGCAATTTAAGAAGGGACGGTGGAGTAGTATCAGACTCGATTTGAGGAGCTTAAGTCCATACTCAGTCATGCTCATCCAACCTTAGATGAGCATTACTTTGTATCTAGCTTTCTTAGCTGGCTGAATGACGAGGTTAGATTGATGGTGAAGATGTTGCAACCCACCACGGTGCGACAGGCAACAGAGAAGGCTCGCCTGCATGAATTGTCACTTGAAGCTTTTGTGAGGAAGCATAAGATATCCTTAAAAGGGTATGGAAGGGGGGGGGTGTTGGCAGAATCAAGTGGGAGGAGTATACAAGGGTAGTAGCTCACCAATGAACAAGGGTGGTTACTTACCTTGAGCACCAATTCACTCTACTCCGGTGAGGTCCCTCACTTTGGATCAGAAAGGATAGATGGGGTTGTGCTTCAAGTGTGGGGAGAGGTGCACTCTAGGGCTCTAATGTGGGGAATTGGTGTAGATGGAGGAACACGAAGAAGAAAAGGAAGGGGAAGGGGAAGGGGAAGAAACAAGGGAGTCGGAAGTCGGGGGCAATGTAGAGGAAGGAGAAGAAGGGGGACATATCTCTCTCCATGCACTAGAAGGCCATCCCTCGGAAAAGGTAATTAAGATCAAGGGGGCAGTAGGGAAGAAGAAGCTGGTGGTACTCATCAATAGTGGGAGTACTCATTGTTTCTTGGATGAGGGTACAACTAAGGAACTACAATGCATACTACATGCCACCATTCCCCTGTTCGTCACTGTTGCCAATGGCAACAAGATGATCAGTAGGTACAAGTGCCAAGGTTTCACTTGGAAGATGCAAGGGCATGAATTTACAGCTGACCTAAGGATCTTGCACCTAGGGGGTTGTCAGATTGTGTTAGGTGTTGATTGGATGAGGATAGTAAGTCTCTTGATATTTGATTTCGATACCTTAGAGGTAACTTTCGAGAAAGGAGAAAGGAGATTGACCTTGACAGGGTGCGTGGAAGGGGGTGAGGAGTACCAAGGGAGTGATACACCCACAACAAAGGATCACTATCGGTTCAAATTGGAAGCCCTCACATGTCCCTCAAGCGAGGTAACTTTTGATGACTCTTTTCACTCCTTGTTGACTAAATTCGAGGATTTATTCATGGTACCCTCCTCCCTACCCCCTAATCGATTCCTATAGCACACCATCCACTTAAGACTAACTTGATGACTCTTTTCACTCCTTGTTGACTGAATTTGAGGATTTATTCATGGTACCCTCCTCCCTACCCCCTAATCGATTCCTAGAGCACACCATCCACTTAAGACCAACACAAAACCCATAAATGTTTGGTCACACCGATACTCTCCTTTTCAAAAGGAAGAAATTGAATGTTTGGTCAAAGACATGCTCTCCAAATCCATAATCCAACCCAGCCAAAGCCCTTTTGTATCCCTTGTTCTTCTAGTTAAGAAGGACAGACCTGGAGATTCTGTCTTTGACTATAGATAACTTAATTCCCACACCTTTAAAAATAAATTCTCAATACCAATCATAGAGGATCTACTAGACGAATTGTCAGGAGCTACTATAGTTTCAAAACTTGATCTTAGATGTGGTTACCACCAGATCAGGATGAGCTCCCCAGACATTCCCAAGATAGCCTTCTGAACCCGTCAAGGCTTATATGAATTCCTAGTTATGCCATTTGGCCTAATCAATGCACCTTCCATCTTCCAAGCACTAATGAACCACATTTTTTGCCCCTACCTTAGAAAGTTTATCTTTGTCTTCTTCGATGACATCCTAGTATACAACCCTTCCCTAGAACAACCCTTGTGCCACCTTAGAACCACTTTTCAAATCCTCATGTCTAACCAACTGTTTGTAAAGAAGTTTAAATGTACCTTCGCGGAAGGAACGGTGGAATACTTAGGGCACATTATCACGGGGGAAGGAGTGACTACGGATCTTAAGAAGATCACTGCCATGGTAGAATAGCCTATACCCAAGACCATTGAGGAATTGAAGGAGTTCCTTGGGTTGACATTCTATTATCAAAAGTTTAGTAGAAACTATGGAGTTATCAACAAGTCCTTAACAGAGTTGCTAAGGGAAAATGGGTTTGAATGGAATGCCAAGGTAGTGGCAGCCTTCATCTCCCTAAAAAAGGGCCATGACCCAAGCTCTTATACTAGCCTTGCTTGATTTCACCAAGTCTTTCATCCTAGAGACAGATGCCTGTGACACGGGAGTGGGGGCAGTGTTCGTTTAAGAAGGTAGACCCATAGCTTTCCTTAGTTAAGCTCTAGCTCCTAAGCACTTGGGGCTTAACATCTACGACAAGGAGCTCATAGTAGTACTAATGATAGTGAAAAAGTGGAGATACTATTTGGAAGGAAATCGATTTGTTATCGAGATGGACCATGAGTGTCTTAAATTCTTGGGGCAGTAGAGATTGCACATGCAGTTATAGAGGAAAGGGGTAACAAAATTACTAGGGTTGGACTATACCATCCAATATAGGAAGTGGAAGGAAATTGCATTGGTTGATGCACTGTCAAGAAGAGAAGAAGTGGGGAGTGTCAAGTGGTCTTAGTGTTAGTCCTTGATTGGGTAAAAGAGGTGTCAGCTAGCTATGAGTAGACACCTTGGACCAAGGATCTTATGACTCAATTGATAGTAGGACCACTGGAGCACAAGGGGTATACCCTGAAGGCAGGGTTATTAAGATACAAGGGAAGGCTAGTGATAGGGGATGGCAATCAGCTTCGAAAGCAAATACTACTAGCTTTACATGACTCACCAATTAGAGGACACTCTGGTTTGATTGTCACTTACAACAAGGTGAGACAACTATTTCATTGGTCTGGAATGAAGAAGGAAGTAACCACATTTGTGTTAGGGTGCTCTATTTGCCAAAGATGCAAGCACGAGTAGGTTCCATACCCTGGCTTGCTTCAACCCCTAGAGATACCAGAACAAGCATGGCAACAAATCTCCATGGACTTTGTGGAGGGGCTTCCTAGGTTTGAAGGGAAGAACACCATAATGGTGGTGGTTGACCAGTTAACAAAATTTAGCTACTTCCCAAGCCTAGCCCACCCTTTCACAGCCACTGAAGTGGCTAGATTGTTGTTAGACTTTGTGGTAAAAGTGCGTGGACTGCTAGTGTCCATAACGTCAAATAGGGACAAGGTGTTTACCAATAATTTTGGAAGGAGTTGTTCAAACAGTTGGGGGTTGGTTTGCATATGTCAATAGTCTACCACCTAGAAATGGACGGGCAAATTGAAAGGGTAAATCAGTGCCTCAAAGCCTACCTAAGGTGCTTATGCTTTTCCAAACCAAAGAGCTGGAATTAGTGGTTACCACTTGCTCAGTGGTGGTACAACTCCAACTACCACAGTTCCTTAAAAAGATCTCCCTTTGAGGCACTCTTCAAGTACAAACCTCCACTGATACCAGCAATGACGCACTACTCCAATGTGGAATTGGTAGTAAACCAACACCTACGGCAAAGGAAAGAGGCCCTACTAGTGATCAAGATGGAGTTGATAGTAGGACAGAATTGGATGAGACAAATGGTGGACAAGAAAAGGTGTGAGAGATGTCTTGAAGAAGGGGACATGGTATACCTAAAGGTAAGGAGATTTCAGCAGCAGTTGTTTGTTGAACATTCCCCATCTAAATTAGGCCCTAAATAGTTCAAGCACTTTTCGATGATGGCCAAAGTAGGTAAGGTGGCTTATAGACCGCAGTTACCAGAAGGGGTTGGAACTCATGTGGTCTTCCATGCATCATTGTTGAAGAAGTCCATTGGATCCCATGATCCAATCAGTTCATACCTGCCCCCATGGAGACAAAACTCCAAGAGATGACAAAGAGCCCCTAGTAGTATTGGACAAGAGGGTGACCTACCACAACTCCCTTCCCTTGACACAAGTATTGGTGCAATGGAGAAATTGCCATCTTGACCACACCACTTGGGAGTACCTACCGAATCTACTCAAGCAATTTCCAAGAATTACTCGACTGTTGTAATTTCTTGAGGACAAAAAATGTTTCTAAGGGGAGGGGTATTGTCACATTCCTAGGGGTAGAATGGTCCATACCTGAAACTTTGGTAATCCATATCGGGGTGTACTAAACTGTTATCGGCTGTGCTGTGTGGGAGTACCTTCTAGAAGGTGCCCCTAACCAGCTATAAATAGGTAAATGGGTATGCCTAAGATATGCTTGAGAAAAGATTCTTATTCTCTCTCTCTCCATTCTGTTATTCTCTCTTTCTCTCTCTCTCTCCATTCTCTCTATCTCTCTCTTCTCTCTTCCTTTTACGGATTACCTCAGAATTTCCTTATAGAATTCTGTTACAACCCTTGTCAATTCCTTCGATATTGACATCAACTTGCCTCACAATTGATAAATCAAAGGGCAAGAACTATCTTTCGTGGTTTTGATATGTTAAGATGTGGTTCTAAGGTCAAGGAGTGAGTGAGCTTCTCACTAAATGCACAACTAACATATCATAATCTGATCGAGCAGTGTGGTGAAGGTTAATGCCAAGATAGTTTCTCTTTTTGTGGACGTGTACTGACTCTGGTCTTCTTTCCATCTTTCGTGTCTATGAGAGTTGTGTTGATATATGGTTTGAAGCTCAGTGGTTTTTACTCAAATGATATTGTTTGTTTGTTTATTAACACTTTGTTCAATATTTAGAAGGGTTATCTAGACATTGCTACATATTCATGGAAGATTGTTCAATAATCACATATTTTAATGTCATGCTTCCTATTACTACTAATATTACTAGGCAGAGGGCACATAGGGATACATTTTTTACTTTAGCTAGCCTTGGATCTAATATGGAGATAGAGACTCAGATTTTGAGTAGCTCTGCTGTACCAACCATGGAGGATGTATTACTCAATTATTTCGTAGCACTCAAACTTTCCTCCTTTCAACTCCTAAGAGATGTTTCCTGGCCTCGTAGACTATTCCTCCCATATTTGATAGTCAGCCTAGAGATTGTTTTGCTACTCAGTCATGGGGAGGTTGAAGCCATGGTAGAGGTGGTTGTAGGCCTTACACTGTAGTTGTCATTGCCTTTGCATATTGGAGAGACTTGTTAGACACTTCGTTGTCATCCTTCTTGTTCAAACGTTGCAGTGTCTGAGAGCTCAAGCTAGAGATCATTGGTGTTGGAGCCTACTTCCATTCTTTTAGAGACTAGAGGAGTCATATACTCAATACTATTTTTGAAAAGGAGCTTGTAGAGTTTAGTCAGTTCTAGGTTGCTAGGTAGGCATCATCTTATGTAGCTTTTGTTGCTTAGGCATCTTGTTTCACTACATCTTCCACTAGTACTCCTATTACTTGCATTTCACATTCTTCACTTGGTCTTAGGATTTTCACTCTACCATGTTAGAATATATTTTTGGTAATAAATCCTTGTTCTCTTGTATTCAATCTTTTATTTTTCTCCTTCCTATTACTATGGCCGATGGATACAAAACCACTCCCAAGGGATAGGTGGAGCTAGTCCACTTTTTTTTTTGGGTCCTTTTCTCTTAATTGTCTTGCATAGTCTTCGTTACCCTTACAATCTTATTTCTGGTAGTCATCTTATTCAGTCTCTTAATTGTCATGCTATTTTTTTTTATTTTGATTTTGTTGTTATGTAAGACGTACTTGACAAACAATTGGCATTGGACGTGAATTTGAAGGCTTTTAATTATCTTCCATATAAATCATCCCTTGTCATCCTTAGGCTTTTCAGAGTGCGAGTCTTGTTGGGAACATGTTCTTGCCTCCTTTTCAAGTTGTGTCAATAACTGAGTTGATGCTCTTTTTTCTCATGTTCATTCGGATATTTGGGGTCCCAATTGACTCAAGTCTAAGCAAGTTTTATTCTTTAACCTTTATTGATGATTATTCTTGTTGTATTTGGGTCTACTTAATGAAAGATTAAATCAAATTGTTGTTTCTTTCCAATAAATTTTGCAATGAAATCCCTATTTAGTTTAATTGTTTTGTGTGTGTTCTTTGTAGTGATAGTGCTAAAGAATACTTTTCTATTAATTTTCAAGCCTTTCTCTCTTCTCGAGGTACTATTCATCAATCGTCTTGTCCTTATACTGCACAATAAAATGGGATAGCTGAACCTAAAAATCACCACCTCATTGAGATTGCTTACTCTCTTTTGTTACATATATGTGTTCCTTTCTTTTTGGGATGGCTTTGTTCTCACATTATGTTATGTGATTAATCATATAACCTCTATTGTTCTTGACGGTGTCATTCCTCATACTTTCTTTTTTCCTTGTGAGCCATTGTACCCTATTCCACCATGTATTTTTCGAACTATCTGCTTTGTCCATCTTCTCTTTGATGTTACATTTTTTGAATCTACTCCCTTTTTTCTCTTCCTCTTCTATTGCCTCTTCTTCTAGTCTTGATGATGTTCTCCATGTTCCTTCTTTTTCACCACCTGTGCAGGACTCTTCTACTGTTCCAAACCATCCTTTGCAAACTTATCATTGTCAAAATTGACCACTCTCAAACAATGTTGTAGTGGCTCCAAGACCTCTTCTTGCAGATGTTGGGCTCACAGACTCTTGTCTTACTCCAATCAGTGTTGTTGTTCTGTCTCACTTTGGTTTCACTTATGATCTTGTTCCTTGAGGTACTCGTTCCACTCGAAACCCTCATCCCATCTATACCTTTCTAAGTTATCATTGATCGTCTCCTATCCATTCTACATTTGGTTATGCTCTCTCTTCTGTTTCTATTCCTGAAATAAATATTGAGGCTTTTTGTCATCTTGGGTGGCGTCATGCTATGGATGAGGAGATGTCTATCTTGATTGCTATTGGTGCATGGGACCTTGTTCCTTTGCCTCTAGGGAAGTTCACTGTTTTGCTCTTGGATATTGATAAGTCTCGGATCTGAGATTTATGCAATTCGGGAATAGTTTGTCGTTGTGGGGAAATTTGAAGTTGAGAGAGAGAATTTGAAAGGAGGGAGAATTTAGAGAGAGAAAATAGAGGGAAAGATAATTTGGAGGGAAAAAATTATGTATTATCACTTTCATAATTCCTATCCTCATACATCTGGTTTCCTTTTATAGGCAGCCCTTTGGTTGTAATTGAAAAAGTACAAGTGGTTATAGCTATAACTACTAAGTACAATAGCTGCTTATTAACTAACATTAGGCTAATTACAATCATACCCTCATCACTTCCTTAGGGTCGTGATATATGTTTTCTATCAAGGTTAGGCTTGATGGCTTTATTGGTCAGTTGTAAGATTTGTTTGTTGCTAAGGGCTATATCCAATTTTTCGGTTTAGGTTATGATGATACCTTCACCCCAATTGCTAAGAGTGCTTTAATCCGTTTGTTGCTTCCTCTTGCTGCTATTTGTTAATGGCCTGGCCTCTTTACTAGCTAGACATTCAAAATGCCTTCTTGGTGATTTGGAAGAGGAGGTATATGTGGAGAAACCTCCTTGGTTGGTTGTTCAGGAGTTGTCTAGATTGGTTTGTTATCTTCAAAAGTAATTATACGGCCTAAGGCAGTTTCCTTGGAGGGGTCTTGGAGGGGTTTGGGATGATTTATTTTGGACTGGTGGATACTCCTATGCATATTGCCATTAGTGTGTTGAGGTTTGCCTAGGTGCAAGTCTTAGCTGAGGCCCGAGGGCGCCTTGCTCTACACAATGTGCACTCTAGCTCTACGGTGCGTATCTCACTGCGCGGAGCAAGGTGTGCGCCTTTTGCGCCTATTTCATAATATTTTTGTTTTCGCTTTTTGATGGACTTGTTAAAATTTAATGAGTAATTACTAGGAAAAAAATTAAAAGAAATTTGAGAAAACAATAAGAACACCCTATTAGCTATCTAATAAATGCGTGCCTTGCATCGAAAAGGCTGGCCTAGGCTCCATGCACTCTTGTGCCTAAGTTTGCCTTAAGCCTTTGGCAACTATGCTCCTATAGACCCTGATGTGAAACTAGGTCCTGGTTAGGGGGGGGGGTCGATACCTGTTGTATGGCAATATAGACAGCTAGTGGGGAAACTTAATTATGACTCTCACTTGGCTTGATATCTCTTTTGCTGCGAGTGTGGTTGGTTAGTTTTTAAACTCGCCTTTTGATAGTCATTGACATGCTTTGATTCACATTTTTTAGATATATTATTAAGGGATCTCCTAGTAGAGACCTGTAGTTTGAGAATTAAGGTCACTTGCAGATTACTGGTTATACAGATGCAGTCTGGGCAGGCAACCGATTATCTCATATTCGTTACATTTCAGGATGTAATGTTCTTGTTGGGGGCAATCTGGTTTCATGGAAGTGTAAGAAAGAAAATGTCATGGTGAGATTTGGTTCCGAAGCTGAGTCTTGCGGAATGACTCTAATCACATGTGATTTTATTTGGCTTAAAACTTCTTGTTAATTTGGAGAGCTGGGGACTTGAACCTCATATGTGATATTCAAGCAACTCTTTACATTGAATCCAATCCAGTCTTTTATGGAAGAACTAACCATCTTGAATGGACCATCATTTTGTGAGAGAGAAGCTACATTAGCCCTTCTTTTCGTTTACTAAGTCATTTTGAGGACCAGGGGTTGAGTATATATGTAACAAGCAAGGCACATATGAAATGCACACACCTGCTTAAGGGGGAGTGTTGAGAGTAGTATAAATAAATTTCTTTTTTATTTTCATTTTCTTAGATAATAATACAGAGTCTATTTTCTTCTTCTTCTTCTTCTCTCTCTCTCTCTTCAAAGTCTATAAATGACATCAATATATTTTTTTGTCTTCATTGTACCAATCCATTGGTCATTAAAAGATCATTGTTTCTATTTTTGACCTCCATAACATAATTTAGTTTGATTCTCAGATACTCTTATTTCAAGGTTTTTTCCTTTTATTTTTTTACTTCTTATTTATTTTTAAAATTTTTTAGTTTGAGAATATGACTCAATCCTATTGCCTCTAGTTATTACAAATTTGATTGTATCCTTTATTCTTATAAATAGGTAGTAATATAGTTTTCTTGCTTTCACACTATCATTTTGTTTTGAACACAATTGGTTCCTAAACTAGGAACCTAGGATTTGGATCGAGCATTGAGATGAAAAATCTCAATACCTTCATTCAAAGATAGGAACTCTACTTATACAAGTTTCTATGCTATCTAGTCGTACTATTTAGGAGATAATATACAATAGATTTTAGAGTACAAATTAATCAAGATAATTGCTATTTTTTACTCCTATCTTCTCCTATTATTTATCTTGATTTTTAGGAGTTTATCTTCACTGCACTTGATCCCTTATCTTCACCTGAATATGCACTTGAATGTCTTGGGTTCTAGTTTATGGCGATTAGGGTTTGTTTGGTAGACATACACTACACATCCGAAGACTTTTGGAGGAAGAGTGTTGAGTATCCTAACATGAGGAAAGATGGACATGAGGTTGTGCAATGGAGTTTGATATTTTAGAACTTTGGTTGGCAGCCTATTGATCAAGTAAGAGGCTGTTAGGATAGCTTCACCCCAATATTTGTTTGGAGTAGAACTAGTAAACATTAGGGCTCTAGACACTTCAAGCAAATGATGATTCTTTCTTTTAGCCACTCTGTTTTGTTGGTGTGTATAGGGGCATGTGCTTTGATGTAAGATTCCATTTGTGGTGAGTTATTGAGTGAAAAGGTATAAAAAATATTCTCGGCCATTATCAGTCCTAAGAATGCAAATAAAGGATTGAAATACATTTAGAATCAACTTGTGGAAGTTTTGAAAAATTGCACAAACTTCAGATTTTTCCTTCATTAGGTATACCCGACATACTCTTGTGTGGTCATCTATGAAGGTCACAAACCACCTAGCACCACTCAAGTTTGGAACCCTAGCTGGTCCCCCAATATCACTATGGATCAAGTGAAACGGTTTGGAAGGAGTATATAGTTTTGGTTCATGAGAACTATGAGTTTGTTTGGCAAGAATATAATGATCACAACTGAGTACCAAATTGTTTTTATTGATGAATAAATCAGGGTCTAGGTGTTTCAAATATTGGAAACTAGGATGACCTGGGCGTCTATGCCATAACAAAATTTCAAAATTCAAACTAACTGAAAGAGAAAAACTAGGAGCTAACTGACTAGGAAGAGCCTTGTTGTCCAATATCCAATAAAGACCATCTTTTTCCTTGGTGCTGTTAATCATCTTCCTCGTGGACCGGTCTTGAAAAATACAATATGAAGGGAAGAAAGCTACAATGCAATCCAAATCCTTATTGAGTTTACTCACTGATAGCAGGCTACATTTTAAATTCAGCACATACAAAATAGAATCAAGAGTTAAACTAGCCACACACACACACTTCCTCTTCCCTTAACTGAGGATAGGGTTCCATTTGCCATTAAAACCGCTAGTTCCTTCTCTTTCACTTGAAAATTTTCAAGTATGGTAGTAGATCCGGTCATATGATCGGATGCTCCAGTATCTACAACCCAATAACACTCACTCATCCTTCTAGTAGTTAAGGAGAACACTGAATTACCTCTTTGTGCTATAGGCATTGAAGTGTTGGCTATAAATCCATCTGATTCCATTGAAATATGGGCGCCATTTAACAATTTTTGTAAGAACTCCACTTGATCAGCTATAAGATTTGACCTCATACCTTTTTTTTGCTGTCTGAGCACCTGCTATTGTTGCATTCTGAATACTTGTAGCTGCGTATGCTGGTCTTTCCTTCTCCTTCTTGCCCCTTGGTTGCCAATTTGGTGGCTTTTCATGAAGCTTCCAACATGTTTGCTTCTTATGATAGGGTTTGTTACAGTGTTCACACCACTGTTTGACTTTAGAAACTTCTTCCCTCTTAGATGCAACAAGTGCAAAACCGGTATTTTGTTCTGGTTGAGTTAGCATAACTCGTCTCCTACTTTCCTCTCTTCTGACTTCTGCCAAAACTTCTCTTAGAGTCAGCAATGGCTTGATGCCTAGAAGTCGACCTCTTACTTCATCCAAGTCCGAATTTAGGCCTTGGAGGAAGTCAAACACCCGTTCTTTTTCCAACATTCTGTTGTACTACTGACTCTCACCCGAGCACTCTCACTTTGGATCATAAAACAAATCCATCTCTTGCCAAAGCTCTACTAGGTTGTTATAGTATTCAGTGATCCCAAGACCACCTTGTTTTGTAGTCCTAATAGCTGCTCTGATCTCAAAACACTGGGTTGTGTTTTCAAGATCATAGTATAATTCTTGGACTGCATCCCACACCTCTTTTGCAGTCTTGTAAAACAGATAGGTTCGGCCTATCTTTGATTCCATTGAGTTGATCAGCCATGCCATGAGAATAGAGTTTTCTGATAGGTTTGAAATGCTATGGCACACACCAAGATTGGGGGGGGGGGGTGAATTGAAAATTTCTTTTCTCTTAAAAATTCTTTCGATTAACAGACATGTTGTCTGTGAAGACCAAGGCTTCGTTAAATCTTAAAACCCTGAAATGGCACTATGAGGTATCAACCGTAAAAAGACAATCTCGTCTTGAGAATAAAAAAAATATGAAATCTATTTCGATGAGAGGTTACATATGCAAATTAAGTAAGGAATATAGAGATGCTAAAAAGACCAAATAATTAGAGAGTACAAACACAAGAGACGATGATTTATGGTGGTTCGGCTTTCGAAGCCTAGTTCACTACCTTAACTTTCTACTAAAGATTTTTGAAATAAATCCACTATCAACCCCCTACTTAAACTAAGTAGGTCCTCTAGTTCGCGACTAAGAAATTTACAAACCTCCCACTCGAATGGGCCATCTAGCTTACACTAGGTAAACTGTAACGAATACAACGAAAATAAATCTAAGAGTTAAAAACTCGTAGTACAAACCCTCTCTACAATAAATGCGAGGTTGTTAATGAATGAAACGGTAGAGTGCAAAGCCTCGAATGAAAAACAAGAGAGAGTACAAATTGAAAGTGCGAATACAAAGTGAATGCTTGGTAGGTGACAGTAATAAATGTTCTCTAAAAACTTCAACATGTCTTCAACCACATATATATAGTTGATGGTGGAAAAATCCAAAAATCGAGCTGTTGGGGTGGTTGGCTGAGCATTTAATGCGGCAAAAACTAGCCGTTATGATTTCTGCAAAAGAGACTTAGTCGATAGATGAAAATGGTTAGTTGACAGAATCAGATAAAATAATAAGTTTGGTCGATAGATGAAATAGGTTGGTCGACCAAGTCATAAAAACAACAGGACACTTAGTCGACCAATACAAAAATAGACATGACACTTAGTCGACCAAGGCTATCCTTCTGTCTACAGACTTAAAGAGTTAGTCAACCAAGTCATAATATAAGCACTGTTAGTTGACCAAGCTTATAGCTTTTTTGACCAAGACATAAATAAGCATACTGTTGGTCGACAGAGCATATAACTTAGTCGACCAAGTCAAACTTTAAAATAAAAATAAGCAAATTGTTAGTCGACCAACTTGCATGATAAACTTGAAATTTTGCCGACTTGCTTTGCTTTAGGATTGAAACAATTTGAGATATTAAAAAAATATCTTAACAAATTTAACTTGAGTCTTTGACTCAAATGAACCCTTTGGATTTACAATAGCCCAACTTCATTTCTTTTTGAGATACTTCAAGAAATTGATTTTTGAACACATAGAATACATTTAATACATTAATTCCTTATTTAATGAAAATTACATTATTTGTCATTATCAAAACTCTTTGGTCACAAGAGTAAGATATCATTTTCTACTTCCCATCGCTAGTATTTTGTTGACTCTTCTGGAGGAGTTGGGATAGCCTCGGTGAGGTAATCGAACTTCCCTTTGCCTTTGATCACCAGGGTCATGGATTGAAACCATTCCTGAAGTTTCTTCCATTTAACTTGTGCTGTGTAATTTGCAACGTTTGGCTATCCATGGTGAGAATGTTGGTAGGAGTTATGGTTGCCTGTGCGATCGGTGGTTGAGGAACTGAACTACGAGAGGATTCTTCATTCGTAGGAGCTAGGGTTGTTGGATTGGAACCAACCATGTTGATCGAGAATCTTGGTTATGATAATCGAGCTCTGATACCATGAACACAATCGGTTCCTAAACTAGGAACCTAGGATTTGGATCAAGCATTGAGATGAAAAATCTCGATACCTTCATTCAAAGATAAGAACTCTACTTATACAAGTTTCTATGCTATCTAGTCCTACTATTTGGGAGATAATATACAACAGATTTTAGAGTACAAATTAATCAAGATAATTGCTATTTTTTACTCCTATCTTCTCCTATTATTTATCCTGATTTTTAAGAGTTTATCTTCACTGCACTTGATCCCTTATCTTCGCCGGATTATTCTCCTCTCACTGCATATCAGCTACGGCTTCTTCTTTTTCTAAAAACTCCTTAGTAGCTAGGACTCTCCAACATGTTTACGATTTTGAAATAAAAAATTCAACTCAAATATTACTAATAATGTTTCTTGCAATGTCTTATTATCACCACTTTCTTCTAGAAAGTTCTCTTAATGATAATGTATGTATTTGATCCTCATGACCTAGAACTTAATAGTGGCTTAGTTTTTATGATGCCCGTGGTCAATGCAAATTAATTTGCGTCTAACCTGTTCCAGCGCATGAATCAAGGTGAATAATCTTATTTTGATCTAATTTCTGTACTCTGATTTCTGAAAAATGATAGAATCCATCATGAGTCCTTAACTATCATAAATTGCTATCTGTATTATCCCAATAGTTTCTGTATTGCTTAAATTGTATTAAAATCTTTCAATTAATCCCTTAGGTTTCTTTGTTGTTTTTTTACCCTCTGGAATGCTTTGGGCTTGCTTTTTGCATTTGGAAACCATTCCTAAATTTGGATTTAACATTCTCCAGAAAATATGGTTCTTCCAGAGGGACGTACTAGTGCTTTTGCTAGTTTTGTTATCTGTTTGAATGTCATTGGTTTGTTTTTAGCTGAACCATTTCCCAACACAGTATTCTTTATTTATCAGTTGTCATGTTAAATGCCAAACAGTTAAGGTCTTATTTGGAAATATTATGGTTCCAGTTTTTTCTTCCCATTTTCACTTTTTTAAAAATGCACTGGCAACTTGTTTGGCCGTTTTAAAAAAAAAAAAAAAAACGTAAGTTGAAAAAATGGACTTATACATAAACAATAAAAGGTGTTTCCATGTGATTTTCCATTCTATTTCCTTTTGAATTGAATGCACCAAACACACAAGTAACAATCACCTAACTTCACTCTCTCACCTCACTCCGTCGTCACGATCACGATCTGTTCAAAATATCTACAAATCTATTGCAAAGGAGTCACATATCCTGACTATCAGCAATCCATTCTTCAACATTTGATCACATTGCAGCCTACTGTTGAGCTGAAGGATAGTCTCCTCCATCACCTAATATCCTTCAACTGAAAGCCGAACCTACTTCCTCTCTGAAAATGAACACAGCAACCCCAGATCTGGTCTCTCTCTCTCTCTCTCTCTACAGAGCGCACACACTGAAAATGAACAGGAAGACCCTAGATCTGGTCTATCTCTCTCTATATGCACACACACTGAAAATGAACACCACCCCAGATATGGTCTCTGTCTCTCGCTCTCTCTCCACACACACACACTCAAAACAAACATGACACCCCAGATCTGCTCTTGCTCTCTCCCTCTCCCCAACGACTTCAGATCTGCTCTCGCTCTCTCCCCCCTCACCCCCCCCCCCCCCAAAAAAAAAAAAAAAAAAATCCCACACACTGAAAAATGAATACACCGACTTCAGATCTGCTCTCTCTCTACTGCCACACACAGACACTGGAAAATGAACATTGTAACCCCAGATCTGGTCTCTCTCTCCCTCTCTCTATATATGTATCTGTATATAGATATACAGTGAAATGGATGAAGAGTAGTATTTTCTATTTTTTTTTTTTTGAACATATTGACTTTTCCTGAACTTAATTCTATTTTGTTTTTTGGAAATAAAATTGAACACAGATTTGAAAATCACACATTTTTTTTTTCAGTTTTCCTTTCCTTTTGTTTTTGACAACTAATAGCAAAATCAAACAATTGGTTTAGTTTCTATTTCCTCTTGACTGAAATAGCCAATACACAAATTGATTGATGACCAACAATGAAAACAAACACAACAAACTATCAGCATGTTCAAACGGTCCCTAAATCCTCTTGTGGTTTGACTAGCAGGATGCCAAGAAAGGAATGGCAGTTGCAGGAAAAGTTAATGTGACACCATTAGAGGATAAATCTGTTGAAGATGAACCTGTGGTGTACGCCAGCAAGCAGGTACTGGCATTGGCATCTGTTCTGGTTACTTTTTTTAATTCTGATCCATGACACATAATTATCGTTTTCATCAACTATCCTCTTTCTTTCTATTTTTGCCCATGTATGCAATATGTTTAACCTTTTCTTTTCTATAGGAAGCGAAAGATGCTTTTAAAGCACTGTTGGAATCTGTAAATGTTGAATCCAACTGGACCTGGGAGCAGGTAATATGGTTACTCTAGTGCCCCTTCTTGATATAGTAATATCTATGCTCCCTTCCCAAGTTTTGTTTTTGTTAAATGTAACATCAGGCAATGCGAGTAATCATCAATGACAAGAGATATGGGGCTTTAAGAACTCTTGGTGAGCGTAAACAGGCATTCAATGAGGTAAATGATATTTGAAATAATTCATGAATGAGACAGCAATGAGATTTACCTGATATTGCATATTTTCCATTTGCTGTGTTCTACCATAATTAATTAAAGCATGACAAACGTGCACTATTTTCCTGATTGACTTCAAATTGTGTTTTAAGTACTTGGGCCAAAGGAAGAAGCTGGAGGCTGAGGAAAGGCGAATGAGAATGAAAAAAGCTCGCGAGGAATTCACGAAAATGTTGGAAGTATGTTGCTCCTCTTGGATGATTAGCAAAACTACAACTACACCATAATTTTTTCTATTGTTACAAATGTCATGATGATTACAGGAATTCTTCTTTTAGTTTCTTGTCTTTTTGATTGATTTGCCTTTTGTGTTTATTGTTTCCTCCAATCAGGAGTGTGAGGAACTCACTTCATCCACAAGATGGAGGTAGCCTCTGTTCTCTCTCTCTCTCTCTCTCATAGTAATCACAATTCTTAGACTAAATTATTTTAGGATTCTATGACAATCATTTCTCAAATATCTTAAATTTCTTTCAACTTTTTGCATGCTCAGTAAAGCTACCATTATTTTTGAGGAAGATGAACGGTTCAAGGCGATAGAGCGACCTGTAGAGCGTGAAGATTTGTTCAAAAGCTACTTAGTGGATCTTCAGAAAAAGGTACCAATTTTAACTTCATTTGCACATGCATAGGCATATGTAGATGTCAACAATGAGTAATTGATCTTGTCCTCATTCTCGGGCAAGAACATATCACCTGATTGTTTTTCTTTCTAAATGTGTATTGTATATCTTCTAGAAGATAGGTGGTTGTGATCTCATTCTAAATTAGTTGTATCCTAAATTGTATAGGTTTCCAATTCTGAATTTGGAAATTTTCCTATTTTGATTTGAAAACTTTCTAGTTTGATAGGCAACCTTTTACATAAATTCAGTGATCCTTTCAAGGGAAATAAGATTGAATACTTTTTTCTTGTCATTCTTGACATGGTATCAGAGCCTTAGGACATCGGTCACAGCCCTTTTGTGACTTTGATTGTCGTGGCCTTCATCAATCTTCTTTCATAGGACATGATGTCCGATACCCACAATTCCATGTCTGATTCAACTGATTCTAGCGGTACAACGGAGGTCCCGTTTGCTGGAAACAATGGTGTAGGCTCAAGAGGAGAATTATAGAATATTCAAGCATCTTACCGGTTGAATGGTAAGAACTACTTGAAATGGTCCTAGTTGATCCACACATTTCTTAAAGGGAAGGGGAAGCTAAGGCACCTATTGGGAACCAGTCCTAAGGAGGGTGATCCCATGTTTGCAACATGGGATGAGGAGGACTCCTTAGTGATGTCTTGACTGTGGAACTCCATGATTCCGGAGATCAGTGATACGATCATGTTCCTAACAACAACCAAGGATATCTGGGAGGCAGTGAAACTTACCTGCTCCAAGGTTCATGATGCTGCACAGATCTATGAAATAAGGACTAAAGTTGTAGCTATAAAGCAAGGTTCACAGTCCATTACAGAGTATGCAAATTTGTTGCAGACTCAGTGGCTGGAATTAGACTATTATCAGTGCCTCAACATGAAGGGTAGTGAGGATACAACGTTACAGAAGAGATTTGTAGAGAAGGAAAGGACATATGACTTCCTCGCATGCCTCAACATAGAGTTTGATGCAATGAGAGTTCAAATCCTTGGTAAGGAGCATTTACCTTCCCTAAATGAAGTAATCTCTATAGTAAGTGTAGAAGAAGGAAGACGTGTAGTGATGTTGGACAGCTCTTTAGTAGAAAGCTCTACCCTGGTATCTCTAAAGGCCCCTACTCAAAATAAGGGGTCTAGGGAGCAGAAGAAGACATTGGACAAGGAATCTTTATGGTGTACTTATTGCAAAAAGCCCTGGCACATCATAGACAAGTGTTGGAAGCTCCATGGAACGCCATCCAAGGAAGGATAACTAAGAGGCCAAGGGCAAGTTTGTGTGGCCAACGACCATCAACAAACTGAGCAAAGGAGTCCAGAATAGGTAGGGAGATGCTTGGGAGCTTAACAAAGCTGAAATTGAAAAGTTAAGGAGCTTGTTGGATTCTCTTGACAAGAAGACGAAGAATGGTACTTGCTCTCTTGCACTTGAATGTATCTCTTCCTCCTCTCTTACTCTACACGCTTCAAAAAATACCCATCCTAATACTTGGATCCTAGACTCTGGAGCTACGGATCACATGACCTATTCCTCACATCTTTTCATCTCCTGTAACTCTTGTTAAAGTTCCAGAAAAATCACAATGGCAGATGGATCCTTAACCATTGTTGCTGGCCAAGGGGATGTCTTTCTTAATGAACATCTCACTTTGAAGAATGTTCTTCATGTCCCTAAACGCTTCACTAACCTCATCTCTATTCAAAAACTCACCTTGGATGCTAACTACAATGTTGTTTTTCACCCCGCTTTTTGTGAGTTTTAGGAAGAAGACACGAAGAAGATGATTGGGCATGCTAGAGCAAGGGTTGGACTTTACTACCTTGAGGAACTGAGTGAGCAGGTTAAGAAGAAGAAAGCGTCCCCTATGTCATGCCTTGCTCAGTCCAACAAGGATCACCTATGGCTTCACCATTACCATCTCAGTCACCCCTCTTTCTAATAAAAGAACTAAACTTCCATTTTTTGTAATCCATAGTGATATATGGGGCCCTTCCATTGTTCCTAATATCTTCGGAGCACGTTGGTTTCTCTCTTTTGTGGATGATTGCACCTAGGTAGTTTGGTTATATCTGTTAAAGAATAAATTTGAGGTGGGAAGCATTTTTCCTACATTCTACAATATGATTAAGAATCTGTTTGGGGTTGAAATCAAAAGGTTTAGATCTGATAATGGCAAAGATTATTTCAATCAATCCTTATCTATTTTCTTTCAACAGAATGGCATTATCCATGAATTCTCCTGCCCTTATACTCCTCAATAAAATGGAGTGGCTGAGAGGAAGAATGGTCACCTTTTAGCTATTACTAGAATGCTTCTATTTCACCATAATGTTACCAAACATTTTTTGGGAGAAGCAACCTTAACAACCACCTTTCTCATTAACATATTACCTTTACAAATCCTTGATTCTCAAAGTCCAATTTAGCTTCTAACCAAGATTTTTCCTAACGTTCATATTACTAGCTATTGGAAGCCTAAAGTGTTTGGGTGTGTCTCTTTTGTCCATGTCCCCACTCTTAACAGAAGTAAACTTGACCCTCGTGCTCTCAAGTGTATTTTTATTGGATATTCTTCTACTCAAAAAGGTTACAAGTGCTATCATCTCCCTTCTAAGAAAGTTTTTATTTTAGCAGATGTAACCTTTGCTGAGAATATCCCTTATTTTGGCCATCCTTACCCTCAGGGGGAGAATACAGTTCTAGAGGATAAGGATTAATTTTTTGTCCTTCCTCCTGAGATCTCATCCTTTTCTCTCCCGTTAGTTATTCCATAGGACTCATTGGGTATGACACTAGAGAAGCCTTCACCATCTACTCCTCGTCTGTTGTAGGTTCAAGGAGAAAAGGACTAGTTCCTTCCCCTATGCAAGTCTTAACATCTAATTCAAGTTCTAGTCCTGTTACTGCCAACATTGCTAGCCCTCTTGACAACTCACCAGGTAATTTATCTACTGAATCTATAACACTTGATGTTGAGCCTGTTGTACCTACTGAATCCATACCTGATGCTGAAACTGAAACTTTGAAGTGTGATGTTGATTTGCCTATTGCCCTTAGGAAAGATACTAGGATTTGAACTAAACATCCCCACACTTGTTCCTACCCCCTACACTTGTTCCTATCCTATTCCAAATTGTCATCTAAACGTAAAGCCTTTTGCGCTAGCCTTCATACCATTCCTATTCTGAAGCAATAGGGAATGAGAATTGGAAGAATGCCATGGAGGCTGAGATGGCAACCCTAAAAAAGAATCAAGCTTGGGAGCTTGTTCAGTTGCCTAAAGGGAAACATCCAGTGGGTTGTAAGTGGGTTTACACGGTAAAATAGAAATCAGGTGGATCCTTGGATAGGTACAACGCAAGGCTGGTAGCTAAGGGTTATACAAAGGTGTATGGGGTAGACTACCTTGATTCATTTGCTCTAGTTGCAAAATTGAATACAGTTAGGGTACTTTTATCCTTACTTGATAATCTAGGCTGACCACTGTAGAAATATGATGTTAAAAATGCATTTTTGCATGGGGATCTAGAAGAAGAGGTTTATATGGAGTTACCACCTAGTTTTGACCTACCAACCAAGGGAAAAGTGATGTGCAAATAAAAAAAGGCTTTGTATAGACTGAAACAATCCCCAAGAGCCTGGTTTAGCTGTTTTACAAAGGTAATGCTTAGTATGGGATGCAAGCAAAGCCAAGGGGATCATACCCTATTCATCCACCACTCGGTAACAGGGGGAGTGATAGTGTTGATAGTGTATGTGGATGACATTGTAGTGACCAGAAATGATGAAGAAGGCATGAACAAACTGAGAGAATGCCTAATTAGAGAATTTTAAATTAAAGAGTGGGGGAGATTGAAGTATTTTTTGGGCATAGAAGTGGCTCATTTGAAGGAAGGGATCTTTATCTCCTAGCAGAAGTACATATTAGACCTACTTATTGAAACATGAATGTTGGGTAGTAAGGTTGTTGATACTCCAATTGAAGCTAATCACAGGTTAGGGGAGGTTCTGGAAGATGGTATAGTAGATAAAGGATCTTATCAAAGATTGGTTGGGAGGCTCATTTATCTAGTTCATACTAACTCGGCCAGACATTGCTTATGCAGTGAGCGTGGTTAGCCAATTCATGCACAACTCAAAAGAAACTCATCTAAAGGCAGTGTATAGGATTTTACACTGCTTAAAGGGAACCCCCGAGAGGGGTATTCTATTTAAGAAAGGGGAAACTATGTCTCTTGTGGCTTACACAGATGCTGATTATGTTGGGTCTATGGTGGATATGAGGTCTACATCTGGTTATTGCACTTTTCTAGGGGATAATCTTGTGACTTGGAGAAGCAAAAAACAAAATGCGGTGGCTCGGTCAAGTTTTAAAGTAGGATTCAAGTCCATGGCTCTAGGGATATGTGAGTTATTATGGCCGGAAATATTTTTAGATGATCTTAGAATCAAGTGGACAGTTCCTATGAGGCTCTACTGTGATAATAAATCAGCAATAAACATTGCTCACAATCCTGTTCAACATGACCGAATAAAACATGTTACAGTGGATATACATTTTATTAAAGAGAAATTGCACAGTGGTCTAATTTGTACCCCATATATATCCTCAAGTGACCAATTGGCAAATGTATTAAGAGTAGGAGATTACTTGCAGCTGTACGTCAAAGGTTTATAAGCAAGATTGGAATGCATGACACCCATTCACAATCTTGAGGGGGAGTGTCAACAATGAGTAATTGATCTTGTCCTCATTCTCGAGCAAGAACATATCACTTGATTGTTTTTCTTTCTAAATGTGTATTGTATATCTTCTAGAAGATAGGTGGTTGTGATCTAATTCTAAATTAGTCGTATCCTAAATTGTATAGGTTTCCAATTCTGAATTTGAAAACTTTCCTATTCTGATTTGGAAACTTCCTAGTTCGGTAGGCAGCCTTGTACATAAATTCAGTTATCCCTGCAAGGGAAATAAGATTGAATACTTTTTTCTCATCATTCTTGACAGTAAATGTAAATATTCATTTTCTCTTAGTGAGTTATAATTTTGATTTGTTCACTAAGGGTTGTGGCTTTGTGAATTCTGAAGTTTGAAATTGTTTTCTGAGTAATTAACTATTTCTTTTGGGTTGATGAGCCATCTGTGTGAAGCAGGCTAATATGCACCTTTAAAGCCATTACATCATGTTAAAAATGTCTATCAAATACCATGTTAACAATTCAGTTTTTTTTTTTGGTTATGTGATATATAAAGAGAGAGGAAAGAAGAGAATCTGAACTTGCCAACTTACGTATGAAACTCCAGAAATGACCATGGCAAGGCCTTGAACCAACCCCAAACAGATTGGTGTTTCAGTGGCGACATCTAAAATAAAAAATAAATTTGGATAATACTGGATCACAACCCTTGGAAACCCACTACTTTAGAGATACAATGAAAAAGCACTCATCAGCCTTTGGAATCCAGCAAGAAATGCATAAATGCTAGTGTTTTAGTTTACCATTTGATGCAATCCACCCAAAAGATACAGAATTAGAAGAAGGAAAGCACCAATTTAGCACTCCAAAAGTCAGTACATGCAAAAATGCTGCAGTTTTAGTTTACCACTGAATGGCATTGACCGAAGTAATATAGAAAAAGAAGGAAAACACCATGGCTTTTCAAATCCTTGATATACCACTTGAAAAGTCTGCCGTACGGTTCATGAGAAACTGAGAAGTATATAGGTTTGGAACGTCTCTACAAGCATGGGAAAATGTAGGTAAGAAGCTTAACTTTGAACATGCACTGCTGATACAAAGTTTAAGAGTCATTCCATTAAGCATTAACTGCTGACTTTTGACAAGAGTCTCCTGACAGAGTATAAACAAAAAATCGTGACTAATTCAGTGAAATTTGATTTATTAGAAATTAGAGATCACAAGCTTCTGAATGGGTACTCTTTTACTATTTTGAGCCTGGGATGGACGTCCAAATGTGTGAGGCAAAATGGGCCCGATTCTGACTTCCTGACAGCAAGAAAATCTGTGCTGAACTTGGACCAATTTTTATGCCATTTGTTGGGCTTCTTCTTGAGAGGCTCCTACATCATTTGTTGTCATCATGGGTTGGTGATGGCTTTTGAGATAAAATCTTTCTTGTCATTTTTCTCTGTTAACTTGGAGTCCAACCTTTGGCATTTTAGATTATGTGCTTATCATATTTAATCTTGTTGTCAACGTCATTGGATCTGAATACAGGAGAAGGAAAAAGCTCAGGAGGAGTATCGGCGGAATAGATTAGAGTTCAGACAATTTCTAGAAAGCTGTGGCTTTATCAAAGTAAAGATTTCTACAAACTTGTTTAATAATCATTATGCCTTTAAGAGGGAAAGAGGGTTTGGGGAAGGGGGTGGATTCTAGAGTGTTTTGTCCAATATTTCTGTTCTCTTCAGGTGAACACCCAATGGAGGAAAGTTCAAGATCGGTTAGAGGATGATGAAAGATGCTCGCGTCTGGAAAAATTTGACCGCTTTGAAATTTTCCAGGTAGATCTTTAAGATTTGATCAAATATGGTAAGTTAGGAAGCTCATATGGATTGTTCTCCCAGGAGTATATTCGTGATCTGGAGAAGGAGGAAGAGGAGCAGAGGAGGATGCAGAAGGTGCTTACATATAATTATTTCATACAATATTTAAGTTTTGTCTGGTCTGTTTTTAACTTCTTTTTCTCACCCAATTTTTTAGGAACAATTGAAGCGGGCTGAACGGAAGAACCGTGATGCGTTTCGGAAGATGATGGAAGAACATGTTGCTGCTGGAATACTCACTGCTAAAACTCACTGGCGTGATTACTGCATTAAGGTAGCTACCCTGGTTTAAAATTGTATTATTAACTTTACTTTTATCAAGAAAGGTGGTTATTTTAATCCTTTTGGGTTTTAGGTAAAGGATTCTGCACCCTACCAGGCTGTTGCACTGAATACATCTGGTTCTACACCAAAAGATTTATTTGAGGATGTTGCTGAAGAGTTAGAGAAGCAGGTAATTGTGTTGCACTAGTGACTATCTGGTATATGTGAGGTTCATCATTATGTTTACAAACATTTCAAGTCTTCGAATGTTGCAAGAGTGATTTGGTTTTTTCTTACTGATGCTAGTGCAAATTTCTGTTGATTGCAAATGTAGTCAATTTTAGGAGCCCCTACTTGTTTGCCGCGTTAATGCTTGGATTTGAATTTTCAGTGGTGATATTATGGCTGAGAATACTTGGATCATTTTTAAGAACAAGAATAAAAGTGGCAATATAGATACTTGTCTGAACCTTTTGCAGTTTACTTTTTGTCTTATATTGAGCCAAAGACCAATAAAGGCACTTCTGAGAAATGTAAATGAAATGGTATGAGTTTGTAGCAAAATGGGTGGGAGGAAGACAAAAAAATAAAAGAAAAAGTAAAATCTTGGTGGAAACTTTTAGGTGTGACATGGGATATAATAGCCTTATATGAGATGATGGGCGATTGAATCCATGTAGCTGTTTCTACCAAGTATGATTAAGTCTAGGTGGTTGTTGCTCATGTTTTATAACGGGTGTTGTTTTGTTCTTTTATGATCAAATGTGTTAAAATGATTGAATTTTGCATGTCTGACACAACGATCAAAATAGCATTTCAATGTGCTTTCTTGTTAACTAATAAACGGAAATGTCTTGGATATATTTTGGAAACATGGGGGACGGATGAAGGAATTGGAGAAGTGTAAAATGTCAGGAAATAGAAATTGATATTTGTATAAATGGTTTATATATTCTTAATAATTGAACATTTTTTGAGGTGTGTATATATACATATATCTTTTTATATAAATGTTAAATAAATAGTGCAAAAGCAAATTCAACCAAATATAAGGAAAATTCCAACTAGATAAAATTTATGAGGATAAAAAAATAAGTATGGCGTAAATTTATGAATAAATGCTACCATAGTTCAATATTTGGCAGGTACTTGGTGAAACATAGTTAACTTTGTTTTTCCACCTAATATTAAGAATAAAATTCGAAGGAAGATAATAAATGCTAAAAACTTGGAGTTAAGTTGTACTTGATTGTTTTTGAATAAAGTTCCCAAAAAACCTAGATTCTAATAACAAAGTTTGGTGATAGCATTTGTATAGAAAAGCTGCTTATAATGACAAAGTTTGGCAATGCATAGAAAAGAGAACGAGAGAAAATTTGGTGATAGCATTTGTATAGAAGAGCTGTTTATAATAACAATGTTTGGCAATGCATAATGCCCAGTTTCTCTTCTATTTTATATCTCTCATCTATTTTACATCTTGTCAAACTTCCTAGTGGTTGATAATGCATAATGTAGTTAATGAAGCTGCATAAGAATTGCATATTATGCACGAACGGAAATGCTTATTTGACACTCAATTTTGACACTTGGGGTGACATTCTGCATTAATGTATTATACATTTGCATTGATATGACACACAATACAATACATTAATGCACGTGTCATCCCAAGTGGCAAAGCCGAGTGTCCAAGTAGCATTTCTGATGCACCTATTGGTTTGTTAGAAATACTGTTGGGATGATTAGCCTGAGATGAATATTTTGGAGGTATTTTGACATGGTTTTGTTGGTTTCATTGCACTCTTCAAATTTTTATTCACTTATAAATTCCAACTTTTGAGTCATGTGTTTGACCATACAATATTTATGCTGGTTATCTTTTAAGCTGGATGTATATGTTGTGGCTCTTTAGTTGTTATATATATGCATATTTTGGGTATTGTATTCCACTTAGTCATGCAATTGAGAGTTAACTTCTGTTAGAATGTAACACTACAGTTTCACTCAAAAGTGCTAGTTCGAGGTGACTATTAGGATTATTGAACCAACTATATACTTGAGACCTCCCTAGTAGACTCTAATGTAGAATTGGGTCATGACCAACTTCTCTCTAATTCTTGGCGTCCGCACTAAGCCAGAAATCCCATATCTCAATCAGACCTAAGTCTCAAATCACTCGTCCCACACCCTTTCTGTAGTGGTCTTGGGTTAGCACTGATACCAATTTTAACACCATGCCACCCAAAATTTTTAATTGAAGGTAACTATTGGGTTCGTGGGAATTGAGTAATATAACCTAGATCTCCCCCCAGTAAACTACTGATTTGAGATTGGGTTGTAACATAAAACTATTATAATTTAAAATGAATTGACTGCATGATCCCATAAGTGAATTGAAAGTTTGATCTGCATTGGATTTTGCTTCTTGTTTTTGGGGTGAACATGCTGAGCATTGCAGGTATTTGTTGATTTTTACTTGCTTTGATATGCTCTAATTTCTTCATGTAGTAGTTTTGTGCATGTTTCTAACTGTTTATTTTTTTATGTTTTATTTGACAGTATCATGATGACAAAACTCGAATAAAAGATGCTGTGAAGTTGGGGAAGGCAGGACCTTATTTGCATTTTTCCTTAAATAGATCACCCATGTGGCTTATGTTGATTAAAATTATTCTTATTTCTTATTGTATTGTTGTTTAGGTTACGATCACATCAACTTTGGATTTTGAAGATTTCAAGTCTGCTATTTTTGAGGGAATAGGTACCCCTCCAATACCTGAGGTCAATGCAAAGGTATACCTTCCTCATAAGTGATAGCCTTTCTCTTTTCTTCCATATGTTTTTGTCTGTCACAGACGAAGTTTATTTCTTGTACATAGTGTTTTAGATGTATTCTAATGGCTGTTTGCTTATGGGACTTGAATAAAGTCTCACCATGTGATCATCTCTGGGAAGTTGTTATTTTTCCAGTTATATATCTGGAAAATATTTATCCCTTTTCATATCACTAACTCATCAGCTCACTAGATCAGGTTCTGATGACAAAATAAATATAGGGCATTGTTTCCTTACTTTTGTTGCCCTGATTGATTTTTGAGGATGCGATTTACCATTGGAGAGTTAGATGATGCTTTATCCTTGGTTGGGACTTGTAGTGGAATAGGTTCTTTGTAAGCAGTGATCATGATTGTTGTAAAGGTCTTGAGGCTTGCATTGAGAGGATTCAAGATTCAAGTAAATTTAGGATCAAGATTGGTGCTCTTGGGGGAAAGCAGCAAGTTTGGGCTTTTCCTTCTGGATCTATGGCCATATTTAAATGTGTTAATTTCACTTGTGTGAATCTTTTTTTCCCCCAAATTTTCCCCTTTGTGAACATATCGTATGACCTTTTGTCTGTTTGTCATTGTTGTCTTTAATCTTATAGTTCGATGTGGTTTTAACTCTAATCTTGTGATTTAATTTTTTTCCTCTCTGTGTGTACATATTGTACTAACTTTATCTGTTTTGTCTTAATTTTATAGGTGCCTTTGTCTGTTTGTCTTAATTTTGTTTAATCCAATAAATGCTATGTTATTTTCACTTAAATCTTGTTGATTTAAATCCATCCCCCCCCTCCCCCGGCACACGCTATGTTGTAAAACCTATGCCTGTTTGTCTTAAATTTATCTTTATTCCTGAACATGCGCTGTGATTTTTCCTTCAAACTGATGTCAAATTTTTTTTTTTTCTAATAGTGCAACATGCCTTTACATATTCAATGCTTGATTTGGAACTGTATTGACTGGGTTCTCTTTGATGCAAACTTATGTGCTTTTGGGGTTGGGGCAAATGCCTGTGGGTATTGTTCACATTTGTTTAATTCCAACCAAATAATGTTCAAAACAAGAATAGGAAATATTCAAAACAAGGCTCCTTTCTAAATTCTAGAGATAGGATCTGTTCTGACTTAGGAAAGCTAGACTGAAAAGTTATCTTCAACCAATTCCCATAATTCCAAAATCAATTGACATTTTCCCTTCACTAGTTTGTTGTAATCTCACATAATGTCTGAAATCTCTAAAACAACTTCTCCCATCTCAACGAGAGAACCATTGCTAATCAAACAATCAACTGGTGGTGCTCCTGTTGGTGAACTGCCAAGAATGCACCATTCATACCGCCTATATGGTGGGAACTACCTTCAGTGGTCTTAGACGTTTCTGAAGGGTCGGGAAAAAATTGCTCACCTCGCTGGTCCAACACCTAAAGCCTTAGATCTTGCGTTTGTTGCTTGGGATGTAGAAGACTCGATGTTGATGTCATGGCTATGGAGTTCGATGCTACCTGAGGTAAGTAAGAACTATATGTCTTTATCTATGGCCAGTGTTCTAAAATGCGCTAGGCGCTAGTCTGGCGTCAGACTTGGTCCTAACGCCTAGGCCACCTAGGCGGGGCTTAGGAAAAATAGTACTTTTTTTTTTTTAACTTTTTGATGTAATTTGATGTTATTTTCAGATAAATCAAAGTTAGAAGGACAAGTGAAAAATAAAATTAAGTTTGAGAAAACAAACTGTTATATTAGTTCTAGGTTCAAAATGGCAAAAGTAGCAATAATGCAATATAAACCATATTCGAAGAATCTAACTATCTAATTGGACTTCTTCCTCTCCAGATTCTTCCAACACACGATCTTCATCGGACTCAAAATTAAATTCATTGATTTTTTGCTCATCTTCTTCTCCTGATTGAAAATTATCTTCATGAAGCTCTCTCATCCTTGAACTTCTTTGAGGTTGAAGCATCTTGTCTGCTCCGAATGCTTCACCAACCACTTCCCTAGTGAGCCTCGTACCAGACTCAACTTCATCTCCTCCATCAACGATCCTTCCTTGTGCATTACTAGCATCACTAGCAAACAGCACATCAACATTCATTTTCTTCTCCCTTTTTTTGCTTGTTCGTCAATTTCACATTAAATTGGACATAGACTAGATTGTTCAATCGATTCATGTCCAGTCTATTTCTTTTTTTCATATGTATCTACATAAATAAAATAAAAGCAATATCAATATACATGATAAGTGGATAAAGATAACTAATTGATATTAAATAAATATAATTCATAAAGATAATAAAATTAAAATATTAAAAACGTTTTAAAATATACACTAACCCTTTCAAAAGTGCTCCAATTTCTTTTACAACCAGATGAGCTAGTGCTTAACGAGAGAATCCTTCTTGCCATTCATTGCAAGTTTGGAGTTTGATTTTCATAAGTCATCCACCATGTAACTACATAGGTCAAACAAGTATAAACAACAACATATTCATCGTTTATCCCACTATGTGGGGTCGGTTACATGAATTTTAGACTTCCATGTATTTTTGTCTTTTGTCATATTTTCATTTAAGCCCATACACTTCATATCAAACTTTAATGTTTCTCCCAAAGTCTTCATTTAGGCCCATGCACTTCATCAACTCTCGTCATAGGAGCATCTCTTGATCTTCTTCTCACATGACCAAGCCATCTTAGTCTAGTCTCTCCCTTCTTCTCCTCGATTGGCACTACTCCTATCTTATTATGAATAACCTCATTTCTAATTTTATCTTTTCTTGTATGACTGCACATCCATCTTAGCATCCTTATCTTCGCTATGCTCATCTTTTGCTCATGCTTGTATTTGACTGCTCAACATTCTGAGCCATACAACAAAATTGGTCTTATAGTTGTCCTATAGAATTTTCTTTTTAGTTTTAATGGGATTTTACCATCACATAACACCCCCGATATATTTCTCCATTTTAGCCAACCTGCCTTAATTCTATGCGTGGCATCCTCGTGAATTTCTCCATCTTTTTGAATCACTGATCCCAAATATCGAAAATGGTCTTTTCTTTATATGATTTGGTCTTCTAATTTTATTATAATATCCTCCATTCTTGCATTCTTATTAAATTTACATTCCATATATTCTCTTTTCCTTCTACTTAGTTTAAATCCCTTAGATTCTAAATTGTTTCTCTACAATTCAAGCTTAGTGTTCACTCTCTCTTTTGTTTTATCTACCAATACTATGTCATTTGCAAATAGCATACACCATAGCACCTCTGTCTGAATGTGTTCAGTGAGTTCATCAATTACTAAAGTAAATAAGTATGGACTTAGTGCAGAACCTTGATGTAGCCCCATTGTAATTTTAAACGGTTCAGTATCTCCTCTGCATGTTCTGACCCTTGTCTCTACATCGTGATACATGTCCTTAAGGGCTTATATATAAGCTATTTGGACTCATTTCTTCTCTAAAACTCTCCATAATACTTCTCTAGGGATCCTATCATAGGCCTTTTCTAGATCTATAAACATCGTATGCAGGTCATTTTGATGATCCCGATACCTTTCCATTAGGTGTCTCAGTATGTATATAGTTTCCATTATTGACCTACTAGGCATGAAACCAAACTGATTTTTCGAGACGTTTGTTTCTTTTTTGAGCCTCTGCTCTATTACTCTCTCCTAGAGTTTCATAGAATGACTCATTAACTTAATTCCTATGTAATTTTCACAGTTTTGAGCATCTCTCTTGTTTCTGTATATAGGAACCAAAATACTCTTCTTCCACTCCTCTGACATCTTTTTTGATTTAATGATCGTGTTAAATAATTTCGTTAGTCAGGAAATGCCCTCTTCTCCCATGCATTTCCATGCTTCTATTGGTATATTATTTGGTCCTACCACTTTATGGTTTTTTTTTTCTTTTTTAATGTTTGTCTTATTTCTTTTGAACTTATGCGTCGATAAAATGTATAGTTCACGTTCTCTTCGGAGTTACTAAGATGTCCCAACCTAACTCTTGTGTCCCCACCATCATTGAATAATTTTGTGAAATACTCCTTTCATCTCTCCTCAATAGCTCCCTCATTCACTAATGCATTTTGATTTTCATCTTTTATGCATTTCACTTGGTTTAGATCTCTTGTTTTTCTTTCTCTTGTTTTAGCTAATTTACATATATCCCTTCATCCATCTTTTGTATCAAGTCGTTTATATAGATTCTCATATGCTTTTGACCTTACTTCACTAACAGCTCTTTTTGCTGCCTTTTTTGCTTTTTTATAATTTGTTAGGTTTTCTTCATTGTTGCACTGATATACAGTTTTATAGCAAGTTTTCTTATTTCTAATTTCCAATTGTACCTTTTCTTTTCACCACCAAGACTCTTTAAGGTTTGAGGCTCTATCATTTGTCTCTCCAAGGACTACCTTTGCCGTGCTTCTTAGGGCAGTAGCCATTTTCCTCCACATTTGGTTTGCTTGTTCTTCTCCATTCCATTCCCTTTTACCCATTAATTTTTATTTGAAGATTAATTGTTTCTCCCTTGTCAAATTCCATCACTTAATTCTTGGATTTTGTTTTATGTGATTTTTTCTCTTTCAATTTCTTACTAGGACATCAAGTACCAAAACTCTATGTTGAGTAGTCAAACACTCCCCCCCGATATCACCTTATAATCCCTACAAGATAACCGATCCTCTTGTCTCATGAGGAAGTAATCTATTTGGGTGCTTGATGTGACATTTTTATATGTGATTTAAGTGTTTGTCCCGTTTTTTGAACCTAGTATTGGTTATGATGAACTCATATGCCATAACAAAATCTAGAATAGACTTACCCTCATTATTAATTTTTTCGAATTCATGCCCTCCATGTACCTCTCTATAGCTGTTTCAATCTCTACCCACGTGACCATTTGAGTCACCTCCTATAATCACTTTCTCTCCTCTTGGTATCATTTGTATGAGTTCCTCTAGGTCTTCTTAGAATTTTGCTTTTATCTCCTCACCTAACCCCGCTTGTGGTGCATATATACTAAAGATATTCATAGTCATTCTTCTTAGACCAACCTTCACAATAATAATCCTATTCTCTATTCTCTTTACATCCCCTACCTCATCTACTAAGCTTTTATCCATAATAATCCCCACTCCAATTTTCCCTGAATCATTTCCTGTGTACCATATTTTATATCCAGTTTCTGATAAAATTTTTGTTTTTTTCCCTACCCATCTCGTCTCTTGAAGGCACATAATATTAATCTTTCTCCTAATCATCACATCTACCACCTCCATAGCTTTGTCTGTTAATGTTCTTATGTTCCATGACCTAATCCTTAATCTATGATTTTGATTTTGGCTTTGGCTTTGACTTTGACTTTGATTTTGTTTTTGATTTTGATTTTGTCTTTGATTTTGGACTACCTTCTTTACCCGCATTCGTCCAAGCAAATGCGAGGATCCTTGCTCATTTGTCACTACATCTAGGCGCCGATGCAGCGGATCTAGCTCACTTGAAATTACACGCGGGCAGTGTAGCGCGTCGTTATAAAGGGTTACGCCCCAACGGTTTTTTATAGTTTGTCTAGAGTTCATGTTTTGGATCCGACTAAGTTTTACGTTGGTTGTCGACTACTTAACACAACCCTCTTCCTTTATCCGGGCTTGGAACCGACAGTGGATAACATCTCCAAGTGGAGTTAGGTCAAACAAGTATAAAGTAAACAAATTTATACACTAATACATAATACAAAGGATTAAATGAATTTTATACATGGATTATAATTGTCGTCATTTTTTACATATCCTGGAGCTACCCATGGTTTTTCAAAAGCTTTCTCTTTGGAAGTATACTTTGGCAACTCAACATTTATAACATGGCATTGCAATTCATCATGATAAAACATCTCCACACAGTTAAAAAACTCTTCCATCACTTCATGATCAAGTTGTATATCCATATCCTTGAAAGAGTAGTAGGGATTCAAAAGATAAACTGCAAAATGCAGTGGACTATCTAGCCAATCTTTCATCCTTGCTTCAACAGGCTGATAGTTTTCTTAAGATTATTTAGGGCCTCTTTAATATCTTCATTTGCCTACTTAATCTCTCCACATAAAAAGCCCATAGAAGACTTTTCATCTGCATCAACAATTCGAAGTACATTCTCCAAAGGTGTAAAAAGCTTAAGGCATATAGTCATACCATTTCAAACAGCAATGCTCATCACAGTAGCATAGATGGCTTTCCTTTTAACAGTCTTCGACCACTAGCATTCCTCTAATTCAAAGCTGGTAAACATTGTTCTCATTTGGGCATTTTTCTTCATCAAACTCTGCAGAGTAAGGGAAGAAAAAGCAAATCTAGAGATTCCCGGTCTCACTATATCTCTTTTCTTCATAAATGATCTCATTAAGGACAAGGTCTTATGGTGTGCATAAATGAAGATCGTCAAACTCTTGGCTCAATCAATGAGTTTCTTATACCTCGATAGTTTTTCAATACTTTCAAGCATCAAATTGATGGTGTGAATAGCACATAAGGTCCAAAAGATACTTGGCCTCTTCACCTTCAATAATTTTGCTGCTCCCATATTGTTGGCAGTATTGTCGGTTACTACTTGGATGTCATTTTGTGGCCCAACTTGCTTAATACACTTGTCCACATACTCAAAGATGAGTTCACTTGTATGTGCTTCATCTAAAGACTCTCTACAAGAAAGAAATATAGTACTCGCGTTAGAATTAACACACAGGCTCATGATGTTCCTTTTTTTATTTGTCCAAGCATCTGTCATAATGGAGCACCCATTTCATGCCCATTCTTCTTCATGCTTCTTTAGTAACTCCTTCGTTCTGTCAATTTCTGCCTTTAATAATGGTTCTCTCAATTGGTATTGACTGAGAGGTTTGAAACCCGACCCAAATTAACCAACTGCCTCAATAAATAATTTGAAGCTATCATAATCAATAACATTGAAAGGTATACTAACTTTGTACACCCATCTAGCACAATATTCACGAACAAACTGTGTTCTCTCTTTAAAGAGTGCTTCACTGATATTTTGTTGGATTTGCGTCATTCCCGCACTCAAACAAGTTTCAGGGTTGATGGAGCTTGCAAACTTATCCATAGGGCCAATAGTATGGGGCATTTTTTTGCTCTCTTAACTCTTGCAATTCATCTTCATCGTTCTCTTCCCCCATTTTAGAGATATTAATAGAGGATCTCATCAAATCTTCCTCCTCCTTATTCTTCTTCTTATTGTTTGCCTTAGCAATATCATTCTTGCTTTTGGCTTTTGATCATCCGAAGAAGATTTTGGACATGCAAAAACATTTTCAGAAATGTGGCTGATGTATTCTTTTACTCTGTAAATGCCTCCAAACATAAGTTTACCACACAACTTGCATTTAACTTTATCCATATTCTTTGGATCAATTAACATTCCACGACATCATTTGATTTTCCTTTTTCTTCTTTTTTTCTTCCTTGAGTAATTGACATTGAATTAAAATAGATAACTAGCTAATGACTTTATGAAACATTAACATAGATTATTAAGTTTAGGGTTTAGATTTTGTGAAACATAGCTTATAGGCGTTACAAACAATAGAATCAAACAAAGACAGAACAAAAATAACAAAACCAACTACAAAATAAAAGACAAACAAATAAGAAAGATGAACAAGATCAAAATTTAGACCTTAACCAAGGAAATCCAGCATCAGCAATAGCAAGCGTGTGCACGTTTGCCTTTTGTTGTTGCTGTAGCAAGTAGCAACAACAAGAAGCAGCTGCTACAACAGTGCTTGCTGCTTCAAGTAGCAATTTTTTTATTACCAGAGGAAGAAGAACTGCAAACCCAGATGATGGCCATACATATCGGAGGAAGAAGAACGAGAACAGGCAGGGAGAGAATGGCGAAGAGACGATTGGCGACGGTGACGGCAATGAGAGAGAGAAAGCGACAAGTCCACGAAAGACGACCCAGGCAGCGCGCAACGAGAGAGAGAAATGGAAGGGAAAGTGGCGAGACAGAGAGAGAGAAAGGGAAAGGGGAAATATCGAAAGGGAAAGAAAAAGGGAAAGGCGAAATACCAAATACCCAGAAGGTGGCTAGGCGCTGCGGCCAGGGGTCGCCTAATGCCTCAACGGCCACCTTTTAGAACACTGTCTACAGCTAAGGATATTTGGGAGACAACGAAGAAAACATAAACTCTAAGGTGCAAGATGCATCAGTTGTCTATGAAATTAAAACAAAAATCAGTAGCACAGAACAAGGGTCCTTTTCTGTGATTGCTTACTACAATCGGATGAATAGGTTTTGGCTTAGAGTTAGACCATTTTTAAGACATTAAGATGGTGTGTAGTGAAGATGATGTTATTCTAACCTCTATGCTGGAAAGGGATAGAATAGTAGAATTTTTGGTTGGGCTTAATCCTGAGTTTGATCAGGTAAGAGCACAGATCCTTATCAAGAAAAAAATGCCATCTTTAAATGAGGTATATTTCATAGTACGTAGTGAGGACCATAGGAGGACAACTATGTTTAATGACCTTAATTTGGAAGGGTCAGCTATAGTGTCTAACAGGGTGTAGGGTTCATGGATAAAGTCACCGCAAGGTAGAGATCAATTTTCCTCTAAGCAAAACAAGGGGGGCTTATGGTATTCCTATTGCAAGAAGCCAAAACTTACAAAGGAAACATGCTTTAAATTGCATGGAAAAGAGGTTGTGTTGAACAAAATGGGCAGATTTAAGAACCTGCAGTCTAAGAATCAAACAAAGGTGTACCTCTGAACTAAAAAATCAGAGGAACCAACTGAGAGAGCTGATTCTATTGTCTCCTCTAATTTGGGAGAATTAATTGCAGAGAAAATTAGTAAGTTGAAATCCTTCTTAAAGACTCTTTAAGGTGAATTATGCTCTCAGGCTCAAGTAGGTATGTGCCTTAATTCTAAACTCTCTATTGCCTCACACTGTTAGGAATGAGATATGGATCTTGGATTCTGAAGCTACTAATCACATGACTCCTAACTTGAGAGTATTTGAGACTTATAAACCAATAATTAGTTCCAGAAAAATTATAGTAGCTAATGGCCATACTTTTCCTATAGTTGGGCAAGGAAATGTGTGTTTGAAACCTTCTCTTCCTGTCCAACATGTGCTTTATGTGTCTAGCCTCTCTACCAATCTACTTTCAGTTCATAAACTTACTCAAGATTTTAACTATAGTGTGATCTTTTCTCCTAATGCTTGTGTGTTTAAGGATCTGGCCACGAGGAAGATGATTGGTGTTGCTAAGGCGCAAAATGGGTTGTACTATCTACAAAGGACTTATGAGTCACCTAGAGGAGATCAACTTATTCTAGCTTGCTCTTCACAGCCCACTTCTACCAAACCTGATGTTTGGCTCTAGCACCTTAGATTAGGACATCCACCTTTTAATTTGTTAAAGACCATGTTTCCTAATATATTTCAAGGTTTAGATGTTAATAATTTCTACTGCGATGTGTGAATTATCTAAACATCATCGAGTGCCTTCGGCTATTAGTAATAAACTCTCTTTATTTCCTTTTTTCTTGGTACACTCTGATGTGTGGGGGTCTTCTAAAGTTCCCAATTGTTTTGGGGCTAAATGGTTTGTCTCATTTGTTGATGATTGCACCCGAATGACTTGGGTATACTTGGTAAAGGATAAAGCAGCCATCAGTGACATCATGTCTTTATTTCATAGGATAATCCTCACTCAATTTGGGGTCTCTATTAAAAGGTTCAGAACTGATAATGCAAAAGATTACTTTAATTATCACTTAAATAAGTTTTCCAAGCAAAAGGGGATTATCCATGCATCATCTTGTGTGGATATTCCTCAGCAAAATGGAGTTGCTGAGAGAAAGATGAGGCATCTCTTTAATGTGACTAGAGCTCTCTTGCATCAACATTTTGGTCCTAAATTCTTTTGCGATGAAGCAATGCTACTTGCAACATATTTAATCAATTGAGTTCCTTCAAGAGGGCTAAGTCATCTCAGTCCTTTCTAGTGTCTCTTCTCACTTTCTTGAACTTGGTCTTCATAATTCTCTTCCTCTCAAAATGTTTGGGTGTGGCCTTTGTTCATATTTCTAAACATTACAAGGATAAATTTGATCCTAGAGCCCTTTGATGTGTTTTTATTGGCTACTCTCCTACCCAAAAGGGCTATAATTGCTATCACCCTTTCACTCGCAAATTCCTTATGTCCAAAGATGTGACTTTTGTGGAAACTCAGTCTTTTTTTATGCCTTCTATTTTTGGTCCCCAGGGGAGATTGTAGATGGTGACCATGATCTGCCTAATTTGGAGGACTCTTTGGGTTTTTTGCCACACCCTGAACCACAGCCACAATCTTCACCATCTCCTGCTTCTTCTACCCTACTATTCTTCCTATACTAGAGTCCACTGAATCAGGAGAATTGGGAGAGTTATTAACACCTCCTAGTTCTCCAATACCAGACCAACCACTGACATCTCCTACTAGATTCAAGAGTTCACCTTATGTGTATAGGAGGAAGGTTTAGCCGATTTCATGTGCCAAGCAGGTACCAACATCTGTCCCAAGGTTAGGTTTGGAGCTATCTCAGCCTTTTGTTTATTCTGATCCTATGCACAGTGATTTAGACTTGCCTACTGCTGTTAGAAAATTAGTTAGAAATTGCACACAACGTCCTACAGGTGATTTCATTTCCTATCATCGTCTTTCATCTAAACACAAGAGTTTCTTGTCTTCCCTTGATTCCATAACCATGTCTAATTCTGTAGAAGAGGCATTACATAATTAAAATTGGATACAGGCGTGCAAGAAGAAATGAGAGCCTTGGAGAAAAATCAGACTTGAGAAATGGTGCCTAGACCTAAGGGAATTCAACTTGTAGGTTGCTGATGGGTGTTTAATGTGAAGTACAATGTAGATGGTACATTAGAAAGGTATAAAACAAGGCAATCTAACAGTTTTACTTGCGTATGTAGATGATATTATTGTCACCGGAAATGATGTTGATGAATAACAGTAGCTAAAGAAGAATTTGGCCTGTGTGTTTGACATAAAGGACTTTGGCAAGTTTAATTATTTTTTGGGAATAGAAGTTGCCTGCTCGAAGGATGGTATATTTATTTCCCAAAAAATATACCATGGAGAAACAAGATTGTTAGGTTGTAGGACGACTGGTACTCCATTAGGACCCAATCTTAAGCTGGGAAAATCTGACATTCCAATGGTAGATAGAGAGAGATATCAAAGGTTAGTGGGCGGTTAATCTGCTTATCCCATACCAACCCTAATATTGCATTTGCTGTCAGTTTGGTAAGCTAATTTATGCACAATCTAACTGAAGAACATATGCAAGCTGTGAAAAGAATCTTGTGTTATCTATCTAAAGGCAACACTAGGGAAAGGTCTTTCGTTCAATTGAAAGTTACAAGGTATACAGATGTTGATTATGGAGGTTCTCTTGTGGATATGAGATCTACTATAGGCTATTGTGTATTCTTAGGAGGAAACTTGGTGTCTTGGAGAAGTAAAAAACAGAATGTAGTGACTCGCTCTAGTGCAGAAGCTGAGTTTCAGGCAATGGCCCTTGGTTTATGTGAACTATTGTGGCTGAAAATTGTGGTAGATGATCTACAAATCCCTGGTCAATATCCAATGAAGTTGTTTTGTGACAATCAATCAGCAATTAACATTGCACATAATCCAGTGCAACATGACTACACCAAGCATGTTGAGATTGATCGCCATTTCATCAAAGAAAAATTAGAGGTTGAAGAACTTTGTATACCTTTTGTTACTTCAGAAAACCAGCTAGCTTATTTACTAACAAAGGGTCTTCCTATCAGGAGGTTTGAATAGCTTGTAGGGAAGCTGAGAATGATAGATATTCATTCATTAGCTCAAGGGGGAGTGTTGATTGATTCTCAAGATTATGGGGGAATTGGATGATGACGTCGTGGCCTAATCTTTCTAAAAGGGACTGATCCTATCTCCTTAATTTAGAAAGACGTGTTGATTTAGATATTTCCTATTCTTGTTTTTATATCTTTAATTTCTTTGTATAGTGTACAACATATCTTTCTTATTGTGTTTTCTTTCATATGCTGTATTATTCTTCCCTATTAATAGGGAATGTAATATTGAGTTCTTAAGTGTTGAGAGTAATAAAATTCTTGTGTTCTTCCTACACCTTTCTGATCCAGTTTCTACAGATTGTTACTTTCTCTCATCTTGGTATATGATCTTATATAGAATTTTAGTTCTCCAGCTGTTCTACTGAATTTATGCTTTATCTATTTTGATTTTTTGGGCCAATCTACCTCTTACTTGTAATGGGACTGAAACTTGTGTACTATATCCTTGAACTCTTCAAGTTGTATTATAAAGTGACTTATTCTTATAGATTTGTTTTATAGTAAAGAAGCTAACTCTTATGGTTGAATCAATTCTTTCTTGTACATAGCTATACATTTTGACTCGTGGATCCCTTTGTCTCTCTTTCCTTCTGTTCTTTTCTTGTTTCTTTTCCCTGCTTTGGAGTTTCTGGTTTTCTCCTACCACACTTGGTTGCAATATTATATACTTTGCCTGTATGACTTCTTGTGAAAGGAACTCTGTTACATAATGAATACCTGTGCTTATCAAATTTTTTGAGGGGTTTCTTTTCTGACTGAATGCAGCTAGTATATGAGGATCTACTTGAGAGAGCCAGAGAGAAGGAGGAAAAAGAAGCTAAAAAGCGTCAACGTCTGGCAAAAGACTTTGCTGATCTCTTAGGCACCATCAAGGTATGGAAGTGTTATATTGTGGTATTAAATGCTAGTTCTTATACTTGTCTATTGGTTCTAGCCATCACATCACACTTGACTTTCTTGTGTAACATTGCAGGAAATCATCGGAACTTCTGTTTGGGAGGAAAGCAAACAGCTTTTTGAGGAGAGCTCAGAATACAGGTATATATTGTCTTTGAGTACAAGAAATCTTGTTTTGACTGCTTCCAGAGCATCCTGATTTCATTTTTGTGACATGTGCTTGCCTTAGATCAATTGGAGAAGAGAGCTTTGCCAAGGAGATCTTTGAGGACCACATCTTACATTTGCAGGAAAAGGCAAAAGAAAAGGAACGTAAGAGAGAAGAGGAAAAGGTAATGGAATTGGTAACCCTGATTTAATCGCCAGCTCCATCCTATCTGGTCATGCCATATGACTGTAAAAACTATTAGAGTTTATACTTTACCATTGATGTGTGCATAACATACATATATTTGGCACATACCATTCCTTTATTAGGCATAATATAATCTCTCTTATGCAATAAAACCTGCAAGCTATTAGCTACTGTTAGTGCCCGACTTTGGTATACTAGTGAGTTTCCAATGTTTAACAATGTAGTTATTTCTTTTTTAACTGTAAATTTTTGTGCATTGAATAACAGCAGATAATGAGAATTTGTAATTTTTATCAGTCCTTTCAATTTTAGCAAATAATAAAGAGTGCTTTCCATCCATTTATACAACCTTCAATTGAGATGCAGTCAAGTCATGCAAGCCTGATGTGTTTTGGTTGACTAATAAATCTAGCTTTTACATCCAGCTATTTCAGGATTGTATGTAGTCCTACAATATAGGCTGCCTTTGCTAGTAAGCTGATTTCCGTTTTTCTTCTCATGTCCTTTTTGGGGTCTTTGCTCATAGTTGTCAAAGGTGAGCCTATGCACGAGGTGCAGCTCTGTGTGCCTCTTCAATATGGAGGCAAAGCACCATCCAAAAGGTATTGTAAAGGTGCATGAGGCGTTCACCTCCAACACAGATGCAAGGCGTGACCCTGCGCCTTTTGTCTGAGGATATCTATTTTTTGTTTTGACCGAAACTCTTTATATTTGTTTGGCATCATAAAGTATTTTCTTGTCTATGCAAATGCATATTATCGTAGATCAGAGTCAGGTGAGCCTGCCAGTGGTGGCCATATGTCTACTGGAGAAGTCATGTGCCGGCAGCCATCTGCATGTGGAATTCACATGCTGACGACCAACTCACACGTGCCGGCATGTGAGACTCAGTGCCAGAGGCAGGCAAACCACCTCTGGCAAATATTTTGTAAATCCTGCAACTGCTTTTGGTTTTCCTTTCATCTGCTGTTTACTGTGTGCACTGTTTTTTGTGCATTTTGTTAACTTGTGCTGTTGCTGTGCTTTTCCTTGTAATTCCTAACTCTGGCAATTTTTATACAAAATCATTATGCTATTTAATATAATATACATAATAGTATATTTGTTTGCTTTAATATCATTTAATGTATTTGTTCGCTGTTCTGTTTACTGTGTGAGTTTTGCCTTGGCTATTCTTGTTGTCCAGTGTAAGTTTAATATAATTTTATAGATATTACTTATTGCATAATATTATACTAATATTATATGAAACCATTATATATTTTAGAGCTCTAGACTTCTAGTACTTCTTAAAAATAATATTAGTTGTTATTGTGGTGGTTGAAATAACATTTCTTGTTAGTAATTATAGAATTGGTTATTTTTCATTCATGATGTTATTGTAGCGGGATTGTGTTTAGTAGCCCTGCCAGCATAAATATTGTTGGATCTTTTGACATGAACTCTAGATGCCAGACTTTGCTTCAAAGAATGCGATTCTTCTACAAGTCAAAAGACTGCAGAATTAATGAAGTTTCTAATAAGTAGAATTATATATATATATGTTTACCACTACATACAAGAAATTTTTGATAGGCTGCAAATGCTGTTTTTGGCAAAGAAATTACGGAAAATTTGGACTCATTGAAATGGTACTTAAAAACTTTTTGCCTTGGAAAAGGAAGAAGCAATTTATTATTAGAAAACTGACAGGGACATATTTCAGAAGTGTATTCATACATATGATGGGACATCGAGTTTAGTGAATTGTAGACTTCACAGAAGGTTGGATTGGAAGTTGGGGCAATCACTAATTTCAAACTTTAGCATTGTCTTTTAAGGACTGAGAACAACCCTTTTGATTTTATATTAAGGAATAAAACATGTGATCATGTTGATCGATAAAATGCTGACCATCTGGAGTATTATCTTGCCACTTCTAATACCAAATTGGCCCTTTGCTACACTGTCCTTTGTTTCAAATGTTCTTGTGGATGTGAAGTTCCACTATTCACTTTGGCATAAACCTTCAACCTGGGTAAGAACCTTGTCTTTCAATTTGGAGTTGAAGGCCTAGCTTTATCAGTGCAGATTTGCTTACAATTTTCGTTCCTACTCAAATTTGTTAAGCTCATTTATTTTGGAATATTATCCTTTATCTGACAAGGTTCTTGTTTTTTCATATATTTATTTGTGTGGGTTCTCTGCTTTTGGGTAATATTTTCTTGATTCCTGAATTGTTTTCAGACTCGTTTTTGGTTGAGACTTGTATGTTTATTACATGCAATTGGTCAAGTTGTTGAGATACAGTTCTTAGTTGGCAGTCATTGTTTTGCCATTTTGCTATGATTTTTTAACTTAGTAATAGTGAGTTATTACTGAGACTTGATGGATATTATAATACCATTCAAGACAATTGCATAGATTATTTTAAAAGTGTTTAAACATAATGCTGAATAAACTAAATTCTATTATAAAATTGAAATAAAATATGTGCTTTTGTCTCCCTAATTATTCATGTAAATATTCTCATATACACATGTATGACACTGTGTTTCTCCTTTACACCACCTTTGTCAAAAATGCTTTTGCATGAATATTTGTTGTAATTTCTGGGGTATGATGCAAAGGTGTCGTTTCCTCAGATGCTAGTTTCTGAATGGCCTCTTATGGATATTTTTGGCATCACTCGGGGATAACTCCTGTTTATATGTGCTAATTTTATATTTGTTTACTTACCCTTCACCCACGCCCTTTTCTATCTTCCTGTACATGTAGGCCAAGAAGGAGAAAGAAAGAGAGGAAAAAGAAAAGAGGAAGGAAAAGGAGAAGGCGAAGGAACGGTCTAAGAAGGATGAAACAGAGAGTGAAAATATAGATGAGGATGACAGCTACAGCCATAAAGAGGAGAAAAAAAGAGATAAAGACAAAGAGCGAAAGCATCGGAGGCGGCATCATAGTCCAGCTGATGATATCAGTTCTGACAAGGATGAAAAAGAAGAGTCAAAGAAGTCACGCCGACGTGGAAGTGACCGTAAAAAATCAAGAAAAGTACTTTGATTCTGTCCCAAATGATATGGACTTTTAATCTGCTTGTGATAAGTACAAAAGAAAAAAAGTAACTGTTTTCTGATGTTCCTTGGCAGCATGCATATACACCTGAATCAGATAGTGAAAGCAGGCATAAAAGACACAAGAAAGATCACCGGGATGGTTCTCGCAGAAATGGTGGGTTCGAGGAGCTTGAAGATGGAGAGCTTGGAGAGGATGGTGAGATTCGGTAAATCTTGTTACCCCCCCTTTGTAGATTTCCAAACTTTGATGCATCCATGATGCTAAAACGTTGCATTGCCTAGTCAAACGTTGGAGAATGTCACTGTTAAGCTTTCCATGGTGCATTTCTAGCCCATATAAGAGTTGTACCCAATATATTATATATTTTTGTTACCATACTGTCAGTTGAGAAATATTCGTGCTTTTTTGGATCTTCAATTTGTCATTATTTTCCAAATCCTGTCGGCGTTATCCTTTTTTTGATTGTTCTCGTCTTTCCTTGCTGTTTGATGAAAAGATTAGTTCAGTTCGCAGAAAGAAACCTGGATCGTTGGTCCGTGACGGTTCATTCACATCAGGAAATTCGTTTTGAGGAAACAAATCGATGATCCGATGGGTGCTTGATTCTTATCTTATTTTCTGTTTTCTGATTTCCAGACCATGAAACATTGGATGCTTGGCACACGTGTGTTGTTATCCTTAAAAAGTTTTGACCTTTTCTTAAAGAGTAATTTGAAGCAGGGGTGTTAATGGATCCAAGAGGACTTATGAACTGACCCAAAGGAAGGTGATTTGATCAGTTTGGCTCGGTTTGGTTCTGGGTCTTAAAAATTGGACCCAATTGACATCAGTTAAACCCTAATAAATTGAACACAATTGATATTTATTTGAGTTTGGGTCTGGACTTAATACATCCCTCTCACCCAGTACAAAAATCTTCCATGTCCTTCTAAAGATTTTTTGTAGGGTGAGGAAGGTTTGCTTATTCTATGCAAATCAGTTTGAAGGTCCCTATTGAGCTCCCGCAAAGAATAGTGATCTGGTTCAATGGAAGACAGTGGAATCAGATGGGAATGCTCCTTAATCATGCTGATGAAGGGTTGCCTCCTTTGGATAAGTTTTATGCTTAAGTTAGAAAAGGCCGGTAGGGTAACGAAAAATCAGTATCCTTCCATCTTCACTGAGATTTTGCCTTCTAGACTTGTAGCCTGAGTATAGCTTAGTCTTGTCATTTTCCCAATTGTAAGTCAATTAAATTCCTAATTTTTGGTGGAGTCTCTCACACGCTAAGGTTGTACGAAGATGGGTGGAGTATCTCACACGCTAAGGTTGTACAGAATTTCGGAAGCACTCATGATATAACTAGGCAAGTACATGATTTATTAGTGCAAAATTGTGATGAGCAGCAAGACTTATGGGGGTGTAATGTGGTTGTTGAGAATCAAGAAAGATTGTTGGTTCATACAAGTTTCACCAACTATTTTGTGACATCTTATTCTATTCAGGCTTGGTTAATAGTTCAAAAGACACCAAGTGTGAGGTATTATACTCGAGTTTGTTAAAAAAATTGTAGTTATTTTGTTCCTATTTCAAACCATTTGAGAAAAGTGGGGGAATATTGTAAAAATAAGTGGCATTTCAAATGGTTTCCAAATGTTTCCAATCCCACATTGCTTGTTTACGAACCTTTCTTTTGTCTTTATAACTTTATGGGCTTAGCAAGAAGCCAGTGAGGGGTTTCAGGCTCGTGTCCATGAGGCTGGGCTTATACAAGGAAAAATGGAGTTTACCCCTCTCCCCTGCGCAAGAGATATGCGAGAGGCAATGTTGTAGTCTCTAATTATTTTTAATATTTTTACTTGCCAAAGCTCATTTTGAATTAGTCTTCAGCTTAAATGATCTTCCTATTATTAAGCTGAATCAGTCTTTTAGTATAATTAGTCATTTTTAATCGATCTTTTTATTATGTTGTCACTGCCAGATTATTTAACTAAATAATATTTTTATGGCTGTTGTATATCTGATTTGCAGATATTTTACTACCTAAAATCCCTCAAACACTAGTCCGCCGTTGCCTATAAATTCTAATCCTTCCAGTCACTTTAAAACACGAAAAGCAACTGTTCCTTCTATCCTTCTCTATTAGGTTCTCTTATTTTTTACAAACTCGTGTTCTTGTTAAATCTTGAGAGGATAGCCACCTTAACCTTTTACATTTTTGAGGGGTGCAAATTATCCTTAAACTCAGTAATTATCATCACGCTTCAAGCTTTAAACTATTTTTAATTAATTCATGCTTAAACAACTATACTTTTAATTAATTCATGTTTAAACAACTATTTTACCAATTCATGTCTCAAGTGAATGCGTTTATTCTTTTTATAATAAAATTTGTTCTTTGCAATGGCCATTGCTGCTCGGCAATCAAAATACATAACCATAGAAGGTGTTGGTTTTACACCTAACAAGATATCTGTTGAGAAGTTTGTCGACCATTTAGTTTCATTACCAACCAACTATAGAGGTACAAACTCTCACCCCATGGTGAATTCAACTATAATAGTTTGTTTGGATAATTTATAAGATATCAACTCTAACCCCACGTAGTCCAATGACCCATATCCATATTGATAGTTGGATATTATGGAATGACGAAATATACGCATGATATACGAAGATTCATAGATCTTTATCGTGATATTTAGAGTTTTACTACATACTCCGACATATAATGTCACATAATGCCAATGCATGTTCATAAGCATGCATATTTGTGGTTCATGTAGTCATGCAATGACATTGTATATTCCTTCACGTAGGCATATAACAATAGCAAGGATATTCTTGAATTCATGTGTGTGGTGAAAACCATAGTAATTTTCCCTTTTCTAGTGGATCTAAAGCTTTTCATGCATAGGAGTAACCATGTGTAAATAAACATTTAAATTCATGGTAACATTGTGTCTAATAGCAAATATACTAGTGTTATAAAAATAAGTGGTATTTCAAATGGTTTCCAACCTCACATTGCTAGTTTACAATTTTTTTTATCTTTATATTTGTTATAATTGAGACTTAGAATTTAAATTTGTCTGTGATTAGAACTCCTAATTTGACAATGATTATGACTTTGAATTTGACTGTGATTATGATATTGTCAAATTGAATCTTATATGAGATTTATCTCATTTGGAGAAATATTTTCATGAATCATCTTTTGATCAGGATATAATTTCTTATGTATATCTATAAATAATTTTAGATCTATAAATAGGTGTCTAATGCTCTGGAATTAATTATTGGTATATCACTTTTATTGTAACAATATTTACTTAGTGATATTTTGATTGTGGCAATATTATTTTAGTACTAGCAATTATTTCTTTAGTGATATTTTATTTTTTCTACCCGTAATTTTTCCTAATTTGGGTTTTCCACGTTAAATTATGTATTTGTGTGTATGATTGATGGTTTGATTGTAGTTTGTATTTGATCTAAATTTCGTAACAAAGTGGCATCAGAGTCGTTGGATCTGTAGATTTGCATAATACTTTTCGCTGGGGTTTTCTAGCTATTGAAGCCTCTGCCGCCACCATTCGTCCTCTACTATCGTCGTTCAACCACTGCCACCACCATTGGTCGCATCCACCGTCGACTACCATCATTCTCACTGTCACTAACTATTGTCGTCCACCCCTCTTCATGTTTAGCCATCAGTCGCTGTCCTTTTACCTGGCTTGTGACTGACTGTTTGCATCTTCTCCAAATGATGTTTCGATTTCCTTGATTTGCCTTTGTCGACAATGACTCATGGTCGTTCGTCTTCATCGACCATCGCTCACTATCGACTTTTACTATCAGCCTCTCCATCAGTTCCCTATACTTATTGTTTGGGCCGACCATCAATGCTAACCTTCATTGATTTGCATCGTCATCGCCTTCTGCCATCAGCCATCCTTGCGCCTCACCGGCCGTTATTGTTGCTTTTCTCATCGTCGTCAATCATGACCGTTGGTTTTGTGTTTCCTAATGAGACCCAAGGTTGTGACAATTTTTCGAGTGGGTTTTATCTTCATAGGTTTTAGCCCGGTATTGAAGAACCCAAGTCCATCACCACTTTTAGGCAGCCCATTTTAGAAGTCGGGCCACAAGCTCTATTCCCACTTTAGAGGAGTAATAGGCCTTAGCCCATTTGCTCAAGTGGGGAGAAACCCACTGTTCTGATCCCAAAAGCCCATTATCTCCTAAGCTCTAAGCCCACATATAAAAGGCCCTTGTGCGGCCCTTTCTTTTGGTGTTTTCTCCCTCGACCGAACCCTAGCCCCCCTCTTTCTCTCTTTCTCATTTCCTTGCTTGGCCGATTGCTTTCTTCGTGGTTTCCTTTTGCGGCTGATCTTCGATGGCTCTGTTTCCATGTCGATCCGATGCTTCTTTCCATGTTGAGAGACAACATCTGTCCTTGTTGATCTCGGCCGATTTGTTGGTGTCGTATGCCTTATTTAGGGGGTTTCGATCATCCATTCTCGATGAGCTTTTCTCTTTGCTTTGTACTTTCTACCATCTGTCTTTGAGACCGATCTACCTCCTGTGGTAACCTGCTGTGTGTGGCTTTGATCGTTTGGGTGAGAGAGGGCTTCGGTTGAGTTCGGTCGAGAGGTATTGGGGCTTTCTGGGCTTTCGGTTTGTGGGCTGGTTTGAGGGCTTCGTTGTAGCTTGTGGTTCCTATTCGTTGGTGTTACCAAAGTGGTGAACGAACTCTTCAGATCTGAGCCTTGAACAATTTTAAACAGGGAGTTTGTACTTCGTGTTCATCTTCTTATTGCTGTTTTCAACACTTTGTGTATTATCGTTATGTTCGATTAAATCTGGTTCGATGTTATTGCACTAACCCTTTTTGTTTTGAAGAGATTTTTCGCAACAGTGACCCATCCCTACCTCTGTTCGCTATTGAAGCATTAGTTCAAGGTTTCAGGTAACCCATATCTAATTAGATCTGGTTTAACCCATTGGGCCGCTCCAAACCTGCTTTAGATCTGTCAGCCCAATTTTAGATTTGTCTTTTGCCCATATTTGGCTTGGATACAACCCAGCCCATTAGTCTACTTCAGATCTAACAACCCAGATCCATATATGTTTTTACCCAAATTTACTACACAGATATGGTATTTTGGTTTGTTTTCTATTAGAATTTTACTTTTCAATCGTTTAGCATTATTTGATCTTCGTATTAGCTACCTTGAATTATGATATTCTATTATTATATCAAAATATTTGATTCTTACTATGACAGATTAAGATACGTGCAATTTTGGATAGATGGATTTAGATGAAAGTGGAGTCATCAAGAGCGATTTATATTGATGAATGTGGAGTCACTAAATCAGTAAATATATGTTGAGCCTGATCTTATTGGCTGTGCTTTAAGTGCGATTGAAGATATCTACTATAGTAAATTTTGTGTGAATTTGGTTAGTATTCCCTGTGGTGCATATTTGATTAGTATTTGTCGGGGAGATTAATTCTTCATGATTTTGTTGGAAGAAAGAATTATGAATAATTCCATATTTGAATTTCGTGTCAAGGTAAAACTTGTTATAATTATGATCCGGAATTCAAATTTATCTATGATTGAGATTCATAATATGACCGTAATTATAATGTTGTCAAATTTGATTTTATGTGAAATTTATCTTATCTAGAAAAACATCCTTATAAATTATCTTCTGATCAGGATATGTGTGTCAATATCACTTTGGTACTAGCAATTATTTCTTTAGTGATATTTTGTTCTTTCTTTCTGTAGTTTTTCTCGATTTAGGTTTTCTACGTTAAATTTTATGTTTATGTGTGTAATTGATAGTTTGATCGTGATTTGTATTCGATCTAAATTCCATAATAATATTAATTATGACTTTATGGGCTTAGTAAGAAACTAGTGAGGAGCCTAAGGCTTAATAAGTTGACACAAAAAATAACTCTTTCTTCTATCTTTCTCTCATCCATTATTTTTTGAGGGGGTGGAAATTATACTTAAACTTAGTGATTATCATCATGCCTCAAGCTTTAAACTATTTTCAATTAATCCTATTGTAACATCAACAATCTTAAGAATAATTATGGATGCCTATGCTATTGCTAATACTTTTGTTGCTGCCAACAATGTTGCTCTAGCTATTGCCATGAATCATAATCAATTTTTTTTTAAGAGAAGAAATTTAAAAATAGAATTTATTTGCATCTCTAACAAAGATAGATTTTGAGTTAGAAAATCAAAATCACCAAAAAAAAAAAAGAAGCTTTATAGAAGGAAAAATCTTATTTCTAGATCATAGAAGGAAGTTATCCGTCTCTAATTTTAGAGACGATAATTTCCCTCTCTGAAGATTTCTTTTCCATCAGAGACGGAATCAGAAATGAAATTTTTTAGTCTATGAAACTTTTTCTGTCAGAGATAGAATTATAAATGAAAGTTTAGGAGTTAGAATTCAGAGTTTTCTATCTCTAACATTTAGAAACAGACCCGTTAGAGATAGAAACCTTTTGTCTCTGCAACTTTTTGCCATCAGAGATGAGATGTTTCTATCTCTGAATTTTAAAGACGTAAAAAATTTGTCTCTAATTATGTTTCTGACCAATTATATTATCTTATTAACCTGGAGAAACTATCATTAGTTCATGCATCTACTTATTGATTGACTATAGTTTTGAAGTCAATTCAAGTCCTTTTTAAAAAAAAAAAATCAAAATTAGCATTAGAAAAATTTCATGACATTATGGATAAAATTCTTAAAAATAAGTTAATGGCAAGATTTACATATTTTTTATTATGTAATATTTAAAACTGATAGTATATTACTCTTCATATTTAAATGCACTTTTACAATAATAAGAGAAATTGATTTATTCTTAACATCTATAACTTAGAAATGATTTTATTAATGATTTTATGTCAGAACCCAGATCTGGTTTAACCCATTGGCCAGCTCCAAACCCATTTTAGATCTGTCACCCCTTTTAGTTATATCTTTTGCTTAGATTTGGCTTGGATATGACCCAACCTATTGGTCCACTCCAAATCCAACAACCCAAATCCAGATATATTTTTACCCAAATTTACTACACAGATCTGGTATTCTAATTTGTTTTCCATCGAGATTTTACTTATCAATCATTTAACATTATTTGGGGTTATTTGATCTTCGTATTGGTTTTCTTTAAATATGATATTCTATTATTGGATCGAAATAGTTGATTCTTACTATGGTAGGTTAAGATACCTACAATTTTAGACGGATGGATTTAGATGAAAGTAGAATCATCAAAGGGGATTTATATTGATGAATGTGGAGTCATTAAGATCAAAAATATATGTTGAGCTTGATTTCATTGGCTATAATTTAAATGTGGCTGAAGATATTCACTATAGTAAACTTTGTGTGGATTTAGTTAGTATTTCCTGTGGTCCAAATTTGATTGGTATTTGTCAAGGAGATTAATTCTCTGTAATTTTGTTGGAAAAAAGAATTATGAATAATTTCATATTTGAATTTTATGTCAAGGTGAAACTTGTTATAATTGTGACCCAGAATTTAAATTTGTCTGTGATTAGGACTTCTAATTTGACAATAATTATGATTTTGAATTTGACTGTAATTATGATGTTGTCAAATTTGATTTTATGTGAGATTTATCTCATTTGGAGGAATATTCTCATAAATTATCTTTTGATCGAGATATGTGCAGTAATATCACTTTTGTATTAGTAATTATTTGCTTAGTGATATTTTGTTCTTTCTCCCCATAGTTTTTCTCGATTTGGGTTATTCACATTAAATTTTGTGTTCGTGTGTGTGATTGATAGTTTGATCGTGATTTGTATTTGATCCAAATTTCGTAACAATATTAATTATGACTTTATGGACTTTGTAAGAAACTAGTAAGGATCCTAGGGGCGTAATAAGTTGACAAAAAAAATAAGGGCTCATTCTCTTTGCCATTTTCTGACCATTTTCAATTTTTAATTTTTTAAAACAGTGAAAACACGTTTATTTTGGTGTTTTCAAAAACAAGAATTTTTTTTAAAGGAAATCCAAAACAATACTAGTTTGAGTTAAAACAACCAAAACACAGAAAAGATGGGGCAAATTCCAGAAGCCCCATGGGAAGCAAATGGTGAAAGCAAGCGCAATATGATGGCCGAGATCGTCGATAGTAGTGGTGGCAAGATCGATGGCAGGCGCGACCATGAAAAGCAAACGACGTAGGCCACGGTCCCCATCGATAAGGGGAAAGCATGACCGTTGAAGACTAAACGACAATGAAGCGATTGTGGGTGGCGACGACAATGACAAAATAACCAACAACAAACCTAACCATGGTGGAAGTAAACGATGGTCGCCAGTGAGGACCAGCCCCTCTCGGCCATGACTCTGCTGTCTGTCGGTGAGCATCAACCCACCTGCTTCTTTGCCCTGATCGCCTCTCTATCGTTGGATTCAAGTCACAAGAGATATGGTAACCAAGGAAGGGAAAAAGAGAGGAGAGAAAGGAAGAAAACAAATGGGTGGGTTTCTTGGGGAGAGGAAGTGGGTTTCTTGGGCAGAAAGAGATTAGAGAATGAGGAAAAAGTGAGAGAAAAATTAATAATAATAATAACAATAATAATAGGTATGTATATGTATGTATGTTAAATATTATATTTATTTTATTATTTTAATTTTCGAACTATGTTTATTTTTGATATTTGTATTGAAATTTATAATTGTATCTCACTTGCTATATTGAACTGTATGATGCAATCTTATTATTCACAATTACATTAGGTAATTATTGGTTCACGTCTTTAGTTTTTATTTATATATTTCCTATTTTTTTGACAAGTCAATTTATTTATTTATTCGTATTTTATTCTTGTAACGGGAAAAAATGTTGCAAGATTTACCAACTTTAAAATCTATATATTTTTAATAATATATTAACATTAAATAGTTATAATTTACTGAATAATCAAATTTATTGAATAAAATGTTATTAAAAAATTATTTTCAAAACTTCAAATAAAACATATTTTCTATTTTTTTATTTTGAGAAACAGTTTTTCAGAATAACAAGTAGAACGCATTTTTAATTTTTTGAAAATAGACTAACTAAACGAAAAATTAAAAATAATTCTGAACTCAAAACTAAAAATTAAAACTCAAAAGAGAATGTAGCCTAACTCTTCCTTTTATATTTCTCTCATTCTGCATCTTTTAGGAGTGAAAATTATCAAAACACATTGATTATCATCACGCCTCAAGCTTTAAACTATTTTCAATTAATCCCATTGTGACATCAACAATTTTTAAGGATAATTATGGATGCCTATGCTATTGCTGATACTTTTGTTGCTGCCAACAATGTTGCTCTAGCTACTATTACTAATCATAACAAAAAAAAAAAAAAATGCTTTTAGAGATGAAATTTAAAGACAAAAGTTATTTGTCTCTAATATAGGCAAATTTTGAGATAGAAATTAAAATTGCAAAAAAAAAAGTTTTAGAGACAAAAAAATTATCTCTAAATCATAGATGGAAGTTATCCGTCCTACTTTCAGAGATGATAATTTCCCTCTCTGAAACTTTTTTTTCATAGAGACAGAATCAAAGATAAAATTTTTTAGTCTATGAAACTTTTTTCTATTATAGACAGAATTTGATATGAAAGTTTAGGATTTAGGGTTAAAGAATTTTTGTCTCTGACATTTAAAAATAGATCCGTCAGAGATAAAAAACTTTCGTATCTTAAACTTTTTGCCATTAGAGACAGAAATTTTTTTTGTTTCTAATTTTATTTTTGACCAATTATATTGTCTTATTAGCCTGGAGCAACTATCACTAGTTCATGCATCTACTTATTGATTTACTATGGTTTTGAAGTCAATTCAAGTCCAATTTTTTTTTAAAAAAATTCAAAATTAGCATTAGAAAAAATTCATGATATTATGGATAAAATTCTTAAAAATAAGTTAATGGTAAGATTTACAAATTTTTTATTATGTAATATTTAAAACTGATAGTATATTACTCTTCATATTTAAATGCACTTTTTACAATAATAAGAGAAATTGATTTATTCTTAACATCTATAACTTTAAAATGATTTTTATTAATAATTTTATGTCATGTATGCCATATTAGATGAAGAAATATTATTTCTAGAACTATGGTTATATTATCTGAATTTATTTTTAGGGAATTATAAGAATTTTTAGGAGGTAATATTGTATTTTATTCTAGAACAACTCATTATAGTTTATGCATCTGATCATCATTTTAAATTCAAAATTAGTATTAGAAAAGTTCATGATATTATTGATAAGTAAAAAAAAAAAAGAAGTTATATTTATCAATAAAAAATAAAATAGCCATTTAGTAGGGTTTTTGGTCGATTATATTACTTTTTTTTTAATCTTGGAATAGCTCTACATTAGTCCATGCATCTACTCGTTGGTTTACATTATGTGACTTTGAGGTTAGCCCGAATCCTAATTTAATTCTAAAATTCAAAATTAATATTTAAAAAAAAATCATGATATTATTGATAAAATCACAAAAAATAAGTTAATCGTAATATATGTATGTATCTTGGAAAAATTTCGTCCCTGAATCAAAGATAGAATCGGAGACAAAAAAAAAATTTCTTTGAATTTTAGAGACAAAAAACTCATTTCTCTGATTTTGTTTTCGTGAGAGATGAAATTAAAGACAGAAATTTTTTATTTTTAAATTTTAAATATGAAAAAAACTTTTGTATTTGATTTTTGTTTTTTCCAAAGATAGAATCAGAGATGAAATTTTTATCTCTAAATGTCTCTCATTTTGTTTCCATCAAAATTTTCAGAGACAAAATATTTCTGTCTTTGAATATTAAATAAGTTAGAGACAATTTTTTTTTCTCTAATTTAGAGATAAAAAATTCAGTCTCTAAATATTATATAATAACTGTTGGCATCCTTTTCTTCCTCCTACATTTTGGTAAGGTGCAAAGCAAAACCCTTACGACCGACTGCCGATCCAGCCCAATCCATCTCCGTCATCGCTTACCGCCGTGCGTTGCCGACCGCCGCTGCCATCGCGGTCGTCCTCACCGTCCGCTGCTGTTCGCTGACATCCGCCACCGTCGCCGTCTCCACTGTAAAGACAGGTATAGCGTATATATATATGTGTATATTGTGCATATATATGTGTGTATTGTATGTGTATATTATGTGTGTGTGTGTGGGGGGGGGGGGGGGGCTAAAAGACTTGAATTCGCATGGTTGTCTCTCGTGTTGTGTAGACTTATGACCCTTGCCGAAAATGATCTCCAATGCATGCATACATTAGTAGCAAGGGAATGGAAAAAAATAAATTAATCCAAGGAAGAAAGAAAGAAAAAAGTTGGGATTTGCTGTAATTTTAATTTGGGCCGAGATATTCTTAATAAGGATGTTTAAGTTAGTTTCATGCCTATCTCTATTTCTTAGTATTATGGGTATCATCCTATTTATTTAAGATATTGATTTGGTCAATTATGGGATGAGCTATTTATTCAGACGCCTACTATTAAGTTGTATGATTGTTAAAATTAAGTATCTATATGCCACGTTGAGGCTTCTTCTAATTTTGATGAAAATTGTTTTTACTTAAAAAAATAATTTTCTTTTCATATTTTGCTATCCAAACAATGAAAAAAGTAAGATATTTTATTATCAGTATTTTACTTCAAAACAAATGGAGCTTAAATTTTTGTTGCCTTTAAAATTTTCTTTCTATATTTTATATGTATGGGTACATTGTAGTATATTATATGTGTGTGTATATATATATATATATATATATATATGAATGTTTTTATTTCATATAGACGACAGATCAAGATAGAAGTCAAGGTAAGGATTAGGGAAAAGACCGGGGTCGGCTCACCCATGTATATGTTGATATGGCTCTTGAGACTTCCTCACCCTCCCCACTCCCTAATACTCTTGTCACACAACTTTCTTTTATTACCTCCAAATCTCCTATCACTCCATCAGCTTCTACGTCCACACAATCATCTCCTCAGTCTCCATTTAGGGAGATGGATCATGCAAACTAGCAAATATGTATACGATTTATTTCTAGATCAGAGTAAGTATTTATAACTCAAACTCTATCTAGCTTTTAATTATATATATATTGGTTCTAACATTTTTTTTTGTTTATATAATTACAGCTTTGAGCCAACTAGGAGACTGTCTGCCTGTATCTCCATTTGAAGTCCAAGTTCAAGGGCGCTTGGAGATCATGGGGAGAGTTGGATGCTATTGGGAAAAATATGTGGTTCGAAGAGTTTAAGGTAAAAGTGTAATAGTAATTGAATAATAATATTTTTTATATAAAATATTAACTTTTCTAAATTGTTTAAAATATTCTTACATACATCTAGAAAAAATACAAGTGGTTACCATAGTATAAGTATGAAGTGAGGAAACACTTCAACAACAAGGGCTCAAGGCATTAAAGAATGTAATGAAAAAAGTGAGGGATGGAGGTGTCAGAGGAGAATGGATTTCTCTTGATGTCCAAAGGACCCGAAAATATGGCAAGAGCCTGAGTCATTACAAAAGAGTTTAAAGAATATACAAATAAGACGTTCTGGAGAAAGTTCCTCACTTTATACTGATGGTAGCATATCGAAGGCTAAGCATAGGAAAAAATTGGTAAGTTTTATTTATATATCATTAATAAGTAAATTAATGTATTAAGTTTTGTTACATCTCATGACAAAACTTTATATTTAACTTGTGAGAAAATATTTAGGAGAGAAAAACCTAAGAGATTAGTTTATTTTAATTTGTTATTTATAATAGGCATAATGAGTTTTAGTCTATGTGCTTAACCTACGGGTTTAACTTAATTACAAATAAAACACACATAATATGTACAATTATACTAATAATTTTAATACTCCCCCTCAAATTGGAGTATAGATATCATAGGCACTAAACTTGTTACAAATATATTTTACCCGAGTATCTTTTAAAGACTTGGTGAAAATATCTGCAAGTTAATCATTAAAGTTAACAAACTCTATAACAATAAGACTTTCAATCATATTTTCTTTAATAAAGTGATAGTCGATTTCAATATGTTTAGTCTGCTCATGGAACACTGGATTGGAAGCAATGTGTAAGGCAACCCGATTATCACAAACAAGCTTCATAGGGTTCACAAGATTTGAGTTCCTACATGAGTTGCTTAAGTTAGATAAGTTCACAAGTTGTATTAGCCATAGTCTGATACTTTACCTCAGCATTGGATCTAGTTACTAAATTTTGTTTCTTACTTTTTTAGAAAACTAGATTTCCTCGCACAAGAACACAATACTCAGAGGTTAACCTACGATCAGAATGAGATCCTGCCCATTTTACATATGCATAACAACAAATATCTGTATTTTCCTTATCTTTATAGAGTACCCTTTTACCCAATGCTTTTTTGATATATCTCAGAATTTAGATAACATTCCAGTGAGAATCACATGGAGAACTAAGAAACTGACTAACTACACTCACCGTAAAAGCAACGTTGAGATGAGTGACTGTGAGATAGTTCAACTTATCTACTAGTTTTCGATACCTTTCAGGATTTGAATTTTGACATTTGGGTCCATTGGAGTGTCAATCGGTTTGCAGTTTACCATACCAGTTTCTTTTAAGATATCAAGTGCATATTTTCTTTGAGAGATTGAGATACAATTTCTTGATTGAGCAACTTTAATACCCAAGAAATACCGAAGACGCCTAGGTCTTTGTTCAGAAAGTGTTGTTGTAGATGTTCCTTTAGCTTCTATACCAACTTGATTACTCTTTGTGATAACAATGTCATTTACATAAACAACAAGATAGATGCATAAAGAAGAGGAGTGTCGATAGAAAACCAAAAGATTAGCTTCACTCTGAGTGAGGCCAAAGGTTTGAACCATAGTGTTATACTTGCTGAACCACGCTCGTGGAGATTATTTCAAACCATAGAGACGCTTCTTGAGTTTGCAGATTACAGTGGACTCCCCTTGAGTAATAAAATCACGTGGTTGCTCCATATAAACCTTTTCCTACAAATCACCATGGAGAAAGGTATTTTTAGTATCTAGCTGATAGAGCGACCAATGATGCACGACAGCTATAAAGAGAAAGAGGCGAACATAGGCCATTTTAACAACAAGAGAGAAGGTATCACTGTAATCCAGTCCATAGATCTGTGTGAATCCTTTGGCAACCAAACGAGTCTTAAGACGATCCACCTGTCCATTGGGGCCCACTTTAGGGATGAGCACCCACAGGCAACCAACGAGAGTCTTTCTTAGTGGTAAAGGCACCAAATCCCAAGAACCATTGAATGTAAAGATTTAATCTCATCTACCATAGCTTGGTGCCAACCAAGATGGGACATGGCTTTAACTGTGGTTTTAGGAATAGAGACAGAGGAAAGACTTGAAACAAAGACACTATAAGCAGGTGACAAATGGTCATAGTAAGAGGAAGACTGTTTAGGTTAGGATTCGTGGCAGGAGGAACCACTGACGGAGAGAGTGAGTTAGAAGAGTCCTGTTCTGGAGGAATGCTAGCCCCGATAGCAGGATGAGGATGACAGTGATATGTAAGAAGTGGAGGATCTATGGAATGTGGATTGGAAGATGATAATAGATGTTCCACAGATGAGGAGACAGACGGAATTGATAAGGGTAGCGGAAAAGAAGAAAAAGGAATAAGTAATACCTGGTCAAGACTTTGTGAATTAGATTGAGCAATTGAGAAGAAGAACTATTGTTCAAATAATAAGGTGACATCAGCAGACATAAAATATCGGTTCAACTCAGGAGAGTAACACTTATAGCCTTTTTACAATCGGGAGTAGCCGAGAAAGATACACTTAAGAGATTTGACAGCAAGTTTATCCTAGCCAGGTGAAAAAAAATGCACAAAAAAGATGCATCCAAATACACGAAGAAGAACAAAATAAAGTGGTTGTGTAGGGAACAAAAGAGAATGAAGAATGTTGTCCTATAGCACTAAAGATGGCATGTGATTTATCAGATAATATGCAGTAAGAACAACATCTCTCCAAAATTTGATGGGAAGATTGACATGTAAATTAGTGTTTGTGCAGTTTCAATAAGATGATGATTTTTACACTCAGTAATACCATTTTGTTGAGGTGTGTAAGGACAGAAAGATTGATGCAGGATGCCATTAACAGTCATGGAAGCAATAAATTGAGAGGAAAAGTACTCAGGGGCATTATCACTACATAAAGCATGTATAAAAACTCCAAACTGTGTTTTTATTTCAATAGTAAATGTCTGAAAGACAAAAAATAATTCGGACTGATTCTTCATGAGAAACAACCAAATGCAATGAGAAAAGTCATCAATAAAAGTAACAAAATATGAAAAACCTAAAATAGAATTGGCTCAACTAGGCCCCTATACATCAGAGTGCATAAGAAAAAAATGAAGCCTCGGCCTTATTATTAACGCAACTAGATAAAGAACTATGAGCGTATTTACCATGCTGACATGACTCACAATTAAAGTAGATAATGATGACAGACTAGAAACTAATTTCTTCAATTTCGAGAGGCTGGGATGATCGAGACGAGAGTAGAGAAGATTTGGGGAAGTAGTACTGGTGCAAGCTATCGGCGAACTAGGCACAACAAGATGATAGTGACCTCGTGACTCACGCCCAATGCCAATTATCCACCTTGTACCTTGATCCAGCACACAAACAAAATTGGAAGTAAAGGTTACAGAACAATCTAGGTCTTTAGTAAACTGACTAACAGAAAACAAATTAAAAGGACTATGGGGGACATAAATGATAGAATTTAAAGAGAAAAAAGAGGTAGGAGAGGCTTTCCTTATCCCTTTAACTAGTGTTTTGGTGCCATCTGCAAGAGTGATTGTTGGTAAAAGTTTAGACAAGGTAAGGATAGAGAAAAAGTCTTTATTACCACACATGTGATCGGTGGTGCTAGAGTCCAAAATCCAAGACCTAATAGAAGAGCTTTGAGTAACATAAGCCTTGGGATTACCAGTATATTGCTGAGATGCTTGGAATTTCAAGAAAGCCTCATAGTTAGTAGCAAGTAGGGTGGGCTCAATATTAGACTAGGGTCACTTTGTGTAACATAAGCCACCTAGGATGTCTGAAAGGTAGGAAGGGTAGCTAGTTTGACACGCTTCTTCCAACACTTGTCTTCCTCATGTTTTTTTTTGTTGTTGCAAAAGTTGCACTGAGGGCGAGAGCAGCTACTCGACCAACCCTAATTATCGCTTGAAATCTGAGACACAAGAGTAGAGGCCTTGGGAGGGCTACCTATAAAAATAACTATAAAGGAAGAATTGCAAGCCAAATATATTAAGCAAATGTTTGTATGTATCTTTTATAGTGGGGTTAGTGGACCCATTCAAGATCTAATGGCGGATAGCCTCAAACTTAGGCTTGAGACCAGATAAAGTAAGGACCATGAACAGTTTTCTCCATTGAGAATTATGAGTGGCTTTGGAATCAGAGTATATGGAAGAAGAGCTTCAAACTTGTAACATCTTGCTTTTCCAAGGCATGTCACTATGTTGAGATTCAACATATAAATACATATTCTCTTTCAACGATACCTTTCTAGACACCTTAAGTACTGTATCTCAAAAAAAATCCCCAACATATCATCACATATACTGAAGGAAGAATCGAAACCTAATATGGTATATAACTAAATTTACTTTAATCATAACATAAGAAACCACACTATTTGTTTAATATGACATTTTTCCAGAAATATACATAGAGTCTTGTTTCTCGGTGATAACAACCAAATACCTCAAACATACTCAAAAGATACCTCCAAATAATATTGAACCATAACAATATTACATGATTGTTTCTCAAACGCCATTCATAATACATAACATTCATTTATTTTACAAGATTATTCACTCACGAAATATAAGTTTCTCAACATGACTAAAACATATCTGAATCTTCATGAAGAAACAAAATATCAGAACAACTTTCCAAACCCATTGGACACACCATCTCGTGCAATTACATGTCAACCACTTCCTTGCCTTTGCTGCAAATCCTAGCTGGAACGTTTGAATGTTCCAGAGGCATAGCCTGAGTTAGATGTTGAATCATCTAAGTAAAGATTCAAAAACAGTTACATGAATGCATGATGCATGGATATGAACAAACAGATGTCTTAGTGTAACTTCCCTGCCAAACCAGTCTGACACAGAATCCTAGGCAGTCATCCTAGCATGCACACATGGCATGAGAGACCCTTGTACGTTATTCTGGCAAACACCCTTGGGGAATTACAACTACACTATCAGGGCAACATCGCATTCCATTCACAAGTATTGATATGCCAACAATATCATGCTAATTGAAAAATCATGACTATCGATGCAACAATACATATACAGATATGTCAAGATGTACATAAATTACATATAACTTAGTAACCTTCATGAATATCATGCTTAACATAGGTAAAACATAACACCTATAAGTTTTTCGGAAAAACCACTTACCTTGACTTAGCCTATCAGACTTTCTCGGTATGCGTGCCCTAACCTTGAAATGCGTGACTGGACAATTTTCTACTTTCGGCATGCTCCTTTAACCCTAAATTAATTCCTAGAATTTTTTAAAAAATTTTGGAAGCTTTTCCCATTTTTTTCATTTTTTTCCTATTTTTCTCTTTTCGTTATTTTCTTTTCTTTTTTTTTCTTTCTTTCTTCTTCCATCTTCTTCCTCCTTCTTCTTGCACACGAATAGCCTTGCGGCACCCCCTATGTGTGCCAATCACAATTATCATCTTCGTCGGTCGTCGCCATGGCTACCGCTGACCTCCTCCGCATATTGCCTCGGCTCCACCGCCGTCTAACTACTGCAACAGTAGCTTCGTCGCTGCCATGGTTGTGCCTAGTTGCAGCAACAACCACTCCCTTCGCCAGCTACCTTCTATGCATGCCACTAGTACCACCGCGACCACTATCGCAATTGCCATCGATCACACATGGTGCCCTGCCTTCTTGCGCAGGTTGCTGCCCAGCTATGATCGCCGTTTGTTTTGGCTTCTTTGCTTTCGATCGCTCCACTTCCATTCTCGTCCCAAAATCTCTCAACTTCTCCTTCTATTTATAGGCTCTCCCCCAACCATACTGCCTTGCTGTTAGATATGAGCCCTAAAGACCAGTTCTAGTGACACAAAGGGACTCGATCTTGTAATTCTTTAAATATTATTTAAATGGCAAGTTTATGTTTATATTTTTATTTAAATTGCAATATGGTTTAAATTATAAAAACATATATCCATTAGTATAATAAGAAGTGGATACCATTCTTAAGAGTTAAGAATACGAGTTATGGATAATCCACAATTTGTTATACTATAAACATGTTCTTGGCCATAGAATTCCTATCATGGATGATAGCAACTCGTAAAGGCCAGCACATTGTCTTCCTCCTTGTTTCAGTATGAGATACTGAAAGATAAGGTTGGTGAGTCTCGTGCCATTCTGTATGAGCTATAGAAGGAAGATAAGTGGGTGCTCGTTACAAGAACGAGTTCACTGAACGGGACTGTTAACATTAAATCACATGGGTTATTTCTCACGGGTCAATGATTTAATGTTAGCTGCGATTTTACAACTAGTCCTTAGACCTGAGATGACATGGATATCTGTGTATTGGTGGATTAGGATATCAGCGATATTATATGGTTGTTCTAATCAAGGATAATCATACGTATCTATGTGCCTGATTCAGTGATACATGAGGTATGTGTGCATCAGACATGGAATCTATCACCTCGAGATTTATGAGGAAGATATCCTATGCGATCCAGTAATCACTTGACGATAAATCCTTGGCCGAGGTAATATGATGATGGAATTTGTTCCATACGGGTTGTGTCATAATTTGTCAAGATTGATTTTGGATTTGGTCATATGACAAGATTAAGAGATTCGACCTACTGACCATGATCTCATATCTTGTCGGGATATAGGATGATAGAAGGACCGTATTGTATGGTAACGTAGTAAAAGGTTCACAATACCCGCTTCACAATAAATTGGGTAATCATGATATATTGCTAGATGTCACTCATGATTTACGAGAATTAATTGTTGATTATTCTTGTTGCCAATTTATTTGTGAACCTAGAAAGTCCCACCCAAAAGAAATTACTTTCAAAGAGAAGAATAAATAATAGTGCATTTATTTATTGGATAAATAAGAATAATTAAATAATTATATTATGAATATAATTATTTGGTTATTAATTGGGTTAAGCCTTTTGCTAGTACATTAGGCTTGGCCCAATGGCACTATTGGATTCAAATAATTACTATTGGATTGGGCTTGGCCCAATTACATTAAATGGAATGGACATGAGAAGCCCAACCCATTTAATGAAGGATGGTTTATTAATTGGAACTATAAATAGCTCAAATCTCTTATTTTCTCTCATAAGTTGCACTTGAATCATTTTGAGAGTTGAGAGAGTTTTGGAAGAATAGTTCTTGAATCCAAGAGGTAAGTAAGAAATTTTTGTGAAAAATTTCTTTTACTTATCTTTCTCTTTGATATTCTTGAATAGAAGTGATTTCGGGTGGACCGACTCGGCATCCTACACTTGGAGGATTATACGGCGGGAAATCCAACGGTGAAATAAGATTTCATCAAAGAGGTATTTTTCGTTTATGCCTTCGTTTTATTAAATCATAATTTCTGAAAAACAGGATACCTCCAAAATAAATTTTAATTTCCGCTGCGCATATGATAAGATCTATGTAACTCAACACTTGCCACCACTCTTGCAACAAAACTTAGCCACTACTCTTGCAACTTGGTCATGAAGCTTCCCAGAAGTTGGCTACCATGCACACACGGGCACATATATATCTATATATTATATATAATACACTATGATGTAAGAAAAAATACACATTTAAACTCCAAATTTCATCCTTATTTCATTAGGGTAATTCTCTAATTGCAATTACACCCTCTAATATTAAATTAATTTGTATTATGATACTTAAAATCCAAAATTAATAACTCAAAGTTACTCGATAAGTACGTTTTTGCCCCAGTGTCTTCATAGAACCTTCGTTTCATCCCGAAATTACTTCAAAGTGACCCTTTCATGAAATCAAAGCCCCTTCAAGTTCTGTTGACTTTTCAGAAGTTCTTTATGATTATTTGATTTTTTAGCCTGAATCATAGCTATACCAAAAACTATCTCTAATTTGACCGTTTTCAGTTTCATAAATCACGTCTTGAGATGCTTGTCAATCTCATATCCTTTTTCTTAGATATCTAGGTTCCAGGGCATTCCATGCAGTTGATTCCGTCACTCACAACCTTGGGAAAATTACACTTTAACCCCAAAGCTTTTGAAAATTCCATCTACGACCTAAGTTAAATTACACTTGAGTCATTTAGAAAATCTTGGGTATTACAAAACTTCAACGTGAGAGAACGCATTTGGCTTAGATAGGATTCCATAGATTGACCCTGCTGGATGTTCTTGATAGAGTGAACAACAATATAGAGATGTTGACTGTCATTGGTATAACACTCAATAGCTTCCTTCCAAACCTCATAACAAGTTTTTAAACAACTGAAAGAGCTGCCAAACAGACCAGTCATTAGAATTCCATAAAATATTACACAATTGTGCATTAACCTGTTCCTATTTAGCCTTATTGGCTACGTCTACATCTTCTGTCTTCTTGGTGAGATGGTATGCTTGTCTTTGCCTCTTGAACCACATATTGAGGCTACCCATCATGAGAGATAGTTGACAAACCCTATCAACTTGTCAGAGGTGATAATTGTAATATCCCGAGAGCCTAGAGAAGTTAGTATATATCGAGGAAAGTGTAAGAAAGGAAATAACACCAGCTAGATACCTTTTGCGTTGAATGCAGGCAAGCAACTCCGGGGTTAAGCGTGCTTGAGCTAGGGTAGCTCAAGGATGGGTAACCCCCTGGGAAGTTCGCGTAGGCCCATCAGGGTAAGTTGTTCCGGTCCTTCCTATCGCTCGATGCAAGACGTTATAGGTGGTATCAGAGCTGACCCTTGGAGATGGCGGTCCAATGAGGGCGGGGAGTGGCGCCGCGGGGCGAGGCTTGATCACGGAGCTGCTCCTAGCTGGCTTCTAGGATGGCAGCTTCCAAAGGGGAAAAGGTCTGGGACCAGTTGTAAGGTCGCATGACGAGTACGTCATGTGCTCAAGGGGGAGAGAATGTAATACTCCGAGAGTCCAGAGAAGTTAGTATATATCGAGGATAGTGTAAGAAAGGAAACAACACCAATTGGATACCTTTTGGGTTGAATGCAGGCAAGGAACTCCCAACTTAAGCGTGCTTGAGTTGGGAAAATCCAAGGATGGGTGACCCCCCTAGGAAGTTTGCGTAGACCCATCAGGGTAAGTTGTTCCGGTCCTTCCTATTGCTTGATGTGGGATGTTACAATAATGGGTCCCTATGTTAAAGGGGATGAAGGGTTAAGATTTAGATGAGGCATCATGAGCAGAGTTGGCATTACTCAAGGACGACATGGTGGGATTTTGACAAATAGACTGAAACTCCAATGTTTAAAAAGGTTGTTGGGTAATTGATACACATAGATCATGATGGTTTTTGAAAAACGAACACCAAGGACGGGCTCAAGAAGCTTTGTCGAGGTGCTAGTGAGAAGATGACCAACTTTCGGTGATGCACGCGGTCCCACTCGTAGAAATTGGCCAAAACAAATTCAATGACATGTGACAGCTCTGGCGACAATGGGTCTCTAGTGGTTGGCTGATCTGATGATGGTGAACCCTATGGTAGGGACAGTGCTAGCAAATGGTGGTCGAAGAGTGGAGTTTCGGCCTTGACAGGGGTGGTGAGGAAAGAGAAAAGGAGAGTTTTTAATTAGGGTTGAAAATCGCTGGAAAATGATACATAGCGACGACTTAGGTTTTTTTTTCCTTACTGATGACTCTAATACCATGTGAGAAAATAGTTAGGAGAGAAAAACCTAAGAGATTAATTTTTCTTATCTTATTATGTATAATAGGCATAACGGGCCTTAATTTATGGGCTTAATCTACGGGTTTAACCTAATTATAAATAAAACACACATATAATATGTATAATTATACTAATAATTCTAAAATAACTCAATTAAAATAATGTGCATCTTGTCTTTCGTAGAGAAATGAGTTGAATAGGGAACCAACTAGTTTTGAATTATTTACATAGATTAAACACTACAAAAATAGAGATGGTTGGGTTTTTTAAAAGCTAAAACCATTGTTGTAAGTATCAATTTTCTAACTAAATTTAATATTTGTATTGTCATTGTAATATGAAATTCAATTTTGTTTCACATTGTTTACTTGCATTTAAATTTCTTATTTTAGAATGAGTTTAATAGGTGACGAGAAGAGAGAGAGAGAGAGAGAGAGAGAGAGAGAGAGAGACTCATCACAAGCATCTATAACGAGGAGTTTTAAAGGTCAGCTATTAGGTACATTTGATAACGACATATATTTAGATGTGATTGGAGGATGAAACAAGAAGGGATGCATTTTTAGCCTTGGGATAGCATGTCCGGAGTACCATATGGCACCTTCATCCAATAAAGCTATGTTTTCAAATGAGATGGACATTATGTACCAAAAGGTCTCTAGTTTGATGATGGAGATACGATCATAGCAAGAGATGATACGCCCCCAACAAGAGATGATACACTTCATCTTCTAGCACTTGGGGATCACTTAGATGCCCCAAATTGTCCTTCACCAGCTCCTACCCCTCTAGTGTTTCCACATTAGCTAGTCGCTCTATTTGACCTAGTTGATCCAACTTATCATGACCTAATAGACAACACTCATGCGTATTATGAATTCAATGATTATTATTGATGAAGAAAAATGCTACTTTGGCTGAATTGGTTGACGAACAGGATGACTAAAAGCATTAAAAGACAAAAACACCTTTACCTTGAAATTGCTGCTTTACCTCAAAACACGCGTCCAAATAAAGTCAGGCGGACTTTATCATGGATGAAGTCTGCTTACCCAGAAGCGGGCAGGCTGTTCGGCGGATGAAGTTTGCCCACCCAGCAGTGGGTGGACTTCATTCAAATTAAAGTCCGCTTGTTACTATGCGGGCATATTTCATTTTAATTGTTTTTTATATTATAATTTAATTTAATTTTTATATTATAATTTTAATTATTTTTTTATTTTCATTTTCATTTTAATTTTAATAGAAGTGTGTTAGGTGGATTTTATCTTAGATGAAGTCTACCGAACCTTGGCTAAGTGGGCTTCATTCCGTTCGGTCATTTCGTGCGTCAACCATTCGGGTACTGTAGCACGACTCATTGATGAATACATATTTGTTATGTATTTTGAATACTTATTATGATACTTTATTTGATTGATAAATTTGTGTATTTGGAGTAATTTATATATTTGTAGATTGTTGGTGCGATTGGAGTTTAACATTGTAGATATTACTTGTTATCGAGTTATAAATTCAATATTTTATGGTCATTTTTTCGCCCTTTTGACAAATTTGGGAATCAGAGATGGATTCCATCTTTTAAGGTCAATTTTAGAGACGAAAATGGATTGTGTCTTTAAAATTTGGCTTAGAGGTTAAAGACGTGTTGCCTAGAAAAATACCCAAGAGGGGGTGAATTGGATTTTTAAAAATTAATTAATTATTTTAACTCTTTTAAAAACTCTTAAATTTGTGATCTTAACATGTGGTGATTGCAGTAGGATTAATAACAATAAAATCACACAACCATAATGAACAAGAAAAATTTATAGAGGTTCAACTCGAAAGAGTCTAATTCTCTCCCTCAAGACTTAGCTTGAGACTCTCAAGATTTAGTTTGAAGTTCCACTAGGGAGAATTAACACTAGCTTTTAATTGGAGGTAGAACCAACATACAATCCCTTGCCTAAACAAGAACCACTAGCATACTACTAACAAATATAATCCTCTCACACAATAAGTGAGTAAAATAATGCCCTCGCACAATAAGTGAGTAAAAATAACAAATTTACAACTAGAGACAATTGCAAACAAGTCACCAACGATTGAGAATTCCACTAGCAAACACACTTCCAGCACTTCTGTAATACCCCGGAACTACTTGAGGCTAAAAATAGAATTTTATGAAGGGCATAAATGGAATTATCGAAAGAATGAGGCTTTAGGGTATACTATCACAGTTTACAGCAACCGAATCAACCAGAGGGAGTACTCCAGACCCTAGATGATTAAGTAAAATGGTATAGTAAGGACGAGTAATACAAGTTATAATTTTAGAAATCAAAAGAAATGGGATCGAGAACAGTTTTCGGTACAACTGTCGACCGGGTTGAGAAAATCGAATCGATGTAGGAGACGTCTGGAAGGTCAACAGAGCATGTTGGGGACCTATAGTCCACGTGTAGAACAACCCTTAAGCGATTTGGTTAAAATGAATGGATTTAAGGTCAAAACGAGCAATCGGTCCAAAGTGTAATTTTTTAATTTTGCTCGAGGAAGGTAAAAACGATAGATTTTCGGGAATTTCGAGGAGTAAATGAGAAGTACAGAACTTGTGGGCTGTAGTGATGGTGTTGGAAAGATAAGGGGTATCATGGAAGGGGCCAAAATGAGATTGAATGAAATTAGGGGGTGGAAGTGTAATAAACTAAAGTATGACAGTGTGAACACAAAGGGAAAACGATCGCTGCAAATCCACCTCATGTGGAGGCTGATCTCGGCGATGGGATGGCCAGGGAGGAGTTGGGGGAGGTTGTATACGGTGTGGGCTGGCTTGGGGGCCAAGCCATGATGGTTGATTTGTCGAAATTTGATGGATTTTGGCTATAAAAAGGCAAGGGTTTCGGCCGAGAATGAAGACACAAATTGCTCGTGATTTGCAGTGATTTCGAGAGTGTGGATAAGGGGCTATTGATCCTTGTATCCAGAGGAAGAGATTTGGAGCATTTGGTACATTTTCATGAGTGTTTGAAGGCCGATTGAAGCTTGGCCGGAATCGGGTGGCGGACCGTCTACCGTGACCTGCAACTTCCATTTCGTTGGCCTTTCTGGTGGTGTTTCGGCCTGTAACCAGTGGCATCGTGATCGAATTTGTGTGGGCTTCAAGGGGGTACCCTTTTCGTGGCCATCAGAGCATCAATCGGTGGCCAGAAACTTGAGGAAGATGGTGGCACGTGGCTGCACGTGCTAGTTTTCATGCACATCCACGAGCTAGGCGCATGAAGGCGCTTGAGCAAGGGCTCTTTCGCTATTTTTCTTCCAGAATTTTTATTGATTTATTTTAAGATTTATCATGTTGAAATATTTGGGAAAATATTTGAAAAGATAATTATTTTGGAATTATCGAGGTTAAAAATAGGAGAAAAATAGAAAAAATTATGAAAAAATTGAGGAAAATGGATTTCAATGCTTCCTTAAATTAAATATAGTGTTTTAGGAGTGTCGTGGCTCGAGGTTGAGTACAAGTACGAGTATTTGTGTTTGGGCATGCAAAACGAGGTTTGCACGAGGATCAAAGTGATTTGAATTCGTTCGAGGTGAGTGTTCTACCTCAAAACTTGGTTTTAACTCATGAGTAGTTTACCCAAACTTGATTTACTGTGGGTGCTTCTACCCTAAAAACTTAGTGTTTGTTCTATCTAAACGTATTGTGATTTCATGCAAAATGGTTTTGTTGCATGCAAACGGTAACCGGTGATGGTTGGTTTTATGAGGGAGGCTCATTGCTAAACGTTTTGTACTTATGCATTGTATTTTATTAATCTGTTGTTTATATGATGCATTGAAATTTGAAATGTGGCATTGTCTTACGTTTTGTGTGTTCGTATGGAATGCTAACCTTGGATGTTGTCTGGATAGTATAGCCATAATTCTCCAAGGGCGTGATGAAATAATAGGGGTATCTGGTGCTAATGTGCATGTCGAGATAGCCGCATTGGTTTTCGTGCCTGGTTGTTTGGTCAGGAAGTTGCATTAGGACGATTAGGTGGTCCATACTGTTTTGTTCATGTGGGATGTCAGCGTAGGATTTTGTCTGGATAATGTAGCCATAATTCTCCATGGGCGTGACGAAATAATAGGGGTATCTTGTACTAGTGAGTATGTCGAGATAGTTGCCTTGGTTTCCATGCCAGGCCGTTTGGTTAGGGAAGTTGCACTAGGATGACTAGGTGGTCCATGTAAAATTTTGGAGTTGGGATTGTGTGGTGGTTCCTGGATGCTTAGAGTGAGAACGTAATCGCTTATGTAAATGTGGTGAGTCGAGTTCCTGCGTTAATGTGACCCTCCTAGGTTGAGAGTTGGTAACTATTGTTCCCGAGATATTGGAGAGATGCGTTGACTTGCCCCTCTTAAACTAGAATTGCGTTGTGTCGGTATGGTGGCATAGTTTTTAGAGAGAATGCTCTTCTCCTATGGTAAGGTTAAGGGCTTGGGATTCTTTGGGGTTAGGGCTTATCAGGTGTATTACTTTATTTCATGTCTTGCATTCATTTATGAAAAATGTGTTTTTGAACTCTTACTTAGATGATTCATCATCTAATATGGACTTTGTTCCTAGAATATTCAAACGTTCCAGGTGAAGGCAACAGTGTGAAGGGAAAGGGAATTGCCAAGGAATGACGACGATTAGTGGATGTTTTATATTATCTCGTTTCAATTATGTTGTTTATTTTGAGGACGTAATGTAAAACGTTGGTTTGACTTTATGTTATAAATAAAGTGGGTTCGGTTATAATTTATTGAGGTTTCGATCTAGCTTCCGCATTTGAGATGATGTATCTGCCTTAGTTTATTGATGGTTCATAGTTGATATACTGAGAAAGTGTGACGGGATTTTTGGGGAACGATTTTGTGTTGAGTTTTTGTTGATTGAAAAAAAAATATATATATCCCTGGAATCTTACGTTACTTAACGCCCTAGGAGAAGTGGGGTGTTACAACTTCGAATATTTTCACTCTTATTTGAATGCTCTATCAAGTTTGTTTTACACCTTGAGCATCCATACTTACCCTATATATATACATCTTCCAAACACACTAGCCATTGAAGAAAAGATTAATATGAAATTTGAAATTCAAAAAATGTTTAGACTTTCTCAAATAATAAGAAAACATGTCTCATTTTTAATTCAAAATAAATTTACTTTTTGTATGAGAAATCAAGATTTGAAAATTTAAATATAAGATTTTGAGACATAAATGATTAAAATAATAAAACATGTTTAAAAATAATTCTCTTTTAATTCAAAATAAATTTAATTTTTACATGAGTAAGAGAAAATATGTTTAAAAATAATTCTCCTTTAATTTAAGATTTGAAAATTCAAATATAAGCTTTTGAGATATAAATGATTAAAACAAGAAAACATGTCTAAAAATAATTTTCCTTTAATTCAAAATAAATTTACTTTTTGCATGAGTAAGAAATGCTTTTATCAAGATATGAAAATTTAAACATAAACTTTTGAGACATAAATGATCAAAACAAGGAAACATGTCTAAAGACAATCCATCTTTAATTTAAAATAAATTTACTCTTTCTACCAATTTTTAATTCAAAATAAATTTACATTTTGTATGAATAAAAAATACAGTTATATAAAAAAAAAAATTTTGTTATCATCAAAATTATATTCACTTACCTTTGAGCTTAACAAGACAGAATTAATTTTCATCTCTAATAAACAATTAGAGACATAGATTATTTTCATCTTTAAATTTAGAGATGGATTTATTTCGATGTCTAAAAACCAATTAGAGACAAACTATTTAGAGATGGAAAAAATTATGTTTCTAATAGCAAAATTCGACTAATTTTGTCACCGATTTCAAAACCAAATTAGAGATGGATTTTTATTTTTTGAAATGAAAATAATTCCATCTCTAATTAGTGACGAAATAGAAATTTCATTGCTAATTGATTAGTAACGACCCTTTTAGAGACAAACCTAAATCTATCTCTAAAATATTAGAGACAAAATTTTATGAATTTATATACAGATTTTTTTGTCTTTAAGCCCAATTTTTTTTTGTAGTGATGATAGTGGTGCTTCATCATCTACTATTTTTGTCGGTCATATGCTTCCCCTCAATTCCAGCTATGTAATATGCAAAGCCATTTCCAAATGTTTCAAAGATGGAACTTTTTGATGGAAACAACTTCAAAAGGTGACAAGGGTCTTCTTAATCTTTGGTGTGCATGGTGTGGCATATGCACTAACTAAAACTAAGCCTAATAATGTAATTAGTGGTGTCAAATTGCTGGACCACTAGACACATGCAAATAAGGTATATAGGCATACAATTATTAGCACATTATCTAATGAATTATGTGATGTCTGTTAAGGAAGCAAGAAAATTTGGAACTCCATGAACGCTAAGTACATAGCTGAAGACGTTGGGAAACAAAAATTGTAATTGGTAAGTTCTATCGGTGGGAGATGACTGATGACAAGGAGATCAAGGTGCAAATCAATGAGTACCACAAGCTCCTAGAAGACTTGAAAGCTAACAATATTGTATGGCAGGAAGAATTTGTAGCAGGTCTTCTCATTGGAAAATAGCCAGAATCATAGAATGACTACAGGAACTAACTCAAACACAAGCCCAAACAATTATCACTTGAAGACCTAATTATTCACATAACAATTGAAGAAACAAATTGCAAAGAGTTTCAATTTGCAAAAGCAAAGGAAATTCCTTCCAAGGCCAACTTAGTGTAAGGTAAGTCCCAAAATCCCAACAAAAGGCATGGACACAAAAATAATTAAGTTGATTATAAGCCTATAATAATCCCAATTTTTTTTAAAAAAAGAAAGATTCTTACTTTGTTTATGGAAAATCAGGACATCATTCACCTCAATGTAGAAATAAAATGAGAAGTGACAAGCCTGCTCCACCAAAAGCAAATTTGGTTAAAGCAGATGCCATTATTGTTGCGATCATTTCTTAAGCAAATTTTGTGGCCAACTAAGTCCCTAATTACTATGAAGTATCATGCGTGCTACGGTTCTCTTGCAATGGGCGGTGAGCATGGCCAGTTGTTAAGGCCCTTGCTCCCACCCATCCCTTATTTATCATTTGCACTGCAAAGTTATTTAACGTGTGGGACAGTAACCTACAAAACGTGGCATATGGTCAATCGTGTTCAATTCTGTATTAAGTTAATGGGTTCAAAATGCCACGTGTTGACTCCTATCCAAACACTTGCATCTTACTCAATATGAATTTGATTCACGCATTTGAAGTTTTAAATAAGCTACATATTTTCCTTGAAACGTGAAATAGTTTAAAAAGATAATATTTGATGCCACTATACAAGTCTTGGAATGAAGATACAACTGGGTCACATCCTGATTTTGATTTGGGTTGGCTCAAATTTAACTTGTGATTTGGTCAGTTATGAGTTTAAAATTGCAAGTCTGATCATATTTGAGTTGGATTTGGTTCGTATAAGAAGTGATAAAAAGTGAAAACATAGCCAAATTCTAGCATGTAGAAATATGCATAACCAGGAAAACATAGGTAATATGTACGAGTTGCGCATTACGAAAGCTCTAAACAAGCAGGTAACTAGAAGAACCCATCATCAGATTTAGATTTCTATTCTCGTTACAAATCTGGTTGTGCAATGTCTAAAACAATATCTCTCTAAAGATGATATCTTCTAAAATATCATCTCCAATCTCAACACCGATTTCTCTAATCTCAGCTTCATAATCGCGCCATTCTGAACCAGAAGTTTCGAAATCTGAATTCAAAAGTTGGATTGTGTTGGTTAAATTCCCACGTAAGTTGCTCCAACTCCTCATGCCCTGAAACAGAAGCTCCTCCGGCCCCAAAGATTCCGGCAACAGCTGCCGCCGCCGTCTTCGGTCCTCCTCCCATGCACGGCGGCTCTCCACCATTTCCCTCACCCAGTCAAATAGGAGCTGCTTTGGTTGCTGCAAAGCCATTGTCTCTACTAAGCGCTGGAAGGAAGAACCAGGCATGCCAAACCTCTTCTTTCCAAATACTGTTTCTTTGAAAACTATTTTATGTTTGGCATGAACAGTTTCAGGAAGTTAGATTTTATAAATTGGATCATAATTCACAAACACTAGGCTAAGCAAGGCCAGAAAAATAAAGAGAAGAAAGGTAAGAGTGACGTACTATTGTCATGATGAATTGGTGACTCTTCTTCTTCTTCTTCTTCTTCTTCTTCTTCTTTTGAAGGCAATTTTTCTAGGACTGAAACTGGGCTTTCTTCATTCTCTCCCCTGCACAACCATGGAAGCCTTCTATCTGCAGCAATCTGTTAATCTTTTCAGAAACCGTTTCGAATCAATAAAATTCGACAGTTGTTAAATCAAGCTCCATTAATTCTACCTTTCTTCCATCTGATTGTGCTGGTTCTTCCTTGTTCCTCTTGATAATCTCCCTGAGACTAGAATTCCCTTTATTCTTGTCACCAAAGAATGAAAGCTTGTTGATTAGAGTTTTCACAATCTTGGAACAGTTTGGAATGAACTTCCTCCTCTTGTAGCAATGGAGGGTCTTGTTCTTCAGATAGCCTCTTTCGAGAAGGTAGAGTTCCAGGACAAAAGGGTCTTGCTGCTCTTGGAGGAGCTGGGCAAGCTGCTTGGGCATGGTGGAAGAAGCCATTGAAGGTGCTGAGAAATATTCTTCAGTGTTTTGTGAAAGAGAGCATTGGAGAAGATTATGGAGATGAGATGGATGGAGGAGGGGGCAATAATTGGGAGCGACAAAGTGTACCTGCCAGTTTGGGACTGAACAAAAGAGTAGGAAGCAGAAAGGATTGCCGAGGGCCGGACGGTTGGATCAAGGACACATGGTGATTTGAACATTGGCTGAAATACAACCTAAAAGGAATAAGGAAATTAAGTTGCGTCCGCAGATAACGTTGAGTTGATGTCATTACTCGTCTCAGTCGACTTTCTATTTTTGCGACATGTATTTATATAAATATAAATACATATATGAACCTTGTTTAGTTGACTGGTTAATTAAAATTTATATAATCAACCCTATGCAGTGTAATATTAAACGTTTGATAAGTTGGATCGTTATTGAAAAACAAAGAAATGCCATATGCTGTTAAGATTTTTTTTTTTTTTTTATAGATTTTGCTTGTAGAATGTTATAGTTCATTAATATTTATAAATTGGAAACAAAAAACAATTATCTAAAGGATTCACAATTGTTAATTTTTTGTAGAATACTAGTTTGTATGAATTTTTATATTGTAATTATTATATATGAATATCAATTCTCAAGAAAAGAAATGCAAAGATACCCCTTCAGCTCACAAGACACCTTCAACTGCTAAAGTTAATTATAAGGCCTGGAGACGACGGACTCACTGGACTGAGAGTCATTCTCTCTGTTTAACTCTATAATCTATATATATATGTATGTATGTATATTATATACATTTCTTTCTCTTACGCTACTGTTTAATTAAATGCCTGATGTCCCTGTATATATGGTCCCAATGCGTTTTGTCTTATTTGGTGAAGGGTAGCCACGGCAACAATAATAGCAAGAGAAACAAACTTCAGTATGGAGGTTGATTCCGATACATCCCTACCTATCAACTCCACCTAATCAAAGTACAATATTAATTGATGGGGAAAAAGGGATCTTACTACAGTATTTTCGCAAAACAAATACTATCAATTTGATATTTATAAAGGTAATTTTATGATTATTGATAATATTTTTTCTTCACAATTGTTATTGTAACTGCCTATTGCCTTAGGCTTTTCCATCAACCGATTGTTTGCAAGAATCGAATTGAAAGACAAGAACACAAAGAAGAACACCACGACACACACAAAACAAACACACACAAAATATTCAGGCGTTTACGTGTTCAGATTCTAATTAAATCCTACTCATAGCAGGAGTTCTATCCCTAGTCAATTTACTAAGATAAATACACGATTATAAGAAGACATACCCGAAACTCTCACTGTAAAAAACTTACAAGAATATACAAGCTCTTCCAAGTGCTCTCAAAACTCTCACAAAACACTTAATCCCTTTTTTTTTGTTACAGTGATATATAAAGAAAAATTAAGGAAAAATTGGGAATGCCTCTTCTCATCTTTTCTCACATGCTCTACCTTTATGTATAGAGGAAATAAACGTTAGCTTCAAGGAAAGAGAAAAAATTGTTAGAACAAAGTATAAACAACCTATATTGTTGATCAACAGACTTAGGTGCTTTGTCGACTGTTTCTCTTACCTTTTACCCATCAATTGACATATCTACAAATCTATTAACAAATAGACTCATCAATTTTGAATCACTTTCTAACAAATTCCCTCTTGAATCAAAATTGCTAAACTTGGATTTGACTAAAGACTTGCATCACTCACCTTACTGGGTAGGGAGTACGTTGAGCAAGGATAAGGCTTGTTCAAACTTGGCTACAAGGACTAATTTGGTTTTGGTTAGCGTATTCACTAGATTTACTTTAGTTGGGATTTTCTCGACTTTGACCTGTTCCATTGTTATAATATCCCGAACAAAGTGTAATCTAACATCTATATATTTGGTTCTCTCGTGGAATGCATATATTTTTAAACAAGTCTATTACACTTTGAGAGTTATAATACACCTTAGTACTAAGTCCTTTAATGCTAGTTCTTGGATAATGCCCCTGCAACCAGATGGCTTCTTTTATTGCTTCAATCAAGGCTACATATTCAACCTCTATTGTAGACAAAGGCACAATGTGTTGGTGATTTGACTTCTAACTTAATAGGTTTCCTTTTATAGTGAACGCATAGCCTATTATTGATATCCTCTTATCAAGATTTGCTGCATAATTAGTCACAATAGCCCTCAATGCAGCTTGAACTCTTAGAACTTAAGCTGTAGATAGCAAACCTTTACTTATTGATCCTTTGAGATACTTTAATAGCCATTTGACAACATTCCAATGCTCCTTAGATGGTTTACTCATAAACTTACTAACCAAGCTAACACCATATGCAATGTCTGGCCTGGTTCCTATCATGACATACATAAGGCTGCCTACAACATTTGAGTAGGGAACCTTTGCCATGTATACTTCCTCATCTTTTGATAAATCACCCTTGACAACACTTAGCTTAAAATGGGGAGGAATAAGTGTAGTAATAGGTTTACAATTGGTTATTTCAAATAGTTTTACAACATTTCTAAGATACTTGAATTGGGACAAGGTTAAGGTACCTTTCTCTCTATCCCTTGATATGTCTATCCCAAGGATTCTTTTAGCTGCACCTAAGTCCTTCATTTCAAATTTAGATCTGAGGTCTATAGTGAACTTACTAATTTCTCCTTTGTCCTTACATGTTATAAGCATATCATCTACATAGATTAGGAGATAGATATATATATGTTCCCTCTTAGTTGTTAGAAATAAACACAATGGTCAAAATTACATCTCTTGTAATTTTTCTTAAGCATGACTTCATCAAATCTTTTGTACCATTGTCTAGGAGATTGTTTTAGGCTATATAATGACCTTTGCAGCAAGAATACTTTATGCTTATCCCCTTTTTCAACAAAGCTTATTGGCTGCTCCATATAGATTATCTCATTTAGATTTCCATGGAGAAATATAATCTTAACATCTAGTTGTTCGAGCTTTAAATCATAAAGAGCTACTAGTGCCAAGACCAATCTGATTGAGGTATGCTTTATTAAGGGGGAGAAAACCTCATGGTAATCTATTCCCTCTATTTGGGAGTAGCCTTTTGCAACAACCCTTTTGCCTTATATTTGGTTGGTTCTACTATTGGAATTCCTAGTTTTCTTTTAAATATCCATTTGCAGCCAATCACTCTTTGGTCATTTGGTCTTTTGACTAAGGTCCAAGTCTTATTTTTATGAAGAGAATCCATCTCTTCTTGCATTGCCTTAAGCTAATGGTCCTTATCTTTGCTTTTATAGGCATGATTGTAGCTCATAGGTTCATCCAACTTTATTAAATCTCATGTTGGTCCCTTAGGGTATGACTACTCAAAATGAGGGGGGGTTAAATTGAGTAATTAAAATTCTTCTCAACTTTAGTAAATATTTTTGATTAATGATTTTATTTAAAAATATATATTTGATAAATATAATAAATTATGTTTGAGATTAAATTATGTAAACTACAAGATATAACAAAAATAAATAAAATAAGACACAAGACAATTTATAGTGGTTTGGTATCTCCACACACACATAGTTTACTTTTTCAAGATCTAACCACCCTTGGGATTCCACTAAATCAATTTCACCAAGGTTTCCACACTAGTTCACCTCAGAAACAAAATACACACCTAAATTACAATGGGTTCTATGTAACCACTACACCGAGATTTCCACCATAACTTACCTTGAAAATTAGATTCATCTAAATTTTAACGGTTCTAGAAAATCTATACAATCCATAATAGTAATTTAAATATTTACAAATAATTTGTTCACACTTGGACACAAATAAACAATTAAGAACAAATTATATAAGACAATAATATTTAAATAAATAAATAAATTTGTAACCTCAAATGGAGAAGTTTAGATTTGTCATAGAGGACTTGAATAATTTTTCTCCTCTTGCCTTATGACTCTTCAGTTGATGTGCAATAATACTTCATGAGCCTTAGATTGCTTGGATATTTTGTTTGTGAGCGTTCGAGAGTTTTCGGGTGTTTTGGATTTGTAATGGAAGTACTTGAATATCTTCAAAATTAGTTTGGAAGGTATTTATAGGCATTTTGGATACTATTGCAATGATCATATTTCTGACCATTGGGCAAAAGTCGACTCTTAAGAATCGATAGTCGACTTTTGTTTGAACAAGAGTCGACTTTTGTTTCAGTGAAAGTCGACTTTCGTTGGCATTCATTTGGCAAATTTTGTACTGGGCAGATTTTTTATCGTTAGGCATCAAAAATCGACTTTTCTCATTTCGAGAGTCGACTTTTGGAAAAAATATTTTTAAATAAGTTTTATGCATTTAAAATTATTTATTAAATATTTTTTTATAGAAAATATTATTTTTGCTAATACATATACTATGAAAAAAATATTTTATAACTTAATAAAAAATAATTCAGCACTACAATTAGTATATTCAAGGAAAATACTTCTTTCGATAATCACCAAAAACACTATAATTTCTATGTTAAAAATTCTCTTTTTATTAATTATCAAAACTTAATTAATATAAGTAAGTTGGCTCAACATTTTCTATATTTAAGGCATAGGCTATTATATCAACATGAGCATACCTAGTTGGAGGTCTAACCTTTCTCCTTGCCCTATCTCTAGATAACATGTAATCACTAAGATCTTGGTCTTCTATGATCATTTGAGTGTTAGGTGGTTCATCAGGATTATCAAAAGAAGTAATGTTTTATGTTGAGGAGCTAAGAGGATTATTTTGATAATTTTGATAGTTTGGACTGCCTAAAGGTCCACCTTGAGACTTGTTGATTTCCACCTCAAATTGAAAATTATTAGTCTTATCCTTTTCCAATAGATCTGGCACAAAATATTTAGTCTCATTGAACACTACATCCCTGCTAATAACTATCTTCTAGTCCTAAATGAGCCATAGCTTATAGTCTTTAACCCCCTTTGAATATCCCCAAAACACAGCTTTTTTAGCTCTAGGATCTAACTTTACTTCTCTCTTATGGACATACCCAATATATCTAAAGGGTTTCAAGTATCTAATTTTGGTAGTTTTCCTGTCCAAAGGTTCTCTAGAGTTTTGAAATTGATTGATGAAGAAGAAAACCTATTTATTTGATAACAAGAAATTGATATTGGCACAGCCCAAAATCTCTTAGGTAGATTTGAATCTTTTAACATGTATATTACCTTATCCAAAATATTTCTATTCATTCTTTTAGCAATTTTATTTTCCTGGGGAAAGAGAGGGGGGGAGAGGAGTCTCACTACATGTCCTATATCTTGCAATACCTAATTGTTTGCAAAAATTTGTAAATTCATACTTACAAAATTTCAGACCATTGTTTCTTTTTGATTTTTTGATTCCTTTCCCTATTTGGTACTCTACAAGAGTTTTTCATTCCTTAAATTTTACGAAAGCTTCACTTTTATGTTCAAGGAAATAAACTCATACTTTTCTAAAGTAATCATCTATAAAAGAAATAAAGTATTGGGCACCTAAAAGTGAACAAGGAACTTAGGGGGAGCCCTATAGGTTTGAGTGGACATATTCAAGGATGTTATTTGCCTTGTGAACTGAGGGTGTGAACTACAACCTATGAGATTTACCCATGACATAGGTCCCACAAAAATCTAGCTTATTTATCCTTTTAGGGTCTAGAATGCCCTGCTTACTAAGTTCTTCTAATCCTTTCATACTTATATATGGCCCAACCTCTTATGCCATATCTCAGTTTCCTCATTTTCAACAGATAAGACTGCTAAATTTCCAGAAATGATCTTTCTTTGTAGGATATATAACCTCTGCTTTAGAATTCCCTTATGAATTACCATGGATCATTTTATAACCCTAAGACTGCCTTTCTCTGATTTATATGACCCTCTATTCAGGTCTATCATGCCTAGAGAAATTGATTTCTCCAGTCTTACATTTTCTAATGTCCTAAAGGTGCTATCACACAGTTTAAATCTAACTGATCTTATTCCAGTTATATTACAGGATTGATTATTTCCCATCAAGACTTTACTTCCCTTAGTATGATTAAAATTGAATAGCCAATCCCTCATAGGAGTCATATGGAAGGTACAACCAAAATATAAGATCCACTCAACTCACATCTCTAAAACCTTGTTCTGAGATGATTAAGCCCTCTCCATTCTCATATCCATCAGAGATATTAGTTATATCTAATTTTTCCATACGATTGTCATAGTCCTTTTTTCTTAGAGGATAGTTCTTCCTTAAATGACCTTCTTTCTTACATAACTAGCATGCCAAGGTTCTTGATGTTTCTCTACTTCTGGAATGAGACCTAGTAACACTCTTACCCCTAAAATGTGATTTCTTATTAGATTTTTCTTTAACATCTAAACATTCAACAAGATTGGATTTCTTTTCTTTTTTAGTTTCAAGATCTCTTGACCTTAAGGCTACCAGAACATCTTCTAAAATTAGGGATTCCCTACCATACTTTATTGCAATTTTCATATCCTTATAAGAATCTGATAGTGAATTTAGGAGTATAATTGCCAACTTTTCATCATAAATCTTTTCATTTATGTTTGCTAGGCTTATAGTAATAACCTTGAAATCATCTAGATTTTCTTCTAGGGTTTTAGAGGGATTCATTTTAAACCCAAAAAGTTGTTGTTTTAGATATGGATCTTATTTGACAATGTCTTACTCATATACAACGATTCAAGCTTAAGCCACACCTTTTTCGTCGTATCCTCATCATTTACCTGTCAGAGAACATTATTCGTAAGATTTAGAATGATGCGGCTATAAGCAATTTCCTTTATATCTTCCTTCTTTTCTAGGGACATTATTGTAGGTAGATCCTTCTCATTCAAAACCTTGGCGCACCTTTGTTGGACACGGATGGCTCTCATCTTCTTGCGCCACATTGAAATCTCCTCGATAGTCAAATTTCTCCAGTTCTACCTTTGTGGATCCCATCTTCTTTGTGGATCCTTCTCTAGTTCTTCTATTCTTGGTGGATTTGATACCAATTGTTATTCTGCTTGTCGACTACCTTAGACTTTTTCATCAACTAATTGTTTGCAAGAATTGAAGTGAAAGAAAAGAACACGAAGAAGAAAACCACGACACACACAAAGTACTCAGCGTTTACGTGTTTGGATTCTATTCGAATCCTACTCATGGCAGGGGTTCTACCCCTAGTCAATCCACTAAGATAGATACACGATTATAAGAAGACTTACCCAAAACCCTCATTGTCAATAACTTACAAGAATATACAAGCTCTCCCAAGTGCTCCCAAAACTCACACAGAACATTTAATCCCTTTCTTAGTTATAGTGATACATGCAGAGAGAAAAATCATGGAAAAATCGAGAACACCTCTTCTCAGCTTTTCTCGCATGCTCAGTCTTTATTTATAGAGGAAATGGACGTTAGCTTCAAGGAAAGAGGAAAAACTGTTAGAACAAAGTATAAACAACCTATACTGTTGGTCAACAGACTTAAGTGCCTTGTCGATCGTTTCTCCTATTGTCTACCCAGCAGTTGACATATCTACAAATCTGTCGACAAACAGACTCATCAATTTTGAGTCACTTTCTAACAACAATATATGAACATCAATGAATGACTTAATTTTACATAAATTTTTTGTCATAATAAGGGGATTATATATCATAGTAGGTAGTCCTCTATACTTAAACATGATTTAATCAACTCGTATATGTACTAAAGAACATATCCTTCGTTACTTACAATTAAAGGATAAAAATGAACTGAATGTCTCTTGTACAATGTTTGAATAAAAAAAACTATTATTACAAGCAAGTGAATTCCCATCTTTTATTCGCATTGTAAAAGAAATAGAAGGAGAATGAAATGGGTTGGGGACTAGATGAAATTACCATTTTATCTATTTTGGCACAACACATGGACAGAATTAGATCTATTTCAAAAGAGAATTGGGTATGAACTTAATCTGCGTACTGCCAGCCAAGGTCGCCCTACATGTGTTTGATGGACCATCCCATGCCTCATTTTTGTCTTTCCCTCAGTCCTGAAAGACCACGACACCTCCTAATTAAGGATGTTTTTGTGACGTATAGCTGAGTGGGGACATAGTTCTCATTCTAGACGCGTAACCCACGTGAACAAATTCATAAAAATTACATTCCTTAATACAAAACTATACCACAAAATCTTTCAACTACTAAAACACCAAGAACATAGAAAACCATGACATTAAGAAAAATAAAATAGATTCAACTAGCGTTTGGAGTAAAAAATGTAGCTCTACATTGAATTTTTGACTTAAAAAATTCAATGTTGAGCTACATTTTTTACTCCAATTCTGTCAAAATCTGAAATTTTGACAAAAGAAAAAGAATTAGCAAAACCTGAAATTTTTCTTGATTTAAGCCACACTGTTAATTCAGCCAAAGTCTGTCATTTTTTCTCACTAGCATCGACTATTGTCCTTCATAATTAAGTTATATTAATCATTCATGTTCTAGACTAGCCTTCCATCACTAAAGTTAAGTTAGTGCAAGAGCCTTAAATATATATATATATATTTATAGAGAGAGAGAGAGAGAGAGAGAGAGAGAGAGAGAGAGAGGGTTAATTTGCCTCCTCCATGCCTGTGTACTCCAGTGGGAGTGGCGAGGCAACGTGATGACAGATGGGATATGGTGAGAGCCGCACACATCACTATCTAATCTCAAATGATATTAATCATGCCCATATCTCCCCCTTCTTGATATATAACTCACCAAGCAGAAGATTTTATAGAGATTTCAGATTCAGGATGATATATAAGTGTCATATATATATATCCTGGTTGAGATCAGATGGACACTTGAATGCATATTTTTGTCCACTTTGAAGATTGGTTTCATTTTTGGATGGTGCAGGACTCGAGATAATGAGTTGTTTGATGACATTTAAGAACGGCTATATATCCTAATTAACTAATGGAGAAAATCAATTAATATGGCAAAGGAGGAATCATGCTAGATTGTTTAATAAAAGGTGGACATTAATTATTATTGCAAGAAATTAATAAATTCTTCTTGGCAAGATCATATTCAAACTCCCAGAAGAATGAAGGCGTAGCTCCTAATCAATGATGTGATAGTTAAGGTCAATATTGAAGATGCAGACTTTTTTAATGATGAGGTCAATTTTTGGTAGTATGGATGCATGGTTCAGTTATAATTATATGGGCATGCAAGATGTTGTTCTAAACTAGCATCGATCCTTGGCTCTGTTGATGGCATGGATGAATGGAGAGGATTACTTGGAAACTGGTTCATCAAGTTTAGCAAAATTGGCCCTTAATTAGCAAGAAGGATGACTTACACTAACAAGTTTCTTGAGATGAATATATTAAGAGACATTAGGCAGATGTTCCAGAGGAACAAGAACTGGAGCATATTATAGAGAAGCAAATATATAAATGGTGGCTCAAAAGCTAGCTTAGTGCCCTAAATCTATTATTGAAAATTCTTCTAGTCAAAAAGGCTAAGCACGTGAGATATATATTTTACACACATTTACAGTTTTAACCTTAGCAGGTTACCATTGGACGTAAAAGAGCTGGTTCATTAAGATTTTTCCAGCGAAGACCCACTTTGTACTCTTTACTTTTTCTTTCTTTTGGATTCTGGGTATATCCTTGGGAAGAAGATGTAAAGCTAAGTTTAGCAGCAGTTAATTCAAGGTCTAACAATTAGCTCCATTCCCGAAACACTGCTATTATATTATATATTGCCCATCTTTGGGTATATCGGCAAAGCTATGTATGGGGCCTATTCCATGCAAAGCAATTTTAAATCCCTTCCATGCCCAGTATTGAGGTGTCATTCGTAAACACTTGCCCACCACACAAACACCTCTTGATATTTTCTATATCCCACGAGCGCACAAAGGCATGTGAAAACATCTTGTTAAGTGTTGTACTTTCGACACAAATTTTAATTAAACAGGTCTAGCTAGTCTCGCAACCAAAATCGAAGAACTAACCAAAGTACACTAAATACTAAAATACCAAAGTACACTAGAGAAGAAAATTAAAATAATTCTAGAACCTGAAGAAATCTGAAGTAACTCTGCGAACAAGAACAGGAAGAAATAACAGAGAGAAAGAAGAAAAAGTTCTTGATGTTGAACTAAAACTTCTCCCAAAAACTAAAAATACAGAATGAACTCTATAACAAGAGTTTATGTACACAACGATGTAACTACTAAGTAAGCTCACCACAAGGGGGAGAGTTTTTCCCAGCAAGTGAGAACTGCCTGGAAAAGTGTTTTCAGCAATCTTCCCCTTGGTTTCACCAACCGTCGCGACAGAGGTCAAAAAAACTTTCTAGTAGAGTCGGCCCAACGAGTTTAGGGGTTTTAGGCGAAAAAATTTATCGAGGCCTTCTCAAAGTATTAATTTATTTTTATAAAAAATAAAGAATACACATTTTTCTAAAAAAAATTCATCATTTTACTAAATTAAAAAAAAATTAAAGTTTAATCAACTACAAAATACAATAATCTATTAATGATAATGAATTTTTAACTAAAATATGTCTCAGAAATAAAAAAAAAAAAACATACAATCTACTACAATAAACAAAGAAAAACAAAATTAATTTTTATTAAAACTCTAAGAAGATCGATACAAGTTGAGCAAAAAATTATACATTCTTGATTCTTCTAGAGAAAGAAATAAAATAAAATATTAAACTATTAAACTGATTGCATTAAAAAGATAAAATTCACCAATAATGACAAACTTTTGATTCCACAAACATGTGTTGAAGTATATTCAGCTTTATCTAAAATCAATTTTTCTTGCCTTTTGAGATGCAAAATTGTTGATTAAATCTCCATAATCAAGTTTATCTAATAAATCATGCTCAATAGATAATATAGTTAATCCATTCAATCGTTCTTGAGACATAGTTGACCTCAAATATGATTTTATCAACTCTAATTTTGGAAAACTTCTTTTTGCAGAAGCGACTAAAATTGGAATTGTAAACAATATTCTGTAAGCAATATATGTATTTGGAAAAGAATCGAATCTTTTGATGTAATGAAGAATTTTTATTGGACTATTTTTTTCCTCTTGAAAAGTTTCTCTTAATTGAAATATCCTGAAACGTCGTGAATAATAAGCGAGATCTCTGGCATTCAGCCATAGTAAAATTATTAGAATTGTAGTGGGTTTATCAGAGTTGGGATGCGTATAAATAGTAAAATATGTATAAATACGTATATGTCCTGAATGAATAAGTATAAAATATAAAAACGTATTTAATAGTATAAAATATATAGTAAATAATGAATTTAAATATGGTTATACTAGAAATTATATTTATTAAAAATCAGAATTTTCTTACACATATATACTGTAATATAAATTTGTATATATATATATATGTATATTATTAGAAAAAAAATCAGAAAATCAAAATCAGAGCAGGCACGAAAGCCATGCTTTGGCCGCGTCTGCAACAAGCAATATCAGAGGGTAAAGGGGGGGTTAAGGCCGCAATGGCCATCGGGATGGCGTTTAGGGCATGGGAGAGACTTTGATGGGACAAGTCGTGGCCAATTTGGGCTATAAATAGTCGCGTTCGAGCAACACATTTCATCCAAACTTTTACTTCAAGAATCGGGTGATTAGGGCAATGTTTGAGAGATTTGTGAGTGAGCTTTTGATCCTTGAGTCATGGGCAAGATTTTTGGAGAATTTGGCGGCCAACGGAGCAGGGAAAGTAAGGAAACGAAGCCTCGCCGGAAAAGCGCACCTTCGCCGAAGCCGTTACTTCAAACGCCGATTTGAGGTATTTTTTTGTGTTTTTTCTAAATTCTAAAGCTATATTTGGGATCGGGAGGTTGAATTTAGGGGGGAGGGAAGGTTGTTTCGAATGTTGGGGGCTTAGGAAGCTCGCCGGCGATGAAGTAGCCGCCAAAGGAAATGACCCAGATGGGTCGGGCGCATGGCGGCACGAGCCAGTGCATGGGGGGGGGCGCGTGGGTTGCACGTGGTGCTAGAAAGAAAGAAAAAAAAAAAAAAGAAGGAATAATTTTGCAAAAAATCTAGAAAAAAAATTCCAGAAAATCTAAAATTTAATTTATACCTTATTTTGGAAAATTTTTTCTGGAAAATACTAAATTAATTATTTATTTTGTGATTTTGTTATTATGGAAAATAGAGGAAAAATAGGAATTAAATCTGAAAAAATAGCAAGGAAATTTCAGAAGTCTAGAAATACTATTTGAAGAATAATAGTGAAGAAAAATTGAGTTAAGAGAGGGTTTAGATATTTATTGTGATTTTTTTTAGAACATAAGGCTTAGAAAATAAGGAGAAATTATGAAAAATTATGAAGAGGTTAGCAAACTGATATTTCGAAATAAATTTGATGTTAGGAAATCATGAGGTCAAGGATTGACAAATAACACGTCTGACACGTTTATTGAGGTCGTCACATTTGTCGAGGCAACTTAGTTGTGAAATATAAGTGTACTTCTATAAATTTGAATGGTTATATGTGTTATAAGTAGATAAGTACTCGGTAAAATGCGAGTAATTTATGTTTTAAATCTCGGTCCTCGGAAATGTTTCCTCATATTGACATACCCTGATATGTATCAAACACGTAAACTGCATACATAACATGACTATGAAATGCATATATACACGTTTTCATCATTGATCATGTGCATTGTATCCATTTGGGAGTACGAACTGGTACCGCTGTTTTACCAAGGATGCTCCCATACACCCCGGCTTCGAAAGAGGTAATCGCAAAAATGGTGAGTAGCATAAAAAGTGCAGTTGACCCTTACGAAGACGTAAGACATTGCATCCATGCATGATCAAACATTTATGTCTTATTTAGATGGTTCATTATCTAATTTGGGTTATGCCCCTAGAATATTTAACGTTCCAGTTGGGACTTGCAGTGAAGGTACGGAAATCGAAGATGTGTAACAACTTGAATTGTCGAGAAATAGGCAAGTCGTATCATGTTTTGTTGCAACATAAATATTTCAAGTAGTATGTAATATGTCCTGACAAGAATGTATGGTTTAGCTCATATTTTGAAAGCTTATGTAATGTTTCGAGTTCTAAAGAATTTTGTATTGCGAATCATGTTTGGTTATCAATGTATGAGATGTTATGATCAGGTTCGATTTTAACTTCCACTTTATAAGATTTTGTTTAAATCTAGTGTATGAATTGTTGGTCTGGTGCTAGATAAGGTTAAGAGAATTTCAGGAATAATGTAATTTAGCACGTGAAAAAAAAAATAAGTTCCAAATTTCTTAAGATATAACACGCCTTGGGTAGGTAAGGTGTTACTGTCTTAATACTCTTAATTCTAAAAATAAATCTAAATCATCTATATCAAAAAGTTCATCAAATTTAAGAACGTTTTCAAGAGTCAAACAATACTCTTTTAAAATATCTTCTTTCATTGATTTTAATTTCTTGAAGTTGTATAGAAATCCAATTTTCTTTTCATATATTCCAAATTGCTCAAACCTATTTCTAAGTGAATAAATGACTTGATCAATCATGTATATAAAATAATCAACTATAAAGGATTCTTTAGTAGATTGTGTTTTATCTTCATTGACGTTTTCATCAAATTATTTTTTTTTCCATGAATCGCACGTTTTTCACGAAATATAATTTTTAATTACTTTCATTTCATTTGCAAGTTCTTTGGTAGAAATTATAGCAGATTTAAATTCATTTTCCCTATAAGTTTTAAAAAAAGAAAAAAGACCTTTTAATTGATCTATAGCAACATCAATATGCATATCTTCACTTTGAAAGCTCTTACTAACTGAATTAACCGCATGAAAAATATCATACCAAATAGTCATACCTAATAAAAATTCAAAATTCTCTAATTCACACATTACATTACATCTAGCTTCACTTTTTATTTTAGGATCATCTGTAATATCCCAATTTTTCTAAAGGGTTTAAGAGTAATTTTAAGATGGGCCATAGGTGAAATTATTAAAAAATTAAGGACTTAAGTGTAATTTCTTACAATTATAAATGTCGAATCGACTATAGGGAATGCCCTGGAGTGTAATTATCTAAGAAAACAGATATGGTCTCAACTAGCATCATGAGATAGAATTTATGGTATTAAAAGAAATCAGAATTGAGACGATTTTCAGTACAACTTCAGCTCGAGCTGAAAAAATTGAATCACCAAAGGGGACTTTCGAAAAAGGCGACAAAACCCTTAGAAGGCCTCGATTTATCAAGTAGAATAACCCTTCAGCGTTTTTGGGTAGAATCGAGAAGTTTTTCAATAAAATAAGGTTGTCGGGCCTAAGCATAATTTCTCAAAATTGACCGATAGAGGTCAAAATGTCGTTATTTCTGAGTGTTCGGGGTGTGAATAATGATCCTAGAACTTGGGGGTCTCGTTGGAAAAGATGGAAAGCTCAAGGACTTTGCGAGAAGGACCAAAGTGTAAAAGTCAAAAATTTTTTTGGAAGGGGGGCTAAAGTGTACAAACCAGAAAAAATAAAGCTGCCATGGCCGACTAGCCCATCCCATCATCGAATTCGGCCATGAGAGACCTGAGAAAGTGGCTGGGGGGCCTCAGAGCAAGGCCAAGTCAAGTTTTCTTGGCCAATAAATGGCCAAATCACTGTCGAAATTGGCTAAAGTTTGACAACTTTAATTGAGCTTTTGAGGCCAATTTTTGGTGGTTTTGGACTGACTTAGGGCATGGGAAGATGCTAGTGACCTTGGATGAAGCTAGATTAGGCATTTTGTGGGTCGAAATCGGGTATAAATAGAGGATATAGTGGCCGAGGGTTTTGAAAGTTTTGACCTTCAAATCGACCCCATTTTTTGAACGAATTGAGGGATACAAATAAGGGGTTTTTGTTTCCCATGAGTTGAGGATCTATACTAGAGAGTTTGAGGCGTTTTAGTAGCCATTTGAGGGGGTTTCGAGGCTTGGTCGGAGAAGAAGGCGGACGGTCTGGTTAAGGCTTTGACCTGCTGGTTGAGGCCTTTCCGGTGCCCCTTTCAAGCTATTCTTGGTGCCATCTTGATCGAATCTTGGAGAGGAATCGACTAGTGTAGGAATTGAGCATTGTCGGTGTATCGACGTCGGAGAAGACGACCGACACATGAAGCTGACGCGCCAGTCTTCATGCATAGCCACTCACCCTAGCGCGTGGCCAATCAGATTTTTTTGAATTTTTGTTAATATTTTCTCAATTTAATTTTAGGAATTTTTATGTAAAAATATTTGAAAAAATATTAATGTAAGCATTTATTTTGGAATGCTAGAGAAGAAAATTGGAGAAAATAGAGAAGAATGCAAGAAAATAATGAAAAAATAGGTTTCGTTGATTATTTAAATAAATACCTTGGATAGGGTGCTTTGGAACTTGAGATGAAGTAGTTTGTGCTATTTTCAAGATTTGACACGAAAATCGAGATGGTGCATGTTTTTCAAGATATTCCAAAGTTGTGAAAGTTAAGTGATACTACTCAACTAGATTTAGTTTTATGAAAAGGGTTTGTAGGTGATTCAACCCAAAAACCCAGTTTCATGTAAGCGTTTTGTTATCATGTTTTCATGTCTTGGTATGCTATACATCAGTATAGTGCATTTACATTTTCTGATGATGAAATATGCATATGAGAACGATGAGATTCGCGGTCATACATTACATGGGTTTGGGATTAGGGACTGGCGTCGTTACTTGGTCAAGGGTGCACTCATACAGTTTTGTTTGGCAGGGAGACCGTAAAAATGACGGGTAACAGTTAGATATGGTCGATCCAAACATAAGAGTAATGATGATCTGTGCATTGCATTCATACACGTGCATTAAATGATGTACCCTTACTTAGATGATTCATCATCTAACTTGAGTTTTGTCCCTAGAATATTCAAACGTTCCAAATGGAGATTGTAGTAGAAATGAGGATGAATAAGGCATGAAATGGCAATTTGCAAAGTGCATGATGAATTAAATGATGAATTGAATGCATGTTATGTAGCCCATATATTTAAGTTCTTGTAACGACCCGTTAGGGAGTCTAGATGTTTTCGGGTATTTTATTTTGAGCTCAAAATTTTGTGCTTTAATTAATTGAGGATTGAAAATATTTTTTATGGAATAAAGTGTAAGCGAAAATAAGAATTTGGTAGCCCATCCATTTACTATTCAAAATGTGGGAAAGGTCCAAATAGATTGGGCCATTGAGATGTGTTTGGAATTTTAATTATATTATGAATGGCCTTGGATGATGAGAATTTATTTGCATTAGCAAGTTGGGCCATGGAATGGCTCACGGCATGGGCTGAGCCCAATTGAGAAATGAAATTTGAAATCTTTAAAAGAAAATTATAATAAATTAAATTGGCCAGTAAATGTCAATAGTACCCTTGGTCTTCCTTTTGACCATTGTAAAGGTGAAAGGTAATCAGGTCATTTCAATCAAGTTGCAGGTGCAGACTGTGCATTTCCTTTTTTATGCCCTCTTCATGCTGCACCTGCATCGACAACCTTTCTCCTGTGCGTACTTTCTTTTCCCATCTGAGACTTCTTCTTCTTATTTCTTCTTTTCCCTCCTGGTTGTTGGTATTTTTCCTCTTGGTTGATAGCAGCTCTAGGAAGAGAGGATTCTTTTGCATAGTGAAATCAACATGCAAGTTCTTCTTGCACTCCCTCTTTATTTTCAGTACAAGGTCGTTTATACATTCTATATTTCACTTCCTTGATTTCCTATTTTCTCCTTTATTATTCTGCAAGTTCTTCTTGCACTTCCCTTTAATTCGCAGTGCAAGTTCTCTTATATCCTTGTGCGAGCTAACTGATGCGATTTCTGTATTCATTTTGTCTTACTGTGATGACTGTGAATGTATATATTTATATCTCTGTTTTTGCGTATAACTTCTTCTTCTCCGATTACAACATTCTCTTCTTTTGAATCTCCTTACTAAGTATATTAAGTCCCCTTTTGATGTTTCGAATGGGGATTACTTTCCCCAGATTTATTTTCTACGAATGGCATATGTTTGGTTTCAGTTTAGATATAGGGGTTCTGTTTGCCTCTGTATCGAGCTATCGGTTGTATGTATATGTACAAATAAAAGGCCCGCTCAAATAGCCCTTGTAAGAGGTAGACAGATCGTGGGTATACTCCCTGGTCTTGAATAAACCCTCACATGTATATATTATATACGCAACTAATAGCTTGGTATAGATACCATATGTTTTAAATAGCAGACGTATATTTGGCTATTAGCCTTAACTGCGAGCTCTTTCCCACGAGCTCATGTCTATGCCCTCTGACCATAAGCTTAATCGCGAGCTCTTTACAACGAGCTCATGCCTATATGTCCTCTTGCCATGAGCCTTAGCCGCGAGCTCTTTCCTGCGAGTTCATTTCTCAAGCTTTTGCCGTGCGCCTGACCTCAAGCTTTTGGCACGAGCTCGTCCCGCGAGCTTTTGCTCAAACTCATGACCTCGAGCTCTCTCCGTAAGGCGCGAACTCATGACCTCAAACTCATCCCGAGTTCTTCCCATACGCCTTTGACCACAAGCTCTCCCGAGCTCTTCCCATAAGTCTTTGATTGCGAGCTCTCTGCTCATATCCCATCCATTTACATTCCTTTAGTTCTAAGTAAATGTTTGCATTTTTTTAATTTATATTTTATCTTTCATTTACTTTAATACATAAATGTAAATAAGAAAGTACCCCTATTTGGTTTCAATAAAAAAGTCAAAAAAATCAAAATCCATAACAATAAAAAAAATAGAATTCTGGTTTTAGTACAAACTCAAGAACTTGCGATTTTACCACCCTCGAAATATATAGCTTTTGTTTATTGAAAAATTCATTAAAAATCATTCTTACAACAATGAATGTTAGTTATCAAAATACCGGGAGTTAGTTTTTCAAAATGGAGACATTTACAAAAATATATTCTAGTTGGTCATTCGTCTTAGAAAAATCTTAGATTTATTTTAACCAGCAATTTCGCATGGTGTGGTCATTCTAATTGCATGGGGATTAATCATGAATTTGAGTTATGAGCACGAATGCAAGTAAATGCATACTGTCACTGGTTAAATGAAATCACAACAATCATATGATGAGAAAAGTAGTTATTAAATTTATAATACTCTTCAACTAGTGAATCGAGATTTAATATTAAATAACATCTCTCAAAATTTATTCTTTTGCTATAAATTATATCAAGCATTTATGTGTCATAAATTACATCTTGAATGTGGTGACGTTATGAAGTAAGATATGTTGAATTTATCTGATAATGAAAAAATACCCTCTATGGGTAAGTGATGTTGAAAGTATGAATATTGTGGAAACAAGAATTTAAATACATGTGGTTGGCAAATGCATACATGATGCATACGCGTACATGTTACATATATATATGTTTTGCGCACCTATTATTTTACGCGAAGGGAGAAAGGATACCCTAGAACACCTGGCATGGGACAAGGTGGCCATAGTCTGGCAGGTTGACTCCATATTTATTTGTGAGGTTTTATGGAACTTATGCACTTTTACATGCATCGATTTATGGCTTGAGAGCCGAAAAAATTGATATTGATAATGAAATGATACATTCTTGCATGTATTAATTGATGGCTTGTGAGCCTGTGAGAATCGATAATGACATTGAAATTTTATGTACATTTGCATAATGATATATGGTGACATGATATATTAAGTTTAATTAATAAATTCATGAATTATGAATCTTGTAGCATTCCAAAAATTTGGAGACAAGTAAAAATAATTAATTTAGGTGTTTAAGGAAATTTTAAAATATTTGATAAAATACTTATCCATGATATTTTGAAGAAATAGGAAATTAAGATAATTAATTAAATTAATTGAAAGTATTTATGAAAATAGTAATAAAATAAAATATAGTAAAAATAATAACAACAACAATAATAATAATAATAATGATAATAAAAGAGTTAATTAAATTAAATTAATTAATTAACATATATATATATTTGTATGTGTGTGTGCGTGGCTGCTCCTAAGCCATATCTTTTTGTGGCTTTTAGGCCACTCAATTTTCCTCCAAAAATTGGAGTCTTGGGCAGCAAGCTTTATGCCTTTAAAAGGCTCACAAATTAAGGCAATATGGGGGAGAAGCACGAGCAGGCAAAGGAAGAAATTGCATAGAAAAATTGGGGAAGAAAGTGGAGGCGCATGATAGCTAGAAATGGAAAGAAAAGTGAGGAAAATTAGAGAAAATTTTGAGATATTCAGTGTTTAAAGTGTTCAGGTAAGTGAGTAAAATTAGTATAAATATTATAGGTTTAAATTATGTATTTTTCACGATTAGATTATGTGTATTATGCTGTTAGATTTAATTAATTTGAGTCGTAATCTTGTTATCTCCTATAGAACATTTTATTTCGCATCGAGAGTACAAGAGAGGCTAAAGTCAGCCATTTTCAGGTAAGGTTTTAACTCTTTTCTCATGTTCTTCATTTCCTACGAGAGTCTTCATTTTTTGTCGTATTTTAAACTCTCCCTCACTGTGACTCAGTTCCACACATTAATAGTACAAATCCACATGGCCACTATTTTATGTCTTATATGCTAATAATGGATCTATTGGTGATAAAATAAGCTAAGTAAATGATGTTTTGGTGTCATTCATTTCGTCCGTCACGAAGCTTCGTATCGCCCCGCTTCCCTTGGGAATGATGCCAAACCTATTGGGATTAGGTTCTTAGAAAATGGATGTGATCAAGATTATGGGGTTATGTTAATAATTTATTATTAAACGTGGAGATGGTTTCATGTGTATGAGAAGAGATGAGAACGTGAATGACATAATGGTGTCTATGTTATCATAAATAAAGTGTATGAAATGATGAGTTTAAGCGTATAAGTTTGATGTTGTTAGTAAGTGTGCCTAAGGGAATAGGGTACAAAGCCACTGACTATCGACCGTAGGTCGTGGCCGTTGATGGCTAGATGTATGAGTGCCAGTCATCGACTATTACGATAAGCGCTAGACGAGCCAGAAGAGCTGGTACTGCTAAATTCTTGCCTTGGCTTGTGCATATCATGATGTGTGTGCTACACAAGGCTTGGGTTGCATTCACTGTTGGGACATACTTTGTATGTGACGGGATGTGTGAGCATTTGCATGACCCGGTCGATCCAAGAGCCAACTTGGGTTCCTTAGGTGAGCCGGTGCATTTAGAGTATATCACATGCGTGAATTCTTATGTGGGCGTAGCATAGCCTGATGCTTGGTTTATGGGGGCCTTGTCATCACATTTATGCTACATCAACCGTTGCATTTCTTAATTGTTGCACTGCATAGTGAGAATGTGCGGTTTTAAGTGTTGAGTAGGGGTGGTAGACGTGGCCACGGTAAGACCTTAGAGTAAGACCCACGGCAGCATGGTCCACGAAAAGACCAGGGGGTTAGAGTCCCATGGCAACGGCAAGATACGACGATTGTGACAAGGAAATGGACGTGTAAGGGAAATGGAATGATAGCCTATAGAAGGCTGCCAATAGGAATGTATGTGGGACTTAGATGCCAATGTGTGTTTAATGTGGGCCCCAATGACCGATTATGTGAAGTTTATTATATGCTATGCATATGAAAATAAGGCAGGTATTGGGCATGGCATGACATGACGTTGCATTGGCATGAATTGCATAGGGTGTCATGGGAGGAGTCTTGTTTATACCCTTCAGCCTTTCTTTCTAGAGCTTGCTTAGTCTCGCAACTCACGTTTGCTTTATATCATTCAAAGTAAGAGAAACGCTTGTGATAGCAGGTACGTTCAGCGAGGTTTGGGTCTAGGCCGTCGTGTCATGGTAGCAAGTGCAGAGCTCTCCCGAAACTAGATCCTGGGTGTCATTGTGCCTTTGTTAAGGTTAATGTTTACGTTTTTTTTTTTTTTTTGGGATTGACGTATGTTATGTAAGCCCAGGTGGGCCCAAGTGATAAATGGTTTTGTAAAGATGATTATGAGATGTTATAATAAAGAAAGATTATGATTTAATAAGGGTTGTATGTGAGGTGTAGTTGTGTTATTGTTCGATATCATTTTAATAATAACTCTCTCACAGATCCTTTATGCTAGCGGGGGCTCCAGGAGGTGGGCCGTTACAAATCTTGTATATAATTGTAGAGTCCTTGATAACTCTTCTTGGTGTCATCATGTTCTTGGATCCTATATATTGTTCATTGTTTCTCGAACTTGCTAAACCTTGTGGCTCACTTGATCTTCTTTGTCATTCTAGGTGAAGAAAAGTCTGTTATTGGGGGGTGAGTCTAGTAGGACTACAGCCAAGGGATAGTGATGTACGGAGACGCATCCTAACTTCAAAGGTCCTAGTTAGTGATTTGGTGAGGTTTATAGTGATGAGAATTTATTATGTTTAGTAGCATTTGAACCTCTTATTATTTTGTATGACCATTAAGCCTAGAGTTATGAGATACTGAAAATGTAATTAAACCTTTAATTTAATTTCTGCTGCTAGAAATGAAATGAGTTGTCATTTTAGTTCAGTTTTGTTCTATATCATCTTTGTGATGACCTCCTTTTAAATATCCTATGCTAATGGGAATATTCGGAAGTGGGCCTTATAGTTCTACTACTTTGAATTTTGAACGTTTTGAGGAATGATGATGTAAGAATTGATTTATGATTCATGTTAAGATGTTAGGTTCGCTTCTAGCTTTTGCATTTGATATTTGATGATTCTCTTTCGAGATAAATGTATGAAAATTTTGGGATGGATATGAGTAATGATATGGTTTAGCCGTGGTTTTGAATAGAAAAAAAATTATTATCCCGGAATTGTCCTAAGTTATAACATGCCTGAGAAAGTGGGGTGTTACATCATCACTACTTTATGTTAATTCAAACAAAGTGTCACGTATTTTCGAAACTTGAAATCTAATTGCCTTGACACTTTCAATACGACTTTCCCAGTGAGTTTGTGATAATGATTTGACAGTTAAATTAGATATGTTATTCTTTAATATTTTTCATCTCTTGGGTGAAGAAGAGAATAATGAATATATGCGTTGTAGAGCTCCGAAAAATGATACAATTCTAACACAAGAGGCTGCAACATAAAAAATTACTAAATTAAGACTATGACAACCACATGGTATATATAATGGTCTAGGATTTATCTCCAATAGTCTCTTCTGCACACCTTGTTACTTTCCCTTCATGTTAGACCCATTATCATATCCCTGCGCTCTTATATCATTGATATTAAGATTCAAATTTTCAATTTATCTTACAAGTTCATTAAATAGGCATTTTCCAAAAGTGTCACCCACTTTTAAAAATCCTACAAAATATTCTTCAACTATTATTGGACCAGTTGAAATATCCACACACCTTAATATGATAGACATTTGTTCTTGCTGACTTAAATCTGGAATACAATCAAGTATAATGGAAAAATATTTTGCCTCTTTAATTTTCTTCAAAATCATACTCTTGACTTCATGTGTTAACATCTATATCAATTCATTTTGGATTTTATGTCCCAAGTAATGATTATGAATTTCACCATTTTGAATACGTCTGACATGTTCTTGTAATACTGAATCAAATTTAGCTATCATCTCAATAAGATTTAAAAAATTTCATTATTCACATGATAGATATTTTCATTAGCTCCACGAAATGCCAAATTATTTTTAGCTAGAGCTTTTACCACATCAATGATTCTTTTTAAAACATTTCTCCAATGTTTTTTTTCTTTAATTCTTACTTGCACATCCCTATTAATTTCTTTACTCTTAGAAAATCTCAATTCTAAATCAAACCAAGAATTTATGTTAAGTAAGTGTTCCTTTACTTGCTTCATGACTTTTCAACTTAATACTAAGATTTTTCCAATCTTTTGTCCCTTCATTGCCAAATTGGATTCCACTAGTTCTTGTACCAAACAGTTTGCAACAAAAGCAATAAACTTTATCAAAATCATTTGAATATACCAACTATCTCCTATCACGAGTTTCCCCATTTGATAGCCTCCTCGTATAATAAAAAGTGGAGAAATGTCTAGAATTTTCATCATTCGAAAAATCTAAATCACTTTCTCTAATTGGACCTTTTTCAACTAACAAGTTTCTTAACTTAATATCAATATTTTCCCATCTTCTCGGATCATAGATATTAATATAAACATTACTCAGGTTAGTCAATATCCTTAGTTTCCACATTAATTTTCTCTTCTTCTGTATTTTCTTGACATTCTTCACCAATCATATTATTATCTTAGTTTTCATCATTATAATTTTCTATAGTTTGATCTACCGTAATCTTATTATCTTTTATTTCATTTAAAGTTGTGTGTTTAGTTATTTCATTACTTTGGCTATTTAAATCTCTCTTATTATTCGTGATAAATTTTTCAAGGGCGCCTTTTTGAGATTGAATCAAACTATCTATTATCTTCTTTTTTTTAAGTTTTTCATACCTTGATAGATATTTTCTATTAGACATATTAACTTGGCGATAAAAATTAAACAATTGAGTAAAAGGAAATGTATCACTTGGAAAGTCTTGCAAGCTCCAAGTATATAGCAATTCCAAATTTTTTCAAAATTCAAATTAGACTTTTCAAGCGATTTTCCTCAATGATGATCAAATCAATTAAATCCTAACATGAACCAAAATAAATTTTTGAGTGTTAGTTGAATGAAAATCAATTGGATATTAGCATTTAATTTCATAGAAGAATATAAATAGAAATTGGACAAATATCAAATCTTAGTTTTAAACCACAATAGACATAATCTTTATAAGATTAAACAACTCAATTTCGAACAAATTATAGCCAAAAAAAATAAAAGAACACACCCAGAAACAAAAGAACACCCAAAAACATACACTTTAATTAAAAAAACACCCATACCAGTGATACCACAACACCTAAAAAGCCTAAAAACAACACCCAAAACAAAAGTTAAACTAAAAAGAAATCAAAGTTCTTACCGATTTTGAAGAGGTGATTGTTGTTGCTGAAATCTGAAGGCTGAAGTGAGGGAGGCAAGCTGTAAGTTTGCGACGTACGACCTTGACTTGCAACAGAGAGAGAGAGGGGGGGTTAGAACTCACGCAAAAACACTGATTCACCAAGGAAGTGACCGTCAATGTCGATCGAATGGTGAACGCGAATGCTGAACAATATTGTAAATAGACTCAATACATAGCACAACAGTAACAAATTAACAGTGTAACACTAATTAACACAATAGATGCTGAAGCAAAGCAAGCAGTGATGAAGCTTAAAGCGAGCTCTGCATGTGTGAGAGAAAGAGAGAGGGGGAGAGAGGGAGGGAGATGAACAAGAACACAACAGAAAATCTTGAAGCTAAAGACTGATTTGACTGACAACATTTAAAGACAAGAATGTGAACCGAGAAGAAAGTCCCAAAGTTTTAATTATATATCGTATTTTAATTTTTTAATAAAATATATATGATTAAAAAATAGAATATACATATATAACTTATAACTTTTTGACTTTGGGGGCTTCCTACTATTTGGGGCCTTAGGCGGCCGCTTATCTGGCTTAACGGACAGGCCGACTCTTCTTCCTAACGGTAAATGAAAACCGTCTGTACATGTGATCTTTACTGATGGTAAGCTTACCATCGACAAAACGTTGGCTATGTCGGCGGATGCAACTACCAATAATGATATAGTATTGTTAGCGGTTGATAACCTCTGGCAATACTCATGGCTTTCCTAGTTGTTGCCAACTGCTAGGAATGGTTACTTACAGTGAAATCTACATATTTTCTAAGGTAGTGTTTGTTAAAATGAGTAAAATAAAATTCTATCAAGATAATTTATCTGTAAAATTCAAGATAATTTATTCGAAGGGGAAAGGGATAAATTTATCTTGAAAGTTCAAGATAAAAAGTTATGTGACTACTTTCTAAAAAATTTAACAAACACAATGAAAAACACTTTTATCCAAGATACTTTTTAAATTTCATCTTTTTTGGTCCATATCTTGGTTAACAAACACTATCTAAGTGGCTATAACTGCTAGGAGAACACATGCTTTACTAGCAGTTTACAACCATTAGTAAAGTTCACATGTTTTTTCTATGGTTACAACAATCGAGAAAAGCCATGCTTTTCTAGAGGTTAACAATCTCCAGTACCATTCACATGTTTTCCCATGGTTATAATTGTCGAGAAAATTATGTATTACGTTGACTCCAACAATTTTTCCTATATCACTCCTTATTATATTATAAATAATTCATTCCCTATATTGATTTTGCTTTGAAAACTGTTTACTGCTATAACACTCCCTATTATCTTCTTTATTTGACTCTCTATTTCATTTATCTGTTAATAAACTTCACAAAATAATTAGAAAAAAATAATAAAACAAATAAACACATACACAAAATAATAAATAAAAAAAATAAAAAAAATCACAAACTACTCGTTCGTTCTGCTCGTTCTCGTCGTAGCCAATCGTGGAGTCGCCATTACTTTTCGTTGCCTCTATTGGTTGCCATAATTGCCGAATCTGGCGATCGATCTATCTTCCGTTGTGTCTGCTGTAACATCCCAATATTTTGAGAAATAAATTAATTTATGTATTTGAAATGATTTATTTGTGATTTATAAATTTGAGAAAATTAAAATTATTGTGGTTTTTTAGTAAGGAGGCGATTGAGAGTTTTTGAAATTTTTTGGGTTTTTAGCGTAATTTTGGAAACTAAGAGTAGGATTAGTATAAAATTAATCGATGTATGTATAGAATTGAGAGAGCCTTCAGCCTAGTGGTCACACGCACGCGAGTAGAGTCCTGGTTGGCAAGTGGAGTGGGTTCGAGCCTTGGGATGAAAATACTGTAATGAAGATGGTGTGAAACGACATCAGTTTGGGGCACCACGCAGTGGCTATGCTGCTGCCTTGTTGGTGCCACGTGTCAACCACTGGGGCTGCTCAGCCATTGTCTATGAGTGCAATTTTGTTCACCCCTTTGGGATGGAAATACTGTAATGAAGAGGGTGTGAAATGACATCAGTTTGGGGCGTCACGCAGTGGCTATGCTGTTGCCTTGTTGGTGCCACGTGTCGACCACTAGGGCTGCTCAACCATTGTTTATGAGTGCGATTTTGTTCACCCCCTTTAACGGGGGTGAATGATGTGCTAATATTTCCTACATATTTTCTATACCATTCTTACTTAATTTTATACTTAATTCTCATGTTTTTATATGTTTTCTATATTAATTTTAGGTAATTTATTATGTTGACAGGATTTAAAGGAAAAGTGAGAAAGAAAAGCAAAAATTATGGATTTTCGCTACTCAAGGGTCCGATTAAAAATAAAAACTGGATCAATTAAAAATTTTAAAAATTCTAAAAAAGTATATATGTGAAATCTCTATATGCCTACTTTTCTACGTTTCAAACAATGCATAAATATGAATTTTCTATGGAAAGTTATGGCTATTGAAGTGACAAAAGGTCAAAGTTGTCAAAAAACCAAGATTACCCACGAATTTTTCATTTCATTTTCTCAGAGTTGGACTGATTTGTAGATGAATTAATGGGCATTTTTAAGGGTGACTAGAGCTTCCTATCTCATAAATAATTAGGCCCAAATTGACCAAAGAAGTTTAGTTTAAAAGGCTAATCAAATTAAGTCCATATATTACAAAAATCCTTAAATTGTAATTTTTGATATTTTGAGATATTATTTTGTATTTTTCCTTGAGTGTGGGACTTAAAATTTTCAGTGGGCGTGGGTGGCATGAAATATGGAGAGGAAAACACAGAGGAGGAAATTAGGGAGTAAAACATAGAGGAAGAAATTAGGGAGGTAGGGTATGGTTTGATCAATGTTTTAAGAAGGAAATTAAGGAAAAGAAGAAAGTAATGAATGTAAAAGGAGAAGGAAAGCTGGAAAATTAAAGAATTTGGAGGTGAGATAGGTTGAAAGATTGGAGAATTAGAGCATTTTTGGTGGAGAAGGAAATTCTACACATCAAAAGAGTTTTATTCTCTTCTTCCATTTTCTTTAAATTCTATATTTATGTTATTTTATTTTGTTATGAATTTTATCATTTGTAATATGAACTAAGTTCTATAACTAAGGTGTTTTGATGAAACTTTAATATGATAATTTGATTTTCATGAATTGATTTTCTTTATTCATGCAAGTGTTTATTATATGCTTAATTCTATCAAATACTTGGCTAATATTTGATTGATATGTTGATATAGATTTAGATTAAAAGAAAAAATCTATAACTTGATCAAGATAATAAACACCACAAAGACATAAGTGGAACATAAATAAAAATTTGATTTGTGTGATTAATTATCTTTGCTTGAATAATTAAATTTGGATCATCGATCATTTAAATTAAATTAGATTATTTAGGTGAAATTGAAATACCCTATTGCTCTCCAAAACTTGAACTTATTCATATTTATTTTCTATCATTTTATTTTTTTATTAAATTAATTAATTTATCATTTAATCAATTATTTAAATAACATTTGATTTGATATAATTTTGGTAATTATCAATTGATCCTTGTAGGAACAATATTCTTACTCATTACTTTATTACTTGTGCGATCCATACACTTGCGAAAAATCACTATCAGTGAACGTAACCCTCATCACCCTTTCGTTAAAAAAAATAGGAGAAATGCACACTTGCACCCCTAATATTTTGAATACACACCATTCTTTCTCTTTGCATTGCTCGCACGACTACACACATACACCCCCAATATTTTAAATATCTATCTCTCTCTCTCTCTTTCTCAGCACCGTCTTTCTCTTTTTACACTACTCATCCGATTGCGTTTTCAGCCTTCACGTCAGCCTTGCCTCTTGCGCACCGACTGTCATTGCATGCTCCCTTGCCACAATGAGGTAGTGAGAGACGAGGCGGTTGTGGTGAAAGGGTCGGCAGTGAGAAGTAGTTGTTGGAGAATGAGAGGGAATGAGAGAGAAATAAGAAAGGAGAAACAAAAACATGGTGGCTTTCTTGGGGAAAGAGACCTACTCCAAAAAAAAAAAAAGACTTTTTTAACTCTACACCAACTGGGGGTTACATTCACCCCCATTAAAAGGGGTGAATGTTGGCCTCAATTTTCCAACGAGTAATGCAATTTCATCCAAGAGAAGATTAAGTGGGTAGAATGATGAATCTTGGGTTGAGGAAATTTAGTGGGTTTATGGCTAAGGATTAACAGTAGGCTGAGGCTAGAGGATGTTGAGCCAACTTGTTCTATTTAATTTTTAATTAATTAAGTTTTGATGATTAACAAAAGTGATATTTTGTGCCTAATTATTTTTTATTAATTTATAAAATATTTTGGCATAATATATGCATTACCAAAACTATTATTTTCCATTGAAATTATTTTTCAAGTAATTTTAAAATGCGTAAAAAAATTTATATAAAAATATATTTTTCAAAATGCTATAGTGAATAGTGAACAGTGATCCGACCATTGTGAAGAGTGATCAGACCGTTGTGAATAATAATTTTTTGAAAATGTCTATAAATACCCCCAAACTATTTTGTAACATAATTCATTGCACATATTGCATATCCAAAGCACCCAAAAACTCTCTAACACTCTCAAGCAAAATTTGAAACAGTCTTAGGCTCTCAAAGTATCACTGCACATCCACCGAAGAGTCACAAGGCAAGAGGAGAAAAATTTTCAAGTTTTCTATGATAAATCATAACTTCTTCATTTGAGATTACAAATTTATTTAATAATTTATCTTTCATTACCTTGTATATTTGTGTTTAATTGCTTATTTATTTGTGTCCAATTGTGGACAAATATTTATAATTATTTAAACTTATTATGGATTATATTGGTTTCCTAGAACCATTAAAAACTAGGAGTGTATCTAGTTTCTAAGGTAAGTTAGGGAGAAAACCTTGGTGGTGGTTTTCCTAGAACCTGTTGTAATTTAGGAGTGTATCTAGTTTTCAACGTGAGTTAGGGAGAAAATTTTGGTATAAGTGGTTTCTTAGAACCCCTTGTAATCTAGGAGTGTATCTAGTTTTCAAGATAAGCTAGTGTGGAACCTTGGTGAGATTAGTGGAAGCCCAAGAGTAGTTGAGATCTTGGGAGAGTGGAGTGCATGTATGTGGAGATACCAAACCACTATAAATTGTCTTGTGCCACATTTATTTATTTTTTCTATATCTTGTGGCTTGCAATTTATTAATTTCAAACTCACATATACATAGTTACAAAATCTTAATTTGTTTAAAATTAAATAACAAGAATTTTAATTAAGTAAATTGTCAAAAATTTTAAACACTCAACTCACCCCCTCTTAATTGGCTATATCCTAAGAGAACGACAAAGGAAATAGGCTATGATTTCATTATAGCCTCTGTGATTAGAAATATGGAGAAAGCAATGGAAATCAAAAGGAAAGAAATGAGAAAGCAAGGGAAATTGGCAAGAAAGAAAGGCTAGTGTAAGCATGGAAGGGAGAAGGCAGGGAAAGCTAAGGAGTGAGGTAAGTATGACATATATTTTAAATCAGATGAAGTTGATTTTAGTGGTACCTATCTAAATAATTCTTTTGGCTTATTATGTTGCCTTATTATGTTAGAAGTATTTTAAGGCGTGACGTCGATAACTTTAACGGTTTAAAGAAATTTTGTAAGAAAGATAGTATACACTATTTTGATAAGGGTTAATATGTTTTTTGTGTAAATTACATTATCATGACTTGCATATGATGATAAGGGAGTGCCTAGACATAAGGCTGTGGATTTTGAGGACTAAACAGAGCTCGTGTTGAAGTCTGGGAAAATTATATAGGGCCACCAAGAGTTCGGGATGAATGAGATGGATAGGACTGCATGTATGATTCATTCCATGTTTATCTATATTGTCATAAACTATGATTTTCTATTTTATATATTGCCTTTACTGAGTCTTAGGACTCTCCTCTCCTATAGCTAACCTTACATATAGCTTGGGTTCTAACAAAGGAAATATGGTAACAGTGGATGCACAATTGGAGTAGATAAAGGGTAGAGGTTAGGCCAAGATGGTATCTTGTTCCAAGAAGCCTAGTTGCCAGTGGTTGAGGTTTTGCGTAATTGTTTATCATGTTGCGTGAGTTATACTGTTGTATTTTTGGTTTGTAATAAGTTTGTGTGGGGTGAATGAGTTCCAAGCATAAGGTTGAGATTTTTTTCTATTTGTTGGGAAACAATAGATTTTATGTAAGTTTTCTCCCATAATCTCATATTTCCTTTGTAATAGCTCTGAGATTCCAAGCGTGTTTCCCTACCGAGATTCGAGTGCCTTCTGTTACCTATTTTTCTTTTGGGACTCGAGTTCTCGGCTAATGAAAGCGATGAAACCTGGATTTCACTCAAGGCAACCAAACTTGTTAGGGGCATAACCGACCTTCAAATTTGGTTAGTGGATGTCGTTCTAACTGTGGGTTACAGTGGTACCCTGGACGTGGGACTAGAGGTGTCACTGTTGTTTAACTTTTGTATATTAGTTTTGATGATGAAAAATATCTATTGGCTTAATCCCTAAGTCATGAGTCAAGGTTATGGTTTTCAAACATATATCAATTTCAATATCAAGTATTATTTTGTCCAAATGAAAACCAAATTAATTTCATTCTTATACATATGAAAATTTGCAAAAACAAGTATTAAGATTTAAAAGAGTCTCCTAAAGTGTTTTCAAAATTAGCCTTGAAATCATTGGACAAAATGAAGCTAAAATTGTTCTAAGGCAAAAGACTAACTAGAACATATTTTTGAAAATGTTTTCAATTTGAAAAATTATCTCTCGATATTTCGATAGTTAATATCCATTGGTATTAAAATGATTTTTAATAAATGTTTCAAGAAATAGAAAGTATGTATTTTGGATGTGGTAAAATCGTAAAATCCTGAATTTGAACTAAAACCAAAATTCTACTTTCTTATTGTTATGGATTTTGATTTTTTGGATATTTTTATTGAATCCAAATAGGGAGTACTTTCTTATTTACATTTATGTATTAAAGTAAATGAAAGGTAAAATATAAATAAAAGAAAATGCGAACATTTACTTTTCAAGTAAATGTGGACATTTATATATTAAAGTAAATGTAAATATGTTATAATGTATACATGCTATGAATTGTGTTTTCAAGTAAATCCTTTTGAAATTCTGTCATGTTTTTGTGCATGTTTCGAAACCCTTTTTGAAAAGGCTTTCAATGTTTTTTAAGTGAATATGCTATTTTGAAACATCTATGTAATGTTTTTGTTTTCAAATCAGGTTTTGGACTATGTTTCAAAACCTATATGTTATGTTTCGAAACCTTTGACATTTTTATCAGTAGATCATTTAAAAATCGAGATGTACGTGTGCTGCAATTTTGTATTTATCAAAATCATTTCTTTAATGATTTCTCCATGCTCTAAGGATTCAAATTCAAATTTAAAAGTGAAGATCATTTTTATATATTAGTGGGGAATATATTATGTCTCCTACTCATTGTTATCTCTAAGTGCAAGTCCAGTTGGAAAGGCTGTATGTTTCGAAATATGAAGAGTATGTTTTAAAACCTTAGTGTAAATTTGTGATGTTTCAAAAGCTGTATGCTATGTTTCGAAACCTTCTTTTCCGTCTTTTCTCGAACGGTTATAAACAAAAAAATTTCTATCTCTTGATATAAATAATAGGTATTTGAAGACGAGAACACAAGAGAACAAGTGAGTACACATTAAAGACACACACACAAGCACAAGTAGTGATCAAAAGACTTTTATTGAGCTCTCAAAGAAGATCCATCTACATCTTAATCTTGTTCATTGCAAGTGTCAAAGGAGAAGCAAGTGCAAACAACGAGTCTCGTTTCTTCAGCTCTCCTCACCTCAAGCTAAGAGGTTTGTCCAGCCATTGGTAAGATATTCATTGGACTATAAAGATAAATTTTATTTATCTTATTGATTGTTGTAAGATTTGAATTGAGCTTAAAACTCATTGTGTGAAAGGTTTGAGTTGAGGTTAAAACTCATCATGTGAAAGGTTTGAGTTGAGCCTAAAACTCACTTGGTGAAAGCTTTGAGTTGAGTCCGTAAAAACTCATTATACAAGATTTTGGGGTGAATCGTAGTAAAACCCTTGTTGTGGTTGATCACTAGTAAAAGTGTTTGGAATTGAAAAATTCTTCGAGTAAGCTTGAAGGTTGTGGACTAGGTAGGGTGTTGAACCATTATATATCCTGTGTGCACTTAATATTTTGTTTTTACTTATTGATTATTGCTTAATCTTTCATAAGATTTGTTATCAAAGACTAAAACATATTTTTCTTGAGCACAAGCTTATATATATTCATATAAACATATCTTTGATCTCAAACACCTTTGGTATACTCTTACTTATGTAAATCATCTTTATCAAAGATTATTATTTGAAAATACAAGCTAAAAGATTTCGAATCAAGTAAAACAGAAAAGTATATTTCGAAACACACATCCTATATTTCGAAACAAACGAAACAATGAGGTATATTTCGAAATATATATAGTAGGTTTCGAAACCTATTTAATAGAAAGGTTTATTTCGAAACATATATCCTATATTTCAAAACATAGTGTTTTGCCATCAATTAGTGTTTTAAATTATCAAAAATTTATATAAATCCCAATTCACCCCCCATTTCTTGGGATATATTTGCTATCATTAGAACCAACAGTCACACCTGCACCTTTCTTCTCCGGCCGATATCGTCATCTTTCAATGTTGATGGCTATTGGGGGGAGAGGGAGATGACGATGTTGTCCTTAAAGAAATAGATCGCCATAGCTGGTGACCCAAATGAGCTTCACCAGAAATTTGGCGATGGAAAGGGTTGTTGGAGTTGGGATTTTGGGGTTTGTTTGCCAAATTTAGATTTGACAATGGATTTAACAATCTGTTGGAGTCAGCCTTAAACCACGAGTAATGTCAAAGTCTTTTTCTAGTGGTGGTAAATGAGTAGACGAAAAGAAAATAAACATTTAGAATATTATATTTGCTATAAACATAGAAAATAAATAATTTAATCTCGGATAAATCTAGATTTCAAAGGCATTCAAAAATAAAAATAAATGATAAAATGACATATATCATTGGAAGTAATTGTTGAAGATCAATTATAGTAACACAAAGGGATTCGAACTTGTAATTCTTTAAATAATATTTAAATAAAAAATTTATGTTTTTATTTAAATTACAATATGATTTAAATTAAAACATACATCATTTAGTATAATATAAAGTGAATACCATTCTTAAATGTTAAAAATATGCGTGACGGATAATTCATAATTTATTATACTATAAACATGTTCCTGACTATAGAATTCCTAATATGAATAGTGGCAACTTGCAAAGGCCAGTATATCGTCTTCCTTCTTGTTTAGTACGAAATATTGAAAGATAAAGTTGGTGAGTTTTATGCCATTTTATATGAGATATAGAAGGAAGATGAGTAGGTGCTCATTACAAGAACAAGTTTACTGAATGAGACTATTAATATTGAATCACATGGGATATATCCCACGAGTCAATGATTCAATGTTAGCTGCAGATGTGTAGTTAGTTCTTAAACCTGAGATGACATGGATATCTATGTATTGGTGGATTAGGATATCAACGATATTATATTATTGTTCTAATCAGGAACGATCATGCGTATCTATATGCCTAGTTCAGTAATGCATGAGGTATGTGTATATCAGATATAGAATCTATCACCTTAAGATTTATGAGAAGGATATCCTATGCAATCCAATAATCACTTGATGATAAATTCTTGACCGAGGTAATATGATGATAGAATACGTGTTCCATAATATTGTGTCATATTAGTCAAGATTGATTCTTGGATTTGGTCATATGACGAAATTAAGAAATTTGACCTGTTAACCGTGATCTTATATTTTTTTGGGATATATAATGATAGAATGACCATATTGCATGATATCGTAGTAAAATGTTCACAATACCCGCTTCACAATAAATTAGGTAATCATGACATATTATTAGATATCGCTCATGATTTATGAGAATTAACAGTTGATTATTTTCGTTGTCAATTTAATTGTGAACATAAGAAAGTCATACTCAATAAGAAATCACTTTCAAATAGAAGATGGATAAATTAGTAATTTTGAAATTTATAATTATAGTGTATTTATTTAGTGATAAATAAAATAATTAAATGATTATATTATGAATATAATTATTTAATTATGAATAATTGGGTGAGACTTTTTGTTAGCACATTAAACTTTGCGTAATAACATTAATTGAATTGGACTTGTTAAGCCCACTAGTTGGATTGGACTTGTTAAAACCCAATAGCACCTAGGGTCTCAATAGTGCTCTATAAATAGAACCATGACTATTTATCTCAAAACTCTTGCTCACTTGAACACTTAGAGAATTGTGAGAAGATAGAAAGGTGTGTCTGTGAATCCTCTTGAGTTAGAAGTTTTAAGAAAATTCTACTCATTCTTCTATTGAGATTATTGGATCTAAGTGATTTAGGTAGACCGACTCGACATCCTACAGTTGGAAGATTATACAATGGACAATCTAACTATGAAATCAGATTTCGTCATGAGGTATACTTCTATTTTATCTTCATTTTTTGTAAACCATAATTTTTGAAAAACATAATACATATATAATTTAATTTTTATTCTGTTATGCATTATGAGATCTATGTAATCCAACAGTAATTTTTTTTTTGTGTGTGTGTGTTTGCTAAAAAGGTACGAATAAATATGGACAAAAAAAAAAAACACCTAGCAATTGGTCCTAAATATAGGAATAGAGTAATTACATAGGATATAGAAAAACTAGGGGAAACTTGAGCACAACAACCAACTTTAGTCTTATATATGACATTTTCCTAGATTAACCTATCACTGGCAAGTCAATGCAAAATTAGTAAAACTCAAAAGATCAAGATCAAATAAAAATCAAGTAAAAATGCTCTTCCATGCAGCCACCCCTAAGCGGGGTCCCTCGCTTGGCCGCGCCACCCCTAAGTGCAAAGTCACTCGGGACCCAGGGGTGTAGCCTTTTGCCACTCCCGAGTGACCTGCCACCTTGGGTGACCCCTAATCGGGGGAACCTAAGGCTGCTCTAGGCTGCCACATGGCGTTTCTCGAGCCACCATATGGCACTCCCTCCTCTTTTCGATCTCTTTTATTTTTGTATTACTTTAATATTTTGTCAAGGCATAGCAAAAATAGTTCTTGTTATAGTGATAAAATTATTTAAAAAATTAATTATTATTTAAAATTATGAGTTTAAATGTTATTAATGTATGAATATTTTTTAAAATATTTTATTAATAGAAAATCATAATACTTGCTTGTATAACATTAGAGATATATTTTAATTAGCAATTAAATTATTCAGACTACTAATAAGTGTACGCTTATATATATTCACACAAACAATTGGGATAAATAGGATCTCAGTATTACTCATCAGACACTACCTACTTTGAGATTGTGATAAAATTCTACTATTTATATAATTAATCGTTTTTACATATATCAATGTAACACACAGTAATATAAGGTAATATATGCATATAATATAGTAATGTATCAATATGACATATAAACCAAATAAAATAATAGTGAGCTACCGTGTGAATAATGTATAGGACAAACAATATAAATATATATATATATATATAATGTCCTGAACAATTAATGTCCATGGTAGATAAATACCCTCGTGGCCAATAAATAATATAAAAACATATAGTTATCTATATGTATATATATTATAATATACTATATATTATATATAGAAACACATTGAAGATTAATTTAAGGCATAGTATTTACTAATATATAAACACATATTAATTAATAATTGAAAATAAAATAATATCAATATGGGGTTTGTAACAGATCGTAAAATATATATTATTTATTATTTAGTATAAGAATATATTAATTAATATATAATTGTAAATTTTATTTTTATAAAATTGTAACCACGGGGTTAATGAGTAATTGATACGGGTAGTACCGGCAAAATCGCCGGAACCAGAGGTTGGCGGCGGTCGATGTCGTTGGAAAGCAGTCGGATCTAGGGGAGAGGTCCCGTTTTTTCAGGCTCTAGTGGACTTCGCCGGAAATGGGCCAGATCTAGTCTTATTCTGGTCTGGTTCGCCGGAGACGGTTGGATCTGGTCGTCTTCGCCAGAATCTCACCGATTTGCGGACGGACGACGGGGAGACGGAAGGACGCCGGCGGGGATGCTGATTTTAAATTGATTTTATTCTTTTATTTTGCTTTATAAATTCATATCGAAATTTTAAAAATTAACATCACTTTACAAAATCTGTCCCTACCCGTTAGTGGGTTTCAAAAAGAAAGACCAAGTCTTTGATCCGAAGTTTATTCTAAAGAAAAATCTGCTTTGTTTTTATTTTTTTTCTTTTACTTGCTCAACAATGATAATTAAATTAAATTAAATTTTTAATTATATAAAGTATCCAACACTGAGAAAGAATACAAAGAGTTATGGGACAGTTATCTTCTCTTGCTCACTTTCTTGTGTCTATTTTTTTTAAGAGATTTTTTTCTTTTTAATAATTTTCTTCAATGTTGAATGCAATTCCAACATCTGTCACGCCTGTCCCCTTTACAAGGCAAACTTACCTTATGTTCTACTCTCAATACTTTCACTAGATTTTCCACAACCTCATCTTAGAAACTTAATGCAAGTAAATACCTATATTTGATCGAGGTTTAGGAAGCTAACAATCCATATAAAAGTTTATACAAGTTGGGTAAGCCTAGAGTCTACACTTAGACTAAACATGACTATAAATCAATATAAATGAACAAAATATCAAATCTTACTGAAATAAATGTTTTACAATGTTGGTAGATCAAGACTCTAAACATATTTCTTGAGTCCCTTGAATTCCTCGGTTGCTTGGAGTCAACAGCCTTTAATGTGCATTTAATGTTGTTCTCTTGTCTTGATGAAGTTGTATTTATACTTTATGACCTTCCTTTGAATATTTCTACCAAAAGTGCATTTACCACTTGAAAGGAACTCATGCACAAAATCTGAGCGTGTAGAGAAACTAGTAAGTATCATGCTATATTTGTACAGAAGACCATTTATAGGTAATTTGAAAAAACAATTTTGTCTCCCTCTCTTTTATCTCAATGACCATTTTACCCCTTTCTATCATCTTTCTCCCCCCTCATCTCCTCTCCACCTCCTTCAGCATCGCTTGCCTCGCCCTCGTCGCTCACTGCTCGCCGACCCTTGCCGCTGCCTCGCCTGGCTGCCGCTCGCCTCTTACTTGGCTGATTGCCGCCTCGCCGATTGCAGCCTCGAGAGGCGAGGCGACCAGGAAAAGATACAATAAGCAGCGAGAGGTAACGGTCGGCCAAGTGAGAGGCTAGGCGGTGGTTGACCAGGCAACAGGCAAGGCAGAGGTTGGCCAGGCGAGAGGAGAGGCGTCGGCCATCTGCCAGGTGAGGTAGCAACAGGCATCAAGCGACGAATGCAAGGTAGCAGTGACGAGCAACAAGGCAGAGGCAGTGATGAGATGAAGATTGTGAGAGGCAGTGCTGAAGAGGAAAGGAGAGAGAGAGAGAGAGAGAGATGAGAGGAGAGAAGAGAAGAGAAAAGAATATCGCAAATTTATTGCAATAAATTCTCAATTTATCGCGAGAATATCATTCTATAAACTCATCTGTAAAACTGTTTCTGTACAAATAGCATCATCCAACTAGTAATTACAAAAAAGTAATCAACTACTATTTTAGTCCCTTCAATTTGAATTAGTTCACCTATTCTTGGAGTAGTCGACCTTTTTATTTTTCTACTTTGTGACAAAAAGTAGTTTCTCTATTCCAAAATAGTCAACTATTGGTTTTTTTATTTTTAGACAAAATGTAAATTGGTTCACCTATTCAAAGTACTCAACTATTGGTTCCCCATAGGACAATCTATAGATTTAGTCACCACTCTATAGTGGTTGACTATTTTGTTCCCTTATTTTACGGTAAATGTAAATTTAGTCGCCTACTTTCTACTAGTCGACTAATGGTTTCCTATTTTGAGGTAGAATATAAATTGTTTTCCTATACTACTCTAGTTTATTATGAGCTCCGCCTATCAATTCTATGTTAGAATGGTATTTTACTCAATTGTGATTTTGTAACCCATTATTTGTTCGACTATTATCCCCTTGAAAACATTTTCAAACACATTTGAACATAAAATTTATGATTAAAATTTTGTGCTTAGATCATATTGGTTTTGTCAATCATTAAAACTTAAGATCAATTAATTGTGTTAGAACTACAAGTTTGGCTTAACATCTTCTACCTGAAAGACATCAGCTGGAACCTCTTGGGATAAGGTGTAAGAAACAATACAAAGACTAATGGGACAGTAATCTTCTACCTTAGAGCCATATCTAAAACCTTTGGCTAAATTATTCCCATTTGGAAGAAGTTCTCGACCATATGCACCACTTCAAGCTTGAATGCTCCAATGAGTCTTATATAATAAAAGAGAGATCCCATCTAGACTCGACACCTTCAGAGAAGCCATCCTTTTTCCTTCCTTAAAAGAAAGTGATGAAAATTATTATTAGAAGAAGATAATTACATGAACAGAGTTTGCTCAAAAAAGAAAAACCACTCACCGGCCACAACTTAATCAAATTACATAGGGCCAAAATTATCCAAGGCAAGTGAAATGATTCTGTAACAATATTGTTGGAGAGAGTTGAACTAATAATTAATAACAATGCCAATCACTTGTGGCAATGGCGAAAAATCACAGCCAAGGAACAATTGGAATATCCACAACACCCTTGGAAAACAAACCCAATAGGAACAAATAAGAGAGACCACCATAATCTTGCATCATTCAAGAAGGAATATGCATCTTTTGTTCACAGACATGCATATAAGGCAAACATCCATCTTCCATTCAAGAGTCGCCATCAAAAAAGAAAGAAGTAATTAACCACATGGACTAGGAACTAATGGATCCCATAGTTAAGAGTAACTCCAATTCCAGTTGTTAACCTCAAGAGGATAATCATTAATTTTTTATGATAGCATAAATAACTTTTAACTAAGTTTTTCAAACCAAAATTTATATCTCAAAAACTAAGATTCATTGAAGCTTTAGATGAATTACCGAAACAACGACAGTGAACTTATTTTTTTGCCTTAATATTGTATGAGGTTTTTAAAACAAAAACTTGCAAATTTTGAACAATCTCATGAACTTTAGTCCACCAAAGTGTTGTTCTGATCAACCAAAGATGTCCAGTAACTCCCTTTCGAAGAAGGTAGTAAGTTTGGTTAACCAAATTGCCACAAAATGCAATATTAATCTTTTAGTCATGTTTAGTTGACTAAAATCACAGACATAGTTGACCAAAAATGGACAATGTGTCTTTTATTTTTGGTTCATCAATTTAGTTAACTAAATGTTATAGAGTAGTGGTCCTAAGTCTTTCATTATAGTTCAAGATGAACTTTCAAACTAGTTTGGTCAACCAAAGTCCAAGTTTGGTCTACCAAATAAAGTCTTCTAAAATTAAATTTGTCTATCTTGCGAAGTTAGGTTAGTCGACCAAAGCTTGAGTTTAGTGGACCAAAAATTGTCAAAAATCAAAACTTAATTTTTATAAAGTGTGGGACTTACCATGTTTCATAAGAAAATGTTTTACACTTTATCTTACATATACTTAAATCTTTATATTTAATAAGTTTATGTGATTTTTTGTGAATCAAGCAAAATTTTCTAATTTGGCTTAAAAGAAAAATCTGAAACTCGTTTTAAGGCAATAATATCTTTCACTAAAATAGACGTTAACAGATTGTTGACCTGTTTATCTTTTCCTCCAATTATTTCACTTCTATTATTCAGAAATCCTATTTGAAAACCTATAGAGATCTTATAAGCAACCAATATGAAATTTTCTCTTTGTTGTCTGACATTAATTGTGTTTAGTCTGCTCATTATGAACTCATTCTTAATTTAGCTAAAGTTAAGATGCAAGACCTCTTTTCTGTGCAAAGTTGTAAATTTCATAGAACTGATAAAGATCTTCCATGATTTCAAACCTTGACAACCCATGTTGTCTCCAACAGCTAGAAATTGAGGGAAAGGTTATAAGAAACTCTCACCTACTAGCACGTAAACCACTTATTGAGCTCTCAAGTTGTGCATTCAAAGCTGAAGGTATTCAGGCATTTAGTTGAGTTATACTTCTGTTGCTTCCTTCATCTTTGATCATTTTAAAGGGTTGTAAGTCATTTATCGTGTTTTAACTCAAGGGTGTGTGAAAAGATCTCACTTTTAAGGGGTTTTAACTTGCTACAAGGGTAGTCTTATTAGGAAGGAAATTTGTAATGACGATTTAGCTCTTGAGCAAAAGCTAGGGTGATTATTGTTCATAATGAAACCTTCAAACTCTAGCTTAAAGAGAGAGGACATAGGTTTTAAAGTCAAACTTCTAAAAAATCTTTGTATGTTTGTTTGTGATTGTGCTTTTATTCATTTATATTTATCAACAAATCACACTTTAAATCAAACTCACTTAACCGAAGTTTAGTAGAAAAATTCTTAAATTTTTATAAAACCTAATTCACCCTCCGCTGCACCCCTCTTTGATTATTTTACTAGGTAACACCAACCTTTCTAGAAACTAACACAATAATGAACACTTTAAGACTGAAGCCAGTGCCAAAATTAAACTAACTTGCAAGTAGAGCAATTCCAATGTTTTAATGGTTTTAAAGAAGCCATTAATTGTGTAACTCCATAAGGAAATCACTGGATTAATTAATGCTTTAGCTAGTGAGCCAATCTTGTAATGACTAAAGAGGATTAATTCAACTCATTAGAGCTTGAGTCCTTGAAAATTATTCTATTTCTTTCCAACCACACATCACAATACATTATATAAAATGTGAATACTAATACTTTTTCAAATATTTCTTGGTGGTGTAGAATTAATCCCCATTATTCTACCAACTACTTCAAACAGTTCGAACATACCCATATTCCCACCAAGTAAATCTGTCTCCCTACAACCTCTACATAACCCTGCACTTCATAAATAAATGATTGTGATTCTTCCTCACTGCCACAAAGAGCACACAAACTATGGTTTCTGTTAAGACTACCTTTTCTTAATAGGTTACATTAATGATAGTAAACCAACCAAAGAATTTAACTCTGGGAAAGATTAAGAAGGATCACACCTTTGAAATTAATTAGTTTTCCATTAGAGATTTGAAGATTAATTAACTGAAGTTCCCATTGTTCATACGTTGACAAAGTTGTATTTGTTACAAAATTAGATTTGTTATATGTATTTCTTGCATCACTTCTTATGGGCTAGGCTCAGTCCAATTCCGGCCCAATCGCCTAAATCCTAGAAGGTCCAAGCGAGCTCGTCAAAGCAAGCTCATACGCCGCTGAAATCCGAGCCCATATCACGGAACCAAGCAAGTTCCTAGCGGACTCTTGGCAAGACCTCTAGCGAGCTCCCAGCGACCTATTCAACGAGCTTTCAATAACATTCCTAGTTTGCTAGTCTAAGTCTTTCAGCTCGCATAGACAACAAAGCTGCTGAACAGTCAAAGGCAAGGATCCACTTACTTTATCTTAGATAAACCATACCCCTCGTAATGAGGATTCCACTCCTGATTTTATACAGATGATAAGGACTATTTGTCCCCCATTATATCATCTTTACATTTTTATATCTTATGCAATTGTAAATGCCCCTCATGATAAATAAGGGTCAGAAGTACCATTGAGGGGAACGACAACAACAAGAATAATCAGATACTGTCACTCTGAAAGAATAATCAAGGTAAAGTCGTGGAGTAGACATCGTTTTGGCCGAACCACGTGAAAATTCTGTGTTCTTCCTATCTTGCTCTTCCTCCTTGTATCTTAGACTTACTCACTCACTGCAGCCTTAACGAATCACAGTCGGCTAAAATTGAACGTTGACATTTTGGCGCTAGAGGAAGGGGCTGCTTTGATTAATAGCCATGGTAAGAGGAAGGAATACATGAAGCTTCGACATGGTGTCCGACGTACCAGAAAACCACAACGAACAACCGCAAGAGTTTCCACCAAATGGAAGGTGTAATACCCGAGATTGTTCAGAATCAAATATGACGTAATGCCTGAGACAAAATTCATTTTCTATGCTAGGGGCAAAGTCGTAATTATGGAAGTTCAAGTACAATTGCAATTGACCAAAAATCTTGGGAATTAGTGTAAAGGATATGAACTTCAAAATAACTTTGGATTTCAAACTTCAATCAAACGTAGCCTTGGATCGTTTTAAAGTCCAAGTCCAAGTCTTTACTTAAAGTCCAAGTCTTCTGAAAGTCTTCCCCAAGTCTTCTCTAAGTCTTTGCTTAGCCTCCAAGATTACTTAGTCTCCAAGGTTGGCACATATGGCAAGATTTTATTTGAAACACATGGAAGTAATGATTATATGGGACACATGGCACCATTTGGATGAAAACACATGAAAGTAATGATTATATGGAACACATGGCATCATTTGAATGAAAACACATGGATAGAAAAGTCTTCTCCAAGTCTTTACTTAACCTCTAAGTTTGGGACACATGACACCGTTTGGATGGGAACATATGGAAGTAATGATGAGTCCCAAATAATTACGGTGACACATGGCATGTTATGATTTGTCGGGTAATTCTATAAATACGTTTGAAATCTATTTTCCCAAGCCATTTCAAAATTTTGTGAGCCGAATCCATGCCACTTTGAGAGGACTTTTAGAAATAGATAAGATCTTAAGTGTGAGGGGGAAGTTCTATAAAAAGAAAGAGAGAAAGTCGGTGAAAAATAAGGGAGAAAGCGAATGAGAGGCAAAGGCTTGACGGAAAGCGAACAGTCGCCAAAGAACTACTGTAACAGTCAACAAATCAGAGAGGTAAGTCTAATTTCTTTTCACAATCATATAGAAAACTGAAATAGAAGTTCACAGCTTCAAACGGAAGTCGAATCGGAGTTAAAATGAGGGAGATATGACAAAAATACGAAAAGGTGTCGAATCTGCCACTGACACGTGCAAATACGCGCCACCTTTTCTTGGGGCGTGTGAGTGCATGTGGAAGCCCCTTTTTCCATGAAATTTTCTAGTTTTCCTATTTTAATGCCTTACAACTTTTTGTAAAAATATTTTGAGTTTATAATACGAAACTTCTATAACTGCAGCAAAACCAAGGCCAATACCCTGTGAATAGTAACTTTGAAAGGTAAACATGCAAGGTGAGTGGTTCTTGCATCCAATAAACTCCATATTGGTCATATGTTGGTTCATTTGTGTGATGTTTGTGGCTTGCACTTCACGTTTCTCTTTGATAAAACATATGTCTTCGTTCTTGGATACATCACCAGTGTTGTGGACGGGTAGATGAGATAGGTGTGGTGATTTGGGGAAGGAATCTGGTGCCCTCGGTAGGGCTAAAGAGTTCGGTGCCCTCGGTGGGGTTAAGGACATCTGACCCCAATCACACGCCTCAGTGGTTAAGGTGTTTGAGGAGACTTCATACTCACGTTGCATTTTACATCTGCATGTAAAATTACCTTTGAACCATCTCACTTAGATGTTAAAATCTAACTTGGGTGTTTTATACCCCTAGAACATTCCACGGTCCAGGTATGTTAGCTGTGTCAGGTACGGGGGAGACAAGCAAAAGACCTGGGAAGGAGCTGGCTGAGACTTAATTCTAGTCCCTTAATTTTCGTTGTGTCTATTTTAAGTGTTATAGCATATGCCTCACGTGATGTACTATTAGACCCTATAAGAGTTTGGATTCTTAAGAGACTTGGGTTTTCTCCATTGGGAGTTGTATGTTGTACTTAGTTCTTTGATCTTGAGAAGATTGTGTTGTAGTTGGGGAATAACTGTTGCTTGGGTGGGTACATCTTTGAAATATAAGGGTTGTGTTTGGTTTTGTTTTACTTCTACTTTGTGGATGGGTATATAAGTGTTCGTGACATTGCAATTAAGTCTGAAGGTGTTCTATTGCAAACAACTGCTAAGATACTTGGAAGTCACCTAAGTATATGTATTCATCTTTTATGACTCATAGAAATCCTAGCTGTTTAAGCCCTCAGGTTTGATCCTTACTTCTATTGATAAAGGATTTCCAATAATGGCTGTGTGTGGTAAATAACCCAAAATGCTTGTATTTAGCATCATTATATATTTGGAAAAGTGGGGCATTACAGAAGGCCCATTGTTTTGGCAACGGATACCCCTTTCCCACCACCAACTAGAAACACCGCCGGCATGCCCCCGCGGGTTACTGTCCAACCCACTGTTCAAACCGCTGGGATAGGGGCGATCCAGGACTGGCAGCAACGCCAGGAGTGTTAGAAAGTACAGTGATTCAGCTCGCTGACAAAGTCAGAGTCCTGCCCCAATCTCAAGTGCGGGCTGTCCATGATCCACTAGTTTTGCCCTGGAGGATTCGCCAACCACCGGAAGAGAGACCCCCACTAGCAGAGGAGGATATTAGAGATAATTATCCATTTCCAAATCACCATTCTCCTAAGCAGGAAAGAAGTAGGCGATCGCAGGCCCAACGATCTGCGGACCCGGACTTAACCGTGGAGGAGTTGTATGAAAGAGTCCGACAGTTTGAGGCATAACAAGGGGTCCGCGACCAGAATAATGGCTGTGGGGACAGAAAGCCATTCACAAGAGAAGTTGAATTCAAACCTCTCCCCCGAAGATTCAAAGTCCTGAGTATGGTGCAATACAACGGGGACAACGATCCCTATGATTACCTAGATGCATTCAACATTCTGATGGATTTGCAGACAACCACCTCGTTGGTCAAATGTCGCGCTTTTCCAATGACCTTGGGTGATATTCCCTAAGCTTGGTTTAGGAGCCTTCCACCTCGCAGCATCGAAAGCTAAGAGGAATGCCAACGGAAATTTCTCAATCAATACAGGGTGCTGAAAAGGCAGTTCACCCCTCCATGTCACCTCGCCACAGTGTTCCAAAGAGCAAATGAGTCCTTGAAGGACTATATCGCCAGGTTCAAATGTAAGGTGAGCAATGTCGAGGATCCCTCTGATGAAAGCGTCCTGACTGCGATCTCTGCGGGCCTCCACAAAGATGGGAAGCTCTATGAGAGCATCTATAGGACCCCAGTTAAAGACTTGGGAGAATTCTACGAAAAGAGTCATTTAGCTCAAAGAAGCTCACCGGACCGAAGGAAGAGGCTGGGGGCTCTAACCAGAATAAGAAAAGAAATAACGGAGACACTGAAAGAGAAGCTCGGGGAGAACACTCAAACAATGAGGTCTCCAAATGAGCTCGGAAGGCGGAAAGGGAAGAGCGACCTACGCGGTCACGACGTTTCGACAACTATTATGTCCTGTCTGATCCCCAAGAGAGGATCTTCTCCATGGAGAGAAACAGAGAGGAGTTCGGGAAACCCAACCCGCTAAGAACTCCCAACAAATTTAGAAATAAGGAAAAATTTTGTGCCTACCATAACGAGGCAAGCCATAACTGTAATACCCGAGAAATTCTAAAGGACTCAAGGGTAATTTATCTTGGGGTAAAAATGGAATTTAAGGAGTAATTGAGGGTATAACGGTAATTTATTACCTTATGGATTACTGAATCGACTGTCGGGAGTACCCTGGAGCCGAGATGCCAAAGAAAAATTATATGGCATTAATAAGCACCCCGAGATAGGATTTATAGTGCCGAAAGAAATCGGATCAGGAACAGTTTTCGGTACAGCTAAAAAGGCAGTTTCCAATTAGGCTGCAATACCGAATTTTCATAGACGACTTTTTGGAAGTCAACGGAAGCTTAAGGAGACTTTGATTTTTTATGAGGAACAACCCTTCAGAGGTTTCAGGAAGAAACGAATGGGTTTAGGGCCAAAACGAAGATTTGGGCCAAAGTGCAATTTCCTAAAAATTTACCGAATTGGCCGGAGGGAGGTCGAGATGGAAAGTTTTTGGATTCTTCCAAGAAGGAATAAAAGTTTTTATGACTTGAGGGATGTATTGGCAGTATTTGAAAGCTCAAGGGTTTAGAGGAAAGGACCAAAATGCAAAATGAGAAAATATAGGGGCTAAAGTGCAATTTTTGAAAGTTGAAGCTGGAAGCTTCCAGCCATGGCCGACCAGCAGTTTCTGGTCGCCGACCAGCGCCTACCGACCATGGGGATTCATGCCAAATGGGTCGGGGATGCATGAGGGTCGGGTCTGGACCGACAAGGGGGCTTAGGTTGGCCGGATTTTGAAGCTTTCCGACCAAGTTCTTGGCCGAATTTTGAGAGCTTCAAAAGTCATCATTACGGTCGGTTTTTGCTGCAATTAGGTCAATCCAGGGGCGGTAGAAGTCTCAGAGGGGTCGCTTGTGCAAGCCTTGAGCATTTGGAAGCTCGGGAAGGCCTATAAATAGAAGTGGCCGAGAAGAGGAAGAAAATTAATTTCTTCAATTCATGAATTTGTGAATGAATTGAGAGTATCGGATAAGGGGATTTTTTTGCCCATGTATCAAGCTTAATTTCTGCCAAATTTGAGCCATTTTAGTTGAGAGTTGAGGGAGATCCGAAGCTTCGTCGGAAAAACGAGCTTCACCGGAAAATCGCTTGGAGCAGTCTGAAAATGGCTCGGTTTAAGAGATTTTTTGGTACCATCTTGTAGAGGATGAAGAGAGGAAGGTGTAGGAACAAACGGGGAGCAAAACGGAGGTCGGATGAAGAAGTTATGGCCAATAAACCAGAGCAGTGTCGGAGCCGGCTGGAATCTGGAGGAAGAAGACGATCAGCGCGTGTGGGACACGCGCCAGTTGGGACCCGCGACTGGAGGCACGTGGAGCATCTTGTTTGGAACAGTGAGGGCACGTCCGGGCTCAGAAAATTCTGAAATAAATTGTCAAATTCCTCTAAAATCGAGATCTAGGTCCTGTAAAAAAATCATTGGATTTGGAGTTCTCTAGGTCTCGTTTCTAGCATCAAAGTGCCTCATTTTGCGTGAAAACACACCATCCGGGTAAGTCCAGTATTTTTTCTTGAAAGTTCATAGCATATAATGAATTGTTGTGAAGATAGATTTGAGAAAATAGTCTTGATATAATTATTGGGATTTTTAAAAGGAAAAATGAAGAAAAATAGGAAATAAAAGGAAATAAATGGAATATTGAGGATATTTAGTGATTAGATATTATTTTATGATTGAGGAGATCGAGATGATGAGGTTGGTGCAACTTTTGAGAGTTGGCATGAGAATTGAGGCTGGGCACGCATATCGAGGCGATGCACACTTTTCGAGGTGTCTTGATCTTTGGGCAAAGGTGAGTGGTATTCTCACAAGAACTTATATTCATGATATGTTTGTTATATATGCATGTTATTATGAATTGCAATATTCATTTGTCATATTGCATTGAAAGTCATGATATTTACATTGCACGATATTATTGTCATATTGATATTTGTGCATGGGAATGGGATGTCGCCCCCAAAGTGTAGCCGTAATTCCCCAAGGGTGTTGAGGGAATAACATTTGGCTTATCCTGTAGAGGTCCGGGATTTGCCGAGGATTCCTAGCCAGGCTTGCGAGCCAGGGAAGTTACACTACGGGCAAATGTTTATTCATGTTATTGCATCATGCATCATATATATGTTTTTGGACCCTCACTAGAAGTTTCATCTTCTAATGGGTTATGACCCTGGAACATTCAACGTTCCAGTTGAGACTTGCAGTTAGGGCAAGGAGCAGGTTGAGATATGACGGCACGTGATGGCATGGCCGATGGATGCAACAAGAGATTCCAGTATTTTATTTATTGTGAAATGATGATGTATGTATTCGAGGTTTCATATGATTGCACCTAGGGTGTTAGATGTTATCTCGGGAGATATGTATCAATGTATTTATGTATTTGAGGATATGATAGTAATATATGGTACGAATTCTTATATTGTCTTAAATATAGTGAATTCAAGTATGTACCGTATCAGGTTTCGATTATCGCTTCTGTATTGTGAATGATTTGCTGGGGGGTTTCCCTTTGAAATACAGTATTGATGTATGAGAAATGTATAAGGGAAGAAGTTATGTATGGATACGATGGACCCCAGCATAGTGGCACGCCCTTCGATGGGACGGAGTGTTACAATAACACCTCTGAATGTTGAGCCCTGAGGGACGCCATTGAGTACCTGATTAAAAGAGGTCAATTGAGGGATTATGTGATATGACCAACCAATCAACCGACCCAACAACCGACACAACAACCACCTCCCTCCGATGATGAACACTTGCTGGCAGTGCGAGCAATCTACACAATTTATGGCGGGCTTCACCTCGCTGGAACTTCCCACAAGTCCCACGACAGGTACGTGCGTGAAGCCAACCATGTCTTATTGGCACGATCGAACGAGTAGTTTGCCCTCGAGAAGCGAGCTAGGGGGAATGCGGTCAAGGGAAAGATCATTTTCTCAGAAGAAGAGGCCGAGAACGTTCACTGACCACATAATGATGCACTCGTTATATGGGCCAAGATCGATAATTCCAAAGTGCGGAGGATAATGGTGGACACAGGCAGCTCGGTAAATGTAATGTACAGAGCATGTTTTGATCAAATAAGGCTGGGGCTGGAGCAGTTGAGCTCGTCCCCAGAACTACTTTATGAGTTCACAGGTGATGTAGTGGTCCTTGTTGAGCGGATTAGTCTTCCCTTTACTGTTGGAGATGCGTATCGCCAGGCCACCACATTGGCGGATTTCCTAATTGTAGACCGCCACTTGGCGTATAACGTCATGCTCAGAAGGCCAACAATGAACAACCTAGATTTGGTCACCTTGACCAAGTCACTGATAGTCAAATTCTCGACCCTCAATAGAGTAGGATGCGTGCGAGGTGAGTAACACCTCGTAAGGCGTTGCTATGAAGATGTCCTCAAAATGGGGGCCAAAGGGAAAAAAGTAAATGTCATTGTAAGAAACGACCTACGACCTACGACTTACTAGCCAGAAAGGGGTTAGCCATGACCTGGACCCCTGCGAGGTGGACTGTGACAGGTCCACCGGCCCAGTGAAAGAGCTTGAAGATATTCCAGTCAACAAGACGGATGAAGAAAGATGTCTCAAGCTGGGAAAAAATTTAGCCCCCGAGGTAAAGTCCCAACTTACCAATTTCCTCAAAACTAATCTCAATGTATTCGCATGGAACTATGAAGATATGGTAGAAATAGCCCTAGAGGTTATTTCACATAGGCTTAATGTAGATCCCAGCTACAAGCCAGTGCAGTAGAAGAGAATGCCAATGGCTCATGAGCATTATGCCGCTCTTAAAGAAGAAGTGGACAAGCTTTTAGCAAACGAGTTCATTAGAGAGGCCCACTACCTAGTTTGGGTAGCTAATCCAGTCTTGGTAAAGAAGAAAACTGGGAAGTAAAGGATATGTGTCGAGTTCACGGATCTAAACAAAGCTTGCCCAAAGGATAGTTTTCCTCTCCCAAGGATCGATCAGCTCGTGGATGGAACTGCTAGTCACCAGCTTCTCAGCTTCATGGATGCTTATTTGGGCTATAACCAAATCCCCATGAACCCCAACGACAAGAAGCACACCTTGTTCATATGTCTTCATCACAAGGCAATATTCGGAGGTCGAGGTATCATCTTCCCCTATGATATGGTTACAGTGCTTTTGACATGAGTTCTCTCGGATAGAATCGGACATCTACAAAGAGAAAGAAAGGATAGTCAGGTCGCAGGCTGCGAACCAGACCCCAAAGAACTGGAAAAGCCCTAAAATTTTTCCCCTATTTCATAGGTCATGCGCTTTGCAGCAGGGTGCCGCTAAGGCGGAGGGGCTGCAGCTACGAGCCTGGTATCCCATGGAAAACTAACCCTAAAGTCTTTAAGCTTGAAGGCTCGTTGAACGCCTAACCAACCGATTCGAATTGATCCCCCAGAAAACGGAAGCGACACCGACAGAATCAGGAAAACCAGAAAGACCATCGACGGCTAACCGACGATAGGCGTACTAAACAAAAGAAAGAGACGAGAGTCACAAGAAACTTACCAATCACCGAGTCTCTCACCAGCGAGAACTCAATGCAAGACTCAAGTAGAAATGGTCAGCACTTGAACGGTTGCGAATGGAAGACCTAGTCGCCGTGAATGTCTCGAGAGTAGAAGGAAGACAAAGAAAGTGAGAGCAAAAACGAGAAAATTCAAAATAGCGTGAAGAGAGAAATAATAAGGGTTTTCCTGCCATTTATATCTCTTGGCTCGATCAATCTCCATTATCAGATCATTGCGACTTATGGAGTGCTCCACATTCGTCAGCTGCACGATAGTCTATGAGTCCCACAGGCACAATCATGCACAGTAATGGGGAAATATGCGCACTAAATACTCCGCAGACAAGACATGCTGCATGAAACGGCGTGATTTGAAGCAATTGGGAAAAAAGCTGAAAGATGGATTAACAACTGCAATAACTGGTACGCATCAACTCCCAGTCTGAAGATTGCATTGCGAGCTGGGGGGCTTCATGTTACGGGTATTGCCTGCTCTACCCCTTATGGGCTAGGCTCAACACAACAGGCCGACCTAATAGCATAAAGCCCAGTAGACCCCGAACTGAGTTCGTCGAAGCGAGATCGCACATTGTTAGGGCCCAAACTCAGATCGCAGGACCAAGAGGGCTTCACACTAGCGAGCTCGCAGCCACACTTCGAGCGAGCTCCCAACGACTCTTACAACTTGTCGGCCTAACCAAACAGCTCGCATAACAAGAAGGTCACATGCCAAAGAGTATCAATGGGCTAGGGGCCATCCCAGCTGGGCCATTCAGGCCCAACCTGGCCTCGTCCTCTCGGCCCATTTGATAGGCCCATGTCAGTCCCATCTTGGCCCTTTGCAACAACATCATTACAATCACTTCTGGATTTCCGTGCACTCACCTTACATCCCATACTCATTAATGATGGATCCCATTCACATTAATGAGGGTCCCGTCGACACCTTGCCAAAGCGTGGACGCTATCGTCGGCGCTGGACACTCTGTCCCATCACTTGCAAATGTATAGCACATGTAGAAGGACATCTCCTTCTCCTATATATCAACCAGCTCTTCCCAAGGCCATGGTATGCTTTTTCCTGTCAACTCGTTGATATTCTGCATTTCTTTACTCACTTACTTACTTAAGCGTCGGAGTACTTTGCAGGGATCAATCGGTCGGCGAGTCAACAAACCAAACTAGATAACCCCTTTCTCCCTCTCGGATTCATTGCATTAGTGCAGGCCAACGAATCATGATCGGCCAATTCCGAACGTCAACATTCAAATTTGAAATCATAATCATGATCAAATTAGAAGTCTAAATCTCAATTAAATTTAAATTCTGAATCATAATTGTATTAGTTTTGGTACCATTGGAGAGTTTGGACTACAATTGTTTCAATATTTGAATTCATTTTTGTTTCATCTCTTCAAAGCTTTTTTTTTTTTAATTGTTTTGGCCATCCTCTCTTGTAGGTCTAGTAGACTGTTGGCATGCCATCCAAAATACTTCTTTACATCTTGGGTCCCTTAACCACAACGTCGTCTCCTTACTCTGTGTTCACCCTCAAGCCTTAACTAAAGAATGCTATATATGATTTGAGCTTATTGCAAAGGGATGCACAATGAAGGCTTTTGGGAACTCATTACGCCAGTTTGATGAACATAGCCATTATTTAATATTCTATCTTTAATTCTATGCTCCTCGAATATTTTATTTCTTGACCTTCGAAAATCCTTATGAATGCTACCCCACTCATTTATGAATCCTGTAATGCTACCTCACTTTGATACTCTTTTCCTCCCTACTTTTCATTTTGGCTTCTTATATGATTAAAATCCCTCACAAAGACCATAGATATTTCAAAGGTCCATGGACATCCGTAACATATAATCTAGTTGACTATGAGGGTTACATGCATAGACACAATGTAGAATCCAATATGGGCTGTCAGTCCCATCCTTTTCTAAAGAGATAATGCAACATGCCTTGTAAATAAGGTCTCACCAGAATATAAGGCCACCTGTTTTTTCGATTGCTTCCATGACTTTCAATTTGGTGAATGGAAGTAGCCTGATAATTTTTTGTACTTTGTCCCTTTTAAGTCTAATTTATGTTAGGCACATCCATTTGGTATTAAAATTAGCATTGAAGCTCTTTTATTCATGCCATTATTGATGTTTGTGATATACCCATGCAATTCCATGCTGTACTTGACATGAGGAACCTTCTTTTTTATCTCTCTTGTATGATTTTTCACCCTGTCTACAATTAGGCATATGAGTATTCTGTTGCTTCTAATAACGTGAAAAAGAAATAAACAAACCAAACTTTGTAGACTGAGCCCCATGAACAAAGGTTTTCCATAATACCCTAACACTTTAATTGATGTATATAGTTGGAGTAGACCTTGATAATATATATATATATATATATAACCTTTATCCAATGGGAGACTCATTGACATGGTAAAAGAAACACCAAATGGTTAATATCAGACTTGACTATACATAAACATAAATACCTAATATGTAATGGACATCAAAGAAGTAGGTTGAAGCAACCCCTGGGTTATTTGACGACAATGCTAATCTTTGCTTGACTGTTTGGTTCTCCCTCTCTAGCTTGATCTAGGTTTATCTTTGGGTCCCTACACCAAGATGGAACAATAAATGAAACAACAATTTTCAACGATGAAGGCTAAATTATATATTCATTGATACGATTCAACTTTAAAAGTGTAAAGAGGAGACAAGGAATAAGAGGATTCCTTGTGATTGTAGGGGACTATAGTGTTAGTCAATCATAATAAAATAATTATATTATTGGTCAAATAATAATTATATTTATAATATTTTAATTATTACTCAAAAATATAATTATAATAATAATTATGATATTGTATTTAAACCGGCAATATAGAAATATTGAAATAATATAATATTTTATAAGAAAAATAAAAGCACAACAGTATATAAATGGATAATAAAATTGAGGCCTGTGTAATGCATAGTTCCCTTAAAACAGATTCGCCGCTTCATCGAAAGTGCTTGAGGCTAATTGATGTTTTTTTTCCAGAATACAATGGTTTACATAAATTAGCACAAACTTTAAAGCCTAATAGCAAACTGAAACACTAGTTGAATACTATTAAAACTAGAAGAGTATGAGAAGTTTTAGAAAATAATTCTACTGTGAGTTATTTCATTATTTTTCAATAGATTAAGCCCTAGAAGGAAGAAGCAAAGAGGAAGACAAAAGCGGGGGGCGACTAAGGCTGCTCTCATTTCATAAAAATATAATATAATAGCGCACAGTTGCGCACAATGAACTTGCATAATAACTGCATTATTAAAATTCTATTAGTTGTCTTGCACAGAGCACGCATAGTCCACCCTCATAGTGCAAGCATAGTTCACCTTTGTTTGTTTTTCCTTTCTTTTTCTTTTATAATAATATAAATTATACATTATATTACATATGCATGTTCCAAAAATAATTTTTAAATTAATTTTTTATTCACTCATTTATCAATTTGAACATATGAATATACCAAATTTTCCAACAAATAGCTAGCACATTAACGATGTGGAGAGGATTCAAGCAAACCCTCTAGGTTTTCAGGGGAGGAGAGGCGGGCAAAGACATCTCTACTTAGATGTCATTTTGATAGGATTTTCTCTACTGATGTACACAAATTGTTAAGTTAATTACATTATTCTACATGAAGTTAAATTCATATGAAAATTTTATCCTTTTCTTCTCTTAGTAAAATGGAAAACCCCAAACACGCAAGAAACAGCTGATGGGGACTTGGAATACACAACTCCCAGCCCTAGGTTCAGAAGTAATGTCTTTACTTGCAGACCTTTCTTAGGAACAACTCGTTACTCTATTCAAGTGTGTTGATTAATGAAACCAGTGTTAATCCTAAAGGACATGGTCATGGACTCGACTATTTATTTTCTATGGTAAGAGCGTAATAATTGATGTTTTCGTGATAGTGAATGTTTCCTCGCTCAACTTGTTTATCAAATCCAAACCTCTATTTGAACTCATTTGTTCTCTATGCACGTCCCCCTCTCATTGCAAGGCTTGGCATTTGCCCAATTCTGGCGACTTCTGTCTTCATGTTTTAACTAGCGATTTTTTTTTTCACTCACTATTCGGATGTTTTTTCGAATGCTGCTGATTTTCTTGTTTGCGAGTGTGACTTTTTTGCGGGGTTTTTGGAAGAGCTACCCCATGTTCCTATCCTCCTTCTTGCGGTTTCCTTATCCTACAGTTATCATTATGATCAAATTTCTCATACATCATTTTTTGGGGGAGTGGTGTTAGTCTCGATGGATAGGCTCCTTTTGATTGGCCAGCTCCTTTCTTCCCGCAATTCATCCCTAGAGTGCTCAAGAGGCTTGATGTGGGTCAGCCTTCAGTATCTACACTAGTTACCATGTTTGGTTGGTGGTTCTTTAGGCATCTTCTCATGGTTCACTTCCTTTTCCACTAAAAGAGATTCGGGATTTAGTGATAAATTTTTAGCGACGGACATTTCTTTCGTTATTTTGCAACAAAACAGCGATGGAATTGCGACAAATTATGAATTTTTTTTTTGTGAGAATTAGCAACGGATTTTAGCGACGGAAAAAATTTCGTCGCTAAATAAAATAAAAAATAATAAAATAATAATTTTTTAGCGACGGAAACAATAATCCATCACTAAAATTAGCGACGAAAAATTATTTCCGTAGCTATATTTTAATAATAAAAAAATTAAAAATTAAATTTTTATATAGTGACGAATTTATTTCTGTTGCTAATTTTAGCGACGAAAAATAAATTCCATCACAAAATTTTAAAATAAAAAATTAATTTTAATATTAGTTTAAATAATTGAAATAAAATTTTAATTTTAATTTTTTTATTATTAAAATTTAGCGACTTTCGTTGTTAACTTTAAAATAAAAAATTTAAATTTAAAATTAATTTAAATAACAAAAATAAAAAAATTAAAGTTAGCCACGGATTATCCAAATCCGTCGCTAAGGTTAATTTTTTAATTTTTAATTTTTTTATTTAATTAATTTATAAATATTTAAATTTGGGATGAATATTTAAATATATAAATATTTAAATTTTATAAAAAATTAAATATACATTTAAAATGATATGAATATAAAAAAATTAATTTATAAAATTTAAGTAAATATATTAATATTAAAAATCATAATATTACTAAATTCTAACTATATCAATTAATATATTTCATGTGCATAAAATAAAAAATATATTAAATATATAACAATTAATTATTTGTAATATTTATTAAATATGTACAAAATGTAAACAAACACTACATTTGAAAAATAAATAGAAAGTTTAAAATCTAATATTATTGAAATTTTCTTTATTTTAAATTTTAGAAATCATACAAATGAAACAATATTGAGGGATTACATTATATAGAAAGGAGTCTAGGAGTTATCTTGTCAATCTCTTTCTCTTTATAAATAGGAGAATTTTTCGGTAAAGAAAAAAGTTTAAAAACCATAATATATGAATAACATTATGTCTTATACTTGATAACAGTATTATATGTCACTATCTAATATATAGACATTGTAACACAATTAAATATACAATTAAGTTATTTATAATAAACAACTAGAGAAGTGACATATGTTGATAAGGATAAGGGAGTATTAAGATAAATCCGAAATGATTTTCGAACGAAGATATGGAATGATTTTCCCCCTTAATAGTTATACTATAAAAAAATATAGGAGTTAATTTTTATTTTTGAAATTTAAGTGTTATGTATAAAATATTAACGTTGATCAAGAAAAAAATAAATATATCTCTTTATCATTTGTCCTTTCTAATTTTCTCTCTGAGTTATACATGTTATGTAGATTTCGTTTAATATAATTTTTATTTATAGAAAAAAATTAATTTTTTAAGATAACAAACTATTAATAAATAATTCAATATATCAAATTAATTTATTATAATTATTAGATTTATAATATAATTAAATTTTTAAATAAATATTAATTTGAAATACAATAATTTAAATTATTTTATTATCACATTTTAGATAATTACAATAAGATTTTATTTAAATTACATTATTTTTATCAATTAAATAATTATTAATATTACTTTTATAAATTATATTATTTTTTATTTAATTATTAAATATTAAAAAAATTCAAGAGGCGGGAAACTCCTCACTTCTTTCCTAGCCAAATCCCCTCCTCCTCCTCTCTTCCCCCCCAAAAGTTCCCAAGTCCCCAAACCTCCCCCCAAATCTCTAACCTTCTCTAGCTCTCTAACTCTCTCTGACTCTATCGCCCTCACTTCTCGCCCTCGCTTTCTCATCTTGCTCATTGCCTCGCCCTCGGCCTTGCTTTCGCTCACTACCTCGCCCTCACCCCCGCTCTCGCTCGCTACTTCGCCCTCACTCGATCTCACTTATCGCTCACTATCTCGCTGGATCTTGCCTCTCGCTCGCTGTCTCGCTCTCGCTCACTGCCTCGTCCTTGCTGTCTCGCCCTCGCCTCTTGTTACTCGCCCTCGCCCTCACCTCTTGGTTGCTCGCCCTCATTGCGGCTCGACCTCGTCTCTCGCTTGCTCGCTCTGTCGCTCTCGCTCGCAGCTCGCCCTTGCTCGCTGCCTAGCCCCCGTCTCTCGCTTGTAGCCCTTCGCCCTCGCCAAGGTTAAATTATTATTTTTTATTATTTGGATATTTATTTTATTTTTTATGTTTAAATTTTGTTTGCTGCTCATGTTAAATTTAGTATATTAGTAGTGTTTCCAGTATTAGTTCATTTAATTTTTGTTTAAAATTTGTAGTGTTTTCAGTATTTTATTTTTAAAATTTGTTTGCTGCTCATGTTAAACCTTGATTTTTTTAGTGAAAGAAATGTTCTTTTATTTTTTTTGTATGTTTTTTTAATGTTATTTTATTAAAAAATTATTTATTGTGTTGTTTGTTGCTCATATATTTTTTATGCGTCTTTTTTTTGTGTTATTTTATTTATTTATATATTTTATTTGTTTTCAGTAAATTATTAGAAATGTTTCTTGGGATTGTAATTTTATTCTATTTTTGGTTATATTTAAAGTTTAAATATTTAAGTATTAATTTTTAATATTAATTAATTATCTTGTTTTTTAATAATTTTTTGTTTGTTAGGATTGTGTAGTGTTTTTTTTCTAACGTAGTGAAAATATTTTTTTATTTTTTAATTATTATTATTTTTTATTTTTATTTTTATTTTTATTTTGTAATTTTTAATTTTTAAACTTTTTATTTTTAATATGCTTTAGTGATGGAATATATTTGGTCGCTAAAATATTTTTTATTTTTTATTTTATATTAAAAAAATAAAAAATATATTTTATAAAAAAATTTAAAAATATCAATAGAATATTCCGTAACTAAAATAATTTTTATTTTTTTTAGAAAATAGCGACGATAATTTATGTCGCTAAATTTAAAAAAAATACATTTAGCGATGGAAATTTTTCGTTTCTGATTCGTCACTAAAAATAGCGATGATCACTTTAGGAAAAAGTTTATCTCTAATCCGTTGCTAAATTGATTTAGCGACAGATTTTTGAATTTAGTGACGAAATATTTTCGTCGCTAAAACCTAAAATTCTTGTAGTGTTCGTTGTGTTGGGACATTTATTATCATGCTCTCAGACTTTTATTTTATTTTATTTCTAGCTTTGTGTTGAAGGAAAAGATAGGATGAGAAATAAAATATCCAATCACGTTCAAATACAAGAGATTTTTACGTGAAAAACTCTAAAGGGAAAAAATCACAACTGTTAGGATGACAGAAAAAAAATATTACTATGTATTAAAGTTTACAATTATAAATCTCAATATTCTCTCTCTAAATCTAAGTCCCAATTACACCCCATTTTTATCTTTCATTGGTCTCTCACAAGTGATTTTTGTTCTCCTTGACTAATAAGCCAACCATCCTATTTATAAACTAATTTTCTTGTTTAACAAGCTTAAGGTTTCCTTATCCACCAAGACTAAGGTTTTTTTACCTAACAATAATTTTCAACTGACTATAAATTAGGATTACAAACTAAATAAAAAAATTAATTATAAATAAAAAATAATCTTCAAGACTAATTAAAATTTTCCGCTAAAAATCTTCAACACTTTGTTTCTCTCTGCATCGCTAATTTGAGGCGGTTGAGGTTTTGTTTTCATTTCTAATTTGAGGTAGAAAGTCTATTTCTTTGTGTTTTGCTGGATTGGCCCTGCTTGTCTTTTGTAAATGTTTGCGCACTTTTTTCTTATTAATACATTAAAGACATGATGATGGACTCATCTTCACATTAAATTCTTAAGTCAAATGACTTGAAGAACCATCCAGAACACAAGGACAGAATGAGGGACTCAAACCTCAAAACTTTTTTCCAAGAAACGACAGTCACTGCCATTTGATTTACCATCCCGGCGATATATGAAAATTTGATATATTCATATTCATATAGGATTATAATTAGCAAGCACCTTTGCGTCTACAAACATTGCTTGACCGATGACTCCAAATTAAGACCGTGGTCAGTGGTCACCTGTATAACATTATTTTAGTCCCCAATCATGGATTCACCTTTTGTTAAGATGAGGGTATCAATAATTCAACTTTCTCCATGCAGTCGTCCATTGCATCTAGTAAGTCAAAAAGAAGATTTCCCAACTTTTAAGACCTTGCATGGGAAGAAACAGAGGCAACCAGGCAGCTTCGAGAGATAGACAAGCCAAGGCCATGCATGACATTATCATCCTAATTAGTGTATAAAAATGTTAGTGACCCCATCGATCGCAACTTGCCATGCAGCAGGTTCATGATCTTACCAGAAAAGAAGGGCAATTATGGCTCCATAGTTAGTGTTCATTTATGGGCGAGCATAGTATATATATATAGTTGCCTTTAATTTCATCATCACTTTGGTGCTTGCTGAAATATTTATGCTTGATTTGATGGGGACTGCATATCTGAACCCATTCCTTGCTTGCTCATTTCTTTTATTTTTTTATGTTTGCAATCAGTCCTTGGGTGGTTGGAAAGCTATTGCAGTGCATGCACAAAGTCTAAGCCTATACATGAATAGTACATTAATTTAATTGCATGCTACTACTTTTTTCTTCTAAGTTTTTCCATGGGTGTTATACTCTGAGTAAATCAGTTTCAATATCTTTTTGTCTAGGTAACAAAATCTCGATCATAAAATCATTTAGGCTGTCATTCAACGCCTTGCATTTACGAACGTCTTAAAATTTTATAATTTATATATATATTTTATTTTTTAATAATAAATATTTTATTAAAAAAATTTAAACCTAAAATAAAATTTAACTTTTAATCCAAATTTTATATAGATACACGGACACCCAACCCAACAATCAATTTACCTAACAATTAATTTACAACGTTTTATCTTTCCTCTTTGATCTTCCCAATTTTTATGTTCTCTCTTTCCTATTGTTTTTAATTTTCTTTTCTCAATTTTTATCATTTCTTCTTGAATATTCCATAAAGTTTAAAACTGTAAATTTATTTTTGATTGTAAATCTTTCAATTACAGCAGTAAAAAAAATCTCTCAATTACAAACTTTCAATTAAAAACAATAACAATTATCATATGCAGTTGTTCTTCTTGTTTCCATTGTTTCTTTTTTCTTGAATATTTAATATTTTTAAATAATTTGATGAGTCGCTCGTGAAAATTGTATCAGTATAAGGTAAGTTTATATGCTTTACTTCTTATTCTTAGAGTTTCAAGAAAAAATTAATTTTGTGTTTTCTTTGCTTATTATAGTAGGTTGTTTGGTTTCTTTTGAATTCTTAGATATTATATTTTAGTTAAAAATTCACTATTGTTAAGAGATTATTGTATTTTGTAGTTGATTGAACTTTAACTTTTTTTAATTTAATAAAATAATAGAATTTTTCTATAAAAATGAGTATTATTTATTTTCTATAAAAAAATTAATAATCTTAAGAAGTCCCTACAAACTTTTACCCCAAGTTGATTGAGCCCACTATGTTAGGTAATTAACAATATCATATCCTTTGCTATTCATATGAATGCAATCGGAATACTTAACTTTCACTCCTCCTAATAAAAAATCACTCTTTTATCACCAAATTAAAAAAAAAAAAATCTTGGAACATTTAATATATACTTTCAAATAAAATTTTTATATAAAATTATTGCAGTTCATTACCATTCATTGAGGAGAAGTTCTAGAAATGACTCTTAATTATACAAATGTTTGCTATAAGCATACATTTATTTGTGAGCTATGACCATGAATCTACTAAACATCAGGTGGCAAGGCGTCTGTTTACAATACAATAGATTTTGAGTTAGAACTTAATTATTATTGAATCTGGACTCTGACTAATAATAGAAATATTTTAAAATATATTATTCTAGAAGATTTAGAAATTAACATATTTTTTTTTTCAATTTTTTTTGTTTATTTCTTTTCTAATTAATTTTAGAAACATTATGTTGTTTCCTACTACTTTTAGAAAGATTAGATTTTTAAGATTTAAAATGCTCATAAAATATTGTGATGGATGGTAAGATTCTTAAAAAGCCTTAGTCCTATTAGATTGGAGTTGTTACATAAATTTTGACTTGTCACATTTTTTTTTTTATATATAGGACTATGTTTTCAATAAAATTGTTTGTTATGTCACTGGAGAATTTAGTTACACAAGTACAGAAGAATATTAAAGAAAAAGACTTTTTCAATCGAACCTGATTTAAAATAAATAATCTTAAGTTCTTGCTCTATTATTCAGTAATAAAATTTATTATTGTCTGATTAATTTTATTTTTTTACAGTGGTCTCAAGGAAAAATAAGTCTTATTCGTCTATCTTCTACACCAAAAAAAAAAAGGAATGAGACAAATTGCTTGTAGCATACTATGAAATTTATGAAGAATATATATATATATATATTTTTTTAAGTAAAAGAGATATGTATAAATAGAACAAAAATGTCTGTACAAAACACAAAACATGACGTACCCTAATAGACAATATCACAGAAATAAAAATAGATACTCAAATTAAAATAACATAGAAGAAAAGCAAAAGAGGTACATTTAAATAAAAATTAACCAGGATAGAATATTCATATACGGCATGTGAAATTGATGAAGAGAGAAGCATTTTCTACTTCCATGCATCTGTCCTATTGAAAGGGAAATTCTATTCACAGTCACTCGTTTTACTCTTCATAACTATATTTTAATATACCTGAAATGCCCTTATTTGAAAATTTATTTTTTCCCTCTCTGTTGCAACCACTTTTTCCCTCAATAAACTACTAGTCAGCCGTCATATGTGGTCACCCATTTACGCCGAAGACGACGCATCGAAACACATACACAAACATACATATAGATACAGTCACTTAAATTCACATATATACACATCCAAACACACACATATATAAATACAGTCACATAAACACATATATACACATCCAAATACACACACATATATATACACATCCAAACACACACACAAATATAGATATACATAAGATATATATATATATATATATATATGCATTTGGCGGTGGCTGCACGTCGGTGGAGACCGCACTCCATGGCCCCCCTAAACCCCAAGCGTCCCCGAACCCTGGGGTTCGGGGCACCTAAATGGGCCCCGAACCTTAGGGTTAGCGGCTGCATCGAACTGCGACCCCTTTGCATCTCTCTCTTCTATCCCAAAGCAGCTGTCCCACCGTCGATAAATATATATATATATATGTGTGTGTGTGTGTTCAGATATGTATATATTTGTAGATATGTGTATCTGTGCGAAGATGACTGCGTGAAATTAAAGTTTTGAGTCATTTGATTTTTAATTTTGAACACGATCGTCTACATTTAGCATAAGAAGATTCTGTATTTATTTTTAAAATTTTATGTTTTAGGGATGATTGCGTGAAGATAGACGTGGATGTGTGCAATATTAATCGAAGATGATATTTTTGAAAAATATTAATTATAAAGAGTTATTAACACGATTGCAAAGAATAAAATAGAGAAAATAAATTTTTACTGATTGGCATAGAATTTCTCGAAACGTTATAGCTTACTGTTATGGCTATTACACCTGTAAATATTATATTGTACAGCCTACTACGTACCCTACGTAAAGAAGAAAAAAGAAAAGAAGTAGTTGATATATTACTAATGAAGTCTTGCCTGCACGTCCATTCTCTAATAGGAACACTTGAAGTCTTGAATGATCCTCCTCTGAGCTTGCCATGGCAGAGAGCTCACAGCAGCAGCAGCTCTGTTGCATGTTCGGATTTTGGCTTAGGTTCTCTAATATCCCCGGGAGGAGGAGGAGGCTGCTGCTTGTGGGTTCTTGCATTGCTAGCTGACGTCGAATCCAGCAAGGGCTAGTATCTAGATCTGGCTCTTCATCTTTATATTGATATTGATGAAGACGGGGAGAGGGAGGGCGGTGTATCTTTTGTAGTTAATTGAGGAAGTGTTTTTGGAATTTGTAATTTGGATTTGGTTGGGTTAAGTTTGTTGAAGACTATATATATATATATATATATAAATGGTTTGGTTTTCTTGTACTTGTATTTCCCGTTTTTATGTGCTTGTTTGTTAGGCTCTTGTGCGTCTTTGTTTTCTTTGGCCTAAAAGCCTCCTCAGTGCAGTGGCTCTGTTGTGAACGATTATTATATAAGATCTAATGAAAGCCAAAAAAAAAAAAAAGAAATGCCACAATCATACAAACTTTTTTGTGGATCGATCTTTTAGGCATGTATGTGTATATATATTAATCCGTGTGGGTCCGACGCTTCTTTAGCCCACATGTAAGCTACGTCTTGCATCGCGGCTTTCGCTTCAAAAGCTGTATGCTTAATATATATGTCTCTCTGTGTGTATATATATATATATATGAACGCATGTAGATAGATAGATAGAGAGAGAGAGAGAGAGAGAGAGAGAGAGAGAGCATTGATGGATTCACCCAACTCACTAGTATATAGCTTTTGACTTGATAATGGCAAGCTGACCATAAACTTAGCTGCCAAAACACCATTAATAGAGCTTCAAAAAAATTAAGGCTTCAATCAAAACCCAAAAGAAGAAAACGAATGCAACCAATCCACTCTTCACGTAGCATTAGAATATGGACTGAAACAACGCCTTTCCTCCTTTTACTTGCTTTATATACCTCTCTCTGTGTGTGTGGGGTTTAGAGAGAGAGAGAGAGAGAGAGAGAGAGAGCATATTGGATTGAGATCATGATGATTTGTTTAATGTTGAGGAAAATGATAGATTTATACAAAATTGTAATGAGAATATATAATATATATCAATAAGATTAATGTTCTTGCAAGTGCATGGACATCAAGTTTTGGCATAAATAGGAGTGTCTTTGCTGCAGCAAGAACCGCTCGGTTTGAAGTTGCTCGGTTTCTCTCTGCGCAATATGACACTGCTGCAAGGCCAAGCACAGCCGGTTCTTGAGCTCCCGATTCTCCATTCTCAGCCGGTTCGCTTGGCCCGTCAGGTTCTCCAAATGCTTCTTCTTCCTCCACCTGGACCGCCGAGCCGACTCCCGGTTCGATATGGTCCGCCGCCGCTTCCGCTCCTCATCGGAGTAGACCCTCCGGGCCGCTTCGGAACCGGACGCGGAGTTGGCCGGAAAATCGGAGTCTAAGAGAGACAAGAGCTCGTGGATTTCAGTGGGCGTGAAAGACACCTCAGAGAGTGGGAATTGGAAGTGAAAAAGCGCCGGTTCTTGTGAAAGCAGCATGGCTTAGAAAGAGAGAGGAGTGAACCGGTGGGAGGTAACTAAGCGCAGTAGAGCAGAGCAGTGGGAAACAGAAGAAAAGAAATGTGGGGGGAGGCAATTTATGGGCAAGGAGAAGGGACACGTGGGATCCACTTAACATCCAACTTTGGAAAAGCAAGGGTATTGTGTTTTACCATAAAGCAATGGAGGTGTTATTATATAATTATTAGAGGCAAACTTTATACCCAATATCATTTATTTATTTATTTATTTATATAGTCCCAACTATTATCTATCATTATATTTGTTGTGGACATTACTAATTTATGGTTTGGTGAAGTGAAGAGAGTATGAATAGAGATGTCTGAATAACAATGTAAAAAAGAGTGCACAAAGACTAGGAAAAGTGAATTATAATATTAGAAACTCTTAAGATGCATGGGTGGTGTGGTGCACAGAGATGAGCTAGATAAAACCCTTTACATTATTATAAGTAAAAACTAACAAATTAACGAGTGAAGATGAATCAAAATGATCAGTCCTTGAAGGAGTTGACAATCAAATTAATTATTAATTAACTTGTAATTAAGCAATTGAATTCATATACATGAGGCGACGGGGGGGAAGGGGAATTGAGCCTGCAGGTACGTACGTATGTAATAAATAGTAAACCTTAACGACGAAGAATCCAAAACCAAATTAAGAAGAGAAATTAAAAATAATATACATATAATAAGTAGAGATGAGATGACGGAATGGAGGCAAGGACAGATGGGTTAAGCAAGTGAGAATAGCTTGTGTGTTAGCAGTAATGCTTCCACCACGTGTACTGTTCACCACTTTTGCCTTTGTCGTCTTTTAGGTTTAGAGATAAGAAAGATGTCTTTGCAACGTCTACCCCTTTAATCTCTCTTTCTTTCTATCCTTGCCTCTCCTTATCTGGTAATGTCTTAGCTTCTCGGACACATATATATATGTACAAGCTTCTTCCTACTCTTGAAAAAGTCTATGATGAGATACCTAATTTATAATTTTTTCAACAACTTTTATTAAATAAAAGCTGAAGCTACAGGAACATATATATAAGCTCTTATATACAATTTAAATAAAAAAGGTGAAGTTATTATAGTAATTTTTATTGTACGTGTCAAAAGTTCACGTTTAATTATTGTGGAGAGTAGGTTTAAATATAAATTAATTTTTATATATATATTTAACATATATAGTGCATGTGATTCGTGAATTAATATTATTTTTTTTTATCTTTTTGTACATAATTCATCTATCTGATACACATCTAATTAAAAAATAGTAATTGGTGTGCCGGCAACAAGAAAAAGGAAAAGAAAAGAGAAATTTGTTTAAAAATTAAATGGAGATGTATAGAAGAGAAGAGAGAGGGAATGATTAATTTGTTTTTGAGTTGGGTTAGGAAAAATAATAATAGTAATAGATATTAGATGAGGAGGTTAGTTTTTTTTTTTTTTTTCTTTTTTTATAGATGAAAATATAATTAATAACAAAAAGAAACCTTATAAGAGTTAACAGAAAGACAAACCCTCGGACTATAAAAGAAACCACATCTACAGCCTCCTCAAAACTAACTATAATGTGGAGAGAAAAAACATAAGAAATAAACAAAAATATGCATGGGACAACAACAAGAAACATCCCAAAAGGAAAGAAAGACCCGAAAGAACATGAGAAGGACTCTGAAGCACCACCAAATAGGAAAGCAAGTGGGTGATCAAGGGAAACGAAGACCTGCCCTCCGGAGGGTCCCAAGTCTGAAAAGAGGTTAGTTTTTGTTGGTTGGCAGTTGGGTAGGGTTCATTTCTCGGGGTGCTAGGCTGCATGTTAACAGCCAGCTGCTTAATTGCATGACCACCGCCCATTTATATGCAGTGGACACTAACGTGCAAATGCATGCTTGCTTGCTTCATTTTAATATATTTAATTATCATAGCTCTTTATATATATAGATATATATATTATGACATAATTCCCTTTATTCCACTCCATATGTACATACATATATATATATATATGAATATAATTAATGGCTTTAATTTGTTGTCTCTTTCTTTCCGATCGATGTCAATTAAGTAGAGTGGGTTCCATGTGCTTGCATGCAGCAATTACTATTTCCTTCTGTTCTTGGCATTTAATTAATTATGATACCTAATTAATCAGAATATATATAATATTAATATTAAACTAATATTGCCGCTCACTTCATGATCAGTTGCCGCCTGAAGAAGAAGAATATACCAGCAACTGCACAGTGCACACTGGACTGGAGGAGGATAGCATGCATGGAGAAGCAATTTGAGAAAATATTCAATTTAATTGTGATATTATTTATTTTTTAATTATAAAAATAGATAAGCGTACGTTAATAATATTATATTAATTTATCACCTTAAAATTTAAATATATAATTAAATTATAATATTACATCAAGAGAATAACTGTATAGACCAGAGAATATGTGTGTGTGTGTGTGTTATAGAAGAATAATCCAGCTTCTAGCTTAAGTAATTGTTGAGTTTGGTTAAGGTTAGAAGGCAAAGGCATGAAGGAGGGACACGTGTGATGACAGGGCCAGCAGTTGGTCAAACGGCAGACTGTTCCCCAGCTTTCACGTGGCGTCAAGAAGATGGCAGGAATTCATGGTCTACGACACCACGATGCATCTTTATGCTGCTCCTGCTGCTACTAATAATAATAATTAAAACCTTTTACATATGATAAAACTAAATAGATACGCATCGAGTTTTAATTAAAAAATTAATACAACAATTTTCGAGTTATTTAAAATTATTGTTCTCAAGATATACTAATAAATTTAAAAAAAATTAAAAAATAAAAAAAATATTTTTAAAATTATAATAGTTCTACCTAGATAATTAAAGATGAGCAAAATATATTTTTGTAATAGATAATAAAATAAAAAATTAAATAAAATAATTTAAAAATTGATGAAAAAAATTATATTAGTTAATAAAAAAATATATAGAGAGAGAGAAATTTAAATTTTAAAAATCGGTGAAAAGAATAATGTCATTTAAATTTTAAAAATTGTCAAAATATAAAATAATTTAAAAATATATTAAATAATATTAATTATAAGACTTAAATTAATAATTTTTTTTAATAAAATTAAAATTTTAAAATATATTAAATAACATTAACTATTTTATCCAGGACATATAAGTAATTAAATTTTATTTACAAAATATCAAATAAATTTATCTTAAAAAAAGAAATAAAAGATCACGTTAAAAGTTTTTTAAAAATAGTCAGATAAGTTTAATAAACACGTTAAATAAATCAAACATCTAAAATATTTTTTATATTTAACTTTTTCTCTCTCTTTGTCTTGGTTAAAAAACACCTCAAGTAGAGAGTGGTGGATCACCACAACTTTCACTTTCAAACCACCATTACTAACCAGAGACAGAGAGAGCGCGCCAATTAACTGCCTTGCTGCATTCCTAATCCACTTCTAACATCTATTATTTATTTATTTATTTCATGCGACCTCTACGGCGGTCATATAATTCTTCAAAACAGTCACATGAATGTGTAAGCCACATGAACTCATTTCACAATAACATCGGATTCATCGAACATTATTCTCTGTTCTGGTCTTGTAAAGCTAGCTTCTACCAAGGTTGGCATGCATGGCAGCAGCTGAAGTCGCAGAAAATTAATAAAACTGTTTAAATTAACAGGCAGAGCAGTGTTTTGTCAAAGGAAGAAATGCTACCCCTACCGTTCATCCATCCTAATAAGTTTTGCCCAGATTGAAGCATCAATCCGAGAGCCAAAAATGTAAAGGGGCAGGGCGGGGCATCATGTTCAAATAAAATCAAACTGCCCTAAAGAAATGGTGGTGTATAGGGCTCAGTTGGGAAGAAATAAAAGCAAGCAATTCAAGACTTGACTTCATGCAATGATGCAGCATAAAAATTAACGCTTGAAACCCAAGCAACTGGAGACAGCAATTATGAATTAGCCAATCATTTTCTCAGCCGCCTGATAAACAATCAATCTGCAGTTATTGACACACATAGATACAGATCACAGCCCACTGCCCTTTTCTGCTTTTTCACTTTTTTCCTTTTGACTAACCATTTACAGTAGTTTTCACGAAGGTAAACCAGCAGCCAGAATTTCAACACAGAGAGAGAGAGAGAGAGAGAGAGAGAGAGAGGATACAAGTTGAAAGAAAAAATTCCAGTCCTTTTCTCTGGCAGGTTCATGCTCCATGTCTGATTCGTATTTGTCCTCTTGCTCCTCCTTGTCAAGGCAGGATCTAGACAGTCTTTTACCTCATGATACATAAAAGAAGGAATCCAAGGTTGTCTCTTGCCTCTTCATATAAGCTACAAGCTAACTGGAGGATTTCCCTGCTCAACACCAAAAAAAAAAGTAAAAAATAAAAACAATTAGGGCTCTTTGGTAGACTTTTTGTTTTTGTTTTTAGTTTTCTGTTTTCATTTTCGTTATTTTGAAAAAAACAAAAAGGGGAAAACGAAATACAAATAATTAAACACAATCTGAAAATAAACCAAAGGTATCAAATAATATGTTAAATTTTAGTCTTATTAATGAAAAGAAAACTAAACACAAAAAATGAAAACTAAAACAGAAATTGAAAAATTAGTCAAACGGTCTCTTTTTCTTTCAAGAATGGAAGAATCAGACAACCACTGGCCCCATTGTATTAACAAAAGATGGAGCTCGCTAAATTTTAAATCGGTTTGCACCAAAAATGAATTATATTGCATTGTTCTGTAGTTTCCAGACATGTATCTGACCTTAAATAAAAGATCATGAGCAATGCACTCCCAAGGCAATGATATGGACATTAGGCCGCACTTTAGGGGCAGCATCTCCTCCCCAGTAACCCGGGATGCAGCAGCATAGGCATGCTTCGCTGCCACAGATGCAACAGATGCCGCTCTACGAACAATTGTACCAAAACTGAATCCTCTTCTAAGAGCCGAGGAAGAAGAGCCTGAGAACTCCTTGCTTTGATCTAACAATTTAATGTCAAAGTTCAGAAGATGAGAATCCAACAAATATATATGGGATAACCATATTGAAAGTCCTTTTAACTTTGTCCCATTATCTAACAGTTGCCACTAAATGATACAAAATTAAATCCCATTTTCACTTGACCACAACTGTTTACGGAGTTACTAATTGAACTTCATTGATACATATTTTAAAAAGTTTGACTTGACAAGTTAAAACTATACAAACAAAAGTAGGACTTGATTAGTAAAGGGGACAAAATTAGAGGAATTTCAATACATTTATCCCAATATCATATATATTTATATATATACACATATTGCAAGAATAAAAATTTGTAGACACAAGCACAAAACAGCCCAAAAGAAGAAAGAGTCGGATACAACACTTCTGAGAATCAACCAGAACATAGAACATGAAATTCTCTTACAAGAACAAAGAGCACAAGTACTTTCCATCACAGAAAAAAAGATCCATGGAGTAATGACACTGCCTAAGGAGCTGAACTAATAAAGAAACAGAGAGAAAATTCATTGAAATCTTCACAATTCCTTTCCTACATACTTTTATAACTGATTTTATTCAGCATTCCAAGAAAAAGAGTAACAAGACCATTATCTTGGATTTCCAATGTGCACCTTCCTTTCACAACTGTCTCAAAAGCAATCAACTTAAAAAGAACATACCATGAAAAGGCAGCTACAAGAATGTCATGCAGGTGCATTTCATATATTGTGTAAAATGGGGATAATTAAGGAAATATTTTTATTTTCAGTAAAAGACTACAGAAATATCCACATGAAAGAGAAAATTTTCTTCCTTGAAACTCAATTGAAAAAAAAGTACTCCACTCTATACTAGGGATCAGCTCATGAATCTTATTTGACCATCAAACACTATGCAGAAGTAGAACATATCATTTGCATATGATGATATACATCAAACAAATCTGCTTACATTTTAATCTAAATCTTAGGTTGTTGCTTGAAGAACCAAGGGAGTAATACAGTTTCTAGACACAATAATATCCTAAACCCACAATAGTTGCACAATGAAGAGTTACTAAGCTTATCAAAGGAGCTCTATCATTTATCACCAAAGAAAGTCCAATAGCGGCTGCAGCCCATGGCAAAAGTCAATTGTCTTGCTTTCTAGCAGTTCACGTTACCTTTCCAACAAGATGATGAATGAAGTAATGCACATCAGTTAATACTACTCATCACACAGTTTCATTGCACAAAAACCATTTCCTGGTTCTGGATCTCTGGCAAGAAAGGGAGATGGGTGGGGTAACCTGAATATAAAACTGAAATTTTGCTAGCACTGCATAATTCATCTCCTCTTAAACTTGAGCATGCATCTCGTGTTTAACAGCTTGAGAATTTAACTACTTCACAAAGCAATGTTCCCCATTTCTTAAGAGTTATTTGACAAGTAGTTGACGTCAATTTTTTATCAGATCGGGACACAATGATCACAATGAGAAAATTGACCAACTTCTGAAGTTATAGTCTAGTTAACAGGAGAGTTTGCAGTTGAGCCAAAAGTAATTTTTTAAGTGTCATTTTTTTTAGCCATGACACTTAAAAATTTCAAGCTTAACCTAATGGAATTCACGTGTGAAGGCTGTTATGCTACGTGTAACAGCTGTGTACCTATTTTGGAACTCAAAATGGTTTCTAGAAACATAGAGCAACTTATAGCCTACATATTATTTACCTTTTTCCAAGTTTATTTCAGCAACCAAACCTCCCAAAGCTCTAGAACAACCTCATCAAAATGAGATATGCAACTCAGGTCCCTAAATCCTAACCAAAAGTAATAAGTTTTTTCTTTTTCTATTTTCAGCTGTCTGGTATTGGATTTGTAACACTAATTCAGATCTCCTTGCTTTTTAGTAAAATTCATTAATGTTGGATTTTACTCCTAATTTCTACACAACAGCTAAACCCTCATCCTTTTAAACAATCTTTTATTCTTTTAGTATTTCACTCAATATGAAAGAAGTATGTTGCATTGCTTATCAAATTTGAAAAAGAAAAGAAATGAAGGATGGCCAGTGGTGCACATTTACTCCATTAATACAATTTTTGTGCATTATCTGTTGAGTGAGATATGTGGAAGTACTGATCCTTGAAATAAAATATGTAAAACTCCTTTGACACCAAGTGAAAACAAGGTAAAAGTCAGTATATAGAAAAGGATGTCTGTACACCAAATGTTATAAACCCTACGATACTTCGACTTTGAAAAACATAACATGAAAATCAGTAAATTTTAGGCAAAGGACAAGAAAAGTCACAGTTCAATATTTGCTCTTCCCAAACCAAACTCCGCCTAGGCATCCCCAATTCCCTTAAAACCTTGCTTAATGCTACTCTCCTCTAGGATCATCCTTACATCATGAAACATAGTAAAGCTCTCTTCCATCTCCCCCCCCATCCCCTCCCCCCAACACACACAAAGAGATAAGCCATAAAAGTACAAAAGAGTATGATCTATCAAAAAGTTTCAAATAAAATTATTAATTTTTCACAAAGCTCCCCACTTCACAAGGCCAGGAGAAGTCATTTTTGTATTAGAATTTATTACAACTTTAAATTATTAGACAACCTTTTCTACACTAACGTCAAGCCATTATAAAAGCACAGCAAACTGCATTTTATGTGCAAATGTGTGAATTTCAGCCTTTTCCCTTTCTACCAAAAAGGTAGGTATGGTGTTACACGGCAGAGGAGTTGGATCAGCTATACAAATTAAATAAGAACTGCCACAGCAATACACCATTCAATTAAATTGTGACAATGGCTGCAAAGAGAATCAAGGTTCAGGAGAAAGCTGTCTTATTCATCATCAAACAAGAATCAGTTCATATTCCTCTGTGAAATACAGTTATCACCAACACACAATTAAGGTTAAGAAAATCAAGACCACAATCAAGGGAAAGTAAAATGAAAGGACATGCAGATTTTTTTTTTTTTTTTTTTTTGTGGGGGTGGGGGGGAACCATCTTACTTACCTATAACACCAGAAACAGCAACTTCCACCTCCCCACGTCCTCCGGGGCCCTTCATGTAAATCCTGTCGGTTTTCCCAGGAGACTGTCCTAGGGACAGGAGGCTGCCAAAGCCAGATTTCCCAGCTGTAATGGCAAGAGAGAAAGATGAGGCCAATAAAAAATGCATGATACATAAAATTTAAGCACATTATACAGTAACTCTGGGACATTGATTTATGCAACTTGTAGCGCATGTGTGAAAAGAACATATCAAAATAAACCCTTTGTTAGCATTCGGAGAATTCAATGTGATATGAGTTTCCTAAAATAGGTTTAGGGAATCTTGCCTAAACCAGTCTTAGGAAACTCTCTTAAATATACAGCTGCTATCCTTTCCTATTGTATAGTTTCCTATTGTGTATAGATCTATAGTTTCCCATTGCATAGATTGATTTCTTTCCTTTTATGTAAATATCTCTTAGATTGATTGCTTCCCTTTTTATGTAAAACCTCTTCTATAAAAGAAGAGCCCATGTAATTAGATTGATGATTGAATAGAAACAGAATTTTTATTCCATTGTTTACACCCTTGAAAGAACAAACTTCAATGGCCGAAACTTGCCTTTCAAGAAGATGCAAAAACAAGACTGTTTTGCTAAAAAAATTCAAATAGGTTGCTGAAATTTGTATTGAGAAAAACTAATTACAAACTCTAGATTTTAGGCATATTTATAGTATTTGGCTAATCTAAATCCATCTAATATTTGTAAACAAAATCCAACTAGAATCCTAATAAAAATAAAACCTAATCAAATATGAAATAGAATTAAAATTCTAAAATATATGAAGTAGAATAGAAGTAAAAATTCTAAAAAATCTAAAATCCTAAAAACTTATGGAGTTCTACTGTAGCGCTATTGTTTCGATGCTACTGTAGCATACTGTAGCATTACTGTTCCGGTTTGGGCCGGGTCGGCCTTGGACCGGATCTTGAATATTAGTGACCGCATCATTGATCAAATCAAACTTTTTAATGGAAAGATCATGAGTTGAAATTTTATTTTGCTAGTTGTAAACTTTGGGATAAAATATCAAAAACCACAAATTGGTAACAATATAAACTGTTGATGTCGAAGTCTTTGTTTATGGACTGAAGGGGGAGAAAATATTTTCTACATGGATGCATGGCTATGAATAAGGTTTTACCGCACCCAGCCAAAAAAAAAAAAAAAGGTTTTACTTATTTTCTATTCTTATTAATTCACTTTTAATTTTTAGTGTCGAGGAAGGGTTATCTCGAGGGGAGTTATAAAAAAATAATATATTCAAACAAAAAGTAATTTAAACCAAAGAGATAAGCTTAAAATATTCTCCAACAACCAATATGCATTTGGAACCCTGCATCGGTGGATTAGCAGTCCAGAAGTTAATTGCATCTACATTGAGATATTATTAGCTATAATGAATCATCAACATTAGAAATGACTTTGTATATCAGACCTTCATGAAGTACTGTAATTTTTTTTTTTTAAATACTGACCCATCAAGTACTGGTAGTCCACTGTGAATTATAAAACACTAAACTCTCTAACTAAAACAAGCTTCAAGCACAAATATGTTCCTTATTCATTCACTATCAGTGAACGATAATTGTGGATTCAAATATTTTGTAACTAGTGAATGATTTCTTTGGACTGTAAACAACCTCTATAAGAACTAATATTCCTTAATGAAGAGTTGGATGGCTGCATTAGTCACAGAAACAGGAATCTGTACAGACAAGCATGCTAAATGCAATTGCTAAAAGGTCCTCTCAGAAATATCTATCACGATCCCAAGGACATATTAGTAATTATAGTATTAATGTAATTACTGTATTGTACTCTATTGCTGCTGTTCATGTTGTACCTTTTAGTGTAGAACTGAAACTGAAAGATAGAAGCCAATAAATAGGCAGAATAAGAGGATGGGAAATATTGTTGAATGATAAGAGAATTCTTTCCCTCTCAAATTCTCTCTCTCTGTTCTTTCTGAATTCACCCTCCGTTCTTCTGATTTCTCCCTCCCTTTCTATGCTCTCTCCCTCGATTTCTTCCAAATTCCATTAAAAACCCTAGGCAAGGTCTCAGTTCCAAACATTTTGTATCAGAGCCGATCGATTCTCGGCTGTGATTCACATGAAATTCAGGCAATCATTAGTAGTGATCCAGAGTTGAAGTTTGAGGCGAGTAGTGGAGATGGCAGAAAGTACTAGCATGAAGCAGCTTGAGGCTAGAATGGAGGCAATGGAGTTAGGATTGCGGCAGACTCAGAAGGAAGTGAGTCGCAGCAGAGAAGAAACCACTGCAACAAGAGAAAGTGTGCAGAAAGATCTTGATAATTTTGGCCAAAAATTGAATGGAATCATGCTTTCAAAATTGCCTCAATTTAGTTTACCAGTGGATTTTCTACCTAGATCCACTAGCAATCCAATCCTATCTGATGCTGGAATTCTTCCTTGTGCGTCTGGATTGCAAGAAGCTGAGGAATTACCAGTCTTGGAGCCAGGAATCCAGGTAAGAGTTTCTTCTCAAGCCTCTCATTATACTCCAATGCCAAGGCTGGAGATACTGGTTTTTTAAGGAACAAAAGTGAGATGGTGGATCCATAGATGTGAGATTTTTTCAATATTATAATATAGTAGGAGGACAGAAGATCAACCTTGCAGTGGCCTATCTCAATGTTACGGCTGACTTGTGGTATCAAGGTTGGATTAAAATGAGGAGATTTGAGGCCAATTGAACTGAATTTGTGGAAAATTTATGTGATCGGTTTGGAGAGAAGTCTATGACAGATGTGATTGAAGAATTTAATAAACTAAAGCAGGAAGGATCTGTGATGGAGTATCAGAACTGGTTTGAAGAATTGAGGTCTTTAATGTTGAATTCACAACCTGCTTTAACAAAGCATTATTTTGTTTCCAGTTTCTTCAATAGTCTAATGGATGAATTAAGGCCAGTTGTAAAGATGATGCAGCTTGCAACTGTTAAGCAGGCTACCAAGACGGCAAGGTTGCAGGAGGTTGCGTTAGAGGCAATTTTCAAAGAGTACAAAATCCTATCAAGAAATCATCCTTCCACCAGTCAGCAGTTGGGAGGAAACTCTCGGACTACAACAGTGGGACTGAACCAAGGAAATTTGAATCCTAGTGTTTATACTAACCCTAATTCAATCAAATCTCCTACTATGGAGCAGAGGAGGCAGTTAGGATTGTGCTATAAATGTGGTGAAAAATTCAGTCCCAACCATGAGTGCAGAAGACAATTACTGAATATGGAAGGATTAAATGAAGAAAAAGAAGAAGAAGAGGAAGAGGTTGTTGAGGAGACAGAAATTATCCATGAAGTACAAGGAGATGAAGGCAGACAAATTTGCTTCAATGCATTAAAAGGTTGTCCTACCGGGGAAATAATTAAGATGAAGGGAATGGCAGGTAAGAGGAGATTAATGGTGTTAATTGATAGTGGCAGTACTCACAGCTTCTTGAATGAAGCAACTGCAAAAGCCTTGAAATGTAAATTGACTGCCACTATTCCTCTATCTGTAACTGTGGCTAACAGTAGCAAAATGTACAGCAAATTCAAATGTGCTGATTTTGTATGGAGGATGCAAGGGCACGAGTTTACAGTAGATCTGAGAATTCTGGAGCTAGGAGGCTGTGATATCGTTTTGGGAGTAGATTGGATGAGGACAGTTAGTCCTCTAGTATTTGACTTCAACGAATTAGAAGTCACTGTTGAGATAGATGGAAGGAAATTGACATTGATGGGGAGCCTTGAAACTGGTGAATGCAAGGTGATCATTGGTAAGAAATTGTTACAGAAGAAAGGGGGCCCATGTGTCACAACCGTACTCTATACAGGCTGTGGAGATGGAAAAATGGATAGGGGCAGAGGAAGAACATTCAATGGCTGCAAACACTGCTACTCTTCAACTCCTTACTGAGGTACAATCATCTGACTCTTTACAATTACTTTAGACAGAATTTGAGGACTTATTTACTGAGCCAACCTCCTTATTGCCAACTAGACCATTTGACCATTCCATTAATCTCAAACCAGGCGGTTATTGCTTTTGGCGAGAAAGAACTCCCATGTGACTTGGGAAATCAGTATAAATAAAGGTTGATTGTCCCCAAGGAAGGCACAAGAAGTTCTAATTCAAATTCTGAAAATTATCTCTCTCTCTCTCTGTTCTTCTTCAAATTTTACCTTGTTCTCTAGAATTCTCGAGAACTCGTGTCAAATCTCTAAGAGTTGACAATTTGGTATCAGAGCGCGTCTTAAGCTAGATCAATTGGTGGCGAATTCAAATTGATGGTGGAGGGTACACAGATGAAGAATATGGAGATGCAACTACAACAATTCAGTTCCACGGTGACCGATCTACAAGTGTGAGTGGATCGGTTAGAGGTAGGATCCACCCGCAACCATGAAGCGAGTATTTCCATTTATCGGAAATTGGATGGAGCGATTCTCAGATCCGAGAAGAGGTTGGGACTCAAATCAAGGAGCAGCTACAAGGGTTCATGTTGATGTTACTGGGACAACACCCAATAAGACTTTCCCCTGATTTTCCTCTTAGAAAGAGGTCTGATCCAATTTTCCCTGGACAAAGGATGAATCAAAGGATGCCTGGAACCTCCAACAATGGAGATGATCTAGTGGAAGATGGGGAGAATGTGGGAGATCATAGGCAAAGAGGAGTTGGGGGGCATAACCACTAAGGATTCCCTATGCTGAAGCTAGATATTCCCATGTTTGATGGGGTTAGCCCCAGATGGTGGGTTAGGAGGTGCGAGAGAATGTTTGAATGGTATGGAATTCTAGATCAAAAGAGGGTGGCCTTGGCTACGACCTACCTCAATGATGCTCATGACGACTGGTAATGCCCAAATTAGAATGGCACCCCAAGACATACCTAAAAATGTCTTTCGAACCCACCAGGGCCACTATGAATTTTTGGTAATGCCCTTTGGCCTTACCAATGCTCCAGCCACATTTCAATCTTTAATGAACCAGATATTTGAGCCCTACCTCAAAAGCTTTGTCCTGGTGTTCTTTGATGAAATATTAGTGTATAGCCAAACCTTTAACCAACACCTACAACACCTAAGGGTTACTTTTGAGATCCTTAGGGTCAACCAACTATATATAGAGGTCCAAGTATGCCTTTGCTCAGAGGCAGGTGGGGTACCTTGGTTACATCTGTAACAACCGATTAACGGGGTTAAGTTGTTGTGTCATCTAAGTTTTATAGTGGCATTGGTGTTGTGTTGCATGTAGGATGCTCAAGGGGTTAAGTGGCAGGAGGCAGCGGTTGACCAGTTTCTTCGAGGCTGTCAACCGTTTTGCTGAATGCCCAAACTGTCGATCGATTAGCTGGGAAGTGGGAAGCTATCGACAGGTCCCTCAAGGTTGTTGACTGTTTTTATCCGAGTGCAACTTCTCAGGTCACCTAGTTGAGGTGATGTGAAGTGGGTAAGGTGGTGGGAACTCTTCTAGAAGGCTTTGGCACATGAGGAAGCTTCCACTAACTCCTTCAAAGGGCTGAGGATGCATTAGATTAAACGCTAAGCTAGTTTGCTCGAGCGGTGGAAAGAAAGAAGAAGGAAAGGAAGAGCAAGAAGGAGGCTGCAACCGTGCACTTCTAGCCCCTCTTTCACTCATAGGCAGTCTAAGGCAAGCTCCTCTTCTTTCTTACCTTCTCCATGGTTTGATTTTCCTATTTCTCAACTATCTTTGGGTCATTTGAGTTGTAAGCTCCTTAAAGGGGCAAGTTTGTAGTGTTTCTTCCAAAAGCTTGAGTAAGGTTTGACTCTCCCTATGTTTCTTCATGGAATGATGCCTAACCATATTGGAATAAGTTCCTAGAGGGTGTTGGGGTGTTGTGTGTGCAATTCAGGTGTGTTTGCATGTAGATTTTTGGGTGTTGGTTGCAGTGGTTGTCGACTGGTTGGGCTAAGCTATCGACCGTTTGGGTGCCTGCAAGAGGGAACTGTCGACCGGCTTGAGGAAGCTATCAACCGTTTCCCCCATTGTCACAAGCTGTCGACTGATGGCTGGAGACTGTTGACCGCCTCTGCCAATATTTGTTGTTCAGCATTGCGTTATGGCATTGGGCTTCGAGTTTACACTATGGGTGGATCATATGATATGTGCGCTTGAGCATAGACATCCTAGGGTTACTAGGAGCACTAGCATTGCATCGGATGTGTATGACTATGTGGGCGAAGCATAGCTTGATGTTTGGTTTTATGAGGACCTTGTATCATGTGTATGCTTACACCGCCATGCATTTTCTATGTGTTGCATTGCATGGTTATTGATGCATGCGGTAGAATTATCCGCAGGGTACCCACGAGCTTCGGCTCGAGAAGATGTTATGCGAGCTTCGGCTCAAGAGGATGGTATACGAGCTTCGGTTCGAGAGGATGTTATACGAGCTTTGGCTCGAGAGGATGGATTATAGGAGCTCCAGTTCTTGGACATATGCTAGCCAGTTCATGGCTGTGACATGTTTGTATGTAGAACCTGGGTGCCAATATGTGTGTCTTATGTGAGCCCTACAGTTCGTTGTATGTGCATTGACACGTTGCTAGTGAGTGTATGTTATGGTGCTTCATGGCATGGGTTGTATGTGATGTGTGTGGGTGATGTTTACCCCTAGCCTTCTATCCTTTTTATTCCATTATGCTTACTGAGTCTTCTGACTCACTCTTGCTTTACATCATTCCAGGTAAGGGAAAGGCGAAAACTGAGGGCGAGTGTAACGGTGTCTGACCTAGAGGGTAGATATGTGTGTATAGGGGTATTCTAGCCAATGAGTATTGGGGGAATTTTGTTGATCTTGGGTGACGAAGGGTGTTTGTCCCTCCCCTTGTGATGCATCCCTATATGCTTTTGTGTTGATAGGGGGTTATGCCCTATTTTTGTTACCTCCGCACCTTTTGGGGCCAGTCTATATGTGTATATGCACCATGCTTCCTCTATGCCAGCTAGTTGCCTATGTGGCCATATTGTCGTGATCTTTTATTTGTATTTCTCATCTTGAGACTCTAACTCGGCTTCCCTGGCTTCCGAGGTAACCAAGGTAGGGCTCTCACAACATCATTTCAAACTAAGGGGTTAGCACGAATCCTAAGAAAGTGCAGCCATGAGGTCTTAGCCAAGACCAACCACCATTAAAGCTTTGAGGGGATTTATGTGCCTCACCGGGTACTATAGACGTTTTGTCAAGAATTATGGGGAGATCAGTAGGCCATTGATTGAATTATTAAAGAATGAGGGTTTTAAATGGGGTCCCCAGGCTGAAGCAAACTTTGAACAGTTAAAAGGGATAATGAGTAAGGCCCCAATGTTGGGATTGATAGACTTTAACAAGACCTTTGTGCTGGAGACCGATGCATGTGGAAAGGGTGTGGGGGTTGTACTAATGCAGGAGGAAGGGCCCCTACCATTCATTAGCCAGGCCCTAGCCCCGAGACATGAGGGTCTGAGCATCAATGAGAAAGAACTATTGGCGGTGTTAATTGCAATAGAGAAGTGGATGCATTACCTCGAAGGGACCACATTTGTAATCAAGACGGACCACGAAAGCTTGAAGTTTTTGCTACAACATAAACTTCACACTCAGCTGCAAAAGAAGGGGATGACCAAGTTAATGGGCTTAGATTATGTAATTCAATACAAGAAAGGGAAGGAAAACATGGCCGCTGATGCACTATCAAGGTGCCAAGAAGAAGGGGAAGCGTCTGCTATCTCCACTTTAGTGTCTGATTGGTACTAGGAGGTGGCTAGTAGCTACAAGTCAAATGAACAGCTTAAATGTCTATTGGAGTAGTTGATTTTAGATCCTACCAGCAAAAGGGGTTATACACTAAGAAATGGGTTGATCAGATATCAAGGGAGGATAGTAATTGGTGATTCCTGGGATCTTAAGGAAAGGATACTTCAGACACTACATGAGTCCCCACTGGGAGGGCATTAGGGAATACAAAACACCTACCATAAGATCAAACAACTCCTCTTTTGGCCTAAACTAAGGGAGACTGTAATCAGGTTTGTGATGGCTTGTAACACTTGTAAGAGGTGCAAGCATGAAACCGTGGCTTCCCCAAGGTTGTTGCAACCATTAGCCATACCGAGACAAGCGTGGGAAAGTATATTGATGGACTTTGTTGAAGGGTTGGGCCTAGGTCAGAAGGGAGAAATTGTATACTAGTGGTGGTGGATAGGTTCACGAAGTTTATGCACTTCCTAAGCCTAACTCACCCTTTCACAACACAGGAGGTTGCTAGAGTTTTTTTGGACCAGTTGTCAAATTGCAGAGTTCCCAACATCATAATCTCTAATAGAGATAAAGTCTTTACTAGCCTCCTATGGCAAAATTTGTTGAAGGCTCTCGGGTCCAAGCTAAGCATGTCTTCAGCTTACCACCCTCAAACCAATGGGCAAATAGGAAGAGGTAATCAGTGCCGGAAGAACTATTTGAGGTGTTTATGCTTCCTACACCCCAAGGAATGGCATATGTGGTTGTCTATCTCCTAGTGGTGGTACAACTCAAACCACCATAGCTCAATTAGGATGTCACCTTTTGAGACCGCCCCCCCTACCAGCCATACATGTGATAGAGTTGTAACCTGGGAGCCAATCATAAGAGTTGTGAGTTGGCTGTATTATAATTAATCTTGGACATGTTTTGATTAATATCTGTATTTCTCTTATAATACGTGGCAATACGTTCATCTTTATATTTTACTATTTAGATGAGTCCCAAAGAGTGTAGCAATGTCAATCGAGTTATGATGAGATCATACTAATGAGATCGAATGACTGATGTTTCATTCTTTAACTATTCCTGGTCATAGGACTATAGAGTGGGGCCTCTATAGTACCGTCAAGACCAGTACACACTATGCATGCTCGTGATGAGGGTAGTTGATCTCATTGACTACTTGTGTGGTGACACTAATGCAAGTGTGTAGGTGCTCATTAGTGAATGAGTTCACTGAAAGACCTAACTTGAGAACATCCAAATGGTAATTCTTACTAAATGTCAATTGGGAGTTCTATGTGGCAACAGGTGCTAGTAATCTCTTTTTCTGAGGTACCACAGTTATCTTGTATGAGGATTGTCATGTTTTGATGGCACTGTACGGGGTCCAGTAAGATGGGTCCCTAATAAGGTGGTTATTGAATATGATCTGAATCATACGAAGGTAGGTGAGTACGCAAGATGGAATCTATCGACCTTAGTAAGATTTAAAAGGTATATGCCCTATGTGAATGATGAAGTCACAACTCGAGGAGTCGTTGGTCAACGCAGATAGTTGAGAATTAATAAGAGTTATTAATTCGACTATATGAGTTGTGGACTTGACATTCGTACACATAGTGTTGGTTATTAGAAGTTTGACATTTTACCATACTTCTAGACTATACCGGGGCATTATGATAGAGGGATCGAATAGTACTGACACTTGTCACGGAAAGGTTCATTAAAATGCCATTTGCATTTCATTATGATATGGGGGCCATGATACGTTGCTAGACGTCAATCTTGGTCTAAGGGCAAGATAATAATTTTACTCATGTGATGAAATAAATTAAGGATCATAATCAAAGAGTTTTATTAGAAGTAGGATTCTATAAATTGCCCTTTGCCATTTTCATAGTGAACCTATAAGGTCACACACAAACAAAGAGAAGTTTCATGAAAATTTTAGTGGGACCGAAAAATGTTTTTGGGGCCCATAAGAATTCGTGGATTTTTGGGGCGAGCTAGCACTCGCGGAAAAATCCATGAGATGTCGACAAAATGAGCAAAAAGTAAAACAAGGTAAGAAACCCACAATTGGGTTTGGGCCTTGGTCCAACATGTTTATAACATGTTTGGTTTTTCTTTAAAACTTAGTTGGACTAGGTTTTGGGTTGGGCCTTGGCCCAACATGTTTATAACATGTTGGACCAACTATAAATACTTAGTTTGACTAGGGTTTTATGATGACTCTCCATTTTTGTCTCATAACCCCTTTGGTTTCCTAGAGAGAGAAACTTGATTTTTGAGAAAAACCAACCATATCTCTAAGTGTTAGATTAGATCTTGCATACTTGATGCAAAGAGATTGAAGGGGCATGCTCATAGACATCACTTGAAGCATCTCTTTGGTGTGGATCACTTATAGAGGGTGGGTAACACCTCGTGGCACAAAGATTCATCCATTCTTCATCGGACAATCAAAAGGTTTGATTTTCGTTACATGTTTATATTCTTGAAGTGATTATATATTTGCAAACTAGATCCGTTTATTTTGGGTTTCAAGATTAACCAAAGAGTTTGGTTGATCCAAATAATTTTTAATTTTCCGCTGCGTTTGGATCCAAGAAACCCAACAACATGACCCTACCAACATGGCAGTCGTTGATGCACACCTTCAACAAAGGCAGGAGATCTAGCAGCAACTCAAATAGAATGGGCATGCGAAGCCACTTTGAAGCATGTTTCAATGCAACATCAAATGCACATCGCTTAGCGTATTTTTAAATGCACAATATAATTGCAGTATTGATTTTTAACAATATTTTTTATTTTACTCACGCATATCTATCTAGCATTAATCTGTGTTGATAATTTTTCACGTATATGAGACAAGAAAAATGGTCTAATTGCAATTGTAATTCATTGATATAACTGAAGAATTTATATAAATGTTTTAGAAAGCAAGATGACTCATTCCGCATATTTAGTTACCAGGAGAATTTATATAATAAACATCGACAGTATTATAGGTTATATTAATATTTATGTCATTTTAACAAATAAAGACCCCCGCTGCCCGCTCAAATATCATATATATTAATAGTACATAAAAAGGGGATGGCATAAGTAAAACACGGTATAGTATTATGATGTCAAATTTTGAACATGGCTTTGGTGCTCTATGACATCGAGATGGGGACAGTAGTGATCAACTTCGCGGTCGATACCTTGGTTGCGCCACTCCCAGAGTGCCATGTCGTCCTCGGAACGATCTGAGATAACCCAGTCGGCAATCGTTGCCGCATTGCCGAGCGTTCCCTAGCCACGACGAATATACTTTCGTTCATCTAACTCCCGTCGCACCACCCTCCCTGTCATGAAATCAAAGCTAAATTCTACTCTCTCTCCATTTTCCAACTGACCCGAGAAATCGTAACATCTCGTGGCAGCCGACAATTTAAGGAAGGGGCGTTTCTTTCGAACTCCAGGGTTCTCTTTCACATAATTGGCAAGGCATACTGCGGCATAATCTGCGTTGAAGCCCTGATGACTATTGGATTATCGGACAAGCCCAATTGGTCAAGCTTAACCCTGGCGCTCATAATATGAATTGCGACGACCCTCACTTCCTGTTCGAGCATCAAATCGATCCAAGCCTTTCCTGCGGTATAAAGGTCATCGATCGCGATGTCACCGAGATCGAGTAGCTTTGCCAACCTGGGAAGTTCATGAGGAAAAATCACTGGCATGATAGCAACGGTCTCCCGCCAGTCAGATGCTGGGCTAGCTCCCTTGACGGCATCCACGAATGCGTCACCGCTTGCGTATTTGAATGTGTAAAAGAGAAGGACCACTCGTTGATGGTATTTTGGACGTCGGCTTAGCCACGCGGTAATAATATGGGCCTCGAACTCGCGGCCGTCCAAAAAAATGGTCGCGCCTGGATTGACCTCGAAGGCCATTTCAAGAAGAGGTTCTAGAAGGGGGACGATGTCTTTCGTGACAATAATTGAATCCGTGAGTTCGCCATTTGAAACCTCTCGAATGATTATTGGTGCATCCTTGATATCTGCTGATTGAAGTTCTCGGACGAGTTTGTCGGGCAAAGTGGAGACCAGCCACATGTTGAAATCGTGAGAGGCGACGGGCACATCGTCGCAGGTAAGTGCGGCATCAAGTTTAGAGAGATTGCGCCTAACCACCTCTCCGAGGGCAGTCAGTAACGAAGTTTCGGTGCATTCCTGTACGCCTTTCCCCAAATTGTACATGCCCCGGTGTTCAATGACTTGAAGGGGCAGTTGCTCCTCGAGACGTTCAAGGAGGTGTGGTACCGAGTGGCGGGCGAGGACCTCATCCACAGTGACGCCAACCGGGAGATCCCATTGGAGTTTCCACTCGGGCCAGCCCGTGCCCTTCACGGGGAACGGTTTGCGCTGGCAAAGGATCTGGCGGCTGCAGGTGAACTTATCACTATCCATGGTAATGGGTGGGTTGCCAAAAAATTGGGCACTTCGCTAGGCAATTTGATAAAGCGAAACTGCGTTATTAAACCATCTTGCAGCAGGAATCTTTTGGTCCACAATGAATAATTAAAGAATTTATAGTGGAATATCGCTGTAGCTTATTAATAATACGTGGATGGCATGTATTATCAATAGGACAAAATTGTGCATTAGTATATATGATCGTTAAATTGCATTATTTTATTATAGATATAATTAAATGCTATTTCCTCCAATCCGAGCGTAGACTGTCGTGAACAATCAATGCGAAAATTGAATATCTTATTGTTGGGGAATTCTTTATTAAAAGATTCGACGGAATACCCGGTCAATACATAGTGTCAAACAAGAAGAATCCAAAAACAACAAGCGAAACAAAAATCAATGCTACAGAATCCCATCATGGTTGCGCATGCAATAAAGGGAAAACGTTAGATCGGTGCAATCATTCGCTGCAATCGGGAAGGAGCTTGCCGAGTTCGCCGAGAATTGCAGAGAGAGCATCCTCATTAGGTATGACGAAGACGTTCGCTCCAGAGGAGCTTTGTCTCAGCGGTACCGACCCAGAACGCAATGCAGTTTTCCAGGTTGCCTACAGCAGTCAGCATATCCTTATCGTTTCTGCCGTTTCCGCACGCTATATGTAGGCCGATCTTATGAGGGAGGCGGCCGACAAAGGCGAAATAGCCCTTGCGCTTGCCTGGCGTTTCGACGGGCATAATACAATGACCCTTCGTAATGGAGATCGCCTGGAAAAGACGGCGAGAAGGATCATAGATGCGGGGAAGAAGCGATGAAAGGAGATCTCCGGCCGTTCGGTAACATTGATGAGATTCCCACATTTGACAGCCGTAGAAATGATCCATTGGAATATTGCGGATTCCGGGCATGCCACCGAGTTTGCTCTCCATAACCCCGTGAATGGGCTGCCAGTTGGGCACGTGAATCGGTTCAAAGCGTTGACCTTTGAAGATTGTGACCGTTCCGTCATTGCCTTGAAAACCAATATTTGGAATGGCTTAAATGGCGAATTAGCGATTTCTTCGCACTGACGTGCGGATGTGAGCAACTGGTAATGCCCCTTGCAAGCGATCGCAGTTAGGTTGGCAATGATGTTGTTGGCGGGGATGATATCCCAAACATGATAACTTCGATTTTGCTTGAAGGTGGTTCCGTCGCCGTCGAAGGCGAGCAGCGCACGATGAGACGGATCGGCAAGGTCGTGTCGGATCCGCATTGCGATTCCGGGAATGTGGCTGATAAGAGACATATCTAAGAGCGTTTGAGGGGAAACTGGCGGCCCAATGAAGTCTTAAATGCTGGGCAGCATGGTGTAGGGATGAGTTGACTTTTTGGAGACAGAAATAGGTTTTCCGTAGGGATGAGCTGGCCAGCCAATATCGGTATGGGCCACGCTGACATATGTTTGCGTGAAGGCTCAACTGCCGCAAAGCTGACCTACATATCCGTTGACTTTATATGGAACCACAAATCGTTCACCACTCATTTTCCAAAATCTTGCCTTTCTGTGCCTAGCTATCATGCCCGCCAGCGACGCAACGTGCGCTGCCGCGATCGCCTTCCCCAAGGGCAACTGGAAGCAAGAACTTGCTACGCTCTGTGCGGTCTGCGAACCTCTTGAGGTGGTTAAGATCGCAGTCGGAAGAGGTCTTTGTGGCATCTGTAATGTCGTTGCTGCAATGGACCCTAAAAGGGTGAGAGGCCTCGGTGAGGTCATCGGGCGTATGCCCGCTCTAAATCAACGTATTGCTATTGCCGCCGCTGAAACTCCGCTGCGAGATCTCGGAATCGGCTACCAGTGCGTGATCTGCTATCCCAACATAGCCAATGCGATGTTGGCCACTTCTGAGGGGATCAGCAACGCTGTCCGCAAAAGGATTGAGAATGAAGTTGCCCAGGACATTAGAGAGGGCGCCACTGTCTACGTCTTCGTTCAGCCGAGAATGAGCTCCAGCAACTCTCCCGTTTCTGTCCATTTCACCATTCAGTTTGCGAGAGTGGGAACTCTGTTTGATGCCAGAATGATAGAGAGTTACAACTTCATGAAAGGCAATGGCACAGTGACCGTAGAGAAATTGAAGAGTCATTGGAAGAAGCACGGTATTGAGAGGTCGGGCCCACGTCCAAATTTGAACTTCTCTTCGCCTCTGTCCCCGACAACAGCAAACTTGCCGCCACCAATTTCACCCATCTCAATTCTGTCGAGCGTGATAAGGAACTGCTCGGCAGCACGGTTTTCAGCATTGCCGCTAACAAACCTGGAACTGTAATTTATCAATGCGACAAGGTTCTGTGCTTGGAAGTTGACGTCCAGGCACATCGCACGTTGGAGGTGCTCCACCGCCTTGAGGAACAGGCATATAGCGCGAGTTGTGGCACTAGTTTCGGTCTTCACACCGGTCCTTCCTGCTGCCTTAATCTTTTCGCTGCTGCACTCCCCACCTTTTTCAAACGAACTGATCTTTGTTCCCTTCCGTTGGGTGATGCTTTTGTCCTCTTCTGCGACCATGCCAGCTGCGCCTATGCCGCTAAAGAGAACGGCCTTCCACTCACCGCTTTCTCCCTCACGGATACCAATCAGTTCGAACTCGTGGAGCTTCAGGCCGTCAAAGAGTATGTTCTTGGTCTTTTCGACGCGCCGACGATGGTTGTTCCTCGTGATCCAGGCCGAGCCAGCTTCTGCAGCCAATATATCTGTTTCCGGGAGCCGCATCCTTGTGAAGAGTTCAATGAAATTGGTGTGTTTGATGTTTCCGTTATTATTCCAATTGTGATTAGTTTCGAACTTAAGTCTTGTTATTGTAAGCGAGATATTATTGTAGTTTTTAATTCAAATAAGAGATTGCTTTCATTTTTTGCAATTATTGTGATGGTTTTTTATTCAACTATTTCGGCGTTTATTGAATGTCCGATTTTCCAATATTTCCTACTTTGTACGATTTTTACATTGGGGTTGGACATCTTTCCTGATTTTGGGGCATGCTGGCCCATAAAAGTGCGACAAATTGGCAAGAAAGTAATAGTGACCGTTTTTTATCAACTGCGGTTGCACTGTCAAAAATTATCGATGCAATATTTAATCTAAGATGTCTGCGCCTCGCTTATTATCAAATTGATCCGTTTCTCTTCTCGCTCAGATAAATCAAATTAACTCCATTTCGTAATGGATATACTTCCATAACGGCGCCCACAATTCACCGTATTTGCCATCACCAACCCGCCTAGTCCAAGAAATCTGCACTGCGCAATTTCTAAAGCTTTTGTATGCTATGCTCAGTTTTGTGACTATGTGTTGCAATATCAGCAGAAGTGGACGGATTGGGTGTTCAATTGCGGTTTTGCAGAAGCCATCGCAGATGTGCCATTGGTGTTCCAGATTGCACCGTGCCTTTATGGTCCCCGATCGGGCGAGTTGGAAGTGTTGGCTCCTCGTCACACCCCGGTTTTCATTTATACTTCGTATAGACGTTTGCGGTGGTTCGTCGAAAACCGGTGCATTGCTCGACATGGCGACTCTGTGCTGGCCTACATGATCCCGCCTTACATGAATGACCTCTCACTGTAGGAAATGGCACGCGCACATAATGAGATTTGTCCGGGCAACTACACGACGTCCAAGGACGTGGAATGCTTTATCGCCATCCAACTCAGTAGCCATTTCGTTGAGGAGCGTACATGTAAAGTGCGTGGGCGAAATGATTTAGAAAGAACATGCCGTTTCTTTCGTCGATCGGCTGATCTCTTCAGCCATTACGACATGGTGGCTATTGGGCCAGCACTATTCTGCGATGAATTCAATCGCGCAGCTACCTTTGATGCTTCTCCATGCTGCCTTGATCTGCTGTGCGACTATGAGGTTTTCCTTCAGGAGAGCGAAGCGCATGATGGTATAGGGCATTATCCGAATTGCGCACCGCCACCTAGTGTTGCCATTGTCGGAGGCGAGCTGTCTAGCTTTGTCGCTGCAACATAATTACTTCGCACTGGCGTGAGAGATATCACTATTTTCAATTCACTTGATGAGATCAGGAATCTTGGGGCGCCGCCAAAACCTTATGGTGACGTTCACCACTTCTTAAGTTCGTTCGGAGTCATGCCTTTCTCAGCCAATCAAATTTGTCTATCCTACTACTTGGACAAGTTCAAGATTGCGTCCGGCGCACGTTTTTCTTGCGCAGGCAAAGATCACACAGCACTGTATTATCGGCGGAAACGCTACACATGGCCCGCCGGTTAAGCTCCGTCGGCGATATTTCAGAGGTCGTACGTCGACTGGAAGGCACTGTTGCGCGAAGGGTGTGAACGAAATGGCAGGAAACTTATCGCTCCAATGAAAAGCACTTCCATGTTGAAAGCGCGGCGTAATGATGAAGCCTCCAAAGCATGGCAGGCTTGGCTCACGGAGTTTGGTCAGTTCACATTCCATGCAGCACTAGTGGACATTTCCACTGGTGGTGATCCTCCTGGTGGTGAGGCCTGGCAAAGACCCGATGATTTCGAAGTTTTCGGCATACTGAGATTTGGTTTCAGCCGAGTTTCCTCTTGTTATCACGGCTTCCGTTTTGCAAAGATCTTGGAATGCGTAATCAATGGCTACGAGGAGGATCAGCATCTTATCATAGGCGGCGTTCGGCTTTTGCAGGCACGAATGCGGACTGAAATATTTCAAAAAAGCCAGGCACGAACGCGATTGTGTTTTAATCTCGCGCAGGGCATAGCCGAGGAGGAGGGGAAATTCAGGTTATGCTTAAAGAACGACCAATTGTATGTTTTTGACCGGGTCATCATTAGCGGCAATACAGGGCACATCCGGATTTTGCCTCAATTGGCCGGCAATGAAATCTCCTTCAGCTATGATATCCCGCGCGCCACCGGAAACTCGCTCGCCGGTATCACTTCAGCACTACTGATGGTCACAAAGCATAGGTTTTGGATCAACACTGATTTCCCGGTCGTGATCTGGACTGATGGGCTTGTTCGAGAGCTGTATTGCGTCGATATTGAATCGGCAGCGGGAGTGGGCTTAGTCCTGTTTCACTATGCTTTGAAGAATGATTCTTGCTAGCTGATCCAACCTCATGACAAGAAGCAACAGTGCTTGGAACTAGTTGGGGAACTTGTTGCAGTCTTTCCCGAGTTTGCTACGCACCTGGTCCCGATCGATGACGACTATGGACGGTATGTGTTTCATAACCACTCAATGGACAAGTTTCATGGCATTTCCTGCAAGCTGAGCGATCCTGACCAAGATGAATGTACCCAACGTCTCTCCTATCCTTTGTTGGATGCAAATCATACAGAAAAGGACAGGGGGATATGTTGGGCTGACAGCGACTACTCCAGCACCGGAGCCTGGGGTGAGGGGGATGTGCAGGCGGGAATCAAGGCGGCTTGCACTATTGTTCGGAGCACCGGTGGGATACTCGCTCCTTTCAATCCTCTGGACTGCCCACTGAGCAATTAAAAATATTAATGGCAACTGTCTCACTCTTGTTCTATTGTCTTTCTGGGTATTAATCTTGCAAGTTTTGTATAATCCATCGGTGTAATGCAAATCATATCTGCTACATTTGTACTTTTTGGTAATATTGCAAGATGCGTTTTTATTTTTGTGCGACAAATTTTCCATAACGAGAATATTATTAAATATAATTGCACTATGAATGCGATCATAGAGCATTTTATTTCCAGATTCTGCAAAATTATACGCATTCTCACTTCCTTAGGGGGCGTGTCCGCAAGGCATTATCGCTGAGTATAATCTGTATTAGTTTAGGTTTAAAAAAAGTATAGTTTAAGATTGGAGATAGTGTCAATAGCACACTCATTTTGTACAGTACTGGCGCAAATGTGCATCATGTGAAGAGCATTTGCTGGCCACACAAATCGAGATGATTCCCACTTATGGACATGACGCAAGTGCGTTCGTCACTAAGTAGTCGCCCACTTGTCTCGAGCAACGTGGCGCTTCGCTGTCGGCCACCGATCACTTTCGTTTGAGCATCTGTATATATTGGTTGTGGAGAGAACAAATGTCACCATCGCTTTCCTGTTCAAGATTTGAATTTGGTACCGAAATAATTGCAAGGAGGTCATGTTGGCAACCGCACAGCTAGAAAGAAGATCCCTAAATCTGCGGCAGTCAAAATTTCAACAAGGAAAAATAGGATGTCCATTATTGTGCAAATTGCACAGCGCACGCGCCACCTTTCGGCGCTGGGGTCTTCTTTCACTGTTCCTGAATGTGAAATGCGTAAGAGCATCAATGGGCTTAAATAGATGTTTCAAACGGTTAGCAATAATATCTAGGTCATGCTGTGAAGCTTCAATACAGTAAGTCTATTGTAAATGGGATCGGATTGAATAAATATCTGACGTCGATTATCTTTCGTTGTTGCTAATATACATAAATCTTATCTTTAGGATGGAACTAGTTGGAATCAATGTCACCGACATGGTACTTACCTTTGGCGAACTAGCGCTCGCCTTTTCTGAGTGGTTGGGGCGCTCAAAGGCCAAGAAGAAGAAGGCCAAACAGGTACGGCCATGCGAAGTCCTCCCCGCTCAATTTGCCCAGGCAACTCATCTGAATACCAGCCCTTCGGCCGCGATTTCCGAAACACATGGCATGCTGATTGGCGCGCGTCGGGTTGCTGGTAGGGCCCGCTTTGTCGGAGCAAATGAGAAGTCAGACCTACAAGATTAATACGCATATTGAAGGAAACCTACGAGATTAATATGCACGTGAGTCGCCAAATTCGATTCATCTCGCTGTAGAGGTGACATCGATCATTTTCCATTACTTTTTATAATAATTGGCAAACCATGATGCGGTAATCTTATGTAGTTTTATATAGTACTTTAACGTCTCTATGGAGCGTTTATAGCTGTACCGTCGTTTTGAACTGCTGCGTAATCCAGAATCTATTCAATATTATATATGATAATATGTTGTGTGCTTATCTCGGTTAATTATCCGATATGTATGTAGTTATGACTCTATAATCATAGTCATATTTACTAAAGATCTGAACTGCCCCCCATTTCGACCGGACAGTCGGCCTAAGCAGGAAGGCTCAAGCACAGGCTTGAGGACAAGCTTATGTCTAACGAGTATCGACGCATCGAAGTGATCACGGGTGAAGTCCTGTGCAGGCGGTGGACAACCGAGCAAAAGCTGCGGATTATCGAGGAGAGTTTTGAGCCGGGCGAGACCGTTTCGTCGACAGCCAGGCGTCATGGCGTCGCGCCCAATCTGCTTTACCGATGGCGCAGACTTCTGAGTGAGGGAGGAACAACGGCCGTGGATTCAGATGAACTTGTCGTCGGCAATTCCGAAGTGAAGAAGCTCGAGGAGCGCGTCCACGAACTGGAGCACATGCTTAGCCGCAAGACAATGGAATGGAAATCCTTCGCGAAGCCTTTTCCAAAGAAGGCTAAAAAAAACCAATATCGCAGCCGATCTTGTTGTCGAAGGACGGTGGCCGATGAAGACTGGCCAATCTTTTTGAAGCTTGATCATTTGGGCCTGACCCAATCCGTCCGACTTGGCTCGTCAGTGGCAAGGGACCTTGATCAAGGCTCTGATAGGCATCGCCTCCTTACCCAGAAAATGGGAACGACTTGAATCACCCTTAGCTCTGGCGGCCACCGACAAGTCACTCAACTTGGCTAATAACCTAAGTCCTCTCTCTCTTTGGTGCCTCTGTCATTAATGCCATTTCTATAGACTTATCGAGTCCAATTAATGTATCCGTTTAGTGTTTTAATCGCCCTGGCGTTGATTGTTTTTAATGAATCACTTCTTGTTTCTTATTTTTACTTTACGCTGGAATTGAAAACAACCCACGTACACATTATCATTATTTTTTTAGACGTCGTCGCACACGAGTGAAACTAAATATTTCTCTGCGAAACAGGCCTTTCCCGATCATAATTGGGACATGGTTCATTGTCGCAAAATCATGTAAAGATGTCGTTCGTGCACAAGCCGAACACCAGCATCTAGCTTATTGGTGTCAGCGACGGTCTTCATCGGCCACCGTCTTTTGGCAACAAGATCGGCCGCGATATTGATTTTTTTTAGCCTGCTTTGGAAAGGGCTTTGCAGAGGATTTCCACTTCCATTGTCTTGCGGCCAAGCATACGCTCCAGTTCGCAGACGCGCTCCTCGAGTTTCTTCACCTCGGAATTGCCGACGACAGGTTCATCTGAATCCACGGTCGTTGTTCCTCCCTCACTCAGAAGTCTGCGCCATCGGTAAAGCAGATTGGGCACGACGCCATGACCCCTGACTGTCGACGAAACGGTCTCGCCCAGCTCAAAACTCTCCTCGATAATCCGCAGCTTTTGCTCGGTTGTCCACCGCCTGCACAGGACTTCACCCGTGATCACTTCGATGCGTCGATACTCGTTAGACATAAGCTTGTCCTCAAGCCTGCGCTTGAGCCTTCCTGCTTAGGCCGACTGTCCGGTCGAAATGGGGGGCAGTTCAGATCTTTAGTAAATACGACTATGATTATAGAGTCATAACTACATACATATCGGATAATTAACCGAGATAAGCACACAACATATTATCATATATAATATTGAATAGATTCTGGATTACGCAGCAGTTCAAAACGACGGTACAGCTATAAACGCTCCATAGAGACGTTAAAGTACTATATAAAACTACATAAGATTACCGCATCATGGTTTGCCAATTATTATAAAAAGTAATGGAAAATGATCGATGTCACCTCTACAGCGAGATGAATCGAATTTGGCGACTCACGTGCGTATTAATCTCGTAGGTTTCCTTCAATATGCGTATTAATCTTGTAGGTCTGACTTCTCATTTGCTCCGACAAAGCGGGCCCTACCAGCAACCCGACGCGCGCCAATCAGCATGCCATGTGTTTCGGAAATCGCGGCCGAAGGGCTGGTGTTCAGATGAGTTGCCTGGGCAAATTGAGCAGGGAGGACTTCGCATGGCCGTACCTGTTTGGCCTTCTTCTTCTTGGCCTTTGAGCGCCTCAAACGCTCAGAAAAGGCGAGCGCCACTTCGCCAAAGGTAAGTGCCATGTCGGTGACATTGATTCTAGCTAGTTCCATCCTGAGGATAAGATTTATGTATATTAGCAACAACGAAAGATAATCGACGTTAGATATTTATTCAATCCGATCCCATTTACAATAGAGACTTACTGTATTGAAGCTTCACAGTATGACCTAGATATTATTGCTAACCGTTTGAAACATCTATTTAAGCCCATTGATGCTCTTACGCATTTCACATTCAAGAACAGTGAAAGAAGACCCCAGCGCCGAAAGGTGGCGCGCACGCTGTGCAATTTGCACAATAATGGACATCCTATTTTTCCTCGTTGAAATTTTGACCGTCGCAGATTTAGGGATCTTCTTTCTAGCTGTGCGGTTGCCAACATAACCTGCTTGCAATTATTTCGGTACCAAATTCAAATCTTGAACAGGAAAGCGATGATGACATTTGTTCTCTCCACAACCAATATATACAGATGCTCAAACGAAAGTGATCGATGGCCGACAGCGAAGCGCCACGTTGCTCGAGACAAGTGGGCGACTGCTTAATGACGAACGCACTTGCGTCATGTCCATAAGTGGGAATCATCTCGATTTGTGTGGCCAGCAAATGCTCTTCACATGATGTGCATTTGCGCCAGCACTGTACAAAATGCGTGTGCTATGGACACTATCTCCAATCTTAAACTATACTTTTTTTAAACCTAAACTAATACAGATTATACTCAGCGATAATGCCTTGCGGACACGCCCCCTAAGGAAGTGAGAACGCGTATAATTTCACAGAATCTGGAAATAAAATGCTCTATGATCGCATTCATAGTGCAATTATATTTAATAATATTCTCGTTATGGAAAATTTGTCGCACAAAAATAAAAACACATCTTGCAATATTACCGAAAAGTACAAATGTAGCAGATATGATTTGCATTACACCGATGGATTATACAAAACCTACAAGATTAATACGCAGAAAGATAATAGAACAAGAGTGAGACAGTTGCCATTAATATTTCTAATTGCTCAGTGGGCAGTCTAGAGGATTGAAGGGAGCGAGTATCCCACCGGTGCTCCGAACAATAGTGCAAGCCGCCTCGATTCCCACCTGCACATCCTCCTCACCCCAGGCTCCGGTGCTGGAGTAGTCGCTGTCAGCCCAACATATCCCCCTATCCTTTTCTGTATGATTTGCATCCAACAAAGGATAGGAGAGACGTTGGGTACATTCATTTTGGTCGGGATCGCTCAGCTTGCAGGAAATGCCATGAAACTTGTCCATTGAGTGGTTACGAAACACATACCGTCCATAGTCGTCATCGATCAGGACCAGGTGTGCAGCAAACTCAAGAAAGACTGCAGCAAGTTCCCCAACCAGTTCCAGGCACCGTTGCTTCTTGTCATGAGGCTGGATCAGCCAGCAAGAATCATTCTTCAAAGCATAGTGAAACAGGACTAAGCCCACTCCCGCTGCCGATTCAATATCGACGCAATACAGCTCTCGAACAAGCCCATCAGTCCAGATCACTACCGGGAAATCAGTGTTGATCCAAAACCTATGCTTTGTGACCATCAGTAGTGCTGAAGTGATACTGGCGGGCGAGTTTCCGGTGGCGCGCAGGATATCATAGCTGAAAGAGATTTCATCGCCAGCCAACAACAACAACATATCCAGCCGTTATCTTACTATGTGGGGTTGGCTACATGAATTCTAGACTTCTATGTGGGTTACACCCCAACAGATAGTTTATCTAGACTTCTATGTGGGTTTCATCGCTAGCTAATTGGGGCAAAATCCGGATGTGCCCTGTATTGCCGCTAATGATGACCTGGTCAAAAACATACGATTGGTCGTTCTTTAAGCATAGCCTGAATTTCCCCTCCTCCTCGGCTATGCCCCGCGCGAGATCAAAACACAATCGCATTCGTGCCTGGCTTTTTTGAAATATTTCAGTCCGCATTCGTGCCTGCAAAAGCCGAACGCCGCCTATGATAAGATGTTGATCCTCCTCGTAGCCATTGATTACGCATTCCAAGATCTTTGCAAAACGGAAGCGGTGATAACAGGAGGAAACTCGGCCGAAACCAAATCTCAGTATGCCGAAAACTTCGAAATCATTGGGTCTTTGCCAAGCCTCACCACTAGGAGCATCACCACCAGTGAAAATGTCCACTAGTGCCGCATAGAATGTGAACTGACCAAACTCCGTGAGCCAAGCCTGCCATGCTTCAGAGGTTTCATCATTACGCCGCGTTTTCAACATGGAAGTGATTTTCATCGGAGCGACAAGTTTCCTGCCATTTCGTTCACACCCTTCGCGCAACAATGCCTTCCAACCGGCTTACGACCTCTGAAATATCGCCGGCGGAGCTTGACTGGCGGGCCATGTGTAGCGTTTCCGCTGATAATACAGTGCTGTGTGATCTTTACCTGCGCAAGGAAAATGTGAGCCGGACGCAATCCTGAACTTGTCCAAGTAGTAGGACAAACAAATTTGATTGGCTGAGAAAGGCATGACTCCAAACGAACTTAAGAAGTGGTGAACGTCACTATAGGGTATTGGCGGCGCCCCAAGATTCCTGATCTCATCAAGTGAATCGAAAATAGTCATATCTCTCACGCCAGTGCGAAGTAATTCTGTTGCAGCGACAAAGCCAGACAGCCCGCCTCCGACGATGGCAACACTAGGTGGCGGTGCGCAATTCGGATAACGCCCTATACCATTATGCGCTTCGCTCTCCTGAAGAAAAACCTCATAGTTGCACAGCAGATCAAGGCAGCATGGAGAAGCATCAAAGGTAGCTGCGCAATTGAATTCATCGCAGAATAGCGCCGACCCAATAGCCACTATGTCGTAATGGCTAAAGAGATCAGTTGATCGACGAAAGAAGCGGCATGTTCTTTCTAAATCATTTCGCCCACGCACTTTGCATGTACGCTCCTCAACGAAATGGCTACTGAGTTGGATGGCGATAAAGCATTCCACATCCGTGGACGTCATGTAGTTGTCCGGACAAACCTCATTATGCGCGCGTGCCATTTCCTATAGTGAGAGGTCATTCATGTAAGGCGGGATCATGCAGGCTAATACAGAGTCGCCATGTGGAGCAATGCACCGGTTTTCCACGAACCACCGCAAACGTCTATACGACGTATAAATGAAAACCGGGGTGTGACGAGAGCCAACACTTCCAACTCGCCCGGTCGGGGACCATGAAGGCACGGTGCAATCTAGAACACCAACGGCACATCTGCGATGACTTCTGCAAAACCGCAGTCGAACACCCAATCCGACCACTTCTGCTGATATCGCAACACATAGTCGCAGAACTGAGCATAGCATACAAAAGCTTTAGAAATTGCAGAGTGCAGATTTCTTGGACTAGGCGGGTTGGTGATGGCAAATACGGTGAATTGTGGGCGCCGGTATGGAAGTATATCCATTACGAAATGGAGTTAATTTGATTTATCTGAGCGATAAGAGAAACGGATCAATTTGATAATAAGCGAGGCGCAGACATCTTAGATTAAATATTGCATCGATAATTTTTGACAGTGCAACCACAGTTGTTAGAAAACGGTCACTATTACTTTCTTGCCAATTTGTCGCACTTTTATGGGCCAGCATGCCCCAAAATCAGGAAAGATGTCCGACCCCAATGTAAAAGTCGTACAAAGTAGGAAATATTGGAAAATCGGACATTCAATAAACACCGAAATAGTTAAATAAAAAACCATCACAATAATTGCAAAAAATGCAAGCAATCTCTTATTTGAATTAAAAACTACAATAATATCTCGCTTACAATAACAAGACTTAAGTTCACAACTAATCACAATTGGAATAATAACGCAAACATCAAAGACAATCGATCTCTTGTAAAGAACTCGACCAACAACATATTCAGGAGTCGAACTCAAGCCCAGTGAATCCGAATACAGATGTAATTTGTGCCCTCTCGCTATCATCCTTGGGACCATCCTCAAGGAATTCGGCGTAGCGTTCGAGCATTTGAGCAGCAGCATCGAGAATCAACACACCAATTTCATTGAACTCTTCACAAGGATGCGGCTCCCGGAAACAGATATATTGGCTGCAGAAGCTGGCTCGGCCTGGATCACGAGGAACAACTATCGTCGGCGCGTCGAAAAGACCGAGAACATACTCTTTGACGGCCTGAAGCTCCACGAGTTCGAACTGATTGGTATCCGTGAGGGAGAAGGCGGTGAATGGAAGGCCGTTCTCTTTGGCGGTGTAGGCGCAGCTGGCATGGTCGCAGAAGAGGACAAAAACATCACCCAACGGAAGGGAACAAAGATCAGTCCGTTTGAAAAAGGTGGCAAGTGCAGCAGCGGAAAGATTAAGGTAGGAGGAAGGATCAGTGTGAAGACCGAAACTAGTGCCACAACTCGCGCTATATGCCTGTTCCTCAAGGCGGTGGAGCACCTCCAACACACGATGTGCCTGGACGTCAACTTCCAAGCACAGAACCTTGTCGCATTGATAAATTACAGTTCCAGGTTTGTTAGCGGCAATGTCGAAAACGGTGCTGCTGAGCAGTTCCTTATCACGCTCGACAGAACCGAGATGGGTGAAATCGGTGGCGGCAAGTTTGTTGTTGTCGGGGACAGAGGCGAAGAGAAGTTCAAATTTGGACGCAGGCGGACGTGGGCCCGGCCTGTCAATACCATGCTTCTTCCAATGACTCTTCAATTTCTCTACGGTCACTGTGCCATTGTCTTTCATGAAGTTGTAACTCTTATCATTCTGGCATTGTCCAACGCACGATGTGCCTGGACGTCAACTTCCAAGCACAGAACCTTGTTGCATTGATAAATTACAGTTCCAGGTTTGTTAGCGGCAATGCCGAAAACTGTGCTGCTGAGCAGTTCCTTATCACGCTCGACAGAACCGAGATGGGTGAAATCGGTGGCGGCAAGTTTGTTGTTGTCGGGGACAGAGGCAAAGAGAAGTTCAAATTTGGACGCGGGCGGACGTGGGCCCGGCCTGTCAATACCATGCTTCTTCCAATGACTCTTCAATTTCTCTACGGTCACTGTGCCATTGTCTTTCATGAAGTTGTAACTCTCTATCATTCTGGCATCAAAGAGAGTTCCCGCTCTCGCAAACTGAAGGGTGAAATGGACAGAAAAGGGAGAGTTGCTGGAGCTCATTCTCGGTTGAACGAAGACGTAGACAATGGCGCCCTCTCTAATGTCCTGGGCAACTTCGTTCTCGATCCTTTTGCGGACAGCGTTGTTGATCCCCTCAGAAGTGGCCAACATCGCATTGGCTATGTCGGGATGGCAGATCACGCACTGGTAGCCGATTCCGAGATCTTGCAGCGGAGCAGCAATATGTTGATTTAGAGCGGGCATATGCCCGATGACCTCACCGAGGCCTCTCACCCTTTCAGGGTCCATTGCAGCAACGACATTACAGATACCGCAAAGACCTCTTCCGGCTGCGATCTTTACCACCTCAGGAGGTTCGCAGACCGCACAGAGCGTAGCAAGTTCTTGCTTCCGGTTGCCCTCGGGGAAGGCGATCGCGACAGCGCACGTTGCGTCACTGGCGGGCATGATAGCTAGGCTCAGAAAGGTAAGATTTTGGAAAATGAGTGGTGAACGATTTGTGGTTCCATATAAAGTCAACGAATATGCAGGTCAGCTTTGCAGTAGTTGAGCCTTCACGCAAACATATGTCAGCGTGGCCCATGCCGATATTGGCTGGCCAGTTCATCCCTACGGAAAACCTATTTCTTTCTCCAAAAAGTCAACTCATCCCTACACCATGCTGCCCAGCATTTAAGGCTTCATTGGGCCGCCAATTTCCCCTCAAACGCTCTTGGATATGTCTCTTATCAGCCACATTCCCGGCATCGCAATGCGGATCCGACGCGACCTTGCCGATCCGTCTCACCGTGCGCTGCTCGCCTTCGACGGCGATGGAACCACCTTCAAGCAAGATCGAAGTTATCAAGTTTGGGATATCATCCCCGCCAACAACATCATCGCCAACCTGACTACGATCGCTTGCAAAGGGCATTACCAGTTGCTCACATCCGCACGTCAATGAGAAGAAATCGCTAATTCGCCATTTAAGCCATTCCAAATATTGGTTTTCAAGGCAATGACGGAACGGTCACAATCTTCAAAGGTCAACGCTTTGAACCGATTCACATGCCCAACTGGCAGCCCATTCACAGGGTTATGGAGAGCAAACTTGGTGGCATCCCCGGAATCTGTAACATTCCAATGGAGCATTTCTACGGCTGTCAAATGTGGGAATCTCATCAATGTTACCGAACGGCCGGAGATCTCCTTTCATCGCTTCTTCCCCGCATCTATGATCCTTCTCGCCGTCTTTTCCAGGCGATCGCCATTCCGGAGGGTCATTGTATTATGCCCGTCGAAACGCCAAGCAAGCGCAAGGGCTATTTCGCCTTTGTCGGCCGCCTCCCTCATAAGATTGGCCTACATATAGCGTGCGAAAATGGTAGAAACGATAAGGATATGCTGACTGCTGTAGGCAACCTGGAAAACGGCATTGTGTTCTGGGTCGGTACCGCTGAGACAAAGCTCCTCTGGACCAAACGTCTTTGTCATACCTAATGAGGATGCTCTCTCTGCAATTCTCGGCGAACTCGGCAAGCTTCTTCCTGATCGCAGCGAATGATTGCACCGATCTAACGTTTTCCCTTTATTGCATGCGCAACCATGATGGGATTCTGTAGCATTGATTTTTGTTTCGCTTGTTTTTGGATTCTTCTTGTTTGACACTATGTATTAACTGGGTATTCCGTCGAATCTTTTAATAAAGAATTCCCCAACAATAAGATATTCAATTTTCGCATTGATTGTTCACGATAGTCTACGCTCAGATTGGAGGAAATAGCATTTAATTATATCTATAATAAAATAATGCAATTTAACGATCATATATACTAACGCACAATTTTGTCCTATTGATAATACATGCCATCCACGTATTATTAATAAGCTACAGCAATATTCCACTATAAATTCTTTAATTATTCATTGTGGACCAAAAGATTCCCGCTGCAAGAGGGTTTAATAACGTAGTTTCGCTTTATCAAATTGCCTAGCGAAGTGCCCAATTTTTTGGCAACCCACCCATTACCATGGATAGTGATAAGTTCACCTGCAGCTGCCAGATCCTTTGCCAGCGCAAACCGTTCCTATCAATGACTGGCATCTGACTGGCGGGAGACCGTTGCTATCATGCCGGTGATTTTTCCTCATGAACTTCCCAGGTTGGCAAAGCTACTCGATCTCGGTGACATCGCGATCAATGACCTTTATACTGCAGGAAAGGCTTGGATCGATTCGATGCTCGAACAGGAAGTGAGGGTCGTCGCAATTCATATTATGAGCGCCAGGGTTAAGCCTAACCAATTGGGCTTGTTCGATAATCCAGTAGTCATCAGGGCCTTCAACGTAGATTATGCCGCAGTATGCCTTGCCAATTATGTGAAAGAGAACCCTGGAGTTCAAAAGAAACGCCCCTTCCTTAAACTGTCAGCTGCCACGAGATGTTACGATTTCTCGGCACAGCTAGAAAATGGAGAGAGAGTAGAATTGGGCTTTGACTTCATGACAGGGAGGGCGGTGTGACGAGAGTTAGATGAACGAAAGTATATTCGTCGTGGCTGGGGAACGCCCGACAATGCGGCAGCGATTGCCGACTGGGTTATCTCAGATCGTTCCGAGGACGACATGGCACTCTGGGAGTGGCGCAACCAAGGTATCGACCGCGAAGTTGATCACTACTATCCCCATCTCGATGTCATAGAGCACCAAAGCCATGTTCAAAATTTGACATCATAATACTATACCGTGTTTTACTTATGCCATCCCCTTTTTATGTACTATTAATATATATGATATTTGAGCGGGCAGCGGGGGTCTTTATTTGTTAAAATGACAAATATTAATATAACCTATAATACTGTCGATGTTTATTATATAAATTCTCCCGATAACTAAATATGTGGAATGAGTCATCTTGCTTTCTAAAACATTTATATAAATTCTTCAGTCATATCAATGAATTACAATTGCAGTTAAACCATTTTTCTTGTCTCATATACGTGAAAAATTATCAATGCAGATTAATGCTAGATAGATACGCGTGAGTAAAATAAAAAATATTGTTAAAAATCGATACTGCAATTATATTGTGCATTTAAAAATACGCTAAGCGATGTGCATTTGATGTTGCATTAAAACATGCTTCAAAGTGGCTTCGCATGTCCATTCTCTAATTTGTTTACACCACAATATATCTTGCCTTTGTTGACAGTGGCCCAAAATAGAATGAAGCAACAAGCTGGTAAGGGAAGGAGTGAAAGGGAATTTACAGTAGGAGAGGAGGTTTATTTGAAGCTACGGCCATCCTACCTCAAGGCAGTCATGGTAGGACCTGTATCCAAACTATACCCCAAGCATTATGGACCCTTTCCCATCGTAACCAAGTTGGGGACTGTGGTTTACAAGCTCCATCTACTGGAGAACTTCCAAATTCATTCGATCTTCCATGTTTCCCTACTTCAGAAATTGGAAGGGAATCAAGCAGTAAACCCAAGCTTACCTATGAGAGCAAGAAGCAGAAAACAAGAGGCAGAACCAGCAGCTATCTTAGAGAGGAGGGTCATTTACAGGCATGGAGCCCCTATCACTTAGGTGTTGGTGAAGTGGTCCAACCTTCATGCAGACAACGATACTTGGGAGTACCTCCCAGATTTGCTAACGTAGTTCGCTAGGGTGGCTAACCTACTTTGTATTTTTTGAGGACAAGAAATTCCTCAAGGGGAGAGAAATTGTTATGTACCTACTTGTTATGATGTACACGGGGATAGGGGGGGAATTAACGATTGAGAAGCCTAGCACTAAGTGTATGCTTTGTATGGTTGTACCCAAGTGGTTATTGCTTTTAGCGGGAAAGAACTCCCATGCGCTTGGGGAATCAATATAAATAGAGGCTGATCGTCCCCAAGGAAGGCACGAGAAGTTTTAATTCAAATTCTGAAAATTCTCTCTCTCTCTCTCTCTCTCTCTCTCTGTTCTTCTTCAAATTCTACCTTGTTCTCTAGAATTCTCCTCAGAATTCTTGAGAACTCTTGTCAGATCTCTAAGAGCTGACAGAGACTTGTTGGTGTCCCAAAAACTGCCTTTAGAACTCATCAAGACCTCTATGAATTTACTGTCAATGTCTTTCAAACTAAGTAATGCCCTTGCCACATTCCAATCTTTAATGAACCACATCTTCAGCCCTTATTTGAGGAAATTCATACTTGTTTTCTTTGACCTATCCCACCTAAGGACAACATTTCAGATTCTCAAGTTAAATCAATTGTATGTAAAGTTGTCAAAATGTACCTTTGCCAAGGGGCAGGTGGAATATTTGGGTCACATAATTTTTGGATAAGGAGTTAGCACTGATCCTTAGAAATATCAACTCCAATTGAGTGGCCAAGGCTGACAAAAATCAAAGAATTGAGAGGTTTCTTGGGGTTGACGGGATACTACAGACAGTTTATACAATATTATGGAGTGATAAGAAAGCCCTTGACAGAATTACTCAAGAACAATAACTTCCATTGGAATCCTAGGGTTGAGGCTGCTTTCCTATCATTAAAAAAGGCCATGACTCAAGCTCCTGTCTTAGCATTATCTGATTTTGCTAAGCCATTTGTGGTGGAGACTGATGCTTGTGACACTAGAGTGGGGGCTATGTTGATGCAAGAAGGAAAACCACTGGCCTACATTAGTCAAGCTCTTGCCCCAAAACACTTGGGACTTAGTGTTTATGATAAAGAGTTGATTGTTGTGTTGATAGCTGTAGATAAATGGAGGCACTATTTAGAAGGGAATCAGTTTATTATCAAAACTGATCATGAAAGCCTCAGGCTTTTGTTGCTGTAGAGGCTGCACACACAATTACAGAAGAAAGGAGTATCAAAATTACTAGGACTAGATTACATAATTCAATACCAAAAGGGAAAGGAAAATGTGGTGGTGATGTACTCTCAAGGAGGGAAGAAAAAGGAAATTGCCAAGCTTTTACTGCAGTTGTACCAGATTGGGTGCAAGATATTTCTGAGAGTTATGAAAAGACTAGGTGGGTGAAAGATCTTTTGACCCACCTAACAATCAGGCCAGCTGGTAAACTTGGTTATACACTCTCTAATGGTTTAATCAGGTTCAAAGGAAGATTGGTAATAGGGGAAAATGAGCAGTTAAAAGGCAGGATTCTACAGTTGTTGCATAATTCTCCTTTGGGAGGACGTTCTGGACTGAGAGCTACCTACTATAAGGTGAGGCAGCTATTCTTTTGGCCTGGCCTTAAAAGGGATGTGGCTGATTTTGTACCAACCTGTGCAGTCAATGCTGCAAACATGAACAAGTTGCTTATCCTGGTCTATTGCAGCAATTAGATATTCCCAAACAGGCTTGGGACTGAATCTCTATGGATTTTGTGGAAGGACTGCCAAGATATTTACCAATGTTTTCTGGCAGGAATTGTTTAAAAGTTTGGGGGTTGGGCTGCATATGTCCACAACCTATCACCCTAAGACTGATGAAGTAACTGAAAGGGTGAATCAGTGTTTGGAGGCAAGGCATACTTGAGATGCATATGTTTCTCAAAACCTAAAAGCTGGAATAGGTGGTACAACTCCAGCTATCATAGTTCTATAAAGAGAACTCCTTTTGAGGCATTATTTGGATATAAACCCCCTCTCTTACCTGCTGTGATAAACTATCCAAATTCCATGGCTATGGTGGACCAGTGCTTACAGCATTGGCAGGAGATACTAACAATACTTAAGAACGAGTTAGCCACAGCCCAAAATTGTATGAAGCAGTTCGCTGGAAGTGAAAGAACATTTAATGTGGGTGATATGGTGTACCTTAGGGTAAAACAATTTCAGCAGCATTCTTTTTCTACTAATCCTGCTTCTAAACTGAGTCCTAAACACTATAGGTCGTTTCCAGTGGTGGCTAAGGTGGGAAAAGTGGCTTATAGACTGCAGTTGCCAGCTAGTGTGAATACTCACCCTGTATTCCATGTGTCTTTACTCAAGAAATCTGTGGGACCCAATGCAACCATCAGTCCTAATCTTCCTCCTGTAGATGAAGACCTTATAGTTGACATTGAGCCCTAGGTTGTCTTGGATAAAAGGGTGATATATCAAGGAACACTGCCCCTTACTCAAGTAATAGTTCAGTGGTCACACTTGCTTCTGGATCATACCACATGGCTCAGTTGCCGTAATTTCTTGGGGACAACAAATTTTTCAAGGAAGGGGGATTGTCACGACCCCAAGGATATATTAGTAATTGTAGTATTAATGCAATTACTATATTGTACTCTATTGCTGCTGTTCATGCTGTGCCTTTCAGTTTAGAACTGAAACTGAAAGATAGAAAGCCTATAAATAGGCTGAATCTTAGAGGATGGGAATTGTTGTTGAATGATAACAGAATTCTTTCCCTCTCAAATTCTCTCTCTCTGTTATTTCTGAATTCTCCGTCCATTCTTCTGATTTCTCCCTCCCTTTCTATTCTCTCTCTGTCGATTTCTTTCAAATTCCATTAAAAACCCTAGGCAAGGTCTCGATTCCTGACAATATCTGACCCAGTCCTAACATGTTAAATGATGATAAAACTATAATAAAACTATAATTAATGAGCACAAGGAATTTCCAGTAACTTGAATAGTTTGTGAGGCGTACATGATTAAGGTAGATAAGTATACCTTCATATGCATCGCGAACCATTTGATAGCTAACAAATCCTGAGAAAAGAGTTATCTGCAATCACAAACTACCAACTCGTTTAGATGCTAACAATTAAAGAACAAACCAAAATCACAATCCATTTTTTTGTTTTTTCTATTTTTTTGAGCGGGGGGCAGGGGAGACAATGTGGCACATTGAGAATGGACAAGGCCACCCTTTGATTAGCCAATTTTCTGGTTGTGGATTATCAGTTGATAATCCTGGTTGTAATAGAGCATTTCTAATATTGTTGTTTCTAAGTTGGTCATTAGACACTTTAATCCTGACTGAGAATTCATTGAACTCTGAATTCTTGAAAGACAGATGGAGTTTGCTTATATATTATCCATGAGTTTAAAATTTGGAGTTTGCTTATATATTATCCATGAGTTTAAAATTTCATTCCAGTATGTAATCGCATTTAGCTTTAGACGCAAAACATATTGAAAACAATTGAAAAATATGAAGCAGAAATAGTTGAAGAGACATATCAGGAACTGTCTCAAACAAAAATAAAAGCTTAATCAATATTCCATCCTGAATATACAGGGAAGATTCCATGGTTTGAACATGTGATGATAAACAACAACATATCCAGCCGTTATCCCACTATGTGGGGTTGGCTACATGAATTCTAGACTTCTATGTGGGTTACATCTCAATAGATAGTTTGTTTAGAATTCATATTTGGATCCGACTAGGTTTTACGCTGGCTGTCGGCTACCTAACGCAACCCTCCTCCTTTATCCGGGCTTGGGACCGGCAGTGGATAATATCCTCTGGCGGAGTAATGATGAAATGAAGTTTGAACACCATCTTCACATGGAGAAATTTCATGAGATGGTGGTGAATGAGGATAATTGATATAGTTGTGTTCCAAAACTTAGTTGAACATGTGATGATAAATGTAGCAAATTTTACTGCTGCTCCAGGGCCACCTTTTATTATTTCAATTATAGCTCACCTAAAAGTCTGTGATTTATATAAATGCACATGTCAATAAATGGTCTAAGATATAAAAAATGCTTTTTGGTGTAGAAAACAGTATGCATGTCAATTTTCAGGCTAAGATATAAAACAGTTGTTCACAGAAATTAGACCGGACATAAGGTATTTCTTTAAAAGTCAAGACAAATTACATCAACCTTGAAGATGATTAAATAACAGCCTGTTTGGAAACCTATACAACTCCGGAATTGGAATTTTGATTTCAGAGTTTTAATGAATTCTCTTGTTTGGAATAAGAAGTCACAAGAATTGGAATTCTATTTACCCTCAAAACTCTATATTATCATTCTGACCAAAGTTTGTCAGAATTGTTAAATAAAAAGAATTGGAATTCTTAGCCACACTTATTTATCTATTTTATTTCCAAAAATACCCTTCCCTAATATATTTATACTCTTAGGGTTTTCTCATCTTCATAAGGTTTTCTCATCATCTCATTCTCCTCCATCTTAGCAATGTGGATTTTCTCACCAAAAGACCAATGTCATGGTTGCATACGTGATGCCATCTCTGTAATCTTATTTCTAATACTTAATATTTTATTCTGTAGAGTTGATATAAAAGTATGTAACTCAGTTATTTATTTTGTAGAATTGACATTTAAAAATCAAAACCAAATTTTTAATGTTTCATATTAACTTATTATTTTGATTGAGTTGTCAGCATAATATGGGCAAACTTTTTCCTTAATTCCATTTCCATCTTGGTTCCAAACATAAGAATTAGAATTTAGTTTTACTTTATAATGTTTTGTTTCAAACAAAATAATTAGAATTTTAATTCTGTTGGAATCACTAAAATTGGAATTAAAGTTTTAATTTTATAAGAGTTAATTCCAAGCATGTTGAATGTAACCTTATATATGATGAGATGATTAGCTGAATCAATCATAAATTCAGGAAAAATATGAAAACAAAACCAGTATTCTTTAGTAACAGAAGATGGAACCTTTCTCTTGTTTGTCTTTCTAGAATCTGTGTTGATTTTCGAAGTATCAGAAGAATTGCAATCTTGTGCTGTTCTTTCACTGGGAAACGCTGCCCCACCATCAGCATTTAGAAGATTGTACTTATTGTGTCAGATAAAAGAAAACGCAAAAGTTAAAAAAACAATAAAAGAAAATTAGATCTTCTTAATAACAGAAACTTGCCTTTGTTGAGTCCAAATGGAAGTCAACACGACTTGGAGAAGCATAAACAGTCTTTACAACCTACAGATTGAAGCATAAACCATACGGAAGCCAGTGACCAAAATGTAGTCAGCTTTTACTTTGAAGTAATTAAAAAAAGCATGAGAAAATGAAGCATTGATAATGATGGAGTTATTGTTGCCAGACTGACTAGGCATTCAACATTGAGGTAAAAAAAGATAAATAGCCTGAAAAGGGATAGAAACTGCAATCATAGCCATTATACAATGATTGAGTTCAGTTTGGGGCTGTTTAGCTGTGGAAAACGGCCACACTTTTCTAGAAAATTACTCCACAAAAAACTGAATTAGAAAACTAGTTCAAATACAAAATTTTCTGAATAGAAAATGGTGCTGTAGAAAACTCTGTTTTCCAAAATTGAGTTAAACTTTGGAGACTCCTAAAATAAGTTTTCTAGGTTTTCCACATCAATTTAGAAATTTAGAAATTTAGAAATAAGTTTTCTAGGTTTTCCACATCAATTTAGGTTTTCCACTCTGTTTTCAAAAAAATTTCCCCAAATCATCTCCATCTCCTTCTCTAATACAAGTTACATAAAAGAAATTAAAACATCTCTCCTATTTTTGAACATATGTTTCAATTTTTTAGATTGGAATTAGTTTTTTGTATTTCTCGTGTTTCTCAAATTTTCTATGGAAAAAGAAAACTAGCGATTTTATAGAAAATTGGAGATAAAAAACTGGAAATCAATTTTCCACAACTGAACAGACTATTTCAATTTCAAATGGTTCCATTAGAGAACTACCAAAATCTGTTAAATATGGCCAATAACCTACCTAATCTATAAGAAGCATCTGAAAGAATGGAAAAATGACAGGCAATATGAAATTGTACAAAAGATGACTTTCAGGATGATTAACCATATATTAAACCACATGCACATCAAGCTATTGTCATATCTATCATTAGAAATTCTTCTTGCAAACCAATGAAATGATGGACACTAACATGGGATGCAGATGAGAAACCATACAAAAAACATTGAAACAATCATAAAAAAAAAAAGAAAAGAAAAGAAAAGACACAAGAATACATGAGTATTATATATATATATATATGTCTTGATTACTTTTTATGTTACAAATACAATTATGTTTTATTGTAGCAAAATAATAACAAATCATTTTACCAGAAAAGGCTGTATCATATATTTTATAAAAGCTTTACAAATTAAATTAGAATTTTTAGGTTTTTCTTTAAAATAAAAGGTTTTAGACATTAGAAATTCCAAATTTAAAAGCCTAAAAGAGAGTGGCATAAGTAGGTGCGGAACCTCCCTCCCTCCCAAGCTGCCATGAGTTTCATATATGTCTTCCATTTAGAAAAGCTAAAAACTAACAATACGATTTAGACATGTAGTAGAGTATTTAAAAGATGGAATTTTTGACACAAGATGTCTTCTTAAAAGTGTTTGCTTCATATTTATAAGACCTTCCCGAGCATCGCTCAATAAATATACACTTCTTGGCTTTTTTTTTTTTTTAATTCTTGGATCATGGGGAGTGGGGAAATTGGTGATGTAGATGAAATGACTAAAGTTGGGGCATGATTGGGCACTGATTCCACTCCTAAAGCTACTAAGACACAATATAAGAGTTAAAACTCCCTTAAAAGGTGTTAGCTAGAAATCAACAGGTCATAATCTGTAAATAAATCTCACCCAAAACAATACATGAAATGGTTCTCCAATAAAACTCACAAACTGGCAATACAACAAGATAAAAAGCCTTTATCCCACTGTGTGAGGTCGGCTACATGAATTCTAGCTCGCCGGTCGTCTCTATCTATAGTCTTCTCTTATATCGAAATAAGTAGAAAATTGCTAAGTTTAGGTAGTAGCCAAAAAGCTCATTTTGCAGGGATATGGCCCCTCAGACCACAAAGATGATAGGTAATAAATGGTGTGAAATTAGGACTTGCAAAGTTACTCAACCCTTTTTTCTTAACATTCATAAAAACTTCTTAGGGTTAAAAGCTTTATATTTATATTACGTATCTCTCAGTTACAGGAGAATATACAATGTCTCCTCTTGATACTTATCAAGCTGAGAAAAAAAAAAAATACTTGTGCACATGTTTAGTAATCAACTTAACGGAGGAACGATGTCAAGCCATGTATTTTACTAATGCATCCTAGTTTAGCTTGCTTCTTGAGGAAAAATAAGATTATAGTACCTAATATAAGATCGTTATAGTATCAAATATAAGATTATTGTACCTCAACAACATATAGAAGGTAGTTGTTGTATCCCCAAAAATCTAAGGAGTGGCTTGGGAAAGGTTCTAGAATGTCAGGTGGTAGTTTGAGTTGGTTCCTATTATCACGACCCCAAGGATAGGGTAGTAATTATGTATTATATATAATTCTTTTGGTGGTTGTACTTGTTATAGTAGTTGTACCTTTTAATTGTATTGTGACTAAAAGAATAGGAAAGTCTATAAATAGGCCAGATTAGTTAGAGAATGTCATAGTTGAATGATAATTTGAATTCTGATTTCTCTCTCAACTTCTCATGTCTCTCTCTCGTTTCCCTTTGACTCTCTCTCTTATTTTGTTTTGTTCTGTTTGCATCTCCCTCTCAATTATGTGTGTTATCTCTCTCTTTCTGTCCAATTTTCCCTCCAAATCTCTCTATTCTCAATATTTTCCTCTTAAAACCCTAGGAAAACCATAGGTTCCTGACACCCATGTATGGGATTATAACTCGGATGCCACAAATCTCTCTTGAACTAGCCAAGATCGGCATCCCTCAATAGGGGTAACGCCAGTGACAAGCCTGCAATCTCTAGCCACCAACCCACGACGCCCTTGGTAGCCTAAGTAGGTCACTTCAAGGTCCTTTTCTAAAGGACTGCCCATGGAAGTAGATGGATGGGAGGGGGTCAAGGTTGACAGGTCACTTGCAAGCCAGGCGTCGAGCAATTCAAACTCATCTAAACAATACTATTTGTAATAGAACAAACTGTGCTATAGAACATAAAATAACTAGAATAAGGGTTATGTTGGTGTGCCACGTCTCGCTTCCTCCTGAAATGTGTTCCAATGCATGGGTTTTGTTGTGCAAAACACAGAGGTTAAACCAATAGCCTTCAAGTTGGGAATGGGATTATAGATTAATCCCACAACCTTATCAAGCCAATTTGAACATGGCCTAATATTCCCTCCCTTGCCCCCCCACTTTTTCCCAATTTTACATAATGGAGCAGATGTTCCACAATAGCAAAGTATCATATAGATTGGCAATATATTTAAACAGAAAAAATTGAAGGTTGAGAGATGCTCAACAAGTGCACATTTAGTCAGATAATTCAGAAACCCTTTCAAGCATTGAATTAGGTTTCAGATACCTTGTATATAGAAGACAAAGGTGTGTCTTGCCCCATCTGGTGACTTGTAAGGACCTGATGACTGAATAAAGAACAAACTGTTTCTGATTACATGCAAAAATAATACACATGCACAAACACCATTGCACAATGTAAAAAGAGAGAGATCATGAACTATGATCTTTTAGATGATGCACAATGAGAATATTGGAATTAGGATGCAACAACACCAAGAGTGAAGCATCATTGTATGTCAAAGAACATCTTACAAACATCCTTGTAGGAACTGTAAAATCATCCATTTTTATTCCTTGCACACATTCCTGAAAAGTTATGATACAAAATCTTCTACTGGAAGCAACAGTGGATGAGAGATAGATTCCTTTTTTCTGATAAAGATGCTAGACCAGTTGAACAAGACAGACCATCCAAATGAAATTCTCTTTAAAATTTTATGGATGAGACTAAATCATGATTTATTCTACTTAACCTAATTAAGAATGAAATGAAAATTCAAAACTACTTTAGTAAATAAAAATGTAAGATTATTAGGGCGTACAGATTGTATCTCTGCCTGTAGGTTGAGTAATCCCCTTAATGCTTTAAAAATATTATTCCTTTCATAACCACAATGGGTCTTAAGCCCAAATAAAGGAGGAAGCATTAGGCAGTCAACAACTAACACAAAATCATTGGATCATTATATCTTATCAGACAAAATATCGTTTTATTTGGCAGTATCCCTCTATGGGGCATTGTATTATTTGAATAAGTATGGCGAAAAATTGCCTAGAACAGCTACAACAACACCTGGATGTAATGTAGGAATTGAAAGGGTTCTCACAATTTCACAAATGGATGTGAGTAAATAAGTTAGTCAAGATTCAAAAGCTTAGGGTTGGACCATGAATATTGGAACCTTGAAAGGGAAATCAATGGAGGTTGTAGATGCGATGATTAAAAGAAGTCAATATTGTTTGCCTCCAAGAGACAAGATGGGTTAGTAAGAATGATACAATGTTAGTTTTTTTTCAGATAACCTAAAATGTTAGTTGAGTTAAGATAAAAACTCTGGAACAAATGAAGGACAATACAAGTGGAGAGAGAATTATTGTGGGTATGACTTTAAAAAATAAGATAGCGGATGTAAAGAGGTTGGGAGATATGATTGTTGTAGTTAAAGTTGTTCTAGGAAAGAAGCTTATGAATACTGTCAATGCATAAAAATCAAAAGTTAGACTGAGAGAAGAGATGAAGTCAAAATTTTGGAAAATTTAGAGTGGCACTTGCAAGAAATACCTGAAGACAAGTAGATCGCTATAGCAGGTAATTTGGATGGTTATATAGGTAGAGAAACGAATGAGGTCAAAGATGCACATGGCAGTTATGGCTTTGAGAAAGAAACAGCAAGGGTAAAGCTATTTTGGATTTTGTCATGGCATGATTATAGCTAATAAAATTTTCAAGAAATGGGATGAACATTTGATCATATATAAAAGTAGGTTATTGACTAACCAAAATCCAAATAGAGATCTTTCTTATGAGGCAAAAAGATCGCTTATCTTGCAAGGATTGTAAGGTTTTACTAAGAGAGTGCAAAACCACTCAAGATAGATTTATTGTCCTAGAGTTCCATATCAAAAAATGGAGGAAGGATGATAAGAAGCAAGCCCAAGCATCAAATTGTAGGATTCAAAAGGAAAAAGGCAAGTTATTTTCAAGAAAATAAATGTGTGAAAAAAGAGATTGGCATGTGAAAGGTAAGGCAAATTTAATGTTGAATGGGATAGCTTCTATAATTGGAAACTCAGGAAAACTGTTCTAGAAGAGTCAAAAATAAAAGCGCTAAACCAAAAGGAACCATTGTATTGATGTGAGAAAATACAAGAAAAACTCAACACCAAGAAAACTTGCTACAATACTTAGAATCCATGCCCTACATACAACAACAACATATCCAGCCGTTATCCCACTATGTGGGGTTGGCTACATGAATTCTAAACTTCTATGTGGGTTACATCCCAACAGATAGTTTGTCTAGAATTCATATTTGGATCCGACTAGGTTTTACGCTGGCTGTCGGCTACCTAACGCAACCCTCTTCCTTTATCCGGGCTTGGGACCGGCAGTGGATAATATCCCCTGGCGGAGTAATGATTAGAATCCATGCCCTAATGAGGAAATTTTAATAGGTATATTTTAGCCAAAAAACAAGCAAAGAAGGACTTCAGTGAAGTAATTTCAAAAACTTATGAAAAATTGTACGACCAACTTGACACAATAAATGGAGAAAGATATATGTAAGTTAACTAAAGCAAGAGAAAGACCATTTTCGATATTTGGGATCAGTGATTCAAAAAGATGGAGAAATTCACGAGGATGTCACGCAAAGAATTAAGGCAGGTTGGCTAAAATGGAGAAATGCATCGGGGGTGTTATGTGATGATAAAATCCCATTAAAACTGAAAAGAAAATTATATAAGACAGCTATAAGACCAGTCTTGTTGTATGACTTAGAATGTTGGGCAATCAAATACCAACATGAGCAAAAGACGAGCGTAGTGGAGATGAGGATGCTAGGATGGATGTGCGGCCATACAAGAAAAGATAAAATTAGAAATGAGATTATTCGTAATAAGGTAGGAGTAGTGCCAATCGAGAAAAAGATGAGAGAGACTAGACTAAAATGGTTTGGTCATGTGAGAAGGAGACCAAGAGATACTCATGTGAGGAGAGTTGATGAAATGAAACAATTAGTCAAAAAAAGAGGTAGAGACAGACCCAAGAAAACTTTGAAAGAGACATTAAAGTTTGATATGAAGTGTATGGGTCTAAATGAAGATATAACAAAAGACAGAAATACATGGATGTCTAGAATTCATGTAGCCGACCCCACATAGTGGGATAAAGGCTGGATATGTATGATATGTATGTAACTAAAGCAAGAGAAAGAAAATAAGGGACTTGAGAAAAGTGTAGATACCATGAAGACCAAAAGGAACTAGTAAATAAGAGGGTAATCAAGGAGATATGGAAGGAAATTTTCTTAAAGCTATTCAATGAATGTGAAGAAACAAACATTTATATTATGTTAAGACATATTAATAATTCTTAAAGAAAAACGAATGACATATTTGAAGCAAACCATAAAAAATGAAGAATTGTAAAGCAGTTCAACCAGATAATATCCCGATAGAAGCACGAAAAATGGATTAAAAAGCTTTTGTGGTTAATGAAATTATGTAATATGATCCTTAAATTTAAGAGGATCCCTGACAAATAAAGGATGACCACTCTAGCGTCAATCTATAAGAACAAAGGAGATATCCCATTGGAACTTATAGAGAGATCAAGCAAATGAGACACACTACAAAACTTTGGGAGAAAATGATTGAACAAAGGTTAAGCAAAGAAACCAAGGTATTTGAAATCAATTTGGTTTCATACTTGGTAGATCAATAATGAAGGCTATATATGTGACAATGAAAATGTCTAAAGATAAACAAAAGGATTTCGACATGATGTTTATGAATCAGAAGAAGAAGAAGCTTATAACAAGCTTCCCAAAGAAATCTTATGGGGGTGGAGTCGAGGGGTTATAGAGAGAAAAATAAAAAAGGAGTTTGAATTGCTTATATATGTGTTAATATATGCATCATGTGGCAAAAATATGTGTTAAAACGTGTATAGGACATACAAATACTTTTTGAGTTACAATTGGATTACATGAAGGACATACTGTGACACCCTATGAGTAAATATGAGCAAAAGAAGGGGAAAAATATAAGGAGGCTCAGGAATCAACAAAACAGACAACTGTGAGGGTCACCTACCACATAGAAGATAGCAATCAATGAGGAAAGTTGACTAATGGGTTAACTATTGCAAGCAGGTTTAAACTCAGATAAATAGCTGACTTTAAACTCAAATTTAGAGGACTAGATGAAGAGATAATTAGTAGCATTTTGGATATGTTATTAGGCATAATAACAAGATTCCAATGATATAAAAATCATTCATTTTGGTGAAGATGTGTGAGAGTTGGATAAAGGACTCAAAAAAGGAACTAAGATAATCAAACAAGGTTAGTGAAGCTTCAGCTACTATGAAGTATTGACAGGGGACACTCCCGGGGGCTGTTGTACTAGTGTCACCAATGTGTCGGACAGTCTAACATGCCCATGTGGTGTGTTTGACACTTTCTTAATTTTTTTTAAAAAGATACAGGAGCGAACAAGCGTAGGACATGCATGTCCCCTATGTGGACACTTCAAAGACTAAAAAATAAGGGCTTTCTTTTTTACTCTTCACTTTTCTGACTTGGCAATTGCATGATTCTTTTGTTTTTTCACATTTTGATTCCATAACTATTTAGTTTTCACACATGTCAGCTCCTCTTTACAAATCAACTAGATTGTGAAGGAAAAAAATGACTAGACTATGAGTTGATTGCTAATTAGATTAGAATTATTCATTTGGAATTTTGGCTTATTAATTTTAAATTCATATTTATTAGTTTGAAATATAGTTATTGTGAGAAGTTAGAAGAGTTAGAGGTAGAATTCCAACCTGAAAAGCCAGCTTAACAGGTGGAGGGATCATCCTCCTTATATATAGCCTAGGTTTCCTTTGCTGAGGCAATGTGGGATTCTCATACTCCCCCCCCACGCCAAAACTTCTCCAGTAACTGATACATGCCCCGGTAATCAGGCAGGGTATTGGTCCATGACCACGACCGAGGGTAATCCCCCAACCAAAGGTTGGCTCTGATACCATGTGAGAAGTTAGAGGTAGAATTCCAACCTGAAAAGCTAGCTTAACAAGTGGAGGGATCATCCTCCTTATATATAGTCTAGGTTTCCTTTGCTAAGGCGATGTGGAATTCTCACACCCTGTGAGAAGTTAGAGGTAGAACTCCAACCTAAAAAGCCAGCTTAATAGGTGGAGGGATCCTCCTCCTTATATATAGCATAGGTTTCCTTTGCTGAGGCGATATGGGATTATCACACTCCCCCCCACACCAAAGCTTCTCCAGTAAATGATACATGCTCAGGTGATCGAGCAGGGTACTGGTCCATGACCACGACCGAGGGTAGTCCCCTAGCCAAGGGTTGGCTCTGATACCATATGAGAAGTCAAAGGTAGAACTCCAACCTGAAAAGCCAGCTTAACAAGTGGAGGGATCCTCCTCCTTATATATAGCCTAGGTTTCCTTTGCTGAGGCGATGTGAGATTCTCACAATTATGATACTTTATTAGCCATTAAAAATCTAAAAAAATATTTTATTAATTAATGTATCTTGATTGTGTCATGTCCCACTTGTTTAAAAAATGTCCGGTCCTCATGCTCGCATCCTGTCCATGCTTCATGGTCCAACTATGTAGAGGACTGGGAAAGTGGGAGAAGCTAGTAGAGACATCGAAAATGAGGTGTGACTTACCACCTTGTGATGAAGCAACGGTCGAAGTGGCTAAATGAGAAAAGGGTGGCAAGAGAAGGATAGGTGGTAGACAAGGAAGAAATAATTGTCCAACTGCTTTAGCAGCTGGTTAGCTACTTCTCTTGGCCTATAATATAAATAGGCCATCCCATTTCCATTCTCAGCACAAATCATCATAGAATGAAAGGCTCTCGAAGAGAAAGAGTTCAGAGTGAGAAATTTCTAGAAAAGGTAAAAAGAATGAAGGAAAGCTGAGGGAAGGAGGAAACTTTGCTGAAAGGCTAGAGAAGCTAAAGCTTAGGGTCGGTGCATGGTTGTCGTTCTTACAGAATGGCATGATGCACATAATGTTTCTATGACAGACTAATGTGCAATTTGAAATGCATGCATGATATGTATGCATAAGTTTGCATGCTGCATGAAAGTATGAATCTAGCATGTGTTAGTAATAAAGATTCAACACCATGAATGTGTTGTGATGACCCTTGGGCAATGGTAGAGAATGTTTGCCTCAGGGTGAGCCAGTAGTGGAGCCCTAGTCCATGTGAATGATGCTAAGCAATAAAGGGGCATGAGCCTAGAAGGAGCTGCACCCAGTGAATGACAAAATGCCAATGTTAAGAGGCCACCTTTATGAAATGTGTGATCAATAAGCATTGTGTGAGATTGCAACGCATTGCCACACTGAGATTTTGTTCACGTGTATTGCATTTTTAACATTTCAAACCATGCAAGGGGTAGGAGAGGATGACCAACCTGGGGGTAGAGGAGGGAAGATGATATGCATGATATTATGTAGGAAAGCATGTCACTTTATGTAGAAGCTTAAATGTTGATATATCAAGTCAATCATATGATATGAATATTAGTTCTGTTTTGATTACAAAAGTTGTTCTGTCTTATATCTCATGAATAAGTTGTTCTGTCTTATAGTCGACTAGAGGTCAATTGAGGGCATGACAGTTGACTGTTAGTCAACTGGTAAATCTTAGAGCCTGGGACAATTATGTCACATAACAAATATAACCAACTAGTTCCATGTCCCTTTTGAAGTAATAGGGTTTCTTGGGGCTTGGTAGTCTATACAAGTTGACATGACTTTTAACTTTTCAGCATATTTATGCTTATCTTCCACTAAGCTTGTGTTGCAGACTACATGGTCAGTTTGGAATGTAAGCCTTCTGCAGCACTTTCTGATCCTGATCCTTGTGTTTCTTATTCAAGTTGACTCAAGCCAAGATTTGAATTTCAGGTTACTTCATTTGCTTTTTACAATCTATGCCCCCTATAAACAATATATCAAGCCTTAATCCCACTAGGTGGGTTTCGCCATATGGATTCTAGCTCGCCAATTATCTCCATCCATGACCACATCTTCTAGCAAGGCCATTGTAACACATGTTATGCATAAGAGTTTCTCACTAAGGCTTTGTTGGTCTTGCTCTATCTCTTTTGCTAAAAGTTCCTTCATTTCCATCCACTCTCTCCCAAGGAGCATCAATCAGTCTTTTTCTTAAATTGTCAAACCATCTAAATCAAGTCTCACACATCATATTGATAGGAGCCAGTAGCCACGCTGACCTTATGATGTATAACCTCATTTTTAATTCTATCTTTTCCATAGCCACACAAAAACAGTAATATCCTTATCCCCATTACATTCATATTTTGTACATGGTAGTATGATTGCCCAATATTCTGCACTGTACCACAAAACTGGCCTTATATTTGCCCAATAAATTTTTCTTTTAGCTTTAATGGGATTTTACTCACATAAAATGCTGAATGTAGTTCTCTATTTTAACCTTTTTTCCTTAATTTTATAAATAAAATCCTCAATAATCTCTCTATCTTTTTTGTGATAATTAATTAAAGATATTTGAATTGATCTTTTTCTAGGAATGACTTGATTTTCAATTCTCATCATAATATAACCAGGCTTACATTTTTACTAAACTTATATTCAATATATTTGGTTTTTGATCTACTGAACTTAAAATTGTCCTTTCATATCTCAAACTTAGTATTCATATTTTCTTTTGTCTCATTCACCAAGACAATATCATCTAAAATAGCATATACCTACACCTATGCTTGGACATCTTTATTGAGTTCATTCATCACTAGAGTAATACGGGATCAGTGCATGTCGGTCTTGTCTCCATCACGGGCTATGCCATTCTGTTGACTTACCTTGGTATGGGTTACTGTGGTCCTGAATCACAATACCAAGGCTTGTGATGGTGTCAAAAATCCTTACTCAATGAGTAAGAGTTACCCTTTAAATCATTGTGCAAAACCTCCCCTTCAAAGTGCATTCATTCTCGCTTTCAGTTCCTTAGGGTTAATAGTCGATCCGATTAGTTGACTTCTCTTCCATAGCTTTTAGTTATGGACAGTCAACCTACAATCGACCATGCCCCATCCTTACAGTCAATCCTTCAGTCAACAGTTAACCATGAAGACAAAGAAGATCAAATAAAGGGAAAAGTTAGAGAAGTGTATAAATTAAAAGAGAAAAGGTGTACAAACAACTAAAAAGGAAAAGGAGAGCTACCTGCAAATTGCAACTGTTACACTGAACGAAGTGTGAGCAATTAAGTTCAAGTAAAATGAACGCCTCCAATCCACATCGACAAAATTCTTATCAACTAAATCATCCAACTGGTAGACAACAATATAAGGTCATGATCTTAAATGAGTAGTAAAATCATTCAGAAAAATCAAAAATGTTATTTTATTGTATATATTTAGCTAATACTAACATTGCATGGTCATAAATGTCCATAAAGTAACAAGTAACCTTATCAGTGGCAGAAATTGGATCAAAATTAAAAAGATTTTTTATTTTGCTACCTCGTATCAAGACCAAAGCAAAGAATATAAGCAATAGACAAGAGTTTTTAAAATCAATAACTTCCATATTAATGTAATATCTTCAACAACTTATCAAGTGCCATTGAAAAAGTATTCAGCAGTCCAAATTCAAGTGCAAGACCCATTCACATAAGCATTTACAATGAAGAAACCAGGAACAACCTAGTAGTTGAAAAAGTAACCTCTTTAATATTTTGCAACATTGAAAGTTTTCTGTCACTAATCTCATCAGTGGCAGAAATTGGATCAAAGTTGAAAATATTTTTTATTTTGCTACCTCATATCAAGACCAAAGCAAAGAATATAAGCAATAGACAAGGGTTTGTAAAATCAACTTCCATATTAATGTAACATATTCAACAACTTATCAAGTGCTATTGAAAAAGTATTCAGCAGTCAAATTCAACTGCAAGCCCTATTCACATATGCATCTACAATGAAGAAACCAGGAAGAACCTAGCAGTTGAAAAAGTAACCCACTTAAGATTTTGCAACATTGCAAGTTTCTATATACGTATTTTTCCTGAAATCTGAAATTATAAATTTGGTGATAGTTACATAAACATTTAAATCTAGTTTGCTCTTAGCCCAAAAAAAAAGAAGATAATAACAATAATAATAATAATTATTAGTTACTCAAACAAAAAAAAGAAGAGATAATAATAATGATTACTTACTCAAATAATAGGAAGTTAGGTTCAATGTAGTGGCATTCTGAAGTTTGTTTGTGAACTAATCTCAATAAATTTGGCTGTCTTGAAATACTAACAACCACGCTCAGCTTCAGTTAGAAAAACTTTCCCAAGGCCTTTTGAGTGGAAAATTATTTATTTCTTCAAATGTTTTTACCCTGGAGGACTGTAATAACGATGTCTGTTGTATGAATTATTACAGGAATATTATTGCGTAAATCCTATTTCTCCATGCATTTTCACCAAGTTAGGAGCCAAATTTGGAAGACATGTTTGCACTTTAAGATATGCTATAGGACCACACACACCCCAAAAAAGAAATGAAGGAACCACGAGCAGGCAGGGTGGAGGTTTGATTCGTAAGCAGTTACACTAAGAACAATTCTAGATTATATTTATTACAATATCAAGCAAGTAGTAAAGGACACAGTTGTGACCTTGAATTGGTATCATGCTGCCTTTACCTTAGGTGCCCACCTGCGTACAAAGTAAGGAGAGTTGCCTTCCACATTATCATTAAAGCCGTATCCATGCAAGCTCTGGAAGAACATAATTCAATCAATACTATGATCTCTAGGAACAAAAAAAAAGAAAAGACATGATGATACGAATGCATGTATTTTGCTGAAAGGTTATATATGCTATGAATCAATGTGCCAAAAGGATAGAAGGTCTACCATTTTCCTGACGAAGAATAAAAGGTCATCATCCTGGCGGGCCCTCGACTCTTTCCCCCGAATGAAATACAAATCTATGATGTCATGCCAAAACCGTGAATCCATTTCAACATCTGAACCATCTTCCTCATCTAAATTTGTTTGCCCCAATAACTTGGAATGCTTCTTCACCATACTTAACAACTCATATCTAACAACAAACAGTTCACAAACGCAAAACAAACAACAAATATTGTAAAAGAACAATTCAAAGAATCAAAAGTGCAACATGAAATCAAACCCAGGTAGCATTTCTTTTGCCAAGTAGTAAGCATGAATTCCCACATCCTCGCATCTCATCAACTAGTCAAATATAGTTATTTTTAATGTAAATAACGATACTTAGATCGAGTCAAATTTGACAGGACAAGACTTTTTCTTCCCGGTGGGCAAATGATCACTTTATTTCCTCGACAAAATTGTTGCCCAAGTCAAATTGCGAGTTCAGAAGTTCAACTACATCCATTCAGTGACTTAACATTATCCAGCAAATTTCCGATTTAAAAAGTGGATAATTCGTCTTAATATGATATACGAAAACTGAAATTCGCACGGGAAACCTAAATTTGGCTATGATGAACGTAATCGAGAATGAATTGGAAAGGGTACCTAGAAGGGGTCTCATCTCCAGCACCAAGCATGTCTTCTTGGACTGTTTCTGCTTCCAAATTCAACGAATTCGCGGAGCAATTTATGGAGCTTCGCTGATCAATATAGAATCTAGGGTTTAGGCTGAAGAAGTGTCGAGAAGACGACAAAGGGATGCCGCTTCGACGACCGTCAAAAGAACTGTACAAAGAGAGCAAACTTGTATTCTCGCTTTGTTTACAGAGCAAGTGACGACGGTGAACACCCTGCGCCAATTACTGCATGCTGGTAGCGTGACGTCCCAGGGGGGCAATTATTCTGAAGGATACCCAAGGCTATTCATGTCCTCGCGTCTTTTGTTATTTTATCGCATTTTTCATCTTATATCATTTATTTTTATATTGTAATTTTATTATTATACTAACCCTCTTATCATTACACTCCACCTTTTAAGTATCAATATTTAAAAGATTTTCTACAACTCTTATTATTATATTGCACCTTTTAAGTATTGATATCTAAAAGATATTGTATCAGGGTCATATACGAACATCTTGACCTATAAAAAGGATAATAATCGCAAAAATTCTTATTTTAGTCGAGTTTTGTTTAACGATAATATTTTTCTCAATTGTTGTGTTTATTTATAAAAGAAACTTAAAAAACTTTTTTTAAGTCTAATGTTTTAGTGGTTTTTTAAACAATCACTCTTGGTTTGATTAATTTACCTCAGATGACTCGAAGCTGAGATTTTATTTCAAAAAATATCTTTAAAAAAGTCTCATAAGTCTAGTATTTTAATGGTTATTTAAACGACTAGTCATTAGTTTGATTAATATAAAGTAGTATTATGTATCTTTAGTCATTTGGTTTTTTTGGCTAGAAAACAAACAAAAAGAATAAACCATAGTCCAATACATAATTGCGGTGTTTTATTTGTGTAAGTATTCATAAATACAGTTAAATTTATTCTTGAGTAAATTATCTTTAAACTCCTTGTCATTTAGATCATTTGCATAAATGAAAATTCTGTACAGTATAAAAATGTTTTTGGAGATGTTTAGAGTTTATTTTTGTTTTTACTTGGACACTTTCTCCATCAATTTAAGAATGCCTTTTGGATGAGTAGTCTAAGTAAAAAAATTAAGTTGTGATTTTCAAATATATTTTTAAACAATAAGAATTTATAAATGTCTACAAATACGGTGTTTGAACAAAAACAATAAGTTATACAAACTTTTAAAGACATTTTTGAACTATAAGAGTCTTTTTCACAAATAATCCAAATAACATAAAGTCTTAAGTAAAATTTACCTATTGTTCTAACATGTAATGTAACAAATAGAAGTATAGAATAGTTAACATGTTACTTTACATTCATAGAAGATTATTTGTTTTGTATCAACAAGAATCCATAATCCGTAATTACTATTTCGAGTTTGTAAAGATTCATGTGTCAACCTCTGCTATTTATAGTTCTATTTATTATAGATAATTCAATGTAATTTTGAGTAAAATTACCGAACACACATAATAGTCCTAAAAATAGTTTTAATTAAGTAAAAGGGCTTTCATGCCTTTTTAATGGATTTTGTTTAATATAAGAAAGAATTGTTTTCATAAATTACAATTCCTTGTACATGATTTTACAATTATTCATGATCCCTGAACCCACAAGAAAAGTGAATCCTTTGATTTAGTTTCCAACCTAATTAAAAAGTCAAAATGTTTAACTTGCATGAGAGAGAGAAAAAGATAGGGCTCTCAAATATCTTGTAAAATAAGACAAGAGCTAACTCTAGAAGCATGATCTAATAGGAGAAGGTTTCAGAGGATCTATCTATTAAACCTTTCCCCAGAGGCAATTCCTATTCGATAAGCCCTTAATTTAAGGAAATCCATAGGATTTGCAAAGCAAATAAATTAAAACCCAGTATGGAAAATTATACGGTAGGCATTTCAAGTTTTCTTAAAGTCTCTATAAACCTAGGATAGCACAACTCATACTCATCTAGCAATTCTAATTCAACTCAATCATAAACTCACCAAACCAAAAGGAATAAACTAATCTTTTGTAATATAGTTGGGGTGGCTCATTCTCATTATGATCCTCATCAAGAAGCTTATTGCAAAAGGTATGAAAAAACCTCAAGATAGTGAGCCAAAGGTATGACATTCAACACTATTCACATAAGCCTCCAAGCGCTCTCTCTCTACTTTCTTGTTTACTTGAGCCTCAGGATAATTATTCTTGTTTTGTCTACACAGGTATTCAAAGTCTAGATCAACTTGACATGTGGTTGAGATCTCGCTTAAATTCCATAAATTCAATTGTTGACTAATTCCTACATCATCAATTTGGCATAGTCTATAAAACCAAAGGTTTCTTTGATTTGATGAGGTAAAAAACCACCCAACTATTTACACCATCACCAATGATCATCAATTCCATCTCGAAATACATCATGAAGAAAGACAATTGGATGATCACCCAAAAGCCCTAGATCCCTTAGCATTTCCTATGCAATTGGATAAGCTAAGGATAGAAGTTCAAATCCTCATTAAAAATCAAGGAATAGCAACACTATACACAAAAATCAAATTTGAGTCAATTAAGGTAAGGGAAGAGACAATCATCTCTGAAACCATGTAGTAAAGACTGAGCAAATAACCACAATGATTAAAGGATCATTAAGGGAAATACTCTGCCTTGATAGTTTCCACCTTGCTATCATAAAGATTGAAGAAAGGAAAATCGAGATTGCAAAAACTAGAGAAGTTGCTCGTGTACTAGGAACGATAAATATAGAAGGAGCTAGGATCGTCATATTAGGTGGAGTCGATCTCAATCCTAAAGTCGAAGCATGAATGAGCAAGAAGTTCGCTAAGTTATATGTGATCTTAAGTTAAGCCTTCATGTGAAATAAGGATGCTTGGTGGTATGGTTAGCCATGGTTCCCCTATCTTACCAAGTACTTGACCATCCCATTCTTGATCACTTTAAATATCCATGCACTAATAAATTTTTTACAACTAAGGATCTAACCAAACACATACATCTTTGCTAAGATAATATGGAAGATAGAGATGCCTTCAATCCAATGCTTTATTTAGGTTTTACTTAGACTTTACATAAGATGTAAGATGGTATAACACCATTTGTTGGTTTATGTTTCCTAATAAGGCCCAAGGCCTGACGAATTCTTTTGGGCGAGTATTTTTCTTCATAGGATTCGGCCCAAGATTGAAGACCCGTGTCCATCACCACTTTTAGACAGCCTATTTTAGAAGTCGGGCCACAAGCCCTAATCCCACTTTGGAGTAGAAATGGACATCAGCCCATTTGCTCAAGTGGGAGAAGCCCATTGTCCTTAACCCTAAAGCCCTCATATAAAACGGCATTTTGGCCTTCTTTGTGTGTCTTTCCTTTTGCTGCCGAAACCTCTTCCTCTCATGTTTCCTTTTATTGGTCGATTGCTTCCTCTCACCTTCCATGCTCATCCAATTGTGATTGGGACTTCTTGCCTTTTGTGGGTTAATCTATCCTTCCATTTTCGCGGTCGCCTTTCCTTGTGTGCGAGGGGCAATCCTTCAATGCCGATCTCAACCTCTACATATTTGAGAATTAGGTCTCTTTTATGGGTAAGGTTTCTCTCTTGGCTTTGTGCTTTTGACCCACCATCTTTGTGACCGATCTACCTTTGGGAGACTTACTTTGTGTGGATTTGATCAATTGGGGAGAAAGAGCCTAGTTTTGTTTCGACCAAGAGGTGTTGGGGGTTATCTGGGCTATTGAATTGGGGGCTTCTTTGTGGCTTTGTGGTTTCGATTCGTTGGCATTGCCAAAGTGGTGAACTAACATACCAAATCTGAGCCTTAAACGATTCAACAAGTTTTACTTACTGTTCTTTGTGTTCTTGTTTTTTGGTTTAATTTGGTTATCGAATCTAGTTTTCATTAACCCTTTGTTTTGCAGTTATCTTCCGCTAACACTATTGTTAAAGATAGTATTGAAATGTTTGCTTAATTGGAACACTAGTTCATTTAAAGGTTCTAAGGAAGGAATCAACGCCTCATGAAGATTCGTTTGGTACTTCTCTAGGTCAAACACAAGTTAGGGGAAACACTAGAGTAATACATAGAGAAGTTTTATGTCATCACTTTCGAAGTAGATAAGGTAGATGATTTGTTTGCCATCACAACTATCTCTAATGAATTAAAAGAGACTAATTTCAATTTCTCTCTATTGAAAAGTCCTCCAAAAACATAGAACAAGCTATATGTTTGCTCGCAGCATTACATTAATGCTAAGGAATAACGCTCTAGTTGAGGAGCCCACATAGATGCCATAAAATCTAAATAGTGGAAAGATATACCCTACACTCACGGCACCAACGACCAACAAATGAGGGAAAACTCTGCAAGTTGGAAGGGAAAACACTAATCTTTGGAGTGTGCTACCTACAACTAACTTCCTTCTCAAATCCTTGTAGAGGTTAGTGGCGATCATCAGCCTCAAAGACCTGCTCAAACAAATATGCCAGTGTTAAAGATGGGTCTTGCTAAATATTGTGAACATCAAATGATAGGGCACCATACAGACGATTGCATGAGCTATAAAAAGAAATTAAAAACCTATTATGATGGCAAAGCTATTGACTTGATGTAAAAGAACAAAAAAAAAAAAATGTGAAGAGAATAATAGGGTGACCTTGACCTAACCAAAGATCCCCCTTATCTAGAAAGTACACAAGGAGTCATCCATACTATATATGGATGTCCTCCACTATGACTAAGAGCAAGGATAAAATAATAGTTTGCTTTATAGCTTGAAGAAGTGTTACATGCGGAAAAACAACCTTGGGTTGACTCAATCTTATCTATGTCCTTATAGAAAGAGTTACATTGCCACAGGACGATGTTGTTGTTGGAAGAATGATCATTAACAATTATGAGTTATTCTATATAGTTATAGATACTGGTAGTGGTAGCTTAGCTAATATTTTGTTTTCAAAGGCTTTCAATCAATTAAAATTGGACTCGAAGTAGTTACAACCCTTAAGGTCGCTCATCAAATTCAACGGGTAAGTTATAACTAATGAGGAATCATTACTTTGCCTCTCACTATGAGAACCATACTTCAATGAAGGACCATCATGGTAGATTTCATGGTAGTTCGAGGACTTAACAATTGTAAAGCAATTCTTGAGAGACCATTGCTCAACACCCTCAAGGTAGTAATTCTTTACTTTTCACTTGAAGGTAAAATTCCCAACCCCTAAAATCAAGTGTGAAGCTCTTAGTGACAAGCTTCAGATTGGGAGAAACTTGGAGGTCTATATTAACAATCTCCTAAATTCAAGTGTAAAGATTGAGGATCATGTTGATCTTCAAGAAATGTTCAAAACACTCTAGTGTTACGAAATGAAGCTTAACTTGAAGTAGTGTGCCTTCAAGGTAACTTTAAGAGAATTTTTAGGATATATGGTGATGCATGAAGAAATAGAACCGAACCCTAAGATGATAAATGTCATCTTAAATGTGCTAGAGTCAAAAAGCACCAAAGACAACCTATGCTTAACCAAGAGAAACATGACTTTGGGGCATTTTATGTCATGAAATATTGATAGGTGCCTCCATTTCTTCAAATCTTGAGGAAGGTCAATCAATCTCAATGGAACAAGACATGCCAAAAAGAATTTGAAGATCTCAAGCAATACCTCACCTCTCCCTCACTCCTAACCAAGCCAGATTCAGGTAAGGAGCTATTAGTATACCTCTCTATAAGCGAGCAAACCTTAAGTGAAGTATTAGTGCCACAACGTGGTAAGCATTAATAACCCATCTATTATATTTGCAAGATATTTCATGGGGTAGAATAATGATATTCCATTATCAAAAAACTAGCTCTCACCCACGTTACAATGGCTCAAAAGATAAGGCATTATTTTTATTCTCATACCATAATAGTCTTAACCAATATGCCCCTGTAGAAAGTTTTCTAGAGATTGGACCTCAAGGGAAGAATGCTAGCATGGATAATAAAACTCAACAAGTTCGATATCGATACATGCCTCAACTAACCCTAAAGTCTCAAGTACTAGTAGACTTCACATTTAAACTCATCAAACATGAAAAATTTAAGCATTGAAGAAGCAAAGCTCAACCCCAAAATCCTAACCAAATAGACTCTTTTTGTGGATAGTGTTTCAAATGGCAAGGGCAGTAAAGTACTATTAATAAGCCTTGAGGGAGATACCCTCGTATACACCCAGAGATTCAACTTCCCAACAACCCACTATGAAGTAGAGTATGAGGCATTTCTCACCAAACTCAAAATAACTTGCAAAGCAAAGACAATGAACCTAAAAGGTTATAACAACTCCCAACTTATGGTACTCCAAAACTTTTGAAGCAAGAGAACTGAAGATGGTGAGTTACTTCTATAAGGTAACTAAGCTTATGTCTACTTTGAAACTATTCTTTATTCTCTAAGTATCTCACTTTCAAAATGACAAGGCAAACAATTATCCCATTGAGCTTCATTTCCAAGAGAAAACCTATTCAAAGATGTTGAGGTGGAAACTCTTCTAAAACCCAACATCAAATTTGAGATTTAATACATTAAAGATGAACCTAGCTGGATGGATCCCATATTTGCCTATCTCCAAGAAGGAAAGCTTCCAGAAGATCTAATAGATGCTAAGAATATATGAATTGAATTTTTCCATTATATGATCAAAGAATACCAACTCTATAGAAGGTCTCATAGCCTGTCCCTCTTCCGATGTCTAAGACTAAACAAAATGAACTACGTACTCCGCAAAGTCCATGAAGGGTTATGCAGGGACCACCTTGGAGGAAGGTTCCGAACATTCAAAGTACTTCGATAAGGCTATTATTACCCAACCATCTTTGTAGATGCTGAAGAGTTAGTCTCCAAGAGTGATATTTGCTAGAGACATTCAGATTAGATTCAATGGTCGTCTTAATCAATGAAACACTTGCCAGGCCATGGTCATTTCATTAATTGGGGCTGACCTTGTCAGACCTTTTTCCCAATCAACTATCCAAAAATGGTACTTGATAGTGATAATAGATTATGAAATGGGTGGAGATAGAGCCACTAGTGAAGATAACCATATGGAAGACCCAAGATTTCTTAAATTGACTTATCCTTTGTTAATTCAGAATCTTATGAATTATTATCATAGACAAGGGAAATCTGAGAATCATATACTATAGAGTTGTTCTCGGCAGTTGGCTACCCACAAGCCAATGGGTAGGTGAAGTTACCAAACAAAGCATCTTACAAGGCCTTAAGACTTGTTTGACCACGATAAAGGATCTCTAGGTAAAAGAACTCCCACACATATTATGAGCCTACTAAACCTTGGTGGGAACGATAACGAGGGAACCCCTTTTCTCCCTAACTTCTGGGACCGAATAACTACTTATTGTGGAAATTGGTCTTCTTAAACATAAAATGATGAACTTTAATCAAGAGACTAACCAAGTGGATCTTCAAGCCAACCTTAACCTCCTAAAAAAAAGTAAAGAAGCAACATTTCATATAATAGACAACATATTGACAAAGAATTACTTACTATTACAATCGAAGAATGCAAAGATGGGACCTTATTGAAGGAAATTGGATGCTTTGGAAAGTTGGCTCATTGACACAATCTGAAAAGCAAGAGAAGCTAGTTAATAAGTGGGAGGATTGATATCGCATCTATTCATTCAACCAACAATCTACAAGTTTCAAAGTCCAGATGAAGGCATTCTCTCCCATATCTGGACCTCGAATAACCTCAAGAAGTATTACCAGTAATTGGTTAGGTTCCTTTCATGCTTACTCTTTCCTTTTCACAAGATTTCATTTCTTAGTTTTTATTTAGTTGAGATGGTCATCGTAACTTACACCAAGGACCAATCACTTGAAAGTGTAATTTACAAAATATTGGGCACTTTTCCTTGTGCTTTCATTCACTTCTTGCTAAATATCTTGGAACTCTCAACAATGACTAATGAGTCTTTGAACTTTCAATAATAAAGAAAGTTCTTTTCTTTCACCCTCATGAATACAAGTGTAAACTCCAAAACATGTTCAAATAAAAACAATTGAATGCCTTGCATAAGTAAAAAAGAGTTTGGTCACCATCCTTGTCCACCAAGGAATCAACATGCAAAGCCTCACTGATAACCTCATTCGTTAAGAGGCCAACACAAAGTTCTAAGAGACCAAACCCCTAAGGTTTTGGGGAAAGAACCCAAGGGTTTAAATAGATAAAAAAATGTTAGAGTTCATACTAATGTCACTTTGCAACAATAAGTCTCCTCTTAAGAGAAGAAGACTTAGAGTTCTCAAAATTTCCCGAGATAAAGTTTTGCTGCACCTCATTCGCTAAGGAGAAAACATTAAATCCCCTTCTTAGGGTCAAAAGTGTTAATATAGTATGCCTTAAAGCTAGATTTAGATGACGTCTAGCGGCCTTGTAATAAATACATTTGTTATATCTTTATATATATTAATAAAAGGCAAGTTTATTAAACTCTCTAGTTTGATATATAAATGAGTCCCTAGATCTTCTATTTGAGAATTTTATTCTCAAGTGTTAAGAATATGTGATGAGATTCCTGGTGACATGATTTTTTAAATGATTCTTGGTCCTTAGATTAATTGGATGGGGACTCTGATTAGTCAAGTATGGACTAGCACAGAGTTTACTACATTGATTAGTATGAGTTACAAATGGTAAAGGTGGTGAGTCACATGCCATATGACATGGGGATGTCTCTAGTAAACTCGTGAGTGATTGTTAGAGAGCAATGCACTGAATGTGATGCTGATGGCTGACCACATGACATTATGGATAATGGTCATATTGTTGAGTTATGATACTGTAGCTGATCTTTAGACTTGAACTGACACAGTTGTCATGTGTATTAATGTGCGGGATTTACTAATGGGCCAAACCATCCAATTGTGAGATGAAGAGGTTCATCTATGTGATTCCATATTGCTAGTATATAGAGGCGGGTGTTCAGGGATAGGATCTGTCACCCTCGTTGTTAAGATGAGGTAATCATCTTATGTGGTCTACTGTTAGTGTCACAAGACAGTCCTTGACAATGGTAGATTAATTATCAGAAAAGATGTTTCCTGATGTGTCATCTAGTCATATTGATAAGATATGATACATAGTTACTGAGTTTGAGACTTTATCATTCTATGACTCTTGCTTAATCGGGATGTTATGTGATGAAAGGATTATAGCATATGACAATTGTTAATTGTAATAGCTTTACTTGAAGTGAGACTTCACTGTCTTCTATATTGTCTTGAACTGCTATTAGGTGCTTCTCAGGAACTCTTGGATCATCACCAAGATATAGAGAGATTCTGGTGATAGGTCAAGGTGTTGACTAGTGCTAAAAGAGTTTTGGTGCTATCTGTTTGCTAGTGGGCAATGAACCTAGAAATTCACACACCACATAATATTAGTAATGAGCTTCGTGTGTCTAATGCGGAGGAACTAGCCCTTGCATTCCTGGAACGTTACGATGGTCGGTGTTCAAAGAAATAGGCATAACTTTCGCATACGATGTCCGTTTTGGGCCTAAGACCCCATTGCAGAAAGGTCTCAACGAGACGAATCAGAATCATTACTATGCCATGACCTATGATGGATTTTGCCTGTTTGAGATCGTTTACAGTGTTAAAAATGCATTTTTGTGTTTTTAGTTCATTATTTTAAATGTTTCTTTATTTTGTTTTGAAAAGCCGAGCCCGTTAGGGGATTGTTAGCCCAATAGGTTTTAAGTTTTCACCTATTTAAGACATTTATTTGCATTGTAGGTTTTTTGGTTGCTTATGAAATAAGAACGATATTCATTTTCTTAGTGCAATCCGTAACGTTATAGGTGAGCCTAAATCAATTACGTCTAGTATTGACATTATGTATCCATTGTGTCTTAGATATCTCATTAAGTGTTAATGATTTAGTACGTTAATTGTTAACGTGTTGGAACACTGAGAGTCAACTGCCTCATGTCTAGGAGTTTATTGCTCGCTAGTAGATAGGAGTCGATTCTCGATGCTGCCTTAACCTTTCTTGGTGTTGTCCACGTGGCAAGCAATTGGAGAGGCAAATGGAATGTGGTAGTGAAGGAATTGGACGTAAAGTAGAGAAATTGGAATTGTAAAGATTCTCTGCTTGGTTGAACTTTTGTTTTATCTACTACTTTTGTCCTTTCTTGTTCTACTGCAGGAAATTAATTGGGCATGAGTGTCGCGTTAATAGACACACGGGTGCTAGTGGTACAAAATCCTTAGGCTAGCATAAGAAGAGGTCCACAGATTGATACCGGATAACACACTAGGTGTGGATGGACTAGGACCACCACGACTCAAGGTGAATTCAGTCTTGATACAAAAACAGTTTTTGTATCCAACCTGACATTGAACATCAAGTATTTATTTATTGTATTTCATATGATGAAATAGTGTGTTGCTTAAATATCTAAGTTGTGTATGGTGTGTGTATTTATTACTTCCGTTGTGTATGTCTGAGGCACACAAAATATTTAATTTTACATGCACCACCATAAGTGAATTCCTTCAGTGGTATCAGAGTCTCAACTTAGTATTTAATGCATATACGTGATTGTATGTGTCAAGTTTATCAATTTGGTTGGCATTTAATGGCTGCAAGGTATTAAATTTTCTCTATGCGTCTCGGGAGAGTCGACTACCCTATGAAGGGAGTCAACTCTTGGAAGCACACAATTGACTCTGCATGTAGGTTAGTGGCAATTAAGAAAACAACAAAATATGGTTTTTGAAAATCGACTAAGTATAAAAGCATTTTGGTCATATATAAGAGTTGACATTGAAGAATATAGGAATATATGAGCCTGTATTGATCGAGTTTAATATAAAACATTTGAGAAAATGTTATTGAAAATTGGCTAAGTATAAAATCATTTTGGTCAACTAAGTATATGCATTTATGAAGCTTTTAAAAGCAAAGTATTCAAGTATTCTTTTAATGCTTTTACATCTATTTTCAACATAAAACAACTTTTGATTCAATCAAGTAATATTTTCTAAAATAATCAAGTATTGAAGTCATTCAATTGACTTCACAGAAACCTACTCGTGCATGTTCTTACTAAAGCTATTTTTCTTAAAGTTATAATTGAGTACGATACTTTATATAATCAAGTATTTTTTTCTCACACTCTAGTAAACCTTTGAGAAAATCAAGTATTTCTATAGCTATAAAATCTAAGCATATTTTCAATCAAATTATGCTTTATGTGTTTTTCAAACTAGTCAATCAAGTGTTTTCAACAAAACTATTTTAAATCGACTATGAAGGTTTCCTACTTGAGTATATTATATAAACTCTTTGTATTTCTAAAATTAGTTGAGTGAGGAACTATTTTCAATTGAGTATCTTTTTGGTATCAAAATTCCAAGCATCTCCTTAGTTAAGTATATTTTTCTCATCAATTAACTAAAATATTTTGTTAATTGAGTATCTATAAATATTAGTGGAGTAAAGGTTGGATTAAATTTGGCTAAATCTATGTGCTTAAGATTAATCGAGTATCAGTTATCTATACTTGAGTATATGTTTCTATTAGTCGAGTAAGCTTAACTTGGTAATTGAGTGCTTAATGAAAAGTTTCTGTGGCTTCTGAGTCAGTCGAGTAATGACTTTGTCATACTCGAGTGAGGCTTATATATAATCAATTACATGAGATATCCAATCGAGTATGCTCATATATTAGTCAAGTATTTCTAGGAGTTAGTCGAGTAACTGGCATCGGATTTTAAAAATTATAGTTGTTACTTAGAAAGCAAAAAGATAACATTTTGACCGTTAGATCTTTAATTCTTTATTCTATGAAGTCTAACCTTATTCTCTTATATAAGAAAGATAAATATAGTTATGCATAGTGTGCTACATGATTTATCCATATATTTTGCATATGATTTTAACAAATTTGACTTTTATTCAAAAGAAGCTGTGAGTGTGTGCAGGTTTGAAGCCAAATCTCGAGTCTTAAGCTTCTATAAAAGGCCAAGTGCAGTAAGAGATGAACCTGCTGATTAAGAGAATGGTTGCGGTTGTTGAGCTAATGATAAAGCCTATGTTGTTGACATATATAGCCGTTGATGCCTATGTTCAAGCAACATAGTACAAATCTATACATAGCAAGCCTTATTTTTTTCAGGCCAATTTCTAAATGCTTAACTGAGTGATATTCGTGTTTATTCTCTACATTCCAAGCAATTATCTAGTGAGATTTCATATATATCTTTCTAAACCAAATTTAGGTTAAGAGAGTTGAGTGCTTCATTCATTCATTCTTGTAACTCTCTTTTGTTCAAGAAAATACTTGATATCATTACATATTCTTATATTTTTCTCTTGAGAAATCCTTTCACATATATTTGTGAAACTTGTAAAAGGTTATGCCTAGGCCTTGAAAGGCAGTGTCTTGGTTGTGGTTGTGCCAAGTGTGAAAAAGGCTCAGGTAAAGGTTACAACTGATCCTTGAAAAAGTAGTGATTGTGGCTTAGAGCCTATAATGAAAAAGCCTCATGTATAGGTTATAGATGTTCCTGTAAAAGTTGAGGTTCCTACTTAATCCGTTAAAAGTGGCGATTATAGTTAAACCTATAAAAACTATGTATGGATTATAGCTGAGCTTCAAAAGCTAAAATTCTTAGTGGATGTTTTCAAATCCTTAGTGATGAGCTAAGGTAGTAGACTAAGCATGTTGGTTAAACCACCTAAAAAATTGTTGTGTTCATGGTGATTTTTTTCTATGTTCATGTTGTTTGATTTTGTTATTTATGTTTAAACAACATCATTTTTCATTTCCCATTCAAATGTTTTTTATTCATAAAAATAGTTAATAGCATTACTCTTTTAAATGTCATTCAAATGTTTTCATGGTTGAAATCATCTTAAAAATCATACTAGTTCACATTTTTATAACTATTTCTTACATTCAATTTTCAAAAGACATTTCTTATATCCTATGCTATGTATTCACATAATATTTTAATCATCATTAGTCACTTCTATAGTGATTCTTCTTGCATGCACAAAAGTCTTTCAAACATCAGGTTTCATTGCATGTATAGAAGATTTTCAAATCTATCTAGGTACACATTTATTTAATGTACACACTTGATTTCTTGTGTTCCAAAATGTCTATTATTATAATTACAAAAGAGTTTTTTTTTTAAAAAAAAAATCTTCCTTACATGCATACGTCCTCATACTAATATTTTCATATACATCAAATGATTAAAGTTTCTTATAATAATTTTTACGAAAATCTATTATGTTGCATATTTTTTCGTGGATATTTTATCAACTAGTGCAAAGTCTTTTTAGTTTAAGAAAAATGTTATTTTCAAATAATTTTACTACATCTTATTTCAAATATTTGCATTATTTTTTAAAAATAGTAAAATCACCCAATTCACCATCCTCCTGGGTGATCTTTCAAGTAGGGTAAAGGAACCTAATCCAATCAGAAGATAGGCACCAAAATATCCTTAAAAAAAAAGATAAAGGTTGACTTTATAAGCATAATCTAAGAAGGATAAGATCTCAAAGGACATATCTATTAAGACCTCTCCTAGAGGCAATTCCTATTCTATAAGCCCTCAACTTAAGGAAATTCCTAGGATTTAGAGAATAGATAAATCCAAACTTAGTATGGAGAATCAAAGGATAGACATTTCAAGTCTCCTTGATACCACATGTCTCAATCTCAATAAACCTAGGATAGGATAACTCATACTCACCTAACAAGTCTAATTCAACTAATCCTAGACTTGAGAAACTAGGAGGAATGGACTAATCCTCTACGATATGGGTAGGGCTAGCTCACTCTCATTATAACCCTCATCACGAAAGTTGTGACGCCCTGGTCCCCACTACCAAGTGTCACCGTAAGCCGTGGTTACAACCCCGGCCTATTTCTAGGTCGGTTATACCCTACCATCATAAAGTATTAAAATAATATGGGCGCCCTGGGTAAGGTCCAGGCTTCACTGCCTTCGACTGTCTAGTGTTCGGGTTCAAGTACGTAGACAGTGAAAATTTACCCGATTCTCATGCCTGACTAGACCCTTAAAATACCAATCAAATTGTGTATCAACATACTCAATAAAAATACTTTAATAGTTAAGCGAATCACATACACTGAATTACTCATAGCAGGAACCTTAACTTAATTCAAAGTAAATTTTATTTAAAACATATCCATCTCCTTTATCAAGTACAGAGCATGTATAATTTACATAAACGACATGTAACCCACATTCTCATTACCCGCAATCACTATCAATTGGTGACTCTTCCACCACTATCGCTTTCTTTTTCTTAGATCCCAAGCCATTTGTTGGGTTAATGGGAGTGAAGGGGGGTGAGTCTGAGGACTCAGTAAAGGCAATATGAAATGCAGTAAATTAATGAGCATGACATCATAGATAAAAATGAAGTGCAACGTGCATGAAAATTCATCCACCACACCTATCTCAATCTCTAGGTGGCCCTTAGTGGTTTCCCCTATGACCCCGTCCTAGGACTCTCACGGTTAACAATCCACTGCCTCATGCTTAGGCATTTCCTCAATATCTTATGCAAGCCATGATAAAAGAAATTTACACACAGAGCATATTAAACCGTTACCTTGAATTATTTGCTGCTCGGTGACCAACTTTATTTCGTTGTACAAGCTGGTAGCGTACCTGCAACACCCTTATCATAATTACATAAGACTAAGTAACTCATTGGCTAACCACAAATTAATTTTCTAATTTGACTAATTTAACTAATTCCAAATATTATCTACCAATTAAACTAATTACTCTAATTAACTTAATAAATTAACTAAATAAATTACATATCATAATTAATTTAATTACCTCAGTGTCGAATTCCTCCTCTTTGCCTTATGGAACTTTGTTTTTTCCTTAATGCCTTAACCCCATGGTTGTGTTGCCTATTTATAGGCTCAATCACCCCCTGATTTCTCCCTCGAATCCACGGTTTAATCCACAAATTCGTAGCTAATAAATGCCCTCGGCCACTGCTTCTTTACGTGGCTGAAATTTAGCAAAAATTGAAGCTAAATTGAGGGTAAACGGACAAGTGGCGAGGAAGCACCAGCGCGTGCCACGTGGCGCGGCTGGGCCACGCAAGGCCAGCAACTGGCCTTCCTAAAACGACATCATTTTGGGGTGCCTTGGCTGATTAAAAATCAGCCTTTTTCTCCCAGCGCGCACGCCTCCCCTGCGAATTGAACCCGCATCCCACGACTGGCCTCCCTTACGCATAAACACCCGCGCTACCACTTGCCTTCAACCTATATATGCATCTCATTCTACTTAAGTAATCTCCTAGCCTCTTTCCGAAATTACACTAACGCCTTAGAGCTTCCAAAAATCACACACACATCCCCACACCTCATTTCTCCTTATTTCACTTACACCCTAAAATTTCTAAAAATCTACTAATTAAATTTTTTCTATTATTTATTATTTCCATAAATATTCTCTAATAAAATAATTGAGTGCCCATTTCCTCAAAACATCATAATTTATTATTTTTTTCAACTTTTGGGATGTTACAAAAGTCATCTCAAGATATATAAAATGAGCTCAAGGGGTAAGCCAAAGGTACAACAATTAACACTATTCACATAAACCTCCAAGCTCTCTCTTTCTCTCGACTTCTTTGTTGACTTAAGAATTAGAGTAATGTTATCACAATTGACTTTCGAGGCAGTCATTATTGTTTTATCTGTTTATGCACGTATCCTAAGTGTAGTTATGCTTGACTCATGGATGAGATCTCGCTTAAATTTCATAAATTCAACTGATGACTAATGTGAGAAAATCTGAATAATATTTTTATATTTTATATCTATATTTTTTCCTATAATTATATACAATGGATTGCACTTTCTAAGAAAGAGTGTAGATCCTAAATCAAAGGAATTGATTCCTAAATAAAGGATTTAGATCCTTAATCAAGGGGATCGATCAATTAGATCCCAAATTATAAGAATAAATTAGGAAAAGAAAAAATAGAAAATAATTAATTTCCCATCAATCAAAGATAGAGAAGATATTGGCTAGCAGGTATATGGTTGTCCTAAATAATCTTTAACACTCCTTCTCAAGCTAAGGAATGAATATCTATCATTCCCAACTTGCTACTCAGGTTCTGAAATCTAATTGGAAGAAGTCCCTTCGTCAAAATATCTACAATTTGTTCTTCAAAAGATACATAAGATAGGCTTATAAGTCCTACTTTTATCTTTTCCTTAATGAAATGTGTTATTCTCCACATGCTTGGCTCAGTCATATTGCACATGATTCTGTGCAATATTTATGGCTAACATATTATCATAGTAAAACTTCATGTTCTGATTCCTCCAAATACCAAAATCATCTACAATGATCTTAAGCCACATTAACTTACAAATACTAAGGGTCATTGCCTTGAATTCTACTTCTACACTTGATCTTGCCACCACATTCTATTTTTAACTTCTTGTAACCAAATTATTCCCTAGGAAAGTACAGTAGCTTGAGGTAGACCTTCTGTCAGATAAAGAGCCTGTATAATCAACATCCATATATGTTGTTAGAGATAGATCTTGATTAGGTAGAAATAGGATACCTCTCTCTGGAGTAGATTTTAGATAATAGAGGATTCTATGAATAACTTGCATGCATTCCAGTATTGGATTATGCATAAATTGACTAACAACACCAACTGCAAAGGCTATATTCAACCTTGTATGAGAGAGATAGATCAATTTATCAACTAGCTATTGATACCTTTATCAATTTTACTGTCATCATGGAGTTCAATCAACTTGTGATTTTATTCAATAGGGGTACTTGCAAACTTACCACCTAGAATACCAATTTCTTTCAAAAGATCCAGCACATACTCTCGTAAAGATAAGAAAATACCTTTCTTGGAGTAGGCTACTTCAATCCCAAGAAAATATTTTAACCTTCCAAGGTCCTTGATTTCAAATTTCTTAGCCAATGTTTCTTGAAGACATCTTCTTTTAGCTATATCATTCCCTGTTATAATAATGTCATCCACATAGACTAGAAGTGTAGTAATTTTACCTTTGGATGAGTGTTTTATAAATAGGGTGTCGTCTCCTTTGCTTTGGCAATACTCTATCTTTGTCATGGCTTGTGTAAATCTCTCAAACCATGCGCTTGAGGATTGTTTTAAACTATTAAGGGCCTTTTTAAGGCGACATACTTTATTGTCTCCAATATTATATGCAAATCTTGGTGAAAACTCCATATACACTGTCTCCTTTAGGTCTCCATGTAGTAATACATTTTTAACATCAATTTGTTGTAGGCTTTAACCAAAAACTGTAGCCAAAGATAATAAGACTTGAACAAAATTTATCTTTACCATAGGTGCAAAGATTTCTAGATAGTCAACCCCATATCTTTGAGTATATCCCTTAGCCACCAGCCTTGTTTTAAACCTTTTTAGAGAGCTATATGCTTTAGAGGTATAATCCCATTTGCAACATACCAAAAGAACTCCCTTTGGTCTTGTGACAATGTTCCATGTCCCATTCTTCTCAAGTGCTTTCATCTCCTCTTTCATGGCTTGAACCCAATTTATGTCTTTTAAAGATTTTTGTATATTTGTGGGAACATCAATAGAATTGAGGGTAGTAAGAAAGGCTTTATGTTGAGAAGATAGTTTATCATAAGAAATAAAGTGGGAAATTGAATGGTGTGTATAGCTCCGAGATCATTTTCTAAGGGAAATAGGGAGATCAAGATCATTTGAAGTATTATTAATGGGAAAGTGATTTATCTGAGTCATAGGATTTATTTAAGATGATTAAACTTGATTTTGAGTTGAGTTGCATTAATTTTAATGATGTTTTCATGATGATCATTGTTTTCACGAAACTTTAATAAAAGAGTTTCGAAACATTCATTTTAAGGTCAAATGTCACAGTCTCTTGTCAAAATTGTTGATCATATATTTAAGACTGTTAATTGATTTTTACATTATAATTGTTATATAATCTTCAAACTAAAATTGTAAAACCAAGTTAGCTTAAGAGGGGGGTGATTTAAGCTTTCGCTCTTTTTAAGAAATCAAAAATTAAAAACTGAAAGAAAGCAAAAAATGAAAGAATGCAACACATAGGAAATTTAGAGTGGTTCGACAACTTGCCTACTCCACTAACTTAGCTCTCAACCAAGGATTTAGTCAATCCAATCTCACTATTAGGTAGCTTTTGCATAGGCTCAGCTACAAACCTTTACAACAAATGGCTCTTACAACTGGCTCAGCTATAATCAATGCCTTTTACAAGGATCAGGCTTAACTTTTACAACTTCACAATAAATTGATAATAAAGGATATAAGAGAAGGTTTTAAATGATAGAAGAAGACAAACACTTCCCTTAGGTGTACAAAGAGATATGAAAATAAGAATAGGATGCACAATCTATCTTTTATTTTCTTTTGAAAGATCACAAGCAATGAAGCACACTTTAAAAGCTTTAGAACTTGGTTAGGTCAGTTTCTCGTTAGCTTCTTTTTCTTTAGACTTTAGCCCTTTATATAGTGTTCTAATCTTTAATGTTTCTATTGAAATGTCTTGAATAGAGGAATGTTCGTTGTGTCTTAACTACCATTTTTTTGTCCCTACAACATCTCACAAATCAGTTAGAAACAAATTGTTTAAAAAGTATCCATCAATATTTAATGTTCTGAAAAGTAAAGACTAGGTGCATTTAATGGTTTGTAATGGCTATAAATTTCAAAATATAAAAAATATTACTCGATTATAAATTGTCATTTAATCGACTAAGTTGAATGTTTACTCGAGTATAAAAGTTTTGTATTCGACTATTTTTTTGGTTTACTAAATTACTAACTGCTTACACTAAATTAAAATTTTGAGATAGAAAATTGAAAAGTTTACTTGATTGGAAAGCTCTATTTAATCGAGTATAGCTAAATTTTTACTTTATTACAAATCCAAGTATTCGATTACATCAAAGTACCTGAGATTTAACAAAATTTTGGAAGATATATACTCAATTATAAATTATATTTACTCAAGTACATTTACATGATTACTCGATTATAAATTTTAAGTACTTGATTAATTTTGCTCTACTAGAAACTTGCATCATCTACTCAAGTAGAAACTATGTTTAGTCTAATATAATTTATGCTTGCTCGAATATTTTTTAAACAGGTTTAGCTTACTTGCTTACAAAAAATATTTACTTGATTAAGATGATAGGACTTTTTTGATTTGGCTTTAGGGCTTATTTCAATGAGATCATTATTCGAATATACAAAATTTTTACTCAATTAAAAGATTGAATTTCAAAAAGTTATTCTATTATATAGAACTTTGTACTTGATTGAAAGAACAAACTTTCTTACTTGAATGATTAACAATATATTATTCGAGCAACATGGACTTGTACTCGATTAAAGAATTGATATACTCTATTAATTACCAAGCTTACTCGATTATTTCTTCTATCATCTTATATCTCTTAATACATTGTTTTGTTCATCATCATCCACAAGCATCTTGTCATCAAATTAAAGCATAACAAATGACTCAACAAAAATCTTTTGACCGATTTTTATAAACTGTCGACTGTTTGTTTTGCATGCTCTCGGTTACTTGCTGTCGATTGTTAGTGCATTATTTCCAATCAAAAGTTATAGGAATTGTCGATCATTTTTTATAAAATATCAACTGACCAATTTAAAGTTTTGAAAAGAAGTTGACCAATTACTCAAATCAATCAACTAGTTTTGTTGCAAAAATTCTAATATCTAATTGTACGTAATCTCTATAGGTTGGATTTCTCAATCCTTTTGTCTCTAACAACTACATCTTCAAGAAGAGATGACAAAAAATATATATAGAAGAATATTTTGAAGCTTGAGAAGAAAGATTGACTATTGGGCTTTCAGGTTTCATATTACACATTCTCAAGTTTTCTTATGCGTCATTTTTACTCTCATTTTTAGTTAAAATTGTTTTTCTTCATTGAAAAGATTTCGTCAAAGCCTCGTATTAACTTGTTGTCTTAGAGAGTGGTTGCTCTCATTATTTTTATTATACTCCATATTTCCTAGTGGTTTGTGCTAGAAGAACTAGCAAGGTTTGTTAGTTGGTGTAAAAGGTTATGGTTTGTAACCTAAGATTTTATAGTAGATTTGAAACTATCTAATGGGGTGCTAGAGTGTTGGATATAGGTTGGGTTGAACCGAACCACTCTAAATTCTTGTGTCAATTGCATACTTTGATTTATATCTTTTTGCATTTAACTCATTGCTTTCATATTTCTCTTTAAAACTTTAAAATCTTTTGAAAAATTAGAAACACCCAATTCACCCCCTCCCTTTTGGATGTGTGGTCATTCTATTACACAAACCTAACAGAATTAGATTTCACTTTGCTTAAGTAAACATGTAATGTACTCTTGAATCTTCGCTACTTCTCATTAAGATCTAATTGAGAATCGCAATCAGTGTGGTTGGGTTCTGGATTGGTTTGTCCAACTGATCCACTAGATGGAGGAATTAACTCTACTAGAAAATTGTCGTCATCTTTAGAGTGAATCTCCCCTCGATGATGAGAAACAAATGGAGAGAAAAAAAAGATCAACTTCATGAAAAGTGATATCATAGAGACAAACATCCTTTTCGAAGAAGGATGGTAACACTCGTACCCCTTTTGAGAGGGAAAATAACCTAGAAAGACACCTTAAAGCTCTTGGATCTATTTTGCTCCTATTTTGTGAGGATATGTGAACAAAAGCAACACATCCAAACACTCTAGGTCCTAGAATAGTGCAAGGGACAACATTTTGATAGGCTTCAAAGAGAAGTTAAAGTTTAGTTTTGTTCCCCAGAAGGTTAGAAGGAAGTCTGTTAATGATAAAAGTGGTTGTAAGAATAGCCTCCCCCAAAAAATATTTTGGTACATTCATTTGGAATTGAAGGGATGTGAATAACATTGAGGAGATGTCAATTTTTTTTCTCTGCAATCTTATTCTGTTGAGGGGTATCTACATAAGATGATTCATGAATAATTCTTTCATTTTGAAAGAAGGTATTGACAAAATGATTAAAGTATTATTCTCCATTATTTGATTGAATACGTTTAAAGAGGACACCAAACTGAGTATAAATCATTTTGTGAAAAGATCGAAAGTTAATCCCTACCTATGACTTTTCTTTTATAAAATAGAACCAAGTAGTTTTAGTGTGATCATTAACAAAGGAAATAAACCAACGAGAACTGTTGACATTTGGAATTTTAGCAAGACCTAATATATTAGTGTGAACAAAGGAAAATGGTCGAGAAACCAATTTATTGTTGACTAGAAAGGAAACCCTATGATATTTAGCATACTCACATGAATCACAATAAAGGGACTCATATAATACCCAAGAACTTTGGGTTATTAATTTGAAAGAAAATCAAAAATTCGGGGAAATTCGGTATCAGAAAAGCCTGAAAAATTTACCGAATCAGTCGAAGGGAGTACCCTGAAGCTTAAATGATTAAGGAAATAGGGACGCCTTTAACGAGCATACCAAGGCGTGATTTTAAGGACTGAAAGAAATGGAATTGAGAACGGTTTTCGGTACAGCAAAAATGCAGCTGCCATTTAGGCTATAAAACCGAATCTTCGTAGGAGACTCCCGAAATGATAACGGAAGCTAAGGGAAGCTTCGGTTTGTCGAGTAGAACAACCCTTCGAAAGTTTCAGGAAGAAACAAGTACATTTAGAGCCAAAACGAAGAAACGGGCCAAAGTGTAATTTTTCAAAGTTGCCCGAGGGGGGTCAAAATGTCATTTTTTGAAAAAGTTGCAAAGAAGAAGTTGAAAGAACAAAGATTAAGGGACCTAATGGTAATTACCAAAAGTCTAGGGGTTGTGAGGAAATGGGCCAAATCGTGAAAACCAAATCTGATGAGGCAAAACTGTAAAAAATCAAAATGGCAGCCATGAAAATCGACCAGGCCACGCACGGTCGCCGACCGGCCAAAATGAGCCATGGGCATTCACGAGGGATGGTCGGGGAAGGCCAAGGATCACTCGAGTGCCATCGTTGGGCCTCGAGTTGGTCGGATTTTGGAAACAAAATCCGACCAGAATGCAGGTCGCGATGTCGCGACCTGCAACCCGATGTTTTGGTCGGGTGACGATGGTTTTGGGTCGATCCGGGGGAGGGGAAGAATCTTAAGGCAATGGGCAAGCTGCCCAAGGCCATTTGGTAGCCCAACGATTGCCTATAAATAGCGGACGAAGTGGCCGAAAGTTTTCAAATTTGGAGCTTCAAATCGGTCCGTTTTTCGAACAAATTGAGAGGAAAGGATAGAGGGCTTTTGTTGCCCATAGCTTGAAGGCCATTTCTGGAGATTTTCAGGCGTTTTGGTTGCGATTTGAAGGGGAAATCGAAGCTCGCCGGAACCCTAGGCGGACCGCCTGGCCGAGTCTTCAATCGCTTCGTTGGACGGCTTCCGGACCTCTTTTGGAGCCCAATCAGGTACCCCTAGGATCGATTCTTCATAAGCTTTCAATTGGCATCGGTTTTGTAATTTTCCGGCGAGGCCTTCACCGGAGAAGACGACCGGCGCGTGGGCCCCACGCGCCAGTCTCACTCGCCCTAACACGCGCCAGCGCGTGTGGGCGCGTGCAAGCTTGGTTTTTTGTGCAATTTTTTTTAAATGTCTTGGAAAATTATTTTAGAATTTTCTATATAAAAATATTTGAAAAAAATTAAGTGTAGGTATTTAATTTGGAATATTAGTAAGGAAAAATAAAAGAAAAATAGAGAAAAAGGCAAGAAAATTGAGGAAAAATAGGTTTTATTGATTAAATAAATAAATATCTTGCCTAGGGTGCTTTGGGAAGTGTGGTGAGACATTTGGTGCGAAAATCGAGATTGGCACGCAAATCGAGACGAGTTTCACGTTTTTCGAGGTAACCCAAAAATCAGAAAAGGTGAGTGGTTTTGTCCTATTAGCCCTTATATGATATAATTTCCTTTTCATGGATGATATTTTCTTATGATATGATCATTTTCATTCATATACTGTTGCATGGAAAAGCGTGATGTATGCACAACACGATATTTATTTGTCATATTGATCTTGTGCATGGGGTTGGGATGATACCCTCAGAGTGTAGCCGTAATTCCCCTAGGGCGTTGAGGGAATAACGTTAGGCCTATTCCGCAGAGGTTCGGGATTTGCCTAGGATTCCTAGCCGGGCTGGGGATGCCTGGGAAGTTACATTATGGGTATATATTGTTCATATAAGTGCATCATGCATCATTCATACATGTTTATCTAACCCTCACTTAGAAGATTTCATCTTCTAATATTGGACTGTGTCCCTGGAATATTCCACGTTCCAGGTGAGGCAAGCGGCCGGAAGGGCAAAGAAGTGGTCGAGGCATGATCGTGGTGGAAATTATGAGGGTCCCATGTGGGACTAGAATTATATATTTTATTCGGATGTATCGTTTAGAGTTTTATGTTGTTTGTAATGCTATGTCGGGTGAACAGTATGTATGTACCCGCATAAGTTATGTTTTTAAGGTTCTGATCTTGCTTCCGCTTATGTAAAATAAATGTTTCATTCCTTTGTTATATTTGGGAGTGATTAAATAAATGTTATGTTGAGGATTTATTATCGGTTTATGCTCGATGTAAAAAAAAAAAAAATCCTAACATATACTAATGCCCTGGAAGGCGGGGTGTTACAGTTGGTATCAGAGCCAAATTTTTATTTGGAGAATCAGGTTAGATCTTTAGGAATTTTCGAACTTGATGATTAGATAACTTAGACTTAGAAATCCTTATCTATAGATTAGGAGATCGATGATATAGAGATTATGACTTAAATGACTTAAGTGTGATGTACTGGGATGTGCATGTCTAGGCTAGTTCTGGCTAAGGAAAGATTTGGTACTTAAGTGTGTCCATTGTGACCCACCACTCTTTCCTGGGAACTTACCTGGTGCACTATTTCTGTACGGAACACTGAATGGCTACTGTTCTCGGTGAATAGTAGAAAATCTAACTGGTTTCTTGATGCAGCATGGAAAACGATTATCTTGAGCAGTTCTGGGTAACGCATTGGATCAGTCGTTGGGCAGATAACGAGCCTATAGTGGTGGATGTCTTCGGACGCTTGGACCTTCTCGAAGGGATATTAAGAGATGTGCCGCCAAGCAGTTTGGTTCGGCCAACCCTAATGACCGCTCAAGTAAACTTCCTTATAAATCATATGGAAGGAGTATGGAGAGACTTGGCTGAGGGACTTTACCTCCAAGGCAACTATGCATCTTTGTTCTTCTTCTGCCAGCAGTTCCGTGATCATGCCCTCAACATGCTCGAAGATGAAGGTGAACTCGAGGGAGATGAAGATCCTGAGGAAGACGAATCGTCCGAGTCCGAAGGAGATTGGGAGGACATGGTGGTAGCCGATATGATGGCCGCCGGCTACCTTAGCTCGGACGATGATGAAGAAGAAGAAGGATGGAAGTTTAAGGATGTGTACTGACTATCGTCAGTTGAACAAGGTCACGATAAAGAATAAATATCCACTTCCAAGGATCGATGAGTTGTTCGACCAATTGAAAGGAGCGAAAATATTTTCAAAGATTGACTTAAGGTCTGGATACTACCAGTTAAGGATTAAGCCGGAAGATATTTCGAAAACCGCTTTTCGGTCAAGGTATGGCCATTTCGAGTATTTCGTGATGCCTTTTGGGTTAACGAATGCTCCAGCGGCATTTATGGATCTCATGAATAGGGTGTTCAGACCCTATTTAGATCAGTTTGTGATAGTTTTCATAGACGATATATTGATATATTCCTCAAATGAGAGCGATCATGAAGAACACCTAAGGTTGGTACTAGGAACTCTCAGGAAACATCAATTGTACGCCAAGTTCTCGAAGTGCGAGTTTTGGCTACCTCAAGTTGCGTTTCTTGGACATGTAATCTCTGAGGAAGGAATCTCGGTAGATCCGACAAAAATTGAGGCTGTTCAGCGATGGAAGCAACCAACAAATGTGACTGAGGTACGGAGCTTCTTGGGATTGGCAGGCTACTATCGAAGATTCGTGGAGGGATTTTCGAAGATAGCTGCGTCGATGACAAAGCTCATTCGAAAAGATGTCAAGTTCGAATGGACTGCCAAATGTGAAGAAAGTTTCCAAGAACTTAAAGATAGATTAACCACGGCACCTGTTTTAGCAACGCCGGGTGGGCCCGGGGGATTCGTTGTGTATACGGATGCCTCTAAAATAGGTTTGGGATGTGTGTTAATGCAACACGACAGAGTGATCGCGTATGGATCACGACAGTTGAGAAGGCATGAAGTAAATTACCCGACTCATGATCTGGAATTGGCGGCTGTGATATATGCTCTGAAGCTATGGAGACATTATTTATATGGTGAAACCTTTGAGGTGTTCACAGACCACAAGAGCCTACAGTACGTGTTTTCACAAAAGGAGTTGAACCTTAGGCAGCGACGATGGATGGAGTTTCTGAAGGACTACGACTGCACCATACGATATCACCCAGGGCGTGCCAATGTGGTGGCTGACGCACTGAGTAGGAATGTGCCTATCTCTATGGCCGGAATGATGGCTTGTGAGTGGCAAATGTTAGAGGCTTTTAGCCATCTAACGGTGAGTGTAGTGCCCAAGGAATCGTCCGTTCTTATCGCTGGCATGGTAGTTCAACTAGATTTGATGAACGAAATACGAGAGGCATGTGTGGATGACAAACGGTTATGTCTATGGGTGGACGAGCATGGCCAGCCTAAAAGATCTGATTTTGAAATGCATGATGGCATACTGAGGTTTCAGGGAAGGATTTACGTGCCAAACTCAAAGGATTTGAGGCAAAGAATTTTGAATGAAGCTCACAGAACTCGCTATACAGTACACCCAGGAGCTACAAAAATGTATCGGGACCTCCGAGAGATCTATTGGTGGCCGGGAATGAAGATGAGTGTGGCAAGGAAAGTGGCACAATGTGATACATGCCAGAGGGTAAAAATCGAGCACCAGAGGCCAGCTGGACTTATGAGACCCTTAGATATTCCAGAATGGAAATGGGAGCATGTCACGATGGATTTTGTGACAGGGTTTCCCAAGGGTCAGAAAGGCAACGATGCAATTTGGGTTATCGTAGATAGGCTAACGAAGTCAGCCCACTTCTTGCCTACAAGGATGGATAAGCCGGTACGAAAATTTGCGGAGCAATATATTAGTGAAATAATTAGGCTTCATGGTACGCCAGTAAGCATAGTCTCCGATCGAGATCCGAGGTTTACCTCAAGATTTTGGGGAAGCTTGCAGGAGTGTATGGGGACGCAATTGAACCTTAGTACGGCTTATCATCCGCAGACAGATGGACAGTCTGAAAGGACCATTCAAACGTTAGAGGATATGCTGAGGTCATGTGCCTTAGATTTTGAGGGTAACTGGGAAGAGCATTTACCCTTAGTAGAGTTTGCTTATAATAACAGCTACCATAGCAGTATAGGAATGGCACCCTATGAGGCTTTATATGGAAGAAAATGTCGATCACCTATCTGTTGGACTGAGGTAGGAGAGAGACAAATACTGGGACCAGAGTTGGTTCAGCAGACTACAGAAAAGATTCGAAAGATCCAAGAGAGAATCCGAGCCGCACAGAGTCGTCAAAAGTCTTATGCGGACAAAAAGAGGCGAGATTTGGAATTCGAGATAGGAGATCTTGTGTACCTAAAAGTATCGCCTCAACACTTAGCAACTCGAGGAAAGAAGAAAGGTAAATTGAGACCTCGATTTATTGGACCTTATCTTGTTAAAGAACGAGTCGGACCATTAGCTTATCGTCTAGAACTTCCTATTAGCTTGTCCAACATCCATGATGTCTTCCATGTGTCTCAGCTTCGGAGGCATATTCAGGACCCGACCCAAGAAATTCGGGTGGAAGCAATTGAGCTAAGAGACGATTTGACTTATCCAGAGTCGCCCGAGCAAATCTTAGATCGGCGTGACCAAATCTTGAGGAATAAAGTTATACCGCTGGTAAAGATCCAATGGAGAAATCACACTGAGGAAGAAGCTACGTGGGAACTCGAGGATACGATTAGGGAAAAATATCCTCTGTTGTTCGAGGAAATAGAATGAATGTAGCAAATGTTTGTAATTTTCTATGTAAGGTTGTCAAAAATATTGTGAAATGAAGAGATGATTGCGAATAGTACGTTTGTACTTGTGATATTAATGGTTATTTTTGATGTATGTGGCCGATGGTAAAGAGCTACAACGGGATATTCTGTTCAAAAACCCAATATACCCGATAGACCTTACATATGTTAGAGATGCAATTGATGTGTTTAGAAATGCATAAATGATAAAGCTCGATTAAGAGATAAAAGTCGTTGTTTTTGCGAGATTATTAGTCCAGTACTGATGTCTTAGTAGGTAAGAATACGAAAATTTCGAGGACGAAATTTCTTTAAGGAGGGGAGAATATAATACCCAAGAACTTTGGGTTATTAATTTGAAAGAAAATCAAAAATTCGGGGAAATTCGGTATCAGAAAAGCCTGAAAAATTTACCGAATCAGTCGAAGGGAGTACCCTGAAGCTTAAATGATTAAGGAAATAGGGACGCCTTTAACGAGCATACCAAGGCGTGATTTTAAGGACTGAAAGAAATGGAATTGAGAACGGTTTTCGGTACAGCAAAAATGCAGCTGCCATTTAGGCTATAAAACCGAATCTTCGTAGGAGACTCCCGAAATGATAACGGAAGCTAAGGGAAGCTTCGGTTTGTCGAGTAGAACAACCCTTCGAAAGTTTCAGGAAGAAACAAGTACATTTAGAGCCAAAACGAAGAAACGGGCCAAAGTGTAATTTTTCAAAGTTGCCCGAGGGGGGTCAAAATGTCATTTTTTGAAAAAGTTGCAAAGAAGAAGTTGAAAGAACAAAGATTAAGGGACCTAATGGTAATTACCAAAAGTCTAGGGGTTGTGAGGAAATGGGCCAAATCGTGAAAACCAAATCTGATGAGGCAAAACTGTAAAAAATCAAAATGGCAGCCATGAAAATCGACCAGGCCACGCACGGTCGCCGACCGGCCAAAATGAGCCATGGGCATTCACGAGGGATGGTCGGGGAAGGCCAAGGATCACTCGAGTGCCATCGTTGGGCCTCGAGTTGGTCGGATTTTGGAAACAAAATCCGACCAGAATGCAGGTCGCGATGTCGCGACCTGCAACCCGATGTTTTGGTCGGGTGACGATGGTTTTGGGTCGATCCGGGGGAGGGGAAGAATCTTAAGGCAATGGGCAAGCTGCCCAAGGCCATTTGGTAGCCCAACGATTGCCTATAAATAGCGGACGAAGTGGCCGAAAGTTTTCAAATTTGGAGCTTCAAATCGGTCCGTTTTTCGAACAAATTGAGAGGAAAGGATAGAGGGCTTTTGTTGCCCATAGCTTGAAGGCCATTTCTGGAGATTTTCAGGCGTTTTGGTTGCGATTTGAAGGGGAAATCGAAGCTCGCCGGAACCCTAGGCGGACCGCCTGGCCGAGTCTTCAATCGCTTCGTTGGACGGCTTCCGGACCTCTTTTGGAGCCCAATCAGGTACCCCTAGGATCGATTCTTCATAAGCTTTCAATTGGCATCGGTTTTGTAATTTTCCGGCGAGGCCTTCACCGGAGAAGACGACCGGCGCGTGGGCCCCACGCGCCAGTCTCACTCGCCCTAACACGCGCCAGCGCGTGTGGGCGCGTGCAAGCTTGGTTTTTTGTGCAATTTTTTTTAAATGTCTTGGAAAATTATTTTAGAATTTTCTATATAAAAATATTTGAAAAAAATTAAGTGTAGGTATTTAATTTGGAATATTAGTAAGGAAAAATAAAAGAAAAATAGAGAAAAAGGCAAGAAAATTGAGGAAAAATAGGTTTTATTGATTAAATAAATAAATATCTTGCCTAGGGTGCTTTGGGAAGTGTGGTGAGACATTTGGTGCGAAAATCGAGATTGGCACGCAAATCGAGACGAGTTTCACGTTTTTCGAGGTAACCCAAAAATCAGAAAAGGTGAGTGGTTTTGTCCTATTAGCCCTTATATGATATAATTTCCTTTTCATGGATGATATTTTCTTATGATATGATCATTTTCATTCATATACTGTTGCATGGAAAAGCGTGATGTATGCACAACACGATATTTATTTGTCATATTGATCTTGTGCATGGGGTTGGGATGATACCCTCAGAGTGTAGCCGTAATTCCCCTAGGGCGTTGAGGGAATAACGTTAGGCCTATTCCGCAGAGGTTCGGGATTTGCCTAGGATTCCTAGCCGGGCTGGGGATGCCTGGGAAGTTACATTATGGGTATATATTGTTCATATAAGTGCATCATGCATCATTCATACATGTTTATCTAACCCTCACTTAGAAGATTTCATCTTCTAATATTGGACTGTGTCCCTGGAATATTCCACGTTCCAGGTGAGGCAAGCGGCCGGAAGGGCAAAGAAGTGGTCGAGGCATGATCGTGGTGGAAATTATGAGGGTCCCATGTGGGACTAGAATTATATATTTTATTCGGATGTATCGTTTAGAGTTTTATGTTGTTTGTAATGCTATGTCGGGTGAACAGTATGTATGTACCCGCATAAGTTATGTTTTTAAGGTTCTGATCTTGCTTCCGCTTATGTAAAATAAATGTTTCATTCCTTTGTTATATTTGGGAGTGATTAAATAAATGTTATGTTGAGGATTTATTATCGGTTTATGCTCGATGTAAAAAAAAAAAAAATCCTAACATATACTAATGCCCTGGAAGGCGGGGTGTTACAACTCAATACCAACATTCTTAAAAAAGGGGGGGGGGAACATTTGTTTAAGCAAGACAAAAAGTGGATGGCAGAGCTTACAATGCTCTAGCTAGATTTTTGAAACATTGAAGGCACATGACTGTTATAAGAACCTTGAGAATTATAGCTAAGTGAGAGTTAAACACCACATGTCTTCTTGAGGTGGTATAGCCCATCATTCTCTTTAGCATATCCAATCATCCTCCCCATGTCCTGTTCCTAAAATATGTAATAAGTAGAATAAAAAACGGCTAGGTAGTTTAAGGACTTAGTCAACTAATAAATAGATATGAGATTTGTGGAGAAATTAGGAACACATAAAATATTCTCAAGGAAAACTGTAGGTGTCTAATGGGTATGATCAAATCCTATAATTTCAATAGTTTTACCATCAACAATAGTTATTTTTCTCTTTTCCAAACTAGGTTGATAAGAGTGAAGGATTTTTGAGTTGTAGGTCATATGGTCAATTACTTCTGAGTCAATGATCCAAGAATTAACATTGAAAGTAGGAGACATTAGGCATTTACCTGATTGAGTAAGTAAATAAGAATTAGATAAGGGAGTGTCAAGAAGTCCTCTTAACTTTTCCATCTCCTCCTTATTGAACCCTTTGAAGTTAATGACATCTTAGTTACCTTCTTCTTTTATAGCACTGTTTGCTTTACCCCTTTGATTTTTAATTATGTTCAAGACTTTCTCCTTACCATGTACTTTGAAACATGTCTCCCAAGTATGTCTGGACTACTTACAATGAGAGCACCAAAGTGCATCTCTGTCAGATTTGGTGGTTTCTTGTTGTTCTTCATCATTCTTTTCACCCCATCCTTGTCTTCAACCATCATTAAGTTTGCTAGAAATCATAGCTAACCCAAAAGCTATATGGGATTCCAACATAACAACCCTTCTATTTGTTAGTGTAGGTGCTCTAGACCCAATCAGATTGGGGATGTTGTACATTGACAATTGCAATCATATTTATTATTGAATAAGGAGTTATTCAAATTCACAAGAAGTCATTCTATTAGTTTCTTGTTATTATTGTAATGACCGGATGAAACTATATAGAAGTCCATATGATGTATACTGTGATTAATTTATAAAGATGTGAGATGATGCATCACAGTTTCCAAACATCATTAAACGTCCCAAATCGTAACAATATCAAGAATGGACATTGACAATTGCGGTAAGACTTATATGTGCTATGTTTTTGCTATGTGATAGCAATGAGGGTCTCACATCCATAGGCATGGGGATGCCTAGACAAGTACATAGGTAACTAATGTTGGAGAACATGTCACTGGCCATGACTCGCCATGAGAATCCATTTTGTTTCTATGTTGATGGAATTCTCATACGAGATGGGTGTAACTAATCCTTGGACCTGAGGTTGTCACGATCATCTCATAAGAAGACTGGTATGCTTTGACATCATTTTGATGGGCCTAGACAAAGGCTACACGTGGGCAATCGTTGGTCATATCGTGAGGCTTATGGAGATGGGTTCATAACCAAGATGGGACTCGTCTATCCCTTGATAGAGGATGATGTATCTAAGGCGCCTTCGGTGGATATTCACTTTAAATCCATGGCCATGGTGAAAGAGATTAATAAGGAGTTATTGATTTACTTTCTATTAAGTGAAGATATCCGAATGACCTATGAAAAACTCATGTGATTATAATCAAGCAACACATTGCCATACCTGAGATCACATATGATACATTGACGAGAGGATCAAATTACACGGTAACCATACTGGTGAAAGGTTATTTGCAGATTATGAATCCTTCTGAATAATTGGGTAGGGATGACGCCTTGTTAGAGGCCAATCTTGTCTTATGTGTTCATACCAACACATTGCCAACATATTTGAAAACCTAATGAGTCATACGCAATAGGTACAGTCCCTAGCTTAAACCAGGAGAGCGGACGTATGGTTAAGTGGGAGAAGTTATGCCGTCGTAGGTTCTCAGAAAAAAAGAACAAAAAGACATAATGACGTCAATATGACAAGGGGTCATCATAAAGGAAATAGTTTCCTAAAATGACAATTGATTAAATTAGGAAGGAGTTTCTAATTTAATAATTTTCTATTCGTTAGAGTGGCAAATAGGAAATAAAATATATTTGGGTTTAAGTTAATATTTGGACTAAATTAGATTTGGGCCAAATATTCAATATTAAATATTATATTTGGACTAAATTAGATTTGGTCAAAATATTAAATTAAATATTATGTTTGGGCATGAATTAGATTTGAATCAAAATATTTTATTTAAACTTATAATTAGATTTGGGTTGCTTAATTAAGTTTCTAGTTGGACTAGAATAAATCTATTTAATTAAGTTCTTAATTGGACTAAATTAAATGGGACGACCCATATCCATTAGGGTTTAAAAAACCCTAGAGCCTCTTATAAATATCTCTTTATGGGTTACCTAAAATATATGAGAGTGATTATTTTGTGTAGTTTTTCAAGAGTTGAAAAACGAATACCGTTCACTCTTCCCCGTTTCCTTTTGGCATCAATTTGAAACGTGAGTGTTCTTTTCCGTCCATACACAAGTCGTAAAAAAGAGAAGGACCTAGCACTCCTATTCTGCTCTCTTTACCAACGGACGCATGTCGCGTATCATGAGTTAGAGGCCGGACGCTTGGACGGCTCGCATACGCTAACGACTCGAAATCGAAAGGTTAGATTTATTTTATTTGTATGTGAATGATTTGATTTCGACGTTGATCCAATCGCCGGGATCGGGGTAAGGTTTAAAATTTTTGAACTACGTTACTTGCCCCGTAGCGCTCTTGCTTTACTTTCACTACTCTCATCTCCTCTTATTATAGAGTACACTTAACTTAAGGAAGGTAACTTTTCCCTTCCCAAAATCTAGACTCGAACTTTATCAAATTCTACATTTAATTTGGCTAAAAATTGAAAAACATTATCTCTTTCCATGACTTATAAGAGGATCTTGGCATCCTCATTGCATTTTGTTTTCAAATTTTGATAGTGTTCTAATTCCAGCCATAGACCATTTATCACATTGAAATAATCAACAATTGAAAAATTGTTTTGTCTCATACTTGAGATTTTAGTCTTAATCTCATATAAGGTTGTTGCTTCTTCCATCTTCGAATATATCCTCTAAATCGTGTCCCCAATCTCCTTATTGTAGGAAGGAACATGTAATGTTTGCTTATTTCTTGCTGCATAGAGTTCCAAATCCAGGACATTATATTAAAAAACATACCAATCTTGGAATTTTGGATCATCTTGGCTTAGGCCACTTTTGATAAGATGGCCAATCTTTCCTCGTCCTCTTAGGAATGTCCTCACTATCTGTTACCATTGGAGATAGTTCTTCCCTTCCAAACGGTAGGAAGTTCATGTTTTGTTCTCCAATTGAGGACTGATTTGATGAAGCATCAAAGTACGATGCTATAGGTTCAGTGATAGTTTGTGAAAAAGAGTTCGACATCTCTAGGTTGTGAGAAGTGAGAGTAATGGTGGTTGACAAGAGGAAAAGAACAAATCTAAGGAAGAACCAATGGTGGACAAAACTAATAACCAATGATAAAGGATAGAAGAAAAAGAAATTAGTTATCAACAATTAGCAATGAAGGCTGACAAACAGGACTACTAGCGACGAAGGTTGGAAATCTTGAGAAAAAAAATGATTTCTATAACTAAGAATTCCAGAAGCCGGTGGCTCTAATACTATGTGAGAAAACTTGAATAACTTTCCTATATTTTATATGTACATCTTTTTCTATATTTATATAAAATGGGTTGCTATTTCTAAGAAAGAGTACATAGCCTAAATCAAAGGAATTGATTCATAAATAAAGGATTCAAATCCTTAATCATGGGGATCAATCAATTAGATCTCAAATTATAGGAATAAATTAGGAAAAGAAAAAATAGGAAACAATGAATTTTCAATCAATCAAAGATAAAGAAGATATTAGTTGTCGGCTGCAAGGCTATTGTGAATAATCTTTAACAAATAATTCTCATGACATTAGTCATTTTCAACCGGTATTACAATAATATGCTGTATAGTATAATTATATTCATAACTATTAAGATATTAATAAAATATAAATGATACTATTAATATATATTTATAATTCAATTAAGTTGGCTCAAAAAGAAAACCAAAGGAACAATACATAACGACTGAAGTATGACTCATTTATTAAATGATTTATACCTTTTAACTTATTTCATTTATGAAACCTAACTTATCGTGAGTTTAGTCGCAAATATTTCACAAATTCAATCGACTCATTTTTAATCCTAACTGTAAAGATATGTCAACATATTTTTCATGTTATTATAAAATAGGGTTATAGGCTTTGTTTGTTAATTGAAAGATAACTAAGCATTAGGGGTATTCAATTTCAATCCAAATTGAAAAATTGGACTTGATCAAATCAAAAGATCTAATCTGGTCCAAAACCAAGTAAATTTGATTCGGTCTCTGACTCGAAAAAATTTTAAAAATTAATCTTTGGTCTGGTCCTAGTTTTGGATGAAAGACCAAATAAATATAACAGTACATATACTATTGTATGTATGCAACCACAATGTGTATGTAAATCAATATATTGTTGTATGTTAATTGGACTAGCCATGACCTTATTAGGTTGGAATTTTTTCTCAATTTTGATTCTAATCCAGTCCAATCTAAACTTGATCAAAACCAATTGAGCACCCCTTACCAAGCATATAAGAGCACCATTCTTTTCTTAAATGTATATGATAGAATATGCCAACACTTGGTGGATCATGCAAGGGGTGAAATGGGTTTTCAAAACATTTTCAAAAACTTAACATACAGATAGAGGAAGCAAAATAGAAAACCTTTGCAAGACTTAGTATGAAGCAACCATATGCATATCTAAAACATCCAACCATATGGGGTTAAGTATCATATACTTTAAGGGATGAAGAAGTTATTACTAGTCTAATGCACCTTTGGCCCATAGCTCTCGGCCTCTTACAAAGCTCCCATGAACCGTCATGGATAGCACCCAAAACCTGCTTAGTTGGATGACCAGTTTGCCCTCACAAATGCAAGGGACCAAGTCAATCCATGCCTAAGCCGTACCAAATCCCTTTAATGGATGTGTGCTAGCCTATCTCAACGAAGGTGAACCAAGGCTATGGGTTTGTTCTTTCAGATGAAAGTTGGTTGTTTAACAACCAATGATCAACAAGAAGAACAAGGAAGCAAGGATGAGATGGCATATGGCTTTTGGAGCAAGAAGAAGAAAAAACATATGAGAGAAAGGAGAAGAAGAAGCGTATGGCCGATTGCTTGCCTTGTCTTCTTTTTAATCTCATGCCCATCTCATCTCGTTTAATGCTTTACAAAAAGAATAATTAAAGAAGCAATAGAGCATTAAATGTTTTATTACCAAAAGCGACAGAAGACGGAAGCACAAGGGTGAAATGTCACTCACAAGGCAAATTGACCATTGCAAGGACTGATCGATCATTTTTAGCCCACTTGAGCAAAAAGGTCGACCATCTTAAAGAAATAGTCAACTCCTATATGTCTTCTATTGCAATTTCTGGTTTATTGCATCAAGACCCATCATTAACTCTTAATATCTCTTCCACCAACTCTTATTGAAACTAAGACTTCCCGTTAACTCTTAATGGCCTCCCACTGTTAATTCTTAATAGTTCATTGATCATTTTGTTAACTTTTAACAATATCCATCATTATTAACTCCTTAGTGATAAGAAAACACATTAACAATGATGGATTACTAATCCAATGTGTTGCTTAGTATGTGTGTGACCATCTAGGTTCACAAACATGTAACAATCAGGACACATCAACTTTTTAATACTAATCGAACATTTTGATCTATTATGAGAACCTCTCTATCTCCCCAAAGTACCACGAAAGATCTTGAATGTCCTCTAGAGTAGATTCAGGATGATCCTAATGGCAATAAAGTTAATATTTCTTGTAAACCTATTTGGCCTTTTGATTACCGTGTGCTATAATCCTTTTATTGACTAACATTTTGATTGAGTGAGAGTCATGGAATGATTAAACTTATAGAACTCAATAGCTATGCCAAGATCTAGTGTGGTGTAATCGAGATGACACTTCGAACTTCTTCCGACGTGGAAAACTCTTTCCTGATCATGCGCATCCTGGCTAGGGGTTCAGACAATCACAAACCAACCATGATTGCATAGGATGTTTCTCTCACGCTGGAGATCAATAGATCCCATCAACAATCACCTACCTCCATATACTATTGCATAGAGACCACATATAGAGCATTCCCATCTTTCACTCTAGATGGTTCCGCTCAATGGCAAATCTCTAACTTCAGCATACAAGACAATTGTGTTGCATTTGGTTTGAGGACTAGTTACACAATAGAAAATTAGTAATATGTCATTAATCCTCTCAACTATGTGATTTATTATAGGCATCGCATTCAATAGATGTTCGACTAATATCCACTCATATGTCTACTATCTACATCTCATGCAATATAATATGTGATTTACCATTCATTATCATTAGCATCTTATACTAATCAATAGTAGTAGCCTAAGTGTCAGTCCATAATTGATTAATCATATTTCCTTTTTAAGAAATTTGAGGACTAGGAATTAGTGGTGGATCCAGAGGGGGCTGACACGAGCTTCAACCTGTACCAACCTCAACCCAAACATAATATATATATATATATATATAAGCCCCCCCTTCGATTGCCCGGATCCAGCCCCCTTAGATCCTTTTGTCGAGAATCACTTTAAGAAATTCTGAACTAAAGATTTTTGTCATATATTCTTAATAATTTAAAAATAAAATGTTTATTAGAATATTTAGGGACTCATTCTTATATAAAAAGACAGTTGTGAATGAAGAAATGACCATTTATAAATTTGCAAGAATACATCATTAATTCCTATTACATATATTAGATGTCATCTAAATTTAGTATTAAGGCACTAACACTAACACCATATATATGCTAAAGAAAAAAATAATAATAAAAAAAGTTTGAGGAAATTATTTTAGCAAATTATTATATTCAGAAATTATCTTTTAAGAAATTAATGTGAAAACTCAGTGTTATAAAAGAACAAAAATATATCTTGACTAGTTTAAAAATTTATTGTCATACAATATATATGAAACAAAAATTTCATTACATTTTATATACTGTAGAAACAATCCCCCACCCCCCAAACCCCGGGCAAAAGAAAAAGGAAAAAAATGCAACAATCATAACTAAACATTTCTAATTAGTCTTCTATATATCCTTCATCTTTTCTATCTGAACAAACCCAAGATCCAACGGAGATTGGCATATTCTATGAAGGGGACAAGGCCACTGGACGAAACATGTTCTGTTCATTAAGGCACAAGTGCGGACATTGGCTGCAGTTGTCTTAGGATTCCTTACTGTTTGACAGCATTAATTTAGGAGAAACAAATGAAAAAACAAAAGTTAAAGGTGCCTTGGCAAGTGGTCAGTAGCAAGCATATGATCACCTAAATGACAGAATCATTGTTATTCACTCAAAATCATCATGAGAGAGATTAAAAGAACCAAAAGTGCCTTTGATGTATGCTTGTTTGCTTGCTTTAGTAGCATGCAAGCTGTATTAGTTCAATCAATTATTAAGATCTGGCGCCCTTCAAGGACCCATGCAAATAAAGAATCATCATATTTTTATAAAAAGACGTATATATATATAATATTAGTTTTTTGGAACTATTATATTTTATTTCATGTTTAATTAATTAATTTTGTAAACCAATGTACTAATTCTAGCCAGTTCACAAAGATGTGGCAGATATGTAAACATTAATTTTGGATTTTGCAATAGAAATCTGATTTATTAGTAACATATATTAAAAATAAGGACACCCTTAAAATAACTCATTATCTTCCTACTAGCTAGAACCTTTCAAAGATTTTCTTTTTGCTGAAAAAGAAATGCTGGATTATGTTGCTTGATCATGGCAAATCCTATTCCAAGTTAATCAATCAGAAAGCAGTTATTAATTAAGAAAATTAAACACTTTTATTACAACAAAGCTCAATCATCTCTTCTTTAATTAGCTTAGCTCACAAGCTAATTATACAATTTGGAATTGTCTGCAACTTTGGAGGTAATTAAGAAGATATAAGAGTAGATATTTGCGATCACTGGTTTTTGATTATATAACAGAATGATAATCAAAAGAAAAGAAGAAAGCAATAGAGACAATAAACTCACAGATCATCCAGTTTCCATCCTTAATCCTTCCAAACACAAACCAACAAACACCACGACTCCAAATTGATCATTACAACTCACCAAAGAACAACACATGCAGTTTATTGTTGTTAAATTTATTACTCCTCCCCGGCTCCCTTCTTTCCTTTGCCGGCACGCCTCCGTCTGCCGGACCCGCCGACGTCATACCGGTGGTTTCCGTCGTTGAAGATCAACGGCAAGTCCTTGGCGTCGTCGCCGTCGTCCTCGTGAGTGGCTATGCGGATGCAAGAGCATCGTTCCAGAGACGCGAAGAAGGCGCTGGAAACGCCGTGGATGAACCACGTGGCCACCCCGTCGAGCTTCTGGCACGCCGGCGAGCCGTGGCCCGGGGGTGACCTGACCCTGGGCTCGACTTGGTTGCCTCTGAGATTGAAGAAGCTGGAGCAGCCGGTGGATGTGGTGGCTGCCATGGGAAGATACACTCTGCTCTAGAAGCTTTGAGCTGCTGTGTTCAGGCTTTAAGAAACACTCATCCGGAGACTTCTTTCCAACAATGCCCCTCATGCTTTGCATACTTAATGAGCTTAATTACAATATACATATATATATATATATATACATATAACATATACATGTATATTTATTAACCTCAATATGCAATCAAGGTCGGCTTAAGGCATAGGCCAGTAAGGTCCATGTCTAGGGCCCCCAAAAAAGGAGGGCTCCAAAATTGCAGCAACAACCAGCCTTGAAGCTTCACTGCTTTAGGGAGCTACTGCAATACCACTGAGATGGGAGCCTCAAAACTATAACGGCAGCTAGCCTTGCACAAAAGGTTCATTGCTTTAAAAGGTTGCAGCACTGCCACTGAGGGGGGCCCCAAAATTGCCGCGGAAGCAATCCTTGCCCAAGAGCTTCACTGCTTGAGGAGGTTGTCGCATTGTTTCAGACTCTCACCCACTCCTCTCTCTCTCTATATATATATAGTTTCTATGTAAATTGTATGTTTTTACATAATTGATGAGAATGAAATTGAAATAGATAAAATTATTTATTGAAGAATTTTTTAAAATTAATTATTTTATTTATCTAGTTTTCTTTATAACCTAAAAAAGTTAAAATTACTGATGGTAATTTGAAGAAAAATTATTTAAATTTTAATTTTTTTAAATATGATATACTATTTGATACTAATGATTTATATTTACTTTCAAAATTAAAAATTTTAAAAGAAATTTTAATCAACAATTCTAAATTTTATATAAAAGGTTAATTCTTTTCTTATGAATAGTTTATAGAATATTATTAATTATTTTTGTTATTGTACCTTCAGTAGAAAAAAGTTTTTTAAAATTAAAATTAATAAAATTTTATTTATGTTCAATTATGTCACAAGAAAGATTAAATAATTTAGTTATATTATTAATTAAAAAAAATTACTTTCTAAACTAGAATATAAAATTTTAATTAATGATTTTATATCTCAAAAAAATAAAATTTTAATAAGTTTAATTATTTTTTAGAAGTCCCCTAGTAATCGCCTAGGGCCCCAAAACCCTTGAGCCAGCCTTGTGCAATCACTAATTTTTTTATGATAATAAAAAAATATTTTTAATTAAACAAATAATTTAAAACTATCTCCTATATGAAACCTCAAACCCGCTATGGGATGCAATAATTATATAAATTACGAATCAACAATTATTTTTATTCATAATTTTATTTTTATTAGAACCTTTATAATTTGTATTGTAGTTTTTGGTAACTTGTATTATATGTAACATATCTTCTGATTTTATTTTTATATGATAAAAGTTATTTTAATCATGTTGGTGGTGTTATGATAAAAATATTAAAAAATTAATCTAATAAAAAAAGTGCAAGTGAGATGAGTGATTGATTCATTTTGACGTGGAGTGATAGGGCCCATACATAGAACATGCTTGTTTGCAGTGATTAGTGATTAAGTTCATGTTATCTTTATTGTTTTTAATTTTTTTTTATTTTTATATTTTTTAAAAAAATTATAAAAAAACTCAAAATTATAAAAAATTGTTTTGACTATTTTTATCACAAATATATTCAAAAATTTTAAAACGTTGAAAATATTATAAAAAAAATGTATTTTTAACAATTTCAAAACAGTGATTCAAAACACAAATCTAAAAATAAATTCAAAATTTAAAAGTGAAAACTAAAATATAAAGAGAATAACCTAAGCTTTTGTACATTTTAGCTCTACTTATGATTTTTCTTTTGATTATTTAATTAATAATGATTTCAGTGTGCTAAAGCCTAAAACATAAGGGTATTATAGAAATTTTATCTCATTTAGTTCATGACATTTAATTAGATTTTTAACATAATTTTATGCAAAAAAATTATGTTAAAAATCTAATTAAATATATATATGTATGCATACATACCCCCTCCCCTACTCTTCTCAAATGGTTATTTTATTTTATTATATTATTATGTTTGATATATTTTAATTTTGATGAAATAAAATGAAAAAATATTTAATTGAAAAAAATACCCTCAGTAGTGTAAAAATTAGAAAACATATTTTTTATTTTATATAAATAAAAAATTCAAGTAATTATTGAGTATAGTTTAGGAAAAAATATTTTCTTTTTTCAGCTAAAGACATTAAAAAATTTTTAAAATAATTTTTTATTGTAATAAAAAAATAATTGTCAAGCCAGAAATAAATTTTCAGAAATTTTAGACGTTATTTTTAATAAAATAAAAATTAGTTTTTTTAATTTATTTTTCCTTTTGAGGCTAGAATTTTTTATTTTAATAGAAATATTTTATTAAAATAATTTATTTTAATTTAATAAATATTTGTTGGTCGTAGTTGGCTGCAGCGGATAGTGGAGGAGATGAGGGTCAGGACCGGCCCAACCTCAAACCCATTTATGCCATGGCATTAGGCCACCTAGATTAGAAGGCCCCAAAATTTAGAAATTTGTAATGTTTATATATATTTTTATTTTTTAATAATTAATATTTTATTAAAAATTAAATATAAAATGTTTTAAAATTTTTTAACTTCTTTCACTATTTTCCAATTTCTAACGTTGCTTTGCTATTCCCCATAAAACCCATTTTTTCTTCCCCATTTTCCCTTCTCCTTCTCTCTCTCTCTCTCTCTCTCTCTTTCTCTCTCTCTCTCTCACAGTCACTACGCTGCACTCTGCACAGACACAACACAACTTCGTCTTCGTCGACGGCTTCGACACCGTCATTTATGGTCTGTGGACGAGCAGTAACAAGTTAACAGCAGATTGCTGGGCGTCACTGGTGACTGGGTCGACTGGCCGGAAAGTGACCCACGCTGTTGAAGCAACCTCCCGCTGGTGAACACTAAGCTCGTAGCAACAGGCGTTCTGTCGGTGAGCATTGGTGCTAATAAGTGTTTGCTGCTTTTGTTTATTATTAGTGTTGACTGTTGGTGGTGTTTATTTATTTTGCTGCTTTTGTTTATTATTAGTGTTGACTGTTGGTGGTGTTTATTTATTTTGCTGCTTTTGTTTATTGTTAGTGTTGACTGTTGGGTCTTTTGTATTTAAGTGATTGGCGGTGTTTATTTATTTTGCTGCTTTTGTTTATTGTTAGTGTTGACGGTTGGATCTTTTGTATTTAATTGATTGGTGGTGTTTATTTATTAGTGTTTATTGTTTGGTCTTTGACTCTTTGTATTGTACAGTATTGTCGATTTTAAGTGTTTGTTGGTCTTTTGCAGGGTGTTTATTGTTGGTATTTAAGTGATTGATGTTTATAAGTGAATGTTGGGTCTTTTATTTTATGGGTCTTTTGCAGGGTGGGTGTTTATTCATTATTGTTGGTATTTAAGTGATTGGGTTTTTAAGTGATTGGTGTTGTCAATCTCACTTTTAAGTGGGTGTTTGTTGCTACTTGCTAATCTCACTTTAAGTGATTGGCATTTTTTGTTTATTGGTCTTTTATGGGTCTTTTGGGTGTTGGTCTTTTGTATAAATGATTGTTGTTGGAAGTTGGTGTTTATATTAAATTTGTGTTAAATGTTAATCTCATTTTTATTGTCAGTTTTATAAGTCTCACTTTTATTGGTCTTTTATGGGTTTTTGGTGTTTATTGTTAATCTTACTTCAAGTATTGTTGGTGATTCAATTGGTGCCTATGCTCTGTTAGTGTTTGTTGTCAATTGGTGTGATACTCGTTTTATTAGTGTTTACATTAAATTGGTGTTTAAATAAGTGATTAGTGTTTATAAATTTTGGGTCTTTATATTTATAGGTCTTTTGTATATTAAATAAGTTATTAAATTGGTGATTGTTGTTAATTTCATTTTTACATCCTAATCATACTTGGTGGTTGGATTCATTAATCTGTGTGCATTTTTTTATTGAAGAGTATGTTTATGAAATTTAAATAATGGGCAGGTAGGAATTAGACTCAAATTTTAAATAAATTTCATTCAAATAATCTATGATTTAAGTTTAATTTTACAAAGACTTTATCTATTGTGTTTTAAATCTAGGATTTGATATTTGTTAAAAAATGACTATTATACTATTGTGGTTTAAATCTAAGAATTTTAGAAGAGTGTATTAGTGTCATCAACCCTCTTTTGTCTATTGTCAATTTTTTTTTTTTTGAATTCCAATTTGTATTTATATTCTTCTATAAAAATTAAATGTTATGATTCAATTGATTTCATTCAATTAACACTCAAAAATTTATTTTGGTTCATGTTAGGATTCAATTGATTTGATCATCATTGAGGAAAATCACTTGAAGAATCTAATTTGGATTTTGGAAATATTCGGGATTGCTATATACTTGGAGCTTATAAGACTTTCCAGGTGATACCTTTCCTTTTACTCAATTGCTTAATTTTTATTGTTAAGTTAATATGTCCAATAGAAAACATATATCGGGGTATGAGAAACTTAAGAAAAAGAGAAGAATAGATAGTTTGATTCAATCTCAAAAAGGCGCTCTTGAAAAATTTATCACAAGTAATAAGAGAGATCTAAATAGTCAAAATAATGAAACAATTGAACACACAACTTTAAATGAAATAGGAGATAATGAGATGATAGTAAAACAAACCATAGAGAATTATAACGATGAAAAATGTGATAATAATATGGATGCTGGAGAATGTCAAGAAAATACAGAAGAAGAGGAAATTAACATGGAAACTAAGGATATTGACAATAGCCCGAGTAATGTTTCTATTAATATTTATGATCCGGGAAGATGGGAAAATATTGATATTAAATTAAGAGACTTGTTAGTTGAAAAATGTCCGATTAGAGAAAGTGATATAGATTTTTCGAAGGATGAAACTTCTAGGCACTTCTCCACTTTTTATTATACTAGGGGACTATCAAATGGGGAAACTTATGATAGAAGATGGTTGATATATTCAAAGGATTTTGACAAAGTTTATTGTTTTTGTTGCAAATTGTTTGGTACAAAATATAGTGGGAGCCAATTTGGCAATGAAGGAACTAAAGATTGGAGAAATCTTAGTACAAGGTTGAAAGGTCATGAAACAAGTAAGGAGCACTTATTTAACATGAATGCTTGGTTTGATTTAGAATTGAGATTTTCTAAAAATAAAGAAATTGACAGGGATGTGCAAGTAAGAATTAGTAAAGAAAAAGAACATTGGAGAAATGTTTTAAAAAGAATAATTGCTGTGGTAAAAACTCTAGCTAAAAATAATTTGGCATTTCGTGGAACTAATGAAAAGATCTATCATGTGAATAATGGAAATTTTTTAAGTTTTATTGAGATGATAGCTGAATTTGATCCAGTATTACAAGAACATGTTCGACCTATTCAAAATGGTGAAATTCATAATCATTACTTGGGACATAAAATACAAAATGAATTGATACATATGTTAGCACATGAAGTTAAGAGTATGATTTTGAAGAAAATTAAAGAGGCAAAATATTTTTCCATTTTACTTGATTGTACTCCAGATTTAAGTCATCAAGAACAAATGTCTCTCATATTAAGGTGTGTGGATATTTCAACTGGTCCAATAATAATTGAAGAATACTTTGTAGGATTTTTAAAAGTAGATGACACTTCTAGAAAAGGCCTCTTTAGTGAACTTATAAGAGAAATTGAAAATTTAAATCTCGATATCAATGATATAAGAGGGCAAGAATATGATAATGGGTCTAATATGAAGGGAAAGCATCAAGGTGTACAGAAAAGACTATTAGAGATAAATTCTAGAGCATTATATACACCATGTGGTTGTCATAGTCTTAATTTAGTAATTTCTGATGTTGCCACCTCTTGTGTTAGAGCTATTTCATTTTTCGGAGTTTTGCAACGCATATATTCATTATTCTCTTCTTCACCCAAACGATGGAAAATATTAAAGGATAACATATCTAATTTAACTATCAAATCATTGTCACAAACTCGCTGGGAAAGTCGAATTGAAAGTGTCAAGGCAATTAGATTTCAAGCTCCAAAAATACGAGATGCTTTGTTTGAATTAGCAGAAAGTAGTGATGATCCTAAAATAAAGAGTGAAGCTAAATGTCTTGCAATGTATGAATTAGAGAATTTTGAATTTTTGTTAGGCATGATTATTTGGTATGATATTTTGTATGCAGTTAATTCAGTTAGTAAGAGCTTTCAAAGTGAAGATATGCATATTGATGTTGCTATAGATCAATTAAAAGGTCTTATTTCTTTTTTTGAAACTTATAGAGAAAACGGATTTGAATCTGCTATGGTTTCTGCTAAAAAACTTGCAAATGAAATGGAAATAGAACCCATATTTCGTGAAAAACGTGTGATTCGTAGGAAAAAAATAATTTGATGAAAATGTTGATAATGATAAAACACAATCTGCTGAAGAATCTTTTAGAGTTGATTATTTTATATACATAATTGATCGAGTCATTTCTTCACTTCGAAATAGGTTTGAGCAATTTAGAATATATGAAAAAAAAATTGGATTTCTATGTAATTTTAAGAAATTAAAATCAATGGATGAAGATATTTTAAAAGAGTATTGTTTGAATCTTGAAAACGTTCTTAAATTTAATGAACTTTCTGATATAGATGGTTTAGATTTATTTTTAGAATTAAGAGTGTTAAGAGAAACTTTTCAAGAGGAAAAAAATACTCCAATGGAAATTCTTTATTACATCAAAAGAGTCGATTCATTTCCGAATGCATATATTGGTTATAGAATATTATTGACAATTCCAGTTTCAGTAGCTTCTGCAGAACGAAGTTTTTCAAAATTAAAATTGATAAAATCATATTTGAGATCAACTATGTCGCATGAAAGATTGAATGGATTAGCTATATTATCTATTGAACATGATTTATTAGATAAACTTGATTATGGAGATTTAATCAACAATTTTGCATCTCAAAAGGCAAGAAAAATTGATTTTACATAAAAGTGAACTTAGTCAAACACATATTTGTAGAATGAAAAGTTGCTCATTATTGGTGAATTTTATTTTTTTAATACTATCAATTTAATGTTATGTTTTATTTCTCTCTATAATTTTTTGCTCACACTAATCTTCTTAGGCTTTTAAGAAAAATTAGTTTTGTTTTTCTTTGTTTATTGTCGGAAGTTGTTTAGTTTTTTTTTTTTTCTTATCTATGAGACATTATATTTTAGTTCAAAATTTATTATAGTTAAGAGATTATTATATTTTGTAGTTGATTGAATTTTAATTTTTTTTATTTAATAAAATGATGAAATATTTATGTAAAAAAATTAATACTAAAAGGCCTCAACAAACCTTTTTGCCTAAGGCCTCCAACTCTGTTGGGCCGGCACTGATGAGGGTCGGTCATATTGGTGGAACCGGTGGTTATCGATGGAGGATAGCAATTTGCGGCGACTCCCACGGAGGAGATGGTGGGTCATGGCAGCTCCAGCGGGTGACGACGACGATAAGACCTGGAAGAGGACTTGTGGGAGCCATTGAGTAGATAGATGGAGAGGTTGGATATCAGATTAGGACAAGTATATTATATATACATGGCAACACAAGGGTACATATATAGGTGAGAAGCATATATAACTATTCCATGGAATGGACATCCATTCCTTCCATTTTATGAGGAAATGGGCATTTTCCTAAAGAGTCACTAAGTTCATTCCCTCCTCAATGCAATCAATCAAATGAGCTTTCGAAAGATGATTTTGATTTGATCTTCAGCTTGTAGAATGAGCATTTGAACTACATCCAACAACTATTGGGAGACATGGATTATCTGAGTATATGGTAGCAAATTAACAGATTTTTTTTTTACAAGTAGTGCCTAATAGGAAATATATTTTGTAAAGTGATCAACATAAGTATCAAAATATTTAAAATTACTAATTGAAGGAATGGGGGATGGTCCCCAAACATCAATTGTAAGAGAAGTATGGCCAAATAAAAATTTATGTCTTTTGGCATGATCGTCCTTGCGCGGCCCTCGCTAGTCATGCCCTTAATTTTGATAAAGGAAATAAATCACAAGTGTGATATTTTATCTCACTGCGTAAGGTGAGAATCAAACTCTTGACTTATCGATGTGAACTCGACATATCGGTTGCTCGATCACTCAACTTATGTCCTAAGAGCAAAAACTTGTATCTCTTATTACATTCACATGAGTTATTGTAGACAAAATTTGGATAAACCAGAAATAAAAACTACTCCTAAATACTTTCACTAAGAAAATTGAGAATTATAACTAGAAGTAAGAGCTTTCACAATTTTCCTGAAAATATTTTTTTAATACAAAAGGTTAGGAATAAAAAAAAAATTAGTTATCTATTCTAATTTTATAGCGAGAAATGTCTTTGATGATATTGGGAAAATAAGTCAGTCCACGTCAAATAAAGAGCCATGCCGTCAAATCCATGCTAGCCCATGGTTTCACCCAAAAATTAATAAGGTAAAAGAACCTAATCCAAGTAGAAAATGAGCACAAAAATATACTCCAAAGCAAGATTAAAAGTTATTGCTATAAGCATAGTCCGAGTGGGATAAAAGTGTCGAAAGACCTATAAGTTAAAATCCTCATTCTGTGGCAATTCCTATTCGATAAGCCCTTAACTTGAGGCAATCCCTAAGATTTATGGAATAGATAAATTCACACCTAATATAGAAAATAATGGGATATTCCAAATCCCCTTAGTGTTACATATCCTAATATAACACCCCGCTTTCTCAGAGTATTATAAGTTAGAATAATTTTAGGATAATAATTTTTTTTCTTAAAAATTATTGCTAAACTATATCTTTTCTCATATTTATTCCAAAATTTCTATACATTTATCTCCAAAGAGAATCATTATAAATATCAATTGTGAAAACTAGAATTGAACCTAACATTTTAACATTAATCACAAATAAGGTTATATATTATCATTAACCATAAATGAGGTTATACATCATCATTTCTCAAAACGCTCAGAATTCAAAGTAGCAGAACTAAAATACATGGCCTACATAACATACATTAAATTCATCGCACACTTTGTTAAGTGTCATTTTATGCCTCATTCATTCTCGTTTCTGCTATAATCTTCATTTGAAACGTTTCAATATTTCAAAGACAAAGCTCAAATTAGATGATGAATCATCCAAGTAAGTGTACATCATTTAATGCACATAATATCATTACTCTTACATTTGGATCGACCGTACCCAACTGTTACCCACCATTTTTACAGTCTCCCTGCCAGACCGAGGTGTATGGGTGCACCCATGGCAAAGAAACGACGTCAGTCCCTAATCCCAACCCGTGCAACGTATGACCATAAATCTCATCGTCCTCATATGCATATTTTATCATCAAAAAATGTAAATGCACTCTACATGATGCATGGCATACCAAGACATGACAATAAGATAACAAAACGCTTCTATGAAATTGAGTTTTTCTTTTGGGTCGAATAACTTACCTTCTCAAGCTTATCAAACTACCTCGATATTCACGCATTGTCTTGAAATACGTGCATCATCTCAATTTGCGTGTCAACCTCAAAATTTGCACAAGTCACTTCAACTTAAGGCTCAAAGCATCCTAATCATTATATTTATTTAAATAAACATTAAAACCTATTTTTCTATAATTTTTTGCATTTTCTTTATTTTTCTCTCTATTTCTTCATATTTTTCCTCAATAAATCCAAACTAAATATTTTTCAAATATTTTCTCAAATATTTCACTATAATAATTCATAAAATAATATTTCTGAATTTTTGAAATTTTCTAAAAAAATTTACTCACCTTGACTTAGGCTCTCAAGCTTCCTCGATATGTGTGTCCTTACCTCAAAACTTGTGCAAATCCTCGATTCTCACACACCACCTCGAATTTCATACACCCTCGATTCTCGTGCACCAACACAATTTTTGTGCGCTGCCTCAATTTTCGTGCCTGACCTCGAAATGCGTGCCCAAACAATTTTGCTCTCAAAAATCTCCGAAATATTAATAAATCTCCATTTCCTATTTTTTTTTCTAGAATTTTCTTGTTTTTCTCACATTTTCTTCCATTTTCTTTTCCTTCTTCTTCCTTTGTTTCTTCTTGGGCACGCAAACAGCCCGCCCAGCTGTTGTACCTCGCATTGTCGGCCACCTCCGCCCACACTGACAACCTCCCGGAACTCCACCAGGCCCTCTAATCGCCGCCGCACCCAATTCCCATCACCGCGGCTACTGTTGGCCGCCCTCCGCCGCACCTCCAACTTTGCAGCAGGCTACCATGGCCACGGCTATGGTTGTCGCTTGTTGTGGTAGCCCGTTCCGATTGCCTCCGGCCTTGCCGACTGCCACACCGCACCAACGCTCGAGCCACCGCACACTCAGTAACCACCGTCCGCACTGCTCCGTTCGAGCTTGCGGGCATGACCGCTTGGAGCTTGCAATTGCAACCAGCCACCATAATTAGTCCACTCTCTCCATCTCTCACTACCATGCGCGACTATCAGCTCTCTGCCTCAATCTCTCTTCTCTCACCCAAGCTCTCAACTTCTCTTGGCCATGCTCTACTTCCATTTCTATTCTTATATATATATATATCCACTTGCATTGGATAACCTTAGCCACCACTCTCTCTCCCGACATTTCTTCCAATCTCTTATCTCAATGCCCTTAATTGGTGCAAATTTGTCCCTTACGTGCTGCAACTCCCCTCATGCTTCAAGCGCATACCTCTAGATACATTATATATATATATGTCACACATTTAATCTCCATATTATATCTTTATTACACTTGAGAATTTCTTAAATTACAAATACACCCTCTAACGCCAAATTAATTTGTATTATGATACCGAAAATTCAAAATTAATAACTCATGGTTTACTCGATAAGGACGATTTCATCCCTGTGCCCTCACTGGACCCTTATTTCGTCCCGAAACCATCTCAGGGTTGATCCTTATGCAAAACCAGAGCCCCCTATGGTTCCGTTAATTTTTTAGGAGTCCCTTACGATAATTTAGTTTTTCAGCCTAAATCATAGCTATATTTTAGCTGTACCGAAAATCGTCCCAATTTTGATTTCTTTTAATACCATAAATCCTATCTCGGGATGCTCGTCGAGACTATATCTATTTTCTTAGGCAATTACGCTTTAAGGCATTCCTTACAGTCGATTCGGTACTTATAACTGTAAGAAATTACACTTAAGTCTTTAATCTTTTGATAATTCCACCTATGATTCACGTTAAAATTAGTCTTGAGCCCTTTAGGAAATTTGAGATATTACACCTAATCTCCATAAATTGAAGTTAAGACAACTCATACTCGTTCGAGAATTCTAGTTCAACTTAATCATGGTCTTACAAAACCAAGATGAATCAATTAATCCTTTATGACATGGCCAGGGCTAGCTCATTTTCATTGTGATTCACATCACAAATCTTAACCCAAAATGGATAAAAAGACCTCTAGGGGTAAGCTAAAGGTATGACATTGAATGCTATTCTCATAAGCCTTTGACTTTTTCCAAAGTCTTTATTGACTTAAGCACTAGAGTAATGGCAATCATTCTTGCTTTGTCTACGTAGGTGTCCTAAATCTAGATCATGTTGGCATGCAGTCGGGATCTTGATTAAATCCTATAAATTTAATTAGTAACTAATCCTTCAGTCATCAATTTGGCATCATCTATGAGAATGAAGGCTTGTTGATTTGGTGAGATGATAAACTACCCAACTGATTACCACATCACCGATGATCATCCATCTGATCCTAAAACACCTGACAAAGGACATTAACTGGGTGATCACCTTGAAGCTCTAAATCTCTTAGCTCTTCTCATACAATTGGATTAGCTAAGAAGGCAAGTACAAATCCTCGTTAATAGTTAGGGAAATAGTAGCGACACTAGACACAACTACTAAACCCAAGTTAATTAAGGCAACGAAGGAGACAATAGTCTCCAAAACTATGCTAATGGAGACCAGACCAATAACCATGATGAGTAAAGAATTGTTAATGATGTTAGGTGTAATATTTCACCTTAATAGTCTCCATATCATGATTTCAATCACGAAGATTGAAGAAGGGAAGATTGGTACCACAAAAACTAGAGAAGTTGTTCTCCTACCAAGAGCGATGAGCATAACAGAAATCAAGATTGTCATGATAGGCAAAGCTGGTCTCAATCCTGAAATAGGAGCATGAATGAGCAAGAGGCATGCGAAGTCATATGTAATCTCAAGTGAAGTCTTCATGGAAAGGGAGGATGTCAAGTGGTAAGGTTGGTTATGATTTCTTTGTCTCATCAATTACTTGATCAACCTATTCTCAATCGTTTTCAATATCTGCATTAATAAATTTTCTAAAACTAAGCACCCAACTGAACACATACATCTCTACCGAGATGAAATAGAGGGTAAAAGTGATTCTAATGCAATGCTCTATCGAGGTTTCACCATAATTGTATATAAGAAAGCACAAGACTAGTATGACACCATTGCTGAAAGTAACACTGAAACGTTTGCTTAGCTGGAGCATTAGTTTGCAGAAAGTTTTCAAGGGAATCAATGCCCTAGGAAAACTAGTTTGATGCTTCTCCACGTTAAACAAAAGTTCGGAGAATCGTTGACGTAGTACATAGAGAAGTTCTAGGTTGTTACCTCTGAAGTAGATAATGTAGACGAATTGTTAGCCATTGCAACTATTTCTAATGAATTAAAGGATACTACTTTTGGTTTCTCTTTGGTGAAAATCCCTTCTAAGATGTTGAACAAGCTATATGTTTGCTCACAACATTACAACAACACTAAGGAACAACGTTCCAGAGAAGAAGCTCACATTGATACAAGAAGATCTAAAAAAAGGGATAATAAGCTTTATACCCATAACACTGAATATCGAAAGAGATATAACTTTACAAATCGAATAGGAAAATGTCAATCTTCAAAGTACATTACCCACGACCAACTCTATCTCAAATCCTCCTAGGGGTTGTGATGATCATCGACCTCAAAGACCTATTTGAGCATTCATGTGACCACTAAAGGTGGACTCCACTAAATATTACAAATACATCAAATGGCAAGGCATCGTATAGATGACTATTGCAAGCTGCAAAAGGAAATTATAAACATATTACATAGGGAAACCACCAACATGTCGTTAAAGAAAATAATAGACAGTCTAACCTACCTAAGGATCCCCCTTATCTGGAAAGTACACAAAGAGCCATCCATATGATCTATGAAGGTCCTCCATTATAGAAAAAAAGTGTCACATTGTGGAGAAAAGGCCTCAAGTCAACTCAAACTTATCTATCTCCATCTTCGAAAAGGACTTAGAATGAGGCATGTTGCCACATGATGATGTCATTGTTGGAAGAGCAATCATTAAAACCTATGAGGTATTTTGTATACTTATAGATATTGGTAGCTCAACCAATATTTTTTTTTCAAAGGTTATTGATCAGTTAAAATTGGACCTAAAGTAGTTACAGCCCTTGGGATAGCTTATTAATTTCAATGAGTAAATCGTAACTCCACTTGGAATTATCACTTTACCTTCTAGCGTGGGAACTGTTACAATTTGAAAAAAAAAGAACACAGATAGAGAAAGAAAGATGTGCAGCACAAACGTAAGGAATAAGATGCATAAAATTTTAATCAACTCCTGAAATCCTTACAGAATAAATACTAACCATTTCCTAGAAAAGTGGAACTAACTTGCGGTAGACCAACTTCACTTCTCTAATTTGTTGTACTTCTCTTAGGAAGAAAAGCTTGATATTAAAGTACTTTGTCTTCCCATGAAACACTAGATTCCTTGAAATGGCTATGGCAGCCTGATTATCAACAAGAATCTCAGTGTTCTCCTTCTGCTCTAGGTTTAGATCAACCAGAATTTTTCTTAACCATAGAGCTTGATTTACAGCTACTATAGCAGCAATGAATTCAGCCTCTGCAGTTGACTGAGCCACTATGTCCTATTTCTTTACGCACCAAGAGAATGCACTAGACCCAAGGAAGAAACAATATCTTTAAGTACTCTTTAGATCATCTATAGAACCTCCCCAATCATTGTCTGAACACCCTATCATCTTGAATTCCTCACACTTCTCGAACTTAATTCCAAAATTGTAGGTATTTTTAACATACCTAAAAACCATTTTTGTTGCTTTGAGATGCATTTCAGTAAGACAATGCATAAACCTTGACAAAATGCTTACTGCCTTAAGAATGTTAGGTCTGGTGGTTGTAAGGTACATGAGGCAACCAACCATGCGTCTAAACTACACTTGATCTACTCCTTCTATTCCATCATCCTTTCTTAGCTTTACCTTAGCATTCACAGGAGTATTCATGCCCTTGAATTCTTCAAGGTTGAACTTAATTAGAATCTCCTTAGCATACTTTTTCTAGCATATGAAGATTTCATAATCTTTCTGCCTGACTTCCATTCCCAATAAGAAAGTCATCAACCCCAGGTTTGTCATCTCAAAGAGCTCCCTTATTTCCTATTTAAACTGCTAAATCATGCTCAAATTGCTCCCAGTCACCAGCAGGTCATCAACATACAGTGACACAACAAGAATCTCAGATTTAACCTTCTTTACATATAAAGTTGACTCTGACAAGATTTTATAGAAGTTCAAGTTCTTTAAGTGCTCATCAATCCTGTTATACCTGGCTCCAAGAGCCTGTTTTAGACCATAAAAGGCTTTCTTTAGGAGATAAACCTTGTCTTCTTCTCCCTTTTTCACATAACCCTCAGGCTGATCAACATAAATCTCTTCCTCCAAATGGCCATTTAAAAATGCAAACTTCACATCAAGTTAATACACCTGCCAACCCATCTGTGCAGCAACAACAAGAAGAAGTCTGATGATGTTCAACCTTGCAACTAGAGCAAATGCATTAGAATAGTCAACTCCAGGTATTTGTGCATACCCTTTCACCACAAGTCTTGCCTTGTACTTGTTGATTGTCCCATATGCATTGAATTTTGTTCTGAACACCCACTTAACCCCAATAACCTTTCTGTCTTGAGGTTTATCAACAAGCTTCCAAGTCTGGTTCTTTTCTATCATGAACAACTTCTCCTCCATTGTTGCTCTCCATTCCTTGCTTTGTTTGGCCTCATCATAGCTAGTAGGTTCACAAACAGCTACATTGCACCTTTGATAAACATCAGTTAGTGGTCTGGTACCTCTCACAGGTCTTTCATCCACAACATCTTCATCATTCACCAAATTTTGATCTGTAAAGACAAAGTCAGTTAGCTTTAAGTTCTGCTTCTCTTCTGCTTTGTCATTCCAATCCCACTCTTCTTCTTCAAAGAACTGAACATCTCGGGTTACAACTATCTTCTCATTCTGTGGTTGGAAGACTCTGTAGGCTTTGGATGTAGAGTTGTACCCAATAAAGACTCAAGGTAGTGCTCTTTCATCCAATTTATCCCTCTTGACATGAGGCATATGAGTGAAATAAAAGTTTCCAAAAACTTTGAGATGGAGTAAACTTGGTTTGTAACCATACCAAGCTTATAAAGGTGTCACATCTTTCACTGCCCTTGAGAGAAACCTGTTTTGCAGGTATACAGCTACATTTGTAGCTTCTGCCCATAGTTTTTTAGGCATATTTTTCTCATGCAGCAAACATCTAGTCATTTCCAGTATATACCTGTTCCTTCTCTCACTTACTTCATTTTGTTGTGGAGTGTATGGGGCTGTTAACTAATGATGTATGCCTGCATCTTCATAGAAATTGTTGAAGGCCTCAGAAGTGTACTCTCTTCCATTATCAGACCTCAAAACCTGAATCTTCACCCCACTTTCATTCTCAAACTTAGCTTTGAACTTCCAAAATGCTTGTGCAACCTCTGACTTGTGCTTCAAAAAATAGATCTAGCACATTCTAGTTAAATCATCAATGAAAATAGCATAATAAAGGTTGTCATTTAATGAAGGGGTTCTTTGAGGGCCAGCTATGTCTGTATGAACTGATTGCAACTTCTTAGTAGCTCTCCAATCTACTTTAGTAAAGGGTTTTCTGGATTGTTTTCTTGTCGACCGGCCTTACAAGATGGGACTTGATTTACAAGTTCTGGAAGTCCTATAGGCACTTCCTTTGACTTCATTTGCAACAGGCCTTTATAATTAAAATGCCCTAACCTCTTATGCCACAACTCAGAGATGTTACCCTTTACTGAAAAAGTAATTTGCTCCTCCTCCAATGGATTTAGAGCAAAGGTTTTTCCATTCATCTTTATTTTAAACAAAGTTTTCCCTACTACATCTTGAATTAGACAAGTTTTTCTCTAAAACAAAACTTTGTTTCCATTTTCAATCAACTGTCCTACACTTAGTAAGTTCTGATCTATCTCAAGTACATTAAGCACATCAGAAATTAACTTTGTACTAAGACAAGTTTGAATGGCTACAGTACCTTTTCCTCTTACTGATATGTATTTGCCATCACCTACTCTAACCTTTGATGAGCTTGCCTTATCCAATTCAGTGAAGAGCTCTTTGTTGTGGGTCATGTGGTTGGTGCAGCTACTGTCTATCAACTAGTTCTTACTTGAATTCATGTTGGAGAAGTCGGTTGCCACAAAGAGGTGATCTTTCTCCTTTTGATCAGTAGTTTTGGCTTCTTCTTCATGTTGTTGAGACTTGGATTTGCAAATGATTGCTACATGCCCTTTCTGATTGCACTTAGAGCACTTTGCATCTGGCCTTCTCCAGCATTTGAAAGATGGATGGCCTTTCCTATTGCAATGCAGACATAGAGGATAGGACTTCTTTTGAGTCTCCTTTTTGCCGTTAGCATCAACTGGTGTAGCATTGGTGGCATTGTTTTTAGCATCATTTTTCTTGCCTTTCCACTTACCTTTTGTTGTGCTTTGATGCTTGATAGTTAAGGCTCCTTCAACTTCAATATCCTCCATCATTTGCCTTCTCTGCTTTTGTGCTTAAAGAGCATTTAACAATTCTGCAAGAGCAATTTTTGACAAGTCTTTAGTATTCTCAAGAGCAGTAATTGATGCTTCATACCTCTCAGGGACTAAGACAAGAATCTTTTCTACAATCCTTGAGTCTTTAAATTCTACTCCCAGCAATCTAACTTTGTTTGCTATGCCTAACAACTTGTCAGAATAGTCCTTGATGGACTTAGACTCTCTCATTTTTTAAAGTTCAAATTCTTTGATTAAATTCAGAATTTGCATGCTCTTAATTCTCTCATCACTTGCATATTCACTCTTGAGATAGTCCCATATATCTTTTGTTGATTTGAAGGACATAATTCAAGTGAAAACTGTTGGTGACACTGCTGCAAATAGGCAAGCGTTTGCCTTTGATTTCCTGGTCTTCTTCTCCTTATGTGCTTTTATTTGTGCCATTGTAGGATTAACAGGAAGTGCAGGTACCTCATAGTCCTCTTCCACTACCTTCCAGAGATCTAGGGCCTCCAAATAGGTCTCCATGCGCACTGTCCACATTTGGTAGTTGGTGCCATCAAACACCTGTGGAGCAATTGCAGTTAAGTTGGATTCAGACTCCATGGATGCATAGGTCCCTTAAAGATAAAGCTCTAATACCACTGTTACAATTTGAAAGAAAAGAACACAGATAGAGAAAGAAAGATGTGCAGCACAAACGTTAGGAATAAGATGCATAAAATTTTAATTAACTCCTGAAATCCTTACAGAATAAATAGAGAACAGAAAATCAAATCACTAAGAACATGGCTAGAAATTATCTCATGATCACAACAAACAACTAACCACTTCCTAGAAAAGTGGAACTAACTCGACTTATTTAGATGCAAAGTAAAATAGAAACAAAACACTTGAAATCCACATCATCATGCACTCCTAAACACGTCAACTAATAGGAACCAAGCCTCAATGGAAGACCATCAGGGAAAATTTTATGGTAATTTGAAAGCTTAGCAACTATAACTCAATCCTTCAAAGACTAATGCTCAACACTCTTGAAGCGATAGTCTCCACCTTTCAACTTAAAGGTGTAATTCCCAACCCTTGAAGGTGTGAAACTTATGGTAGGGGATCAAAATACTACAAGAGATTGTAGCCTCCAATCAAAAGCGGTAATGGTGTCCAAAGAGTATCTATAATTTTTCCTTTCTCTAATTGAATAATTGACCTTGTATCTATGACTAAGTCAAATCTTGAGAAAATTGTGAAGCTCAAAGTAGCTTTATTCTCCAAAGTCAAGTCAAAAATCTTATAGCTACTTTGCTAATATTCAAGAATGTTTGCATGGTAGTCACTAGATATGCCTAACATTAACAAGGCATTAATCAACATTGCCCTAAACTCGACCCAAAAGTGAAGTCTATGGTTGAGAAAATGAAAACTTTCTCCATCGTGAAATAAAAAGCCATAGATAAAGAAGTAAATAAGTTCTTAGAGAAAAGTTTCATCAAAGACGCCCACTCATAAACCTAGGAATCCAATGTCGTCCTCATAATGAAATTCAAGCGATGAAATTGAGGCGATGATTGGAGGATGTGTGTATACTTTACGAACTTAAACAAAGCTTCCTCAAAAGATCCCTTCCCATTTTCATGGATCGACTAGTTAGTTAATACAACATCAGGTAATCAACTTATACGCTTTGTGCATGTTTATTCTAGATACAATTAAGTTAAGATGTTTCAAGGTGATGAAGAGCACAAAATTTTTATCATAGATCGAGGGTTATACTACTATAGAGTCATGTCTTTGTATCTCAATAATATGGCTACATTAAACATTTAAGTCCCAAATTGGTAGGAACATGGAAGTCTATGTCAACAATTTCTTAACCTAAAGTGTGAAGCCAGAAGATCTTGTTAGCAATCTCCATGAAATGTTTGAAACACATCAACGTTATGGAATAAAGCTTAACCTAAAGAAGTGCACCCTCAAAGTAACTTTAAGAAAATTCCTAGGTATACAAACATGCACTAGGAAATAGATACAAACCCCAAGAAGATTAAAGTCATTCTAAACATGTCAAAACCAAGAAGTACCAAAGACATCCAGCTCCTGACTAGTAAAATCACTACTTTAAGACATTCCATATTGCAATCAACTGACAGATGCTTGCCTTTCTTCCAAATCTTGAGGACGATCAACTAAATCCTATGGAACAAACAATGTCAAAATGCATTCAAAGATCTCAAACAATACCTTACCTCTCCTACTCTCCCCACCAAGGCAAAATTGGGCGAGGGACTATTAACATACCTTTCAAAAAGCGAACAGACCTTAAATGGAGTACTAGTATGAGGATGTGATAAGCATCAACAACCCATCCATTTCATTAGCAAGATATTTCATGGGGTCAAATTCCAATACTTCCTTATCGAAGAATTTGTTATTTTTAGGCCTACATACCATAGTAGTCCTGACAAACATGCCTCTAAGGAATGTTTTCTAAAAGCCAAACCTCAGATGCAAAATGTTAGCATGGATGATAGAATTCAATGACTTTGACATTCATTCCAAGCCTTGACTAACCCTAAACTCCCAAGTTTTAACAAATTTCATATTCAAACTTGCACTGAACCTAAATCAAATTCAAGCACCGAAAAGATAAGTTGAATTCCTAAAGTCCCAGCCTAGTGGACCTTATTCATGGATGACGTTTCGAATGGTAAGGGCAACAAAATAGGTATACTACTAATAAGCCTAGAACAAGACACTTTCAAGTTTGCTTTGAGATTCAGTTTCTCTATAACCAATAATAAAATGGAGTATGAACCACTTATTATTGAACTCAAAATAACCTATGAGGTGAAATGAACAAACCTAAAGGTGTATAGCAACTCTCAACTAATGGTAAACCAAATTTTTGAAAGCTTGGAAGTAAGAGACCCAAAGACCCAAAGATGTTTAGTGATCTATATAAGGTAACTAAACTTATATCCATTTTTTATTCTCGAAGTACGTTGGTTGACTATTAGAAATTATCATCCTTGACACCTCGTCCTTAGCTAAGTTCCATCTAGAAATCCCAACTTTGGCACATCTTATATCAGGGACCTCATTACCTTTGGGGACAACAAGTACTATTTCTCTTTCCATTGTGTATCACTTTTTTAAGACATGTCTGATCTATGATCCCCTTTCTTTCATGAAGAGCATTCTACCCTCTAAGGCACTCTTAATCCTCTTAACATCTTATTCTTTCAAAGCTTGTTTCCCAACATTCCACTAGTCCATCATTTATGATTTGATTATTCAAGTTTGTTACCCTTAGTGACCTCACATTCCTCAAACTTGCAAATTCAACTCTAGGTACTATTGGCTAAATCTCCCATGAATCTCCTCATCTATAACTTTGGCCCTTACCATTCTATAGGACCTTAAAGGATTTTCCATCTACCGATGTTAAGGCTCACAAATGACCCATTTATCCCATATGACCTCAAGTGACTCGTCATCTTATTTGACCTAACATTTCCTTACTATTAGACCTAAGACTCCTAATAAAACTTAATTCATCGATTTTCCTGGGATCTTTTTCATAGTTAGTTATTCTCTTATCAATTCCTTCTGATGAATCTCTTACAGGATCCATTTCTTATTGGCACCTCAGTCCCAAGCGCTACTAAACCTTGAAAACATAATTCATTGGCCTTAGAGGCGTTCGTAAGCCCTCAACAAATCTACCTCAACCATTTTGTTCTTGTCCATTCCTCAATGTTCTTTTCGAGTTTTGATGATATTCTCGTGATCATACTTTATTCCACATAAGCTTAAGTATGCTAATGTACACCACATCCTATATTATTTACTCTAAGGTTTGTCACTCAACAAAAATTTAACATAAACCCTTAACTTCTCAAAACTATACTTAAGCCCATATTTTCTCAAAATTACTTTTAAACCCCAAATGGTCCAAATTCAATGTCCTTAAATACACAATTTATACCAAGTTTACTTGTCATATTATACTAAGGCCTATAAATCTTGCTAGTCAGATTTCTTTGTCTTGTCAAATGGATGCTCTGTACCTTTAACAAATCCAAACACAAAGATGTAGAAAAAATTCTCAAAGGGAAAAACCCTAGACAATAACCTTAAGTTCTAGGTTTCCATGCTTTGACACCAACATTGTAACACTCACCCTTAGCCTAAGGTATTATAGAGAGCACCAACTCTCTTGGTTAGGAAAAACACCCAAATAGGAGTTTTCAACTAAGAATAATCACGTTATGAACCACTAAATTGGTCTCTTACACCAAGTTAAAGAAAAACTATATGAAAACATGATAACATACTTGGTGAACGTTTTCTTTGCATACATCATTTGCACGAATGTGAGTTTTTTATGTTCTGCACTTGTGAAAATTCCACAATTCATACAACCTATGCATTCAACAAAACAACCAAAATAGATTGACTAGCATATTACAAAGCATTCAAACCTAAGACAATCATAAACAACATCAAACATAAATTAAGCCTCTGGTTCATCATACACATACATTCTTACAATAAACAAAACACCACTACCTAGCCTCATGTTAGGAATTGCATTCTAAAGAAAAACCAATAATACCAATATAATGTCACCACATACCTTTAATTCTATTTGAATTGGAAACATTTGTCACTTGATCCTTATTTTTTATTTAACCCCTACACGATCACTCAATTGCTATCATGTCTTTGTCAAACCTACAATGACTACTAAAATTATGGGAGGAAAGAAATAGAGGAAAAAATGGATGAGTATATTTATCCCATAAGGCATACTACGGGTATAGATGATATGTAACATAAAAATACCCATAAAAACATGTGTGAAAACCTAATTTTCTTGCCTACTTGCTTCAAATGCCCACCTTATCCAATCCTCAAATGTCGGACTTAACCTAATAGAATTTCACCGATCTTTGTCAGTTTGTTCGACCTTGAAATAAGAACTTATGGATCTTAGCGTCACTAGTAAACTAATGTAAGAAATGTGCACCCTTAGTTATCTTCCTATAATAGTCTATGGACATTAATGCTTGAAAATTTTGTATAAAGTCACATAATTAATGCATGTCAAAACAATGCAAATGCACATTCATCCACTAGTGTCCATCTTAGATAGTCTTTATTTGTTCACGGATTAAATATGAAATATCATGTTATTGACCATCATAGGGTTTATTTACACTAAAACCCTTAAATTCCTAAGAATTAAATTTTAATTCTTAAGCTCCTAGAAATCTCACTTTGACCTTTAAACTTCTTAAAATTACATATTTGACCCATTTTCTTATAGAAGCTTCATTTAAGCCCAAACTCTTACTAAATCAACACTAGGTCCCCAAAATAATGCAATATTTATATTAAACCCTATTACTTTCATAAATTGCATCTTGGCCTTTTGATTTTACAAAAATTACATTTTGGTACATAATTTACCAAGAAAAAAAAAACCTCATTTGAGCCCAAACCATTAATTACATTAAGGCCTTAGGTACACTTTATCCCAAAATAATGCCTTAATTACATTAAGGCCCACAAGATTTCTAAATGAACCATTTAAACCATATTTTCATCTTTCCAAAACTTCACAGACCCCCAAACCTTAACATTAAACCACATCAAAACCCCTAGAGTCTTCCTTTATCTCATTTCCAGCCCCTTAACTTTCAATTTATTGTAATTAGGCCCCTAAAATTTAAAAAAATTATAGTCTCCTGGCCTAATTTTATAGCTTATTAAACTTTAAATTTCTCCATTTTCTTGCAATAATCTTCCAAATGCAAGCATTAATGAACATCCAATGACCTTTAACGCTTAAATTAAAACCATCAAGATGGAGAAACGAAGCCAAAACAATGAATTAAACTTACTTGAAAATTTTGTTTATATCTAACTAATGCTACCAGCATTTTCTTTCTCAATTTCTCAACGAAAATCCTAGCAAAACCCACATACAACCACAAAGATGGGATCTAAAGGCCAAATTCTAGTAGATTATATGGAGAAATCACTAGAAGAAATAGCCTAAAAACTACTCATTGCTACCATTGTTTAATGTTCATGTTAATAGCTTCCTTCCCAATTTTAAGCGAACTCCTCTGGCCACTGCCTCAGTGAGCTTCTCTAGTCACTGACGAGTATCCCCCATCTTCTCTTCTTCCTTTTTCTCCTTTCTGGGGAAATGCCTTTCAGCTTGGTGTATGGGACGTCCACTGTGGAAATGGCCTTAGCTCACCCCGAGTCATGGCCTTCAGAGAGGAGGAAAATCCAGGTCATCTAAGGCAAAACCTAGATCTGCTAGATGAGTTAAGAGAGAAAGCAGTTGTTCAGTTAGCAGTGTATTAGATAAGGGTCTCCAACTACCTAAATGAGAGGGTTCACCCCCGAGCATTCAAAGAATGCAATTTGGTTCTCAGGAAGGCTATTATCACGAATGCACTCAGAGAAGAAGGGAAGCTCAGGCTGAACTGGGAAGGGTCTTATAGAATTTTGAAGATGTTGAGGCCTAACTCATGCATACTACAAATGTTGCAAAGCGAAGCACTGGGCAAGACATGGAACACCATGCATCTTAAGAGATACTTCCCAACTTTTCTAGCCATAAACGCTGATAGGTGAGATGATAAGCAAGACGCGGGATGTCACGCTTCTGGCGGAATGCCATGTATTCCCATGGATGTAGGTGATACTATAAGTCGAACCACGTAAATTGCCTTGCATATTGCGTGCACATATGTCTATCATGAAATCCAATGCAAGTGCGGTGACCAGAATACAACACTGAAAGGTAACAAAGCTACCTGGTACAACAGGGATAGACTTACGAAGGTAATGATAAGCCCACATCCTAAAAGGTCCGTCCTAACAAAATGTAATTTAGCGCTAAGACTCTAAACCTTCCTGGATTCCTAGATGCGTTCTAATGCCATGCCCGTAGGCCAACTTGAATCACTCGATTGAGTTCGGTGTTGAGCCTATGTTCTAACCTTGACTCCTTGGTTGATCTAGGGCTAAGCCTCCCGACAAACTTGGAACTACCGGTGGCAATTCAACTACAGATCTTGAGTCCAACCTAGATTCCTTGTGTCAGACGACTCAAATGAGTAAGGCGAAAGAGGAGGACATATCCTAGCCTTCTCAAATGGGCCCACCCAGCTGTGATCTGGCGCAATGGCCCTAGACCTTATTGGATTCCCAGAAACATTCTGATGCCATGACCGTAAGCTAACTTGGATCCCGTGCTTGAGTCTGATGCTAAGCCTATGGGCTAACCTTGACTCCTTAGTTGATCCGACACTAAGCCTCCCAATAAACTTGGAATGACCGATAGAAATTTAGCAACGGACCTCGAGCCCAACCTAGATCCCTTATGGTAAACAAGACTGAGAAGGTGAACCAAGAGATGAGACCGCACACAAGGTTGAACGAATGCCTTGAATACCCAAAGGTGGTCCAGCGCAATGCCCATAGACTGACCTAGATTTGCCAATATGGTTTGGTATTGTTTTGCGAGACCAACCTGGATCCCTTGTTGCAATCTAGCTTCAAGCCAACAAGTCTTGCCTAGACTCCCTGTGAGGATCCGGTGCTAAGTCTCCAGGAAAACCCGAACACATGGTTGGAATCTGGCACCAAGTCTTCTGGCGAACCTAAACACTTAGCGACCATCCGGTGTAAAGCAAATTCAACGGGAATATGCAACCAGTGAGAGTACGACTCAATTAGCTTTATACCTGCCTCTACTCCACCCTGCTATAACTCCATGTTGAGGCACCTGACCCAAGTGGTTCGTGCAAGAAGCCTGAAGCTAAGGGGCGAAGCAAACGCAAACCCCTCAATTGACACATGTTGGTCCAAGAATGCAAGCCGGGTTCTCTACGAGAATCTGATGTGATGTCTATTGTTGAGTTCAAGTCTCAGGCTTAGAATTAAAGTCTGATACCTAGCACGAATATTAGATGGTGGAAGCGTCATAGGTGGAGGCTATGAACATTGACCAGAAAAGTCAAAGGAAGTGACAAGTCAAGTAAGGAAGCGCTTGCCAAGAACACCCCGCACCCGACACAAGACTTATGATATGAATGTCAAAAAACTTGCTACCTCATGATTGCACAACAATCAATTCATAGAAAAAGAAAATGAATGCAATGGACAAACTAACAAACAAATAATGAGTGAAAAGGGTAGCGAAAATAAGAATTTTGTCACCATGCGTAAAAGGCAGTGATATAACGTGCATTGCAAAATGAAATGTACCAAAAATCCCATATATCAAAGAGGAAACAATTTGAGATACAACAACTAAGAGTCATCATTCTTTATAGCCCAAACTTGAAAAGCAATACATATGAGAAAATCTACGTTGATCTTAGGCTGGGGAACGATCCACTTGTCTCGCACCTTCTCCTTGAAGTGAACTTAGGGAAGCGTCAACAACAAGATCTACTTCCAGGTTGCGCTCAATCATCTAGATAGTGTTTGTTATGTCCACCGCAATTTCACCTTCCTCAGGATCCGAGACATAAGGACTCTAGGGGCCCAATAAATTATTGAGATTATCCTCCAAAGAAACTCGTCGGGCCCTGGGTCATTTGGTTCATATTTGCGCCAGTCTGGAGGAATTGTGGAAGAAATGGCGTCCGCAAAGATCATCTCAGGGAAAGACTCGTTCGGACGCCTAGACTCCAAAAAGCTGTTACCGAGGTAGAAACTGAACTTAGAATAATAGGAGGCATACTCGTCATTCCGACAGAAGCAGTTTGTAGAAAAATGATACTCCCTTACAACCTTCTTGAACACCTCTTCAATCTCACGCTGTTTATTACCTGACGCTTAGTCAGCTTAGCCACGCCATTTCGCGGGATGCCTCTACCATATGCTCTTCATCCTTAGCGAGCTCTATTTGTAACACCCCGTCCTATACAGACGTGTCACTATAAGGAAATTCTCAGGGTTTCTTTTTTTTTTTTCTCCAAGTCTGTTACTCGCGGCGCCTGTGAGCACAATCTTCACATGTAGATGAAAAACTCGTCGCAAAACTATAGCCAGCACCCGCGGTGATTTCAAGAACAATCTCCACATGCAGATATATACCCCGAGAGTTTCAGTCTTACTCGTTTAGTTAACATTAGCATAATCATAACTGAACGAAACATTTCAAATACAGCGGAATACTTAACCATCAAAATAACGTGGCCTGCCACGTGTTACACAAGATGTTCCCTACCAACATACATATAACATCGTTACTAAATGTTTACAACACCGATGTACGATTGTTCTTACATATAGCAAAATAAGTTCCTATGCTACCAAATGATACAACGACTATCACATAAACACCATTGGCTCTCCGGCCTCGTCCTTGACCTCGCAGCTGTCCCTAACTGGAACGTTGAATGTTCCAGGGGCATAACCCAGGTTAGATGATAAAACATCTAAGTGAAGGCATGAAACAGTTTATATAATGCATGAAAGACACATGAGCATGGCATACTAAATGACAACATGCAAGACACGTCAAACTTGAGAAATTTCCCTGACACACTTAATCCCCGGGTACCCTACCATGTCACTCGGTTACAAGTCCCGGATGCCCTACCGTGTCACCCGATCACCAGTATCGGCTTCGGGTGCCCTACCGTGTCACCCGATCGCCAGGACTAACCGTGTCCCATTCTCAAGAAGACCCCGTCCCGCCCCATATGAACCCAACGATGTAATGAGACTGGACCCCAAATGATATGAAAATTCACACGCCATGCACTAACATTTTAAAGTAAATCAGTTAATGCAATGTAGCGAATGTCGATACAATGACCATAAGCAAAAACCTTGTAAAATAAGCTAAGTCTAGGAGGGTATAATTGCTCACTAGAACTAATCAAATGCACTTAAAAACACTTTCAAGACAAGGTAAAGCTAGAATCAAAACACTCACCTCAATTCGGAAAAGTCCAGATTTTGCCTCGAAAAACGTGTCACACCTCGAAAATTGTGTAATTCTTCTTCCAATGACCCAATTGACTCCTATTTCACCATTTAAGACCTTTGGAATCAACATTTCTATTTTTCCACAATTTTCTCTACTTTTATTTATTTTTCAAACATTTCTACCTTCGAAAATTCATTAAAAATACCTAATATCAATTTTCACAGAATCTTTTTCCATGATAATTCCTAGAATAATTTTACCTAAATTCTGAAATTAAAAACAAAGAAAACACCTACCTCACGCGCCCTCACGCGCCACCCCGAAGTCCTGCGAGTAGGAGCCACGCGCCGTCGCACAGTCTTCTTCTCCGGTCGTCTTCCCCGATTTCGGCGACGTCCAATGCCCTAAATTCTTATAGGGGCTTGTAGAGCTCTTCAAGGCGACCCCAATGGTGCCCTTGTTCGTCGGAAAAAGTGGCCGGAGGTGGGTTTAAAACCCAGTTGCAAGTCGTGGCATCGGCCAACCCGATTTTTCGGCCAACTTCAAAAACCCCTCCATTTCTACACCAAACGCCCCCAAATGCTCCAGAAATGACCCTCCCAACCCAAAGAACAAAAGCCCATTATCCCTCAAGCTCGATTCAAGCAAAAACACAAGAAATTTTGGTCGTTTTCCTTTTTGAAACCCTCGGCCAAAAACCTCATTTAATACTCGATTTTTACTCGATTCCCTACCCTATCTTGCTTGTCCTTATCCCTTAAGCCCAAATCTAGCCTCTAAACCAATCGAGAAACACCAAATCAAGCGCTAGACCCCTCGAAAGATTCGGCCAAATTGGAAATATTTTTGGCCATCATTTCCGATCACATCCAACCTATTTCTGGCCAATGGAAGCTCCCAACGAGCTTATCATCGTCTGGAGGCTAGCCTAGAGCCTCCGGGCCACCTGCCCGATGCCCCAGAAGCGACCGCCGGCGGCCATAGGCAGCCGGTCGGTTTCACACCAAGAACTTTGCAAAAATTGCATTTTAGCCCCCAGCCTTCTTTTAATTGAATTTCCTCCCTTTCTTAGATACCCCTAGACTTTCTAACACTTCCACAACGGCCCTCAAATTCTATATTTTCCATTTCCTTTTGGAATTTCTGAAAAATTCGTCGATTCGACCTCTCATTGATATTTTGCAAAAATTACACTTTTGCCCGTACGCCCTTATTTGTGTACTTTTGACTTCAAACCTTTGAAAATCCTTGATTTTTATCAAATATTGTTCAATTGTGCCATTTCTCCTCAATTGGCTCATCTTAACCTAATCATTCGTCTTTCGTTTAAGTTTCGAATATTGCACTTAAGCCCGAAACTTTGCCAAATATCATTTTGACCCATATCCTCAAAAATTCTCTTATTATTTAATACCGGGTATTACACTATTTGTAAGCAAGACAATTCTCCTTAACTGTTCCGAAAGAAACCACCAAATACTGGTGAGTCTTATTGTTGCTCTCCAATTCCTTCTTCCATTGGTCAATATCCGCCCTGGCTCTCTCACAGCTTGCAACGAGGGACTTATTCGAGGAAGAGAACAACTTGTTCTCTGTGTGAAGCACCAGCTTGTCAAAGTCCAATTAATGGATACGGTGATTGAAAAGTTGCCTCTCTTCATTCCAGAGGCTAGATTTGTGCCTCCAATCACAAATTTATGCCTCTTTGGTCGCTAGGCGGGCCCTATTCATAGCATTTTTTGCCACCTCTCCCTGGGCCCCCTTCAAAGAAGAAGAACAAAACTATAAGAGAATGCCACAAAGTTGAAAAGGAAAAGGAAATAGGCAAAACATACTATAGCGAGGTGATGCTTGAACTCATCCATGTCTTGGGGAGAATTTTAGAAGTATCGGCCCTCATCACGTAGGAGAATCGTAGAATAAACAAGTGGGCACCAACACCTAGCGTGTTGATGGTTTCAGTATCTAGAACCCCCGCATGTATTTGGAAAGGTTCCCCTCAAGCCCAACAATTACAACCCAGGTCGTACGCCTTCTCAATGGGAGGAGGAATTGTAGGCAGAATAAGGTTCAATCCCCTTAACAACTCCTCTATATTCAACACGCGACAGCTCGAGTGCTAAGGATTGATCACCACCCTCCTAAATATACCCAACCTCTCCTCTAGGTGACATCGATGGCTACTTGGTCTAGCCACAAGATGACCTCGACCTCTGACACTCTCACAAGACTTCGACTCGTTCCCAATTCTGTCGCAACAGGCTTCAGGAGACCCTGAGCAGCACTTCCTTGGTCGACTTCACTCATTGTTGTTGAGGAGACACGCACTGGAGATGGGGACAACCTTGGGAAAGGCTTTTCAATGGGCTCGAGTCTAGGAGCAAGATGTTCTTCCTCCTTGAGAATCGTGAGGTCAATTATAGGCCAAAAAGTAACAGGATCGCCCTCAACTTCCCGCCGACTCCTTTTATTGCAATGCAAAGTTGCTAGTGTCTCCCCAACTCCCTTCTCAAAGTGAACGCTAGGAGCCTCCAAGTCATCAGAAGGACCCTCATATGGTATATCAGGGGACAATTGCATCACAGGTGGGGCTGTTGCATTGCCTCTCCTTCGCTGTGAAGATAAAAGCATTCGCTTCATTACTACATGAAGGGAAAAGTGAAATAATGAGAGCATGGACAAAAGTAAAGTCAGGAAAAACAACGGAAGGTTATACATGCAAAAATGATAAAGGAAGGGCTGATCAAAAAGGAAAAGAAGCAAAGAACGAGAAGCAATCAGGTGGATCCACACCCTTAGGAGAAAGCTGCTCCTTCAAAGAGATGTCCCCTTCTCCTAAGGTTATGTTGGTGTCAGGATGAGCGCAAGGAAATGACAATTGCACTCTTTGAGCTTGACGACATGATGGTCCGGTAGGCACTGGGATCCACCCAACCCTCATCAGCCTATCAATGGTTAAAAGGTCAAAGAGGTGTGATAAACCCCCATAGAGAAGGGTACGATGCTCCTCACGGTATTACTCCTCACAAGTTGGTGCGCCACTTGTGAGAGGTATTCCACACACGATTCAGTGGCTTGACCAAAAACCACCAGGAGTGAAAGGAATCTGTCGTGGGCGGAGAATCATAGAATAGACGATCCTCAGGACGAGTGCGGTGAAGAGTACACAGATGATAGTGCTTTTTCACCAGGTGAAGGTGGAAGAAGTAGTAAAGGAAGTCGACCAAAGGGACCAACTCCTTCTCTTAACAATGTACGAAGAAACCGACTAACTAAGCCCAGCTGTTGGGGTGTAGCTGACCTGAGGCTAAACCGCTACATCGGATAAATCACAGACCGAAATCGTGAAGGGAAAGATTAAACCCGTGACTAAAACTAGCCTCAAAAACACCCATCCACCCCCCTTCCCCGTTAACTATACAGTTCTCAACTTGTGTTGGAAGCCTAGTTTGGTAAGTGGGGGAATCCTAAAGTTGTTACGAAGAAGGACAACTTCATTATCCGTCATTTTGGAGTGCATGCCCTTTAGGAAAACCCTAACAACCCCAGTACGGTCGGTCTCACATTGGTATATTTTACCATTTGCCATAACCCCTAAGAAAAGGAAAGAGAAATAAAATGAGCTAATCGACCCCTAGAGAAGGAGACAACCTTTTCTCGGGAAGAAATTCCTCACAGAAAGAAATCTCTTGAGAAAGACGATCTAACAAGAAGATTCCTCTAAAAAAGAAACGATATCTCTTAGAAAGTAGAAGACACACTAAGATAGTAATAGACAATTCAGAAGTAGAGACCTATGTATCCTTTTGGGAAGACGGCGAATTATTGTTTTGGAAACAAAAGAAAGATTGTCTCGACGGGAAACCTCAGTTCACGAAAAAGGATGCAAATCTTTTCGGGGAGAGATTTATTTTTCTTTTGGGAAGACGAGACGATGAAGAATTTCTCTCAAAGAGAAAATCAGCACGAGAGTAAAGTTTTATCTGGAAAGCGATAAGAGTGAAAGAAATTACAGTAGTAACGCATATTTATAGGAGGCTCTTAGAAAGCTAAATCAACAAGGATTTTGAAAACGTTTCTTTTCAGAAGAATCATTGAAAGAGTTACTCTTTACGTTCACCTAAAGGCAAAAAGAAGAGTGAGGGGGCAATTATTGTGCCACCTCTCTTTGAGATCATCATCTCGAAAAGAGCTCTCTCAAAAAGAACGTTTCATAGGAAAGTCGAGAGATTCCTTTCGGGTGACACTTGAAACGGTCACTTAGGAAGATCCTCGAGCGAATCCTTTCAAGAAGAAAGGCAAAAGGGATGTCTCGGATAGAGCCTCTGAAAGAATCCTTTCGAAGAGACCAAATCCAGAGAGCACATGTCCTTCCTCGATCTTTAACATGTGCCCCCCCCCTTTTTTTTGAGACCTCGAGATCCAAGCTTCTATAAAAGACATGCTACAGTGCTGAACATGGGACATTTTTTTTCCATCACCGGTAGCTTTTCTTCATAAGCATTTCCTTCTTTCTTTTTGCAACATTTTTTCTTCGAATAATGACTTGAGCGTTAGAGGGTCTTCGCGGGTGGTCCTTCCCCGAGAGCCTATAAAATTTTATTCCATCCTTGCAATCCTTTTCGAAAGCCTATTCCTCTCCCCGAGAGGATTCTAGTCCTCTTTGGGTTTATCAAAGCACCTTCTCGAAAGAAGCTCCAATCTGTTTTCAAAAGCCAAAATCATCATCTCAGAAAGGTGTTCTAGACCCTTTCCGCGAGCCATCTAATGCATCTGATCACCCAAGACACCAACTCTTTCAAGAGTCCAAACCTGAGAGATCACTCTTCTTTCCAAGAGACATCTTCAAGACTTAGGCAACAATCCTCTTGGGAACAATCCATTTTGAAACATCTCTTTCGATAATGACCCTTTCGGCAACAATCCCTTTTTGGCTTAATGCATCAGCTTCTCCCTCATTACCGAAATTCTAATTGTTGTATTTTTAACAACAACAACACTCTATTTATTTTTTTTGAAAATAAAGACAATGATATGGTCGTACATTAACAAACCAAGCCTGCTCTTTTAATGGAATTTGGTGATCATTTTCTCATACTTGCGGGAATTCTTTGGGTTCCTCAAATATGGTAGCAAATTCCTTAAGCAAGTCATTAAGGTCCTCCGTTAAGTCTTTGTTAATGGTGCCTTCATTGCTTTGCAAGGGCACAATAAACAAAGTAGCCCCATTGTTTATATCTTGTTCTAGTTCTTAGAGTGAGGCAAGTTGAGTTGGATATGATGATTGGCCCACGAGTTTGTATTGTTGCCCCCTTGTATTGAAGATCACGGTGAGATTTTTCCAATCACACAACATGGGGACAAGTGTTTCAAGCCACTAGATTCCAAGGACAATATCTAAGCCTATTAAAGACAAAGAATATAAAATAGTAGAGAATAGGATCGAACTTTTCAGTACATGTGAGTTTTTCTCCATTCGCAACCATCACAGGGAAGGACATGGTGTTGGAGATGGGTAGTTGCAAGTGGGATGCTACCTTGGTGCTAATGAAATTATGGGTGGAGCCACTATCAATGAGAGGAGAAAGTGGCAGTTTATAGATATACCCAATGATACGCATAGTATAAGGTGATGTTCAGTCAGAAAGAGCTTGCAAATAAATCTATGGAATTACCTCTGATGCTTTCTCATCATTTTCACCACTTTTATTGTTTATTAATGCCTCATTATTTGATATGAGGGAATCACTCTCAATTAACAAGAGTTGAGGAGTTTTACATTTACATCCTAGTGAATAACATTCATCACAATTGAAGCATAATCCCTTCTCCCTACGTTTCTACATTTCCTCCCATGAAAGCTTCCATACTGAGGTTGGAATTGATCTGCTAATGTTAAGAACTTAAGAAATAGGAGTTGGTCGTGATAATCGATGTTGGTGTGAAAGTCATTTTTCCTTTATGCGAGCTAATTCGATTATTTCTCGCAATGAACCTGGCTTTAATTCGATTATCTCTCGCAATGAACCTGGCTTGAATATTCCAACTTCTCCCGCAATCTTTTCTTTTAGACCCCCCAAGAAAGTGCTGCTTAATGCCTTTTGGGGCCATCCTTCCACATGGTTTACAAGCCGCTCAAACTGTCATTGGTAGTCCCTAATAGAGCCCACTTATTTAATTCATGAGAGGGCCTCATCAAAATCTTCATAATCAATTGGCCCAAAACAAGCAAGAAATTCATTTTCAAATAATGGCCAAGAAATTGCAAAGCCCTCATCTTGGTATGTCTGTCGAAGCTAACGAATTCAAGTATTTGCATCCTTCTCAAGGTGGAAGGAAGTCGTTCTTGTCTGAATACAACAATGAATTTATTTGAATGGAAATGTCATCGTCAAGCCACCTGATCCTACAAAAATAAGAAAACAATCAAAGGGTGTGAGAAGGTCCCCGCCAAAACATTCTGATGCTCAAGTCAAACACTAATTATGATGAAATAAATTGTATTAAAACCAGTACTAGAGATGTGCCTTTTCATGAATGAGTGTCTGCTTATTTATAGAGAAATATGGAGTGATATAAAGTGTAATAAAATTAGGATTCTTATAGACAACGCTTATCTTGATTAATCCTAATTTGGCTGAGATTATAATTATTATAGATGACATCTATCTTTTATAGATGATGTTTATCTTGATTAATCCTAGTCTTGCTAAGACTATGATTGTTCTGAATGGCATCTATCTCTTATGGATGACGTTTATCTCAATATTCAAAAATCATTTTAGAATTAGAATTCTTTATGGATAATTGATTATCTTTTCAGGGAAATTTCCGGATGTCAAAGTTATCCTGTTTATGCATTTATGTGGGACCCTCCCGGGGCATATGGGAAATTTATGTCTTTCAACCCAAAATATCGTTATGGGTTCTTGGGCTTTTAATGCGCCTTTGCTTATGACACAACAATTACTCCCCACACTTTCATTTGAGTTTCATGGATGGAAGAGTAAACTTTGTCGTGGCCTGCCTTTATTTTTGATGATTAATTATTTTCTCACTTTCTGAGTTTTGATTTATGAACCATTCGCATGCTTTTTGCATTTTTTATTTTTTGAACCGCTCTTATGCTCTCATGCTTCAGTTTTTAAACCGTTCTCGCACGTTTGCGCTTCAGTTTTTTGAACATCTACGTGTGTTCGAGAAGAGTCATTTGTCCGTCAACACAAGTAACCCCTGAACATCTTAACAGTCTTCAACATCTGCATGTGTTTGGGGCTAGTCATTTATCTGTCAATACAAGTGACCCCCAAACATCCTAAAAGATGTCGCATGTGTCCGAGGCCAGTCTTGTTCATTTACTGACCCCTAGACATCTTAACGGACTTCAACATTCACGTGTGCTCGAGGCAAGTCCTTTGTCTGTCGACGCAAGTGACCCCCAAACATCTTAACGGTCTTCTTTAAACAACTTTTGTCACGGCTCCCCAGTTTTGTGTGTATATACTTGCTGGAAGTGTGGTTGACGTCTGCAATTAGAAAGAATATCAATATTTTATTTTCGCAGTTCCCCATGATGCCTACGTTTGCAATTAAATAATATCTATATTTTATTTTCGCAATTCAGCGTAATACCTATGTCCGCACTCAAGAAGAATAACCATATTTTTGTTTTTACGATTTAGTATAAAGCTTCATTTGCAATTAAAAAGAGTATTTTATTTTCACATAAAGTAATAACCGAAAAATGAAATGGTGACAAGTGCATAAATATTAAACGAATAAGCATACCATTAATGAGATTATCACATACGTGTAATGTTTTCATTTCCAATTGATTTGATTAGACTTCATGCGACTTGAGATTGTGAGAGTTGTTGTAGTATTAACAGGCTTTTAGGATATTTTCCACAGACGGTGTCAATTGCTATTGTCTAAATACAATAATGAATTTATTTGAATGGAAAGATCCTCATTAAACCACTTGAGCCTACAAAAATAAGAAAACAATTTGAGGGCGTGGGGAGGTCCCTGTGCAAATACTCTGATGTTTAAGTCAAACACTGAATATGATGAAATAAACTGTATTGAAATCAGTATTAGAAATGTTGTACCTTTTCAGGAATAAGTGTATGCTCATTTATAGAGAAATATAGAGTGATAAAATGTAACAGAATTATGATTCTTGTAGCTAATGTTTATCTTAATTAATCTTAGTCTAATTGAAACTAGAATTGTTATAGATGACATCCATTTTTCATAGAAGATGTTTATGTTGATTAATTCTAGTCTACCTAAGACTAAAATTGTTATGAATGACGTTTATCCCAATATTCAAAAATATTTTTAGAATTAGATTTTTTCATGAATAATTGATTATCTTTTCGTAAATTTTTTTAAATGTCGGAATTATCTTATTTGCGTGTTTGTGTGAGAACCCCCTCCCCCTCAACCCTCTGCATATGGAAAATTTATGTCTTTCAACCCAAAATATCGTTTTAGAATCTTAAACTTTTAATGAGTCTTTACTTATAACACAACAGAAATCAACGATGCTTTTTAATCCTCCAGGACCCCTAAGTATTCAAAAAATTGAGTGACTCGATGCAGCCATTTTGTGGGTTCTGTCCCATAATGCCTGGGAAAATCCATTTTGATGTACCTTGGAGGAGCCTGGTAGTTGGAAATGCCACGATCCTCTTGAGTTTGTTGCTCGGAAGAAGTGCCTTGTTGATTGGAACAAGTGCCCTTTGTGTGAGGTGCAGGCCCAGGTGTCAATTTGCTCATCAACACATTAAGTCTATTCCGCACGCTTTGAAGTTGCTCAAAGTGAGCTTTGGCTTCTGCTCGTGAACTAATGTCAGGCATTGTAAACCCTCCGAAAGCTCATGAACATCACTCTCCAATTTTTCCTTTTTTTTTTTCTTTTGTTGGTCGTCATGGCTCTATACCAAACTGGTACAGACCAAATAATGAAAAAAAAAAAAAATCCAATTATAAGGTCGGAACTAATCACGGAGAGTTTTTTTGGAATTTCCACTTCATAATCTCCTCCTATGGGTCACAACAATACATAAAGATTCTAGTAACCAAACAAACTTGCTAGAATTCAGGAACGTGAAAAGATAAATAACAATCATGAAAAGCACTAACCCAATCTTTTCTAAACAGACCTGCCACTGCTAGCTAGAAAATAAATAGGAAATGCCCCCAACAACTAAAGACATACTAATGTGAAACAAAGCCACGTAATGAGCTACGTGCTGTGAAATATACTTGGGATTAGTTTGTTAATTCTCTTGAGCCTATCACCCATACTCTATTTATCAAATCCATGGGAGAAAGAGCTATAATTGGTTGTGGGGTTATTTGTAAAGAACACGTCTAGAGCTTTGGACGTATTTTGGAAATTGGTCCCAAAAATAACTAACTAATATTTTGGGGTTGTAGTGATGCCCCTTGATGAGAAAACTGACCCTCCCCTTGGTGTTTGTAGTTGTAAGAACCTTTTTGCCGTTGGGTTCCACCATGGTTGAAATTATAAAAAACCTGGAAGATGAACCCACTGAAGTAAGTTAATTTGTATTGGAGTGATAAGGCTGATTTTATGGCGATTGCTTCAATTAATGGCCATGGCTCACGGGAATGCAGGTTGGTATCATTATGAGACTCAACTAATTCATTTATATCAGTGTGTGTGAGTGTGTTTGTATATATTGTTCAATACATGAATAACAATACCATCATCTCTGTGATCAAGTATCAATTCATCAATTCAAGTTCATCAGCGGTTGCTTTGATCAATTGGAGATGGTTTGAAACTAATTTGGTGTTATCAGATAAGAGCCAGAGCGCATAAAAAAATTAGGCCCTATTCTTTTTGCTGTTTTCAACTTATTTTGAGTTTTCAATTTTTCAAAATACTGAAAACGCGTTCTATTTTCTGTTTTCAAGGACACATTTTCAAAAACAAGAAAAAAAAATTTATAAAAAAAACTCAAAACAACATTTTATTATTTTGGGTGTTTTTTGTAAAAACACACACAAAAATGGAAAACACGGAAAACGCACGCACAAGACCCCCCACCCCCAACCCCAACCCCAACCCCAACCCTCTAATCTTGCATCTCTTCTCCGTCTTTCCATCTCTCTCCTTTCTTCTCTTTTCTCTCAAGCCTCGGTCAAACACCGCGCCCGCCATCTCCGTCGTTGCCGAGCCGCCATCGACCTCGCCCGCCACCGCCAAAAGCCGCCATTGACCTCTCCCTTCCCCCTGCCATTCAATCTCTCAACCGCCGTCGACCGCTCCTCTCATGTCTCTTTTTTTCTTTCGAATGCCCCCCATCTCCGTCACAGCCGCAAGTTGCCATTGACCGTGTCCTCCATCTCCGCCACCGCCATGAGCAGTCATCATCCTCACCCGCCGTCGTTGACTGCCCCCTACCATTAGATCTTGTTGGTTCTATCCTCTCTCATCTCTTCTCTCAATCGCCCTCTACCATTAGATCTAAAGAAGATTTGGCTGTTGGATCTTGCTGGTTATTGGGTATGTTGGTCAATGGGGCCTTGTGTGTCGAGTGGCTGCCTCTGATCGTTGGAAACCACCAGCCACGGTGGCCGGTGGAGACTGGCAGTGTCGAAGTTGTAGAGTGCTAGGGGAGAAGAAGAACAGAGAAAAAAGAGATGGAAGAAAAGAAAAAAAAAAGAAAAAGGAAAAAAATAAAAAATGAGAAAAAAAGAATTAAAAAATTATTATTAAATTTTAAAAATAAAATTATATATTTATTTAAAAATTTAAAAATATAATATATCTATATTATAATTAAAAACATAAGATAGGATATATTATATTATTAAGTGTATAATTTAATATAAATTATTGTTAAGATGTATGTTAATAATTTATTAATTTATTTTAATAATAAAATTTTATTTAAAAGAGTTAATTTTATTATTTAATAATTAAATACATTGAATAAAATATTATTATCACAAAAAAGAAATAATTTTTCAAAATTTCAAAGTAACCGCATTTTCTAGTTTTGTGTTTTGTGAAATAGTTTTTTAAAATGACAAAAAGAACACGTTTTCAAAAATTTCAAAACAGACACTTAAAACACAAAACTAAAAATAAATTGAAAACTCAAAATTAAAACACAAAAAGAACACTACTTTAGTTTTCAATTGGATGGATCCAATTGGTCTTTGTTGAAGATCACTTAAGTGTCTTTTGTATCGAGGAAAATGTAGGAAGAATTGATAACTTGAACGTTGAAGAAAAGACATGACATGTAGATAGATGGATCATGTTATAATGAATCTTCACAAGTTAAATTTATATTTTTATCTTTATATTTTTATATTTTTTTTGTAGTCATCTATTTTTTTTTATTTCAATTATATCTGTATATCTATATTTTTTATTCAATTTAACTCTTGTATTTTGATTTTTTTTTTTGTGACAATTTAAATTTTTCGTTGTTTTGATTACATTCTTATACTTATATTTTTAAATTAATTTAACTCTTATATTTTGACGTATAAAAAAAAATTAAAGTGAGATAAGTCAACACTTTGGGTGAAAACTTTAGTTGATTTGTCAAGTTAAAAATATTGTCAACAACTATTTTTTTATATTTCTATACTCTTATTTTTTTCTTTAGACATATTATAATCTTTTAGACATGATCAAACCCGAAAGCATCAACTTATTGAAAGAAATTGCAAGCACCATTTCTTTGCATTTTTTGCAAAAGATCACCAAATCCAGTTTCAGAGCTATTACTTTAATACTCTAGCGAATAGATAGAGAAGAGAGCGCAAATTGAAAGAAATAGAAAGAGACAAATATAGAGGCAAAGTCTTAATTAATCTCACTTTACATTTTCTTTATACATTAAAGTATAAAGATTAAATTGATTTAAAAATACAAGTACATGAGTTTAATAAAAATAATAAAGTTCAACTTGTCACACGAAAACTTTTTTAAAATATAAGGGTTAAATTAACTCAAAAATATAGGTCAAAAACTATAATTAAAATAATAAAAAATTTAAATGATCACATAAAAATACAAATAAAAATATAAATTTCATTTTTCATGTCATTATAGCATATATAATGGCCAATGATTCAATATTTTATTTAGAGATGTAAAATGGGTTAGACGACAATGATAAATCAGGTTTGATTGGGGTCACTATCCAAACAATAAATTTGGGCCCGCCAGCCTTAGTTGTTGGGCTTATCCTAAATTTATTTTTTAAAATAAAAATGATATAGCTTTTTATATTATAATTTTAATTTTAAATTTTTGATATATAATTTAATAAATCTACTACTTTAAGGGTGTGTTTGATTGCATTACCTAGAATTTAATTCTAGGTAATATTGGTTAAAAAACAAAATCCACCCCATCCCCTTGGAAAATAAATTCCATAGAAAAAAGCTTTAAATGCTTGTACCTTACACATTTTTCCATAGAAAAATTAAGAGTGTTTAATTGCTTTCCATAGAAAATGTGTAATAATTACATATTTTCTATGAAAAATGTGTGCAATCAAACACACTCTAAGTTAATCGTTTACATATTAACTTAATTGTTTAAACATTAAGTTATATCTCATAATTAATCGCTTAAAAGAATTTATATCTCATATATAATTATATATAATCATACACAAATTATAATTACCTTAAACGTATGATAAATATATATTTCTTACATGAGGAACAATTTATAACTTCTAAATATTTATAAGATTTAATATAATTTTAAAAATGTAACTAGATAATTAAAAAATAGAAATTAAAAACCATTAAAATACAAATATTTCAATTTTCAAACTTTTAGGTGGTGTTCTCTTTATGTTTCAATTTTCAGTTTTTATTTTTGAATTCATTTTCAGTTTTATGTTTTGAATGTCTGTTTTGACATTTTGAAAATATGTTCTTTTTATCATTTTGAAAAACTATTTTTTAAAATAAAAAATTAAAAAACGCATTTGTTTTAAAATTTTGAAAAACATCATTTTATAATATTTTATACAATAAATTTAATTCAAAATAAATTATAAACAGTTATTAATAAATTATAAATCATTAAAAAAATTGATACAACAAAACCATATTACATATTCAGTATTCAAATAAAATAAAACAAAACAAAAAATAAAATGACAAAAGGATTCAAAACACATAAGATGAGGAGCCACAGCAGAAACCAATCACATAAGGAAGTAACAATCAATAAAGGGGAGGTCACGATTCGAGAGGTAGCGGTGGTTGGGGTTGTCCGTTGACAGCGATGGGCGGTGGCTAGGGTTGTCCGTTGACAGCTGTGGGCAGTGGCGGGTGCGATGGTTGTTTGATAGTTGAACAAGATGGAGGCGATGATGTCAAAAGCGATGCAAGGAGAGCGACGATGGGCAATCGATGGCAGTGGTCGCGATGGCAATGACGAAGGTCGTGCTGTGTTTTTGCGTTTGCGAGATTTGGGTGTTTTGGAAAGAAGAGATGAAAGAAAGAGGAGAGATAAGGTCTGCCAGATTTGGGGGGAGGGGGGTGTATGTTGTGTTTTCGCATTTTGGCGTTTTCAATGTGTTTTGTCTGAAAACATCCAAAATAACAAAATATATGTCTTCTTTTTCAAAGAAGAAGTATTTTCATTATTATTCATTCTTATTAAGGTTAATAAATGAACACTTTTTTAAATTATTTTCGACCCTTCTTTACCCCATAGAGAGATTAAGTTCTCGTTTTTTACCCTTCTTTACTCCATGGAGAGATTGAGTAGAACGAGATACTTTTTTTACTATTGTAATTTTGAAAATGAACATTTAAATGTCTTTCTAAAATAAGTAAATAGATCCGAAACATATAAAATGCAGTTAAATCTGGTATGAACCAAGTTATTATTGTGAAGGTGAATACAACCATCATTAAGAATCTTATCTTTGGACAAAAAACAAGCAAGGGGTGGAATACCACAAAGAGAAAGTATACAATATTGTTTTGGATTTTTTTTACAAAATATTTTTTTATTTTTAAAAATATGTTTTTAAAAATAATAAAGAGAATGCGTTTTTAATGTTTTGAAAAACTAAAAACTCAAAATAGATTGAAAACAACAAAGAGAACGTAACCAACTTCTAACTTCTAATTTTTAAAATATTCTTAAATTTTTTATTTTAAAAAAAAATTGTATTTTTAAAAATATTTTTATATTCTATTCATTAAACAGATAAATATAATTTTTAAAATTAATTCTAAAACTATACTAAAACACAAGCAAGGCCCATTTTAGGTTCGCTAGCCTAGGAAACAAGGCGGACCCTGCCTGGCCCTTGGCCCATTCTGAGCGTGTTCATGGGCCAAGTGAGTTTAAACCCATTTGAGATTAATACAAAGACATATATACATATATACAAGAGTATAAGCTAATTTATAGGGGCTGATTTACAAGATTGACAAATGACAAGAAGATTTGCAACTATTAGAATGCAATCAATTAGAAGATTTGCTAAATGTGGGTTTCTTGGAAATTATCGTACAAGGATTTGACATTACTAGACAAGATTTCACTTTTATAATTTCAAAGATAACATAAAAGAATTACTTAATAAATACCTTTAATTGCGGGTGTCATCCTTCTCTCATCAATCTTTCTCATTGTCATCAAAGCATAGTTATGGTTTTGTGTTCTTTCTTTCTTATTTGATTCAACAACAAAGTCAACATTGATAAGTCTCTCCAACAGTGCCTTAAGCATCGAACAATTTCACTCTAACCATTGTTTGACAATTTTGATAACTCTTTATTTGCTAGCTTTCTCCTTGACAACAAGGGGTCTCTTTCTTTAGGCAATGAGGTTTTTACCATTCTATCAACGTTGATATTGTCGACGAAAATCTTTCCATTAATCATAATCTCTCTCAGGTACGTCGACGATGATAGGGTCATAGAAACATCATTGGCAATGGAGTTGACAAAAAAGCCTATTTTTGATGGGATCTCCCTCTCACTTTAACAACATCATTTCTATCTCCATATCTTTTTCAAGAACCACATTGACAATAAGAGTATTTTTTTAACCCTATAAGGGATGAGATTTCTACAACTTTATTATCATCGATAGGACTATAAAGGATCAATCAAATCCTTTGAATCTGTATCTCTATCTTTCTCTTTCCTTCTCATCCCTTTGAATCTATATCTCTATCTTTTTCTTTTCTTCTCATCTTTCTATTTGTCTCACCACGGAACCAATGATAGTTTATCCTGAAGGAATCTAAATTATTGAATTTTATCAATGGACCCTCAACTAATAAAACCTAGCAATTTGGAGCCTCCAACAATTTAGATTCTTTTGATTCTCTCACTTTGGCCACGTGGTTCACCATGATTGGTAATTGTTTATTTATTTATTTTTATTTTTTTATAATTTAAAAGAGAATTAGACAAGTGAAAGGGCATTTTTGGTATTAAAAAAAGTTGATAGTCATCCTCTAGAAACGGGAGAAAAGTGACACCTTGAGAAGAGTCTTCTACTGTTTTTACACCAATTTGGTGTCCATCAGTGGATTACACCAAATATCTTAACACCATTTTGGTGTTGTCTCTAATGTTAGACACCAAATTGGTGTAAAAAAGAATCTTTAAAGAATATTCTATAAATAAGTATTTAATAAATATTAATGGTATAATATAATTAAAAATAATTAGTCATATTTTATAAAAAAAATTAAAAATTATAGTCATAATTTTTTAATTTTTTTTCAAAATATGTTATTCTAATTATTTTTTTTACTAAATTTTTAATTAATTATTTTCACATAACTTTTATCAAACTAATTGTTTATCCACCTAATTATTTATGCATCTCATTTTTCAACTAATATTTTAAATCAAAGAAGGAAGCGGATCATCAAATTCATTTGACCAGTATTTTGGTAGTTATGGAGGAAATGGAGATGATCATCCCAATTTTTAAATGGTACTTTAGAATTAAGAATAGAAAGTATTTTATTTTTAAGCCATGTTGTTGTTGTTGTTGTTTTTATTTTAAGCTTTTTTTGTATTTTCATCATGTATTTATAATTTAAGTTAATGGAAAAATTGTTGCGTTTCATTATATTATTGAATTTTTGCATTAAGAATATTTTCTTCATATTAAGTAATTATTAAAATACAAAAATTCATATAGATAAACAAAAATATTTCATTTTATATTAACATGGTATTTATAAAATATATTAAATATTTTAAAATATATTCAATATTGTACTCATTTTATAGATCTTAATAAAATATTTCTATCGGTATATTTTCTTTATAATAATCTAATTTATATTTTTAATTATTAATCAAAATATACAAATGTATTAAAAGTGATAAAGGATATAAAAGGAATAACTTATTTTAAAATTATACAAAGAGGGGTAAAATTAGGAATAAAATAAAAAAGAAAATTTGGTGTTGATGAATAGTGTAACACCAAATTTGATGTTACACTATTCACTCAACACCAAATTTTGTTATGAAAAATTGTGCCAACACCAATTTGGTGTAAACGTTGGAGCGGCTTTCAGCGCCAATTTGAAGTTGGCGCTGCATTTGCCGCTCCATTGGAGCTGCTCTAATTGCCTAAATTGCTCAAATAACATTCCTTTTCCATGCATGCATTAAATTAATCAAATTTTCAACCATCATTCAAAATCAAGCATTAAATATATTTTAAAAAAATAGAAAAAATACGTAGTTTTAATTTTGGATAATATATTCAAAATCAATCATTAAATAAATGAATTTTTTATTTTAATTTAAATAATTTAATTAATATTGTGTGACGCAAAAATATATAATTTTAACTTAAAATAAATAATATCAACTTTTAAAACTGACAAAAAGATATAAATTAACAGCACAAAACCTACGGCTCTGAGATCACAACTAAAGTCACGAAACGTCAACAACATCACGTGATGGACCGTGATGGGGTTGAGACACACGCTAAGTAGCCGATGGTGCAAAGCACCAGAACAAGGTGGGTGGAAATTGGAAATAATCAATACTCCAAGGAATGTAGCTTGATTTGATTCCTTGGAATATGAAATCTTATCCTCTACTTTCCCTCTAAAGCCCTGGAGAGTTAAGATTCGCCCATATCTGATCGCCTATATCTGTCAACAAAATCAATTCATCCACCTGTCTTCTCTCTTCATTCTCGCCCTTTCCATTCTGCATTTTCCGGCCGTCCGAACAGCAACCAACACATACCCAACAACGAACAATGTCCAAGTTCGTCACCACCCTCTTCCTCCTTGCCCTCCTCCTCTCGCCCATGCTATCGCATGCAGCTGCTCGTCCCATGGCGATGGCGAAAGCCCAACTCAAAGTGGGTGTTCCTTCTTCCCGTCGTCTCTGCTTTTCCTTTTTACTGTTTTCTCGATGAATAAACCTTCTGGTTGAATTAATACTACAGGGTACTGAGGTTGATGCCGGCGAAGAAAGCGGCGAAGACAGCTGCGAAGAAGTGGAGAAGGAAGCGTGCTTGATGAGGAGGACTCTGGCTGCTCATCTTGATTATATATATACCCAGAAGCAGCATCACCCATGAATATATATACATATATATATATATATATCCTTCTGTTAGTGAATAAGAATAAGATGTGTTTGCTGACGATATAAATATATAATGTTCTCTCGGCTGTGCTGTTCTTATCAAATCTACCAAGTCTTTGACAAAATGATTCGGAGAACCCAATCCTTTGTTGCATTTGTGGGTACTAACTATAACGAGAATCGGAATCTTTTGAACACAATATTTTTTCTTTCACATGTAATCATAATCTGCAGTCAGTCTTGAATATTGTGTGTTGGGGAGCCATAATCTCACCTAAATTGCAAGATAAGAAAAGTTGTGTCTTACACGTGAGGAGTCGTACCAATAATTTCTAAAGGATCAAATCTTACGTGTATTTGGTTAAATTGAATGATACCTGATGATACCACAAACAATTAAAACTTTGACCTTTATCACATCACTTCACCATAGGGAATTCATTTTAGATTTTTTATACATTTAAATTTTAAATCCTAAAGATTGGTTTGTGTTTTTTAACAAGCTTGAGGCGATGACGATTTAATGAAGTGGAATTAATTTTCATAGATTTTGATATGTGATTAAAGAAATTTTAAATTCAATACTTATTGACAACCCAAAATTAAAAATTGAATCAAATACTAATTAGTCTTTATTTTAGAGGTAAGATAGACTTGGCCCATTTGTTCAAGAAAAGAAATATAATTCCTTATTTCTTTAACCTAAACTTAATTATCTCTAAATAATTAGAGTTCTCTTTCCCCCTCAAAGATACGCAGGACACCTAAAACCTTAACCTTCCTATTTTGTTGTGTTGCGACTTCTTGGCTGCCCCTTTGGTCTCACGAGTCTGGCTAAATGTTTGTGCTTCTGCCATCTTGATCGATTCTTAGCTTTCCCACTCTTTCGCTCTCCTTACTAGTGTTCATCAAAGCTCTCTTTATATCTATGATATTACTTTTCTTTTATGAACTCTACTCTGTATAGAGAATTGAGTTTTTCATGAGAGGTCGATTCAAGGATTGAGTTGTTCAAAGCTTGGTGATCCTATTCTATGGTGTTGTATAAGTGATGCGTCGGATATCAGATTTGAGTCTTGTGTATTCACTATTTGTGACCGTCATTAGTGGTTGAAGGGAGTTCTTCGATTTCTTTCATATTTTCAGTTTTCTAAATTTGCTTAATCTTTGCACTAACTTGTTCCTTTACAGATATTTTCACTCACACTAAACCCTAAACAATCACGTTAATTGCAAGTTGACGAGAATTGTAATTTATAAATAAAGAATTAGTTTTTAATCCCACGAGAACCCTTTTAGAACAAAATTATTAAGTCACGGTACTTATTAAAATTGTCAACTATATATCTCTTACAAAATACAATTAAAATACTAACGGCATCATTATCTCTTAATTATAAATAAGACGGCCCACCTTTTCTCTTTTTAAAGACAAAATCGTCCATTGCAGTATAAATCATGTGCATTTATATATATATATATTGATTTACTTTTTCTTGTGAATGATTATCTCTTTGCAGCATAAGAGAGAAGCAGAGATGGTGAAGCTACGGCTTTCAGAATTTGTCATCACATACTGCAGGTGTTAGAAATTAGCCAACCAGTAAAAGATGGTATCACTGTCATGGTTAAATTAGCACACCCCATAAGGTAGAAATAGTTGTGTGTGTGTGTGTGGGGGGGGGGGGGGGGGGATAAAAAATTTAAAAAAAAATTATAACCGTGAAAATGACAAAGAAAAAATATTACTATACAATAAAGTTTATAACTATAAATCTTAATATTCTCTCTTTAAATTCAAATCCCAATTGCACTTAATTCTTATTTCTCATTGGTCTATCATAAGTAATTTGCGCACCTAAATAATAAGTCAAACATTTTATTTATAGACTTGTTTCGTAGTTTACCAAGACTAAAGTTTTTTTGCCTAACAATAATTAAGAATTGATTAATAAATAGGATTATACACTAAAAAGGAAACCAATGTTAAAAAAAGAAAATAATCTTCAAAATTAATTAGGATTTCTCGCTGAGAATCCTAATAATATGTATGAGTAAATTTGTGGAGAGTAAATGATCTTTTATTTTACGGATTTACGGTAAATAGTAATAGTATTCAATTCTCATAAACAATGGATCTTAATACTTATATGATTCTATACAAAAAAACTAAATAAAAATCTGCTCAGCTAATATTAATAATACGGGAGATTTCATTTTATATGATTCAATTCTAATTTGATCTTAATGCTTATATGATTATGTACAAAAAAAAAACTAAATAAAAATTTACTCAACAAATATTAATAATACAAGAGATTCTATTTTTTATGATCCAATTCTCATTAACATTGAGTCTTTAAGGACTGTATGATTATATATAAAAATAAATAAATAAAAATCTTCTCAACGAATACTGATAGTACAGGAGATTCTATTTTATACGAAAATTTATACAAGCTAAGTACATTTAAAAATTAATTCATTTTCATATTCCTTATTCCTTATTATTTCATGTTCCTATTTATAAGAATTATGTTGTTACAAAACACTAACTTCAAAAGAAAATATTGAATTAGAACCTCAGAGAAATTATTTTTGAGGAAGGAGACCATTTTTTTTTTCTTTTTTGTCTTGGCAGAAAGAAGACTTTTGGTCACTTTAAAAAATCTCAGTTGATTGAACAGAGAAAGAGTGCCAAACTTTGAATCCAAAATTGTTTCAAATGTTGGTCCTCTTAACAGTTTTTTAGAGCTTAATTATAAGCTATTTTAAAATAGCTGTCTTGACCAAGTAAAAGACCAAAAAATCCTATTAAATAAGCTCTTCCGGAGGTTAAAGCTCCTATATATAATTTAAGCTCTTGCATTATAGAGCTTATTTGGAAATTTTATATTCCAGGAACGACATTTTAATCTTTTACTAGTCACCAAGAGCCTTTTTTGCTAGTTTATGAGCTGTCTCAGAAAAAGCTACTCCCTACCAGCTTTTAGAAAACATTGTTGAAAGAGTTTACAAACTATGTAAACTATAAGTTCTTTCAACTTTATAAAACAAGGAAAAATATTAGACTGCTAGTCACCAAGAGCCTTTTTTGCTAGTTTATGAGCTGTCTCAGAAAAAGCTACTCCCTACCAGCTTTTAGAAAACATTGTTGAAAGAGTTTACAAACTATGTAAACTATAAGTTCTTTCAACTTTATAAAACAAGGAAAAATATTAGACTGTTGAAGAGTTTATAAGCTCTCTTTAACCAAAAGATAAGCTAAACCATACTTCTGGTTCATTTTTAAGCTCTCAAATACTTACAATCTTTAAAGATGTATAAATAAGGCATAAACTTCTTGGCAAGATGATATACATAACAGTGAGAAAAGCTTTCAGAATCTTTGGGCTGAACCTTAATTGCATTCTTTTGAGCTTAAATTGGTAAATCTTTTTGAGGAAAAATAACAAATATTGGTATTGTTGGTTGTTTTTGTAATGTCTCGCTTTTCCGAGCATTAAATAATTTAAGAATTTCAAAAATATTTTTTTTTTCAATATAAATCATTTTTCGACAATCTCGTTCTACCTTCTCAGCATACTAAATAAGAATCAATAAGTTAAAACAGGTAATCATCATAAATGTGGAAGCTTAAAATCGAAACCTAATATGGTACATAACTGAATTCACTTAATCATAACATAAGAATCTATACTATCATATCATCAAATATTTAAATACATGGAGATTTATCATTAAGAGATAACGACTTAGCATCTTAGATACAATTTGACGATTTTTCAAGAATACATTAAATCGTAACAATTACATATGGTCTTCAATATAATATAATCTTCTAAACATAACAAAAAATATATCCTGAATCCTCACGAAGGTGCATATACCAAAACAACTCGTCAAACCCATTGGTCACGTCATCACGTGTCGTCACATCTCAATCATTCCCTTGTCATAGCTACAAATCCTAACTGGAACGTTTGAATGTTCCAGGAGCATAACCCAATTAAAAGATGAATCTTTTAGTGAAGGTTTAGAAACATGATACATGAATACATGATACAATAACATAAACAATCACATGCCCTAGTGTAACTTCCCTAGCCCACTAGCTCGGCACAGAACTCTAGGTAGAATCCCGACCTACTTTTAGGATAATCTTAACTTTGTTCCATCATTTTTCCTAGGAGAATTACGGTTACACTATTAGGGCGACATCCCAATCCCATACACGAGTATTAATATGCCAATAATATCGTGCCACGTAAAATCATGACTTTCCATACAATATGAAAAAATGATTATAATTTCAAAAAATATCATGCATAATGAAGCAAACATGTCATATATAGGTTCTCGGGGCAAAACCATTCACTTTTAGCACGAAGTTAAGAATGCCTCGAAAAATGCGCATTACCTCGATTTACGTGTCTGACCTTGATTTTCGTGCCAAACCACAAAAGTTGCACAAATCTCTTAATCTCGAGCACAACAATCCTATAAAACATATTTAATCACAAAATATCTCAATACCTCAATATCTTCATATTTTTCTTTATTTTATCCTATTTCTCTTCTAAAATTTCAAATAAATACCGCTTTAACTATTTTCTCCAATATTTTTCCACAACAATTCATTATATTTTAAGAACTTCAAAGGAAAATTCCATAACCTACCTCCAATCTTTGTTTACACGCAAAACGAGGCTGGTCGTTGTGAAAACTGAGAAATCGATAAGTCCAAATCTAAAACTTTTTGCATAGGCCTCTAGATCTCGATTTTAGAAGAATTTAGCAATTTTTTTTAGAATTTTTGGAGGCCGGACAGGCCCTCACGCGCCCCAAGAAAATTGCCCCATGCGCCCCTACTCACAGGGCCTGCTGGCGCTTGCACTGCATGCACCGGTCGTCTTCAACCTCCAGCTCCACCGCAACTCGCGAACAACCTGGTTTTTTTGCCATATCTCCCTCATCTGAGCTACGTTTTGTCTCCCGTTTGAACCCGCACCTTCCTCTCTTCATCCTTTACAAGATTATAACTTCAAATCGGTCGATTGGAGCCATTTTTTGACTGCTCAACCCGATTTTCCGGTGGAACTCAATTTTTCGTCGAAACTCCATATCTCCTTCATCTCTCAATGAAAATTGCTCAAATTTCATAGGAATGATCCTTTGGACATGGGGAACAAAAGCCCCTTATCCGTTGCTCTCAATTTTTTTCCCAAACTCTCGGATCTGAGAGTTTAATTTTTCACTTCATTTGGACATTCTAAAAACCTCTATTTATAAGCAACCCCGAGCCTCCAAACGCTTATGGTTGGTCGATCCAACCTCCCTGAGACCTCTACCTGCCCCATATTGATCGAAAATCCTTGAAGACAACCCCCAAAAGTCGATTACAATTGCCCTATTTTTCGACCACTTTCGGCTGAAATTTGGTCATTTCTGTCGATGCCAGGGCCGATTGTCAGCCTAGGTGTTGCCCCATGGTCCCTCAGCCCACTCCCTCAAGTCTTCTGCCACTGAATTCGGTGATGGGAAGGGTGGTAGAAGTTTGGTCTGCCATGACAGCTTCCAAGTTTTGAAAATTACACTTTTGTCTTTTCATTTTGACTTCTTTACATTTTGACCTTTCCATGAAACCCGTGAACTATCTATAACTTCCATTGAGTCCCTCAAGCTTTGAACTCTTCATTTCATCCTCTAAGATTCCGAAAAAATGTCATTGCGACCTCCCTCAGGCAAATTCGAGAAATTGCACTTAGACCTAAATCTTCATTTTTGCCGTAAATCCTTTTGTTTCTTCCTAAAACCACTGAAGGGTTGTTCTACATAGTAAATATAAACCTCCTTGGGGTTTTGTTGACCTCTCGAAAGTCTCGTACGATAATTTAATTTTTTAACCAGAATCATAGCTGTAGTTTAGTTGTACCGAAAATCGTTCCTGATCTAATTTCTTCTTATGCCATAAATCATGTCTCGAAATGCTCGTCAATATCATATCATTTTCCTTAGATATCTTGGCTCCAGGGCACTCCCTGTAGTCGATTCGGTCAATTTTTTGGGCTATTTAAATACCAACCTTTCTCAAAATTTTATTTTTCTAATAAAACACTTATTCTCAAATAATCCCAATTTCTTGGGTATTACAGTTTTTTCTGTATTTCTTTCTATTGTACAGTTAGAGTAAGCAAGGTTATTTTTGTCTTTTCATCTATTCATCCCCATTGTATTTAAGCTTGCTGCAAGGCAACTTTGATAATAACACATAGAATATTTTTCGAGATTTTCTTTCCTCTGTTCTTGATATTGTATCAAAGCGCTTCTATTGCCTCCGATAGCTTTTTTCATTCTCACCGACTTTCTCCCAGTGATCTTGCTATCATTTTTCTTTCGGTTAGATCTTGTTGTTCTAACCGGATCTCGTCAATTTTTTCTTTTCCATGCGATCTTATTGTTTTGTTTCGATTTATTCAAAATCGAAACCCTAGCTCATTGATTTGTTCGATCTCGTTCAAAATCAAAACCTAGCTCATCAATTAGTTCGATCTTGTTGTTTGGAAAGATCCGGTATTCTATTGTTTTTCTGAACGTCTAAACTTTGCCTATTCTAATCCTTAAGCTTCTTCTATGACTGTGTTTGCTCCTAATTCTTAATCCTCGTTGATGAACAATCCTTCTGTCGACGACGGATCTAGTCCTTATTTCCTCCACCATTCTGACAGTCCTGGACTTGTTTTGGTGTCTCAGCCCCTAACCGAAGAAAATTATATGTCATGGAGTCATGCAATGGTGATCGCGCTGTCCGTGAAGAATAAACTAAGGTTCATCAATGGTTCGATTTCAAGACCTACAGGTGATATCTCTCTTACTAATGCTTGGATAGGAATAACAACATCATCATATCTTGGATTCTCAATTCAGTTTCTAAGGAGATTTCTCCTAGCATTATATACTATGAATCTGCATATGATATTTGGACTGATCTTAAATAACGGTATAAAAAAAGTAATGGTCCTAGAATATTTCAATTAAGGCGTGAATTGATGAACTTAAATAAAGGCCAATTGTCAATTAATGCTTATTTTACGAAACTAAAAACTGTTTGCGATGAGTTGAGTAATTATAGGCTTGTATGTAAGTGTGGGAACTGTTCTTGTGATGGAATTAAATCTCTTACAAATCATTATCAAATGGAGTATGTCATGTCATTTCTAATGGGATTAAATGAGACTTTTACTCAAGTTCGAGATCAATTACTGCTCATGGATCCTATTCCCCCAATAAATAAGGTTTTTGCTTTACTTTCTCAAGAAGAGAAACAAAGAACTGTAGTGGATTCTGCTAGTGTAGTGATTCAATTCTATTCTCTATTAAACATGATGTGGTTAGGCTTAGTCATGGTAAAAACCAAAGGAGAGACCGGCCTATGTGTACACACTATGGTTATAGTGGACATACAGTGGAAAAGTGTTATAAGCTTCATGGTTATCCTTCGGGATACAAACCTAGGCAGAGGGCTAATCCTAATAAGATAAACTCTAATCATGTCAATTCTTCCGTTATTAATTAGGTGAACGATAACAACCTTAGCCAATTCAAGAAATCAGATGTGGGAGACTTCATGTAGTCCTTAAATCCTAATCAGTATCAGTAACTCTTGAATGTGTTGAGCTCTCACTTATCTGCTATTAAGACAAGTACATAAGCTGACACTTCTCTTGATCAGGCACCAGGTACATGTTTTTCCACTTCTATCAGTCCTAGACTTAGTTGCCCTAGGTTCTGGATTGTTGATTCAGGGGCCACAAGTCATATATGCTATGATTAGTCATCTTTTGATCAGTTGAGACCAATTCATGATTCTTCTATGACATTACTTGATCATAGCAAGTTTTCTATCTCTTTTATTGGGACTGTGACATTATCATCTAATATAGTGCTAGAGAGTGTTCTCTATGTGCCTTAATTCAAGTTTAATTTGTTATATGTCAGTGCATTAGCAAAGAAGTCTTCTTTATGCCTCAGTTTCTTATCTCACGCCTGTGTTATACAGGATGTGTGCCATTCGAGGATGATTGGCAAGGGTGATCTCATTAATGGATTGTATGTCATTGATGTTGGTTCTTCTCTCTTTGGTAATAAAGTTGTTGATATGGGCTATAATTCTACTAATACAGTAGCTCATGTAATTAGTAGACATACCTGGCATATTAGGCTAGGTCATGTTTCTTTTGAGAAGTTGGACAAATTGAGTGGTTTGTTGAAATTTCCTATTATCAATAAAACTACATCTCATGTTCCTTGTTCAGTGTGTGTAATACCCGGTATTACATGGTGATAGAAAAGATGTGATTTTTGATTATTTTGAAAGGACCTCGGGTGCTTTGGGAAGCCAAATGTCGATTTCAAGAAATTAATTAATAAAATTATCAATTTGACGGTAGGGAATGCACCGAGACTTGGATGTCCTAGGAGGAAGGCATGAGATTGGTGAGCGTCTCAAAGCAAGGCTAATGATGCTGGAACCAGTCAGACCGAGAATAATTTCTGGAATAAATTTTGTATAAGCCTAAATGGTTGTTGGTATCGAATGGTCGTAGGAGACCTCTAAGAAGCTAAGGGGACCCTAGAAGTGGTTCAGTTTTGCAAGTAAGGTAACCCTGAAGAGTTTTTGGGTGGAATAAAGGTCCCGTGTAGGCGTAGGGATGAAATTGAATTTATCGAATAATTCTAAGTAATTAATTTTGGAGAAATTAAGAATTTAAGTGGCTTGTTGTAATTAATTTAAGTCTTGAAGGGTCTAAGTGAAATTATTAAAGTTCTCAAGTGGAATTATGAGAAAATAGAGGGGTTAAATGTGTAAATTATATTTAGATATTTTATGGGGAGGGGGGGCTAGGCAAGCTTCCAATAGTGGCCTTTGTTCTCTGAAGTAGAGATGAGAGAAACAGAGAGCAAGAACCGAGAGAGATATGAGATCAAGAAAGAGCTTGGTCGAGAGATTGCGAGAGAACGAGAGATCGAGAGAGAGAGGAGATGGATCGATGGTGGTCGACCAGCAGTCAGAGGCGGTTACGAGAGGCGATAGAGGCGGAGCAATCGCAGCAAGGCCGATCGGCCATGGCAGCAATGATGGCAGCTCAGAGCAGTCGCGATGGAGGTCGGTGGCAGAGCTAGTTCGCGGTGGCGGCCATGAGCTTCAACAAAAGCAATGGCAGTCACGACGATTGCAGCGCAGGGGAAGCTAGCCGTAGTGGCTGCTCAAGCTGATGGCGGCAGCTGGTGGCAGCGATGACGTAGTCAGGATGACTGGCGGAGCTGGAGGCAAGCATCGGGGGTGGCAGAGGCCAAGGCTGCCGGCTGGACTGGTGCACACGTGGGAGCAGGCGTTGTGCGTGCACAGAGGAAGAAGAGGAAGTGAAGGAGAAGAAGGAAAAATAAAAGAAAAAGAAAAATAAGAAAATAAAATAAAAGAAAATCTGGAAAATGGAGAAAAAAATAGGAGAAAATCCTAAAAAATTATAGAAAAATTGGGAAAAAGCGTAAAAATTATTTCGGGACTTGAGGAGCGTGCCAAAGGCTTGAAATTGGAGATTTAGGGGCAAAATGGCAGTCAAGAAGGCAAGGCTAGTGTGGGCATTTAACCAATTTTCTCCCCCTAGATTAGTCGAGGTAAATTAATATTTTCTTTCCAAGTTATTTGCATTAAACGAGTTAATGTAGAATAATTGTTGGTTGGATGAAACCCTTAATTGCGGTTGGTTGGATTGTTGATGGATAATTTTGTGGTGTATGGCGAAATTGAAGGCATTGGTTTAATGCCTGATGTTGATGGGTCTTGTGTGGCATCTAGGTTCTACCGAGTAGGTGGTGGTCCTAGAAGAGTTCGAGGTTCAGGCTGGAATTCGTGTCGAGGCAGAGATGAGGCTTTGACCTAGGTAAGAGATGAGCTCATGTGGAGGTGACCTTGCAAGTTGGTAAATATGATTTATAAGCCTTTTGTGTAGCATTTGCATGTAGTGGTTAACACTTGCATGATATGAATTCTAGTGAACCTATGATCATATGGATTACTAGTGTTGTGGGAAGGGTAGGTTGATGCCTCAAACCTTGGTGGGTTGTGAGGATAAAAGAACCTAGCCTAATTTGCATGTACTTAGCACACATAATCATGTTTATATATATTCATATCTGCATTCATTTTCACCCTTACTGAGTCTTTATGACTCATGAGGTTTTACCTTGTGATGTAGATGTGCAAGTGTAGATGGAAGTAAGGATGATGTTGGGAGGATGATGTGGCGACCAGCGGTGTTGCCCGAGTTGTATGTTATATATATATATACTCCTACATGTATTCGCGAGTGTTGCCTGTATATTTATTCATGTGATTGAATGTAAATGTTGTTGAGAGCTAGATGTATCGAGTTATTGTAATCACCATGGTGTGATAGGTGATTGTGAGATGGCTTGATGTATATAGCTTTAGTTGGTGAAACCAAGTTTCAGATCAGGTAAGGATCGAAATGTATGTTCCCATAAATCTCCAGTACTCAGCAGATATTTAATGTGCTAGCTATATGCCTGGATCACCTTTGGCTTGTTATGTGGCAAGTTGAAAAAAGGTGAAGCTCACTCGGGTTGTAGGTCTCGTTCCGTTGTGTTTTCTTGTTTGTTTGGGCAAACGATTTCTTAAGTGGAGCGAAGGGAAGGACGAAGCCTAGTGCCCACCTAGGGCGTTTCTTGTTGAAACATAGTCTAACCCTTTAGTTATTGGCTTGACGTGTGAGTAATCCAATCAATTATTCATTGGTAGCGCTCGTAGATGGGAACGGGTCGTTACAGCGTGTCCCTTAGCTAAACAAAAGAGATTATCCTTTGTTTCAAATAATCATTTGTCTCAAAATGCATTTGATCTTATACATTGTGATACATGGGGTCCATATCATATTCCTACTCAAGCTGGACATAGATATTTTCTCACTTTAATGGATGATTGAACTCGGTATACTTAGGTCTTTCTTATGAGAAAAAAATCCAATGCTAGGGCCATCATTCCAAAGTTTTTTGCTATGGTTGAAACTCAGTTTAATGTTGTGATCAAGAGGTTTAGGTCTGACAATGCTCCAAAGTTATCATTCACCGATTTCTTTGCCTCTAAAGGAGTTCTTCATCAATTTTCTTGTGTTGAAAGACCGAACAAAATTCAGTGGTAGAACATAAATATCAACATCTTCTTAATATGGATAGGGATTTATTCTTCCAATCTTGAGTTCCTATTAAGTTTTGGGGGGAATGTGTTCTTACTGCAGCCTTCTTGATTAATAGAACCCCAGCTTCTATTCTACAAAACCAGTCTCCTTATTACCTGTTGTATCATTCTCCTGTGGAATATGATTTTTTTTAGGGTGTTTGGTTGCTTGTGCTTTGCATCCACATTACCTTCTCACAGGAATAAGTTTCATCCTAGGGCTACAGCTTGTGTATTCATGGGATATCCACCCGAAATGAAAGGTTATAAACTTTATGATATCACTAATAAGACTATGTTGGTCTCTCGAGATGTAGTTTTCTATGAGGATGTATTCCCTTTCCACTATGTTACTACTTCTGATAAAGTGGTGGATTCTTTTCCTAATTTTGTTTTGCCCAAGCCAATTTCTAATTTCACGCATTCTTTATTACAGTCCAATGATTTTGTATCCTCATTTGATGTACCAATGATATCATCCTCTGGCTTTGTTGATGTGCCTAATGCTGGTATGCCAGCACTTTCTTCTAACCCTAGTCCTTCTCCTATGCTTTCTAATCCTGTCCGCAGGTCAGTCAAAGTGACTAAACCTCCTTCATACCTTCGAGATTTTCATTATAATCTGTTAGCCAACAAGTCACCTATGTCTAATCATACACCCTACCCTCTAGAGTACTGCCTTTCCTATGACAAGCTTTCTACTTCTCATAGCTTTTTTCTATCCACAGTATCATCTAATTTTGAACCTTAACATTATCATCAAGCTGTTCAATATCCTCATTGACAAGATGCTATGGATGTTGAGTTAGATGCTATACAACAAAATCAGACATGGTCAGTTATTCCTTTTCCTCCTTCCAAACATTTTATTGGGTGCAAGTGGGTGTATAAAGTTAAATACAAGCCTGATACGTCTATTGAGTGTTACAAAGCTCGGCTAATAGCTAAGGGTTACACCCAACAAGAGGGCTTAGATTTCTTTGAAACTTTTTCTCTGGTTACAAAATGGTCACTGTCAAGGTTCTACTTGCCCTAGCTGCCATTCACAAGTGGTCTCTTGTTCAGCTTGATGTGAACAATGCTTTTCTTAATGGGGACTTGTTGAAGAGGTATACATGGACCTCCTACTTGGCTATAAACTTGCTGGACATGCTTTGCCTAAGGGGGAGAGACTGGTATGTAAACTACACAAGTCCATTTATGGTTTAAAACAGGCTTCTAGGCAATGGGTCTCAAAATTCTCTAGTGTTCTTGTTCAGCATGGATTTCATCAGTCTCGATCTAATTATTCTCTTTTTACTAAAGGTACTGATAGTTCCTTTGTGGCCCTCCTTGTATATGTAGATGACATAATCATTATTGGTCTTAATGTTGGAGTCATCAATTCTCTCAAGGGTTTTCTTCATAGTCAATTTAAGTTGAAAGATCTTGGCCGATTGAAATATTTTCTTGGGTTGGAAATTGCTCAATCTTCTTCTGGTATATTTTTCTCACAAAGGCATTACACTCTCCAACTTCTTAAGAACACTGGTTTTCTAGCCTGTAAGCCATCATCTTTGCCTATGATCCCTAATTCCAAACTTTGTTCCTTTGAGGGAGAGTTATTGGCAGATCCATCCTTATATGGAAGACTCGTTGGTCGGTTATTGTCTCTTGGCCAAATATTACATTTGTTGTACACAAGCTAAGTCAATTTATGTCTCAGCCTCATTAGCCTCATTTAGATGCTGCTGATCACCTTCTCTAATATCTTAAAGGCACTCCCGATCCAGGTTTGTTTTTTTCTACTTCTTCTTCTCTTCAGCTACGGGCATTCTTTGATGCAGATTGGGGATCTTGTTTAGACTCAAGGAAGTCTACTACTGGTTTTTGTATCTTCCTTGGTGACTCTTTGGTTTCTTGGAAGTCTAAGAAGCAGAACATTGTTTCCCATTCTTTAGCTGAAGCTGAATACAAGGCTCTTGCCATGACTACCAGTGAGCTTACCTAGCTCACTCAGTTGCTATCGGAATTCCAGATCAAGGCTTCCACCCCTGCTCTCCTCTTCTGTGACAACCAAGTAACAGTTTATATTGCCACTAATCCGGTGTTTCATGAACGTATGAAACACATTGAGTTGGATTGTCATTTTGTTAGTGAGAAGATCGTTGCTGAATTTATTCAGTTGTTCCCTATTCGCACTCAACACCAACTAGCTGATATGCTCACTAAGCCCCTGCAAGCAACTCAGCTTTCATCTTTGTTATCCAAGATGGCTATACTTGACATTCATGGTCCATCTTGAAGGGGAGTAACAAATATTGATATTGTTGGTTGTTTTCTTCTATATTTCTTTCTATTGTATAGTTAGAGTAAACAGGGTTATTTTTTTCTTTTCATCTATTCATCCCCATTATATTTAAGCTTGGTGCAAAGCAACTTTGATAATAACACAGAGAATATTTTTTGAGGTTTTCTTTCCTTTGTTCTTAATAAAAAAAAAATTAGATAGAGATAGTACTCTTGAATCATTCTTCATTTCAAAATCAATGTTTTCAAAAGAATTCTCACATTAAACTCAATGATGTTGTCTCTATGTTTGACGTTTGATCCTTCAAAGCAAACAAAGGAAGATCTAAGTAAAAGGCACAACATTGCTCAATTTGATATACTTCTTGGGCATCATTGATACAAAAGTAAATGAATTTTTAATTAATCCATCTTAAAATCTCCCAATTTAAAACAAAGTATGGAGAATCATGATTGAAAGATATGGATACATAATTTATTTAGATATTTATTAAAACATGTAAATGGAATTTAATTTATCATTAAGAGATGAAGTTTTACAGTATTCTCACTTTGTGTGTTGAGGAATTATTCTAGCTTGGTATTAGTTTTGTTAGATAACATCCCATTTTAACCAATCGTATTCATGCTCTTTCTGCATCCATTTAGGGACTGGAAGATTAAGATTGTTTTTCAATCATTCAAATTGCACTTGCAACTACTACTTAGTGGGAAAAAAACAGAGCAATCTTACCCCCAGAGCTTGATTTGGAGGTCAAAAACTATAGTAATCTCCTCTGTGATCAGGGTTTAACATTTTTTTAGGCAAGTCCATATATGTGGTTGTCAGGAATCAAGGTAGGCGATAAGATGTAATTAGTCAATATACTATAGGGAATTAAGGTTATAATTAGATTATGATTATATCTATATTACTGTAAATAGATGAATACCCCAATTAGGAGTTTAGGAGATTTATTTCCATATCTATGTAAACATCTACGGTGTATATATTCCTATTGATTTAATGAATAGAAAACATAAAATTTTACTATAATTTTCCACATGGTATTAGAGTTTAGATTAGAAATCCAGGACTTTCTTTCTCGGGCCTTCATTATCGATCGATCTATTATTACTGACAACCTCTACTATTGTTATCGACAGCCCCATCACCAACAACCTTCATTGCTGCGACAGAGTCCATTGTTGCCACACGTGTTCTCAGCAGTAACTGTTTTCCAAATTCTTGATAACTCTTCCCCTCATTCATTTTCTTTGACCAAATATGTCTACCACCATAGGCGAGGTCAATTCCCATGGCATAGGAGAAACACTAGCAGCCTTAGGGATTCAACTGTCGAGAGAATTGTAACAAATCAATGTTGCCTATTGATTAAATGGGAAGAATTATCTAAAATGGTCCCAATTAATCTAGACCATTTTAAAAGGGAAATGGAAGATTAGTCATATCATGGGACCAGACTGAAGACGGAAGATCCAACTTATGTAGCATAGGATGAAGAAGATTCCAGGATAATTGCATGACTTTGGAGTTTTATGGCGCTTGAAATCAGTGACACCTACATATTTCTACCAACGAACAAAGATGTTTGGAAGTCTATCCAACATTCCTACTTGAAGGTTAAGGATGCAACACAAATCTAAGTTGAAGATTAAAATAACTTCAACATAATAGGGGAATACAACTATTATAGAGTATGCCAATCTCTTGAAATGACTGTGGTAGGAGATGGATCACTACCAAGTCATTGAGGTGAAAAACAATGATGATGTAGCAATGTTGAAGGCTTTCATAGAGAAGGATTAAACCTAGGACTTCCTAGCAGGCCTCAAAGTGGAGTACGATCAAGTAAAGGTTCAAATACTAGAAAAAGATAATTTACCTTAACTAAATAAAGTTGTTTTGATTATACTAGCTGAGAAAAGTAGATAAGGTATAATGTTGGAACTTAAATTAGTTGAACCCTCAACAATGGTGGCTAATGGAGGAGGTCGTGGACTTAAGAAAGACTAACCAAACGAGGAGAATGCGAAAATAGTCTCCAAGTTTACAAGTAGTAACAATGGTGATAACCCATGGTGCATCTTCTGCAAAAACCAAGATATACATGGGAGATGTGCTGGAGGTTGAATGGTAAACCATCATCAAGCAAGGAGTGGGGGAACAGAGGTAGACAATAACAACAAAGCTAGGGTAAGCTAATATGGCAGCAATACAAGTGGAAGAATAGACCCAAGAACCGAAGGAATTCAATAAGGAAAAGATTGGAGGTTGAGACATCTTCAAGTAACTGCTCATTGATGCACTTAGGTAAACTTCCAATCTCTCATGGTTTAAATGCCTCGAATACATCCTTTAAAGACTCATGGATCATTTATTCTAGAAACACTAGACTCATGCCTCTCGATTTTTCCACTCATACTCATCCTGTTCTAGCAATAGGAAAATTGCCACTACTGATGTTTCCTTGATCACAGTAGTTAGGAAATGAGAAATAAAAATCAGTCCTAAACTTACTCTAAAGAATGTCCTTTATCTACCTAAATTGTCCACCAATCCTTTATCAGTATCCAAATTGTCCTATGATGTGAATTGCAAAGTCATTTTTTTGCCATCTTGTTGTTTGTTTCAGGACTAGGATTTGGGAATGATGATTGAACGTGCTAAGAAACGGGATAGTTTATACTATTCTAAGAAATCTGAAAAACCAACAGTTGGCAAGTGGAACTAGCCCTTAACCGCTATTTCTAAACATCTACCCAATAAAGACACAGTTTGGTTGCACCATTACAGGCTAAGACACCATTCTTTTTCAACTCTTAAGATTATGTTTCCTTCTTTGTTTAAAGAACTAGACACTAGACAGTTTTATTGTGAGGTCTGTGAACTTGCAAAACACAGACGTGCTATTTTTCTTATCAGTAATAAAATAAGTCATTTCTCTTTTGAGTTGATTCATAGTGATATATGTGATCCATCTACCATTCCAAATGTTTTTTGGACACGTTGGTTTGTTTCGTTCATTAATGATTATACAAAGGTTAAATATAAATCTGATGTACGTGACCTCCTCCCCAATTTCTTTTCCATGATACAAAACCAATTTAGGGGACAAATTGATTTAGGTCGAATAATGCAAAGGATTATTTCAACCAAACCTTTTCCACAAATTTCCATCCATCAAGGGTTATTCATAAGTCATCTTGTGTTTCCACTCCCCAACAGAATGGAGTTGCAAAAAGAAAAAATAGCCATCTTCTATATACTATTCGAGTATTGTTGTTTCAAAAAAAAGTACTAAAACATTTTTGAAGGGAAGCAGTCCTTACAAATACATGTCATAAACCAATTACCATCTTAAGTGTTAAATTTTCAAGAGTCCCATGACAGTGTTGTCACAATTTTATCCAGGTCTAAGATATTCAAGTGTGTTTCATTTGTTCATGTTCATAGCCTAAATAAAGGGAAATTGGATCCTAGATCTACTAAGTGTGTCTTTGTAAATACTCTTTAACACAGAAATGGTACAAATGCTATCATTGACTGACTAAAAAACTCATTATTTTAGCGGATGTTACCTTTGTTGAAACCAAAATCTATTTTACCCAACCTTATATTTAAAGGGAGACATTAATTGTGGAAGATAAGAATGATTTTTTCCTTCTTGACTTACCATTATAATCCCCTTAACCTATGCTTGAGCTTGAACTTGAACTTGAGCCTTTTTCATAAACCCATGAACATGAGCCTTTCCTACAACCTAGTTCACAAACAGAAAGGGTTGCCACTATTGACAATCGATTTTCACAGATTTACTTAAGAAGGACAAATCCAGAACCCGAAGCAAGGCTAAACCAATCATTAGACCCAACTTTTGGAAATGAGCTAATATCTCTTAGCTGTCCTTCTAACATTGATCCCTTGACTGACATTGATTTTTCCATAGCACTTAAGAAAGGAACTAGAGAGTGCACAAAACATCCCTTATACCTAATATCTCATTTTGTATCGTTTAAATGATGCTCTCTACCTCATAGAAGTTTTCTTACAAACATAAACATAAGATCCATTCCCACAACATTATCAGAGGCTTTAAACTGTGAGACTTGGAAGAATGCTATGAATGTTGAAATGCAAGCCCTAAAAAAAACAATACTTGGGAGATTATGAATTTACCAAAAGGAAAGAAATTAGTGGGTTGCAAATGGGTCTTCACAGTCAAGTATAGAGCAGATGAGACACTTGAAAAGTACAAACTTACGCTAATAGTTAAAGGATACACCCAAACATATGGGATAAACTACTAAGAAACCTTTACCCTAGTAGCTAAGATGAACATAGTGAGAATTATTTTTGTCCCCAACAACTAACTTTAACTGGCATTTACAACAATTTGATGTGAAGAATGCATTCTTGCATGGAGAGCCCTTAGGGTTTAGCAGGAACATAGCTGGAAACAAGGTTTGCAGACTCAAGAAGGCATTATATGACCAGAAACAATCATTAAGAGCCTGATTAGGGAGATTTTCCAAGGTAATGTAGGCCATGGGGTACAAGTCGAGCCAAGGGGATCACACCTTATTCATAAAACACTTGGGTTCAGGTTCAATTATTGCTCTTGTTGTTTATGTTGATGACATTATAGTGATAGGAAATGATGAAAATGAGAGGTAGAACTTGGAAAGATGTTTTTAGTTACTGTTCTTGTTGTTTATGTTGATAACATTATAGTGACAAGAAATTATGAAAAAAAGAGGCAGAACTTGGGAAGATGTTTTTAGTTACTACTCTTGTTTATGTTGATGATATTATAGTGATAGGAAATGATAAAAATGAGAGGCAAAACTTAGGAACTGGGGAATTTGAAATATTTTTTAGGTATTGACGTGGAACAGTCTAGATAAGGGATATTTATACCGTAACATAAGTATATCCTTAATCTTTTGTGAGATACAGGAAAATTGGCTTGCAAACCATCCAACATCCCAATTGATCCTAATCACAAACTTGGTGAAGTAGAGGGAGACAGGGCCACAGAAAAAGAAGCATATCAGAGATTAGTTGGCATGTTAATTTACCTATCTCACACATGACTAGACATAGCTTCTGCAGTTAGCATAGTGAGTCAATTCATGCACAAATCCAAGGAATTTCACTTGCAAACAATCTATAAAATTCTGCACTACCTCAAGGGAACCTCAAGAAAGGGGATTATATTCAAGAAAAGTGACAAAGTCACCCTAGAGGCCTATATCGATACTGATTATGCAAGCTCAATAGTTGATAAAAGGTCCACCATGGGATACTGCATTTTCGTGGAAGGAAACTTAGTTACTTGGAGAAGCAAAAAAAATAGAATGTCATGGAAAGATCAAGTGCAGAATTAGAATTTCGGGCAATGGCACATGATATATGTGAGCTACTATAGTTGAAGATTATTTTGAAAAATCTAAGACTCAAGTGGGATGGTCCAATGAAGCTTTATTGTGACAATACATTTGCAATTAATATTACACACAATCCTGTGCAACATGATAGAACAAAACACATTGAGCTTGGTAGACATTTTATTAAAAAGAGACTGGACAATGGTCTTATTTTCACCTTTTTTATGTACTGAGTGAATCACAATTAGCAAATGTCCTAACCAAAGGACTCAATAGTTCGATCTTTCACAAGATTATAGCCAAACTAGGAATGAACAATGTCTATTAACCAGCTTGAGAGGGAGTGTTGAAAATCAAGACAGGAAATAAGATGTAATTAGTCAATACTCTGTAGGGAATTAAGGTTGTAATTAGGCTATGATTATGTCTATATTATTGTAAATAGATGATTACCCCAATTAGGAGATTTGTTTTCATATCTATGTAAGCATCTATTGTTTATATATTTCTACTGATTCAATGAATAAAAGACAAAAAATTCTACCATAATTTTCCACAGTGGTATAGTTAGTGGGTGGCGTAATGTAGCTTAGGAATTTTTATGGGATTAAGAAAGTAAGATTAATGAGACAAGGGTGATTATGTGAAAGAAATCCACCTCCTTGGACAAAAACTTGAAATTTTCATATATCTGGCCCTAAATATAAAGTAAAATACCATAAGATATTAAGACTGAATAAACTTCATCAAACTCTACTAATAGTACATAGACAACCCCTATTTATAGACCTTTTTAGGTTATAAACTAGACTTATCAAAACTAATTGAGCTTTTGTGATTGCACAAACACTTAGCTACGAGAATCAACTTTCCCAAAGATTCGCTAATTGATTGATTTAGTAGATAGGTTGAAGGACTAAACTTCTACAAAATATCTAGACTCTTAATTAACAAATTAAAAGGATATTTATAATTATTCTCCATTAATTTCCCTCTACCTACCAAAACTAGTCTCCGACAAGTGAAAAACTTGCCATACGTTGTAGAGCTCTGGACTATTCCATTGAAAATCAATTGTAATAATCCAAATATCTTCTGAAATTGGTTTTCCATTACATTTGACAAGAAATTTCATATAACTCCGATGCCTTGTAAAGATAGGCTGCTCGTCGAGTATATTTTCAATAAACTCACTAGGTTTTAATACCTTAAGATGTCTAGGATCATTAATATTGTCCTTAGCTCCATAGTATTGGTTGAGATCCTTCATATTGAATATAGGAGTGATGTTAGACTCCTTTATTAATTCTAATAAATAATTGTTGCTTTCAAGGTGTCTTAGCGTCCTTGTTTTGCAAGCTTCTAAAATGCACCTTTTGGAAAATGTTCAGGCTTTAGCCTTACGTAACTTTCTCCTTCTTGAAATGCATCACTTCTTTTGTGCAAATTTGCATTCGATTTGTATTGTTGGTTTCTCACAACAATCTTATTTCTAATTTCTTCATGAAGATTGTGAATGTGTCTAACAAACTCCTCAGCTTCTTTGCTAGAACTAGTGTTAACAAGTAGTGATGTAAGGTCAACAGGTTGTCATGGCTTCAACCTGTCAATATTTCAAATGGGGATTGACCAGTGCTTCTATTAGTAGAACTATTATAGGCAAAGTTTGATTAGACACCTTAACAAATCACCCAAACTTCGATTAATAACCCTTATTGGTCCATCGTTGCAGATGGTACACACTAGAAAACTTAAGTTTGATCCCCACGATTTTCCAGGGTCTTTCAAAAGTAAGATACAAAGTTTACATCACAACTAGTAATTATGGTCTTTGGAAGACCATGCAACCTCATTACTTCACGAAAAAAGAGTTAAGCAATCTTGAAGGCCTATGATGTATTCTTATAGGGAATAAAGTGGACCATTTTGGAGAGTATCCACAACAACAAAGATTGAGTTAAACCCTTGTGGTGTCTTTGGGAGACCTAAAACAAAATCCATGGATAAGTCCTCCCAAGGTGCCTTGAGGACTAGGAGTGGCGTATATAACAGACTTTTGGTTCTTTCCTTTAGAAATCTGACAAATACGACATTGACATATAATCTTTTCGACATCACACCTTAGTAGAGGCCAATAATAGAGATCTTCTACCAAATTAGAGATCTTGTCTCTTCCAAAATGTTTAGCAAGTCCTCTTGATTGTATCTCACACACAACAAAGTATTTGGCAAACACAATCAATTTTCATAGAAAATATAACAATCTTTGATACAAAAATAAGAATGCTTACCAACTTGGAAGGCTTGTAAGTTTGTTAGATTATCTCAAAATATTCTTTAGTTGAACACTCATCTTTTAATTCTTCAAAATCAGTCGCCTTCACTAACATAATAATGAGCAATGTTGTCTTTCTACTAAGAACATTTGCTACCTTATTCTCCACACCTAAGCAGTGCTTAATGACAAAGTTAAATTGATGCAAATATGCACTCCATTTGACAAGTTTAGCATTTAAATGTTTATGGGAATTAGGGTACCTTAAAGTCTCATGGTCTGCATTAAAAAAAAAAAACAAATTCCTTATAGGAAAGATAACATTTCTAATGCTTTACAACTTGCACAATAACATAAAACTCAAGGGTGTAAGTGGAGTACCTTTTTCGTACCTCAGCTTTTTAACATAGAAAGCAATAGGAGTCCTCTATTAGTTAAGAATTACCCTAATTCCTATATGTGATGCATCACAAGACAACTTAAATACTTTATCAAAGTCTGGGGATCTCTCTACTTGGCGCACTACCAATGTAAAAACAATGTCACCCTCCCTTAGTTGCTAGTTGTTTTGCTTGTGCCTTCATTCTTCATAGGCAATATCTTGATCTTCTTTTCATTGTAAATAAAAGTATAAGTATTGGTTTCATCACCGTGAGTCACTTTTTTGTCACATTGCCACAATCATCCTAGCTAGTAAAATGTGTGCAACCTTAATTGGAGTAACATCACACTTAAAGAGTCTTTATAATGATCGCCAATTGAGAATGTCACCAAACTTTGTTTAGTGACTAGATGGGATGTGTTATTGATCCAATCAACCTTATAAGGCTCTAGATGTTCCTGACATTTCAACTTCACTTTTTCTACAAGATCTTGAGAAAAGACATTGGCATAACTTCCACCATCCATAACTAGCTTGACGAAGTGATCTCCATACTTAACATTAGTATAAAAATGTTAGTTTGAGGCCACTTGTCCTCAGGAAAGTCCTTAAGTGTTGCAAGAATGTGTTGCATCACAATCGTCACTTGTTCCACTCCTTCAACCTTTTCCATATCATCTTGCATCGAAAGGTGTTTGTTCATCATCCTTTTGTTGATTAACTTCTCCATTTCAAAAAGACTCAAATTTTTTGCTAGACATATAGAAGCAAAATGGCCTTTGCCTCCACATTTAAAGCATTCAATATCTAGTCCCCTGCTTCTTGGGACTTTCTCCTACTATTTTTCTTTTAAAATCAAAATTTGCTTACTTGTTTTTATGAACACTAGCATTGATCTTTGCTTGTTGAACGGCTAGAGCTATTTTCTTTATTGAATACTCCTCTAGTTATTGTTGACTTGATTTTGTTGATGTTTTTTTATGAGTATTTTCTCAAAATTTTAATAAATATTGCTTGAATCTTGGCTTAAACTACTTTAAACAATATCTGATTTTGATGACCCTCAAAGTGCTAGGTCAAAGCTTTAAAAGAAAGAGCATTTTTTATCATTGAAATCCAAGAAAAATTGACTTCTCGACTAATTTTTCAAATTTAAGAAAAATTATCAACCGATTTTGTTCATGTTGCATTTGTAGGAAATGTGTTAAAAAATGTTGAAAATTGATCCAAAATTATAATTCCACACCAAACGATCGAAAAGTTTGGCTAGAAAAAAAACATCAGATGGTAATATTGTAAATCGTGATGTATGGTATGGATTTTTATTTTAATCTCTAATATTTATGTGAAATTGTCCCAAATTACAAGAACTTGACACTAGCCGTCCGTGTGAGCAGGCATTCATTGTATATTGCAACATATAAGAAGAGGAAGGACTCTTTTGTGAATGAAGAAGCTAGATCGATAAGTGTAAGTATTTTTTGTATCTTAATTTAAATATTTTTACATTTACTTTAATTGCATAAACAATTCTTTGTCCACAAAGGGTGTTTACTGATTAAGTATTTAACTTTGAGTTTTAATGCATGCATACGGGATAAAATATCTGAGATTGAGAGTCAGAATAGCTCTTCACAACCAGTCTCAAAAGATGATTCACTTGCTAGGTTGCTAAAAAAAAGCACTCAGGCTGAGTCCAACATTTTGGGCTTCGGTCCCAATCCTCCTCAAGTTTTTGGGACCACTTATAGATTTGGTGGGACGTCTTTGTCTTCTAATAGTACTACTCCTCTACTTTCGACTACGAACAAGCGTAGACAGAACTCCAAAGCACTAGAGAAAATGTGCATAGTTTGGAAGCACAATTAGACACCAGTAAATATAAGGTACAGACTTTATGTAGCACAATTAGACATGAGCAATCAAAAGGTGCAGACTTTAGACGGTGTGATGGCTTAAGTTTTCAGAAACTTTGTGGGGAATATGTTGCTAGAGTTTGTTCTTGTACTAAAACATGTGGTATGTTAATATGTTAAATTTTAATGTATGAATATTCATTATTGCAAGGCTTAAGTGATTACTTATGTGTTTCTTCACAAAATGAATTTTTGATATATCTTTTAGGTTTAGTGCACATCTAACAGAGTATAATGTTATTAATTTCAACCACTAAACAAGCAAAGTGGGGACTTCTTACCCGGTGCGAGGTGTTCTTTTGGTGCCAATCACAACCTTCTTGAGTCACAGCAACCTCTAGACCATTTGAAGAACTTAAATATGAAAGCATACATTTAACTTGTTATATTTTACAAATACTTTTAACTTTAGTCTACTTTTACACTGTTCACTTGATACACTCTTCATTTGCTTTTGATTGAACTTTAACGTATTTTAAACTTCTTTTTTTTGTAATGTTTAATGTATGTTGGATATTTGTGATTTGATAATTAAACAGATTGAGATATTATTTTTATGAGTTAAGTATACAGTGATAAGTTATTTGTTTTGGGGACCCAACAAACAAACAGAACAATTATAAGTTCTGAAAATTTGAATAATTCTACTTACACATTCAGATTGACATGCATATTAACACTCCATTATTCAATTACCAGTATACCCCTCATTAAATCATTCAAGTGAGGAATATATTGATAATTCATTTAAATATCTATATTTATTATTTATCAATACACTCCTCATTAAATCATTCAAGTGAGTGGTGTATTTATAATTGATCAATGAAGTGTCAACATGAGTATCAATTTGATTGTGGAAGTAACATCTAGAAAATTTAGTGGCAATTTCAAAAATTCTATAGGATAATTATAAGACTAGTCTTGTTATATGGCTTAGAATATTAGGCAGTCAAATACCAGTATGAGTAAAAGACGAGCATAGCAGAGATAAGGATGCTAAGATAGATGTGCGCCCATACAAGAAAAGATAAAATTAGAAATGAGATTATTCGTAATAAGATAGGAGTAGTGTCAATCGAGGAGAAAATGAGAGAGACTAGACTAAGATGGTTTGGTCATGTGAGAAGAAGACTAAGAGACGCTCCTGTGAGAAGAGTTGATAAAATTGAACAATTAGTCAAAAAAAGAGATAGAGGCAGACCTATGAAGACTTTGAGAGAGACATTAAAGTTTGATATGAAATGTATAACCCTAAATGAAGATATGACGAAAAGATAGAAATACATGAAAATCTAGAATTCATATAGCCGACCCCACATAGTGGGATAAAGGCTGGATATGTTATTGTTTCAAATAATCTCTAAATAAGAAAGCAGCATTGGTTTTAATTTAGCAACAGTTTATGACTGTTGTAAAAATAATAAAATTTTAAAATTTAATTAAAATTTCTTAAACCATCACAAAAAATCATTTTTTAAAAATATATATAACAGCAGTTCAAAACCATCACTAAGATAAATAAATATGTTACAAAATTAATTAAAATTAAATATAATAGCAATTAAAAATCGTTGCTGAAATAATTAGCTATTTTTAAAAATTAATTAACGTTAAATATAGTGATGCTTTCCAACCGTCGTTATAGGTAAATAAAAATTAAAAAACTATGTTATTTTCTAATTTAGTGATGGTTTTTGAATTGCTACAAAAATAAATTTAAATTAAAAATAATAGTGACGATATGTAAATGGACACTAAATCTACCTAAACCGCCAAAAAATAACTTCAGCCTAATCTGCGACAATTTTGAGAACCGCTGCTAAATGTTTTGGGGGCTGTTAAAACAGCGGCAAAATACTCATTTTCCTGTAGTGATATATCTAACTCTAAATATAAAGTAAAATGCCAATAACACATTAAAACTGAATAAACTTCATTAAACTCTGGTAATAGTACATTAAAAAAAACCCCTATTTATAGACCTTTTAGGTTATTGGACTCTTATCAAACTTAACAAAGGACTTTTGATTGGCTTTTTGACTGCTTTTGACTGCAAGGACCCCTAGTTGGAATTAACTTCCTCAACACTCTTTGATTGACTGATTTAATGGATAGGTTGAAGGACCAAAGTGCTTCAAAATATTTAGAATCTTAATTGACAAAATAAGAAAAGCATTTCTTATTATTATTCTCCATCATGGTGTGTGTGATCGTTCACTTGGTGTAGACCTAAAGACTAGTGGTGGTCATGGATTCTCATTGTTATAAAAAATATTAATTAAAAAGGAAAAAATCCAAAGGATTGACAGTCATCCAACTAAGAAAGTGTTTGTTTAACCATATAAAATCAGCAATTTATACATGGTCATGGTGTACCAGTGTGCCTATTGCCCTTGTAAATATAGCTGGCTATTCTATGGATTTTTAATAATCAGATCAAATATATGTAATATAGCATCAGCTCAGCTTCAGTTCATTCCCAGAAGAAGAAAGTAGTAAAATTACACAACCAGAGGAGAAAAAGAGAAGGGAGAAATTTACTAGAAAAAAGAGGAGCAAACATCTATCATCTGTAACATAAAAAACGAACTTTACTGGTCACTTATCTCTTCCATGAATCACAGAGACGTACAACGGCATTGCTGCCATTTCTACACCAGAACAAGCTTGTCACTTCACTCAGTTCGACCCTGAATAGAAGTCGGTCTAGAAAACCAGTATATTTTGAATACACTCATTAATGGAACTGCACCTCCCTCCCCCCTCCCCACTCCCTCCTGCTACATACTTCCATCATTTCATTTTCACCTAAATCGGAGAAGTGATTGTAAAAATTCCTTGTGATTGATAATTACTAGCTATCCTTACATATCAAGATGGTTATTACAAATTATGATTGATACATACATACCACCTAAATTCAGCCAAAAATATCAGTTTAATTTCCATCCCAGATCTTCATATATACGTGTAGATCATTGAAATGCTCACCAAATGTGTAATAACCACTGACTTTGTTGAGGCTAGCATGAAAAAGGAGTTGTCTAACAGAGAAATGGGTAGGGAACCATTAAGATCTATTTAAATTCATGATGATGTCCTGAAAAACAACGTGAAGCCCAAAACAGAATTGAATTTCCTGTGGGATAGAATAAAGCCAAACTAGAATTCAGCTTTCTGATGGCATGCCTTGTCTTTTAGAGACCATTCTCATTACAGTAAAAGCAATCGGTCTACTTGTCCTAGTCAATTAGCCTAAAGGCAGCTAAACCATATTCACTGGCAGTGCCGCAACAAACCCTCCATCCTAAAGCACCAAACCACAATACCCACAATTCCTGTATTCAAGCCCAAGGGCTCAGGCATGCTTATCCTGCCTCTTGAGATGGATGAAATTACTAGTTTACACTAATGCAAAGAATTTCAATAAGCCACAAGGTGGCATTCAGTCATTCACTTCCATTCCAGACTAGCACATTGGTAAAGAAAGAAACTAAAGCATTTCACAAGTCGTTGATTCATCATCATCATTTTTATCCATGACCATGCTCATTTTGTCTATAGGCCATTCCATCAAGATTTTTTTTTTTTTACTCATCTTCTTTTACCCTTTTGCTACAAACTTCACTCCATCTACTCATCTCACAAGTTTGTCTGTTAAGTCTTTTCTCACATGTTTAAACTATTTTAATTATGCTTCATGCACACTATCTTTAGTAGACGCCACTATCATCTCATTACTAATAATCTCATTTTTAAAGAAGACATCGGAAGCCTTGCCAAGGTTATACAAAGAAAGATTCCATATAGGATATTTGAACCTACATAGTCACAAACAAGAAAATGGACAAAGAAAAATGGTGTCACAGGTGTACGGTTCACAACAGTCTAGGAGCCAGCCATTGGGCACCAGAAACTACAACCTTGTAGAAGATTATAAATGCAACAGTCTAAGCTTCAAGGCCGCTAGAATAAACGAAAAGCTGCAAGATTATTTTAAAAGCTTAATCCTTTATAACTGCATTAAACATAATTGTAAAGGAATCACATCATATGAAGAAAATAATAAGCTAAAGTAAGTAGTCTAACAGGTGAAACAAAAACAGTTTTCCAAAGTGCTTCATTTAGGAACAAAGCCGTCCATCATGTCATGATTGAAAATGAAAGCTACATCTCAAATTCTATGTTGCTTTATGCTTAACACATCTCCAATAATGGCAAACTAGCAACTAAATTCACATAGTTAATCTATATATGTAGTCATACCCAATACAATTGTATGAAATTATTCTTTCTTCAGCAACCTGAAATGGAGAGCTCCATCCTCTCTAAACCAGAATGAGAAGACAGAAAGCGCAAAAGAACTTTCTTTCATTTCAGCTTAGAAAAAAGTCAGACATTTCTGTACATGCCATGCCACCATAACCACGCTAGGAAGCCAATTGCTACACATTGAGACCTTTCCTCAAAGAAGACCAACAAATTGGGCCAGAGCATGATTTTGATTTGCAAATCTTTTCCTGGTTTGCCTGATTCTTTAGAACGCTGACCAAGGATTGAAGTACGCTTCCAGCATCTCTCTCATAAATTACAGGGCAATATAAATGATGCACTTGCAAAAAATATCTTGGTTCCCTTCTATTCTTAGCAAATTTTTTGATATTGAAAGCAAATGATAACACCGCCAATTGAAAACTGTAAGTCATAGAAGACAGCAGAATGAAGCTCGGTATTCCCAGAACCTAGAACTTTGGTCATTGAAGAAATAAGTAAATGTTTTAACATTTATGCTTGAAACCAGAACCACCAATAACAGATACAAGAATTTTGCAATAACAGATCATGGATTCAAGCAGGCAACAAAACCCTAGAACCACCAAGTATATGTAAGTACAGAGCAAGGCATACAGTAACAATAACAGAAGACTTGGCGCCAACATATCTGATGACTTCTAGCCCCCTATCCAAAACGTCATCATGAACAACATTAAGACTTCTTTTAAGACCATCTGATAGCTTCCACAAGAAGAACTCCACGAGAGATCTAATTGTTTCAAATGTCACCCTCCCCGTTACATCAAGCACAAATCTCCTGTTGCTTGGAACCGCCAACGTGGATGAAACAGTATTCACCCACCCACCATCCTGAATCCCATTGCATGTGCCTCTCTCTTTTAGTTTTGTTGAAGGAGGAGATACTGGCTCGGGAACCTCCTCCATCATTCTACTCGAGCTGGAGTCCAGATTAGACTTTGAACTCGTCAATACTTCATGAGAAGTTTTGATGAGCGTCTCCACTGCCCCGTTACAAATTGAAACCAGAAAGTCTCTCACCTTGGCTTGGTGCTTAGGATTGGTCAAGCCAGAGAACATTTCATCATAGAAGTTGATATCCATCGTTTTATCCAGATAAACAGCAACGGCTGTGCTTACAAACGTCTGGATGGAATCAGCAATGAGTACTTTACACTTGTCGTCCGAAACAACATTTAACCAACTTGGCAAAGATGACGAATTCGACCCAGAATTGGCTGCACTGACTAACCCATTCCCATCCGACCCTTCCTGGGATTGGGCAGATTGGCCATTTGAGTAGAAGGCCAAAACCAAATTCCTAGCAAAGCTGCCAACAACCACGGAAACAAATCCAGTCCCAGCAGTAGACATCAGCTTATCCATAACCCGATCAGAAAAACCCGAATTCGGACCTCCTTCAACCCCGTTCCTCGTCTCCGCTCGGTAACCGCGTAAAACCCCAACTGTCATGGCTTCGGAAACCCTAATTACCGACCCCGAGAACTCATCCGACCTCGCAATTTTAGACAATTGCTTCAAGCTATTGGGAATCTGGTCGGAATCAGACTGCAGGAACTCCTTCAAGTCCTTGGAGACAACGTCGATGGTGTCCGCAGAATCGGAGACCATCTCGGCGATCGAAATCAAAGTTCCCAAGAGCTTGAAAAGGCGCTCCCGCTTCCTCGCCACGTAGGGTAAGTGGTAGAGCTTGTAAGCGCCATAACTCGAAGCTCCAAACAGAGCAAAAGTGATAAGCCATTTCTTCTTCCTTCGGGAGAAATCCAATCCCTTGTTGACCAGTTGACGATCCATGCAGTGCAATTTGCACGCCCTAAGTTCGAACCGCAGAGAGCCGAACTTTAGGTTTTCGAACTAAATGGGAGGGATAGAGAGATTAGGGATCGAGGAACCTAGGGTTTCGTTATCTTGGACGAGAGAGAGAGAGAGAGAGAGAGAGAGAGAGTAAATTGGCGAAACCAATAATCAATACGATGGTTCAGGTTCTTCATAAACTCGTTTCGTACGAACAACCTGCGCGCACTTGACGACACATCAAACGAACTGTCTCAACCGCGCAGAGAGAAAGAGAGAGAGAGGGGTCTCTGCCAGCTGAAGAAGAAGAAGCAGTTCTGGTAATTTACGCCGGCCAAAATGGAGAAGAAAATGCAAATAAATAAAAGGAAAAGTTAAGGCTGTGATTGGTGGTCTTGAAATTGTGTGGAAGCGAAGCAGAAGGCCAATACTAAACCTTGTTTTTTTTTTTTTTTTTTTTCTTCTTTTTTTTTAATATTGCATTTGACCTTCTTTAACTAAATCAAGAAATAATATATTATACAAACTATTTTTTAACTTATATTTATCCATAAATTCCACGTGACCCTTGAAGTTGCGTGAAAAAGGCATCAAGGTTTATGTGTTTTTATAAATGCCATCTATTTATATTGATTTTATTTAATATACGACATACAATCACGTGCAATACCTGTCTCACACACCTAAGAATGTTCGATTAATTTGGTATCAGTCCAATTCGAAATCAAAATTGGCAAAAGATTTTAATCAAAGTCCAGATCAAATAAGCATAAGACCAAATTAGATATATCTAATTTACATAGCCTGCATATATTATTGTAGCATATATACATTGTTGTCTGTATATAGTAATACACACAACAATGCATCTATTGTTATCTTTAGACGGTCTTTGGTCCAAAATTGGTACCATGCCTGATCAAAAATTGATTTTTTTTTAATTTTTAAAATCAAAGTCCAGACTGAACTTATTTGATCTAGGATCCAATTAGGTTTTTCGGTCTAACTGGAATTTGAACACCCTTACACACACCATGCCCACCATTGATGAGTTTTGAATCCATCATCATTATGGATGGGTTCTCATAACCCAAAGAGAGCAACAAAAAAAGAAGAAGATGTTAGTGACATCATGACCCAGCCTTTCTATGCAAAGTGATAAGGAATGAAATGAAAACCTCAATAGGGGTTCTCAATTGAACCTCATTACTAGGGTTGTGTGTGTACGTGTTAGAGAGGGATGGATAGAAATTCTACCATGGCTAAGGTTTTTAAGGAGATAGAGATAAAAACATGCATAGAGAGAAATAGAAACGACCTGAGAAAACCCTGTTAATGGGTTTCTATCAACCCATCATTGGTGGAGATTTCAACAATGCCATCATTAACGAAATTTACAAAAGAGAAAGAGAGTAGGGTAGAACTAACAAGCTAACAAAGGGTCACCCTCTTTTTACGCATGGTATAATGTGGTCAAATTGAAGATATGTAATTTGATAACATTGAATTACACAACTCTAGTTCTCCGTTGAATCTAATTAGTAGGGTGTGAATGGACTAGAGGTCTTTTATCCTGTAACCCATTCTTAGGTAAGTGTCTTAGTATAAGATTTTAGATGAACTCCTTGTATCAACCAAAGTTCATTATATCACACAATCAACTGTCTTAGCTAAGATGATGAGAGGATCGTCATTAATCGGCTCATCGAACAAATCATTGATCGTGAATGTGATGGCATCATCCCATCTTGGTTGTTTAAAGGTCACCTTAGTAGAGCAACTGTGGGGTGGCCCCTAGCCACTAAGGTATGGATAATACAGGGCTACTTTAACTCTTTTGCGAGTTGCTTCATTTCTTTCTTCGGTGGAGTACAACAATAATCTAGGTAGTCATGCTAGTTGTCTATCATGTGCTCGAGATCGACTTTACTTCCTGGGATACTCTAATTGTGGTGAGGGGTGATCATCTTCTCAAGCAATGTAGCTACCAAGGAAGCCTCGGTCCAAGAGGTCTTGTATGGCATCTTTAAGATATAAGCATTCGTCTATGTCATGGATATGGTCTTAGTGAAACGGAGAACAATATTTATCCCAATTTCTATTGCTCAACGGTGCCTTTTCCTTAGCCAATAAAGAATATCCTTATGTTAAATGTTTATTAGGATAGTAGGTTGAGAATTATTGAGAGGGGTGTATCAAAAGACTTTTTTGGGAGCTTAGTGGACCTAAACAATCATGTGCGTAGATCTTGTGGTCATCGAGTCATTGCTTTAGGTTTGCCTTTTATTTCTTCTCATTTTGGGCTTGGCTTAAAATCTTTGAGAAAGACTTCGAAAACTTATTAGATAAGAAAAAAAGAAAGGGCATGACTTTAGTCCATTTTTTTGAAAGGTTGTCATTGCCGGCCCTTGATCAAAGTCATGAATACCGAGTGTTTCCTAATCAAAATGGGCTAGATATTCTTTGAGACTCATGGCATCTACTTGTGTAAGGATTTTGGATCGAAAACAAATCATGATCAAACCATCAAACACACAAATGAACACAAAAGATTTATATAAAAAACCTAAATCCAAAAAAAAACCACAAGCCGAAAAAAAAATTACTATAATGATATTATTGCTACCATAATTCTAGGGTATAGACACCTATTTATAAATCTATCACTCATCTATAGATGTATACAAAAAATGATTTAAACAAATCTATATTCTAATAAGAAAATTAGCCCCAAAAAAAGATAAATATTAAATTATAAATATATCCCAATCATAGTTAAATTTGATATTATAATTACAGTCAAATTTGAATTTCAGATCACAATTATCACAGCTTGACATTCACTAGAGTTATCAATGTCTTAAGATGTCTTTGGCAAGATGTAAAGTGAACAAGGAATTGGGTCTTAAGTTGTTCAAAACCTGTGATGAAATCACTTGGTAGGCCCAAGTACCATACTCAAGCATTACCCTCTAGTGTAATCAAGAATGCTTGGCACCATATGTTGTTTGAAGCAACTTAGACAAGCATATGAGAGAAGAACATATCTATGTGTTCACTGGGATTGATTGGGCCATTGTATAGCTTAATAGATAGGATTCAAAACTTCTTGGGAAGGCCCTTAGCTATGATTAAGTAACGGAGAGGTTGATTTTAGCTTTGTATTAAAAAGAGCTTCCTACTCTTTCTTCAAAGGTTGGATCTCCTCTTCTAAGAGTTGAATCTACCACTCATACTTTGGTTGCTTGTCCTATGGATGACTATGGACCAAGAAGACTAGGGCCTCCAACCTTTATCTATTTTTCGTTCTTGAAAGGTCATTCCCTCTTGGAGTCCCTTCGTGATTCTCGATGCACATATCACTTATGTTCATGTTGTTGCTCTTGTTCTTTCTCCTACTCTTAATGTTGAGATTGATGAGTCGAGTGGTTGTGGTGATTTTGTGTTTTTTGATCTTAAATAACAGTCCCAATCATCCGTGTCAACAGCTAGACTTGTTCAAGATTACTAATTCATTTAGCAGTAGCTTTCTTGAGAGGAAGAGGAACTCTATTAGCATTGGATGGGGCTCAATGATTCCTACTCTGTTAACTCCTAGGTAAAAAGGGGGCACAGGAAGGCATGACAAAGGATTGCTTGAGAACTTGAGTACGAACATGAAATAACCCCTAGTCCCATGGTGGGTGCCAAAATGATGTTGTTAGGGAAGGGCACAGGCACACCAAACATTAGATTCCTACAAGAGTAGACTTTTGTTCCCCCAAGAAACTTTTTGACTATCAAGTTAATAATCAAGAAAAAGTTATTGCAAGGGTCAAAATCTCACATAAGTTCAAAAGTGTGTGTTCGTGTTTACCTACTAGGGATTGTACCATTAATATAGATTAAACATTCAATGGCTGAGCAAGATCTTTAACGAAATCATTCTCCATGATTGTCGACCAAGATCCCTACTAGTAATTGATCTAAGATTCTTAGGTTATGTAACGAAGTTTTTGTGATGTGAATAATATCTTTGAGTGATCGAGGGAGAGCATGACACGTAATAATTCATTCTTCAAGGAAAGAAGTTATAGAGATCGCTTCATAAGTAAGGGACCCTATTACTACTTAATAGCTTTAACTTCCTTATTATTTATATTTAAAATAAATTTAATATTTTTATGTAATTAGTTAATACTTTATTAATAATTATTCTGTTATCAAAATTTTATTATATAAGTTTGGTTGCCCTATTAACTTTCTCTAATTTCATCTTTGACACACATAAAAGAGATTTATTTCTATCACCACCAAGAAAAAAATAATTAAATAATGTGATTGTCATCCTTTTCCCTTTCTTTTTATCTCATAGCAGAAACCAACACTCTATTATATTTTAATTATGGGGATTTAATTTATGCATTAAAGAAATAAAAAAATAACTAAAATAAAAGAGAAAAGAAAAGGTCATATAATGTGTGTTTCTCTTGATCTGTTTTCACCAAACACTGCCCAAGAGAAAGGGTGGTTAAGTGGAAACGCAGGAAGCTGCGTGGTATTTGCTACGTGAGCACGCTGACGCTGCTGTGATTGTCCAATCAAAATGGAAAAATAGAAAAATAGCTGAGTTGTTGACTCTTGACTTCATCCAATCCCGTCCCAGCCCGCCGTGGATGACTTGAAAATTTGGTTTTGGGCTCTCCTCTTTCCTTCATTATTATTACCTTTTTTAGCAATCTTTCCAAGCAGCTTCTCTACTAATTAACTGCCCCCTCCCCTACGGCGTGTAAAAAAAATTGATTTCAGTCCATAATATTTGAAGACAGTAAGTATTATGGAAGAGTTTTGAATTTAATTTGAACAAAACTAAAATTGAACACCAATTTTGATTTTGCAAATGCCAAACCCTATTGGGTTTGATTTTGTTTCATAATTTTGTAATCCCTAACCTGCTACCAAAAAGTATATATATATATATATAAAAGAGAGAGAAAGGCATGCCAAAAAATGCATCATCACCCTTAAAAGGAAGAGATGGGTTGTTGGAGGCAATCATGCGATGAAAATGAGAGAGAAAAATGAAGAAAGAGATACAAGGCTAAAATGGTCTATTTATGTAATAAATTAACAACAAAGGTATGTAGTGTCATTTATTTCTGATATATTAAGGATGTCCTTATCGTTTAATTAAATTTACTCTTAGATAATTTTTTTTCTTTTTAAGTAAAATAATTAAATAAACATTGCACCATATTTCACGTATTTTATGGACTATACCATAAGCTACATAATGTATTATAAATGATAAAAATATTCCTTACGCCTCACCCTCTCGTCTTAGCGTCTGATGCCGCCTCACCGCCTCATTTCATCATCTTGAATGAAGAGTATTTTGGATATTTTAATTACATTATATAACATATGATATAACTCATAGAATATCAATAATATTTTTCATAAGTATTTTCTTGACATGAACTTTTAAATTAAAACAAGACTTTGAAAATGAAAGGAGAATTAAGATTACTTCAGGGTATACCTATTTATTATAGTTTTACTTTTCGTTTTTATATATAATGAATGCTTATCCACATTTACAAAATACTTTATATTAATCTTGATATAAAGTAGCTTCAGGCCATGTGGATTTGTGAACTTCAGCATACCATGCGTATATGCGTTGGTACAGCATCCGTCCAACTTGATAGCTGTTAAAATTTTTCACAACCCTCTTTTAAACAAATAATTTTCTTAATATATTCTTTTTAACCCAAAAGGGAAAACAAAAGATTTATTGAACATTGCACCGACTGCCCAGGTCATTTTAATAGTATACATATATGACGTACGTAAATCCAGTAGCAGTAGCAGAAGAGTAATTGCTAAAGTAATTTAAGACACATACATAGTGACATTCTTTTGTACCTTATATTAAGTTTCTGTAATCTATATGGCATCTAAGACGTCGTTTCTTATACATCTAGTGGACTGTGACGAATCAACTTTCTGTATAATAAATTAGGCAAATTTCTCTCTCTATGCAGCTTTTCTTCTTCAGACGCCAGAGAATAATATTCACCAACTTCAATTACAATCGAAGAAACAGCAAGAAAAAGAAAAAGGAAAGAAAGAAAGAATCAATATCAATCTTCTAACTGATACTCTTAGAGCCTTGGCTTCAAAAGTAACCCACTCTTCACACTCTTTTCACAATAGAGGTTGCCCCAACGAGCCAACTCAGATACACATGGCATGCTGTCTCCATTCCATACCATTCTAATACCTATGCAACCAAGCAGCATGTCCTTCCTTCACTGGCAACTTGGGTTGCCCACAGATCATGAAAAATGGAGCCCCTGAATCACCACTGCAAAGCTACAACTGACAGAAATGTCTTACGCTTCTCGGGCCCCAATAGCGTGGTGAATCATTCCCTGACAAAACAGTGGTGCTTGTGCTAGCCGGAGCTATAACTTCTTGAGGCTTTGGCCGGTGTCTCAGAACCTGTCGAGACTAGATTGGATTTCACAGGCATCGTGCAGTCATCGTCAGCTTCAAGATCACTGAATGACACATCTTCATCATCTCCCAAGAGGGTCGCAGTGCCATCGTACCCATCTAAATCTGAATCTTCTTTAAGCCAGTCATCATCCTCATCTTCATCGTCGTCCTTATAATTCTGGACTACTGCTTTGAAGGATGGACCAGCCACGACATCCTTATCCTTTGTCTTTGTCAATGGCTCCTCTTCAATAACAGACTTGTCAACAACGTGGACCTCTGTACTTGCAACAGGGTACTTCTCAAACTCTCTGGTCACAGAGTAAGTAGGAGGTTCAAAAGCAAATGTCTGGACCGACATGTATCCAGGATCGTCATCCGATGCAGCATCGTCTACTTTCTCCTGCCATGCATCACCACTATCTCTTAGGTACGAACTACCCCTTCTAAGCCAGCCTGTTTCCTTTTTGGTTCGCTTTTGTAGTTCTTGCATCCACATAGCCCTTGCAGCCTCAACCTGCCAAGAAACATACAAGGAAGATTTAGCAACGTCTGTTACAAATAAATTTGTGCATTCCTTCAGAAAATAACCAATTGTCATAATCCAGTAATCCACCAACTATGTAAGACTTTTCCAAACCTTCCTTCTATATACTATATACTAATATAATATAAATCTTAAACATCAGCGTAAAATTTCCAAACCTTCCCTCTATATACAGAGAACAAGTAAGCAACAACAACCTCAAAGTATTGACTACATGGATAATTTTACAAAGAGGTCTTGGAATTCAAAACATTAGTTCCAGCTTTGGAGTGACCAAACCCACAAGTACAAAGACAAATTACAGAGCATTTACAAGGCAGTAGTTGATTGCTTGTCTTAAAAATGGGCTTGACATAGGTAAGAATCCTAAGATCAACCTTTTAAGTGGAATTTAGGGAATTAGAATTTCATATCCAATGAAAAGAAGAAGCTTGAAAGAGTTATTCAAGCCTAGAGAAGAGAGGATCTTGATAGGAGGGATTTAGACTTTTTTGACCTGAACACTAACTCCTCTGCTTGAGATGCAAGTATAAAGGCTTGAAGAATGTAACTCCCCAAAACTTCACAAAGGACCAACTTACCTGGGGTGTGGACAGGATTTCAGCATCATGTTTATTGAGTCTGGAGTGCAAGAGAACAAAATAAACCTTCCAAAAGTAGCTCTCACTCATGTGAGCAGGGCAAAGTTCAATTCTGAGAGCAGCTAACCTACGGGTCAGATGTTGAATAGCCAACACATGCTTATGCTGTGCATCGGACAAATCAAAATCTGCAAAAAACAAAAAATGTACACCTATGACATAAATCATAATGTTGTCACTCTTCACAGAAAGAAACAAAGATGGTGAGTATAGAAAGAAACAAAGCTGTCAAAAGAAATTCAATCCAAAGATACTGCCTTGTCACATCTAATACTGTCACATCCCATTTAACAATCTCAAAAACAGTTTCATTGGGCACAGAAAACCAAAGGTGAGTTGCACCCACTGTTTCATGCAATTGCAGTCAACTATGACATTCTCTTAGAAATTATCCTCAAGGCCATATACACATGAATGTCACATGTTAAGGCAAATCATAGATGCATTAATCCAATGTCATAGTTGGACTACAAACCTGGACAGATGCAAGTTCGAATTGGTGGTGGTTGCAGAAAGCGCAGCACAAGGTGACTAAAAAAGCTAAGTCATGAGTGGGGTGAGGACTGGCATCTACCTAAGGAGTCATGGGAATGTGCTGACTGCAGGGACAAAGCCATTGTTTTGAATCTAAATGACATGTTAACAGAAGTGTATGTGACAAACATGGACGAGGACGTGATGGGCTTACAGGACTAGTAAGCCAAGAGAGAGAGAGAGAGAGAGAGCAATCTCTAAAGAATTTTAAGAAGCATCCTAAAATTCATCCCAAGGCACACAAGCATTGATTTGGGATGCCTCTATGAAGAAAAACCCTCCTAGAAGTTTTGATTAATTTTGATAAAGTCTTTTTGGTAACTTTAATTATGTTAGGTTTTACTTATAATCTTTTCCTAATCTTATTATTAATAGTCTTAGATTTTATTTGGTTTCCTAAATAGGAAAAGGAAGGATTTCCATTTTGTTTAGTTTCCTAATAGGACTGCATTTCCTAATCCTAGTAAGAATGGGGTACTATAACTCTATAAATACAATTGTAATCTCTCTTTCTCATTAATGAATGAATAAAATTTAGTTTTCTCTGAGCTTTGATGTTTTTTGAATTGTGTGGTGCAATTCTAACCCTAAAAGTATGGAACTCTAGGTGTGATGCCTATCCTCTAATCTTTCAGTTTCAAATTCTGATTTTCGTAAACCTACTTCCAGCCCTGTTCTCAGCCCCCAAATCTCATCTTTTGAGCTAGATTTTGCCTCTAAATTGCCTACCAACCTATTACGTACCCATACCCTAGCTTTTTCAACAATTTTCCCAAGCATTACCCTCATAAGCCTCCATGTCCTGCATTAGAGAACCAACGAACAAGGTCAGTCCATTTTCTATATAAAATTAGAAACTTCCATTAGCATGACATAAGTGTATATGCATAAAACAAATTTATAGCCGTTTGGATTAGATGGAAATTGAAGGAGCAGAACTAATAGCCATATATATTAGCCAATTCGACTAGGTTTTCAGATATGCACACTTCCAAAAATCCTCAGACCAAGGAGGAGAAACATAGAACAATTCAAGTTCTAGAACAACAAAACAACTTTCAAATGCCAGGTTCCCTATTAAAGTGCATGAACACATACTCTAACTACCAGATGGCCAATCATATCAGTCATAATCATACTCCAGGTCACCAAAAACCCATGTATAACACTTATAACACCCTTACTGCAGAAATGATATTGGGACAAGTATTTAACAAGTGGGCCTATAAAAACATGGAAAACTAAAAAACCCACAAGTATATTCAATAACACTTATCCCACACAATCATTTGTGAAGCAATATTGTTTCAATAACTTCCACTTTACTATTTAATAATAACCATAGAAGGCAATTTGATCTGAAAGTTGAGTGCCTCACCTTGCCACGTTCCTAATGGGAAAGGCTTGGAGTTTAAATAATCAAGTAAATGAACCCACCCTAGTGACACTTGAAATCATCCTAATACCCTAATTTGTAAAATAATACAACCATACTTGTAGTAAAAATGTGGAGACGAGCAGTTTTATTTAGTTCAGTAATTTATAATTTTCATTCTGCTAAGATTTTATTTAGGAAATTTAGAGATTAGCATCAGTTGGTTATATTAACTGTTTTAATTTTCAATAAAAAAATTTAATAGATTATATAATAAAATGTAAGTCATATTATCTTATATATTAGATAGGAGTAGTTTTAGGTGTTTTAGAAGCTATACCAAGCCTATATATATGGTTTATTCATGTAATCCAAAATAAAAGTTGAATATTTGCAAGGGCTTTGAGCTCTCTTTCTCCCCCTCTTTACTTTGCCACATCAAATTGGTATCAGAGCCTTAACTCCAATCCATCCTTGAAATTTGCTGCAAATCATAATTGTTCAAGAGCCTTCAGCCATCATATTTCACCTCTATCAACAATGGCTGATTGGGAAAATTTTAGCAACAATCAAAAAGCCAAATCTGTCCAGAAGTTCCAGCAACAAAAAGAAACAAGAAATGGAGGAAGTTTTGTAACAAAGGAAAAAAGGAGCTGCTAAAGCACGAAATTTTCCTTGAGAAAACACAGAATTCTTGAAAAGCTAGATATTGTTTTCTTGGAGCTACTCACAAACAATGGAATATCAAGATTCGCCGTACCAATTTTGAAAGAGGACCAATCTTATCATTCAATAGCAGTGCTATAACTCTCCAAAGGAGAGTTCCAATCAACGGGTGAATGATTGACATAAGGATTCTATTTAATTCCAGATTTTTCATTTTCTTTATGTTAAGATTTTATTTAGGAAATATAGATATTACAACCTTTTGATTATATCTTAATGTATCTTGTAACTGTAATTGTATGCGGTAGAATTGAAGTGGTATTAGGTAGGCATAGTTTTGAAAGTTTTATTGAGCCTATAAATATGGCTTATACCTGTAATCCAGGATAAAAATTATAAGTATGAATGAAAGTTGAATATTTTAAAGCCCTTTGAGCCTCTTTTGCTTCATTACAACAAAAAAGGAAGAGGAGAACATGAGAAAGGAGAGAAGAGAAAAGATGAACGAAGCAATGAAGAAGGGAAAGGGGGAGGACAAAAGAGAAGAAACAAGAAAAGGAAAAGAGAATAAGAACAAAGAGGTGTAACAGCAGAATAAGAGAAGAAGAAGAAGACAAGGGAGAGAAGAGAAACTGCAGAGAAGAGCGAAGGAACAATGAAGATTTGCTTTTTTTTCCCCTTTTTTTTTTTTCCCCCGGGGGGGGGGGGGGGGGGGGCTACAAAGCCCTTCCAATATTCATACTAAAAAATATTATTTCAGATTACATGAATATGCCATATTTATAGGCTTGATCACACTTTTAAAACACCTAGAACTATTCTAAAATTTCTCCTATCTAATATGGTAACTTAATACCACTTAAATCCTACCACATAATAATTGGAAAGTATTAATAAAAACTAAAGGGGAGTCCCTGGCACACAAAACTACCCACTTTCCGAGGTTTGAGGGAGGATCGTATTTGTAGAGTTTTTCACAAAACTAACTCAGTATAAAAATTTCTATACTAAAATTCTCTTTGGATTATTTTCCAAACTAAAACCCTCCCCATCACATCTCATGCCACATCAAGCAAAAACAGGGAGAAGGCAGGAAAGAACCCAAGGAACCACTATACCTTAAATGGGAACCACTGTGCAGTACCCAAAAATGGAACCACTGAGTCACTGACTAAGCCAGCAGTTCTCCTCTGCAACCATTGACTTAGCCAACAGTTTTCCCTTGGCTTTTCTAAGGCTCTGTACCTTCCCTTCAACTTTGATGATCTTGTTGTTGGCTAACCCCTTGAGAGCATGCAGGTAGATCTCCCCATAGTCCTCCCCTTCTAATTCCATTGGTTCTTCTGTTTCCTCTTCCTGTACCATAATTCCATCCTCCCCTTCAAGCAATAGCAGTTGCCTCTTGCATTGATGCCCAGGGAAGTACCTGTCCCCACATTTGAAACACAATCCTGTCTGCCTTCTCTATTTGATCATCTTTCCACCCTGCACTACTGTAGGGTTAGCAAGGGTAGGGATCATCACCCCCTTTGATCCCTGGTTCACCTTGATCATTTCCTTGCCATACCCCCTATTCTCTAGTGACGTAGTACCAATGATCATTCCCCTCGACTACTGTCTTTGTTTCTTCCTTATTACTTCCACCATTAACTATTGTAGCTGGCACTCTTGGCTACTTGTTCCACTGTTCCAAGTTGTAGCATCTTCACCATGGGCCTAAGTTCTTCACTCAACCCGCTCACGAAGCTCAAAACAAAGTATGCTTCAGAGAGGTGTGGGTTGAGACTTCAACTCCTCAAAACAGAGTTGGTAGGATTGTACTACTCCTTGCTTAAGTTTGTTAATTCTTCTACTACATCCATCCTATTTCTCTTCCCAAATCTCACACAACTTTTCTACAAATTCATCCCATGGACACTCCCCCCTACCTTCTACTAGCCTTGATACCAAGCATCCCCACATCATTGAAATAAGCAGTTGCTAGAGCCACTCGGTGCCTTTCTGGCACATTATACCAATTGAACATCCGTTCGCACCTCCTCACCCACCACTGTGGGTTAATCCCATCTAACATAGGGATCTCTAATTTAAGCATTGAAAACCTTGGCTGATTTGGAACAGCCGGTCCCTCTTGCAGTCGTTCTATTACATTCTTCTCTACTTCTGCCAGATCCACCTCTATTTCTGAGGGGCTGACATTCGCATTACCCATTCCATGTCCGATTAAGATCAGTTCTATCCTTTCTCTAGGAGAAAAGTTGAGGGAGATTCTTACTTGATTCTGTCAAGTAAACATCACCATGAAACTCTAGAACTGATCCTAGATATGGTTTCCCACCTCATCTCTAATCTGTGAGATCGCTCCATCCAATCTCCTTTCCAATCCTTCCATGGAATTATCCATTTTCCTATACATCACCATGATCGTCTCATGGTTCCTGGTTGATCCAATCTCCAACAATTCCACTCGAGCTTGCAGATCCAAAATAGTTGAATTGAACTACTATAGTTGCGACTCCAAATTCTTCATGCGCATCCCCTCCGCCATGGTGACTCCACTGAATCCCCGTCAGCTCAGGTCGAGCTTTGATACCAAATTGTCATATCTTTGATCTGACACTGAATTCTCCCTGATCAAATGTGATTCGAGAGAATTCTGTAAGGGAATGGAAAGAAACAGAGAGGGAAATGAAGAAAGAGAGAGAGAGAGATATAGGGAGAGAGCGGGAGAATTCAGATCAATTTCAATTGAATTTCTAGATACCTCTAGGCGGCTTCAGTCCTTTATATATTGAATCCTTGTGCCTCAAATCCTGCCAAAACTGAAAAGAGTACAACTACATATAGCCTTCTCTAGGTACAAGTCACATCATCTATAACTACCCTGATGTGTAAGTCACCCAAGCCATTAGAACATGACACAAGAGAAGGAAAATAAAGGGAAGTGAGGAAGAAAAGAGAGAAAAGGAAGAAATGGGAAGAGAGACAGGTGGGAAAGGGCATAAACCTTTTCCAAAATATTTAACAAATTTATCTTCAAAACTCTTTATCTTAGGTTACATGAATAAGCCATGTTTTCAAGCTTGATAAAACTTTTAAAACACCTAAAACTACTCCTCCTAATATGGTAACCTAATACCACTTAAATCCTACCATACAATCTATTAAAATTCCTAATAAAAACTAAAACACATTTGGACAAAATGAAAGAGTCTAATTCCTATATTTCCTATATAAAATTTTAACATAATTATAACTACAAAATCCTCAATCAAATACGACTATCTCCGTCACTCTTTCTCCCCCTCCAACTCTCCTTTCTTCCTTCCACGTCTCTCGTCTCCTCTATTTTCTTCGATGACTCCTCTTCTCTAAATCTGCATAATCACTGATGCTCCTACATCTCTTTCTTCATGTTCTCTTTCCCCGCTGCTTGCTTTTTTTCCTTCTCTTTTTCAGTTGATTCATTTTCTCTTCTCTCTTCTCCTTCTCTTTTCTTTACCACATCAATATATTGTTAAAAAGTATGCCTTTGTTCCCCTAAATTGCTACATCTTCTGAAATTATTTCTTTTCTATGTTATATAGTGTTAAATACTTTTGTAATTTGTCTTATAGATGGTTGGTGATCTAGAATTCATATGGCTTACCAGTAGTCTAGTGGGTTTAAGGGCTTTAGATCACTGTTATTGTACTTCTGCAATTTGTCTCATGATATTGTTTTAACTTAAATTGATTGTGAGATTCTCTAACCAAACCAACCCCAGTTAGCTTAGACAAGTAGAAGACTTATTGGCACAATAAGACACAATAAAGGGAACCACTTGGAAGATTGATGAAAGGTTTTCCATGATAAGGGTAGCATAATGTTTGGTCAATCCAATCCAAACCAATAACTACTTAATTATTATCCCTAATCATGTGCCATTTTGATTGTCTATCTAAAACTTATAATCAAACTGATCCCACTTGAATAAAACAGTTGAAAAGGGTGCCTTGCCCCCTTGCCCCCACCCAAGAAAAAAATTTGAAAAAAAAAAAAAAAGTAGAATCTGTAGCATTGCACTCTTCATTTTGTGATTGTATAATTTCACCGTTGAACCCAAAAGAACCTGCACCGGTCATTTTTTTCTTCTGAGAAGTCATATATTTATTTTATCAATACAAAACGCACAAGAAAATGTTGAGGTGGATGTGTGGCCAAACAAGAAAGAAAAGAATTGGAAACAAACTTATGTGTAACAAGGTTGGAGTAACATATATTGAAGATAAGACAAACGAGACATGATTAGAATTTTTTGAACAAATTTGAGATGAAAATCAATAGAGATACCTAATGAGATTCAGAGCACCATAAGAACTGTTTTCTTCATATGGTCTACTTCTTGCAGTGCTATACTTATGGTTGTAACCTGAGGAGAATTTAGTTTTTGATGGACTGGTGCTTTTTATGCAAGGAAAGTGGCAAGTTTGTTAATTCATAGCTTCTTCCCCATTTCTGACTAGAAAAGGTTGCAGTTTCCTTCCGCGTACTTTTTGTATTCAGTGCATCAGTGCAGGGTATAATTTATTTGGTTATTTATTTTTCTTGGAGTTGAGGTTCCCAGCCCTTGGTGCAGCACCATTTTGGCTCTCTCACCTGCCTTTAGAGTGTAGAGCATTCTATGCATAGAACAAGGGCTCTATCTTGTAATCCATGTTTTTTGACGTTCAAGCTCTGTACCTTTTTCTTTACTTTCTGCTCTTTATCATCTGCGTCACCTGCATTAGTTTGTAGGTGTTGTGCTCTTCGCCCCCTTTTACGTGGTGCTTTTTGATACATAATCGTTATCAAAAGGAGAGAGAAAATTAGGCAACATTATCTCAGTTCTAACGAACAAGTCATTTTGTAAGCTGTAATATTCCCAAAGTTCGTAATCAGAAAGCACAACACTCACATACCATCAATGTCGTCTTCTTCCTCCAAAGGAAAATCCAACCATGTTTCTGGATGATGCGCGATATTCATCGCGAACGCTAACACCTCCTGGGTAATTCCAACGGCATCCCGGATCGGATCGTCATCCTCCTCTTCGTATCGCGGAAAATTCGAACCCGTAATCCAAATTTCCGATTCCACTTGATCAGTTGACCGATCGGAAAATCCAGTCGTAGATCCATCTCTGTCTGATCCAGGAGGCCGGGAAATTCCCACTGAACCCGGGCCATCCTCGCCGGAACATGACTGATCCGACGGCTCCTGCCGGACGCGATCGGAAACCAGTCGATGGATGGGGCGGGACGCTGTTGCCGGACGAGGCGGCGGCGGCGGCGGTGGAGGCGCGAGAAAATTGGCGACGCCCCATAGTTGGCGAGTTAGGGTTTGCCTCAATTCGGATAGATCCTCTCTAACCCCACGGCCTGGATCGTCGTCTTCTTCACCTTCGTCTTCGCTCTCGGTGTGCCGGTCGATTGGTGCGGCGTGGAGGTTGTCGTTGTCGGTTTGGTCTTCATCGTCGCCGTCGTCGTCGTCGATTCGGAGGGAGTCGGCGATGGAGCGAGCCAACCATGACATTGCTCGGCTATGGCGGTATTTGAATGTGAATCAATGGGGCAGTAGGTCAAGAGCCGACCTAGGCCGAGAGGAGGATTTTCGAAAAGCGAATACACAGCTGTGCTGTGCTGCTCCTCGACGATCAATGTCCAAACTTTTCCTGCCCGTTTTGCCTACGTGTCGTGTGCTGGGCCCTGCAAACACGTTGCATAGGGCCGACCGACCTTCTGTCCTTATCCTCTTCTCTATTCTCCTAACATCTACAGATGTCAATCCGGTTGCAAATGGGCTGACTTGGCCCAGCCCAATATTCTAAGGCCATTCCAAGTTCAGGATACGTGGCACGACTCTTGGGGTTAGCTGGCCCATGGCTTTTCCACTTGGACTCTTTTAAATTAAAATATTCTTTTCTTTTTTTGGCTCAAGAATTTTAAGTTAGAACTTCAATCTTTATTAAAACGTTTATTTTTTATGTTAATTAATGTGATTAAACCCATAATAGTATAAAGAAAAAAGATATTTGGTAGTCATGTTTGGTGTCAACTAATGATGTTATGGAAGAAGATATTTGAAAGTTTATTAAACCATCTTTATAATTGTATTTTAATTTTTTTAAAAAAAATTGCTAAAAATTAAAAAAACAAAAAACAAAAAAACCAAACCCGATGCCCCTAATTGTAGGGTCCACCCTTGGGCCTACCCTATAGCCCAAGCCATTATAGCTAAGCCATAGGGCTGCAAGCTAAGCTACTCCCCAAGACATACAACATGCAGAGCAGCCATCCTTAATCAAAGGGTTAAGAAGGAGCTGGATTCAATTATTTAACATGCAAAAGATGATTTACATAAGAGTTATGTTATTTGTAGAAAAAGAGATTTACAAAATATTTTACAGAGATAATAAAATGATTAATTTGTCCCTGATAAATGACCAAATGACCCAAAACACACTCTCTTCCTCTGTTTCTCTCTCGTTATCAATGGAGTCATCAAATCAAAGATTAAGTTACTCAAAGTGCCAAAAGATTAAATCTTAAGAATCAGCCATGAGAGGGCGACAATTGCACATTAAAGCATAATGGGACACCATTCAATTCATTTACCACTAAAAATGGATTGGAATTGATAGATTTACAGAACACCAACATGTTATTCTCTTTTTCACCCAAAATTTGTTCCAACTCAAGAACACCTCCCAAATGGACCCAAAACACACAAATTTTGTAAATTAAAAAACAAAAATCAAAGGAAAAAGAATAGATTGAATCTGTACACAGCCATTAAATGAATATCTGAAAATGGAAAGAAGAATCAAATCAAATCAAATTTGAATGCGAAAAAGTCGATAATGGCTGTTTTAATCTGTGATGCTACCGATCGTACTGTTGCCAGAAATAATCCAAGGGGCACGGGTTCTTCATGTTGAGTCGGGCCCAGGGGTTGCCCTTCTTGCTCCAATGGAGCAAGCTCACAGGACTTGGGTAGAGTGACCAGCAGCTCCCACTCCGGTTGTCGCTGCCAAGCCCGTGCTAGTTCTACTGATGGTCCACTGCCTCCATGTCATAGGTGAACACAATCAAGAACGACAGTAGCAAACCCAACTCATAGATCTGCTGCTTCTTCTGGAGCTCCATCCAAATCTTGATCTTGCTCTGGTAATGACTCACCCGCTATTGATCTCCCTTTCTGGCATTGGAAAAGTCCCTCAAGTGTACAGTTTCTAGAAATGAGGTGCTTTGATTCTAGCCTTGGTTGCTACTTTCAGCGACATAATCACCAGAATCAAGCTTTTAGTTCTTTGATTCTACAAAGATAAGTTCTTACCTTTTTCAGGACCTCAATGGACCCAGTAGGTCGACGAGGAGGACGATGAAGACCAAGCTTGCTTCTCGGATTCATCGGAGAACGATGAAGAGAATGACGAGTTGAGTTCTATCCCATCTCTTTATCTCTCACTTTTCAAATCCAATTTATCGTGATAAATTACTTTAATTTATATATCAAATATTACTAATTTCTTACGATATACTACACTTGTAAATAAATCGATAAAAGTGTTTGTGTACAAATAGCATAGCTCTTTACATAATATGACGTACAAGTCTTGATTAATGATTAGACACCAGAGGACCCATAAGTTGGGAATTGATGGAACAAATTTCTGCAACTATTTCAGCAACTGCAGCTTCATCTTTCAGTAGCTCCGTGTGAGAAACCCCAGGAAGCCTAATGAACTTGACGCTTTGATTCTTCTCCCTCGCCCATTCCGATTCCACCGCCTCCAAGCTCACCATGTTCACCGTTCCGTCCCCGTCGCCGAAAACCACCTCCGGCTGTCGATCAAACCCCCCCTCTCCATACAACAGAGTCTCCGGCGTCTCCACGCCTGTCCCAATCACGCACGTGACCGGCACTTCCGACGCCGGAAGCCGTTCGACCAAAGGCAGAATCCGAGATCTGTAAGGCTCCACCCCTTCCGGAAACCCTATGTCGTTCAAAAACTCCGGAATGTCACTCGCTGTGTAATTCCTCGCCGGCGTGATCACCAATGGCTTGGCAAACAATCCGGGTGCGGGCAAGAGCCATAGATTGCTCTCAGAGCTTCTCTGCTCGTCTCTCACGGTTAGCGGATTGACCAGCGGCACACCGAGGGTGTTGCCGGAGGCGAAGGTGAGCATCACCTCCGCCGAGCCACCCCACGGCGCCGCCACCGCGACGAAGTGTTTGACGTATTTGTGGCCCCAGGACGGCGAGTTTCGGGCGAGGAGTTGGAGGACGAAGAGGCCGCCCAGGCTGTGGGAGAGGAGGATCACCGGCTTGTTGCCATTGGATGCGCTTGCTTCCTCGATGAGGTGCTTTAGGTCTTGCAGGAATTGGGAACCAACGCTACTTGGGTGGCCTTGCGCCGCCAAGCCGTACCGGAAATCGTACGGAGCTCCGAAAAGGGTCTCGCCGTCAACATAGCCGACTTGCTCCAGAGATTCAACCAGTGACGCCATGTATTCAGTGAGGTGTCTGTGCAAGTAAGTGGAATTAATAGAAATAACTAAATTGACTAAAATTAATGAAAATAACTAAATTTTTATTCAAAATAACTATTGTTAAGAGAAATTAGTAGAAGTTTAATTATATTTTATTAAGTGTAATTGTCAGAAAATAAGGAGAATTTTTACAGAATTATAAGATTTATAATTTATTATTTTTTTATATAGTTATTGATTTATTTTTTAATTATATTATCTATTAGTGGGTAGAAGTTATGGCCCTTAAGTTTATTTTATGTTTAGATTAGTAGTTGGGTAGTGGATTCTTAATTTAAGGAAGTGGAGAGTGCTTCTTCTAAATTGTATATATAGTGAGATGTAGGTTGGAAATAATATTTTTCTTGTCAATTTGTAACATGGTATCAAAAGCCATAAGAGCATCCAAATTTTGAAGAAACTAATATCTCATTCTTGACCTGAGAAGTTCAAGTGCAATTCATCTAGGAGGTATATCTACCTCAAGTGAAGCAAGTAGTGCCTCTGGAGCACTAGTTATAGTAATTGTTTGTGGGGAGAACAAAAATAATTTATCAACTGAAAACTTGCAGAACATCCAAATAACCTATATGTTAAATGATAAGAATTATTTGAAGTGGTCTCAATTGGTCCATATATTTCTAAAAGGAAAAGGCAAGCTGAGCTATCTACTTGGTACTAGACTTAAGCAAAAAGATCTTACTTTCGAAACTTGGGATGAACAAGATTCTATGACAATGTTTTGGTTATGAAATTCTATGCTTCTTGAGATAAATGACACTGTGATGTTCTCAGGGACACCTAAAGAAATTTGAAATGTAGTCAAGCAAACTTATTCAAAAGTTTGAAATGCAACCCAAATTTATGAGATCAAAACTAAGATCGTAGCAACCAAGTGAGGGAACTGTTCAATCATTGAGTATTTCAATCTCCTACAAACTTTATCACAAGAAATGTATTACTACCAATGTATCAAAATAAATGTAGTGAGGATGCTATCCTACTTAAAAGGTTTGTTGAAAAAGAAAAGGATTTATAAATTTCTTACTGACCTAAATATTGAGTTTGATGTAGTGAGAGTCCAGATATTTACCATCTTTAAATGAGACTATAGCCATTTTCTGAGCTGAGGAATGAATGAGATGAGTCATGCTTGAGATTCATACCATGGAAAATTTAGCACTAATGACAAGACAGATGTAACATTCTCGTGCAGAACATCAAGAGGGTGAGACTAAAAAACCTACAGATGTGTCACAATCAAACAAGAACCTCTTGTGATGCACCTATTGTAAGAAGCCTAAAGACATTATAAACAAGTGCTAGAAGTTATATGGAAAACCACAAGTTGAAAGTAAAGCACCAGGCAAACAGAAGAGGCAATAGCATGCCCATACGGCTAACACACAACAACTTGGGGAAATGAAGCATTCAGAACTGGTGATTGTTGAGTTCAACATGGAAGAAATCTCTAAATTGAAGCAACTAATTAGATCCCTATAGAAATCTATTGGTTCAGGTACATGTACCATAATCTCTTCAAGTATTTCCTCATTTTCTCATGCACTAAATGCCACAAAATACCGCACTCTCAAGTGCTTAGATTATTAACTCAGGTGCCACCAATCATATGATCTATTATTCTTACAAATTTGTGTCATATAGTCCATGTCCTAACAAACAAAAAATCATCATTGCTAATGGTACAACTACCGCAGTAGCAAGTCAAGGAGATGTTTATATCAATGAACATCTTACCTTAAAGAATGCCCAGCATATACCAAAACTATTCACTAACCTTATTTTAATCCAAAAACTTAGCTCAAATTCTAATTATAGAGTGGTTTTTCATCCTTCTTATTGTGAAATTTAAGAGCAAGACACGAGGAGAATGATTAGATATGCTAAAGAGAAGGAAGGTCTCTATTTCCTTGAGTAACAAAGTAATGGACAGAAACCTAGGCTAGCCAAAATATCTCCTATGTCATGTATGATTGAATCCCCTTAGTCTTGCAGAGAGAAGATTTGGTTATAGCATTTTCATTTTACTTATCATTCTTTTAATGTTATGAAAATTATATATCCTTTATTGTTCAAAGGATTAAATGAATTGCACTTCCAATGTGACAAATGTGAATTTGCAAAACATAGAAGGATATCATTTACAATGAATGTTAAAAGAAGTTATTTTTCATTTACACTTATACATAGTGACATTTGGGGTCCATATCTTATTCCTAATGTTACTGGGGCACGGTGGTTTGCGTCATTTATTGATGACTGTACTAGAACCATTTTGATCTATCTTTTAAAAAAAAAAATCAAATATCAATTCAGTAGTCCTTATTTTCTATAATCTAATTAAAACTCAGTTCAATGTTGATGTCAAAAGAGTTAGATCAAACAATGTCAGGGACTACTTTAATTAGTTCCTTACTTCTTATTTTTAAGAAAAAGGCAAAGTCCATGAGTCCTTTTGTGTAAACACCCCATAGAAAAATAGGATAGTTGAAAGAAAGAATAGACATCTCCTAAATATCACAATAAAGCCCTTTTATTTCAAGGGAATGTGCCAAAACAATACTAGGTGGAAGTTGTCTTGACTGCTACTTTTCTTATGAATCGACTGCCATCAAGGAACCTCAATTCTAAAAGTCTTGTTCAACTATTGTCTGAATTTTTTTTCCACAAGCTTCAATCTTTAATGGCCTCATACCTAGAATATTTGGGTGTGTAACATTTGTTCATCTGCACTCTCAACAAAGGGGAAAACTTGATCTTATGGCTCTTAGATGTATATTTGTGGGATATTCATCTACTCAAAAAGGTTACAAGTGTTTTCATCCTCCAACCAATTTTTTTTTTTTTTTGTATCAATGGATGTTACATTTCGTTGAACAAACTAAGTATTTTGTTCGGGAGGAGACCTTAGCAAGTGAGGAAAATGATAGAAATTTGTTTTTCCATGAGTTCCCTTTATTGTCTACCACTATACAACAACCTACTGCTTCATCCCTACAACTAGCATCTAACTCTTAGTCCAAGCCTCAAGAACAGATGGAAGAAATGTTAATTCAAAAGGCTAAACCTCGTCCACTCCAAATTTACTCAAGAAAGAAGAGACGTAGTGTTCATTCAACACTTGTTCAAGAATCTAAATTAGCTCCTAAACTTGACATTGAACAAGCAGAGGTAACTACTTCTACTTTCATCTATCCTAATGAAGTTGAACATGCCTCTGATTTATCTAATTCAGCTGATATTGACCTACCCATTGCCACTCGCAAAGGGACCAGAACCTATACAAAGCACCCCATGCACTTATTCATGTCTTATAAACAATTATCTCCCAATTAGAAAACCTTCCTCACCAACATTAGCTCAATTCTCATTCCAAAAACAATATTTGAGGCATTGAGCAATGAGAATTAGAGAGAAGCCATGAGGGTAGAGATGCAAGCACTTGAAAAGAATAAGTCACGGGATCTAGTGAGATTGCCTAAGGGAAAAAAACTAGTGGGGTATAGATGGATATTCACTGTTAAATACAACTCAGATGGCTCATTAGAAAGGTACAAGGCAAGGTTGATGGGTAAGGGTTATACTCAAACTTGTGGTGTGGATTACATTGAAACTTTTGCTCTTGCTGTAAAAATAAATACCATAAGGATATTATTATCCCTAATTGCTAATTTTAGCTGGAAATTATAGCAATTTGATGTAAAAAAAATGCATTTCTACATGATGATTTAAAGGAAAAAATTTATATGGAGATTCCTCTGGGAATGAGTCAAACAAAAGGAAAAGATGTGATATGCAAGTTAAATAAATCCCTATATGGGTTGAAGCAATCTCCAAGAGCTTGGTTTGGAAATTTAATCAAAGTCATGCTCAATTCGGGATACAAATAAAGCCAAGGAAATCATACATTATTTATAAGGCATTCATTTGCTGAAAAAATTACTATTTTGCTGGGTTATGTAGATGATATCATAATGATAGGTGATGATTTGGAGGGAATGGAAAGCCTAAAGCAATGCTTGATAAAGGAATTCAAAATTAAAGAGTTGGGTAGGCTAAAATACGTCTTGGGTATTGAATTAGCTCACTCTTAGTTGGGTATTTTTATATCCTAATAGAAATACTTCCTAGATCTATTAACCGAGACTAGTATGCTAGGATGTAGGCCAACTGAGACTTCTATTGAGCATAATCATAAGCTAGGTAACAATCCAGATGATGCATTAACAGATAAAGGTCTCTACCAAAGATTAGTTGGGAGACTCATTTATCTATCACATACTCGATCAGAAATAACATATGTTGTGGAAGTGATTAGCCAATTTATGCACAATCCTAAGAAAATACACTTGAGGGTTGTACACATAATTTTGCATTATCTAAATGGCACACCAGGTAAAGGAATCATATTCAAAAAAGGGTAAGAATTAACCCTTGAAGCCTATACAAATGCTGATTATGCAGGATCAATAGTTGATAGGATATCAACATTCGGATATTGCATTTTTCTAGAGGAAAATATTGTGACTTGGAAGAGTAAGAAGCAGATGTGATGTCAAGATCAAGTGCAGAGACTAAATTCAGTTTATGAATTACTATGGATTAAAATATTCTTAGAAGATTTGAAGGTCAAATGGAAGGATTCTATGAAGGTATACTGTGATAATAAATCAACCATTAATATTGCACACAATCTAGTGCAACATGACCGCATTAAACATGTAAAAATTGACAAACACTCTATAAAAATGAAGTTGGAAAGTAATCTAATTTGTACTCTATTTATTTCTATAAGAAGTTAGCTGGCAGATCTACTTTCCAAATATCTTCCTGGAATAGCCTTTCAAAGGCTAACAAGTAAGCTAAAAATGAATGACATTCATTCTCCAACTTGAGGGGAAATATTAGGAAATAAAAATTATTTTTATAGAATTATAAGATTTATGATTTATTATTTTTTTTATATACTTATTGAATATTTTTTAATTGTATTATCTGTTAGTGGGCAAAAGTTATGACTCTCAAATTTGTTTTATGTTCATATTAGTAGTTGAACAAGAGATCTTTAATATAAAGAAGTGGGGAGTGTTTCTCCTAAACTTTATATATATATATATATATATATTGTGAATTGTAGGCTGGAACTTGCCAATTCATACCAGTAATTGTTATGTTAGATATTAACATAAAACTTGGGCTTGCTTAATGATAAACCAAGAGGGGTTGCTTACTTGAGAGTGGGATTAAGGTAGAGGAGGGATTGGGTTGAGCCGAACCGAGAGACCCTGGTCTGAACCCCGGGGGTATTTCGGTAGTCATCCAGGTGGGGGTCGTAGTGAAGCATCATCCGGCTAGCGAAGCAGCGAGCGTAGGGAGCCAACAGCACGGATAAGTCGAACCAAAGCCGAAACCAATCGTCCTCGTCCTTCCTGGGGGGGTGGCGGCGCGTGCAGAAGATGCTCGGCGGCTTGTACTCCGCCGTCAGTCGGGCCTCCAGCTGGTTGCCGCCGTTGCCGGGCACAAGGATCAGAGGGAGGAGGTTGGCACTCGCCAGACACGCATACAGCATCAAGGCAATTGACACCACCGCCAGTTCAACGGCCAACCCACGATCCTTGTTCATCTCATCGGCTCACGCTGGAACTGGAGTTGGAATTGGAATTGGATCTGCTCTTTCTTCTTTTGAACGTGATGGTGCCTGACTCCTCACTCCTCCATTTATTCTATCCGTAACGCATGGTGCATAATCTGTCACGTCACTTAAAAGAATAAACCTATAAAAGTATACAAATAAAAAATGACATTATTTAATTTAAAGACTAGCCTGAAATGTTAGATTACCTCTTACAAAATATAAGATATTTAAGTCACAATTAAGATAATTTAATTATATATATATATATAATTGATAGAACCTCTTACATGGAATAAGTTAGGGTGTACAATGAGATTGAGAAAATCAAACAAAATCAAAATGTTAGGTTCGCTTTTTAATGGGGGTTGGTTTGGTTTTGGTTCCACATTTACAAAAAGTTGAGATATTCAATTCAATTATGTGCATTGAGAAATTAAGCACAGTCAAAACCCATTTCAAATTTAAATTTGAATTTGAACTCAAACCATACAAATATATATACCCTTATATTTTTTTTTTTATCATTTCATCCCAAATACATGGATCTAGTCCCTTTATCTTTACAAAAACTCTAACCTCATGTTGCTTCTATCCTCTCTACAGAAAACCCTCATTTCTCGGAATGTTCTCAATTATGTCAAGGGTGTATTAAATTTGTAGGTTTTCACATTTACTTGATAGATCAATGTAGTTAATTAGTATATGCACATATCTTTAAAAAAATATTAATGGTTATGAGTTCTTAACAATAATTAAGAAAAATACGAGCTAATTATTTTCTTTGTTTCTGTATAAACAAAATTACTTAACAACAGTGCATATCCTTGAATTTGGTTAAAATATTAACGCAAATATTGATTGAGCTATATATATTCAATGTTTTGGGTCTTAGACGAAAGATTTAATTATCATGCAAAATGAATCATTTTCTAGTGTCATCTTTGTCTCTTTAATGAAGAGTTTTGGCCTCTGCATTAAAATTTAAAACCAAATAATCCCCAGTCATATATCATCATACTGCCCAATGATTGGAGGCCGGATCTATGTATCAATCAATCGGTCTCAACTGGTTACTACTAAGCAGTGTGAATATATATTAATTATTATATATTAAAGCCACCGTCTTCTTCTCTCTCCACTCAAAATACATATAAAATGGACGTTCCCACCTCCCACCCAACCCATTTTTCGTTTTCTTTTTTTTTCTTAAATGTTAAACATATATTCATAAAAAAATATTAATTTAGGATACAAATACATGTTTAAACAAAGTGACACTCACAAAATTATTACTTTCAAACAAGTATTCATTTAAAATACATGCAGGTGTGAAGCGACAGAGTGAGAAACAAACTCACGACCTACTGAACTGATATCAGCACATCACTTACCTGATCACTTAACCTATGTTTTGAGTGCAGAAAACCCTCTTTTCTCATCTCTCATTCTCCCACTCCCTCAGTTGAAATGCTCAGCCCCCGTTCGCTTGCCATTAAGACTCACCGTTGCTTTTCAAATTTGTTATCAGTGATACCTAAGCAAAGAAGTGAGAAAAGATAAGGTCTCCCTATTGTCCACTTAATGAAATGTATGTTTAAGTATTAAACTTGTTTCCAGGCTATTTATTGCATATTTGTTTTGTATACTTGTGTAAATGTAGTTCTCTATGTATTGGGTATATGAGAAGTCAATGTTTTGTATTTATATATTTTTGTTGGAAACAAAATGCTCATTGTTATGATTTTAGATAAAAAAAAAAAAATAAACCATGAACAAACCATCAACTACACAAACGAACAGAGAATTTAACATGAAAAACCTAAATTGAGAAAAAAAACACGGGTAGAAAGAATAAAATATTACTATGATGATATTACTACTACAAAACCGATATTATCACACTAATTCCAAGACATTGAACAGTTATTTATAGACCTAAAATTCATCAATAAATGTACATAAAAATTATATCCTAATTAGAAAATGAATCAAGAAAATAAGTCTTCAGTTTAAGATAAATGCTAATCACAGTCAAATTTGATGTTCTAATTACAGTCAAATTTTATAATATTAAATTTAAAATCTTAATCACGGTCAAATTAGAAGTTCCAATTTCAAATGAATTTAAATTTTGGGTCACAATTATCACAATCTCCACCTTGACACAAAATTCAAATATAGAATTATCCATAATACTTTTTTCCAATAAAATCACAAAGAATTAATCTTCTTAACGAATACCAACTAAATCCACACAACGGTCACTGTAGTGGATATCTTCAGCCACACTCAAAGTATAGACAATAAGATCAGCCTCAACATACTTTTGAGAATGTCTGATATTTCTTTTGGGTCTCTATTTATCAGTACATTATTCTAATAGACTGATACTTTCTTTTGAGCTTGATTTAATATGTGACGATAACTTAGATGTATGACTCTTATTAATTTTAAGCTCTACCTGAATGTCAGAACTTTGCTGACCTGTGGGATTAGATTCTTAAATGAACCACGAAACATAGCAATTTCATAAAAAAAAAAAAAACATCTTTGCTAATGACAACTTTAGATGCTTTTGGATCTCATAACTTATAACCATTAACACCATATTTATAACCAAGGAATATACATTGTTTAGACCTTAGTTCTAATTTTCCATCGTCAACGTGAACAAATGCAGGACATCCAAAAATTTTTAAATTAGAATAGTTTACATGAGTACCAAACCATACATCTTCTAGAGTTTCCTTATCAATGGTAAAAAAAAGGAGACCGATTAACTAGAAAACAAGTCATGTTTGTTGACTCAACCCAAAATGACTTAAATAAATCAAAATTAGACAGCATACAACATACCTTTTCCATCAAGGTTTTGTTCATCCACTCGACTACACCATTCTACTATAGTGTACCTAGAATTGTTAAATGCCTTAAAATTCCTTATTTCCTATAGAAATCATTAAATTCATTTGAACAAACTTCTAAACCATTATTAGTGCAGAGATGTTTAATCTGTCTTTCGGTTTGCTTCTTAATCATTGTCTTCCACTATTTGAAAGTAGCAAAAATATTAGTCTTTTGTTTCAAAAAGAATACCCAGACTTTCCTTAAAAAATCATTGATGAAAGTCAACATATATCTAGAATCACCTTCAGAGGGTACTCTGGCAACACCCCAAGATCATAATGGATGTAGTCTAGTCTCTCTTTTGTATTGTAAATACTTTTATTAACTTTGACTTGTTTTTACTTTCCAAAGACGCAATGGTTATAGAACTCTAGTTTTTTGATACTTTTCCCTTCAAGAAGTCTTCTTTTGCTCAATTCAACCTTACTTATTTCACTTATATGTTCAAGACGTATATGTCACAATTGAGTGATATCGATATCAAATAAAAAAGAAGTAGAAACGACAATATCACCTATAATAGTAGAACCTTGCGAAACATATAATCTGGCACACTATTTTTTCTCTTTCATTATAACAAGAGCACATTTATTGACCTTGATGACTTCACATTCATCAATGAATTTGTACCCATTTAAATCAATAGTATTTAATGAAATAAGATTTCTCTGAAGATCGGGAACATGTCAAACATCAGTTAAAGTTCTAACAATGCCATTAAACATCGTAATTTTAATTGTTCCAATGCCATCAATTTTACAAGAAGAAATATTTTCCATCAACATATCACCAGTAATCAAAGAAATGTCCATGCTATATCAAAGATCCAATCTTTACTCGGCTTAGTATTTTCATTAGTTACCACCATAAGTTCTATAATACTTGAGATTTTTAAATTTAAGTATTTGAGAAAATAGGATATTTCAAAGGATTATGAAAACCTTGAGAAAAAAGTACAATTTCTAAACTAGGGGAAAAATTGTAATTATTGAAGTTTTGGTAAAAGTGTAGTTTTTGAAAAGTTTGGGTCAAGTTGCAATAGCACAAAGATTTAGGCTAAAGTATAATAGTGCAAAGCTTCGGGCCAAGATATAATTGTTGAAACTTGTAACGAAATCATTAAAGAAATGAATCGGAGGAACGAGTCGTTGGAAATCATGATGACGCATGCAAATCAAGGTGCATAGGTGGCGAGGTATGTGGCGGAATAGGATTGGCCCTTAGAAAGTCATGATGAAGCCTCATAAATGCCCCTGAGGTGGCGGAATGTGATTGGCTAGAAATTCTATAAATAGGGTAATGGGTTTAAAACAAAGCATTCGAAGTGAGTTTTGAGTTGGATTAGAGTGTTTTTGAGAGAATCAAATGTGAGGATCTTGTTCTTAAGAGTGAGGGGAAAATTCTACAAAAAGAATGAGCGAAATCGATGGAGAAATAGGTTTTGTCAGAAAGTTCCAAGCTTCGTTGGAATCTGGGCCAAAACTGTTAGAAAACAACGAGGTAAGTCCGATTAAAGTTTATATTCTGATAAAGGGGAGAGAGAGAAGTATGTAGAAAAAAAAGAACGTCGAATTAGAATTAAAACAAGGGAGATATGGTCAAAAAATTGAGTTATAGTGTCATCGTCACCGGAAAGGGTCGCGCGTATAGATGTGTGGCCAGCCTTCTTGGGGCGCGTAAAGACGCGTGGCTTGTCATTTTTACCTAAAATTTCATAGAAAATTAGATTAAATTAATTATAACAATTCTATGTAAAAATATTTAGGATGTGTTTGATAGTACACATTTTCCATAGAAAATGTCTAATCATGTGTAATTATTACACATATTTTCTATGGAAACAATCAAACACCCTTAACTTTTCTATGAAAAATATGTGTATGGTACAAGCATTTAAAGATTCTTTTCATAGAATTCATTTTTCAAGAGAGTGTGGTGATTTTCAATCATTACCTAGAATTAATTCTTGGTAATGCAATCAAACAGACCCTTAGTGTTTTGTTTACAAAAGCTTGTGTTTACTCCAAAAAACCAAACCCAATAAGTATGAACAGTACATTGTACAGGTAAACAGTAATGGCGAGTGGTTCCTGCATGTTTCTTGCTCCATCTTGATCATTCTTAGTTTCATTTGTGTGTGGTCTGTGTTACATCTCATGTTTCTTTTATTCCAAGCATATCATTTCTATTTTCCATGCATCATAACATTTGTGGTTGTGGTAAGCTTGTGGGTCAACATGTGTGGTCGAGGACCATGTGGTCGTGCGATGGGCTGAGGTGTTTGGACATGTTAATGTGGGGGTGATTGCAACACCCTATCTAGGGCTTCCATAAAAGGGAAGGATTTCATGACATTTGACATACTTGCATACACATGCATGTATCTTCTTTCTTGAACTATCTCATTTAAATGTAATTATCTAACTTGAGTGTTTCATACCTCTAGAATATTTAACGTTCTAGATATATCAAACATGTCAGGTATCCCAGATTCTAATATAAGCAAAGGCAAGAAGGTGGCAGACGATTAGTTTAAGCTTTCTTAAATTATTATAAGAATTTGTAATCTAAATGTTGTATTGTAAATATCAATCAGGATACTCAAGTTGTAGTGACCCGTGTCAGGGCTTAAAAGATTTTATTAAATTATTTATTTTGAGACTTGGAGTTATGGGAGCCAAAGTAATTTTATCTATTTATTTATTCATTTATTTATTTTGACCAAAGAAATTATTTCGTGTGAATTATGATTTAAAGGAGAGTATTATTAGTATTATTCAGAAATTATATGAATGAGGCAAATCAAGAAAACAATAAGGATAAGGTGTTGATTTAAAAAGGGTAATTTGGGTAAATCTGATTTGGGCTAGGTTTAAAAAGCATATATATATATATATGCTACAGTGTCATAAGGAGGTGCGTCATGCTGCATTCTGGGTAAACTGGGAGGCAGAGAGAAGAGAGGAAAGGCATAGGCACATAACATTGAGGTAACTCTCGGTTTCTATTCCTTCTTTTCATTACAGAGTTCTTCAACCCATTAAAAGTAAAACCTTGAACTGGTCACGTTGGTTTCATTCACGTATAGGTTTGCATTATATAACATAGGTGAGTGCAGAGACTTGGGATTTCAGTTCATAGTGTTAAGGAAAGTGCTCATTCTTCTTGATTTTTGTTTGATATTCAAGTTTCAGTCATAAGATAACTTTTCAAGCAATTTTTGGTAATATTTTAGTTTCCCTGTTCGTTCGTATGTATATATATACGCTTATATATAATGTATTACAGTGACTTCTTTTTGGTGATCTATGTTTGATTTTCCAAGTTTGATTCTATTTCAATGGGAATTTGATCTTCCCATGCTTTCTTGTTGTTGTTGCCAAAATACAACAATTAAAATTTGTGATGTGGGGTCCACTCGAGCTTGTTGTCGGGTAAGGTTAGGTTGCCGTGAAAGATGTCGCCTCAAGGGAGTTTGCCACTAGGATGCTCGCCGTAAGGATTTGCCACTAGCTCTTGCCACAAGTTCTCGCCGCTAGCTCTTGCCACGAGCTCTCGCCACAAGCTTCACCACAAGGCTTTCCCACTAGTTTCACCACAAGCTTTTGCCACTAGTTTCGCCTCAAGCTTTTGTCACTAGCTTCATCACAAGGTTTTGCCATTAGCTTAGCCATAAGGCTTCGCCACAAGCTTTTTGTCACTAGTTTCGCCACAAGCTTCACCATAAGGCTCTGCCACAAGCTTTTACCACAAGCTTCACCACTAGCTTCGCCACAAGCTTTTACCACAAGCTTCGCCACTAGCTTTGCCATTAGCCTTGCCACTAGCCTTCGTCGCTAGATTTGCTGCAAGATTTTGTCTTCGCCGCTAGGTTTGCCGCAAGACTTTGCCTTCGCCATTAGGTTCACCGCAAGACTTTGTCTTTGTTGCTAGGTTAGCCACAAGACTTTGCCTTCGCCACTAGGTTTATCGCAAGGATTTGACCCTGTTGATGCTCAAAAAATGGGTTAGAGGGCTCGCGGGAATCTTCCCCCGCGAAGACCCTCCAATGCCAAATTCAGTCTCGAATCCCAATGACTATTCACAAAAATAGTAAAAGTGTATTCAAAGTGTAATACCCCATGTTCGTATAAAGTTGCCACATAATTCCGATGAGTTTAGAATACTGAAAAATGGATTTTATAGCAATTTCAGGTACCGAATCAACTACAGGGAATACCTTGAAGTGAAATTGTCTAAAGAAAATTATATGGTCTTGACGAGCGTTCCGAGATAAGATTTATGGTATCGAAAGAAATCGAATCGGGAACAGTTTTTGGTACAGCTAAAATACAACTGCCATTTAGGCTGTAAAACCGAATCGTTGTAGGAGGCTTCCGAAAAATCAACGGAACCCTAAGGGGGCTCCAATTTTGCATAACGAACAACCCTTCCGTAGTTTCAGGAGGAAACGATAGTTCGGTGAGGACACTGAGGTGAAATTGTCTACATCGAGTAAAATTTAAGTTATTAATTATGAATTTTTAGTATTATAATGCAAATTCAATTGAGGTTTAGGGTCGTAGTTGCAATTAGAGAATTGCACAAGTGTAATAGGGATGAAATTTGGGATTTAAAGTGTAATTTTCTTAAATTAAAGTGTAATATATAATTTATATATACATATGCATGTGCGCATGGCCAGCTTCTGAGAAGCTTTAATGGTCGCGATTTTGGGCTGCAATTGGATGATAATGGCACCAAGAATTGAGGAAAATAGCTGCAGCGGGATTTAAGGAGATTGGTAGCAAGATTTAAGGGATTATATAATTAATGATGTACAATATAGATATATATATATACACGCAATGGCTGCCTATAAATTGGCAGCAGTCTTGACCGAAATGAAGCAAGCAAATGGCCACGGGAGAAGTTGGCCGAGAGATCGAGAGAGCTTGTGAGATTAGAGAGTAAGATCATGGAGGAGAGAGTGAGTGGCCAAAGAATGGCCACTTCCAACAGCCATGGCCGCGAAGCATAGCTTCGATGCTCGGCCATGGCGGTCAAGGAAGAAGGAGCACCAGCGAGAGGGCGCAACTAAGGATGGCAACGAGGTCCGGGCAGCTTTCGGTGGCGCAAGGGAGCAACGGAGGAGACCGTTGCAACAGCGAGCGGCCATGGCCGCAAGCTCAGTGCAGCCATGGCCGACGTGCAGTGGGCAGGGCCGCGAGCAGCGGCTGGGCGCGGTGCTGGCGTGCTGCTCGAGTAGCTTCCAACAAGGTCGGAGGCCAGTGGTCGGCCATCGGGAGGCGCCAAACAATCGGTGAGGGCGTTGGCAGCGCACAGCGGAGGCTGGTTCGTTCAGCTGCTGGTTGCAGGCGCAAGGGGAAGGAGGAAGAGAAGAGAAGAAGAAGAAGAAGGAGAAGAAGAAGAAGAAGAAAAAGAAAAAATAAAAAAAGGAAAAGAAAAGAGGGAAGAGAGTTGCAGGATGTAGGGGAAGCGGGAGGAAGAAGAAGAAGTGAGGAGAAAGAAAAAGAAAAAGAAAAAAAAAGAAAGAGAAAAAGAAAAGAAAAAAAGAAAGAAAAATTAGGAAAAATAGAGAAAATGTTAGAAAATCTCAAAAAATTCTAGAAAATAGGTAATTATGTTTCGGTAATATTTCGGAGATTTTGGTGAGAAAAACGGCCTGGACACGCGTTTCAAGAATAGGACACGCATACCGAGAAAATTCAAGATGCTAAGTTAAGGTGAGTAAAATTCCTTAGAAAATTCCATAAATTCAAGAATATTATTTTATGAATTGTCGTAGTGAAATATTTGAGAAAATAGTTTCAAAATATTTAGTTTGGATTTATTGAGGAAAAATAGGAAGAAATAGAGAGAAAATTATAGAAAATGCCAGAAATTATGAAAAAAATAGGTTTTAATGTTTATTTAAATAATTATGGTGATTAGGATGCTTTGAGGAATAAGTTGAAGTGACTTGTCAAATTTTGAGGTTGGCACGCAAATCGAGGCGATGCACAAGACAAGGCACGGATATCGAGGTAGTCCGATAAGCTTGAAAAGGTAAGTGGTACTTTCTCGAAAATGTTTTCATCATATTGACATGCCCTGATATGTATCCCTCACGTAGAATGCATATATGACTATGAAATACATGAATACACGTTGATATCATTGATCACACGCATATGAGGCCGTAGGGAGTACGAACTGGCACTGCTGCCTTATCAAGGGTGCACCCATACACCCCGACTTTGAAAGAGGTGGCCGCTAAAATGGTAGGTAGCATGAGGGGTGCAGTTGACACCTACGATGAAAGACATTGCATACACACATGACATAACATTGTGTACCCTTACTTAGATGATTCATCATCTAACTTGGGCTTTACCCCTGGAATATTCAAACGTTCCAGGTGGAGATTGTAGTAGATACGAGGATAAATGAGGCATGAAATGGCACTTAACAGAGTGCATGAGAAATGAAATGTATGTAATGTAGCCCCTGTATTTAATTTCTACTACTTTAGATTCTTAACGTTTAAGGAATGTTAAAGATGTAAGAATTTATTTATGATTAATGTTAAGATATCAAGTTTCGATCTTTGCTTCTGCATTTGATGTGTATAGTGATTCTCTTTCGAGATTTAATGTATGGGAATTCTGGGATAAATTCGAGGAATGATGTGGTTTGGCTTTAGTGTTTGAAAAAAAAAAAATTTATTGTCCCGGAATTGTCCCAAGTTATAACGTGCCCGGAAGGGCGAGACGTTACACAAAGTGGCAAGATTTACCAAAGTTGGAAGTCCCCATTAATGTCCTGTAGCTGGGTATTTATAGGTCATGATTCTCAAGGGTGGCTGGGGTTGACACATGGTGTTTGCTAAATGGGGGCAACTTCAACGAAGAAGGGGGATCACCACGAACCTGCCGTGAGGTAACTTGTGGTAGGGTGCCACAAGGCTGGTCCTTGCGACCAGCCAACAAGTGACCGCAAGGCTGAGCCTTGCGGCCAGCCACAAAGTGGCCGTAAGGTTGCAAGGCAGCCACCAAGTGGTCGCAAGGCTGAGCCTTACGGCCAGCGATTTTAGGGCCGCAAGGCTTGATCCTTGCGGCTAGCCAAAGTGGGGCCGCAAGGCTTGAGCTTTGTGGCCAGCCATTGTGGGGGTCGCGGCCCTCGCAGCAGGCAGCCGCAAGGCTGCCACTCTCTAGCAGCTGCAAGGCTGACCTCACGGCTAGCCTATGCCGCGAGGCCCATCCTTGCGGCAGGCTGCCGTGAGGCTGGCGGCAATTTGCTGTTAGCTTTTCTTTTTATTATTATTCTCTTTTTTTGATTTTTTACCCCTTCATTTTTTCATGGCACAACACTTGCAGAATGGTTCGACCTTAGGATGATTTAATTGGGTTATATATATATGTATATCATGTTGCAGAGGATAGAGGGACCTTGGATTTGAGTTCTTAATTCAATTTGATCCCTTTCTAGTTGAGATGTATCATGTTTCTAATGATTCTTCTTTGGATCAACTAGTGTAAGAGTTGATTTCTTAATTAAATTGTAGAAGCATTGCAGAGGCTCTCGTAAGTTTTAGATTATAAGCAGGAAGAATACTGTAGCGCGGTTACTGTTCATCGTCACTATAGCGAATGCACTGTACCAATTGCATTGTAGCACTACTGTAGCACTGAATTTGATTTCAATTAATTTATTTTTTTTAGTTTAATTATTCCTTGTTAGAAAGTAAGGGTGTGCATTTGGTTATAACAGAACCGAACCGCCAGATTTTAACTAATCGAACCGAACCAACCTTAAACAAATAACCGAATCGAACTACTCCACTAATCGAAGTAACCAAAACCAAACTAACCGATTTTAAATTTAAACTAACCGAACCAAAAACCAAACCGAAACCTACCCAAAAACTGACTACCATGCAACCGAACATATACAAAGAATGCATGTAGTTGGACATAGAATAAAATTAAATGAACATGATAAGAGAAACAAAAACAAAACAAAAAAAAATGGTAGCTCAAGATTGTACCGATGGCTGAAGAAGAAGCACAAATCTAGAGATGAAACTAACCTCAAGGCTGCAGTGAGGAAGAAGAATAGCAATTAGCTACTCGATCTAGAGATGAACGCCGAGCAACAGATTTGGAATGAGCATTAGGAACTTAGGGTTTTGAGGTAAGGTGGCCTCTTCGACTCTTCATCTCTGAGGGATAGTAGTGGTGACTGCAATCGTGGATGGCGGTGGGGGGTAGCCAGCAGAAAAGAAGAAGGAGATTTCTCTCTTGTAAGGGCGGGGCATAGACTCAAAAGGGACGAACAACTACCATGAGAAGGTTGTGAACTAAGAGAAGACGATCTTCTCGCTCTGCTCATTGACCCTGATATGGAGTTTCATCACGTCGCCTCAGGTTGGGGCGCCAACGAGGCCGGTGCCGACCGTCGGATCGTCCTTCTCAAAGGACCCAACGTTGCAGGGGTAATTATAGTAGTTCACAACCCTCTCGTGGTCGTGGTAGGGGATGGAGAACTTGAGAAGCTATGTCAACAGTAGGGCAAGGGATGGAGTCATGGAGAAGGAGAATAGGACATGAGAAGGCTATTGGGAAGGGAACTCACGTGAAGCTACCAGAACTCGCGTGCGGTGCTGCACTCTGCCAGAACCCGCATGGGCTACTGTGCTCTACCAGAACCCTCGTGGGGGGGGCGAGTGGAGGGGTTATGGATATACGGTTCGGTTCGGATACTTCGGTTATTTCAAGTTAAAAACTGAATCGAACACCGAAAATCAAATTTTTTTAAAAAAATTAATCGAACCGAAATTTTGAAAAAAATAACCGAACCGAATTGACCTAACTTGTCAGTTTGGTTTGGTTACTTCGGTTTAACCGAAGTTGTGCTCACCCCTATTAGTAAGTTTTAAGAATTAGATTTAAAAATTTTATTAATGAAGTTTAATGAGATTTAATGAACACTTATACCTCATAAATCATTCCTAAGCATGTTTTATGCATCTAGCTTATCCTTAATGTCATAAGACTTGAGATGTATTATTTATCATTGAGTTTTAATTAAAATAAATATTATTGTATCCATTGCTCCATATTAATTCTTAAGAGATTTAATATTGGTTGCCTCAACATAATTTATCAAACATTCAAAGTTTTAATGTTCTAGAATCCTTAAGACTTATAATTGGAGTTTAATATTGCTTTCCAAGTTCAATGAGTGCTAATCTAATTGCCTTGGTTGAAGAGTAGTAATTAAATTGAGATAAGAGTTAGACTCCATATTCTTATAATCATTCCAAGGTATCAAGTCTCTAATACATTGAGAATTAAGACACATGCATTCCATGAGATTATATGAGTTTATGTGCATTCATGATTGACTGAGCATTGAGCATGAGATTACTTGAAGCACTTCATATTGTGTGCTAGCACGTACTTGATGCATCATGCATTGATAGGTGGCCTAGTTGGCAATGGGATCCCTTGAGCTTGTTTTTTAGATTATCAACTATTGGTAGTTAGGGGCACGTACGGCCCTAGCGAGTTATTTTATTTTTGCTCCCAGCTTATGGAGCCAGGGTTTCGACCCTAGTGTATTTATATGTGCTTATTATTTATTATTGCAGGTTCCAACCATAGATAGGTATGAGATTTGTTTCTCGGCCTTGTGCCATGAGATGTGTTGCATTGAGCTATGTGGGCCTCACTGCCAATATTTGCACTCCTACATGACTTATATGTTTAATTAAACCTGCATGTCAATTAAGGAATTGACTTTATTTCAATATGTCCCTCAATTGAGTATTTATATCATTCGGTCCACGACCAACCAACCTCTATATTGAGTGAGTTAGTTATTCCTCATTTTGAGATGAGTTGGTCGGGACAAGTTCGAGACTTTCCTCGATTTCGTATTATTGTTTCTTCATTGCTTATTACTTGCTGAGTCTTGCGACTCACCTTGTATTCCTCACCATTCCAGGTACTAAAGATAAAGCACATGAGGTTGGTCCTAGCAATAGCAGTGGGGGACGTTAGTTTTTTTCTGTGTACACAGAGCCTCCTCACACCATGAGATTCTGGTGTTTTGGTTTTTAGTTTATAGTTGACTTTCTTTCCTTATGTTGAGGGATATGTTATTCAATTGCCAATATTGGCCGAGTTGTTATGTTGAGCTTATAGACTCAGGGAAACTTATGTTATTTCTCAATTATAAGAGTTTGTTTCTAATTCTTCAATTTTATTATTTGTTTTAGTTTTTAATTTAGTCAATGGTGCGACACTTTCCCTTCAGTTTTGTGAGAGTGGGGGTGATGCAGCATTTTAATTTTGTCAACGTAGCATCTTTTCCTTGGTTATAATGGAGGGTGCTACACAAGTTGGAAGGGGTGTGTGGATGTCCTACATCTTTCTTTAATTTTGAAGGGTTGTATTACCTTGTACTAAATTATTTGGTGGAAACCTGTGTAAGATGTGGATCTATCTTTGTTGCTCCTTAAATATTGTTGGACTTGTACTTGTATAAAAGAGACATAGTGGAAATCCTAGCTATTTAGCTACTCATGTTCAATCCTTACTTCTGCTGATTAAGGATTTCCATAACCCCCGAGGTTGTAAATAACACATATTGAATATCACAGTGAAATCAGAAGTACGGGGCGTTACAAGTTCCCTATCACTACTGTTATCTTCAATAACATTGGTTTCAATTGAAGTCTCTAGTTGTTTCCCTTTTTGGTAAGATTCTTGTCTCATAAGTTTGTTTTTTATAGTTTAAAACACTCATTTTTTATATGTCCCTTTTCTTACAATAATTACAGGTTTTGTCTTTATTTTTAAAGTTGAATCTACATTTCCCTTTACCACCAAAATTTGTATCATGTATACTCTCTCTAATCAACTGACTATCTCCCTTATTTTTTTTAGATTTTTTCAATAATTGCTTATTAATTTTCTCTTCGAGAACAAAGTATTATAAACTTTATCTAAGGTGAGAGGGTCATGACTATAGAGTATGACATTTCTAAAAATTGAACACAAGACTAATAAAGAATATAATAAAATTAAACCTAAATCTTTACCATCATATTTAACCTCCAAACTTTTCAAATCAAAAATAATTTCTTTAAAGGCTATTAAATATGGCTTTCACTATATGTACTTTATGTCATTTGATGAGAATGTAACATTTGTTTTAGATGCAACTTATTGGTTAAGTTTTTAGTCATACACAATTGTTCTAGTTTCAACCATAGAGTAACAACAATTTTTTTTTTTTAAACATTCTGCAAAATTTGATTTGATAAATGCAGATATACCTAAGATAAGGTTTTACGATCCTTGTATTGTTTTTCTTTAATACTCCATGATTTTAGCATTTTATCAAAGCTCAAAAGTGCATTATCTAAATCCATTTGTGCCAAAATTGCATGTATCCTAACCTACCATGGTGAGAATCTAATATTCTGATTCAATAAAAAAATATCATACTTCAAAGAGGCCATTACGAAAATCAGATAATCCCAAATAATATCAAACGATTGATAAATAAAATTCTAATAGAAAATAAACTAGAATAATAGATTTGTGCAGCAAATATGGGAGAATCTGGGTTGGATAGATCTGATGGGTAGGATCTGGTCTAATGGGTCAGATCTAAACTGAACAGATCTAAAGTAGATTTGGATCTTGGCAAGTTTGGTGGATCTAGACCAGATCTATCAGATCTAGGCAGGATTTTGGTAAGGACCTTGAAGCTTCATTAATGGTAAACGATGTAGAAGGCAACAAAGCAACCTAATTGATGGCAATAATGACCTAAGACCTGACGGTCGTGCAATGAGCAAAGCGATGACCAAAGATGACGAAGCAAATGGGGGGCTAACAATCGACAACAATGGCAAGGCTAAGGGTGAAACAAGTCATCGGTGATGGCAATCGCGATGTAGGAAGGAGACAAAAAAGATTACTAGAGCAAGTTGATGGCAGTTTGGTGAGGAAGTGGTGGTGGTCAATGGCAACCGCAAAGCAAACGATTACGTTTAGCAAATGCAGAGACTAATGATGGGGGAAGGCTAAGGGACAGTCAGAATGGTTGCTCCAAAGGCTTAAAATGATGGCAATTGATGACGAAGAGGAGTAAAGGTGCAACAATGATCCATGGAGACGTAGGCAGCAACGATTGCAATAAATAAGGCAACGTGAAACCCTAGCTAAAAAATATAATGAAGATCTACAGATTCAATGGCTGAGATCTGCTAAGGCTAATGATTTAATCCAATGGCTCTAATACCAGTTTGTTATGGTTTTAGATCGAAAACAAATTACAAACAAACCATCAACCACACAAACGAAAGAACAAAAATATAATTATGATGATATTGTTCATATAAAAGTGATATTGTCACTCTAATTCCAGCGCATTTGACATTTGTTTATAGACCTAAAACTCATTTGTAGATGTACACAAAAAATTATATTCTAATCAGAAGATTATTCAAGAAGATAAGTCTTCAATTTGAGATAAATCTCAATTACAGTCAATTTTGATGTCCTAATATTACAATCAAATTTAAAGTTTTAATTACGATTAAATTAGGAGCCACAATCTTAGATGAATTTAAATTTTGAGTCACAATTATCACAAACATACAAGAATAAAGATCTCCAGATTTTTAGCTTCCTCTTCTTCTCTCGTTTTGGTGCCTTGTTCTGGAAAATTGCTTACAAAGTGGTATCGAAGCTTAATTTGAAATCTATATGGTTTTCTCGATACTCCATTTTTTTCTTAGTAGTATAATCGATTTGTGAAGTGGATTTTAGCCTTGTTCTTGGCAGTTGAACCGTATGTTCAAATCAGAGAACAAAGGTTAGAGACCTACGCTATTCGATTTCATTCCCATGCTCAACGACTACCCTCGTTATCTTTAGAAAGCAGAAGTGGACTACATTGTCTTCGAAAAGAAAGAACTTGAGTGGTACAATGGAAGGAAGAAATAGATCAAGTAAGGAAGCCGAGCATTGCATTGATTTCAAAAAGAAAGGAAAAATAAACCAAGCATAGAATTCAAAGAAAGATAAAACAATGATGAATGGAGGTATGTTCCCTTTCCAATTTCCAAACTCACCAAGGAAAATTATGCCAATTAGTGTATTTGTATGAGAGCTTTATTAGGGTCTCAAGATGCATGAGATGTTGTAAAACAAGGCGTTGAACAGCCTGTAGATGAGGCAATGTTGACTCAAAAAAAAAAAAAAAAAAAGACTAGCAAGCTCTTACTCTTATTCACATGTGTCTTGATGAGATTATGTTTGAAAATATTTCTATTGCTACGAGAGATTATTCAAATATTCTTTTAAAGGAAAAGATAAAGTGGTAAAGGTTCATTTACAAACCTTGAGGGCTGAATTTGAATCTTTGAAATTGAAGAATTCAGAATAAGTTGAACGATGTTTTCACTAGAGTATAATTGGTTGTAGCTAATGTTGAGGAGATATGGAGAAAACATGGAGGATAGTCGAGTAATTGAAAAAATTATTTGGTCATTAGAATCAAAATTTGATTATGTTGAGGCAGTTATTGAGAAGTCAAAGGACTTGGAATCGATGAGTGTTGATCAGCTGACGGGATCCTTAAAAGCCCATGAAGAGAAAATCAAGAAAAAAGAAGAACCAGTTGCATAGGCTTTTCAAGCGAAGCTAAGTTTGCATGAAAAATGAGAAGGGTGTGAGAAGTTTGTTGAAGACAGAGGAAGAGGTAGAGGTCGTGGTCATAGCTCACAACATAGTGGTCGTGGAAGAGGAAGAGAAGAAAGTCTTCAGGACACAGGTAAAATGGTTGGACCATGATAAGTTGAGATTCGTATCAATAGGTCATGAGTTCAATTCATTGTCTTGCGCAGTGAGATAAATCTTCTACCTGTGATTTACCTCCTCTATTGAAATTGAGGGCATGAGCGGTGGGAGACCACGCAAGAGTAGTAATCCCAAGAGGAAGAGAAGAACGGCATTTCTCAAGAATAAAGAACAAAATTTCAAGCACCAAAATTTAAAGGGACGTGGAAGAAATGGAGGAGAAAGAAATTTTGCAACTAATGAAAAGCAAAATTTTTGGCACCACAATTCAAGAGGGTGTGGTTAGGGACGTCCTAAGATTTTGGGGGCTTTAAGAAAATCTATAAATTAAAATTTGGTTGGAACCTTAGACTTTTAAGACTTTAGATCGAATATGATAGTAACGGTTTACACGATTGACTTTTAAGTTTAAAAAATTTAGCTGAAAACTTTCAAAAGTCCAATGACTAAAACATTAATTTTTCTTACAAAATTTCAATACATAAATGATATTTACTGTTTAAAAAACATTAAAATGTAGAAAAATTAGCTAAGACATTAATTTTTCTTACAAAATCTATGGAATTGGTATTTATTATTTAGCAAACATTAAAATGTAAAAAATTCAATAAAGCATTAATTTTTCTTACAAAATTTGTGAGATTGGTATTTATTGTTTAAAAAACATTAAAATGTAAAAAAATTCAAACGTATTGGAGTAATTTGAACTAGTGACCTAAGAAACTTTTAATTTACAACCCATCACTCTATCAACTAAGGTCAAATAAAATTGGTGTAAATTAATTTTATATTTTAGCACGTATTTATTATATATTTAAAGTATGTATTCAAAACCCGAACTTAATTTTTGGGGGGTCTTCAATAGTTGGAGGCCCCTATCGACTGCCTTGGTCGCTTACCTTCTCGGCCGGCCCTGGGTGTGGCGGTGACTAGTCTAGAAGGGGTAATAGTAGAAAGTTTGGAGTTCACAGTGCTATAATTGCCACAGATTTAGGCATTATGTAGTAGATTGTTGAAATAATTCAAGAAATGATGAAAAGGCAAATTATGTGGAGACTCAAGAAGAAGAAAAATCTACTTTATTGTTGAATTGCAGTCAAGATGAAGAAGCGAATCAAAAAATCTGGTATCTAGATACGAGAGCCAGTAATCATATGATTGTTAACAAAAATTTGCTTTTGCATATGGATAATTCTGTACGAGGGAGTATTTCTTTTGATGACAAAACAAGAGTTCCAATCATGGGTAAAGGTGACCATTCTTATCAAATTAAATAATGGAGATCATGAATTTATTTCACATGTTTATTATGTTCCTGCTCTGAAGTATAATATATTGAAGAAGAATAGGCTAGTTATGAGGAATGGAGAAGGAAAAGTGATTAGCAAAAGTGTCAATATCATCATCAACTAGAATGTTTAAACTCGAAATCAATACAAATTGTGTAAAGTGTTTGAAGGCTTTTGCAGGTGATACTTCTTGGCTATGGCATCTTAGGTTGGGACATTTAAATTTTGGCGGTTTGAAGCTCTTGTCAAAAGAAAAGATGGTGGATGGATTATCATTCACAACACACCCAAATCAGCTTTGTGAAGGCTACGTTTTCAGCAAGCAATTTAGGAAGACTTTCTCAAAGGAATCTTTCAATAGAGTATCACAACCGCTTCAATTGGTGCATTCAGATCACCTCAGCAAAATAGTGTTGTCGAGCAGAAGTACAAGACAACTCAAAACATGGTTTATAGTATGTTAAAGAGCAAGATGATGCCAAAGGAATTTTCGGCTGAAGTGCTGGCATGTGCTGCGTATTTATGTAATTAGTGGCCCATGAAAGGTGTCTAGAATTTAACACCCCAAAAGGCTTGTGTTGCGGAAAAACTCTTCAAAACAGTGGGTTAGAACTCAATCGAAATCAAACCAAAACAACCGAATACAAGAACAAAACAAGGCAGAAAATTAAACTCCCTGTTTAACAACAATGGCAGTCACAAAGACTGCTCCAAGGCTCAGATCTGAGCTCGTTCAAACACCACTTAGGTAACGCCAACGAATGGGGACACCAAGCCACAAAGGAGCCCAAAAGCCCCAAGAACCGAAGCCCTCAAACCCCCAAATCCCTCGGCCGATCGACACCCCTTTCCCAAGCTACACAAGCTTCCACACACAGTAGGATCCACCAAGGAACAGAGGGAAATCACAAAGATATGGGTTCAACAATGGCCGAAAAAACTTACCTCAAAGAGAAGACAACAACTCGGACTAAATAGGCGTTGCAAACGCCATTGATGAACAGCCACCACGCACAAGGAAAGTGCGGCACACAGTAAAGGAAAGAAGCATCTGACCGAGAAGGAAAGAAACCCCAAGAGGATCGCCATCAATGAAGGGAGAATCGGCCGAGAGAGGGAACAAGTGAGAGCACCCAATCGGCCGCCCCACCTAGGGCACAAAAAGGGGAAACAATCCCTTTTATATTGTGGGCTTAGGGCAAGAGAGGAAATGGGCTTGGGCTTCATGGACTTGGGCTTCATGGGCTTCCTCCCTTCCTTGAGCAAATGGGTCAAGGCCCATTTCTCCTCCAAAGGGAGGGTTAAGGGCTTATGGCCCGACTTCTATAAATGGGCTGTCAATAAGTGGGTTGAACCATTGCTTCAATCCCGGGCCGAAGCCTATGAAGCTAACCCGAACCATCGTCATTGCCTTGGACTCATTAGGAAACACAAAACCCAACAGCTTGGAGTGGAAGAAGAGCAAATATTTCACATTTGCAATTGTTTAGCTTATGCTTATATTTCAAATGAGTCAAGAACCAAGTTAGATGACAAAAGCAAGAAACTTGTGTTTGTTGGGTATGATGCAAATTCTAAAGGCTACAAGCTCTACAATCCAACAAGTGGGGAAGATTGTTATAAGCAGGGATGGTGAGTTTGATGACAGTGGCTCATGACATTGGAATGTTCATAACGAAAAATATGATTTCCCCCCCCCCCCTATTTGATGATTATTCTGGGAGTCTGGATTAGCTTGCTGCACCTTCATCACCACAAGCAATTCCATGCACATCGCCCACAACTCAAGAAATTTTATCTCCACGAAGCAGTTCCAAACATCCACGTTTGGATGGGGAGCTTAAATAACTGAAATTTACGATGAAACAGAAAAAATGTTCAGCATTCTCAATATCTTTCACATGCCACAACTACAAAAGCTCATAATTAAGGAACCTAATGCATGAGATTGAGTGGTGACAATCGAATTTAGAGATAATTTTACTTATCTCGAGTCTCTTGACCAAATCTTGGATCCAAGGCCAACTCAAGAGGTTGGGGCTCTAGGTCATTATTAATTTTGGCCCTCAACTCTTAATAAAAAATAAAAAAATTATTAATTTTATTTTTATAATAAAATTAAAATAATTATTTTATTTCAATAACTTTCATTATTTTTTTATTTATAATTATTTCTCTCTCTCTTTTCAATTATTAATTAAAAGTAGAATAATTTTAGACAACAGCCAACTGATATAGTTGGCTTTTGAAATTTTATTGGGCCCCCTTATTTTGGGGGCTCCAGGCACATGCTTCAGTAGCCTTTCTCTTGAGCCGACCTTACTTGAATCATTCGAGCAAATTTTTAAAAACATAATGATTTTGTTAGTCAAGATTCAATGAAAAAACCATCTTAAGAAACAAGTGACATAGGAGCTCAAGATTCTCATTTGTTTGAAGAAATAGAAAAATGTTCTTCTATTTGCGTTGAATTTGAGTGTGAGTAAGGGGGGTGAGGTCCACACCCTCTCTCTAATTTTATTTACATTAGACAAATGTTATGTTCCCCACATCAATTTTAATGAAAATAGAATAATAAGACTCATTGTATTCTTTTGAAGTGTTATGATATTTTGACTTATTAATAAAATTAAGCATTTTCACGTAGTGTTAATCTATGTTACTTGTATACTACTCGGAGGAGAGGCTATGAGTATAAGTCGATAAAAGTTTTGAAAAAAAAAATCTAAATTATGACGTGAAAAAATATCCTAAAAAGGGAGGTGTTTCGGATTACTTGCTGGAAAAGTACAGGTGTTGGGTTGTAATGACCGTGGTGGCAATTGCAGGCAGTTGTGGTTTATTAACAGGCGGTTAGGCATCCAAGTCCGTGGTGGTTTCCCATGCCGCAGAGGACTCACGGCGACCACACCGACAAAACTGACCACCGTAGTGAGGATGATTGCTAGTGGCAATCGTCTTATCTAGCACAAGTGCAAGGACAATAGATGCAGCGATGTGACTCCTAGTCTTCCCGATGCCAGTAACTGCACAGCTGCTACTTGCAACGCCCATGGGCATGGCGGTTGCAACATCGATCTGCCCAACCACCGATATAAGCAGTGGGGGAGACACCGGAGGACGACGTCTGCAGCAATGGCCGTGACTCCTCGCCTTTTCTGGTGTCAGCCACCGTAGCGTTTCAACGTGTAGCGGCCATGGCGGTTGTAGTGGTGAGTAACCCAAGCGGCGGCGGAGATGCCGGAAGACGGCATATGCACCAACGAGTAACTGTAGGGAGATAGAAACCCGAAGGGCCTAATGGTTTTGGGCTTCTATTTTTAGTTGGGCTAATTAAATTGGATAGCCTTTTGGTTGTTTTAATTTTGTCAATTGGGTTTTTTTTTTTTTTTTTTAAATTCAGATGATTGGGTTTTATGTTTTAAATTTTAATAGATAGCCTTATTTCTATTTGTTTTTAAATTAACACAAATAGATGGGCCATTTTATTTAAATTATGGGTTTGGGCCAAACTAATAAAAAAAATTAAACTTAAATCTGAATGAAAGATATGAAACAAATAGTATAAGTAATTAATTAAATTTCTGTGAATTTACATTTAATTATGTTGATGTAATATTATTTATTTTATTGATTATAAATTCATGTGAATTATATTTAATTTCATAGACATGAATGGTTGTTAATTTTATGTTCATATCTTATTATATGTATATTGAGTAATGAGAAGTGGCTGAAGAGTACGTTATTTCTCGTCTAATAAATTATATATTATGAAATTAAAAGAATTTAAATATTTTGTAACAAATGATGATTGGGAACTTAGTTAACTTTTGATTTTGTTCCTAATGTTTGATTAATTTTTTCTTTAATTGTCATAAGGTGTAAAAATAAATATGTAATGTCATATGTATTTAATTTTAAATGTCTCTATGTAATTTAACTAACACATGGCATTAAGAATATATCTAGTTGATCTTAAGGGCAGTGAGAGGCTAAATGGTGACAATTATGATATTTAGCATAAGAAAATTCAGGACATCTTTGGAGTAGCAAGATGTGCTCAAGCCACTTACCCAAACCATTACTGATCACAGCTGGGGCACCATAGCAAGATAAAGAGCTGAATAAAAGGCACTATCAAGGCATAGGTCAAGTGACGGATATGTGATATGCTAAAATTAATATTAGTAGATTACAAGTTTGATGTTCAGTTTATGCAAGGGTCAAATGCCTGTCTGTAATTTACCTCTTCTGTCAAAATCGAAGATACAAGTGACAGAGGACCATGCAAGGGTGATAATCCCAAGAGCTGAATAAGATACCTATTTGACATGGAGCAAAACGGATAGAAAGGTTTTAGTCATCCTTCTTAGCTTCATGGAAAATGACCTCTTAATGGAATTTGAAAGTCTTAACCTGTGCAAAAGAGTTGCGGGACACTATCAAGGACAAGTGTAATTATTACGAAAGAATTCGAAATAAGAAAAAGTAGTTGTAGACAGGTCCCTTAATATTTCGACATTGAGGAAACGATTTACATAGTCACCCTTAATGGTCATGATAGTTGAAAATTGTGATTGAGGCTTTTCTCATGTCTTGTTAAGGTAAAATGGAGAAAATCAATGGAAGAAGAAATGGAGTTAATGGATAAGAATAAAGTTTAGGACTTGGTTATGTCATTTGTGCGAAAAGTCATTGAGAGCAAATGGGTTCTCGAGATCAGAAGGAAGACAAATGATACCATTCAGAAATATAAAGCATGTATAGTGGCGAAAGGTTGTACTTAAGAAAAGGGTATAGATTATGAGAGAACATTTTTGTCAATGGTAAAATTTACCTGAATCACCTTGTTCTTGCCATTGTTGTATACTTAGACTTGGAATTACACTAAATAAATGTTAAGATGACTTTTCTCAATAGAGAATTAAATGAAAAAATCTACATGCATTAGCATGTAGGTTTCAAAGTTTAAGATCATGAACACAAAGTATACAAACTCAAATGAACAATATATGGCCTTAAATAGTCTTTGGGACAATGGTACTTAACAATTCAATGTGATAATTGATTATGGGCTTAATATGGTCAAAGTAGACAATTGTGTTTATATAAACTAATCCAAAGATAAATTTATAATTTTGTCCTTATATACTGATGATATACTAATGGTAGGGAATAATGTGGGAATTCTTATTACCGTTAGAGAAGGATTGTCCATTAATTTTGACATGAAGAACATGGGAGAAGTAGATTACATATTTGAAGTAAATGTCAAGACCCTATCCTAGAGATCCCGCTATCAAAGGATTCTAAAAGAAAATCTCAAAAAGATTAGTATAAATAAACACTTGAGTAAATAAATTATCTTTTTTTTTTTACAGCAGAAGCAAAATAAATATTAAAACCATAAGTTTATTTAATACAAACATTAGGGGCTTATTTATTTACAACTTAAAAGGTTCAATTACAACATAATAGATTGTGACAATCTTGCCCTTACACTCGAAATACTCACAAAGACTTTTTCGGTCGGAATTGTTCTGAATGCAAGACAACCCCACGAGAATCAAACTCCACTAGGTTCACCCTCAATCTTTGCTTTCCCTTTTTATTAAATGATGTTAAAGCAAGTATGAGCCACAAAAGCTAACAAGTATAATTTAAAAGGAATGTGAATCAAAATGAATCAAAGCATTACAAAATAACTTAGCACTTTATGTGCACCGATGCCATGCTTTTACCCAATCACATAACCTTATGCACAAGCACAGATGCACGCGTACGGTCCTTGAGGCCTACATAAAATATTCCGGCACCCAAGACCCTACAAGTAAAAATGCATATATGTAAACAAATTATTAAACTGTGGATCAAAATCCTTCTTCGCGTCAACCTTATGCCTATTGAGCTTATGGCATAAAAACCATCAACTATGAGTTGAAGCTCTCTCGCATCAAGCTTTTGCCTACCGAGTTTAAGGGTACCCCGTGAATATAATCTGCCACCCAAAATAATAGATACGCAAAGTAATTATTATGCACACGTATCAACTCGTAAATATATATAAATTCATGTATGTTTTCAAATATTTCACACACATGACCATATATGACCAATTGATATAAACAGCACCACGCCTATATTTATACATTAACAATACACATGTAACCTCAACGATGATCAATCATAATATTAAATTAGCAAATGTATGTATGATTGACTGATACCCATACAAGACACAACCACACTTTACTTTAAATGTGAGGACTCAACATGAGAAATATATCATTCCTTTGGAAATATAGGGTGATTCAAACCCTATTTAAGATTTTTGGATGAGATCATTAAGTATTCAAGAAAGAATTAAAAATTTAGAAATAATAATTAATTTTTTTCAAAAGTAATTTAGAAACTTGTATATGAAAGAACAACAATATAAGAAGTTGCATTCGAAATAAAAGATAAATATATAAAACTTGCCTCTAAAAAAAAAAGAAAATTTGTCTTAAATATTTTTCTTTTCTTTTGATTATTGTTTGAATGGAGTTGCTAAACAATTATAAGTGAGTTTGAACTATGAAGATAAGAAGAGAGAGAGTTACGCCTTGTATAGGCGCAGGAAAGGAGGGGCTGCCAGCTCCTCTTTCTTTTATATATAATATATATATATATATATATATACACGACGCGCACGCAACACTCGTGACTCCCTTTATCTCTTTTTTTTAATAATATATAATATAATAATATATATATTGAGCCCACCCCCTCAATCAATTTGCTTGCGAGCCGGTTTCCCATCTCAACTTTTCTTTTTTGTCTTCTTTCACATTTTTTATAATAATATATAATAATTTATTATAATATTATATTATATATATAGAAATGGGGCAGCTTCACGTGAAGCTGCACTTCCCCCAATCTTTCTTTATTTTTATTTTTTTTATTTTATATATTAAACTATTATTATATAATAACATATTATATATATACACACACAAAGATTCACATGAACGTTCCCCCTCTGGCCCAATCATTCTCCCGTCCTCTGATTCTTATAATTGCATGTGCCTTCCATTGTTTTTATTTCTTTTTTTTTAAATTAAATAATTCTTTACCTTATTAATTTTTTTAATTATAATATATGTATAACTATTACACATATAATATTATATAAAAATTAATCACACTATGAGAATAATTCTCATAATTAATATTTAACTTTTTAATAATATATATATATATTATCAAAACTTTTACACTTAGAGTGTGTTTGATTGCACATATTTTTCATAAAAAATATGTAATTATTACACATTTTCTATGAAAAATGTGTACAATCAAACACTCTTAATGATATTTTATTCTCCACTAATTTTTAATAAAAGAACTGTAGTTATTTTGTCCAAAAATAATGAAATAGTAATCAAAACGTTATAAAAGATCGACAATTCTAATTATGCATTGAAAATATGTCATTAGGGTTCAAGAATCTAAAATTTCAAATTCTTCATTATTTACACTCTAGTCCCTAAACTTTTACAAAATTACAAAATGTGTTTGAAAATCAATTTTCATGAAATTTCGCACACAATCCTAATTGATCATAATCATGCATATTCCATCTTCAAACATTAAATATAGTGGCTCAAATTCATTGATCAATAAAAATGTGTATCACATACGAAAATATTGATAAAGTAACCCAAACCTCACTAACGGATCGTTACAGTCAAAATCCAAAGAGATTGCTCAAGGAGTTCTTGCACTATCTAAAAAATCTTATATTAATAAAATCTTTGTACGCTTCCCATATCAAAATTAGACAAGTATAGTCTCAAAAAGTGTCCAAATACTCTCAAAAAAAAAAATAAATAAAGATGTGGAATGAGTTCTATGTAATAGTGCTATTGGAAGCCTAATATATTCTATGATGTGCACCTGCTCGATATTTTCTATATTGTTGGATTAATCAATCAAATGTTGGATGGTCATATTAGCAAACGATCAAGAGAATTTTGAGATACTTAAAAGAGGCAACGTAACCTATGCTCTATGTTTCCAAGGAAAAGACGTGTCTGGATGGTTTCATAAATGCTAATTGGGGTGATAACCTAGATGAGCGAAAATCCACGTTTGATATACATGTTCTTACTCAACAATGAAGTTATTTCATGGAGTAGTATGAAACAAACTTGCAAGTCTTGTATATGATGGAAATATAATTTATAGCATGTACTATAGCAATTTGGCTGTAGAGGTTTAATACTAGAGGTTTTTAGCGATCGATTGAAATTGTTGCCTGCAATAGTTTCAACTAGTAATCTTTTTTGTGATTATTTTGATTTAATTAAGGATTATTTTAACTTAATTAACATTAATTAAAATAATTTACATTAATCTAAAGGTGTTAGTAACAAAGAAGATGTCTTGGGCAAAAGACTATACTATAAAGACTAGTAGAAGTATTTTCAAATAAGGTGTTTCTTGGCTAATGACCCAAACCATGGGAGGTTTGGGCATTTTGCCTCTATTAATACCCCTGAAATTTGAAAAAATGATATTGACACCCTTAGCATATAAAAAAAAAATAAAGACCTCCCATTTAATTAACTTATTACCTAAATAAATCATTTTGCCCTTATAAATAACTCTCATATTTTATCTCAAGCAACAAGTAACATTTTCCTCTTTTTAGCAACTACCATATTTTCTTCAATGAAAACCATATTTTATCCAACAAGCCCCTTTCTTTTTCCTTCATTTCTTTCACTTTCTCTAGAGTTCAATGAAACATTTTATTCGTTGATTTCCATCTCTATATATAAATCAAACCCCAATGGCAAAGCTTTCAATTTATTAGTCGACAATGACAAGAGAAAGAAACATCACGATGGAAACAGTAGGGATTCTCCATGATGGAAGCAAGGTACGTATCCCCCATTCCTACTTCTCTCTCTTTGGATTCCTCTATCAAAGTCGAAAGAGTCCCAATATGGGCTTCAATAAAGGAAATGCCTCTTTCAAAGTTTGATTGAGGATCCCAATAGGTTCCCATGCCTTCAATAAAGAAACACTTTCGTAGAAGGCATAGATGTTGTGGCATAAACCCTCGAAGAAGACCCAGTCTAGGAGATGAAGATCTCCAGATAAAACTTGGCTAAGTTTGTTCCTAGAGGAATTGTTTGAGCCACTAGGGGATTATTCGGACCTCCTAGAGAAGACGAGACCTACTTGTGGGAGATCACCTAGCAACTGAATACCCCCATCCCCTTTTTCCTCCCCAAAAGTTTTCTTTGGATCTTAGTACTTTTAATTTGTCCTTAAAAGATCTCCTTCGAGACATGTCACATAGCTACAAATGCCTTACTTTGGCAACTTACTACAAGGCCCAAACATCTGTTGGAGATCACTTAAGCTATAATAATTTTCAGGGGGGATTCCTCTAAAGTCCAACCAACAATCATATCTAATTATCACAAGACAAATCTACAAGAATTTAGGCTTTTTGCAATAAATTAATTTGTTATTATAATTATAAAAATTATCACAACATACTTTTTGTAATAAAGTTAGTTTGTTATCATGTTACTCACAACAATCTCTCACAACAATCTTATCTCAATAATTAAAATTGATTTTTATTATAATATCATCAGTATTATTGTGACAAATAATATTTTGTCATTTAAATCAACTTATTATGATAAACTATTTTATTATAAAAGAAAATATTTTTGTCACAATATTTACTATTTAGTCATAATAAATCTAAATTTTAGATATAAATCATATGTTTTATTGTGACAAAGTGTATCTTCTAACAAAAAATTATTTTGTAAGAAATTAAAGTCGTTACTAAACTATTTTCTCACAATGTCAATAGTGACAAAACTTATTTAACATAATTTTTAATGTAATAAAATAGATTTTGTCACTTATAAATTAATTTAATAATAAATTTTTGTTACGCATTTTATAATGACAAATAATTTTATTAATTATTTAATATTATGATAAATATTTTTTTTTTCACAAAATAAAGACAGTGAGAAAACAAATTTCCATCGGCATCCCTGTCCACTCAATTAACCGAGGGATTTAGTCGAGTATTCTCTTCCTCGACGCTGGGAGCCATAAACTTCTGCCTAGAGTCATTTTGCCGATGGGATTCAAAGTTCACAGCTTCTATCATAGAAGTAACCATGCCTTCTGTCTGTTCTTCCTTCTCCACACAGTAATTTTGCCCAGAAAACTACCTGCCCCTCCCATCATACATTCGATTTCCATTCGAACACCTTGAGACAGAAAGGTTGCATTCTCTTTGCGTTTTTAGTTTTTAATTTTTAATTTTTAATTTTGATAGTCTATTTTTAAAAAATTAAAAACGTATTTTTTTTGTTATTTTAAAAAACTATTTCTTAAAACAGAAAATAAAAAAATGCATTTACTTTATAATTTTAAGAAAAATTATTTTATAATATTTTATTCAATAAATTTAATTATTAAATGATAAAATTAACTTTTTTAAATAAAATTTTATTATTAAAATAAAATAATAAATTTAATTAATAAATTACTAACATACGAGTGATAATTTATATTAAATATTATTATACATAATATGTGTAATATACTTAATAATAGACTATATGTTATCTTATATTTTTAATTATAATATAGATATACTATATTTTTTAATTTTTAAACAACTATATAATTTTATTTTTAAATTTTAAGAATAAATTTTTCTTTTTTTTTTCCTTCCTTTTTTTTCTCTTTTCCTTTTTAGAGCCAAAACAACCAAAATAGCATTTTGTTGTTTTGGATTTTCTTTACAATTTTTTTTTTTATTTTGAAAAATGCATTTTTAAAAATGACAAAATAAATGCATTTTTATTGTTTTAAAAAACTGAAAATTAAAAATAACTTAAAAACAACAAAGAGAACGCAATCTAATTGATTGAAACCATCACTTAGGTAAAGGTAATTGGCTAATTTGTTACATTAAATCGAAATCCTCCTTGGTATGAAATTGACGCCTATCGTCACCCATCAACGTCCTTTCCACCAACTTATCTTCATCCTTCGCTACCAAATTCGCCTCTACCGTCGGAGCCAACCTAATTTCTAACAACTGAGCACGATCGTCCATCACCATCCGCAATTCACTGCCCAAATTTTGGCCCAATTGCCCAGCACTGAGCTCTAAGTACTCATTGATTGTACCTGCACCATCTTGCCCATATGATTTTCCAGAGCCCCATCAACATTCGTATCGATCAATTGATCCTAATCATCAAAGATAGGGTTTAAAACCCTTTTCATTGACTCCCAATACTTTGACAAATCCCCATCCCCATCCCCATCCCATTCGGTCGCCAAGGTTTGATCATTCAATTCCCTATCTAGATTTTTGAAAGCCAAAATAAAATCCACACCCAACACTATGAGGGCACTTCTCAATAATCCATCTAGCCGACTATCCTCATGAAAATCAACCCTTCTAGATTCCTCCCGAGTCCTCAAATCATCCGCATAAGCTAGAGGGAGATTAAAGACAGGTTTAATGGACTCACCCATACCTTGCCCCAATTTATGATATGAAATATCCAATCTCAAGGAAAACTCTTTTAGCCAAATCAACCAATTTTGCGCTTCTGCAAGACCCCGCTCACCTTCAGAAATCTTTCGACTATCCTTAGGAACCGAGATCCGATCGAACCTCTTCAGATTTGAATGTCTAGACTATTGCACTACAAAAAAAAAAAAAAAAAGTTTTTGGAGATGAAAAAAATTCGTCCCTAAAACCTTTTTAAAATCGGTCGCTTAATCAAGCGTCTAAATCTTTAGCGTTCAATTTTTAAGTTCATCACTAATTAGCAACAAAATTTTTTCATCGCTAAATTCAGAAAATTCGTCTCTAAAATGGTCACATGATTAGTCACTTTTTAATTTTAGAAATGAAAAAAAAGAAAAATTAGAGACCAAAATTGACCTATTGCTAATAATAGCGACATATCCGTTTCCGATGCTATGCCTTGCTTTGGCATCTCTTCGCAAGGCTTGAACATCTCCTGGATATCCCCTAGGCTACAATGATCTCTAGGGGAATTCCTCTAGAGCCCAACTAACTATCACATCTAATTATAGCAGGACAAATGTCATCACAGTCAATCAACACGTGCCCCTCTTCGATATCCTAAGTCGACACGCCTATAAATACCATCATTTCCCCTTCAGGTGAAGGATCCCATTTTTTGCATTCTTACCTCATCTATTATGTTTGCACACTAATTTACTATACATCCGGTAGAATCCTTGTACTCACAGTTCTCCCAAACAATCTTTTTCTTTCACATTCTAACTTAAGTATCGAGGACATATGTAGGTGAGGAATCCTCGTGTACCTTTTACTTGTTCTTTTGATGCAATTACCCCCGAAGCATAGGTTATTTCTTGATCTTACCAGGGCTCAAACAATTGGTTACCTTCTTTTTAAAGTCCGCCTGAATACCCAGATCACCCAAAGCTCATCAAGAACCTTTGCATCCAGATCCCCCAGAGTCCTTTGAAGCTTCCATTCAGGTGTTGCTTCTCTTGGTTGTGTAGCTCATCCCAGAGATTATCAAACACCTAGCTTCCCCAAAGATACTCCAAGCATCCCTCAGTGCAACACACCTCTTAGAGTTCGACGAGACAGTTGTTCAATCCTCTCGGTGTTTTTCTAGGGACCCTTGGCATATTGTGGTCCATCGGAGTTCATACAGACAACCTCGTTGATGCAAAGCAAAGTCCTCCAATGTACACTTCTCCAAACAACAGAGATACTCGAAACTCTTATTTCGATAAGCAGACTTTTGACAATTGTTTGTCTAGCTTTGTTAAGACCGAAGCTTTTTATTTTATAAATTTTAATTATTATATTTTGACAACAACAATAGGATAATTTACTAGGTTTCTTTGTCAGTGGTGGTTGGCTATTGTTATACCCTCTCTCGGAGAGACCCCGGGGATGTCTCTCCGAAAGGCTATGGGTAGGTCTCTCGGGCTAATTCTCTCCGAAAGAGGCTATTATCTTCGAAATGATTTAAGGCCTTCGAAAGAGGCTATTATCTTCGAAAGATTCTATCGAAGTGTGATTCTCTACGAAACCACCACTCAACCTCTATAAAAGGCAACATCCCACACAGTATCAGGCATGCAAAATTGGGTAATCCTCTCATATTCTCTCTAGTTTTTCTCTCCGAAAGTAATTGAATTCCTTTCCGCAACTATTCCCTTTTCCTTATACTGACTTGTTGGTTGGAGGGTCTTTGCGAGAATTCCTTCCTACAAGCCTTCTAACTCTATTTTCAGTCTACAGTTCTTCTGGGAGCTCCAGCCCTTTCCGGATCATCTGCATACCTTCCCAAGAGAACTTGCCGCTAGCTCTCTCCAGAAGTCGATCAACATCTTTGTCAACTGTTACAGCCCCAAGCCGCCAATAGAAGGGAAGCTGCTTCACTCTGCAAGACCGAGAAGCTTCCGTGGGGAATTCTGTCCGTAACGCCTCTCCGGGAGCCATATTTCTCTCAAGAAGACTTCTTACTTCCCGAAAGCTCATTTGCTCTCTGGAAGCTTATTCCCTCTACGAAAGAACACGCATTGGCCAGTACATTGGGCACTAAAGTGACGATTCCTCCCCCCTTGAACAAATTATATTGTTGTGATTTTTTAACCATTACAGCTATAATCGAGCCAACCACCATTGATTGTAGTTTTAATTTCCTTATTTTTATTTTTTTATTTTTATAATGACATAAAACAAAAATAAATGAGAGAGAGAGAGAGGACGGAGGGTGTTTTCGGTATCATCTAACTAATATGTAAATATATCTATTGGGTTACTAAATTATTACAACATGGGTATTGCACCATAAGATGTCTGATGATGAGTAGTCAAATGATTATGTGAAACAGCAATGGATAGCTCCCAAACCGGTGTCAATGTCATTGGTGGCGCCAACGTTGCATTAGTTGACTCTTCTATTCGCTAAACGGATAAGCGTTCTGAACTTGTTTGGGTGCCTAATTACTCAACTAATTGTTCAATCTTGTGACTCTAAACATTAATTGTTTATGTTCTATATATCCCCAGTTTTCACTTTTCAGTACAAGTTTAGAGCGGTTTCAAACAGGTGATGTTACGTAATTGGGAAATTTAGGGCCTTTGGCAAGGTTGGTTTGACGTGATAAAATTTGGGAAATTTAGACTTTAGAGAGTACTTTCTACATAAAAACTCCATACCAATACCACTATCCTCTTCAAATTTTCACATTTTTTTTTTATCTTTTACTAGTTAGAAGAGATAAGGAGACAACTTAGATATAATTCATGCCAAATTGGATAAAAGCCCAAATAAGCTACCTATAATTTTATTCTTACACATTAACTATTGTCTAATCAACAAATATAGTAAGTAGCCCTCATGACGATGATATCAATAATGGATCACAAGTCAAGTAAAATGAAAATATTCTTTAAATACTCAATTATGGCATTTTTAACGAAATTTAATGTAAGAATATTAATAAAAATGTCACAAAATATTTAAATAACGTTTTTGTAAATAAAACTACTACTATATATAAGTTTTGAAAATTGAAGTTCCTAGGATTGATCTCTTGCCGCGTCAAGCATTCTTATATTGCCCGACCCGAGCCCCTCTCCCTACCATCACCACACCCCCCCCTTTTCACCCCCTCTCCCCTCCCCCAATTATCCCCACATACATGCATGAATGCATATATTTAATTTTATATTTTTTAAATATTATTATAAATTATTAATTCTAATTTGTTTAGTTAAAATTATAATTATTTTAATAATTAAAATTATAATCATAATTAATAATTTATTTATTTTTTTAATCGTAATAAAATTTATACATATTTTATATCTTTTTTAACTATGTCTATTAGATAGGAATGTAATTGAATCGATCAAATTACTCAGAGGAGCTTGACGTGATTTAATTGGGGAGAGAGCCAAAATAGGGGATCTAATTGGAGAGAAATTTTAAGTCTGTTTTTGACTGGACTACGTCAATGTCAGACAACATAAACAGTTTGATATAGTTAGATATGGATCTAACCAAATCGATCAAATTACTCAAATTGAGCAAACTAATTTTTTTTCTAAAATCGAACCAACTCAATCGAATAGGTGTTCAAATCAAACAAATTGAAAAATAAAAAAAATAAAAATATCGAATCATTTATGTTGTCCGACATTGATGTAGTCTAGTCAATAATAAACTTAAATCTCCCTTTAATTAGATCTCCTATTTCAGCACCTCCAAAAATAAATTATGTCAGATTTTTCTGAGTAATTTAATCGATTCGATTACACTCTTATCTGATAGATACAACTAAAAGAAAACATAAAATATGTATAAATTCTGTTATAATTGAAAAATAAATAAATTATTAATTATGATTATAATTTTAATTATTAAAATAACTATAATTTCAATTGAACAAATCAGAATTAATAATTTATTTAGATAATAATTTATAATAATATTTAAAAAATATATAAAATTATATATGTGTATATATGTATGTGGGGGAGTGAGGGGTATACGTGAGTGGGGTGGAATTGGGTGAAGATGGGAAGGGGGGCCCGCGTCGGGGCAACGTAAGAATGCCCGACGCGAGCTAGAAAGATCAATCTTGTTGAAGTTCCTCCCCCAAATATAGTAATTAATTTGAGCACCTTCCAAGACAAGACAAGACGTTACATTAGGCATGAATTGATGTTTATTAGGGAATGGAGGAGGCGGCGGCGGCAGCGGCAAACCATGTGCCTTCGCGTGAATGACTCAGCAAGGTTGATGGGTTCAGCGGGCTAGCTTTTGAGTTAGTTTTGAGTTGAGAAGCCGTGACGGTCAACTTTCTACTTCTCATGTAATTTTTCTTCCTTCCAAACCTGTGTGCCGATGAAATCAATGGTCCACGCGCTAACTTCAATCCAATGCGCTCATCATCTTCAGGCCGGCCCGCCCACCCACCTTACTACAAATACCCTCCCCATCAAATCCCATCCATACGAAACCGTTCCCATCTCTTCTTCCTTTTCCCTCTCCTTCGTTTCACACATTTTCTGGGTTCCCAAACAGATTTTACGTACAGTACAGAGAAGCAAGCAACATGAGGAGCAAGGCGGGCCACCGAAACGGGTTCTTGCACTTGATCTCGCTGCCCATTAGGGTGTTGGGGAAGGCCAAAGATTTCTACGTCCGGAGCATCATAAAGTGCTCCGTAAAGGTGAGCTACAGCGGCTCCGGCCAAGTCTCCGACTTGCCGAAGAGCTTCAGTATTGGCTCGTCGAAGTCTACGGAGAGTGACGATTTCATGGAGCTTATAAGAGCCAACTCCACCCGGAGTTTGGGCAATATTGGGGCCGAGATGGACCTGTACATGCTCCGGCAGATGAGCGGGCAGCCGCCCACGGCGGAGGTTGTGCCCAGAAGCTCCACTGTTAAGATCATGGGGAGGATTGACGAAGACGAGCCTTGCGAATTTGGAGAAGACAGTGTGAAGATGAGATCCGATCTGTTGTATCCTAGAAGCAGGAGTTGTGCAGTCATGACAAAGAGCAGCGCTGTGTTCTGAAGCTTTTTTTTTTTTCTCTTTCAGAAACTTGAAAGGGTGGGTTCAGATTAAGGATTGAATGAGACTCCTCTCGAATCCGAACTGAATTTCCTTCTTTCTTTCTTTCTTCCATTTTCTTCTGTAAATGCTGCCAATTAAGGTGGCCGGCTTGGTTTGTGAAATTTACGACACATTAAAGGAACCACTTCTATATGAGGATTGTTGAAATGTAATGCAAGTTAACATTCCCCATCAAACTCGAAAGGAATCTGAACTATTTTGTAGGAACATAAACAACATTAATGTTTTGTTAAACTTAGTTTTGCAACAAGTCGAATAGCCCTACAAGTAATTAATGTGTCACCAATATACTTGTGCATTTATTCACGAATTAAAGCTTTGAATCATTACATTTTCCTTTATTTTATCGAGGTCCCATGATTTTTCTTAATAGCGCTGGTCGCCGGATATCCTAAAAGATAAGTTTATGTCTGGACATGATTAATTTAATAGTTTTGCATGTGACTAATTCGTTGAGAACAAAACTAATTACTGAATTAATTAAATTGAGACACGTAATAAGATAAGATTGATTGTTTCTAGAGCAAATAGTGTAACACGAACGTGGCAGTCTTTAGAGGAAAATTCATCAAATTTCATTTAAAAAATATACCAAGTTGCGTGTTCTCATACTTCCCCAAGTCCTTTTTCAATAAGGGGATAAGTCATTTTTAATAACAAATGAATGTGAATGCGACTGTGACAAATAAGAAAGACGTGGGATTCGACATGTAATATAATAATATAATACATTGGGAGTGTGACAGCTGAACTTAATTAGGTGAGGTATTGCTTAAAATAGTGTTTTCGCCCCCCCCGCCCCCCCAAAAAAAAAAAGTCTTCTAGAATCTTAGACGTTAATCCAAAACAGTAAACACAATACACAATGAATTTAGTTCAAAAAGACCCATTCCATACCCATTGCCATAAGTATACTATATAAGTAACATTTATGAATTCATTCTTAAAATATACGAAGCAGCAGTTGTGGATTCTTTGGAGTTCCGTACAATTCACATTGTAAGTATCATTTATTTATAAATCGAAGTACAAAGGAAGTTAACAGTAATGGTGCCTTCCATAGCATTTAATTGAAAAAAATATATATTTTTTAACTTATATAAAAAATAAAAATCTCCCCCATTAAATTAAATTTTTCATAAAAAATAGTTCAAAACATATTTTAATCATTGTACTGTAAATTTCAATTTCATAAAAAATATAGTGTTGCAAATAGTAAAGATGAAATTCAATTTCTCGAATATAATATTTTTTAGCTAAAAAAATTAAATTTACATACGAAAAGCTGAAGATGACCATAATTTTTTAATTAATTTTAAATAATCACATGTAATTTTAAATTAATTAAAAATAAAAATGTCAAACCTACCCTTTAAGTGCAGAAAAGTGATACCAATTGATTATTTGAGAGAGAAAAATGACTAAAAAAAATAGTGAAAGAAAATCACTAACCTTCATCACTCCCTAAATCCAAGTAAAATTTCAATTTATCTGGAGGGAAATGCAAAAAAACAATTAGTCTAAATCGAAACTTGTTGTGCCACCTTTTTGCCCCATTTTTCAAAAAATTTCCATAATAATGATAAAATGGGAAGTTATTTTGGAATGACCCAAGACTTGACCTAAACCGTTGGTTCAAGGCATAACCCGTTCAAGCTGCAAAAGGCCAAACACATACAGGACAGGTTGACCCAAGAGTCGCACACGCACCTGCGTGGCAACAGGTCGTGTGCGTGCCTAGCCTGGAAGGCTTGCCATGTAGACAAGCCTGCAAAACCCAACTTGCATGGGCTCTTCCCACGAAACCTTACTTGCACAAGCCTTACCCACGTAGGCTCTCCCCACGAAACCTTATCCGTACTGGCTTTCCCCGTAAAATCTTACCTGTTTTCCTCTCAAAACTGCACATGTGCAAGTGAGCTTCATTTAGGAGACTTGCCCAGTACAAGATCTGCCAACCATTTACCCTGTAAAAAACCCTATTTACTAGGGAAAAGCTACATTTTACCTAGAAAACAATTTTAGCCAAAAACACCCAATCTCACTTGAGATTTTCTACCTAGATAAGTCACAAACCTACTTTTGCAGCTCACTACTAGGCTCACCTTCTTCCAAAAAACTCCCTAGGCCACTAAGTCCTCAGAGGGGATTACTCTAAAGCCCATTCGAGTTTCACCCAAGACAGTTGTCACCATGTTTGGTTAACATATGTCTGCCTATGATTTTTGTGGTACCGAACACCTATAAATACCCTTTGTGCATTGGGAAATGACCCATTTTTTTTAGGCCCTCTATACTTAAACAATATTAGCTGTAAATTCTACCTATTCTTTGCATCTGGCGAAACCATCATACTTCATGATTTATTAGAATCATCATTTTTCTATCATTCTTCCTGAATTAACTTAAGTATCAGAGTGCATATGCAAGTGAAGAATCCCCGCATGTTTTCTAACATATTCTTGTGGATGTAGGTTTACCCAAAAAATGTGCTCGCAATAAAGTTTACCTGGAAGCTCCTACCTCGAGCAAGTTTACCCATAAGCTAAGTCTACCCGCATGCAGCCACTACTAGTATGCAAGTTTACTTGTGTGCAACATCTACTCAGGTGTAAGTTTCTACTCACGCATAGCACTTACCGGGCGTAGCCTTTACCCATGAGCAAGTCTACCTGTGCACTTGCTTGCGTAGCGAGTCTGCCTGCCCTACGCTTGACCTCTACCCAAACTAAATCCTTCTAAATTGTCATGATGATCTTCTAAATTGCCCTTGCCAAACATCTAAAGACTAAAGCCACTCATGGCCTATTCCTATGAGTAGAGATTTGCCAGTTGTTCACCTTGCTTTTCCGTTACTAAAGCATTATTGCATTAGAAATTTTAATTGTTATATTTTGACAACAACAATTTCGCACCATCCGTGGGAACTGACGAAAAGTCAAGATCAATGGCAAGAACAACTAGATCTGCTTGTGTCGAAAAATAGTTGAGTAATACACAAAGGAACATCAACCCCAGAAGAAGAACAAATTCTCTTGTTGGAAGAAATGATACCTTTGAGGATCAACCAACACACCTTACCCGAGGGAGAGGGGGCAGGAAACCCTGATGCTTAGCAGTATTCCCTGATGCGGAGTTGGCAAGTGAGCTCAGCTTCTCTATGTGCCCCTAAATCAAGACATTTTTTTCTAAGACAACCTCCTCTTGCAATTAGGATGCTAGGTTCAAATTCCCATGGGCCTCAAACGACTCCATGAGGAATCCTCGAGTAGTCATGGGCGAACATGGGTCCTCAAGAAATGCACCACCAACTGTTTTGCTCACCAAATATGAAGATTTGAAGAGAAATTATGATGCATTGAAGAAAAATCATGATAAGAATGTTTATGTGTTGTAGCCTCTAACTTTTCTACTACAAAACTTGTTGTCTAATGTCAAACTACCCTTACCAATCCAACACTTGACTGTCGAAGGAAACAGACGTCTATTGCCAATAACCAAGTCATTTCCACCCCTCATAGAATCCTCATTACTCTGAGCGGCCTATGGAGGGTCACTAAGAGATGTGACCCAAAAATCCTCCAAAACATTCTCATATGCTTATCCATGAGGATGAGATGGCCAAAAAACAACCCCAAGAAAGAGCGAAAATATAGCTCAAGCCCTCTACCTACAACCATCCACTACCAAGGGTGTAATACCGAACCCCTTGAGAACCTCAAAAGTGAAAAAAATAGTAAAAGAAAAGGTTAATAGCATGATTTATCCTTAACTTTAGGTCATCTTTTAATTTTATCCCTTTTTAAGAATTGCGTCAATTTGAGTCTAATTATTTAAGATTGTTGTCAATTTTATCCTATGTTGTCCAAACATGTGTCCTAGCTAAGGTGACGGATGAGGTGGCATGTGAATGTGTCAAATAATTGACACATAAGCAAAATGACATCGTTTTGCCTTATTCTTATTGTAGACCATAAGGCAAAACGACGTCATTTTTGCTTTATTCATATTGTCCCAATTGTTAAACTAATTTAGGGTTTCAAGCGAGATGAAGGAGAAGGGAAGAAAAGGCTGCATAGCGACTGTTGCACGACGACAAATTGACGACAAAATGTGAGGAATCAAAGAAACGCTGCATGGCAACCACAACGGATAACGACGAATCAAAGCGACACTACACGATGACTGGGACGAAAGGCGATGTAGGAGACGATGATGGAAGCAATGCACGATAACGATGGCAAAATTGACGACTCAACCTAACTGCTACATGGTGACAACGACGGAAATGATGCACAATGACAACAGCAAAATCAATGACTCACTCCATATCCTGTTACATGGCGATGGTAAATGAAGTGATGCACGACGATTGTACATCACCTTTCATTGTCCATTCGTTGCCTTCTGTCACTATGGAGCAGCTACCCTACAACCTCTTCCTTTTTCTTCTCGTTTTAAACCCTAAATCAGTTTAACAATTGAACCAATATGAATAAGGCAAAAATGTTATCGTTTTACCTTATGATTTGCAGTAAGAATAAGGCAAAACGACGTCATTTTGCTAATGTGTTAATTATTTGACACATTAGCATGCCACCTTATCTGCCACGTACATTGGGACACACGTTTGTGCAACATATGATAGAATTGACATCAATCTTAAAGTATTAGGCTAAAATTGAAGCAATTATTAAAATAGGATAAAATTGAAAAATGACCTAAAGTTCAAGATAAATCAGGCTATTAACCCTAAAAGAAATTCTACAATAGAGAAATGTGATAACCTCATATGAGGAAAGCGATAGAAGAAGAACCCACTTTTTCCACTGAGTTGCTCAAACAACCACCCTCTTGGGAATTCGAACTTCCAAGGTTGCCCACGTACTCAGGGAGAAAGAATCATTTCCACCATGTTCAGTAATATGAGTCTCTCACCCTCTTACATAGGTGGGATGACACGACCATGTGCCACGCACTTTCCCTGACTCTGATTAAGCAAGCACACATGTGGTTCAGTGAGCTACCGAATGGAAGTATCCATTCCTTTGACCAGTTGCGTAAGGAATTCCTCACAACCTTTGCTTGTAATGCCCTAAGGAAGAAGGACTGGACATTCTTACTTAAAATTTGCCAAAGGCCCTATGAGATGTTGAAACAATATCTTCGACTGCTTTCAAAATGCCATTCTGGAAGTTCATGAGCTGCAAGCCAACGTGATAATCGCAACACTCTTACAGGGTATAACCTCCATCCCTCTAATGGAATCTTTGGCCATTCAATCAGCCTGCATCACTGGCCAATCTACTCATTCACGCCAATAAGATTGTGGTACAAATAGAAATACTTGATAGCTTTTGCATTTCGAGCGGGAATAAACAAAATAAAAGAGAAAGATCTATTTATGGGAACCTTGATCAACTAGAACCAACGGCTCAAAAAGTCGATGACTTTACCAAAGTAAGGTTTCAGACCTTCACACTTCTCCTGGACTCCCTCACCATAATACTCTCTACTGTTAAGCCTACATGACTAATTTGTTTCCCTTATCCTTTTAACAAAACTAAAGAAAGAAACCACAAGCTTTCTACAAATTCCACGAATACCTGGGACACTCAACCAAGGAATGTTGCTACCTAAAAAACCAGTTGGAATATTTGACTCGCGAAGGCAAGCTTAATCAATTCATCCGAGATAATTTTAAGCAAATATGTTAGGGATGAATCAATGAAAACAAGCTTTGTCACTCAATCACAACAACCAAAGGAAGTGAAGTGAAAACACCAGTCGTTAGAGATAAAAGGCATACGAAAAGCCCAAGGAAATTTCTAACAATGTAATAATTCACGTATTCTTGCATAAATCGCGGATGTAGGTGAAATGTGTCAAACTACATAAACCAAAACATATGTAAAAATCAACAATAGTGGAACAAGGGTGTGTCCGTGTGCCTGCATATTGTCGCAGACGTAGACGAGTTGTGCTAAATCGTGTAATCAAAACATCCACAAAAGATTGTAAATTGCAGCCGTGGACGACTAGTGCTGATCAATGCAAACAAAATATCCATGCAAGAACTACAAATCGTGGACATAAGTGGTGTAAACCGAATCATGTCAACAAAAGTATGTATGAGGTATTCCCATGTGAAGCTCCTATTTATGCCTATCTTTTCAAATGCTTGCATAAAGGCCATTTTTGGTTGATCTAATTTGTGGATGTAGGCGAAAAGTGTCGAACCATGTCAAGAAAATTTTGGTATTCTTATTATGAAAGTAGGCATGATACGTCGAACTACGTCAACAAAATTATGTCTTTCTTACAAATGTAGGTGACGACCAAACTACGTTAACAAAATGATTTCTGAATTATCCACTCACATATGTAGGGGTAAAACCATTATGGTTCTGAACCGCACAAACAAAATCATTCCCTATTGCATTTTCATGGACGTAGGCATAGGAGGGCTAAACCACACCAAAAGTACATTTATATTTGTCAACCTGGGGAGCTAAGTTACTCTTTAACCCTATAACGAGCTTAGTGTAAACTATGATTCCATCCCTAGGCGATCTAGTGTGAGTAGTTTTGCCTTGGACCAACTATGTTGTTAAAACCAATGTGTACCCAGCCTAATCACCAATTCACTGCAATAGTTTGGATTCAAGGGTCCTTTGCACTCAAAATCTATTGAGATGGTTAAGGTAGAGATAGCCACACTTGGATCCCTTAGGGTGATTTGGTTAGCGACTAAGGGATATTGTAGGTAGCATTGGCAAAATCCCTAACTCCAGAAAAGGTTGATGTCTAGTGTTTCTTTGAAAACCCAACAAGCATATGGTAAGGATCTACTTGACTCTGGAAAGCTAAGTTACATTTTAACCCTATGCCTAACTTAGCCCAACTTATGACTCCACCCCCAGGTGATTAGGTGTGAGCAACTTTGCCTTCAACGTACTTCATGGCTAAAGCTAAGGTGTACCCAACTTAAGCACAAATTCATCCCAACAGTTTAGCTCTAAAGGACCCTTGTGCTCAAAATCTACTTAGATGGTCGAGCTAGAGATGGCCACACCTAGATCTCCCACAGTGACCTAACAAGAGACTAAGGGAGGGTATAGGTAGCATTAGCAATAATCCCCAGTTAGTTGTTGCTATCTTGGCATCTCGGCTAGTAATCTCTAGTTCAAGGTACATTCGGGGCCCTTCTTCCTTGTGCTTTTTTTTATCATTACTATTTTATACACCTTGAACTATATTAACTTATGATATTAAGAATGTTGGTGCCCCCCCTCCCCCACCTTACGACTGAGGGAGCCAAACACTTACTAACATGATAGAAAGACATCTTAGCTGGATAAAAGAGGACGCTCATATGTGAGCTAAGCAGAGCCGGTCCTGGGTTTTTGGAGGCCCAGGGCAAATTTTTCTAAGTGTGCCCTCTATACAAATTAAATAAAAAAATAAAAATTATTAATTAATTAATTTTATTAAAATTATAAGAATTTATAAAAAATAAGAAAAAATAATTTGGGGCTTCATTAGAATCTTATTTGGGGAAAATTCAATGGGACAAAACTCCAAATGAAGAAAAAATAATACCTTGCATTGTAAATATTGCATTAAAAAATGAAAACAACATATTTGAGTCTACATACTTTCTTCCGAATCTCTGTAAGCATTTTTTGATTTGATCAATCTTTCTTTCATCTAGGGTTGTTAAAAAATATCTAAAAATCGATGAACTGAACCAAACCAGATCGAACCATGCCGTTTGGATTGGTTATATGGTTCAATGGTTAGATTCTGGTTCTAAAAAATTAAGAACTAATATATTTAGTTTGGTTACTGATTTTTTTTTTTTAAACCATGGTTCGAACCAAATCGGAACCGATATTATACTTATGTATATTATAATTTTTTGAGTATATATATACATATGCATAAATAGTATCACTTCTTAAGAAACTAGCAAGATTCATGAACTCTTTTATTTTTAACATTTTATGCGCTATTCCTATACTAAATGGTCGATGTAATCTCGTTTGATAAGATAGTCTATGAATTATTTTGTTCTATTTTTACTTCAAGATTTGAAGTATTAATGAAGTTATGGGTTTATTTTAATTAACAAATTTGTTTATAATTTTATATTTTGTGAAAATATTTAGAAATTAAATGTTAATTGGATAGAACCGAAATCGGTCTGATGTGACGAATTGGTCATATCTTGATTTTATATATGTAACGGTTCAGTTACGATTCTTATTTTTTTAAAATCTTTAAAAATGGTTCGTTTACTGAATTCTTATATAACTGGACCAATCTGAATCATTGACACCCCTACTTTTATCCTCCACAATTAATTGAAGTAAAAACAATCATCACATATACCAACAAAATAAAAATAGCAATAAAATCTTTTTTTAATAGGGTACAAGTGCTAACTTCTTTTGTTAATTTTTTTTTAATTTTTTATACACATATATACATAAATTTTAAAAAAAATTGTGCCCCCCTCACTTGTGGGCCCTGGGCTGTGGCCCTGGTAGCCCTGGCCCAGGGCCGCCCTGGAGCTAAGGTACGACAATACTAAATCCTATCTTTCCATATTTTTCTAACCAGTGGGATTGCAAGATTTGAGGAAAAGGCAATGATAATACAAGGTATTATTGCATTACTTACTTATTTCCCTATCCATCAAGTCCATCCTTACTCATTCGTGAGCACATTACATAGCACAAGGACGTACACTAAGATAATTATTTGTCTTTCAACAAGGTGGACGCACCAAAAAACACACTCTTCCCTTTGACTTAAAAGTCAAAACCAAGAGTGGGGGATCTTTGTTGTGCCATGGATACCAAGTGTAACATCCTGTTCGAGCGATAGGAAAGACCGGAACAACTTACCCTGATGGACCTACACGAACTTCTCAGGGGGTCACCCATCCCTAGACTGCCCCAGGTCAAGTACCCTTAACTTGGGAGTTCTTTGCCAACATTCAGCCCAAAAGGTATCTAGCTGGTGTTGTTTCCTTTCTTACGCTATCCTCGATATATACTAACTTCTGTGGGCTCTCGGGGTATTACATTCTCCCCCCTTAAGCACATGACGTCCTCGTCATGTGACCTTACAATCGGTCCCAGATCTCTCCCCTTACATGGCCGATGTGGGATTTGCCTAAGGTGCCTACATGCACCCCCCATAGAGGCCTACACACACCCCCCTCAGGACTCAGCCTCCTAGTTGAGGTTTGCCCCACCACTACGCTCAGAGGCTCGGGAGTCGGCTCTGATACCACCTGTAACATCCCGTTCGAGCGATAGGAAGGACCGGAACAACTTACCCTGATAGGCCTACACGAACTTCCCAGGGGGTCACCCATCCCTGGATTGTCCCAGGTCAAGCACGCTTAACTTAGGAGTTCTTTGCCAACATTTAGCCCAAAAGGTATCCAACTGGTGTTGTTTCATTTCTTACACTATCCTCGATATATACTAACTTCTGTGGGCTCTCGGGGTATTACACCAAGCGTCCACCTTAGCTTATTTCTCAAAAAATTTCCATAAGAATAATAAAACAAGAAACCATTTTGGAATGACCCAAGACTCGACCCAAACCGTCAGTTCAAGGCCTAACTTGCTGAAACTACAAAAGGGCAAACCCATGCAAAATAGGTCGACTCGAGAGCTTTACATGCACCTGCATAATAGTAGGTCGCATGCTTGCCTTGCCATGCAAACCTTACCCAAATGGGCTCTTTTTGCAAAACCTAACTCGCGCGAGTTTTCCCTACAAAACCCTACCGGCGCAGGCTTTCCCAGTAAGACCACACCTACGTGGACTTTACCAGGGAGACTTGCCTTGTGTGAGCCTCGGTAGACATTTACCTAGAAAACCATTTTAGCTAGAAGCACTCAATTTCACAAGGGATTTTCTACCCAAACAAGTCATACATACTTCTTAGCTCGCCGTAAGGCTCACCTTTTCCTGGAGAACTCTGTAGGCCACTAAGTCTTTCATGGGGATTTTTCTAAAACCCATCTAAGTTTTACCTGGAATAATTGTCACCATATTCAATTGACATGTTTTTACCTCTGATTTTTGTGGTACTTAATGCTTGTAAATACCCCCTCATGCATTGGGAATTGACCCATTTTTTTTGTACTTCTATACTCGAACAATATTGGATGCATATTGTACCTTTTCTTTGCATCTGCCAAAACCATCATACTAATTTGCTATTTACCCAGAATCATTATTTTTTTATTTTTTTGGACTGACTTAAGCATTAGAGGGTATACGCAAGTAAGGAATCCATGTGTGGCTCTAACATGTCCTTATAGACGTACATTTACCCAAAGAGTGTGCTTGCGATGAAGTTTATGTGGAAGCTCATATTGCATACAGGTTTACTTAGAAGCTAAGTCTATTTGTGCGCAACCTCTACCCGCGTGCAAGTTTTTACCCATGCGTGAGTTTACTCACACCCAAACTCTACCTGCATACAAGTTTCTACCTATGCGAAGTCTACCTGTGCATAAGATTTTACCCTCACGCAAGTCTACTTGCACATCTACCTGTCAAGCGTGTCTACCTACCTCGCGCACAGCCTCTACTCGGAATACATCCTTTTGAATTGTTGTGGTGACATTCTAGATCGCCTTTGCTAAACATCCATAAACCAGAGCCACCCCTTACTTATTCCCACGAGTAGACGTCTACTAGTTGTTTACCTTGCTCTACCATGATTGAAGCATTTTTATATTACAAATTTCAATTGTTGTATTTTAGTAACAATAAAATCGATACATATTTGAATCACAAAAGTAAATTAGTTTTCAATTTATCTCCGAATCGTATATGCAAAGTAATTTTTAATTTTTGAAATTAAAAGTACAAATGTAATGTTTGACAATTTAATTAAAAAAATATATTTATCAAGAAAAAAAATAAAAATTCAAAGAATTATGTGTTTGAAAATTTAATAAAAAATCATATTTATTAAGAAATAAAAAAATAAAAATTTTAATTATTTGGACAATTCTCCGATTCCACAATTCAAAAATGAATTAGCTTTTACTCAAGGTTATGGACTAATTGGCATTTCACTTCTTTGGAGATAAATTGATATTTTACTTTACTTTAGGGACTAATTAGGATTAGTAGTTGCATTTTCTCACTTTCTTTTTTTTTTTTATTTTTTCCTCTTAAATCAATAATTGGTTTTACTTTCCTCTACTTTGGTATTTTTAACTGATTTATAATAATAAATTTGTGTGTGATTGTTTAAAATTAATGAGACATTGTGATCATTTCCTCTCTTTAGTTAGTATTTGTTAAACAATATATAAATAAAAAAAGTAAAATATAAAAATATTCAGATTTTTGTCATTTGTAATGTGTTTGTTAAACTTATCTGGCGACGTTTGAAAAAAAAGTTACTTGACTTATTATTTAGGTTTTTTTAGATATGTTTATCTCTCCTACTCCCTTTAAATAATTATACCTTGAATCTTACAGATAAAAAAAAAATGACGCATATATCCTCCAGTATATTCTAAAAAATTTAACAATCAGTTTGGTAAAAATCTTAAAATATTTTTTAATCTTATTTTAATCATTCCATATTTTAGTTTGAAAAATATTGTAAACTTATTTTAATACAATTTTATTTTATTCATTTTAACAAACGTTATCTTAACATATAAATCTACATTATTTTGTTAAAAATTGAAGAAAATGTTATATAAATAAATTTGACAAATAATTTTTATAAACTGACGTAACATACATAAATTTATAAGAATTTTATCTAAAATTAATAATAATTTATAATAGTAAACATATTTATTATTAATTTCTTTTAAACAAGACCATTAGAAATTTAAATAAAATAATTAGAAATTTATATATATTATGAGGTGTCGTCATAATCACTGTTGAATTCAAATAGTCATCCAATTAGTTAGACTGGGAGTTTGAAACAGTTTCAACAATTCCTGCTTGTTTCAAATTCATAAGCCAATTCAGATACGCCGTACAAATATAGGCAGCGCCCTCTTTCCAACTTCCACCTTTATTTTAAAACACCGTCAGAAGGCATACAACAATCGTTACGAATCCTCCGTTACTTAAATTAAAAAAATATTAAGCCCAAAATACGATAAGACTCGTCCCGGGGATTAGGTGGTGACCAAACCAGCCATGTGATGGTAAGGTTGAATTTGAAAGCAGCAGTAGGAATAATGGCAACCCATCCAGCGGATACGATCGTCAATTCGGTTACATCTATTCAGTCAAGTCATATCATCTAATCCAAACGTGACAAAAGTCTTAGGAATGCTCTCGAAATTGCATATAAAAATGCATTTTGTTTCTTTCGTGTTTAATTTTACATCCTTTCTCTATATAAAGATAAATATCATTTTCACCCACCCTTGTAATTTTGTTCATTTTTAAGGGCATCCCCTTGATGTTTAAATTTGGCATTATATTTACTTGTTTTGTTTTGTTTTTTTTTAGTTAACACAATTATCGGACTTATCTTAAATTATATCAATTTGAAATTTTTGTGACGTATGACTGCGTATATGCATGGATATTAAATGAGTGGTTTGATTATTTTTCTCATATTAACAAGTGAGTGTTATCTTTTTATAAATTTTAAAGTGTAAAAAAAAAATTACAAGTGGTAAGCTGAAATTCATGAAAGACGAGTCCTAAAAACATGTCTATCAAGAAAGAAGCATGAAGACTAAGAAAAGAGAAAAGTTAAGCAAAAGGACCCTAGGAAACCCTTTCAAAGGGGTTTGATAACAAAATTAAGATACTTCCATGAGGAAAGGCCAAGGTCACTGAGAAAGCCCTTAGGGTCTCTTGAAGGGCTTGTTGCAAAATACTTCCCATGATAGAAATATGCAAATATACCTCCATAATTTTATTCAAAAAGTGTGTAACGAGTTACGATTAATGGGATTAGTATTAATCCCAAGAAATCAAGAATCGTTATCATTACTTATATAGCTCAACTATAAATAGAAGAGAACTTGTTAAAGAGTTTTACAATTTTTTTTGAGAATCTAATTTAAACTTCTGAATGTTTGCACAAAAAATGCTTTGTCTCCTTTAATCATTTTTTTTTTTTTTTTTGTAGAATTCTTGGATGAAGTTGTGTTGGGACCAAGCAACTCTTGCTCAAAAAATTTATCCCGAACTCGGGGATAGGGAACCAAAAACTAACTATCAGCGAAGCCTCACGGACTCCCATGTAGTCTTGGTCAACATAGGTGGTACACTAATTCTCCTATTGAGAAGTCTCAACTCATAGTTTTCTGGAAAAAGGAAACATGTTCGGACTTTTGCATGATTGGTCGTAGAAAATTTGGGCCTACTGCTTAGAATTATCTATATTTATTGAAGAGCGAGAAGCCTCTGTGAGTACTTCATTCTCGCCATCACTAAAATTTGGAAGATTCTCATAAAGAACTAGAGGGACTTTCAAAAGAGCTAAAAGTAAAAAGAGAAAGTCTAAGGGAGACTTTATAGCATCCAAAAGAGCTTGCAAAAGACTAGGTGACACACAAGGGAGTTTGTAAGAGACATTGAGAGTATTTAAGAAGTTTTGAAGAACTTGGAAGATTTTACTTTGATGAAAAGTGAAAAAATGAATGAACCAAGGACCTCTGATATATAGGAAGACCCGAAAGGTTAAATGACAAAGTGGCTAGCAAGTAATATTCCAATAAAAGCAATCCAAATCGTTCAATTGGGAACTTGTTGAAACCCTGATTGTTGGATTGACGAGAGAAAAAAATTTAATGTGACTGTTTTATCATTTGGCAAAGAAGTTACTATTGACTAAAAATTACCTATTAGTAAAATAAAAAAGATAGAAATAAAAGATCCTTCTCTAAAAGGGTCATTCAGAGATGATATTTTAACAAAATAATACTATTCCTTTTAGAAGACCTTGAGAAAAGAGTTAGAAGTAATTGATGTGGATATAGGTCAGACTCATTAACAAAGCCTATAAAGGATAAGCCCAAAAGAGAGGCCCATAAAAAAAGGACCACAAAAGCAAAAAAAAATAGACAAACAGAGCGAATGAGATATGGGAAATCTTCTCAGAGAAAGGGTCCCTGAGAGACCCTTTCAGAGGATTTTAGTAATAAAGTAAGATACCTTTAGAAGGAAGGGCCAAGGTCACCGAGAGAGTTCACAAGTTCTTTCATTAGGCTTCTTGCAAGATACTTCCTAAGAGTTCTGTAATATTGTTTAAAAATTTAACTTAAGTATCTAAGTGTTTGTATAGGAAATGTCTTGTGCCCTCTAATTATTAATTTTTTTTTTACAAAATTATTGGGATTTATAGACAAATTCTGCAGTACAAAATATATTTTTGTATTTAAACAATGATGATAACCTAAGAATAATAATATTTTGAATGAATTAATGGGCCAAATTAATTAATTGAATAAAAGATATTCAAAATAATATTTTAAACGAAATTAATGAATCAAATTTATTGGTTGAGCGAAAAAGAATTTAATATTTAAAATATTTATTTTGACAATCAGTGAGAAGTGGACAATAACATCCGTCCGAAAAGCACTGGTCCATAGCCAAAAACCCAGTCCTCACAAGCTTCAATCATCTTTGTTGACGCCGGCCATACAGAAATGATGAGCATACGTCCAACCAACACGCTTTCCTGCCCTACATTTTCACCCGTCTGTAAAGATATTTACGCTTTGACCCCACATTTAAGGATATATTTGTGTTTCGACCCCATGTCTCATGACATGGTATCATTCCAACCATAAATAAAATGTAGAAAACTAGTGGCAAATAATAACAATATTGATCATTGTTTTTAACGGGACGAGGCATAAGAAAATTTTTAATAGTTAAAAATAATATAAATTCATCTTTTATATTATTTCATTGATACTCGAGAAATAATTATAAATGCCCATATCAAAAGATGCGAATAAATTCAAATTTAAAATTTTATATTTGTTATAAAATAGTAATTAGTATTTTTTGGGATTACCGTTTTTATGTGGTCTCTCGCCATTTGTGCTTTCGATTTCGATAGAGAAGATAAATCGTAGGTGAAAACTTTATCTCACTGCGCATGACAAGTAATTAGTACTTCTCGAACTATTGTAAGAGATATCTTAATTATGTTATTAAATAACAAGAGAGTTTGGCACATCTATCACTTTTGATAACTATTTAATCCATTCTATCAATTATGTTCACAAGAGATTCTAATATTTTCTTTTTATATCACTAAATTATCTTAATCGTGTCACATACATCTTATCTTCAATAAGAGTCAATCTAACTTTATTACGAATAAGTTTATATATAATTTTATCTTTTTTTGTATACCTCGTCGCATTCATCTTAACATTCTTATATTTTGTTATACTAATATTAATACTTTATAGCTCAATATTCTATGCCATATGACAAAATTATCTCATAGTTAGTTTAAAATTTTCATTTTAGTTTTAGTTGAACCTTACTATCCAAAAAAACATTAAATGCTCTTTTCATTTTAACCATATCGACTTAATTTTATGGATAATATTCTCGTTAATATATTTATCTTTTTACATGATTAATTCAAAATATCTAAACTAATCTTTTCCCAATATAATTTCATCTTTCAATTTTATTATAACATCTTTTACATTTCTATTTTTCCTAAACTCATATCCCATTTGTACTTTCACAAAACCTACTCATGAAAGTGAAAATTGGAGGTCCTTTGTCTTAGATTGTACTCTTCGTTTCGTTAATAGCCTGACAAACAAATTGTGTCAAATTTAATGACACTTGGAGGGTCCATGTGCAACGGTTTCGTTTAGGGGGTAAAATAAGGATTCAAAACATTTGGGGCCAAAAGTGAAATTATCCAAAATAGAAAAATCAAAGTAGAGAGGATTACTTCCTGACACTCTAGCCATGAAAATATAAAAATAGTTGCTTGAACGAACGAACGAACGAACGAATAGGCTTGGCCTTGGCTGGCTTCACGAGCACTGAGAATGGAAGTTCCCAGTTCCAAGGCCAAGCTTCTCTTGGCATTCTTCTTCTTCTTCTTCTCCTTTAAGGGTCAGTTTCTCTGTCTATTTTATGCTTTATTAGTTAATTCTTCACAGGTGGTGGCGTCTGGGTCTGTGGTTAAGTCTCTGCCGGGATTTGAAGGACCGCTTCCCTTTGAACTGGAAACTGGGTAAGTCTTCTCTCTAGTTCTTGTGCCTTTTTGGTCTCTGTTTTTGGGAATAATTAGTTAGTGGTGAAGTAAATTAATGATGACTGTGTAAATATATATATGTGTGTGTGTGTGTGTGTGTGTGTGGTGATGATGATGATAAGGTATGTTGGAGTTGGTGAATCGGAGGACGTAGAGCTGTTCTACTACTTTGTTAAGTCGGAATCGAACCCCAAAGAGGACCCTCTTGTTCTTTGGCTCACAGGAGGCCCGGGCTGCTCTTCATTCTCTGCTTTTGCTTATGAAATAGGTAAACTCAATCTTTGATGATCCCCTCATAGATTCATAACTAATTATATTTGCCTAATAAGAAATGTTGTTCATATCTTACAGCACTAACTGTGCAAGTGCTAATAGAATTTTGTAATTCAGAGCATTTTTCCTTAGTTTTTCTTTTTCAAAGAAGGGATAGCAATTAGCCACATCACACTTTTGATGATCCTATTATGAGGAATTGTCTAATTCTTTTTTCCGAGTTTAAAACTTACAAACACATATATCATCTTTGTACAAAATATTGTGCTTGCTTTCTTGGGTCAATTATTACACAACCCTTTTAAACTCAAACCCGTTTCTTAGTTTGAAAAGGTTTTTTTGCCCCAAAGCACGAGACACTAATGATTTTTAAAGTTTTCGAGACTTGATGCATTTATTCCCTACTTTTGGAGCATATTCCTTTTTTTTGGGGGGGTGGGGGGTGGGGGGAGATTTCTAGCTTTTGTGAAATTATCAAAATGTCCCTTGACATACTTATTCGTTCCTAAGTAGAGGAGTCTTCTATGACAAGCTATTTTTGATTGGACTTTTCCTTGTCATGATCCAATCTCACATCAGTAGTCAAGTAGAAATTTCTTGGGTTATTACTTGGTCTTATGAACCCACGAGTTAACTTCCACTAGCACTTTTGGGTGAGAACTCATGATGTTATTAGTGGTATCCAAACCAATCTAGAACCACCATCGAGTTGGTGCAAGCTAGGAAGTGTTTTTGAGACTGGCTTGGGCCAAATTGAGATACGGGATTTCTGGCCTAGAGAGGATCCTAGGAATTAAAAGAGAGGAGTTTGTCACAATTCAATCCCTCCTCTGGAAGTGTTTTTAAAGGCTTGCATCTACAATATCTCCCATTTGCATTTATAGAGTTTTGTCTTCTATTTTGAGTATATAACATACAAAAACAGATATATACAGTTATGAAGGCAGAGGAGCCAAAAGATATGGCTTCCTTGGTCTTCAAAAAATGTTCCTTTATAGTCATGTTAATATTTAATAAAAGGTGTTCCAGGTGGACAAATGCTTTGCAAGGGTTAAGAATTATCATATATCACAAAATTTCATATATTGCAATACATTTATATAAAGTTTAGAATGTATAGATGGCCAAAATTTAGTTTTCATTTTTCTCTTGTTCCACTTTAAGATGAATTGCACGATTGTTGACTTCTGCAGATTGTCATGAAAGGTCATTGGTTATAGCTGTGGAAATAGTCTCTTTGCCAAAAAGCAAGGGAGTGTTGTTTAAAATGTGACCCTTCCCCGTTTCTCACAAGGTGGAGAGCCTTGTGCACTTGGGGATGTCTCCTTTTTTAGTTCATTAATTATTGGACATTCTCAAAAGTATACTCTTTTGGCGAGGGAAAAGTACTCAAGTATCCAGATAAATTTTGTTGATATGCTGGTTAAAGATCTTTCTATATGTAGTATGATATGAAATTCTAGTTTTGCCTCTAGATGTATGCATAATTATTAATTTTTTCATATCTTGTAGCTTGGGGTTATTCTTACATTTCAACATGTTAGCAAGCAACAAAAGTATGCATGCTTTACTTGGATTCCCAAGAATATGGTGGCATGGTTAACTGTATGATCAACATCAATCCCAAACCTTAATACCATTAGGTGGGGTTGGCTACATGAATATTAGTTTTTTACCCATTTCTATCCATGTTTCTATTCTTTGTAAGACAATCATACCACATATCATGTTTAAGGATTTGTACAAAGTTTTCTTTGATATTCCTCTATCTCTTATGCTACAAACTTCTTCAATTATATAAACATGTTTCATAGATGTGTCTATTGGTCTTCTTTTCATATGTTCGAATTATTTTAATTACATCTCACCTATCTTATTTCAATAAGTGTGACTCTAACCTTATCAAGTATAATTCCATTTTCAAGTCTATGTTTTAGTGTATGGCCACACATCCACAATACAATTTTATCTCAGTTATGCCCCTATTTTTGCACATGTTAGTGCTTAACTGCCCATTGTTCTCAACCACACAACCAAGATGGTCTTATACCCAGGGAATTTCTAGCCAGTGAGAAAGAACCAGGACATTAAAAGCTTAAGACACATACAATCTATTTACACTGTTCCATCATTCTCTAATTCAGATAAGGAATGTGATGAGGGATGGCCAACCAACCAGTCATACCTCTTCGAACCACTCCTTTTTTTGAAGGGACCAAGGGCATATCACCACTTGCTGCTTTTTTTTTTTTTCCTTTTCTGTTGTTGGCTTTACTTCATAATAAAAGCTATGCGACTGATTTGAACAGCTGATTTAGCGAGAATAGTTCTTTTCAGGTCCACTGAATTTTGAGCAAAATCAGAAAGATGGGAGCTTCCCCACATTAGTCTTGAATCCATATTCATGGTCTAAGGTAGAGTACCCAAGGAGTCATCCTATTACCACTTGATTTTGCCTGCTTTTAGGGTACGTTATGACTGAGTATTAAAAGATTGTACATCTGCCTGACAACAATGTCATGGTTCATTGACAAATCAGGCAGCGAGCATAATCTTTGTAGACTTGCCTGTTGGTACTGGATTCTCCTATGCAAGATCCTCAACTGCTGCTGAGTGCAGTGATTTGCAAGCATGTGACCAAGCATATCAGTTTCTAAGGAAGGTAAATTGCTAACCCTATTTGCTACATCATGAACATGGCATACCTTTTGGAAAACTTACAAAGAAATATTTATAGCATCATAGATAATTGAGAAAAAAAAAAAAAAAAGAATGAGGTGAAAATTAATTTTGGCTAGAATAGTAGATGAAAATTAATTTTGGCTAGAATAGTAGACGTATCTGTTTATCTATTCATTATTTTTGAAAATGCATTTTGCAGTGGTTAATTGATCATCCGGAATTCCTCTTGAATCCAGTTTATGTGGGTGGAGACTCATACTCTGGCATTACTGTACCAGTGGTTGTTCAAGTGATAACAAATGGTAAGAAAGTAAAAGACAGGTGTGTGAAACTTTTGGGAATTTTGGATATTTCCTTACACAGGTTAAACAACAAAAGCAACATCTTCAGGTGTTCCTATATTGTGTGTGTATATGTGTACGTATTTATTTCCTAAGAATTTGTATGTATATTGAAATTGCCAGAATAAAATAGGAGAAAGCACATAAAGCCTGATCATACTTGGTGGAAGTTCTTTTAACAAAGGATTGATAATTTTTTTGGGTTGCAATGCAGGAAATGAAGAGGGTATCGTACCATTTATCAATCTGAATGTAAGTTGCATTTGTTATCTCTCTTTCAATTTTAGTAGTAAGACTGTAGGACCCCAACCCAGGTTCCCCAAACCAACCATAGAACCCGAGCAGGTGTCCCAAATAAAGAATACAAAACCTGTCATGCATGCACCTCACATTCAAATAAACCTGATCATGAATCTGAAAATCTGAAACAAAATCCAAAACACTGCATGCATAACAAAACACCACAGGCCCAACAAAGCAACATTTACAATCCTTGGCCAAAGACAGATCCAAACCACAAAACAAACCACAACCGCCACAGAAGACGTCGTAATCCCCAAAAGTCTCAAAGTACAAAAAACCATAAGATAAAGCTAACTCGACCTGCCCTGTACACCATCTACGGAGAAGTTAGACTTCACTGGGACTATCCCCAATCTTGCCCTTGCCCTTACCTGGAATGAAGAGAAGCAAAGGAGTGAGTCACAAGACTCAGCAAGCTCATACAAAAGAACCGGACAACAAGAGTAAGCACTATAGAGTACCCTGCACCTAACATGCAGTATCCATGCAAAGCATGTCCATGTCAACAAACAAATGCCAGGTATCTCGTGCATAAAAGAAATGCGCACATACAGGGTTCTGGGGCCCACAAAAGAAAATAATGGCACCCAAACCCATGATATATACCTGAGTGAGCCAGTGCAGACTGAACCTGCAACCTGTAAAGAAAACCTCAAGTGGGAGCGACCTCACTGAGTCACAACACGCTAACCCAAAAGAACTCGCGTGTGTGGAAATATAACCAGCGCGGTGTACCCGACACTGTCACAGCTGTGGTCTCAATCTCAATCAAAAGCCGGCATCAAACAACCAGTAAATGCACACATATAAAATGCAGTGGCACATGGGCAGAAACCTGATACAAGGCCCCCATAAAACCAAACATCAAGTCACGCCCGCCCACATAAGCAAATACACTCAATGCAGTGCTCATGACTAGCTAACTATTAGATAAAATAAACAACAATGTATGCACGTGGCCAAACATTCAGTCACATGAGTCCCCCAATGGATGCAGCCCAAATCCCGGCACACAATACCCTGATATGCAAGATGTCAAAAACGGTGGGTGACTGACAGTATTAGCTGTCCTGACTCGTCTATGGCCAGTCATGGTAGTAGATAGTTGGGCCCATATCACCAACCATCCTCTACCAGGACACAGCGATCGACAACCAGTAGCTTAACACTCGTCACCATAATAAACCGCCCTCTCGGAGGGAGAACATGACCACACCTAGAGACTTAGCTAACCCTGAAACCAAACTCGGCCCTAGGGTGGATACTATCCCGAGGATAACTTAGCTTCATTCCACAAAAGAATAGGAGAGGAAACTAACTCTCCATTTAAACAAGAACAAGACCCAATTTACTATTCACGGTCAAGTTACTATTCACAACCCGATTACTATTCGCGACTCGGTTACTATTTATCAAAACTTATCCCGACCGATCGTGGTTAAGGACAAGGACAATTTATTAGCAATTATTGAGGATTAAAAGAAACAAAATAGTAAATAAACTAATAATAGCAATAATAATAACAGCATTGATAATAAAAATAATAACAATAATAGTGATAACAATAATAATATTAGTTATTATTATTAAAATTAAGAGTATTAGATATAACTAAAATTCATATTATTTATAAGACTAACAATTAATATAATATATGTTAAACACTAGTATTATTTAAACACACCCAACGCACACAGTGGCTGGATACATCCCATCTTTACATTGTTTGTTTATATATATATATATATCCCATTATACTTACACGCAGAGCTTGCCTCCACCCCCCATAACCAATTTCGGCCGAGCTATACTCCTCCAATTCAATGAAAGACGGCCACTAACATTTGCATCCAATTAATCAGATTTCATATCTAGAGTTCATAGGGGATTTTGAGAGCAACAGGAGCCTGGCCATTCGGCCAAAACACAATTGCGTGCATATATATTTATATATATATAAATGCTCATATATCTATCTACACAAAAACAAGCTCACTGAAACCACTTCCAAGAGATCTATTAGCTAAGGAATGTTGGAAAAACAATCAAAACGGAGAGAAGAAACTCCCACTCGACTGCCATCTGACCCCTTTATAAACATAAATCCACCGAAAATATATATATATATATATATACCGAACAGCTAGATTACCCCAAAGAAAACCCTCACATGCCACCATTCATAACCCTAGAAGAAGAAAGGATGAAGGAAAAGCTTGGCTGATGGAAGAAGAAACTGCCGAATGACTCCTTCTTCTTCACTGGTCTTCTTCCTCTTCGCCCCTCGGCCAAACACACTGCTCTCTCTCTCTCTCTCTATCTCTTTTCCCTCGATCTCTCTCTCTCTCCATATAGGCGAAGCCACCAGCCTCTTGGCCAACAAACCCTCTCTCGACATTCCCTGCCCAATGTCTTCAAGTGGAAAACAAATTCCAACAAATTCCAAATGCTTCTGAATTGTCTCCCATGCCTGCTGCGCACGAACATATAATACATATATATATAATATACATTTTATACATTTAATCCCCACTTGTCATTAATTACACTTGAGGATTCTATTAATAGCACTTAGGAAATTCTTTAATTGCATATACACCCTCTAATGGCCAATTAATTTACATTACGATACTTTAAAACTAAAATTAATAATTTCGGGTTTACTCAATAAAATTGATTTCGCCTTTGGGTCCTCACCGGGTCCTTAATTCATCCTGAAACCACTGAAGGGTTGATCGTTATGAAAAATCGAAGCCCCCCTCAGTTTTCTGTTAACTTCCCGGAAGTCTCCTATGACAATTTGGTATTTCGGTCTCAAATCACAGCTGTATTTTAGCTGTACCGAAAACCGTCTCAATTCTAATTTATTTTAATTCCATAAATCCCCTCTCGAAACGCTCATCGAGACTATACCATTTTCTGCTGACATTCCCTCTCCGGAGCACTCCCGGCAGTCGATTCGACGATTTATTTTGTTATCGAGCCATTTTTCGGTATTTTAAACTCACTTAAAATACGTGACAACCTTACCAAAAATACGGGGCGTCACAATCTACCCCCCTTAAAGAATTTGGTCCCCCAAATTTGAACCCAAATACCATCCAAGGGTAAATTGGGAAACTTGATTTGATGGCAGGACAACTAATCCCTACTTAATCAATAAGCTACATTATGATTACTCAAATGACAATTCTTCACCGCCACGGAGACCCCACAATGTAGATACCACACCGCAATGGCCGTCTCCCGGAGCCCCCACTGCGCACATGGAAGATCCGTAAGTAGGTCATCAACAAATGATGGTACCAGCATCGGAGGCCCAAGAGCATAAAGAAAACCTATTCACCACATCCCACACATATAGAATGCAACCCTTGAGTTACTATTTCAAAAGCATTTTAAATTTAGAACGGAATTAATGGAAATATACCTTCCGTTGCTCCTTCTCTGATAACTTCAGTCGTTGCCACCGCATATGTCTTGCCTGAGACTTGAGGTCGTGGGACTGGTGAAGATAGCGTTGGGGCTGTACTATATGTCCTGGAAGCAAATGCTCTTTGGGTTTGCCTCTGGCCTGCTCCTCCAACTTTCGATTCACTTTCCTGCACTGACTGGGCACACCCATTGGCCCGATGCCCTAGTTGGCCACAAAGATAACAGATAATCCTTTGGTTAGATGTAGCACCAGATGTAGTGACCCGTAAGAGGACTTAAGAAATTTCGAGTGAATTAAATATTTTGAGGGCTTGGAAATGCTGAGAATTTAAATTTTTAGCAAATTAATATGATTTTAGCCAAGGGAAATAGTTATGGGTATTTTAAATTGTTAAAGAAAGCATGAATATCATTATTTGGAATTTTAGGATTTTAGTAGAATAAAGATTTTATTTTATTTGGAGAGAAATTGGAATAGATAAGTGAGGGTAATTTTGGAAGAATTTAAATGGAGTTAATTAAGTGAATTAAGGTATTTAAATTAAAGAGAAATTAAAGTTATTGTTAAAGAGGGATTTGAAGGACGTAGGGTTTAAACCCTTTAAATAGTCATAATAGTGCATGAAGCTTTGGGATGCTTCTTGCGCCGTTGAGGGAGTTTTGAGAAATCAGAGAAGGGGGGATCAAAGTGATTAAGAAAATCAGAGGCTAGTGCGTCATAGCAATCTCAAGAGGCAAGCATCCTAACCCTATTGACTTATGCAAGATCTTCTCCCTGTTTTTGTATGCAATAGTCTTTTTCTGGTTATATGCAAACTGATATCTCTTGTCCGTTGCAAACCATAAGTCTTCTTTTTACAAGTTTAAATCCCTCTTGTTCCAATGCAAGTTCTAATATCTTATTCTTTGTGCAAAATAATTCCTCTTGACTAGTCTTGAGTGAGGGGATCATCTATATATATATATACATATACAAAGAAAAGTTATTAGCAGTTCTTGATATTTTCTTCAACCGTTCATTGAATCCTTTAAGAAGTTGCTTCTCTTCCATTGGGTATTGATCTACCCAAATCTCTTTTTCGGAATGGTGTAGCGTTTAGAGTTTGATTGGCATTGATATATATTTATATATGTTGGGATAGAATTGCTGCAACGTAAGTATACATATATGTATATATATATATCATTCAATGGTTGCAGAGATCTTGGAGCTTGAGATTATATATGTATATCCTTTTTAATTGAGTTTTAATCATCCCCAAGTGTTATTTTAATTTGTGTGGCTAATTTTTGGGATTAAAGTTGTATATACTCATGCTTGCATACACTCCGTTTTGCTGTTTCACGTAGCAAAATCTGGAAGATGACACTGTAGCAACAGCATAGCAGCGAGTTACTGTAGCAATTCGGGTTACTGTAGCACCGAGAAATAAACATTATTGGATCTATTATTCCATATAATTTCTTAAGAGATCTAATATTGGTTGCCTCAAAATAATTTATCAAATATTCAAGGATTTTAATGTTTTAAAATCCTTAAGACTTGTAATTAGAGTTTAATATGGCTTTTCAAGATCAATAAGTGCTAAGCTAATTGCCTTGGTTGAAGAGTAGTAACTAAATTGAGATATGAGTTAGAGATTCCATATTTTTATTTAATCATTCCAAGGTATCAAGTCTCCAATACATTGAGAATTAAAACACATGCATTGTATGAGATTGTGTTGAGATACGTTATGAGTTATGTGCATTCATGATGTGTGAGCATTAAGCATTTTAAATATTGTGGAGCACTACATATTGTGTGCTAGCATACTATTTGTGCATTTTTGCATTGAGGCGGCTTAGTCCGCGATGGGATCCCTTGAGCTCATTTTGAGATCTTCGATTACCGGTAATTAGGGGCATCGTACGGCCCTAGCGAGATAATTATTTACGCTCCTTATTATGGAGTAGGGGTTTTAAACCCTAGTGAGTATATGTGCTTATTTCTTTTGGTTGCAGGTTCAGCCACAGGCAGGTATGAGTTTATACTTAGGCCTTTGTGCCTCGAGTTGCATTTAAGGTGCATTGAGATTTATGTGGGCCGTGAGGCCAGTATGTGATATGAGAAACTGTGCAACCATATGAGAAACTTGCATGAGATATATTCATTCTGAGCATCATCATATGAGAACCTGTGCAACCATAATAGTTTATTCAAATATATCAAACTTTCATTAATGAGTTCGATTATAAGAAGAGTTGAGATATCCCTCGGTTATGAGATTAGTTTTCCCTCAGTTTATATCGAGTTACCTGGTGGTATTGAGATGAGTTATTTATGATGGGTTCGAGATTTCTTTGACTCAGCCTAGTATTTCTTTCATGCTTATTGCTTGCTGAGTCTTGTGACTCACCTTGTATTCTTCACCATTCCAGGTAGCGACGAGAGAGTTCCTAAGGTGGGTTCTAGCAGTGGGATGCGTTAGATTGTGTACGTGGAGGCCACTCAAACTTGAAGGATGTCTGGGTCATTTGGTCTTTTGGTCATTTGAGATTTAGTTATTTACTTCCGCAGTTGTCTTTTGTTTTATGAGGGATATTTGTATTTGATGTTGTCCAGTTGGGGACTAGTACGTTGAGTACAGTTTGAGTTTGCGTTTAGCATGTTGAGTTTTATATTCTCAGTATTTATGAGAATTATTATTTGTTGTTATTCGTTTATTCCTTATTTTATGTAGCACCTCCCTTGGTCTGAAAGGGGGTGTCTACACCAGATCTTTGAGGGCAATTTTTCCTTATATGACCCGGTTGCTTACAGTGGTAGCACACATCTCCTCGAGACGCCCAACATACCCCCTGATGCCGGTTGCCACAGGTCTCGCAAACCGGAGTACCCCTTGCTTCCTTGTTGGAACTTGAATCCCTTTTTATTTTTTTATTACCTTGCTCACTAGTCTTCCCAATAATAGTTGCATGTTCCTTCTTGGCCTCTAGGATGTTCTTCTCAATGATGTACGCTCGTCTAACAATTGTGGGAAAGTCCTCTGCTCTAATATCCCTGCCATAGCATGTCGAATCTCAAAACGTAGGCCACGCTCAAACTTGCTTACTTTGCGATCCTCCGGGGTCACTATCTCTGGCGCATAACGTGCAAGGGCTATAAACTCAGTCTCGTACTGGGCCACGGTCATATTTCCCTGCTGCAACTCAATGAAGTCATAAATCTTCTGTTCACGCACCCAAGCTGGGATGTAAGTCTCCTTGAACATGGCCTCAAACTCAGTCCAGGTTGGCCTCCTATTCCCAAAACGCTGTCTGGTCGTCTCCCACCATCGACTGGCATCACCCTTCAGAAGGAATGTTGCTAACTGTACTTTCTCATTCTCCGTGCAACTCATGGATATCATGTACTTTTCCATCTCTATCAGCCAGTTCTCTGCCGCTACTGCATCTGCCCCACCCTTGAACTCTGGTGGGTGTAAGGCCAAAAAGTTCCTCAAAAGTGTACCTCCAGAACTAACCTCGCCAGTCGGTCCTTCTGTGTGTACAGTCTGTCTGTCATCATAGTGCTCCTGACTATGTTGTCCCTGTCTCAACTGAGCTGCAGTCAATGCCTCAATGGCTCGGGCCATACTAGCCAAGGCACCCTGGACATCAGGACCTTCCTGTCGTTGTGCACTGTCTGTGTCTCTAGGCGCCTCAGGCAGGGGAACATCCTGCCTCCGTCGCGGGCGACCACGTCCTCTACGATTATTCATTGTTCCCTGCACAGGTAATAGATCTTAGAAAGACAAAGACCTAACTGATACAACATCGAAAATATCTTAACTCTACTCGACAACCTAGGTGTACAGGGCAACTGACTCTAGATGACCCTAAAACTCGCTCTGATACCACCAATGTAGGACCCCAACCCAGGTTCCCCAAACCAACCATAGAACCCGAGCAGGTGTCCCAAATAAAGAATACAAAACCTGTCATGCATGCACCTCACATTCAAATAAACCTGATCATGAATCTGAAAATCTGAAACAAAATCCAAAACACTGCATGCATAACAAAACACCACAGGCCCAACAAGGCAACATTTACAATCCTTGGCCAAAGACAGATCCAAACCACAAAACAAACCACAACCGCCACAGAAGACGTCGTAATCCCCAAAAGTCTCAAAGTACAAAAAACCATAAGATAAAGCTAACTCGACCTGCCCTGTACACCATCTACGGAGAAGTTAGACTTCACTGGGACTATCCCCAATCTTGCCCTTGCCCTTACCTGGAATGAAGAGAAGCAAATGAGTGAGTCACAAGACTCAGCAAGCTCATACAAAAGAACCGGACAACAAGAGTAAGCACTATAGAGTACCCTGCACCTAACATGCAGTATCCATGCAAAGCATGTCCATGTCAACAAACAAATGCCAGGTATCTCGTGCATAAAAGAAATGCGCACATACAGGGTTCTGGGGCCCACAAAAGAAAATAATGGCACCCAAACCCATGATATATACCTGAGTGAGCCAGTGCAGACTGAACCTGCAACCTGTAAAGAAAACCTCAAGTGGGAGCGACCTCACTGAGTCACAACACGCTAACCCAAAAGAACTCGCGTGTGTGGAAATATAACCAGCGCGGTGTACCCGACACTGTCACAGCTGTGGTCTCAATCTCAATCAAAAGCCGGCATCAAACAACCAGTAAATGCACACATATAAAATGCAGTGGCACATGGGCAGAAACCTGATACAAGGCCCCCATAAAACCAAGCATCAAGTCACGCCCGCCCACATAAGCAAATACACTCAATGCAGTGCTCATGACTAGCTAACTATTAGATAAAATAAACAACAATGTATGCACGTGGCCAAACATTCAGTCACATGAGTCCCCCAATGGATGCAGCCCAAATCCCGGCACACAATACCCTGATATGCAAGATGTCAAAAACGGTGGGTGACTGACAGTATTAGCTGTCCTGACTCGTCTATGGCCAGTCATGGTAGTAGATAGTTGGGCCCATATCACCAACCATCCTCTACCAGGACACAGCGATCGACAACCAGTAGCTTAACACTCGTCACCATAATAAACCGCCCTCTCGGAGGGAGAACATGACCACACCTAGAGACTTAGCTAACCCTGAAACCAAACTCGGCCCTAGGGTGGATACTATCCCGAGAATAACTTAGCTTCATTCCACAAAAGAATAGGAGAGGAAACTAACTCTCCATTTAAACAAGAACAAGACCCAATTTACTATTCACGGTCAAGTTACTATTCACAACCCGATTACTATTCGCGACTCGGTTACTATTTATCAAAACTTATCCCGACCGATCGTGGTTAAGGACAAGGACAATTTATTAGCAATTATTGAGGATTAAAAGAAACAAAATAGTAAATAAACTAATAATAGCAATAATAATAACAGCATTGATAATAAAAATAATAACAATAATAGTGATAACAATAATAATATTAGTTATTATTATTAAAATTAAGAGTATTAGATATAACTAAAATTCATATTATTTATAAGACTAACAATTAATATAATATATGTTAAACACTAGTATTATTTAAACACACCCAACGCACACAGTGGCTGGATACATCCCATCTTTACATTGTTTGTTTATATATATATATATATATATATCCCATTATACTTACACGCAGAGCTTGCCTCCACCCCCCATAACCAATTTCGGCCGAGCTATACTCCTCCAATTCAATGAAAGACGGCCACTAACATTTGCATCCAATTAATCAGATTTCATATCTAGAGTTCATAGGGGATTTTGAGAGCAACAGGAGCCTGGCCATTCGGCCAAAACACAATTGCGTGCATATATATTTATATATATATAAATGCTCATATATCTATCTACACAAAAACAAGCTCACTGAAACCACTTCCAAGAGATCTATTAGCTAAGGAATGTTGGAAAAACAATCAAAACGGAGAGAAGAAACTCCCACTCGACTGCCATCTGACCCCTTTATAAACATAAATCCACCGAAAATATATATATATATATATATACCGAACAGCTAGATTACCCCAAAGAAAACCCTCACATGCCACCATTCATAACCCTAGAAGAAGAAAGGATGAAGGAAAAGCTTGGCTGATGGAAGAAGAAACTGCCGAATGACTCCTTCTTCTTCACTGGTCTTCTTCCTCTTCGCCCCTCGGCCAAACACACTGCTCTCTCTCTCTCTCTCTATCTCTTTTCCCTCGATCTCTCTCTCTCTCCATATAGGCGAAGCCACCAGCCTCTTGGCCAACAAACCCTCTCTCGACATTCCCTGCCCAATGTCTTCAAGTGGAAAACAAATTCCAACAAATTCCAAATGCTTCTGAATTGTCTCCCATGCCTGCTGCGCACGAACATATAATACATATATATATAATATACATTTTATACATTTAATCCCCACTTGTCATTAATTACACTTGAGGATTCTATTAATAGCACTTAGGGAATTCTTTAATTGCATATACACCCTCTAATGGCCAATTAATTTACATTACGATACTTTAAAACCAAAATTAATAATTTCGGGTTTACTCAATAAAATTGATTTCGCCTTTGGGTCCTCACCGGGTCCTTAATTCATCCTGAAACCACTGAAGGGTTGATCGTTATGAAAAATCGAAGCCCCCCTCAGCTTTCTGTTAACTTCCCGGAAGTCTCCTATGACAATTTGGTATTTCGGTCTCAAATCACAGCTGTATTTTAGCTGTACCGAAAACCGTCTCAATTCTAATTTATTTTAATTCCATAAATCCCCTCTCGAAACGCTCATCGAGACTATACCATTTTCTGCTGACATTCCCTCTCCGGAGCACTCCCGGCAGTCGATTCGACGATTTATTTTGTTATCGAGCCATTTTTCGGTATTTTAAACTCACTTAAAATACGTGACAACCTTACCAAAAATACGGGGCGTCACAAAGACCATTTAGACAATTAGTCATGTCTCCATGTTGTACAGGTTGATTTCACAATATCAATTATGTGATGGAAAATGAGCATATCTTTATCTTCATTCACCACTATCTCATGAAACTTTTCCGTTTTGAGGATGGTAGTTGGAACTTCGGCTCATCATGCTCTCACTAAAGGGTTGCATTAGGAAGGGTTTCCAGTAGAAAATTTTTTCACATTGTTTTCTGTCATGGATTTGTATTGTTAACATGACTTCTAAAAGTCAATTGACATTATGAATGCATGCCACCGACCCTAACTTGGTTAGAAAATGAATACAACTACTAACAGGAGTTTTTTTTTTTTTTTTTGCTTGTGACTAACAGGAGAATTATTTATTTTGGTTTTGCTTTACTGTTGCACCAAGTGAGATAAAGCTGATATTGTTCTGAAATGGTTTCAGGGATACATACTTGGGAATGCAGCAACAGATCCTGTTTTTGAAAACAATTATAGAATCCCATTTGCTCATGGAATGGGACTAATTTCAGATGAACTCTACAAGGTGGTCTATTACTTGAAATCCATTCTTCTTTTTCTTCTTCCATTTTTTCCCTGAAATCTAGTCTAATAGCACAGTAAGTTTTATGTAGGATACCTCAAGCCGAAAAGACTTCATCATATCATGTCTATATTCCAGTCTTTGCAGAGAAATTGTCAAGGACAGTATTTCAATGTAGACCCCAGCAATGCAAAGTGTAAGCAGGACGTTCAGGCTTACCAGGAGGTCCTCAGCTGTGGCAATCTGAAACCCATTTCTTACCTTTTTTGTCTCCTCTTATATAGTAATCTGATTAAAGGTCACTCTATACTTTTGCAGTGTATTAGTGGGATTAATAAGGCACGGATTTTGGAACCAGCGTGTGGTTTTGCTTCACCAAAACCACACACATTATTTAGTAAAAGAAGATTTGTTCAGGAAGAATACATTAAGTTCGTTGATCCTGATTCTCCTCTGTGTGCATCCAGTCGTGTAACTCCCCATTTTTCTTCAATAATCTACTCGTATTAAATTTCTTTCACACGCTATATCATTCAGAAAACGAAAAATGATACTTATTAATGAGGCATACAAAATTTTGAAACATGAAAGACTCATACCTAACACAATGTCAAAATATTTTTGAACCTTCAAGTAGTATTATTAGAAATATGTTGTAATGCTGCAATTGTAGCTGCATTACATCTATTTCTGTGTAACATTATGTATAGTTCAATAAGGAGTGTCCCTTATGATTTATGACTACTTCATTTGCTTCCTCAATTGTAGATTGATGGATATCGGCTTTCTCATGTTTGGCTGAATGACGATGGTGTCCGAGAAGCTCTCCATATAAAAAAGGTACTACTGAAATTGTTTCTTCCGGAGAACATGTTTGGAGGAGAAATTTCAAGAAACTGAACTGCAATTCTTAACATAGGGGAGCATAGGGGAATGGATAAGATGCAACTATGGATTGCCTTATAAGATCACAATCACAGAGAGTTTCCAGTATCATGTAAAGCTCAGCACTAAAGGTTACAGGTCTCTTGTATACAGGTGAAAACACCATATTACTTTCAATAATAGAGCGCTTTAAATGCACCTAAGAAAGAACCAAATAATGAGGAATTAGTATTTGATGGTTGTTGAAATAGTGGTGATCACGATATGCTTTTTACATACTTGGGAACTCAAGCATGGATAAGGTCTCTGAACTATTCTATCGTTGATGATTGGCGTTCATGGGCTGCTGAAGGCCAAATTGCTGGGTTAGTTTCCAAAATCTTACTTCTTATATCATCTTGATGTAAAGCATATTATTCAAGTTAAATTGGACTTTTTGTATCTTATTAACAATGTGCAGTTATACAAGGACTTACTCCAATGGAATGACGTTTGCAACAATTAAGGCATGAAATTCTTCCACTTCACTTGCTCTAAATGTTGTTCCAGAGTTGAACGAAGTTTGAGAAACTGTTCCTTTTCCTTAACTTTTTCTATGTTCTTTGTCTTTTGCGATTGTGTATTTTTCGTTGCAGGGTGGAGGCCACACTGCGCCAGAGTACAAGCCTCTTGAATGTTCGTCTATGTTCAAAAGATGGATATCGCATCAACCTCTCTGATATTCTCAATCTTACCCGGCGGTGATGTGTTCCTTCATTCTCAAGCTGGAAATGCCGATTGTAGACCTGGTCATTGCCCATTATTTTTCAATAAGAAACTGAGTTCCTTAGTTTTAGATGAAGGGAACAGACCCATTTCCAATAAATTCTCTGACATGTGTGAGATTATGACAAATCTATTCAACATTAATAAAATAAGTTAAAACATACTTGTCCTGAAGTTTAGCAGCCTTGACATCTAGCTGAAACATGCTCATGCAGCAGGGCATACGGGTAGGTATTTTCTTGGTATGAATATGAACTTCAATTCAGATCAGATCACTTATGGTCGGTAAAGAACCTGCCAGCAGCAGGGCATATGGGTAGGTATTTTCTTGGCATGAATATGAACTTCAATTCTTTAATAAAACTGCAATTTAGATCAGATCACTTATGTTCGGTAAAGAACCTGCTACCAGCTCAGACTTTTGGAACCTCCACGAGGCATTAATTAAGTAGCTCTTCTATAGAATTCTTTAATAATGAAGCTTTCTGTTGTTCTACGGAAATAGAATCCCAAAATTTGGCACAAACTTGAAATGTAGAAATTATAAATTATACCTAGACTTCGTTTTCAGGTTTCAACTTTTTATTTTTATACCTAGGATTTGTTTCTTTAGGACCTCTGAGGTATTTCTCCAAACATGGCTACTTTTAATTGATTTCTGTTGGTGTTGAAAGATCGGAGATTGAAACAGACGAAGCAAGCTCTCCGGTTTGGTTCCATTTTGGTTCATTAGACTCTTCGTTCAATTTTGGGTCTGAAGATCATTGAATCAAGAAGCCATTAGAAATACTCCTCGACCAATAAATGAAAACAAGTTCCGAATATCCTTGAGCTGATCATCTTAGGGCCAGTTTGATTTAGTTTCAGCTTTCTGTTTTATTTTTAAAATTTTGAAAAAAATAATAGAAAATACAGTTTTGTAACAATGAACACAAAAATAAATAAATAAATAACTAAATAAAAGACAGAGAAACACTCAGTTTCATATTACAGATTATATGTTCACATGAGAGACGCAACCTATTTCCCAGGTTAAGCTCCGCTCACCTCCATCACAGACCCAACTAGGTTTTCCCTCGTCTCAGACCAGCAACTCGACAGCCCCTGCCACTCCATTCATATACCATGGCCACTTCTCTTTCTTCTCTGGTGGTCGCCCTCTTCTCCGGTCGTTTCCCACAGTCCTGACAGACATACGTCTCCCTCCCCAGCTCTCTCTCACTGTTATTCAGCTGCAACTGCACCCATGCTGTGTCCAAATCTGTTCACGCATCTGTTTATTCTTCTTCATTGAGTTAGTTGTTCTTGCTCAGTTTTCTAGAACTCTGAAGCTCAAGTTTAGTTGAAGCTTCTGTGTACTCAGGTGATTGGAGATAAATTTGGCTTTTTGTACAAAAAATTAAAAACTCATGTATATGCGACCAAGTATACATTGAGTCTAGAGCCTGAGTAAGCTACGCTGAAAATGGAGAAGAAAAAAAAGTGTTTTTGCTTGATCCCCCCATTCTTAATTGAAACTATTTCCGAGTAATTGGCTGCTTTGGAACTGGCTGGTGTGGATTAGTTGGCTGCGTTTGCAATTATCTCATTTTTAATACGCAGTCCATCTAGTACCAAAGACTGAACCTGCCAAGTTCCTCTTCATGGCCCCCAAATCTCTCATAGGAAAAGCCTCTTGTATGGTTGTTGTCTCTTAACTAAATATAATAAGATAATACGCAAAGCTCTGAAAGCTATCAATAGTCAAGCATTTGCAAATACGTCTTATTGCCTATTTGGTTTCGAAGATGAACCTATATCCTTTAACCTGGAGTTTGTATGCATGCTCTAACAACGAAACTTGAATACTGGTCTTCCTGGCAAAAATGATAAATAAAAAGGGCAGACTAGAGCCAGTGCTATGCCATACAAAGAGCACAAATGAAAACGGAAACCCTAGTCTGATAACAGGTGGTCAACTTCAGTTTTGAAGAAGCTACAACTATTTGAGACACCAATATGAAGAAAAGTTTATGTTTAGGTTATCAAGTACATATTTTTCTGTTGTTTGGTCAGTAAGGTAAACAGACACATCAAAAACTGTATACAACAGGAAAGTTTTACACAAGTGTATTTGCCAGCAAAGCCCAACCCTTTGGTTCTCACCAACTTGCTATCAGTCAGCAACTTAGACAAAGTAATTTGTATGAGAGTCGAGAGTATTGCTGTTGTCTTCTCTATTGGTTACAACATACAACAGCAGCAGGGGCAGGACTGGAGGAGTAATGTGAGCATGTATAGATATTGTCTTTGGTAATTTACCTGCAGATGAAAGCGGATAAGAGACAAATGTGGCAGAAGGGTGTTTCATTTTACGAACTGTTCAGTTATGTCTGGAACTAAGATTTTTTTGAGGAAAATAAAAAGAACATGAAATTACTTAAGGTACATGGACTTTGCCATGCACATAAAAACATTCATTTTCCTTTGTTTTATTTTCCATGCACAAATCCTTATTCTAAATATAGCATTAATTTTAACATGCCAAAGTCAGTTCATATACCGTTTGACCTGAAATTGGTGCAAAATTTGGTTACCATAGGTTTCCACTTGTCACTTATCATGCAATTCTTGCTTTGGAAGCATATCAGCTCTCCTGAATCTGAAATTGAACCTTATTCCTGTTACAGTACCAACCATAAAATTGGTAAGCACGATTAGGGTCATTACAGAACACACGTTGCCAAAACCAGAAATCCCACACAGGATAAGTCCGAGAGATATCCCATCCCCTCTCCCTGCAAGGCTGCTTCAACATACTATTTATGGAAACTGCTTAATATTATAATAAACTATAATTGCATGCTAACTCAGAGCAACAAGAAGTTTTAACTCCAAGAAATCCCACCCACTTGATAACACACACAGACAAAAAGCATAATATATTAAATAGAGGAATATTGAAAATAAATAATAAAAAAAACGACATTACCACTAGAAGTTCTTGAGAAGAACTTCAATATCTCATCAATTATTATTACCTACACCAGATAGACAACAGCATAAGCATGGTGACATAAGATATAGTCTTAAATATGAAACGGCAGATTTCACTAGACTGCATAGGAAAAGAGCAGAAGTCATTCAGGAAATGAATAAATATTATCATCTGACAACAGCATTGAGGCAATTCTTCGCCTAAGCAATCTGGACAGGGTAACACCCAAAGGGGACTTTCATCGAGTGCTTTCTGATCAGTTTTTTTATAATATCAAAAATACTTCCCCTGAAGGCTATAGACCCACCCAAACAGAGGCAAAAAGAAAAAAGAAAGAAAAATAATAAATCACCAAGGATAAAGATTAAATTTGATCCATTAAATTAAAGGATGATTGTTCCAGACAGAAAACATAAAAAATTTGAATTCAAAAATCACTGTATTTGAGTCCCATACAATGATTTGCCCTGTAACATTGATTTTTCATTATATGAAACATAATAATTGCAACAAATACATAAAAGTGGGTGTTAATTTTCAATAAGAAATAGCCCAAGGTTTCCTGCTGGTAAATCCATTAGTGACATCAAACAAATTAGTCATCCTGCAGTGTTATCCTTTATGTCATCAAAAGTGTGATAATTGTGACTCAAAATCTTAATTCATTTGTGATTAGCTTTCCTAATTTCACCATGATTATGATTTCGAATTTGACTGTGATTACGATTTGTCAAATTCGATTTTATGTGAGATTTATCTTATTTAGAGAAATATTTTCATGAATCATCTTTTGATCAGAATATGATTTTCTGTGTACATCCATAAATGATTTTAGGTTTATAAATAGGTGTCCAATGCTATGAAATTTTGTGTGGCAATATCACTTTTATATTACCAATTTTTACTTAATGATATTTTATTCTTTCTGCCCATGGTTTTTTCCAATTTGAATTTTCCACGTAAAATTCTACGTTCATATGTGTGATTGATGGTTTGATCATAATTTGTATTTGATCCAATTTCGTAACAAACTGATATCAGAGCCGTTGGATCAAACCATCAATCGTTTGTAGATCTCAATTGTTGGATTTGATTTTAAGCATCATCATCATCTTCTTCAAGTTGGGTTTCAGTTTACCTAGCCCTAGCTGCCGCCATTGGCCGCCATCATTGCCGCTGCTGTTGACCACCCCCAGCCACTGCTACCTTCTTCCCCATCATCAGCTGGTTTTGTTTTTGTTTTTCTTTTCTATTCAATCGCTTTTCGAAGACACCACCGACGGTCTTTTCTTCTCCAACTGCCTCAGCTAACCATGTCCTCGCCATCGCCTCCTTTGATCAACACCTATTCGACGATCGTCTGCTTCTTTTCGACCAATCTGCCATCGCCTTCTCTACCGACACTGTCTATCCATCGTGGCCCATTGCTTGGTCATCGCACCATTGACTGTTACGGTTGCCGCTTGTTCACCCTTTCTCAGTCGTCGTTCGCCCCTTTGCCAATCTTCTTCCTCGCTTCGTTGGCCATCGTTGCAACACTGGAATTTCAACCATTGTTGGCTATTCCAAGTTCACCTGGATCACTTAGATCTAGTCCATTTGGCTAGATCTGCAACCCATTTTAGATTTGGTTAGCCCAGTGTTGACCTATTAGGCCAGATCTGACACGCCAGATAGATCCAATTTGGTTTTTTTTTTTTTGGGCCCAGATTTGGTGCATATTTGGTAGTTCTGGTCTGTTTTCAATTGGGTTTCTTATTTAAATTATTTGATATTATTCGGGATTATTTGATGAATATGTTGAAGTACGATATTCTCTTGTTGGACTGAAATATCAAAAGTTCGTTATGGCAGATTAAGATGCGTACAATTTTGGCATAAATGGATTTACATGATGCACTTTTGGGGTTTGAAAAAAAGCCACAATCATGGAGTATTGAAGAAAAATAACATAAGGATTGTAATGCCTTGTCTCAAATACATCTACTTTTATCGAATCAAATTTTGCAGGATGTTTTGAAAGAAAAAACCGTTGCCGTTCTATGGTTGAAACTGGAACAACTTTGTATGACAAAGAGCTTAACTGGTAAGTTGCATCTAAAGCAAAGGCTGTATTTTCATCGAATGGTTGAAGGCACGTCTATTGAAAGTCATTTAACCGTTTTTAAATAAATTGTTTTTGATTTGGAAAGCATGGAGGTTAAGTATGATGAAACCCCTTGGGGTAGCTCAAGCGATCGTCTGCATAGGATCTAGATATTGGGTACTGCAGGTTGTGTGTTCGATCCCTGGGTAATGCAACACTGTATCGTTGAGCTACATGGGGGGGCCATGGACATGGGTCTTCAACATGGATTTACCCGGCTCGCCTGGATTGCCCGATTTAGTTGGTTGCCCGTAGGTTATAGGGGAAGGGGTCGGTCTCTGCCAAAGGCTTATGTATTGGGCTTCTTCGATTCTTACATTTAAAAAAAAAAAAAGTATGAAGATGGGGATTTGGGTTTGATTTTGTTATCTTCTCTACCGACCTCGTACTCAATATTTAGAGACACCATACTCTATAGTCGTGATACTTTCACCTTAGATGAAGTATATGATACTTTGTTCTCAAAAGAGAAAATTGATAAGCAGTTATTGGAGAATTCTTAAAATCAAGGAGAGGGTCTGTTGATTAGAGGGAGAATACATGATAGAAATTCTAGTAGTGGAGGGAAAAGTAGATCCAAGTCTAGAAACAAAGAAAAACCCTGTAATTATAGTAAGAAGAAAAGACACATAAAGAAAGAGTGTTATAAGCTGCAGAACAAACTTTAGAGACAGGAAGATGACTAGAAAGGAAAACAACCAGAAACTTCCGATGAAACCAATGTTGTTGAAAATAATAGTAGTAATGGGGAACTTATGGTGGTTACTAATGAGATTACTAAATCTAGCGAAGATTGGATGCTCGACACAACACGCATGCTTCATATGTCTCCTAATAGGGAATGGTTTTCGACATATAAAACTTTTGACTTCTAGTGATGTGTTGATAGGTAATAATTCTTGTAAAATTGTTGGTATTGGAACAATTAAAATTAAGATATTTGATGGTATCATTCAAACTTTAATTGATGTCAGAAATGTTTCCAATCTCAAAAGAAATCTTATTTCATTGAGCACTCTTGATTTGAATGGGTACAAGTTCTTTGGTGGAGGTGGAGTTATTAAGGTCAGTCAAGGTGCTCTTATTGTGATGAAAGGTACAAAATAGTACGATCGATTGTATGTTTTGCAGGGGTCTATCGTTACAGGTGATACTTCTGTTTCTACTTCTTCTTTATCTGATACTGACATCACTCACTTATGACATATGCGTCTTGGATATATGAGTGAAATAAGTATGGATGAATTGAGTAAAAGAGAACTTCTTGAAGGACAGAGTACTGGAAAACTAGAATTTTGTGAGCACTATGTCTTTGGTAAGCAAAAGAAGGCCAGATTTAATAAAGGCATTCACAATATGAAAGGTATACTGGACTATATCCATTATGATCTTTGGGGTTCGACCAAAATACCTTTTAAAGGTGGTGCCAGATACATGTTGACTTTCATGAATGATTTTTCTAAAAAAGTTTGGGTATTTTTCTTGAAACAAAAAACTGACGTTTTTGCTACTTTCAAGCAGTGGAAGACTATGATTGAAAAACAAACCGACAGACAGATTAAGCGTCTCTGCACTGATAATAGTTTAGAATTTTGTTCACATGAATTTAATGATTTCTGCAGGAAAAAAGAGATTCTAAGGCATTTAATAGTTCCAGGTATGCCACAACAAAATGGTGTAGCCGAGCAGATGAACAAAACCTTGATGGAAAAGATACAATGCATGCTATCTAATTCCGGTTTATCTAAGTCTTTTTTGTGTTGAGTCTGTTCATATGGCATGTTTTTTGGTTAATCAGTCTCCTTCGTTCGCTATTGATAAGAAAACTCTAGAAGATTTATGATTAGGTACTCCTGCGAATTATTCAGATTTAAAAATTTTTAGATGTCTTGCATTTGTTCATGTTGATAATGGAAAATTAAAACCAAAGTCTAAACGGTGTCTCTTCCTTGGCTATAAGTCTGGTATTAAGGGGTATAAGTTATGGGATTCAGAAGCGTCTAAAGTTGTAATTAGCAAAGATGTTATTTTTGATGAAATTGCTATTCTTCGTGGTTCGTCTGTAAAAGAATCTAACCCTACAGGTCATCGGAGTTCTGATATTCAGGTGGAGCTTGAAATTGACAAGAGTCAAACATCTGAATTGTCATCATCTCAAATTAAGTCAAGTTTAAAAGCAAGTGTCGGTCCATCAGATCAGTGTATTGCTAAGGATAAACTCAGAAGAAATATCAGACCTCCTCAACAATATGCTAAAGTTGATCTTGTTGCCTGTGCCTTGAGTGTTGCTGAACATATCGACTGTAGTGAAGAACCTTTGACTTATTTTGAAGTAGTTAGTTGTGCTGAATCTAGGAGATGGATCACAATGATGCAAGAAGAGATGAAATCCTTACATAAAAACGGTACTTGGAAATTAACAAAACTACCCGATGATAAAAAAGCAATTAAATGCAAATGGATATTTAAGAGGAAAGAAGGTACACCAGGAGTTGAAAAAGTAAGGTACAAAGTTAGACTTGTAGCGAAAGGATACAGTCAGATTTCAGGTGTGGACTTCACAAACGTATTTTCCTCAATTGTAAAACATAGTTCCATCCGGGCACTCCTTGGTATTATGGCTATTTAAGATCTTGAACTTGAATAATTGGATGTTAAGATAACATTCTTACATGGGGAACTTGATAAGGATATCTATATGCATCAACCAGAGGGTTTTGAAGTTCCAGGCAAAGAAGACTATGTGTGCTCGTTGAAGAAATCTCTCTATGGTTTGAAACAGTCTCCTCGACAGTGATATAAAAGGTTTGATTCCTTTATAATTAAACGCAGTTTTAAAAGATACAACTATGATAGTCGTGTCTATTTTAAAAGGAACAAGAACGGGTCCTTTATATATCTGCTTCTATATGTTGATGATATACTAGTAGCATCAAAAGATAAGGAGATTGAAAGCTTAGCTCAACAAAGAATTTGAGATGAAAGCTTTGGGAGTAGCAAAGAGGATACTCGGAATGCAAATTTCAAGAGATAGGGAGACAGGTAATTGTATCTAAGTCAACAAGGACACATTGAGAAAGTTCTAGCTAAATTCAATATGCAGAAGGCTAAATCTGTAAGTACTCCGTTTGTTGCACATTTTAACCTTTCATTGAGCTTATCTCCTCAGTCAGATGTTGACATTGACAAGATGTCAAAAATTCCATACTTTAGCGCAGTGGATTGTCTTATGTATCCTTTGATTTGTACATGCGCTGATTTGGCGCATGCAGTGAGCGTGGTTAGTAAATACATGGCTAACCTTGGTAAAGAACATTAAAAGATAGTCCAATGGATTCTCCAATATTTGCATGGTATTGATACCTTTTTACAATTCGGAAACTCTAGAGATGGAGTTATTAGTTTTGTTGAATCTGATTTTGCAGGTGATACTGACAAGAGAAGATTGCTTACTGGGTATGCTTTTACCATTGGTGGTTGTGCTATCAGTTGGAAGGCTATCTTACAGTCAACTGTTGTCTTGTCTGCTACAGAATCAGAATATATGGCAATTACTGAGGCTGTTAAAAAAGCTATTTGGCTGAAAGGGTTGATTGGTGAAATCAGTGAGAATTTTCATGAAAGTACAGTCTACTGTGACAGTCAAAGTGCTATTTTGCTCACTAAAGATTAGATGTTTCACGAGAGAATGAAACACATTGATGTGTGATATCAATGAAACACATTGATGTGTGGTAAAATTACTATGAGAAAAATCAATACTCATGATAGTCCTCCAGATATGTTGACCAAGTCCCTACCTATTGTAAAGTTTGAGCATTGCGTGGATTTGATTGGTATTTGTCAGGGAGATTAATTCTCTGTGATTTTATTGGAAGAAAGAATCCTAGATAACTCCATTTGTGGTCTTAGAATTAAGGTGGAGATTCGTGATAATTGTGACTCAAAATCCTAATTCATTCGTGATTGGATTTCTTAATTTGACCATGATTATAATTTCGAATTTGACTGTGATTATGATTTGTCAAATTCGATTTTATATGGGATTTATCTCATCTGGAGGAATATCCTCATGAATCATCTTCTGATCAGGATATGATTTACTGTATACATCTATAGATGATTTTAAGTCTATAAATAGATGCCCAATACCATAGAATTTTATGTGACAATATCACTTTTGTACTCGAAATTTTTGCTTAGTGATATTTTGTTCTTTTTGCCCATGATTTTTCCCGATTTGGGTTTTTTACGTAAAATTTTGTGTTCATGTGTGTGATTGATGGTTTGATCATGGTTTGTATTCCATCAAATTTTGTAACAAAAAGTGTGCCTCATGGTACCATATTAGAGTGTACCAATTTTGATATTAGCAATGACATCTTTAATTCCACTCCTTGATTTAAACTGCAAGTGTAAACCACATCCAGTGTTCTAAAAGGCGGCTTGGGCGGCTGCCTAGGCACTGGCAAGGCGCTAGGCGGCCCCTGGCTGCCGCGATTTCCTTCGAATCGCCACCTTAGGCTCCGGGCTTGATTAATCGGGCCCGGGCGGCGCCTAGGCGGCCAAGGTGACGCCTCCCAGACGTGTTTTTTGTGCCCGATTTTCCCCTTCCTTTTATATCCTCTCCTCTCGTGACCGTGGTTTGGGCTCGTCGGTCGCTCGACTCCATCTCCATCCCAGATCGGATGGATGGATCTAACATCCGACAGCCGAATCTGAGCGACAATGATGGAACAGCCGGATCTGGCGGTGCTATAGGAAGGAGACGAAGATGGAACAGCGGCAAAGTAGTGGGAACGATGGCCAATTGGCATGGGTCGGCTTGGGTTGTGGTCACACTGTAGTGGACTGGACGATGGTAACGATCACCTTGCTACTGCTAGGCTCTAGATGAGAGCCGAGGATTTGCTAATAACTTTATATATATATTATACATATATATATGCATAATAATATACATATAATATCTGTTTATTACTTTATATATATATAAATAGAGATAGATTTATATATATAGGCTATATATGTATGATTTATTTATATATATATGAACATATATGTATGCATGTATATCTGAGATAATATAAATTTTATTTAAATAATTTTTTTATGCACCGCCTAGGCCCCTCATAGGCGGCCTAGGCGCTAGGCCCTAGCCTGGCGCCCGACTAGCGCCTAGCGCCTTTTAGAACACTGACCCATCAGATATTTGAACAAGCTACAAGACTGGGAGATTGTTGATTAAGATTGCTTTGCTTATATTTTATAACAAAATGTTGATTCAATTATCATTATCTCAGGGCATTGTCATAGATAGTAGAAAAGATTGACAAATGCAGTACATCATCCAAATCATGGAAACCAAAAATGCCAAGCACTGCATATTGAAATCAGGATGGCTACCAACCAGAGAAGAAACTACTTACAAGGAAACATGAACATATATATTACATCTAAATATACATATAAAGTGATTGCCAGATATGTGTACGCGCACATACACACACACGAAAACAATATTCGAAGTTTTTATCCCACTACTTAAGATTAGCTATAAACAACAACGACAACATATCCAGCCGTTATCCCACTATGTGGGGTTGGCTATATGAATTCTAGACTTCTATGTGGGTTACATCCCAACAGATAGTTTGTCTAGAATTCATATTTGGATCCGACTAGGTTTTACGCTGGCTGTCGGCTACCTAACGCAACCCTCCTCCTTTATCCGGGTTTGGGACCGGCAGTGGATAATATCCTCTGGCGGAGTAATGATGAAATGAAGTTTGAACACCATCTTCACATGGAGAAATTTCATGAGATGGTGGTGAATGAAGATTAGCTATATGAATTCTAAATCATGAGTCATTTCTTTGGCTTTATCTTTTGTAAGACCTTTATAACTCATATGATACTTAGATGTCTCCCACTAAGTTTTTCTTGGTCTTCCTCTATTTTTGCATGATACTTGTTTACACACACACATACATGGTTTTATTAACTTTAACCATACAAAATCATTAACAGCAGAACATGCAGAAAGCAAGAAAATATAAGGTCAATATACAGACGGGGGAATATGAACATTGATGAAAAATAAGTACAATCAAACTACTTACTGGAAATGAAAGATACAAGACAACAGTCCACTCAGACCAAGACAGCGGTGTCACCTGCAACACAAAATTCACCAAGTCCAGTTAATAACTTGAGGGAAAGGTGGAAAATACTCTGTGTAAAAAGAAGTTGCGGTAAGTTCAAAGGAAGAAAACCACTTACAGAGAAAAGAACAGATAAAGGCTTCATGTACAAGATAAGTGTATGAAGGAGCATAGTCAGTATAATTGAAGCAACAAGCCACAAGTTACTCCAGGGACGAATAACACTGCAACAAAGCACAGTATCAGTCTTCTAATATTCATTTTCATATTTGTCCTTCCCTTCTTTTCAGAATACAAAGAAACAGCAACAGGACAATCTAGAACTCAGAAAAAAGACAAGGATGATTTCATTCAAAAAGACAATAGCAGCTTGAAACCAAAAATAACATTCAAGATAAGTAACTGTAGAACTAGCATTCCTAAAGAAATAGAATTGTTGGCAGAATGTCAAAAGAGAAATACTGAACCCTGCACCTACTAAGAAAAGTAAAAAAATTCAAACTTGATGGAAATTGTTAACATTTAGGAGCCGAGTGGATTCAATCGTTAACAAAAGAAAAAGGGTCCAAGTCTAGATATCCAGTGAATTCAAAATTAGCCAATTAATAAGCTGGAAGCTTCAGCTTTTTCAGTGTGCAGACCTGTTCGTATGTGTATTGTTGGTGCAAAACAAGGTCACTTGATGCACTTTCAGATGGCAGAAAGTGAATGGCTAAAGTTTTACCAAATATCATTATTTTAGCTAGTTTTCTAAAGTAATTCATTGCATAGGGAGTTCAAATATGTGAGAAGCCAACAGTTGACTTCTCAGATATGTAGCCACATAATAAGCATTCTTCACACTAGGGAATTGGTCTGGGAAAAAGATATACCATCAAATTTGAGCTGAAATTTCAGGTCCAACTGAATACTTACAGAAGTGATTGATTTTCGCTGAGATTATTCAAGGCATTGAACATCTCGACAACAACAAGCACTGTCATGGACACAGTTGATGGATGCCGATCGTTGAATATGCTACATGGGTAACTTGTTTCCCTTGTTGAGCAAGAGTCAAAATTCATCTGAAATAATCAAATTTGGTATTTAGTGTTTAGAAAGGATGACTCATGAACATGAATTCATTGTCAATGAAGATTATAAAAGCAATGATAATGACAAATATTTATTCATTTTTTTCTTTTTATAAATAAATATTTACAAAAAGGTTTGCTGGTGGGCTTTTCTTTTTATAAATAAATATTTACAAAAAGGCTTGCTGGTGGGTGCAGGGGGTTGGGGGGGGGGGTGTTGGTCGCAAATCCTGTACAAGGAAAAGACAAGAAGCTAAGCACTGCAAAGATCATTCACAAAGTATTAAAAGGAAAGCCTTGACAAAAGGAAAACTTTAATGATTTCTTTAAGAAGACAAAAATAAGTCCTTAAGCTCTCATATGCCTCTCTTTCTGAACATGCCAGATAATAGCAATAAATAAATAGTTAATAGACTCAAAACTATCTCCTATCTAGGCAAGCCGACTCCACAATGCCATAATAGCAATGGTGCTGGCATCAACTGCTCTACATCAAATAAAGAATAAAAGGACTTCAAATATCCTGTGCCACTGTACAATGCAGAAGCAAATGATCCACTATCTCCCTTTCTTCTTGCACAAAAAATAAATTCACCACCACCTGATCTCGCTTCCTTGAATTATTACAAGGATGGATACAAGAGACACAATTCAAACAAAAAAGGACTCCTTGGGAGGAGTTTTTTTACTCCACAGCTTCCAAGGGAAGCTCACTCTACCTTTGTCATCAATGGCCATAAAGAATGAGTGAACAGAAAAAGCTCCGCTGCTAGATGGTTTGCAGACCCATCTATCCTCACCCTGTCCCACTCTAAAATGACTGTGCATAAAGTCAAACAGCTCTGTCAAGGGATGGGGAGATTGTCCAACCAGGGTTTAGAGGATGAGAGGAAATATGAAAGACATTATGCATGTACTTTTGACAGAATGTTTTGTACAACTTAAATGCTGTTGTACTTCAAAACCAATAGAATAAAAGGGGACACTTCCAAGAGGAGATTGAGCAGGTCAAAGTCAATGAAGTAAAGACTTTTCATGTCATGACAAGACCTTGGCTTTGTGACCTAGGTCAATCTATGAGACATGGTAGGTCACAACCATGCTGATATGCTCAAAGGTAAGTCAAACAGCAGGCATACCTCGTCAAGGGGACGGGGTGTCACATGACTATTTTATAATTTCCACAACTTTGAATATCTTCTTTGTTTTTATAAATAGGCACTAGAACCCCGCCCTAAAAGATCCCACAAAAAAAAAAAAAAAAAAAGGAGAGATTCATGAAATTTAAACAAAAATTGAATTTTCTTTTAATTCTGCCACATACAAAAATGGGTACCAGACAAGCACCAACTCAAAAAAAAAAAAAAAGAAGTAAATAATTTCTATTTTTTGTAATAAGTTCTACATAGCATAGCATACAAATTGCTCTGATCAATAACTTAAAGGATATAGCACTTGGACTATATACTGGAATTTTTCCAACTAGATGAGAATTTACGACAATCTTTAAGATTATAGACATCAATAACTATCAGAAACTATATAAAGGGAACCAAAAAGAAGTAAATAATTTCACCTATGGAGTAAGAAATAAATTTTTGTTGGATAACTAGTCCTCAAATATATTCATAAAGATTTCAAGATTGGTATGCAGGCTGACGCAGGCTGCCATAATCAGCAAATAATAGGGTCTCCCATGCAAGATTTTGAAGAAGGAAGTATATGTTTTATGGCATAAGATCATCCTTGTACGAGTTTTCCTGAATTTCCAAATTTGACCAAATACCCCCTTTTCTGCTTGAATATTTTATTTGAACTAGTAGCAGTACAAAATTTTTACAAATCTAATCTGAATCCATATTTTGTGGAGCTAATTTTGAAACCAATCTTTGATGTCATCCAAACAAAAACCAAGCCACTACCCACACCCAAGTTCTAACATGAGAGAGAACTTACCAACTCTACATATGGTAGTTTAGGCCCACTGTCAGAGTAAACAAACCACCATATGAACCCAGCAACAGTAGCAAGCCCAACATAAGCTGCAAAAACCAAATAATGCAGTCATACACCACATTGGAAGTGTAGAGATTTAGACAAACAGTATGCTCTTTCACCAAACTCGGTATCTCCCAACTGATCTTCAAACTTCTGTTGTCTCAACAAATATTAATCTTAGCAAAAACTTGAAAAATTAATAACAAATTGAACAAGGTTCTCAAACGGTTCCTCAATCACAGGTATGTACAACATCAACGGATTATTCTTTGTTATTCTTTTCTTTTTAGTGAAAATTTTATCAATCAAAAACATAAGAAAAATTAAAGCTGGAACAAGAATTCAATATCAAAAGAAGCAATGCGGACTTCAAATATTTACCTTATTCAATTTCCAATGCAAGACAACTACAATGTAGCAGACAAAAAGATTATTGAATTAAAAATTGTTCAGGTTTGATCATCAATTATTTGATGCAGAATTACTCAAACTAACCCAAAACTGATTGCACTAATGAAGAGAGTAACATATAAAGGAAATACATGTGTCCAAGTAGAGTATAGCCTTCCTAAGTCTCTCAAGGGCAACCAAAATTAAATGTGGACTTGTACTTTTTTATCAAAGTTGGGTATGTTACAGGCAGCATCTGTAAAGTATACAAAAGGTGATAAGGAAGCAGCACCAACAATCAGATTATACCTCCAATAACTAGATAACGGAAGAATAGCCAACCAGTGACAACCGCTTCATTAACCTGCTCGTGCAAACAGAGTAAATTACTAAAATATAAAAAGGTAAAGAATATGAAGGATTTTAATGCAATCAATCAACCTAGTAAATTCAATTAGGATGACAAACAGATAAAGATAAATGAACTAATAATATAAGTTCTCTAATGGCAATTGAGGGAAAATTTCAAGTCCAATAAACTAACTAGGATATCCTTGTCCGGTAAATGTTACAAGTCTAGCAAGTATTAGAATCAGTTCCAAATTCTACTCTCTGCTCTTCAGGTACAAGCACACTGTTAAAAACAATACATGCTTGCGTCTAATCAAGTTACAAGCATTTCCATTCACTTTGTTAATATCCATCTTCATTATACATCTTTATTGTTTTCTTCTTTTCAGTGCTACAGCAGTTTATCTTAAACAATGATAGTAGGTATGCTTTTGGATGAATTAGGACACTATGGGGAGTCTGGGACCTTCTGAAACGATATCTTACATGGACATGGTGGTTCCTGTACTTCTTACAAGTGTTTTTTTTCCTGAAAGAAGATTTGATTATATTATATTAATGCATAAAATCAAGGTGGCCACTAGGAGCGGCAATACAAACATCCTTACACAAGACAAACCAACCCCAAGAAAACCTGAACTAAACAAAGAATGAGATGCTAAAATCACACCCCCAGTGACAACAGAAATCATTACCAAGTTACAACGAGAATTCAACACCCAAAATATGAAACAGAGTTCATCACACTGTTCCCAGAAATATGAGACTGAGATCACGACAACATTGCAGCCATATGAACAGATTCAGAACCTGGAACATGATCTCAAAGACCCGAGGATGATCCACCTCAAACATACTTCAAAAAGGATGACCTATGAAATCCAACCAGGAGAAAAACTCCATAAAACAAAGTGATATGATGAAACCATTCTTCCAAAAGCAATCACACATCAACTCACCCCCACCCAATCTGGAACAGCATCTTGTTGTAATACATTCTAATTCATGAGTTCAATTCTGAAAACCAGCTCCCAAAACTACACACAATCATTTATAGATTAAACTTAGATCCTGCTCTTTCCATCTCAGTCCTTTCCGCTTGAATGGCTTGCTCCTGAGAATAATTAAATTCAGAATACTGGAGTCATCCCCTCTAGCAAACAGTCCCAGATTTTTGCCAATAAACAAAGTTGCCTCAGCCTCAGCCATTAAACCGGAAGAAACATCCTGGTTCTCCACAGGGCTGCCACCCATCTACTCTGCAACTGATTTTCATAATTCAGATTGTGCCTATTCTGTGTATCCACATTCAAAGTAGAGCTAACCTGACTTGGAAAAGACCGATTATAATCAGCCTTCCTCTTTCTTCTCCGCAAAAAAATAAAAAAATCAAATAGTCCTCATCTTCAATCTGCTAAATTTGAAGACAAGTCCTTTTTTGCAAAGTCCCAATAAGATTCATTTCCTGATTGCCAAGGACACCCTTTTGCAGAAGAAACTACCGTTAACAAGCTCTGAACCAACCCTATTGTAAAAAATCAGACCATCAACAGCTTGGAAGAGATTACAAATAGGGTCCCCAAGAACTTGAGACGAAAAACCAAGGCCAGCTTGCAGAGAAATTAGCTTAGAAAAACCTGGAAGATTCCCGTATTTCTCAACCTCAGAAACTGGAAAACGGAGCAAGTATTGATTTGTAGTGGGGAACACTTCTTACCATGTCCTACTTGGAGATATCTTGCAAAACCAGTGTAACAGAGTTTTCAGTATGACCACAGCAGTTGGTCAGCACTAAACAACATGCTGGTTTGTTTACAATTCAAGTGTCTATTTTTTCTTTTTTGTTTTGTTTTGTCTCTTGGGAAAAGGAAAAGATGGAAAAAGAAAAAAGAGATAAAAAATCTTTGAATCTTTCATAACCACTTTGAAGTAGAATTATCCTCTTACAGTTTCCAAAATCTAACAAATTTCTTTAACATACATGCAAATAAAATATTTATTTATTTGTTAAGATGATCTTATAAGGTAATAGTAACAAAAGATCACTGTGATTCAGTCAAATTCCCATGGTTGTCACAACATACTCTATCATCTTCACACCAAGAATTTTATATGGTTCAGAAATGAATAGAAATTAGTCAAATTTAATTCTGGATGGGTTTTAATAGATAGAAAAGAGAAAAACTCAGTCTTCAATGTTCATTTCTATAGCTGCAAGTTTCACTTACATAACACACGCTAACATAAATAAAAAATAAATATGCTTCATTAAAAAGAACATTAGAGACAACAAAACAATCATGTTGGTTTAAGGAAGATGAAGTCTTTGTTGCAATGGAAATTGTAATAGACGTAAGGAGAAAAGTAAGAAAGGAAAATGTTAACAGCAAAGAATAACCAGTGCAAAGCAAACCTCAGCTGCATTACCTTACGAGGTTTAGCCTTCATCACATCACAGTCCTGCTTATTGAAACCAATAGCAGTGGCAGGCAATCCATCAGTAACTAAATTTACCCAGAGCAGCTGGACCTGGAAAGTCAATAAACTTCACCTCATCTTGGCATCAGGTTAACTAAAATAACATGATAAATTTATTATCTGTATATATCTTATATAAAAGGAGGCCACCACTGGCACAGTTGTGATAAGTGGCTCATTTTAAGACTTATATTTAATTTCCTTGTCATGTGTAATATATAATTTGTTAGGCCGTTGTCATCATGGTAGTGATACATGGATTAGCCTGGCTCTTTTGCCTATGCTTTAGCGTTTAGCCAAGCTCTTTTTTTCTATCCTGAGAAATTAAAATATTAGCAATTATTTCATTAATGCCCAAAAGCATATCTAAAACAGAAACATCAATGAATTATGAACACACAAATAAGTTATGGTACACAACTATATCAATTATCTTCATTCACCACCATCTCATGAAATTTCTCCATGTGAAGATGGTGTTCAAACTTCATTTCATCATTACTCCGCCAGGGGATATTATCCACTGCCGGTCCCAAACCCGGATAAAGGAGGAGGGTTGCGTTAGGTAGCCGACAACCAGCGTAAAACTTAGTCGGATCCAAATAAATTCTAGACAAACTATCTGTTGGGATGTAACCCACATAGAAGTCTAGAATTCATGTAGCCAACCCCACATAGTGGGATAACGGCTGGATATGTTGTTGTATAGTAGAAAAGATTAAAATCAAGATGTCATAATTGTTCTTTTTGTCACCTGGATCTCTTTTATTTGGTCTTTTTTTTCTTTTTCCTTGTTGTAGATCAAATAATTTAGAATGGAGTACAATGAACTCAAATAAAATATCTAAAGAATCTTTAATCCATCTTTTTTTCTCCCTCTTTATCATATGACTCCCTATGCAAACCAGTAAAGAATTAATATGCAAAAACTTTTCGACCATTTTGGGTATAATGCATCAATCCAATGTGACAGAAATAATTATTGTACTTCTAATTTCTATGCAGTGTTGCTAAATTGGAAGCAAACAAATTTCAATCAATAGTTTGTATGCTACAATTGCAAAGACATCAACTTGCAATAGAAATTATATGCAGTAAGAGTAACATAAATATAAAGAAGACTTAAACAAGTTAATAGTTGGAGAATTTAAGAAGATAATGAATAAAAATACTAAAAGCACTAGCATAAAAATAATAAACCTGAAATATAAAAATATTTTCTGGGTATACACTAAAAGCACTAACATCTAAGAGAAGGCCAGAATCATTGTAGCTTCCATTCGTGAATTATTCTATGTTTTTCTTTTATTTTTCTCCTTTTTGAACACTAAATTATTTCTCATGGAGTTCCTTTCCAAATGTTTTGAATTCTAATAATTTTAACAAAATTGATTAGTGACAGTATTTGAGCAGAAAACTTAAATCCATTTTTATTCCAAGGATAAGTCTAAATATATACAGTTTTGGAGAGTCAACAAACCACTTCCCTAAAAATAGGACACTAACTTAACCACGTAAACTGAAACTTTAGAATAATAAGGGATAACAGGAAAAAGAGGATAAGTCCACTAATGGATCAGCAGCTAGCCACTAAACTAGGAGTCAGTTTGACAATTTGATTGCAACCTTACTTGAAGATAAGATAGGAAGATAGGATAGGATTACACACTTTTCTCTTGACAATTAGTTTCCAAAATATATTAAAAAAAATACAATGGATTACAGACAAACAAATTCAATGTGTAATATATACAAGGAGGTTGGAATTGTGTGTTTGAAATTTGTGCCTTTATTCAATGTTCCTCTTTTTCTTTTTCCTTCCAAGGAAATAAAACATATCTTATTAATTTTCTTTCTTAACTTATCTCATGCACTTTGAGGACATTAATAATTATAGCATCAGGACACAAAATCATCCGACACACACAGGAAAAAAAAAAAGAAACTGAAATAGAGTATGAAGGGTATAAATAGAGAAAGATAATTAAAAAATCTCAACAAAAAGAAAAGAAAAGATAAAGTAAATAAATATTAGTAAACAAAATCTCACCAAAAACACACAAAAAATAAATAGATTATGAAGGGTATAAGTAAATAAATAAAAAAAGTAAAACATTAACACCAAGGGCAATCTTATTTTTGCAGCCTAAGTTTTTTCTGTTTGTGCTAACTGGCTAATTATCATTTTCAACTTGTGTTATTTTTTAATCTCTTTCATTTCTTCTCTTTGAAGAGAATCCATTGAACCAAATGAATTATGAACTTTTAATCCATCCTCTCTTTGTTTCCTTTCTCTTTTCATTTCTTTCCTTTTTTGGAACTCTTTATAATTTAATTCTCTACACAAATTGATAGATAATTAATTGTAACCGATCTTCAAATTTCGCTTTAGTGAAATTCATCCAAACTCAAAACTACTAGAGAATTAATAACAGCCTCATATTTTAAATGAATATTTTATGATATCGAGATTAATGTATTTGCATGGAAAGATTGATAATATGGTATTATAGACAAAAACAGATGGTAGTTTCATAATGTAAGAAATTAGAAAGATATTTAATTTAAACTAAAATAATATAATAGAGAAAACACAAAAATTCAATGAAACCATATGTAAGCTATGACTATCATAAAAGCTTGAGCTTGGCTGCCATCTACAATTGGAATTTTTTTATAAAATTAACTCTGCCTGTGGATTTTTATCTATTGCCAGTCCCAAGCCTAGATAGAGGAGGATTGTGATAGGAAGCCAACTTCTAGCATAAAACTTGTCGGATCAAAAAAACATGAATCCTAGACAAATTGAAAGCTAGAATTCATATAGCTAACCCCACATAGTGGGATAATGGCTTGGTATGTTGTTGGATTTTTATAAAAAAATTACTCAAATATTGAATTTGAAAAATAGAAGAAAAATCTATGCATTTGATGGGCCTAAAATTAGTATATAGTAAAATATAGTGTGTTCCAAAGAAAAGCAAGAATCCTTCCTAATACTTCAGCAAATAATCTAAATTAGGGGCCGTGAAACTATATATAATGTTCAGATATGATAAACACCTAAATAGAGTGACCCATCAGGCATGAAAAGTATGCAATGAAACTTAAATAGACCAACCAGCAATGATCACACCAATCAGGATTCTGGGAGGGGTGGGCCAAAGTAGACTTAATTTAGGCATTATTTGCATAAAGTGACTGCTTGAACTCAATCTACAATCACATACTTTATAGCCTATGACTGCCACAGAACCAAGCAAAGGACCCCTATATGGCTAAACATTCATGTGCATGTTTCATTATCGAGTAAGTGCCTTGAGAACTTACAGGTACAAGAGTATCAGGTATTCCAAGTACAGCTGCCACAAAAATACAAACAACTTCACCAATGTTTGAAGAAATCATGTATCGGATGAACTGCTTTGTGTTATTGTATATAGCTCTTCCCTCAGCAACAGCCTGCTTGTAACAAATTTGTTAATATGATTGAAATCATATATTTGCTATATTTTTAAAAGCCATGTTTGTCAAATGATTTCAAAACAATAAACATGCAAAAGGAACAGAAATCCTACTTGCAGATAACCTAACATAACAGAATAGGATGGTAACAGAAATCTTACCGCAACAATTGTCGCAAAATTGTCATCTGCCAAAACCATATCTGAAGCACTCTGAAAATTAATGACAGTACAACCATTGTTTAATAATGTTTACTAAACACCACGGGAACAGTACACATCTCTATGCCACATAAGCAAGAACTTCATGTTAATTGTTAGCACCATCTATACTGCAAATGTAAGCAAGACAGGAAAATAATAACATCATAGCAGTTATCTAGAAAGAACACAAATAATCAAATAATAATGAAGAAGAAAAGAATACTTGTCAAATAGAAAAACTAGTAAATATAATTCAAAGAGCCAATTCTGTTCACAAGCCTGTGGTTGGTCCTTGTGGTAGGATCCTAGGGCTAGGGTGAGGCAAAGGTGGAACTGGAAGAGTTACGAATTTTACAGATTCCAGGGTTGATCTAAAATCAGGGTTTAGACTTATGGTTCCAAATAAAGTTTTTCATCCCAAATGGACTTTTTGTCGCAATTCTGTAAAACAAATGTGGAATTAGTTGAAAAATAACATGAAAATGGTCAATTTAGAAAAAAATAATAATTGTCATAACACAGGACATACTGGCCATCATTATCTCCATATGGAAGAAAAGGTGGCAAAAACATTAATGGAAGAGGACAATCTACAAAAAGAGCAAGTGAGATCCACAAGACCCATACCAGTACAAAAGGATCACTAATTTAACAAAGGAATAAATCATACTTAATTCAAAAATGTCAATTATTAATTTTTTAGCACCCACCCACTTGCAACTGCACTAAATAAAATAAGTTCCTTGAGACAAAATAGTTGCAGGTTGCAATTTGCAGACAGCCAGTAAATTACCATCAGCCAAAAGCAGGTTGACAAGACTCAAGTACACATTTATTCAACATCAAGAGCACTGAGACGAAGTAATTGGCTAAAGATATATCCAACCAGCTGAAAATTCCCAAAAGATCTCAGCTAACCATGTTGGTAGTTTTATAGCATCTGAATTTCTATAACTTAAAAATACATCTTTTGGCAATGCATTCTTGTGCTTGTGCATGTCTGGAGGGGCTATGTATGTGAATAGTAATACAATAATCCTAAGCTTATCCAAACATTTAGATAAGATGGGTTATGCAAGTTCAGCTTGAGCTCAGCAGATTTTTACCAAGGGATAATTCAGTTTAACTCAAACGTGAAAACCAAAGGTCAATAAAGCTAGGCTTGGATTTGATTGAACTGTCTTCGGTAACAACCATATTGTCATTTTTGTTATTACATAATAAATTAAGGGAACTTAAGTCTCAGAGACACTAATTTGAACATTCCATAAAAGAACATCAGCGCATGAGGAGATCAATATATTAAAGTAATGTAGCATATAATAACATTCAGGGAAAAACAGATGATGAGCCTGTACAAACCATCTTAAGCCAGGTTCAAGATGGTTGGCTTAGGTCGCAACTGTTGCATGTAATTGTGAATGTGCTACTTGTGCATGTATTAGATATATAACACATGCTCTCTTCCTCTTCATATATTAATAGTCTCAAAGCTAGGCGGTCCCATATTTGTCAAAGGCTCAAGGCGCACTAAGGCACAAGAGTGGTTGGAGCCTAAGCTCGAAGCATAGGCACAAGCCTTTTGGATGCAAGACACATTATTAGATAGCTATAGGATGTTTTATTATTTTTCTCAAATTTCTTTTAATTTTTTTCCTAGTTATTACAAGTAACAATTTAACAAGTCCGTCAAACAATAAAAACAAAAAATTATGACACGGATGCAAAAGGCATGCTCCTTGCTCCTCAAGGTGAGGAATGCGCCTTAGAGTCAAGGCACACGTCTCATAGACTGAGGCACCCTTGGTTGATCCTTGAGCCTAGGCACACTTTTGAAAACTATGGTGGTTCCAACCATCTAATTGACCAAACGTTGCCCTAATGAGTCAACATGTGTCTCAATGCAAACACATCACATGGTACCCCTACAATTCTTATTATGCTATTTTTGGTAAAGAAACCCTAATTGGATGTTCTGAGTATTCCTATTTTGGCTTTGTAAGCCCTAAGTTATGATAACTTGGTTTGGGCCCAATTTGAGTCAAGACCAAACCATGCTACAATGGGCCATGCCATGTATGATGCCAAATTTGGCCAAGCCTTAGCCAAATTTAACTAGGCTGAATTAGGCCTCAACCAAGCCCCCACTAGCCTAGCTGACCCAAACCACCAGCAAGTCAGGTCTAGTTGGGTTGATTGGACATGTTGATAGTTGACCTTGACTTTGATGGTTTTTGATCAATGCTAACCACCTCGTTTTTTGTGTCAAAATTTGCTTAAGCATGGAGTAAGTAGTTAAAAACACTAAGATAGTATCATTAGGGATTAGTAAAATAGGAATTTAGGATGTCACTATTTATTTAATTATTTTTGTTGTTGTCTAATTTGTTTATATTCAATGGTTTGATGGACTAAGTTCATCACATATGAGATCCCACCAATTGCTTCACCAGTTAGTCGCTATGACTTGTGAGTAAATAGAATGTATTATGATCTGTTTTTTTTTTTTTGGGGGGGGGGGGGGGTATCTTGCATATAGCTTTTATTGCATCGCACACAATACACTTGTTAATTGTCCATCCTCTATTTCTTTATGAATAACTTTCTTTTACTCTTAGGTCTTAGCTTGTCCTAAACAAAAGTTGGGAAATAAGTTTAGCATATGAGTGATTGTGGCACCATCTGACTAGTTGATTATTGTACATCATGACATCATGCTTTGATGATGTCGTTCCACATTAGCCAAATTAAGATAAGTCTTTTGTTAATCATTATATTTAAGTTATTTTGTCTCACATTGGAAAAGGTCTTACTTCCTCACGTAGTTCTAAACAAACCCCCTTGAGCTAGTTGTAAAGCAAGCTTTGAGAATACTTAAGTACTAAAAAACAAGGTGCTCCTTGTTTTCTCTTCTCTAGTTGAAGATTCCGAAAGTGTGAGTGCTTTGTATCCTTAAGGTGGGCTCTCAAGGTGGTGATTTGGCCAAAAGTCATAGTGGCGTTTTTAACCTTGCCAAGATTGATGCTCTATCTCTAAAGGTTCCTATGTTAGTTGGTATCAGATCTTTTGGTACCCAACTATCTTTGCATTTGGTCTGGCTCAATCGACTACATTTAATTTCTGTAATTGGTTTGGCTCAGCTGACTTTTTAATGTCTGCCATTGGTTCAGCTTAGTCGTCTATATTTCATTTTTGTAAGTGGTCTGGCACAACCAACTATCTTTTAATTTCTGCAACTGGTCTGGCTCTGCCACCTATATTCTTGTAATTGGTCAAGCTCTTTTCCCTCTCTTCTTTTCTCTCAGTTATGTATATCATTTCAAATTGTATTTGAGCCAATGGAGAGGTGAATTTGAAGTTGAAGCAAATTTGATGTAAATCAAACATCGAATCTTGTCTAGGTTAAGTTGTGATCTGCATCCTCTTGCATTAAGGATTTCTCCCACACTGCAATCCGATGATCTAGTGATGTTGCAATCTGATTGAGGTCTGGCCATGCTGCAACCTGGATTTGGTGAACTAGTCTCCACATTGCAATCTGGTTCCTTCCTGTGATCTACAATTAGGTTGCTTTCTGTGATCTAGTAGTTGGAATTGCAAATCCTAATCCCAAAACTTTCATCCTAGTTGCAACATCCAGTAGATCGAACATCAACTAGGGTTTGATCTGGTTTTGGAGGTTAGGCCTGGTGTTGGATTACTGTTGTTGATTTGTGAAAGCTGGGGTTTGTCAACCAAATCTATCTTCCCTGGTGATCTGTAGCTTCTTTCTTTTCCTCCACTCGTCGAGAGTTTCATTATGTACCATTCAACCTCAAAATGTGTCTCTCAATATGTAAGTCGATCTGCCACACAAACACAACAAGGTGCTGGTCATGGTAAAGTCGCTGGCGGCCTAAGGCTAATGTCCCTGGACAAGGATCTGTTTCTCATCTAATTTCTAGGGAAGAATTGGCAAAACTCTGTCAGTTTCAAGCAACAAAGCAGGCTTCTTCCTCCATAGTTTCTATTACCAAGGAAGCCAGTCCAGTCTCTTCTTCAACTACCTCTTTAGCAACAGGTTTTGCACCTGTTGCTTTGTGGTGCCAATTCTCCATGACAAGGTATGCATCCTATTAGACTTTATCTTTGACTGTCTCAATGTGGTCGTGACCTACCACATCCTGTAGATCGACCTAGGTCACAAAACCAAGGTACATCCTTGGCTTATGCTGACATGAAAAGTCTGTACTTCATTGGGGAAATTTGCAAAAATAGGACTGTCGGTAAAGAAGTTTGCAAAAATAGGACTCTTAATTTTTTTTTACAAAATTAGGACTTTTGAAAGTTGAATAGACTAAAATACCCCTGATTTAAATTGGCCTATGTTTCCTTCGTCTTCTTCCTCTCGCGTGTACATCCCCAATCGCCCCGCTGATCAAAACATCTCTCTCGCTCGTCTTCTTCATCATTTCTCTCTCTGGTCCTATGTTCTAAGCATTTAGAAGATCGACAAATAAATAGTAACCCTAAATACTTAGAACATAGGACCAGAGAGAGAAATGATGAAGAAGACGAGCGAGAGAGATGTTTTGATCAGCGGGGCGATTGGGGATGTACACGCGAGAGGAAGAAGACGAAGGAAACATAGGCCAATTTAAATCAGGGGTATTTTAGTCTATTCAACTTTCAAAAGTCCTAATTTTGTAAAAAAAAATTAAGAGTCCTATTTTTGCAAACTTCTTTACCGACAGTCCTATTTTTGCAAATTTCCCACTTCATTGAGTAGGACCTGCTCAACCCTTTTATTCTATTGGTTCCTAATTTCGATTGCCAACCAAACTTACTAATAAGTGATAGAGTAATTTAATCCCAAGCATGATTCCAAAACATAGCAATTTATATCACATATTCAACTAAGTACAACTGCTTTTAAGTAATACAAAACATTCTATCAAAAGTACACACAGTGTCTTGCATATTTCCTCTCATCCTGTAAACCCTGATTGGTTGATCTCCCCATCCCTTACAAGGTTTCGAATGTTGAAATGCAATGCATGAGAACAGAATTCTCAGTAAGGCATGCCATGGCAATGCAACCACACATTCATAATATTATCTACACATTTAATGAAGGCAACCCCTAATCATAACCTTCTCCCATTCACCAGCTGCTCCCTCTCTTAGGTTCAAGCCCTCCCATTATTCTTTGGCATCCTTCACACGACCTAAGGGCTCCATCCTTGGCCAAACATTAACAACAATCATGACAACATATTTATGGCTTGAACCTTCATTCAAAACACATGCTTGAATCATACTTTCGTGCAACATGCCCACATTATGCACACATATCATGAACACAACATGTCATTTTATGCATTAGGCTTCCATAAAATCATTTCATGCATGACACCGGCATAGAGTTAGGCCTTAGTGTCTTCAAGCTTCCTTTCATTTTCTAGCAGGCCTTTCTTATTTCTCAGCTCCTTCCTCAGTTTCCAGCAGAACTTCCTTACTTCAACTCTCTCTCACTCAAGCAATTTTTCTTATAGAGATCTTCTCGCTCTCATTTCAGTTGTTCCTTGAAATGAATAAGGTCTGGCCTATTTATAGGCCATGGAAACAGCCTACTTCTCTGCTGAAGCAGCTGAGTACATGGCAGCCCCAGTGGCTGCCACTTGGCTCTTGTATGGCGGCATTTTCCCGCAGAGACAGCCAGCTACCTGCTTCAACTGAAGCAGCTGTTACCACCTAGCCAGAGATGTTGACCTCTCTTGTAGGAAGACAACTCGCCTTTATGCTTCAGCAATTCAGTCACCTCACCATGTTCTAAAACCTTCTGCAGATTCCCTATAGCTGGAACTTCAGTAATTTAATTAACCATAATCCCCTTAATTAAGTCCTTAATCCAACTTTCTCAATTCTTAACCAAAATTAGTAATTTCCATATCATTGGAATATTCTTTTCATGCTTAATAACATATTCAAAATGCAGATATTTATCTCTTGATTTTGTCCCCAAAAACTGATTTTAAATTCAGCTACTTATTTGAGGTTTCACCTGCTTGGCAGCCACCTTACATATTTTGTTTTAGCAGCTGTCTAAGAATAGCTCCTCACGTTTTTTGAAGTGTAATTTTGGGACACACTGCCAGTGTTTATTAATAAATTTATGGGTTGTCACATGCCTCATCTGGCATTTCTTTGCCAACAGGTTCTCCTTAACTAGTTAGCCCTTGGATCATTGATTCCGCTGCCTTTGAGCATATATCTGATAATAAGACCTTGTTCTCCCATTTTAATCATCTAATACACTACCACCAATTACTGCGGCTAATGGCTCTCAAGCTGTTTCCACAGTCATAGGACGTGCTAATCCATTACCTTCGTGTCCAGCCCCTGAAATGGGCTGGAGTTGGATCGAAATTTCTGGGATATTCCGTTAGAACAGAATTTAGAAAGAGAAAGAAGAGAGAGACGAGAGAAGAGAGTTGAAGAAGAATAGAATTTGTTATTTCATTCCAAAATAGTCATTCTGTTTCAGCCTTCCCTTATTTATTCATGGTCAGGTGGGTTAGTTAGCTCTAACCCCCTTTCTCGCCTTTCCTTCCCCTTCTATTTATTACAATAATACCCCCAAATCCTAACAATCCCCCCCCCCCCCGATGAAGTAATTCTTTTCCTCAAGAATTTAGAGCAAGCTGATAGCATGGGGAAATCTTGTTAACACATCTGGCAGGTATTCCCAAGTCGGCTGGTCTGGTAGTAAATGAGACCATCGGACCAGCACCTGAGTAATAGGGGCAACTCCTCTATAGATCACCCTTTTATCTACAATTGCCCGAGGTTCAATGTAGTCTTCTGATTCCCCTTCCATCAGTGGTAAGACAGCAGGGGATAGTCCTTCATTTCCTTCCTCTAAAGGTGGCAGTGAAGCCTCATTAGCTGCTGTTACTCCTCTAGACTTCTTTAATAATGATATGGAATACCGGATGTATTCTCATGTTTCTGGTAACTGCAACCGATAGGCCACCTCTCCTACCTTCCACAACTGCATAAGGCCCAAAATATTTGGGGCTGAATTTGGATACTTCCCCCTTAGTAAAAGCAGGCTGTAAAAACCGTCTAACCTTCAAAAATACTACATCCCCCACATTGAACTTCCGCTTACTTCTCTTTTTGTTTGCATAATGAACCATCCTGCTCCTAGCAGTTGCTAATTCCCTTTTAAGCTCCGCTAACACTTCTCTCCTTTTTTGAAAATATTGGTCTACATCCGCCATTGTAGCAGTAGAACTAGAAATGGCAGGAAGTAATGGTGGACAATACCCAAACACAGCTTCAAAAGGGGTATGTTTAATAGCTGTATGATATGTAGAATTGTACCACCATTGAGCAAGTTATAGCCAACGGTGCCAACTTTTAGGCCTAGCAAAACACATACAGCGAAGGTAGGCCTTTAGACACTGATTTACTCTTTCTATTTGTCTGTCCGTTTCCAGATGATAAGCTGTAGATAAGTAAAGACCCACCCCCAAACTCTTGAATAATTCCTACCAAAATTTACTGGTGAAGATCTTGTCTCTGTCAGACACAATGGTCTTGGGGGTTCAATGAATTTTAAACACTGAATCCAACAATAATCTGGCCACTTCTGGAGCTATAAAAGGATGTGTCAAACCAATGAAATGAGCAAACTTAGTTAAACGGTCTACAATCACCAAAATTGTATCTTTGCCCTCCAATTTCGGTAGGCCCTCTATGAAATCCATTGAGATATCCTCCCATGCTTGCTTTGGTGGTAGTGGTTGTAATAAACCTGGTAGAGCCACTGTTTCATGCTTGCATCGTTGGCATACATCACATTCCAACACATATTTCACCACTGTTTTCTTTAATCCCGACCAATGGAAAAAACGCCTTACCCGATGATAAGTGGCTCTTATCCCTGAATGTCCGCCCACTGCTGAGCCGTGCATGGCCCCCAGGATTTGTGACTTTAGCTGGTCATCCTCCCCTACAACAATGTGGCCCTTGAACCGAATGAGTCCCCTAACAAGAGTATAGCCCTGCTATTCGTTAACTGCTGTAATAATGTCTGCAACCAACGTGTCTGGTCATAGCTCCTCACCACTTCCTTCACCCATTCAGGAGTGACAGCTGACATAGCCTGGTAAACTCCTTTTTCCTCTCTTCTGGACAGCGTGTCTGCCACTAAATTCTCCTTCCCTCTTCTATATTGAATTGTATAATCCAATCCCAAGAGTTTAGAAACTCATTTCCTTTGTAAATGAGTGTGTAACCGCTATTGGAGTAGAAATTGAAGGCTTTCGTGGTCCGTTTTAATCACAAATTGATTATTCTCTAGGTAATGACGCCATTTCTCAACAGCTACCAACACTGCTATCAGCTCCTTATCACACACTCAAGCCTAGATGTTTAGGAGCTAAACCTTGGCTTATGTAAGCCAAAGGTTTCCCTTCTTACATGAGACCTGCTCCCACCCCACTATCACAAGCATCTGTTTCAACAACAAACTGTTTTGAAAAATTCGAAAGAGCTAAAACAGGGGCTTGAGTCATGGCCTGTTTAAGGATTCCAAAGGTTGCTTCAGCTTTAGGATTCCAATGGAAATTGTCCTTCCGCAACAGCTTTGTCAAGGGCCGACTAATCACTCCATAATTTTTGACAAATTTTCTATAATATTCGGTCAAGCCTAAAAAACCCCTTAACTCCTTCACATTCTTAGGCCGTGGCCAATTCACCATTGCCTCTATTTTTTTAGGATCTATACTCACCCCCTTAGCTGAAATGACATGGCCTAGATATTCCACCTCTCTTTGAGCAAATGTACACTTAGACATCTTGACATATAATTGATGAATTCACAGGATCTCAAAAGTGGTTCAGAGGTGAGATAGGTGGGTTTGTAGGGTTGGGCTGTAAACAAGAATATTGTCAAAGAAAACAAGTATAAATTTGCAAAGGTAGGGATTGAAAATCTGGTTCATCAAAGCTTGAAACGTGGCTGGCGCGTTGGTCAAACCGAAGGGCATGACAGTGAATTCATAAAGCCCTTGTTGTGTACGGAAAGCAATTTTAGGAATATCGGCGGCTCTCATTCTTATTTGGCGATAACTAGCCCTTAGGTCTAGTTTAGAAAAGATGGCAGCACCATTGAGTTCATCTAATAAATCCTCAATGATAGGAATAGGAAATTTATTATTTATGGTAAGGGAATTGAACTGTCTATAGTCTATACAAAATCTCCAAGTGCCATCTTTTTTCTTGACAAGAAGGACTGGAGAGGCAAAGGGACTTTGGCTAGGTTGTATGATTGAGTTGTTTAGCATGTCTTTTACTTGTTTCTCAATTTCAGTTTTTTGGGCAAGGTTATATCGATATGAGTGAATACTTACAGGTTCTGTGTTAGGTTTAAGATGGATAGCATGGTCTAAAGGCCGTTAGGGTGGTAGGGTAGTCGGCTCTTGGAAGAGATCCTAGAATTCATGCAATAATAAGTGCAAGGGATCATAAGTGTTTACCTCTTGTAGAAGTTGTAGTGTAGCTATTGCTGTTCTCGTGGATTGTGGACTGTCACTATTGTAACACCCGAGATTTTTGGACTCAAATATGATGAAATATATGAGATTATTCGATTCAAATACTTGAGGAAATAGGACATTTCAATGGATTGTGGAAGTCTCGAGTAAAAGTTTAGTTTCTAAATCAAGGGTGAAATTTTGAGTTATGATAGTTAAGGGACCCAAACGTCATTTAGTTTCATGGTTTGGGAACCAAAAAGAAAAGTTTGGATAATCTAAATTCTAGCCCTACCATGACATACGAATTTTTAGAATGCTCTTGAGGATTATTGATTTCTTTAAGTATGACTTGATATGATTTAAATCTTCTAAGTTATAAGAGATAAGGTAAGATTTAAATTCATATGTGAGAATGATTGAGAGAGTATTTTTCCTAAGGAAATGTCTCTTATCAACAATTAAAAGTATGTTAACCTATGACATAAGCCATGACATCATGCTAAGTTATGACATAAGCCATGACATCATGCTAATATATGACATATGCAATGATATCATGCTAACCAATGACTTAAGCAATGACATAATATCATTTAACTCTTATGTAATTCAACACCATTCTTCTAAGATATGATAAGATAATAAGAAGAAAGATAGAGATTGAATTACTTTAAGTAATTAATAAGAAGAAAGATAGGAATTGAGTTGCTTTAAGTAATTAACAAGAAGAAAGATAAGAATAGAACTCCTTTTCCTACACTATAAATAGGGCCATAGGTTTTGCTTACAAATCATTCCAAGTAGTTTCGAGATGATTTCATTGAGAGGATCAAAGAGGATTCCAACCAAGTTTCAAGGTAAGTACAATATGATATGAACTATCTACATGTTTAACTCATGGAAATCATGTTTATGTGGTCCTCAAGCAAGTTACGGGACCGGAGTTAAGTAGCGCTATGCACGTAGGTTCTTACCTTGATAAGTTGGTAGATCCTATCGTGTCTCCTCATGTTTAAGTTTCAAGTTCATGTTATGCCATGTTTCATAACACGTTTATAGTTCATTTGTGCTTACTGAGATTTATCTCACCCCTTACGTTGTCCCCTTTAGGTGGCCATGATTAAGAAGATTGGAGCATGAACATGGATCGTGGTGATATTTCAAAAGGGATTACAAAAGTTTAAATTCAGTATTTCTTTGTTTTAGAACAAAGTATTTCTATGTTAAACTCTAAACTATGTATAAATGATATAAAGTATGACTTTTTGGAGTTTTATGCAAGTTTTATGAAAGTTTGATTCTCGGTTGAGATCCGGGTGTCACAACTTACTTCCTCCTCATACTCCATTGCATGAATAGAGTATAATTCCGCAATCTGATCACTTTTCCTATTCATTAGTTTGTGTAACCTCCTTCCTGATATTACTTTGCATTCCCCCTGATCTAGGCTTCCCATCAGTGTCAACTTTTGGCCTTCAACCTCCACTGTCACCTCCAGCTCCTTGAAATCAAATGTTAGAGGGCTTACATTCTTCATCCAGTCAGCCCCTAGCACGATATCACACCCCCCTAACTCCAAGACCCTCAAGTCTGCCACAAACTCTACTCCTTGCATTACCCACTTAAAATTCGAACATTTATGGTTGTTGTGCATCCGGTCCCCATTAGCGACGGTCACTGATAGTGGGTTGGTTCTGGTCATTTCACACTTGAGATCTTGAGCTATTTTCTTGTTCACAAAACTATGGGTGCTTCCGCTATCAATCAGCACCACTAATCTTCGTCTTCCCACCTGCCCTTTAACTTGTATGATCTTCCCCGTAGGGCCTCCTTTCAATGCGTGAAAGGAGATTTGTCCTCCATCATCCTCCTGTTCTTCCTCAGTATGGGGCTCTTCCTCTGTATCTTCTTCTATCATATCTTCTTCTGCCTCTTCCCTATCGGAAGCCTCCATCTTCAACATTAATCTTCTACATTGATGGCCAGGTCCATATTTTTCCCCACATTTGAAGCATAGGCCTAATTGGCGCCTCTGCTCCAATGTCGTATTCTTGCTTGTTCCTACTCCATTCCCATTCTTGATGCCTCCTTGATTTGTTCCTCCCACCACCGGTTTGAAATTACTTCCTCTGAACTGATTTCCCCCTCTGTTAACTGCCAACCCTCCTTGTGACCATGGCCTATTTTTCTTGAATACTGCCTCCCATGTTACTTCTTGGAGGCGTGCTTTTTCTGCTGCTTGCCTTACCGACACTAGCCCCAACATCTTTACTATGGATCACAAATCGTCTCTGAGTTCGGTGATGTAACTCGAGACGAAGGAGGGCTCAGGCAAGCTTGAATGAGCTGCTCCTATCAACGCTTCTAGTTCCTCAAACCGCCTCAGATAATCTTCGACCGATCCTTGCTGTTTCATTTTGTTAAATTCTTCCACCGTGTCCGCCAGATTCCGTTCACCAAAACGACCACATAGTTCGTTGGCAAAATTGGTCCACGACACCATCCCCCTTCTAATTGCCTCCAAATCTGGTACCATGCATCCGCGGTATCATCCAAGTAGGCCGCTACCATAGTCACCCTTTGTTCTTCTCCTATCCTATACAATTCAAAGAATCTTTCATAGCATCGTACCCACCAGCGGGGTTTAGATCTATCGAAGATTGGAATTTCCAATCTTGGCGTTGGCAGTTGTCCCCCATGCATCGACCCGTGATTTCTACCATGGGTTTCACGTTCCCATGCAGTCTTTCCCTCCGTTCCCCTAGGTCTGCCTAGTCGCGGTAATATTCCATCGCCCATTACGTCTGTCTCCATTCTTGGAACAGACTCTTCTTGCGATCGGAATTGCGCACATGTGAACATGATTGCAAACATGCAATCGATCTTTTGTCCATAAAAGTCGGCCCGTTGACTCTTTTCTAGCTCCCGTATACTGTCTTTGATGGCAGCTAAATCTTCCCTCTAGATCGCCATATCCTCCCTTTGGATTGCCATGTCCTCTCCTTGGGCCCTCACGTCTCTTGCGTCTACCCCATTAATCCAACAAGATTCTCAAGGCGAAGCTCCAATTGTTTCAGGCGTGTTCCTTCTGCCATTCCGTCGTTGTTGCTAAACAGACCTTCCATCACCTTCTAATTGTGCGCTAGAAGTCGCCGAAGAAGGCCTAGCTCTGGTACCAATTGTCCAGCCCCTAAAATGGGCTGGAGTTGGATCGAAATTTCTGGGAAATTCCGTTAGAACATAATTTAGAAAGAGAGAGAAGAGAGACAGAGAGAGACGAGAGAAGAGAGTTGAAGAAGAATAGAATTTGTTATTTCATTCCAGAATAGTCATTCTGTTTCAGCCTTCCCTTATGTATTCATGGTCAGGTGGGTTAGTTAGCTCTAACCCCCTTTCCCGCCTTTCCTTCCCCTTCTATTTATTACAATAATACCCCCAAGTCCTAACACTTCGTTGTCTCTTAATTCTTGTTTTACATATTCCTAACTATCCCTACAATCTAATTTCTGTCAATTGCCTGACCAAATCACTTAATTGTTGTATTATCTTTTATTCTGAATCTATTTTGGTTTACGATTGAGGTATTGGACAAGTAATTGGCATGGGACATGAGTCTAAGGGACTTTATCATCTTTCTTTGCCATCTGTTTGTGCTAATTCAGCAGCTTCACCTCTGTTTATTCATTGTAGGATGGGCCATCCACATTTATCTAAACTCAAATAGATCGTTCCATCCTTATCTTCTTTAGATTCTTTGGAATGTGAATCTTGTCAATTAGGGAAGCATGTCTGTTCTCCTTTTCCTAGTCAAGTTAATGACTGAGCAGATGCTCCTTTTCTCTTGACCATTTTGATATATGCAGTCCAAGTAGAGTCAAATCTAAACTCAGTTTTTGTTATTTTGTCACTTTCATCGATGTTACTCTCAATTTACTTATTTCTACTCAATGAAAGATCAAATAGAATTGCTGTCACTGTTCACTGTGTTCTGTAACGAGATCACTATTCAGTTCTATTGGTATCCTTTGTAGTGATAATGCTAAGGAATACTGTTCTACAGCTTTTCGATCTTTCTTGTCTTCTCATGGCATTGTTCATCAAACTTCCTACCTGTATACTTTGCAGCAAAATGGTGTGGCTGAGCATAAAAATCGTCATCTCATTGAGACTGCTCATACTCTTTTACTCCATATGCATGTTCCTTTTATGTTACGGGATGCTACCATCTTAACCTCCTATTATTTGATTTACTGAATGCCCTCCCCTATTCTTCAAGGTGGTATTCCTCATGCACTTCTTTTTCCTTAGGAACCGTTGTATCCTCTTCCACTTCATATTTCGGGTTCCACTTGCTTTCTGCATCTCCTTTTACCAGATCGAGATAAATTGTCACCTCAATATGTTAAATGTGCTTCCTAGGATGCTCACATTCTTCGAAAGGGGATATAAATGTTACTCTCCAGATCTTGATCGTTATTTTATCTCTTCCAATGGGCTTTCTTTGGGACTACTCCATTCTTTGTATCTACTTTTCCTCCATCTTGTAATGAGGTACATCATGTTAAGGTACCTTTCGTATCTGCAGATTCAGTTCCACTGCTCCTATTTCTACTCATCCTCTTCTGACTTATCAGCAATGACATCATCCTAGATCAGTTTCTTTACCAGCACATCCAGCTTCCATTGCTGTTCCTTCAGCTTCAAATCCTCCTACTGCTCCAGGTTCAGATTCTCTTTCTGTACCTGCAGCTCCAGCTCCTAATGATGATGCTGTCCCTTCGAATGATGCCATTATTCCTTCGGCCTCGGTCCTGTTCAACATTCTCTCCTCAAGGTACACGTTCAACTCGAAATCCTTAATCCCATTTATACTTGCTTGAGCTATCATAGGTTATTTTCTACGTATTCTGCCTTTGTTTATGCTTTTTCTTCTGTTTCTATCACTAAAACATATGCAGAAGCTCTCACTCATCTTGGCTGGTCCCTTGCTATGGATGAGGAGATGTAAGCTTTACTTGCTAATCGGACTTGGGATTTAGTTCCACTTCCTCCAAAGAAATCACTGGCTGGTTTTCCCTGGATTTTTACTGTTAAAGCTGGTTCTGATGGCTCTATTGATTGCTTAAAAGCTAGACTAGTTGCCAAGGGTTATACACAGATCTTTTGTCTAGAGTATCGTGATGCATTCTCTGCAGTAGCTAAGATTGCTTCAGTTTGCTTGTTTCTTTCTATGGCTGCTATTAAACACTGCCCTCTTGATATATTAGAGGAGATGGGTATGATGGATTCTAGTCCTATCGATACACCTTTGAATTCAAATACAAAGCTGGTTCATAGTTGGGGGGGAGACTATTGCTGATCTTGGAAGATATAAGAGATTGGCTAGGAAGCTGAATTATCTTAGTCACCAGACCCAACATCACTTTTGCTGTTAATGTGGTTAGCCAATTCTTGGACTCACCTTGTGAGGCATTGCCATGCTTTGGTGAGCATCTTGCGGTATATCAAGAGCTCACCTGGTAGAGGCTTGTTATTTGACCATAAAGGTCATACACAGGTGACTAGTTATGCTGATGCTGATTGGCCAGTCTGTCCATTTGATAGGCGCTCAACTTCTAGCTATTGTGTTTTGGTCGGAGGCAATTTGGTTTCTTAGAAGAGTAAAATGAAGCATGTTGCGGCTAGGTGTAGTGCTGAAGGTGAGTATAGAGCCATGGCATAACTAAATGTGAGCTGAAATGGCTGGAACAACTTCTTAAGGAGATGCAGTTTGGTGATTCAAGTTCCATGCAGCTTGTGTGTGACAATCAGGCAGCTCTTCAAATTACCTCTAATCCTGTTTTTCATGAAATGACCAGCATATTGAAATAGACTGTCACTTTGTGTGAAAAAAACTGATTCCTGGTGAGATTTCCACAGCATTTGCTAGGACTGTGAATCAGCTGGCATCACATTTACTAAAGCTCTTTGAGGTCCAAGGATTGTGTACACTTATTCCAGGCTAAGCACTTATGATATGAATGTGCCTGCTTGAAGGAGAGTGTTGAGAATTCATATTAGATTGATTGTGTTAGGTGCTGTATATAATAGTTGTACTTTGTACCTAGCTTAGATAATCTTGTACATAGAAGTTGCAATAGTTTAGTATAAATACCTATAACCCTAGCTCAGTATCATCGAATCAGTTTTTCCCTCCAATCTCTCTTTTCCTTCTCTTCTTTTCTCTTAGTTATGTATATCATTTCATAGTTTCACATACCCAAGAAGAGGTTAATGAAAGTCAAAGTGATGAAGAAAAATCAAATGAAGTAGAGGAACCATCACAATGTGACAAAGAAGAAATTGTTGGTGTCAATCATGAAGAATCTCTAGTAATATGTCATGACCTGAACACAACCATGATGATAGAAGATGGCAGCCACATGGTGTCAAGCTGGATTTACCAACTCAAGATTACCCTCCTCCATAAACGCTACAAGGGTTAAAAAAAGACAACAAAGTGGACGTTCCAAAAGGCACTCAAATTCCTATTGGAAAGAAATATCCAGAGCAAACAAGATGTGATGTCATTCCCATGGATGCATGTCACTTGTTGTTGGGTTGTCCCTGGCAATATAATTGTCAAGACTTCCATGACCGCTAACACTTACTCCTCCAACAAACACAGTACCGATATCACATTAGCTTCTATGAAGCCAGAAGGATGTCTTGCAAGCTTGTTAGACAATGATGCATTGATTGGCAAGTCCAACCTCAACAAGATCCACTGAGAATTAAATATAACATGTCCCCTTTACATTGTTGACAAGAATCATGCATCTTTGTTCTTATCTGATGAAGTCAAGCTTCTCCTCAAGCAATTCGAAGACATTGTACGTGATGAGATTCCTTCCAAACTACCACCTGATCTCACCCCATACTATGAAAATGAAAGAGACTATGATGATCAAGACTCGATGGCAAGTCTTCCCCAACCAAGGAAGAATGATGTCGTCCCACATTGGTACTATTGCCATGACTGTGATTGACTAATATTAATGGGATGCATTGTTTTTCTTACATCTATATATTTGTTTTTTTATCTTTTATTTTCATACATTACAAGTAGTTAGACTACTTAAAACAATGCATGCTAAGTTGACTAGTTAAAATTATGTTGAAGGATGAATTCAAATTGGTATGAGCAGACATGATAAATAGAATACCTGGTGTTAGAAGATGTCAAGAAATAGAAACCAGAAAGGAAAAACAAAAACAAAAGGAAGAAGAAAAAAATTCCATAGAATTAAAGAGTGGAAATTTCATCACCTAGAATACTTCCCCTTCTTTTTTTCATTTTATTCTGTAGCAACGTGAAGACACACAGAAGAACATTGAAAAGTAAAGGGCCAATTGTTTGGGGGTTGGGCGCTTGGGGGGGGGGGGGGGGTGGGGGGTTAGGGTTGTACCTTGGCAACCGCAGTGCCTGATCCCATTGCAATTCCTATGTCAGCTTTCTTTAATGCAGGGGCATCATTCACTCCATCACCAGTCATGGCAACCTTACAGTCAAAATAGTTAATCAATAATTTGAGCAGGGGAATGCACAGTTCAGAATAAAATGAGTATATAATATGTCGCACAAAGAAAGAATCAAAATCCAAGTGCATGGTGCTAGAAAGATCAATGTGTTACGAGTTACTATGTGGTCATAAGAGGTGGAAACAAAGGTAGAAAACTAAGGGAATTGATAAATAAATAGATAAAGAAAGAAAAAGGAGTTTCAAAAGCAAGACATTAACCACCATAAATCAGATAAGCATGCTATGACAAGCCATCCATAGATAAAGTATATTGAAACAGCCAATGCTCTATAGCCCAAGATACCAATGAGCACAGATAAGAACTCGCTCATTTAACCAAAGGAGGCACAAGCCAAACCAAGACCTGTTGGGCTTAATCCAGTTGTCTTTGCATGTTTTTATAAAAATGCAAGAGTGGCCATCACCCTTTATTAAAATTCTAAAAAAAAACAAGAAAATCTGAAGCCATTGGACATGAAAAATGACACAGATTCGGTAACAAGAAAAATAAGGGAGTCAAATTACTCACCACCGCAGCTAAGCTACGGGTGGGAGTGAGACAGAAAGTTTTACGATCAAGAAATATTAAGATCAAAAGCCACTGGGTTAACAGGAGTAGAGTTAGCCAATTCAAACCTTAGAGATTGTTCCAATATGCAAGCCAAGCCTAGGCAGAGGAAGTCACATGATACATAAAAAAGAGACTTCAAAAAGCAAAATTTCCAGCCAAGGAGGTCCTTTTTGATTACTTTTTTATTATTTGTTTTGATATTCTTTCGGACTAGAAGTCACATATCAACAACTTATTAAATTTCTAAACACCTTTAACATCCCAGACCAGCTTTTTATCTTTTAAACATAAATAAATAAAACAGAACAGAACCAAAAACAGAAAGGAATCTTTGATAACATATAGAGAAAATTCAACATTTAGAACTCTTATCAAAAACATTTATCAACTTAAAACTATTAACCAAAATATTTTCACTTGTAAAACTCACCTGCCAACTCTGACTCAGTCAAATATTTGATGATTGGACATGTTGACCAATATCTTCTCTCCAGAAATGGAAAAAACTGTATACCAGTTCTCAAAATTAAAGACGCACTTGTTTCTTCTTTAATTTTGAAAACCGAATTAACAGTTTATGTTTATGTTTTTGTTTCAAAAACCATAAACCAATTTTTCACATCGTATCTTGCACAAAAGAAAAAACAAAAACCCACTAAACAGTTTTCAGAAATAAAGAAGAAACTACAGTAGTTTCTTCTTTATTTTTAAAAACCACGTTACCAGTTATTATTTATTTTTGAAAAGCTAAAACTAGTTTTTCACATCACACCCCTTGTCAACAACTTAACTAAAAACTGCATATGGTTTTCAAAGAAAAAGAAGAAACCAGATGCAGTTTCTTCTTTATTTTTGAAAACTGTATTTTTAGTTTTTCTTTTGTTTTGAAAATCACATACCGGTTTTAACACTTGGAAGAAAAAACCAATCATAAACTACAATGAACTGAGAAACCGTTTTCTTCAATAAACAGATATACAGTAACATGGTACCAAAATTTTCAACTTCCTTGGGATTACTCAATATTTGTTTTTAGTGTCAATATGTTCTTCAAGAAAGCAATTTAGCAGTTACAATATGTTCTTCAGGATGTGCATGGTCTGCCAATAACAAAACTTATTCTACAAAAATTGAGTAATCCGGACAAAATTGAATATTTCAAAACTATACTACCGGTTTACCAATTTATTGAAGAAACCTGATTCACAGTTTATTCTAGTTTTAAGATTGGTTTTTCTTCAAAGTGTTATAACCAGAACGGCGGTTTTCAAAACAAAAGAAAAACTGGTAACACCATTTTCAAAAATAAAGAAGAAACTGCATCTAGTTTCTTCTTTATCATCTTTTTGCAGTAGACAGGATATAACAAAAAATTGCCCACGCTAAGAGATATAAGGTGAAAAACTGATTTTCAGTTTTCAAGAATAAATAATAAACCAGGACATGGTTTTTAAAAATAAAGAAGAAACTGCACCATTTTTTTTAAAAAACCATATAGTGGTTTTACTTACTTCTTTTTGCAAGTGAGTTGAGGTGAAAAACCAATTTACAGTTTTCAAAAATAAAGAACAAACCGCTACTTCAGTTTTCAAAATTAAAGGAGAAACCAGTGGTGGTTTCTTCTTTAATTTTGAAAACTGGCATATGGTTTTTCGCATATTTGAAAGAGAAGATATCAGTGAGCTAGTCCAATCATCATTTGACTTCAGTCAGAGTTGGCAGGAGAGCTTTAGAAGTGGAATTTTTTGGTTTAGAGTTTTAAGTTAGTAAATTTTTTTGGAAAGAGTTTTAAATGTTGAATTTCTCTGTTCTTTTTAGTGTTCTGATGCAAAGATTGAGATGTACCAAACTGTTTAGATGAATAGTATCACTACAAAAACTGCATTGACCAAGGTCTAGAAAAGGTAATTTGTCCTGGGCAGAGCCAATTTGCCACCTCAACTACCTCATGCAGGTCACTATAATATTCTATAATTTGTCTGCATCATAATGACTAATATACAACCATAAACCCTTAATCAGATCATAAAGCATCATACAAAGTAGGGAAGCTCCAACTTATAACCAGCCACAATTTCATGCAGGGAGTCTTCTTGGCCACATCATTCAGAAAATATCAGCAGCAGCAGAAGCAAAAAACACCCCCCCCCCCATACACACACACACACAATCTCTTCAGCATAATAGATTTCAGGATTATGAAAACATTCTCATAAAGGAGATATGCAAGACATACCACTTCATTTTGGTGCTGTAATGCTTCAACCAGCATTCTTTTATGAGATGGCTCGACCCTAACAAAGGGAAAAAATTTCTAAAGCACAAGAATTTCTAATAGCTATAGGAACTTAAAAGTTTCCAGGTGAACAGTAAATTGCACTAAGAATAATTGAAATTCTAAACAAGTATTAGATATACCTAGTGAACAGTGTCATGCGTTGCAATGCCACTGTTTTTTGCAATGCCGGAAGTTCTTCAAACTCAGAAGCAGTATAAGAGTACGCACCAAAATCTACCAAGTGGTCAAAAACACCAAGCTTTCGAGATAATGATTCCGCAGTGCTCTGGAGTTGTCTCTCACTTAGGAAGCATTCATACATATAAAGGGAAAAGAAAAAACAGAACACAGTGTTGTGACAACAACAACAAAGAAGAAACAAGTAATTCATGTTACCTTGTTATCACCTGTGACAACTATAACACGTATTCCAGCGGTCATGCATGAGAGGATGGCATTTCTTACTTCCTCCCTTGGTGGATCAAGCATTCCAACCTTTATTTATTTGAATTCAAATCAAGAAATGAGAAAATGAACGTCAACACAAATAGGAGGTGAAAAACCATATAAACTTGGGCAACTAAAACCAATAAAAATATTTATTTTGGTTACCATAGAACTTCACTTCTTATGAGGGAAGCAAGTGAAAAGAAGGGGAATAAAATAAAGAAAATAAGGGAGAAACAGAGATGAAAAATCAATCCTCCAATGTTTGTAGGAAAAGAAAAGAGTGGTTAGAAGCACAGCAAAGAGAAGGGAGACAAAATTGAAAGATAATCTCCCTCCCATGTTTGGCTGGAAAAAGAAATTTAGAGGGTCTAAAAGAGTGGTCAGTGCACTTTGCAGACAAGGTTTCATGTTGGTTACTTTACATGCTCAAGTCATTGGATTTCAGGAGCTAAAAAATCAATACCACAAAGATACTTACTTCAGCCAACTGATAATGAATTTGCAAGGGCCAACCATGTAGTCATCTAATGCTTTTCCCATGCATGATGGGTACTTATTTCAAGGTAACAAGTTATGTATTCCAGAACGTCAGAAAATTCCTGAAATCTCTCCAACAACACCTGATTGCTTTCCTTATTTTCCTGATTTGTTTCCGAATGTGTATCTGTCTATTTAGCCGATTTGTTTCCTGATTTTATCTGTCTATTTAGCTTATTTGTTTCCTGATTTTATCCCTTGTAAATTGGGATATGATCTCTAAAGAAGATCTATCCTTTTGCTGCATGTATAGCTATATATAATGTAATTTCTTTACAAGGAATAACAACAGGAATCCGAATATCCACATGGTGTCAGAGCATCCCTCTCTCCAGTAACAAGTTGCCGCCTTCAGCCACCTGGTCTTTGTCACTGGTTGTTATAGGGTCTTCATTGCCCATCTCAAGGCCTTCATTGCCTAACCAGGTTGATTCCAGAGTCGTTCCTCACTTCTGATTTCTTTTTAGCCTTCAGTACTACTGTTCTTTTCTTCATTCAAGCCTCACCATTATTGTCATCATATCGGACATCTTGAACGCCACTCCTCCCAACCTGATTGCTGCTGCATTCAATTCATCCTCAAACGGATCTGCTGGTGAACTCCAAGGCATGAATTCTTCCTATCGCCTTAATGGGAAGAATTATTTGTAATGGAGCCAGATTGTTAGGACCTTTCTAAAGGGGCAAGGAAAGATAAGCCATTTGAATGGCACTGGTCCAAGCATAGGGAATCCAAAATTTGATGCCTGGGATGAAGAGGATTCCATGATTATGTCATGGTTATGGAATTCTATACAACCAGAAATCAGCTGGAATGTTATGCTTCTCACAACAGCAAAGACTATTTGGGACATGCTTCAGCAAACCTACTCCAAGAGACAAGACATTGCAGCCGTCTATGAATTGAAGATGAAAGCTTCATCCATGAAGCAAGGTATTATGTCCGCGACTGACTACTACAATGTCATGACTGGTCTCTGGCTGGAGATAGACCACTATCAAGATCTCAACATGAAATGCAATGATGATGTGAAGACATTGCAGGAATTTGTTAAACGTGATAAGAGTATCTGATTGTCTGGCTGGTTTGAATATGGGGTATGATCAAGTTAGAGTGCAGGTCCTTGGAAGGGATCAGTTACCACCTATAACTGAAGTTTTTGCAATCATCTGGGCAGAAGAAAGCTGAAGGATTGTTGTGCTGGAACCACATTAGGCTGAAGGATCTGCACTGATTTCAAAGAGCAAACAAAGCTGGAGAGTTTGGACAAGGGCAGAATGATAGTTTGTGGCAGGATTGTATAAAACAGTCCAACAAAGACGGCTTGTGGTGCACTCACTGCAAGAAACCATGCCAGACAAGAGAGAACTGATTTAAGTTGCATGGTGAAGCCCAAGTTCTCGCTCACAATGGTGGATTAAGTGTCAACAGCATGGACAAGCTAATTTAACAAATAAAGAAGGCCTTACTCATGAGAAGCCGATTACCAACATGAGGAGTTCAAGGAATTCAACCGGGAGGAGGTTGAAAAACTAAATAGTCATTTGGAGACTCTCAACAAGTCTTGGGGTTCTTGCTCTCTAGCCAAAGTTGGTATGTGATAGGGCATAATTTTATATATATATTTTTATCTAATTTCAATCTTAAGTTGGTGCTATTTTTCCTATTTAAAGTGTGAGTTTATGTGAAATTTACACAATTTGAATTTTGTAGGAAAGGACCAACGGACATAAATGCAAATAATTGGGTCTTAAAGAAAATATTATAAAGTAATTAATGATATTAATCTAAAAATTAATATTATTAATTGAAGATTAATATTATAAGATTAGTATTAATTAAGGAGAAGAAATCGGAAGATAAACCAGAGAGAAGATGAAGATAGGAGAAGCAGAGATAAAGAAGGCACAGAAATGATCGATACTCAATTTGAAGAGAGAATAAAAAAGGTCCAATCTAACAATTGGAGGAATTATTTCAATCAAACCCTTACTCCTTGCCTCAAGCAGGAGGGAATAACACATGAATCGCCTTGCATTGACACACCTCAACAAAATGGGATTGCAAAATGCAAAAATAAGCATCTCCTAGAAGTTACTCGAACACTCTTGTTTCAGTCCAATGTACCGAAATATCTATGGGGTGAGGTAGTCTTGACAGAAGCACACCTAATCAATTGGGTTCCCTCTAGAATTCTAAACGATAAAGTCCAATCCATACCCTCTAGAATTCTAAATGATAAAGTCCAATCCATACCTTGTTTGATTTCTTTCTAGACTCAGTCTCCATAAAAAGTCTCCCACCTAAGGTTTTTGGCCATGTTGCATATGTTCATATTCATAGGCAACATCGGTCTATCAAGACCCTAGGTTTCGAATCTAGGGTTTCTAGTTGGTAGCCATGGAAGAAGAAAGAAAGAAAGAAAGAAAGAAAGAGAAATGAGAGAAATTAGGGAGAAAACAGAGAGAAAAACAAAGAGAAACAGAGAATGGATAGAGAGAAAAAAAGAGAACTTGAGATTAATTCCTTCTAGTGTCTCAGTAACAAAGTGGTATAGTCTTATATATGGCTATCCACAATAGTTATTTGGTTACATTGTAACAAATTCTACTACTAGCTTATTACAGTTGCAGTAGTTTGTTACCAACTACTGTAACTGCAATAATAACAACTTTAACTGCTGCTTTCTGCTATCTCCTAATTCTTTTGATTACAACACAGTCAAAACTAGATCCTCAAGCCCACAATTGTGTCTTCATTGGGTACTCAAGCACCCAGAAAGGGTACAAATGTTTCAATCCTACCAGCAGAAAGATTTTTGTCTCCATAGATGTGACATTTCATGAAACTGAGTCCTTTTTTCCTACTCCGTACTCTCACCTTCAGGGGGAGAAATATTCTAATGAAGGGGAGAGTTGTTCTAGGAGTTGTTCAAGGCCCACTTCATTTCTTGAAGGTCTTGATGTTCTTCCTTCCATGTCCCAGTCATAATTTAAATCTCCACCACAATCTGAAAATTCTGAACCTGAACCTGAAACAGATTTTCTCCCTCAGCCAACCGATCCAACCAAGGATGAAATAGTGGTTCAGCCATCAGACCTACTGCCTGAACCTTCCCAACATTCTCACCCCCATTCAGATAATCCTCAAGAACCAGAAAAGCAATTTTGTCCCAGCAGCTGAAGAAGTATTCAAGAAGAGTACAGTCCACATCTGCTTTGAGGCAGGAACAAGAGTGCAACCCAAGTTCAGGCATTGAACCATCTTTTTCTCCATCTATGGTTAATCAATCTTATTCCTCTATAGATTTGGATCCTACCCTTGATCTTCCCATAGCTAAGAGAAAGGAAACTAGGAAGTGTACCCAACACCCCATATCCAATTTTGTATCCCTTCATAGACTATCTCCACAACATAAGAGCTTCCTCACTACCCTGAATTCAAATGAGATACCTAAAACTGTTCTTGAAGCTTTAAGGGACAGAAATTGTACACATGCGATGAGGGAAGAGATGAGTGCATTGGAGAAAAATAGAACATGGGAAGTTGTTACTTGACCCAAAGATAAGATGTAAGTGGGTGTATACCCTAACGTTCAAAGCTGATGGGTCACTTGAGAGATACAAGGAGCTGGTTGCAAAAGGTTATACACGGACCTATGGTGTTGATGACTAGGAAACATTTGCTCCGATGGCAAAGATGAATACGCTCAGGATTCTTTTATCTCTAGTAGTGTATTTTAGTTGGGATCTTCAGCACTATGATGGGAAGAATTTATTTCTTCATGAAGTTTTGGAGGAAGAAGTTCTCATGGAGCCACCACTGGGATTTGATAAAGGGTTTGGACCTAACAAGGTTAGTAAGCTAAAAAAGGCTCTATACGAATTGAAGCAATCACCAAGGGCTTGGATTGGGAGATTTGCAAAGGCAACGCTACAAATTGGCTATAAACAAAGTCAAGATGACCATACTCTCTTTATTATACACTCAGGTAAGGATAAAGTTAATGCCTTACTAGTATATGTAGACAGTATTATTGTTACCAAACATGATGTAAGAGAGAACAAGACTAGGAGATCAATTGGCCCCAGGAGTTCCAAATTAAAGAACTGGGTGAGTTAAAGTACATTCTTGGTATTGAAGTTACATACTCTAAACAGAGAATATTTGTGTCTCACAGAAAATATGTCCTAGATCTTCTAAAAGGAACCGGGAAACTAGGAAGCAAGGCATCAAGTACACTTATCAACCCCAATCACAGAATTGGTGGAAATAGAGAGAGGTGTGCAGTTGACAAAGGAATGTATCATCAACTAGTTGAGAGGTTAATTTACCTCTCCCATACCATACCAAACCAAACATTGCCCATGCAATGAGTGTTGTTAGTCAGTTTATGCATGAGCCAACAAAAGAACATTTGCATGCAGTTCAAAGAATTCTCTAATATATGAGGGCTACTCTACAGAGAGGCATTCTATTTTAGAGAGGTCGAGATTTAACAGTAGAGGGATACATTAATGCAAATTATGCCGGGTTCTTAACAAATAAAAGGTCCATAATAGGTTATTGCACGTTCATAGCAGGAAATTTAGTTACAAGGAGAAGTAAGAAGCAGAAAGTAGTGGCAAGATCAAGTGCTGAAGAAACATTTCGAGCAATGCCACATAAGATTTGACAGCTCCTCCATATGAAAATCATTTTGAGCGATCTGAAGATCAAAGGAAGTGAACCAATGAAGTTATATTGTGATAACATGTCAGCTAACAACATCACCCATAATCCCATGCAACATTATAGTGATGTTCAAATGAAGTCATAGATTTTATGTTTAAAATTAAGTGGTTAGTTTTGATGATGAAAAATGGCAATTGGTTCTTCGAATTCCTTATCGAAATCAATCTTTATACATAAAGGTATGAAAAATTATATTTAAAAGATCGCTTGAACCGTTAGTCAAAATGGATTCAAAATGAGGCAATTTTTTTTCAATGAAGTAAAGTCATTTGTCAACTAGTCAAAATGACCTATTGACCGTTTTTCAAATGTTGGCCAAACTGTAGACAGTTACTTATAGCCTGTCGACAGACAGAATGCTTGTTGTTGAAACTTGCTTCAAGCTGTCAACCGGCAGAATGCTTGCTTTTGAAATGACCTTCATATGTCGACAGAATTCTCATCATTTGTCAGCCAGCCTTTTATTTTTTAATCCATTTGTCGACCAATGCTCATGAATCTGTCGATCGGCAAAATGCTCACCCTTATTGCTTCTAAAGATTGCAAACCATCTGTAGACCGATGCTTATGCATTTATCGATTGACAGAATACCTACACAAGGACCTGTCAACAGTTTCAACTGAACTGTCGACCGATTTTTGAAGTTTTACTAATCTATCGACCGTTGTTTTCGCAGGAAATCCAACGACTAATTCTAAAGTGCATTAAATGAGCGCCAAACAACCCCAACGGTCATATTTTTGGATGCTAGCTCCCACACCAATAAATGCTCGTCCAAAATATCATTTAAGCTCTCTTAGAAGATTCAACTACCAAGCTAGCAAGTGTCCAAAAGAATTTATTGAGCTTACATTCCTTTCTCTCATTTATTGTAAAGGCTTGTAATATATTTATTGTTCATTTTTTTTTCAAGCCTTATCTTTCATTGAGAGAACTTGTAACTAAGAGGTCAAACTCTTAGAACTCTCTTATTACTATTGTGTTCCTTGTTTCCAAGCTTGTAGAGTTTGAGGGCCTATCTATTTGATAGGAGGTTGAACTTTGCTAGTCTTTGGACAAGAGGACCTACTTGGTTTAAGTAGGTGTGTTTTTAGCGGATTGAGTTTAAAATCCTTAGTGAAGAGCTAAGATAGTGGACTAGACTTGGATAAGTCGAGCCACTATAAATCTTTGTGTTCTTGTGTGCTCGTATCATTCAATTTCCTTTTTAACACCCATTCATCCCTCACTTGATTCTTATATTAATCTTTCATTGGAAAATATTTTACATTGTTTAATGTTTTGAAAGTCATTAATTTAAAATAACCAATTCACACCCCCCCCCCTTCTCGGTGTGTGCTCTGCCACTACATTTCTATCAAATAGGACCAAGCATATAGAAATTGACAGGCATTTCATAAAGGAGAAGCAGGAAAATGAATTAATTGTTGTACCCTATGTATCACCAGGAAATCAGCTAGCTGATGTCCTCACCAAAGGGCTTCCTACTGCGAGATTTTAGGATATTACAAACAAGTAGGGAATGGAAAATATCCACTCACCAACTTGATGGGGGAGTGTTGGAGAATTTCTAAAATCTCTCCAAGAATATTTTCCTGATTTCATTGCTAATGTATATCCGTATATTTAGCTGATTTGTTTCCTGATTTTATCCCTTGTAAATCAAGATATGATCTCTAAAGAAGATTTATCCCTTTGCTGCATGTATAGCTATATATACCATAACTTCTTTACAAGGAATAACAGGAAGAATCCAAACATCCACACAGAAGGTTCTTTGTGAAAGCAAATCATTCAAGAACTTCATGGAGGTAGTTTGGGAGGACATTTTGGGTGAGATAAAACTTTAGCAATAGTCGGTGAATGTTACTATTTATCAAAGATGAAAAAAGATGTAGAAAGATTGGTGAAGCGATGTAAAGTTTGTCAACTTGCAAAAGGCCAATCCCAAAATATTGGTTTGTACAGACACTTAGACACTTACCACTTGCTACTTCCCCTTGGATTCATCCTAACACGGATTTTTTTCTTGGATTACCTGAAACTGTTAAGAGGCCATGATTCTATCCTTGTTGTGGTTAATCGATTTTCCAAAATAACTCAATTTCATTCTTTATTCAAGAACTATTGATGCGTTGCATAAAGCTGAATTATTTTTTTCAAAGAAAACAGTGTGCTTAAATGGGGTTCCTACCACTATAGTGTTGGACAAATATGTGAAATTTATGAAACACTTTTGGTGTTCTTTGTGGGGGAAGCTGGGAACTCAATTGCAATACACGAGCACTTGTCATCCATAAACAGCTCGACAAACTTTAATGGTGGATATGTCTTGGCCCTGTTGGTGTTCATGAAGGTTTGGGGTGCAATCCTTCCTCATGCTGAATTTATTTATAATAATTTAGTGAACCCCACTACTAAGAAGACTCTTTGAATTACTTATGGTCACAAGCCCCAACATGTGCTAAATCTTGTGCCATCACCAAAAGACCCTCAAGTTAGTGAGGATCAAGAAGCTTTTTCTGACATATGCAGAGAATCCATGAAGAGGTACATGCTGCCATTAAGGCTGGCAATAAACTTTACATGGAAAACGCTGATCAATGTAGGATGCTCAAAGAATTTTTTGAAGCTGATCAAGTTCAGGTGGATCTTAGAAAGGAGAGGTTTCCCAAAGGAACTTACAATAAGCTCAAGCATGGAAAAATTGGACCATGCAAGATTTTGAAAAGATTAGCTCCAATGCTTATATGGTAGAGCTTCCAAATGACCTTCAGATTCCCCATTTTTAATGTTGCTGACTTGTATGATTTTCATGGATTTGATGGAGACTGTAATGAAGCTACCACCAATGAATGGGTTCAATCAACTGTTGAAGAAATGAAGAGAATTATTGAAGATGTGTTTGATATGAAAGAGGCTCAATCTCAAGGAGGCAATCTTTATCATTGACTTCTTGTCACATGGTTGGGCAAGGGCAAACCTCAAAGAAGAAAGCACTTGGATATCTAAAGAATAATTGCAAAAAATTGATCCTTCCATTTATGATCAAGAGTCGTTCTACAGGGCTAGACAGCCCTACCGAGCGCCTCACCGAATGGGGGCAAAATGACGAATTTGCCCCCGTCCACTTTGCAAATTTGCAAAGCGGGCCACTACCCCCGCGCCTTCTCTCTCCTCTCCCCTCCCATGGTCGCCGCCTCGCCGCTACCGTCGCCTCGCCTCCGTCTCCTCTCTGCCATTACCGCCTCACCTCACCAACAGTCACTGCATTGACTGTTGGTGAGGCGAGGCGGCAATGGCAGCGAGGCGACGGCAACGAGGCGCGGCGGCGAGGCGACGGCCATGGGAGGGGAGAGGAGAGAGCAGGGCGTGGGGGAAAATTCGTCTTTTTGCCCCCTTTCGGTAACTCGATCGATAAGCCCGTCGGGCTCTCTAGACTTTTCCTTATGATCAATTCATCCAAGTTTTCCCATCAGAGCCAAGTACCTATTCAACAAGGAGAGATAGATGCAAAAGCAGATTCTTTGTTTATTTATAAAGTTTGGGATGGTTGTTGTTGTTATTGTTGTTGTTCTAGATTTGATTTTGAAATTAAAAAAAAAAAAGATATTAAATTTAATTTTTAATTTAAAAAAATATAGGAATTTCTTTACAATTCTTAAAAGGGGACCAAAAAAACTCAAGTCGTAACTAAAAAATGATCACAAATTCAAAAGATTTATATTTGTATTAGTGAAAATTGTATAATTAATAATAAATATTAAATCATTTATTTACATGTGCATATTCAGTAATATTTTATGCAGGAGCAAATTCTTTGTTTATTAGTGTTTTTCTTTGTTCAGTTATGTTTGTATTTAAGTTATTAGGTTGAGGAAACCATTTTGTACATTAGCTTTAAATAGTAGTTATGTGACGAGCATGTGACATTTAAAATAGAAGGATGAATAGGATTAGAAGGATCCCATTGTGATCAAGGACTAGGATTAACTAACATTGTAACCCTAGTATAAATAGCCTTTTAAGACACTTTGTTGGCTGTTGATTTACTCTAATTCAACTTTGAAATTTTCTTAAATCCTAATTTTCATATCTCGTCTAGATTTGATTTTACACTATTTTAGCCCAACTTTTGCACTTGTTTTTGCAGATTCTTCATCCCACACAGCATCAATATTGTAACATTATTATCAAATAACTTAATAATGAATAACAGTAAAAACAGGTAATACTAAATTTTGTTCGTTAAATTTTATGAATAAAAGCTTGTATGTTTAGAAAACATAATAGAGGTAAGGTAAATTCAAGGTGATGTCCTGAAATACACCAGGTAAGGTAGATATGGTATCAATAAGAAATACAATATATTGTTTGGCACTGTTGGCGGATGGCTGCTTCGTTTCTACTTGTGCTTCTTACCTATCTGTTCTTCTTTCCTAATTCAATGCATGCTGATAGTACGCACGATCAGTGTGATTGACTTCCTTAGATGCTCTTTCCTTATTCACTTGATTGCTTTGTTCATATTCAATTGTATATTCTTTTCCTCTTGTATATTTTTTCTATTGTAATCTAGAAATCATCTGATTAGGAAAATTCCTAATTAGACTTAGGAATATTGCCTATTATGATAGGTGTGTATGTGTATATATCAGCTGCGGCTTTAGCCTCAATTTAATAAGATTGGAGATTATTTTTCATCCTTTTGACAGGTACAAGATTGACATCTATGGTATCTAATATCAGCCTTTGAAGATGGCAACAAGAACATTGCAAATAGAACTCATTGAAGAATCACGATGTCTATAAAGAATCCACAAGATCAAGTGACAAACTTTTCTGCAACAGAAAGAAGCATACCAACCCAATAAACGTAAGATCTTTTTCATCGTCAAATGTCAAAGTCTGCTGACCCATGGGCATCCTTTTCAAGGCCAAAGCAAGACATCTTAAGGTTTCCTTTCCTGCAAAACTGACAAATAAAAATTATTTTACCCTTATAAGGCCAAGGGATGATAGCAAAGAAATGATAAAACTTTCACTCATCAAAGACAACTTTTAAGATTTCAAAAAAAAAATCAAGATATTCATAACAATGAACAATTAGTCAAAAAAAGAGATAGAGGCAGACCCAAGAAGAATTTGGGAGAGACATTAGAGTTTGATATGAAGTGTATGGGCCTAAATGAAGATATGACAAAAGACAGAAATACATGGAAGTCTAGAATTTATGTAGCCGACCCCACATAGTGGGATAAAGGCTGGATATGTTGTTGTTGTTGTTGTTGTATTCATAACAATGAACAGAGTAGAAAATATGAATAATCAAATACAGGACAAACGAAACCAGAAATTATAGTAAGATTGAAAAGGAATCTGGAAGGAAAACCATGTGATGTGTAAATTGAGATCAATCAAACATGAATGCAGCATTAAACCTGACTCCTATTCAGAAATCTGTGGCAAACTAACAACCAATAATAAACAGGATCCAATTGTTTCATACTAATGAAACTGCGTCTGCAATATAGAACACCTTTGCTCTCACAGAATCAAGGCTTAATTTCTTCTAGTAAATATTCACAAATTATCAATTCATCAGATAATACTTCATAATTTATGTCATTCCTCGAACTTCAGCCCCATGGAAAATTTCACTCAATTTAAACTTTAAAATTGAAAAATGCACAACAAACTTATTCAATAGATACATAAAATGTGTATGATAAGAACAATTATAACAATAATATGAGACAAGTAATTTAAGGACTTAAGATTCTTATCCAATTTAAGGTACCTCTTCCCAGAACTAAGTCAAATTATGGCTCCATTTCCAACCAATTTTTTCATTAAATGTATCTGGCTTAAAAAAAAAAAAAAAAGGTAGAACAAAAGATGGATTGGGAAAAAAAAAATGATCGGTGGTCAATGCAGTAAACATCAGAAGTGGCTAAAGTCTCAAGCAGGGGCTTTGTGAGAAATATGCCAAGTTAGGTCTACAAAAGGGAAATGATTGACCAGATCTCCATCGCATTTCTTTGACCCAAAGCCATGTATTTCTAAAGTGCATTTTTCAAACTATGAAAAATGGCTAAGCAATCATAATCACATTGGATCTAGTACCTACATGGTTTGGTCCAGTCGTGGGCTTAGGAAGATCCATTTAACATCCAAAAGATGCTCAACTACAGTCCAACAAGTGGTGAATGTTGGAGTGCTGCAGAAACTTTTTGAGTGCAGCAGAAAAGTTTTAGAGCCAAATCTAAGTGTTGGCTAGATAAGCTTCCTGTAATAAGAGTGGTAATGAACCTTTTATTTTAATCATCTAATAAGATAGAGAGGCAAATCACAACTAGCAAATGCATGGAGAGCTTAAAACTTCTAAGAGAATCAAACATTGGCAGTAGTAGAAAGAAGAGAGAAATAAGGTGATGCAGCAAACAACTGGGGACCTGAATTATATCATCATATTAAAGCTGAAATTACTTGCCATCACAAATATCTCCCAATAAAACTATTGAGAATATAATGATTTATTAAAAAGAAAGAATAAAAGAATAAAAAAATGAACAAAAGGCAAACCTCAAGTAATCCATTAGTATAGTACATACTCTTGGAAGAAACATTCCATGTTCACTTGATCTCGACAATAAAATATCAAAAGTAAACATTGTCAGATACTCTACACTAAATAAACTAAGCAACCAACAAGTTCTGCTTCACTATGCTCCCTCCCATATTTTCCTCTTTCATCAATTTCTCTTATGCATATACGCACGTAGATAAAATATATATGGAAGAGTGCGGTACTCCAAATAACTGCTCATGAAGCAGACAGAAGAGAGGGAGGAGACAGAAAAAAGTATCTTTTCGGCAATCCATCAAAATAAAGCACTTTACTTGCCTGCTACTTTCAAATAAATAAATGCACCAAGGCTGCTTGCATTAGGCAGAATGAAGACAAAACCACGTTCTTGACTTGGATAATGATAGGTTTATGTCAATTTGACAGTGAAAATAAATTCCAAGTGACAAAAAACATGCAAAAGGAAATTTGGAGGCAGCCTTCAAATACTGAAAACAAGCTGCAAAAGAAACACTATACAAACTATGTCACTCAATTGTGACCCTGGTCATGGTCCAGAAACAAAAACATCCTTTCTACATGTTTTAGTGTGACCCTCCTTTAATGTTTGATGTGTTAACTTGAACAAGTGAAATAACATCCTATCCAGAACTTAAGTTTGCTTTATGAAAAATAAGCAGAACTCCACTTTGAATGAAAAAGCAAGATGATGATCGCTAGTGAACCTGACATTTGGTATGCATGAGGGGCATAACCAATAATAGGATTTGCGAACATGTTCTTTAAGTGGTGCAATATTAGCAAGTTTTATAACATCGATAACTTGATGTTGTACGGCCAATTAGAATCATATACGGATAGGTCTATAAGCATAAACAGGCTACATGTGGAGATGTACGTCTATTCAACTAGATAAAAGCTGCTGGTATAAATAGACTGAAAAATAAAGCCAACCTGTGGAATTTTGATTCTAACTCAGCTCGAATATTGGCAGTTAGTGGAACAGTGGAACCATCATCATTACAAAGGATACTTGTACATCTAGAAATGATATTCTCAGGAGCACCCTTAGAGAACATGATCTCCATCTGCTTGCGGCTGCAAAGAACACTCATCATCTTGCGATCACGAGAAAAGTCCAGAACGGAGACCTGCAAGTACCAGATCCTCAAGTGTGATTTAAAAAAAAAAAAAAAGTAGTGAAGAAACATGAGTAAAAGCAAATGATTGTCACTAGATCAACTAGTTGATTACTAAATATTGAACTGCTTCTATGTAGACCACATATTAGATAACAAAATATGAACTATAAGGACTATATAGAATCACTAGAACAGTAATAGGCAATGTTAGACCTGACACCCCAGATTTTCTGCAATGAGAATTAGTTTAAAATTTGAGATTTTGATCGATTGTGTCAAATGAGGACATTAGCATTTAACCTCCCCTAACCCTCATTACAAATGGAACCTTGTGCACTTCGGATGCCCTTTATGATTGTGACTATATCGGAAACACAATTTTGTGATATGAACACATTGTTGAGAGTAAAATAATAATATAAAAGTGCTATGTATTTGCATCGAGTAAGCCCAAAACTTCAGTTGATATCAATCAAAAGCCTCAAGTTCCAATTAGTCAGTTAACAGTAACTAACAGTAACTACCAGTTCATTATTCATTGTAAAATCCGCCCCTATAGTTTATAAATAGAGGGGTAGTCGTTTAGAGGATGAAATTGACGAGTGCTATTTGAGAGAAAAGCCTAGATACTGATAGTCTTTGTAATCTCGGTAAAGTGTGTACTCATGTGAGACTGCCTTGATGTACTGATTCATTCAAGATCATAAGGAAGATTGCTCTCAGTTAAGGCTGGATGTAGGATCATCAATTATTTGATGACTTGAACCAGGATAAATCTCTTAGTGTCTTGTGAGTGTTTGATGTTTTGTTCTTTAAATTTTCTATTTTGTTCTATTGATTCTTATTCTGTAACAATTGTGCAAGTGTGTGTGTGTGTATGTTCTGTAAGTCTGCTAATGCGCATTCTAGTGCCACCAAGATAACAAAGATAAACTTAACCTTCAACCTAATAGCTTAATCTTTTAGATAAGATGGTGGTCAAAAATTCAAAATGGTATTAGAGCAGACAAAGGTCCTAAGTTCAAACATCACTATTAACCCAATACTTAAACAATTGCACGTATTTAGACCAATTATACAATGAAGTCTGGATACATGTGAAAGGGAAAGTTGAGAGTAAAATAATGATATGAAGTGTAAATTTCACACAACATCCCTAATGTTTTCCTAAATTGCACTGACTAACCTTGGTTGTTTGAAAATTGCATACACCTCCTTGCCAAAAATGACTATTTTGCCCCCATATTTAAGATATTTTCCCCCCTCTCTTCCCTCGATCATCTCTTTCTCTCTCTCCATCCCCTACTATCACTTCTCTCTGCACTCTCTCTCACATCACCAGCCATCAGTGCTTTCTCTTTATCTCTAACAAAGATTTCTAGATTTAATTGTTCTAGCTTCCAACAACTAAACCCAAAAATATATGGGTTCGAAGTTCAATGGCCTTGACAACTCCGTCCTCGTCACCTCTAGACCCCCATTCCTAGAGTACCTCCTCACCAGGTTATTCGCCATGGCTTTGGGACCATGTTACCAACAACTGGTCCAAGATAAGCACCTACCTCATGCACTTCGACTTCTACGCCAAGCTCAACCATCAGTATCTCTACATAAAGAAGTTCATTGCCACTTGATGATCTCTCTCTCTCTCTCTAAACCTCTAGTTCCTTGAAAGATCTTCAAGGAACCTAGGGTTTTCGAAAACCCCAAATTTGGGTTCATCAAGACCCCAAATCTAGGTTCTTCGAAGATCTTTGAAACCACAAAAATTCCAAATTAAAAGAACCCTAACCTAGGTTTTTCAAAAACTAGAAAAACTAAGGAATGCAAAAGTTTATCAATGTTTCGAAGAACCTTGATTTGGGTTATTCAAAACCTAGAAGAACAAAAGAACCCAAAAGTTTATCTAGGTTTCAAAGATTGAAACCTAGATAAACTTGGTTTTTCGAGGGCCCAGAAGGCGATGGTTCTTTGCTAGACATATCGGTTTTGATTGATGACAATGGAGCTTTGTCAAGAATGGTGGAGACGTTGGCTGGTAGATCTACATCAGCAAATCTGCTCGAAAGGATGAAGAACATGCAATCGTTAAGTGTCTCTCTTGTGTTTTCTGGTGGCATTTTGTTTGAGTTTTTTATTTTTTTAATTTTGATAAAGATATAGAGAGGAAGGGTATTTTAGAAAGTTTAATAAAATTAACTGTGGTTACTTAATGACAAGGAGGATATGTTGCACAGGAGTTAACCTTAAAGGTGGTCAATGACATTTTTGAAAAATAGGGGTTCTCACTGCAGTTTAGGTAAACCTCAAGGGTGATCTGTGAAATTTACCCTAATATAAAAAGATAAAACTTAACCCTCTCTCTAGTAGGTTAAAGCGGTTAACAATTTAACATAAGTAAATTGTCCAATATATGACATGAGGAAGAATGAGAAGATTTTTCTTACAGCTGTAGAAATGACTTTTTAAATACAAAGAAAATCTGCAAAGGAGCATTACATGGTGCAATGTAATTGGCCTCTAACTGTAAATATGAAAAAGTGCGGGGAAGATGAATGACAGTTAAACACCTTTCTTCACAAGATAAAAATCAGGTGTGGTCCTTTCATAAAGATCTTCCATAAATAATGATCCACTTATTGCCATAACAAAAATAAACTGGGATTTTTGGAGATGATTTTTGTAAGGCCGGGAGTTTTTCACCTCTGGCAGACTGCTTAAACAAATCAATCATACAGCCATTGTGTTGATTCCTAAATCGGCTCATGCCTCAACGGTTGGAGATTATAGACCCATTTCTTGTTGCAATGTCTCATATAAGGTAATCTCCAAAATTTTGGCTTCTAGGCTTGCTTTCGTGCTGGATTCTATAATTGACCAATCTCAGTCAGCATTTGTCCAAGGGAGAAGCATGGCCAGAAAATATTCATTAGGCCCAAGAGATCCTTCGGAATTATAATAGGAAAAGGATTTCCCCAAGAGGCGTTATCAAGATTGATTTGAGAAAGGCCTATGACACAGTTTGCTGGGATTTTCTCAGCTCTATCTTGGCAGGTTTTGGGCTCCCTAACATGTTCATTTGCTAGCTGATGGAATGTGTGTCCACCCCATCTTTTTCCATCATGATTAATGGTAGCCTTTGTGGCTTTTACAAGGGTAATAGAGGCCTCAGGCAAGGTGATCCCCTGTCCCCATTTCTGTCCGTTCTTTGTCTGGAGTATTTCTCCAGATTATTGAGGATTAACTCTCATGATTTGGACTTTAATTTCCACCCTAAGTGCGGGCAGTTGCAGATTTCTCATTTAGCGTTTGCTGATGATTTGATGCTTATGGCTAGGGGCGATTGTCCGCCTGTTAAAATTTTGATGGACAGTCTAAGGAATTTTGCTGCTTGCTCGGGTCTTTAGGTGAACAAGTTAAAGTCGAGTATTTTTACAGCAGGTATTATTGATCTAGATTTGGATACTATCTTGGCTCTTACCAGCATCCCGAAGGGCTCTATGCCATTTCGTTACTTGGGCATTCCCCTTGTGGCTAAGAAGTTAAAGGTCATGCATTTTTCGCCTCTTATTGAAAAGATTGCAGCTTATATTAGTGCATGGACCAGTTCATCCTTGTCATTTGCAGGCAAAACCGAGCTTATCAGGGCTATTCTACAAGGTATCGAATGCTTCCAGTTATCTATTTTGCCTGTCCCAGTGATGGTTATCGATAAGGTCACTCGCTTATGCAGGAATTTCCTTTGGAATGGCAAGCAGCCGTTGGTTGCTTGGAAGGATGTCTGTTTGCCCAAAGCTGAAGGTGGCCTTGGTCTTAAAGACATAAAATGGTGGAATTTTGGTCTCTTATCTAAGTCCCTGTGGAACATCCATGCGAAAAAGGATACGCTATGGATTCGTTGGATCCATCAGTTTTATTTACAGCACATTTCTGTTTGGGATTGGTCCCCTAAAAAGGATGCCTCCCCCATGCTTAAAAGAATCGCGGTCATTAGGGACACTAAGTTTCAGAAAGAGGGCAATTCTAAGGCTGTCATTCAGAAATTATCCAGCTGGGACAAGGGCCAGTCAATTGATACTGCGTTGGCCTATGATTATTTTCACACCAGAGGAACTAAAAGGGCATGGGCTAAGGAAGTCTAGGCATCATGCATCACGCCTAAACATTCCTTCATCGTGTGGCTTGCTGCTAAATGTAAACTTTTGACCGGAGACAAGCTTATGTTTATGGACATTGATCGTGCATGTGTCTTCTATAATGCAGCGGAGGAAACTAACGAGCATCTGTTTTTTAATTACCAGTTTTGTTCTTCGATTTGGGGTCAAATTAAGTGGTGGTTTAGCATCCAAAGAGCTATGTCCTCAATTCATAGTGCTCTTAAGTGGCTCAAGAAGGAAGCTCGAGGGACTTCATGGCGCAACAAAGCAAAAAAAATAGCGTTTGCTTGCACTTTCTATTGCATTTGAAATGCTAGGAATCATCTTATTTTTTAGGGTCAGCATCCTCTTGTTTTTTTTTTTTTTTTTCTGTAAGAGAAAGATTCATAGAACCAAAAAACCAACGCCGAATCGGCTACAAAACAAGACCAAGGCATACCCCAGACCAACCAAAAAAACCAGGGGCAAGAACACAACAATGATCACCCTCTAGGCCAAAAGAAGAAAAAATAAACTAAGATAAGAAAAACATAGAAAGAAGCAAAATAAAAGACATTATGTACAAAAAATAAACAAAACCCTGGGTGTGATCGAAAGCAACAATCCATCTAGGAAGAACAAGCCTGTTGAGCTGATCACGAGCAGGAAAACAAAAAACGAAGCGAGCCCCAACTGAAGAGGCTGCATCAAACACAAGGCACCGGAAGGACTGGTGCTGAACAAGAGACTCTAGGATCATAAAAGCCAACTCCCAACAGCAAGCAAGCAGCAACTCAATGGGGAGGGAAAACCTAGTCCCTCGGAAGCCGCCAAACATGACAAAGAACAAAACTCTGAATAGACGGTCTGAATTGGAGAGTTGTCAAGCAGGCCCTCACAGCGCAATGAATCTGATGAGCCAACTGAGAGGCAGATATCTACTGATCACGAAAGCACATGTTATTGCGCTGCCTCCAGGTGAAATACACCAAAGCATGAAGCACCAATCTGTTCGCCACTTACAACGGATCCTTGCCACTCCATCTTGCAACAGCCCAAAGCACACTTCTATCCCATCGACGCCAAGGTTAATTGAATTTCTTTGATCTGCGGAAGCATGTCAGCACCTCTCTGGAAGGACACTCGAAAAAAAGGTGATTTGGCGTTTCCGTATTCATCCTACAAAGGAAACATCTATTCGGAAAAAACAAAAAAAGGTTAATACGATCAAGTGTAGAAAGACGCTCCCAAATTGCTAACCACAGAATAAAAGAATGAGTTGGAATACACTCCAGCGACCACACGAGCCTATGCCAAGGAACCCGGGGATGCTGCTCTTGAAAGTCCTTAAGCACAACCCTAATAGAAAAAACACCATTCGCAAACGGGAGCCAAAAATTCTCGTCCCTGCTCTAAAAGCAGGGAAGGCTAGGAAGGTGGTTCCTAATAAGGTCGTAAGCCAAACAGGGGAAAAGGTCAGGCCAATTTCAAGAGCCATTCTCAATGAAATCATAGACCTTAGCCAAGGTATGGATGCCTAATTGCCGAGACAATTGGAGAGAGAAACAATCAATAAGCACACCCAAATTGATCATGCCAAAGGAACACGCTACGACCGTCCCCAATTTTTCACCCCACTCTAGGACGCACAACTCCCCTGAGGGAGAGCAGCTTCCTCCAATACCACAAACAAGCGTACGGCACTTTAAGGAGCCAAAAACACGCCCCCTTAACTCGATAGGTATGCACCCACTTCACCTAGAAATACTCCCCATTGCCTAAGAGCAAACGCCAAATTAGCTTGGCCACAAGGGCTTGATTCCAAACAAAGAGAGGCCTGAGACCCAGACCCCCTTGCACCTTGGGGCAACAGATCTCCCGCCAAGCCACTTTAGCTCTATGGGGGGTCAGCTCCATCACCACTCCATAAGAAATTACAAATTAATTGCTCAATCTCATGGATCACCCATTTTGGCAAGATAAACACAAAGGCCCAGTACACATAGATAGTGGAAAGAACAAACTGAGCTAACTGAAAGCGGCCCCCAAAGGAGAGCAACCTACTCTGCCAAGAACAAATCTTATTCTTAATCTTATCAATGATAGGCCGACAACCCCTATATGATAACTTAGTGGAAAGAAGAGGCATCCCCAAGTATCGCATAGGCAGCACGCCTCTTTGGAAAACAGTCAAAATATTCTCCCTCAAGGACTCATCTCTACAAGATACGAAGCAATCACTTTTTAAAGCATTGGCCCTGAGGCCAGATAAACCAAAGAATCTCTCCAAGCAAGATTTCAAGATACCCACTGAAACAGGATCGCCATGAGAGAATAAAAGGAGATCGTCTGCAAACATGAGCATCACCAGCCGAGTCTGCTCACATTTCTAGTGAAACTAAAAATCTGGAGACCTCGTCTGATAGCTAACAATGCCATGCAAGATCTGCATTACAAGGACAAAGAGATAAGGAGATAGAGGGTCCCCTTGCCTAAGGCCCCGACCATCAGGGAAGAAACCGTTTAACTACCCATTGATTTTAATGGGGTAACGAGGAGTAATGACACACTCGCGGATCCAACTAATAAATTGCGGAGGGAAATTCATAAGATGAAGGACATTCAAGAGAAAGTCCCACTCCACAATGTCGTAAGCTTTCTCTAGGTCCACTTTCATCGCACATCGAGGAGGCCCCTTGTGAAGATGATATTGGAACACGAGCTCCTGGGTGAGCAAGACGTTATCCCCAATCGACCACCCAGGCACGAATGTTGCTTGAGCCTCATTCACAAGACCAAAAAGCACAGGTTTGATTCTATTGGCCAAAATCTTGGTGATAACTTTATACAAGACGTTACAACAAGAAATGGGCCTAAAATGGGACGGCGACTCAGGGTGAGGGACCTTAGGAACCAGACTAATGATAGTCACATTCATCTAACCTAAAAGACAGCCTGAGGAGAAGAAGCTCCTGACAGCCTCTACCACATCAGGCCCCACAATCCCCCAAGCCCTTTTGAAGAATTTAACAGTAAATCCGTCCGGCCCAAGGGCTTTATCATCCCCCATACTGAACGAGGCTCCCTGAATTTCCTCTGTTGAGACCTCAGTAATAAGCCCCCCCCCCCCCCCACACACTGACCCCGCGACAAGCGTTTGTCAATAAAGGGAGCAATCTCTTCAGGGGACATAGGGGCTAAACAGGCACTATGACTAAAGAGGTTTTGGAAGTAGGAAACCATATAACTCGTCACTTCCTCTTTAGTATCCACAACAGATCCATCTTCTTTCTGGAGGCTACAGATATGGTGATTATTCTGCCGAGCTAACATGGACTGGAAGAAAAAGCGGGAACACCGATCTCCCTCCACAAACCATCTTATCCGAGCTCTGAGGCGAAAATAATCAGATTCCCGCGCCAAAGCCGCCGAATAATCCCTATTAAGATCAAGCTCTCGCTGACGAAGATTAGGATCATGAGTGTTATCCTGCATCTCTCGCTAAATTCTGTGCAGACTATCTCGGAGAGACAAAACAAGATCAGAGACATGGCCACTCGACTTATTAAGAGTCTTCATAGCTCTTTTAACCACCTTGAGTTTCTGGACCACTCAAAACATAGGGACCCCAGGAACCCACCTGCTCCAGCTGTTAGCCACCTTCTAAAGAAAAAGAGGATGGTCAACTAGGTGGTTAAGGAACCTAAAAGGGCTACTATTATTCCAAGAAGTACTAGATAAGAAAACCACGATGGGGCTATGATCAGAGATTTCCGGTTCAAGGAAAAGAGCCTCACTCTCAGGGTAACTAGCAAGCCACCCATCATTCACAAAGGCTCTGTCTAGCTTCCAGAAAATGCACTCCGCACCAGACCTCTTGTTGTTCCACGTCAGCTTTGGAACATTAAAGGCCAGATCCTGAAGAGAAACCGAGGAAAGAAACCCATTAAATCTACGCATACCCGAAGACATAGAGGTGATCCCACCTCTCATCTCAAAACTATTATGACAGACATTAAAATCACCAAGGAGGATCCAAGGTCGTTAGCCACAGACAACCCCACACCTCTCAGAGAGTTCTATAGGTGAGCTTGGTCCACCTCTTCATTCTGGGCATAAATACAAGACAGGAAGAAAGGGGTGATAATATCAGGACCAGTCACTCTGACGTAAACGAACTGGTCCGACCTACTCAAAACAACTAAATTAATAGCTGACGGATCATAACCAATCCAAATCCGACCTCCATCATTCATGTCGTAATTGAAAATCCATTTCCAGGTGGGCATAATAGCTCGAGAAATTTCCCCAGCTTGCCTTTCCCGCACCCGAGACTCTAAAATGGAAGCTAAAGACAACTTATATTGAGAGATAAGAGACCAAACCTCCCATTACTTAGGGGACAGATTCAGACCCCTCACATTCCATGCAGTAATCTGCATCATTAACACTCTTTAAGGTTAGGGTCCAAGCTCTTGGACCCCTGATGCTTCCCACCCCGCTCTCTGTTCTTCTTCCTCTCTCTTTTTGCTTGAGCTCTTGTTTTCGGCCTATTCCCTGCCAAGCTTGTACTCGTCACCATATCAGACTCCGAGTCGTCATCACCCTGAGCCTCTCTAGCACTAGAGTCCCTTGGGTCGTACCTCTCGGCAGCCTCTCCCTAAGACTCTGTGGGGAAAGGGCGTCCTTATCCTTTTCCTTTTCATTTTCACCTAAGACGCCATATTTATTGTTTTTTATTATTTGATCGTTGATATCCTAAGGGTTATAAGGAACCGTAATGGTATGATACACAAGGCAATCCACCATATTCATAGAGGAATAGTCAATGACAACCCAACATGGCTATAATATTCTATCCAAAACGCATGTATGCAAAGTTTTTTTTTCTTTCTATTCTCATGTTTTGATTGTTTCTAATTTACCAAACGCGGGTATCTAATTGCCCTTTATGTGTGCCTAGGGATGCCCAGAGTATTTGTACAGTTCATTTTTTATCAATACATATTTATTTACTAATCAAAAAAAAAAAACTGGGAACTATAGACATTTTTTCTTTCATTCTTAGTTAAAACTAGAATTTCTAACAAGTTGGGACAACAAATTCAATTAACTAGAATTTCTAACAAGTAGGAACAATAAATTCAAATAGTAAAATAAAAGGTAGGTAACTGATGAATATATAAAAAATAATTGCTAGAAAACATCCCAAGTCTCAGTAATCAACCATATTGTACAGTCCAATAACTACTATAGGTGTTAGAAATATTAGATTCATTTACATTCAGGCTTCATTGTGATCAAAAAGTGGACAAAGAACCAAAAGCTAATGTGAAAGCAAACCTTTTTAAATTGGTTTTCCCAATAACGATTGCAGTAAGAAGCTCGTTCATGCTTGCTTAGCATATTCAGAGCGGAAGGCATAGAATCAAATCCAGGAAGACCAACCTGAAGGTAACAACATTGCCATTCATACAATAATTGACAGTTAAATTAACAGAAAGTCAGATAAAAATGGATAAGATGAAAACTGAGAAGGCAATGGGCTGCAAGGTTTCTGAAGTGAGAAGCATGAAAAGCCAACTGATGCAGAATAGCCAGAAGAAGAAGAAGATAAATCAATCAACATCAGCAAAATCATATCACCAACCTTCTCTACCAATACACGAAGAGCTACTTCAGTAGATTCCCCGATTTTTTCATAGGTCCCCTTGTCTGGATTATACTGTAAAACAGACTCATTGCATAGAGCTGAGCACGTTGCTATATGGAGCAGACAGGGCAATTGAGCTGGAAAATCAAGCTGCAGAAATCAATAAAATCCTAAAAATGTTAAAGTGATCAATGACAACCCAACATGGCTATAATATTCTAAAACCTAATTACAGCCATAGGTTAGTATAATGATTAATTGTAACTAAGAATAAGAAGCTGCTCGTCATGGTTAAAACCTAAAGGAAGAAGAACAAAGACTAAGAAACATTCATGAAGTAAAGTTACAAAAAGAAAAAAAAAAAAAAAAGAGTTCCAACAAGATTTCAGGATCGCTGGAGTTCTAATATTCCTAGTAATTTTACTTAATGTAATACCAGAAGGGGGAAAAAACATAAAAGAATCAACTAAGAATACTAGAAACATTCTCAAAGTAGGATAGATATCAATTTCACAGATCTCTGTATAAGGAAATGAAGGAGGTAAATGATGATGTCATAAAAGACCACAAGTTAATAGTAGATACAAATCCTTACTCAGAGATGGTATATCACAGAATTTAAACAGAAGAACAGACATAATCCATACCCAGCACTGATCTAGTAAGAAAAAGCATTCAGCATATTCTCACACCTAACAACCATCATCTAAGGTTTCAACAAGGCATGATTACTTCTACTCTAAATGAGACTACAACTGAAGAGGGAAAATAAAGATATATCCAATATCAGGGGTTCAACTGAAATTATGTTGGTATGAGCTGCCAAAGAAGCCAAGCAAAGAGATGTGTGATCTTTAACATGCATAGTCCTAAAACGAACAGCAGAAATCATGTGAAACCTTACCGAAAAGATTTTTTATGTTTCTTAATGTAAATGGAAATAAAATGCATTTTATTAGGAAAAGAAGTACCTGCAATCCATTGTTGTCAAAAATAAAGCCCTCAGGTGCATATGTAGTCCCACTTATGCTATATTCACTAGTAGTAGGACCATGTTGTGCAGAGTGAAGCGCACATATCTGGACAGACAAAGAAGGTAAATAAAGTTTCTCATCACATGGAAAACATTATCTCACAATCAAATAAAGCAATGTCATGAATTAAACAAAAAAATGCCAGCAGCAGTCCAAAAACTAGGGAGAAGAGAAACAAATAAAACATCCCTAAACTAACCAAAATACCTAGGATGTTTTTAAGGTATTATTAACTTCCATTATAACACAAAGTCCAAGAAGAGTGAGGACAGATAACAAAAGTACTTGTACAAATACAGATATGAAGTGGGACACTGGTATGCACATGTATTATAGTGATTTAGAAGAAAAGCACGGATATAGATATGGCATGGGTATAACCAAAAAAACATATTTTATGCATTTCATTATTAGCAATATTTATGTACATAATGACCAACAAGAACAAAAAATTATATAATTAACAGTAGTCCAAAATAAACATCATGCAACATAAAAAAAGAAGTAACTATTGTCAGAGTTGTAATTAGACTCAACTTAATGTTTATTATCCCTTACCAAAAATACTGTATCCGGGATAATGTAAAACTCTATTAAAAACCTCCATCATGCCCTAAAGTGAGAACCTGTAGTCCACGTGTCCTATTAAGGTCCAATCATAAAAATTTAAGACACGTCATTCGGCATGTCCGATGGGTATCCTGGTGTCTTTGCTGCATGTCAGACACCAATTCGACACCCTATATGAAATGTCTATGCTTCGTAGGGGAGAGTATTGGCAACTTCAGGGCTCCTTTTTTTCTTTTTGCAACATAATTGCACAGGGTGTCATAAAACCCAGAAAGGATGAATGCATCATTAAGTTCCATGCTTTTCTCCAATTCACAAAATAATGGAAACTGGAAGACGAACAGGAATGTCCAGGAAAAAAATGGAGCTCTGAGAAAATCAATTAAGAACTATGAAATGCCACATATAACTGAATACCAAAAAAGAAAAGAGGAGAAAACCAACAAAAAAAAAAAAAAAGTACTCATTTTCGAAGACAAACAGACCAAATGATTACTAAAAACCACGTCAAGGAACTTAAAACTTTTTTCAAGTACCAGACATGCTACTTAAGAAAATGCAAACAAAAGAGTATAAATCCAAATATAGTTTAAGTTGACATTCAAAAAGCAATTTTAAACATCAACCACCTAATCCTAGAGTGAGCTACAAAAACCCACAAAAAATGACCGTGTAAGAAAGCCACCAGTATTCACAAAATCAACCTGACAACTAATAAAAAAGCAATTCTTTTACATAAGAAAAGAAAAATGTCTTATAGGTAAAGGTATACATGAAATTGATCAGTAGAAGTTTCAATACAACAACCTTTGAAACAGACATCATATTTGTTGTCAGAGTACCAGTCTTGTCACTACAAATTACAGTTGTGCAGCCTAAGGTCTCTACAGAGGGAAGAGACCTCACAATAGCATTCATGCGAGCCATTCGCTTTGTTCCAAGAGCCAAACACCTGATAATATCAGAGGAAACTTCTGAATGAAGATCTTCCAAAAATTTAGAGTTTTTTAGCAGGAGCATATAAAGGATACCAGAACTACTAGCCAATTTTCACAAATAATAAAGCATTGCATGCAGGTATCATAAGCCTAAATCAAATTAACATGCATCCAATTAAAATCACTGAGAATGCTGTGAGAATACACATCTAGCACAGAAGAATGTAAATTTCCAGAGTTTTCCCCTATTCAAAGGCTGAAAATATTATTTTACTCAAATGTATAGACCAGACTAAACTATAAAGAGAAATTTTAGAATTGGAAACATGACAGATGGCACATTCAGAAACACCAAAATCTGGCTTTGAACTTATTTTATATGGAAAATGCATGTAAAAGTGTTGGTTCCCCAAGGTAGCATCTCAAAGAGGGTTGTTAGTCAAACTGTCCTTAGTTTAGAAGCCAATCATATCTTCAGTTTTTTGGAAATTTCTAAAGCAGTGTTTAGGAAACTTTCCTATAGTGTTTAGGAAACTTCCTACTTGTGTATACTCAAATCTTTCCTATTGTTTAGTGATGCAGTCACCAATCAAGAGTCGGCCCAAAGCCGACCCAACCAAACCGGAACAATATCACCAAAATAGTAGTGCCATAATGTTATTTTAATATTTCTTAGGTTTTAGAATTCTACTTGATTTAGGATTCAATTTCATGTTTCTACTTGATTTAGGATTCTATTTCATGTTGGATTAGGATTTATTTCTATTAGGATTTTAGTTGGATTTTGTTTTCCAAATATTAGATGGATTTGGATTAGCCAAATTCTATAAATATGCCTAGGATTTAGAGTTTGTAATCAAGTTTTAATCAATCAAATTTCAGCAACCTATTTGGGTTTTCTCAGCAAAACAGTCTTGTTTTTGCGTCTTCTTGAAAGCCAAGCTTCGGCCATTGAAGTTTGCTCTTTCAAGGGTTTATTTCGGTGTGTTTTCTTCACACTCGCGCTACACGCTGCGTCAGGTGGTATCAGAGCGGTTAATCAACCAATCAGATGGCCAATCTTGAAGGTAACGGTAGCAACCAGCCTCGTGACGGTGATCAGGGGTTGTCCGCCGTTTGGAAAGCAATCGAAGAACAACGGGAAGTAACTCGTACTATCCAGCAGCGATTGGAGCAACATAGCAACCAATTGGGCACCTTACTACAAGTTGATGATGACAGGAACCTGAATAATGGGGTGAATCAAGCCGGAGTGGGAAGACCACCCATTAATCATGTCCTTGTGAATCCTGGAAGACCAGTGATTGAAGATAGCAATAAAGAGGATGATTTTGGTCGAGCAATAGCTAACCCTGGTGGTAGAGGGGTTAGGAGGAATGCGCATCAGCACAACCACTGGGGCAACGATGAGTATAAACTAAAAGTTGATATTCCCACCTTTAGTGGAGATCTTGATATTGAGGGATTCCTGGATTGGATCACTGAGGTTGATCGTTTTTTCGAATACATGGAGATCCCAGATGAACGACAAGTAAAGTTAGTGGCTTACAGGTTGAAGGGCGGTGCATCTGTTTGGTGGGAGCGATTAAGAGAAACGAGATTGAGGGAAGGCCGACAGCCAGTTCAGACATGGAGACGAATGAAGCAACTGTTAAGAGGTAGGTTTTTATCCCCTGACTATGAACAATATATGCTTGAAGCTTATCAAAGATGTGCACAGGGAATGAAGAGTGTGAATGAATATACCTCTGAGTTTCTGCGATTGGCGGAGAGAAACCAATTGTCAAAAAGTGACAATCAACAAGCAGCTCGTTACTTAAATGGATTGAAGCCTAATATTCGTGATAAAATTGGGGTTCAGATGGTTCTGAGTGTGCAAGAAGCAAGGAACTTAGCTTTAAAGGCTGAGTTAATGTTGAGTGAGAGAGCTCGTAATGACAACTATCGTCGGTACAGTGGGAATGAAAATAAACAAGCAGCTTTTGATAAAGGCAAGTCGGTTCAGAGAGCGCAACCCTCCAATCCACCCCATACAGTCAACCCTAATAAGGCTACAATGGGGGGAAACATTCGAGGTACTACTTCTAATCTTCCAAAATCCCCTAATCCTTATGCAAAGCCTATTCTTTTAAAATGTTTCAAGTGCAATGAGGTTGGGCATCGATCTAGTGATTGTCCAAGGAGGAAAACAGTTAACATTGTAGAAAAGGAAGAGGAAGATGTTGCAGAAGAGGAAGTATATTGCGGGCCTGATGGGGAGGATGACGAAGAAGATTATGGACATGGGCAATATACCTGTGTAGTGAGGAAGTTAATGCTATCTCAAAAGAATGAAGATACTACTCAACGACATAAGCTTTTTCGCACTAGGTGTACGGTGAAAGGAAAAATCTTTGAGTTGATTATTGATAGTGGAAGTCAGGAGAACATCATAGGAAGAGACGTGGTGGCAAAGATGCAGTTAACTCCTGAAAAACATCCAAGCCCTTACATGATTGGATGGATCAAAGAAGTTGGTGGCATACATGTGGATGAACGTTGCAGGTGCCTTTCTCTATTGGTAAGTACTTCGACGAAGTCTATTGTGATATTGTTGATATGAATGCTTGCCATATTTTATTTGGGAGGCCTTGGCAATTTGATGTGGATGCTAAGCACTCGGGTAGGAAGAACACATATCAGTTTGAGAAAGAAGGTGTGCGTTATACTTTGTTACCCATAGTGGAAAAGAATCAAACCAAAGCTTCTAAAGTGGAGGGGCGAAATTTTCTTACCATTACACATAAACACACTGAGTTTGTGAGGGAATGTAAGGATACTCGAGAGGTTCACTTATTGGTTATCAAGGGAGCGAGTGTAAGTAAGCCACTGAAGGTGAATCAAATTCCAGTAGAGGTGCAGGGATTGTTGGAGGAATTTCATGATGTGGTTCCTGAGGAGTTGCCTAATGAGCTACCTTCTATGAGAGATATTCAACACCACATTGACTTGGTTCCTGGTGCTAGCTTGCCTAACCTACCACACTACAGGATGAGTCCTAGGGAGAATGAGATTTTGCGTGAGCAGGTAAAGGAATTGTTGAGAAAAGGGCACAGTCAGACTAGCATGAGTCCATGTGCAGTGCCAGCATTATTGACACCAAAGAAAGATGGGAGTTGGAGGATATGTGTTGACAGTAGAGCCATCAACAAAATGACTATTGGGTACAAATTTCCAATTCCTAGGCTTGACGACATGCTTGATCAACTTGATGGGGCTGTGATTTTTACCAAAATTGATCTTAGAAGTGGTTATCATCAAATTAGAATTCAACCTGGAGATGAGTGGAAGACAGCTTTCAAGACGAGAGATAGGGTTGTTTGAGTGGTTAGTCATGCCCTTTGGACTAACCAATGCACCAAGCACTTTCATGAGACTAATGAATCAAGTATTACGCCCTTTCATCGGTAAATTCGTTGTGGTGTATTTTGATGATATTTTGATATACAGTAAATCTATTAATGAGCATGAGGGGCATATTCGAGATGTGTTGAGTGTGTTGAGGGAAAACAAACTTTACGCTAATTTGAAGAAGTGTACTTTTATGAGTGAGAGCTTGTTGTTCTTGGGCTTTGTTATAAGCAAAGAGGGTGTAAAGGTAGATGAGGAAAAAGTACGAGCTATTAGAGAGTGGCCAACCCCTAAAAATGTCAGTGATGTGCGAAGTTTCCATGGGTTAGCAACTTTCTATAGACGATTTATCAAACACTTTAGTAGTATTGTGGCTCCAATTACTGAGTGTTTAAAGAAAGGAAAGTTCCACTGGGGTGAAGAACAAGAGCAAAGCTTCACCTTGATAAAAGAGAAATTATGTACCGCTCCTGTCTTAGCTTTGCCAAGCTTTGACAAATTGTTTGAGGTTGAGTGTGATGCAAGTGGAGCGGGTATAGGAGCTGTGTTGTCCCAAGAGAAGAGACCAATTGCATTTTTCAGTGAGAAGTTGTGTGAAGCCAGAAGAAAGTGGTTTACTTACGATAAGGAGTTTTATGCAGTGGTGAGGGCTCTTAAGACATGGGAACATTACTTGATTGCCAAAGAATTTGTTCTTTACACGGATCACCAAGCTCTTAAGTACTTGAGTAGCCAAAGGCAATTGAGGAGTGATATGCATGCTAGATGGTCTGCTTTTATTGATAAATTTCCAAATAAAATTGTGCATAAGTCGGGACAGCATAATCGAGTGACAGACGCTTTGAGTAGGCGTGTGGATTTGATCAAGACCCTTAGTGTTGAGATTGTTGGGTTTGAGTGCTTGAAAGAATTATATGCGACAGACGATGACTTCAAACATGTGTGGGAACAATGCATGTCTCAGCAATCGTCAAGAGATTTCTATGTGCATGATGGGTTTCTCATGAAGGGAAATCAATTGTGCATCCCTTGCACATCTCTTCGTGAGAAAATTATTCGGGATTTGCATGGTGGTGGCTTAGCAGGGCATCTTGGCAGAGACAAGACTATTGAAGCTGTTATGGGACGGTATTATTAGCCAAGAGCAAGGAGAGATGTTTCTATTATTGTGGCGAGGTGCTATATATGTCAAACAGCTAAGGGGCACTCTTCTAACGCCGGTCTCTACATGCCATTGCCTGTTCCCAATGCTATTTGGGAAGATTTGTCTATGGACTTCGTGTTGGGTCTCCCGCGAACCCAACGAGGTATGGATTCTGTTTTTGTAGTGGTTGACAGGTTTTCCAAGATGGCGCACTTTCTCCCATGCAAGAAGACGGCAGATGCAGTAGCTACAGCCAAACTGTTTTTCAAGGAGATTGTTAGACTACATGGAGTCCTTAAAACTATTACTTCGGATCGTGATACAAGGTTTTTCAATCACTTCTGGATTACCTTGTGGAGAATGTTTGATTCATCTTTGAATTTCAGCAGCACAGCACATCCCCAGACTGATGGACAGACAGAGGTGGTGAATCGTACCTTAGGAAATCTGATTCGCAGTGTTTGCAAAGACAAGCCAAGACAATGGGACCTAGTCATAGCTCAAGCGAAATTTGCCTACAACAATGCAGTGCATAACTCAACAGGAAGATCACCATTCTCTATCGTATACATGAAAGTTCCTAATCATGCATTGGATTTGGTAAAATTACCAAAGGTACCAGGTTTCAGTGTTGCAGCTAGTGACTTAGCCGAACACATTCAAGCAGTTCAAGAAGATGTCAAGCAAAAGTTGCACGAGACGAATAAGAAGTACAAGGCAGCAGCTGACAAGCATAGGAAGCACAAGGTATTTGCGGTTGGAGATGAAGTCATGATATTCTTGAAGAAGGAACGGATTCCTGCAGGACAACAAAACAAGCTCAAGCCAAAGAAGTATGGCCCTTACAAGATTACAAAGAAGATCAATGATAATGCTTATGTTGTGGATTTGCCAAATCATATGGGTATTTCCAAAACATTCAATGTTGCTGATCTTTCTTTGTATTTGTCGGACATTGAGTTGTCATACCCAAATCATAATTCGAGGACGAATTCTTCTCAAGTAGAGGTGAATGATGCGGTCACCAATCAAGAGTCGGCCCAAGGCCGACCCAACCAAACCGGAACAATATCACCAAAATAGTAGTGCCATAATGTTATTTTAATATTTCTTAGGTTTTAGAATTCTACTTGATTTAGGATTCAATTTCATGTTTCTACTTGATTTAGGATTCTATTTCATGTTGGATTAGGATTTATTTCTATTAGGATTTTAGTTGGATTTTGTTTTCCAAATATTAGATGGATTTGGATTAGCCAAATTCTATAAATATGCTTAGGATTTAGAGTTTGTAATCAAGTTTTAATCAATCAAATTTCAGCAACCTATTTGGATTTTCTTAGCAAAACAGTCTTGTTTTTGCGTCTTCTTGAAAGTCAAGCTTCGGCCATTGAAGTTTGCTCTTTCAAGGGTTTATTTCGGTGTGTTTTCTTCACACTCGCGCTACACGCTGCGTCATTTAGCCTTTGTAATCTTTCCTTCCTCATCCCTATAAGAGGACTTGTATTTTATACGTATAAAGTAATGAAGAATATATTTAGTTTTCACATGGTATCAGAACCATAGTGATCTGCCTTCATTATCTTCTTAATCTGGTCAAACGACTATGTGCCTCCATTGCCACAATATTGTTTATAGTTTGATTCTAGTTTATCAACCATTAATCTCCTCTACCATGTAAGAAATTTTGGAAACCACTCCTCTTATGACAAATGGAGATGTTGTCCCGTTTGATCCACCTCTGGGAAACACCTCAACCAGTGAATTGCCAGAAATGCATCATTCCTATCGTATCGACGGGCAAAACTGTCTATAGTGGTCTCAACTTGTGCAAACGTTCTTGAAAGGTCAAGGGAAGATAGCTCATTTGACTAAGACAGCCCCCAAGACCTTAGATCTAGGTTTTCCTGCCTGGGATATTGAGGATTCAATGATCATGTCTTAGATTTGGAGTTCAATGCAACCTAAGGTAAGCAAGAATTATATGTTCTTATCTTCTGCTAAAGAGATTTGGGACACTGTAGAACGTACTTATTCTAAGGTGCAAGATGCTTCTGTAATCTTAGAAATTAAAACAAAGATAAGTAGTATGAGGCAGGGGTTTTTGTTAGTCACTGAGTATTATAATAAGATCAATGGATATTGGCTTGAATTAAATCACTATCAAGACATTAAGATGGTGTGTAGTGAAGATACAACTACCCTTACTTCTATATTTGAGAGGGACAGAATTGTTGAGTTTTTGGCTGACCTTGATGCTGAGTATGATCAAGTGAGAGTGCAGGTTCCTAGAAGAGAAAAACTTCCATTACTTAATGAAGTGTTTTCTATAATTTGTAGTGAGGAATATAGAAGGATGGCCATGTTCAATGAGGCTAATCCTGAGGTATCAGCAATGGTAACTAACAGGATGAATGGCTCTCGGCTCAAGTCTTAGCAGGGAAGGAATGATCCTCATCCTAGACCACAAAACCGAGAGGGTTTGTGGTGTTCATTTTGCAAGAAATCTAAGCATACCAGGGAAACATGTCTCAAGTTACATGGAAAAGAGACAGTTCTGAATAAGATGGGTGGTTTTAGGAATCTATAATCTAGAAATCAAGCAAGTATTTGTTTTCATTCTGAATCTTTTATTGCCTCACATACTATTAGGAATCATTTATGGATCCTAGACTCAGGAGCTACTGATCATGTGTCCTATGACCTAAATGTCTTTGAATCCTATAAACCAATGATTGTTTCCAAGAAAATAACAGTAGACAATGGTAATACAATTCCTATAGCAGTTCAAGGCAATGTCATTCTTCATGTTCCCAATCTTTCTAACAATTTAATCTATGTTTATTAGCTCACCAAAGACCTTAAATGCCATGTTATTTTCTCTCCTCACACATGTGAGATTCAAGCACTGGACATGGGGAAGATAATTGGTGTTGTTGAGGAAACGAATGGGTTGCACTACTAGAAGAAAAGCAATGTTTTCACTAAAAGGGGATCGACCTATCCTTGCCTGTTCATCAAAGCCTACTCCTATGATTGAGATATGGCTTTAGCATTATCGTTTAGAACATCCTCCTTTTAGTTTGTTGCAGTCCATGATTCCTACTTTATTTAGGGGTTTAAGTGTCACTGATCTTCATTGTCATGTGTATGAATTTTCTAAGCATCATATAGTTTCTTTTCCTATCAGTAATAAATTGTCTTCCATTTCATTTTCTTTAATACATTCTAATGTTTGGGGGCCATCTAGAATCCCTAATTGTTCTAGGGCTAGATGGTTCATAACTTTCATTGATGACTGTACAAGAATAACTTGAGTATATCTCTTAAAGGATAAGACTACTATTAGCATTGTTTTGCCTATATTCCATATGATGATTTCCACCCAATTCAGATCTCACATTAAAAGATTCCATACTGATAATGCAAGAGATTATTTTAATCACTACCTGCATCAATTTTTCCAACAAGAAATGATTATCCATCAGTAATCGTGTGTGGATACTCCTCAACAAAATGAGGTGGCCGAAAAGAAAATGCGGCATCTACTTAATGTTACTAGGGCTCTTCTCCTTCATCATTCTATTCCTAAACATTTTTTGGGAGAAGTAGTCTTAACTGTTGCATATCTAATCAATTGGGTTCCTTCTAAGCTCCTAAATCATCAAAGTTCATTCCAATGTTTGTCCTCCTATTTCCCGTTGGTCTTCATACCTCCCTTCCTTTAAAAGTCTATGGTTGTGTGTCTTTTGTCCATATTTCCAAGCATCACAGGGATAAGCATCACCCTCGAGTACTTAAGTGCATCTTTCTTGGTTATTCCTCTACTCAAAAAGGCTACAAATGTTATTAATGTCTCACTAGAAAATTCTATGTGTCCAAAGATGTTACATTTGTTGAAACTCAATCATTCTTTGGGTCCTCTAGTCCTGGTCACCAGGGGGAGAATGATACTAGTGGTGACCAAGGTGGTGGTCTTCCTATCTTGGATTTGCCTCTTGAGTTATACCCAAAAATCGAAACAAAAGTTGTCCCAGACTCATTTGTTTCTTCCTCGAGTGAACAAGGCAAACCAAAACCACAAGAAGCACAGCCACTGCCAATGCTATCATCCCTGGTCAAGTTTAAAGGTTCCCCTTATGTCTTCAAGATAAGAACACAACCTATTCCAAATCCTCAACTTGGACCAACATCCACTCCAAGTTGAGGTAATGAAATCACTTATCCCTCTAGTTCTTCTAATCCTGTTCCTAATGACTTAGACCTACCTATTGATATTAGAAAAGGAATCAAGAGTTGTAAATAGCATCCATTGGCCAACTACCTCTCTTATCATCGTTTGTCCCCAAAACATAGAAGTTTCTTTACCTCGCTAGATATCATTGTTATTCCTAAGACAGTTGATGAGGTTTTAAAGGATCAGACTTGGATACAAGCAATGCAGGAGGAGATGAGAGCCTTGGTGTTGGAATAAATGAAGCTTCAACGGCACCGTTTTGAAGGAGGGTTGGAAGGTCTTTTGGCAATCCTCATGGCTGCCCAAAACGTTGTCATTTTGGGCCCATGAGTTGGACGGCCAAAACAGCAACCGCCCTTTCCGTTTCATGAAGGCGTGCCTTCTCTTGTCGTTTTTCCTGTTTCTTCCCCGATCGTCAATGCTACCTTTATACGACTCAATCCTCACCGCTGCTTCCATCTTTATATCTTCTACAGTGGCCTCAAGATTTAGATAGCACAACCTCCGATTTGTCTTGCCTCAGTTAGGGTTTGATTTCATTCTCTGTGTTTTCATTCTCTCTATAAAGTTTGACGTGAATGTTTTTCTCTCTAGGGTTTGTGCCTCTAATCTGTAGATTTGTGGTTATGGGGCCGATTTGATTAGAGAGTTGTTTTATACAGTGAGATTTAGAGAGTGAGGTTTGTATATTGAGATTGTAATCGTTTTTCCCGATAGTACAGTGAGTTCTCTTTGTCGGAGCTCAACGTGGACGTAGCCCTCATTAATGGGTGAACCACGGTAAAACTTGTTTGTGTTCGTTTATGCTTTACTTTTTCTATTTTGTTCATATGCATGTTTTAAGTCTATTGAAGGCACTGTGAATGTTTTGGCTCTATCTTGGTTTCTGTTTTTGAGAAGTGGCCGAGAGTTGTCTCGACCCAACAGTGGTATCAGAGATATTTCTCTGGCATTCACGGTCTAGGGTTTCAGAGCCTGTGTTATTTCCAATCTCTGAGTCATATTTTTTTCTTTGCTTGTGTTGGTCTGATTGCTAGGGTTTGCTGTGAGTCTCTGTCAGTTGAGGGTTTACTATGTGAGTCTCTGTCAGCATCTAGGATTTTAGGGTACCTTCGTGCAAAGCGAAAATGACATCAACCCGATTTGAAATCGGTACATTTGACGGAAAAAGTAATTTCGGTAGTTGGAAAAAGAATACGAGAGTTATGCTCTCTCATCACAAAGTACTTATTGCACTTGAACCCGATGACAGAAAATGGTCGGCAGATCAGTTGGCTAGAACTGATGAGGTAAGAGAAGAAGCTTATAATCTTATTTTCTTACATCTTGGTGATAGTGTTATCCGTAAAGTTGATGGCATGAATACCCCTATTGAACTATGGAACAAGCTTGAATCATTATATTTTGTTTTATCTGCTCCTAACTTAGTCTATTTAAAGGGTATGTTATTTAACTTTAAAATGAATGTGTCTAAATCTATGGATGAAAACATAGATGAGTTTACTAAACTTGCTTTATTGTTAAGAGGAACAGATCAAACCCTAGGTGATACCAATGAGGCTATGATCCTATTAAACTCTTTACCTGATGAATATAATGTAGTCAAGCATGCTCTGCAATATACGGGAATTGTACTTAGCTTAGACTTGGTTATATCTGGAATTAAAGCTAGGGAGCTAGAGTTAAACACATCTAAAAAACCTGGTAATAACTTATTTGTTAAGGGCAAATTTGAAAAGAAAAACAATACGGGTAATGGAGATCAATCTGGGAGTTTTGGGAACAAGGGTAAAAACAAGGAAAAGAAGGACAAACAAAAACCTAAGTGGAAGTGTTATCATTGTGAAAAAGAGGGACACATTAAAAAGTATTGCTATGATCTTTTAAAGAAACAAAAACAAGCGGGTAATGTAACCATAGCTGCCAGTAACTCAAACACTTTAGCTGAAGTTCTTACTGTTTCTGATGAATTTGTTACTAATAAGTGGATAATGGACTCTGGATGTTCGTTCCACATATGTCCTAATATTTCTTGGTTTCAAAACTTTAGTAACAAAGAATTTGGCACTGTGTATACAAGGAACAACCAATCATGTAGTGTGCAAGGAATAGGTGACATAGCCTTTAAAATGCATGATAACAAAGTCAGAGGAATAGGTGACATAACCTTTAAAATGCATGATAACAAAGTTGATTGCTCACTAATGTTAGATATGTATCTGGATTGAAACGAAATTTAATTTCTCTTGGTACTCTTGATGAGTTAGGCTACTCTTATACTATTGAAAATGGCTTCATGCATGTTTTTAAAAACAATGACCTAATTCTGACTGGTACTAAAAAGCATGGTTTATATGTGTTAAATGGTTGTTCTCTTCCCCTTGTTTCTTCTGCATGCATTGTTAAAACTGATAAGACAGATCTCTGGCATTTGAGACTTGATCACATGAGCCAAAAAGGTCTACAAGCACTGTTAACTAAAGGTTATCTTGATTCAGTGACTGTAGATTCCCTAAACTTTTGTGAGCCTTGTACTCTAGGCAAGCAACACAGGTTGAGTTTCCATAAAGGAACTCACCTAGCAAAGACATGCCTAGAATACTTGCATGCAAACTTACGGGGTCCCTCTTAAACACCAACCCTTGGTAGCAACAAGTATTTCTTATCCATTATTGATGACTATACTAGGAAAGTGTGGGTGTTCCCTCTGAGGACTACAGACCAAACATTAGAAAAATTTAAAATATGGAAAGTCTTAGTCGAAAACCAGACTGATAAGAAGGTTAAAACTTTGAGAACAGACAATAGATTAGAATTCTGCAATAGAGATTTTAATGAGTTTTACAACTCACAAGGCATTATTAGGCACAAGATTGTTAGGAACACATCCAAACAAAATGGGGTTGTTGAAACAATGAATAGAACTCTCCTAGAAAAAGTTAGATGTCTATTGTTCACAACCGGTATACCTAAGACATTTTGGGGAGAAGCCCTCTCTACTACTGCCTACCTGATAAATAAAAGTCCCTCCACCGTCATAAATTTGATGTACCCTGAAGAAAAATGGTTAGGCAGGAAAATGAACTTAGATCATTTAAAAATCTTTGGGTGCCAAGCCTATGTTCACCAATCTATGAGAAAATTAGATCCTAAGTCCATGAAATGTGTATTTGTGGGGTACCAAGATGGAACTAAAGGCTATAGGTTATGGGATAGAAGTTCTGGAGGAGTTAAAATAATCATAAGCAGGAATGTTATATTTAATGAAAATATTTTCCCTTGAAGATTAGAAAACTTAGAAACAGACCCCAAACCTAGTGTCCCAGATGACTTTGTTATAACTGGTAATACCCAATTTCAGGTGGAGCAGCCAGCAGGTATATCTGACCTGCCAGCTACCCCAGTCCTTGATAATCGCAGCCCAGATAGTGATTCATCGTCTAATCATGAAAGTGATCATGAGGAGTCAACTGATATCCTTGAGGCTGAGGTGGACCATCATGACTCTCCTCAACAAAACTTAAGGGATTATCAGTTAGCTCGTGATAGAAGCAAGAGGACAGTAAGACCTCCAACTAGGTATGCATATTCAAACCTTGTTTATTGTGCTTTAGTGGTAGGAATGGAAATGAGAGGCAGTGAGCCTTTCAGTTATTAGGAGGCTGTCAGCTCTCAAGACTGCTCAAAATGGCAACGTGCAATGGAGGAAGAAATGGCCTCTTTAATGACCAATAACACCTGAGAATTGGTCCCAAGACCTCAAAAACAAAAGCTGATGAGGTGCAAATGGCTATTCAAACTTAAAAAAGGTACGTTACCCATTGATCCCTTAAGATTTAAAGCTATATTAGTGGCTAAAGGGTTTACTCAAAGAGAGGGCATAGATTATACTGAGATTTTTTTTCCTATTATTAAATTTAAAACCGTTCGTATGATGCTTGCCATAGTTGTTCAGTATGACTTAGAATTAGAACAACTTGATGTTAAGACTGTCTTCTTGCATGGTGACTTAGATGAACTCATTTATATGGAACAACTTGTTGGTTATGTTAATAAACTTCATCCTGATTATGTTTGTTTATTAAAAAAACCATTGTATGGGCTAAAGCAATCCCCAAGACAATGGTAAAAGAAATTTGATAATTTTATAACTGGGATTGGCTTTATTAGGAGTGAATATGACAACTGTATTTACTTTATTCTTTCAGAAATCCCTGTTTATTTGTTGTTGTATGTTGATGACATTCTGTTGATTAGCAAATCTAAGTCAAAGATAAGTGAATTAAAATCAATATTGAATACTAACTTTGACATGAAAGACTTAGATCCTGCTAGGAAGGTTTTAGGGATGCTAATCGAGAGAAATAGAAGTAAAAATTGTTTAAGGATTCACCAACATGACTATTTGCTAAAGGCTTTACAAAAATTTGGTATGTCAAATCGTAAACCAATAAATACACCTTTAGCTGGTCATTTTGTCTTGTCTAAATCTCAATGCCCATCATCAGATTCCGAAAAACTAAAAATGGAAACAATTTCTTATGCTAACGTAATTGAAACCATCATGTATTCTATGATTAGTACCAGGCCAGACCTTGCATTTTCAATTTCTTTGCTTAGTAGATTTATGTCTAACCCTAGGAAACATCATTGGGAAGCCTTAAAATTTTTGTTAAGATATATCAATGGCTCTTCAAATGTTGGTTTAAATTACATAAAAAGATATAATGCACTTGATCTGGTAGGGTTTGCAGATTCTGATTTTGCAGGAGATAAGAGACTCAAGAAAATCCACTACTGCCTATTTTTTCACCCTAAGTGGTAATTGTATCAGTTGGAAGTCACAGCTGCAGCCTCTGGTTGCACTGTCTTTCACTGAGGCCAAGTATGTGGCTGTGACGGATGCATTTAAGGAAGCCATCTGGCTTTAAGGTCTTTTGAAAGAAATTCAGATGCTACAAGGTAAGGTTGTGGTTTTTTCTGATAGCCAAAGTGCTATTCATTTGAGTAAAAATCCTGTATACCATGAAAGAACAAAACATGTGGATGTGAATTACCACTATGTAAGGGACCAAGTGGCTAAAAGTATTGTAAACATTCAAAAGGTCCCTACAGAAAATAACCCAGCAGATATGGGAACAAAAATTGTGACTACAGCTAAGTTCAAATATTGTTTGGGCTTGCTACATGTCGAAGTTGGTTGAAGGAACAACCAACATAAGTAATGATGGGCAAAGATTGTAGCATGTTGCACTGTTGTTGGAAGATTGTCCCTGGATGGTTGAAGCTTCAAGGTGGAGATTGTTGGAATAAATGAAGCTTCAACGGCACCATTTTGAAGGAGGGCTGGAAGGTCTTTTGGCAACCCTCATGGCTGCCCAAAACGCTGTCGTTTTGGGCCCATGAGTTGGACGGCCAAAACGAAAACCGCCCTTGCTGTTTCATGAAGGCGGGCCTTCTCTTGTCGTTTTGCCTGCTTCTTCCCCGATCGTCAATGCTGCCTTTATACTACTCAATCCTCACCGCTGTTTCCCTCTTTATATCTTCTATAATGGCCTCGAGATTTGGATAGCACAGCCTCTGATTTGTCTTGCCTCAGTTAGGGTTTGATTTCATTCTTTGTGTTTTCATTCTCTCTGTAAAGTTTGACGTGAATGTTTTTTTCTGTAAGCTTTGTGCCTCTAATCTGTAGATTTATGGTTATGGGGCTGATTTGATTAGAGAGTTGTTTTGTACTGAGAGATTTAGAGAGTGAGGTTTTTATATTGAGGTTGCAATCGTTTTTCCCGATAGTGCAATGAGCTCTCTTTGCTGGAGCACAACGTGGACGTAACCCTCATTAACAGGTGAGCCACGGTAAAACTTGTTTGTGTTGATTTATGCTTTACTTTTGTTATTCTATTCATATACATGTTTTAAGTTTATTAAAGGCACTGTGAATGTTTTGGCTTTATTTTGGTTTATGTTTTTGAGAGGTGGTCGAGAGTTGTCTCGACCCAAAACTTTGAAAAGAATCAGACTTGGGAAATGGTGTCTAAACCAAAAGGAATCAAACCTATGGGCTGCAAGTGGGTCTTTAACCTAAAGTATAATACATATGGCACTTTAGAAAGGTATAAGGCTTGGCTAGTAGCTAAAGCGTACACCCAAACCAATGGCATTGATTACCTAGAGACCTTTACACCTATGGCAAAGATGAAAACAGTAAGGATCTTCTTAGCCCTAGCAGCATACTATGGATGGCAGTTGCAGCAATTTAATGTCAAGAATGCTTTTTTGCATGGAGACTTAAAAGAAGAAGTATTTATGGAGCCACCACCAAGATTTGACAAAGAAATTTTAGGAAAGGTATGTAAACTAAAGAAGGTACTCTATGGGCTTAAACAATCACCGAGGACATGGTTTGATAGGTTTTCTAAGGCTATGAAACAAATGGGATATCATCAAAGTAGAGAAGATCATACTCTCTTCATTAAACATTTAATGGAGGGAAGGATGACAGCTCTGTTGGTCTACGTAGATGACAATATTGTGACTGGAAATGATTTTGAAGAGCATAAACATAGGGTGGTTTACCCTACGTGTATATATAGGGTGGCTTACCCTACGATGTAATTTCGTTGGCCTTTATTTTCATTTTCTTCGTGACCCGTTGCTTCTCCGACCTTCATAGCCCGGTTTTTGGCCTTCATTGCCATCACCTTCATCACTACTACCATTGTCCCTAGGGCTCCTCCCATCAAGCCTCCATCTCCACATCATCTCTAGGCTTTTTTTATTTCCAGTCGACATTAATCGCTAGTATGTCGACGACCCACATCGAGAAGGTGTCCTCGACTATCGCCCTCGGTCATTGCTCCCGACCGTCGGCAGTAGCCCGGCCATCGACTGTTGTCCATCATCCTTGACCAACGACTGTTGCTACCCGTTCTATTCTCTCAGATTTCAATGACCCAGATCAAGAAGGTGCCCTCCACCGTCGCCCTCAACAATGGCTCTCAACCATTGGTTGTCGCTCGATTCTCTCCCATAACTATCACTACCTATTCCATTCTCTCTGGTACCAGCGACCTGCTAAGTTCGACATCCTCTCCGGCATTGCAACATCCCTGCTCCAGTGACCCTTTGATTTAAACTTCCATCTCTGCCATTCGAACTCCTACAATATTGCAGCTTCCTAGTCCGGCGAGTTACTGTGTCCTTACAATTAACCCGTCCGTTTGGTGTTGATCTGGTCATTGACCATCACCTTCAATTTTTGAAAGATGTCTTCAATCTCTGCAACCAGTAACCCTAGTCACTCCTCAATTTATCCTAACACTAGTATGCCAATTGGAGTCACTCACAAGACTGCAACAAACAACTTCCAGAATCTTAACTTGTCATATCGGTTAGATAGGAGAAACTACCTACAGTGGTCTTAAGTGGTGAGAACATTCTTGAAGGGTAAAGGGAAGTTAAGTCATCTTGATGGAACGGGAACACCAAAAGAGGGCTTCAGATTTGCACCATGGGACGAGGAGGACTTGGCAATTATGTCATGGTTGTGGAACTCAATGCAGCTTGAAATTAGCCACAACTGCATGTTTCTATCCACTGCCTAGGAGGTATCGTAAACTGTTTGGGACATACTCAAAAATGCAAGATGTAGTCTTGATGTTTGAAATCAAAACCAGAATCACATCTACGAAACAGGCAAGTTTTTTTGTGACTAACTATTACAATACATTGAATGCCTTGTGGTTGGAACTTGATCACTATCAAAATCTGAAGATGAAAGACAGCAAGGATGCCCAAACCCTGAAGGAGTTCATTGAACGAGATCGAGTATTTGAGTTCCTAGCAGGCCTAAACCCAGAGTTTAACCCTCTTTGAGTTCAAATCCTTGGAAGAGAAAAGTTGCCACCACTAGGGGAAAGTCTTCTCTATTGTTCGGGCCGAGGAAAGTAAGTGCTTGGTTATGCTAGAATCTCAACAAATTGAAGGGTCTGCCATGGTCTCAAGGAAGCCTAATGGAGGAAGGACAATCGTGGGGAATCAAACTGACCATCTTAAGCCCTCCAATAAGTATCATCTTTGGTGCACATTTTGTAAGAAGCCATGTCACACAAAAGAAAATTGTTTCAAGCTTCATGGAAAGGCTAAAGTTCTAAGTCAGATTGGTGGATTCAAGGGACAAGCACAACAATTAGCAAACACTGCCAAAATGACATATTAGTCCCAAGATGCCTCTACTAGTGATGAACTCGATGGACTAAGTAAGAAGGAAATTGAGAAGCTGCAAGGTTTCATCGAATCTCTTTCTGGCTCTAGTTTTGCATGCTCTCTAGCTACCTATGGTAAATGTCTATCTGCTTGTTCCTTTAATGCTCATGCAAGCCCACATCCTCCTTCATGGATTCTTGACTTAGGCGCAACTGATCACATGACACCATGCCCACATCCTCCTTCGTTTTATGTTCCTTTTCTTTTACTTTTCCTGTACACATAAAATGTAGCCTTCCAAAATATCTATAATCAAGTTCTCTTCTCCACTTGATATGAAAGTGCCACTGACTCCCTTGTTCTTACCACAGTCATTACGCCTTTCCTCAATGACTGAAACATAACCTCCATGTCTAGATTTAAACTTCAAAGCCCAAAGGTCCAAAAGTCCTAGCCTTAGGATCTCATCAGCCTTATGAGCAATTTCCTTAGACCTTTCGAACAGGGGAACTAGGAACGGCCCTATATCACTAGAACTAAACTTGATATTCACCACTGCTCGCCTCGCTTCAATTGATCACCCCAACAATCACCCGACTCACAACCAAGGATCAGTCGCTCTTATACCACTTTGTTAGGGTCTTGAACCTAATGGACCAATTCCCTTATATTGATGAGAATCAGAATAGAATTTTGGTGAGAAATGAGAGAAGAATGGAGGGAGATAAGAACAGGAGGGAGCGAGAGAGAAAGAACGTTCGGGAGGGAGAATTCAAAGAGAGAGAGAGACATGAAATTGGATAGAAATTATCAATTCTCCTCATTAGGCTGGGTTAGTTGCTTATATACCAGTCCTAAGGCAGTGTTTGGTTGGTGCCAAACCAATTTACAGGGTACAACCCCAAACAGCTACCTGAAGGTACAATCACCCACTAACTGCCATATAAAAAATAAGAAAAAGAAAAAGGAATCCCTTTATAGAACATTAGGGTTCCTGACAGCAGCCTACTCTAAATATCAGCTATATGCTTGCATGTGAATGTTAATGTACAACAGTTCCAACTTCAAAATGTTTTGGTCAGAAGCACTAAAGCATGAGTGTTCTGCCTGTTTAGATCAAATATTATTCTATGATGGCAGTGTTGCATTATGCAACACATCAAGCCCCAGCATGGATATGCCTCAAATGAACTGACAGTACTTATGAAAGGCGTCCAATGCATGCTTGTTCTTCATCATTTAAAACAAAACAAAAAAAAAACAAAATTAAAGCACTCACGTGGTAACGACTGCAGGAAGTCCTTCAGGAATAGCTGCAACTGCAAGAGCAACTGCAATCTAAACAGGAAATTTAAGTCAAGTCAGATATTACCAAGCCATGGAATTCACAACTCACTTCAGAATATAAGAAGGTAAGAATTTAGAACCATATATCAAGGTGAGAAGACAAAGCAAGAATAGCATCCCAGTATCCAAACACTTAAAAGGACATGACAGAGAATCGTAATGACTTACATTACATGCAACAAAACCAAATCTAACAGAATAAAACCAAGGAGAGGTTCGTTTAAAAATGTAAGATTGCTTTGTGGGTACAGCATCTTGAAACTAACAATTTGTAGGACTCAACATGAGAGAGAGAGAGAGAAGAAAAATTGACAAAAGAACATGACAATAGGTGGAACCAACAGGATAATCAATCCCAAATAAATGGGACAAAAGTATGTCCAGTCAAACTAGAAAGGAAAGGGCATCCCTAGTGCATGAGGCACATTGCTTTGTGAGGTTCAAGGGATGATCGTTTTCATATCCAACCTTACCCTGGCTTTGCAAAGAGAGTTCCCATAACTCAATCCCATGCACAAAGGAGCAACCTTATTATTCTAGGAAAGAAACTCTAGAAATAACAAAATAGAGATATTCTAGGAAGGAAAGAACTATAGCAGAGATATTTGGATTTCTAACACTGATCATACAGCAGGATCACCTGCATTAAATTTGAAGATCCTTTGATTTAAGGTCCAAATATATTAAGAATTATCATTATAACATTTATGGTTCTGCTACATAAAAATTGAACTAGATATAACATGAGGGTGTTACATGGGATACGTAAGTAGTAAGATCAGTGTTTGGGATTGCCTTCTTATGAATAGGTGGTAGGTGTCACGTTAGGTTGTTACCCCTCATTAAAGATCGGAAAAGAAACATCACAAGGGCAGTAAAGTGAGAAACCTTGTAATTAGCAAGTAGTCCTATGATCCTGGGCAAAGGTGTGCTTGGAGCTGCATAACTGGGTGCAGTTTAATATTTCTTTTTTTTTCTGTAAATGCAATTTAATATTTCAAGAAGATAACACTCTGTCAAGTATTTTAAAATGTAAGAGTTAAGAGACTCATGTGACTTCTCCTAGAAGGGTCATGGGAATGCACCCTAACAGGGCAAGCCATGACAAAAATAAAGCAAACATTTGTCAATATATAAGGAAAAGCAAAAAGAAAGTACTTGCTGATATTAACCGTCCAATGTTCAATGAAAAATCAGTGATCAAACAGAAACAAGTGTATGAAGTAAATTTGTTTTGACATTAGGACAGCATAACTTCACAAGAAATTTTCATCCCACTACATCTTATTCATTTTCAAGATGTAAAGTTCCATGATGCTGCTTCCATGTGTGGATATGGTAAGCCCAACTCTTTTGCAATCATCACTTAAAACAACACAAAAAATCAATTTGACAAAAGAAGCCAACAACACTCCACAAGCTACAAAGTGGATGATGGCGGCCCCTTATGGCGAGTTAATGAAGTAGTGTCCCATCTGGAGATCTATAGTCCTTAATGGGGCATAGCAATCAAACAATTCTATAACACTGAGGTATTGATTACAGAATAGTCTTCATAAGGAAAATCTGATTGAAAAAAAAAAAACAATTGAAAAATGAGATCCAGAATGACATCTTAGTCACCCCCAACAAATAAAAAGAATAAAGAAATAAAGTCCTTCCAATAATGCATGAACATGTTCCTACAGTTAATCATGGGCATGCATTCAACTAGCTCATTCCTTCAGAAACTAGGGTGCCAATTAATGCAGGCATCCAGAAACAGCTAGTACCAACAGCACTGGGCTATCATATAAAGTTTTGAATGCAATGAAATGAATACCTTTTCACTCAAGACTCATCAAGAATTGTTTGGCCTTTGATTTAACTTAATCCAATTAATGTGGGTAAATACATTCACAATTGAAATATGGAATATAAATATAGAACCTAAATGAGGTTTACAGCTTTTAGGGGGAAAACCTTATCACCAATCATAATTGTAAGCAAGAATCTCAAGTCAGATCCAAAGACCATTTGAAACCAAAACCATGCGCAGTAATCAGAATAGATAACAAGTATTTACAAGCCATAAAACCCTAAATTGAATCCATGATTTAAGTGGTTGCCTCTATGATCTCCTACACGCTTTACCTGTGACCCAAATCTAGGCACACAATCCACTCCCCTTGGAACTCTCTTCTAAGGCCTCAATTTTCAAGATTTTGAAGGCTGGTTTTGCAAAGAATTTTGCTCAAGTTGATTAGAGAAGTCTCTCCTATGTTATGAATAAGAAAAGAATTCCAGAACTCAGCCAGAATATAGAGTAAGATAAAATTCAGTCGAGAAATAGAGGATGTGATCGCTGGTATATAGAAGAATTACTCCTGCATGTTTCCAGAATTATTCAGAAAATCATGCACCTTGGGGACATCTAGTGCTGGCCTAGCACCCCTGGATAGCCATAGCCCGTCCAGCAGTGCTCATTGCACTAAAAGCAATTTTTGTTCCTTTCTGATTTGCCTCAGACCTGCCCTTGTCTAACAATGAGTACTAGTAAAGAGACATTCCCTACTGCTGGCATGCCCGTCCAGCTTCAGTGATATACAACATGCATGTTCTATTTTGGATAGCTGACACAGGATCAATTATCTTGCCTTGGTTTTGCAGTGGCCTCTATTAGTTCCAACACCTATGTGTACCATCTTCTAAACCTCACTTAGGATTTTCATACTACCCAATTTATGCTTAATTTAACATACAAGAAATTCTGTCATATTAGGAGGGTCTATATTCCAAATGTTTTGGATATGGTACTCACCACCATAGACTTAACTAAATGTCAGTATTTTTTCCATTTTGATATATAAAGTATCCACTCAAGGCAACTTTGCACCATAGGTGCATAACTTTTTTTTTTTTTTTTTTGGTGGGGGGGGGGGGGGGGGGAGCATCAAAGGAGATCCAAAATATTTTCTTTCTTTTGCTTTACAAAGAAGGGAACCCATTAATCTGAAAGCATCATGGAGAGCAACAAAGGCTCAAAGACCACCTAATTGACACCAATCTGGATCCCCTTTATTTGACTTCCAGCAGGCACTAACCTTTACATATGGTACTTGGGAGGCAGTCACTTGAATCAGTGAGCATCATATCTCAGTAATGTTAACTTCTCATGCACATCTTGGCACAAAAGTTTTACAAGTAGATAAATGTCACTTAAGAGTGTGTTTGCTTGCACACATTTACCATAGAAAATGTACATATTTTCTATGGAAGCAATCAAACACTCTTAACTTTTCTATGGAAAAATATGTATGGTAAAAGCATTTAAAGCTTCTTTCCATGGAATTTATTTTCCAAGGGGGTGAGGTGGTTTTTATTTTCTAGACAATATTATCTAAAATTAAATTCTAAATAGTATAATCAAACACACCCTTAGTGAAAGGACTCAAGTAGTTCAAGGAGACGCAGCATGGTTGGACAATAACTTGGGGGCAACCAAGTTAGTAATATGAGCCACTAAACTTTTCAGCTCTAAGAATGTTTGCCTAAGTGACAAAAGTCATCCATCCACACTCTACTAACTATTAGAATTATTAGTATATATTATAATTATTATATGTGTGTGTTTTATTTTGTAATTAGATTAAACCCATAAGTTTAAATCTCATTATATTTATTATAAATAACAAGCAAAGAGAAGCTAGTCTCTTAGGTTTTTTCTCAAAATTATTTTCTCACATGGTATTAGAGCCACCGGTGAGAAAAAAAACCCTAGCCATCGCTATGCATTTTTTCCAGCGACCGAAACCCTAGCCGTCAAACCCAAGCATCATTGTCCAATACCAGACCTCACTGTCCAGCCACCATTGGATCACACCGCCACCACCATCGGGTTCGCCGCCCCTAGATCAGCCAACCGCCGTAGACTCGCCGCTATCGAGGCACCCACGCGCCGCCGCTGCTTGCTGCCTCTGTCTCCAAGCGCCGGCGTGTGACATCGCGTCAGCCGGCCAAGTTTTTCCGGCTTCTCCAGATCTGATCGCCAGCAACCCCTCAAGCCACTCTCGGTGTCAAAACCCTCGCCATGTCTGATTTCAGTGACGTCGTTTCTATTGATATTATTCCCGCTCCGACACCTATTGCCCATGCTGCCTCTCAATCCTTTGTTGTCTCCAATCTTAGGACAACCAATATTACCACTGTCAAGTTGATAGGGTCGACAAATTATCTCTCATGGGCAACCTTGGTCAAAATGTGGTTCAAAAGGCAAGGCCAAGCGGATCATCTTAACACAAAGACTGAAAGTGTGCCAGAAGCGAATCGGGCCAGAAGGGAACAAGTTGATGCCCAGTTATGTAGCCTCTTATGGCAATCTATTGATCCTTCCATCATGCAGCTCTTTCGCCACTTTGAAACTTGTGTTGATGTGAGGAAGGAAGCTGAAGAGTGTTATACAAACGACATCCAACGTTTGTATACTGTGGTTTCTAAAATCAAGAATCTCAAGCAGGAGTCGTCCATGGAATCTTATTTGGGTAGGTTCAGGCTCTCATGCAAGAATTTGATGCTCTTTTTCCTCTCACTTCGACCCGCACCGAACAGATTGCTCAACGAGAGAAATTTTTTATGGTTATTGCTCTCTCCGGTTTGAAACCAGAGTTTGACGCCATCCGGCATCAAATCTTGACCAACTCCGCTAGCCCTACCATGAAGGACTCTTTCAAAAGGTTATTGAATATGACAGGTGCACATGGTATGTCATCTTCTTCTAATGTTATTCCTCCAGCCGAATCTTTAGCTCTTGTGCCTTAGGCTTCAACCGTAGGAGGAAATAGAAGACGCAATAATAATTGCTCACGTCCATAGTGTACCTTTTGTAAGAAATTGGGTCATCTTGAGGACAAATGCTAGAAGAAACATGGTCGGCCAGCTGCTCCACCTGTATCATCTACCAGTGCAGCTCATGTATTTCAAAATGATCCTAGTCCTGCTCCATCTCCACCAAGTTCGCAATTGGTACCTATGTCTGCAACTGAGTATGATGCCTTCTTGAAGTTCCAGGCCACCCAACCGTCTCATCTTGGTAATCCCGTTGCTTATGTTGCTCAAGGCTCATCTATTAGTCCTTGGATTATAGATTATGGCGCCACTGACCATATGTGTGGTAATGAACTTCTTTTCTCCTCACTTAACTATTTTGATACCTTACCTACTGTTACCTTAGCCGATGGCACCAACACTGCAGTTCAAGGAATCGGCCAAATCACACTCACCTCATCTTTCTCATTAAATTTTGTTTTATATGTTCCTGATAGTCCTTTTAATTTGATTTCAGTTAGCCAACTTACCAAAACCCTTAATTGTTCTGTTATCTTTACTCCTACCTCTGTTTCTATTCAGGACCAGGGTATGGGGCGGACAATTGGCATCGAGCGTGAGTCACAGGGTCACTATCATCTTGTTGTGCCTAGTGCGCCGGCAGCATGCACCAGTGTCGCTTCCCCAGATCTTCTCCATTATCATCTCGGTCATCCTAACCTCTCCAAACTGAAGAAATTAGTTCTTAGTTTGTCGTCATTGTCCATGTTTAATTGTGAGTCGTGTCAACGTGGTAAACACATTCATAATTATTTTTCTCATCAGGTCAATAATAGGGTTGAGACTCCCTTTTTCCTTGTGCACTCTGATGTATGGGGGCCCAGTCACGTCAATTCTACTCTTGATTTTTCATATTTCGTTACTTTCATTGATGACTTTTCTCATTGCACTTGGTTGTTTCCTATGAAGAGTTGGTCTAAGTTGTTTTCTATTTTTCAAACATTTATTGCAGAAATAAAAACACAATTTGGAGTTTCTATACATACCTTACGCAATGATAATGCCCCTGAGTATTTTTCTTCTCCATTTACTACTTTTATGAATGCTAATGGCATCCTACATCAATCCTCTTGTCCTTACACACATCAACAAAATGGTGTTGCTAAGCGTAAGAATCGTCATCTTATTGAGATTGCACGAACGCTCCTTTTACATGCCAATCTTCCCACCAAATTTTGGGGCCGATGTTGTTCTAACTGCATGTTATCTAATCAATCGCATACCATCTTCAACGTTATAGGAGCAAATTCCTCATTCCCTTTTGTTCCCTACACAGCCACTTTATTATGTTCCTCTTTGTGTTTTGGATGTATCTACTTTGTGCATTCTTTTTCACCTGGACAGGATAAGTTTGCTAGAAAATCTCTCAAGTGTATCTTCCTCGGCCATTCCCGGTTGCAAAAAGGCTATAAGTGTTACTCTCTTGAGTTGCATTGCTATTTTTTGTCTGCTAATGTCACATTCTTTGAACATTAGTCTTTTTTTTCAATTGCTCGCCCTGATTCACAGAGTCTTCACCAAGTTTTGCTTGTTCCTTTTTCTTTTCTTCCGCTGTCCTCCTCGGGTCCTTCTGTCTCCTCTATGGCGCCTACCCTACCGTTTTCCGATCCACCTACCACGGCTCCTCCACTTCTTACATATCACCATCATCCTCATCTCGCTACCAACGCCAGCATTCCTCCAGCCCAAGACCCTTTTGACTCGCTCTCTTCGTCTATGGTCCCTCATGCTCCGGATCATGAGCCCGACAATCTCCCTGTTGCTCTTCGCAAAGGTACATGGCCTACTCGTAATCCCCATCCTATTTATAACTTTTTATGTTATGACCGTTTGTCTTCTTATAGTGCATTTGTTTCGAGTATTTGTTCTGTTTTTATTCCTAAAACCACATGTGAAGCTCTGTCCCATCCTAGTTGACGTCAGGCTATGTTAGATGAGATTAACGTCTTACATTCAAATGGTACTTGGGATTTGGTGTCTTTACCACTAGAAAAGACTCTCGTTGGTTGCTGTTGGGTATTCACTCCCAAAGTGGGTCCTAATGGCCAGGTGGAACGTCTTAAGGCCCGCTTGGTTGCCAAAGACTTTACACAGATCTATGGGCTGGATTGAAGCGATACTTTCTCTCATGTTGCAAAAATGGCCTCTATTCGCCTCTTTCTCTCTTTGGCTGCTACGCGTCATTGGCCACTCTATCAGTTAGATATTAAAAATGTCTTTCTTCATGGTAATTTGCAACAAGAGGTATATATGGAGCAACCACCTAGTTTTGTTAATCATGGGGAGTCCAATGTAGTCTGCAAACTCAAGAAGTCTCTCTATGGTCAGAAACAATCTCCACAGGCGTAGGTTGGCAGGTTCAGTACTGTGGTTCAAGCCTTTGGTCTCACTCGAAGTGAGGCTGATCATTCTGTTTCCTATCGCCATTCTTCTTCCTTATGTATCTACCTTGTTGTTTATGTAGATGACATTGTTATCACAGGGAGTGATCAGATTGGAATACAGAAGCTAAAGGAACATCAACATCAACACTTTCAGACCAAAGACCTAGGCCGACTTCGGTATTTCTTGGGTATTGAAGTTGCTCAATCAGGAGATGGTATCTCAATTTCTCAGAGGAAGTATGCACTTGACATCTTAGAAGAAACTGGTATGGTGAATTGCAAACCAGTTGACACCTCAATGGATCCGAACGTCCGACTCTTGCCGGGACATGGGGAGCTTTATTCAGATCCTAAACGGTATAGGAGATTGGTAGGCAAGTTGAACTATCTCACAATCACTCATCCTGACATTGTTTTTGTTGTGAGTATAGTTATCCAGTTCCTTAGTTCTCCATGTGATTCTCACTGGGATGTTGTTATCCAGATTCTGAGATATATCAAAAGAGCGTCAAGTAAAGGGTTACTCTAGAGGATAAGGGACACACAGATTTTTGTTGTTATGCAGATGCAGATTGGGCAAGATCTCCATCTGATCGTCAATCAACTTCTAGGCATTGTGTTCTTGTGAGAGAAAATCTGGTTTCTTGGAAAAGTAAGAAACAAAATGTAGTAGCTAGATCTAATGCAAAGGCAGAGTATCGGGCTATGGCTAATGCAACTTGTGAACTCATCTGGCTTAAACAACTTTTACAGGAACTCAAGTTTTGTGAAGTGTCTCCTATGAAGCTTATTTGTGATAATCAAGCCGCCTTACACATTGTTTCCAATCCAATGTTCTACGAGGGAACTAAGCATATTGAAATCGATTGTCACTTTGTTAGAGAAAAACTGGTTGAAAGTGTTTTTATTACAGAGTTTATTAACTCCAATGATCAACTTGCAGATATCTTCACCAATTCTCTAAAGGGTGCTCGAGTGGAATATATTTGTAATAAGCTTGGCGTATATGATATCTATGCTCCAGCTTGAAGGGAAGTGTTAAAATTATTAGTATATATTATAATTATTATATGTGTGTGTGTTATTTTGTAATTAGATTAAACCCATAGGTTTAAGGCCCATTATGCTTATTATAAATAACAAGTTAAGAAAGACTAGTCTCTTAGGTTTTTTCTCATAATTATTTTCTCACACTAACCTTTTCAGCCCCTAGATACTCATTCTATCCAAATAACTAAAAGAGTAACACTCAACAAAACAACACAGAATATGGTACAAATATTCAAGATCCTATATGCATGTAAAATCAAAATTGAGAATTAAAAGAAATTTCAATAGATTTAACAACCATTGCAGGTAGAAAATTAATGTTTAGAAACCTTACTTGAAGAGGATTGGCATGGGAGAAAATTTTATATGTACATACACATCATGGAAGGGAAAAAGAAAATCAACCCTGAATCATTACCTTAAAATAATGGATTGCACCTCGCAAGAAGCCACCATGAGCAGGATCACGAAAATGACCAATGTTTACAACCCATACTAAAACACAAATACCTGCAATAACCTGGAAAAAGAAGAAAATACCTGAAATGCACGTAGTAACAGGTAATGAGATTCCTAGAAAGAATTCAAAGAAGAGAACAGGAGAATGAAGGAGATCGCAAAGAATACAGCTATATATTTTCCACCATGTAAAATTATTTAAGGTCACTATTTTAGAATGAATTCACCAAGCAGCCGCAACTCTTTTAACCTGTCAAAGTGAGCTAAGTCAAGTTCCATTCAATAACAAAAATACAAGAAAGACCTCATTAGATAATTCCGATCTCTAAAGGCAATGCTTGTCCAACTCCATCAACCAATGAACAACAGCCTTCCACTCCACATCCTTTCACTCTATCCACAATTAGTCAAACCTGACTCCAAATGAATGGCAACAAGAGCATTTGTTTCAACCTAGGAAGTGGAAGCAAAATGATAGGAAACGAGATATTATCCTAAAAACTGTGAGATGTCACATCAGAAGTTTTCTTCTGTAGAAAAGGACACTGACTGAAACATTAGTAGAAATCAAAATCCAATCATCCCCACTAAAACTGCCACAATAATGTTGGATACCTATAACTATAAGGTTATTTAATGAGAATTGTTTCCTAATATTTGGGAAAATAATTCTTGAATTTACTAGAACACCTGTGAAGGTGGTGGTGGGGTGTGTGCCCCATGGCATGGGGGGGGTTGAAGGAGAATGGATAGAGTGATGTATTATTCTCTACTCTTTCTTTAGATATATCACTAGCACTTCCTTTTCCCCATCTCTAGACCCAGTAAAATCTAGCATCCTCCATAGACAACCCTCCCAACTAATTACTTAAACCATTTCTTTAACAGTTTTTAAAATTCATTTACCTTAACTGAACCTTATTCTAATTTTGTCATTAAACTTGAGCAAACCTTCAGCATCATAATAATTATTACAATTTTGCTAATGTGAATGTCATTCAATTGAAACCATATGCACACTGGGAATCATAAAACCATTAGTTTACAAGATAATCTCAGGCCAAATTATCTAGCAATTCATTGTAATGTATTTCCAAATTGTTTATGAATGACCATTTATATAAACAGAAAAAAAGTATTGATGCCCCCAGGGCATAGGTTAAGTGGCGGACAAGTGATACGCTGGGGTTACTACCAGTAGATCAAGAATTTGATACTTGACTTAAACAAGAGTCAAAGGTCCGCCTACAATTTACCTCTTCTGTCGAAATCAATGGCACTAGCAACAAGGGACCGCGCAAGGACAGTAATCCCAAGAAAAGAAGTATTGATATCAAAAGATTCAATTATCAGGCTTTTATAACCATTTACATACACCAGAGTCCCAATTGGAGCACATTCAACTAATGAAACCAAAGTACTATGACATTTATAGTATGGTGAAAGGAAAATCATGTTGATAAGCATTTCTAAGAGGGGAGCAAAATAAAAATATATAATCAGCACCTCATAAATCTAATTGCCCTTGAACTTCTAGAAATCTAAGGACAGGCATACATAAAACTGTTCATTTTCTGATCCCAATCAAATATCTCACAATCAGATACGATCTCCTTGAAACGCAGAGTTGGATAACAAATCAATTTAGTAACGTAAAAGACAAAGAAAGTTTGTTAGTCCATATGGTTAACATGAATATTAGGATGGCTTCCAAAGCTTATCCTCAGAATCGTACTACAACCCATCAACAAAGAAAAGAAAGATTTTGCTTGAAAGAGAATACACAATCACCACTCCAAACAGAAGCTGCATTATAGGAGCACTTATCCATCTCTTTAAAGAGAATAAGATTGTTTGCCTATGTACATCCATTACTTCTATGATTGATAAACTATGCCAAGTGGTCATGACAATTAAAGCTATCTGTTGCTTAAACTATAATATACATAAGAGGTCTCTCTTATTTACGCAAACAACATTTTGTGAAGAATAAAAATAAGTCTGCCTGTAACCCCCATACAGCAGAGATACACATTACCTCAAAGAGGGCTCACCTCTTCTATCAATTTCAACCCAGAAAATATAAAAATTAGGACCCTCTTCAAAATTTAATGTTGACTAATATCAACAGAACCTCATTGCTAACTGTAATCTGAATCCATACAACATAAGAATTCAAACCATTTCTAGATCTTGGATCTTCCAACTGAAACAGGAAAAAGGTAAAGTAAAAAAGAAGGCCTTGGATTTAAATTTGTTCTTAAAGGAAAACAAAAACAGAAAAAAAAAAAAAAGAAATTCACTGAAATAACAGTCCAATTTTAACCATTAGTACACAGCCAAATTCAAAGAACAGTCTAAATTATGAATCTTAAAATTGTCTGCAACACAGATGGATAATATTGTAACATTTTTTAGTTCATGGATAGTATTTCTATAGACCTTACAGAAGATAAGGCCATATATAGAAATCAACTAAAATCTAGAATTCATGTAGAAGGCTTGATTTGTTGTTGTGTTATTGTTACAGACTATTTGAATAGTGAAATTGATGTGGTACAGATCTGGAATTCTGCTACTACTGACTGATTGGAGGCTTATTTAGGGTTAGAATGCCAGGGGAAATTGTTGAAAAGGCTGGTGTTTTGATGTATAATGGGTTGGTAAGCAATTTAGAGGAAAATATGATTGTAAGGATGACCTTTGGGGGCTGAAAATAGGTCTGAAAGTAGGGTTACGAAACTAAAAACCTGACATTCAAATATTATAGAGCAAGAGAAATATCTTCTAGGCATTGCGCATGGGGTTCCATGGTCATTGCACTTAGGGTTAGAATTGCATTATACAACTCAAAGAAAGTGTTAAATAAGATAAGGGTTATTAGTGTAATTAAATTAAAATACTTGTATATATATATATATATTCTCTTGTATTATGGTTAAATACACATTATTGTATTCATATGCTATCAAAGTCACTAGACAAACTCTAACCCAACCCTAGATCCAGCCACCGTAATTGTCGCCAACCGACACCACCTTCCCCGGTCACTTCATCTACCGCCATCGCCGCTGCTATCCAATGCTGATTCTCAGATCCTGTGCATCGTGGCCCAGATCTCATGCATCGCAACTAGTTTCTCAGATCTCGCGTGGCTATTTCCATCTGTCATCGCTGTTGCTTCGTCGATCTGCCATCTTCATAGCTACTCCTTTCGTCGCGGTCGATATCAGATCTCGCCTCCTTCCATCACAGTTGTTTCAAATCTTGTCTCCATCGTTGTTGTGTCGTCAATCTGCCGTCACCGTCGACCTTCCATCACGCATCGCCGACCACCGTTCTAACTTCCTTGTCACAGTCAATCCCTACAAGCTTCTAGCATTGAAGAAGCTTCAAGCTTCTCACCCAAATCTAGCGTAGATCTAACCTGCTCCAGATCCGGTCAGCCAAAACAACGAGTTGTTCTTTCCGTATCATGTCTTCATCTACAACCCATTCTTCATCCACAAGCCTCTCCACCACGTCCACAACTATAATTGGTCCCCATTTTTCGGGCTCACCAATTGTTACCATGGAGATATTAAATGGACAAAATTATTCTACTTGGTCATCCACAGTTGAAATTTGGTTTCTTGGACATGGCCTTAAGGATCATTTGTAAAAGACCATTTCAACCATTCTCGAGAGAAATCAACCTCTTTGGCGATAGGTGGATTGCACAGTTACTAAGTTTGTCATGGCAGACTATTGAGCCAACTTTGATGCCTATATTTTGACATCTTCGTGAGTTTAGTGCTCTATGGACTCCGGCTCGTGAGTTGTATACGAGTGACATCACTCGTATTTATGATATGATTGGTGCTTTGTTCAATCTACAACAGGCTAATTTAGATATTACCACCTATTTGGGTAAACTCCAAGCTTCCATTACTGATTTTAACGAGTTAATCCCATTTGATATAGATATCAAGAAACAACAGCAACAGCGTGATCAAAAGTTTATTATCCTCTGTCTACATAGGATTCGACCTGAGCTTGAATCAGTTAAAACACAGATTCTCGGAAGTGCTTCTCTACCTCCTTTGATGAGGTATTTGCCAGGTTACTTACAGCCTCTTCTATTACTACTGATCGTGGCACGTCTGTACTTGGAGATCACTCAGCCCTTGCTACTACCCAGCCTGATTCTCATACTAGTCATGGAAGTAATTTAGGCGGACGTCGTGGTGGTGGGCATCCTCGGCCTTAGTGCTCCTATTGTGATTGTCTTGGTCACAATCGAGAGAATTTCTATCACTTACATGGTTGCCCACCTCAAACAGCTAGTACTACTAATATTGTTGTTGGCGCTTCAAGGGTCAGGCATCTATCACAACTAGTGATTCCTCACTAGCGACTATATCTAAGGGGGAAGATGCTCAATTCCTTCAATTCCAAGCAGCACAACAGGCTACTTCACCTATCACATCCCTTGCTCACACCAGTAACCCTACTACTTGCTTTACTAAGTCCTCGTCTTCTCTTGGCCCCTGGATCTTCGACTCTGGTGCCACCAACCACATGTCTGGTAATCATTGTATTTTATCTCATATTCAAACTTTGAAGTCTCTACCTCCTGTTACATTGGTTGATGGCTCTCATGCCTCAATTGCGGGTATCAGCACAACATCACTCCTTCCTACTCTACCATTGTAGTTTGTTTTACATTTACCACAGTGTCCCTTTAATTTACTTTCTGTCAATCAACTCACTCGTAGTCTTAATTACTCTATAACTTTTTTGTCTAATTCTATTCTTGTTCAGGATTGGAGGACCGGACGAACAATTAGCACGGAGCTTGAGTCTCACGAACTCTACTATCTATCTTATCTTGCTTCATTAATGGCGTGCACGACGACTGCTTCCCCACTATTGGTCCATTGTCGGTTGGGGCACCCGTCTCTACCCAATCTCAAGTAGATAGTTCCCAGTCTCTCTATTATTTCTTCCTTAGAGTGTGAGTCTTGTCAAGTTGGGAAACATAGTCGTAGTTCTTTCCCGAGTAGAGTCAATAAATGTGTTAGTTCTCCATTTTCAATGGTCCATTTGAATGTATGGGGTCCCAGTCATGTCAATGTAAAAGACGGTTTTCGTTATTTTGTAAACCTTATTGATGATTTTTCTCAAACTACATGGCTATATTTAATGAAATCTCGTTCAGAATTGTTTTTTGTCTTCATTACATTTTTCTATTGAAATTAGAACTCAGTTTAATATGCCTATCCGTGTTCTCTGTAGTGATAATGCTCTGGAATATTTGTCCTCACTATTTAAATCCTATATGGCATCTAATGAGATGTTTCACCAAACTTCGTGTCCTGGAACCCGACAACAAAATGGGGTGGCTAAACAAAACAATCATCATTTAATTGAGACCACCGGCACGCTTTTTCTTCATATGCATGTTCTGCTTCAATACTGAGATGATGTTATCTTAACTTCATGCTACTTAATTCACCGAATTCCATCTTCTGTCCTTAATTGCCAAATTTCTCATTTTGTTCTTTTTTCAGAGGTTGACTTATTTTCTCTTCCTCCTCGTATCTTCGGGAGTACCTGCTTTGTTCACCATCTTGCCCCAAGTCGTGATACTTGTAAAGTTGAGTTAGGGCAAAAAGTAGAACACAAAAAATGAGGAGGAGAGTGCTTTGAATATCTCGATAGATGAATAATGAAAATTACAGAAAAGAAGGCTAAGCTGATTATATATACTCAATTGAACCTAAACTATCAACATAATGAAATGAACCAGCAATAAGCGCAAGTTTAAACTAACTACTACAACATACAGCAACATACAAAATATGAATGAATAACATAAACATTAAAGACAACTCATGTAATATTGTTTTTCACAATACTATATCTGCTTGTTCCATTAAATGTGTTTTTCTAGGTTATTCACGCCTTTAGAAGGGGTATCGTTGCTACTCTCCTCAATTAGCTCGCTATTTTCTTTCAGCAAATGTTATCTTCTTTGAGTCATCTCCTTATTTTCCATATTCGTTTGAAGTCTCCAAGTCCGTGTCTATTAGCTTACCTTTGCATGTTCCTTTCCTTGACCTTTCCTCTTCTCCTTCTCCACCGCCCTCTGCCTCTCGCCATGATCGCCCAGATCTTCAAGTCTATCAACAACGTCCTCGACCTATGGCCCAACCAGTAGCACCTGTCCTCGCTAGTCCGAGAGAGTCGTCCACTGACTCATCCTCTGTGCATGTTAGTTCTTCCACCTCTAGTCCTTCTCCCACGGTTTTTGATCTTGACTTACCTATTGCTCTTCATAAAGGTACTTGTCATTGCACCACTCTCCATCCCATTTCACATTTTGTTAGTTAAAATTATTTGTCCCCTGGATATTCTGCTTTTGTTTCTTCTTTATCTTTTGTTTGTCTTCCTAAATCTGTTCCCAAAGCTCTTTCTCATCCCAGGTGGCGGGCTGCTATGGTTGAAGAAATGTCTACCTTACATTCCACTGAGACTTAGGACTTGGTATCTCTTCCCAAGAGTAAGTCTACTATTGGTTTTTGTTGGATTTACACTGTTAAAGTTGGCCCTGATGGCCAAATTGATCGCCTTAAGGCTCCTCTTATTGCCAAAGGGTACACTAAAGTTTTTGGCCTTGATTGTGGTGATACATTTTCTCCTATTGCTAAGATCTCCTCTGTTCGCCTTTTCTTGTCCATTGTTGCCATGTTTCACTAGCATCTTCATCAACTAGACATCAAAAATATCTTCATTCATGATGATTTACAAGAAGAAGTGTATATAGAGCAACCTCCTGGCTTTGTTGCTGAGGGGGAGTCTGGTTTGGTGTGTCTCCTTTGAAAATCCTTATACAGCTTAAAACAGTCCCCTCGAGCTTGGTTTGGTCAATTCAATTCAACTGTTCCTAAGTTTGAAGTAACTCGTAGTGGAGTTGATTATTCTATTTTTTATCGCTCTCAATTTGGCTGCCACATTCTTCTCTTCTGGTGGTATATGTTGATGATATAGTACTTAGGATGATGATGTTGGTATCACTAAATTGAAGGCACATCTTCACTAACAATTTCATATTAAGGATTTGGGTCCCTTGATATATTTTTTGGGTATTGAGGTAGCTCGATCAAAGCAAAGCATTTATATTTCTCAAAGAAAGTATACCTTGGATATGCTAGAAGAGATAGGGTCGTTTGGATGTAAGCCAACAGATACCCCTATGGATTCGAATATCATACAATTACCGGGATAGGGGGAGCCTTTTTTTTTCCCTGGGCATTACCATCGACTAATTGGGAAACTTAATTACCTCACAATCACATGTCCCGATATTTTCTTTGTTGTGAGTGTGGTAAGTCAATTATTGGATTCACCTTGTAACAGTTGCTGGGATGCAATGATTCATATTCTTCAGTATATTAAGGCTCCCCCCGATCGGGGTGTATTGTATCAAAATCATGGACACAGTCAGATTGTGAGATATACGGATATTGATTGGGCAGGATCACGTGACAGGCGATCCACATATGGATACTGTGTATTTGTTGGTGAAAACCTAGTCTTTTGAAATAGTAAGAACAAAACTATTATCGCCAGGTCCAATGCAGAACCTGAATATAGAGCAATGGCAATAACAACATGTGAACTAATGTAACTGAAACTATTAATTGTGGAGTTAGGAGTTAGTCAGGTCAAGTCTATGCAATTGATTTGTGACAGTCAGACTGCAATGCATTATTGCTTCTAATTTTGTGTTTCATGAGAGAACTAAGCACATTGAAATTGATTGTCACTTTGTTAGAAAAAATGTGCTCTTTGAGGATGTAGTTACAACATAGGTGGGTTCCAATGATCAGTTGGTTAATTTACTCACCAAGTCACTTAGAGGTTCTCGTGCAAATTACATTTGTATTAAGCTGAACATGTTCAATATATATGCTCCAATTTGAGAGGAAGTGTTAAATAAGATAAGTAAGGGGTATTAGTGTAATTAACTTAAAATACTTGTCTATATATGTTCTCTTGTATTATATATTTTTGGTTGAATACACACATTATTCAACTCCACCTGGGGATGTTATCCACTGCCGGTCCCAAGCCCGGATAAAGGAGGAGGGTTGTGTTAGGTAGCCGACAGGCAACGTAAAACTTAGTTGGATCCAAAACATGAACTCTAGACAAATTATGAAAAATCGTTTGGGTGTGGGCGTAACCCTTCATAGCGACGCGCTACACTGCCCCCGTATAGTGACAAGTGAGCTAGGACCGCTGCATCGGCGCCCGGATGTAGTGATAAATGAGCAAGGGTTCCCGCATTTGCTTGGACGGATGTGGGTAAAGAAGTTAGTCCAAAATTAAAATCAAAATCAAAACCAAAATCAAAATCAAAATCAAAACCAAAATCAAAATCAGAACCAAAATCAAAATCAAAAACAAAATCAAATTCAAAGTCAAGGCCAAAAACAAAATCAAATCCAAAGTCAAGGACAAAAACAAAATCATAGATTAAGGATTGGCTCATGAAACATAGGAACATTAACAGGCAAAGCTATGGAAGTGGTGGATGTGATGATTAGGAGAAAAATTAATATTATGTGCCTCCAAGAGACGAGATGGGTAGGGAAAAAAACAAAAACTTTATCAGAAACTGGATATAAATTATGGTACACAGAAACTGATCGAGCGAAAAATGGAGTGGGGATTATTATGGATAAAAGCTTAATAGATGAGGTAGTGGATGTAAAGAGAATAGGGGATAGGATAATTATGGTGAAGATTAGTCTAGGAAGAATAACTATGAATATCTTTAGTACATATGCACCACAAGCGGGGTTAGGTGATGAGATAAAAGCAAAATTTTGGGAGGATCTAGACGGACTCATACAAATGATACCAAGAGGAGAGAAAGTGATTATAGGAGGTGACTTAAATGGGCACGTGGGTAGAGACGGAAACGGATATAGACAGGTACATGGAGGGTATGGATTCGGGGAAATTAATAATGAGGGTAAATCTATCCTAGATTTTGCCATGGCATATGGACTCATTATAACCAATACGAGGTTCAAAAAACGGGACGAACAGTTAATCACATATAAAAATATCACCTCAAGCACCCAAATAGATTACTTCCTCATGAGACAAGAGGATCGGTTATGTTGTAGGGATTGTAAAGTAATACCAGGAGAGTGTTTGACTACTCAACATAGACTTCTAGTACTTGACGTCCAAGTAAGAAATTGGAAGAGAAAAAATCACATAAAACAAAATCCAAGAATCAGGTGGTGGAATTTAAAAGGGGAGAAAAAACTAATCTTCAAAGAAAAATTAAGGGGTAGAAGGGAATGGAATGGAGAAAGACAGACAAACCAAATGTTAAAAGAAATGGCTAATGCTCTGAGAAGTACGGCAAAGGTAGTCCTTGGAGAGACAAATGGTAGAGCTCCTAACCTTAAGGAGTCTTGGTGGTGGAATGAAGATGTACAATTGAAAATTAAAAATAAGAAAACTTGCTATAAGGCGGTATATCAATGCAACAATGAAGAAAATTAAAAAAATTATAAAGAAGCAAAAAAGGCAGCAAAAAGAGTTGTTAGTGAAGCAATGTCAAAAGCATATAAGAATCTATATAAACGACTTGATACAAAAGATGAAAAAAGGGATATATATAAATTAGCTAAAGCAAGAGAAAGAAAAACACGGGATTTAAATCAAGTGAAATGGATACAAGATGACAATCAAAATGTTTTAGTAAATGAGGGAGCGATTAAGGAGAGATGGAATGAGTATTTCACAAAATTATTCAATGATGGTGGTGACACAAGAGTTAGGTTGGGACATCTTAGTAACTCCGAAGGGAATGTGAGCTACACATTCTATCGACGCATAAGTTCAAATGAAATAAGGCAAGCTTTAAAAAAGATGAAAAATCATAAGGCAGTGGGACCAGATAATATACCAATAGAAGCATGGAAATGCATGGGAGAAGAGGGCATCTCCTGGCTAACGCAACTATTTAACGCGATCCTTAAATCAAAAAAGATGCCAGATGAGTGGAGGAAGAGTACTTTGATTCCTATATACAAGAACAAAGGAGATGTTCAAAACTGTGAAAATTATATAGGAATTAAGTTAATGAGTCATACCATGAAACTCTGGGAGAGAGTAATAGAGCAGAGACTTAGAAAAGAAACAAATGTGCTAGAAAATCAGTTTGGTTTCATGCCTGGCAGGTCAACAATGGAAGCTATATATTTACTGAGGCGTCTAATGGAAAGGTATCGGGATCATCAGAAGGACCTACATATGGTGTTTATAGATCTAGAAAAGGCCTATGATAGGGTCCCTAGAGAAGTATTATGGAGGGTTTTAGAGAAAAAATGAGTCAAAATAGCCTATATACAAGCCCTTAAGGACATGTATCATGGTGTAGAGACAAGGGTCAGAATATGCGGAGGGGATACTGAACCATTTACAACTACAATAGGACTGCATCAAGGTTCTGCACTAAGTCCATACTTATTTGCCCTAGTAATGGATGAAGTCACTAAAGATATTCAGACAGATGTGCCATGGTGTATGTTATTTGCAGACGACATAGTGTTGGTGGATGAAACAAAATAAGGAGTGAACACTAAGCTTGAGTTGTGGAGAAACAATTTAGAATCTAAGGGATTTAAATTAAATAGAAAAAAAACAGAATATATGGAATGCAAATTTAGTAAAAATGCAAGAGTGGATGATGTTATAATAAAATTAGAAGACCAAATTTTACAAAGAAAAGACCATTTTCGATATTTGGGATCAGTGATTCAAAAAGATGGAGAAATTCACGAGGATGACGCACATAGAATTAAGACAGGTTGGCTAAAATGGAGAAATGCATCGAGAGTGTTATGTGATGGTAAAATCCCATTAAAATTGAAAGGAAAATTTTATAGGAGAGCTATAAGACCAGTCTTGTTGTATGGCTCAGAATGTTGGGCAGTCAAATACCAGCATGAGCAAAAGACGAGTGTAGCGGAGATGAGGATGTTAAGATGGATGTGCGGACATACAAGAAAGGATAAAATTAGAAATGAAGTTATTCGTAATAAGGTAGGAGTAGTGCCAATCGAGGAAAAGATGAGAGAGACTAGACTAAGATGGTTTGGTCATGTGAGAAAGAGACTAAGAGACGCTCATGTGAGGAGAGTTGATGAAATAGAACAATTAGTCACAAAAAGAGGTAGAAGTAGGCCCAAGAAGACTTTGGAAGAGACATTAAAGTTCGATATGAAGTATATGGATCTAAATGAAGATATGACAAACGATAGGAATACATAGAAGTCTAGAATTCATGTAGCCGACCCCACATAGTGGGATAAAGGCTGGATATGTTGTTGTTGTTGTACACACATTATTCTATTCACAGAAAATATCTATGCTTAGAGAAAAATGCAATAGTTCTATTCACCAATGAAAAAAGAGAGATTATAATAATAATTATATAGTTCTAGTACCTCTATTCCTACTAGGATTAGGAAATCCTTTTCCTATTAGGAAACTAAACAAAAATTAAAATTCATAATAAGACTAGAAATACTATAAATAAAACCTGAACACTGTTAAAAAAAAAAACCCAAACACAAAATTAGAGTTACCACAAAGACTTTAGGAAACATTATGCAAAATGACAAGAATACCTTTGATGCAAAAAAAATCAAAATTAAGCCTAACAAAGTTTCTAGGAGGGCTTTTCGTCATCCAAAATATGCCAAATCAATGCTTGGGCCTTAGAACCAATTTGAAGGTCATTAGGACTAATAATGGCTTAGAATTTTATAATAAGGAATTTACTCAATTATGTAAAGAGAGTGGCATCTTAATGTTATACGTAGATGACATGCTTATTGCAAGTCATTCACCCGTTGAAATCCAAAGTTTAAAGCTGAAACTTAGGTCAGCCTTTGAGATGAAAGAGTTAGGTGAAGCTAAGAAAATTTTAGGGATAGACATAACCAAACCCTTCAGCTATCCCAGAAAGCCTATCTACAGAAAATTATAAGGAAATTTCATATGTTGGATTCAAAAGTGGTAAATGTACCCTTTGCACAACATTTCAAGTTATCACATGCCCAATCTCCAACGAATGAAGAGAACCTAAGAGAAATGGAGAGAATTCCCTATTCTAATGTTGTTGGCAACCTTATGTATGTTATGGTGTGTTCTAGGCTGGATTTAGCCCATGACATGAGTGTGATAAGTAGATTCATGGCTAATTCAGGGACGAAACATTGGACAGCTGTAAAGTGGGTGTTTAGATACCTAAAGGGGTTAATTAATAAGGTCTTAGTCTATGGTGGAGCTATGGAAGAACCAAATATTATAGGTTATACAAATGCAGATTATGCATCAGACCTAGATAGGAGAAGATCTTCCATTGACTATGTGTTTCAATTATGGAACTCAACAATTAGTTGGAAGACTAATCTTTAGCCGGTTGTGGCACTTTCAACTGCTGAATCAGAGTATATAGCAATGACGGAGGATGTTAAAAAGTCATTAAGGTTGAAAGGTTTGGTCAATGAGCTCCTAGGAAATAATGTGAAGGTTATTCTAAAGTGTGACAGCCAAAGTGCTATACACTTGGCTAAAAATCAAAGCCACCATGAGAGGACTAAACATATTGACATTAGGTACCATTTTATAAGAGAAATTCTTGAGAAGAAGGAGATTGATCTTATTAAAGTTGCAAGTAATGATAATACAGCTGACATGTTCACTAAAGTTGTTCCCCTGTCCAAACTGCATCATTGTTTAAGGTTGTTATAGTTTTATGTTGTTTGATTGATCACTTTTCAGGTTTCCAGGGAGAGCAGAGCAAGAATGATAAAGTTACAGGTTTTGCTCAAGGCAAAATAGTGGAGATTTGTTGATGTTTTGCCCGAGTTAAGTGTGCTGGAAGCTTAAAAGAAATCAGAGGAGTCAATGATGATGATCAAGTGGTAGTTAGTGTGTAGGATGTTTCCGTAATTAACTAATTTGTAAAGTCAGTTATATCCCTAAGTTGGTCCGCCCTATAGTTTATAAATATGAAGGCAAGGGATCAGTTGTAATCATCAATCAGAAATCATTTCATTCTCTTGTTCGAGCGCAGTGATAAAGAGAGAAAGTTGCGAGAACAATAGTTCTTGGAGTCTTTTGAGAGAATTGTACTCGGGTTCTATGAGAGGGTGAATGACTTCGTTGTATTGATTCTTTCATTCTTAGTGGATTGTTCTCTCGGTGGAGTTGCTGGATGTAGTGTCATTTCTGTGGCATAAACTAGGGTAAAATCGGCGTGCAAGACTTGTGGTTTGATCTTCCTTTTTCTATTTCAATTATGTCTTTCTTTTACTTTCTGATTTGTGTATGTATTGTGGTTGATTTGGTGAGCATTTGAGTGAGTTATTGGGTGCCGACAGTGCTTTGGTTTTAACATGGATAAGAAAAAACACAAAATTTGAGATTAACCTAGTAAATATTTACGTAGACAATATTCAATTTTGGGCATTTATTTTTAATCCTTATATAAGTAAAGCTTATATGAAATATGGCATTGTAAGTTTAACACTTAGATTATCGTAGTCCACAAATTTAAGATTGAATTTTAGCCTATCAATAACCACGCTTCTAAATGGCTCAAACCAAACACTGTGCAATATTTAATGTGACACCGCACTTTCAAGGTGTGTCACTACCTTGAGAATTTGCGACTTTTTTTCAATAATTACACTTAAAGCCAAGATACCCCAAATTTCCCCTTTTACCCCCTTCACATAGCATCCTTAATAAAATTAATGTTAAGGTAGGTAATCAAAATAATTTACGAAACCTAGTCTAGATCATAACCTAATGAAGAAAAACATAACTTCGAGTATGTATTCATTCAAAATGTAACTTCAAATATACATCCACAAAATATAGAGCTCAGAATTACATCATCAAAATTCAAAACATAAGTTAGATATAAAATGATATAAACTTACAAAATTGCCCATACTAGCAAGCTTGCCATTTTTCTTCTCCTTACCCTTAGCGTTACTGACCTATGGGTGTCACGTGGCACATTTGAATATGTCACAAAAAATGTTAAATCATTTAGTGAGGGTTCAAAAACACTTTTGTGCATGACGTATGAGCATGATATGACTCAACCTAGTCATAGAGGTTCAACATCTAAGGCATTAATTCCGAGTCTAGATGTAGTTGCAACGATCATCCCATTAGTCATCGCTTTGTAGATAATGCCAATAACCCTTTAGACTAGTTTCCCATTCCCGTCATGGTCAAACAATGGCATGCATACAATTAGGCCAAATACTCACATGCTCAACGCAAATTACATATATTTCAATGCATCACAATCCGCAATAAATACAAGAATTAACAATGCATATGAAATAAACCACTCACCTTGATTCATTAAGCAGTGACTAAAACAGGTTTTCTTGATTTGCATGTCAACCTCAAATGATGTGCCCAAAATGCTTATCAAACCTTGAACTTATCTGACACATGACCCTTGCTTCAAACTAATTTTTTATAATTTTTATATAAGCTCGTGATCGTCTAGCGAGGCTGCAAAAATCACCCAAATCCTTATCAAAAACCTCTCAATTTCTCCTTACACTCACAACCTTCTAATCTATCCATAGATGGCTCAATTGTGTCCCTCTTCTTCAACAAACCTTTTCCCTATTTAAAGGCGAACCCAACCAACCAACCACCTCAAATTGTCTAATCTACGGTCAAGCTTTACCAACCAAGCAAGATAGGCCATCATCGACCTACCTCTATAGCTACCCTAGGCCTGTCGAAGAAGATTGGCAATAATGCGACAGTTGACAAGTTGTCGCGTTCACACTACAAATTTTATAACATTGTAGTTTGGGCCCAGGGTTCTTCTTAATGCCTCCTAGGCCCTTCTCCTCAAGTTCTCAACTACCCAATTTCCTCTAGATTGTTTCTTTGCACCCTAGTTTTTGGGGAATTTGTACTTGCACCTCAAAAACTTTTAAAGAATTATCTTACAACCCAATTTTCAACAATTACCAATAAACCTTGATATGGGAATCCAAATTACCAAAATGCCCCCAGGCCAATTTCTTTCAAAAAAAAACCACTATTTCTTATTCTTTGATTTTTCTTAAAAGCCTAGGCATCACATCCAATCCCCCTAAAGAAGTTTCGTTCTCAAAATTTTCTTAAGTCAAGGCTTCAGATAAACACACCAAAATTTCTCAAATTATGGTAATCACATCATTTTCTTTAATAATTTCTTCTAAATTCAGGGGTACTATAGTTAACAAGTCATAATTTTTTGCAATCAATCCCAAGCATAGTTTCTTGGAGCCATGAAGCTTCCCTAATAATTCTCCTAACATATATAAAAATTGCATTCTAACAATAAAAGATAAGATCAAAGCATCAATAATCACCTTCACAAGAAAAAAATACCAAAAATTAACAAAAATAAAACAACCTTAATGAAATAAAAAAAAAAAGAAGTAATCACCTTGGCCAGAAAAGTACCAAACTCATCCAGCTTCTTTTTCAATGGTGTTACTTCCTGTATTGCATATGGATCACAAAAAAGATAGTATCAACTTGAACTAATCCTTTACTTTCAAGTGCATACTTTGGAAAGTAAATTCAAAGACATAATGCTTACATCTTCAGTTCTCAACATAGAATCACGGATGCTGCCCATTGCTGTGTTTGACCCAACTCCAACAACCACAGCTCTTGCCCTACCAGCAACCACCACTGTTCCCTGGCAACCAACAATTAAACTGTAAGTATTCCCAAAGAGTGAAGAGAATGAATAAGCGCTAGCATTCCTAATCCTAATTTAATTCAAACAATCTGAGCAAAAATTTAAAGAGCCAAATATTGTTGGATGAAGGTATTATACAGAAGAACATGGAAGGGGAAATTACACCAGGGACCAAAAAAAAAAAGATTGATGCATTTGCATAGACTCTGTATTAAAAGGTGCAATAAAGGGATTTTTGGTAAGATTAATATGAGAATTAATCACCTGCATGCTACATTTGTCTTTTGAGGAGACTTTGAAGATTTTCTTTTCAGAGATAAAGTAGATAGGCTTCTTGTTTCAGAGGAAATTATTTGAAACAGAAGTCCAAGATATTTATGATGAAGAAGGTGACAAGACTATCAAATTTTCTGTAGGCTGGCTAATCTTCTTATGCATAATAACCATATTGATAAGCTACTAGTGTGACAGACGGATAGAAATAGTCCTATTCATAGTGATATTGGGGAGTTCTATGAGAATCTTTACTTGAATGGGGAGGTTTGGAGGCCTGCTACTTTCAAGTTTTGAGTTTAAGCCCCTATCAGCTGAGCAGCAAGGCTAGTCAGCAAGAATCTTTTCAGCAATTGAGCTTTGAAAGCCCAACAGTTGCAAGAAGAGATAAGATTCCAGGTATTAATGGTTTTACCATGGCTTTTCTACAGCAGTGCTCGGAAGTGGATGGGATGACGGATGATATAGAGACAACTGTTCAATTTCTGGATTCAGGTGTTTGGAGAAAGGTCTTAGTGCTATATTTTTAGCTGTTGTTCCTAAAGTTAGTAGGTCAAAAGATACAAAAATTTCATGCTAATTATAATTAGTCTTATCAGTATTTACATGATTATTGCTAAAACTATTTCTTTGAGGCTCAGGGGACGTTGTTAGGAGTCTTGTTTCCTTATCCCTGAATGCCTTTATGACGAATTCAAATTTTGGATGTGCCTCTTAATGTGAATCTGTCTATTGGTTCTAGAATTAAAATTAGGCAGAGCGTTAATGAGAAAAGCCCTGGTCCTTACACTGATCCTTCTAGAGTAGGAAGACGAGAACTTCCTGTTTTTGATTTTTGAGCTTGTTATAGAAAAGCCTTATGACCATGTTAGTCAAGAATTTTTGCTTCACATTTTGGAATGAATAGGCAGTTGTGTTTCCATATTGTACTTGTTGGTTTCACCATGTCAACTAAGTTATGGAACACAACTATATCAATTATCTTCATTCACCACCATCTCATGAAATTTCTCCATGTGAAGATGGTGTTCAAACTTCATTTCATCATTACTCCGCCAGGGGATATTATCCACTGCCGGTCCCAAGCCCGGATAAAGGAGGAGGGTTGCGTTAGGTAGCCGACAGCCAGCGTAAAACCTAGTCGGATCCAAATATGAATTCTAGACAAACTATCTGTTGGGATGTAACCCACATAGAAGTCTAGAATTCATGTAGCCAACCCCGCATAGTGGGATAACGGCTGGATATGTTGTTGTTGTTGTATTTTGGAATGAATAGGGTTTGGCTTGAAATGGAGTTGGAATCACTTTTGTATTTCCTCCACGAGATTTTCAGTGTTCATTAATGGGTAGAGAGTTGAGATAGGGGGACACATCTCCCCTTTCTTTTTATCCTAGTAATGCAAGATAGAGATTGAGGTCGAGTCTCAATAGCAATGGTAAAATTGCCTATTTGCAATTGGAAGGCCATGGGTTCAAGTTATGAAAACAGCCTCTTTGCAGAACAAGACTACAGGAGAAAAGTTGTGTACAAAAACAACCCTTCTCTGGTGTTCACAAAGTGGGGAGTCTCATGCACTAGGGACGCCTTTTTAATACAAGCTTGAGTTTAATGGTGCAAAAGCTAGAGAAGGTTCAGGTTTTCTCATCAGCTGTTCCCTGGTCTCGAGCGTGTACATTTCTTATCTCCTTTATGCAGACAACTCCTTCCCAAAGATGCTACAATTGAAGAGTCAAGAATCTTGAGATGTAATCCTATGTTTTGAGACAGTGTAAATTTTTTGAAAATTAATATAACCAAGACAGTGATGTAGTAGAGCTTTGAGGGTATGGAGCATTCAATTACAGTTCTATTCTTGTCATCATTTTTCGTTTATGTATTTACTTTTTGGAAGTGGTGGAATTATGTGCCCTTTTCCTTTTAGTTCTTTGCTTATTGTCTTGAAGAGTTGTTTTAGGTTATTTGTTTTTGTAGCACGGTTCCCCCCTCTAACGGCAATGCTTCATATTTAGCTTTTAATCTATCAAAAATAAAATACTTTAAAATATAATTTATTTCTTTCCAGATCATATAGAGGTTGATCCAAGATCAGAGAACAGATGAACCAACACCTAGTGCATTAAACGGAACATTTTGGGATTAAAACACCCGCAGCTAAAATTTTGTGTGCATAACTGTGACTAGCTAGGTCAAACTTAATAGTTGCACTGTGTATCATTTAGCTTGTATAATATTTTTCTTGTTTTATACAATCTGCAAAAGCTTCAACCATGTAACTCAGTCAGAGATAGTTGATAGTCTATGTTGTATGTTGACTTGTCACTGACACCAGAGAGTAGGTTTCATCCACACTTTGAAAGTTCAAAGAGTCAACACAATGTTCTCTAATATGACTAGTGAGAATTTACCGAGAATAGAATATTTGTCTTGTCCTGATAAACAGCATTTGTTGCCAGGGTAGAACCAATCTCTTTTTCTACAGAACAGCTCTCACCTATTGTCAGCAAATAAAAAATTTTCAGTTGGCTATGAATTCATATAACATATCAATCTGGAAGCATGAGAAAGGGAAGGAAAACACAAAGGCGTGAAATCTTATGCTGCAATAGGAAATTCTGACAATAGCACTACTTATAAATGGATATTTTCTTATAAAACACAAACACAAAAATGTAGCCTCCAACAAATGAAGCACGTGAATAGAAGACAGACTCCATCCTAGTTCTTCAAGCAAAATATCACATGAAAGTCAAAACCCAACATGAGACTTGAAACAAAAACTTGTCAAGAAAAGGATCAAAAGCTGTGTTCCAATAGAGCCGTTCCACATGGGACGTCCAGATTATTTTGGTCAAATTTTGACTCTGTTTAACCAGTTAATCTCATAAACAAGCAGGATTCATCTCTTTCAACATGCAATCAGCAAAGCCAGCGAATTGACAAGAAGGAACTTCTCCATCTACAAAAAGAGATGTCAGTTAGTAAATTTCCACTCTTTTTAGCTCTGACTTGAAAAGGACGCCTCACCATGGTTTTTCTATATTCATGCCCCTTTTTTGTACCCAGAGGAAGGGTGGGCTAGTTTTATGAGCAAGCAGGGATTATACTGTAATGTACTGGCCAACCATCAGATCACTCACTTCGTGTAGTAGCAAGGTTTAATGCGAAGACAGAATCTCCAGAATAAGAATTTTTTAAATCATGTAATAAAGGCCGCAGAACAGTGAGATGATGAAATAACTAACTTTCATCCTCATGAGTCATTAAGTGGAGAAGTATATTTTCACACCAACCAAATGAATGTATTCAAAACTCAAAAAAGTAAGTTCCAATCAAGTTGCAGTCAGATAGACCCTCAGAATCCACATGAGCATGTTGACTAGAGCTGCCTCTGTCATATCTTGTGTTTAGCTCAAAAGATTGGCATAAAATTCTAAACTTAACCTTGACAAAATTAACTCAAAAGTTAGCCAGATGAATTCTGTAGCCATGTAACAGCAGCAAACTCAACTCAGCTACAATTGCTTTTGAAAGCATTCTATCCCACTATGTAGTAATGGCTAAAACAATAACTACTTCAACCACAGTAGCTAACATGTTGGAGAAGAATTTCATTTTCAAGTCCATCAAACTGTTTGTTTGGAGTTACATTCTATCCACACTCAAATAAAGTCCTGATAATATAAATCAAGTAACCCAGATAGAGATCAGGTGTTCATAAATAAGAAGGCCAAAATGCTGGCTTTCATTCAATCTAAGAACAAACAACTCAGATGGAACTCTAATATATGATTAACCACATCTTTTCAATCTACACCATTAAGCTTTCTTCTTTTTTTAACTAACACTTGTTCTATGCAATCTTCTAGAGGTTTTATCATTAACTGCCATTGGATAAAGTACTCAGCCACTGGCTGTAATCTCATTTCAAATATGGCTATTAACAACAGAGTCTCACTAATAAAACAACCTCGGTGTAGACAACATCTTCAACAGGGACAATTGTTAGAACATACATACTTCATGCAAGGAAACTAATAACCAGAGTAACATGATAAAATTCAACAATTACAAATGATTCTATCTTCATTTGACTTTTTGCCAACTCAACTGTAGGAAATATCAAACAACCATGTAATCCTATTGATAGAATGCATTATTTACCAGTGAGAATTGCTTGATCTACACGTAATTGATCACTTAACATCTCAATCATTCTCATATCTGCTGGAATTTTGGAACCCACTGTTCATTTCACACAAGAAAGTCAAATAGAAAAATAAATCAGTAGTGCCTCCGGTCAATGAAGGAAATAATTTTTTAGCATGTGTAGATCTGTAAAAGACAGTAGATATGCCACCTTTTTTAGTAAGTAAAATGGCAAAATTTATGAGAAATCCACTTACTACTAACTTCTACAATATCCCCAGCGACAATATCTGTTGCAGGTAATATTGAGAAGCAACCTGAAAGATTGTTTCATACACAGAACAATAATTAACAAGACTGCACTTTTGCAGTAAACCTACTACTAATTTTTGAAAACTAATATGACAAATGTAATGAATATGCATAAAGCATGCAAAGATATACTAGGTAATAAATAAAAGCCCTAATAGCAAGGTCCAGTGTACAATCATATATTCAGCCACTTGAGTTAGCAAAAAAAATGTATATATCCAGCCAGTTAATGCCAATAAAGAAAAATTGTTATGGGTCAGCAAGCATTATCATAACAGAACAACATAAAGAGTATTTTGTAGTGTCTTCATGGATTATGGATCTTTCTACAAGTTACAATCTTAAGGTCAATCCATGATGTTGGCAAATGATCCAACTACCTATTTGACCAGAATAAGATTAGAGATACAATATAAATTGACCTTTCGATTATAAGTGAAAGGAACAAAAAGAATCCATAGTAAAAATGACATCTAACGAACACCAACCCAAACAAGTTGTGCACTTTGGTAAACAGGCAGCAAGCATCAAAAGATGGATTAGGCAAGGGCTTCAAATAACATTATTTATGTAAAAGATGCATGCATGTGATAAATATGTAGATTTTTCTTTGTTTCCTACCTCAACAAATGACAAGAATTGCATGCCTACATCAGATACTAAATAGGAGGAAAATCCCTCATCACAGTTGTACAATATTATTGCCAACATTAACACATCTAGAACTCTCCTAACTTTGGGAAATCAGGCAGCATTCTATTGCAGGTAATGTTGGCCAACAATATTACACGGAAAAGAAATTATTTTCTAAGAAAATGTAACTCCTGAGTCAAAATTCAGACTTCAGAACATAAATGACAAGACATTATATCTTGAATATTCCCTTTACCATTTCGCAAGACAGTTGCAATATCAGCTTGGTAGGCACGGAGCTCCTACAATGAAAAGGGACCAAAAGAGAACAATCCGAATAAGCAATAGGATTACAAAAATTAACTAAAATTTTTAGAAAATGTGATAAAGGAAGAAATAATAGTTCTCCACACAAGATATATATATAAATATATATATATAGAGAGAGAGAGAGGGAGAGCAAGTTGCACCACATATCACTGGAAAACACAGGTATTACAATTATAGCATACTGAGGTGACATTTGACAATGGGTACATAAAGGATTAAGTAAGAAAAAATGTCTTAAAGAAAAATTGCCTCAAATCCAACCACTATGGTAGGTTATAAAATCTCTAGTAAAGATCTTTATTTGGTCCATCAAAAAAACTGCTGCTGAACTGTAAAAAAGAAAAAAAAAAACATCAAAAAGCATATATTACATCAACTTATTGGTTCACATGGGAACTTTTGACAACTGGTCGAGCAAAAACAACGTCAAAAAGTCACAATGAGCAAAAAGAGATACCCAGACTGAATTTTCTTTAGCAAAAAACTGTAGACCAATTTGAGCATTTGTTTACATGATTTGAGCCTTCAATGATATAATGAATCTGATAATAGTGAAGCAGACTCCTTTTAGGTTCATTTCCTCCCCTACTTTTTTGCGCTAAAATGTAACTGTGCACTCTTATTGCTACTCTTCAGAAAGGTCTTTCCAAGTCTGTGTTATAAAAGATATCCTATTTTTACATTTCTATTTTACATTTTTTGTACTGTATCCATGTTTCCAAGAAAGGTGCTTGGGCAAGTTTGCTGTAAAATGTGTCAAGATAATAGTATCTTTATTTTTAATGAAATCATAAAACCTGACATGTTCCTTACTAAAGAATAATGGAAAACCAACATTCCAATGTTTCCATAGGAATCCCCCAAAACACTATAAAAATATGAGATGATTACTTGTTTTTAAGAACATCAAACAGAAGTCAATTTTATTTATGTTTCACATGTGGAAGAAAAAAATTGCAAATAAATAAAATTCTTATAATCATTAGAAAAAATGGAAAATGGAAAAAGAAATGAAAAATATAATAGACATGACAAATTCACATTTCTTATTTAGTGGATTTTTTTTACTAAGAATACATGCCAAAAGGGGGCAAACCCTGAAAAAAGAATCTAAGAGGTTACTTGTTGAGAAAAGTAAAACCTGGAGTATTAACCTAGAGAGAAAGGGAGTGTTACCATGGGGAAAAAGGGGAAAATAGGGACAGTTCAATTACGGCAAGAAATCTAGCTCTTTATACTCTCAAATACTTTGTTCCTTTAGCAAATATTCGACATAATAAAGAACAGATAGACCTCAAAACCCAACATTGCCACGTACTCATGGCACCCCCCCCCCCACCTCTCCCCAACTGAATACGAAAACTCCCATTATAAATGTTGGCTTGACCCATGTACACCAAAAATGGTAAAGAACATGCTCCAAACATGTCGAGCCATTAGAATAATGAAGAAGAAATGATTAATTGGCATCTCAAGCTTTTTACACAAATAGCAATACAGCATCACCTAGTCATGACCAGGCCTAATTTTCTCAGATTATCAGAAGTCAGACTGAAGCTGAGCATGGTTATCCAGATAAAGTGCCACTTTTGGGAGGGGCTTTTGATTTCTGCAAAATTTTCTGAAGGGACAGTTTTAAAGAAGTTGCCCCAAACTTTCAAAATTCCTTTCCAAAAGCCTCCTCCATGGTTGGCCTACTTGGCCATGACTGTATTCCTACAAAAACTCTCTCTCTGGCATTTAGTGAAGGTCCTAAACTTTTTCTGATCCACAAACCAACCCTAATTAAAGGAGAACAAGCCTTATCCTACCCAACTAAAAGATACTTGAATTCATACTCTACCTCCACACCTCCAAAGGAAATCTCTCTGCAATTTCTCTAGGCTAGTGGCCACAAAAATAAAAAATATGCAGGCTTGCTCAAGAGGGTGCTTTTCTGGTAGGTACCTTCTGCATAGATTTCACTATACATATTTCCTTTTTGGATCACACATACCACTAAAAGCAATCATTTTCTGCATCTAAACATGCAAACAGCTGTTTGTAACGTTTCATTTTTTCACTCTCTGTGATTTAACCTTATTCTTAATACCATTAAAAAACATAAAATAATCTTTAACCATGTCTACATAAGAACCACTTCTAACTTGGGATTTCTTTCATTTTTCTGTAGTATTAATATCTGATTTACTGTTATAATTGTAATTTTTAATTGGTTTGAAACTAATGCATACTAAGAAGTCATACAAGTGTTTAATAAAAGTGGTTTATTTGGTCCATGTTTAAGATACTTGTGTGTTGAGCTTCAATATGTTCAATTATGTAGCATTGACCTCACTTATGATCAAAAGCAGTGCTAGATTTATTTCCAAATATTTCCTCCTGTTCCAAATTTTTGTGGTCACAGCCCTTATGTTTGCAAAAAGTTTCCAAAAAATTTCCTTTCCAGTCCAACCCAATAAATCCATTGAAACATCATGTATTAAGAAGGAGATCACACAGATAATCCTATCAGAAAAACCAAGTTCAAAGTTGTTTGATTTCATTTATCATGTAGGGATAAAGCTTGGTTTGTGATCAGGTAGTTGAGGATGAAGTTTTAAAGTTAAAAGAGATAAGAGATGAGAAGATAAAGCACCAAGAAAGAAGGAGATCACACAGATAATCCTATCAGAAAAATCAAGTTCAAAGTTGTTTGATTTCATTTATCATGTATTCCTGTATTTTAGGAAGAGATTAGATTTACTCATGTATAAATACCATACTTGAGATCAAGGAATGGCAGGAAAAACAGTCCTCATTTTATTCAAGTCTCCTCCCTACTTGTTCTAAGCTCTCAGGTACAACATTTACTGGTACCCAAGCACATCTTTTTCAACCTCAGGTTAGTTTTGTTCATATTATTGTGTCAATCTATTAATTTCATACTTAGGCTTAATAATATATTTCATTATAATAAAGAGAAAAAAAAGTTATGATGCTTTAAAAGCAGTCTGCACTCAAGGAAAGAGGACTGCTCCCCAATATCAGTAATAGGCATTTCAGAGGATTATTTCTGTGAATCTGTAAAAGGTATTTCAATAGATCCAGGGACTGAAATAATCATGTCCTTGTCATCCAAGAGACATATAGAGATGGAAAATCAAATTGACATTCATAAAAGTTAATCAGGAAAGTAACAATAATTTACTGATTCATATCATGGTTTAAACTCAGCAAGTCTCCTATTTCAAGATGCTTCACATAACTTCAAACTTACAACAAAAAGCATATATTAAAAATTATGGAGGCACACTGAAAACAGAAAATAGAGGAAAGACAAGGACTGCATTCATAATGAACAAAAGCATCTCACATCTTCTCAAAATTATGGCATTTGAGCCCACTTTCAAAGTCAATCCCTCAAACAATATATCAACGTATGATATACATATACACACTAACTAACATGGTTATGCTATGTACATTACAAGCGACCTAGTGTCAAAGATAAGCAACAAAAACTCACCAGAATAGTTGGATAGACAATATGTGAAAAAGAAAACTACAAAATAGGCAGCCTAAAACAAGTCAGCCTGGAGAATTTTAGTATCAGAGTTCAGCAACTTACTTCAAGAGCCTTCTCAGCATTTGTTTCTGTAATTACACCTACTGTGGCATTAGCAGCCAATATCATTAGTATAACCTGTAAACCAAAATAGATTACTGTAAGAATGTGGTTTTGCCAAAATAAAAAATTCAGATGCCAAATTCTCTTGCTTACCCCAATAAAAAAACAAAACAAAAAACTGAAAAAAGAAATATAACCAAAAAGTACAAGAAGCTAGTATGTCTCTACTTTTGTATGCCACACACATTGAAACTGAACAAACTTACGAGGCTTTAGGAACAACACACTCCAAGTAAAAAAAGGGAGAATGATGCTTACAATTTCACACATATAACTATGTTACATGCTGCCTTTTAAATACAGAAAGCTGTCTCTAAAATCTAGGAATTTAATTTACAAATACAACATCAGATCAGGAGAGAAATTTTCTCCTAATTTTCCTCCTAATTCTTAGGAACAACGATAGCTTTATCTCCTTTTATTCAACCTGATCTTCTTCCTCTTATTTCAGATTTATCCTCTTTCCACCGTGATTTTTTTCTCAACACTCCCCCTCAAACTAGTGAATAAATGTCTTTCATTCTCAGGTTGCATCTAATCAGCTCAAAACCTTGTTTGTTCATTGTCTTGGTAAGGATATCAACTTCTTGTACACCTGTAGGAATATACACCAGATTGATACCACCATCTTCAACATGTTGCTTGATAAAATGTTTATCAATTCTCACATACTTCATCCGGTCATGTTGGACCGAATTGTTTACCATACTAATGGTAGACTTCTTGTCACAATATAGCCTTGCAGGTTTAGTGTTTGGTACCTTTAAGTCTTCCATAAACTTCCCTAGCCATATTACTTCACATATGCCTTGAGCTATAGCTCGGTATTCTGCCTCAGCACTGCTTCTAACTACTACACTTTGTTTCTTGCTCCTCCAGGTCACAAGGTTAATCCATACTTCAGAGCAATACCTGGAGGTTGATTTACTGTCTTCTAAGGAACCTGCCCAATTAGCATCCACAAACCCTTGAATTCCTCAATCTTCATTATTCCTGAATAAAATACCCTTACCAGGGGTCTCTTTAAGGTATCTTAGGATATGATAAGCAGCATTAAGATGTTTGCTAGTGGGTGAATGCATATATTGACTCACTACACTTATTGCATATGTAATATCAGGTCCTGTAAAAGATAAAAAAAAATCAGCCTTCCCACTAATATTTGGTATCTACCTTTATCCACTGCTTTTTCTGTCCCATCTTCCTTAACTTCCCAGTTGGGTTCCAAGGGTGTGTTAGCTGACTTATAGCTAAGCTTACCTATCTCATTTAGTAGATCCAATGTGTACTTTCTTTGAAAAATGAAAATTCCTTCCTTACTCCTTGTTACTTCCATACCTAGAAAATATCTTAGTTGTCCAAGGTCTTTAACTTCAAATGTTTGCTGCAACTGACCCTTTAATGCCTTTATTTCCTGTCACCTGTAATAATAATATCGTCCACATAAACTATTAAAATAGTCTTTAAACCATTAGCAACATGTTTAGTGAACAAAGTGTGATCAAAATGCCCTTGTTGATACCCTGGTTGGTTTAAGGCTGTACTAAACCTTCTAAACCACGCCCTAGGGGATTGTTTCAGCCCATACAATGACTTCTTTAATCTACAAACCTTTCCATTTTCTTCAAAACCGGGAGAAATTCTCATATATATCTCTTCTTTTAGGCTTCCATTGAGAAATGCATTTTTAATATCTAACTAATGCAATTCCCAATCTAAATTAGCTGCAAGTGATAATAATACACGTATAGAATTAAGTTTTGCAACTGGTGCAAAAGTCTCTTCATAATTTATACCTTATGTTTGAGTGAAGCTTTGGGCCACTAACCTGGCCTTATACCTCTCAATGCTGCCATCAGATTTGTGTTTGTAAACACCCATTTACTTCCTACCACCTTTTTGTTTTTAGGCAGACTTACCACTTCCCATGTGCCATTCTTTTCCATAGCTTCCATTTCCTCCATCATAGCCATTTTCCAACTTGGTATTTGTAATGCCTCATTGATATTCTTAGGGATTTGCACTTCATCAACCCTAGCTGTGAATGCCCTAAAATTTGGAGCCAATCGTGAATATAACAAATGGTTAGAAATAGGATACTTAGTCCATGATCTCACCCCCTATCTCCAAGCAATTGGAATTTCCAAATCATATAATTCACGCTCTACATGCTCTACATTTTCTGTTATGTTCACCTCCTCAACAGGCATTGCTTCAGGCATTGCCATTTCTGCCCTTTCATCCTCTTTAGGTACCGGACGTTCTTCTAAGGTTAATGAATGACTTTGCTTTGATTCAAGAGTCTTTCTTCTAAAGTACACCTGAAGTGGTGGTTGTGGCTTAGGATTTTGCTAGGCTTGAATTTGTTCTTCTCCCCTTTGATTAGTTACATAATTAGGAATAGGAGTAGAAGAGGTAATTGTAACTGTCTCAGGAAAAATTCTAACATCCCTTCCATCTCTACCTTGCTCTACACTAGGAATCTCCCCTTGCAAAGATGTGGTATAGTAATAGTGATTCTCAATAAAGGATACATCACAAGACACAAAAAATTTCTCAGCGTTAGGGCAATAACACTTGTTATGTGGAGAGTAGCCAACAAATCAACATTCTAAAAATCGCTCTAGGCGGCCACTGGCCACCCCAAGTATGCCCTAGTCAGGTCTCCTAGGCGCCGGCCCGATTAATCGGCTGCGACGGTGCCTAGGCGGCCCGCACCACCTGGGCCGCCCAATTTTTTACTTTATATATCAGCCGATTTTAGGATATTTTATTTCTTAATCTCGTCTCTCAGCCTCTCCCCCTCTCACCCCAAGGTCGACGTTGCCTTAACGTTGTCGTCTCAACGTCATCGGCTCACCAATACTCACTGTCATCGTTGCCTCCAACTCCATCATCACCGTCAAGCTTCATCAACACCGCCTCTATGCCATTCTCGTCCTCCTCGTTGCCTAAACGTCACTATCGCCGCCGCGTCCTCGCCATCAAGCTCCATCTCCGCCGCCAACGAGCTCCATCTCCTTCGTAACCCTTTTCTCTCTCTCTCTCTAGGTCTCTGGTTATTGGTTTCTATTTCTCTCCGTTACATTGTTTCTGTTTTTCATTTTTTATTTTATTTTATTTTGTTGTTCTATTTATATATTAGATATATATTTAGTTTTAATTATTATTAATTATATATAATATATGTGTTTTTACATGATGAAGAAGATTGAAAACAAAAAATTACATGGGGTTATTGGTTATTTTGCAAAAAATAATTTTTGTTTTCATTATATTATAAAACAAAAGTTATTTTGTTGTTTTATTGTTTTAATTTGATTATTTTGTAGTTATTTTGCACTTATGGCATGATATGTTATTGTTATTTTGAATATTAAGTGAGGTTTCTATTGATATTAAGTGATTTTTTTTATTGTTATTTGATATGTTTTGTAGTTATTTTGCAGTTATAGGTTTCTATTGCAAGTTTTTTCAATTAAAAAAAATCAAAATTTTCTAGGCCCCGCCTAGGCACCCTAGGCGCTAGGCCCCAGCCTGGCGCCCGACTACCGCCTAGCACCTTTTAGAACACTGCAACAAATACACACTTCAAAGACTTGAGATTTAATTTGGAGTGATAGTGATGAACAAATGTTGTACATCCGAACACTTTTGGGGACAAAGAGTTGAGCATTCGGGTAAGAAGAGGACAGGAAGCAATGAGAGTGCTCAACAGAGTTTTAAATCTAAGAACCCTAGTGGGAAGTCTATTGATGAGACAGACAGCAGTGAAAATGGCTTCTCCCTAGTAGGAAGTAGGAACCAAGCTGGTAAACATTAGAGTTCTAGTTGTTTCAAGTAAACGTCTATTATTCCTCTCAGCCACTTCATTTTGTTGAGGATTATAGAGACATGTACTCTGATGAATAATACCATTCTCACTCAAATAGACTTCAAATTCAATGGAAAAATATGCCTTTCCATTATCCAATCAAAAGATACGGATTGAGGTTTGAAAAACATTAAGAATCATTTGATGGAATTTTCTGAATACTTTGTAGACTTCAGATTTTTCTTTCCACAAAAATACCTAACACACCCTGGTATGGTCATCTATAAAGGTGATAAACTATCGAGTGTTAGTAAGATTCAGTATTTTTGGTCCTCATACATCACTATATACTAGATAGAATGGTTTAGTTGGTTGATAAGAATGAATAGGATGTGAAGTTTTTGTTTGTTTGGCAAGAATGCATTGCTCATAATTGAAAGACTCATCACTTTTATTCACAAATAAATGAGGATACAAAAGTTTTAAGTATCTAAAACTTGGATGGCCTAATCGTTTGTGCCATAATTGGATGCTAGAATCTGAGACAGCAGAAGATAAAAAAGAGTTATGTAACTTAAACAAGGTAGGAGTACTAGCAACCCCTTTCACATAATATAGATATTCTTTCTCCTCAGCATTGCCAATCATCTTCCCCGAAATTAGGTCTTGAAATACACAATAAGTTGGAGAGAAAATTACTTTACAATTCAGGTCTTTGGTAATCTTGTTGATTGACAATAGATTGCATCTCAATTTAGGCACAAATAGGACAAATTTCAAACACAAACCAGCCAGGTATACCGAGCCTTCTCCCTTAGCATAAGAGATGGTACCATCTGCCATAGTTATCTTTATAACTCTATCACACTGTTTGTAATCAAACAATCCATGCAAGGATCCAATCATATGGTCTGAGGCTTCGGTATCCACAATCAAATCATTCATATTCAGCAATTTAGAGAGATAACACTTAGGAAAATTACCTTGCTTAGCAAGAGAGGTTGTTGGGTTAGGTATTTCCACAGAATCTGATGGTTTTGTAACCCTTGTTTGGTTCAAAACCTGTAGCAACACTTCCAATTGATCTGAAGTTAAGGTAAAATTTATAACTTTACCTTCTTCAACATCTACTACATAGGTTGTTTGTGGCTTCTTTTGACCTTTCCCTTTCCAGTTTGCTGGCTTCCCATGTATTTTCCAACAAGTTTCTCTGGTGTGGTAGGACTTGTGGCAATGATCACATCATTGGTTTTCTTTCTGAAAATCTGCACGAGTTGGTGCTGCTCTTTGTTTAGAAACAGCAAGGGGTAAACCACTCTGCTTGTTAATTTCAGGTAATGAATGAAGCATTACCTTCTTTTGGCTCTCTTCTCTCCTTACTTCAGCAAAAGCCTCCCTGATAAATGGGAAAGGTTTGGTTCCTAACAGCCGTCCTCTGACTTCATCTAAGTCAGAATTCAGCCCATGTAGGAAGTCAAATACCCTTTCTTTCTCTACCATTTTAGAATACTTAATCTCATCCTTTGTACACTCTCAACTGATGTCATAAAACAAATTCAGATAACATGTAGTCACTGAATTATTACATTGGCAAGTAGTTCTTATGGCTAATCGAACTTCAAAGTATTGTGTTGCATTCTCCATGTCTGAGTAAAGGCTTTGAATTGCCTCTCATACTTCTTTTGTTGTTTTGTAGAACAAAAAGGTCCTCCCTATCTTTGGCTCCATGGAATTGATGAGTCAAGCCATTATTAAGGAGTTTTCAGCATCCCATGCTTCATAGTTTACATCTTCAGGATCTGGTTTTAGGATCCCCCCAGTTACATATCCCACTTTCCCTTTCCCTTTCATAACCAACAAAACTGATGTCAAATCCTAAGGAATCTGGCAATGATCAATCCAAATATGATCCGGATTGGATGAGTGGATAGAGAACTCGGAAGAATTCTCTAGGAGAAACGAGGGAGAATCGTAGAATGAGAGGGAGAAAGAAGCAACAAGAGAGAGAGAGGGAGAATTCAAGAATACTTCAATATCATTCTGGATACAAGTGGGGGTAGTCTAAAATTTATAGCCTTACTTGCATACATGTGTTCTCGCCTTAATTCATAACTACTCAAGTATTACCCCCTAGTGCTCGACCCACATACAATCCCTTAGAGCACTATCTCCTACCGTGTTATTTACTACTGCCACTTGCAATTACAATCACAATTCAATACATCTACTACCTACAATTACGATTAAGCTACATACTATGGTAAGTACATAACAACTAATTGGGACCACTCCCAAAAATTGGTCCCATTGAGTTTATGTTGAGTGATTTGAAAGGTATGATGATCTAGAGAAATAGGGTTAGTAGTTGGATGTAAAGATCGAGAAGTTGTAGGGCAAATAGTTTAGGCTTCCTTGGTTGGCAAGGAACTAGCCATTTTGAAGCTGTTTGTGTGGAGAAAAATAGGTATGCAATTTACCAGACAAGTGGCTCTGATACCATTAACAAACTTAGAGGCTTTAGGAACAACACACTAAGTAAAAGAGGGTGAATGATGTTTACAATTTCACACGTATAACTTGTCACGACCCTTGGGGTATTTTGGGGTTAAAGCTGTAATTGGTTACATTGTTGGTTAGGAAATGCTATTAGTTCTGTTGTAGTGCACATGGTGTTGTTCCTGGACTCTACTTCTAGTTGAACAACCTATAAATATGCCATGATATGTAGAGAAAGGTATGCTGAAAATAACATAGTGAATTCATATTTTCCCTCCCTATTTTATCTCCCTGGTTCTTTCCGTGCTCTCACTCATTTCTCTTGATTTCTGCACTATATTTCCCTCCAATTTCTTCTCCATTCCTCTCCTGAATTCTTCCCATTTCCTTCCTAGACCCTAGCTAAACTCTAGGGTCGTGACATTTGGTATCAGAGCCAATCGTTCCCCGGTTGTGATTGTGGAGACTTTAATAGCTGAATTCATATTCGACTCTTGAAAGGCGGAACAGGCCGACGATTCTCGGATGTGATCTGGAAGTGCTTAGCAGCTAGCTAGGGCGAGTAAAATTTGGCTCGGAATTGAGAGGAAGTCGTGCTCAAAGCAGAGCCGATCAAGCTTTGACTGTCACAACTTCGAAGGAAATAGATCAGTAATTTCAATTGTGATTCCAGATCTGGCCGTTGCATGTGACCAAGACGAGAAGGAAGGCACGACTAAAGTAGATAAGGCGTCAAAGAGAAGCATCTTGGAGCGATCGGAGGCTACAACAATCGCAATCGAGTCCGAGCAATCTTGAATCCGCTGTTAACCGAACGCGGAACAGGAGGACCGTGATCTGCATGCGGCCATAGGCTATTGCTCTCAGTGAGGAAATCAAATCAGGTAAGGAGGAGTTGCGCAGCAGAAGTTGTTTCAAAAGCAAGACATTGGACGGTGATTGGGTGCCGACTTCGCTGGGGCTTGCCTTAAATCAATTTGATTCCAGCAAACTCATTGTATGTGATTGAGGCGAAAGGCAAGAGCAGTCGGGAGCGGAAATTCAGATCTAGGTCACTACATGTGATCGAGTTGTGAAGGAAGGGGCGATCGGAAACGGTCCAGAGGAGAATTCCGTGAGCAATTTTATGGGCTGCAACAAAATCGACCGGCATAAGAGGCAAATTTGTAGCTGAACCAGTGGGAATAGACTCAAGGATTGCATATCAAATCAAATCGGTTCCTTTGAAGCGAAGTTGCGCGATTTTGAGCCAAGACAGAGAAGGAATTCCGGTGATTACGGAGCTTTTGGTCGGTGATTGGGTAAGAAGGGATGCAAGCCTAGGGCGAATTGAAATAGAGTCGATCAGTATGTGGCTGTCGCAATTTTGAAGTGGGTTTTTGCGAACTCAAGTTGAGGGATTTAGATTCGAGGAAGGCGAAGGAAGGGGCGATCGGAAACGGTCCAGAGGAGAATTCCGTGAGCAATTTTATGGACTGCAACAAAATCGACCGGCATAAGAGGCAAATTTGTAGCTGAACCAGTGGGAATAGACTCAAGGATTGCAATCAAATCAAATCGGTTCCTTTGAAGCGAAGTTGCGCGATTTTGAGCCAAGACAAAGAAGGAATTCCGGTGATTACGGAGCTTTTGGTCGGTGATTGGGTAAGAAGGGATGCAGGCCTAGGGCGAATTGAAATAGAGTCGATCAGTATGTGGTTGTCGCAATTTTGAAGTGGGTTTTTGCGAACTCAAGCTGAGGGATTTAGATTCGAGGAAGGCGAATCAGATCTTGGTGAATTCTGAGTCGCTGGATTAGGCGATTATTGGAAGCGGTGTCCTGCTGACTTTCGACTAATAATTGAGGCTCGGAATTGGATGGAGAATACAAGAAATGATTGCAACAAGTAATTCGAGAGGTGTTATTCAAGTCGATTCCTCAAAGGATTGCAACGGAGCAACTCCGTGACTTCCGGCCTCTCTTGTCCCAATCGTAAAAGGTTCCTAATTGAAGGCAAGGGTCGGGTCTATCACCAAGCAATTCATTTCGATCGGAAATTAAAGGCAGGTGGCTGGCTGGTGTGGTGAGTGTTGGCAGCAAGCAAGGCCAAGCTATTCAGGCGATAGGACTCAGATTTGAGGCGTTGCGATTCAAGTCTAGGTGCGTTGTGGTGGCTGCCACTTCGGTGAGGTGAATCTGATTGGGCAACCTGGTAATCGGGCATGGCAGAGGGGATGGGAATGAAACGATTGGAAACTAAGACAGACAATCTAGTAATTGGTGTCAAGCAGCTCCAAGTGGAGGCAAGTTGCTATCGATCGGAGTGTGCGGCCCATTTGGATCGAGCCTTTAGCGGACTCCGAGAGGAAATTGCCGGATTAAGCCAACAAATCAACTAGCAGTTGCATGTCGCCTTGAGCAGGTTAGTTCAACAACCTAATGCCAGTCTTCCAGTAAATTTCACTCCCAAGGCTTCATCAGCGCTAATTCTAACGACGCCAAGATCTCGGCAAGGGCCTAATGATGCTATGGAAGCAGGGGAGAGGTTGGAGGCAGAGGAGGGAGATGTGGTCAGAAGAGTTGGACGAAGCCCTTCCACATCCCCAGCACCGCAGATGGCGATTCCTGCGTTTGAAAGAGATAGACCTAAATGGTGGATTAGGAGGTGCGAGAGGGTGTTCTACCAATACCGAGTAGCTGAAAGGGAGAAAGTGCACATGGCTACAATTTATCTAGATGGCGTTACAGATGCTTGGTTTAAGAATTGGAGCTACGGTAGGGTGGAATTGAGCTGGCCACAGTTTGTGATCAACTTGTGTAACCGGTTTGGAGAAAAGACCAAAACCTATGTTATTAATGGAGCTTCTAAGACTGCTAATCAGGTACTGCAAGAAGCTGATATAGTAGCAGTGGAAAAGGAAGATGATATACATTCAGCTGAGGCAGAGTATGAGACTGACAAGGTCATAACAATGGGAATAGTAGCTGCAAAGAATGAGGAAAAACCTGAACTGAATAAGGGAATTCTGAATGACAAGAAAGAAAAGATAGTTGTTGAAGAATAGGCTAAGGTTCTACATGAGGAAATACTTGCTGAAAGTGTGCCTAGGGTATACTTCAGCAAGTAGGAGGTTGGGGCAAACCTCCTGCTGATGAATATGGTAGTCCGCTCAATGGTGATGTTTCTGGAGTTCTGCAACAAGACCAGCCCAACTATGAGGAAGAATCAGTTAATAAGACCAAACGTTCGGGAGATTTGGAGGAAGAAGAGGAAGTGGAAGAAGAAAGGATTGTACTGGGCAACTTGCTTGGAACATCTCATACAAATGTCATTGGCATGGGCACACAAGACAAGACAAAGGTGACATTGCAGCCAGAAGAATTGGAAGTATTGTACAGATTCTTGCACATAGAGAGGTTTGCAATTATCTCTATGATTGGAAAAAGATAGGGTTGCAGGACTGACAGCTCATTCAAAACTATTTTTAATGGCAATAAAGAAGAAGTCAATGGCTGAGATTGGTGTTGCAGCAGGCCATAATACTGTTATTGTTAAGAAAGAGGAAAAGAGAAAGCAACAGCAAAGAGAAATACTAGAGAAGAACAAGAAAAGACGAAGAAGAAACCAATTGGTAAAGAGAGGCATTGGATGAAGTAACACCGGCTAGGTTGTAATTAGTTTCTTGGGGACAAGAAACCTTTCAAGGAGGGGGAATTGTCACGACCCATGGGGTATTTTGGGGTTAAAGCTGTAATTGGTTACATTGTTGGTTAGGAAATGCTATTAGTTCTATTGTAGTGCACATGGTGTTGTTCCTAGACTCTACTTCTAGTTGAAAAACCTATAAATATGCCATGATATGTAGAGAAAGGTGTGCTGAAAGAATATAATGAATTCATATTTTCCCTCCCTATTTTATCTCTCTGGTTCTTTCCTTGCTCTCCCTCATTTCTCTTGATTTCTGCACTATATCTCCCTCCAATTTCTTCTCCGTTCCTCTCCTGAATTCTTCCCATTTCCTTCCTAGACCCTAGCTAAACCCTAGGGTCGTGACATTTATGTTACATGCTACCTTTTAAATGCAGAAAGCTATCTCTAAAATATAGGAATTTAAATTACAAATACAACATCAGATAAGGAGCGAAATTTTCTCCTAATTTTCCTCCTAATTCTTAGGAACAACTGTAGCTATATCTCCTTTTGATCAACCTGATCTTCCCTCTTATTTCGGATGTATCCTCTTTCCACCGTGATTTCTTCCTCAACAGAAACAATCAAATTCACAAGTTTAGGAGAGGAGCAGGGACCTGAGCTGATTTTGTCAAAGTATATATGTTGTAAACATAGATAAGATTTCTTAATGCTCTTCAACTAAACAAAGCAAATAAACAATTATTCCCATGTTTTAAAATGAAAATCAAGTAATAGTTTTTAGGTAGAGTCACTAATTGAGTACAAAGAGGAACCTACTTTATGCTGGAGAGCATGCTGAATTATAATCAATCCTAAAGTACAAAGAAATCTTTCATCAAACAAAATCCCACTTACATGCTATATTAGGTGTTCTTTAGGGACTTCTACCATGGTAATACAACTTTTTCTTTCAAATAAAAAGGTTACAACACGATACACATTTCACATAAAAAGGTTGCTGGTCATAGATCACCTTCAATGTGTAATTTACAAATTAGTCCACTCTATAGTGATTACTGTGGCCTACTTTAGATGATGTTATAGTCACATTTTCTTTCTGATCAAGTTCGTTCTAGTGATCTATTGTAGCATTTAATTACAATATCTAGAGGAAAAAGAAACAAAAACAGAGAAGTTTTCCAAAACGGTTTTCTGTCATTTCAGTATTTGTTATTGCCCAGTCACAGAGCTTTTGTGCCAATACATGCATAAATGCACCATATGCATCCCTATCAAAAGCCAGCATATGTTGGCTATTCATCAGATATGCTAAATTGAAGTTCAAATTTTTAATCTTTATCCAACAAAAGCAAATCAGTCTAGCCATCATTGAAATTTCAACACAACAAATTCAACTGGAGTATTAACAAAAAAAAAGCTATGAAAACAGGAACTACCAAAAACACAGAGCAAAAGGATGAAAAGCATTCACTGGCAGACTTCTAGGAAAAAGTTCGGTTTACTTCAACAGAACAGAGAGATATATGTCATACCGACGGTTCCAAGAATGCTGTTAAGCCTGTCTCCCCATTAATTAAAGCTAAAAGGAAAGAAACAATGGCAGCAGCAATCAATATCTTAACCAGCAAATCATCAAATTGCTTCAGAACCAGTTTCCAAAAGGGAGTGCCTGCATTGAGCAAATCATAATGCATGCAAAAAGGAAAAGATTAGCTATTTTAAGAATAGGTATGCAAGCTTTCCATCACATCCCAAATGCTGTCATACAGCCAAAATGGGCAGCAAATAGAACTTATAGCCTATAGTAGTTAAAAAAGATCATTTATATGGTCATCTAGAACGACATATTTGGATTGGCTAATGAAGGGGAAGTTCCTACATAAAATATGGTCATTTGTATAACTGTCACCATGTAAAAATGTATTGATTGACAAAAATTTATTCAGAGAATAGGCCATGTACTTCTACATAAAAATATAGTCCTTTTTAGAAGTATCACCGCCTAAAAAAATATTGCTTGACAAAAGTTTAGAGAGAGAGAGAGAAATAGATCATGTACTTACTTCCCTCCTGAGGCAGCACTGAGACCATATGCGAAGCATGGAATCAAATGGGGAAGACATTAGAAGACATGAATACAAACAAAATTTATTATAATACGACTAAAAAGAAGTTAAATAGAAATGAATATAAGGTATCACAAACAAATAAGATGAAATGAAAGAACATGCATTTTAAAAGATTACTTACCACTAGTACCAACATATACCCCTCAATACAGCGAAAGCAACAACAACAACGATGACAAAAGAACAGGTTAATTACCAATCACAAGTCAATATAACTATATCTTTTTAATATTCTCCTTTTTATTGGTTAATTACTATTCACAAGTCAGTACAACTATAATCTTTTCAATATTCTCCTTTTTATTGGTCAATTACCATTAATCAATATAACTTATGGTTTAAGAGCTTCTCTTCTAAAGGTTTGATTCCCTAATAAATATGGTAGAGAAAAGTATATATTTGTAACACAAAACATTAAGTTTAAAAAGATACTTGCTTGTTAAACAATAAAACATGTGTGTGTGCATATATAACACTATATCAGAAAAGGGGAAAAATAATAATAAAACCCATAAATGGTTGATACACTTTAATATACTGAAACTTCTTGGAAATTGGTATAGATCAATTTTGTCTAGTACAAACTGGTATGCAAGCCATTTCAGGACATGATTACTTTTTTGTTATTTTTCATTCCACACTTCACTATAGTTGGTATACTACAGCTTGATTTGAGCTTAATCTAATCCTTACTTTGTGGGATGTCCTTAAACATGATATGGGATATAATAGCCTTACAGAACACATGGCCATGGATAGAGATGAATGAAGAATTAGAATCCATTTAGCCAACCTTATTTAGTAGGATAAGATTTTTTATGATAATGATGATAAGTTAGGGTTATGTTACAATTCTCAAATTCCAAGTATGGTACATGGCAGTCAGTCACCCATCAGCCATCTTGAGCGCAAAACTAGGTTCCCCATTTGACATTTGCATATTACTTAGTCTAAAATATTCTAGATATGCAGTTGAGACTTAAAACTAATGTGTGGAAACCTTTAGTGACTGTAATGTTTTATGCAAGTTTACGTGGTGGTGATCCTGAGGAATTTTACATATCTGTCACGACCCTAGGGGTATACTTGTAATTAGGCTGCCGTTGAATAAGCTAGTTGTACTAATCAGTTACTGCTATAGCCACTTGTACCCTTTCAGTTAAGACACTACAACTGAAAGGAAGGGCCTATAGAAAGGCTAAATGTAAGAGGATGTGAATTATGTTGAGATAATACAAATTCTTTCCCTCTCTTTTCTCTCTCTGAATTCTCCCCCCTCCTTTCAAATTCTCCTTCCCTTTCTATTCTTTCTCTTAGACCTGTCACAAATTGAGAAGAAAACCGAATGTATATATTATTCATTCTGTCCAGATCTATATATATACAGAAACCTAGCCAATCTATAACAGTAAACTCTTAAATAGAAATTTCCCCTAATGGAGATAATCTCTAAGTGATTTACAGAACCTACCAAATCTGTACACCTAATCTTCTATTTGTACATTAGGAAATAATTCAAAAATAGCTTGATTGACAGCCCTTCAACTTTCCAAGATAACTCCCATAAATCTGCCTCAATCAATCTGCTATATAATCTCCAACACTCCTCTCAAGCTGATGAATGGTTATTTTCTATCCCCAGCTTGGAAATTAAAGTCTGAAATTGAGGATTGTTAATTCCTTTTGTAAAAACATCAGCTAGTTGAGACCTTGAAGGCACATACGGAGTACAAATGAGACCATTGTCCAGTTTTTCCTTGATAAAGTGTCTGTTAACTTCTATTTATTTTGTTCGATCATGTTGCACGGGATTATGTGCTATACTAATGGCTGACTTGTTGTCATAGTAGAGCTTCATAGGACCATCCCACTCAATTCTTAAGTCTTCCAAGAGAATCTTTAGCCATATTAATTCGCATATACCCTGTGCCATAGCTTGGAATTCAAATTCAGAACTCCATCTTGCCACAACATTTTGCTTCTTGCTTCTCAATGTGACTAAATGCCCTCCAACAAAGGTGCAATACCCAGAAGTAGATCTTATGTCTATCACTAAACTTGCATAGTTAGCATCGGTATAAGATTCGAGTGCAATCTTGGCATGCTTCTTGAACAATATTCCTTTCCCTATAGTCCTTTTTAAATAGCACAATATTATGTAGACTGCCTGCAGATGTATTTCCTTCAGGTTATGCATAAACTAACTCACAACACTTACTACATAGGTAATGTCTGGGCCTGATGGAACTAGGCGCATGCTAACTAGAAAAAAAAATGAAAAATATATATCCTAATTGAAGAATAAGGTCTAAAATAAGTCGTAATTCCTAATAACATATTCACAAGCATGTTATCAAGAAAATTAAAAAATTCAACATATATTAATGAAAAGAACAATAAAAAATGCCAAAAGATGCAATTTAAAAGTCTCTAAGTCAACTTAAATTAAATTTTAACAATTTATAGGTCTTAAATCTTAATTAAGATTAACTAATTATACATTTTAAATAATCTAAAAATCATTCTTATCATCAAGATCAACCATTTCTATATTTTCATCATTAGAAGCATCATCTCTAATATCCTCTTCTTCCACATCATCTCCCTCTTCATCTTCATCAAGTTCAAATTAAATTGGAGCATTTGAAATAGTAGCATTTTTACTCATTGTCAAATTTGTAGTTAAATCAATAAATATAAACCCTAAACAGTAAAAAATTAAATAAAGTAATAAACAGTAAAATAAAAAGTAATTACAAAGTCCAAGCATGCCTAAGTCCAAGGCGCCTTGGGCCTAGGCGCACCTTGCTGGTGTGCGCCCACCTGGAAGAATTCCAAACTCCCAAGGTGCACCTTGCGCCTTTGCGCGCCTTTAATAACACTGGATAATACAAATTCTTTCTCTCTAAATTTCTCTTTCCCTCTCTTTTCTCTCTCTGAATTCTCCCTCCTTTCAAATTCTCCCTCCCTTTCTATTCTTTCTCTCGAACCTTCTATAATTCTAGAACTAACCTAAGCCTCAGACCAAAGGCTTGACAATATCTTCCTCTATTCTTATTATTCCTCTTCTCTCCCACAAGCAGTATATGCAAGTCACCTTTCACACCCCTAGAACTAAAACGTCATCAAATAACAACTACAACAACCCTAACCACTTCCTACCCACTTACCATCAATCCAACCAGCAAGACCTTATAAATATTTTTAACTAGGCCTTCCAAACACATTGTTTAAGAAAAAGTTGCAACCCAAAACTTCTTAACGCAAAGAAAATTCATTTTTATCAAAAAACCCAAAAATCATGTTGTATTATGTAAACCAAAAGGTAAGCAACTTCCAATGGCCATACCCAACCACAAAGAAAACTTACATGTGCACAAAGCATGATTGCCCCTAGTTTTAAAATGTATTCTACAGAAAAGGGGCATGAATTGGTTGATCATCACCTCAAGGAAATTTATTAGTGCAAGAATATTAATGAATTTACAAATAGGCACATCTAGCAAAAAATTGATAGGATAGCACACATGCATGCATGTGCACATACATCAAACTATAATTTACTCTAAATATTCTGTCTAAATCAATCTCTAAACAAACGATGAGTTTGAAGGCATACCATTTCTACCATAAAGTCTGGCATGTTCTGCAACCTGCAAAGAAGCAAAATAGAGTAAAACATTGTAATGAAGACAAGAGAAACAAATCAAAGCTAGCATAAATTTGGATAAACAAATCAAAGCTACTAAGCTAGCATAAATTTGAACTCCCCTTCCCCGCCCCTGCCCCACAATTAAAAGAATATACAGTGGTTGGAGCATTATGAGGGGAATAGAGCAATGAATAAGTCAATGACCAAACAACCGTGTACCTGGAAATCAGTGAGGCCTTTCGTTGGGTCCACGCTAAAGAATTCCAGAACCTGCATGACAGAACGAGATCATTTACGAGCCAACACTTAAAACGCATTTCAATAAGTTTAACTGAACAGGACGGACATTTAGAGCATAAAGCTCCTTCTGGTTGCAAATGAATTCCGCCAATGGAAGATCAAACTCAAAATCTTACAAGTTCAATACTCCGCATGCCCTTATTTTAGCCAAATTAATTCACTGATTGCAAAAACTTATCAAAAACAAACACACACACACACGCTCGGACGAGAAACAAAGTTTTGAATAAAAAAAACATTAGTTAGACCGTTTTGGTTGCAGAGAACAATCGGCGAAAACTAAAGAGCACCGCTGCATCCACTTCACTGTGATGCGCAAGATTCAAGCCCTATAAACCTTGTTTTGGGTGAAATTTCCAGAAAACATTCGGAAGTGAGGGTTGGAGTTACCTCGGACACAGATCTGGCGTAGGCATCCTCCATGGGGGAGGTGTATTGAGGAAGCGAGCTGGCAGGTAAATGCTATGGCGCCCAGACGACGACGACGAAGACGAAGGGCCTTTCTATTTTTGGAGGTAGGAAATAGGAATATTATAGCTCAGTGTAATTTGGTTTTGGCGTAGTGAAGTGAGATCTAATGCAACGCCATGTTATGTTGTTAATCTTCCAGATCTGCCTCTGATTTACGTTTCAAATAAGCAACGTCACGCGGCACCCGTTCCGGCGCTAGGGCTCTTGTTTTATTCCACCGCCGAATTGCTTCTTCATTTGTTTCTGAAAAATGATTTTTCGTTTGTTATTCTTTATTTTTTTATAATTTTTATTTTTACATTTAATATAAATTTTGAAAATCGCATTCAAATGAACAACTAGTTTTCAATCTGGAACACTATATATTATTGGCTCTCAAAAATGATAAATATTTTAATTTATTTTCCGTTACTAGTATTAAAGAAGGAGACAAAATAATTTGAAAAAAATAAAAAAGTTTTGAAAAGCCACACTTTTTAAATTTCTAAATTAATGAGGAAAAATTTAACTCTTTTCGAAGTTTTTAAAATTTAATTCAATTTTTGAAAATTAGTTTTTCTAAGTTTTTATTTTTATTTTGAAAAAATTTGTATATTTGAACACATTCTATTTTTTTATTTTTTGTAAAGTAATTTTCTAAAAAATTAACACCAATTTCCACAACTAAACAGCCAGTTTTCAATCAATTTATAAAAAATATTATAAAATTTATTAATGAGGGTTTTAAGGTTTATTATTACTTGATACCTGGTATAATTGTGCTTTCTTTAAATTATTTGCAATTCCAAAATTATCCAAATAATTTTTTAGTCCAACCTTGTCTTGAACTAACTCTTATTGCACAAAAAAAAAAAAAAAAGAGGTCTGATCATTCAATAAATCTTCTAACACTCAAAGGCATTATATTTAAAAAATATATAATAATACAATAAATGCTTAATAAATATGGTACATAAATATTGAAATAAAGTCGTTTTATAAAAATGTACACTAAAGAATTAATATGGGACCACATGGACAATCAAATTTAATCATCTAGATAGGTCAAGCGAGCTAATGATAGGTGTAGATTTGGGCTCAGACTCACCTTTATACTTATTTGGGTTGTTTTAAACTAGAATTTTGAGTAAACTCAACTTTCCGACCTTCATTTAACTTAAATTTCAATCTTAAATTTAGGTTGCTTTAAAATTAAAGCCCTATCATCACTTATATCATACTTATTGTCATTAAAATTTTCTTAATTTTTCTCTATATCTTTTTGCTGAATATTTATTTCATTGTAACCGTTATTTTCACTTAATCTTTTATCAGTTTTTTTTTTCTTCTTATATAACCAAATTTGTTACTTATGTCTAACCGAATTGCTTTTTTATTTGCAAAAGGACACTTTTGATTTAAAAATATTTTTTAAGGTTCATATAGTTTATTATTTTTACTTATAAACCAAATTATTAAGATATCATTTTGAATTACTCAAACCATATGGAGTGTTCTGGTAATAAAAGAAGTTTGAAATACCCAGGATTTTTAAAGTAATTTGGGAAATAAGAATGACAATTTTTAAATAAATAAAAATAAGCTTAAATGGCAATTTTTTAATGATTTGAGAACATTTTGATAATATTGCAAAGGTTTGAGACCTTCCCCATTTTAGGTTAAGAGTATTTCGGTAAATTTTCAAGAGTTTTCATTTGAAGTAATTTTTTAAAGCATAAGCCTTAATATAATTTTTTAAACAAATTGGTGAGGTTTTTAACATAATTCCTATAATTTTGTAAGGTTTAAGTGAAAGATTAACTTGCAATAATAGATCTTGGTATAATTTACAGAAGTCATAGTGTAATATATCAAAAATAGAGAGTTGGAAACACAAGGTAAAGTTAAAATTACCCAAACTTGAGGGGGTAGAAGTCTAATTTTTCACCCAAAAAAAATCTACACCTTCATGTGACTTGCCGCTCTTGTAATTTGCCGCACTGCCACCACAAGTAAGGGGGAGAAAAACATCAGTTTAACTGATTAAACCAAATCGAATCGGTCAGTTCTGTTCGGTTTGAGTATTAGTGGTGGACAGTTCAGGTTTAATTAGTGTTAGGCAAATTTTTCGGGTAATCATTCAGTTCGATTATTTGAACAAAAATACCCGAAAAACCGAACCGACCTGAGCTACCCAATAGGCTTCAAGAAAATCGACCCCGACCCGTGCATGCTGCTGCTGCTACCCCCCGATCCCATTGTGTTCATTCCTTTATTCTTCCTTCTTGTGCATCACTCACTCTCACCCAATACCGATAGCCCGCCCGAGCCGAGAGAGACCGCCTCACCCGTCGTCAACCTTCACCTCGTCCTCTCCGTCGGAGTCGCCGAACACCTTCGTTGTTGTCAGTTTCTCCCCCAGCCAACCCCCTATCACCCATTGTCGAAACATCAACCCGAGGTCCTTAGCCCTAGGTCATTGACGGCTAACCCTCAACTCGCCATCCGACCATCGTCATCAGATGACTCAGACCAAAACGCCTTCAACTTCAAGGCTTCAAGCCCCTTTACCGTCAGTTTTTTCAATCTTTCCCACCCAACAACCAGCCCTCCTAGCCCCTGCACCTAACCCAATAGCCCGATACGGGGATACCCACCACCCCCCTGATCGTTGAAGCATTGATTCTAGCCCTAGGTCACCGGCTAACCCTCACCTCCACCTCGCCCTCGCCCTCGCCCTCGCCCTCGCTGTCAGACCCAAACACCTTCACCTGATAGTCCGAGACCCAGCCCACCCCCCACCTTGTTGAACACGACAGCAAACCCTAAGCCTATTTCTGTGATTTCACCCTCCTTAGTCCTCACCTCTTCACTGTAACGTCAAGGACTCAAGGTGTCAACAATCTGGTTGGTTTCGGGCTTTCGGCAACTTAGGAGTGAACAATCTTGCGGGTATCACTGTCACCGAATTGAGAAGGTAAACGATTTTAGCAACTTAATCGTCGTGTGGTTTTGATTGTAATGTCCGATCTGGTTGGTTTCATTTGCTATTTGTTTACTCTTTCGATGCTTTGACTTAGCTTTGCGAATTCGTTGTTTCTCTTTTGTGATTTGGATCGTTGTTTCTGTTTTGTGTTTTATGTTTTGATTTCATTAGTTCATATGTGGTTCTGTTTTGTGTTTTATGTTTTGATTTCATCAGTTCATATGTGGTTCTGTTTTGTGATTTGCTGTTTGTTTAACCTATAGATACATTCCATGTAATGTACCTATTGGTTTTCTTCTATTTTTTACAATCAGAATAGAAAAACCCAAAAAAATGATGTAATGACCAGGTATTACTCTTTTTAAGCATTGTTCTTCAATTGTGACTATGACGCTACGTTTTGTTTTTCTAATATTATTGATTGTAATGTAACAGGACACTATGACTTCATTCAAAATGGCGTCAACATCCTTACCTTGCAATGTAAGTAAATCAAATCATATAGGATTCCTATATGATTTGATTTTCTACAAGTTTGATTGGCAAACTGTAGCTTTTTAAAATGAAATTAAAGGTTGAAAGAGAATGTTACTTAATTGTTAAGATCTTACTTAGATTATCATATATGTTTTATTTATGATTGTGTTGTGTTTATTGTTTGGTTTTGTTTAAATTATATTTGGATTTAAGACGAATTTGTTAGGTTTAACGACGATTGAGATGCGTTTTCCAACTATATGTCATCACTCTTTAAATAAAAAATTAATTACTTACAATTCTATTAAATTTAGATGGCTAGAGAAGAAAACACTGGTCCCGCCACAAACATACCTATAAATGATGATGATAGTTCAAGGCCTACACCAATAGTATCATCAAGCCAACCTCAAGATGATAAAGGTGCAACATCACTAGGAAAGTCTAAGAGAAAAGCAATAAGATCCAAATCAGATGTATGGGATGATTTCACCAAATTTGTAAATGATGAGGGTCAAATTAAAGGAAAATGCAACTATTGTTCTAGGGAGTTCAACTATGATCCCAAAAAAAATAGGACAATAGCTTTAAGGAATCATATGGGAACTTGTAAGAAACACCCTCATGCTATAGAATCTCATCAAATGAAATTACATTTGCAATCATTTACAACGGAGGGGTGAAAAAGATGGTGGTGAAATTATTGGTGCAGTGGTGAATTGGAAATTTAATCAAGTGCTCGCAAGAAAGCTTTAGGTCATATGCTGATAGTAAATGAGTTGTCTTTCAATTTTGTTAAGCGTGAGGGGTTTCGACACTTCGTGAATGTTATTTGTCCAAAATTTCAGTTTTCTTCACATTGGACTATGGCTCGTGATTGTTTTGAATTATTCAATGAAGAGAGGTTGAACATGACGAGTGAGTTAAAAAATTCTTGTCAAAGAATCTGTTTAACCACTGACACGTGGACCTCCATTCAAATAATGAATTATATGTGCTTGACGACACACTATATTGATAATACTTGGACGTTAAAGAAAAAAATCATAAACTTTTGTCCAATATGTAGTCATAAGGGTGATGCCATTGCTATGGCAATTGAGAGATGTCTGATGGGATGAAAACTCGATAGAGTTTTTACTTGGACAATGGATAATGCTAGTTCAAATGATGTTGTTGTGGGTAATTTCAAGAAAAAAATGACAAAATGGGATGCTAGCATTATAAATGGACAATATTTGCATATGAGGTGTGTGGCTCAAATATTAAATCTAGTTGTACAACATGGGTTGAAAGATTTAAATGATTCAATAACAAGAGTTAGGGATGCAGTGAGATATGTTAGACAATCTCCAACAAGATTGAGAAAATTCAAACAATGTGCTGAACTAGAAAAAATTGAATATAAGGGCTTGTTATCATTGGATGTTGCAACTAGATGGAATTCCACCTACTTGATATTAGAAACTGCTCAAAATTTTAAGAAAGCTTTTGAGAGATTTGATGAGAAAGATCCTTATTTTCAACTTGATCTTAGTACAAGTAATTGGAATAATGATTTACATCAAGTTATTACTATAGATGGGAGACCCAAGGCAGAAGATTGGACAAAGGTTAGAATGTTTGTCAAAGTGTTGAAACATTTTTATGAGCTAATTTTGCAAGTATCGGGTAATAAATATGTCATCTCTAACACATTTTTCCATGAGCTTAGTAAAATGCATTGTCTCTTACAAGAGTGGCTGGAGAGTGATGATTTTGAAATGGTGGAAATGACTGTAAAAATGATGGGAAAATTCGATAAATATTGGGGGGATCCACACAAAACAAATCACCTAATTTACATTGTTGTGATGCTTGATCCTAGGAACAAGTTAGAGTATATGGAATATGTACTAAAAGATATGTATTCGGGTGAGAGAGGCACAGGTGTAGTTTTGTTGTTAAAAAATGCCCTACAATCTTTCTATGAGGAATATAAGAAAAAGTTAGGACCTCAAGGTGATGCTCGAGAGTCATCTGGAGTGTCTACTCCAATTATTGTGACGGATGACGAGGACGACTCAGAAAATCCATTTTTTTCTCTTGCTTCAAAAAGCACAAGTGTAATAGTGGTAGTGGTTCTATAAATGTGCCTTCAAAATTGGATAAGTATTTCAGTGAAATGTGTGAGCCTCCAGGTAAAGACTTTAACATCTTGAAATGGTGGAAAGCAAATTGTCATCAGTTTCCTATTCTATCTTTTATGACTCGGGATGTATTGGCAATTCCAGTTTCTATTGTTGCATCCTAATCTGCATTCAGCACTGGGGGTCGAGTACTTGATCCATTTAGGAGTTCTCTATCTCCTAAAGTGGTTGAAAATTTGATTTGTACGCAAGATTAACTTCAGTCGTCTACCATGCCAATGAGTGTTGAAGAAGATTTGGATCATGTTGAACAACTTGAAGAAGGTAAACTAAGCTGAGTTTTACTTTTTTTTTAAATTTACTAAAATTTTAGTTCAATACTTTGAAATTAACTAATTCATTTTGTGTATTGATTTTAGAATTGATAAAGATTACCTTAGACAATAGCAGTAGCACAACTTCCAAATCCAATATGAAAATATAGATTTTTGAAGATCTCGTGCATTTGTAAGCAATAAGTATTTATATTTTTTACTATCTAGTTTATGTTTTAAAATATCTAATTGTTTATGTTTTCAATTATTGTTTATGTTATTTTGCATTTTGGTCTAAATTATTGGATTGGATTCTTATTTTAGCAGCACTATATCTTGGCGATGAGCTTCCAATTTCAGGTTCAGCACTATATCTTGGCATTGTAGTCGGAAGTGTCTGGTTTGGTTTCTTGTTTGGCACTATATCTTTTATTTTTGTATTGCTTTAACTATGAGTGAATGCATATTGATATTTCAGCTGAATTGTGCAGTTGTGCAGTGAATGAATGAATGCATGGTGATGTTTTTGTTGTACTTGAGTGAATGAGTGAATGCATGGTGATGTTTTTGTTGTACTGGAGTGAATGAATGAATGAATGCGGTACTGAATTGTTAATTTGTTTTTGTTGTGCAGCTCTAACTAAGAGTGAATGCATGGTGATGTTTTTGTTGGTGTTATCTTTATTTGCTTGAATTTTCGTTCATGTATTGGTGTTAGCATTTGTCGGTGTTAATTTGCCGGAATTTCCCTTCATGAGTTATTATTGGCTGAATGTTTTTTTTTTTAGTGTTATAATGTGAAACTATGAATCTGTTCCCATGTATTTGTTATTAGTTTTATTATGCAGCTCCCATGTATGAACTTTGCGGACACCTTTGTTGGTGTTATTAGTTTTGTTATAATAAATCTGCTCCCATATATTTGTTAATCCAAATCTCATATTAGAAATATTTGTGTGTCATCTCCAATCTATTGCCACGTTAGTGTCAGTGTGTCACGCGGATAATTGATGTATTCAATTCGATTTTTGTATTGTTTCTCGGTTTAATCACTGGTTCGGTTAGTTTAATTCAAAATCGATTAATTCGGTTCGATTTTTGAGTTGTCTTATCGGTTCAGTTAGTTAAAATTCTAAATCGGTTAATTCGGTTTCAGTTATTTCGGTTAGTGTATTTAGGCAGTTCATTTCAATTCGATTATTTTTATATAGGCGATTCGGTTCGCTTATGCAAAACGGCACGGTTTAGTTCGATTATAATCGAATGCACACCCCTAACCATAAGTGCTGAATCCCTTGTGTTACCCAAAAAATAACTAGATGCGCGAATCGAGTTTTATAAGGGATAATAATTTCTTTCAACTTATTTTTCAAAGTTAAGTTTTAATGTGTGATTTACTAATAAATACATAATAATAAATAATAAAACAATCAAGTGCAACCACGTGAAATTTAATAGAGATTTAGTTTTAAAAGCTTACATTATATCTATTCAAGTTGAAAACTAAAAAGTTTCACCAAAATAAATATAAAAAAAAGCTATAACTTTTCTACAATAACTAAAATCTCTTTACATATCAGTTTGCTAGTAAGATAATAATTAAGTAGTATTTGTTAACAAAGATATGGGACGAAAAATGTAACATCCCGATAATTCGAGAATAGTTAATAGTTATTAATTTAGATTGGAAATGGTTAATAATTATTAATTAAGGTATTTGTTGTAATTATTCAATATTTGTGAATTTAAAGAAAATATTAATTTATTTTGTATTAAAGGAATGGGTAAGTAATTAATGAAAATTTGGGGTATAAGAGATATTTTTATGTGGGGTGTGTGTGTTTGAATTCTTGGAAGTTATGAGGTTCAAATGTAAATTCTAGAAGTGGCAGATGATTACTTTAAATTTAATGGGGTGTGCATGTAAGTTAAGGAAACATGCAGCACGGACGGTCGCGCGCACGAAGGACCAAGTAGATGACGCGGGATCAAACTGCGGGTGCACGCGCGAGGTTGTGGAATTTTGGCCGAATTAATTTCGTCATTCCTTGCCCAAAACGGGCGGTAGGTTAAATTGGTCTGCCACGCAACAATTTTTGGTGGCTTGTTACTTTAGTTTTTAACTCCCGATTTTGGGAGTAATTTGCAGTGAAATAGGGCAGCAACTAGAGAACAGAAGAAGAGGAAAATTAGGAGAGAATAAGGGCTATCAGTAGCAGGGAAAATTTGGCAAAATTAGGGAAGACATTCAATATAATTGAAGATTGAAGTAGCTGGGTAAGAAGAAAAATTATATTGAGAATATTGTATGATTGGAATTTTATTTAGGGTGTGATTTTACTAATTTTGGTTGAATTAAACTATTTTGTAGCATGCAGTAATTTAGCGACGTGTGGGCCTAAGAACCCTGAAATCTGCTAATTAAAGGCAAGCTTCTTACTCTCTTCGTGAGTTTCCGTTGATTTGTGGATTCCGTTTCCTTTTTTAGTCTAATTTGGTTTTAGAAATTATTTACGTGCGATGTGGGTATCTGATGTGTAAATTAAATTTAATTCCAAAAATTAATTATATACGTTATGGATATTTATGGTGTGAATTAAACTAAATTAAATTATTAAAGTGGAGTATTCTGGGGTTTTGCTTGGTAAGTGATTACAGGGTATTGTACCACCCCTACTTCCTTGGGAATGATGTCGAATCTGGTTGGGGTTAGGTTCTTAGTGAGTCAGTTATAGTTGTGGGTACTCTCTGGGTGAGTTGTTGTAGTCGGAAGACTCGAGATATGCTTATGTGAGTTATAGGGTGTGGGGTACAAAGCTACTAACTGTCGACTGTTGGATCGTGGTAGTCGATTGCTAAATGTATGGGCGTCAGTTATCAACTGTTACGATAAATTATAGACGAGTCAAGGAAGCTAGTACCGCCGGACACCCACCATTAGTGTTATGCATATCGTGATGTGTGACACATGAGAATGGGTTGCATTCACTGGGGAACATGACTTGTGTGTGTTGGGGAGTGTGCACATTAGTATAACCCAGTTGGTCTATTGAGTACCGACTTGGGTATGATAGGTTAGCATGTGCATTTAGAGCATTTTGCCTATATGAGTCCTTATGTGGGCGTAGCATGGCCTGATGCTTGACTTATGAGGGCTTTGTCATCATGTTAATATTGCAAGAGATATTACATTTATTATCTATTGCATTGCATGATTACTGTTTGATATGCATTGTGATATGGAGTTGACCCTCAATAGCTATAAGTAGAAGCTGAGCTTCAGATAGCTATAATTCGAGAACTCCAGTATATGGTTGTGATGAGAGCCTTAAGGTTGTGTGGATCATGTTGTGGGAGCCTAGGGATCATCGGCTTTATCCCAGCCAGTTCATGGCTGTGGCACGTTTGTACGCTGGGATTTGGGTGCGAGGATGTGCATTTCTTTTGTGGGCCCCAGAGACCGTTATATGCATTAGTATTTATTTATATTGAGCACTGGATATTTTGTTGCACGGTATGGCATGGCATGACATTTTCATATGCAACATTGCACTTTGTGCGGTGTACTCTGGTGAGGGGTGTATTCTCAGCATTACCATAGTTATGTAGCGAGGCGTATGTTGAGTATGGTTTATTTATGGTTTTATCTTTGTCTTGTCTACACTTGGTGGGATGTATTCTAGTATGGGAGGTATAGCCTCAGTCTTACCTTTTTTTTTTTTTTATGCTTAGTGAGTTTTGTGGCTCATCTTATTTTTACCATCGTTTTAGGAGCGGAGGCTGATGTCATTGGTAAACCGTTTGACGTGTCAGTCTTAGGTGGTTGTGTGTACATAGCAATCTTGACCTAAAAGACTCTTGGGGTGCGAGTTGTGATTAAGGGCTCGGATATTGTGGTTTGTTTGATTTGATTGGTTGTTGTGTTGGTATGTATGATTAAGCCCTTAAGTGGTGTGTTTCATATTCATTTGGCTTCCGTTGTTGTATTATTTGGGGCAGAACCCCAACCCATGTATTTGGGATATTAGCTGGTTGTAACAAAAAAAAAATGAGGAAATTCTGGGTCGTCACAAAAATGTCAAAAATGAGAAACATTTTGAATATTTATCATTTCTAACTTATTTGTTAAACTTATTTGGTGAACTTTGAAAAATAAATCACATAATTTCTTATCTTGATTTTTCAAATATATTTCTCTCTCCTTATCCCTAAGATAAATATATCCTAGTCCTTACAGATAAGAAAAAAATAATGCTTGTGTTCTCCAGTATATTTCACGAAATTTGACAAATAGTTTAATAAAAATTTTGAAATATTTTTCAAATTTATCTTGACCATTCCATATCTTGATTCGAAAAACATTCTGATTTTATCTTGATACTAATTTATCTTATTTATTTTAACAAATGTTATCCTAGTAAATAAAAAGCACTCACAAAAGGAGACAATTTCACATACAAATGAGTTAAATATAAAATATACTTCCAGGGTATAGATCGAGCGATCGAATGAGCAATATTGTAATATCTCAAATTTTCTAATGGGCTCAAGAGTAATTTTAATGTGGGGCATAGGTGAAATTATCAAAAGACTAAGGACTCAAGTATAATTTCTTACAGTTATAAGTGCCGAATTGACTGTAGGGAATGTCCCAGAGTGTAATTGTCTAAGGAAAATCATATGGTCTCGATGAGTATCATGAGATAAGATTTATAGTATTAAAAGAAATTAGAATTGAGACAGTTTTCAATACAACTAGAATACAAGTTTGACTCAAGCTGAAAAATCGAATCATCGTAGGGGTCTTCTAGGAAGTTAACGGAACCCTAAAAAGGTTCTGATTTTCGTAAGGATCAACCCTAAAATAGTTTCGGGACGAAACAAAGGTCCGGCAATGGCACATGGACGAAATTGTCCTTATCAAGTATGTTTGGAATTATTAATTTTAGATTTATTATAACGTAATGAAAATTAATTGGACGTTAAAGGGTATATTTATAATTTAAGAAATTACCAAGAGTAATTAAGATGAATTATGGGGATCATGTGTGAAATATTATATATATGTATATACATGCACATAGACATGGGGAACAACATGATGGAATTGGCTCTACCTTTGAGAGTAATTGGTGCCGAAAGACTTCACATAGATAGAGATTGGTTGGGGGTGGTTGGCCAAGGCAAGTGAGGGATGGAATCAGCTATAAATAAAATGTAAAATGAAGAACAAATGGAAGCAAAGGGAGGAAAGAGAAAACTGGCCAAATTCGGCCTTGGTATAGCAGCTTCAAGTTGTTGTTGTAGTTGCCGAGCATGGCCGAGATGAGAGAGAGAAGCCAAGAAAGAGAGAGTGGGCCGACCGTGGTGGCTGGTTGCAGCCGCAAGCTCGAGCAATGCAGGTAGCAAATAATTAGAGGTTTGCTAGCGACAATGGTCGTGTAGCCATGAGAAGCAGCCCGCAAGGTTGGCAAAGGTCGATAAGGAGGCTATCGGCATGGGCCAAAGTGGCCATGGCAGCCGCAGTTGTGAAGCCAGGCGACTGCAAACAGGCCACGAGTGTGAGGCCCGGGATGTGGTGGAGGCTGCACGGCGGTCTAGGCAGGCATGGGGCCAAGCGGCAATGGCCGGTGGCTACTGTGCGCCCGCAGGTAGCTGTGCAAGAAGGAAGAAGAATAGAGTGGAAGAAGATGAACAAGAAGGAGAAAAGAAAAAGAATAAAAGAAATAGAAAAAATAGGAAAATATGGAGAAAAATCTTGAAAAATGCTAAATTATTTCTGGAAATTAATTTGAAACTTGAGAAGTATGCTTGGAGCCAGGAAATTGATCGTGCATGCATTTTGAGGCCAGTGCACACATACCGAGGAAGCTTGAGAGGTTAAGTCAAGGTGAGCAAAATCTCTTAGAAAATTCTAAAATTCAGGAATGTTATTTTATTAATTGTTATAGTGAAATATTTGAGAAATCTTTAGTTTGGATTTATTGAGGAAAAATATGAAGAAATAGAAAAAAAAATAAAGAAGATGCAAGAAAATATGAAAAAATAGGTTTTAAAGCTTATTTAAATAAATATGATAATTAGAGTACTTTGAGGCTTAAGATGAAATGATTTGTGAGAATTTTGAGGTTGGCACACAAATTGAGACGATGCACATATTTCAAGACAAGCCGCAAATATCGAGGTATCCCGATAAGCTTGAGAATGTAAGTGGCTCGACCATAAAATTCTATTTTACGTAAATGATTTTATCATGTTATCATGCCTTGATGTGAATATGTTATGCAGACTGCATTTACATGTATTGATGATGAAATATGCATATGTACACGATAATATTTTTTATCATGCATTCGCATAAGGGTTTGAGAGTACAACCCGAGACCGCTACTTTTCCAAGGGTACACCCAAACACCTTGTCCTGGAAAGCAAGCTGTAAAAATGGGGAGTAACAATAAGGTATGGTCGACTCAAATCGAAATGAAATAGAAAAAAATATTTTGCATTCATGCACGAAATATGTTTTTGTTCTCTTACTTAGATGATTAATTATCTAATTTGGGCTTTGCCCCTGAAATATGTAAACGTTTCAAATGGAGATTGTAGCAGAAACGAATATGAATGAGGCATGAAATAACACTTAGCAAAGTGCATGATGAATTGAATGTTTGTTACGTAACCCATATATTTAAGTTATACTATTTTTGAATTCTGAACGTTTTGAGGAATGATAATGTATAACCTTATTTATAGGTAATGAAGATGTAAGAATTGATTTATGATTAATGTTAAAATATTAGGTTCGATTATAGCTTCCGCATTTGATGTTTATGATTATTATCTTTCGAGATAGATGTATGAAAATTTTTGGATGGATATGAGGAATGATATGGTTTAGCAATAGTTTTAAGAAAAAAAATTTATTGTCCTAGAATTATCCTAAGTTATAACACGACCGAGAAAATGGTGTGTTATAGTTGGTATCACAGTAAAATTTTATTTGGAGATTTAGAAAAGTTAGACTTGGGGATTAAGTGTTATTTTAGTTGAGGATTCTCATAACTTAACCCTATTTGGAGATTTAGGGAATAACAACTTGGAGACTTAAGGTGATTTGATACGGTTAGAGCCAGTTAGTAAGAACCCCAAGTAGGGACTAAGAGGAAAAGAAACTGATAGTTCATAGAATTAAATCCCTACCTGGAGATTTAGAGATTGTCAATTGAAGTCTTAGAGGTTATTGATTTGAGAATTCTAACTTTGTTAAGCGACAGAACAGCTGGTTGGGATAACTTAGCTATGAAAGATAGGGTCTGATGATATGATTCGAACGTAAGGATGGTTCGGTAACCATGATTATAGATCCGAGAGATTAAGAGACTATTGATTTGAGGTTATTAGTCAAAATACTTATGCTAAATGATGGGGTAACTGGTAGTTATCGAAATGATGTCATAGATGGTCAACCTGATGTGACATAGCCTAGCTGTTGAGTTAGGATCGAATGATAAATATTTTCGAGGATCATTTAATATCTTGGAAATAAGATGTGTAGATCGAGAACTCTAGGATTTGGGTCAAGGCAAAAAGATATGATGTCATACTTAGATATTTCTATTATAAGAATAGGAAAATAGCATGGACTAAGGTGGCGAGTTCAAGTTCAAAAGTATTGGGGTGCAAGTTATGCCACTGGCTGGTTGAAAGAGGCTGGAAGTCTAGAGAATCGACCTAGAATAAGATGAACCGTTTTGTGAAGACACGATCCAAGGAAAAAGGAGCAAGTAATATATTGAATGTGGACTGCGTCCTAATTAATGAATTGCATCGGGGTTCGTGGTCATCTTTTGAATAAGTGGTGAGACGAGCGTTGTGAGGCTCGAGGGGTAGATTAACCTCGGTGTCTAGTATGGCAACCCTAGTGGAATCGTGAGATAGGTCTTATCGACCCTAAGAGAGGATGATGAAGAGCCTAGTCAGCAGAATTTGCGACTACAGTTTAGTGTGCCAAGTGGGCTTGGGATTCAAAAATCTGTGAGGACGGACATGTGAATGACTGCAACCACTTAGGGACTTAAATTATTATGAGATTAAGATACGCCTGGGTAAAGAGTCCTTTGAGATTTTTGAGGTTCGGTTGCTTTCAAATTTATAGAAGATAATTGGAACCAGATATTGTGGTATGATTTGAGGTCTTTGGAGATAAATTGGTTTGAGATTCCTGATAAATTTCTTTAAATGATTGATTTTAAGAACTATTGAGGATCTAAGAATTCGTAAGAAACTTTGGAGTTTCAAGAAGAAATCCGATAAGAATTGGATTCCATAGCTAACAAAAGTATCTACCCCCTTTAGCTGGTGGGACATTTATGGATTGTTGTGTTGATGATTGTGTGATTCTTTCGACATGCTTGAGAGAAAACAAGTAATGACAGATGTGTCAGGATGTATTCTCGAAAGATGTATAGGAATTAATTCTTGATAAATAAGTTTGAATTTGTCATTAATAACTTGAGGTTATTTGATGCTCAGCTATGTGTGGGTTGATTGAGGACGTAAATTATCAGGTTTTGAAAAATGTCATATTTAAGAGTCGATATTTTTACCTCGATTTGATGAATTATTGAACAGTTGCAAGAAGCTGAGATATTTTATGATTGATATGAGAACGAGGGTAAAGATAAGGGAATGAGACATTAAATTATCCAAAAACATAACATTCATTCCATATGTTCAATACATTTACAATAGATTAACCATGAGATCATACACAAAAAAAAAAAAAAAATCAAACCATAGAACTGATAGTGTTGCTGATGCTTTGTGTCGACGATGGTTGTCAAACATGACGGGTCTAAGCTCATCGATGTCATCTTGGAGTGGCCTCTGGCCATTGCTAGTATTGATAGGGTAAGTTAGAGGAGTAACCTCTAGAAAACTAAGAAGAGAGGCGTTCTCTGGGATGATGGGAAATTCGGAACTCTAGTTTAGTTTTGATCAGGTTATAAGAGAGACCAATTTGGAGCAGATTGGGGATGTGCAAAATAGGTTGCGAAGAGTAAATCCTGCAATAGATCTTGATAAACTTGTAGATCACTAATCTGTTGTTGAATGGCAAGAATATGGGATACACAGCCATAGACGGGATCCTGAACCTGGGCATGAGCTTCAATGAAGAGTGTATCGGCAACCCCAAACCAGTCACCTAACGAAAGTTGGGCCAGGAGGTTGGAGGCATTTCTGACACCAAAAACATAATGGATGGCAGCAAAATGAATAACACCTTCCGCATGACTGAAGTAAGGGATAAAGATGCAATGAGGAATGCATCCTTTATTCAAAACTATGCAGGCACCACATCGAGACCGGATTCTTGACATGATAGATCTGGGTTCTGGCTTAGATCTGGATAAATCAGGTATGGGTCAGATCTAATTGGATGGGTTATAACTAATCTAGCCGGGTCGGGTCGGATCGACCCAGATCTGATTTTAGATCTGACAGTAATAGGCAGAGGCAGTGTTGGTTGCGGTGGTGGCCGGGGAGGCCAGGCGATGGTCGGTGGCTGCTCGAAGAAGTAGGTGCAGGCGACAACTTGGCCGGATCTGGCCGACGAGGGCGATTGATGATTGTGACCTGTGGTGAGGGAGATTTTTGTGCTGTAACGACAGCGAATGCGGCAGGAGATGGCAATGGCCAGCGATCGCACGGCTGTTGGAGGCGACCGGTGGTGGAGCTGCAAGCGGTGGCCGGCGGGCTGATGTGCAAGGGCAACTGGCAGCAGCTTGAGCACATGAAGAAAGAAAGAAGAAGAAAATGGAGAAGAAAAAAGAAAAGAAAAAAGGAGGAAGAATAAATAAGGAAAAAAAATATAAAAATATAAAAATAAATACAAAAAAAATTTGGTGAAAAAAAAAGAAAAAATATCAAAGCATGATAAGTGACGTTATGGAAAAATCGACAATAGAGAAGTGATATGGATATCGATTGGATGGCGTAGTGAAAAGCAAAATTAAAAAAATTGATGATGTGGATATAAGAGTCACGGGCTCATTAACATGATGTGTTTACTAGATTGGATGGAAGTTAGGGTTGAGACTTGTGGCCTAAAAGCCGAAATATGTGGTTGTGGGCTTTAAAAGTGAAATCCAAAAGACATGCGTGGTTGACAAGTGTACTTGTCTAAGAATTGGTGAACATGTTCTTTTTATCATTTTAAAAAACTATTTTTTAGAATAAAAAATTAGAAAACACGTTTACTTTAGAATTTTGAGAAAATTATTTTATGATATTTTATTCAATGAATTTAATTATTAAATAATAAAATTAACTTTTTTTAATAAAATTTACTTTTAAAATAAATAGTAAATTACTGACATCTGAGTGATAATTTGTATTAAATATTATTATACATAATATGTGTAATATATTTAATAATATATTATATGTTATCATATATTTTTAATTATAATATAGATATTTTATATTTTTAAATTTTAAATATATATAATTTTATTTTTAAAATATAAGAATATTTTTTTTCTTTTTTTGCTTCTTTTTTTTTTCTTTTTCTTTTTTAGAGGCAAAACATGAAAAATGAATTGTGTTTTCCATATTTTGGACTTAGATATTGTTTTGGCTAAAAAACACCAAAACAATATTTTGTTATTTTGAGTTTCTTTTATAATTTTTTTGTTTTATTTTTGAAAATGACAAAAAAAAACACATTTTTATTGATACAGAAAACTAAAAACTAAAAATATTTTGAAAAATAATAAAAAGAATGCAATCTTATAATTTTTAAAAAGAACTTTGTCCCAGCTTTACAAGAATAAAGGTTTAGCTTTAGACAGAGTTGGTTAATAAAAAATAATGATGACAATTTATTATAAGAATAAATCTTTAGGAAGATGTTTGCGATGTTAAGAAAGACCAATTTTTATAAGGAAAGCATGCAATAAACAAAATAAATTATTGTTAGATATTATTGTATCATAGGTAAAAACTCATTAAAAGGCTATAAAAAGCGCAAAAGTCCAAAATTTCTTTTTGGACTAAAAGGTATAAATTTCTCATATGTGGGGGGTCCCGCAAAAATTGCACAAACACGATAAGTCCGACATTTAAAAATTCTTTTGAATATTCTAAGAAAATGATAGATAATTATCCATAACGAATTCTAATTATAAAATGGTTATGAAATATTTGGATAAATATCATCTCTAAGAAATTATATCACTAAAAAGGTAAGATAAATGACATCTATCAAGATAAACGTTATCTGCAAGAATCATAATTTTGTTACATTTTGAATCATTCCATATTTTTCTATAAATAAGGAGTCATTCATTTTGAAAAGTGGGGACGTCTTTGATACTATTTTAGTACAGTCTTTTTTATCATATTCAATATCTAACTTATGCGTCAGAGTGTTTGTGTGGGAAGGTCCTCGCGCCCTCTGATTATTTTCTTATTTTTGTAGGCTCAGGCAGCTTGAAGACGACGTTTTCATTCTACAAAATTATTATTGTATCCATGCTATAACAGATATAAATAGAATAAAAGTATAGATCTGAAATGCGAAGATGAATGGTCAACTATGTTTTGTAATAATTTATATATAGAAAACCAACGAGAAAGTAGCAAAATGAAAGTAAGACAGTTTTGAAAACATTTTAATCTTTCTTAACAAAGCCAGAGGATGAGACGAACTATATATATTTGTTTTAGTGAAAAGCATTAATGTTTATGGAAGGGTCACAAGTTTTTCTTCAATACCAAATGAAGAAAAAATTGCACTTTATTTGAATTTTCAAGATAATATATCATAGATTAATGACAATGTACTATAAATATAATTTGCCAAAAATTGTATAAATGAGGATTCACAAAAATAAGTTTTCCAAATGAGTTATTCACTGAATCAACGATTTTTAGTAGACCAAATAGGTACATTTACCTATAATGGTTTAAAATTTTCTGAACACGTTTGCTGACCAAAAGTGACACTTTAGTTAACCAAATGATGAATAGTGTATAGTTTGAGATTATAAATAACATTGGCCGACTAAAAGAAACAAAGTGGCTGACTAACTAGTGCACAATGATATTTTTAGTATTTCATTTGGATTTGGTCTATCAAAATAGGGTAATTGGCTGTTAAACTCATCAATTTGAGAAATTTTGAACTTTCAAAGTAAACACTATTTCTATCAAATGTTAGTCTATTAAAACCATCTATTTGTTCGATAGTTTACTAAAACTATCTATTTATCCGATTGTCTTAGCAACTAAAACTTTATTTTTTTATTTTAATTTGAAATGCCATTTAAGATACCGACATAATCCTCCAATAAATTGCGATTTGTAATATATTTCGATGATTTTACTAGGGGATGAATTTTGACAAATACTAAAAATGATTTATTTTTTTATGATACAAAAAATGCATTCTACCATTGAGGGCAACACCTAGGATCCAACCTAATGGATGAAGAAGGAGACGGGAGAATGGCAAAGATTGAAAGACTTTGAGGGTTTGGGCGATCAATTTCAACTATAAAAAATGTGCTCTTAACATAAGATTTTGGACACAAAATCAAATAGGATTGACCATGAAAATATTTTTATCTTTTTTATCAACCAACCACCAACAAATAGGAAATTATTTTCTAGGAAAAATATTTTACATCCAAATAAACAAAATCTTACTTAAATTTTGAGGTAAACCCTTATAACAATATTTATTTATTTACTAGAAGGGCATGTTATGCACGTAAAAATAAAAACAAAAGGTAACTTGACCATATATTTTTTAAAGTTTGGCTATTTGGCCCAGATACCTCATGAACATTAAAATTCACACAATTAATCCTAGAACTTTTTTAAAATTAATCACAATATCCACTTTGTTACTAATGAAATTAAATAAATTAACTATGCACCTCTAAAATTTTGAGATTTTGGGTAAGTCATCCTTTTAACTTTTATTTTTTCCCCGATCAATCTTGCCCAAATTAAGAAAGTTCATAAATTTATTTAGTAAAAAATAAAAGTTTATGGGATGTTTGAGCCAAATGCTTAAAATTCAGGGAATATACAATTAATTTACTTACCTTATTAATATAAGAGAAGTGTTGTACCTAATTTTGAAAAAAATATGAACTAATTGAGAAAATTTTAAATTTTAAGAGATGATGAAGACAAATGGTTAATGTAACACTCCTTGTTATTCTTTTCTCCAAAATAGGTATTTTTTTATATATATATTTGTACATACATACACTTTTTTTTTTCTACATATATTTCTAAAAAATGGATCGAAACCTAAATCTTATACGTTTAGAGGGCGTTTGTTAATTAAGATATGAGACGAAAAAATTAAGATATGGGATGCATCCTGGACTTCTATCATTTCTAACGTGTTTGTTAAACTTATCTGACAATTCTTGAAAAAAGTATTAACGACCTCTTATCTTGATCTTTTAAGATATGTTTATCTCTCTCTCCCCTCAAGATAAGCATATATTAGTCTTTATAGATAAGAAAAAAAAGATATCTGTGTCCTCTACTACATTTTAAAAACTTTAACAAATAGCTTGATAAAAATCTTAAAATACTTTCCGGCCTTATCTTGGTCATTCCATATCTTGATCCGGGATGTATTCGAACCTTATCTTGATACCTCTTATCTTGCTTATTTTAACAAACGCCCCCTTAATAGAGAACTAATAGTATATTTAATACACTAGAAACATTAAATCGTAAAGTCATACAAACTATCCGAGTAAAGTATACATCAATATAATTTACATAAGACTTAAAAATCGACATTTGCCAGCTCATTCTTCGATAATCTTCTTGTTTTTTGCCTGGCTCCAATTACCTGGAACATGAGAATATTTCAAGGACATAATCCAATTAGATGGTAAATCATTTAAGTGAGATTTTATAAAATTTCATACATTATATGCTAAGTACAATAGGTATCACTTTCCTCACATGCTAATTATCATTTATGTGACCCTACTTCAAATGGCAAGATATGCTTCAAACATCCATGATAGATTAGTGATATCATCATTCCATATGCGATGCATGTCAAAAAATATCAAGTATATACATATGCATCACAATACATTATATGAAGGCATTTATATATGTAGGAGACATCACATCACATGACAGTATGCTAAACAAAATATCTGCGTATTATTTTTTAAAATAACCCTCACCTTGATGTTGGCTTAACTAACCCTAGGCAATAAATTGGCCATGATTTTTTGGACTCTAATGACTCGCTACACGCAAGTTGAAGTATTATTATTTTTCCTTTTTATTTATTTATTACATATATATATTTGTACTTCATTTTCCTATTTTTCTTTTGATAATCCCAAAATAAATATGTTCTCAAATATTTTTTTAAAATTTTCTTCACCATAACTTGTAAAATAATTTTAGAAAAAAACCTAAAACAAATTCAAAATAAAAGCCTTCAGCACATGCTCGCACACTCTACACACAAGTTCACGCGCATGCAATTCACGTGCCTTTTCTTCCTTGAAGGCCTTCTTGCCGGCTAACCATTGATCTAACCCCAAATTTTGTGATTTCTTCTCCCATTCTATAGATATTGGCATTACGAATCTAATGGTGAAATTTATAGCTTGAAACAAGATTGAACTAACCTCAATTTGTCCAAATTAATTCTTAGCTTTGGCGAGTTGCGCCTTTTCCGACAACCGCTCGTTCATTGGTTGCTTCGGCTCTAAACGCTCCCAAAATCTCCAGAAAAGCTCATCGTGTAATGGGAAACAAAAGCCCCTTATTCTTACGAGCCCACAATGCCTCAAACCACGACTTTTGAATGCCTATAACCTTCAGCTAGAAATCGCCTATTTATAGGGGGATTCCACATCTTCTCCGTCCAATTAATAGTCAATCCTTAGCTCCCAAACGTTACCTCGATCATTGGAAACCCTAGTTTGCCCTAGCAACCCTTGAAAATCACTCCTTATTGGCTGAATCGTCCCTGGTTTTTCATGCAATGGTTTGGCTCGTTGACACGCCTTCTCTGGCTAATTTCCTGGCCATCTTCGGCGATGACTCGTGCCTCCTATGCCTCGGGCCTTTGATGGCCTAGTGCTGGGCCAACTTTGGCCAGCCTTGGCAGGCCATCGACCTCACCACCAGGCGTTGCCGGCCATTGCAGTGATATGCTACTTTTTTTTTAAGTATTATTATTATATATTGTACATTATTCATATAGTAGATTTAGTTTTATAACATTTTGACTTCAAAGATTTAAGAAAATACTGATTTGTCCACTTTAGGTTCGAAAATTAGTTATTTTACGAAATTTCAGGGTATTACAGTTAAGGTTTAAGAAGTATACGATAAATATATCCTAAAAAAGTAAAAAATAAAAATCAAAAAATGGTTCATTAGTTGTTGTTTAGTTTTTATTTTTTTTAAGTAAGATTTGAAATAAAATAAGTTTAATGTGTAGTGGTAAGATTATTTATAAATTTGTTAGTAGTTTAGGTTAAGTTAAAATCTTAATCACATAATTAATTTTTTATTTTTACCAATTACATCTACTCCCTTAATCACTATACTTGTATACTTAACAACAAAAATCATGTCTACACTACAATTTCAATTCCATTTTAGATATTCTCAACAAAGATTGTCATTTGAATCAAAGAAGTACAAGTATAGAGGGGTATAACTAAATGAGCACTTCTACAATATTCAAAAATTCAATCTTAAATGAGGTTCTAACTTTTTTTTTTTTTCTTTTCGGTTCCTTGCATCAATATTTAGGTAGCATTTATTAAAATGAGTAAGATAAACTTATAAGACTTTCCGAACTAAGATATGTAATGGTCAACATAAGATTATGAAATATTTTAATATTTTTATCAAACAGTTTATTAAAATTTTTAGAATATGTTTAGGGATATATGCGTTATTTTTTCTTATATATAAAATTCAAAATAAATTTATCTGGAAGTGAGAGAGAAATTTATTTGAATAATCTAATATAAGAAGTCACGTAATTTATTTTATAGGAGTTGTCAGATAAATCTAACAAATATTGGTTAATTTTATAGAAGTCACGTAGTTTATTTGGAATAATTTCCTTATTTCACTTTTTCCATCCCATATATTGGTTAACAAACATTACCTTAATATAGAATTTTCAAACAAAAAATTAATATTTAACAAAATTTGGGAAATATAGATATTAGTTAGATAAAAATATTTACACAAGTTCTATTCATCTGCTTGCTTTTTTAATTATATAATTTTTAAGCTTAATTTTAATTTTAATTTTACTATTTCTTAAGAAAAAATTAATCATAACTAATACATCACTACATCTCATGCACTTTAGCTTTTAATGCCTCCATCAACTTTATATTTTGCCAAATAAGTATCTAAACTTTCCTTAACTAGATACAACGCCACATTTGTTACTAATTTCATCATATGACCTTTGAATTTTAAGCATTTGGTTTGAACACTCAAACTTTTTTTTTTTTTTTTTTGCTAAATCAATCTATATAATTTCTTGAAATGGCCAAAACACCTATTCAATAAGAAATTACGCTAATTAAATTAAATTAAATAAAGATTTAGGATAATCTTAACTTAAATTAATTTAATTAACATTGGAAAACCCCATTTTTCAAATGTGTATAACACTGGGAATTCAAATTTTGTTCTCACAATTACACTTTGACCTTAAAGTTTCCCAAAATTTCCTTTTTACCCCTTAACATAACAACCTGATAAAACAAAATTAAGACATATAATCAAAGCTTAACATGAAACGTAATTTAGATTTGTCGGCGTTCAATTCTAGCTAATCGTGATTCGTTTTGGGCCGTAATGAGTGAATGAATCCAAGACACAAGGAGGAAGAAACAAAAATAGAAAGAACACCAAGAATTTTTTTGTGGTTTGGCCAAAACGATGCATACTCCATGATTGTACTCTGATTTTCTAGAGTGATAGTGTCTGATTATTCTTCTTGTTGTTCTCTCCCTCAATGATATTTGTGACCCTTATTTATCATGAGGGTCTTCATAATTGCATAAGATATAAAAATATAAAGATGATATAATGGGAGACAAACAACCCTTATCATCTGCATAAAATCGAGAGTGAGATCCTCATTACGAGGAGCATGGTTCGCCTCAGATAAAGTAAGTGGGTCTCTGCCTCTAGTTATTCAACAGCTTTGTTATCTATGCGAGCTGGAGGGTTTAGACCAGTGAGCTAAACGTTTGAGCCACCGAACTAGGGGCTTTATTAGGAGTTTGTTGAGTCGATCGCTGGGAGCTAGCTAAAAGCCTTGGCGGGAGCTCGTCAGGAGCTTGCTTGATTCTGCGATAGGAGCTCAGATTTAAACGATCCATGGGTTTACCTTGGTGAGCCCGTTACAGCCTCCTAAGTCTTAAGTGATTGGGCAGGCCTGCTATACTGGGCCTAGCCCATAAGAAGTGGTACGGGAAATACATATAACAATATTGAAACTAAAATAAAGTATAAAACTTTCAATGAATAATACTTGTATATACATCTGAATTGTCTTCAAATAACAATATAAATTTGTTCGAGATATAATAAAATAAAAGTACAAATTCGAAACATTGGATATAAATATGTAAGTGACTTTGATGTCGACATTCAATTTCAGTCGAGTCTGATTCGTTTTTGGGTCACAATGAATAATTATAAGTCACGGTAAGAAGAGAAGTTTTTCGGATGCTAATGAAAAACACTTAACGATTTTCACGTGGTTCGGCCAGAACGATGCCTACTCCACGCCCGCACTCTGATTATTCCTTTAGAATGGTAGTTTTCTGATTATTCCTCATGTCCCTTATGTTACCTCTGTCCCCTATTTATAATTGAGGGGGCTTTTACAATTCGGATAACATATAGAAATAAAAAGATGATAAAAATGGGGCACAAACAGCCCTTATCATCTATACAAAATCGTAAGTGGGATCTTCATCTCGAGGAGCATGGGTTGTTGCAGTGAGCGGTCCCTACCTTTGACTCCTTAGCAGCTTTTATCACTTTATGCGAGCTGATTGGTTTTAGGCCAGCGACCTAGGTGGTCCAGTGATCTAAAGGATACTTCCTGGAGCTCGCTCGTAGATGGATGCAAGCTCGTTAGAGGCTCATTGGGAGCTCGCCAGGTATTCGCTTTATGAGTTTCGGGTTTTGGTAGTGGCCGGACCTCCCTTAGTGAGGTCGTTCGGACCTTCTTGGTTTCGGGTGATTGGGCCGGCCCATCAACTTGAGTCTGGCTCGTTTGTGCCTTCGCGCTAGTGATATGCGCGAGCTCTTTTGCCTCTGCCCATTTGGTGAAGTAGTCAACTGCCACTATAGCGTGCTTGCACCCCCCATGAGCCGTTGGGAGTGGCCCGATTAAGTCCATCCCCCAAATGGTGAATGGCCACAGGCTACTCATCTGCTGCAGATAAGCTGGCGGAGCTCACGGGATTTTGGCAAACTTTTGGCACTTTTCGCATTTCTTGACTGTTTTCACGGCGTCTTGCTTTATGGTGGGCCAATAAAACCCTTGTTTGAGGGCCTTTTGTGCCAGCAAAAGTGCTTCTTCATGATTACCACAGTGACCTGCATGAATTTCTCCGAGCACAATCCGACAGTCGGTGCCGTTAATGCACCTCAGGAGCGGGGCTGAGAACCCCCTCTTGTATAGTCTCTCGTCGTAGATGCAATACCGAGCTGCTTGAGCTCGCAGACGATGTGCTTCCAACTTGTCTTCAGGTAGCTAGTCGTCTTGTAAATACTCCAGGATAGGACTCATCCACGAGTTTTGGGATACGGTGATCGCCATTGTTTCAGCTCGTTGTTCCGTACTCGGGGTAGCTAAAAAATTCATGGGTATCTCTCCTGAGAATTTTGCGTCCCGGGCAGTTGTTAGGCGAGCTAATGCGTCCGCATGGGAGTTCTAGAAGGGGGGATTTGGTGTATTTTATATTTTTCAAAGACAACGAGGAGCTCACGTACCTTTTGCAAATATGCAACCATTTTTGTATCTCTGGCCTGGTATTCTGCCCGTACGTGATTGACAACTAGTTGGGAGTCACTGAAAATCTCCACGGATTCGGCTCGTATTTCCTTTGTCAGGCGGAGTCTGGCTAATAAGGCTTCATAGTCAGATTCATTATTGGTAGCTGAAAAATTGAACCTCAGGGCGTAGAGGATTTTGTGACCTTCGGGACTTATTAGCATAACCCCGGCTCCTTCTCCATGTTCGCTCGATGACCCATCGACGTATAGTTCTCAAGACGGTTCTTTCAAGCTCTCTACCTCCTCGTCAATCGGCCCTATGAACTCGGCCATGAAGTCTGCCAATGCTTGACCCTTTATCGCTGTCCTTGATTTGTATTTTATGTCGAACTGAGCGAGCTTGATAGACCATTTCAGTAAACGACCCGAGGTATCTGGCTTTTGCAAGATTTGCTTCAGCGGGTATTTGGTCATGACTTCGATCTCATGAGCTTGAAAATAAGGTCGCAGCTTTCTTGATACCACTATTAGATAGTAAGTTAATTTTTCGATTTGTGCGTACCTTGTTTCTACGTCAATCAAGCTTTTGGAGAAGTAATAAATGGGGTGCTGCACCCCCTCTTCCCCCCGGACGAGAGCTGCACTGAGAGCTTGTTGGGAGACTCCCAAGTATAAGGTCAGCTTCATTCCTTCCTTTGGTTTGGCAAGCAGTGGGGCTCGTCCCATGTATTCTTTCAGTTGCTGGAACGCGAACTCGTATTCTTCTGTCCATCTGAAGTCCTTCTCCTTTTTTAGTAGCTCGAAGAACGGGGCACACTTATCGATCGCTTTTGAAATGAAGCGGCTCAAAGCCGCGATTTTCCCATTGAGGCTTTGTACCTCCTTCTTTCTTACGGGCGATCTCATATCGAGCAAAACCTTTATTTTATCCGGGTTAGCTTCGATGCCTCTGGTTTTTACCATGAACCCAAGGAATTTTCCAGAGACTACCCCAAAGGCACATTTGAGTGGGTTGAGCTTCATCTGATAGCTCCTGAGGATTCCAAACATTTCTCCCAGATCGGAAACGTGGTCCGTTACTTGCTCAGATTTTATCAACATGTCATCAACATATACTTCCATGGTTCTTCCGATCAGCGCTTCGAACATCATATTAACCAGCCTTTGGTAGGTCGCACCAACATTCTTCAATCCAAAAGGCATGACCTTATAACAGTAAAGCCCCCGATCAGTAATGAACGGGGTGTGCTCCTGGTCAGTGGGGTTCATGGGGATTTGGTTGTATCCTGAATAAGCATCCATGAAACTAAGGAGCTGGTGACCAACCGTTGCATCCACGAGCTGATCGATTCTAGGGAGAGGGAAGTTATCCTTAGGAAAAGCCTTGTTCAGGTCGTTAAAGTCGACGCAGGTCCTCCACTTTCCATTTTTCTTCTTTATCAGGACCGGGTTGGCCACCCAGGCTGGGTAGTGGGCCTCTTTGATGAAGTTGTTTGCCAAGAGTTTGTCCACTTCTTCCTTAAGGACAGTATAGCGCTTTGGCGTCATTGACCTCCTCTTCTGTCGCACTAGCCTGTAGCATGGATCTATGTTAAGCCTGTGTGTCATGACTTCTGGGGCGATTCCCACCATATCCTCGTGGTTTCATGCAAATATGTCAAGGCTAACTTTAAGGACATTTGTAAGTTGCTCATTTACCTCAGGGGCTAAATTCTTTCCTAGCTTGAGGTGCCTTTCTCCGTCTGCCTCATTGACTGAGATGTCTTCGAGCTCTTCCATGGGACCGGTGGGTTTGTCGCAGTCGACCTCGCGGGGATCCAGGTCGTGACTGACCTCCCATTGGCTAGTTAGTCGCGGGTCATCTTTTGCGATGATGTTCACTTTCTTTCCTTTTGCTCCCATTTTCAAGGAGTCTTCATAACGTCTCGCGAGGTGCTTCTCGCCCCGTACACATCCTACTTCGTTCGGGGTCGGGAATTTTACTGTAAGCAACCTGGTCGAAGTGACTAGGTCGAGGTTGTTCATTACTGGCCTCCCGAGCCGGCGTTATATGCTGAAGGGCAATCTATAATCAGGAAATCTGCCAAAGTGGTGGCTTGGTGTTTCGCGTTCCCGATGGTGAAAGGAAGGCCGATCCGTCCGACAGGAATCACTGCGTCACCCGTGAACCCATAGAGCGGCTCGGGTGACGAGCTCAACTGTTCAGTTCCCAGACCCATCTGATCGAAGCATGCTCTGTACATCACATTCACCGAGCTTCCCGTGTCCACCATTATCCTTCGCACTTCGAAGTTACCGATCTGGGCCCGGATAACAAGTGCATCATTATGCGACCAATGAACGTCCCTGGCTTCTTCTTACGAGAAAACCATGTTCTCCAGAGCTGGGCTACTTCTAGATCGCTTCGCAGGAATCGACTGTTCGCTCGACCTTACCTGCAAGACATGGTTAGCTTCACGTACGTACTTGTCGCGGGACTTGTGGGAGGATCCCGCGAGGTGAGGTCCACCATGAATCGTGTAGATAGTTCGCATAGCTGGCAAGCGTTCATCATTAGAGGGGGGCGGCTGTTGTGCCGGTGGCTGGCTCAGTTGATTGGTTGGTCGCATTACGTAGTCTTTTAAACGACCTCTTCTTATTAGATCTTCAATGGCATCCCTCAGGGCCCAGCATTCGGAGATGGTGTGACCCACCTCGTTGTGGTATGCACAGAACTTCTCTTTATTTCAAAATTTGTTGGGAGTTCTCAACGGGTTGGGCTTCCCGAACTCCTCCTTGTTTTTTTCCATGGTGAAGATCCTATCTTGAGAGTCAGATAGGACACAATAACTATCGAAGCGTTGCGGCCTCGGAGGTCATTCATCCCGCTCTGCCTTGTGAGCCCATTTGAACATTTCACTGCTTGAGTGATCCCCTCGAACTTCCCTTATGGTGTCTCCATTATTCATTCTCTTATTCTGGTTGGAGCCCCCCGCTTCTTCTTTTGGTCCGATGGGCTTCTTTGTCCCGAAGGCGTCTTCCCATTGGACCTCATTGGAGGCTCATTCGTAAAATTCCCCCAGATCCTTAACTGGGGTCCTGTAGATGCTATCATAGAGCTTGCCATCTTTTCGAAGACCGGCGGAGATTGCCGTTAGGATGCTTTCGTCGGAGGGGTCCTCGACGTTGCTCACCTTGTGCCTGAATCTAGCGATATAATCCCTCAAGGGCTCGCTTGCCTTTTGGAATACGGTGGCAAGGTGGCACGGTGGCACGAGCTGCCTTCTTAGGGCCCGATATTAGTTGACGAATCTTTGTTGACATGCTTCCCAACTGCTAATGCTGCGAGGCGGGAGGTTTCTGAACCAAGCCCGGGGAATATCACCCAAGACTGCCGGGAGCGTGGCATTTGACCAGCAAGCTGGTTGTCTGTAAGTCCATTTGTACGTTATACGCATCTAGGTAATCATAGGGGTCGCTATCCCCATTGTACTGCGGCATGCTTGGGACTTTGAATCTTCAGGGGAGGGGCTCAAGTTCGACCTCTTTGGTGAATGGTGTTCTGTCCCCACGGCCATTACTCTGGCTGCGGACCCCTTGTCTTTTCTCCACCTGTCGGACTCTCTGATATAGTTCCTCCATAGTCGAGTCTGGGCCCAACGATTGCTGGGCCTGCGACCGCCTGCTTCTTTCCCGATCCGGGGAGCAGTGGTTTGGGAACGGGTAGTTGTCTCCAATATCCTCTTCTTCAGGTGGAGGTCATTTTTCCCATGGTTGGCGGATCCTTTGGGGCGAAGCCAGTGGGTCATGGGTGGCTCGTACTTGGGCTTGGGCCAGAATTCTGACCGCATCTGCAAGCTGCATCACTGTATTCTCTAACGCCTCCTGACATTGCTGCCAGTCCCAGATTGTTCCAGTTCCAGCGATTTGGCTCGCAGGTTGAACAGAAATCCGCAATGGTATCTCAGCAGCATCTCCGGTGGGCGGTGGTAAAGGGATGTCTGCTGTGGGAGCAACGGGCCCTCCGTTTAGTGGAAATCTCGCGATCTGTCGCGGAGATTTTCTAGAGGGTCGACCGCTGCCTTGGAACTTCGAGTATTCCTCCCTCTTGCCATAGCTATTGATCAGAGCGGCCCCTTCCTCTAGCGCCAAAATGTCGACGTTCAATTTTAGTCGAGTCTGATTCGTTTTTGGGCCGTAATGAATAATTATAAGTCACGGTAAGAAGAGAAGTTTTTCGGATGCTAATGAAGAACACTTAACGATTTTCACGTGGTTTGGCCAGAACGATGCCTACTCCACGCCCGCACTCTGATTATTCCTTCAGAATGACGATTTTTTTATTATTCCTCATGTCCCTTGTGTTACCTCTGCCCCTATTTATAATTGAGGGGGCTTTTACAATTCAGATAATATATAGAAATAAAATGATGATAAAAATAGGGGACAAACAGCCCTTATCATTTGTATAAAATCGTAAATGGGATCTTCATCTCGAGGACCATGGGCTGTTGCAGTGAGCGGTCCCTACCTCTGACTCCTTAGCAACTTTTATCACTTTATGCGAGCTGATTGGTTTTAGGCCAGCGACCTAGGTGGTTCAGCGATCTGAATGATAATTCCTGGAGCTCGTTCGTAGATGGCTGCAAGCTCGTTAGAGGCTCATTAGGAGTTCGTCAAGTATTCGCTTTACGAGTTCCGAGTTTTGGTAGTGGTCGGACCTTCCTTAGTGAGGTCGTTCGGACCTTCTTGGTTTCGAGTGATTGGGCCGGCCCATCAAATTGAGTCTGGCTCATACAGAACATACGTATAACAGAAACTATAATAAATAAATTCATTATCTTCATGACTTGTTTCAACTAATGTCTTATTTTGCCAATCATCAGTCACATCTACATTTATATACATTTTGTAAAACAAAAAAATTTAGGGGTAAACTATAAATTTCAAACATTTTTACACACCATAGATTGCATACCATAGATTTTACATAATTTAAGGGGAAAAAAGTTATGAATAAAGAATTTTAGCGATTTAATAATATCAAAATTACAATATATTGCATACCCACATGATTTTTTTTGAAAATAATAACTAGCACGCAGAATATCATTTTTCACATTTTGTCACGTTTAACATAATGCTATGTAATTATGTATTTTCATGAAATTACACAAATATAATGTTCATATGCCATGTCTTGATTATTTTGAAAAAAAAAAAAAAAAACTTTACAAGACCTTTCCTTCAATGTTATGTTCTAGCCATTTTGTTTGTGATCACAGTGCTCTTCAAATAATTTATTGAGCCTTGAACCACCTCCACGCGCATAATTTACTTAAAAAAACTATTTTTCTTATATTTTTATTCTTTTGTGAATTTTTTTATTATTATTATTTTTTTTTTCATTTAGTACGGGAGATGCACTCATGAGTGCATCCCAAAACCTTTTAATTCTCCTTATTTTTCTCATTATTTTTTCTTTTTTTTTCTTTTTCTTGATCTTTTTATTTCTTTCCCCTTCTTTTACCACCAAAATAACTATTGGCGTCGCCCATTTTGTGTCTCATTAAACTATATTTTTTGGGTGATTTCCCCAATTGTAACTGAACATCACAATTTTTCTCTTAATTTTTTTTCAATTTATTCTTGCTTCTTAATTATCCATTTATTCCTCAATTTTCTTATTTTCTTCCTTTTTCAATCATTCCAACCCAAAATTTGACAAAACTCATTTACTTGATAATCTTTATATTTTTCTCAAATCAATAACAAAACACTCAATTTTTTATCTCAATCAAATCCACTTATTATTTTTTTACCCCAATATTTAAGGGGTTCAAGATCAATTTATTTAATGCGATTACTAATAAAGAGTGTTGTGGCTAAACGAAAAAAAAGTTAAAGAAACCTATTTGGCAAAAATATAAAATTTATGAGGCATCTGTATTGAAACCTAAAATTTTGAGGGTGTACAATCAAGTTTTCCATTTTTTATAAGTTTAGGATGATTCTTAAGATGCACAATATTTAAGAGAGAGAAACTGAATTTATCTAAATTACAAGATTAATTAAACAAATACCATATTTTTTTTCTTGGCAATTCCATATCATTTACATACTAGAGTTTGTGTACAAATTAAAATTCAGTACACTATAAACGGATAAAAGAGAAATTTTCAGAAAGTATGCGCACCAGTTCAAGTAAATATTTAATCTTTTTACAAGTCTTTTATATTTGGTGTTTTAATTAATTAGATAACATTTTATGTTTCTTTAATGGTATTTAAATATTGAAGCTCTCATTTTTAATCAACATGTTTTTGGTGTGTATCTTTTAGTATAGTTTTTCTTTAATATATAATATAAAGTGAATTATATAAAACAACAACAACATATCCAGCCGTTATCCCACTATGTGGGGTTGACTATATGAATTCTAGACTTCTATGTGGGTTACATTCCAACAGATAGTTTGTTTAGAATTCATATTTGGATCCAACTAGGTTTTACGCTGCCTGTCGGCTATCTAACGCAACCCTCCTCCTTTATTCGGGTTTGGGACTGGCAGTGGATAATATTCCCTGACGGAGTAATGATGAAATGAAGTTTGAACACCATCTTCACATGGAGAAATTTCATGAGATAGTGGTGAATGAAGATAATTAATATAGTTGTGTTTCATAACTTAGTTGACATGGTGAAACCAACAAGTACAATATGAAACACAACAATTTTATGAAATCTATAATATATAAAGTGAATTATATATGTATATTAATTATAAAATACAAAATCTACAATTTCAAATATATAAAATATATTATATTTGTATAAATATATAATACGTATTTCATAAACTATATAAGTTATGAAATATTAACATTTATTAATATTTTAGTGAAAAATATAAAGTATATTTTAATACTGAATATATATTCTATGTTTACATTTAGTTTGTTCAAAATAATTTCTTCGACCAAATAAAAAAATTAATTTATTGTTTGAACTTACGCATCATAAAATTTTAATTTTATTATCAATTTTTATTCTATTGTTTGAGAAAAATTAAAAAAAGAAATTAATATCCAATTAATTACAAAAATTGTATTTTCATGTCAGAGAAATTACCAATTAATAACAATATTTTGTATTTAAATGCCAATAGATATCTAAAATCAATGTTCACAGAGCCAAACTGATAACATTAAATAACCATTATTTCTATTTGAATTTAATTTCATAATACCCATAAATTCTCAGGCCACACAAAATTCTCAAATTTCCATTTATTTTGGCCCAAAAATGGTCTAGGTCACCAGCGGACAAGTTTGCACCCTACTGTATGAGAGTTGACTAACATGATTATGGGCTAACTATGGGTTGTTCATCTACCACACTCGTATGTGTTGTTGTTTATTTTATTTTATTTTTCAAAATGTAAGAATAAAATTTCAAAAGATAATGGTATCACATGTTATTTCAAAACTTCATCCTTTTATTTTGAAATTATTATCGATTCTGTTTGAATTCTACTATTTTAGTTTTGAAACATTTTACTTTAATTTCGAAACTCGATCTCTATTTGATAGTTATTGAACATTTGACATTCTTTTAACCTTAAATTTTAAACACTTATTTCAAAACTTAATATAATTTTTTTTATTTTTAATCCAAAATTTGAATGCAAAATGTCTCAACATTTTTATTGTTTTCCCTTCATAATACTTGAGTTTACAACTTTTATTTATCGTCTTTGTCTCCCTCTTGATATCTCTCTCCTTATAGTGTTATTTCTTTATCTCGTTTTTCAATATTTATAATTTATTTGTATAAAGTGAATTTTATATTTGTATTATTTTAAAAAACCTTTAAACTTGTTTGCTCCCCCTATTTTTCCCATTTTAATAGAGAAATGGGTGACAAGAAAATTATAAATTTGTATATTCATTTATAAGTTATATATGCAAATATGTACTTTGATCAATTTGTATGTAAATATCGTAAAGTTACTAACTTTGGAGAGGTCTCGACTTATCAATTTAGAATAAAAAATATGATGCATGTATTTGAAAAATATTTCACCCTTAATTTAACTATAGCGAACACTCTTTGTGATTGAGAACTAAAGGGATGAAGGGTTGAATTTTAAACTGAACTAGAGTAATTCTAATAATTTACTAGATTTGATCAAATGAGGATTTCTCCTCAACGATTGATCTATAGAAAATGAGACTTGCTTAAGTCGTCATTAAAAAACATAACAGGTCTCGATAGAACAAAATGAAACAAATAAAGAGGGATATGAAGAGATAAGATAGAAAGTTGTATTGATAATTAAATGTTGAGGTACTAAGTAATCTAATTAAATTAAAAATTTGATCAATATGTAACGATGGTTAAACTAGGGGTGAAACAACTAAATAAATTTGAAAAAATTAAGGCTCCATGTAATTATAAAAAATATTTTTTAATTTTGAGTTCCCACTTTACAACTAAACAAGTTTTAATATTTTATGTTTTAAAAGACAATAATATTAATTTATAGAAAAGTTAACAAATATCTTTTTGATATTTTTTAAAATTTAAAAATTGAGGTTCCATGTAATTATAATTTTTATTTTAATTTTAAATTCCCACTTTACAACTAAACAAATTTTAATATTTTATGTTTTAAAAGACAATAATATTAATTTCTAGAAAAGTTAAAAAATATATTTTTGATATTTTTTAAAATTTAAAAATTAAGTTTTTTTTAAAATTTTTTTAATAAGTGATTCAATCATTGAAAAAATTTAGAATTAAAAAATATATTCTACAACTTTTCGTTTCGAGTTTTTTTAAAGCAATTTGCCCATTTGGAAAAAGCTACTCGTATTTAGATTGTAAATAAGCCAGATTGCGAAGGGCATTCACGTCCAAGAAACACTTGGCCACACCCTTCCCCTTCTTCACTCTGTGTGCAGAAGGGTTTATTCCCCCGCCGTTTTTCAACTATTACTCTTTCAGCGACGCAGTCTCTGCCGGTGCCGCAGATATTGAGGAATCAGCTTGAATTCATCGATTCCGATCGGGCAACGGAAAGGAAGGAATAAATGCTGGAGGTTTATCGGAGTAGCTCCGTCGAATGGAGGCCGTCGCCGGTAGTAGCCTTAGCGACAAGCGTGGACGACTCTCAAGTCGCTGCCGCTCGAAACGACGGTTCCATTGAGATTTGGCTCGTCTCGCCTGGCTCCGTCGGCTGGCACTGTCAATTGGTACTGGCTGCTCCGCTGTTTTCGTGCGCTGCTCCGCTGTTTTCGTGCACTGCTGCACAGTTCTGGTATATGTTTGTTGTACAAAATATTGTTTTAATTCATGAGTTGGTTGATTTTGTTGGATAGACAATACATGGAAGCAGCAACTCGAGAGTTTCGTCTCTTGTTTGGTGTCGTCCTGGCTCGACAGGCTTGCCGTGTGGCCGGTTGTTTTCTTCCAGCATCGATGGATCGGTTTCAGAGTGGGATCTTTTTGATTTGCAACAAAAGGTGCTTTTTCCTTGCCTAAATAACATAGCCTGCATTACATGCTTTTGGTTTGATTTCAGTTGCTTACCCATAGATGCTCTTTGTTGATATGCCAAATGATGTGAATATTTAATTCAGAAATTTATGGAAGATTGAAAAATGGTATGCCTTAAAGATAGAAAAATTATATCAAGCCTTTTTAAAAAGATGAAAAAGTGCTTCTGAAGTGATTCCAATTTAGTTGAAACCTGGAAGTATACCTTTAAGCCTTCCAATAAGTCTCTTTACTTTGTGGCTCAACATTCCGATTGCAGAGGAATAATTTCCCTTAGCTGGTGTGCCAATCTGTTTATAGTTAAAAGCAGTGTTTTAAATGCAAATGCGTGAAGCAGGAGCAGCACAGTTTACCTTTGGTGGCAATTATTTGGGGGGGGGGGGCATCAGCCCCACGTGTTTTGAATTTTTAATACCTCAAAAAATAAAAAATATAATATTTACTAAAATATCCAAAAGATGTTGAAAAAATATGACTGAATAATATAAATTAGGCACATTACAAGATATGAAAAAGGAAGGATTAAATATGAAGTCCTTGTGGTGTAATGGTATTGTTTATGCTTAATAAGGATATTATTCTTGTTGCTACTAAATAAAAAATATGAGTAAGTTACTAAAGTTCCACAATCCAAGTAATCCATAAAAAAATTAATGATTTAATTATTTAACTCCTTAGTCTTAGGCTGTGAAGATGATATGAAGTTATTCAATTTTTTAGGCTCCAATTGACCATGCTCTTTTCTTTTGTTATGATTCAAAGCAAAGACGTTTAGGAGGTTTGGTTGATAGAATCTTTTAGACTTTTAGTCCCCCCCTCTTTTACCATAAGCCTTCTATTTAAAATATAAGTATCAAACAATGATAATTAATGTTAAAAGTACCAAAAAACCATTAAATTTTGAGTATTTAATTGGGCGTATGCCATATTATGTAGGGCGTAAAGATTGCTCTGTAAGTGCCTCTGGTGATGGCTCACCTAGAGAGCTGTTTGACCAAGGAGATATGCATTTTCTACAACTGCTTTTGGGCAGTTTGGCCTTGCCTTGCACTTGGGTGACCTCCGAGGTGCACCCCGACTTCACCTTTTAAACACTGGTTATAAAGGGATTAATGACTTATGGGCTTTAGGAATATTATATGGGCATGCCTCAACATCACCTTTTAAAACACTCATTATAAGGGGATTAACGACTTATGGTCATCTAGAACTTTTTATGCAGTTATCATTTCTTCAATGCACAAGCAAATTAATCCTTTATTTTTCTTTTTTATTTCAACCAAATATAATTTTCCTTCCTTATCTTTATTTGCAGATTGTGCTAGATTCAATTGGTTTCTCAATTTGGCAGATGGCCGTGGCACCCAATATCAGTCTTCTGCCTAATACAAAGAATGAGAGCATTCATATAAAAAATGAACATGCTCATGATAAATTTGATGATAATGATGCAACCAATGATAGTGAAGATGATAATGATTTGATTGAGCATGAGCAACCAATAATTGAAAATGCTAGAATTGCACTTGCCTGCGATGATGGTTGTGTGCGAATATATAATATCCCTGATTCAGATAGGTTGACTTATATGAAGTCGTTCACAAGGGTCAGTGGTGAGATTGCTGCACCTTCTGGTCAGATGGTTATACTTGTTCTCCATTTTTTGTTATGTGAAGATTATTTTTGTCATTCTATCATCTGTAGGGCGTGTTCTAAGCGTGACTTGGAGTCTTGATGGAAATATGATATATTCTGGGAGTAGTGACGGGTATGATATATTCATGTGCTTCTGATCAAGTATAATAGCTTGTATTGGGTGAAAATTTAACGAACTACAAAGCTTTTGTAGTATAAATTGTTAAACTCTCAAATATGTTCTGACATTTTTCAGGTTTATTAGATGCTGGGATTTTAGATCATGTCATGAGATCTATAGAATAACAGTTGGTCTTGGAGGTTTGGGGGGTGGACCTGATCTTTGCACATGGTCATTACTTGCACTGAGGTAAGATCTGGATCTCCATTTATACTGGATACATGTGGCTTGGCATCCAGTTTGTGTTGAAAAGAAAACATCTCTACTTGCTTCAGGTGTGGTACCCTTGTTAGTGCTGATAGTACTGGTAGCGTTCAGTTTTGGGACGGTCAGCATGGAACTCTTTTGCAGGCTCATTCTTGTCACAAGGGTGATGTCAATGCTCTGGCAGCAGTTCCAAGCCACAACATGGTATTCTCTGCTGGTTCTGATGGTCAGGTACTGGACAATGGCTGTTCTAGTGATGATTTTTTTTTTCTTTTTTGGTAATGAAAAATAGTTCTGTCTGTCATACAGCCCCATTGGAACCAGTAGAAACATTATTAAAGAGGATGTTATGATGGATCTGTGGCCATACAAGAAATGGTTAAATTAGACATGAGGTTATTCATATAATGTTGGAATAACTCCTATTGAAGGTAAGATGCATGATACACAATTAAAATGGTTTGGTCACGTGAGAAGAAGACTAATAGAGTCTGTCATGAGTAGGGGTGTGTGGTGGGTGGTTTGAAAAGTATTATTTAAATCAAACCATTGCGGGCTGTTTGTCTATCTTCTAAATCACAACCAACTCACTATGTGTTGGAAACCACCCAAAACATAGCTTAATAGTTTGGGTGGTTTCAACTATTGTAACAACTAACAAGAAAAGGAATGAAACGTAGCAACAACAATGATATTTTCTGTTTTTGTTTTTGAAGAAATAAAAAAAATTGAAAAAAGAGAAATCTAACAACATAAATGAAGGTAAACCTCAACTTGGATGGACTAAAAGACATGTTAATTTATGTGGTTTTTAGTAACCTGCAAAAATAGAAAAAGAAAACTACAATTGGTCTTAAAATGATATTATTTTTGGGGTTCTTGCCAAGCTAAGCACATAATAGAATTATTTTTACTTGTGAATGTTAAGATAAACACACATGCACACACATGTGAATGTAATATAAATTAGAAAGATGAGACTCCAGGAGGTTACAAAGATGTTGCAGTTAGGGAGCTGACCTTATAACCAATGTGGACAATATAATTTTATTGTGTGGTCGGTTGGTTTTTGGGGAGTTTATTGAAGCCCAAAATTGAAACCAAAGCACTTTGAGCGGTTTTTAAAATTTCCAAACCAAAACCAACCACTGCACTTGGAAGGCCATGGTGAGGTGGTTTGGTGTAGTCAGTTTGGTTGGTTTGGTTTTTTCTTGCTCTGCCCTACCTATGAGGAGAATGGAAGGAATGTGTCAGAATTGAATCTGACAGAGGGGAATTCTCCCTTGAATTGAGGATAATTGGGTAGAATAGGGGGTAGAACAGAGAGAGAACAGAGAGGAAGGAGAGGAAAAAGAGAATAGAGAGAGAGAGAGAGAGAGAGAATTAGGCGGGAGAATTGTATTGGTGTATTCTCAACATTCCCAAAGGAGTATCAGCAGTGTTTTATACTGATCCGGCTTCAAGGAAGGTGCCAAAAGCAGCCTCTCGATCACCAATTACAATTTATTTAAATTTGAAATTAGGCCTAACTGCCTAACTGTAATTCCTGCCTACCAAGTTGCTAATTACAATTGTAATCCCATGACAGAATGAAACAAGTATCTAACAAAAGAGGTAGAGAAGGACCGAAAAAACTTGTAAGGATACACTTAGGTATAATATTAGCTGCAAGGGCCTTGTGGAAGGTAAGGCTAGAGATAAAAATAACTTGTGAGTTAGAGCTTATATCGTCGGGCACACATAGGTTGAATAAAGGTTTGATATATTGTTTGTAGGGATGTGCAAGGTTTGGTTTTTGAAAATGCCAAACTGAGTCACTCCGTTTTTCATAATACTCCAGCTGAAACTGAACAGAGGGTGAATAAAAAGCAAAATGAAACTGAACCGCTTGTCCCCCCCCCCCCCCCCCCCCCCCCCCCCAGGGGATTGTTTGAGTTTTCAGTTTTCCTAGGTTGGCTACACAACCCTAGTTGTTTGTTAATATATAGAGACTTTTCAATTAGACTATTGAGATTTGCATTGAGCCTTGCCATTTGCTCTACTGATGGATGATGAACTCACAAAGCATGTTCAGTAAGAGATAACTATGTATATGTTGTAGATGATATTGATTTGGTGATTTGGTAGATGAGATAAGACAAAAGAAGGCTTAATAAGAAACTTGAATTATGAAGGAACATCTTTGAACCCAAAGGCTTCTAATTGAGTAGGTTAAAAACTCAATCTATAGTGCATGAGTTTATTGAAGTGAGAATGATGGTGAAACTTGAAGATCAAGTTATTCTTTACAATCACTAGTTGTTACATTTTTGATTTACTGTTCAACAAGAAACAGAGATCATTAAGGATCTTAGTAATAAAATCAAGTCAGGATGGTTAAAATAGAGGACTTCTAGCATTTGATTGATTGTAAAATCTCTTTGACGTAAAAAAGAAAGTTTTATCAGACAGCTAGAAAGCTCAGTAAAGAATTCTTATGCATGACGTGGTGTATAATGGCCAAATGGTCATAGATAGAGATGATTGGACAACTAGAATATATATAGTCTACCTTACTTTGTAGGATTAAGGCTTGTGATGATGATGATTAATGTTGATGATAGTGTAACATTTCTAACATTTAAGTTTCAGTTCTTTTTTTGCTGGGAAATATCTTTTATGGTTTCGGAGCTTGTTGAACTGTTCTAAGCTAAGACTATAGCTCTGGCTTCAACTTCACCAATTTATTGCTTCTTAAAATTTTAGAAGAGATAGGTGCTCTGGTGCTGTTGCCCTAAACAGATTTGTTTGTATTCTTTTTATAGGTTATACTTTATAAGCTCTCTAATGATACAGTTGCTTATAGTGGTGACAACTCCACAGCAGAAGTGATGAGGAGATGGATCTATGTTGGTTATGCCAGAGCTCATACGCATGATGTAAGGGCCTTGACAGTTGCAGTGCCAATTAGCTAAGAAGGTTTTTCAATTTTGCTAGATTTTGTTTGGAATTTGCATTCTTAGCATTATTGGCAATCTGGTCAGCTATGTTTTGGTTCAATAACCTGGTCTTTTTGATGACAGATCTTTGGCCAGAAGAAAAGGTAAAAAGATTTCGTGGCAAGGAGAAGCCCATTAATTTCAGTTACCATAAGTGGGCCAAACTGGGAGTTCCAATGCTTATCTCAGCTGGTGATGATACAAAGCTTTTTGCCTATTCTGCGAAGGAGTTCACCAAATTCTCTCCACATGATATCTGCCCTGCACCTCAGAGGGTCCCAGTTCAACTGGCACTGAATACTGTTTTTGATCAGATGCCTTTGCTCCTAGTACAGGCTTCCTATTGGTTAAATATTTTCTGTGTTCATGTGAAAAGCGATACTCTTCCTGGTTGTCCTTTTGGGGGACTTGCAAGGATGGAGTTGCTGGCCCAAGTTAGAAGTAAGGCATCTCGAAAGATCATTTGCAGCACAATTTCTACTTTGGGATTTCTTTTTGCTTATTCTGACCATGAGAAACCCAGTCTGTTTGAGTTAAAGAGGTCTGGACCATCTGGTCTTGGAAAAAGTGCATGGATTCTAAATAAAAGGCAACTTCCTTCAAATCTACCATTTGCACATTCTATGGTTTTCAGTTCTGATTCTTCTTGGTTGATTATAGCAGGGCATGATAAAAGAGTATATGTGAGCCTTCTATTTCTGTGTTATTCATTCTTTTACTTATCTTTTTTTTTTTTTTCTCATTTGGTATTTATAATTTATGTGGTACATGTGATCTGTCCTACCTTATACCCCAAATGTAGATCTTGCAGTACGTTAGTGAGATCTTTCCTTCATGCTCAGAGTGTTCTGTTGCTTGCTGATTGGTCTGTTGACTTGGGTGTATCATATACTTTGTAAACTTGCTTCTATATTTTTGTTGTTATGTGTTTGTTTGAGCAAATATTGAATTGTAATTATAATAATTGATAATGGTTATTTTTGTTGAGAAAAGGCATAAACAGAAATCAAATAATCTTCGGGTTTCACTATCATACAAGTTCTCCTGATATGAACATGTGATCTTATTGTGTATATGCATAATTCTTCTCATTGTAGGAAATTATTATTGACTGAACATAGGGTAAATTAGAAAGAAATTGAACTCTTTAGGTTTGTTACAATTTTAGAATGAACTTTATTTTTTGTAATTCACTTAACGAACTTGTAAGTTTGTTGTAATAATATAATGCCATTAGGAACCGTTAGCTTTTACTACTACATGATAGCTTGGCAGATGAGTTGGATAGAGAAAAACGTGACGTGGACATTGATGTGGCTCTTTATTCAGTTTTATTTTTTTTGTTTTTTTTTTTCAAAAATTATAATTATGTTGCAGAAATGACATGGCAATTAAAAGCCACATTGCTGTCCACGTCTTTTTTCTGTCCAACTAATTTGCCATGTCATCGCTTAACAATAAGGGCTAACTGTTCTTAACGGCATTCTATGATGTAACAAACTTACAAGTTCAGTGAGTGAAATGCAAAGATTAAAAGCTCATTATAAAATTCTAGTGAACCTAAAACTAAAGTTTTTTTTTTTTTCCCCTGTAATTTACCCTAGAACATATAAAGTAAGTTGGTATTACTTCCATGTAAGCCAATGCCCCTACTGGCATGTTATGGTCTGTTAAGGGGTGGGCTGGGACCAAATAACATTGCCTATAAACTAGGAAAAAGGACAAAGATCAAGGAAAATAATAAATAACCGAGTAATAAAATAAAGTGCAGCGTGTTTTTCTGGCCCAATTTTTTGTTTGTCTGTCAATATTGTAATTTCTCATTAAATTTCCAGCTTTACAGTCTGCATTCATTTAAAATTATGAACTGTTTTTCTTTCTTGCATTTTTTTGGTTAATTTTTTCCTTTTTTCAAAAAAAAGAAAAGAAAAGAAAAGAAACTAGTTGCATGTCCGTCAATCTGTAGTTCTGGACCTTGCAATTTCTCCATCTCATAGTGTTGCCCCTTTACCTATAAATTAGGAAAAAGAACAAAATCAAGGAAAATAATATATAACTGTGTAACAAAATAAAGTGCAGTGTGTTTTTGTGGCCCCATTTTTTGTTGTCAATATTGTAATTTCTCATTATAATTCCAGCTTTAGAGTCTCATGGCATTTGTTCATCTCAGCATTTGTTCAAGATTTTGAACAGTTTTTCTTTCTTGCCTTTTTTGTTATTTTTTTTCATTTTTCAAAAAAAAAAAAGAAGAAAAGAAACTAGTTGCATTTCTTTCACTTTGCAGTTCTGGAGCTTGCAATTTCTCCATCTATGGTGTTGCCCATTTGAAGTGTCTTTCTGTATATCTGTGTCATAAACGTTGACCACTTCTCTGACTGTTGCTTTCTTTGGCCTTCTTATAAAGGGTTTGCCCTTTATGGTGGTTTCTTTTGTAACAGTGTATTACCCCCCCACACCGCCACCACACACGCACCCCAAAAAAAGAAAAAGAAAACAAGTTTTTGTGTTTTCTTTATTGCCTTAAAAAAGATATGGCTATAGATAGAAACAATTGGCAGGCTAGAATTCATATAGCCAACCCGACGTTGTGCGAATAAGGCTTGATATGATATGTTCTTTGTTAATATTGGCATTGTATGAGAGATGGCAGCTGTATGAATGAGATTTGTCATTTTTGTAGGACATTGTAGCTGGATGGCGCTTTATAACTCTAGTTTGACCTTTTGTTTACCTGCAGGTTGTGGATGTGGAGAGCACTGAAGTAGTACATGTCTTTACACCTCGTCGAAGGGAGCATGGGGAAGAATTGCCACCTTGTGAGCCGCCCATAACAAAAATGTTTACCAGTTCTGATGGGCAGTGGCTAGCTGCTATCAACTGCTTTGGAGATATTTATGTATTTAATCTAGAGATACAAAGGTGTGAAAATAATCTTGAAGCCACTTATCTATATATCGAAATTGGAAAAAAATGCATCTAGAAGAGAAAAAGAGACTTTTGAGAAAGCCTTTATCCTTGTCTATGTGTTTTTGGTCCCTTATTTCACTTCTGATGCTATCGGCAAGTATTATTTGGTAAAAATGAAGATCTGAAGGTAGATTGGATTATTCTAAGAGGACATGCATGTATAGTTTTATGTATTATGACTAATTTTCAATTATTTCTTGCTTGCTTTTGTGTGATTGTTTTGGATTAAATATTAATTGAAAAATTGCTGTTACAATGTATATTTATCATTTGAATTGGTTGTGGCATTTTATATATCAGAGAAGATTTAAAAGGAGTATTTCTGGATATTTCCTATCATAAGAATAAATTGGGTCAAGCCATTGGTACCTTTTTTTAATGCTTCTAGGGAATGCTGGTGTTTTTGTTCCTTTAAGCTTAAAATGAATGAAGTGTTCTGCTTTGCATTTGCTTCTATGCCAGAGGGTTCAGATAATTGGTTTAAAGTACTTGCTTTTGCCTAGGCTTGCATGCAAACAACAGTTTGGCTTTAGTTTTTTAAAGGCAGGCCATTTTCTATGAATGGGAATGTTGAGGTTACAGATTTATATGTTTGTAAGGTTTCTTTGATGCTCAACAAAAAATTGATCTTGGCATAATTAGGCATTTAGAGCTCATTGAAATTTCTGCTGGGCAAGCACCTATGTACACCTTGATATATCATCTTAGTTTCAGCGCTTGATATAATTATCTTGCAATTTTGGGACAGGCAGCACTGGTTCATATCTAAACTCGATGGTGCCTGTGTTGCGGCTGGAAGTTTTACTCCCTGGAACAGCAATGTTCTTATTGTTGCCACATCTTCGAACCAAGTATATGCATTTGATGTGGAGGCCAAACAGTTGGGAGAATGGTCAATGCAACACACATTTGCTCTACCAAGGAGATACCAAGAATTTCCTGGGGAAGTTATTGGGCTTTCATTTCCGTCATCCTTGAAGTCATCATCTGTTATCATCTATAGTTCCAGGTTATCTTCTTAGCCTTGCTTCTTTTATAAGGATTTGGCAACTTTATTGGTTTGCTTTTCCAGCATAGGAACATTCATTCTGCTCTTAGGGACCAGGGTGGAGAAAGGAGTCTCTTGTAAAAAATTCTCTATTTTGTTCAAGTGCTTATTTTTACTATGGAGTTATTGTAGGGTTGTAATTGAGGAGTGCTCTCAAGTTAGTCTATTTATTAGAGGGTTGTATATGAGCCAAGTCAATGTACGCTAGGAATCATGGGTTGAATTTATTTCAATATTTCATATGATTTATATATGAGCCAGGTCTATGTATGCTAATCAAGTTGGCCTCGGTTGAAGATGTTATTTAGTTCTTTTACATTTTTGTTTCTTGTACTCATTTTTTAAAAGGGTAAATTGACATCATGCCCTTGTGGTTTGGGTTGTTTGCACATAGACCTACAGTTTGAAAATGGCTTTACAGGTCCCTGTGGTTTAAAATTTTTCAGACACCCCTTTTATTAAGTGTTTTTTGTTTGATTGAAATCTATTAGTTTTTTTATAATGACACTGTTAATAAAATTTAGCAAAAAGTTCTCCAAAGTTAGTTTAAATTTAGCAAAAAGTTCTCCAAATCTTCCCAATTAAAGAGATAAAAAAAAGGAAAAAGAAATTAACGAACAGAATCTGACAATCTTTGTAGAGAAAAATGATAGTGGAGCAACGATGATGGAGTGATGTCGATGACCTAATCCTAACTTTCACCTTAACTCACTGTATTACCCGCTTGAAGCCAAATTTTCCTTCACTAGATGCTGGAGTGATGTTGGCCGAATGGAGAGACAGGGGGAGGGAGGGAGAACAACAGCATTGACAACCTGTTGCCAACAATCTATGCAGAGAAAAATGATGGTGGAGCAATGTCAATAGCCTAATCCTAACTTTCACTTGGACTCACTGTATTGCCTGATAGAAGCCAAATCCACCTTCACTAGATGCTGGATTGATGTTGACCAAATGGAGAGAGAGAGAGATAATAGAGCAGGGGTGGGGGGGTGTTGAGGGAGAGGTTGATGGTCGTGATGGTGTTCTTGACAATGAGAGATTGGATGAGGGGAGGTGAGATCAGTAAGAAGGAAGATGGAGAGGATTAGGGAGAGAGATCTCTGAGGGTCGATAGATGGAGGGACGAAGGGACTGCAATGACACTGCCACTATGTCGTCACAACACTGTCTCCGTTGTGGTCCCTCCGACCCTCTGTAAATCTCGTAGTCACTTAGTTCCACTGGCAATGCTCCAACTTCTTCAATGTAGGATTTCTCTTTGCTTCTGTCTCCCTCTCTCCCTCACAGTGGTTGCTAATGGTGGCCTTTCTTGCCATAGACAATGCTTTTCTTCTTCCTTTTTTTTTTTCCCCTATTTTTTATTTTTTTGTTTTTTATAATTAGAGAGAGATTAGTAAAAAATTACATAAAATTCAATTAAATCCCTTTGTAATTAAAACTAACAGAGGCAGTGTCTTGGCAACAAAAAGTATACCACTGGGACATCTAGTGATAAAAATAAATCACAGGAGGTCTCCATGCAAATGACCCAAACCATAGTGTTTGACGGTAATCTACCGTATATAAAATTTACTTGACATGGCTTTTCTAAAGCTCAGCATGGGTTTATCTAATGAATGATCTTGATTACTGAGCCCTTTTTCATGCAAATTGTTACTTGAGCTTAAGTTTTATTCTTGTTCTAATGTGCGTATGGGCTTTTCACTTTCACTGTAAATGAGAGTGTTGATATTTCTCCAAAGACATTTATTGGAATTGAGACTTTCATAGTCACCTCTTAGAAAACTTTGTGCTCGTGATTTTTCTTTGCTCTCAGGGCAATGTGCTTGATTGATTTTGGGTTGCCAGTGGATCGAGACGATAACACTGACTTCAGGAATGGTCATGATCTAGGATTGAAGAAGCTACCAAATTCTTCCATCAATGAAAGACTGAAACGGAAACTAAAAGGTGATGCTAAACATGATGGTAGAAAGAATTTTGAATTTTGTGCTTTCAGAGATCCAGTTTTATTTGTTGGACATATTTCAAGAAATTCTGTATTTATTATAGACAAACCATGGATGCAAGTTGTTAAAACTTTCGATGCTCAACCTGTACACAGACATATTTATGGGACATAACTGCTTTCTTTGAAAGGTGGTTATCTAACAGCTTAGGTGAGAGAGTTCAAATGTAGCAGCAGCTCAGAAATGTCTCAGTCGGGCCTCAAAAGTGTGTTGTGTAATGTGTTCCTTGATAATCAATTGTTACTTTGTGCATTAATATTGTTTCACTTGCCTGTCATTGATCTTGTAAAATTGCCAACCATTTTGTTGCACTGCGATTTATCAGTACTTTTCTACGAAATGATTTGGCTGCCTCTTTATCACCTTTTTTTTTTTTTTTTACCTCATTAAGAATCGGATGGGCCGGTCAGTGTTGGAGATCTTGTTTGCACGCGATAATGGCAAATCAAGACAGGACCGGAAACCTCGTGAAATTTGTCTTATTTAGATTGTGAATGTTTAGTGAGTCAGTCTTATTTGTTGTTTTGTTAATAGCTCATGTTTGTGATCCACATGGTGGGTTTGTGCTTTATTTGGGGTTGAAAAATTAGATCTGAAACGGTGGGGTTGAAGTTGTGAGAGTGGTTGTTACATACAGAAGGAAGAGGGAAGTCTCAGTGACAGATGGGAGATGTTGTCGTTTATATAAAAATCCAAACCCCTTTGGAAGAGATGGGGTCTAATCTAAGGATGAAAATCAGTCAGGATAGATTTTGGAGGCATCCTATTCGAACGGAACAAACTAAATAATTGAAAGAGTATCAAATCTGGTGTTGGGATGGCAATCTTAGTTGGCAGTTGGCAGTTGGCATTTTGGTTTCTGGCTCAAGCATTTCAGTCCCACCTCAAAACAAACCCCACATCTGTACATTTCATTTCATTTTTTTAACTTTTGAGGTGAAAACTGTTGCTGCTAAATTTAAGAGTGAGTTGGATGAGCCATGACTCTACTTTACAGTTGATCTGATCAAGGGTTACAAGGTGTATTTTTTTTTTTTCTTCTGGTTAGCTGGAAAACATAGAAATAGGTACCCTAAAGCCAATAAGAAGGAAAAATGAAAAGATTCAGAACCAAAGCAGCACCCAAATTAGGCTACAGAAAAGCGTAGAAATCGGGTTGACAGTAGTTCAGCCATTGCCATCAATGACCAGAGCGAGGGCATAATAATAATGCATATTATAGTGATCTACATACTAGCTCTGGATGCTGCAATAAAAGAGCGATGAAAGGCGATATAATTGAACAAGGAAACCCCATCTCTCAATCCCATCGGTAAGCATGGACAGTAGTAGTATTGTCCATGGGGATATGTAAAATGGCTTAAGTGTCCCAAATGAGGTACGATACGAAAATCACTAATGGTGGCCGTTGCACTACTTTTTCAGAAAACTATGCTATACCTAATGCAACGGTAGCTAAATAAATACAATTAAGGATTTTATTTCCTTGGATTCCTATACACTGTTTCACGTATGTGGGAGGAGTAAATTAAGGTATACGGCGGTCCCTTAGACAGGAGGCACAATACATGGTGCTCACAAGGAGCCACCATCACAGAAGGATGAAACTATTACATTATGGTTGTCATGATTCGAACCTGCATCCTTAATTGTAATTTGCTACTTCGGTACCAATCGTGCTATGTTCGTGGGGTCAATTAAGGATGTTACACTCAACTTAAAATTGATGGGAGTAAAGTGTTTGGTTATATCTTTTAGATCCATAAAATTAGTAAACTAATTATTAAGCCATCTATCGAGATGACATTGTTGGAGTTGTTGAACGATTTAGCTTTGGTGTTCATTGATGATATGTTTACAAGATGTTCAATAAAGAACTACCACTACTACAAATAACTTTCTATTTCTAATGATAATTCTAATTACGGGATATATGAGTTATTAGGTGATTCTCGTAAATGTTTTTTGATTATAGAATAAATTTAATTGATTTCTCATAATAAAAGATTTCTATTAGAGAACTAAAACTAGATAACACTTTAAATATAAACTATTAAGTAGTTTTTGAGAGTATAAAAATGCTACCACCTTGATTGCTTTGGAAGATTTAGAGATTATGGATTGTTTTTTTAAAGTAATGGTTAAGGGATAATAACGGTATCTTGTTTTCAAATAAAATATATTTATTGCATGTTATTTTAATATGTCAGTAATAAATTATCGTATTTTAATATATATTTAATTAACTAGTCAAATTATCTAAATATTAAAAATAAATATAATAAATGCATTTCATTTTGTTTATCTAGTTATATATCATTATTACTATTATAGTTGGTCTTCGGGAAGTCTAGGTTTGAATTCCTTGCGACTTGCTTGAGTGTGCTGGGATTCATCTTCTTTTCACACGATTGGGGCCTCAGTGGAGGGACGCCTGCAAGGGAGTGCATCCCAAGTATAGTCAAAGAGTGCTTTTAAGATATAAGTCAAGTGATTTGATCATGATAAATTGAGATTTGCACCAATAGGTTATTAGTTTGATTTCTTACCTTGTTCAGTGAGACAAATTATCTACTTGTGATTTATCTTTTCTGTCAAAATTGAGAGTATAAATAGCGGGGAACCGTTCAAGAACTTTAATCCCAAATACAACTGAAGAGGTAAGATCTACGACAAATTGTTGCGACTTACAATCTCAAGTTGGGAGTTTATTTAAATTTAGAAATTGACAAAAAGGGTAACCTCAAAGCGTGGTGAACCAAGATCATTTGTCATATATTTTTGTACATTGTTAATTGTTAAATGTTATTTATTACAATTGTCTTTCATCATTTGTCAAGACTCAACATTTGGATAATGCATTAATATTGTTATTTATTAGTTGAGGAAATATTAATTTTAAGATTATTTTAATAAAAATTTTGGTTAAGGCTTTTAAGTTATCAAATGTCCAATCCCCATGTAAAAAGCGTTTATTTTAAAATGAGATAAAATTTACTTACGGTAAGTACAGGAACCAAAATTAGTTGGTAGACTATATATGTAGAGTCGGCTTAAGAGTTAGTGGGGCCCTAGGCAACTGACGGTAACAACGTAGTCAACTATAACTCTATCTCTCTCTCTTGTCATTCTACGCTAACACTGAGTAGCATCACTACTGCCTGATCGATGACAGTGCGCCTGCTGTCTCTTGTTCTTGGTCTCTTTCCTCCCGTTGGAGACCACATCTCCTGATCTCCTGACTCCTATCAACTTTTTTTGTTAGCGTCTCATTCGGTCAACGTCTGCAATTTCCTTCTTTTGATGGCTCTCTCACTTTCTAGCATCTCATTCCTCCAACATTTTCTTTAATGTCTCTCGTCCTACTCTTAATGTGCCATTTTTTGGGACTCATTTTTTAGAGAGCCAAAACATAGGCCTTAGTGGCTATGCTTAATCCTGTATATATGTAGAACCCTTAGCTTTAGGCCAGACCAGGCCAGCGTTGCAATAGAGCATTGTTTTAACCAATGCAATGCTTCATCATAAATTTTACCAAGAAAAAAATTACTTTATTATAACTAATTTTTCAACTTAAATTATTTATAAAAATACTACAAACACACACACACACAACATTATTCAAATAATATGATAAATTAGTACATGCATGTGCACTCTTCTGCAATCACTGGGGGTGTCATCATCTTTCTTCTTTCATCTTTTTTTGTTTTCCTCAAAAATGGAGAATAAGTCTTTCTTAAATTTTATTTATCAATAAAACATGCAAACTATTTAGGTTATTGTCGATGATCATTGATAGATTATCAATGACAACATTATCAATTAATTTAAATTTTTAAGTCGCACTTTAAATATAACATGCGACCTTTCAAATGAACGATATGATTTTTCATTGTATATGAGTGTTTTTAAATCGAGATTTATAAAAAATAATAAATTACAATAATTATCCCCCCACCCCTGAGATTTGCTTAAATTATAGAGATTACTCCCTATATTTTATTTATATTTTCTCTCTTCCTTTTTTCTTTTCAATAAATCACTAAACCTTTATGTTGATGGGGTTTAGCCTTTTTGAGTAAAAATAGAGAGGGAGAGGGAGAGAGAGAGAGAGAGAGAGAGAGAGAGAAAGAGCAAGTGGGGATGAAAGGCAGATTTGATGAAGTTAACACTGCTAGTCAGTCATGCTGGGTTCAAATCAATGAACCAAATAATCAACGAATAAAGCTAGCAATGAGGGTTGGGTTCATCAATTGAGAGAGAGGGATGGATGAAGGAACCCTAACAAATTGAAAAGTCATGAGACGCACACCAAAATTGGCTATTCTTCTTCTCAATCTGCACCGATTCTAAGCAATGCCTTTTCATCAATATTTCTTTAGCTACGGCAATTTGCAGTGGCTTTAATGGTTTCTCCACACGGTTTTTAATTAGCATCTCTAATGATGAACAACATCACTGGAGATCGATGTTGTCGAATGTGTGGAAAATTTGAGGCTTTGATAACCATTTGATTGTCTCAACAAATGAAGCGATCTGGTGGTGAAGGTGAAGAAATTGAGGTTTTGATGCCTCTTTATATGCTTGAGAAGTTTGGGGGGTGGCAGCTGTAAGCTGGGGAAGATGGCATGTATTTAGTGAAACTTTCAGTTTACAATGGGTTTATACGTCACACACACATGATGATGTGTTCTACTAAACCCAATGAGGAAGGAAAAAAAGTGGGGGAGAAAAAGTAGAGAGAAAATGCATTACTCCAACAAAGCAATAGAAGAGGAGAAAAAGAGGGGAAAGAAAGACTAGTGAGGTATTGTTTTTTTATTTTTTAAAACTTTTAATAGTCATTACCCAATGGGATAATGACAAAATTTATTTAGTTTAATAAAGTTTACTCTTATCTTCAAAATTATAGGATATGGTGTAATAATAGAAAAACTAATAAAATGAAAAATACTAAGATAATAATAGAATAGGTAACACAAACGAGAAGAGAGAGAAAAAGAAGGAAAATGAAAGTAGAGATGGACCAAGTCAACTTGATCCATCGAATTTGGACCAACTAAATAGGTCAAAGTATACAATGTAGGGAAGACCCATCGTCTTTCCCCAAACCATAGCAGCATTTGCTTCATCCTCTTTCTCTCTCTTGACCTTTATCTCTCAATTTTTGCCCAATTGCCAACTGTTTTCTTGATAATTTGATCTTAGGATCATTGATCCGACACTAAATCTACAAAATATAGGCCTCAATTTTCATAGTGGTGGTCTCAAAGCAAAGGTCCAACGAGTCCCAACCACCGGCGACAACATACCGGAGTTGTCTTACCCCAAGATAAGTGATTTTATCATTTTTTCGTCTATTTTCGGTTGGCTGTGCCAGAAGTCCAAGGACAGATCTGTTAATATCTGACCATTGGATTGGTATGGCTCTTGGGTAGATGGTCACCAGATTAGGGCGAAATCAGTGGTCGATTCTGATTATCGAGGTTGTCAGTTGGCAGTAACCAAAATTCTAAGGTTAATTTGCCAGATCTTATCATTGGGTATTGTGCTTTTACTTATGAAAGAGGTTCTGATGGTGGGGTTGGATTGTCGGGGTCACAGGCTGCAGTGAGATGGCTTCAACCTTGGACCATTTCTAGTCTTGGGGACTTTTGTACAATTAATTGAAAGTTTAAGGTGTAGAAAATGATATAAATAAAAAGCCAGGGGCATTTGGTGATGGTTTAATAAAACTTTTGGGTTTTTGTGAAGTTCTGAAAAGGTTAGGGGTCTTGGTGAAAATTTGTGAAAATGTGTTTAGATGGTTCATTTAAAAATCCTTGAGGTCCTTAAAATGTGATTTAAGGCATTGTTTTCGTATATAAAGTGTATTGAATATATAATGGTTTGGGCTCAAATGAGATGTTTGGGAAAGTATGGACCAATGATGCGAATTTTTGTAAACTCTAGGGCTAGTATGCACATTGTGAAAATAATACGGTATTTTTAAATACACAAAAGTTTAATTTCAAGAGTTGAAAAGGAAAGAGTCGAGATTTTAATTCGGGCATTGCTATGTTTGTATCGATAATGACATGTTTTCATACGCGTGGGAGTATTTAAATGAACCCTCCTAAATGTTCACAACAGGAATCTGTGAACCTTGGTACACCAAGTATGCGTTTTGTCATGACCGCTTTGCTCGACTATTTGATATGGGATGGGTCACTAATTAACCTTTGAGGTCGGACTATTTCTAGCCATATGTGTATATGTTCTTTTACTTATGTCCCACAATTTTACTTACACGCTGACATGATACTCATATGTTTACAAGAAATTGATATGTTCATGTGGAACCACATGTATACGCATATCTTCAAATGATCATGACATATTTTACCTTCTTTTCTAGTGGTCATATATAGCATATTAGTGTTACTTGTGGGCCTTTTAGGGCTCATACAATTGATATAGCTAGCTACCTTTCAGGTTCAGATCGGGAGTTGCTGCCTTGGGTATGGTTTTGGCCCTGGTTTCATTAACAACTGTGACCTTGCCTTTTTTGTAGCCACACTTCGTGTGGATATACCTGCCCATAGAAGAGATTTTGATTACTTTTGTCACATGGCACGTGTGCCTATGTTATTGTTGACTTGTGTGGACAAGGTTGTTCGCCTTTGCATGTGTATATTCTGACATGATATTTTGACTCATTACAAACTATGAATATTCAGTTTCATGCTAACATGTGGTGGTGTTGGTTGATGTGGCTTCTTGCCCCAATAGCCAAGGCCACCCTAGCATTGGGGTATCGTCAGGCATGGATCCCTCATCTCGAGTCGTGACATATGACTTGTTTTTAGGCCAAATATCAAGAATGCAAAACAAACTTGATCATATAGGAAAACCAGATAACATAATTGGAGACCCTTTGACACTCTTGTGATTTGAGCTTTTTGTTTAGACACTTCACATGGTTAGTTTTTAGTCAAATTAGTCTTTATAGTCTCCTATGATCACCGAAGCAATGCCATGTTATACAATAAATATTGTTCCAAACTTCTAAATAAACTAGTTATAAACTTTATTTATAATCTTGCCTATAAATTTATTCTCTGGTTCACATTGTGATTGTTTGATGCGGACATGCAAGGTGGTGTTTAGAGAATAGAGTCTATGCCCCATTCTCATTTTGCTCGTGTCAAACAAAAGCCATCTTCATTTGCATTTATATTCCTTCAAGTATTGTTTTAAACTAAGTTTGATACTCTCTCTCTCTCTATGTATATATATATATATCTAGGCATGCACGTGTTTATATTAATTTCTTCAATTATTGATCTGCCTAGGCCTAACGTTACAAAAGTCGAAATCAGTACGAGGTCTAATCATGTAATAGATAGAACATTTATATGAAATTTTGATTTATCATGGCCGCTTCCTCAATTTTTATATATTGCAACTCATCAACATGAGTTTTACTATTTTAAATATTTCATGAGCTATCGTTTTCTCTACAAAATTTAGTAAAATAATAAATTTTCTCTTCCTCCAAGCCCAAAAATGTTTAGGTTTAGTAATTTTTAATTGGTTTTTATAAATTTTAATATTTAATATTTATTGGACTAATTAAAAAGTGACATGTGATTGTTACTTTTATTGAATTTTGTAAATTTAGTGATTGGGTTCATTAATCAATGTTGTTTTTTAAGTGTTGGGAGGAAGATAATCTTCTTCTATTAGCTCAATATATGTGTCTATTAAAATAGTGTTTCATAATTAAGATATATAATAAAAAAGATAAGACATAAAAATTATTTTAAATTTTTGTTATTTTTAATATGTTTATTAAATTTATCTTATCACTCTCATAAAAGAATTCATGTGATTTCTTATTTTATAATTTTTAGAAATGTTTATCTCTTCTCTCTCCGAATAAACATATCTTGGACCTTATAGATATAAAAAAAAAATAACGCATATATCCTCCAATACATTCCAAAAAATTTAACAAATAGTTTGATAAAAATTTTGAAATACTTTTCAATTTTATCTTAATCATTTTATATCTTGGTTCAAAAACTATTTCAACTTTATTTTAATATAATCTTATATCTTTTTTTTTTCTCTAAATTCTAAGAAGGCCATCTTAGGGAATAAATTTAATCTTTTTAAAATTGTTTAGGATACTTACTCTTAAACACTATCTAAACAAGAGTCCTAATTGTAAGTAAAGGAGGATTCTCTTTTCAAGATAAATATTCTTAATTATAATCTTTAGCTTCTTTATTGTTGTTCCACGTCTGATCTTCTCATCTTTTTTGACACCCTTGAGACACTCTTGACTCTTCTCATCTTTTTTGACAATCTTGCTCTTCTTATTTGCAGCTGCAAAATTCAGAGTTCAAGGCTTTTTAGCTATTTGATTTGTTTTCTTTCATAAGTATATATATTGGTGGATAATTCTAAGCATCACCAATAACATTAAAAAATTTAAGATAATTACTATCATAAGAGTTTCATGAATGAATATCAATAAGGAGTGAATTATGAAGCTATTAACCTAATTTTTTATTTTTTTACAAGATGGTTTGTAGAGGGGTGAAATTGTCACCTCAATGAAGGAATTATATTCATATTTACTTGCATTTTATAGATCAAACATAATTAAAAGTGAGTTGGGAAATATTTTCTCAACTTGTATTAACTCATTAAGAAATTTGTGGATGTTTTAGCATCACTTTTTAACAGGGTTGATTACATCAATGATTACTCAACTTTGCATTTTGTTACTGTTTGATCATTAAATTTTGAAATGTTACCTGTTAGTCATTAATATTTCAAAATTATTACTGCTTAATCGCTAAACTTTAAAATATTAGTTATTAGTCACTAATATTTCAAAACTATTTCTTATTCGTCACTCATGAACTTAAAGTTCAATGACTAACGAGTAACGAATAAGAAACGATTTTAAAATATTAATGACTAACAAGTAACATTTTAAAATTCAGTGATTAAGTAGAAATAGTTTTGAAATATTAATGACTAACGAGTAACATTTATAAGTTTAGTGACTAAATAGTAATAAAATATAAAATTAAGTGATTATTGATGTAATTAATTCTTTCTTAACACCATTAATTCTTATCTAAAATTGTTGACTAAAAATATATAAATTTTTGGATGAAGTATTAATGTAAATGAAATCATTACAAAAGGGGGTCAAAACGATGGGAGAAGAAGCCCCAATAATTGCATCAACATCAGTAGTGTAATGTGCATTGTGATTGATCACATTCTCAGGGGGTAGCTGTCAAAAGTTAAAAAGACTTCAATACATAGAGAGGTCTATATCTCACTTCATCACAAACATTTTATTTTTTATTTTATCTATTTTTGAGTTTGAGAAAGAACTATATACCTTGCCAAACTTTTCCACTCATACCATTTCATATTCGTTAGCATAAAAATTGATATTTATATAAATTTTTAAGGGTGAAATGACAAATAAATCATTTAATTTTGGCCTATAACCACTCTACTTTTACTTTTAGGACCAAATTGGGTACCATATTTAAAAAAAATAAATATTTAAAATTCAAGATAATGTTAACTATTCTAATAGATGTCATCTTGATACCCTATTCTAATTTTATTAACCTTAATTGTAAACATATTCACCTTAATCACAATCTGTTGACGTTTTGGTCGATCGTGAGTCGTAGGCCCACAATGAGAAAAATAAGCACAAAATGCAAAGATGAGGAATAAATAAAAACCAATAATAAGTCACACACAGGGAAGTTTTTACGTGGTTTCACCGGAATGATGCCTAGTCCACGACTGTTTTCTAATTATTCTAACAGAGTAACAGTATATCATTATTGTCCATTCCCCTACCATGGTATTTTTGACCCCTTTTTATAGTGTGGGGTGTTCACAATTTACATAAAATCCATAAATGGAAGAATGATGTCACGGGGAACAAAATATCCTTATCAATTCCATAAAATCGAGAGTGGATTCTGCATTACCAGGGATTTGGTTTGCCTCAGATAAAGTAAGTGGGTCCCTACCTCCGGTTGTTCAGCAGTCTTGTTGTTATATGAGTTGGACGGTTAGGCCAGTGAGTTGGAAATATCGCTGAGAGCTCGCTTGGTTAGCCAAGGGAGTTGGAAACATCGCTGTGAGCTCACTTGGTTCTACGGTCTGAGCTCAGGTTTTAGCGATGTATGACCTTGTTCTAATAAGTTCAGCCTTGGACTTATTAGGCTTCAGGAGATTGGGTCGCACTGTTGAGTTGAGTTCAACTCATAAGAAGTGGTCCAAAAAATACCCATAACACAATCAAAATTCAAAAAATAATAAAAAAATACCTAAATTTAACCCCAAATTAATCTAGATTAGAAGAATTTTATACAATCAGATGTGCCCACATTGAACTCTAAATCTATATGTGAACCGGTCACAAATGCCTTAGAACGCAAGAACCCTACACTACAAAAGAAAAGAGTTTTAACGAGAGGAAAAGTGGTCGTTAAAAGTCAATTTCCCTTCGTTAAAGAGTTTTAACAACGGGAAAAATCCCGTCGTCGCCCTTCGTTAAAGCTTCAGCCGTTAAAAGTATTAACGATGAAAAAAAAATACCGTCGTTAATATAAATAGTGAGGGGCATAAGTCCCGTCGTTAAAACTCATAATAACAACAAATATTCCCGTCGCTATAACAATGTGTGTGATGGTTGATAATAATATATAACGATAGATATTCCCGTCGTTATTGCAATATTTACTAATCACTAAATATAATATCAACGATAGATATTCCCGTCGTTATTGCAATGTTTACCGGTCACTAAATATAATATCAACGATAAACATTCCCGTCGTTATTGCAATATTTACTAGTCATTAAATATAATATCAACGATGAATATTCTCGTCGTTATTACAATATTTACTCGTCACTAAACATAATATCAACAATGAATAGTCCCATTATTATAGCTATATTTACCAATCACTAAAAATAATATCAGTAATCAATATTTTCGTCGTTATATATATTTATCTGTCATTATTATTATTACAATTTTAATGACTATTTTTACTATTATATAAGAATTTATTTTGTACTTATTAATTTTGACAAGAGAGATACTAATAATAAAAATATCATCACATTAATTTAGTAGAAAACAAGTTATATACAAAAAATGATCATTTACATTCATTATGTATTGATTACAATCATCATAAGAGCTTCTATACCCTCCACAATCATAAAAAATGAGAAAAAAAAAACTATGAGTTTCATATTATTCTAAAATCTCCCTATAATGAAAATCAAAAAATTATTACAAGTATGGCTAGAATTCACGTATTATTCACAACTAATACCAAGAGTTCTTGCTCGACTTGTATCTTCAAATACCTGCAAATTGCAAAGAAAAAAAAATTATATTACTCGCCATTCTCCATCATTGTATGATAATCTAAATTACATAAATCTCATAAGTCATAATGTAATCAAATATAAAAGCATATAATGCATTAGCTCTAAGAATAGAGATGTCTGTATGTTCGTTGCTATATGGTTTCACTACCAATAACATGGTCTAACCAGACATAAAATAAAAAAATAAAAAATAAAAACATTTCTATTTCTATTTCATAACATTTCTATTTCATAATATTTAGGCCTTTAAATTGGAATACATCTGAAAGTGATTCCTAGAAAGAGCAAATGGACATCCCAATTTAATGACAATATATATATATATATATATGCTAGAGGCCATAACAAATTGTCTCGGTTCCGTCAACCAGCATGAATATTGTCACAGATTCTACTTAATTACAAGTGAACAAGCATCAGCCCACAGAATACAATCACTTCAAAAACAGAACAAACTAATCTCATTATAGTAACTTTTTTGCCCATCAGACCCCTGAGAAGTGCAAACTAGTTTTCTGATATTAAGTGGAAACTCATACCATAATCTTAAATAAGATTTTCTACAAAAAGGAAAATCATTCTTTGTGGACAAATATAAATTTATTTTTTAAATTTATAATCCAACAAAAATAAAGAAATAAATCTGGTTTTAATCCAACCAATTTATCTTTTCTTTTCACTCCATTACCCTAGTTCCAAGACTTAGCAATAAAACAAGAATCTCATAATCTTGAACAATAATTCATCAACAAGAGATGCTACAATCCGTACAGGGATCATCTTGATCAAATGAACGTCGTGTCTTACTTCCAAGCCGCATCTCTTAAATTTTCAAAGTTTCCTCAATCAATTCGGTCTAGAACCAATTTCATATAGAATTCGAAACAGATATTCCAATTTAGCCACCACCAAATGTACAAGCATGCTAATAACTCCATTAATGGGGAAACAAGAATAAAATGCAAGGAAGACCCATTGTTTTTCCCTAAACCCTAGTGGCATTTGCCTCATTCTCTATCTCTCTCTTTCTCTCTCTCTCTCTTTATTTTTATCTCTCAATTTTTGCCTAATTGCCAACTGTCTTCTTGATAATTTGGTCTAGGGATCATCGATCCGACACTAGATTTACAAAATAGAGGCCTCGATTTTCATAGTGGTGGTCTTAGAGCAAAGGTCCAACGAGTCCCAACCGTCGGCGACAACATACCGGAGTTGTCTTACCCCAAAGTAAGTGATTTTATCATTTTTTTGTCTATTTTCGGTTGGTTGTGCTAGAAGTTCAAGGCCAGATCTGTTAATATCTATCCATTGGATTGGTATGGCTCTTGGGTAGATGGTCACCAGATTAGGGCGAAATCGGTGGTCGATTCCGATTATCGAGGTTGTCAGTTGGCAATAACTAAAATTTTGAGGTTAATTTGCCAGATCTTACCATTGGGTATTGTGCTTTTACTTATGAAAGGGGTTCTGATGGTGGGGTTGGATTGTCGGGGTCACAAGCTGCAGTGAGGTGGCTTCAACCTTGGACCTTTTCTAGTCTTGGGGACTTTTGTACAATTAATTGAAAGTTTAAGGCATAGAAAATGATATAAAGAAAAAGCCAGGGGCGTTTGGTGATGGTTTAGTATAAGTTTTGGGTTTTTGTGAAGTTCTGAAAAGGTTAGGGGTCTTGGTGAAATTTTGCAAAAATATGTTTAAATGGTTCATTTAAAAAACCTTGAGGTCCTTAAAATGTGATTAAGGCATTGTTTTCGTATATAAAGTGCACTGAAAATATAATGGTTTGGGCTCAAATGAGATGTTTGGGAAAGTGTGGACCAATGATGCGATTTTTTGTAAACTCTAGGGCCAATATGCACATTGTGAAATAAAACGGTATTTTTAAATACACAAAGTTTAATTTCAAGGGTTGAAAAGGAAAGAGTCGAGATTTTAATTTGGGCATTGCTATGTTTTCATACGCTTGGGAGTATTTAAATGAACCCTCCTAAATGTTCACAACATGAATCTGTGAAACCTAGCACACCAAGCATATGTTCACAAGAAGGATCTGTGAACCTTGGTACACCAAGTATGCGTTTTGTCATGACCGCTTTGTTATGGCTAACCTTTGACGTCGGATTTTTTTTTGATTCATTTGGGATATTTGGACTTACACCCAATTAGTTTTCAAGAGACGATGACCTTTTCCCTTGATGCACGCATAGATAAATTTGGATGCGGACTCAACCTATACACGCCCAAAGTGGACCTTCGAGATATGGTTATCCTCTATGTGGACTCCCTTCACGTCATGCGGACAGGACTCTCGGAGAGAGGACATGGCGCACCAAGACCCTCTCTCCACAAGGGCAACAAGCCAGCAATAAATGCCACTGGCCGCCGCTAAGATTCGAACTCTCGATGCTCCTGTTATTCTTCTAAGTGCTTTACAGCTAGACAATGCTCGTGGGACTCGGACTATTTCTAGCCATATGTGTATGTGTTCTTTTACTTATGTCTCACAGTTTTACTTACATGCTGACATGATACTCATATGCTTACAAGAAATTGATATGTTCATGTGGAACCACATGTATACGCATATCTTCAAATGATCATGACATATTTTACCTTCTTTTCTAGTGGTCATATATATATAGCATATTAGTGTTACTTGTGGGCCTTTTAGGGCTCGTACAATTGATATAGCTAGCTACCTTTCAGGTTCAGATCGGGAGTTGCTGCCTTGGGTATGGTTTTGGCCCTGGTTTCATTAACAACTGTGACCTTGCCTTTTTTGTAGCCACACTTCGTGTGGATATACCTGCCCATAGAAGAGATTTTGATTACTTTTGTCACATGGCACGTGTGCCTATGTTATTGTTGACTTGTGTGGACAAGGTTGTTCGCCTTTGCATGTGTATATTCTGACATGATATTTTGACTCATTACAAACTATGAATATTCAGTTTCATGCTAACATGTGGTGGTGTTGGTTGATGTGGCTTCTTGCCCCAATAGCCAAGGCCACCCTAGCATTGGGGTATCGTCAGGCATGGATCCCTCATCTCGAGTCGTGACATATGACTTGTTTTTAGGCCAAATATCAAGAATGCAAAACAAACTTGATCATATAGGAAAACCAGATAACATAATTGGAGACCCTTTGACACTCTTGTGATTTGAGCTTTTTGTTTAGACATTTCACATGGTTAGTTTTTAGTCAAATTAGTCTTTATAGTCTCCTATGATCACCGAAGCAATGCCATGTTATACAATAAATATTGTTCCAAACTTCTAAATAAACTAGTTATAAGCTTTATTTATAATCTTGCCTATAGATTTATTCTCTGGTTCACATTGTGATTGCTTGATGCGGACATGCAAGGTGGTGTTTAGAGAATAGAGTCTATGCCCCATTCTCATTTTGCTCGTGTCAAACAAAACCCATCTTCATTTGCATTTATATTCCTTCAAGTATTGTTTTAAACTAAGTTTGATACTCTCTCTCTCTCTCTATGTATATATATATATATATATATATATCTAGGCATGCACGTGTTTATATTAATTTCTTCAATTATTGATTTGCCTAGGCTTAGCGTTACAAAAGCCAAAATCAGTACGAGGTCTAATCATGTAATAGATAGAACATTTATATGAAATTTTGATTTATCATGGCCGCTTCCTCAATTTTTATATATTGCAACTCATCAACACGAGTTTTACTATTTTAAATATTTCATGAGCTATCGTTTTCTCTACAAAATTTAGTAAAATAATAAATTTTCTCTTCCTCCAAGCCCAAAAATGTTTAGGTTTAGTAATTTTTAATTGGTTTTTATAAATTTTAATATTTAATATTTATTGGACTAATTAAAAAGTGACATGTGATTGTTACTTTTATTGAATTTTGTAAATTTAGTGATTGGGTTCATTAATTAATGTTGTTTTTTAAGTGTTGGGAGTAAGATAATCTTCTTCTATTAGCTCAATATATGTGTCTATTAAAATAGTGTTTCTTAATTAAGATATATAATAAAAAAATAAAACATGAAAATTATTTTAAATTTTTGTCATTTTTAATATGTTTATTAAATTTATCTTTCATTTGATTTCTTATTTTATATTTTTTAGATATGTTATCTCTTTTTCCTTTGAATAAGCATATTTTGGACCTTATAGATAAAAAAAAAATAACACATATATACTCCAATACATTCTAAAAAATTTAACAAATAGTTTGATAACAAATTTTGAAATATTTTTCAATTTTATTTTGATCATTTTATATCTTGGTTCAAAAACTATTTCAATCTTATCTTAATATAATCTTATAGTTTTTTTTTTTCTCTAAATTCTAAGAAGGCCATCTTAGGGAATAAAATTAATCTTTTAAAATTGTTTAGGATACTTACTCTTAAACACTATCTAAACAAGAGTCTTAATTGTAAGTAAAGGAGGAATCTCTTTTCAAGATAAATATTCTTAATTATAAACTTTAGCTTCTTTATTGTATCTTTATTGTTGTTCCACGTCTGATTTGGGCATTCGAGTGATTTTTTTGACCCCCTTGAGACTAGACATGGCCACGGTTCATGAACCGCCGGTTCCGGTTCATGAACCGCCGGTTCCGGTTCAAGAAATCTTTGAACCTGAACCGAACCGCCCAAGGGCGGTTTGGGACGGTTCGGTTCCGGTTCCGGTTCGTGCCGGTTCGGTCAACGGTTTGGACCGGTTCGGTCAACGGTTTGAGCCGGTTCGGTCAACGGTTCCGGTTCCGGTTCAAACCGAATTTTTTTAATTTTTTTTTAATAATATAATATAGTAACAAGTAATAAATAATTAACAATATAATTGAATAAATTGATAAATAATAAAATGAGAAGATTGAAGAAATTGAAATTGAAATATTAAATGAGAGACAAAATTGAGAGAATAATAGCTTAAGACTTGAGAGAGAGAGAGAGAGAGAGAGAGAGAGAGAGTGTGAAAAATGAGTGGGGGAGGGAGGGGTATATATAGATAAAATTATAGGATTAAAAAAAAAAAAAAAAAAAAAAAAGGGAATTGGGCTGCTGCCCGTTGGCAGCAGCCAACGGTCCAAAATTGGACCGTTGCAACGGTCCAATTTTGGACCGTTGGGGGGTGGGGGGGGGGGGGGGGAGGGGGGGTGGGGGGGGGGGGGGGGAGTGGGGCGCGGAACCGCGTGGGGGGGGGGGGGGTGGGGGGGGGGGGGGGCGGTTCCGCGCCCGCGGAACCGCGTGGGCGTGGGGGGGGGGGGGGGGGGGGGGTGGGGGGGGGGGGGGCGGTTCCGCGGGCGCGGAACCGCGTGGGGGGTGGGGGGTGGGGGGGGGTGGAACCGGCGGTTCCGGTTCCGCGGAACCGCCGGTTCCGGTTCCGGTTCAGGAACCGGCGGTTCGAGTTCCGCGGAACCGGCGGTTCCGGTTCCGCGGAACCTCGAACCGGAACCGGACCGAATTTCGCCGGTTCGGTCCGGTTCCGGTTCCGGTTCCGGTTCGGCCGGTTCCGGGTCCGGTTCCGGCCGGTTCGGTTCCGGTTTGAACCGCCGGTCCGGTTCAATTTTGGCCATGTCTACTTGAGACAATCTCTACTCTTCTCATCTTTTTTGACAATCTTACTCTTCTTATTTGTAGCAGCAAAATTCAGAGTTCAAGGCTTTTTAGCTATTTGATTTGTTTTCTTTCATAAGTATATATATTGGTGGATAATTCTAAGCATCATCAATAATATTAAAAAAATTGAGATAATTACTATCGTAAGAGTTTCATGAATGAATATCGATAAGGAGTGATTTATGAAGCTATTAACCTAATTTTTTATTTTTTTACAAGATGGTCTGTAGAGGGGTGAAATTGTCACCTCAATGAAAGAATTATATTGATATTTACTTGCATTTTATAGATCAAACATAATTAAAAGTGAGTTGGAAATATTTTCTCAACTTGTATTAACTCATTAAGAAATTTGTGGATGTTTTAGCATCACTTTTTGATACCATTCATTACAAAAGGGGGATCAAAAGGATGGGAGAAGAAGCCCCAATAATTGCATCAACATCAGTAGTGTAATGTGCATGGATGATCGATCACATTGTCAGGGGGTAGCTGTCAAAAGTTAAAAAGACTTCAATACATAGAGAGGTCTATATCTCAGTTCATCATCACAAACATTTTATTTTTATTTTATTTTATTTTTTATTTTATCTATTTTTGAGTTTGAGAAGGAACTATATACCTTGCCAAACTTTTCCAACTTATACCACTTCATATTCGTTAGCATAAAAATTGATATTTATATAAATTTTTAGGGTGAAATGACAAATAAATCATTTAATTTTGGCCCAATAAACCATTATAACCACTCTACTTTTTACTCTTAGGACCAAATTGGGAATGATATTTAAAAAAAAATAAATATTTAAAATTCAAGATAATGTTAGCTATTCTAATAAACGTCATGTTAATACCTTATTCTAATTTTATTAGCCTTAGTTGTAAACATATTCAAATTAATCACAATTTGTCGACGGGAGTTGGTCGACTGTGATTCGTAGGCCTACAATGAGAAAAATGAACACGAAATGCAAAGATGAGGAGCAAATAAAAATCAATAATAAGTCACACACAGAGAAATTTTTATGTGGTTCAGCCAGAATGATGCCTAGTCCACGATTGTTCTTTGGTTATTCCAGTAGAGTAATAGTATATCATTATTGTCCATCCCCCCTACCATGGTGTTTTTGACTCTTGTTTATAGTGTGGGGTGTTCACAATTTATATAAAATCCATAAATGGAAGGATGATGTTACAGAGGACAAAATATCCTTATCAATTCCATAAAATCGAGAGTGGATTTCCCATTACCAGAGATTTGGTTTGCCTAAGATAAAGTAAGTGGGTCCTTGCCTTTGGTTGTTCAGCGATTTTGTTGTTATGTGAGTTGGACGATTAGGCCAATGAACTGGAAATATCGCTTAGAGCTTGCTTGGTTAGGCCAGCAAGTTAGAAATATCGTTTGGAACTCGCTTGGTTCCGTGGTCTGTGCTCGGGTTTCAGCGATGTGTGACTTTGTTCTAATAAGTTCGGGCTTGGGCTTCAAGAGATTGGATCGGCCTACTGAATTGAGTTTAACTCATAAGATGTGATCCATGAAATACCCATAACACAATCAAAATTCGAAAAATAATCAAAAAATGCCTAAATTTAACCCCAAATTAATCTAGATTAGAAGAATTTTATGCAATCAGATGTGCCCAAATTGAACTCTAAATCTATATGTGAACCGGTCCCAAATGCCTTAGAAAGCAAGGACTCTATATTGTGATCACAGATGCTCTCTTGTGTGCATTTAGAATCCAACTTTGGGTCTAATTTTTAAGTTAAGATTTAATTAGAAATTGTTCTTAAGCTTTCAAGGGAATTAAAATTCTATTAATGGTGTCAAAATGATATCTACCATAACATTTTTAAGTTAAGATTTAATTAGAAATTGTTCTTAAGCTTTCAAGGGAATTAAAATTCTATTAATGGTGTCAAAATGATATCTACCATAACAACTAATGTGACTTTGGATTTAAAAGTACAGGAACTAACTCGACCCTTTTATCTAAAATATAATAACTTATTTACCTCTTTATCCAAAATTATATACAGAACAAATAATGATGTGCTTTAATTTATTAATATTAAAATATTTGATTAAAATAATTATTATTGTAAAAATATCACTATCATTTCTTTCTATAAAATGAAAATGCTAATTGGATGCATGGCTTTTAACACTCATGTGACACTTAACATTAATAATGATCAAAATATCGTAGTTGATTGCCTATTTAGTGAATGATTGACGGTGATTATTTGACGTTAATACTATTAAAATTCCGTATCTAAATTACATTTCTATCTATAAAAGTTTTGTATCGCTTTCTCCTTTAAGCTGAAGCTAGAATGGGAATTCACCTAAACATAGAAACCTGCATTTAACAATAGCTACTTAACCATGCTGCTCATCTGTGTTGATTTGTGTGATTCAAAATTAATTAAATAATTTTTTCATTTACATTTTGATATTCAAATCTGATTGCATACTGTTATATGAAATTGAGTTTCATTTATATTCATTTGATTTGAATTTAAGTGTTATATATATTCTGTTGATATAAATCATGTGGGCTATTGGTTATGCGGGTTGAGATTAATTATGGGCTAAGCCCAGGTTCATATCCCTTCTCCGTGTTGCGTTAGCTACTGACCCAACCCATTTTTCAGTCTCATTTGACGGTGCTATAAAAGGGCATAGATGCTGCCTTAATCTCCAGAATGTTCATTCTTTCTCCCGCTCACTTTTTGATAGGAGTGTTTAAAAAAATCGACGCACTGTAAAAATTGCCTGCACCAAATCGAACCGTATTAGATTGCGCGATTTTTTTAGAGTGGCGGTCCGGTACGGTTTGAGGAACCCCCAAATCGCACACCGCATGGTTTGGGGGTTTTGCGGTTCGGTTCCAAATCGAACCCCCCAACATAAGTGTAATAATGAAAAACATAAAAAAAAAATGTAAAATATAAAAGGGGGTAGGGGTAACCCTAAACTGCAGTTCTCTCCTCTACCCCTCTTCGTCTCTTAAACCTCTCGCGGGCACCCATCCCCGCCGCCCGCCGCACCAGTCTTACACCAGCCTATCCTCCGTCGGCTGCCGCACCAGACCACTTGACTCATCCCTCGTCGGCTGCCACACTACACCAGGAGGCACGAGTGATGAAGAGTTGCGGAGAAACTCGCTGCTGGCTGCACCAGTCCACGCACGAGCGACAGAGAGTTGCTGAGATGACCCATCCCCCGTCGTCGGCTACACGAGTGACAAGGAATTGTGACGACCCATCCCCTGCCATCCACGAGCCACGGAGAGTTGCGACGAGCCATCCCTCGCCGCCGGCCGCACCAATCCATAGACGACTCAGATCTGTTTTCCTCCTTATCCTAGATCATCAAATCCAATAATACCAACTCCATTTCTGACAAGGTATCTCTTCCATTTGCACTTCCATTCCTGAATGTTTTGTTAATAAGATGGTTCGGTGCAGAAGCTTGAGTTCTTTGGTGGACATTGTCTGATCGAGATATTTGGATTTGGATTTATCTATATGTTGATTAGGGTTAATGTGATTTATTTGTAAATTGTGTTAATGGGATTTATCTATAAACCGTGGAAATAACACCAAATCGCACCGCGTACGTGTTTATCTGTAAATCGTGGAAATAACAGTTTGGTGGAGTTTTTCCATGCCAAATCAAACCGATCGATTTGACAACATGTGAAAACTGCATATGCCGTTTGGTGCAATAAATTGGCCAAAACCCGGCCAGATTGAACCGTGTACACCCCTACTTTTTGAAACCCTAGTTGGCGCCTTGAAGTGAGACACATCCTCGTGAATCCTTCTCTTATTTGATCGGTTAGTTGTTTCTATGGTAAGATCGTTGGGTAAGTAAAGGTATTGTTTTAATCTCTATTGTGTTTTAAGCGCCTGTGGCGTGAGAGATTGGTAGGCTGATAGAACAGATTTTGACCTTGATTGCAAGATCGATCTGAACAGAATTTCGCTTGTTCTTGTTTTGTGTTCTATTTTAGTTTTCTTTTGATTTGCAATACTATTTTTTACTTCAGTTAAAGATCTTGTAATCCGATTGTAGCTTTGAGATTTTAGTGGATTGATTAGAGGCAAAGTCTCTGTCGTGAGTAGGATCTATTTTAATCTGAACACGTATCTTGCTGTGTTGCTATTTTGTGTGTGTGAGTTGTGGCTGTACTCTTTTGTTTCTGTATTTTGTTTATTACGCTTAATCTGTTGTTTGGTTGAGAAATAGGTTGTGTTATAAAACCTACAAGTGGTATCAGAGCCACGGCCCACGAGGATTCAAGATCCTGGTCAAGCCGTTTCTGATTTGAAAGGTAAAAATGAAGATCAAGTCAGATCTTCGACACTATAAGGGTTTCTTTTTCTCAAATTTTGATTTTCCCTAATTTCTATTGAATAAATACTTGTATGCACTAATCTGTTACTTGTATGCTGCATGACCTAAATTTTTCGTAAGTTCTTGATCTTAAAACAATACTATGTTGCTTACTCTATTCTGTTATCTTTATACTGTCATGAGTTCTTGTTTGTTTTTTGAAAACCTAATTTAGGTTTAACAAATTTCTCAATTATAATTTCAAATTATTTTTGGCCTCTTATACAAAATCAAAATAAGATTCATATCTTATTTGTATTTTCAAAGTTTCTGTTCCTATTTCTACTTTGAAATTTTTTTGTTAGTCTCAGTTAATAAATATCACATGTGTTTATCATTCTGTTCTATAGTTCATAATAGAATGGTTCCATTTAAGTATGAATTAGATAAATTTGATGGTAGTGGTGATTTTTCATTATGGCAAAAGAAAATGACTACCATCTTGGTTCAAAACCAGTGCTTTGAGGCACTGAATGAACCACCTATAACTGCGAAAGATAAAGTAGAACCTCTTCCTACCCCTGAAATGCGTAAGATGGATAGATTAGCCTATAGTCTCATTATTTTAAATCTTTCTGATAAAGTCGTTAGACAAGTAAATAAGGAGAATACTGCCATAAAAGTTTGGAACAAACTTGAATCTTTTTATATGACTAAATCCTTATCTAGTAAGATTTATTTAAAAGGAAAATTATTTTGTTTTAAAATGAATATCTCCAAATCTCTAGAAGAAAACTTAGATGACTTTAGTGTCATTGTAATAGGTCTAGAAAATATAGATGATAGTATTTATGAAGAAAACCAAGTTGTAATCATTTTAAATGCATTGCCTGAGTCATATAGAGATCTAAGGACTGCAATGCATTATGGTAGAACCTCCCTATCCTTAGAGGATGTAGTATCTGCCTTAAAATCAATAGATCTTGAAGATGATAAGAAATATAAGAAAACAAATAATGCAGAAGGCTTAAATGTAAAGGGTAATTGAGAACAAATTAAAGCCTAAAGGCAAAGGTAATTCTAGGGGTAGAAGTAAAACAATTTCTAATTCGAAATCTAGAGGAAAAAGTAGGGGATCCTAAAAACAAGAACATGTTGGTATTGTAAGAAAGAAGGGCACGTGATAAAGAATTGTTTTAAAAGAAAGAGAGACATAGAAAATGAGAATTCTAGTAATCAAGATGCAGCAAATTTATCTGATGGATATGATAGTGCAGAGGGCTTAATTTTGTCAGAATATGTTTCAGGAGATAAGTGGATTTTAGGTTCAGGTTGCACTTTTCACATGACACCTAGGAAAGACTGGTTGCTTAATTTCCAGCAGATAGAGGGTGGGAAAGTCCTTATGGGTAATAACCAATCCTGCAACATAACTGGAATAGGGACATTTAGGTTTAAGATATGGGATGGAATGTATAGGACTTTAGATAATGTTAGATATGTGTCCAACCTTAGAAGAAATCTTATTTCCCTAGGCATGTTAGATTCAAATGGAGGGTCTTATAAGTCTTATAATGGAATCCTTAGGGTTATGAAAGGATCCATGGTAGTTCTTAAAGGAATCCTTAAGCAAGGATTGTATGTTCTGCAAGAAGAGACTATCTCTCGCAGTGCTGTAGTTTCATCTTCAGAAAATGATGACATTGCTTTATGACATAAGAGGCTAGGTCACATAGGAATGAAAAGTTTACAAAAATTAAGTAGATAAGGCATGTTATGTAATACCCCATATTTTCAAACTCAAATGTGATGTAATAATTGAGATTATTAGATTCTAATACTTGAGGAAACATGTCATTTCAAGGGATTATAGAAGTCTTGAGACAAAGGTTCAGTTTCTGAACCAGGGGCAAAATCATAAATATTGAAGTTCGAGTAAAAGTGTAATTTAACTAAAACATTGGGGTATTAGCATATTTTATCAAATTTTTAGGGGCCAAAAGTGCAATTAAAAAATAGCTTGGGGGACTAAGTTGCAAGGGGTTTAAGTGTAATTACTCAAAAAGTTCGGGCCAAGGTGTAATTCTTGAAACTTCACGACTGGATCATTTTGAAATCCAAGACTTAGCCTCCGAGGTCTCCAAACCTTATTCTCAAGGACACATGGCAAACAACTATTGGGCACTTGGAAGATAAGATAAGATCACATGATGGCTCATATGACCCCCTCCTAAGGTGGCATCGCCGGATTGGCCAGAAAGGACTTACTTAGCCTCCAAGTTTGGAAAAGTCTCAAAAACTTATTCTTAATGACACGTGACAAGCATTCATTGGCCACTTAAAGATAGGATTTGAAGCCTCATGATGACCTCGTGAGGTGGCGATGTGTGATTGGCCCGAGAAGTCTATAAATATAAGGCCTGTGGGGGTATTCTTTTGGGCACCAAGCAAGGAGGAAAAGAAAGAGAGTTTGAGAGAGGAAACACTGCCAAAGGAAGGAGAAAATTATGCCAAGAACGGAGGAAGAAACTGCCTCGCCTAAAATCTGGTTTCTTTTTATAATCTGATAGAAGGTTGAATAAAGGTGACATAGGTTTGAGCGGGGGTCAAAACGGAGCTAAAATGAGAAAGTTATGGGCGAAAAAAATACTAAAAGAAGGCAGAGCTGACCGATTTTTAAGGGAGGTGTGTGCACCTCAAGTGCCGATAAGGGGCTGCGTGTGAGGGTGAGTTAGCTACCTTCCGACAGAGTGTGAGGGCACCTGGGACCTCCTTTTGACCTACAAATTTGCATACTTGGCCCTCTTTTAATTCCCTACGACCCAATATAAAAATATTTTGAGTTTGGTTTATGAAAATTTATGATATTTGTAGAAAACCATTCCCGTACACGGTGAACAGTGCTTCGACAAGTCCAAACCAGCAAGGTGAGTGTTTCTTGTATTCTTTTGCTACATCTCGGTCATTTTGGCTTCATTGGGTGTGGGTGTTGACTTGCATATCATGCCTTTGTGGCTTACATGTCATATTTTCCCTTTGTTATGCATATTCCTTCTATTGTGTCATATATCATTTTTGTGTTGGTGACTATGGCTAGTTGTTGGGACATTATGAAAGATCTCGTGCTCTTACGGTGAGCCAAGGAGTGACTATGATGACTGCGAGGGTGATTGCAACACCTTGACATTGCTACCACATGGGTGGATTTCATAATAACATTATTTCATTGCACGTACATACCTTTTATTTTCTGATTCAATCACTTATATGTGATATCTAACTTGGGTTGATGCACCTGATTTACGTTCCAGGTATATCAGAAGTATCAGGTGTTTCAAGTTCCAGTTCAAAGTGTGGGCAAAGAGGTGGTGCTTTGTTAGCTTTGGGTTTTTGATTTATTATGTGCCCATATAATTGTACAATAGTGATGTATTGTAATAACAGTTGGGGTACTCAAGTTTGTAATAAGTATAAGCGTGCCCTACAGTTGTGCTTAAAGTGATGTGTTGTGTTTTTCTGGAGTAGTGAAGGACGTATACATTTCTTGTACTTGTAAATAAAATCTAGTGGAAACCCTTTTATCTAGCTTTGGTTAAGCTTTAATGCTTCCGTTGGTAAGGATTTTCATAACGCCTATAGGTGATGAGTTTATTTCCTTAGGTATAGGAATGAAGCTTTTGCAAAATTTAAGGAATGGAAGATCTATGTAGAACTTCAATTAGGTAAGAAAATAAAGACCCTAAGAACAGACAATGGCCTAGAATTCTGTAATCATGAATTCACAAATTTTTGCAAGCAAGTAGGCATTGCAAGACATAGAACTTGCAGTGAAACACCTCAGCAAAATGGTATTGCTAAGTGAATGAATAGGACTATTCTAAACAAGGTTAGATGTTTTCTAAAAGACTCAAACTTGCATAAGAAATTTTGGGCTGAAGCAGTTTCAACTGCTTGTTATCTGATAAATAAATCCTCTTCCTTTGCCATAAACTTTAGGACTCCTGAAGAGCTGTGGAGTGGGAAAATACCATTATTAAACCACCTTAGACTATTTGGATGTATAACATATGTCAATAAGAAAAAAGGAAAGTTCGGCCCTAGAGCCAAAAAGGCTGTATTCTTAGGATACCCTCAAGGGGTAAAAAGATACAAGTTATGACTAATTGATGAAAAGAAGACAGTCATTAGCCGGGATGTAGTATTCAAAGAATCAGAATACTATATCCCAAATAAGGTGGAAAATGCCAAGGCAGACCAAACTGAAAAGTTTCAGTTTAAGGTGGAAAGTGACAGCCTTAATGATAAGGTAGTAGAGACTAGCCTAGAGAGTCCTCAACTTACTAGTTTTCCAAAAATTGCTGAATCTGAAATAGAGACTGATGAGAATGAGAATTCAGCTGAAATCATTCTTGAATTGGATGATTATATCCTATCTAGGGATAAGGTGAGGAAAGAGATTAAACCACATGCTAGGCATGCCCATGCAGATGTTATTGCTTATGCTCTTAATATTGGAGAGTCAATTGAGTATAATGAACCTATTAGTTATCAAGAAGCTTGTTTTAGTAAGTATAGAACTAATTGGTTAAAGGCAATGAAGGAAGAGATGGAATCTCTTGAAAAGAATAAAACCTAGATACTTGTTAATAAGCCTAAAGATTAAAAGGTTATAGGCTGCAAATGGATATATAAAAGGAAGCCAGGTATTCTAGGAGTAGAACCAACCAGATTTAAGGCTAGGGTAGTGGTTAAGGGGTTCTCCCAAAGAGAGGGCATAGACTACCATGAAGTATTCTCCCCTGTAGTAAAAGATACATGAATAAGATTAGTCTTAACCTTAGTAGCCTTATATGACTTAGAGCTTGAGCAATTAGATGTTAAGATTACTTTTCTACATGGAAACCTAGAAGAAAAGATATGTATTGATCAACCTGTAGGTTTCATTGAAAATGGTAAGGAGAATAAGGTTTGCTTGTTGCAAAGGTCCCTTTATGGTCTAAAGTAGTCTCCTAGACAATGGTATAGAAGGTTTGATGAGTTTATACTCAAAGAAAATTACACTAGGTGTAACTTTGACCATTGTGTTTACTTTAAACAGCTTAAAGGAAAGCTATTCATATATCTCCTTATATATGTAGATGATATGCTTATAGCAGGTAAGGAAAAATGAGAAATAGATAAATTAACTCAATCCCTAAAATCAAAGTTTGAAATGAAAGCTCTAGGTGCAGCCAGACGTATTTTGGGAATATATATCAATAGAGATAGAAATAGAGGTACTTTAACCTTGTCTCAATCTGGTTATTTAAAGAAAGTGATAAATCTCTTTGATATGGAAGGCTGTAAAGCTGTCTCAACCCCTATTCCCCCATATTTTAAGCTTTATGCTGTAAAAGAAAATTTACCCAAGGAAGAAGCTGAATATATGAAGAAGGTTCCCTACTCTAATGCAATGGAAAACCTAATGTATGCTATGATTGGAACTAGACCTGGCATAGCTTATGGAGTCAGTCTAGTAAGTAGATTCACGTGCAATCATTTTAAAGAGCATTGGTCAGCTGTTAAGTGGGTTCTTAGGTATTTAAATGGGTCAATAGATAAGGGCTTAGTGTTCAGTTCTAATATTGAAAATTCTAGCTGCATTCAGGGTTATTGTGATTTTGATTTTGCAGCTGATTTAGATAAGAGAAAGTCTTTATCAGGATAGGTTTTCATTATAGGTGGAAAAGTGATAAGCTGAAAATCAAATCTCCAGTACATAGTGACTTTATCAACCATAGAGGCAGAATATGTTGCCTTAATAGAAGCCATAAAAGAGGCAATTTGGCTGCAGGGTATAGTTAGAGAGTTAGGTCTTAGTGATCAAATCTCTAGGGTATTTTGTGATTCTCAAAGTGTCGTTCACCTCTCAAAGAACAATGCATTCCATGAGAGAACCAAGCACATAGATATGCGTCTTCATTTTGTTAGAGATATTATATCCAAAAGGCAGGTTAAGGTAGAAAAGATTCCTACAACTATAAATCCAGCGGATATGTTAACCAAATATATTCCTGTAGCTAAATTTGAGCAAACCTTAGATTTGCTCGATGTTCTTCCAACGTCGCTATGGAAGACTTGTAGGGGTCTCTAGTAAAAAATCCACTATTTAATCCATTCTTGAATCAAGGTGGAACTTGTTGATTTATGTGATTCAAAATTAATTAAATGATTTTTCCATTTACATTTTGATATTCAAATCTGATTACTTGCTGTTATATGAAATTGAGTTTCATTTATATTCATTTGATTTGAATTTAAGTGTTATATATATTCTGTTGATATAAATCATGTGGGCCATTGGTTATGTGGGCTGAGATTAATTATGGGCCGAGTCCAAGTTCATATCCCTTCTCCATGTTGGGTTGGTTGCTGGTCCAATCCATTTTTCAATCTCATTTGACGGTGCTATAAAAGAGCATAGATGCTGCCTTAATTTCTAAAATGTTCATTCTTTCTCTCATTCACTTTCTGAAACCCTAGTCGGCGCTTTGAAGCGAGACACATCCTCGTGAATCCTTCTCCTGTTCGATCGGTTGGCTGTTTCTATGGGTAAGATTGTTGGGTAAGTAAAGGTATTGCTTTAATCTCTATTGTGTTTTAAGCGCCTAAGGTGTGAGAGATTGGTAGGCTGATAGAACAGATTTTGACCTTGATCGCAAGATTGGTCTGAAGGGAACTTCGCTTGTTCTTGTTTAGTGTTCTATTTCAGTTTTCTTTTTATTTGCAATATTGTTTTTTACTTCAGTTAAAGATCTTGTAATTCGATTGTAAGTTTGAGATTTTTATTGGATTGACCAAAGGTGGAGTCTCTACTGTGAGTAGGATCTATTTTGATCCGAACACGTATCTCATTGTGTCACTATTTTGTGTGTGTGAATTGTGGTTGTACTCTTTCGATTTTTTATTTCATTTATTACGTTTGATCTATTGTTTGGCCGGAAAAGAAGTTGTGTTATAAAACCTACAATCTGTTCTCTCTATCATGTGCTCATGCAGTGCAAATACGCTTAAAATGTTTAGAACCCTGAGAAGCTGTTTGTTGTAGCGGACTAAAACGGTGTACTGATGTCGGTGGAGATTATATATATATATATATATATTTTATGCAAATTTTCTCCTTTTTCTTTCCCTGCAAATAAACTTGATATGCTTAGGGCTAACAATCACCTGATAGTCCGCTATGCCTGCGACATAGAGAGACACTTCAGCCGCTTGGCACAAGGGTGAAGGGAATAATTCACAGAACCAGCGCATCCTCAAGCGCTCAAAAACGGGCTGGCTGGCTGGCTCAAGGTCCCTACCCGAGGGAGGAACCAAGCATCGGGTTAAACCCCAAGATCCCCGAATCAATAAACTAATGGAAATTTGGGGGGCGCCGGGGTGACCGATTTCACCTCTTGGAACAATAAACTAATGAAAATTACTAATTTATTATGCCCATCACATCATACTAAATAACAGATGAGAGGGGGAGCGGGATGGAAAACGACAGCCATGCCCACATCTAGCTGCCTTTCCCAACAACATCTTGCACCAAACTCAGAAGAAAGGCGCGAGTGGCCTTATGGTCAACCAAACCCATATTCCCAAATATCCCTCACGAGATGAGGAGTTCGACGTGACAACACCATGGGGACATTTTCCTCCACTGTAAAGAAGGAAAAAGAAGCTAGGTGAACGTATCTCTTCATATCTCTCATTCTCTCCAATTTAGTCTTTTTTTTTAATAAAACAATTTTAATTTCATCGTGTCTCACAATATTAACTTTGTGCGTTGGAAAGGCCTTTTTGGGTTGTTTCGATAGAATTTTACTGGCTTTCTTGTGTACAAATCTAACTCTGAAATTAATGTCGATCCACCTCAACAATGCCAATTCATATCATCCCAAATATATTGTGACGACTTACAAATCTCGTCAAAACTGTTTTAACAATTTGAGTCATAATTTTGAATCACAAAAGAACAACCATCTAGTTAGACCTGGCTTATTTTTGTGGCCAAGTATTAACTAGAAATGTGGTATATGAAACTGTTTATGATAGAAACCAAGTTTATCTCGTGCCATGATAGTTCAGATTCAGTAGTCTTAACTTATGAGTTTTATATATATCTTGAGAAAAAACCCGCAAAGATGGATTATTATATATATATAATTATAAAAATGGCAGAAGTTCTGCAACAGTTAAAATATTATTAATTTGTCTTCAGATCCAGTAATATAATCAATGGCGAGCATTGGGCTGCGTTTGAAAGCAACTTTTGTCACGGCAAAGGAAGAAAACATTAAATTGGAGATCACAAGGAGGGATTTATTTCATCATATATTGTTATCAAGCTGTTCTCCCCTGCATTGACAGGGAGGAGGTAACAAGAAAAGTTAAAAAGGTAAAAGGAAGTGAGAGAAAAACATCTCTAGATCGAAGATATGAAGAAGCTGTACTACTTCCTTCTCATTTCCAGTTTCCTCCCTGTAAATCACCTGTCATTATAATCATATATATAAACTGGCTTCCGGATGTGCTATCGATTACATTATAACAAGTTTAGCCCTTATCGATCGGCATTTGAACCATTAATGAAAACTTGTAACTATTATCTTTAGAGTATTTTAAATACTAAATTAAAATTTTACATATATATACATATAAATGGCTTAACTGCTGTACCTGAAGCTGGTTCCCGTGAGTTAGAGGATCGGAAGAAACTGAAGTGATTTTGCAATGCAGATTTTCCCTGCAAGGGTATCAGTACAGCTGCTAGGTCAAGTGGGGTTGGAAGAAGAGAGAAACCAACAAGAAAATTAATTTAGTAGAATTAGTGAATTGAGATGACCTTAAATTTTGTGGCAGAGAAACCCTGTGATAAGCCCAAGGCCTGCGGCTCGGAAGCTCCTCCTGGTGGAAAAGCTTTATGCTGTATAAGTTTAACAAAACCTATGAAGGGAGAAACTGATGGACAAGACCCACAATTTTTTTAGGGTAATTACATATTATTATGCATATACATGTAGAAAAAAATTTCATATATTTGGAAGGAAAATATATGAAGATTGTATAAAGATATCACTTTTCTTATGATGAAAGTATAAATTATTAATTGCTTGCCTTGATAGGGGAGCTTGCAGTGTCATCTAGATAGGAAGGCAGGCACAGTTGCTTGTCTTTTCCATGTTGATTTTTGTTCTTCTTCTTTATCTTCTTCCCCTCCTGGCTTGCTTGCTGAGAAGCTGAAGAACCATAGGCAAAGTTATACCCAGATTCATGATCAAATGAGCTATAGTGCTGATCATCTTCATGAAAATTTTGAGGGCCGGATGAAGCATCAGACACCATAGACAAATCTTCATCATCTTCATCATAGCCAACTGTTGTGGTGCTGCCATGTTTCTGGAGCTGATGACGATTATCTGCAGAATGATCCAAGTACATTGTCCAGCCTGATTCACAGCCACTACTATTTCCTTCAGAAGTGGGTATATTCATATTCTTGGCCTCCCTCCCTTTGCAAATCTCAACCCCAAATATCAAATGGTTTCTCTTGTTCTCCGTTAATTCTCCATATATACGGGAGTATATTCCTGGAAGTTGGAGTTTCATTTACAGGAAAATGAAGAAAAAACCCAAATCAATCTGTCAAATCAAAGCCTGTTTGTCGTTTGCACTAATTTTCATCTCCAATTCTCGTACAGAATGATATTATATATGTGTGTGTGTGTAATATAAATTTCGTTAATTTTATGAAAAATAATTAGACTGTGTGTATATATGCATATAAATGTGTGTGCGTGTGTGTTTCGTGGGATAATGAAACTTGGCATGCCAGGTGGCCAGGATGAATCATTGGCCAATGGGAAGCGAATAGTGATGACAAAGGTGATCAGGGAAGGGGGTTATGGTTTCATCCACATTTGGGGCAATAGCCAGCTCGGTGACAACCATGCCTTTCCTCCAATGCATATCATCATATGGTACGGCGTCGCCTGTCATCATCTCGACCCCGACCCCTCTCTGGCTCCCTCTCTCTTACTATCCTATTATTATTATTTTTATTATTATTGTTGTTGCTTTCTTTTTATGATGAATAGAAATAGGCAAGGCAATCACGACAAATCTTTACAATCAATGCGGAAGGAAGGCTGGTGTGATTGAAGAAGGGTTTGGCTGTCTTAGTTTGAGAGATTGCAACTTTCATTTTCGGGAGGGCCTAAATTAAGGTTCCTCCACCCTAAAAATGATGTGCATTTAATTAGGGATAAGTGCTCTAATGAGACTGTCACTTTAACTTAGCTATCGATTTTTTGGATGATGGATGCTTGAGTGCAAAACGAGTTAATTTGTCTAAATCTACCCCATAAGGTGGTGAGGAGTTAAAGAGTCGATCCACTTTCAAACTTATCCTTTTCGTGAAGTACGTAGATTTCGCTGGCTTTCAAATGTGCAATAACTTACAAATATTTTATAATAGGTAAGCACATAAATTTTATGTGTGCTTGTCTTAAAAAAATTTAAACCTTAATTAGTCACATCAAAAAATTACTATAATAGATTATTCACCCTTGTTTGCTAGTCTAGTTTATTAATCAATTTTTTAATATGATGCTAACAAACAGAGAATAAAGAAAAATAATGCTTTGTACAGAAATTTTTATTTAAAATATCATGAAAATAATAATTTTATGATAATTACAATGAATTATAGGAAATTTTTTAATATGTTGTGGGGCCATGAAATCACCCATTATAAGTTTGTTATATGTTCATTGGAACACTGAACTTAGAAAATATGGTTGTGACACAAAGAGTTCTCTTAATAATTAATTTGAGGATACAATTTTTTTAATTATTAATTAGCTCTCAGTAAATAGTAAAAAAAAGAACAAAATGTCTTTATATATAAACATTTTTTCTCATTTCTCATTTATATTTTTCTCCCTTCTCAAATTCTTCATCTGTTTCTCTCTTTTCAAATAGTTAATGATCGAAGGTGCCAAATAACAAAAATGCATCCACCCAATTTGCAGATTCACCACTGTTACCCTTGGCCGCCTCCTCTCTCCTCTGCCATGGCCGCCTCTAGCAAGTTTCGTCTCACCTTGCTTCATCCCAGCCTTGTGTCGCCTCGCCATTTCACCGACCGTTGATGCATCATTTCTTCACCCTGCTACAGTGTCTCGCGCGACCGCCGCTGTATCTTGTTGTCGCCCCGTTGTAGCGCCTCTCATGATCGCTGCTGCATCCTGCCATCACCTTGTCGCAGCACCTCGCGCTGTTGCACCATCTCATCGTCTCGCCACCACTGCCTTTGGATGAAGCTTCATGCAGTAAGCCCAGTCAAACTTCATGAAGCCCGTGTGATGAAGCCTCGACTTCATCATCGGATGAAGTCCAATTCAATAGAATAAAGTGCAAATAAAGAGATAAATAATATAAAATAAAATATAAAATATAAAATTATTAATAAAAATATTTTCATGGTATGGTTATACTATATTTTAGATATAATATGAATACGTAATTATATAAATATACTATTGTAGTTATAAAAATATGAATATGTAATTATATAAATATACTAAACTCCTGTATAATATTTTATATTAATATCGTATATATTTATATTGATATGATATAAAATGTCATTACAAATGTCAAAATTAAGGTTACTAATAACAATTTTGTTATTACATATAAGAGCAACTCTAAGGGGGAGTGCCAACTCCAAAACTGCCGAAATAACACATCAAATTTAAAATTTTTCACTCTAACGGGGGTGACATCCAGGGTTATAAAATGGCAACAATGTTCTTGGTGTGCCAATTTTTCAAACTCTGGAGAGAGAAAGAGAAGAGGTGCCATCGAATCATTTTGTCACTTTTTCGATTATACTGTTCCAACGGTTACAATTCAATAGCTCTGTTTCAACCAAAAAGTTCTATAAATGTATAGTTTTTGTGAAGAGAACTTACCAAAGGTCGAAAAGTCATCAAAAAATCATTGTAAGTTTTTTGCTCTCTTATTTTTCTTTCAGCCATAAATGTTGGTGATGGCAAACGAAGGAGGAGGCACAGAAAGAGGGAAAACGGAAAGAGGCATAGGAGAGGGAAAGAAAGAGCAGAGGAGAACGAGAAGGGGAAAGGGAAGGAAGGGGTGGGGCCTTCAGATGGGGATGCATCCGAATAGCTAGCTTGGGTTATTCGGATATCTTTCTTGAATAGGTCTTGTATTCGGATGTGGACTTTGGTATCTGGATGTGTCTTTTATATTCGGACAGCCTCCCCAAGTATCCAAATACGCCTTCGCTTTTGCCTTATATCCAAAAACCTCACCTCAAATCCAGATAATCTCTACAAAATATGTATAAATGACTGTAAAAATATATTTGTTAAATTACAACCGTTATGAAAATTATATTCGTTAAAATATAACTTTTAAGTTTAATTATATTTTTTAATAAAAAATATTAAAATGATACCTCTATTTTGACACCTATCATTAGAATAGATTTATAATTTAGAGATATTATAACACTATTTAAAGTTATAAATGAGTTATTTAACACTCAAAATGATGACACTCTTTAGAGTTATTGTAAGGGTGTGTTTGATAGCATTTAGTTGGAAATGAAAGTATTTTCTAACTTGCATAAAAAATAAAAATTATCTCATTCTAGATGGAATTTTTCATGAAAAACGACAAAAATATGTTTTAATAATTATACCATGAAATTCAATTTCATAGAAAATATAATGTGTCAAATATCAAAAATAAAATTTAATTCTTTAAATACGATATTTTTATATATTTTTCATGATATCAAACTATAAGTATTACTCCCCCCAAACTTTGCAAAAAGGTGAAAAGGGAGAGACTTCATATCCAAATCATAAGATATACGAAATGAACATGCATGGCCAAGAATAGAAATAGATAAGAGTTTGGGTTAGTGATTAACAGTATTGGGATGTGATTGGACGTCTCGCTGTAGGAGTAAACTGCGGGTTCCCCTCAATCTCTTCTCGTCTTTGTCGCTAATTTGCACAATCACATGATGCTACTTTCTTTTTATCATTGAAGATGACGAAATGGGAGATTTGTTGACTTGACTCTATTTTTATCATTAAATTAAGTTTGACAAATATGATATTTGTTTTGTTTTCATCCAAGTTGCCCAGACAAAAGAAAATTGAATAAATAGCACATGGGTTTTGTCCAAGAGTTGTCCTTCTAGCTAACACAATAATTTGCATTCGTTTAATCACCCATACCTCACTCAACCTGAAATCCTCAACTTGACCAAGCCCCAATAATGGGATCAAATTATTGGAAAATTTAGAATATTTTTATATTTACATGTCTAAATTAATATTTAGGTGAATAAAAAATTGATTGAAAAATAGTTTAAGGTATGTGTATTATGATATATAATTTATATTATTGTAAAAATAAAAAATATAAAAAAATATGCTATGTGTTAAATTATGAAGATGCATTATGCATGCAAGAGACGACTGATTAAAATTAATAATATTAAAATATTATAAAAATTATTATTTTAATTATTAATATATATAAAAGAGACATATTTCATTATATATTATAAATATATTATATATATATATTTATATAATTGAGGCCTCCCACAGCTTCTCCCTCAATAAGTCACCTCGCCCTTTCTTATTTTCTTTTTCTTTCTTCTTTATAAATTTTTCTTTAAAAAATTACGACAAAATTCTCAGCAGAATTATTTTCTAAAATCTCATACTTCTTTTGTAACATTTCGTATCGAACAATAGGAAGGATCAGAACAACTTACCTTGATGGGTCTAAGCGAACTTCCCAGGGGTCACCCATCCTTAAGTTTCCCCAACTCAATCACGCTTAACTTGAGAGTTGTTTACTTATATTTAACCCAAAAGATATTCAGCTGGTATTGTTTTCTACCTTACTTATTCTCGATATATACTATGCTTCCCTGGGCTCTTGGAGTATTATATTCTCCCCCCTTGAGCACATGACGTCCTCGTCATGCGACCTTACAACTGGTCCCAGATTTTCTCCCATTTGGGAGCTATCATCCTAGAAGCCTGGCAGGAATCGCTCCTTGTTCAGGCCCTCATACCTCGGCGCCACTCCTCGCCCTCATTTAACGACTTTCTCCAAGGGTTGACTCTGATACCACCTGTAACATCTCGAATCAAGCGATAGGAAGGACTGAAACAACTTACCCTGATGGGCCTACGCGAACTTCACAGGGGTCACCTATCCTTAAGCTTTCCTAATTCAAACACATTTAATCCAAATTTTTTTTACCTACATTTAGTCTAAAAGGTATTCAACTGGTGTTGTTTCCTACCTTACTTATCCTCGATATATACTACCATTCTTTGAACTCTTGGGGTATTACACTTCCAGTTTTAATAATGTTCAATTAGTGTTCCAATTCGTTATAAGACTCTAAAGTTTGTGTTAACTTATTAGTTTGTAAACTGTTGTATCCCGGGAAATAGATATCAATTAGTGTCTAGCGCTTTCCGTGAGGTGACAAATCTGTTTTAAGGGAACTATGTGTTACACATGTCTCGATTTTATCATCATTTTATATATTGCTGTGTTTTTATTTTTTTATGTAATATTATATTATTTTAATATTTTTGTACTACTATTTTAAATATAATATTATAATAATTATATTTTTAAACAATAATTATAGTATTATAAATATAATTATTTTTTAATTAATAATATAATTATTTTGTTGTGGTTGGCTAACACAAATCATTGTTAAGATTTCAAGGTTAATAGGTGCCGATAATATAGGTTCGGTTGTAATTAAGTGAGTCTTCAAATTAATTTTATTTAAATTTTTTTAATTGAACAAAGTTTGAAAATTTATAATTGAGCAAGGTAAGATTTATTTAAATACTTATTAAAATAAGTATTCAAATAAAATTAATTGGGAACTCGTCTACATATTCCCATGTTCAAGTTTCCAACTTAAGTTATCAAACCCAAAAACTTAATTAATTATTAGGTGATGGTAATGCCTAACCCTTTATATTATATATCTAGAGATCCCAAAATCTAACGGGTGACTCGTCCTTCCTCTCCCACCCAAATTCACTCTAGGTTGAGATACATGTGGTATCAAAGCGAGTCACCTAATTGTTACGCCATTCTCCCCCTTTTCAGTTAGGCTTAATACATCCAAAACTTCCTAAATTATTACAACATATGACATTTAATTCTGCACCTAAAAAATCTTAAGATTAAGTCTTTAAACAATTAAAAAGCTACTCTTTTAGTCTTTGTCGTCAATGCGAGTAAACGACTCCGATATGTTTGTCCCAAACCTATATACACACACACACATATACATATACACCTGACTTTGTATACATATATATATATATATACATATACACAAACACACATAGAGCTGCGACCATGACAGACACCGCCAGCCGCCATGGCCACGACCATCACCCATCCCCCCTACCATGGTTGTGGCCATCACCCAACCCCCAATATACACAAACACACGCACACATATGGCCACTATGAACGCAGTCGTCACCAACCCACCATGGCAGCCGAGATGAATGTGATCATCGTTGTGTGTGTGTGTGAGAGAGAGAGAGAGAGAGAGCTGGTCGGGGTGGGTGATAGGCTGTACAATATATATATATATAGAGAGAGAGAGAGAGAGTTGGCCACAACCATGACCGAGGGGGTGGTTGATGGCCGTGACCATGGGAGAAGGTGGGTCTGTGCATATATATATATATAGAGAGAGAGAAAGAGAGGGCCACGACCATGGGCGGGGGGAGGGGTGATGGCCGCGGCCATGAGAGGGGGTGGGTCTGTGCATATATACATATATATATATATATAGAGAGAGAGAGAGGGCCATGAGCAGAAGGGGTGATGGCCGCGGCCATGGAAAAGGGGTGGGTCTGTGCTGTATGTATATATATAGAGAGGGCCACGACCACAGGAGAGGGGTGGATTTGTGCAATATATATATATTAAGCCACGACCATGGGAATGGGGGGTGATGGCCGCAACCATGGGAGGGAGGTGGGTCTGTGCAGTGCAATAGGTGGGTCTGTGCAGTATATATATATATAGAGAGAAAGAGAGAGAGAGGGCCACGACCATGGGCAGGAGGGGGTGATGGTCGCGACCATGGGAGGAGGTGGATCAGAGCAGGCCGCATAGACCAAGTTGAAATGCACATGAAATGCCAAGTAAATGCCATCTAAATTCATACCAAATTAGAACAACAACATAATACAATTAAATGCAAGAATATATAGCATGAATTAATCAGCAAAAATTGTAACAACAATTAAAACAATATAAAATTATTTTGAATCACACAAAATATTAACAATATTATATACATGAATTTGTTATATCACGGTGCGTGATGTCACACACAAACGGATGTAAATGGTAAGGACTAAAAAAGTATGTTTTTAATTGTTTAAAAACCGAATTTTGAGATTTTTTAGATGAGGGATTTAATGTCATATTTTGTAATAGTTGAGGGACTTTAAGATGTATTAAGTCTTTCAGTTATTGTTGGAGGCAGCTAAAACTCACAAGACAAGAAGAAGTGATTTTTGATGGGATATTATTTATCAACTAATCATTATCTCTATTTTTTATAACATGTTTTGAAACATGTTTGAAGACTTCAATTCTGATGGCTAATGTTCAAAATATATTCACAAAATAAGTATTACGGTCTTTATTGTAACTTATGAAGGAAAATTAGTTTTATTTTAGAAGGATTAGTCCAAATGACATATTTTGAAAAATTGCTTGTCTATATGTAAACATTATCTCTGCCAACATCATATGTAAAAGCGTTGAACATCCAAAAAGCTTTTTTACTTTGTAAATAGACTCTCAATTTTTAAAGCGTTAAAGTGTTTATAGGTGCTAGTCATTTCCATCGTAAAGATCGTCAGATCGTGATAATCTACTGCCATTGCAACCAGTCCTACCAACCTTGTTGGGTCGAAAGGAACATTTGATGCCCACCATGGAGCCCAGTAAAACTCACTTGCCCTACATGTCGAATCCCTACAGTATCCTCTACAACCCTTCCATGGCTAGAACTAGAAGCCACAACAATATGACCCAAAATTAGGAAAATTCAAACACAACCATTAACCATTAGCCAGAGAATTCAACAACCATGGAGGCCCTTCTCCAAACCATCTAGCAGTTTCAGAACCAAGTTGCTGAGGTAACCTGCAACCAAAAGTGTGACCAACACAATGAGCGGGCTGACAATGACGTAGAAGTCAGCCACCACCAACAGCTCTAGACCACTTACACCCCTGCTTCTCCACCGCTAGCATCTTTGTACACTCCGAGCCACTATTTCTCAGAGTTCATCATGTTTGTACCCTTGCCAGAGGGATTCTGCCTTCCTGAAGCATTGGAGTTGTATGATGGAACCACTGACCCCCAGGAGCACCTAATGATGTTCAATTCCTTGATGCTATTAAGTGGAAGGAATTGACCTGATCATGTGCCACGCTTTTCCTAGCACTTTGAAGAAGTTTGCCTTGTTGTGGTTCTCTACCCATGAGATAGGCTCCATTCATGACTTTTTCGAGCTCGTCACTCGCTTCCTCACCTACTTTTCCACCAACCGAACTCATCATAAAACCTCAGCTAGTCTGATCAACTAGAAGCAAGGAGAGAATGAGTCACTTTAAGATTTCATGAATCGATTTAACTAGGAGGCCATTCAAATTAGGGACCTTAACCCGGTTGTATCCTTGCACGCGATCGTGGCAAGGTTTCAACCCAGGTCATTTGCTGATTCTATGGATTGGAAGCCTCCTGCCAACCTTGACGAGCTCCGACTATGAGTAGGTAGCTATATAAATGTGGAAGAAGTGTCGGCCGCTAGGCGTAATAACTCGTAGCCACAGCCGAACTAGTGGTCAGGGCCATCTGTTGAGTATCACCGCCACTTTGAGAGAGACTTCTACAGAAAACAAGATAATAGAGATCGAGCCAGGGGATGAAGAAAGCTAGCCTGGGTCCCCGAGCCACCTCGGTTGTGCTATGACACTTACACCCCACTGACGACAAGGTGACATTGGATTTTCCAAGAAGTCTATAACTCAAGGGTCATTTTGCTTCTCGATGTGAGAGCCCGGCCTAACCCTAACCATAATATTGTGGACACTAGCAAATGTTGTGATTATCATTAGATGTTTGACCACATGACCAAAGAATGTGCCTTCCTCAAGGATTAGATTGAGAAGCTGGTTAAAGAAGGCCACTTCTGCTGGTACATCTATAGTAGATAGAGTCGAAGCAGAGAGCCACGTGATGACCGACATCCGAGGAGAAGCTGTAGCTTATAAAGAAGACCCAGGATTGAAGAAGGTTAGAAGGCCAGGGTAGCCTTCCTGGATCAAATACGGGGGGTTATCGACACGATTTTTGGGGGTTTCGCGGGCAGATGAGATTCTAGCTTGATAAGAAAATGCCACCTCAAGATGGTGATGTCTGTTAGAAGCACTGAGCATCGACTGAGGAGAATGGCTTGACACCTAGTGATCACCTTCACCGATGAAGACTATGCAGGGATCGACTAAAACTTAGACGATCCCATAGTGATATCAGTGGTCGCAACCAACTTTGTCATCAAGAAGGTCTTAGTAGACCAGGGGAGCTTGACTAACTTACTATTCTTGTTAACTTTAATGAAGCTAGGGATACTAGAAAAAGATCTAAAGCCGTTTAACAAAAATTTGATCGGCTTCTCGGGGGAGTAAGTGAATGTGAAGGGGTATCTTGAGCTGCTGACTACGTTCGGTTCAATTTCACTACTCAAAACAGTCAGTGTCAATTACGTGGTGGTTGATTGACATACACCTTACAAAGCCTTGCTGGGTCATCCGCCCCTCAACTCCTTGGGCACAGTCATTTCTACACCACATTTGGCGATGAAGTTTCCAATTTTAGCCACCAAGGTTAGAGTAGTCCACATCGACCAAAAGGAGGCTCGACAGTGCTACAATGACAAGTTGAGAGTTCGATGCTCCCTGGTTGGCAAGGAGAGTCGCAACCGATCTGCGCATCACAGTGTAAACATGGTTGAACTAGATCCACGAGGTGAGTTCCCGGATAGCTGACCACAAGCCACAAAGCAGTTACTTCCCGTGAGTTTGGGGACTCGCCCAAAGCAAATAACTAGGGTTAGCATTGCGCTTCCTCATAACCTCAAGAAGCAGTTGGCCAATCTACTGTAGCAGAACGCTAACCTTTTTGCCTGGACACCAGCAAACATGCTAGGCATTGACTCGTCTTTCATCTGTTACAAGCTGACAATAGATTCAAACGCGAGGCTGGTTACACAAAGAAAAAGAAAATTGGGCGAAGAAAGATGACATGCAGTAGCTGAGGAGATGTTGAAGCTCCTCCAAGTTGGATTCATAAAGGAGGTGCATTATACCACGTGGTTGTCAAATGTGGTGATGGTAAAAAAGCCAAGTAGAGGATGTGTGTGGACTTCATCGATTTAAACAAAGCATGCCTAAAGGATTCTTACCCCTTACCAAACATCGATCGACTAGTGGACGGAGCCTTGGGGTACAGATATCTCAGCTTCATGAACGCGTACTCGAGGTACAATTAGATCCGGATGACAAAGAAAAGACATCTTTCATCATTGACGACGTGAATTATTGCTACAAAGTCAATGCCGTTCGGATTAAAGAACGTAAGAGCTACATATCAACGATTAATGAACAAGGTGTTTGTTCATTAAATAGGTTGGAACATCGAGATGTATATTGATGATATAGTGGCTAAGACATTAGAGAACGAAGATCATTGCTCGGATCTGGTCGAGATCTTCCAGCAAATTCGATGGCACAACATGAGGCTGAATCCAGAAAATTCATTTTTGGTGTACAAGCTAGAAAGTTTCTCGACTTCATGCTCACCAGTTGAGGGATATTGACGACCTAGCTAACCCCGAGCTCGACTCAGCCTCCTCTCTTTAGAGGACATGCTTCCTCAGCTCCTCGGTAGTCAACTTGGGGGCCATTTCGCTTGAAACATAAAAGAAACAGGGTAAGTAACAAACAAATACAACCGAAAAAGAAAAGCAAGACAAAAACCAATCCATATAGGCGGCTAAACCCTCTTGGTCATCCCTATATTTGACAAGGGCTAAGCTTTCCAACATCGGACAATCCTCAAGGAGATCCTTCGTCAGTTGGTCCTATAAGTTTAAATGCCGATATTTCACCCTCGTGATGGAGCTTAGCTCCTTGCTCCAGCACAAAGGGAATTTGGTAGCCGGTTTATTGTCTAGGAAGAGAACAAGCATGTCCTACCGAGAGGTCACTTTGAAGTAGCAGGCCTTGAAATTCTTAAAAGAGCTGTCGAAGGCCTTCAATAATTTCCTCCTTGGCAGCCCACTCAAAGAGGCCCAGCTACCTTTGCTGACTCATTTTGACTGGAAAAAAGAGAAGAAGACCCTTGTGCTCACTTCCTGACCTAAAAGGTTCAACAACACTTTAAAGGCCTAAATGTTTGGGTGCAATTGGGTCTGGGCGACATTCAGCATCACCAACATCGAGCATTAGAACTCGGTAAATGGGAGTCGAAGATAAAGACACGTGAAAAATGTCTCGTACACAAATATCGACCCTGAGTCTGCGGCCATGAAGACTCGGTTCTCCTCCTCGCAAGGTTGACACTCAAACGAACCCTCGTCCTCAGTCGCCGACAAAAGGATTTGCGACCTCAGCACTATAACACTGCTCAGGGAGTCGTATATTGAGGCAACCTTTGATACATCCTCATTTACCCAGCTATAATCACCACTCGCCTAGAAAGCGGACTTGAAGATGACCCAACCATGGATGTCGCACCTATATTACCCCTGGGAGAATCAAAGAAAACATAGTTGTCATAAGTTGGTACCCTGCTCCTACTTCAATCTATGTTTCAACTACCTCGATCACTACCCTAGGCTCAACCAATAAAGCTCGACGACCAATCGTAGGATTCCTCGCTAGGAGCTTTCCTACGATGGTCACAAAATCACTCCCTTCCCCAGATTCACTCCCCAAACTTGTCACAACACTTGATAAACAAACAAAAAATAGAAAAAAAAAAGTGAAAGAGCAAAATATCGAAAGAGTTGATTGCCTAAAGTTACCTGTAGAAACGAGCAAATCTGTAAAAGAAGAAGTGAAATGGGAACTTAACCCAAACACACGAGTGATCGAAGGCAGGAAGAATGCAGAAGCTCTCAGGGTAGCAATGTTTGGAAATCAGTTTAGCAAGAAATGGGAAAGTGACCTACAAATGTCTTTATATAGATATCACCAAACAGTTACGATCTAGTCCCATCCTAGATAACAAATTAGCACCGCATGATGCATCCAACGAACAAAGATTAAGCATCGCCAATCACTTGTAGAGATCACGCCACCTTTCACGTTGCCTGACACACTTTAAACGCCTTGGGTTAAGGCGTTGGGACAACTCCCTGTCAGCCCACGATGTCATGTATTCCGGAACGAACACCTTGAGTTTCGAGACTGTGTGCACTTCTAGTTAGTGCCTCAAAAAATGGCCCCTAAGAACTGTCAAACCCCACTCCACCGAGCACTGCTCCTGCCAACTTGGCCCAAGGCTAAGGCAAATTTGGGTGTTATCTCCACCTCAGTTACGTTCCAAGCTCGAATGCTCACTTCTACGAACATCTGACCTGGGAGGGCTCTGGACCATACTGACTCATTGGGTCATGCCTAGGTAGCAGGCCTGTCACATGGCACCTAGCCTAGTCCCCATGCCAGATCTTGGCCTACGAAGCTCGGATAATGTTTCCATCCAACCCCAGATTCTTGTGCCAGTAACGAATTCTATCAACCCTAAACAACTTGCTTACTGATCCTCATCAGCTCGTAATCTTCATCAAATCCAAGATCCTCGAGGATGATCCCTATCACTACCGTGCATGTCAACCCTTTGCCCTCCCACGACGATCGACGACACGTAAGGAAACTACATCTCTATATAAGCTAGCCTGATCACAAGCCAATGTATGTTCTTTCCAATCCTTACTAACACTCTGGCATTCTTAATTCTTACTGACTTGAGCATTTGAGTGCTTGTAGGTGCTAGCCACCCCTATCGGGAAGATCACCAGATCGTAATATTTCACCGCTATTGCAACTAATCCTACCAACTTCATTAGGCTGGAATGAATAGTAGGGTTAGTATCAAAGGTTCTAAAATTGAAGTAAACCTATTAAACCTTTGTTTTGTTTTGTTTTGTTTTATTATTAGTGAAATACCTCTAACAGATAGAGGAAAAGGAAAAGGAAAATTGGAGGGAGAGAAATGGGGTGGACACAACATAGAGTCTATGTATGCCTATTTTCCTATTTTTTTCCTTAAATCCTGTTAAAGAAAACTAATGAAAGTAAAGTTTAAAATAAATTGGAATTTGTGTACTCATTTAGAAAAATTAGAACTTCATTCAGAGTTTCAATCTATATATAATCAGGAAACTCAAGTTTTACACTAAAGGCGTGTTTGATAGCCAATTTTTTTCATGGAAAAGGCAAATTTTCCACCCAATTCCAACTTGTGCTTTGTTTGACAGCCATTCTTTTTCAGGGAAATCATTTTCCTTGCAATGATCACGTGAGAGCATTTTCCTTCAAATTCGTTTGGGAGAGGGGGGAGGAGATGGAATTTTCCTGACAATTGAAAAGTATAGGTGGGCAGCCGCTAGGATGAGCGAGAAGGGCAGGCTGGGGGGGTTATTTAATAAATATAAATATATAGATATATGTATAAAAAGTGAATATGCCAAAAATTTAATAATTAATAAATATAAATATATGAAAAGTGAATATGCCAAAAATTATATATAAATTATTTCTTTGGAAAACAAAAAAAAATTAATTTTGTACTTTCATTTTTTTGAGAAAATAATTTAATTAATTTAAAATATATTATTATTTAAATTTTTTGTACAAGATTTAATATTTTTAATACATTTTCATCATTGAATTCCATGAAAAATGTGTCATTTTTGATGAAAATAATTCCTATCAAACATGAAATGCCAGGAAAATAATCAAATTTTATGAAAAATATTATCAATCAAATACTAAAAGATGAAAAATAACATCATTTTTCAGGTAAAAAATTATACCAATCAAATAACTTAAACTTCCAATTTTCAAGAATTATTTTTTTCTGCAATTCAATTCCCTGAAATTCATTTTCTTTCCACTCAAATTCTACCCTTGCAATCAAACGCACCCTTAGTTTTAAATAGAAGCAAGCATTTTTTACGTTAACTGTCGAAACAACCTGTCGTTTGAATAACCATATCTTTTTATTTGCAAAGTTACACTGAAGTTTTGCGACTAGATTCTACAACACCCAGTCTACTTATATATATAAATTTTTCAAAACAATTGTTACATTGTTCACACAAGGTTCCAACACTAAAAATATGAACTTCATAATGTCTCCAAATTTGTGTAGTTTTTTTGATTTTCCTATAATCCATTCACCCCACTTGTGAAATTTCCAAAGCTACTGCTCTAAGATGAAGAAAAAAAGTAATTAAAATAAAAATAGTCGATTCTAATGTTTTAAGTGGATGCTCTTGAGAGATTGGGATCAAGGTAACATGAATAAATTTTTTGTCAATTTGGCGCTTTGAACTTTTAAGATAAGTTCTGACAATCAAATTAATATTCGATAGTAAAAGAATAATTTGACTCACAAGTAAGAGAGAAATAAATGGTTACCTATTGTTAGAGAATTGTGGACTTTTATAACTTGTATAGTGACAATTTAAGGTTAGCTTTCACTAAAGACCTTATTTAAAACGTGACCTCTAGCATGGTCAAGACATAGTGTTAGGGTCTTGAGCCATGATCATTAATGACCAAGGCACCAAATCTTGTCACATAGTAGGTCTAGATGCTTTCCAAGTGACATTCAAGTCAACTTATCAAGATTGTTTCGAGTGTTAATTTTCTATTGATCCACATATCTCATTTTGGATTAACCCACATGGTGTTTTGGGTTTGCCTAGTAGGTTGATTAATTATCTCCATCATTTTTTTCCTTCTACACTTATAATTGACTTTACTCAAGTGTAAAATTCTTGCAGATTCAACTCTTTTAACTCATATTTCTTGATACTTTTTCTTTATTTTTCTCTTCTGCTTAGGAATTTCAATAGACGTTTTAGATTACACCATGTCATCATATATGGAAGGAAGGAAGAGGCATTGTGACCATTTGTCTCCCTCTCAGACTTTATAAGTTTATGATTTTTTTTGTTCGAACACTTGGTCAAAAATATTTTGGAATTTTTGTAATCTAAAAATATATTTTGATATACTTGTGACGTAATTCTTTTATTAGACATAGAACACCATTTTTAAATTAACATAGGAGTGTCTTAACCAAAAAAAAGGTAAAGATGGGTGTTAGTGCAATTCACCTTTAAATAGAAGTAAACAAGGACGCAGCGTTTGGGAGGACCGTGTTCTACTCAATTGAAGGGGTTTCTATGAATACTCAGCGGGGATAGCTCAGTTGGGAGAGCGTCAGACTGAAGATCTGAAGGTCGCGTGTTCGATCCACGCTCACCGCAATTTATGTCCTTTTTGTTTGAGATTCCAGCCACAGGGAATGGAGGGCGGGCCGCTGTTGTGAATCGATGGAGAGAAGGTGAAGGTTACCACTACATATAGATCCACTCCCATGAAGATGAAGAGGGCCCAACCGAGAAAAGAGAAGGCCGCCCCCGCGGCCCATTGCTTGCTAATCCTATCTAGAGTCCAACATTATAATATTAAAATAATAGAATTATGAATGGCTAAGAAAGTATTATAATTGTAATTGTGTTATTATTATGATATAATATTATATTAATTTTATGCACAAATATTGTATGAAATTTGGATCGAAATCAAATTATTCCCAAACACACAAACGAATACAAAAGATTTATGCAAAAAACTCAAGTTGGGCATAGCTACCTAGGAGTTGCTGGTAGTGAGACACAAAAATGCCCACAATCTACATACTAACTTGAGTGTTTGAGTGCTTGCAGGTGTCAGCCACGCCTATTGCGAAGATTGGCGAATCGTAATATTTCACCGCTATTGCAATTAATCTTACCAACTTCATTGGGCGGGAATGAATAGTAGGGTTAGTATCAAAGGTTTTGAAATTGAAGTAAACCTACTAAACCTTTGTTTTGTTTTGTTTTATTGTTAGTGAAATATCTCTAACAAAGGAAGAGGAAAAGCAAAAGGAAAGGGAAAGGAAAATTGGAAGGAGAGAAATAGGATGGACACAACACATACAGTCTATGTATGCCTATTTTCCTATATTTTTTCCTTAAATCTTGTTAAAGAAAACAACTTAAAATAAAGTTTAAAATAAACTGGAATTCATGTACTCATTTAGAAAAAGCAGAACCTCATTCAGAGTTTCAAACTATATATAATCGGGAAACTCAAGTTTTACACTAAGTTTTAAATAGAAGCAAGCATTTTTTAGTTAACTGTCGAAACAACCTGTCCTTTGAAATATTTTCATTTGCAAAGTTACACTGAAGTTTTGAGACTAGATTCTACAACACCCATTGATGATGGTATACAGGACCGACCACCACGTGCCATCTTGACAATCAAGCCTTGGGAGTAGCGACCTCGAACTTGGTGTTGTTCGACCTTGGGAGTGTAACCTGCAAGACAACAGAGTGGCGGGGCTAGGGTCCTCCAAGGTAGACTCCGACGCTCAAATTAGTAGAGTAAATGCCAGTAGTAGAAAATGTAAGAGCTAGAGAGCTTGGTCCTACCTGGTGAAGACTCTTGCTTTTTATAGGCGGGTTCGTTATAGGGTGTCCGAGATGGGCGGGCACGACTCCTGATGACCCCAGTCAAGCTGGAAAGGGTCTTGTGGTTCGGTTAGGATTTCTCGGACTCCGCTTCAGATTTTGGACTTGCCACGTGTCAGCCTCTCAGGCGATCCATGTGGCGAGGAAGACTACTAGCACGTAGGTGTATTCTTGTGATTTTAGGTGGTGCCACATCACTTCCCCTCCATTCCTTGAGCTGAGTTGAAAATCATGCTGGGTCAAGGAGTAGCTTAATTTCTGAGGTTATTCGATTGTAAATCCTCCTCAAGATGCATAAGAGTATTTTTAAGTATGAGACAACCAAACCCCAAACTCTTGAGGTTAGTTTTTTCCTCCCTTTCCTTTTTTCTATTTATATTATTTTTATTTTATTTTATTATTTTTTCTTTTATATTTTTTTATTTTATTTTTTTATTATCTTTTTCCTTGGCTAGGCAGACCCCTGCTTGGCCGAGGTTGGCCTGGCCAGATCTCGGCCATGGCTTAGAACTTGGCTCGGCCTGGCCAAGGCCGAGGACAAATCTCGTCATGGCCAAGCTTGACCTCGGCCATGGCCACGCCCTGGTCGAGCTCAGCCTCGACCATGGCTGAGGCGTGGCTAGGGTCGACTTGGCTGCCCTCAGTTAGGGTTGGCTTGGCCGAGATCGGCCATGGTTGACCTCCCTTGGGGAGTTTGCCCCACTGCTTGCTTCTTTATATATATATATATAGACATATATTGGGTCGGCCATGGCCGACGCTTGCCCCCCTTTCTTTCTTTTCTATTTGTTGTTTGCTTTTTTTTTTTTATGATTACATATAAATTTATATATATGCACACATCGAGGTCGCCCATGGCTGACCCCTTGGGGCTCCTACCCTGCTGCCCCATTTTCATTTTTTTTTCTTTTCTAATTTAATATATATATATATATTGAAACTTTGACTAACCTGTTTCTTGCTGCTTTTGTAGCAGGCGTGGTTGAGAGTTCCCAAGCTAGATCGCGTTTGCTGAGCTCTTTTTAGCTCGTGTCTAGCCATGGTTTTCCTAACTTCTGTCTTTCTATAGATCCAGAATGGCCTAGGGGTTTTGACCCTTGGATTTCAGTCACTCCTTCGTAAGGGAGGGTGTTGAGTTTCTTTCAGCCATTACTCCACCTTCGTCTTGGGGACGGCCTAGGGCACTTGACCTTTGGATTTTTGTCACTCTCTCATCAAGGAGGGTGCTGAGTTTCTTCTTACAATTAGTCCACCTTCGACTTGTGGATGACCTAGGGCTCTTGATCCTTAGATTTCAGTCACTTCCACGCAGAAGAGAGTGTTGGGCTCTAAATTTTTTTCGGCCATTAGTCCACATTTGGGGACAGCTTAGGGCACGTGACCTTTGGATTTTAGCCACTCCTTCATGGAGGAGGGTTGTTGGGCTAGAGTTTTTCCTTGGCCATTAGTCCACCCTGACTGGGGGACGGCCTAGGGCTTGTGTCCCTTGGATTTTAGCCACTCCCTCACGGAGGAGGGTGTTGGGCTCTGAATTTTTTCTTGCCATTAGTCCACCTTCGGCTCGTGAATGGTGTAGGGTACTTGACCCTTGGATTTTTTCCACTCCTACGCAAAGGAAGGTGTTGGGCTCTGAATTTTTTCTGGCCATTAGTCCACCTTCGGCTTGTGGACTGCCTAGGGCACTTGACCCTCGGATTTTAGCCACTCCCTTGAGGATGAGGGTTGTTGGACTAGAGTTTTTCCTTGGCCATTAGTCCACCCTGACTAGGGGACGGCCCAGGGCTCGTGACCCTTGGATTTTCCTTTGGTTAAGTGTCAGTCTTTGTGAGATTACTATTAGGTGGAAAGAATCCGAAGTCTTGCCATTAGTTGTAAAAAAGAGTACAAAGAGGTTCGGGGAATTCCACTCCTCATTGATAAAATTTCCTTAAGTTTTGCACATTCCAGGTATGCTTCAATGGCTTGCCTTCCATGTCTTCTAGTCGATATGCCCCCGAACTTAAGGATTCCACCATCCGGTATAGTCCTTCCTAATTCGGAGTTAGTTTATTTGCATCCTGAGGATGACTCACATCGAGCCGTCGCAGTACAAGATTGCCTGGCATGAAACTTTTAGCGTGCACCCATTGGTTGTAGTACCTTGCTCGTTCACTGGCTCTGAGGTCTTATGCTTCTCCGAACCTTCCAAGATGAAATTGGTGACCACACCAGGAGGGGCACTAGAACTCAATCCCACCTCCCTTATCGGCTACTGATCTTCTCCCATACTTGGGGCTTTTGCCTGGTCCTGCTTCATCTGGCGCTGACCGGCTTGAGGAATAGCATCCTGATTCGGTCTTGAGTCTGTCTTTGACCCCTTGGCCATAGTAGCATTCAAGGAGTCCACATAACATTCCCTAGCCTACCGTTGGTCTCTTTTTACCTTGCCAATCCCACCCGGAGTAGGGAATTTCAACACCATGTGATAGGTGCTCGGTATCGCCCTCAGAGCACTAAGCCCAGACCTACCGAGGATCATATTGTATGCTGAGGGCACATCTGCAACTAAAAAATCCAGCATCACCTGGGACTTGTGAGTGCCACTACCGACCGACCGGGGCAACCGAATCAACCCCTAAGAATGAATCACCATTCCATCAAAACCAACCAATGGGACTCGGATTGACCTCAGCTGATTGAGCGTGAAGCCCATCCCCAAGAATGCCCATTTTTAGAGAATCTCCAAAGAGCTACTGGGATCCACGAGGATTCGCCTCATCTCCCACTCTCTTACCTAAGCAGCGATCACCATGGGGTCTGAGTAGTTAGGATAGTTTTGAAGATCCTCTTCGAAGAAAGTGATGACCATCTTCTCCTTTACCGCATTCTTGGGAGTGGTGGAGTCTAACCTACTCTGGACCCCTAACCAATTATCTTGAGGCCTGGGAACCGTTTCCGCTGCCAACGTGTATAAGATAAACTTCTGTCCTTCATCCCTAGGGGGTTGTTTTCCTTCTCTCCGGGGCAGTTTTCGACTTCGCTCTCGGAAACGATCACGAGTAGGAGACATTCTCCTATTCTTTGGCTTGGACTTAACTCTACCCGAATTTGCGCCTTCTTGGCCAACGAAATCCTGGAGGTAACTCTGGTTGATAAGCCCCTGAATCTCTTCTCTTAACTGGATGCATTCATCTATATCATGGCCGTAGTCGTGGTGGAATCGGCAATACTTATTTTTGCTTCAAGTGTTGGGTGGAGACTTCAACTGGGGAGCATGCCGCAGATAATCCTTATCCTCCAGTGCCAGTAGAATCTTTGCTCGATTGGCGTTGAGGGGAGTGTAACTCGCTGAGCTCCCACGAGCACCCCCAAAACCCAAGCGATCTTGAGCTCAGGAGGGGCGATAGTTCGTCTTCTGCTCCATCGCTGCCTTTTTCTTTTCTTTTTCTCTTTCCTTCCTACCAGGTTGTTCAGCCCGCTTCACTTTCATCATTTCTTCAGCGTTGATGTATTTATTAGCTCGAGTAAGGACCTCTGTGAAAGTATGAGGCGGAGTCTTGGCCAAGGACAAAGTGAATGACCCAGCCCTCAAGCCATTCTAAAGAGCCACCATTGCAATTTGCTGATCAAAATCATCAATGCTCAACGCCTCCTCATTAAACTTGGCCACAAAATCCCTTAAGGACTCACCCTGGTTTTGCTTGACGTTCACTAGAGCCATATAAAACTTCTGGTGACGTTTCAAGGGAGCGTAATGGGCTAGGAAACAGGTTTTTTGCTCTTTCCAGCTGTTGATGGAACGATGGAGAAGGCAAGAGTTCCAAGTCCGAGCATGACCTTCCAAAGTAGCCGAAAAGGCCCAGCGCCATATCGCGTTTGACCCTGATTGCACTAGCATGTGAGAGGGGAAAAGCTCTACATGACCATATGGGTTTGTGTTTTCGTCATAAAGCTTGATGGATGGGATGCGAAACCTCTCCGGAGGAACCTCTGCATAATGCCCTTACTCAGGGGTTAGTTCGAATCGAAGTGGGGCAGCTCTTCCTTTCCCTTCTTTTGTTCTTGGACTTGCTTCTCCAGAAATCCCAATTGCTTTTCTTACGAAGTCCCTTTTTCTCGTGAGGGGGAAGAAGTAGATCCTGCCGCCTCAGAGGGATAGATTTCCTAGCCCGACTGGAGGGATTGACGAGGCTCCCGAGTAGGATGAGGTGACTGGTGCTCTTCTCGCTGAGAGGGCACATGCGGATGACGCTGTTCATTCTGCTGAAGATAGCCAGTCAACAACTCAGTTAACTGTTGGACCTGATTTTCCAGCCTAGTAAGTCTGTCATCTGGCATTGGATTAGCCGGAGGCGGTAGATTCTTCCTTTGCGTCGGGGCCTCTAGATTGGCACTAGCTTGGCTACGGGTTACGTCTCTTCGGGGAGCCATGTAATTAGTTATGGCAAGGAGCGAAAGTCGTTGACACTTGTGGAAAGATCGAGGTTCGAGGTGAGGAGTGGAAGTCCGAAGCGAGAGGCAAGGAAAGAAGAGGCTGGCGAGTATGGATGTCGGCCCCACGGTGGGCGCCAAATGATGATGGTATACAGGACTGACCACCAAGTGCCTCCTCGACAATCAAGCCTTGGGAGTAGCGACCTCAAACTTGGTATTATCCGATCTTGGGAGTGTAACCTGCAAGATAATGGAGTGGCGGGGCTAGGGTCCCTGGGGTAGACTCCAATGCTCAAGTTAGTAGAGTAAATGCTGGTAGTAGAAAATATAAGAGTTGGAGAGCTTGGTCCTACCTGGTGAGGACCCCTGCTTTTTATAGGCGGGTCCGTTATAGGGTGCCCGTGATGGGCGGGCACGACTCCCGCTGACCCCGGTCAAACTGGAACAGGTCTCGCGGTCCGGTCCAGATTTCTCGGACTCCGCTTCGGATTGTGGACTTGCCATGTGTCAACCTCTCGAGCGATCCATGTGGCGAGCGAGACTACTAGCACGTAGGGGTATTCTTATGATTTTAGATGGTGCCACATCACCCAGCCTGCTTATATATATAAAGTTTTCAAAACAATTGTTACACTATTCACACAAGGTTCCAACACTAAAAATATGAACTTCATAATGTCTCCAAACTTGTGTAGTTTTTTTGATTTTCTGATTCACCCCACTTGTGAAATTTCCAAAGCTACTGCAAAAGAAGCAAATAAGCAATTAAAATAAAAATGGTCAATTCTAATGTTTTAAGTTGATGTTTGTGAGAGATTGGCGTCATGGTAACATGAATAAATGTTTTTGTCAGGTTGACGCTTTGATCTTTCAAGATAAGTTTCGACAATTAAATTAATGTTTGACACTAAGAGAATAAATTGACTAACTAGTAATAGGGGAGTAAATGGTTACTTGTTAGAGAATTATGGGCTTTTATAGCTTGCACAGTGATGATTTAAGTGTGACCTTCACTAAAGACCTTATTTGAGACGTGACCTCGAGCATAGTTAAGACATAGTGTTAGGGTCTCGAGCCATGATCATTAATGACTAAGGCCCCAAATCTTGACACATGGTAGGTGCAAATGCTTTCCAAGTGACATGCAGGTCAACTTATCAGAACTGTGCCACGTGTTAATTTTTTATCGATCCACGTATCTCATTTGGATTAGCCCACATGGTGTTCGGGTTTGTTTAGTAGGTTGATTAATTATCTCCATCATTTTTTTGCCTTTACACTTATAATTGACTTTACTCAAGAGTAAAAGTCTTTTTGGTTTAACTCTTTTAACTCATATTTATTGATAATCTTGCTTTCTTTTTCTCTTCTGCTTAGGCATTTCAATAGACATTTTAGATTACACCATGTCATCGTATAAGGAAGAAAGAAAGGGAGAGGCATTGTGACCGTTTGCTCTTCTCTCGGATTTTATAAGTTTATGATTTTTTTTGTTTGAACACTTGGTCGGAAATATTTTGAAATTTTTGTAATTTAAAAATATATTTTGATATACTTGTGAAGTAATTCTTTTACTAGACATAGAACACCATTTTTAAATTAACATAGGAGTGTCTTAACCAAAAAAAAAAAGAGTATAGAAGGGTGTTAGTGCAATTCACCTTTAAATAGAAGTAAACAAGGACGCAGCGTTTGGGAGGACCATGTTCTACCGAATTGAAGGGGTTTCTACGAGTACACAGCGGGGATAGCTCAGTTGGGAGAGCGTCAGACTGAAGATCTGAAGGTCGCGTGTTCGATCCACGCTCACCGCAATTTATGTCCTTTTTGTTTGAGATTCCAGCCACAGGGAATGGAGGGCGGGCCGCTGTTGTGAATCGATGGAGAGAAGGTGAAGCTTACTACTACATATAGATCCACTCCCATGAAGATGAAGATGGCCCAACCAAGAAAAGAGAAGACCACCGCCACCCCCACCCCGCGGCCATTGCTTGCTAATTATATAATTATATTACAAGTTTGGTAATCTATAAATTATTTAAAAAGTAAGTATTTAGTGTTATGAATATGTTCTATATATTAATATTAAAATAATATAATTATGAATGGCTAAGAAAGTATTATACTATATTATAATTGTAATTGTGTTGTTATTATTATATAATAATATACTAATTTTATGCACAAATATTGTACTAATTTTGGATCGAAAATAAACTATTACCAAACACATAAATGAATATAAAAGATTTACACGAAAAACTCAAGTCAGGCATCGCTATCTAGGAGCTGCTGGTAATAAGAGACAAAAATGCCCACAATCTACTCACACGAATCATAAACTGAGCCATCCATCCTATGGAAACTAAGGACGTGATTAGGGTTATAATCGAGCTGAACCGAGCTTCCCTAAGCTCAGCCCAACTCGACAAATTTCAGCATTGGTTCGAGCTCGAGCTCGAGTCGAGCCTGGAAGTTAGGCTCAAGCTCGAGCTCAATTAACATTGCTGAGCTCGAGCTCAGCTCGGGTTGAGTTCGAGGTAGGCCTGAAATTTTTTTAAATTTTTAGTTTAAAAAAACTTAATAAATTGATGTACAATAAAAATATCAATTTATAATCAATAAATATAACATCTACATGATAATTAAGTAATAATAATTTTAGAAATTATATTAAACATAATAATATTATTTACCATGCAATAAGATAATCAAAATACTTGTCTGTTTTTAAAATACAAACATCATTAAAATTACAGCATATCAAATAGAGTGTGTTTTTACAATTTATAATATATAAAATATAAAAATCTTAAGAACTGTTATGAACTATGAAGTATTAAGTATGAACTATTATTGATTTTAATAATAATAATTCTAATTCTAATCACTATTATAAACTAATAATTTTTATCATTGATTCATTATTATTTAAAATTAATAATATTTGGAATGTGCATTTATTACTAACAATTCTAATCACTATTATTAATATTATGAACTATTATTGATTTTAGATAAAATTATTATAAATTTTACAGTGTCATGTCAGTTTATATATTTTGTTTGTAAATAAAATACTTAGAATGTGCATATAATATTGTCTGTAATGATTAATTTTTTGAAATTTAACATAACATTAGTAGAGTAAACTAATTATTACTCGAGTGAGATATGCACTTACTAAGTAGTAATTTTTTAAAATTAAATGACACAAATATAGAGTTGTTATTTTAATCCATATTTATTACTTGATATTTAAATTAAATGTTATAGTTACTCAACTAATATGCCACTTAGTCGATTAACTATTTAGTTATTCAATTAATGTCATGATATCATATATTTGAGTAAAATAAGTATATGATCGATTAATCTCTTAAATGTTTAAGTTTTATTTGATTAAAAATAAAAAATCAGTCGAGTATAAGATTTGTTAGTTGTTACTCAACTAATTATTTTCTTACTTGATTAAAATAATAATTATTATATTAAACTCATATATTAATTTTAACTCACAACAAATATTTTTATTAACACATTCTATTAATGATATATTGATATTATTATAATAATATAAAGTTTAATAATTTTATGTTAAATAATATCTCTATAAAATTATGAATAATTTTATTAACACATTCACATTCCATTCTTAAGTCACAAAAAAAATCTTTTTTTCAACACATTCTATTAATGATATATTGATATTATTATAATAATATAAAATATGATAATTTTATGTTAAATAATATTTTTAGGTGTGTATGAATAATTTTATTAATATATTTATAAACAAGTCTATTCAAAATTATGAATAATTTTATTAACACACACATTCTATTTTTAACTCAGAAAAAAATGTTTTTATCAACACATTTTATTAATGATATATTAATATTATTATAATAATGTAAAGTTTGATAATTTTATAAAATAATGAATAGTTTTATTAATGTATTTATAAACAAGTATATTCAAAATTATAAATAATGTTATTAATGTATTTATAAACAAACCTATTCATGAGCCAGTTCGTGAGCCTATAATCAAGACAACTCGCGAGTCTATAGTCAAGCCAAATATCGAGTCGCTATTCTAGCCAAATCGCAAGTCTATAATCGAGCCAGCTCGCTAGTCTATCGAGCTGAACTTTATTGAGTTCAAGTTTAGTTCGTTTACAAATCGACTTTCAAAGTTAGGTTCAACTTTGACTCTTTTACATTATTGAACAAACTCGAATAAATTTTTATCGCACCGATCCCGAATGACTCAGCTCATTTGCAACCCTAGACATGATGATGATTACAATGAGCCATCATAATCCAAATGAAGAAACTAGAGCATGGATCCCCTTTCATAGCCCATGTGACTTGTGTACGAATTCAAAAAAAATAGAACTCTTGAGCTAAGGTAGTCGAAAACTTCTCACTCAACTCAAGCTTGTTGTTTTGCCTTTGATGATATTTTAATCATGAAAAACTTTATATATTTAGCATTTGAAATGAATTATATTTTCTCATTAGAATTTGAAAATGATCGATTCAATCCATGCCAAAGGATATATATGCTTTCAATGTTTACAAAATCTTTTATATTTGTTTTGAAATCAAATATTTTGTATTTGTTTTGAAATCAAATGTGTTAAAGTACAATTTTTTTTTTTTTTATATCATGAACGCTCTATTTGAAGGCAAAACTGTCGACTATGTTAATGTATTTGTTGACTATTTTATGTTTTTAAGTTTTGGGTTGTCGACCGTTTTAGGTCTTTCAGCAAAAATAGTTGACCATTTTCTTGAACTATCGACATGGCAAATTTCAAGTATCTGTTCTTTTCATGTAAGTTCAAAATTTGTTGACCATCACTGTATAGTGTTGATTTTCTCTCAAATCTATCGACTTGTTACTTCAAATTGTTAACCGTTTGTCAAAGAAGTTGACCTCTTTTATAAAAGAGTCAAGCGATTGCCCAAAACCATCGTGAGCTTCAAATTTCTTGAAGAAAACTGTCAATTGATTTGGTGAAATTGTCGACCATTTCTTTCATTGACATGTTTTAATGGCTAGTTTTTACAGGTTTTAAATGTCTCCAATAGCTCTTAACGACTTGTTTTCTCTAATGCTTGGGAGAAGTCTATAAATATCAGCCTAAGGATGCACTAGAGAGGCAAATGGATGGAAATGAAGTGATTGGAGCATACAAGAATTATTTATCTTCTCACTAGTGCTTATACTTTCCTTTTTTCTCCAAACCAAGATTATCTATCATTTGTATAATCTTATTTAAAGCCTTTGTGTATTTATTTGAGAGATATTATAACTGAGAGATTCATCTCTCAAATAATCTTTTTTGTAATTCATTGTTGTAATTTCTAGCAGTTGTGTTAAAAGGTTTACTTTGGTACAATTAAGAGGTTGTATTTTCTAGCAGTTTATACTAAAGGGCCTACTTGGTAAAGTAGGAGGATATAGTGGATTTTGAAATCTCTAATGGGAAGCTAGAGTAGTGGAGCAGGTTGGATATAACTGAACCACTCTAAAATTCTTACGTCTCTAATATTTTTTTTATTATTTTTTTTACTTATATTTCATTATTTTGGTATCTATTTTCGAAACATCCACAAAATTTTTAAAATTGTAAATATCTAATTCACCCTCTTCTTGGGTGTGAGGTGCCATTGTTTACACAAAGCTAACAAAGCTCTATTTAACGGATAGCAGAGCCATGGGGGCTATCAGTAAAGGACTGATGCAATTGAAAGAACTGAGAACGAAGATCCATTACTCTATTGATAACATGACCATTAGACTTATTGAGGAGCTTTATGGTGGTTTTCACCACCTTGAGCTTCTGAACCCACCTAAACATAGGATACTCACAAACCTCCATAGCTCGACAAGTAGCCACTATGCTAAGAAATAAAGGATGATCCGCTATTGTTTCAGTAAAGCATCAACTCAACGATGCCGTTTTGTAGACTAAGGGGATGGAGGGAAAATGGCAACCGCTTATTGGTTGCTCCAAAACGTGGTTGTTTTGGAGCCCATGAGCTTGAAGGGCCAAAATGGCAACCTCTTCTGCTGTTTCTTCAATTGACACGTTTGCCTTGTCATTTTGCCTGCTGCATTGAGAGCCGTTGATCAGAGATTATCGCAGTCATTACTTTCCCTATTCAAACCTCTCTCTTTCTCGGGATTTGGATAGCACAATCAATTATCTTCTTAGGGTTTCAGTCTGTCTTCTCTATTTTTTGTTCTTCTCTATACATGTTTTCGTTTTCTCTTTGGTTATTAGGATTTTGCCTCTGATCTTTATTTTATGGTTATGGGGTATTTTTCTTAGCGAACCATTGAGTGTACAGTGAGTGAGTGACATATGTATATGGAGGTTATAATCATTTTTTTTTTTTGATTAGTGAAGTGAGCTCTCCTTGCTAAAACTCAATATAGACGTAGTTCTATTTAAAGGGTGAACCATGGTAAAAATTGCTATGTGCCATTTATGCTTTCTTTATTGCATTAATTTTTGTATATGTGTGTGCTTCCGTTTATTGAATGTTCTTTACAGATTTTTGTTTTGAATCTATGTGCTTGAGGTGGCCGAGACTTGTGCTCGACCCAACATCTGCCAAATGGTTAAGGAAATGAAATGAGCCCCCATTAGACCTACTAGAGTCCAACGAGTTAACTACCACATGGCTATGATTAGAGATCCTCGGATGCAAGAATAAAGCCTTGCTATGTTGATACCGAGAAAGCTAGCCATCGTTAACAAGAGCTCTATTAAGCTTACAAAAAATACAATCGTTCATTGACTGCTTATTTTTCCACGTTAGGGTGGTACCATTATAAACGAAGTCTTAAAGCAAGAACCCAAAAATGAAATTATCAAAATGGCGCATGCTGAGACGCAAGGAGGTGTTGTCACCATGCATCTCAGAGAAATACCAACAAATATTAAAGTCACCCATTAAAAGCCATGGGTTGTCGAAAACTAACAAACCCACACTCTTAAGGGAGGACCATAACCTAGCCTAATACGCATTTTCATTCCTAACATACAGACACGTTAAGAAGAATGGGTACGAAGAATATCACTTGAACTCAAAAATGGAAAAACTTGTTAGACTTAAAAAAACCAAATTAACGACCCATCCTATCCAAATACGACTGCTCTCACAACAATCATAATAAAAAATTCAATCCCAAAATGACATAATCAGACAAGAAACATTATTCACCCAATTCTCTTATATAGAGATAACTTATACTGGGCAATGGGAGAATGAATATCTCACTTCCTTTTCTACTCTCTCTTAGATTTTGATTTTGATTTCATTTTTTTCTTTGGATTACTAGAACTTGAACTATCCATTTGATCAGGATTCGACAACTTGTCATCCTTATTGTCGTTAACACAACCTCGATCCTGCCCTTTATCGATAGCATCATCCATTTTCTCTTTAATAGGCAAATCCAATTCCCTCAAAGAAGGGATATCATCGAATTCCTTAGCTAGCATGCTAAAATGATTAGCTATTGAAGTTTCAACATCCACACTATTTAAGATATCGACAATAGGAAAAGGAACTGTATCATGCCTAATCCTACTCACAGATAGTAGGGCCGACCTTGAGATGTTAGGGGTCTTAAGTGAAATTTTATATGGGTCCCTATATTTAAAAATAAAATTACATGTAATGAATATGAATAAATTTATTTTACTATATAAAAACATTCAAAATTTTCATAATAATAGTTTAAAATTCACAATATTTTACTTTAAATTTACTCTTCTAACATTTTTAGTTGAAAAATCAATAATTAAACTATTACAATCGATTTGTTCTAACATGTCTTTCAATAGATACCATCGCCATTCCATTCAACCTTTTTTGTGACATTGTTGACCGAAGGTAAGATTTTATCAACTTTAACTTTGAGAAACTTTATTTTACAGAGACAACTGTAATTGGTATGGTTAAAAGTATTCTATACGTGATCCACACATTCGGAAAACAACAATCCATCGTCTTAATGTAGTCTAACACTTCAATTGACTTATTGGTCTCTTTTGGAAAACATCTCACAAGTTTAGCTTAGAAAATAACTCTTATCCATCAATATTTGAATCCGACTTGTGCCTCAAAAATTCTTCTAACTTATCACATGATCTCTTCAAACAATCATCATCTGTAGAATATAATTTTTTCAAGTCAAATAAAAATCCAAAAATATTTTCATATTCTTGAAGTTGTTCAAACCTACACTTAAGTGAAGAAAGAGCTTGATTAGCTACATATAAGAAATAATTAACTCTAAAAGATTCTTCAACTGAATATGTTATCTCATGATTGACATTTTCATCAAATTGCTTCTTTTTATGAATAATACGTTTTTCTTGAAAAGTAAGTTCAATTTCCATTTAAGCAACAATTTCTTTAGTAATAATCATGTCAGATTCAAATCCAGTTTCTCTATAGTTTTAAAAAATGAAATTAGTGCTTTCAAGTGACTTATAACAATATCAATGACCATATCGTTACTTTGTAACATTTTGCTTACTCTATTAATAGCTGAAAATATATTATACCAAATAACCATGCCAAATAAGAACTCAAAATCCATAATGTCATGTAATAAACTTTTAGCATCTCGAAATGCGGTAGGGTCATCACATATTTCCATCAAGTGAGTTAAGGAAACTTTTATTTGTGGAGTTTGAAATCTGATTACTTTAATACTTTCAACTCGACTTTCTCAATGTGTTTGTGATAGTGGCTTAAGTGTCAGACCTTCCACATTATCTTTCAAAACTTTCCATTGCTTTGTAGAAGATGAAAACAACATATATAAGCATTGCACAATTCCAAAAAAAATTTAGCCTTTATGCAAGAATTTGCCATATCACATAGTGTAAGATTAAGACAATGACTACCACACGGAGTATAAATAGCCTTTGGATTTACTTTTAATATTTTTTTCTGCACACCTTTATACTTTTCTTTCATATTAAAACCATTATCATAACATTGACCTCTTAAGTTACTAATATCAAGTTTAAGTGTTTGTAGAGCATTTATCAATTTATCAAACAATCATTGCCCCAAAGTATCGTCTACCTTAAGGATTCCTAAAAAAAACTCTTCTACCTTAACTGGACTTGCTAAGATATTTACACATCTTATAATTAGAGACATCTGTTCTTCATGACTTATATCGGGTATACAGTCAAGTATCGCTGAAAAATATTTTGATTCTCTAACTGTTTTAATGATTGTACTTTTGATTTATCTCGCTAACATGAGTATGATTTCATTTTGAATTTTATGACTGAAATAATGATAGTGAATTTTCTTTTCTTGAATACGTCGAACGTGTTTTTTCATAATTGGATCAAACTTAGCCATCATTTCAATCAAACCTAAAAAATTCTCATTATCTTTTTTCATATAATTTTTCACTACTTCCATGAAATGTCAAATTATTCTTACTGAGAAAGTTAACAATTGAAATTATTCTTGCAAAAATTCTCTTCAGTGTTTTATATCTTTTTTGATTTGATCTTGCACAGGTTTATCAAGTGTTAAATTCTTTTGTAATCGTCTTTCCAATTCAATCCATTTTCTCATATTATCCATGTACTCATTACTTATTTTATGGTTTTTCAATTTAGAACCAAGTTTTTTCCAATCACTTGTCCATTTATTAGTTAATTGAATATTGTTTCGTTTTTGTTTAAATAACTTGCAACAAAAGCAAAATACTTTATCCAATGAAACATAGTAGATCAACTATTTTCTATCACTCTTCTCACCATTTGATAAATGACGTGTGTAATATGTAAAAGAGAAATGCCTATTTTTTGAATCTTTTGGAAAATCAACTAGATTACCTCGACTTTTTTCTACCAAAAAGTTTATAAAATTTTGATCAATATTTTTCCAATTGTTTGGGTCAGTTGCGTCCAAAGAGCAACCTAAACATTTTGTATCAAAATTTTTATGTTCTTGCTCATTTCTATTTTTAGCATCCCCTAATTCATGTTGTTCCTCTTTATCTACTATCAAATTATACTAGTCTTCATTTTCTATTGTATTACTAATGTTCCTAGTGACAAACTTGTCCAAAGCTCTTGTTTGAGATAGAATAAACTTTTGAGTTTTTTTTTTCTCTTTTTATTTTCAGACATATTTTTTAGTAGACATAATAAATCAATTTAAATACAAAAATTAATATAATATCAAATTCAAATGTAATTGAGGAACAATATAATCTAGTTAGATCTGATATTTGAATTAAAATTTGTAAAACAAAATATTAGAAGAACACAAGAGACAAGAATAAAAGATATGTTATATGTAGAGTAGAGACCGAGATTGTTGTATATATATATATATATATAATTAGGTAGCTTCTTATTTTCAAACCCTTTGTTGGTGCTAAACTGCTAATGTTGTGTATTATTGTGTGGTTGTGTACTACTGTGCTTGATAACAATTACTAGACATTAAGAAGAAAGAAGAAGACGAGAAGGACGCACGCATTGGAGCAAATTAGCAAAATGAAAATGAGGGCTTCCTCGATACTAAACTGCTAATGCTGCGTATTGTTGTGTGGCTATGTATTACTATGCTTGACAAAAATTACCAGACAACAAGAAGAAAGAAGAAGACGAGAGGGATGGACGCACTGGAGCAAATCAACAAAATGAAAATGAGGGCTTCCTCGACAGCTATTTTCATTTATTATATATATATTATTATATAATATTATATATATATATAAGTGGCAACCCGATTTTCATTTAATATATATATATATATATAAGTGGTAGCCCAAGGAAGGAGGGGAGAACTCAACCCATTTCAATTTTCAATTTCTTTCTGCAAGCACATGATTGTGTTTGCAGCGTGTTGCCTTACATCAAATCCCCATTAATTGGGACTTCTTGTTCATAAAACCCATCTCCCTTCTTTTCATTATTTTGGCTTTTTCAACTTAAAATTAATTGAACATGAGATGCGCCCAGGTCGTCTAGGCCCAGGATCGGCCTTGGGTGGGGGCCCTATGCAACTGCCTTGGTTGCTTACCCTTAGGGCTGGCCCTGACAGACATACCCATATCCTTCCCCTTATGCTTACCACCACTATCATCAAGAATTGATGAGGATAATTAGACACTGAGTAATGACTGCACACAAAAGGCACCCATTGATAGTCAACATGCATACACAATATCTTAGGCTTCCTTGTGAGCTCGTCCAATCCTTGGAAAATATCAATAAACTTAGGCAAATTCAAAGAGGCGTGGATCTCTACACACACCTGAACAAAGCCCAATCGTGACCTATCTTCAGTCACCAAGTCAACATGAATAAGGCAACTTAACGCATTAGCGAGGGTAAAGAAGCCCTTTGTATTCCACCTCTCTAGAAGGACCCTAAAAATTTTAGTCTAGATAGGTATCTAGTAGTAAGAGTCCTTAAGGAGGTTCATCCTCGATTCCCAACATCGAAGGAATAAAGGTAGACCCACAAAATGGCACATGCCAACATCAAACAACTTTAGCATGTTGTCTACATTATTGAATAGAAAGAAATAAAAACCAGAGTTGTTCAGTAATACCTCAATGGGCCCATATCATTGCTATAAGTTCTTCGCAATAGACTAGATGACCTAGAACGATAGACATTTCTCAATAAAATATCCCACCAAAGTGCTCTTCCAATAATCATAACTTTCTTCCAAAACATCATCAGTATATTGGATCATTGGAAAGCCATTATCTTGGACTCGTAGCAGAATGAATTCGAATCGCTGCTGAACACGGGGGCCATTATCATCCAATGTGCATGCCCAAGATTTTTTTCCCCAACATCATTCTTATTCCTAGAGTTATCCCTTGAACCTCGATGATGAACCTCGCTCCTTTCAATCACTTTCGACCTTGGAATTGCCACATGTTCACCTCTGCTTGAGACCTCACATACTTGACTACTATCATATCGAAATCGACCACTAGTTGCATGATTAAACTAGGACACCCCACGTCTAATCTCCTTCGATGAGCACGAATTACCATTACTTAAATCATCCAAAAACTTCAATACTCGAGAATTACCCAAACCAAATCGATTATCTCTGCCATGAACAGAAGACCTATGTCGGTCACTATTATTTCTGTGCATCATCGAGAACAAAGAAGCACGAGGTAGATAAGAGGAATGACCAACTTGAAGAAATCCGTGTAAACAAGCACAATAGAATTTAAAATTTTTTTATTCACAGATTCCCTTAGAGGATCGACTCCTAGGGAATAGATCACGGAAGAAGGATAAGATATTACCTTTTGTATCGTAAGTCACTGAAAAGTATGATCGCCTTTAGCTGCACAATTGCCCAGCCTCTGATGTGTAATCCATGGGAAGAACACTTGGAACCTCAACAAGAGCAGCTTCCCTAGGGGATCGTGGAGTGCTAGCTCAATGGGAAGGTGAAATTTTGCAGGCAAGTGGCTGTCCTTGAGTATGGTTGAAAATCACACTCACAATTAGGGTTTTTAGCAATCACAAAGTTCATTAATTTTTTGACTCTTAACAAAGGTATATATAAAATCTTGATGAAAACCCTAGCTTGTGTAGCATCTCTTCTATTGGGCTTAGTTTTATTTAAACATTTTAAACCAGTCACTAATAACCCAAATTAAATTCCTTAATCCAGCCCATTAACCCTAGGTAAGTGGTAAATAAAATCAACTAATAATTTGGACTAAAAAGTCACCAAACCCTAAAGCCCAATAAGGATTAATATCCATATTAGGGTTTGCATCTTTGCCAAAGACATTAAGTAACTTAATCCCATATTATTAGGAGCATTATTTACATTAATTTTCTTAATATTAATCTCATTAATATTTAGGAAATTTTAGCTCTTACACTTAGGTTTACTCACAAAACCTATCGAGCCTGCAATTAACTCATCGTGTTGTCCTCTTGCATGTGACCCATTAGGCTTCTACATATGTTGACAATGATTTTTTGTCCTTAAAAGAACCATAGACCCTGAGCGGGATCTAGCAATCCATCAAGATCCCCAAATTAGTAAATGATCAATAGCGATCACTAACCTTTTAGTGGGGGCTACAATCATATATGTGTAATGTTATCCCTTCATTGGTTTAAAGTGTCTCAACCAAACAGAGGATTGGATTAGGTGTCACCTCTTCTAAATTTGGTGTTTCTATCTTTGAAATATCAAAAAGATAATTTCAAGAGTATTTGATTTAAGATCCAATCTTAAATCAAAATTCCACTGTGCACAGATTTAATAGTTACCTTTTCATCAAAGGAGCCCAAGAGACATTCTCCCATTAAGGGCTGGTGAATCTTCTCTGGATCACTCACAACCTTCGTATGCTTTATGACATACTCAATCAGCGCTGAGTTCACACCCTTTATTAGATCCTTTCATAACAGAGTTAAAATATGCGAATCCACAAACAAGATACTATGGTGATCACAAGTCAAAGGAATCCCATGTCAGGTCATGTTCAGTGAACTTGTTCTCCAACAAACACCCATACACTTGCCTTGGATCCCACACCACTCGCCTTGTAAGATTGGTTGTTGTCTTCTTTAAGACAGGGACAACATGTATACCAGTCTCACAGGAATCATTGACATCCCTTCTTAATGACATGACCAGGGACTGTGTTTTAAGGTATTGACCTTTTGGTGTATGTGTTGAGTTCTCTTACAATTAAAGTAATACTTTAACCACTCTCCACACAGGTTAGTCCTTGGGACTTCATCTTTAGGCATTTATATTCAATTAAGTACAAAGGATAAATTGTGTATTTAATTTATCATTGCAACAATCATTGTATATCTTTCACCAAACCACCATACTTCGTTTGTGAAGTCTACATTAACTTACATCTTAGTGTATCATTTATGAGCTCACCACACTTGGCCCATAGGGCATACACTAACACAAGCTAATTTGAAAGCAAGTCATGGTTGTAGGGAAAACCAAAGCCCTCATGAACAGGCCCACATGAAGTTGCCACCACATCCTCAATCACCCATTGCTTAGAAACCTCCCCCAACTGTCGGCCATTGTCCCCAAAATTAAAAAAATCATGCAAACGTGGGGGATTGTTAATTACAAAATTAATAGAGAGCCGACCACTCTTAGAGGAATGAAGATCACCCAATCGATTAAATGTCCCATGAGAAGTTGGCAAATCCATCACCATAGGCTGTAAATCACGATTGTGATTATTGATCAAGATAGCCCTACGTTGTTCAATCGAATGCTTTGCAGCTTGCTCGGTAAATAGGGCCCTCAACGACGACTTCAACGAGCCCTAGACGATGTCATGGAGGGCACCCTCCTCGGAAATTGGATTCTCAAAATAAGAGATTGAAGGATTGCAACCCATAGAGGAGCTATTGTAGGGAACCAAAGCCTTCGAACATGCCTTTGTTTTTTGAACCTCTAACCCATAATGCTCAAAATTTGCTCAATCCAACATTGGAAATCGTCTATCCAATCCACAGTTCGATGAATCAAGACCTTAACCTTCCTTCAACGATTGCCCATCACGATTTTGCAACAACCCTTCCTTGACTTGAGACAAATCTACACCCTAGCTAGAACACATTGCGATTGTCAATAGCCCGAACAATACCCATCAAGGAATGGGTTTCTGATCTTAACTACCTCAAACCCATCCTAGATCACTTTGAATCCATGCCAACTTGCTGCAAATCCTTGCCCAACTGCTTAGAATCCTTCCCCAAACCCTTTGCCATCAAGATCTTGGGTGAACCAGATCAACCAACTGCAAACCCACACTGTTAATCCTTGATATAGACCTCGATCTATCCTTTTGTAGTAATCTTGCTAGCGTAGATGGCTGAGATTGCATGAAATCCGTCAAAAAATTGAAGTCGCCCCAAAATCGCTTAACCTCCTATAGGATTGTTGTTAATTCCAAGCCATTGATAATATCAAATAACCCTAAACAATGTCAAAAGCTAATAAATGAAAGGCTCAATAGAAAAAAGACAAAGATAATAGATTTGGGCAACAAATATAGGCGAGATAGATTTGACAGGTCGAATTGGTGTTGAATGGGTTAGATTTGGGGTGAACAAATCTGAAGTGGGTCAAATGGATCTTAATAGATCTGGGTTTGGATCTAAGCAAGGATGACTAGTCGACAATGGCAAAAGTTAGGAGGTTATGGCCTATAGAGGCATAAGGCATAGGGAGTTGTCATTGACGGCAGTGGCGTTAGCAACGACAGAAGGGGAGACTACTGGTAGGTGCAGTCAGTTGTTGACACCTTGGAAATAGTGAAGGTGAATTGTCGGTCAATCGATCGTGAAGCTCAAAGGGTAATTGATTAGTGTCAGTTAAAGCAAACGATGCAGGAGTCGTGATCAATGGTAGCGAAAGGCAAAGAGACGAAAAAACTGATTGGAGAAAACACGGGAATAAGCGATCGTGATGCAGTCGATGAGGATTGTGAAGGAAACTGATGACAGTTGGCATCGAGAGAGCAAATGAGGTAGTGGTTGATGGCAGCCATGGCTATGATGGTTGGAAACCCTAGCTATGGAAGATGATGAAGGACTGCAAATCTGATGACTAAGATCTGCCAAAAGTTGACGGTTTGATATAATGATTCTAATACTAGTTTGTATGAATTTATAATCGAAAACAAACTATAATCAAACCATCAACACACAAATGAACGCAAAAAAATTATGTGAAAAACTTAAATCGGGAAAAACCACGACAAAAATAATAAAATATCGCTATGATTATGTTACTACTATGATAGCGATATAGCTGCTACTCATTCTAAGGTATTGGGTACTTATTTGTAAATCTTCCACTCATCTATAAATAAATACAAAAAATAATTTAAACAAATTTATATTCTAATTATAAAATGAGCCATGAAGAAGATAAATTTTAATGAGCCACAAAAATAATTTTCAGTTGTAAATATATCCCAATTACAGTCAAATTTAAGTTTTGGGTCAAAATTATCACAAATATAAAAATCAATCCACAATATTGTCCAGCCGGTACCAACTGGCAATTACTGTACAAGTTGAATAATTAATTTTGTAAAATATATGTTCAAATTAACAGCCTTTAGTGTCTCTCCACTTAAGATCGATCAAGCAAGCTTAGTAGTGTGTGTAAGCTCCGGCCACCACCAACACATGAAAAACTTGGTGGCTGCTGCAAACTATATCAAACTTACCAGGCATCCATTTCTCCGGCACTCTCAGCACATGTCTATAAGCTCTGATGTCGCAGAGGAACCCCATTGTAACATCCCAGATTTTCAAACTAAAATATGATGTAATACCTGAGGTTATTAGGTTTTAATACTTAAGGAAATAAGTTATTTCAAGGGATTATAGAAGCCTTGAGACAAATGTTAAATTTCTGAGCTAGTGACAAAATCGTAAATACTGAAGTTCGAGAAAAGTGTAATTTACCTAAAAATCTTGGGGTATTAGCATAATTTATCCATTTTTTGGGGACCAAAAAATGAAATTAAAAATGGCCCGGGGACCAAGTTGCAAGGGCCTAAGTGCAAATTATCAGAAAAGTTTGGGCCAAGGTGTAATTTTTGAAACTTGTAGCTAGATCATTGGAATAATGAACTAGGCCAACTAAACCATTTGGGAGTGATGATTGCGGATTCCAAACTTGTTCCAATATAGGTAAGTCATGATTGCGGATCTCAAATAACATTTAATCCATCGTTGGATCATTTTGAAATTCAAGACTTATCTTCCAAAAGTCTCCAAATCATATCCTCAAGGACACATGGCAATCAACCATTGGCCATTTGAAAGATAAGATAAGGTCACATGATGGCTCATAATGACCCCTTGAGGTGGTATTGCGTGATTGGCCAAGGAAAAGCTTACTTAGTCTCCAAGTTTGCAAAAGTCTCCAAACCTTATCCCTAAGGACATGTGGCAAGCATTCATTGGCCACTTGGAGATAGGATTTGAAGTGTTATAATGAGAAATGTGGAAAATGCAATTAACCACGTGGGATGTAGTTGCTAATTAAAGCTGTAATGATGAGAAATGTAGAAAAAGTAATTTACCGTGTGGGATGTAATGATGGGGAATCTTGAAAATCCAATTAAACATGTGGAGGTAGATATCTCTAGGGACACGTGGCATATTTTAATTGGATGCTCATGGATGGAATGATGACGCGACACATAGCGCGATTTGGTTCGCCAAAGTTTCCTATAAATAAGGGATTTGGAGTTATTCATTTTGGGCACCAAGCAAGGAGGAAAAGGAAGGGAGTTTGAGAGAGAAAACGCTGTCGAAAAGAAGGGAGAAAGTCGAGAGAGGATAAGCCTTGATTGAATTTTCGGGTCTTTCTCGAAGTTCGTGCCAATCAGTAAAAAAACTACGAGAAAATCGTTCTCGCTTGTTGTAAACAGTGTTTTCTTAGGTAAACAGTCAAGGTGAGTGGTTCTTGTGCATACTTCCTCTTGATCATTCTTGGTTTCATTTGTGAGTGGTTCTTGTGCATGCTTCCTCTTGATCATTCTTGGTTTTATTTGTGGATGGGTTCTGGCTTACGTCTTATGTTTCTTTTATTTCAAGCATATCTTTCCTATCTTTGAACACATCATGGAGTTTGTGGTTGTGGTTTGTTGATGGGTCATCGTGGGAAATTGTGTCCGTGCAATAGGACTGGATCGTGGCGTGCATATAATTTTTTCCTTGGTTTGTGCATATTCCTTTTGCTTTGTCTTACATCATGTTGTTTGATGACTGTGGATTGTTGGTGGTTTGTCATATGTGAACTACCACGGGGACCCGTGTAAGAAGGACACGTGGGCTCGCGTAATAGGGTTATCTCATACTTGTGTAAGAGGGCCGAGAGGTTCAGACATGGCAACACCCTAGCATCTGCTATCACAAGAGACTATCTCGTGCTTGTGTAAGAGGGCCGAGTGAGTCGACCATGGCTACGTTCTGGCACGTCTATCTCGTGCTCGTGTAAGGGGGCCAAGAGGTTCATGGCAGTACCCTAGCATGGCTATCGTTGGGAAGATTTTGTGGCATATCTATATATTACACCTGCATGCACTATTTCCTTTCTTGTATCACTCACTTAGATATCATTATCTAACTCAGGTGTTTTATACCCCTGGAATATTCACCGTTCCAGGTATATGAGATGTACTAGGTGATACAGGTTCTAGTGCGAGTAAAGGCAAGGAGGTGGTGTTTGGCTAGCTCTGGGCTTTTTTATTTCATTATGTACCCATGTAATCTAAGTGATGTATTGTAAATAGCAGCTAGGATACTCAAGGTTGTAAAGGGTGTGTGTGGGTATCCTACATTTGTATCTGCTATGATGTGTTGTGTTTTATGGAGTATTGAAGGTCATATGCATTTCTTATACTTGTAAAGGAAATCTAGTGGAAACCCCTTTATTTAGCTTTGGTTAAAATTGCAGGTTCGATCCAATGCTTTCATTGGTAAGGGTTTCCAAAACGCTCGTAAGTGATGTCTTAATTATATTTCAAGTTATTGCGTATTTGGAAAAGTGGAGCTTTATACCCATGACCACCTCATATACAATGGTCGCAATGGCCTCGCCTTGGTTTCCGTACAGCACAAGCTTGTGGATCATCGGCCCGATGCTGGACATGTTAGGAAACCAGTGACCGTGAAGCTTCGATTTTGCCCAGTTATGATCCATAGAGTTGAAAACGCGAACTCCTCCAAGTCGGTCCACATGATCGACCCTTTCCACTAACGCCTCGAGTAGTGCTAGCAACCCTAGGCGCCTCTTGATAGATCTGAATTTCTTCTCATTTCCATCTTCTTAAGTGGCATATAAATAGAGTTAAAAAACCCTAAACGTGCCTTGGAAAAACCCTAAACAATTTAGGCCCCGCCCTTAATCACATTGGGCCGACTCTCTTTTTTAAATTATGGAACGGACTCGCCCTAAGTGTGTGACCCCTTCGGTCCTTAGGACCACCATTGGGCTAGATGTAGGGCCAATTCTATTAGGCTATATGAAGACCTAACTTATTAGATTAATTAAACTATTTAATTAAATTCATGGGTCTTTTATTTAACCCATCTCATGGGCTTCTTAATTAAACTATTTAATTAATAGTTTTAGAATTAATCAAATTAATTCTAAAAACCCTACATATCATGGTTAACGTCTAGCAATATGCCATAAATTCTTAGCCAATGATGAAAAAACACGGACCTTTTCAATTGCAATTACCGTGCAGTAAAATCTTTTCATCAACCTATGTCCTGATTGAATTTAGGGTATGGTTTTTGTGACGAAACCCTAACCATTCAATAACTATGTATCCATTCCAGATTTATGACTTAATAGGTGAAATCAAAACATCTTTTGATTTCTACCTCACCTTGGTCAATGATTTCCTCAGTCATGAAATCATCGGAATACATAAGACATCTTCTCATCTTGTTGATAAGTGACGAATTCTATTTCGACATTTAAAAGCCTTCATATGTGATAAAGTTATGCCCAGTGATAATTTGTTAATGACTCCATTAGAATCCAAAAAGAACCAAAGCGTAACTAGTCAAATATAAGACTACCATGATGTCTCAAGTCTAAGGATCAATCTGCACTATTGCAACACAGGAATTTCAATTCGACATAAAACAATAACCATTAGAAATTCTGTAACGGGTCAGTTCAGTATACTTATTCTTATAATAAGCACCCACATATATGCACTAGTGTCCACACACCAATGTCTACGAAACAAGACATTCTCCTGATTGAGCATACATCATATGTGCTAGTTTATTCGAGTTACTAGTGTCTAATCCTAATAACTCTATGACTAAGAACATTTAAGATCAAGGCTTATAAGGAATATGTTTCATGATCGTCATCTCTATGCACAACCATATTCTATGAGCTTATTTGATCTATGGACTTTGTCAAGTATGGATTGCAATAATAACGACAACCAATAATGACAAATAAAAACATAATGCCTTGCAATAACAATTGATTGAAGATAAAGAATCACAATGTAAAGTATGATCAAATACATAAAAATATAATTGGCTTATGGAGCATAACTCTAACAGGACATCTCCATGGCGAAGAAGAGAGATGCCTGAGAGCCTCGGAAATAGGGCTTCTGGAATGACGGGTGGAGGGAAAAGGCCATGGAGCCGACGCCGAGCATGGTGATGAAGGCCAGGTAGAAGCAGCAGAAGAAGGGCTGGCACATGAAGGAGTAGTAGATCGGGGGGTAGAAGGAGGTGGCGATGAGGGTGGCGATGTCGACGTAGTTGACCCTCAACATCACGTAGTGGAGGCGCTCCCAGTGGCAGGAGAGGAGGTGGCAGCTGCTACTCGTCAGCAAGCAAAACATGGCTCTTCCCATGAAGACGAAGAATGACCATCTTGTAATTGGTTGCTGGATCATTGCCATTTTGGCTGCTGTTTCATCTTTCCTTTGATCACGCTACAAGGACTTGTTGTTGCGCTTATCAATGAGTTTACCCAATTCACAGTTGAAAGATAGTGGTTGTTGTCACAAAGTCTAAGAGTTCATGGGAATTACTAGAGCAGAATCATCGTCTGTTCGATTAATTGTGGAGAGCTGCGTAGTGGACAAACATTTTTTGAGAAGTTCAGAGACATGCAAGCTGCCGAAAAGCCAGTTGGGCGGCAGGCAGTCCTGTAGCTTATGCAGATCAGTTTGTCGGAGAATGTCTGACAACTGCTGCAGCTGGGAGTGAAGATCCATGAAATTTGGAACCTTTGCTGCTGTGTAGATTGTCAAGCAAAGGAAAATGAAAAATCCAATCAAATGCCTGAAACCAACACAATATTACATAGTAGTTTGGCATTGCAGACAGAAAGTCCAAATGACAAACGGAAAAAGCCAAGGAAAAACTGATCAAATTTCTTACGTCCAGACGTTAAGAGTCTCATTGTGAATGCAAAAGATGCTGAGGAAAGTTTGTTTCAATGGCTATTCAGATCGGTAGGAGCCCAGAATGAACTCATTGTCATTCAAATATTCAGGCAATGAATGATAGTGGACAAAATGATGATCATGCTTAAGTTTCTTGGCCTTGTCTTCCATAAGAGTCAAGAGAAAATCTCTTGGAAAATTAATTAAGCTTCAAATTAATGGTCCCTCTATGTGGCTTTCAGAACAAGGGAATGTTATCAGAAATTCAAACAAATTCTCATTTTTCCTTTAGCTAAGAAAAAAGAAAAGAAAAGAGGAATAAATTTTTTTGCATGCAGCTGACTTTTCTCTTTATTGGATATTTTTTTCTTTAAACTTCTTGAACTATATAAGAATATTTTCACCTTTTAGCCATTCATCTTCTCTCGGGGAAGGGAGGGATTGGTCTTCACTCTTGCCAAAAGATGACGAAATGACATTTTTCAATTTAAGATAATGCGTTTTTGGTTTGAATGGTTCCAATCTTTCAATTTAATAATAGATAGAATACAATAAAAGTAATTAAATTTTAAGTGTACCTATTTTAATGTAATATGCAAAATATTAGTATTTAGAATTATCTTAGAAATTAGACTCTGTCAAAGATAATCTTAACTGCAACCAGAATTTTTTTAAAGAATAGTAACAATATAATACATAAAGTGAATCCACCCCTCTTTCTCTCCCCCCCCCCCTCTCTCTCTCTCTCTCTCTAAATAAGCATCCAACTGCTGAAAAGTTCTTTGCTCCAAAATTAAAAAATAATTAATGAACAACATTGTCTTGTTGGGAACAATCGTGGCAAAAGAAATTGATGAATCATTGTTATATTAGAAACGTTATTTTTTACTGTTTTAAAGAGTTATTATCGCATGATGTAGAATTGTTGTTACCATGTTTGACTTGGAGATCGAACTAAAAAGGTAAAAATGAAAACAGAGAAATTTTTTAATAAAAGAGAAAATTGTGGAAAAGTTGAAGAATGGGGCACTAGGATCCTATTGCTTTTGCTCACAGTAACATGTTTGATTGAGAATTTTATTTGGTTCATCATGAGAAATTGATCGAGCACAAGAGTTAGTATTTTTCAAACTTGAATTGATTGAAAATTCTCCATCTTGTGAGCATCATAATGGGGTTAATTACTGAAATAAGCTTATTGAATAGTTCTGTTTACAATAGTGTAATGAGAAATCTCCATCATAAAAGAGAGGGAATGCAACTACTTTAAAGTGGATAAAGATTTGTCTTGTACATTGAAAATACTAATGAAAAATTTGTTTCATAGATAATTATTAAAATTGTTTGAAAAACCACATAGAGGGAGGGATTAGTAATGGAGGGTGGAGTCGAGTTGGCAGTTGCCGGCGATGGCGTGTGGCAATGAGGGAAGGAAGAATGGGAAAGGCTATAGACGGAAAGGGGAATAATACTGTTTCTTCCTAGCCAAATGTGGGGGCGATCAGAGGCAGGCTTCAACGGCAAGGGACATACCCTGGCGATTGGTTTGTCGGGGGGTGGCTGACACCTATAAATACTCTGACGCTTAAGTATGGGAATAAAAGTAACAGTGTATAAGTAGGCTAGAAAGAGAACATATCTTGACTCTGAAAAGAGTTGGTTTATATAGAAGGATGAGAGGTCCTCCTACATGTATGCGTCGTGTGTTTGCAGGGTGATGGCACTGAGTATTTGGTGTTAGAGCCTTCTGGTGGTGGCATGGTGCCCATGAGATTGCCATAAATGAGGATGGAATATGCCATTAATGTAGATAGGATCTTGAGTGGGCGCAGGAGTACCCAACATACCGCTATGATGATGTTTCTTGCAGACTGATACAGAGCTAGGATCTAGCTGAAGGCCGAGATTGGGGCCACTGGGCCGTGGGCCAAAGGCCGAGATTAGGCCGGTACGGTCCAAATACATAGTTAAAGAAGGGCAGAGAGTTCAATGAGAGAGAAAGGTGGCAGTTACTTGGTCAGTTAATATTGGAGGCAAATACTGTTGTGGGTTTGTGTGTGAGTGTGTGTCACACATTGGATGTGCAAAGAGGTGGGAGTGGGTATTTATACTTCTCCCTCTCACTTGGGTTTGGGCCCTAAGAGGCACCTAGATTTTGTGAGCAGGCAAAGCCCTAGGCCCTTGCGCTCCGCCATCCCTAACCCTTAGATTTTGTGAGCGGACGGGCGGATCGGGTTAATCTATATGTATTTTTATATAAAGAAAATCAAAATTATTTTCTTTTATTTTTTATTTGCCTTCTTCCCCCAGCGACAGTCTGGTTTCTAAACGCGTGCAGGATTCTGTCCATTAATTTTTTTGGCCCTTCGGTTGCTTCAAGCATCGACCATTTACTTTGACAATCAATGCTTCCTTGAAGGCAATGACTGTTTGGTGCCCTTAACCTAGCTATAAAAGGTTAGTCGAGGTTGAGCCTCGCTATTCTTATCGCCCATATCAGAGTCTTATCCTCTTTGTTCTTTCCCAGAGTTCTTTTAGTTATAGAGAGCAAGTTCATTTGGAAATTTTGCCAGATCCGGTCGATCGTGGTCGTTGCTCGACAGAGCAGAACGTTGTTCCCTGTGTTGACAGTCACCGGAGCTTGCAAGTGACCAGAATAGGACGTTTTAGTCATCAGGACAACGCTTCCAAGCGTGCCTCAATTGTCAGACCCTTTCTGCCTCTCGTCGTGTTTTTGTTTCGATGGTGTTTCCGTCGAGCCCATGTTCTTCGGTTGCCGCCTACATCGCCAGAACCTGGGTTTGGATTACTACTTCATGTTGTACCTGCTTACAATTACAGTTGTGATATATTGTTGTTGTTAATTGTTACAGGGTGTTGCTATATTTGCGACAATTAGTATACAAATTTTGTTTTCTTGTTTCAACAATCTGAAGATAGAAAAGAGAAAAAGAAACAGGAAAAGAAGGAAAAAAATTAATATGGTTTCCACTTCAGCCAATGTCACTATCATCGATTGTGTTGGCCTCTGCTACTGCCGATGCTCCAACCACTATTCTAGCTGCTGCCACGGCCGCCGCTGTTGGACCGACTGTCCCTAAGGCGACATCACATGTCGAGAAGTCACAGTAATTTAACTGCGAGAATTTTTAAAGGTGGCAATAGAAGATGATATTTTATCTCACCACCTTGAATTTGACCCATATTCTCAAGGAGGATTGTCAGTCACTCCCGAAGAAAACGTAACAATGGAGAGTCAGGCCACCAAGGAGGCACGATAGTACTCGTATTTCCTTTGTCGGAACTTCATACTAAGTGGGCTGGCGTTCTCACTGTACAATGTCTATTACACGACCTATCAAATGTCCAAGCAGCTCTGGGAGGCACTGGATAAGAAGTACAAGTTGGAAGATGCGAGCACTAAGAAATTCCTAGTGGGGAAGTTCCTAGACTACAAGATTGTTGATACTAAGTTGGTGGTCAACTAGTTGGAAGAATTGCAAGTCATTTTCAGTGATTTATTGAGTGATGGATTGGCCATTAGTGAGCCATTCCAGGTTGTTATTGTGATAGAGAAGTTACCATCTTCGTGGAAAGACTTCAAGAACTATCTCAAGCACAAGCAGAAAGAGCTATCCATGGAGGATCTGGTTGTCAGACTTCACATCGAAGAGGACAACATGAAGAGAGATAAAGTCCCTCTCAAGCTGGAAGCTAGAGCTAACGTGGCTGAAGTTTCAAAGTCTCAACCCAAAAAGTAACCGAGCAAGAAGAAAAACGGGAACATGGGTCCCAAGAATAAGACCATCAATAAGCACATCTAGAGGAACTGTTGAGTGTGTGGCAAGACGGATCATAGAGCTATTGAATGTTGTCACAAGAAGGGACAGAGCTCTGGCAACAACCAGTGCAAGAACAGGCTTAGTCAGGCCAATATGATGGAAGATGATGTCGACCTGATTGCAGTTGTCACTGATATCTGCATGGTGTCCAACACTAAGGGCTGGTTGATAGACACTGGGGCTACGAGGTATATTTATGGGGACAAGGCTCTATTTTCCACATATGAGAAGACTGATGGCTCTGAGAAGCTGTATATGGGGAATGCTTCAGCTTCTCCAGCGGAAAGAAAAGGTAAGGTCCCATTGAAGTGGACATCCAGAAATATACTTATCCTCAATGATGTGCACCATGTGCCAGAAATTTGAAAGAATTTAATGTCTGGAACCCTGCGGAATAAAAATGGGTTCAAACTTGTATTTGAGTAAGACAAATTCACTCTAAGTAAGGAGGGTTTGTATGTGGGAATAGGCTATGTACATGATGGCATGTTTAAACTAAATGTACTAGCCCATGTTCTAAAAAATAATGAGAATAAGAACAACGCTTTGTGTGATGTGTGACACTCTCAGTTAGGGCACATCAATTATCGTTATCTGGATGGTAAATTTAAGACTGTTGCCTAAATTTAGTATTGACAAAGGGCACAAATGTGAAGTTTGTGTCGATTTAAAGTTCACGAGAAAGTCGTTCCCATATGTGGAAAGAAACGATGAACTACTTGATCTAACTCACAGTGATATTTGTGACATGAAGAGTACTCCTATTAAAGGTAGGAAAAAATACTTTATCACATTTATAGATGACTGTAACAAATATTTATTACATAGTAAAGACGAGACTTTAAATGTTTTTAAAATGCATAAGACAGAAGTTGAAAATCAACTTGCGAAAAAGGTGAAAGTGCTAATATCAGATAGATGTGGTGAATATAAATCATAGTCTCTCTCTGAGTTCTGTGAGGTTCATGATATAATCTATCAAACCATAACACCTTATACACCATAACAAAATGGTGTAGCTGAAAGGAAAAATCAAACTTTAAAGGACATGGTTAATTGTATGCTCAATAGTTTTGGTTTGTCCCATAACTTTTGGGGGAAAGCTTTGCTTACAATAAACTTAATATTGAATAGAATTCCATACAAAAGACTAACAAGTCTTCTTACAAAATTTGGAATAGGAAGCAACCCTCGTACAAAATCCTGAAAAATGTGGGGGTATTTGGCTAAAGTGAAAGTTTCCTTGTTGAAAAGGACCAAACTTGGACAAAAAATGATAGATTGTGTCTTTATAGGCTATGCATTGCATAGTACAACCTATAGGTTCCTCATGGTAAAATCAGAAATTATTGATATTAACATCAACACCATAATGGAATCTATTGAAGTTAAGTTCTTTGAGAACATATTCCTTGTTAAGGAAGAGAGACACAATGACGGTGGTTCCAAGATGAAGTATGAGACGAGTTCTTCTGAAGATCAAGTTGGTCAGAAAATTGAGGTTGAATCTAAAAGAAGAAAAAAAACTAATAAAGCTACTTCATTTGGGTCAGATTTCTTAACCTACATGGTAGAAGATGAGCTTCAAACTTATAATGAGGTAATGACGTCTTCTGATGCTCCATATTAGAAGGAAGCTATCAATTGTGAAATGAAGTCCATTATGCAAAATCAGACGTGGGTATTGGTCAACTTAATTACCTTTTGGAAGTAAGCCAATTGGATGCAAATGGATATTTAAAAAGAAATTAAAGGCTGCCGGCACTATTGATAAATACAAAACTCGTCTAATAGCTTAAGATTATCGTCAAAAAGAAGGGTAAGAGTTCTTTGATACCTATTCTCTAGTGACAAAAATCACATCTATAAGAATGTTGATTGCGATTGTAGCATTACACAATTTGAAAATTCACCAAATGGATGTAAAGATTGTATTCTTGAATGGAGATTTAGATGAAGAAGTTTATATAGAACAACCTGAAGGGTTTGTCGTAAAGGGATATGAAAATAAAGTGTAATAAATGTGTTTATGTTAAAAACATAAATCTCGAGTGTGTCATTGTGTGCTTGTATGTGGATGATATGCTGATAATGAGCACTAATAGAAGTGTTATAGAATCCACTAAGAAGATGTTGAATTCCAACTTTAACATGAAAGACTTTGGTCTTGCTGATGTCATTCTTGGAATTCGAATAACAAAGAATGCTAAAGGGTATGTACTTTCTCAATCACACTATATCGAGAAAATAATGCGTAGATTTAGTCATTATGAGAGTAAGCCAACAGTTACTCCATTTGATCCAAATTCTAAATTAAAGAAAAATAATGATGAAGGTGTATCTCCTCTGAAATATGCTAAGGTCATTGGAAGTTTAACGTATATAATGAACTATACAAGACCTAATATTGCCTATTTAGTAGGTAGATTAGCGAGATACAGGAGCAATCCTAGACTTGACCATTGGGATGCCTTTATCAGGGTAGTTAGGTATTTGAAGTACACGTTTGAGTATGGGTTGCACTACACGAGGTATCCACCTGTACTGGAATGATTTAGTGATGCTAATTGGATCACTGATAGCTTAGAAACTAAATCAACTAGTGGGTATGTGTTTACCTTAGGTGGTGCTGCTATATCGTGGAAGTCTTTAAAACAAACGTGTATAGCACGGTTTACTATGGAGTCAGAGTTTATAGCTCTGGATAAAACAGGTGAAGAAGTGAAATGACTTCGAAATTTCCTTGAAGACATTTCGTTGTGGTCAAAGCCTGTAAACACCTTATGTATCTATTGTGACAACTTAGCTGTCTTGATGGGAGCTAAAAATAGTGTTTATAATGGAAAGTCAAGACATATGAGGCACAAACATAAGTGTATAAGGTAGCTGCTTACTAATGGAATAATTTCTATTGACTACATCAAGTCCAAGGAAAACTTGGCCAATCTTTTGACCAAATGAGTGACAAGGAGTCAAGTCACCTATACATTTAAGGGAATGAGGGCTAAAGCCTGTGAAATGAATTTTTCGATGATAACCTAACTTAGTTAACTGAAGATCTCAAGATCTAGATTAAATAGGCAAATTGGCTAGAATAATTCATAGTCTACACACTAAGGAACTTATAAGTTTCTTCCCAATTCCCGATAGAAAACAGAGTGTGTGTTCTTTCGGTGATGCAGGTAATATTAATATCTTGTTGAAAGATGAGTAGTGACAATGTACTCTTAATCAATGATTACCTATATGAGAGTAGAAGTGAGTCGCTTCTATGAGAATTGTTCAAAGGGCTTGGGTTCTCTAGAGCTCTCATGAGTTAAAGATGTTGTCTAGGACCAAAATGGACACAGTTGTATAGAACTCGAAGGTATAAGACGAGTTGTGTGTGATATTCGTTGTCTCGATTTACTATAAGAAGGATAGTTCAAGAGTTGGCTCTACTATTTCTTCGGTAAGTTCGATAGATTTTCATTATGGAAGGTTCAACTCCAAAAGACACCTTACTTGATGCATAACTTGTCTGGTTTGCTCTCCATGGCGTTGTGTCAGTTCATTTGTTTAACACACTTACACTCATGTGAGGGATTGTTGTGGATTTGTGTGTGAGTGTAAGTGTGAGTATGTGTACCACATTGGATTTGCAAAGAGGTGGGAGTGGGTACTTATACTCCTTCATCTCACTTGGATTTGAGCCCTAAGGGGCACCTAGATTTTACGAGCGGGCGAACCCCTAGGCCTTTACCTGCAGCAACCACCGCTGCCCGTTTGGTAGGTCGGACGGGTAACCAGGTCGGGTTGAATTGTATATATTTTTATATAAAAATCAAAATTATTTTCTTTTATTTTTTATTTGCCTTTTTTCCCCAGCGACAATTTGGTTTCTGAACGCGTGTGGAATTTCATCCATAAATTTTTCTAGCCCTTCGGTTGCTTCAAGTGTCAGCCATTTACTCTGGCGATCAATGTTGCCTTGAAGGCAACGGTTGTTCGGTGCCCTCAACCCTACAAAAGGTTGGTCGAGCCTCGCTGTTCTTATCACCCATATTAAAGTCTTATCTTCCTCATTCTTTCCCAGAGTTCTTTTAGTTATGGAGAGCAAGTTCCTTTGGAAGTTCTGTCAGATTTAGCCGATTGTAGTCGCCATTCGCCGGAGCAGACCGTTGTATCCTGCGTCGACAGTCGTCGGAGCCTATAAGTGACCAGAGCATGGCATTTATGTCTTTAGGACAACGCTTCCCAATGTGCCTCGATCATCGGACCTTCTCTGCCTCTCGCCGTGTTTCCATTTCGGTGGTGTTTCCGTCGAGCCCGTGTTCTCTGATTGCCACCTGCATCGCTAGAACCTGGGTTTGCATTACTACTTCCTGTTATGCTTGCTTACAATTACAATTGTGATATATTGTTGTTGTTAATTATTATGGGGTGTTGTTATAATTACATCAATTAGTATACAAATTTTGTATTCCTATTTCAGCGAATACAAATCTCGAGCCATGTATTGATATAAAGAAAGACAACAAGATAAGTATAACATTAAAACCATTTCTTCCTTTTAAGTAAATCACCAACAAAGCAATCAATATATTAGAGAAATATACATCTAAATCTACACCTATCAGTCACACGCACAAAAATACCAAGATTTACATTAAAACCCCTCTCTCCAAAAACCACTAGACCAAAATACCACTATAGAAATTCCTAATTGACGATCAAACTATACACAATGTATTACCACATTTCTCAAACAGGCTTGAAAAATTTCAACCAATTCGAATGACAAAACACCACCCGATTGTAGTGATCAAATTTGTTGCTCAACTAATTCTCTTTGTTCTTGGGAGTCTTAAGACATGTATTGTTGGTTTTGTGTTTCTTAATATGCCCAAGACGATTACAATTTAATCGGGTGGAATTAATTGTCATAGGTTTCGGTCCATGATTGAAGAAATTCCAAATCCAACACCACTTATTAACAGCCTAGAATTAAAAGCCGAACCATAAACTGATTAGCCTTTACTTTGGAGGTGAGATGGGCTTGGCCCATTTTCTCAAGAAAAGAAAGATAGTTCCCTATTTCCTTAAGCCAAACCTAATTATCTCTATATAATTTGGGGTCCTTCCCCCTTCAGATATACGCACATCGCCTAAAACCCTAGCCTCCTTGTTTCGTTGTGTTGCGACTTCTTGGCTGCCCCCTTGGTCTCTCGGGTCCAACTGAAGCTTCGTGCTTCTGTCATCTTAACAAACTCTTGGCTTCCTCTCTTTTTCTCGTTGCTTGTGTTTATCGAAACCCTATTTTATTTATGTGATATTACTTTTCTTCTGTGGACTCTACTCAGTAAAAAGGATTGGATTTTCGTGAGGGGTCGATTTGGGGATCAAGTTGGTCAAAGTTTGGTGGTCATATTCTATGGTGTTGCTTAAGTGGTGTGTCAGATATCAGATTTGAGACTTGTGTATTCACTATTTGTGATCGCCATTGGTGGCCGAAGGGAATTCTTCAATTTCTTTTGTATTTTCGAATTTCTGCATTTGCTTAATCTTTGCAATAGGTTTTTCCGCTCACATGTATCAACATTATCAAGATGTAATAACACTGGCAAAAAATTATATGCAAATTGAATCTTTTTTTGACAATGACATGCAATCCAAATTGGTCAGAGATTAAGATTGAGTTGTTTCCCTAGCAAACACCACAAGATCGACCCAATAAATGTACTTGAAGAAGTAATTAGTAATTTACCTATATTTATGTCATTGAGTACCAAAAGAGATATCTTCAACATGCTCATGTGCTTCCAATTTTAAGAGAGAGAGAGAAGCCAATTACTTCAAATGATTATGATCAAATTGTGAAAGCGAAAATTGCATACAAACATGTTGGGTCTTAGCTATACAATGTATCAAATGTGAACCATGCCGTATGAATAATGCTAGATCCACTCATATAAAAATGACATATGTTATAGGTGATATACCAAAACCTTTCCTGCACTGTGGCTACCGTTAGCAATGACTCTTATCCCATTTATAGAGCAGAGAAGCTCTCTATCGGACTTTTGTAAACATCATGAGGGTGATATGCCGTTTAAGGATAAAAAAAAAAAAAAATTGTATTTGGAGGTGAACACCACAACAATGGTATGGGATATTAGGAAGGGAAAGTGGGTTTTATGGGATATTAGAATTTGGGAACACCACAACAATGGTTAAACATTGAAAAATGGTGAAAGGAAGTTAAATTTTTTTTTATAATGTTTTGTATTTATTTTTTTAATAAAATATTAATTATTAAAAAATAAAAATATATATACATAAATATTATATATTTTTAAAATATGAAACCTTATAATTTTAGAGGCCTAATGCCATGGCATAGATGGCTTAAGAGTAGGGCCGACCTGATAATTGTACATGCATGTCAATGAACAAGTTGCACACCCACCTAGGGCTAGTATATAGGAAAGAAAGAAAGAGAGAGAGAGAGACCAAATAGATATACATAAAGGAAAGTTGTTGCAGCTCATGTAGCCCTTGCACGAGTCTCTTGGGAAGCACTATTTTTACTTTATTAAATGAAATATATATATATATATATATAAGAATTATAACATTTCATATTTTTTCAATTACAATACAACTACAACTATTACAATAACAAGTATAACAACCAAAAGAATTATATATAATAACATAATTACTACCCTATCCTTAGGGTCGACGGACAGAATGAGACTTCAGAGACCAAAATTGAGGATTCTTCTCCACCAGTCATGGTGGTTGTTCAAAATAATGATTTAGGTTGAGGGCTCAGATACGATGAAGAATTTCAAAGGACAATATCTCTCTCTCTCTCTCTCTCTCTATTTTCTTTCTGACTTTACAATAGAAAACTAACATATATACAGAAAATACAAACATCTCTTTGATATGGAAATTACCTATTTAGAATATGAAATTATTGATATCAAGGCGGAAAGAACTAATCTACCTTTGAAATAGGAAACAACTAACAAACAGTAGGGAATCCTACAGATTGACTAAAACACATTTCCTAATACGAACAAGGAAGGTAATTGGATTTAAGGTAGCAATCTTCAGTAGAGAAGATTGCTGAATTAGGACAGAATCTTCTGATATCCACAAGATGGATTCTTCTTCTTACAAGGACTAGTAGAAGCAGGCACCAACAACTGAAGGAGACAACTCATTTAACCTACAGTCAGCAACAGATAATCTTTAGGCTTTTTCCTTTTATTTCCTGGAGTTCTTTTTTCTTGCTATTTTGATCTTAAGCCTCAGTTTCTAGGCTTTTATCCAATTAAGTTCAGTTTTGTCGAACATTTTTAAATGGCAAAGTTGGGGCAAGTGTCCAAGTACCCCACAAGGAGTGACATGGGGGTAAAATTGTCTCCAGATAATTGTAAAAAATGCAAATCTCTTTAGACGAATGACTCAATGGTGAAGAGTTGCATTGGTTGTTTTAAATTGTGCATTTACACCACGTATGCTTGAGTCGGAAAATATTATTGGTATATCTTTGTGTATATCTTAGACTACACAAAGGTGTGACTACACAAAGGTGTGTCAATGACAAAAAAGTCCCTCATGAGACACATAGAGGCACGTGAAGCGTATGGAGGCGAAAGGTATTTTGGTCATAATAATCCATTATGTACCTCAAGATATACAAAAATGATGTATATCTAGCATGATTCTACTTGAGTCATACACCAAATTAACTATCAAAATTTAATGATTTTTTTCCATTATGACCATTTATTATAACATTAATTATAGTTGTTAGATACTCTGACTTTGATTAGACTGCTTATGCTAATAAAAAAAAAAAAAAAAACTAACCAATGTAGAAATTTAAGAGACTCAAATAAATTGATTAAAGTTATTTTATTTGACAAATATGATTTATTAGTACCATTAGTTACTAATCATTAAATCATTAACTTGTTTATGAATTATTTTGATAATAGAATTTTAATTAGTTACTCTTATTTATTATTGCCTGCAAGAACAATACTTTTAATAGTAACAACATTGGGTTACAAGGGATTCATATATTTAAATCCTCCTTTTATACCTTGTAACATGTTCATTTGATACTTATTCAGCCACATTTCTTTTTTTTAATATTTTTTCTAACATTTTCTAGTAATTTTCCTATATGTTTAATAAAAATTTTATTCTTAAAATGTTAAAAATTCAAAATTTCTATAGTTTAGGGTTTAGGCCTATGCAACTAGTGCCTTAGGAAGGTAAAATGTCTCATCTTGTACCTATGTCTTTTAAAATACCATTTGGAAAATTCATTTACTGCTAAAATTCTGTTACAAAAACAGTCCCTCACATTTTACATATTACACTATTCACCTCTTTTTTTATATTTCAAAGTTTCATTAAATTGGCGGTACCGCCTAGCATTAAGATCTATTAGTAGATTTAACTAAAATTTGATGGCAGAGGCAAAATATGAGTTGCATTACCCAATATGTTCTTAAATAAGTTAGATGACTATTGTACTCTATAAATCCTTAAGAAAAATATCAAACAACCTTCTATTATATTTTTTTATGCCCAAAATGCCTTCAAGATTAAGAGTGCTCATGGGCCAAGTTAGTTTTGAGTATAATAGGAACCTAGATCTAATACACTTGTGATCAAATTTGTTATTTTAAACTCAAAACTACTTCAACTATATTAAAGTCAGGATTAATCAGGTTTGGCCTTGGGTCTAAAGATGAGAAAAAAGATGAGGCTTGAAACTAACCCCAAGCCAATTCAATTATGTTTCCAATTTGAATCGCACGATTCGTAGAGAAGAGGGTTTATAGAACCCTTTACAAGCATGATTTATTGTGATTTTTGTTCACCCCCTTCTCTCTCTCTCTCTCCTCGCCAGCCTCGCCCTCGCCTTCTCTCGCTGCCGCCTGGCCTCCTCTTATTGCTGTTGCTTCACTGCCTTGTCTCCACCGCTTTGCTGTCTTGCCTCCTCATCACTGCATTCTCCATTAATCAACGACCACCCAAATCAACCGAGAATGCAGCGGGCGGCGACGGTAGGCAAGCGGCAAGGACAAGGATGGGCGAGAGAAAGAGTTTTGGGTGAGCTTGGGTCATTTATCATAGGGGCAAAATGGTCATTTCATCATTCTATAACCCTCTTTCTGTACCAACAGCATTATCCTTCCAATTTTTGTAATTGGATTTGAACCAGCTTTGACAAAAGAATGGACAACCCAATCCAATCACCTTAGTTCTATTCAATTTTGAACATATGCACTTCTACTCAAGATAATAACACACCAATTTCAAGATTATCAAAATAAATTACTCATCTTTTATAAGAGATCATTGAAGTGTGCCTTCTCTTTCACTACCCATAGTCACTTCTTATTTTTTGGGTTACTGGCTAAGATTCTTCCTTCTCAAACTTCAAGTTCAAGTGTGCGTGTAAAATAAAGAGAAATTTGGTTGGTGGTCTTACCTTGAGAGTATATACATGGGTATAAAAGATGTATAATTGGTATATTTCTTAAGGATTTAAAGAGTTAATAGAGAAGTAACTAGTTCGTAAAGCATTTTAAACATTGCAACTCAGTTCACTAATGTCCCCAAATTTCAATTAGTTTGTAGGTTCACCTCATTTCTGTTCCTCATTCTTTGCTGGGCCTTTCCACTTGAAGTTGTCTGCGTAAGCTTTTGGCTGCAAACCAGGCAAAAAGCAAAAAGGAGGCTTACTATTATAAAATAAATGTCAATAAAGCAATGTTTAAAACAAACAATCTCCCCCCCCCCCCCCCCCCCCAAAGGAAAGCTAAGGCTGCTTGCAGAAACAACTCCGCAATGCGTGAAGTCTCGTGCATAGGGACATCCCCTTAAACAAATGGTTTAAACGCAATGTAAAAGTTAAACATATGGCAAATACTTCCTAATTTACCCAATGAAAACCAATTCAATTTTTCCATACGAATAAGAAAACATAATCACCAAATGACCCAAAATTGCATTGTCTTTGCCACATAAATACAAAATAACGAGAGAAGAAGGATTTAAATGCAAATGTATTCCAGAGCCGAAGAATTTAGGGGTAACAAGTGAAGGAATTTTTTCCCTCACAAAGGATGCCACTTTTTCTCCCACATAAAAAATACTTGACTAATCAAAATTTCTCTAAGAAAGCTAATTAAGTAAATGTCCAAAAACAGAATTACCTTCAGCAATGGAGTGTGACGCTTCTTAACCTGCATAAGAGAATGAAATGTGTCAAATGAAATACAAGAAGCTCCAACTTGAAAACTGTGGAAGATAATTTGTGAGGTAATGTTGATAAGCGCCAACAAGCAACACATCCAACACAAGTAACCTAGCAACTTCATTTTTTTTCCTGCTTGGTCAATCTAGCAAAATTTGCTGGTAAGCAACATGCCTCGGTTTGCTACTCTTTTTCTTTTTGATGTTTTCTTCTTTGATCTTCAGCTTTCTCTTTCTGGTTTTGGATTGCAGGTTCTTATTTGTCTTACCCAAGGAATCATTTCTTTCTCCTTCATTTACAACAATTTGAGTCCACTAATTTGTTTGTTAATTAGTAAGTTGAATCATATAGTTTGAAATCAGTAATATTATCTTAGACTTGCATTTTAAAGGCCCAACACTTGGAATTCTATATCGTATCAAATATTTAGGATCCTTCCAAGGGAGGGGGGTTTCTGAGGAATTGCTCTTCTATACAAACACCTTTATTGAAGAAGTGATCAAGTCTGTGAAAGGAGATTCTGAAACTAAAATCAATAAGATTCAAGTCATTGCTTATCTTTTAAATCATATAATCTACAAAGAAATCCATCACTTTCCCTGAGTCATGACAATAAGACGCTGCCGTTGTTATTAATCCATGCTAGGTACAACTCTTGATTACTTGGAAACAACTCTCTCCAAATTTAGAGTGATGGAACCTTCTTTCTGTTATTTTGATCTTGGTTTTGGTTTTGATGATGAAAAACATTGGTTTTATATCTATGCCCAAAATCCATTTATAAGAAGTTTTTGGTTTCAATAAAAATCAATTTCGAATGAAAATCAATTTCCAACTCATCTTAGAATACAAATTATTTCTTTGTCAAAATATCTTGATGGAGATTGGAAAAACAAAGTTTTATGATTCAAAAAATTCTCCTAAATGTGTTTCAAAATCGGTGTTAAAGTGTTGGAAAAAATGAAGCAAAATATTTTAAAAAGAAAATGAGAAGCTGTCGATCGATTCCAAGGAACGGTTGACCGTTTTTGTTTTTGCTGTTGACTGGCCTTCACGGGTTGTCAACTGGTCAAGTGATAACTCTCGGCCAAGTGCGGTCAACATTTACTGCATAAAAATTGGTTGACCATTTTTATGCATGCCGACTATTTTTGTTCCTAATGTCGACTGTTTTTCAAATTTATGAACTAACCTGTCGACTGATTCTTAGAATCTGTCGACCTTTTTTAACGTTGACTTCTCCAATGACTAGTTCTGGCAATTCATTAAATGCTCCAACTACCCACCAACGACCATATTTTTGGAAGCATTCGTCAAGCACTATAAATAGAGGGCTAGCGGACCATTTAAAGTTCTTAGAGGAATTTATTACAAGCATTCAATTGTCTATCTACTCGAGCTCAGATTGTTTTAAATCTTTTCTCTCTTAAAGGCTTTATTCTACATTTGTATCTATTGCTTTAAGCCTTGTGTTGTTTGAGAGATCTTGTAACTGAGAGTTTCTTTTCTTAGATTTATATCTTCTGTAATTTTGATTGCATTTTCCTAGAAAGTGTGATAGAGGACCTACATTGATTGCAGGAGGTTGTAATTCATAATTTTGAGTATTAGAGGGCCTGCTTGTGATCAAGTCGGAGGATATAGTGAAGCATTTAAAATCCTTAGTGAGAAGTTAAAGGAGTAGATTAGACCATTTGGCTGAACCACTATAAATCTTGTGTGTCCCTCTATTGCTTTTATTCTTCATTTGATTTATTTTGTTAAGCATTCCCCTAATCGCCATCACTTGCACTAAATCCTTATTTTTCAACAAAACGATTTTAGTTTCAATCAAAAATTTTAAATAACCCAATTCACCCCTCTCCTCTCGGGTTGTGGTGCTATTGCTATACAATTATATCACTTTCTTGGTTAGTTCAGTCTAGTGAGTTGCATTACCAATCATGAAATCTCGTGTGTGTAGTGGTCCAGGAACTGATATCTAATCACAACGAAACGATTAGTTCGTTGGCTCATTAATATGGATAAAACTAAAAGAAGCCAATATCTTCAAATTTAATTTTGATAGTGCTAAAAGTGATATTATGCATTTGGAGAGATTTTCTCAAACTCAATATCAGATAGAAAAGTTTTTAATTTTAGGATAAGCAGGTAACTAAAAGTTAAAAGCATAGTAGAGCACCCATTCCTATCAGCTAAGTAGACTTATTTTTGGTCTTTCTAGTTTTGGATTGTCGTTTTTTCTTTCTTTTATTTTTATGCTATGGTAGTGTTTTGCTTTCACTTTTGTGTGGCAGTTGTTGAATAATCGAGTACTATGCAATCCTACAAATCTTCCTAAATCCAAAAAGAATGTATCTTCTTTTTTATCTAATTCACAGTGACATATGGAGTTCATCTCCAATTCCTAATCTATCCGGGACTTGGTGGATTGTTCTATTTATGGATGATTGCACACGTGTGGTTTGGCTTCATCTTTTAAAGGCCAAATCAGAAGTCTGCACCATCTTTCCCAACTTTCGCAATATGATTAAAACTCAATTTGGGGTTGAAATTAAAAGGATTAGAATAGACAATGCCAAAGACTTCTTCATCCAAACCCTATCTAATTTCTTCCAACAAAAGGGTATAATCCATGAGTTTTCTTGTGTTTATACCCCTCAACAAAATGGTGTAGGTAAGAGTAAAAATGGGCATCTAGTTGTTACAAGGGCTTTGCTATTTCACAATAATGTTTCCAAACATTATTGGGGAGAAGTAGCCTTGACAACAACCTATCTCATTAATAGGTTACCCTCTAGAAGTCTTGATTCAAACAGCCCAATTCAGCTACTCCCTAAAGCTTTCCTAGATTTCATGCCATATAATGGTCTCTATCCTAAGGTGTTTGGTTGTGTGAGTTTTGTTCATAATCACTCACCTAATAGAGGGAAATTGGACTCTAAAGCCCTTAAATGCATCTTTATTGAATACTCCTCCACTTAAAAAGGTTTTTAGTGTATTCATTCTCTATCCAAACATTTCTTTGTCTCAGCTGATGTAAGTTTTGTGGAAAAGAATTTCTATTTCAGTGATTCCTATCCTCAGGGGAGACTGAATTCTTGGAAGAAATGAATAGGGAATTGTTCCTCCCTACTCTTCCTTCTTCCTCAAATCATTCTTCATCTTCTCCTCAAGATATTCCACAGGATTCTCTAAAAGTGATATATAGGAAAAAACATCAGACTTCTCCTCGTCCACTAAAGGTGTATTCAAGGAGAAAGGCCATAGATTCTCATCCTATACATGCTGAATCATTTGAACGGTGTTCAGAACCCTATAATTCCAATGCTGAACTTACTTTATCACTTGTCCAACATATGCAGTCCACTAATCTAGCTATGTCAAAACCAGACCCGAGTACCTATCCTCAACCTAAACTTGAATTTAATGACCTGGACATCTGCATTGCCCACAGAAAAGGAACTTGGACTTGCACTAAACACCCTCTCCATTTGTTAATGACCTACTCCCACTTGTCTCCTACTCATAAAATCTTTTTAACCAACCTGAATACCATACTTATCCCAAAGACCTTGTCTAAAGCATTAAGTAATGAAAATTAGAAGGATGCCATGAAGGTTGAGAAGGCAGCCCTTGAGAAGAACCAAACCTAGGAGTTGGTTAGTTTGCCAAAAGGGAAGCAGCCTGTAAGGTGTAAATGGGTATTTACGATCAAGTACAAATCTGATGGGTCTCTAGAAAGGTACAAGGATAGATTGGTGGCTAAGGGGTATACTCAAATTTATGGAGTGGACTATCTTCAAACTTTTGCCTGTAGCAAAAATGAATACTATTAGGGTATTGTTGTCCTTAGCAGTTTATTATGATTGGCCATTGCATCAATTTGATGTAAAAAATGTCTTCCTACATGGGGAGTTAGAAGAAGAGATTTATATGGAGGTTCCCCCTGGATTTAGGTTGCAAATTGAAGAGAAGAATGTTGTATGTAGGTTGAAAAAAGCCTTCTATGGGCTGAAATAGTCACCAAAGGCCTGGTTTGGAAGGTTTACTAGAGTTATGCTTGGGTTAAGTTACAAGCAAAGCCAAGGTGACCACATTTTGTTTGTTCATCACTCAGTTAAAGGAAGGATGACAACACTCTTAGTGTATGTTGATGGTATTATTGTTATCGGTGATGACAAAGAAGGGATGGATCAGTTAAAGGCATGTTTGACAAAGGAATTTGAGATCAAGGAATTGGGAAAATTGAAGTACTTTCTAGGTATAGAAGTAGCAAGGTCTAAGGAAGGGATATTCATTTCTCAGCACAAATATGTGCTAGATCTGTTGACTGAAACAAGCATGCTTGGAGGTAGGGCACTTGATACTCCTATTGAACAAAATCATAAAATTGATGCTGATTTTGAAACAGGAACAATGGATAAGGGATTGTTAGTTGATGTGTTTAGAACTGTTGCCAAGTTATCATGTTTTGAATATTTCAAAATATTGTTTCCTAGTGTTTAGGAGTTTGTTATTTATTGTTTCCTAGTGTTTAGGAGTTTGTTAATTTTCTGATTAATATGTGATCAAGGGTTATTTTTAGGACCATGATCTTAGTGGTTAGTTATTAATTTTCAAGTCTTTTAATGTAAGTTTCAGAATTTATTAAAATATCTCCTCCTTCGACATAATTTTGTGTGTTCTTTTCTTTAATCTTCGTCTTTCTTTCCTTCCTTCAAAATTGTCTTTGTTTTCTGTTGCAACCTCAAAACAACAACAATTGATATCAGAGCTCTCTTCTTAAGGAACCTGAGAGAGTTTGAGATTGAATTCACGTGGACGCCATGGACGCAGAAGCTAGTTTTTCATCAATTGCTCCTCCAGTGTTCGACGGAGAAAATTATTAGATTTGGGCTGTGAGAATGGAGACCTACCTGGATGCAATGGATCTTTGGGAAGCTGTAGAAGAGGATTACGAAGTTCTACCTCTGCCAAACAACCCCACGATGGCCTAGATGAATCACAAGGACAGAAAAACAAGGAAGTCAAAAGCAAAGGCCTGTTTGTTTGCTTCTGTCTCATTGACTATCTTCACTTGAGTCATGTCACTCAAATAAGCAAAAGCAATCTGGGATTATCTCAAAACATAGTATGAAGGAAATGAGAGGATCAAAGGGATGCAAGTGCTGAATTTGATTGCAGATTTTGAATTGTAGAAAATGAAGGAATCAAAAGCCATTAAAGAGTATTCTGACAAACTTCTAAGCATTGCCAATAAGGTAAGACTGCTTGGGTTTGATCTACACGACTCGAGGATTGTTGAAAAAATCCTAGTAACGGTGCTTGAAAAGTTTGAGGCAACCATTAAGACCTTGGAGAACACCAAGGATCTGTCTAAGATTACCTTGGCAGAGCTCTTAAATGCTTTATAAGTGTAAGAGCAAAAAAGGGTCATGAGGCAAGAAGGTGCCGTTGAAGGAGCACTACCAGTCAAGCATCAAGAAGGAGGGAAAATGAGAAAGAAGAAGAACAAGAAGAATTTTGCTGCAAGTGGCGATGCTACAACAAACAACAAGAAGAACAAGACTGAAGGTACGAAGGGGAATCATCCTCCATGCCAACTGTGGAAGAAATCAATCTAATTCTTCATATTTAGAAAAACTGATACAAGGGCTTTCTTATAGACATACACTCTTGGACCCTAAAGACTCCTACTTTAATACTACTCCCTAATATCTCTATTAATTTGTAGGAAGAGATCAGATTACAAAATACAATAAAATAGAAAATAAGAAACAGATAATACACATGGATAAATACTAAGAGAAGATAGAGATAAAAGTCTCCATTTGATAGGACTCTCAGGAATCTACTATCGCCAACACTCCCCTTCAAGCTGGGGAATGTCTATCACTCATCCCTAGCTTGGATACTAGGTCTTCAAACTGTCCGGTGGACAATCCTTTTGTTAGAATATCAGCCACTTGACACCTTGATGGCACATATGAGATATTGAGGAGACCTGAATCAAGCTTTTCTTTGAGGAAATGACGATCAATCTCAATATGTTTTGTCCGGTCATGTTGGACCGAATTATGAGCTATACTAATCGCTGATTGGTTATCACATAGCAACTCAATGGCTCTCTGTACTGGAATTTTTAGATCTTCTAGTACTATTTGCAACCATAGATGTTCGCATACTCCTAGAGCCATAGCTCGAAACTCAGCTTTTGCACTTGATCTTGCTACAACTCCTTGTTTATTACTTCTCCAAGATACCATATTACCCCCTAGGAACACACAATACCCAGTTGCGGATCTCCTATCAACTAGAGACCCCCCATAGTCAGTATCCACATATCCTTGAATCTTTAAAACATCCCCTGAGGTAAATAAGATTCCCTTACCTGGTGTAGCTTTAAGATAATTCAAAATCCTCCTTACTGCTTGCATATGTTCTGAGGAGGGATTATGTATAAATTGACTTACAAGGCTCATTGCAAATGCTATATCAAGTCTAGTATGTGAGAGATAAATCAGCCTACCCATTAGACGTTGAAACCTCCCTTTATCTATCACCTCATCTTTGGTATTTGCTTGCAACTGTAGGTTCGGATCCATTGGTATGCTAGATCCTTTTCCTCCTAGAAGCCCTGTTTCTATAAGTAAGTCCATAATATACTTTCTCTGTGACAAGAATATGCCATCTTTTGAGTATGCAACCTCAATGCCCAAGAAATATTTCAGCACCCCAAGGTTTTTAATTTCAAGCCAAGTTCTGCTTTAAGATTACTTGTTCAGTAGTATCATTACCAGTAACCACGATATCATCCACATATACAAGTAAAACTGTCATCAGATCATACATGATACTTGATAAAGAGAGTATGATCCCCCTTACTTTGATGATATCCCATAGATAGCATAGCTTTAGAAAAATGGCCGAACCAAGCATGTGGAGATTGCTTGAGCATAGAGGGCCTTTTTAAGTCTACATACTCTTCCTCCCCCTTCCTGGTAAAAACCAGGAGGTAGTTCCATAAATATCTCCTCCTCTAAATCCCCATGCAAGAATGCATTTTTCACATCAAATTGCTGGAGTTGCCACCCATGTATTGCTGCCAATGAAATACGAACCTGAACAGAAGTCATCTTTGCGACTGGGGCAAAAGTTTCAAGGTAATCAATGCCATAGGATTGGGTGTAGCCCTTAGCAACCAACCTTGCCTTGTACTAGTTAAAAGTACCATCAGTTTTGAATTTCACATTAAATATCCACCGGCAACCAACCAACTTAACACCATTGGGTTTGGCCACGAGATCCCAAGTATGATTTTTGTTAAGTGCCCACATCTCCTCTAGCATAGCTTCTTTCCACTTAGGGTTCTTTAGAGCTTCTTCTATTGATGTTGGGATAACAATAGCATCTAATAAAGAGAGAAATCCTCGGTGGCTAGATGATAGGCGATGATAGGATAAATAATTGGACATGGGTGATAGAAGACCCATAAGACCCATACAATTTTGTTATCATAGACGGAAGAAGCAGGGACAAAATAGGGATATGGGAGAGGAGGAAAGAGACAAAAACGGTTAAAGGGGTATTATGGGGAGAGCAGGCTGGGCAAGTGCGTATAACCAATTCTGTTAGAAGTGCATAGCTGGAGCAACATATAAATAAGGAAGATAGTGGATTAGAGGAGATATTCGGAAGGAAGAAAGTTATTGGGAGAGATTGGACCTCTCAAAAGTCCATTTTCTTACTTTTCAGTGTAATTTTCTTCATTTTATAGTAAACCAAAGGTAGATTATCTTCAGTAATCTACCATTTTGGTATCAGAGCAGCAAAATCGATTCCCATGGTGAACCTTAGTGACCGAGTAGGGGACCTGGAAGGGCGGATAGATGGGTTGTACACTGGGTTGGAGTTGCTGAAATCGAAAGTGTAGAAGGTGAGCGAAATTGAGAAAAACATGGCCACCTTAATGGATCAGTTCACCCTACTGATGGCGCATTGGGATGAACAGGAGCGAGGGAGAAAAGGGAAACGGGAGGGAACGGAGGTGCCGCAGGGTTCCTCTTCGTTCATGGAAGGAACGCCGGAAGTGAGGATGGGCAGAGGCGAGGGGGATGAAGGGGTCGAAGGGGCGGGAAGGTCCGATTACAAGGGGAGGCGCCTGGAGATGCCGATTTTCGAAGGAGAAGATCCAGATGGTTGGATTTTCAGGGCGGAAAGGTATTTCCTCGTTAATCAGTTGTCGGCGCTAGAGAAGCTGGAATCTGCAGCTCTCTGTTTTGATGGGCCAGCACTCGCTTGGTTCCAATGGGAACAAAAGCGGAGGAGGATACGGGGTTGGGAAGAATTGAAGGTGATGCTAAGGAACCGATTTAGGTCCACACATGAGGGGACCCTGGAGGAGAGGTTCCTTGCCCTGAAGCAGTGGGGATCCGTCAGAGAATACTGTCTTTGCTTTGAGACCTTGGCTTCACCTCTCAAAGGCTTGCCGGAGGCCCTGTTGGAGGGCCAATTTATCAATGGGTTGAAGCTAGAAATCAGAGCGGAACTGCGAATGCTAGGACTGAATGGATTGGATCAGCTCATGGAAGTGGCCCAATGAATTGAGGAAAGAAACATAGTAGTCAGAGGAGGCTCGTTCGGAAGTGGTCAGAACAAGGGACCAACTCACTACAACCTAATTCCGAACCAGCACCGTTCGGTGAGCACGATTGCCCCACCAGCGTCACCAAAGCCAGCAACGACCAATGCGGTGGTGCTGCACCGGAATCCAGTTGCCGGTAAGGGGAGTAATCCGCCTTTCAAGAGATTAAGTGAGGCAGAATTGAAAGCCAAACGGGAAAAGGGCCTCTGCTTCAGATGTGATGAGAAGTACTCCATTGGGCATCGCTGCAAAAATAGGGAGTTACAAGTCATGGTAATTTATGATGAAGAGAAGGATGAGCTGGGGGTAGAAGAGGAGACGGATGGAGGGGGTGAACGAGAGGTGCAGGAGGCTAAGGGAGAGGTGATAGAACTGTCTATGAACTCTGTGGTGGGGCTTACCCCGCCCCAAACCATGAAGGTGAGGGGGCAGGTTGCTGGCCACGAGGTGGTAGTTCTGGTAGACAGCGGGGCGACGCACAATTTCATTTCAGCGGAGCTGGTACAGACATTGGGACTGCCAAGGTCGGAGACGGCGGGTTATGGAGTGATCATGGGAACGGGGATTGCTGTATAGGGCGCGGGAATCTGTAAGGGGGTGCTTTTTTCTCTTCAAAATTTGGAGATAACCGAGGACTTCCTTCCCTTGGAGCTGTGCAGTTCGGATGTCATCCTAGGAGTGAAATGGCTGGCAACTTTGGGCAAGGTACAGGTTGATTGGAAGTCCCTAACTATGAGATTCAATGCAGGAGGGGTGATGGTCACGTTGCATGGGGATCCTAGCTTAAGCAAAACCCTGGTCACCTTAAAGGCCATGATGAAAGCACTTAAGGACAGTAGGGAGGGAGTGCTTCTTGAATTAGGGTGTCTTTCGGCAGATTGTGGGGACTTCACTGCTGTCACACAGGGAGGTATCCAGCAAGTGTTGGCTGAGTTTGGTGACATCTTCAATGAACCAGAAGGGCTGCCACCAAGGAGGACACGAGAACATGCTATCAACTTACAGCCAGGAGCTTCTCTAGTAAGCGTGAGGCCATATCGTTACCCCTATGTTCAAAAAAATGAAATTGAGAGGCTGGTAAGGGAAATGCTGGCTGCAGGGATTATCAGACCTAGTGTTAGTCCTTTCTCCAGCCCTGTTTTGTTAGTAAAAAAAAAAGGATGGGGGATGGCGGTTTTGTGTAGATTACCAAGCTTTGAATAAGGTAACGGTGCCGGATAAATTTCCTATCCCAGTGTTAGTCCTTTCTCCAGCCCTGTTTTGTTAGTAAAAAAAAAAGGATGGGGGATGGCGGTTTTGTGTAGATTACCAAGCTTTGAATAAGGTAACGGTGCCGGATAAATTTCCTATCCCAGTGATTGATGAGTTGTTAGATGAGTTGCATGGGGCCACGGTGTTTTCAAAGCTGGACTTGAAGGCTGGATACCATCAGATTAGAGTCAAAGAAGAAGATGTGCCGAAGACGGCGTTCCGTACTCACGAGGGGCACTACGAGTTCTTGGTCATGCCCTTCGGGCTGACCAATGCGCCGGTAACATTTCAGTCCCTCATGAATGAGATCTTCAAAGGTTAGTTGAGATGATCCGTGTTGGTTTTTTTTGATGATATTTTGGTATTTAGCAAGGACTTGGGGGCGCATGAGCGGCATTTAAAGGAGGTGCTGCAGGTGTTGGCTGCAAACCAGCTCTACGCCAACAGAAAAAAATGCCAGTTTGGGCAGCGGGAAGTGGAATATTTGGGCCATGTCATCTCATGTGAAGGGGTGGCTGCTGACCAGTCCAAGGTTAAGGCCATGCTTGAGTGGCCAAGGCCGGGGTCAGTAAAAGAATTACGGGGTTTTTTGGGGTTGACAGGGTACTATAGACGGTTTGTGAAAGATTATGGGAAGTTGGCTTGGCCTCTCACCGAAAAACTAAGAAAGAATGGGTTTGGTTGGGATGATTCAACAGAAAAGTCTTTCCGGCAGTTGAAGACAGCAATGACCTCCTTACCAGTGTTGGCGTTACCAGATTTTACTAAGCAGTTTGAGGTGGAAACGGATGCGTCTGGATCTGGTTTAGGGGCTGTGCTGATACAAGAGCATCGCCCCATTGCTTTCTACAGCCATGCCCTTAATCCTAATGGCCGCAATAAGTCCGTTTATGAGCGGGAGTTGATGGCAATCGTGTTCGCTGTCCAAAAATGGAGGCACTATTTATTAGGCCATAAGTTTATCATCTGCACTGATCAAAGGAGCTTGAAGTTTCTCATGGAGCAAAGATTGGTGAGTCCTGAATACCAAAAGTGGTTGCTAAAACTGATGGGCTTTCAGTTTGAGATCCAATATCGGCCCGAGTGGGAGAACAAGGCAGCTGATGCCCTCTCTAGAATCAATCACCCAGCTGGTCTATTTGCAATAACAGTTCCTAGGGTTATTCAACTGGAACAGCTGGCTAAGGAAGTGGAGGCAGATGTGGAATTGCAGAAATTAATCAAGGAAATCCAGCTGGATCCGTCGGCCAAACCCAATTATCAATGGGCCAATAATCAACTCTTCTTCAAGGGCAGATTATACTTGCCTAAGGGATCGACTTTGATTCCTACATTGCTCCAAGAGGGGCACGATGGGAGTTTAGGTGGGCATTCAGGCTTCTTGAAGACATACAAACAGATAGCAGCGAATGTTTACTGGTTGGGAATAAAGGGCGATATCCACCGCTATGTGAACCAATGTGCCATCTGCCAACAGCACAAATACCAAGCTTTATCTCCTGGGGGCCTTTTGCAGCCACTCCCAATTCCTGGTCAGGTATGGGAGGATATAGCTATGGATTTTATTGAAGGCTTGCCTAGGTCGGGAAATATGGACAGCATATTGGTGGTGGTGGATAGATTGAGTAAATATGGGCATTTCATAAGGCTCAAACACCCTTTTACTGCTAGCAGTGTGGCTGCAATTTTTGTAAAGGAAGTGATACGCCTACACGGGGTGCCTCGATCCATAGTATCCGATAGGGACAAAGTCTTCATGAGCCATTTTTGGGTAGAATTATTCTACCTCCAAGGCACAAAACTATGTAGAAGTATAGCTTACCACCCCCAATCGGATGGGCAAACGGAAGTTTTAAACCGGACTCTAGAGACCTATCTACGTTGCTTTGTGTCAAGAAGACCTAAGGCTTGGTTCAGCTGGCTACCATGGGCGGAGTTGTGGTACAACACTTCCTACCACACGGCTTCCAAACTTACTCCCTTCCAGGTGGTTTATGGACGGGAGCCACCGGGGTTATTGGGGTTTGAAAGGGGGTCCACCCCGGTGTCGGCGGTGGAGCAGCAGCTGATTGCGAGGGATCAGTTGTTGGATGAATTAAAGGCTTAATTACAGCGGGCTCAAGCTCAGATGAAAGCAAGGGTAGATGGGAAAAGGCGGGATGTTCAGTTTGAAGTGGGAGATATGGTTTATTTGAAGATCAGACCCTACCGTCGCAAGTCGCTGGCTGCGCGTCCTAATGAGAAGCTGGCACCTCGATTTTATGGCCCCTTCGCTGTGGAGAAGAAGGTTGGACCAGTCGCCTACAAGCTGTCCTTGCCTGCAACTTGCAGCATTCATCCTGTCTTCCATGTTTCCCAATTACGCAAGGCCAACGGTACGCTCACTACCATAACGGATATACCCAGCTAACTCAATGAAGAACTGGAGCTGCTAGTGGAACCGGAAGCTGTTATTGGAGTAAGGCCGGGAATAGGTAAGAACTTAGGAGGCTTGGATGTACTCATTCAGTGGAAAGGGCTGCCACCCTTGGAAGCCACCTGGGAACCCTATGATATGCTCCAGCAACAATTTCCTGACTTCCACCTTGAGGACAAGGTGAGTTCTATGGGGGGAGGCATTGATAGAAGACCCATAAGACCCATACAATTCTGTTATCATAGACGGAAGAAGCAGGGACAAAATAGGGATATGGGAGAGGAGGAAAGAGACAAAAACGGTTAAAGGGGTATTATGGGGAGAGCAGGCTGGGCAAGTGCGTATAACCAATTCTGTTAGAAGTGCATAGCTGGAGCAACATATAAATAAGGAAGATAGTGGATTAGAGGAGATATTCGGAAGGAAGAAAGTTATTGGGAGAGATTGGACCTCTTAAAAGTCCATTTTCTTACTTTTCAGTGTAATTTTCTTCATTTTATAGTAAACCAAAGGTAGATTATCTTCAGTAATCTACCATTTATGGGATGTTGAGTACAGGATCTAATTCCCTTCCGGAGAGCAATAGGGAGACCAAGGTCCGTAGGTTCAGACATGGACTGCACTCTGCTGGAGCATCATCTTCACTTGATGTAGGTTCCAGGGCTAGACAAGGGACTGATGATTGGATAGGCTACTGAGTAGAGATGTGTTGTCGTCTTTTGTAAACAAATGGAGAACCCTTGTACCAAATTGGAGATGGCTGGGAAATGACATGGGTTGGTTGATGGCCACTGCTAGACATTGGGAATAAAGGTTGGTTCATGATGGAAGGGCAGTGAAGGTCAAAAGGGCTGGTTTCTACCGAGGGAACAGAAGTTTCAGAGGCTGGATTTTAGCTGAAATTAGGCTCCCCCTGACTGCTGGTTTGAAGAGGGGCAAAGTATGACTCATTTTCATGGAATGTAACATCCTTAGACACATAGAACTTCCTTAGGGTAGGACAGTAGCATTTGTAGCCCTTTTCAGTAGGAGAATAGCCTAGGAAGACACACCTATGAGCCCTTGGATCAAACTTGTCCCAATGGTTTTTAGGAATGTGAACAAAACACACACACCTGAAGACTCTAAGAGGTAGTTGAGAATGCAAAGAAAAATCAGGATAGAAGGAGGCTAATTTTTGGAGAGGACTTTGATGTTTTAGGACCCTAGATGGCACTTTATTTATCACATAAGTTGTTGTTAGCACAACCTTCCCCCAAAACTGTTTTGGAACTTGATGATGGTGAAGAAGAGTGCAGGTGACATTGAGAAGGTGTCTCATCCTTCTTCTGGTCTACTCCATTTTGTTGGGGGGTGTCCACACAAGATGATTCATGAATAATGCCTTCTTTTTGGAAAAATGGATGCAAGGGATTGTTAAAATAATCCTTTGCATTATTAGTCCGGAATTGTTGAATTGATGTGCCAAATTGAGTGAGAATCATTTTGCAGAAGTGTTGTAAAGTAGACCCAATGGCAGATTCGTCTTTTAAAAGGTACACCCAACACATTTTAGTGCAATCATCAATGAAGGTGATGAACCATCTAACTCCTGAACAGTTTGAAATTTTAGATGGTCCCCAAACATCCGAATGGACTAAGAAGAATGGTTTAGAAGATAATTTATTGCTGATAGGGTAAGTCACTCGATGGTGCTTAGCCATGACACACACATCACATTGAAAATCACTAGGCTCTAGGTTTCTAAACAAACTAGGGAACATGTTCTTTAATAAAATGAAAAGAGGATGGCCTAATCTAAGATGGTGGAGCCAAATTGAGGAGAAATCAATAGAGGTTTCAGTTGAATATGCCATCCCAAGCTTTCTTCTTTTTGTGTTAGGATTCTCCCCTCGCAAAATGTACAACCCATTATACTCTTTTGCCACACCAATCATCTTCCCCGTGTCCTTGGCCTGAAACTTGCACAAATGAGAAGGAAAAACAGCATAGCAGTTTAGATCTTTGGTTAATTGATGAATAGAAATCAGATTGGTAGTCAAATTTGGGACATAAAGAGCATGACTGAGGGTTAAAGAAGGGCTGATGTGAATGGTACCTATTCCGATAATAGGGATTGATACACCATTTGCAATGGTGATTTGTTTGGCAGTGGTAAGGGGCTCATAGGTCTCAAAAAAATTGGGATTAGGTGTCATGTGATTCGTGGCTCTTGAATCAAGGATCCACATGTTATCCCTATCAATTTTTGAAGCTGAAAAAGAACAATTGGTTAGAGATATACCTTGCTGATCAGTGGAGCATGAAGCTCCATCTTGGAAGATTCTTAGGAAGGCTCTTAGTTTGTTGAGTTCTTCAACATTTAATAGCTTTAGATCAGCCTCTATTGGCTCTTTTGGCTTTTCTTTTTCACCCTTGCTTGAGAGATAACTTTCAGATCTCATATTCTTGAATCCTCCAATCTTCTTCAACACAACCTCCTTTCCATGTAATTTAAAACAAGTTTCCCTGGTATGCCGGGGCTTCTTGCAATGAGTACACCATTATCCTTCTCGACTTGTCTTCCTTGTTTGGGTGACTGATCTCCCAAACCTCATCCCATCTCCCTCTTTGTTTTTGATAAAGAGGGCTGATCCTTCAGGACTATAATCAGTAAGCATTATACTTCTTCTATTCTCCCCACTTCGAACAATGGCAAAAACCTCATTTAGGCTAGGAAGTTTGTCTTTACCTAGGACTTGTACCCGAACTTGATCAAACTGTTGATTCAAGCCGGCTAGGAACTCTACAATTCGATCTCTCTCCACAATCTGATGAAGGGCAGCAGCATCTGTTTTGCACACCATTTTAATTGCTTGATACTGATCGAGTTCCAGCCATAAGCCCCTCATTTGGTTGTAGTATTCGGTCATTGTTAACGGCCCCTGTTTAGTGGAGTTGATCTTTGTTTTTACCTCAAAGATCATTGATGCATCTCTAACCTTGGAGAAGGTTTGCTGGACGGTTTCCCACACTTCCTTGGTTGTGTTTAGGAACATATAGTTCCTACTTATGTCTGGCTGCATTGTACTTCACAACCATGACAGAATTCTTGAGTCTTCCACATCCATGCTATAAAGGATGGGTCTTCTTCTTTCGGGGAATATACTATTAAGTGACTTCCTTTGCTTTGGCCCTTGAGGAGAGTTCTGACCAGTTGAACCCATTGAAGATAATTCCTACCATCTAATCGGTAGGATTGATGAAGAGTTGGCAATTCGACAGCCATAGGAGTAGAGTCTACCGGATTTAGATCTCTGGTTATACTAGGAGAAGAAATGGAGGATGTAGGGTTTACCTCGGATGTCACTGTCATACTGTCAAAGGCTTTCGAGATCACTCACTGATGAAAGAAGAAAAAAAAAAAATTTGCAATTAAGGCAGGCGGTCGATGAAGAAGAAGAAGACCACGAAGGCGACGGTCGGTCACGAACAAAGAGGTGCGGAAATGAAGGCCACGTAAAACCAGTACCAAACAGTACCAGGTAATGAAAAAATTGGGTAAAATTAAAACCCTAGAAAACCTGGCTCTAATACCATGAAGAAGAAATCAATCTAATTCTTCATATTTAGAAAAACTGATACAAGGACTTTCTTATAGACATACACTCTTGGACCCTAAACACTCCTACTTCAATATTACTCCCTAATATCTCTCCTAATTTGTAGGAAGAGATCAGATTACAAAATACAATAAAATAGAAAATAAGAAATTGATAATACACATGGATAAATACTAAGAGAAGATAGAGATAAATATCTCCCTTTGATAGGACTCTCAGGAATCTGCTATCGCCAACACCAACATTGTGGCAAAAAGGGTCATTCCCCTTTCCAATGCTGGAGGAGACCTAATACAAAATGCAGCAAGTGTAACCAACTTGGACATGAAGATGTGATTTGCAAAGGAAAAGCTCAGCAGCAGGAAGTTGAAGCCCAAGTTGTAGATTAAGAGGTTGAAGATCAGCTCTTTGTAGCAACATGCTTTGCAAGTAGCAGTTCAAGTGAAAGTTAGCTCATTGATAGCCGTTGTACTAATCATATGACTCATGACAAGGAACTATTCAAAGAATTGGAGAGCACTACAATCATAAAAGTTAGAATTGGCAATGGTGATCACATTTCTGTCAAAGGAAAAGGTACTATAGCTATTGAAAGTTGCTTAGGTACAAAAACCATCTCTGATGTCTTATATGTGCTAGAAATTGATCAAAACTTGCTAAGTGTTGGTCAGTTGATAAAGAAGGGCTTGAAAGTGATTTTTGAAGACAAACATTGCTTGATCAAAGATGCAGCTGGTCAGGAGATGTTGAAAGTTAGAATGAGAGGCAAGAGCTTCTCTTTAGGTCCAATGGAGGAGAAATAGGCTGCCTTCCCCAACTCAGAAAGCACAACACAGGTTGGGCACAAGAGGCTTGGCTATTTTCATCACACAGGTGTGCTGTACATGCAAAAGAAGCAGTTTGTGCAGGATTTACCCCCTCTAGAAGAGCACCTACCAAGTTGCCAAGCATGCCAATTTGGCAAGCAAACCAGGCTTCCAATTCCTATTACATCTTGGAGAGCTACTCAAAAAATTGCAGTTGATTCACACAGACTTGGCAGGATCTTAGAGAAAACCTTCTCTCAAAGGTAGCCTCTATTATATTGTTTTCATCGATGATCAAACCAGAACGTGTGGGATTTTCTTTTTAAAATTCAAGTTAGAAGTTGCTATTGTGTTTTGGAAGTTCATATCAAATGTGGAGAACCAAAGTGGCTGCAAAATTCAGGTTCTAAGGTCTGATAATGGCAAGGAATACACCTCAGAACAATTCAATTTGTTTTGTGAAGAAGTTGGGATTGAACATCAGTCGATTGCTCCCTACACTCCACAACAAAATGGAGTCAGTGAAAGGAGGAATCAATTCATCATGGAAATGACTAGGTGTATGCTACACGAGAAAGGACTGCCAAAGAAATTTTGGACAGAGGCAGTAAACACTATTGTTTTTCTTCAAAACAGACTACCCACAAAAGTAATGAAGGATCAGACACCATTTGAGGCATGGCATGTGTACAAACCTTCATTGAAATTTCTTAAAAGTTTTTAGTTGCTTATACTTTACCTATATGCCTCAAGTTAAGCGAGATAAGCTTGATAAAAAATTTGTTCCTGGCATATTTGTGGGTTACTGTACAATATCCAAAGCTTACAAAGTATTTCAGCCAGAAACAGGAAACATGGTGATAAGTAGAGATATGCATTTCATGGAGAATGAGCAGTGGAACTATGAAAATTTAAAGAGAAATCAGAATGAGAATTCAAATGATCTGGTGGATGATTCTCCAATCAGAGGCACTAGGTTGTTGTCTGATATCTATCAGAGGTGCAACATTGTTGTATGTGAACATGCAGGATATGAGGACGTAAAGAAGGATTAAAAGTGGATAGTTGCAATGCAGGAGGAGCTGTCCATGATTAAAAAAAATCAGACCTGGAAGCTTGCTGATAGACCTAAAACAACAACATATCCAGCCTTTATCCCACTATGTGGGGTTGGCTACATGAATTCTAGACTTCCATGTATTTCTGTTTTTTGTCATATCATCATTGAGGTCCATACACTTTATATCAAACTTTAATGTCTCCCTCAAAGTCTTCTTAGGTCTGCCTCTACCTCTTTTTTTGATTAATTGTTCCATTTCATCAACTCTCCTCACAGGAGCGTCTCTTGGTCTCCTCCTCACATGACCAAACCATCTTAGTCTAGTCTCTCTCACCTTCTCTTCTATTGGCACTACTCCTATCTTATTACGAATAACTTCATTTCTAATTTTATCTTTTCTTGTATGGCCACACATCCATCTTACATCCTCATCTCCGCTATGCTCGTCTTTTGCTCATGTTGGTATTTGACTGCCCAATATTCTGAGCCGTACAACAAAACTATTCTTATAGCTGTCCTATAGAATTTTCCTTTCAATTTTAATGGGATTTTACTATCACATAACACCCCTGATGCATTTCTCCATTTTAGCTAACCTGCCTTAATTCTATGTGTGACATCCTCGTGAATTTCTCCGTCTTTTTGAATCACTGATCCCAAATATCGAAAATGGTATTTTCTTTGTAAGATTTGGTCTTCCAATTTTATTATAACAACCTCCACTCTTGCATTCTTACTAAATTTACATTCCATATATTCTGTTTTCTTTCTGCTTAATTTAAATCCCTTAGATTCTAAATTGTTTCTCCGTAACTCAAGCTTAGCGTTCACTCCTTCTTTCGTTTCATCCACCAACACTATGTCGTCTGCTAATAGCATACACCATGGCACCTCTGTCTGAATATCTTTAGTGAGTTCATCCATTACTAAGGCAAATAAGTATGGACTTAGTGCAGAACCTTGATGCAATCCTATTGTAATTTTAAACGGTTCAGTATCCCCTCCGCAAGTTCTGACCCTTGTCTCTGCACCATGATACATGTCCTTAAGGGCTTGTATATAGGCTATTCGGACTCATTTCTTCTCTAAAACCCTCCATAATACTTCTCTAGGGACCCTATCATAGACCTTTTCTAGATCTATAAACACCATATGTAGGTCCTTCTGATGATCCCGATACCTTTCCATTAGGCGCCTCAGTAGGTATATAGCTTCCATTGTTGACTTACCAGGCATGAAACCAAACTGATTTTCTGAGACCTCTGTTTCTTTTCTAAGCCTCTGCTCTATTACTCTCTCCTAGAGTTTCATGGTATGGCTCCTTAACTTAATTCCTCTGTAATTTTCACAGTTTTGAACATCTCCTTTGTTCTTATATATAGGGACCAAAGTACTCATCCTCCACTCATCTGGCATCTTTTTTGATTTAAGAATCGCGTTAAATAATTTCGTTAGCCAGGAGATGCCCTCTTCTCCCATGCATTTCCATACTTCTATTGGTATATTATCCGGTCACACCGTCTTATGATTTTTCATCTTTTTTAATGCTTGCCTTATTTCATTTGGACTTATGCGTCGATAAAATGTATAGCTCACGTTCCCTTCGGAGTTACTAAGATGTCCCAACCTAACTCTTGTGTCACCATTATCATTGAATAATTTTGTGAAATACTCTTTCCATCTCTCCTTAATCGCTCCCTCATTTATTAATACATTTTGATTTTCATCTTTTATGCATTTCACTTGATTTAAATCCCTTATTTTTCTTTCTCTTGCTTTAGCTAATTTATATATATCCCTTTCTCCATCTTTTGTATCAAGTCATTTATATAGATTCTCGTATGCTTTTGACCTTGCTTCACTAACAGCTTTTTTTGCTGTCTTTTTTGATTCTTTATAATTTTTTTTATTTTCTTCATTGTTGCACTGATATACAGCCTTATAGCAATTTTTCTTATTTTTAATTTTCAATTGTACTTTTTCATTCCACCACCAAGACTCCTTAAGGTTAGGGGCTCTACCATTTGTCTCTCCAAGCACTACCTTTGCTGTGTTTCTCAGGGCATTAGCCATTTCTCTCCACATTTGGTTTGTCTGTCCTTCTCCATTCCATTCTCTTCTACCCCTTAATTTTTCTTTGAAGATTAGTTGTTTCTTCCCTTTTAAATCCCACCACCTGATTCTTGAATTTTGTTTTATGTGATTTTTTCTCTTCCAATTTCTTACTTGGACGTCAAGTACTAGAAGTCTATGTTGAGTAGTCAAACACTCTCCCAGTATCACCTTACAATCCCTACAACATACCCGATCCTCTTGTCTCATGAGGAAGTAATCTATTTGGGTGTTTGATGTGACATTTTTATATGTGATTAAGTGTTCGTCTCATTTTTTAAACCTAGTATTGGTTATGATGAGCCCATATGCCATTGCAAAATCTAGAATAGACTTACCCTCATTATTAATTTCTCCGAATCCATACCCTCCATGTACCTCTCTATAGCCGTTTCCGTCTCTACTCACGTGACCATTTAAATCTCCTCCTATAATCACTTTCTCTCCTCTTGGTATCATTTGTATGAGTCCCTCTAGATCCTCCTAGAATTTTGCTTTTATCTCCTCACCTAACCCCACTTGTGGTGCATATGTACTAAAGATATTTATAGTCATTCTTCCTAAAATAACCTTCACTATAATAATCCTATCCCCTATTCTCTTTACATCCACTACCTCATCTACTAAACTTTTATCCATAATGATCCCCACTCCATTTTTTGCTCGATCATTTCCTGTGTACCATATTTTATATCCATTTTCTGACAAAGTTTTTGCTTTTTTCCCTACCCATCTCGTCTCTTGAAGGCACATAATATTAATCTTTCTCCTAATTATCACATCTACCACTTCCATAGCTTTGTCTGTTAATGTTCCTATGTTCCATGACTCAATCCTTAATCTATGATTTTGTTTTTGGCTTTGACTTTGAATTTGATTTTGTTTTTGATTTTGATTTTGTTTTTGGTTTTGATTTTGATTTTGATTTTGATTTTGGACTAACTTCTTTACCCACATCCGTCCAAGCAAATGCGGGAACCCTTGCTCATTTGTCACTACATTCGGGCGCCGATGCAGCGGCCCTAGCTCACTTGACACTACACGCGGGCGGTGTAGCGTGTCGCTATGAAGGGTTACGCCCACGCCCAAACGTTTTTTCATAATTTGTCTAGAGTTAATGTTTTGGATCCAACTGAGTTTTACGTTGGCTGTCAGCTACCTAACACAACCCTTCTCCTTTATCCGGGCTTGGAACCGGCAGTGGATAACATCCCCAGGCGGAGTTCTTGCTGATAGACCTAAAGATAGAAAAATTATTGGGGTCAAATGGGTGTTCAGAACCAAGCTCAATGCTGATGGATCCATCAACAAACACAAAGCCAGGCTTGTTAAAGGATATGCTCAAATTTTTGGTGTAGACAATTCATACACATTTGCAACAGTAGCTAGACTTGATACTGTCAGGCTGCTACTTGTTGTTGTAGCACAAAAAGGCTGGAAAGTGTACTAGTTGGATGTAAAATCAGCATTTTTAAATGGTTTCTTGCAAGAAGAAATCTATATTGAGTAACCAGAAGGTTTTGTGAAGAAAGGAGAAGAAGACAGTTTATCTCCTCAAGAAGGCTCTCTATGGATTGAAGCAAGCTCCAAGAGCCTAGTACAACAGAATTGATGATCACTTGCTAAGTTTAGGCTTCGTAAAAATCCTATGTGAGTCCACTCTCTATGTCAAGCACTGTGAGGTTGATATTCTTGTTATTTCTCTTTATGTAGATGATCTTTTGGTGACTGGAAACAATGTAGCTTTGATTGATGAATTTAAGCTGGATATAATGAAAGTATTTGAGATGACTTACTTTCTCGGAATGGAGATCAAGCAAAGTGAAGATGAGATTTTCATTTGTCAAAAGAAGTATGTAAAGGAAATTCTCAAGAAGATTCATATGGAAGATTGCAAGTCAATGAGCACTCCTATGAATCAAATGGAAAAGTTAAGCAAGGAAGATGGAACTAAAAAAAGTGGATGAGGCACACTCTGGAAGTTTGATTGGGTGCTTGATGTATCTTACAGCAACAAGACCTAATATTTTGATTGATGTGAGTATTTTATCTCGATTCATGCACTGTGCAAGTGAAATGCACTTGAAAGCAGCTAAGAGGGTGGTTAGATACATCAAAGGCGCAATCAACTTTGGCATCAAGTTCAAGAAAAGAAAGGAATTTAATTTGTTTGGTTTTTCTGACAGTGACTGGGCAGAATCCATTGATGACATGAAAAGTACCACAGGTAATGTTTTAGTTTTGGATCACGAGTTTTTTCATGGAGTTCTAAAAAACAAGAAACAATAGTTCAATCTTCTACTGAAGCAGAGTTTGTTGCTACAACTGCTATTGTAAATCAAACTTTGTGGAGATATTGAGTGATCTTCATCTTGAGCAGAAAGAAGACACTAAGATCTTTGTTAATAATCAAGTTGCAATAGCTATTTCTCACAATCCAGTTTTTCATGGAAAAACTAAACATTTCAACATCAAGCTATTTTTCTTGAGGGAAGTGCAGAAGAATGGTGTTGTAACTCTTGTTTATTGCAGAACAAATGAGCAAATAGCTGATGTTTTTACTAAACCATTACCAGTTAGCAAGTTCGAGTTTTTGAGATTGAAACTTAGTGTTTGCAGTCTCTAAAGCAAGGAGGAGTGTTAGCTAATGTGTTTAGAACTGCTGCCAAGTTGTAATGTTTTGAATATTTCAAAATATTGTTTCCTAGTGTTTAGGAGTTTGTTATTTATTGTTTCCTAGTGTTTAGGAGTTTGTTAATTTTCTAATTAATCATATGTGATCAGGGTTTATTTTTAGGACCATGATCTTAGTGGTTAGTTATTAATTTTCAGGTTTTTTTAATGTAAGTTTCAGAGTTTATTAAAATATCCTCCTCCTTCAACATAATTTTGTGTGTTCTTTTCTTTAATCTTCATCTTTGTTTCCTTCCTTCAAAATTGTCTTTGTTTTCTGTTGTAACCTCAAAACAACAACAGGGATCCTATCAACAATTGGTAGGGAGGCTTATTTACTTGTCTCATACTCGGCCATACATTGCTTATGCAGAGAGTATGACTAGCAAATTCATGCATGATCCTAAGGAAAGTCATCTAAAGGTTGTACACAAGATTCTCCACTACCTAAAGGGCACTCCCGGTAAGGGTATTCTATTTAAAAGGCAAGGAGATTTATCTTTCGAAGCATACACTGATGCTGATTATGTAAGGTCCCTTGTGAATAGAAGGTCCACTTTAGGTTACTGCACATTCTTAGGGGGGAATCTTGTCACTTCGAGAAGTAAAAAAACAGAATGCGGTGGCTAGATCTAGTGTTGAAGCTGAGTTTAGATCTATGGTCTGATAGAGTTGTAACCTAGGAGCCAATCATAAGAGTTGTGAATCGGTTGCGTCTCTTATAAATCTGAGACATATTTTGATTATTAAAAGTATTTTTCCTTTTTAATACTTGGCAATATATTCATCTTTATGTTCTCCTATTTAAATGAAGCCCAAAGAGTGTAGCAATCGAGTTATGATGAGATCATACTAATAAGACTGAATAATTGATACTTCATTCTTAAACTATTCTTGGTCGTAAGACTATAGAATGGGGCCTCTTACTGGTAACTTTTACTAAATGGCAACTCTCACTAAATGTCAATTGGGAGTGTTCTGTAGCGACAGGTGCTAGTAATCTCTTTTCCTAAGGTATCATGGTTATCTTGTACAAGGAGTGTCATTCTTTGATGCCATTGTTCGGGGTATAGTAAGATGGATCTCTAATAGGATGGTTATTGGGTATGATCTGATTCATACGAAGGTAGGTGAGTACACAAGAAAGAATCTATCGACCTTAGTAAGAATCTTGAAAGGTATATGCCCTATGTGAATAATGAAGTCACAACTCAGAAAGTCGTTGGCCAATGCGGATAGTTGAGAATTAATAAGAGTTATTAATTCAACTACAAAAGTTGTGGACTTAGCATTCATACACATAGTGTTGGTTATTAGAGGTTTGATATTTCACCATACTTCTAGACTATATCGGGGCATTATGATAGAGGGATCGAATAACACTAGAGCTTGTCGTGGAAAGTTTCATTTGAAGTGTCGTTTGCATTTCATTATGACATGGGAGCCATGATACGTTGCTAAACATCGATTTTGGTCTAAGGGAAAGATGGTAATTTTGTCATGTGATGACATAAATTACGAGTCATGATCAAAGAGTTTGATTAGGAGTGAGATTCTATAAATTGTCATTTGTCATCTTCATAGTGAACCTATAAGGTCACACACAAACAAAGAAAAGTTTTATGGTAAATTCAGTAGGACTGAAAAGTGTTTTGGGCCCGAATGAATTTGTGGGTTTTTTAGGCGAGCTAGCACTCACGAAAAATCCACGGGATGTCAAAAAGTTGAGCAAAAATGAGAAACGGGGTGAAAAGAGGCAACGGGGTGAAAAGAGGCAACGGGCCACATTTGGCATGGCCTGGGGCTTGCTTGCAAGTGGCCCAACGCATGACAAGGCACTCATGCGTGCACGAGTAGCTCTGGGTTGGCCGCGACCTAGCACATCCAAAACATGCTGGGACTTTGTGTTTTACCCTAGTATGACTAGAGTTTGCCCTCCCCACCTATAAAAGGCCTCTTATAGCATTTGCCTCTCATGGGAAAAATCACTTTTGAGAAAAGTAAAAGAAAAATACCCGATTTTTATGAAAAATTGGGTTAGATGTTGCGTTCTTGTTGCAAGAAGATTAAAGAGGTGTGCTTGTTGACATTCATAAAGCTTCTCTCTGGTGTGGATCACTTGTAGAGAGTGGGTGACACCTCACGGCACGAAGATCCAAACTTTTCTCGTGTCGAATAGCCAAAAGGTTGGTCTTCATTATTTGTTTTTAATTTTGAAAGGATTATATATTTGCAAACTATATCCGTTCCTTTTGGGTTTCACGATCAGCCAAAGAGTTTGGTTGATCAGATAATTTTGAAATTCCCACTGCGTTTCGTTCCTCAAAACCCAACATGGCCCTAGGTATTTCTGAATTGTTATGGCTGAAGATTGTGCCAACCAATTTAAAAACTAGGTAGACAGCTCCTATGAGGCTTTATTGTGACAATAAGTCAGCAATAAGCATAGCCCATAACCCGGTTCAACATGATAGGGACCAAACATGTTGAGGTAGATCGGCACTTCATCAGAGAGAAACTTGAGAGTGGCCTGATATGTACACCATTTGTTCCTACAGGAGGGTAGCTAGCAGATATTTTGACTAAGGGCTTACTAGGATAAGTGTATCACAAGCTCTTGGGAAAGCTGGGAACGTATGATATACACTCACCATCTTGAAGGAGAGTGTTAGAAAACGAGTAGTAGATCCTTACCATCCTAATATGGCTCTTTCCTAATCTGATTTGGATCATGAGTGTGCGCTGATTGATTTGATTATATTTGTATTGTAGTTTACAGTTCCAAAGTCTTTCTTTTTCTGTACATATTTCCTATTGGAGAGTCCTAGCTGCTAAGGAGTTAACATAAAGAGAAGAAGCTGTAGCTGATATGCAACAATAGGAGAATGATCCGGTGGTGATAAGGGATCAAGTGCGGTGAAGAAAAACTCCTAAAAATCAGGATAAATAATAGGAGTAGATAGGAGTAAAAAATAACAATTATCTTGATTTATTTGTACTCTAAAATCTATTGTATATTATCTCCTAAATAGTAGGACTAGATAACATAGAAACTGTATAAGTAGAATTCCTACCTTTGAATGAAAGTATAAAGATTTTTCATCTCAATGCTCGATCCAAATCCTAAGTTCCTTGTTTAGGAACCGACTGTGTTCATGGTATCAGAGCTCGATTATCATAACCAAGACTCTCGATCAACATGGCTAGTTCCAAGCAACCCCAGCCCCTACGATTGAAGAATCCTCTCATAGTTCTGTTCCTTAACCACCGATCACACAGGTGACCATAACTCTTCCCAACACTCTCACCATGGATAGCCAAACGTTGCAGATTACGCAGCACAAGTTAAACAGAAGAAACTTTAGGGAATGGTTTCAGTCTGTGACCCTGGTAATCAAAGGCAAAGGGAAATTCGGTTATCTCACCAGGGCTGTCCCAACTCCTCCAGAAGAGTTAACAGAATACCAGCGATGGGAAGCAAAAAACTCTATTCTCATGGCGTGGTTGATCAACTCAATGGAATCAAAGATCGGCCGAATCTATCTGTTTTACAAGACTGCAAAAGAGGTGTGGGATGCAGTCTAAGAATTATCCTCTAATCTTGAAAACACAACCCCTTGTTTTGAGATCAGAGCAACCATTAGGACTACAAAACAAGGTGGTCTTGGGGTCACCAAATACTACAATAACCTAGTAGAGCTTTGTCAAGAGATGGATTTGTTTTATGATCCAAAGTGGGAGTCCTCGAGTGACAGTCAGAAGTACAACAAAATGTTGGAGAAAGAGCAAGTTTTTAACTTCTTCCAAGGCTTAAATTTGGACTTGGATGAAGTAAGAGGTTGACTTCTAGGCATTAAGCCACTGCCAACTCTTAAAGAAGTTTTTGCAGAAGTCAAAAGAGAGGAAAGTAGGAGATGAGTTATGCTGACTCAACCAGAACCAAATATCGGTTCTGCACTTGCTGCATCTAAGAGAGAAGAAGTTTCTAGGGCCAAACAGTGGTGTGAACACTGTAACAAACCCTATCATACGAAGCAAACATGTTGGAAGCTTCATGAAAAGCCACCAAACTGGCAACCAAGGAGCAGAAAGGAGAAGGAAAGACCAGCATATGCATCTGCAAGTATTCAAAATCTAGCAACAAGAAGTGCTCAGACAGAAGAAAAAGGTATGGGATTAAATCTTACAGCTGATCAGGTGGAGTTCTTACAAAAATTGTTAAATGGCACCCATATTTCAAACGAATCAAATGGATTTGCAGCACTAAGAGGTAATTCAGTGTTCTCCTTAATTACTAGAAGGATGAGTGAGTGTTATTAGATTGTAGATATCGGAGAATCCGATCATATGACCGGATCTACTACCATACTTGAAAATTTTCAAGTGAAAGAGAAGGAACTAACGGTTCTAATAGCAGATGGAACAATATCCTCGGTTAAGGGAAGAGGAAGTGTGTGTGTGGCTGATTTATCTCTTGATTCTGTTTTGTATGTACCAAATTTGAAATGTAGCTTGCTATTAGTGAGTAAACTCACTAAGGATTTGGAGTGCATTGTAGCTTTCTTCCCTTCATATTGTATTTTTCAGGACCAGTCCATGGGGAAGATAATTGGCAGTGATGAGGAAAATGATGGTCTTTAATGGATATTGGACAACAAGGCTCTTCCTAGTCAGTTAGCTTGAATTCTGAAATTTTGTTATGACATAAACGCTTTAGTCATCCTAGTTTTCAATATTTGAAATACTTGTACCCTGATTTATTCATCAATAAAAGGAATTGGGTACTCAATTGTGATCATTGTATTCTTCCCAAACAAACTCATAGTTCTCATCAACCAAAACCATATACTCCTTCCAAATCGTTTCACTTTATCCATAATGATATTTGGGGACCAGCTAGGGTTCCAAACTTGAGTGGTACTAGGTGGTTTGTGACCTTCATAGTCACACAAGAGTATGTTGGGTATACCTAATGAAGGAAAAATCTGAGGTTTGTGCAATTTTTCAGAATTTCCACAAGTTGATTCTAAACGTATTTCAATCCTCTATTTGCATTCTTAGGACTAATAATGGCCAGTGTAGAAATTGATGAGTAGAAAAGGAAGTTTAGAATCAAAATCTTGCCTTGAACAATAGAATACATTCCCTATTAATAGGGAAGAGAATACACTATAAGAAGTTCTATGAAAGGAAAGATATGCTACACAATAAACAAGGAAACCATACATACAACTTTACAGATTTAGGAAACTATTTTAAAAGTATGATTACATTCCTAATCTTTGGAGAGAATCCAATATATTCTTGGAAAGGCTGCTTGCAATCTTCCTCTCCAAATCATGTATAATCCCATGATTTATTCAACACTCCCCCTCAAGCTGGTGAGTGAATATCTATCATTCCCAGTTTGCTTATAAGCTCTTCAAATCTCTTAATAGGTAGGCCTTTTGTTAACACATCCGCAATCTGATTTACTGAAGTAACAAAGGGCATGCATACCTCCTTGGATTCCAACTTCTCTTTAATAAAGTGATGATCAATCTTAACATGTTTGGTACTATCATGTTGCACCCGGTTGTGTGCAATGCTAATAGTGGATTGATTGTCACAACACAACTTCATAGGTCCATTGCTAGGAATTTTCAGATCTTCCAACACTATCCTTAGCCATAGTAGCTCACATAGACTGAGAGTCATTGCTCTAAACTCAGCCTCCGCACTAGACCAAGCCACCACATTTTGCTTTTTGCTTCTCCAAGACACTAGGTTACCTCCAAGAAAGACACAATATCCTGTAGTTGACCTCCTATCCACAAATGAGCCCCCATAATCAGCATCTGTATATCCTACTACTTCCATTTCCTTCCCTGGTCTGAATAGCAAGCCTTTTCTGGGAGTTGTCTTAAGATAACATGGGATTCTTCTCACTACTTGCATATGCTTCTCAGTAGGATTATGCATGAATTGACTCACCAAGCTAACAATAAATGCAATGCCAGGCCTAGTGAGAGATAAGTAAATCAGACGTCCCACTAATCTTTGATACCTTCCTTTCTCCACAATCAGGCTATTAGAATCTCCCAGCTTAAGATTAGGCTCTAAAGGAGTGCCTGCTATCCTGCCACCAAGCATCCCTGTTTCCTCTAGCAATTCCGTGGTATGTTTCCTTTGGGAGAGAAAAATGCCATCCTTAGAGTAGACTACCTCTATCCCCAAAAAGTACCTAAGCTTACTGTAGAAAAGAAGGAAGGGAAGCGGTATTCTCGTATATTTTATTGATACGAATGAAGAATATTTATACAAGAGTTTCCTAAGAATTCTCCTAAATTTGAGAGATTGCATTCCTATTTTATAAGACTAGATTACAACAAAGAAAAATAAAAATAAACTTAATCACGAAAGAAATAAGATAAAGATAAAGTACAAGATAGATAAAATACAAGATAAATAAAGAGGATAGAGAATATATTTTATCACTCCCCCTCAAACTGGGGAATGGATATCAACCATCCCTAGCTTGCACACCAAGTCTTCAAACCATTTAGAAGGCGCTGCCCTTTGGTCAAACAATCAGTCAGTTGTTCTTCTGAAGACACATATGGAATGCAAATCAATCCGGCTTCTAATTTTTCCTTAATAAAATGTTTATCTATCTCCACATGTTTGGTGCGATCATGCTGCACAGGATTATGTGCTATACTTATAGCTGACTTATTATCACAACACAATTTGATTGGCCCATGGCTGAAAATCCTCAAATCTTCCAAAATAATTCGCAACCACAACAACTCACATAGGTCCATTGCTAGTGCCCGAAATTCGGCTTCTCCACTTGATCGCGCTACTATCCCTTGCTTTTTACTCCTCCAAGAAACCAAATTTCCACCTAAGAAGACACAATAGCCTGTGGTAGAACGTTTATCAACCAAAGGCCCTCCATAGTCTGCATCAGTGTATCCTGTGATATCTAGATCTGTCCCAGCTTTAAATAAGATTCCTTTACCTGGAGTTGTCTTTAAATAGCACAGAATTCGTCGTACAGCTTGTATATGATCTTCTGTAGGACAATGCATGAACTGACTAACCAAACTTACTGCGAAGGCAATATCTAGTCTAGTGTGAGATAAGTAGATTAGTCTGCCGACCAATCGTTGATACCACCCTTTATCCACCAGTTGACTTTGATCACATAGTTTAACATTAAATTCCACTAGAGTACTTGCACCTTTGCCACCTAGCAAACCTGTCTCTTGCAATAGATCAAGAGTATATTTTCTTTGGGATAAGAAAATACCTGCTTTAGAATAAGCTACCTCTATACCTAAAAAATACTTCAAAATGCCAAGATCTTTAATTTCAAAAGTCTTGGACAGATTATCCTTAAGTTGTACCTACTCCTCACAGTCATTTCCAATGACAATAATATCATCCACATAAACCAAAAGAGCTGCTACCCTTCCCCCATAGGAATGCTTAAAGAAAAGGGTATGATCACCCCTACTTTGAGAATAACCCATATGCCTCGTGGCTTTAGAAAAACGATCAAACCAGGCCTGAGGATATTGTTTAAGGCCATAAAGAGCTTTCCTTAATTTGCATACCTGTCTGGATAACCCTTTATCAAAGTCGGGAGGAGGTTCCATGAACACCTCTTCCTCTAAATCTCCATGCAAGAAGGCATTCTTTACATCAAATTGGTGCAACTTCCAGCCATAATGCGCTGCCAGGGCTAATAGGGTACGCATAGTTGACATTTTGGCTACCGGAGCAAAAATTTCTAGGTAATCAATACCATAAGTTTGTGTAAATCCCTTAGCAACTAGCCTTGCCTTATACCTTTCTAGGGACCCATCTGCATTATATTTGAGGTTAAAAACCCACCAGCAGCCTACGGGCTTGACTCCCTTTGGCTTAGGGACAATGTCCCATGTCTGATTTTTTTCTAAGGCCCTCATCTCCTCTTGCATTGCTTGAACCCAATTCTGATCTTGGAAAGCCTCATTAACTGTCTTAGGAATAGGAATTGTGTCTAAGGAAGTCAGAAAAACCTTATGATTTGTAGATAAGTGGTGATAGGACATATAATTGGCCAACGGGTGTTGGGTGCAGCTTCTACTCCCTTTGCGAAGGACAATTGGTAGATCAAAGTCATTAGTAATTGATACACGCAGTGAATTAGATGTGGCATAATTGGGTTGAGAATCAGAGGGACAACAACGTGAGGTTTCATTACCTGGATTAGGAGAGGAAACTGGTACTGGAAGAGGTTCTGGAATGGGCTGTTGTTGTTGTGTTCTCCTCTTAAACACATAGGGAGATCCTTTGAATCGAATTGGAGTGGATGGCAGCTGTTCTTCTGGAGGTTCCGGCTGGTTCTGTTCATCTAAGGAAGAGTTAGATGGAGCATAAATCTGCAAATCATAAGAGGTTTCCAAAATGGGAAGATCATTACTTATATCAGCCCAAGATATATGTGTATCTTGAATATCAGCACTAGGAGGATCAAAGAATGACTGATTTTCAACAAATGTAATATCTTTGGTCACATAAAATTTTCTAGTAGCAGGGTGATAACACTTGTACCCTTTTTGAATGGGCGAATAACCAAGAAACACACATTTGAGGGCTCGAGGTCCAGTTTATCCCTATGATGTTTGGATACATAGACAAAAGCAACACAATCGAAGACTCTCAAAAGAAGAGGAGTATGAGAGAACACTACTGGAAAATAGGTGGACAAGCATTGAATTGGGCTTTGGTGTTTTAGAAGAGTAGAAGGAACTCGGTTAATTAGGTAGGTAGCAGTCAAAACTGCCTCCTCCCAAAAAGACTTAGGGACAGAATGATGTAGTAAGAGAGCTCTAGTAACATTGAGTAAATGTCTCATTTTTCTTTCTGCTACACCATTCTGTTGAGGAGTATCAACACATGAAGACTCATGAATTATACCTTCTTGCTAGAAAAAGTTACGCAAGTGATGATTGAAGTAGTCTCTTGCATTATCAGTTCGGAATTGTTTAATTTGAGACCCAAATTGAGTAGATATCATCTTATAGAAAATAGGCAAGATAGAACTAATAGCAGCCTTATTCTTTAAGAGATAAACCCAAGTTGTTCTTGTACAATCATCAATAAAGGTAATAAACCAACTAGCCCCAGAACAATTAAGAATTTTAGATAGTCCCCACACATCCGAATGAATCAAAGTAAATGGAAAAGAAGATAAATTGTTACTCACAAGATATGAAACTCTATGATGTTTAGAAAGTTCACACACATCACAATGAAGATTAGAAATGTCCAAATTTCTAAGCATAGTTGGAAACATAGACTGCATAGTACTAATGGCAGGGAGCCCTAAATGACAATGTTGAAGCCAAAAATCATGAATTGAAACAGCTAGCTAAATAGGAATCAAAGAAGCTGAAGCTGGCTGAAAAGAGTAGGCTGAAGGTTTCTCCCCCTTAAGATCAGCACTGCATGTCTTCAGAAAATACAACCCATTCCATTCCTCACCAACTCCAATCTTCTTCTCCATGTCCAGTGCCTGAAATTCACATTTGTTTGAGAAGAAGACAACATAACAATTTAGATCCTTGGTTAGCTTATGAATAGAAATCAAGTTGCTAGAAAGATTTGGGACATGAAGAACATGTTGCATAGGCAATGAGAAATTAAGATTTACATTACCAAGTCCAACTATAGGAATTGTATTACCATTGGCCACCGTTATCTTTTTGGAGCTACTTAGTGGGGTATAGGAATCGAAGACATTTATATCAAAGGCCATATGATCAGTAGCCCCTGAATCCAGAATCCATAGATTATTCCTAATAGTGAGGCAATACTAGATTTAGAATTCAAGCAAATACCTGTTTGGGCCATGGAACAAGAACCACCTTGAATAGTCTGTAGGAAGCTTTTAAGCCTGTTAATTTCTTCAGCATTAAGCTGTTCGGTCATGATAGATGAATCGGTTGTAACTGAATCTTTCTTCTCCAATGCAATCTCTTCCTCTTTGGCAGCTTGATAGGCTTGAACTTGTTGTTGGGGTTGAAAATTCTGAAGATTCTTCATCCCTCCTACCTTATTCAGTACCGTTTTTTTTCCATGGAGTCTAAAACAGGTCTCTCTGGTATGCCTGGGTTTCTTACAAAAAGAACACCATAAACTAACTTTATTTTGAGCTTTAGGATTAAAAACATTCCCACCTTGTTGTGACCTAAACCGAGAAGCATCTTTCTTGTTAGTTGCCATTGCAGATCCCTCAAGAGAAGTCTCATTTAGCATAGCTATTCTCCTATACTCCTCACTACGAACAATAGCAAAGACTTCATTTAAAGAAGGAATTTTGTCTTTCCCTAGGACCTGCACCCTTACTTGATCAAAATCAGCATTAAGGCCTACTAAAAATTTAACTACCCTATCTCTTTCAAATATTGCAGTTATGGTGGCTGCATCTTCACTGTATTTCATCTTGATATCTTGATAATGATCCAACTCAAGCCAATATCCATTCATTTTATTATAGTACTCGGTGACACTCGGTGACAGTTAGAGAACCCTGTTTAGTACCACTTATTTTCATCTCAATATCAAAAATAACCGAGGCATCTTGCACTTTAAAATAAGTACAATTTGCAGTATCCCAAATCTCCTTAGTTGTAGATAAGAACATGCAATTTTTACTTACCTCATGATGCATTGAGCCCCATGGCCAAGATATTATCAAGAAATCCTCTACTTCCCATGCAACAAAATTAGGGTCTTTAGCATCTGGACTAGGCTCAGTTAGATAGGCCATCTTTCCTCTTCCTTTCAAGAAAGTCCGCATAAGCTGCACCCATTGTAAGTAGTTCCTTCCATCAAGGCCCTGGAAGGTCACTGTTAGACAAACTCCCCATTGGCAATGTCAGATGAAGCACCGTTCTTTGTCTTAGAAGTGTCTGTCATGGTGAAGACTCAGCAACAGTATCGACAGTTTGAGACAGCAATGGAAGGAAGAAGCGCTCAGCAACGGAAGATTTTGACACCAGGGATGGGCCAGAGAGACGTTGGAGATTAGATCTAGAGCAGCTAGAGGCGAAAGGGCTGCAGACGCTCCTTCACACGCCGGTGCGTGGAGTCAAAGCAAGCTTGATGGCGCGTGGGGTTCCAGTTGCCGGTGATTTTTCTTGGGTTGGCCGATCTGGAGATGGCGAACCTAATGGTGGTGGTGGTGCTACAAGATGATAGCCGGACAAAGGAGTTCCGACTTGAACAGTGCAATGAAGGCACTTTGGAAGAACGAAATGGTTGTGCAATGAAGGCACTAGGGTTTAGTGTATTAGCCTATTAACGAGGCTCTGATACCATATAGAAAAGGAGGAAGGGAAGCGGTATTCCCGTATATTTTATTGACACGAATGAAGAATATTTATACAAGAGTTTCTTAAGAATTCTCCTAGATTATAGAGATTACATTCCTATTTTACAGGACTAGATTACAACAAAGGAAAATACAAATAAACCTAATTAAGAAAGAAATAAGATAAAGATAAAGTTCAAGATAGATAAAATACAAGATAAATAAGAAGGATAGAGAATATATTTTATCACTTACCAAGATCCTTGATGTCAAATTCACGAGCTAGGTCCTTCTTTAGTTGTTGTTGCTCTTCAATATCATCCCCTGTAACAATAAAGCTGTTAGAATACCTTTCTTTGAGTGTTTGATAAAAAGGGTATGGTCTCCCTTACTTTGCCAATACCCCATGGACTTCATAGCCTTTGAAAATCTGTCAAACCAAGCTCTTGGAGACTGTTTCAGTCCATAAAGAGCTTTCCTTAGCCTGCAAACTTGCCCTAGAACACGATTATTAAAACCTGGAGGTGGTTCCACAAAGACGACTTCTTCTAGATCACCATGTAAGAAAGAATTTTTAACATCTAATTGCATCAATTGCCAACCATAACGACTGGCTAACGACAAAAGGATTCTTACAGTGTTCATTTTTGCTACTGGTGCAAAAGTTTTCAAATAATCAATACCATAGGTTTGAGTATATCCTTTGGCAACCAATCTAGCTTTATGTCTTTCCAGAGTGTCATCTGCATTATACTTAACATTAAATACCCATCTACAACCCACAGGCTGCACCCTTTTTGGCTTAGGCACCATGTCCCATGTCTGATTTTTCTATAGGACCCTCATTTCCTTTTGCACAGCATACACCCAATTCTGATCCTGTAATGCCTCCTCCATAGTCTTAGGAATAGCTATAAAGTCAAGAGAAGAGATAAAACACTTGTGCTTAGGAGACAAACGATGGTAGGAAATGAAATTGGCGATAGGGTGTTTAGTACAACTCCTAACTCCTTTTCTAATGGCAATAGGCAAGTCCAAATTAGTGTAATCAATAGTAGACAAAGGTTCAATGGATTGAGAGAATTCCATACCTGGCTGTGGGGAGGAAATTGGTTCTTGCTGAGCACACTGAGTAGGTTGATTCCTCCTTTTATACACGTAGGGTGACCCTTTGAACCTTGCAGGAGAACCTGGGATTGAAGGGAGTAGCTCTTGAGATGTTACCTCTTGAGGAGCTGGACATGGAGTAAAAGAGGTAGGAGACAAAGAATTAGTGGGAAGAGAAGACTCAGTGTCAGTGGGAAGAGAAATTGTGGACCGGGGGTCATAGGATTGAGTGGATGATGGCTGAAACACTGATTCCAAACTTGGCAAGACCTGGGCACCATCTAGGCTCTCCCTCTGGTGACCAGAAACACAAGGACGAAAGAAGGCTTGTTTTTCCACGAAGGTAACATCTTTAGAGATAACAAACTTCCGAGTGGGAGGATAGTAACATTTATAGCCCTTTTGAGTAGAAGAATAACCAAGAAAGACACAACGAAGAGCTCTTGGGTCAAATTTGTCCCGGTGTTGTTTAGACACATGCATAAAGGCCATGCACCCAGAAACCTTAAGTGGGAGAGGAGAATGAAGAGAGAGAGCTGGAAAATGAGTAACAAGACAGTGATGAGGACTTAGATTTCCAAGCACCCGAGAAGGGACCCGATTAATCAAATGGGTAGTAGTTAGCACAGCCTCACCCCAAAAGGTTTTAGGGACAGAACTCTAATGCAAAAGAGCTCGAGTCACATTGAGAAGATGCCTCATTTTTCTCTCAGCAACCCCATTTTGTTGGGGGTGTCAACACAAGAGGATTCATGGAGAATTCCTCTTTGTTGGAAAAACTGATTGAGAGTGTGAATAAAGTAATTTCGGGCAATGTCAGTTCGGAATTTTTGAATTGATATCCCAAATTGGGTGAGTATCATCATGTAAAAAGACTATAAGACACTACTAAGTGCTACCTTCTCTTCTAATAAGTAAACCCAAGTCATTCTAGTGCAATCATCGATAAAAGAAACAAACCATTTTGCCCCTGAACAATTAGGAATTTTTGAGGGTACCCATATATCAGAATGCACCAATGAAAAAGGAAACAATGACAATTTATTACTAACAGCATAGGGAACTCTATGATGTTTGGATACTTCACACACATCATAGTGAAACTCACTAATATTAAGACCATGATATAGTTTAGGAAACATGGATTTTAATAGAGGAAAAGGAGGGTTCCCGAATCTAAGATGGTGAAGCCATACAGCCTATTTTGTAGAATTTGATGTGGAAACATGGGTAAAGATAGGCTGATCTCCTGCAGGGAAATCATGGATCTGCTGTTGCTGCAAGTAGTACAGTCCTTGGTGTGCTCTAGCAACACCAATCGTGCTCCCCGTGGCCAGATCCTGAAACACACAGTCATAGGGTGAAAAAATTACACTGCAATTAAGGTCTTGAGTTAATTTACAGACTGAAAGAAGATTGGTAGAAAGGCTAGGAAGATAAAGAACATGCTGCACTTTAAAAACAAGAATGAGGCTCATTTTGCCATGCCCAACAATAGGAACAAACTGGCCATTGGCAACCGTAATGTTTCTGGAGCTATTCAAGGGTTCATATGTTTCAAAAAAAATTAGGTTAGGAGTCATATGATCAGTAGCTCCTAAGTCCAATATCCATAACTCATTCCTAGGTATTTTGGAGGCAATAAAATTCTCAGAATTGAAGCATATACCTGCTTGAGCTAGAGAGCATGAATCCCCTTAAACGGTTTTCAAAAAAGATTTCAACTTATTGATCTCCTCAATGTTTAGTCCTCCCAAATCAGGTATGTTTGCAGCCTCTTCTTTTCCAGCAGTTTTTTCTCCTTCTTTAGTGGTTAGATAAGCTTTCATGGATTGTTTGGCTTGCAAACCCTTGAATCCTCCTCCCATCTTGCTTAAGATTGCTTCTTTTCCATGTAATTTGAAGCATGTCTCGCGTGTGTGTCTAGGTTTCTTGCAATAAGAACACCACATGCCTTCCTTATTCTGTTTTGAAAAAGACTGCTCTTTGCCTTGAGACAATTTTGACCAGTCTCCTTGCATTCTATTAGAAACCATAGCAGAACCTTCCATATGATTATCACTAAACATGGCAATCCTTCTATGTTCTTCACTCCGAACTATAAAGTAGACCTCATTCAAAGATGGCAGTTTTTCTCGGCTAAGAATCTGTGCTCTAACTTAATCAAATTTAGGGTTAAGTTCAACCAAAAACTCTACTATTCTATCTCTTTCTAGCATTGATGTTAGAATAATAGTGTCTTCACTACATACCATCTTAATGTCTTGGTAGTGATCCAATTCAAGCCAAAAACCATTCATCTTGTTATAATAATATTCCACATTCATAGATCCTTGTTTTGTGCCACTAATCTTGGTCTTAATCTTATAAACAACAGATGCATCTTTCATCTTTGAGTATGTCTTTTTTACCGTCTCCCATATATCCTTAGCCATAGATAAAAACATGTAATTTTTACTTACCTCGGGCTGCATTGAACTCCACAACCATGACATTAACATGGAGTCCTCAATGTCCCAAGCAGAAAACATAGAATCTGAGGACTTAGGGGTTGGTCCAGTGAGGTGGGAGATCTTCCCCCTTCCCTTCAAAAAAGTCCTTACCAATTGAGACCATTGGAGGTAGTTACCACCATCCAATCGGTATGATTGATGCATGCTAGGCAACTCTCCAGAAGATGGGCCTCCATTCGTAGATTCAATAGGTATCGCCTCTTTTGCTAGCATGAGAGATGTGGCTTCTATGATCTCCGACATTTTGTAGGAAATTAATCGAGAAAGGACAGGAAGCAAACTGGGCAATGAAGGCCGAAAAACAGGATTGTAGCAGAGGCAATGAAGGCCAAAAAAACGATTTTTAGAATTTCCTTAGGTTGTCTTTGATACCATATAGAAATTGATGAGTAGAAAAGGAAGTTTAGAATCAAAATCGTGCCTTGAACAATAGAATAATATATTCCTTATTAATAGGGAAGAGAATACACTATAGGAAAGTTCTATGAAATGGAAGATATGCTACACAATAAACAAGGAAACCATATATACAACTTTACAGATTTAGGAAACTGATTTAAAACTATGATTACATTCCTAATCTTTGGAGAGAATCCAATATATTCTTAGAAAGGCTGCTTGCAATCTTCCTCTCCAAATTATGTGTAATCCCGTGATTTATTCAACAACCAAGAATATTTTTCATACCCTTTCATTCAATACCTCACCACAAATGGAATCTTACATCAAAGCACATGCCCCTATACACCCCAACAAAACGGAGTGGCTGAAAGAAATAATCGTCATTTGCTTGAAGTGGCTAGAGCCCTAATGTTTACTAGTTCTACTCCAAACAAATATTGGGGTGAAACGATCCTAACAACCTCTTACTTGATGAATAGGCTGCTAACCAAAGTCCATTGCACAATCTCATGTCCATCTTTCCTCTTGTTAGGATACTTAGCACTCTTCCTCCAAAAGACCAAACAACCCTAATCGCCATAAACTAGAACCCAAGCCATTTAAGTGCATATTCATTGGTTACCCACACAAAAGGGGTACAAATGTTATTGTCCTACATCACAAAAATTCTCTGTCTCTTGTGATGTAACATTTGATGAAACTAAATTCTACCACTCAAGTAATCAGTCACAAATAGGGGAAACTCATTGGGATCCCACTGTTTCAATGCTGGTCATCCTAGCTATCTCCTCTTCTATTCCAAGTGAAGACCCAGTTCAAACAGATGCCACTGATTGTTCTCAGTCAGCCACCTGTAACCCAAATAACCTTGAATTGTTCTCAGCCAACCATCAGCTGAACTAGGGGAGACTGATATAAAAGGAGAACTTGAGTCCTGAAAAACCTGTTAATGTATACTCAAGGAGACAAAAAGAACCAGATCCTCAAATCAGCCAATCATTAAAACCAAGGACAGGTCCACCAAGTGAAGAAAACAACACAGTGAACAACGATTGAATCTGCCAATTGCCATCAGGAAAGGGGTAAGGTCTTGTGTAAAACATCCAATATCAAATTACCTAACCTATTCCAAGTTATCCCCTCAGTTTAAGGCATTCACTACAACCATGGATGGAGTGTCCATCCTAAGCAGTATACAAGAAGCTTTGAGAGATACAAACTAGAAAAAGGCTATGATGGAGGAGATGAAGGCGTTGGAGAGCAATCAAACATGGGAACTGGTTGATCTACCAAAAACCAAGAAGATTATAGGTTGCAAATGGGTTTTTACCATCAAATGCAAATCAGATGGAAGTATAGACTGCTATAAAGTAAGGTTAGTTACCCAAAGGTACTCTCAAACTCATGGGATAGACTATGAGAAGACATTTGCTCTGGTGGCAAAACTAAACTCAATTAGGGTGCTTCTATCTATTACTGTGAATTTAGATTGGGAGTTGTTCTAATTCAACATCAAGAATACATTCCTAAATGGCGAGTTAGAAGAGAAAGTATATATGAAGATTCCACCCGGTTTTGAGGAACAAGGAGCAATTGGCAAGGTATACAAGTTACACAAATCCCTTTATGGTTTGAAACAATCCCCTGGAGCATGGTTTAAGAAGTTCAGCTCAACTTTGAAACAATTTGGCTATAAGCAAGGTGAGGCCAACCATACTCTATTCACTAAACATGGAGATGGAAAAAGATGCATCTTGACAGTATATGTGGATGACATAATCATTACAGGGGATGATATCAATGAAATCACAGCCCTAAAATAGAGATTGAAAGAAGAGTTTGAGGTAAAGAACTTGGGAAGAATGAGATACTTTCTAGGGATGGAAGTAGCAAGGAGCAAAAAAGGTATGATAATATCCTAAAGAAAGTATACACTTGATCTTCTCAAAGAGACAAGAATGCTTGGGTGCAAACCAAGACATACTCCACTAGAAAGAAATTGGAAGAATGATAGAAGGGATGATGATCCACCGGTTGACAGTGGGAGGTATCAATGGCTAGTTGGAAGATTAATTTATCTTTTCTTGACACGGCCAGACATAGCTTATTCAATGAGCATCATAAGCCAGTTTATGCATGCTCCAACTTAACAACATTTGACAACTGTTTATCACATTTAGAGGTACCTAAAAGGCACACTAATGTCACGACCCTAAGGTTTAGCTAGGGTCTAGGAAGGAATTGGGAAGAATTTGGGAGAGAAACGGAGAAGAATTGGAGGGAGATATAGAGCAGCAATTAAGAGAAAGGGAGGGAAAACAAGGAAGAACTAGAGAGAGAAAGTAAGGAGGGGAATGAATTCACTAAATCATTCCAACATACCTTTCTCTACATGCTATGGCCTATTTATAGGTTGTTTAACTGATAGAATATTGTAGAACAATACTCATGTGCACTTTAACAAAATGAATAGCATCTCCTAACCAACAATTATAACTAATGACAGCATTGCCCCTCTAATTCCTCTTGGGTTATGACAATTCCCCCTCCTCCTTGAAAGGTTTCTTGTCCCCAAGAAACTTATTACCATTGAACCGTTGTTATTCATCTGATGCCCATCTTCACCAACTGGTTTCTTCTTCGCCTTTTCTTGTTCTCCTCTCGTACTACCCTTTTCTTTTGCTTTCTCTTTCCTTCTTCCTTAATAGTACTACGACTAGTTGCAACCCCAAGTCCAGCCATCCACCTCTTCTTTATTGCCATTGAAAATGGTTGCAATGGAGTTGTCAATCCTGTAACCATCTCATTTCCAGTCATAGGAAGAAATTCAAACTTCTGTTTAAGAAAATCAACCCTTTTTGCAGCTGTTGTCCTGTTTTGCGTGCCCATGCCAATGACATACGTATGAGATGTCCCAAACAAGGTGCCCGGTGCAATCCTTTCCTCCTTCTCCTCAAGTACTTGGTAAAAAGGCTTTTCAGGCTCCTTCCTCTCCTACTTCCGGAGATCAATGACATCAGCAGGGTTGTCCTCCTTCCTTGCAGCTACCATTCTTGTTCTTAGTGCCTCATCAACATCATACTCCTCCTGAGCTGCATAAACACCACCTTCCTCTTCCATGGCTATTATATTAGCTCCCTGCATTTCTTGATGAGCAGCCTTAGGAACTCCTATGACAACATTAGTTTTGGGCCTTTCTCCAAACCGAGCACACAAGGCATTTACAAACTGTGGCCAGCTCCATTCTATCCTTCCCCAGCTCCAATTCTGGAACCAAACGTATAGAATTCCACTCAGATTAGCTGTAACCATTTTTACCTTCTCCTTTGCAGCTACTCGGTGTCGATAGAACCCCTGTTCACATTGTCGGATCCACCATTTTGGCCTATCCCTGTCAAACACCGAAATAGTCAATGGAGGAAGAGAGAGCAAATCGGTACTTGGAATTCAGGTCGAAAAAGTCCGATTAGCAATCTAAAATTTATGTGAACACGGGATCAAAAAATCGTCCAGCTGCCTACGAAGGTCCTTAATTTCCTCTGTTGTAGCAATTAGTCCTCAATTCAATTCCTTGAAATTACACCCTGTAACAGCTTCTTGATCAGCCTTTAAGGATCCCTTCGGAAACTCCTCCTTGTATTAAAATTCAACAATCCTTAACCCCAAAATCTAATTCAACCCTGCAATGGTTGCTTTCAGTTCAGCAACCTCAATTTTTGCTGTTGAACAGGCTCCAACTCAAATTCTCCAAAATTCGATAGTGATTGCAATGGCTCTAATTGCTCAGTTTCACTTCTCACCACTTCCCAATCTGAGTTGAGAATCACAAATGAAATCAAGTCAATTGAGAATCGCTGCTTGCGGAATTCTCCTCTAGACCGTTTTCGATCGCACCTGTCGTCGCAACTTAGTCCACATACAGTGACGGCACTTCTCGCCTTACTCAAGATCCACTTAAGCCTGTATCGCCTAAACCACCACACCTCCACTGCATCTTCAATTCCGAGTTTATAACTGATCAAAGGGACTCGCCTCTTGGGTTAGCTGCTCTAGACGTGCTTCGATTCTAGATCTCAGCTACTGTGTTGCGATTAAGGTGAATCGCCTTCTTTAATTGCAACTGCAGTAGCCGAAGTCTGTTGTTCCTATCGTTACTAGTAATTTAATCCAGAATTCCTTCAAACTTAGATCGAAAACACTGCTAGTAATCGCCCATCGCAGACTTGGCCACATGCACGCCTTCCTTGATTGACCAATACCTCCTAGATTTTCAAGCCAAGAGGTAATTCTCCATCGGAATCGCTTGAACTGAATTGGCCAGAGTTCAATTCGTTCCAAGTTCTACAACAATTGCCAATTGTTAGAGTTGCTTGCAACTGCCCGCAATTGCTGCAGATGCACGATTGTCCTGGTCTTGCTTGTTCACTTTTGTCTCCAATCAATGGCTCTGAATTCACCTTCCAAATTCAGGCCGATCGCTCTAATCTGTTTCTCGATCTGAATTCCGCTTCACCTGGAAAACTTGATTGAATAAGTTCGGTGTCTAGATTCACCTCACTAAATCCACTGAGATCTGCTTTGCCTCAATTAATTGGATTGGCTCTGCCTCAATACATTTCTATTGGAATTTAGTTAGAAATAACCTAGAACTTGCCTCCCCCAACTTCCAGAGAACCAAGCAAATCCGCTTCGCTAGGATCACTTCTGATCAACAATTTACTGATGTTCAACAATCACACGGAGATTGTTTCTTGCAGTTGCCTTTCGAGTTTCAAACACAATTTACCAAACTTTGCAGTTGGAATCAACTCAGCTTCAATTCGCCCAAGCCTGCATCCACTTCGTACCCAATCACCAACCTTGATTTGTCCGAATTAACCTGAAATTTGGAATCATCTTGGTTCCGTTCAAACTTAGATTTGGATCTGCTTCAATTCACTCTTCTTGAATCGCACGCTCATGCCCGAAATTGCTTGCTTCCAAAAAATCCCTTCCGATAATCACTATCGGAACTATGGTCAAGGTTAGCCTAGCTCTGCTTGGTTCCGATCTGCCTTCAAGTCCTTCAAACTCCGATGGAACAAATGCTCGTAATCGTCAGTCACAACCTAGAATCAACCGGCTCTGTTTTGCTTCTCAATTTCAAACCAAGTTGATACGAATTTACCAAAATCACAACCAAGTAAGGACCAACTCTGATACCAATTGTCACGACCCTAAGGTTTAGCTAGGGTCTAGGAAGGAATTGGGAAGAATTTGGGAGAGAAATAGAGAAGAATTAGAGGGAGATATAGAGCAGAAATTAAGAGAAAGTAAGGGAAAACAAGGAAGAACTAGAGAGAGAAAGTAAGAAGGGAAATATGAATTCACTAAATCATTCCAACATACCTTTCTCTACATGCTATGGCCTATTTATAGGCTATTCAACTAATAGAATATTGTAGAACAACACCCATGTGCACTTTAACAGAATGAATAGCATCTCCTAACCAACAATTGTAGCTAATGACAGCATTGCCCCTCTAATTCCTCTTGAGTCATGACAACCAGGTAAGGGATTGATGTTGCAAAAGACTAATGAAAGAGGTGATGAAGGTTTTTTTTATGCAGATTGAGAAGGCTCAATTGTTGACAGTCGATCTACATCAGGGTTTTGTACAAAGTTATGGGGGACCTTAGTCACATGGAGAAGTAAGAAGCAAACCGTTGTGGCTAGAAGCAGTGCGGAAGCAAAATTTAGGGCAATTACCTAAGGGATTTGTGAACTAATTTGGGTAGTGAGACTAATGGAGGATCTACAAATGCCTCTAACCAAACAAATAAGGCTACATTGAGATAGCAAGTCGGCCATAAGCATTATCAACAACCCGGTGCAACATGATAGAATGAAGCATGTCTGGAGTGATCAAAATTTCATCCAATGAGAGATTAAAGAGGGAGATATAAGGCTAATATATATTCCCACAACAGATTAAGTGGCAGATGTTCTCACCAAATCCATGGCAAGACCAAGTTTCGAGACTCTCATTAACAAGCTAGGAATAAGAGATATCTATTCCTACGCTTGAGGAGGGGTGTTGGAGAGTCCTAGCTGCTAAGGAGTTAACATAAAGAGAAGAAGCCGTAGTTGATGTGCAGCAATAGGAGAATGATTCGGTGGTGATAAGGGATCAAGTGTAGTGAAGATAAACTCCTAGAAATCAGGATAAATAATAGGAGTAGATAGGAGTAAAAATTAGCAATTATCTTGATTTATTTATACTCTAAAATTTGTTGTATATTATCTCCTAAATAGTAGGACTAGATAGCATAGAAACTTGTATAAGTAGAATTCCTACCTTTGAATGAAAGTATCGAGATTTTTCATCTCAATGCTCGATCCAAATCCAAGGTTCCATGTTTAGGAACCAATTGTGTTCATTTCCTAAGCTACTTTAGGAAACTATCTAATTAGGAATCTTCCTAATTAGACTTAGGAAACGGCCTATTCGAATGATAGGCGTGTATATATGTTGTTTGAGCCTTGGAATGAATAAGATTAGATGTTTTTTGTCTCTTTTGACAGAGGTCATGAACTTGGGACCCCCTAAAGTACTTTCTTGGGATGCAATTTGCAAGATCTAAGGAGGGAATCTTTGTCAACCAATGTAAGTATGTCCTGGATTTACTCAATGAAACAGAAATGCTTGGGTGTAAGATAGCTGGAACTCCCATCAAACCTAACTTGAAACTGCAACCTGTCAAGGTTAAAGATGTGCTAGAAGGGGAGAAATACCAAAGACTTGTGGGCAAACTCATTTATTTATCTCATACTCGACCTGATATAACACTTGCAGTAAGTGTAGTAAGCTAATTTATGCACTCACCAATTTCACAGCACTTTGAAGCCACCTACAGAATTCTAAGGTACCTGAAGGGAACACCTAGAAAAAGACACCTTCAAATAAAGGCTTATATAGATGCAGACTGAGAAGGCAATGTTATTGATAGAAGATCTACATTAGGCCATTGCACCTTCGTGGGAGGTAATTGTCACAACCCTAGGGGTGAATCAATAAATGGTCATTAATAACTACTTGTATGTGCCGTTAGTTTCTAACTAGATGGGGGTTAAGTGGTTAGCGAATTAGCTTATTGTTTTGACTTGTTATGTTAATTAGTTGTTATATTGTTAGAATGTTATTATGGTTGTTGGAGGCTCTATAAGAGACCTACAGCAGTATGAGGAAGGATCATTGGAGAATAATACAAAAGTCTTTTGCTCATTTCTCTCTCTTTCTCATTCTCTCTTTCATTTCCTCTCATTCTCTCTTTCTCCCTCCCTCATTCTATCTGTTTTCCTATATTCATTTCTTTCTTGGAATTTAATCGGAATTCCCTCAATTGTCCAGCCTATAATCTGAGGGATTGAAAAGTGGTGTAACGACCCGCTCCCACCTGCGGGTGCTACTCGTGAATAATCGACCGGATTACTCATACGACAAGCTAATAACTGAAGGGTTGGACTATGTTTCAACAGGAAATGCCCTAGGTGGGCACTACGTTTCTTCCTTCCCTTCGCTCCACTCGAGGAATTGGTCTCAAACACAAACAAGGAAATACAGCAGATCGGAACCCAAAACCCGAGTGAGTTTCACCTTTCTTCAGCTCACCTCACAACAAGTCAAGGTGACCAAGACACAAAAGTAGCGCATCAAACATCCACCGAGTACTGGAGATTTATGGGAACATACATTTTCGATCCTTACCTAATCTGAAACTCGGCTCCACCAACTATAGCCATATACATCAAGCAATCTCACAATCACCTATCACACTATGATGATTACAACAACTAAGTACATCTAATGCACTACAACATTTACATTCGCAGTCAAGAATATATACAGGAATACATATAAAAATACAGGAGAATATACAACAACATATATCGGGCAACAATGCTAGTTGCCACTTCATCCTCCCTATGCCATCCCTGCTTGCATCTGGACTTGCAACATCTACAACATGAGGTAAAACTTCATGAGTCATAAAGACTCAGTAAAGGTGCAATGCATAAGTAAATGAAGCATGAGAGAGCATATAATGCAAAACGGGTAGTCTTCCATGCCCTCATAACCTCCATAGATTAAGGCATCAACCACCCCTTCCCACAACACTAGTCCTCCATATGGCCATAGTTACATTAGAACTTATATCATGCAAATATTAACCACTGCATGCAACTCATAAGGAAAATCATTTACAAATGCATGCAAGACCACCACCCTTGGGTCATCCCTTACCTAGCTCGAAGCCTCATCTCTGCCTCGGCACGAACTCCTGCCTAAACCTCAACTCTTCTAGGACCACCGCCTCCTTGGTGGAACCTAGATGCCACACACAAAACCCAACAATAGAAATTAAACTAGGGTCTATGTTTTTGCCATTCATCGCAAAGACCCACCCATCAACCACTACCAAACATCCCCAACCAAGGGTCTAATCCAACCAACACTATACATTACATTATTCCACAACCACTCTCATAATGCAATAACTCGAAAAGAAATTTAATAAATTTAGCTCAGTAAATCTGGAGGAGAAATTCAGCTAACCGCCTACACTGGCGTTGCCTCTTTAGCTGCCATCTCGCATCCAAATCTCCATTTTTTAGCCTCTGACATGCTTTTCAACCCCCAAATTAATTTCAGCATTTTTCCCAAATTTTCCTCATTTTTCCAGATTTTCTTTATTTTTATTTTCTTTCTTTTTCTTTTTTTTTTTCTTTTATTTCTTCTTTTCTTCCTCACTTTCTTCTTCTTCCTCTGTTCTTCTTCTTCCCGCGACCAGCACCTGTGCGCAGCACCAGCCCGCCGACCGCCTCTTACAGCTTCGCCACCGACCACCTCCAGCAGCCACGAGACCGCCACCCATCGCCACCACCAGCAGCAACTGCTCGCCATCGCCCAACCACCGCAATCACCAGTTGTTGCCGCTCGCCTCTGCTTGCAACCATCGTCGTCGACCACTGCTGCCTTCAGCCACAGCTCGTGCGACCTCACCGACCGCCATTGGCCGGCCGCAGTTTCTTCAAGCCGCCGCTGCAATCGGCCAGTGACGCCACCACTTCTGGCCGGCCACCATCACTCTCTCTCGACCTCTCCATCTCTCTCCCTTTCTCTTCCATGCTCGGCCAAGCTCTCTCATTGCTCTACCTCTCTCCCTCTGCATTTGAAAAAAATATCAAAGGCACGAAGCTTCCTCCCAATATCTCGCACCCACATATATAAATATACACACACATATATATATATTACACATTAACCCCCAAATTCTCCATGATCCCTCTAGAGGACTTCCTTTATTCCACTTGAGAATTTTAATCCAGTTGGACCCTCCAAGCCTCAAATAATTATCATCGAGCCCCAAAAATCTTGATTTCTCAAAAATTAATTACCAGCGCTTACTCAATAAAGGCCGATTTCGTCCCTGCGCCTGCACGGGACTATCACTCCACCCGAAAACACCTCAGGGTTGCCTCACTCGCAAATCCGGACCACACCTAAGGTCCCCTTAGCTTCCCGGAGGTCCCATACGACCATTCGGTACCGGTACCCATTCGGGCTTATACATAAATTATTCCGAAAAATATTCCTGGTCTGACTGCTTCAAGCGTCATTAACCTCACCTCGAGACGCTCACCAATCTCATGCCCTCTTTCCTGAACATCCAAGTCTCGGGGCATTCCTTACCATCGATTCGGTAAATTTTATTAATTAAATTTCTCAAAATCGACTTTCGGTCTTCCCAGACCACTCGAGGTCCTTTCAAAATAAGTGGAAATTATTCTTTTCGAATACCATGTAATACGGGTTATTACAAGTGGTATCAGAGCCATGCAATCCTTGGCTGTGAATTTTTCAATTTGGATAAAACCTTTAAGCAGTGCATTGAGAGTTTAATTCGACACAAAACCAGCAGTGTCGGAAGTGACCAAGTTACAAGAAGCAGGCCAGTGAAGTTAATTTTGTGCACGACGGCTCAGAATTGAAGTCGCAGTAGAGCGCGTGCAGGCAAGGTAGGACGTCCTTGGGTGCCAAATTGAACGAGTCATAGGTGGCGACTCAATAAGCAATAAATTGTGGTGATTAAGGAAATTACAGAGCCGACAGATTCAAGATTCGGCCAATTTCAAGAGGGTCAGTGATTGGGTAAGGAGCCCCAAGCAAAGTCGGACAATCTTGAGGGTTGGAAGCAGAAGGTGGCCATTGGATGGTGATTAGGCGTTGGAATTGGCTAATGAAGGTCGTGAGGGTGTGATCGGAGAAGTGCACTATCTAATCTTGAAGACGAAACAAGAGATAATACACGGCTGTGAGTTTCGTTGATTTTTGGCCATCTGATCGAGATCGACCCAGGATCAATTGGGTCATAGGAGGGTAGTGAAGCAGTTCTGGGCTTTCGCCTTCTCCAACCCTTGCTAATTTTTGCCGGGTTTCGGCATTTCGGTTCAGATTTATGGATACAAGAAGCGATCTTGCTAAAAGATTTAGAGCCTAGAAGTGGTTCCCATAAGCAGTTCGGATTTGAGGATCGTTTTACTTGCGGATCAAATTCTGTAAGTGAAATAAGTGAAATAGGAGGTGGTTCTTTGCTATTGTTTGACTGGAACTAGGATTGGCAAGTGTGAAGTGGTGAATTGAATTCTAGGCAGATGGCAGAAGGTACAAGATTGAAGCAATTGGAGACTAGATTGGAGACAATGGAAGTTGGGATGTCCCATACCAAAGATGCCATGCACCAAACACGAGAAGAATTAGCAGATTGGAAGGAAGCAACACAAACTGCAACAGAGAAGCAGTAAGAAGCTATCGAAAGGTGTCAAGAAGTAGTCGAAAAGTGTCAAAAAACAGTAAAGCAGCAGGGGCAGAGGATCAACATGTTAAACATGTTGGCCTCTCTGCCCCAATTCCAGTTGCCGCCGGAATTCACGCTAAAGCAAGTGTCTGAACCGATCTTGCCTCATCAGGGCAATCGGTCGGGAACCCCAGGAATTCTGGAAGAAGTGGATCAACATACAGTCCAACAAAATCAAGGAAGAAATCAGCAACAACTGAAGCACACCCATGTACTTATGCCAAGGTTAGAGATTCCCATGTTCGAGGGGAAGAAACCACGGTGGTGGGTAAGAAGGTGCGAAAGGTTCTTTCAATTCTATTGGATTCCCGAAGATCGGAAGATTACCCTAGCGGCGGGCCAATTTGAATGAAGTGGCAGATTCGTGGTACCAAGGGTGGGTCCAAGATGAAGGGCTGCATGGGGATTGGACAGATTTCTTGGAAAGGCAACGTGAGCGCTTTGGGGAGAAGAATATGGCAGATGTTGTAGAAGAATTCAGCAAGCAGAAGCAGGAAAGGACTGTAATGGAGTACCAAGCCCGATTCGAAGAGCTGAGATCCATGTTATGTACGGTGCAACCAGGGCTTACTAAACAATATTTGGTATCCAATTTTATTAGTGGATTGAAGGAGGAGTTGCAGCCCATGGTGAAAATGATGACACCCTTGTCTGTGAGGCATGCTGCAGAAAAAGCTAGGCTGCAAGAAATGACCTTAGAGGCCATTTTCAAGAAGCATAATGTTCCTTACGAGTCGAGTTTATTGGTCGGGCAATATGGAGGTGGTAACTCTAGGCTTTTGCTTACAGGCCCTAATCCAGAGGCAACTAAAGCACAGTCTTATAATAATGGCACAAAGGGTAACCTGATAGAGCAGAAGAGACAACTAGAGTTATGCTTTAGGTGTGGAGACAAATTTAGCCTTGGCCATCAATGTAGGAGGCAGCTGATGAATATGGAAGGTTATGATGGGGAAAAGGAAGAGGAGGAGGAGGAGGTTTCCCATGAAGAAACCAGTGAGTGCAAGGTGATCATAAGGGAGGAATCACAGTTGCATTCTATACCAATTGAAATATTTGAAGGAACAGTTAAGGTAGCAGTGGAACAGCCAAAGGCTATGAACACTGCTACATTTCTACTACTCAAAGGGGAAGAGCAAAACAGTAAGAAGAAGAGAAGGAGGCAGCAAGTATTGAAGGTAGGGATTGGTTGAACCATAGCCTTTGTTGTCAATTCTTGGGGACAATAATTGTTTAAAGGGGTGGGGATTGTCACGACCCTAGGGGTGAATTAGTAAATGGTCATTAATAACTATTTGCATGTGCTGTTAGTTTCTAACTAGAAAGGGGTTAAGTGGTTAGGGAATTACCTTACTGTTTTGGTTGTTACTGTTAGAAACCGGCCAACCGCGTAGCTTTGATTCTGCCTTATTTGATCCGTAGAGTTGCAAGCGCAGACTCCTCCAAGTCGGTCCACACGATCGACCCTTTTCCACAACGCCTCGAGTAGTGCTAGCAAACCCTAGGCGCCTCCAATAAGAGATCCGAATTTCTCCTTGTTTTTTCAGCTTCTTAAGTGGCCTATTTATAGAGTAAAAACCCTAATTATGTCTTTGGAAAAACCCTAAATGATTTAGGTCCGGCCCATAATCATATTGGGCCGTATCTCTCTTTTAATTTGTGGAACGGGCTCGACCCAAGTGTGTGACCCCTTAGGTCCACCATTGGGCTAGATGTAGGGCCAATTCTATTGGGCTATATGAAGGCCCAACTCATTAGAATAATTAAACTCTTTAATTAAACTTATGGGCTTCATAATTAACTCATCTCATGGGCTTCTTAATTAAACTCTTTAATTAATAGTTTTAGAATTAATCAGATTAATTCTAAAACCCTACATATCATGGTTAACGTCTAGCAACATGCCATGAACGCCTAGCCAACGATGAAAAAACACGGACCTTTTCGATTGCAATTACCGTACAGTAAAATCCTTTCATCAACTATGTCCCGATTGAATTTAGGGTATAGTTTTATGACAAAACCCTAGTCATTCAACAACTATGTATCCATTCCAGATTTATGACTTGTTCGATGAAATCAAAACACCTTTTGATTTCCATCTCACCTTAGCCAAGGATTTCCTCAGTCATGAAATCATCGGAATACATAGGACATCTTCTCATCTTATCGATAAGTGATGAATCCTATTTCGACATTCACAAGCCTTCATATGTGATAAGGTTACGCCCAGTGATAATTTGTTAATGACTCCATTGGAACCCAAAAAAGAACCAAAGCGTAACTAGTCAAATATAAGACTACCATGATGTCTCAAGTCTAAGGACCAATCTGCACTATTGCAACACAGAAATTCCAATTCGACAATCAACAATTACCATTAGGAATTCTGTAGCGGGTCAGTTCAGTGTACTTATTCTTATAATAAGCACCCACATATATGCACTAGTGTCCACACACCAATGTCCATGAAACAAGACATTCTCCTAATTGAGCATGCATCATATATGCTAGTCTATCCGAGTTATTAGTGTCCAATCCTAATAACTCTACGACTAGGAACATTTAAGATCAAGGCTTATAAGGAATATGTTTCATGATCGTCATCTTTATGCACGACCATATTCCATGAGCCTATCTGATCTATGGACTTTGTCAAATACGGAAATAATAAAGACAACCATCAATGACAAACAAAAAACATAATGCCTTGCAATACTAATTGATTGAAGATAAAGAGTCACAATATAAAATATGATCAATTACATGTAAATATAATTGGCTTGTGGGGCATATCTCTAACAGTTATGTTAGTTAGTTGTTATATTGTTAGAATGTTGTTATGGTTGCTGGAGGCTCTATAAGAGACCTACAGCAGTATGAGGAAAGATCATTGGAGAATAATACAAAACTCTCTCTCTCTCTCTCTTGTTCTCTCTTTCTCCCTCCCTCATTCTATCTGTTTTCCTACATTCATTTCTTTCCTGGAATTTAATCAAAATCCCTCAATTGTCTAGCCCATAATTTGAGGGCTTGACAATAATCTTGTCACTTGGAGGAGGAAGAAACAAAATGTGTTGGCCAGAAGTAGTGCTGAAGCTGAATTTCATTCGGTAGCCCACAAGATTTGTGAGGTTATGTGGATAAAGAGGATATTGGAAGACTTAAAGGTCTCCACTTCCTTACCGACTAAGGTTTACTGTGATAATAAAGTTGCAATTTCCATTATCCACAATCTGATACTCTATGACAGGATTAAGTATGTAGAGGTGGAAAAACACTTTATTAAGGAGAAAATTGACAATGGGATAATCTGTATCCCTTACATTGCAACAGTTGATCAAGTCGTCAATGTTCTTATAAAGAGGTTACACAAAAATCAATTTGAAAAATTAGTGAACAAGCTTTCCATGAAAGATATTCTCAAGCCAGCTTGAGATGGAGTGTAAAAATAGAAAGGAGCTAATTTCCCTCTTTGACTAATGGGAATTATCTAAATCACTCACTTGATTGATAGAGTATATTGTAGGAATATTATGTATATATTCTTCTTTCCTTTTTTTGTTCTCTCCTATTATGTTGTACTCTTCCTCTATAAGAAAAAAGAGGAATTAGTGTATTTGGATATACTGAAAATAAAGAACTTTATTTCTCCATCTCCTTTAGTTTATAAGACCATACTCTATTCATAAGACATTATGTTGCTGGAAAAATGATTGTTTTGTTGGTCTATGTAGATGATATTATAATGGCAGAAGATGATTTGGAAGGAATGGAAAGTCTAAAGAAGTTCTCAATAAAGGAATACAAAATTAAAGCGTTAGTCAAGCTGAAGTATTTTTGGGTATCGAAGTGGCTCACTCTCAGCAAGGTATTTTCAAATCCCAACAGAAGTATATACTTGATTTATTAACCGAGACTGGTATGTTAGGATGCAGACCAACTGAAACCCTTATTAAGCCTAAAGATGTAGCAGCAGAAAAATGTCTCTACCAAAGATTAGTTGGGAGACTCATTTATTTATCACATACCTGACCTAATATAGCATATACAGTGGGAGTGGTTAGCTAATTTATACACAATCCTAAGGAGGTACACCTGAAAGCAGTGCATAGAATTTTGCATTACTTAAAGGGCACACCAGGTAAGGGAATTTTGTTCAAAAAAGGACAAAAACTAACTCTTAAAGCCTATACAGATGTTAACTACAATATCAATAGTTGACAGGAGGTCAACATCCGAGTATTGCAATTTCCTAGAAGGAAATATTGTGACTTGGAGGAGTAAAAAGTAGAATGTTGTGTTAAGATCAAAAGCACAAATAGAATTCAGGTCCATGGCCCTTGGGATTTGTGAGTTACTATGGATAAAAATAATTCTAGAAAATCTAAAAGTCAAATGGAAAGATCCTATGAAGCAATATTGTGATATTAAGTCAGTCATTAATATTGCACACAATCCGGTGCAACATGATTGCACTAAACATGCGGAAGTTGATAGGTATTTTATAAAAGAAAAGCTTGAAAGTGGTTTAATTTGTAATCCATTTGTGCCTAAGCTTGTAGATTTACCCACTAAAGGTCTTCCAGTAACAGTTTTTCAAAGGTTAACAAGCAAGCTGGGAATGAAGGATATACATTCTTCAACTTGATGAGAAGTGTCGAGAAATAAGAATTATTATTTTTTTCATATAGTTATTGGTTTGTTTTTTTAGTTGTTTTTATCTGGTAGTGGGCTAAGTTATGGTCCTTAATTTGTGCTTTGTTTCAGATTAGGTGGTTAGATAATGGTTCTTTATTTTATTTTAAGGAAATGGGTAGTGCTTCTTCTAAACTATATATATAATGAGCTATTGTGCTAGAAATAAAGTATGTTTTCAATAGGTGGCCTTTGTTTGGGTTCTAGGGGCTTTTGTGGCTAGGAATTGGACATGGACTCGATTCGGGGTTTAATAGGAGTGGATAATTGAGAGGCTAGAGAGTCAAGCCATTGGGTGGAAAAAATGGGTAAGGACAAGAAATTATTCCAATCATTGTATTCCGAAGGCCTAGGCTCCCCCTGAAGATCATGATTGGCAAAAAAACGTTCATGTTCAAAAAAAGTGACATCAGCTAAGACAAAGGTTTTGCGAGATGATCAGTGGTAACTATTAAATAAGATAAGTAAAGGGTATTAGTGTAATTAACTTAACATATTTGTATATATATTCTCTTGTATTATACATTTTTTGTAGAATACACATTATTTTATTCACATGGTATTAGAGCCATTAGACAAACCTTAACCCTAGATCCAGCCACTGTTGCTGTTGCGCCAACCGATGCCATCACCGTCAGTCACTTCGTCTGTTGCCATTGCCGCTACTATCCAACGCTAATTTCTCAAATCTCGTGCATCGCGACTGGTTTCTCAGATCTCACATGGCTATTGCCATCTATCATCGTCGTTGCTTCGCCGATCTGCCATCGTTGTTATTGCTCCATCCATCCTAGCGAGCTTTAGATCTCGCCTACTTCCATCGCGACAAGTTTCAGATCTTGCCTCTGTTGTTCCTGTGTCCCAGATTTGTCGCCACCATCAACTTTTGTCACATGTCACCGATCGTCGTTCCAGTTTCCTTGTCATGGTCGATCCCTACAAGCTTCTCACCCTAATCTTGCCTAGATCTGGACCAAATCCAACTGGACTTAGATCAGGTTAGCCAGAACAGCGGGATGTTCTTTCTGTATCATGTCCTCATCTACAACACACTCTTCATCCACAAGCCTGTCCACTACATCCACAATTGTAACTATTCCCCATTTTTCAAGCACACTAGTTATTACCACAGAGAAATTGAATGAACAAAATCATTCTACTTGGTCATCAGTGATTGAAATTTGGTTTCTCGGACATGGCCTTAAGGATCATTTATCAAAGAACATTTCAACTATTCTCGAGGGGAATCAACCTCCTTGGCGACAGGTCGATGCACAGTTACTCAGTTTGCTGTGACAAACTATTAGGACGACTTTGATGCCTATATTTCGACCTCTTCGTGAGTGTAGTGCTTTATGGACTCGAGCTCATGAGTTGTATACAAGTGACATCACTTCTATTTATGATGTGATCGATGCTTTGTTCAATCTAAAAACATGCTGATTTAGATATGACCACGTATTTGGGTAAGCTCCAAACTTTCAATACTGATTTTAACAAGTTGACGTCCTTCGATATAGATATGAAGAAACAACAGCAGTAGTGTGATCAAATGTTTATTATCCTCTGTCTTCATGGGATTCGACTTGAGTTTGAATCAGTTAAGACACAGATTCTAGGCAGTGCCTCTCTATCTCCTTTGACGAAGGTATTTGCAAGTTACTTAGAGCCTCTTCTATTACTACTAATCATGGCCTGTCTGCACCTGGAGATCACTCAACCCTTGCTACTAGCCAGACTGATTCTTATCCTAGTCAAGGAAGTAATTCAAGTGGACGTCGTGGTGGGCATCCTCGACCCTAGTGCTCCTATTGTACTATTAACATTGTTGTTAATGCTTCCAAGGCTCAGGCATCTATCACATCCAATGACTTCTCACCAATGACTATCTCTGAGGGGGAGTATGCTCAGTTCTGGGCAGCACAACAACCCTTGCTCTCACTGGTAAACCTACTACTTGCTTTACTCAGTCATCATCTTCTCTCGGCCCATGGATCTTCAACTCCAATGCCACCAATCACATGTCTGGTAATTGTTCTCTTCTATCCCATATTAAAACTTTGAAGTCTCTATAGTTAGAAAATTTAGATTTAATCATACGCAGTGAAATAAAATTAATTTTTCAAGTATCACGTTTTTCAGAACTTTACGGTTCACAAAATGAAGAATAAACGAAAGAATACCTATTGACGAAATCCAATTTCAGTCTTGGGTCACCCGTCGTTGAATCCTCCACGTGTAGGATCTCGAGTCGGTCCACTCGAAACCACTTTTGATCCAAAAGCGTCTCAAGAGAAGAAACATAAATTTTCTAAAAATTTTTAACTAAACCTAGATTCACATTGATTTTTAGGTTTATGGTCCTATTTATAGGGAACTATAAGGAAACCATAAGAGCTATTAGGTCAGGCTTAATGTGCTAGCATAAAACCTAATCCAATTATGAATAATTAAATAATATCATTATTTAATTACCCTTATTTATCTAATAAATAAATGTGCCAAAATTAGTAATTTCCAAAATTACTAATTTATCCTTCTTCTCTTTAAAAGTGTTTTCCTATTGGGTGAGACTTTCTGGGTTCACAATTAAATTAACAACGAAAATAATCAATTACTAATTATCATAAATAATGAGTGACATCTAGCAACATGTCATGATTATCCAATTTAATGTGAAGCAAGTATGGTGAACCTTTTACTACGATACCGTCCAATACGGTCCTTTTATCATCATATATCCCAACAAGAGACAAGATCATGGACAACACGTCAGATCTCTTAATCTCGTCATATGACCAAATCTGAAATCAATCTTGACTAATATGACACAACATATGACACACACATTCCATCGTCATATTACCTCGGCCAAGGATTTATCATCAAATGATTATCAGATCGCATAGAATATCCTCCTCGCAAACCTCGTGGTGATAGATTCCATGTCTAATGCACACATACTTCATGCACCACTTAATTAGGCACATAGATACGTATAATTGTTCCTGATTAGAACAATCATCTAGTATCACTGATATCCTAATCCATCAATGCACAGATACCTATGCCATCTCAGGTCTAAGGATTAGTTACACATTCGCAGCTAACATTGAATTATTGACCCGTGAAAAAGAACCCATGCGATTCAATGTTTAACAGTCTCGTTCAGTGAACTCATTCCTATAACGAGCACCCACTCATCTTCCTTTCATATCTCATATAGAATGGCACGAGACTCGCCAATCTTAACTTTCAGTATCTCATACTGAACAAGGAGGAAGACGATGTACTAGCCTTTACGAGTTGTTACTATCCAGGTTATGAACTCTACAGCTAGGAACTTGTTTATAGTACAACGAAATATGGATTAACCGTTACTCATATTCTTAACGCTTAAGAATGATATTCACTCCTTATTATACTAATGGATATATATTTAATTTAAATCATATTGCAATTTAAATAAAAAACATAAACTTGTCATTTAAATAATATTTAAAGAATTACAAGATCGAGTCCCTTTGTGTCACTAGAATTGGTCTTGAGGACTCATATCCAACATCTACCTCTTGTTACATTGGCTGATTACTCTCGCTTCTCAGTCGCGAGTATCAGCACAACATCACCCCTTCCTACTATACCATTGTCATCTATTTTACATTTACCATAGTGTCCCTTTTAATTTGCTTTCTGTCAGTTAAATCACTCGTAGTCTTAATTGCTCTATAACCTTTTTGTCTGATTCTGTTCTTGTTCAAGATCGAAGGACCGGACAGATGATTGGCACGAGACTTAAGTCTCACGGACTCTACTATCTGTCTCACCCTGCTTCATCAATGGCGTGCACTTTGACTACTTCCCCACCACAGGGGTCTATTGTCGATTAGGACACCCGTCTCTATCCAATCTCAAGAAGATGGTTTCCAGTCTCTCTAGTATTTCTTCCATAGAGTGTGAGTATTGTCAACTTAGAAAACATAGTAGTAGTTTTTTCCTAAGTAGACTCAATAAACATGTTAGTTCTCCTTTTTCAGTGGTCCATTCGAATATATGGGGTCCCAGTCATGTTAGTTCAAAAGATGGTTTTCATTATTTTGTAACCTTTATTGATAATTTTTCTCGAACTACATGGCTATATTTAATGAAAATGCATTCAAAATTATTTTGTCTTCACTACATTTTGTGCTGAAATTAGAACTCAATTTAATGTGCCTATCCGTGTTCTCCATAGTGATAATGCTCTTAAATATTTGTCCTCACCATTTAAATCCTATATGATGTCCAATGGGATTCTTCACCAAACTTCATATCCTAGAACCCCACAACAAAATGGGGTGGTTGAACGAAAGAATCGTTTGAGACTGTCATGAATCAAGGCTGTGATCATGTGTGTGATTAGTCAAATATTCTGTAGATTTAAACGCCTGTAATTAGGATATAATCATATCTATATTACTGTAAATAGAAGATTACTCAATTAGGAGATTTGTTTCCATAATTAGGTAGACATTCTAAGTGTATATATGTATTCTCCAACTCAATGAGAAAGTAAGCCATATTTTTTCACATGGTATCAGAGCCTAAGAAACCCTAGGACTTTTATTTCTGAGCCTTCATCGCCAACTATTCTTTTGCTGCTACCAACAACTCATCACCAGCAACCTTCATTGTTACCCAGCCTTACATTCCACTGAGACTTAGGACTTGGTACCTCTTCCGAAAGGTAAGTCTAGTGTTGGTTGTCGTTGGGTTTATACTGTTAAAGTTGGTCCTGACGACCGGATTGATAGCCTTAAGGCTTGCCTTGTTGTTTATGTGGATGACATTGTTATCATAGGGAGGGATCAGGTTGGCATACATAAACTGAAGGAACATCTACATTAGCACTTCAAACCAAAGACATGGGCAGACTCTGGTATTTCTTCGGTATGGAAAGAATAAGTTGACGCAATGATAAATTCTTCCACCGTACTATAACTTCATTGACTATAGGAAGACTTATATATAGAAAAACAACTAAAAAATCCCCTACAACCTCTTCTGTTTTACAAGAATGGACAACAACAACCTCTAACTAATCTAATTTACAAATTTGGTTTAGTATGACTTGGATATCCTTAGTTGATTCCATGACTACTTTCATCCTTACTCTTCTTTTTTTATTAGTTTAATTTGCTGTGAACTTTTACACACTCTCGATCCTTACCCATCCGGCCTCTTTCTTATCTCTTTCTTCTTCCAACAGGTATTGATGGTATTTCAATATCTCAAGAGGAAGTACGCATGTGATATCTTAGAAGAAACAAGTATGGTGGATTGCAAACCAGTTGACACTCCAACGGATCTCAATGCCAAACTCTTGCCAAGATAGGGGGAGCTCTTTACAAATCCTAAAAGGTATTGAAAACTGGTAAGCAAGTTGAATTGTCTCACAATCACTCGTCTCGACATTGCTTTTGTTGTGGGATGTTGTTATCCAAATTCTGAGATACATCAAAGGAGCACCGAGTAAAGGCCTACATAAACTGGACAAGGGACACAGATATTTGTTGTTATGCAAATGCAGATTAGGCAGAATCTCCTTTTAATTGTAAGTTCACCTTTGGGTATTGTGGTCTTGTGGGAGGAAATCTGGTTTTTTGAAAAAGTAAGAAATAAAATGTAGTAGCTAGATCTAGTGCAGAGGCAGAGTATTGGGCTATGACTAATGCAACTTGTGAGCTCATCTGCCTTAAGCAACTCCTACAAGAACTCAAGTTTTGTGAAGTGTTCCCTATGAAGCTTGCTTATGATAATCAAGTTGCCTTGCACATTGTTTCTAATCCAGTGTTCCATGAACGGACCAAGCATATTGAAATCGACTATCACTTTATTAGAAAGAAGTTTGTTAAAGGTGTTATTCCTATAGAGTTTGGTAACTCAAATAATCAACTTGCAAATATCTTCACAAAGTCTCTAAAAGGTTCTCGAGTAGAATATATTTGTAACAAACTTGATGCATATGATATCTATGCTCTAACTTGAGGGGAAGTGTTAAAATTATTAATATAATGTTGGAGGAAGCTAAGGAGTCTCGGTTAGCAGTCTCATGCGGATAAGGAGTCCAAACAGAAAAGATAATAACAAAGGGTTGTATTCTCCTCCTATAAATTAGGAGAATTGTTAGGAGAAAAATCAGGATTTTTATAGCAGATTTTTTAAGAGAAGTTTTAGGATTTTTGTGTATATATATTTTTCCGATTAATGAAATCAGGGTGTAGTGTTTTCCCTAATTCTTCTACTTAGTTTTTTCATGGTATCAAAGTCAGGTTCTTGTGGCACTCAGTAGCTAGAGTTCTATATCAGAAAGGACTCTTAGGCTCACGCAATGGTAGAGATTCCAACAGCAAGCGAGACCTCAACCACTAATCCTCTTCCGATGAAGAACAATCAGATTCCAATTACTACTCTTGATAGTCATTCACTTCAGATTACTCTACACAACCTTAATGGAATCAACTTTCGAGAATGGTCCCAATCAATTATGCTGGTAGTTTGAGGGAAAGATAAAACAGGCTATCTAACTGGATATATTACAAAACCGAGCAACAAGTTAAGAGTATGGGAAGCTGAGAATGCTTTGGTTATGGCTTGGCTAGTAAACTCTATGGAACCCAAGATTGGAATAACTTATTTAATTTACGAAACAACTAGTGAGATTTGGAAGGCTGTTAAGGAGATTTACTCAGATCTTGAAAACGCAACCCTAAGTTTTCAAGTCCGGTCTATCATCCCTATTTTTTCAAAGGTTTCCTACAGATTTTTGGATCATAGACAATGGAGCATCAGACCACATGACAGGTTCTCTGCAAATTTTATCTAATTATGAACCTTGTAAGCAAGGCATTGTTGTGTTTATGGCTGATTGCACAACCTCTCTAGCCCAAGGGAGAGGAACAACTTACATAACAAGCTTAACTCTGAACTCAATACTTTATGTACCAAACTTGAGATGCAACTTGCAATCAGTAAGCAAAATATCTAAAGACATGAATTGCTCAATAACATTTTTCCACTCTCATTGTGTTTTTCAGGACATATCCTCGAGGAGAATGATTGGCAAAGCTGAGGAAAAGGGTGGACTTTATTGTCAAGCCTCGAGGAAGAGGCTTGAGTTCGACTATTTAAGAAGAGAAAGAGAGAAGGATCGGAGAGAGAAATTAGGAGGGAAAGTGAGAAGAAATTAGAGAGAGAAAATTGGAGAGAAAGAATTCAATTCTCATTCCACAATGAATTCTCATCCTCTCGCTTAAGAGCCTTATATAGGTTGTTCCTCATGGTTTACATGCAACCCGAGGGTATTATGGTAAGAGCAACTAATTGAATCGGTTAGCTCCCTCTAATTCTACAACTGAAAATTTAAAATGCAAATAAAAAATACAAAATAGCCCTTGGAGTCGTGACATTCTCCCCCCTTTCAATTACATTCTTGTCCCCAAGAATCCTTCACAGTAGGCCGGCCACTTGTGGGAACCTTGTCAGCAACTTGGGTAAGTACTCCCATGTAGTATGGTCTGGTTGTAGTTGAGACCATTGGACTAGAAGTTGTGTTAGAGGTGTTGCTCCTTGATAGACCACCCTCTTGTCTATGATGGCCCACAACTCTAGGGTCTCTTCAAGCTCATATTCTGCTATCAGTAGTTGTAGGTTGATGGTGGCCCCTGGTTCAATGGATTTCTTGAGAAGTGACACGTGAAACACCGGGTGCATGTTAATTCCTTTAGGTAATCTTAGCTTATAGGCTACTTTTCCCACTCTAGCTTTAATGACATAGGGTCCAAAGTACTTGGGACTGAACTTTGATGCAGGTGTGGAAGTGAATGGTTGTTGTAATGACCTTCTAACCTTAAAGAACACCTTGTCCCCAATCTCAAAAGTCATGTCACTTCTCCTCTTGTCCGTTGCTTATTTCATCCTATTTTGAGCACCAATTAATTCCTTCTTTAGAACAGAGAGCATATCCTTCCTCTGTTGTAAGTACTGCTCCACTACTGCTACGCTAGAAGAATTGCTAGCTATAGCCAATAATAGAAGGGGTTTGTACCCAAACACAGCCTCAAAAGGACTTCTCTTGATGGCACTATGAAAACAAGAGTTGTACTACCATTGGGCTAGTGGCAGCCATTGGTTCCAACTCTTGGGCCTTATAAAACACATGCACCTTAAGTATGCTTCCAGGCATTGGTTGACCCTCTCCGTTTGGCCGTTAGTTTGAGAGTGGTGCAGTAGAAAGCTGCAACCCAACTCCCAGCTTCTTAAACAATTCTTGCCAAAAATTGCTAGAGAATATTTAATCCCTATCAAATACTATTGTCTTTGGGACCCCATGTAGCTTTACAATTGAGTCCAAGAAAATCCTAGCCACCTCTTGGGCTGAGAAGGGGTGTGTGAGGCTGATAAAGTGTCCAAATTTGGTTAGTCTGTCCACCACCACTAGAATCACGTCTTTACCTTCGGATTTTGGTAACTCCTCCATGAAATTCATAGAGATACCTTCCCACGCTTGTTCTGGAGCCTCTAAAGGCTGCAACATGCTGAGGTATGGCACTTGCTCGTGCTTACATCTTTGGACTTCTCACATGCCAACATAAATTCTACCACGTCTTGCTTTTGTTTTCGCCAAAAGAACAGTTGTCTGACCTTAGTGGTAGGTAGCCCTAATCTCGGAATGACCCCCTAAGGGTGAGCAATGTAGTGACTTCAATATCTTTTCTTTTAACCCCTTATTGTCTCCCACCACCAATCTGCCCTGAAATCTGATGAGGCCGTTGGACAGTGAGTAACCTTTCTCGTTTGTAGTTTGGACTGTCAATTTGGTTAAGAGTTCTTTCACCCACTCAGTATTCTCGTAACTTTGCACCACTTCTTTCATCCATTCTGGCACCATTGCCGTGATAGTATGGCATTAGCCTTCCTTGTCACTATCCTCCCTTCTAGATAAGGCATTCGCCACTATATTTTCCTTCCCATTGCGGTAGAGTATGGTATAATCCAACCCCATGAGCTTGGATACCCTTTTCTTCTGGAGCTGGGACTTTAATCTTTATTGGGATAGGAATATGAGGCTCTCATTTCTCCATGGCTTTTAGTATTGCTAGCAGCTCCTTCTCATACACACTCCACCCCAAATGTTCAGGTCCCAGAGCCTGACTAATATAGGCAATAGGCCTTCCCTCCTGCATTAATACAACCCCTATTCCCTTGTCACAAGCATCTGTCTCTATTGTGAATTGTTTGGAAAAATCAGGTAAGACCAATACTGGTGCTTGGGTCATTGCTTTTTTAAGAGTCAGGAAGGCTGCTTCTGCTTGGGGATTCCAATGGAACCCTTCTTTCTTTAATAGATTTGTCAGAGGCCTGCTAATTGCCCCCATAATGCCTTATAAATTTCCTATAATAGCCTATTAATCCCAAGAATCCCCTCAATTCTCTGACGAATCCAAGCCTTGGCCACTCCACCATTGCGGTGACCTTGATGGGGTCTGTTTTAACCCCTTCCTCCGATATGATGTGCCCCAAATACCCCACCTCACTCCTGGCAAAAATACACTTAGATAGCTTGGCATACAATTGGTTTGATCTAAGGACTTCAAATGCAGTTTGAAGGTGGGTTAGGTGTGGTTCAAGGTTTGGGTTGTAGATGAGTATGTCGTTAAAAAATACTAGGATAAACTTTCAAAGATAGGGAGCAAAAATCTGGTTCATGAGTTCTTGAAAGGCAGCAGGAGCATTAGTAAGACCGAAGGGCATGACTATAAATTCATATAGGCCTTGGTGGGTTTGAAAGGTTGTTTTGGGAATATCGGAGGGTTTTATCTGAATTTGATGGTATTTGAATTGAAGGTCTAGCTTAGAGAAAATTTTGGCTCATGCTAACTCATCCAACAGGTCATCTATAAGGGGAATAGGGAATTTCTTCTTAATGGTGTGAGAATTGAGTTCACGGTAGTCAATACAAAATCTCCAGGAGCATCCTTCTTTTTAACCACCAACACAGGTGATGCGAAAGAGCTTTGGCTCGGTTCTGTAAAGGAAGTGGCTAGCATGTTGGAAATTTGTTTTTCAATCTTAGCCTTTTGGGTAGGTGAATAACGGTAGGGTCGAATGTTTACTGGTGTAGTTTGAGGTTTGAGGGGGATGGCATGGTCCAAAGGTCTTTTGGGTGGTAGAGAATTAGGCTCATTGAGCAAGTCCTTAAATCTTTTCAAAAGTAAGTTCAAGCTATCTATGGTAGTTACTTGGGAATAGGTTGTGTAATATCCTCCCCTTTCATGCCATTGAGGCCCGATTTCTTCATCTGATTCTTCCCTTTCTACAGCTTGGATTGAGTAGAGCTGTGTGATTTGCCCCCATTTTTTCTGAAACAACTTATGCAATTTACTTCCTTTAATCATCTTGCACTCCCCCTGTTCTAGGCTACTAGTTAGTTTTAATTTCCTCCCCTCCATGTCTACCGTTACCTCTAACTTGTTGAAGTCAAAGATAAGTGGGCTGACTGTCCTCATCCAATCCACTCTGAGGACAATATTGCATCCTCCCAACTCTAGTATTCTCAAATCAACCTTGAACTCATAGCCATGCATCACCCATTTGAAGTCAACACACTTACAATGGTTGTACATCTTATGCTCGTTAGCTACGATCATTGATAGTGGGGTGGGATGGGTCATTTTACATTTCAATTCGTGGGCAGTAGCTTCGTTCAAGAAGCTATGAGTACTGCCACTATCGATCAACACCATTAGCCTCTTACTCCCTACCTGCCCCACCACCTTGATAATCTTTCCCATAGGGCCACCCTTAAGAGCATGAAAGGAAATTTCTCCCTCTTCTTGTCCTTGATCTTCTTCATAATCATCCTTTGCCTCTTTATCTTTTTCTTCCTGTTCTTCTTCCCCTTGGGTTTCCTCTTCCTTTCCTTCCGCTCCTTCCATGTTAAGCAAGTGCCTCCTGCATTGATGGTTAGGTATGTATTTATCACCACATTTGAAACATAATCCCAGCATTCTCCTCTGTTCCATTGTTGGGGCTTTGTTAACCGAGGTATTAGGACCCCCTTTTGCTCCTCCCATCTCTAGAGTTAATTCTTGCAACCTTGCCTTATCCGCCACTTCCCTCACAGTGGCGGGTAAGAACATTTTTACCATAGACCTTAGCTCATCTTTAAGGGCACTAATGAAACTAGACACAAAATATTAGTCTGTGAGAGTGGGTTGAGTACTCCACATCAACACCCCCAACTCTTCAAATTTTTCCTGATACTCCGTGACCGTCCCTTCTTACTTGAGTTTGTTGAATTGCTCAATGACATCGGTCATGTTCCTTTATCCAAACCTCACACACAACTCTTCTGCGAAGTTATTTCATCTTACCCCCATACCCCTGAATCTAGACCATCCTTAGTACTAATTATCGGCCACATCGTTGAGATATGTCGTAGCTATGGTGATCCTCTGATTCTCAGGTATGTGATAGAACTGAAAATACCTCTCGCATCTTCGAATCCAACAGCGTGGTTTGGATCCTTCAAAAAGAGGTATCTCTAGCCTCGGTAGGTGACCTTAGCTAAATCTAGGGGAATTCAACTCTCTTACTTGATCACACGTCTCCTCAAAATGTGATTCTCCCGCCTCCGAAACTCCTTGTGGTCTCAACAATATGCCTGGTCTTGATGATCCCATCTCCGGCTCTACTCGAGGAAAAAACTCCGGTGGTAACCGAAATTGAGGCAATGTGGACAACATGTTAATCACATTGTTGATCCGTTGATCTATAGACTCCCTCTACCTTGACAATTCCCTTAGAACTCCATCATTGGATGCTACGACATCCTCTCGCAGCTCTTCCCAATCATTCGCATTTCTTCCCTACTCTGTGTGGTTACCTCCTGCGTTTGGGTGAGCCCAACCTTCATCGCCTCGATTTGATTCTCTAATTGTTTCATTCTAGTACCTTCTACCATATCTCTCGACGCCTCTTGAATCGCAAGCTTGCCAATTTTGTTCCACCTTCACCGGATCACAGCCAAGTATGACCGGCTCTGATACCAATTGTCAAGCCTTGAGGAAGAGGCTTGAGTTCGACTATTTAAGAAGAGAAAGAGAGAAGGATCAAAGAGAGAATTTAGGAGGGAAAGTGAGACAAGAAATTAGAGAGAAAATTATAGGGAAAGAATTCAATTCTCATTCCACAATGAATTCCCATCCTCCCACTTAAGAGCCTTATATAGGTTGTTCCTTGTGGTTTACATGCAACCCGAGGGTATTATGGTAAGAACCACTAATAGAATCGGTTAGCTCCCTCCAATTCTACAATTGAAAATTTAAAATGCAAATGAAAAATACAAAACAACCCTTGGGGTTGTGACATTTATCAAATTTCCAGACTGGAACATCCTACAGAATTTAGGTTTTTTGTTCAACCTCTTCAGCTAGTGTTTCAAAATCTGAACTAATGTTATGGCATAAAAGATCAGGACATCCTAGATTAAAATATCTTAAAGTTTTGTACCCTTCTCTTCCTAGCAATAAAATTCAGAATTTCTATTGTGAACATTGTATCCTTGCAAAGCAAACCAAGAGTTCTCATCCTAATCATATCTATAAACCTTCAAAACCATTTCATTTGGTTCATAGTGACATTTGGGGACCAGCTAGGACTCCCAACCTAACAAACACTCGATGGTTTATCACATTTATTGATGACCACACAAGAGTATGTTAGTTGTTCTTGATGAAAGACAAATCTGAAACCTATCTTGTATTCAAAAGGTTTCATCAAATGGTCAAAAATGTTTTCCAATCACCTATTCATATACTGAGATCTAATAATGGTCGAATAACTTCTCCAATGAATTCAATCAATACTTAAATGAGCATGGTATTGTTCACCAAAGCTCATGTCCTTACAATCCCCAACAAAATGGGATAATTGAAAGAAAGAACCTGAATCTCCTTGAGACAGCAAGAGCCTTGATGTTTGCTAAATTAGTTTCAAATGTCTATTGGGGAGAAGTTGTCCTTACAAGAGCCTATCTCATCAATAGACTTCCTTCAAAAACCCTGGGGTTTAAAACCCCCTCAAAGGTGTTCCTTGAATCTTTTCCCAACCATACTACGGTCCTGAATTCTCTTTCCCCTAAGGTCTTTGGATGTACTGTTTTTGTACACAAAAACCAACTCACTCAATCTAAATTGAACCCTAAAGCACTCAAGTGCATATTTGTTGGTTACTCCCCTACTCAGCAAGGATATAATGTTATGATCCCACTAATCGAAAATTCATTATCTCTTTTATTGAGCATCAATCTTTTTTTCAGAACACCCCTTTGCAGGAAAGTACCTCCAAAACAGATGATGTTTGGGGTACAATCACTCCTATACCTAATCATTCTACTCCTATTTTTCCCTCTGATTCGTTACCAAACCTTATTCTCAATCCTGAAAATTCTCATATCAGACCTGAATTCAGTTCAGATTCCATTCCTCCAGCCCTAAACCAACGAGGCGGAGAGAAAGAGAACAGCAAAATTCAAGAAGATGTTCAAGTACAAAATAAACCAAAGTACTCTATAGTGATAGCAAATCAGATATCAGCTTTGTAAACAACCCCGTGCAACATGACCGGATGAACCATGTCAAAATTGACAGGCATTTCGTCAAGCAAGAGATGGAAGAAGCAGACATAAGACTCACTTATATCCCTACAGAAAATCAAGAAGCAAATATCCTAACTAAAGCCATGCAAAAACGAGGTTTTGAAGCTCTTAGAGGCAAGCTGGGAATGATTGACATCTATTCCTCGGTTAGCAGTCTCGTGCAAATAAGTAGTCCAAACAAAAAAGATAAATCTTAAAGTTATCCTAATTATTGTTGGATTAGATCTGTAAAATAGATAACAAAGGGTTGCATTCTACTCCTATAAAATAGGAGAATTGTTAGGACAAAAATCAAGCGTTTTTGTAGCAGATTTTGTAGGACAAGTTTTAGGATTTTTGTGTATATATATTTTCCAGATCAATGAAATAAAAGTGTAGTGTTTTCCCTAATTCTTCTACCTAGTTTCTTCATATGGTTGTACATATTTTATATATGTTTTATTTGTAATTATTAAGCCTTGTAATTAGCCTTAGGTTAAGCCCATTATTTCTTTAATTGCTTGTACAACCTACTATAAATAACAAGGTAAGAGAGGCTAATCCCTCATTTTTTTTCTCTCCAAATTATTCTCTCACATGGTATCAGAGCCTCTGGTGAGAAAACCCTAAGTCGCCGTTGTGTATCCTTTTCCAATAGTCTCCCAACCCTAAAATTCCTTTTTTTTCTCTCTCCTCTCTCACTTTCTCTCTCCTCGCCGCCCTTGTCAAGGCAGAAACTCCATTTTTCAACCACCATTGGCCAGCACCGCCATCATGTTTGCCAGCATCAGATCAACCAACCACTAGAGGCCATTGCCTCCAGCGCCACCACACGCCGTCTGAAGTTCTCTGGCCAGATTGCCACGCGTTGGAGCGTGGGAGCACGTGCCTCGCCAAAATTCAGCCATCTTCTCATCGAAACCTCGCCAGAGCCTCCTGAATCCATCCCTAGTGTCCGTTTTCCTAAAAAACCATCCTAATCTGTGTGTATCAATTATAAAACACTTTTTTACCCTTTCCAACATAGGGATAATCTGTTATCCCTATGTTGGAAAGGGTGAAGGGTTGAGATGCAAATAACGCACCAAGAGTAGAGTTGGCATCACACAAGAACGACATGGTGTGGGTTTAGGTAAATAGACTGAAACTCAGATGTTTGGGTGATAAAAGTGGGTAAAAAGGTGTTGGGCAACTGATACACATAGATTGAGATGGTTTTATGGAAAACGGACACTACACCGGGGATGGGTTTAAGAGGCTCCGGCGAGGTTCTAGTGAGAAAACAACAAAATTCTGGCGAGGCACGGGCTCCCACATGCCAACGCGTAGCAAACTGGCCAGAGAACTTTGGACAATGCATGGCAGCGATGGCCTCCGATGGTCAATCGATCTGAAACTAGTGAACACGATGGCGGCAACAGTGCTAGCAAACGGTGGCCAGAAAGTAGAGTTTCGGCCTTGAAAGGGGCGGCAAGGAGAGAGAGAGTGAGGGAGGAGAGAAAAAATAAGGAATTTTAGGGTTGGGAGACTGCAGAAGAAGGATACACAGTGGTGGCTTAGGGTTTTCTCACTAGAGGCTCTAATACCATGTGAGAGAATAATTTGGAGAGAAAAACATGATAGATTAGTCTCTCTCACCTTACTATTTATAATAGGTTGTACAAGCAATTAAAGAAATAATGGGCCTAATCTATGGGCTTAACCTAAGGTTAATTATAAGGCCTAGTAATTACAAATAAAACACATGAAAAATGTGTACAACTATACTAATAATTCCAACAGTCCTCTTCTATCCCATATTCAAACTTTGAAGTCTCTACCTCCAGTAACATTGGTAGATGGCTCTCACCCCTAAGTCGCGGGTATCGGCACAACATCTCCCCTTCCTACATTACCATTGTCATTTGTTTTACATTTATCTCAATGTCCCTTTAATTTACTTTCTATCAGTCAACTCACTTGTAGCCTTAATTGCATTATAACTTTTTGTCTGATTCTATTCTTGTTCAAGATCGGAGAACTAAACAGACGATTGGCATGGGGCTTGAGTCACATGAACTCTACTATTTATCTCACCCTGCTTCATCAATAGCAAGCACGATAACTGCTTCCCCACCACAGTACCCAATCTCAAGAAGATGATTCCCAATGTCTCTAGTATTTCTTCCTTAGAGTGTGAGTCTTGTGAACTTGGGAAACATAGTTGTAGTTCTTTCCTGAATAGAGTTAATAAACGTGTTCTCCTTTTTCAATGGTCCATTCGAATGTATGGGGTCCCAGTTGTGTTAGTTCAAAAGATGGTATTCGTTATTTAGTAACCTTTATTGATGATTTTTCTCGAACTAGATGGCTATATTTAATGAAAACGCGTTTAGAATTGTTTTCTATCTTCACTACATTTTGTGCTAAAATTAGAACTCAGTTTAATATGCCTATTTGTGTTCTCCGTAGTGATAATACCCTTGAATATTTATCTTCACCATTTAAATCCTATATGGCATCCAATGGGATTCTTCACCAAACTTCGTGTCCTGGAACCCCACAACAAAATGGGGTGGCTGAACGAAAGAATCGTCATTTAATTGAGACTGTCTGCACGCTTCTTCTTCATATGCATGTTCCGCTTCAATACTAGGATGATGCTGTCTTAATTGCATGTTACTTAATTAACCAAAAGCCATCCTCTATCCTTAATGACTAGATTCCTCATTCTGTTCTTTTCTCTCGGGTTGACTTATATTCTCTTCCCCCTCGTATCTTTGGGAATACCTGCTTTGTTCACCATCTTGCACCAGGTTGTGATAAGCTATCCGCTCGTTCTCCTAAATGTGTTTTTCTTAGTTATTCACGCCTTCAGAAGGGATATCATTGTTGGATATGAGCCATTAAGACCAATTTTAGTGACACAAAAGGACTCGATCTTGTAATTTTTTAAATAATAATTAAATAGCAAGTTTATGTTTTTTATTTAAATTGCAATATGATTTAAATTAAACATATATCCATTAGTATAATAAGAAGTGAATACCATTCTTAAACGCTAAGAATATGAGTAACGGTTAATCCACGGTTCGTTATGTTATAAACAAGTTCCTAAACTAAATATTAGCAATTCGTAAAGGCTAGCACTTCGTCTTCCTTCAAGTTTAGTATGAGATACTAAAAGTGAAAGTTGGTGAGTCTCATGCCATTCTATATGAAATATGAAAAGAAGATAAGTGGGTGCTTGCAATAGAAACGAGTTCACTGAACGGGATTGCTAACATTAAATCACATAAATTCTTTCTCACGGGTTAATAATTCAATGTTAGTAACGAATGTGTAACTAGTCCTTAGACCTAAGATGACATAAATATCTGTGCATTGGTGGATTAGACTGAAGATCAACTTTCTGATTGCTTTGATCCGTTTGTAGTAATTCTCCCCCAAGTTCCAACTCCATTATGCTTGGCGCTTGTGAACAAGACTCATCCTGTTCTTTATTGTTTTGAGCACCAATTTCCTTGGATCATTTATCAGAGTCGAGTGGAGCGTCAATCATATCAAACACATTTCGAAAAGGTTCAAGAAGTTTCAAAAAAAAATTCTTTTACATTATTCTCCCCCTAAAGATGATTTCTGGTAAAATATGGTTCATTTTCCATGAAAGATGCTCATGTGAGTTTTCTTTATCAAATGATTAAAGCACTTGTACCCGTTTTTCTGGGAGCATAACTAACAAAAACACATTTTTCAGCCATTGGATCCAATTTGGATTGAAAAATTTGTGAAATGTAAGTAAAGCAACTGCATCAAAAAAATTTTAAAGGTAGCTCAGAGTACAACCGACATATAAGAAAAGTCTTCTTTAGATAATTTAAAGATGTCTCAAAGTTTAAGACTCAAGTGGACATTCTATTGATTAGATAGCAAGTAGTTAAAACATCTCCCCAGAGGTATTTCGGAACATTCATAGAAAACATAATAGCCATAATTGCCTCAAGTAAATGTCTATTTTTTCGTTCAGCTATGTCATTCTGCTGAGGAGTTTCACAACATGATTGATGTAAAATACCTCTCTCTTTCAAAAAATTCCCTAAACATTCATTAAAGTACTACGTTCCATTATCAGACCAAAGAACACAAATTTTTGTTTGAAATTGGACTTCGATCATGTAAAAGAAATCTTTTAAAACCCTTGCTACGTCAGATTTCTTGTTAAGAAAACCCAACATAGTCTAGTATGATCATCGATAAAAGTTATAAACCATCTTTTACTAGATAAAGTGGCAACTTTTGAGAGTCCCCAAACATCACTATGAATCAAATAAAATGGCTTTGAAGGACGGTAAGGTTTGGGAACAAATTTAACTCAATGGTCTTTAGACAAATGGCAGCTTTCACATTGAAACATAGAGGAATCCACTCTTTTGAACAATTTAGAAAACAAGTGTCTTAAATAAGGAAAGTTAGGATGGTCTAACCTAAGATGCCATTGCATTATTGTATTAGAAATAGAAATTAAACTCTTACCACTGAATCCATGAGCTTTTTTATTACCGAAGAAATCCTTATTGAAATAATAAAGTCCATTTATCTCTCTAGCACTGCTAATTGTCTTCCCCGAGTTCTGGTCCTAAAATAGGCAATAAGATTCGAAGAAGATAATACGGCAATTAGAATCTTCTGAGAGTTTACTGCCCAACAAAAGATTACAAATTTAGGAACATGAAGTACTGATTGAAGATCAATACTTTCAGATATTTTAATGAGGCTTTTGCCAACAATAGAAGAAAAACTGTCGTCCGCTATTCTTACTTTTTCATTACCAAAGCAAGGAGTATATGTATCGAACAGATTGGACAAACTGGTCATGTGATTAGATGCCCATGAATCAATGATCCACGGAGCAGATTTTAAGGAACTTGAGAAGGCCAAAGGAGTTCTACATGCATGGGCCAAAGAACAATTAAGTGTACCCAGTAACGGATTAGATTGTAGTAGTTTCAAAATTTGAATGAGTTGTTTTATAGAAATGAAGGAAATGGAGACAATGGATCCATGTTTTATGGGATCCCACAAATTGAGGAAATATGTAACCATGTTTCATGGGTTAAATGTATCCTTGTTTTATGGGTTTTGCCTTTCTATCTTTTTATGTGTGTATAAGACGTTGTATGTAGATTAGAGAATGAGTAGGTATCATTGTATTTTCATATTGGTGTGTTTTGTAATATGGTATTAGAGCTCGGTTCAGCAGCCGGTGATTTGCCATTCTTTTAGCAAACAAGTCGGTTGCTGCTGTCAAAATGCCAAGAACAAAGAAGTTCCGGCATTGTTGTCAAAATGCCAGGAACAAAAAAATTCCAATGTCCATCATCGTTCCGACCTCACACAACCACCCACAACCGCCATCGATCTACCATCGTTCTAGCAGATGAACTCGCCACCGAGCGCCAAGAGCAGTGAAGACAAGGGGTCTACTATCCGTCGTTTTCCAAAGGCTGCGTTCATCTCCAGTTCCGTCACTGCAAGCCTCTACCATCAACGACATAGACCTGCTCACCGTCACCTTCCAGTCGCACACCACCACCATCACCGTCGTCGGCATTAGATCGACCACCCCCAGAAGCACAGCCGTCGTTGAGCCTTCACGTGCTGCCACACACTACTCCTAGATTCTGCCTCCCAGTTGCACCGTTGCGCTTGCAATCTGCCATAGGCCTGTTCTGGCCATCATTTGCTCCTGCAACCACTGCCATCGACGTCACCAACCTAGGATCAACCTACCCCCGAAGTCCGGCCACCATTGCCGTCTCCACGTGCCACCATCATATCTCACCAACACCACTGTTTGTTGTTCTGATCACTCTCTCTGATACTCCAATCACGACGTCGTCACCACCATTGGACTCGTCTCTCTCAGACCTTCCAGATCCCTGTGTTTTCATCGCTATCTGCCGCCAGCCACTACTCGTCGACATCCAACTTGGTCGATTCTCCCATGACTGCTGATGGGATTTCTCCATTGTTGCTCGTCACGTTTTTAAGCAAATTCAGATTATTGTCAGATCTGGGTCAAATTTGCCCTACTTCAAATTTGGTCGATCAAAGTTGACTCATTAGGCCTGATCCAACTGTCAGATTCGTCAGACAGATCCAGCAAACGCAGCCAACTCAAATTAAAGGGCAAAGGATGACTAGATCTACAATGTGTAGTCACTTATAAGTCAACAGATCATCAGCCTCTACTGCCACCATGTCGAACGTTCTCTCCACATCTGGTTCCTTCAACAAAGAGCAATTCAATCAACTCTCAGCATTGTTACTGACCAATTCGTTACATGGTACACCTAATTATTCCTTGGTACATTCAAGTAGAACTACTTTAGCCCTGTCAAGTTCCTTTAAATCTACTCCATGGATTATTGATTCAGGGGCATCTGATCACATGACTAGCTTGTCCAATCTTTTTGATTCATTGTCCAAGTAGTGAGAAAGGAAGGATAGCAAACAACAGTTTTTCCTCTATTGCTGGCAAAAAGGTCTCATTAAAATCTCCAAAAGTATTAATCTTCAATTAGTACTTCATGTTCCTAAACTTACTTGTAATCTTTTGTCTATCAGCAAACTCTCAACAGATTCTAACTGCCGCATTACCTTCTTTGATTCTTATTGCCTATTTCAGAACCAAAACTCAGGGAAGATAATTGGTAGTGCTAAAGACATAAACGAACTTTACTACTTCAATGAGGATTTCTTCGGTAATAAAAAACTCATGGATTAAGTGGTAATAGTTCAATCTTTGTTTCTGATCCAATAATGCTATGGCATCTAGGCCACCCTAGTTTGCCTTATTTAAAACAATTATTTCCTAAATTGTTTAAAGGAGTGGATTGTTCTAAGTTTCAATGTGAAAATTGTCATTTGTCTAAAGATCATCGTATTAAATTTGTTCCCAAACCTTACCGTTCTTTAAAACCATTTTATTTGATTCACAACGATGTTTGGGACCCTCAAAAGTTACCACTTTATTTGTAAAAGATGGTTTATAACTTTTATCGATGATCATACTAGACTACGTTGGATTTTCTTGTTTAATAAGAAATCCGACGTAGCAAGTGTTTTTAAAGATTTCTTTTACATGATCGAAGCCCAATTTCAAACAAAAATTTGTATTCTTCAGTCTAATAATAGAACAGAATACTTCAATGAATGTTTAGGGGGGTTTTTGAAAGAAAAATGTGTTTTACATCAATCAACACGTCGTGAAACTCCTCAGCAGAATGGCATAGCTGAACGAAAAAATAAACAGACTTCAGGTAACTAGGGCTATTATGTCCCAAAACAACTCTGGGGAGATGCTGTTTTAACTGCTTGCTATCTAATCAATAGGATGCCCACTTGAGTCTTAAACTTTGAAACACCTTTAAATTCCTTAAAAAAGACTTTTACCATGTGCCAGTTGTACTCTGAGTTACCTTTAAAAATTTTTGGATGCACTTGCTTTGTTTACATTGCACAAATTTTTCGATCCAAATTAGATCCAACGGCTGAAAAATGTCTTTTTGTCGGTTATGCTCCTAGAAAAAAAAGGTACAAATGGTTTAATCCTTTGACAAAAAAAACTCACATCAGCATGGATGTGTCTTTCATGAAGAATCAACCCTATTTTACCAAAAATCTTCTTCAGGGGGAGAATATTGTAAAAGATCATTTTTCTAAACCTGTAGAAGAAGATAAAGATAATCTTTTGAAATTTTCTAAATCTCTTCCAAATATGTCTGATATAATTGACACTCTACTCCACTCTGATAAATGATACAAGGAAACTGGTGCTCAAAACAATAAAGAATAGGATGCGTCTAGTCCACAGGTGCCAAGCATAATGGAGTCAGAACCAGGGGGAGAATTACTAGAAACGAATCAAAGTAATCGAAACCTAAGCTTCAATTTTATATCAAAAGAAAATCTCATAGAAATGCTATTGATTCAAATATCCTTCCAGTAACTGAGCAGTTGGCATCTTCGGATGATGGTCCTTCTTCCACTCAGGGTAATTCTAAACTTTAATCCTTTAAATTTTTCCTCAATTGATTTGTCTGATCTTGATGTCCCCAATGCCACTAGAAAAGGAGTAAGATTTTGCACTAAACATCCTATAACCAAATACTTGTCCTATCAAAAACTGTCTAATAACCACAAGACATTTCTTTTAAATATTTCCAACTTGCATGTACAAAGAACAATTCAAGATGCTCTAGGTGATCCAAATTGGAAGCTAGCCGTAATAGAGGAGATGAATTCACCTAAAAAGAACGGGACTTGGGAAATTGTAGAGCTATCGAGAGGCAAGACAACTGTAGGTTGTAAATGGGTCTTCATTGTAAAATGTAATGTAGATGGAAGCATAAAGAGGTATAAGGCAAGACTTGTTGCTAAAGGGTTCACTCAGACATATGGCATCGACTATCAAGAGACATTTGCTTGAGTGGCAAAGATAAACTCTATTCGATTCCTCCTCTCTCTCGCTGTAGCTCAAGATTGGCCTTTACACCAACTAGATGTAAAGAATACCTTCCTAAATGGCGATTTGGTGGAAGAAGTGTATATAGACATCCCACCTGGATTTGAGAAGAGTCTTGGCACTAACAAGGTATGCAGTCTAAAAAAATCCTTATATGGTCTGAAACAGTCTCCAAGAGCGTGGTTTGAAAGGTTTGGAAATGCAGTAAAAAGTTATGGTTATACTCAAAGCCAAGCGGACCACACAATGTTCTTCAAGCACTCTGTTGATGGTAAGAAAGCTATTTTAATTGTCTATGTGGATGATAAAATAATGACTGGTGATGACAGGGGAGAGATTGAAGAACTTAAGAGGAATTAGCATATGAGTTTGAGACCAAGGACTTAGAACCCTTAAAGAACTTCCTTGGGATGGAGTTTGCAAGATCTAAGGAGGGAATCTTTGTCAACCAACGTAAGTATGTTCTAGATTTGCTCGTTGAAATAGGAATGCTCGGGTGTAAGATAGCTGAAACTCCCATCGAACCTAATTTGAAGGTTTAACCTGTCGAAACCAAAGATGAGGTAGAAAAGGAGAAATATCAAAGGCTTGTGGGCAAACTCATCTATCTGTCCCACACTCAACCTGATATAGCATTTGCAGTAAGTGTAGTAAGTCAATTTATGCACTCACCAGGTTCACAATATTTTGAAGCTATCTATAGAATTCTAAGGTACCTAAAGAGAACTCTTGGAAAATGTTTGCTCTTTTGAAAACAAGGACATCTTCACATAGAAGCTTATACAGACGCAGACTGGGCAGGCAGTGTTACTGATAGAAGATCTACATTGAGATATTGCACCTTTGTGGGAGGCAATCTCGTCACTTGGAGGGAGCAAAAAACAAAACGTGGTGGCCAAATGTAGCGTTGAAGCTGAATTTCTTTCAGTTGCCCACGGGATTTGTGAGGTCATGTGGATAAAGAGACTTCTAGAGGACTTAAAGGTCTCCACTGCCTTACCAGCTAAGGTTTACAGTGATAATAAAGCTGCGATTTTCATTACCCATAATCTAGTATTCCATGACAGGACAAAGCATGTAGAGGTGGATAAGCACTTTATTAAGGAGAAAATTGATAATGAGGTAATTCGTATGCCCTACATTCCAACAGTTAATCAAGTCGTCGATGTTCTTACAAAGGGGTTACACAAAAATCAATTTGAAAAATTAGTGAGCAAGCTTGCCCTGGAAGATATCTTCAAGCCAACTTGAGAGGAAGTGTCGAAATGAAGGAAATGGAGAAAATGGATCCATACTTTATGGGATCCCACAAATTGAGGAAACATGTATCCATGTTTCATGGGTTACATGTATCCTTGTTTTATGGGTTTTGCCTTTTTATCTTTTTGTGTGTATATAAGATGTTGTATGTAGATTAGAGAATGAGTAGGTATCGTTGTATTTTCATATTGGTGTGTTTTGTAATATGTTCTTTTCTAAAGGGTCTTGCTTGTGGCTGATTGAAGAGTCTAATAGAGGAATATCACACTTCAATTTAGCCATTAAATAACCCTGAACAATATCAAATCATTTAAATGGGAAACCCAATTGAAGACGAACCAGAAGTACCAAATTTGGGTCAAACCTGGGCAAACAAATAGATCTGAAATAGGCTGGCAAACTGTAACAAGTCCGGAGCAGCCTAACGGGTTAAACCAAATCTGGATCAGATCTAAGTTGAGATATGGGTTGGCTGAACAGCCAACAATGGCAGACTTAAGATATAGGTTTGCTGAACAGCCAATGATGCAACTCACGAGGACGTTGTCGATTGGCCAAACAAAACCCAAGAGCGGTGACAACCTTAGGACGAGGCAACACCAGTGGTGTGGAAGACTGGGCCGATAGTGGCGAAGGCGAAGGTGGTCATTGGCGGCAGCTGGGGGGCGTACGTCGGCCGGATTTGAAGAGGCGGCGATCAACCAGATCTGGACGTCAGTGGCTAATAGGAAGGTAGTGCTGGCCAATGATGGACAACGGTTGTGGTGGCCCGCGGATCTGGCAAAAAAGCGGCTATCGGTGGCTGGATCTTGACACAAAACGATCAAATTTGATGACAGCGGCCGAAGATAGATCTGGTGGCGGCGGTGGCGCAACTGGAGCGGTGACAGCGGTGACCAAGGTCAGATCTTGGTCGGTGGTGGCCGATTCTTGGGTATGGTAGGAGACCTGAAGACGCTGAGAATATGGAAATCAAATCAGACTTTTATTCCATAAGTCTTACTTCCCTTTACATGCTTAGACCCTAATTAACATGAACAGAGACAACAAATATGGAAACATAAAATTACACCCAAATAATCAGCCTAAACATTCCAAATATTAGATCTCTCAATCTCAATCTCTTACCACAATCTCCTCCAAATCCCCTTCAAATCATTCAGGATTTTAACACTCCTCCTCAAGTTAGATCATAGATGTTGATCATGTCCAACTTGCAGATAAACTCTTCAAAGCTAGACCTCTATAATCCCTTAGTGAATATATCTGCCAATTGTTCTCTAGTAGGAACATAGGTCATGCAGATTATCCCTTTCTCAATTTTCTCCTTTATAAAATGTCTATCAACTTCTATATGTTTAGTCCTATCGTGTTGAACAAGATTATGGGAAATACTGATAGCAACTTTGTTATCGCAGTAGAGTTTGATGGGGAACTCTATTGTAATATGTAGTTCCTCCAAAAGCTTTTGTAACCATAGCTCTTCGCACATCCCTTGTACAACAGCTCTGAATTCAACTTCAGTACTACTTCTGACTACCAGATTCTGCTTCTTACTCCTCCATGTTACTAGATTTCTCCAAACATAAGTACAGTAGCCGGTAGTAGATCTTTTGTCTTCTGCTGAGCCTACCCAATCTGCATCTGTATAGATCTCTATCTTCTTACTGTCTCCTTTCTTAAAGAATATATCTCACCTTGGTGAGCCTTTCAGATATCTGATAATCTTATACACTACTTCTAGGTGACTCTCCTTTGGTGAATGCATATGCTGACTGACAACTCTTATAGCGAAAGCAATGTCAGGTCTAGTGTGAGATAGGTAGATCAATCTCCTTACTAGCCTCTGATATCTTTTTCTATCAACAGGCTTTCCATTGTCTTCCATTCTTTTCCCTACCTCGATCGGGGTATTGCTTGGCTTGCAACCAAGCATATCAGTCTCAGTAAAAAGGTCAAGAACGAACTTTCTCTGAGAGACACTAATTCCCTTCTTGGATCTGGCAACTTCCATTCCCAAAAAATATCACATTTGGCCTAGGTTTTTTATCTCAAACTCTGTGGCTAAGACTTTCTTCAACCTCTCCACCTCTCCTATGTTATCTCCAGTGAGAATGATGTCATCGACATACACGATCAGAATGGTTCTCCTTCCACCATTGGATTGTTTGAAGAACATAGTATGATTTGATTGTCCCTGTTGATATCCTTGATTCTTGAATACCTTCGCAAATCTATCAAACCAAGCTCTTGGTAATTGCTTGAGCCCATATAGAGATTTCTTCAACCTACATACTCTAGTTTCTTTTCCCTCCTTGTAAAATCCTAGTGGTAGTGTCATGAATACTTCTTCCTTTAGCTCACCATTCAAAAAGGCATTCTTGATGTCAAACTGATGGAGTGGCTAGTCCAGGTTTGCTGCCAAGGATAAGAGAACTCGTATAGTATTCAACTTTGCTACTGGTGCAAATGTCTCGGTGTAGTCAATACCATATGTTTGAGTGAACCCCTTTGCAACTAGGCAGGCTTTGTACCGCTCTACTGTGCCATCCGCCTTGTACTTCACCGTGAACACCCACTTACAACCCACTGGTTTCTTCCCCCTTCGCAACATCATCACCTCCCAAGTTCCATTTTTTTCTAATGCCCTTATTTCTTCCATCACTGCTTCTCTCCATTTTGGAATCTCCAAGGCTTCTTGAATATTATTAGGAATCTGGATTCTATCAAGGTTAGACATAAAAGCACGACACTTGGCAGAAAGAGCATTGTAAGATACAAATGTTGAGATAAGATGGAGAGTACATGAACGAGGTTGTTTTCTAAGAGCAATGGGCAAGTCATCGAGATTTTTTACCTGGTCAGGATTGGGTTTTAGCTCATGAGTAGTCGGAGCTATCACCGATTCAAACTCTTTTGGTGCTTCGGATGCGAAAGTCTCATCGGGCTTTGATTTAGGTCTCCTTGAGTAGACAAGTGGTTCCCTGTCTGTTCCGTTTCCCACATCTCCCCTTGAGTTCAAGATTCCTTCAGCGTTGGACAAAGAAGGAGAGGGTACATTGTAAGGGGTAGACTCAAAGATCGCAACATCGAAGTCGGTGTCTGAGGATCCAGCTTCACTCAAGGACTCCCCCAGAAGCGAGTAGTAGGGAGTATGCTCAAAAAATGTGACATCCAGACTAACATATAATTTCTATGGAAGAGGGTCATAACATTTCTAACCCTTCTGAGTTGGGGAGTAACCAAGGAAGACACATTTGAGAGCTCTTGGATCCAACTTAGCACGTTGGGAAGAATGAATGTGAACAAACACAGTGGACCCAAAAACACGAAGCGAGAGAGATGAACTGAGCCGAGAATTAGGGAAGATCTCCTGGAATTTTTGGAGAGGGGTTGCAAATGAGAGAATTCAACTAGGCATTCGATTGATGAGGAATGCAGAGGTCAGAATGGCATCACCCCAAAAATTATTTTTCATGTGAGAGGTAAACAGTAGGGCACAAGCTACCTCAAGAATATGCCGATTTTTCCGTTCAGCAATCCCATTTTGTTGGGGGGTGTGAACACAAGAACTTTGGTAAACAATACATTTGTCTTGAAGATAGGGGCCCAAAGAATGATTAGTACTCAGTGCCATTACCAGCACGAAAAATTTGGATTTTTGTGTGAAATTGAGTGTAAATTATAGTGTAGAAGTTCATGAAGACAGAACTAACTTCAGTTTTATCATGTAGTAAATACACCCAACAGAGACGAGAATAGTCATCAATAAAGGTAATAAACCATTTTGTGTGGGTCCTATTGGGAACACGTGAAGGCCCCCAAAGGTCACTGTGAATCAAGTAAAAGGCAGTGATGGTTTATAAGGACATGAGAGAAAAGTAGTGCGAGGATGTTTTGTAAGTTCACAGACTTCACATTGTAAATCCAAAGGAGTTTTATGTGAACAAAGTGAAGGAAACAAACGTTTTAAATATTGAAAATTTGGATAACCCATTCGTTTGTGCCATAACAAAAGGTCATTATCCCTAGGACTAGATGCAAAATTAAAAATAGAAGGATGACATTGTTTACTCATGTGAGCGTCATCAAAGTAGTAGAGTCCCTTGCATTCCTTAGCACTGCCAATCGTCTTCCCCGATGATAGATCTTGAAAGACACAATGGGAAGACAAAAATGTAGCTAAGAAATGAGATTGGTTGGTTAGCAATGAGACCTAAAGACGATGAGAATATGGAAATCGAATTAGACTTTTATTCCATAAGTCTTACTTCCCTTTACATGCTTAGACCCTATTTAACATGAACAAAGAGAACAAATATGGAAACATAAAATTACACCCAAATAATCAGCCTAAACATTCCAAATATTAGATCTCTCAATCTCAATCTCAATCTCTTACCACAATCTCCTCCAAATCCCCTTCAAATCATTCAGAATTTCAACACCCTTTGTCTTCTCTGCTCCTGGCACTAAACTTCTGGTTAGTAGAACCAGTGGCAATGGTGATCAGTTCCAACAAAGGAACCCAGAGAGACCCTTCGTTAAATGAGGGCAGGTTAGCCGACAATGAAGGTTGAGAGAAAGAACAAGTTCTAGGAACCTTGCTCTGGTACCATGAAAACTAAGGGAGATGAGAAAATATTTCTCTCTTGTATCTATTGAGGAAGAGTACAATATGAAAGGAAAGAATAATAGTAAAAAGAAAGAAGAATATGCTTAGCATACACTCTACCAATAAAATATTTCTACAAAATATGATTGCCTATCACCTGTATTAGAATTATTAGTATAATTAGATATATTGCATATTGTTGTTAGTGTTTTTATTTATTTGTTTGTTATAACTATGTGTAATTAGGCTAAGTCCATAGGTTAAACCCGTAGGTTATTAAGCCCGTTGTGCCTATTATAAATAACACACTAAAAGACTAATCTCTTAGGTTTTTCTCTCATAATTGTTTTCTCACAACCTGCCTATTTTGTCTTTATTTCGAGTCTTTTTTTTGTCCCTATTCCTAAAAATATAGGTGAAGCTTTACCCCATCTTAGTTGGCACCAGGCTATGATTGAGGAGATGGAAGCCTTGCACTCCAATGCGACATGGGAACTAATCCCTCTCCCTCAAGGAAAGACCACAGTTGGCTATCAATGGATTTTTACTCTCAAGATTAGCCTTGATGGAACTGTTGATCATCTCAAAACACGTTTGGTCGCTAAAGGATACACTCAGATCTTCAGGTTGGATTACAGTGATACATTATCTTTGGTGGCCAAGATGGCCTTTGTTCATCTCTTTCTTTCTCTAGCTACTATGCATCATTGGTCACTCCATTAGCTTGATATTAAAAATGTGTTCCTTCATGGTGACTTGTAGGAAGAAGTGTACATGGAGCAACCACCTGGGTTTGTTGCTCAATGGGAGTTTAGGTTAGTTTGCAAACTCCTTAAAGTTTCTCTATGAATTGAAACAATCTTCTCGAGCATGGTTTAGCCGGTTTAGTACTATGGTTCAAGCACTTGGAATGACCAGGAGTGAAAATCAATTACTGCTTTCAATTATAGCTAAGAATCAACTGGCTTCCTGAATCAATTGGTTTGATTGAGCTTCAAATTCTAATTGAACTTGGATCTAATTTTCAATAAACCTAATCCACATTTTGAATTAGCTGCTAAAATTACTAGAATCGTTGTCGCGAGTCAGTCGACTATTGAATTAGCCGAAATTACAAGAATTGATGCCCGATTAACGTCGTCACCTGTTGTTGTTTGACAATCCACAATTCCAAGCTTCAACCTAAGTCACGATCCAGCAGCCGAGAATCAGCTGCTACAAATCCACCTTTCTAAGAATTTGCTTCGCCTACTAGATTCGATTCGCCTTTCTCAAAATCAAATTTTAGCAGTCTTGAGTTCGCGTCACTCAACTACACATGACCGCCTATGTCTGCAGTCATCGTCGAAATCACCTTCCAATCAAAACTACAACACACAACCGCATACCTGTCGGAGACTTCACTGGTCTAGGTCGAAATTGCTCACAGCGGGCAACACCCCACAGAGCGTCAATCGAAATCGTTTTCTACTCTGACTACTTCGGTCCTGTCACCTCCTCGATCTGGGTCGAAATCACCTTCCGATCAGAGTAAGCAGCACACCATTGAGCACCAAACGGATTCGCCTTCAAATCTAAGTTGTAATAGAAACACAGCCGAGGATGGTTTAGCTCTAATACCAAATGTCACGACCCTAGGGTATAGAAAGGGAATTGAGAAGAATTCAAGAGAGAGAGAGTAGAATTAGAGGGAAAGATTGAGCAAAAATAGGGAGAATGGAGGAAAATAGGGGAGAACAAGAGAAAGAATGTAAGAGAGATTTGAATTCAATATATTATTTCCACCTATATTTCTCTACATACTATAGCCTATTTATAGGTTGTTTAACTGAAAATAGATTCAAGAACAACACCCATGTGCACTTCAACAGAATTAATAGCATCTCCTAACAAACAATTGTGACTAATTACAGTATTGCCCCTCTAATTCCCATTGGGTCGTGACAAACATGTACTTTATGTACCAAATTTGTCAACCAATCTTGTGTTTGTTCACTAACTAACCAAGGATTTGAATTGTCATGCTATTTTCTCCCCTCATATGTGTGAATCTTGTGTTTGTTCACCAACTAATCAAAGATTTGAATTGTCATGCTATTTTCTCCATTCATGTGTGTGAATTTTAGGCCATGAAAACAGGGAAGATGATTAGTGTTACTAGAGAACATAATGGGTTGTTACTTGATGAGGGAGGGTGATTATCCTAAAGGGGATCAGTTAGGAGTTGCTTGCTCAGCTCAAGCTACCTTAAATCATAAGGACATTTGGTTGCATCACTACCAACTTGTTCATCCTCCTTTCACTCTCTTAAAGAATAGGTTTCCTTCATTATTTAGGACTTTAGATCCAAGTATGTTTTAGTGTGATGTGTGTGCAATATCCAAGCATCATCATGTGTCATACCCAATTAGCAATAAAAAGTCTTCTAAACCTTTTGCCTTAGTTCACTCTGATGTGTGGGGACCCTCTAAAATCTCTAATTGTTCTAGGGCTTGATGGTTCATCTCTTTTAATGATGATTGTACTTGAATGACTTGGATTTTTTTGTTAAAAGATAAAGTTGTTATTTGAAATATCCTACCATATTTTTGTAAAACGATTCCAACCCAATTTGGTTCCCCTATATAAAAATTGAGAACTGATAATGTAAGAGACTATTTCAACCATCACTTGCATCAGTTTTTTCAATAAGAAGGGATTGTCCATAAATCTTCCTATATAAAAACTCCACAGCAAAATAGAGTACCTGAACAGAAGATGAGGCATCTCATAAACGTTGCTAGATCCCTTCTTCATCATCATTATGTTCATAAGAATTTATGGGGGGAAGTTGTCCTTACAGAAGCTTACTTAATTAATCGGGTATCATCCAAACTATTACAACATTATAGTCCATTTCAGTGTTTATCTACTTACTTTCTTGACCTTAGTTTGCATACTCCTCTTCCTCTAAAAGAATTTGGCTGTCTCCTTTGTTCACATTCCCAAGCATCATCGAGACAAGCTTGATCCTAGAGCTATTAAGTGTGTCTTCCTAAGTTACTCTCCCACTCAAAAGAAATACAAATGTTATCATCCCTCTACTAGGAAATTTTATGTGTCCAAAGATGTCACATTTGTTAAATCTACTCCTTTCTTTGGTTCATCTAAAGTTGGTCACCAGGAGGAGACTTTGGTTTTTGGTGACCATAGTAGTAGTGATGTCTTTCCTAACTTAGGGTCGGCACCAACAAACTCTAGCATTGATCAACACCCCTTGTCTATCCCATCTCCTCAGCCTCCTATCTACTCTTCAAGTAGCCATGATCAAGATACTGACCAAGCTACTCCTCAAAAGCTACCATCTCTGGTAAGGTATAAAGAATCTCCTTATGTATTCAAATGAAGGCAGCCTATTCTGAGCCTCAGCATGCACCAACATCAGACCCTAGTCAAGGTATGGACTTCATACAACCTTTAAATTCAGTTCAATCTAACCCTACTCCTAATGATTTAAACCTACCTATTGTTGTTAGAAAGGGGGTTAGAAGCTATACTCAACACCCCTTGGATAGTATCTTGTCCTACCTTCATCTTTCCCAAAACCACAAGAGCTTCCTAGCATCTTTGGATTCCATTGTGATTCCTGAATCAGCTGATAAGGCTCTAAAGGATCATAACTAGAGACAAGCTATGCTGGAAGAGATGTGAGCACTAAAGAAGAATCAGACATAGGAGTTGGTATCCATGCTAAAAGGAGTCACACTAATAGGCTACAGGTGGATTTTTAATGTGAAATACAAGGCTAAAGGAACCTTGGAAATGTATAAAGCCAGGTTAGTAGCCAAAAGCTATACTCAATCTTATAACATAGATTATCTTGAGACCTTTGCCCCCATGGCAAAGATGACAACTGTGAGAATTCTCCTTTCACTATCAGCCTATTTTGGATGGAAGCTATATTAGTTAGATGTAAGAATGCTTTCCTATATGGAAATTTGAAAGATGAAGTCTTCATGGAATTGCCTGCCGGATTTAAAAAGGGGATGTAGGGAAAGTTTGCAAGCTCAAGAAGGCCCTCTTTGGACTCAAGCAGTCCCCAAGAGCCTGATTTGGCCGATTCTCTAAGGCTATGAAATCTATGGAATACAGTCAAAGTAGGGATGATCACACCCTCTTCATAAAGCACTCAAGGGGAGAAAAGGTCATTGCACTATTGGTATATGTGGATGATATAATCGTTATCGGGAATGATGAAGAAGAGAATAATATTCTCAAGGAAAATATATCCTAAGTATTTTCTGGGAATTGAAGTTACTTACTCTAAGATAAGGATTTTCCTCTCTCAACGAAAATATGTATTGGATTTGTTGGCTAAAATAGGGTTAACAAGTGGCAAAGGATCTAATATTCCAATTGAACCTAACAGCAAATTATGGGAAAATCCTGGCAGTCAACTAGTAGATAAGGGGAGATACCAACGGTTGGTTGGCCGGTTGATATACCTCTCCCATACCAGGCTGGACATTGCCTTTGTTGTCAGCCTAGTAAGTCATTTCATGCACAACCCAACTAAGGAGCATATACAAGCAGTAAGGAAGATTCTAAGCTATCTAAAAGCTACTCCAAACAAGGGGGTCTTGTTCAAAACAAGGGCTAAGTTGGACATTAAATGATTTACAAACGCTGACTATGCAGGGTCCCTCACTGATAGAAAATCAACAAGCGAGTATTGTGTGTTCCTAGGTGGAAATCTTGTGTCTTGGAGGAGTAAGAAACAAAGCATTGTGGCAAGATTAAATGCAGAGGCAGAGTTTAAAACAATAGCACTTGGCCTATGCGAGTTATTGTGGCTAAGGATCATCCTAGAAGATTTGAGGATCAAGATTCAAAGTCCAATTGGGTTATTTTGTGACAACCAATCAACTATTAGAATTGCCCACAATCATGTCCAACATGATAGGACAAAGCATATAAAAATAGACCGACACTTCATAAAGGAGAAGTTGGATGCAGGTCTAATTCATATCCGTCATGTTCCATCCAAAGAACAAGTGACTAACGTGTTAACTAAGGGGCTGACAGTCAAGAGGTTTAAAGATCTAATAAGCAAACTGGGAATGATAAACATTTATTCTCCAGTTTGAGGGGGAGTGTTGGATCTCGGAAGTTTATCAAAGAAGAAAAGTTGTGATGGTCAAAGTGTGCCCATTTTAGAAGTTTCCAAATATGATACTTGCCTAATTCAGACTTAGGAAACTTTCCTAAAGGTGTACATATGAATCTTTCCTTTCTCGAGTGATATAGGTTTCCTATGTTGTATTCTTTCTCCTTTATAAGAGGACTTACCGTGTACATATGAAAATATGAATGAATTATTCAGTTTCCTACAACCGAGAATGATTAGCAAGAGAGGCAAAGTCTAGGACAGCACTTAAAGAAGGAATTTGAAATCAAAGAGCTCAAAAATCTTAAGCACTTCCTAGGAATTGAGGTGGCACGTTTCAAGATGGGGACTTTTATTTCTCAACAAAAGTACACTACTAATCTCTTAAGGGATACAAGGAAGTTGGCATGCAAACCAGTAGATCAAAACCACAAGCTAGGGGAAGCTGAGGGTGAAAAGCAACAAATAGAGAGGCATATCAGAGACATGTTGGCCAACTAATCCATCTATCTCACACACACCTATGCAGTGAGCTTTGCGAGTCAGTTTATGCATAACCCGATGGAAATACATCTACAGCCGATCTACAGAATATTGCACTATTTAAAAGGGACTCTAGGGAAAGGAATATTGTTCAAGAAGCATGCTAAGATTGCACCCAAAGCTTATACCGATGACTATGCAAGTTCAGTGACAAACATAAGATCTACATCTAGTTATTGCACCTTTGTTAAAAGGAATTTAGCCACATGGAGAAGCAAAATGTTGTGGCAAGATCGAGTGTAGAATTTGAATTCCGAGCTATGGCACAGGGTATATGTGAATTACTATGGCTAAAGATTATCTTAGAAGACTTAAGAATTGAGTGGGACGGTCCTATGAAACTCTACTATGACAATGTTGTATGTTTGCATCGAGTGTAGCCTAGAAGAAACCAGTGAAGTCAATTGTATCAAACGGCAAAATTGTCTAAGTGAAGTTATGTGTGTTAGTAGCTTACGTATGGGGGGTATAATAGGAAATGTGGTATGTTATATTCCTTGTAATATCCGCCCACAATGTCTATAAATAAAAGACATAGGGCAATCGTTTTGGGTACGATTTGATCATTATCATTTACAAGTCCAGTGTGTGAGATGAAAGCCTATGTTACGTACTTGGAGGGTACTTAGGTAAAATGTAACAATGCAAGTGGGAGTGTAGTTAAGAATAATAACAGAATGTAGTTAGGCTATTTGTAATTAGCCATTGGCGGGAATGACCATATGTATGCGGGTAATGGGTATAAATTGCATCCCACCCCACATATAGAGAGATCCAGAAATTGACTATAGAATTCTCTAAATTTACCTCCAAACTTTCTGTTCTCTCTTTTGTTCTTCTGATCTCTCTCTCTTTTCCATCAATCTGTTCGTCTCAATTCCAGGAAATTCTCTCGAATTTTCAATATCCATTGTCAATTCAAAAGGAGCTCCGAATTGATCATTATTAGATCCTCGAGGATCTAACAATTTTGGTATCAGAGTAGTGCTTGGGCTGCGGGAGTTTGAAGTAATCAACGATGGCTAAAGGAACAAGAATGAAGAGTTTGGAGGCTCAAGTGCAACAAATTGGATCCACGGCGAGCGATCTCCAAAATCAAGTGGATCAGTTGGAATTGGGGTCCAACCGAAATCATGAGGCCATTTTGGCAGTTGATAAAAAATTAGAGGTAATGATCACACAAATCCGCAATGACTTGGGAGTCCAAATAAGGGAACAAATGCAAACATTCGTAGTAATGTTTGCGAGGCAGAATCAGATGCACCTTTCGCCTAATTTCCTTCCAAGGGAAAGAACAGATCCCATATTACCAGGACAAGGACAGATGGGGTCGATGACGCAAGAGCAGGGGATGAATCGGAGGCCACCAGAGACCTTGGAAGGCGATGAGGAGAGTGTTGAATTAAGATGGAGAAGACCAAAGACTCCGTTTGGTCATCGCCAACAAGGTATGACCCTGCCATGATTGGAAAATTTCGTTATTCAACAGCCTCAACCCTTACTGGTGGATCAGGAGGTGCGAACTGGCATTTAAATGGTACAAAGTGGCTGAGAGGCAAAAAGTGATGATGGCAGCTGCGTACCTAAATAACACCAGTGACGCATGGCACTAGGGGTGGTCCAAAGTTAGAGGAGAGTGCAGGTGGGAGGAATTTGCAGAAAAGCTGTGCGAGAGGTTTGGGGATCGAGGCCTATCTGATGTGGTAAAGGAGTTCAATAAACTCAAGCAGGTAGGTTCGGTGACAGACTACCAATTGCGATTTGAGGAGCTCAAGGCCTAAATGCTCAATCACAACCCGTACCTAACAGAGGCTTCCTTCGTTTCAAGTTTCCTAAGTGGCTTGAACGAGGAGCTGAGGCCAATAGTGAAGGTACTCCGTCCCATAACTCTTAAACATGCCATTGATAGCGCTAGACTCCACGAGCAAATGGTAGAGGGGCTGATGAAGAAATAGAGGATCGTGGCTAAGGAGGTTGCCCAAGGAAGCTTGCCACCAAGAAGGAATTATGGTGAGGAGGTGGGTAGGGGGCCACTAGGGGGAAGGAATTTGGCGCTACCAGGCCCGACTACCCAATATGGAAAGACCATGGAGTAGAGGAGACAGGCCAATCTATGCTTCAAGTGTGGGGAAAAGTACTTTCTCGGTCACCAATGTAGGAAGCAGCTCCTATTGTTGGAGGGAGAAGAAGAGGAGTTAGTAGAGGAAGAAGAGGAACCACCCCTCCAACAAGGAGAAGAGGAAGAGGGCAGAGGAGAGATCTCCTTGCATGCCCTGAAGGGCTTGACTAATAGCAAGATTATCAAGGTTGAAGGGAATGTGAATGACAATAAGCTGATGATCCTTATTGACAGTGGGAGCATTCACAGTTTTTGGGATGAGGGAACAGCCCGAAGATTGAAATGTCCCCTGATTACTACACAGCCATTTTGTCAGTGACTAGTGAATGGAAGCAAAGTCTTAAGCAAATCAGCATGTGCTGGGTTTTACTGGGAGATGCAAGGAGAAGGGTTTGAGGCTTATTTGAGGCTTCTTAAATTGGGAGGTTGTGACGTGGTGTTAGGCGTGGATTGGATGAAGCAAGTTAGCCCAATTTGCTTTGATTTTAACAAGATGGAGATGAAGTTTGGGAAAGAAGGTAAGTCGATGACCTTAACAAGAAGCAAGGAATGGGCAACTTAGAAGATGATAACGGGGAGAAGGCTGCAGAAGATGCTTAGACAGAAGCTAAATCAGGTGGCCTAATTATTTTCAATCCAAGCTATGGAAAGGGGGAATAAAGAGTTGGAGGAGGAGGGAGAATTCACGCTGACGGTTAGCACACTTCCTCAAGCTAACCTAAAGGTACATCAAACTGACCACCTTAATACGCTACTTATTCAGTTTGAAAATCTGTTTGTAGAACCTGTAACCCTTCCCCCAACCAGGCCTATTGACCACACAATCCACCTTAAACCCAACATTAACCTAATTAACGTTTGTGCCTATCGATACCCCCCTAACCATAAAACAATTATAGAGAATCTGGTTAGAGAGATGCTTTAAAAATCACTCATCAGACCTAGCTATAGACCCTTTGCCTCCCCTATGTTGTTAGTAAAGAAAAAGGATGGTACATGGCGGTTTTGCATCAATTACCGCCAATTGAATGAAGGTACCATCAAAAACAAATTCCCAATTCCCCTTTTTGAGAATTTATTAGATGAATTGAGCCATGCCACCATCTTCACTAAACTTGACCTAAGATCCGGTTACCATCAAATCCGGATGAACCCATTGATATACATAAGACTGCCTTCCACACCCACCAAGGCCACTACGAATTTCTTGTAATGCCCTTTGGCCCAACAAATGCCCTAGCCACCTTTCAATCCCTCATGAACCAAATTTTTGAACCCCACCTTCAAGACTTGATACTCGTATTCTTTAATGATATTTTGGTGTATAGCCCCACCTTTGACCTTCACTTAAAGCACCTAAGGACTACATTTGAGATTTTAAAACTCAATAGGTTGTATATCAAGAGGTTAAAATGTGTCTTTGCACAAAATCAAGTGGAATATTTGGGATATTTGATATCTAGGCAGGGAGTGAACACCAACCCCAACAAGGTGGCATCCATGATCAACTAGCCAAGGCCTACATCAATTAAGGCCTTGGGGGGATTCTTAAGGCTGATGGGCTACTACAGAAGATTTGTGAGGGAATATGGGACAATTAGTAAACCGTTGATTGACTTGCTAAAAAATGACAGTTTTGTATGGGGTCCAGCAGCAGAGGATACATTTGACTTGTTGATGACTTGTTGAAGAAAACAACAGTATTCTAAAACGCGCTAGGCACTAGTACGGCGCCAAACTAGGGCCTAGCGCCTAGGCGGACTTCTGTTTTTTTTTTTTTAATATAATTTTATGTTATTTTCAGATAAACCAAAATTAAAAAGACAAATAAAACTTATATATATCATAAACTTATATATATTTATATATATGTTTATATATATAAACAGATAAATATATAAACTATATATAAAAACTTATATATATATACATATATAAACAGGGATGACTAGGGCGGAGAAAGAACAGCGGAGATGGAGCTTCAATCAGCGAGGACGCGCCGGCTAGGATGGAGCTTGACAGCGGCGATGGCATAGAGGTGGTGAGGAGGTCGTGATGGAGCTGGAGGCAGCAATGAGGTACCGATGGCGTTGAGGCAGCGATGGCGTAGAGGCGGTGAGGAGGTCGGCGATCGCGATGGAGCTGGAGGCAGCAATGAGGTACCGGTGGCATTGAGGCAGCGGCGACCTTGGGCTAGAGAAGGGGGAGACGCCTGAGAGATAAGCAAAAAATTACATGTCCCAGGGGGCTAGGCGCCGCCGCCAGCCAATTAATCGGGCTGCGACTAGGCCAAATTCGCGACGGCTAACGACCACCTAGGATGATTTTTAGAACACTGAAAAACAATGAGTGAAGCCCCTGTGCTAAGCTTACCGGATTTTAACAAAACTTTTGTAGTTGAAACAAACACAAATGGGGTGGGAATAGGGGTTGTCCTGATGCAGGAGAGGAGACCCCTTGCCTTCATAAGCCAGGCCTTGGCTCCAAGGCATACAGGCCTCAGTGTCTACGAAAAAGAGCTATTGGCCGTGATATTTGCAATAGATAAGTGGCGGCATTACTTGGAAGGCAAAAGATTTATCATAAAAACTGACCACGAGAGCCTAAAATTCTTGCCACAGCAGAAGCTCTACACCCATTTATAGAAGAAGGGGATGACAAAGCTTATGGGCTTGGATTATGTAATTCAGTATAGGAAGGGGAAGGAGAATGTTGCAACGGATGCCCTATCTAGATGTATGGAGGAGGGGATGGTAGCCTCTATTACCGCTGTGATACCTAATTGGTGTCAAGAGATAGTAAAGAGTTATGAAGAGGATAAACGAGTAAAAAGTCTCTTGGAACAACTGGCTGTAGAACTAGGGAGTAAACCAGGGTACACCTATGAAAATGGAGTGATCAGGTGTAAGGGCAGATTGGTGATAGGGGGTAATGAAGAATTGAGGAAGAGAATACTCCAGGCTCTACATGAAGCTCCAATAGGGGGACACTCAGGCGTGCAGAACACCTATCACAAGGTGAAACAATTGTTTTATTGGCTAAAGCTCGAGGAGGAAGTGATGCAATACGTGCTGGCTTGTAAAGTGTGTAAACAATGCAAACACGAGATGGTAGCCTACCCGGGGCTACTGCGCCCACTCCCTATCCCAAGCCAGGCATGGGAGAGTATGTCGATAGATTTTATAGACAGTCTACCGAAGTTAGAAGGGAAGGACTGCATCCTTGTTGTGGTAGACAAATTCACGAAGTTTGGTCATTTCTTAAGCCTTACTCGCCCCTATACTACCCAGGAAGTGGCCCGGATTCTGCTAGATCAGGTGGTTAAGATCCATGGAGTTCCTAAAATAATTATCTCAGACAGAGAAAAAATATTCACCAACCTTATGTGGCAGACCTTGCGGAAAGCTTTGGGGTCTAAGTTGAACCTCTCCACTACCTATCATCCTCAAACAGATAGGCAAACGGAAAGGGTCAACCCGATGTATAACACCCTATACTTTCATGAAATTGCCACGTATTTTGAGTGAGTTTAAAATACTGAAAAATATGTTTAAAATGGCAACAAGTGACCGAATCAGTCGCCGGGAGTGCCCTAGAGCTTAGATACCTAAGGACAAAGGTATAATTTTAACGAGCGTCTCGAGGTGAGACTTATTGCACTGAAAGAAATCAAATCAGAAATGGTTTTCGATTAAGCTAAGTTGTAGCCTAAAAAGACCGAATGATGGTAAAGGGCTTCCGAAAAATCATGTATATTGAGTAATTTTGAGTTAATAATTTTGGAATTTTAAGTATCTCAATAAATTTGATGTTTGAGGGTGTAATTGTAATTAGAGAATTATCCAAACGAAATAAGGATAAAATTAAGAGCTTATGTGGTAAAATATTGAAGTTGAGGACTTGAAATAAGGGCCAAAGTGTTATTTGAAAGAAGTTTGGGGTTTTAGCTTAGATTTCAAAAGTTGGATTAATTCTAGTTTTGGATTTCAAAAACCATTCAAATATATCTTTGAGTCTTTGGAGTCCATGGCTAAAATTGTGACAAGTAGCATAATATGATTGGTTGGAGAAATCTATAAAAAGGCACCATGGATTGTTCTCAAATCATTCCAAGCAAACTTGAGAGTTGAAGCACTCTAAGAGAAGGAGCTTGCTCTAGAGAGAGAGAGGGGAGTTCGGCAAGAAGGCGGGAAGAAAGCAGCGAAGAAGCGGCGGAGAACAAGCCTCGTCGGAGTTCGCCAAAATCAGTCAGCAAAAAAGTGAGGTAAGTCCGATTTTTTTGATAATCCTGTAGAGGGGGAAGAGAAGGTCGCGTAGGTTCAAACGGAGGTCGAATCGGAGTTAAAACGAGGGAGATATGGCCGAAATACGAAAACGAGGCGTTGCTGTTCGGATTCTAGTGCCTGCGCGTGAGTTACACGCGCCGGAAAATGGCTGCGCGTGGGGGCGCGTGGCCAGCCTTCTTGGGGCACGTGAGGGCGCGTGAGGGGTCCTTTTTACATGCAATTTTCCAGTTATGCCCCTACTTTAATACCCTTCAACCCTATGTAAAAATATTTGAGGTTAGTTTTACCAAAACGTGTGTTTTCTGCAGAAACCTAGGCCGTTTGCTGTAAAACTATACCGTCGAAGAGATAACCCAACAAGGTGAGACTCCGTGAGACTCCTATACTCCAAATCCTATTTTTATTTCTCTTATGAGAGACTTCTATTGCATGACACGTGTTTCGTGAAGTTCTTATACGTAAACTCTTATTATTCACTTACGTGAAATCATGTTGCATCTATGAACTGAATTTTCTTGAAAATATATGCTGTTGGCTTTTTAACTGTTGTATTTATAAAATCCGTGTGACCATACTGTTGTACCTATTTGTTGTTGGCCGAGGGCAAAAGTCGGATATCTCCCGAGAGGCGCTATGCGTGCGCCATCGAGAAAGCTCTCGTGGGGAAGACCGTGAGCCTAAAGAACAATGGATGTGGTGCGTGCATGAGTTCTATGAAGTTGGGCCGAAGTGACATGGTTAGGGACCTCTCGAGAGGCGCTATGCGTTCGCCATTGAGAAAGCTCTCGTTGGAGGAGGCTAATGTGTTCACGAGGCACTTCGGAGTAGTTCTCGTTGTCTTCTCATACATTTTATACCTGATCATGCATTGATATAAACTGTTTTTTTGGAGTTTCTCATTAGAAGATTCATCTTCTAATTGGACTATGTCCCTGGAATATTCAAACGTTCCAGGTTCAATGAGCAGCTCTAAGGGAAAGGAAGTAGCTGAAGAATAAGTATAATTTGCTATCTGTAGCATGATTAGCATATTTTGTTTATGTGTGAACCTATGTAATTTTGGATATGTTAAGATGTTCAATTATCACTTGATGATGTCCATGTAATATATTTTGTAGATGTCTTGAACAATTTTATGATAAATAAAGTTTTATGGTTGTGAACCATATCAGGTTCGATCTAGCTTCCGCATTCGAGATTTTAACGCCTGTCTTAGCTATTCGATTATTGGGTTTGTTAAGCTGAGAGGGTGTAAATTAGGATTTTTGGGATATTGTGTGATGTATGACAGTTATTGAGATACGAAAAATTTTATATTCTCGAAATCCTAAGTTATAACACGCTCAAGAAATTTGGGGTGTTACACGATGCTTGGAGACCTACCTTCGTTGCCTGTCTTTTGAAAACCCAAGAAGCTGGTACAAATGGTTATCAGTAGCACAATGGTGGTATAATTCCAACCACCACAGTGCCATCCGGATGTCCCCTTTCGAGGCTCTCTTTGGCTACAAACCACCACTACTACCAACCCTCTCGAGACCAACGAGTGTAGTAGCAATGGACGAGCACTTACAACAATGACAACAGGTTCTGCAACAGTTTAAGAAAGACCTAGCTATGGCCCAAAATCGTATGAAGCAATTGGCAAATAAGGGAAGAAGTGAGAGAGAATTTGAGGTAGGGGAGAAAGTGTACTTGAAACTGAGGGGGGCTCACCTAAGGTCCCTAACTATAGGCCCTATCTCCAAGCTAAGTCCGAGATACTTTGGTCCCTTCCCAATTTTAGCCAAGCTTGGTAAGGTGGCCTATAAACTGCAATTACCAAAGGAAACTTAGATACACCCAATCTTCCATGTGTCCTTGTTAAAGAAAGCAATATGAGACCAACAGGTGAGTTCCCAATTACCTTTGCAAGTGCAAGAGACCGACGGGACTCTAGAACTAGTAGCTATAATGGATAGGCAAGTGATCTACTGCTAAGGGGCACCCATAGTGCAAGTGCTGGTAAGATGGTCTAATCGACATGGGGATGACAGCACATGGGAGTACCTCTCGGAATTGCTCAACCAATTTCTACGAGCAGCCAGCTTACTGACCATTTCTTGAGAACAAGAAATGCCTCAAGAAGGGGGTATTGTTACGTACTTGGAAGGTACTTAGGTAAAATGTAACGATGCAAGTGGGAGTGTAGTAAAGAATAATAACAAAATGTAGTTAGGCTATTTGTAATTAGCCATTGGCGGGAACGGCTATATGTACGCGGGTAATGGGTATAAATTGCATCCCACCCCACATGTAGAGAGATCCAAAAATTAAATACAGAATTCTCTTAATTTCCCTCCAAACTTTATGTTCTCTCTTTCGTTCTTCTAATCTCTCTCTTTTTTCCATCAATCTGTCCATCTAAATTTCGAAAAATTCTCTCGAATTTTCGGTATCCATTGTCAATTCAAAAGGAGCTCCAAATTGATCAATGCCAGATCCTCGAGGATCTGACAACCTAGAATCAAGATAGTCTTTGTAATCTCCATTGTGATTGTACTCGTGTGTGAGAGGAACTCTTATGTACTAGTTTCATCATTCATAGTGGATTACTCTCGTGATCTAAGAGGCTATATGTAGGATCGTTTATACGGTCTAAACTAGGATAAATCGTGTTGTCTCTTGTGTGGTTTGATTATCTCTTTCTCTATTTCCATTACTGTTTTTCAATTATGTTTTATATTTCTGTTGTTGGGGTTTGTTTAAGAGTGTGTGCAATTGTAATTGGGTGTGATTTGAGTGATCCTTGTGCTCCTTATTGTAACAAATTGGTATCAAAGCTAGGAAACTCAATCAAGAATCACCAAGAACCCTAAAACCTGATAGAAATATCACTGTCATGGCTTTTATAGCCTTTGCCGCTAGGTATGACATTGAGAAATTCGATGGTCTTAATGACTTTGGCCTTTGGAGAATGAAAATGAGAGCCTTGCTAGGTAATTTAGGATTAGAAGAAGCTCTCGATGGAGAGTATAAAATGCTGAAAACATATTCAGAAGAAAGAAAGAAAGAAATTACCAAGAAAGCATATAACACCCTAATCTTGAGTTTCGGAGACAAAGTTCTTAGAGAGGTTTCAAAGATGGAAACCGCGGCAGAATTATGGCTAAGATTAGAGAGCTCGTATTATGGTTATACTTGAAGGCTAAATTTTTTACCTTTAAGATGCAAGAAAGGCAGAAACTACAAAATCATATAGATGATTTCAATAAGCTATGTCTTGACTAAGAAAACATAGATGTAACCTATGATGATGAAGATAAAGTCCTAGTATTATTGCAGTCTTTGCCTAAGTCATATGAAACTTTCGTGGATATATTAAAACATGGTAAGGACACACTAACCTTAGAGGATGTAGTTGGTGCATTGAACTCTAAAGAATTACAACAGAAAGTAGAGGGAAAGATTTCAACCAAAGATGTCCTAATAGTAAGGAGCAGGGTTGAAAGAAGAGAATTTAGGAATAGGAGGAAGTCTCGGTCAAAATCTAGGACTGGCAGGAAAAATATTAAGTGCTATCATTACCATGAAGAGCGTCACATTAAGAAGAATTGCCCTAGGAGAAGGAATATCAAGAAAGGTTGAATCCTGAAATTTCATCATCCCTATGTAAGTATGACTATGATAGTGTAGATGCATTGGTTGCCTCTTGCAAGGAAGATAAGAGGTGTGGGTACTAGACTCGAGTTGTTCATTCCACATGACACCCCATAGAGAATGGTTCTTAAATTATAAAGATATTGGTGGTGGAAAAGTGATTTTAGGAAAACAAAAAGAGTGCATCATTAAGGGAGTAGGAGACATAAAACTGAAAGTACATGATGGATTGATTAAAACTCTAACTTCTGTGAGGTATGTTCCAGAATGGAAAAAGAACTTGATTTCCCTAGGAGAATTGGAAAAGAGTGGCTATTCCTATAGAGGGGATGGTGGAGTACTAAAGGTAACTAAGGGATCACTTATTTGCATGAAAGTTGTCCTACACAATGGCATTTATGTGCTGCAAGCATCCACATTATGTGGACAGGCAGCTATAGGTGAAAACCAATCTTTTGAACATACAAAATTGTGGCATTATAGGATGGCTCATATAAGTGAGCAAGGCCTTAGAGAGCTGTCCAAACAAGGAATCCTAGGTGCTGAAAGTGTAACAGAATTAGAACAATGTGAATCTTGAATTTTCGGTAAGTCTATAAATGTTAAATTCCCTAAGAAAGCAAACCATACCTCTAAAGCCCCCTTAGAGTATATTCATTCAGATCTATGGGGCCCTAGTCAGTCTCTAACACATGGAGGGGCAAGATACTTTCTATCAATCATAGATGATTTCTCAATGATGGTTTTTTGGGTCTATGTGTTAAAAGTCAAAAGATCACACTTTTGAGACTTTTAGTACCTGAAAAACCTAGATAGAGAATCAAAAAGGTATGAAAATTAAGGTTATTAGGACAGATAATGGATTGAGTTTTGTAATAAAGATTTTGCCAAAATGTGTAAAGATAGTGGCATCCTTAGGCATTTAACAATCTTGGGAAACCCTAAACAAAATGGCCTAGCTGAGAGAATGAATAAGAACCTACTTGAGAGGGTGAGATGCATGTTAATCAATGCTAAGTTGTCAAAATCATTTTGGGGTGAAGCTGTTTCAACAGCTCCATATGTTATTAATGTTGAGTGTAGATTTTGATGATTGATGATTGGCAACTTATCTAAAGATTTCATTATATATGGAAACAAGTTTTTAGAGAGCTTTTTAGAAATTTGAGTATTTGAGCTATATATGGAAAGTTCTTCTTGGAATGGAAAGTCTAGAAGATATATATATATATATGGAATCCTTGTTTATATATGGGAAGTTCAAAAGATCTATATGAAAGTTTTTGAGGAGATTGGAGTAGTCCACTATATGGAATTGCCATATATGTAACTTGGCGACATGGCATTGTTAATGTGGCATCTTGATGACATGGCAGCCACGTGGAGCACACTCATCAAGGTTACATCATCTCGTTGGTCTAAATATGATAAGAGAATCATGGAGTAAATTTAAAGGTTCTTAGAAACTTCTTTACTCAGTTAAATATGGAAGAATTTTTGAATTGCATTCAAATAGAAAAGTTAAAGATTCAGCCTTATTGTTCAACATTAATGGAGGAAATTAAGGTTTGAAAGTTAAACCATGATTGATATTACTTTCCTTATTGCTGATTCTCTCTCATTAAAAGGATCCTCAACTCAAATCATGAAATCAATTATCCTACTCATTATGACTAATTGATATCCTCATTATAGCTAATTGATATCTTCATTATGGGAGAATATTCTAAGGATATCTTGCATATATTCAGCTACACAAATTGATTCTCTTCTTATTGTCAACATTTTTAGTATGGAAACTTGATCAATTAAGGGCTTTTGAAGTTATAATTAATATCTTCATTATTGGACAAATTTGTTTCATTATTTGAGAATATTTGGATGGATTTTACACCATTTGGAGGTTTAAATTCAAATTTCAAATTAGCTATACTTGTCATGGAAGCTAAGGGGCCAATTGCACAATCAAAGGTGATTGAAGATCAACTAGAAGTCAGAATTGATCATTTCTTATTTATAGTTGATTTTGTAAGAATTATGAAGGATTTTGATGATATTTTTAGCCATGCATTATTGGAATTGATTTGCTCATTCAAGGCTGATTGGAGATCAACAAAAGTCAAAGATCTTGATGATCAATCAAGTTAGCTGATTATGGAAGGTAAATCAAGAATTCAAATGAAGGGCTGAGATTGGCTTGAAGACTTGACACATGGAGGGCTGAGATTGATCAAGGAAAGCCTTCTCTAGCACTATATAAAAGGATCTCTTGAAGGCTTTAGAACAACTTTTGGAAGCCCTATTATTTTCTACATCATTGGCCAAGATTTTTATTCTCTCTAAGTCTTTCTTTTCCTCTATCTTCTTGAGAGAAAACTAAGAGAGTTCTCTACACTTTATTGTATTATTTTTGAGAGAACCCTATTTCTCAATCTCTTCTATTCTTGTATCTTGTAAAGAGCGTACAAAATCCAAACTAATGACTGTGAGACTCCAGAAATAGTTTGGTGGCGAGCCAAGTGAAGGCTTTGGTGGTTGTAAGAAAAGTTTCATATAGTGGATTTGATTGAAAATCCTAAGGAAGGGAATCCTTAGGTAGTGGATGTAAGCCATAAGGGCCGAACCACTATAAATCATTGTGTTCTTCTTCTCTTTACTCTTACTTATTCTTGTTTGATTATACTCGTTTGTTTTGCTCTTGTGCTATCTAAAGTGGCCGAATCCTAAGGCTTACATTCTTAGTGGTTTTTTTATATTCTGATTTGCTTGAATTGATCATTCTTTGTACTCATTTAATATTCCATTTGGTTTATTTAAAGACTTGTTATTGTGTGCATTCAAATCACTTGTTTTCACCAAGTTGTAATTTGAAGAGTATATTAGATCAAAGCACATACTAGCACAGCTGGCGGATATCATATTATCCATCTAGTATTTAAGTGCTCCCGTACTCTCAACTACAATTTTGGTTTATATTAAATTTGTTTTCTCATATATATACGTGCATAAGTTTTGCATTAGAATTTTAAAAAAGTGTCAATTCACCCCCTCTCTTGACTAAGTTAGAACTCAACAAGTGGTATCAGAGCGAAGTTCCTAAGAGAGTGATTAATCATCACTAGGTGTATCCATGGCATCGAGTTCGCATTTTTATGAAAATGAGGGTCGTTCTTTGTCTAGGGCACCATTCTTTGATGGCACCGATTATGCATATTGGAAAACAATGATGGAAGATTTTTTAACTGCATATAGTCTTGAATTGTGGGAAATAGTTAGAGATGGTCCATATGTCCCTAAGGAAAAGGTAAAGAGAGGAGAAGTAGAAGAGATAATAGAAAAGAGTAGAGATAAGTACACGGATGAAGATAAAAGATTAATTGCTTTAAATGCTAAGGCTAAGAGTGCATTTCATTGTACTTTGAGTAGATCTGAATTTAATCATGTACAGTGCTGTAAATGCTTATGATATTTGGAAGAACTTAGAGTTAAAATATGAAGGTACTAGTCAAGTTAGAGAAACAAAAATAAACATGTACATACATGATTTTGAATTGTTTTCTATGAAACCTAATGAAACTATTTCTGAAATGTATACTCGCTTGACTGATATTCTTAACTCTCTTGAGTCTCTTGGTAAATCATTTTCAGATTTTGAAAAGGTTCAAAAGGTTCTAAGATCTCTACCGGAGGCATGGGATCCAAAGGTGACAACCATTCAAGAGGCCAAGGATACCAAGAAGTTGTCACTAGATGAACTAATGGGTTCACTAATGACACATGAGCTTACTCTCAAAAACAGGTATAGAAACAAAGAAGATTCTTTAAAATCTAAATCAATTGCTTTACCTGTTGCACAGGAATCTAATGGAGAGGAGGATTCGGAAGAGGAGATTGCCATGTTGGCTATGAGGCTTCGAAACTTTATGAAAAAAAAATAAAAGGAGTTCCAACAAGACTAAGCCCGATGCCTCAAATGAAAAGAAAGTGGAGGTTACTTGCTACAAGTGTGGCAAGATTGGACACTACAAGTCCGAATGTCCCAAATCAAAGAAAGGTAGATCCAAAGGAAGGAGAAAGGAAGAGAAGAAAGATAGAAAATCATTCAAAGCAACTTGGGATGATTCTAGTGATTCTGAATCATCTTCAAGTGATGAAGAAGAAGAAAAGGCAAACTTTTGTTTGATGGCCAAAGGAGAAAAGAACTCATCTTCCACAGATGAGGAGGTAAACACTTCCGAAATGGATGCATTATTAGAAGAGTTTGATTTTCTGTTTAAAAAACATAAAATTGCTATTAGAGAAATCAAGGAGCTTAAGAGAGAAAATGGTAGATTAGAAAAGAAAGAAGAGGAGTACATGGAAGAAATAGATGAGTTAAACTCTAAAATTAGGAAAATGGAAGAAAATAAACCAAATGAAGTGTGTGCATTAAAAGATACTATAAATGAATTGCATGACACTATTGATAGTCTTAGGGAGCATGAATGCATTGTATGTGATCATTCTGAGTTACTAAATGAAATAGCATGTTTAAAAGAAAAGAATGAGCACTTAGAAAAATCATTTTTAAAATTTTCTTTGAGTTCCAGTAAATTGGATTCTTTGCTTGCATCTCAAAAACCATATTTTGAAAAGGCTAGTCTTGGTTTTGACCCTAGTAAACTAAAAGAGAAAATCCAAAAATCTGGTTCTTCCACTCATCTTACTCAGTCTAGGCGTGTGCATCATGCTAGAATCATTAAAGGGGCAAAATATCTTCCTAGAGCTAAATATCCAAAACTAGCTAGAACTAGGAAAAATAAAGTTGTTAGAACTAGGAGTTTTTGGATTCCTAAGGGTTTAAATGATCAAAAAGCTAAGGAACATATCTTTGATACTTATGGCTATGATTTCATGTTCTCTAACCCCCAAGGACCCAAAGTTTGGGTACCTAAGGTTCCTTGATTTGCTTAATAGGTGTGCTTGAAGGCCAAAGGCACTTCAAGCCAATGGTTCTTGGACAGCGGATGTTCAAGGCATATGACTGGAAATGTCACCTTATTTTCGTCTCTTAAAGCTAAAAAGCATGGAGATAATGTCACTTTTGGTGATGGCTCGAAAGGGAAAATTGTAGGCATTGGAAACGTGGGTAATCCTTCTAAACTCATGTTTGAAGATGTCTTATTTGTGAGTGGCTTATCCTACAACTTGCTTAGCATAAGTCAATTAATTGACAAAGGGTACATGGTTGCATTTGAAGGTAACGAGTGCTTAATTAAAGATTCTTTAAATAAGATTGTTTTAAAAGGCATTAGAGAAGGAAACATTTATGTACTAAATCTGAATTCTTTGTGTTAATGATGCTACTTGTCTTATGGCGATTGTTGACGGCGACGCGGTGCGGTCGGTGGTGGCCAGCGATGGTGGGCTATAGTGGTGGTGGCTGACGAAGGCTAGCGGTGGTGGCCAATGGAGGGCTAGTGGTGGTGGCCGATGGGCGGCCGTGGGCAGTAGCAGGCGCGCGCGGGGAAGAAAGGAGGAAGAAGATGAATAGGAAGAGAGAAAAAAATAGAAAATGAAAATAGAGAAAATTTGGAAAATGGAGAAAAAAATGGGGAAAATAGCCAAAAATTCCAAAAAAATGGGAGAAAAATTCTAGAAACTATTTCGAGACTCGAGAAGCGTGCCAAAAGCTCGAAAATGAAAATTTGAGTGCAAGGTGGCAGCTCAAGAGACAATGCCAATATGGGCGTTTTTTAGGTTTCTCCTCCAGATGGCTAAGGTAAATTAATTTAATTCTTTTCTAGTTATATGTTTTATGTGAGATGTTGTGGAATGATGAAATGTCTAGTGTTGGTTGGTATAAACCCTTGGTTGGGGTTGGTTGGAAATTGCCAATGGGTGATGTTGCGGTGTTTAGCAACGAGCGAAGGCCCTAGTTAGGTTTAATGTCTGATTGTTGGGTTTGTGTGTGGCATCTAGGTTCGACCGAGGAGGCGGTGATCCTAGAAGAGCATGGAATTCGTGCCGAAGCAGATGAGGCTTCGAGCTAGGTAAGAGGTGACCCCAAGGGTGATGGTCTTGCATGCATTTGTAAATGGTTGTCTTTATGAGTTACATGTAGTGGTAACACTTGCATGGTTTGAGTTCTAGCGTACCTATGGCCATATGGAGGACTAGTGTGTGGGAAGGGTTGGTCGGTGCCTTAACCTATGGAGGTTATGAGGGCATGGAAGACTACCCATGTGCATTGCATTTTTGCATTACATGCTCTCTCATGATTCATTTACTTATGCATTGCACCCTTACTGAGTCTTTATAACTTATGAGGTTTTACCTCGTGTTATAGATGTGCAAGTCCAGATGCAAGCAGGGGATGGTACCGGGAGGCTGTTGTGGCAACTAAGAGTGTTGCCCGAGTTTGTGTATTGTATTATCTCTTGTATATATTCATGTGGTGGTATGTATATATACCCTTGTTGTGAATGTAAATGATATTGAGCACTAGATGTATCTAGCTATTGTATTCATCATAGTGTGGTAGGTGATTGCGAGAAGGCTGGATGTATATGGTCCTAGTTGGTGGAGCCAAGTTCGGATCGGGTAAAGATCAGAAAGGTATGTTCTCATAAATCTCCAATACTCAACAGATATTTAATGCGCTAGTTTTGTGCCTGGGTCACCTTTAGCTCGCTATGAGGCGAGCTGAAGAAATGTGAAGCTCACTCAAGTTCGGGTCCCAATCCGTTGCGTTTCCTTGTTCGATTTTGGGATCGATTCCTCGAGTGGAGCAAAAGGAATGACGAAGCCTAGTTCCCACCTAAGGCGTTTCCTGTTGAAACATAGTCCAACCCTTCAGTGTTTTGGTTGTCGGGTGAGTAATCGGTTGATTATTCACGAGCAACGCCCCGCAGGTGGGAGCGGGTCGTTACAGTTCCTATGACTAAATTACACCATTGTTTAATAGTCTTATAGATTTGTATTTGTGAATGATCAGGTTTTATGCAAGTCCATGAGGAGAGCAGATCAAAGGAGTAAAGATTGGGCAACACTCTTGCAAATGGTGGAGACTTGTTGTATGTTTGCAGCATTGAGTGTAGCCTAGAAGAAACTAGTGAAGTCAATTGTATCAAATGGCAAAATTGTCTAAGTGAAGTTATGTGTGTTAGTAGCTTACGTATGAGGGGTATAATAGGAAATGTGTTGTCTGTTATACTCCTTGTAATATTTGCCCACAATGTCTATAAATAGAAGACGTAGGGCAATCATTTTGGGTACGATTTGATCATTCTGATTTACGAGTGCAATGTGAGAGGAAAGCCTAAAATAAAGATAGTCTTTGTAATCTCCATTGTGATTGTACTCGTGTGTGAGAGGGACTCTTGTGTACTACTTTCATCATTCATGGTGGATTGCTCTCAGGATCTAAGAGGCGGGATGCAGGATCGTTTATGCAGTTTGAACCAAGATAAATCATGTTGTCTCTTGTGTGGTCTGATTATCTCTTTCTCTATGTCCATTACTGTTTTTCAATTCTGTTTTATATTTCTGTTGTTGGGGTTTGTTCAGGAGTGTGTGCAATTGTAATTGGTTGTGATTTGAGTGATCCTTGTGCTCCTAATTGTAACAAACAAGAAGTCAGCCATAAGTATAACACATAATCTCGTGCAATATGATAGAACAAAACACATAGAAGTTGACAGACACTTTACCAAAGGAAAACCGGACAACAGTCTTATTTGTACTCCGTATGTGCCTTTAGGGTCTCAACTAGTAGATGTATTTACAAAAGGAATCAGCAATCCTCAATTTCAAACATTAATTTTCAAACTGGGAATGGATAATATCTATTCATCAACTTGAGAGATAGTGTTGGAGATCATATAGCAGATTGATTGAAGTTATGAGAGTTACCTTGGAAAGTTGAAGGGTTGTCAATCAAGTTGTTTTGCAGATTGATTGAGGCATATTTAAGGGAGTTATCTTGGAAAGTTTATGAGTTGTCAGTTAAGCTGTTTTTGAATTATTTCCTAATGTATAAATAGAAGATTAGGTGTACAGATTTGGTAGGTTCTGTAAATCAATTAGAGATTATCTCCAACAACAACAACAACAACATATCTAGCCTTTATCCCACTATATGGGGTCGGCTAGATGAATTCTAGACTTCCATGTATTTCTGTCTTTTGTCATATCATCATTGAGGTCCATACACTTCATATCAAACTTTAATGTCTCCCTCAAAGTTTTCTTAGGTCTGCCTCTACCTCTTTTTTTGATTAATTGTTCCATTTCATCAACTCTCTTCACAGGAGCGTCTCTTGGTCTCCTTCTTACATGATCAAACCATCTTAGTCTAGTCTCTCTCATCTTCTCCTCAATTGGCACTACTCCTATCTTATTACGAATAATTTCATTTCTAATTTTATCTTTTCTTGTATGGCCCCACATCCATCTTAACATCCTCATCTCCGCTACGCTCGTCCTTTGCTCATGTTGGAATTTGACTGCCCAACATTCTGAGCCGTACAACAAAACTGGTCTTATAGCTGTCCTATAGAATTTTCCTTTCAATTTTAATGGAATTTTACCATCACATAACACCCCCGATGCATTTCTCCATTTTAACCAACCTGCCTTAATTCTATGTGTGGCATCCTCGTGAATTTCTCCGTCTTTTTGAATCACTGATCCCAAATATCAAAAATGGTCTTTTCTTTGTAAGATTTGGTCTTCCAATTTTATTATAACATTCTCCACTCTTGCATTCTTACTAAATTTACATTCCATATATTCTGTTTTCTTTCTGCTTAATTTAAATCCCTTAGATTCTAAATTGTTTCTCCATAACTCAAGCTTAGCGTTCACTCCTTCTTTTGTTTCATCCACCAATACTATGTCGTCTGCAAATAGCATACACCATGGCACCTCTGTCTGAATATCTTTAGTAAGTTCATCCATTACTAAAGCAAATAAGTATGGACTTAGTGCAAAATCTTGATGCAATCCTATTGTAATTTTAAACGGTTCAGTATCCCCTCCGCATATTCTGACCCTTGTCTCTGCACCATGATATATGTCCTTAAGGGCTTGTATATAGGCTATTCGGATTCCTCTCTTCTCTAAAACTCTTCATAATACTTCTCTAGGGACCCTATCATAAGCCTTTTCTAGATCTATAAACACCATATGTAGGTCCTTCTGATGATCCCGATACCTTTCCATTAGGCGCCTCAGTAGGTATATAGCTTCCATTGTTGACCTACCAGGCATGAAACCAAACTGATTTTCTAATACCTCTGTTTCTTTTCTGAGCCTCTGCTCTATTACTCTCTCCCAGAGTTTCATGGTATGGCTCATTAACTTAATTCCTCTGTAATTTTCACAGTTTTGAACATCTCCTTTATTCTTATATATAGGGACCAAAGTACTCTTCCTCCACTCATCTGGCATCTTTTTTTATTTAAGAATCGTGTTAAATAATTTCGTTAGCCAGGAGATGCCCTCTTCTCCCATGCATTTCCATACTTCTATTGGTATATTATCCGGTCCCACCACCTTATGATTTTTCATCTTTTTTAATGCTTGTCTTATTTCATTTGGACTTATGCGTCGATAAAATGTATAGCTCACGTTCCCTTCGGAGTTACTAAGATGTCCCAATCTAACTCTTGTGTCGCCATCATCATTGAATAATTTTGTGAAATACTCCTTCCATCTCTCCTTAATCGCTCCCTCATTCACTAATACATTTTGATTTTCATTTTTTATGCATTTCACTTGGTTTAGATCCCTTGTTTTTCTTTCTCCTGCTTTAGCTAATTTATATATATCCCTTTCTCCATCTTTTGTATCAAGTCGTTTATATAGATTCTCGTATGCTTTTGACCTTGTTTCACTAACAGCTTTGTTTGCTAGTTTTTTTTATTCTTTATAATTTTTTTGATTTTCTTCGTTGTTGCACTGATATACTTATAACAATTTTTCTTATTTTTAATTTTCAATTGTACTTCTTCATTCCACCACCAAGACTCCTTAAGGTTAGGGGCTCTACCATTTGTCTCTCCAAGCACTACATTTGCTGTGTTTCTCAGGGCATTAGCCATTTCTCTCCACATTTGGTTTGTCTGTCCTTCTCCATTCCATTCTCTTCTACCCCTTAATTTTTCTTTGAAGATTAGTTGTTTCTCCCCTTTTAAATCCCACCACCTGATTCTTGGATTTTGTTTTATGTGATTTTTTCTCTTCCAATTTCTTACTTGGACGTCAAGTCCTAGAAGTTTATGTTGAATAGTCAAACACTCTTCCGGTATCACCTTACAATCCTTACAACATACCCGATCCTCTTGTCTCATGAGGAAGTAATCCAATTAGAGATTATCTCCATTGGAGGAAATTTCAAATTAAGTGTCCTATTGTAGATTGGCTAGTTTTCTGTATATATATATATAGATCTGGATAGAATGAATAATACACGCATTCAGCTTTCTTCCCAATTCATAACATAACTAACAAAGGCAACGTAGCCTGTGTTGGACACTGTAAGTCTATGGCAGTAACTTCATCAAGGAAGCTATGTGTGCTTCCAATATCAATGAGGATCATCAACCTCTTCTTCCCCATTGAACTGTCATAACCCTATAATGGTCATTAAATCATGCTGCAATTACTTCATTTATTATGCCCTAGGATCATGACACTTCGCCTACTATCTCTGGACTGCTTGCAGTCAAGCCCTTAGGTATACTTATGCTTCTTGAAAATCGCCTCCAAGGCTAATTCCTAAAGCCTAGCTTTCTCTGTAGCCTGCTTGATTGTGGCTGGCTGCATCATCTTAACTGCCGATTGTAGCCTCATCATTCAAACCGCTGATGAAGCTAGACACAAAATATGATTCATCCATGGTCGGATGAGAGGTGATCAAGAATGACTTCAGCTCCTCAAATCTAATTTGATAATATCATTCATTGAACCTTCTTGCTTTAATTCGTTGAATTCCTCGATTACATCCGTTATAGTTCTTTCTCCAAAATGAACACAAAAATCTTCTACGAATTCCTGCCAAATTAACTCTGTTCTCCTCCCCCGCTCCAACCTTGGAACCATACATCCGCTATGTCACTAAGATAAGCGGCTGCCAGATTGACCTTCTAGCCTTTAGCCACCTAATAATGGTGAAAAAATTGCTCACATCACCAGATCCACCATCTCAGCTTGTCACCTTCGAAAACCAGAATTTCCTGTCTCAGCATGGGGATGTGGTATTGATTCATATAAGCTCCTCTAGTTGATGTTCCCAGCACAAACTCCAACTGCTCCTCTGTTTCCAGAGGATCAGGAGCACAAGGTCAAATTCTTGCTCCAACCAGAATTGGAGCCGTGGTGGATCTCAAAGGAAAATTCACTAGCAAACTCACATTAGGCAATCTAGAAAACAGGCTGAGGACAGTGTTCAACTGCTGACCAAAACCAGAGAATTCTTCTTTGAGGCTAGAGAAATCTTCTCTGACTCTGGTGATATCGGCCTTAACATTCTTCTCCAGCAACATCATCGTATTTCTGGTAGCTAAATTCTCAACTTTGCCATGACTCACCTCCTCCTGTATCTAGCAAAGCTCAAGCTCCATCATATCCAATCTAATCTCCAGTTGCTCTTAAGTCTGGCAAAGTCCAAGCCCCATCATATCCAACTGGGACTCCAACTACTTCATTCTAGTCCCTTTTACCATCTTCGCAATTCAGTAGATCGTGCCTCCGATTGATAATAACCTCCAAGGATGCCCGCCTTGATTTGTACCGATACCAACTTATTGTGATCGACAGTTATCTAATCATGATCACTGAATTCCGATCGCTCAGATCTGAGATAATCATGATTAACTCACTTTGAGATAATGATGGCTAAGAGATGATTGAGATAATCATGGTTTGTATTAGAATTATTAGTATAATTGTACATATTGTATGTGTGTTTTATTTGTAATTAGGTTAAGCCCGTAGGTCAAACCCATAAATTAAGGCCTATTATGCCTATTATAAATAACAAATTAAGAGAGGCTAATATCCTAGATTTTTCTCTCCTAATTTTTTTCTCACATAGTATCAAAGCCACCAATGAGAAAAAACCCTAAGCCACCGTTGTGTATCCTTTTCCAACGGTCTTCAAACCCTAAAAACCCTCTTTTCTCTCTCCTTGCCGCCCCTATCAAGGCCTAAACTCCACTGTCTGGCCACCATTTACTAGCAGCACCACCACCATAGGGTTCAACATCGTCAAATCGGCCAACCACTAGAGACCCATCGCCACCGGAGCCGTCACGCGTGGCAGACTTTCTCTAGCTAGCTTCCACACGCCGATGCGTGGGAGTGCATGCATCACCGAAAGTTCGTCGTCTTCTCACCAGAACCTCGACGGAGCTTCCTGAACCCGTCCCCGATGTCCATTTTCCCAAAAACCATCCTAATCTGTGTGTATCAATTATTTAACAACCTTTTTAAACATCGGAGTTTCAGTCTATTCGCCTGAATCCCACCATGTCGTCCTTGAGTGACCCCTCCTCTACTCCTAGTGCCTCGTCTGCATTCAACTCTTCACCCTCTCCAACATAAGAACCCCTATTATCACCTCAAACAAGTTGATAGGGTCTACTAATTATCTCTCATGGGCAGCCTCCGTCAAGATGTGCTTCCAAGGGCAAGGACAACTAGACCATCTCACCAAGAAAGTAGAAGATGTCGACGCAGCCAACAAGGCTAAATGGGAATAGGTTGATGCACAATTGTGTAATATTTTATGGAATTCTATTGACTTATCTGTTGTACAGCTCTTTCGGCCGTTTGAAACTTGTTATGGGGTTTGGAAGGAAGCTATTGAATGTTATACCAACGACATTCAGCCTCTCTATACTATTGTTCACTCTATCAACAACATCCAGCAAAGTCAATCTATGGAATCCTATCTAGGCCAGATGCATTCTCTTATGCAAAAGTTTGAAGCTCTTCTTCCATACTCTGATTCCAAAGCCACTCATAATTCTTAATGAGAAAAGCTGTTCATGGTCCTTACTTTATCCAGTCTCAAGCCTGAGTTCGAGGCTGTCCACCATTAGATCTTGACTAGGTCCACTAACTCCACTATAAAACACACATACAATATGTACAATTATACTAAAAATTCTAATAAGTTAAGAAAGGCTAATCTCTTAGATTTTTCTCTTCTAATTATTTTCTCACAGTTTGTAATTAAGATATGGTAGAAGTGGGTGATTATCTAATTAATCTATGATGCCTCTATCTTTATCTTAGAGGGGTTAATGTTATCTCCTTTTTTCCTGTAAATAAAGGCAAGATTTGAGATATTGTAATTTCATTATTTTGTATACTTGTTTGCATCAATACACAAGCTTGCGTGAAGGTCTTGCCAATAGATGTAGGCAAATTATTGAGCCACATTACATCGATGTGTTCTTCTTTTTTTTTCTTTGACTGCTTTATTTTTCTATTAGTTGCATATATATTCAACTCTTTACTCTTGATCCGTTTATTGTTCCAACAATAGCATCACTGGGCTAATAGGTATAGTCTGCCTTACCAATAATTTCCTTAAAGTTGTGGGTATAAAACCCTTTAGCTCGGCTACAAGGATTGTAGCATTGGTGTCTCTTAGAGAGAGCATCATCCTCTTTAAGTCATTATCATCCCTTCCAGGGGACATTAGAGTTGTTTATAGCTCCCCTCGTGGGTTTTCATTCAAGTTATCTAGACTATTAACAGGATTGGATATAGGAAATGATGGGTTCTACCTAATGGTTGCCTTGTGTACACGAATCTATGTGGCAATGAATGGGTTGCAAATAAGTTGAATCTATGATTGGATATTGGATATTATCATTTTGTTTGATCTTTGTTTGGTTGTGTTGTTAAATCGACTTCCTTCAATTTACTCTTTGTTCTGGTTGCGGATTGATTCGAACTATATTATGTCCTTTTGTTATTTTTATTAACAAAAGGAGATGGAGAAAATAATTTTCTCTATATTCTATCTCAAAAAGATACATGGATTCCCCTTTGGTTTTATAGAGGAAGAGAACAACATAAAAGAAAAGATAAAAAAGGAAAGAAGAATATGCCTATCATATACTCTATTAGTAAAATATTTCTACACTCCCTCTCAAGCTGGCTTGAAGATATCTTCCATGACAAGCTTGCTCACTAATTTTTCAAACTAATTTTTGTGTAACCCCTTTGTAATAACATCGGCGACTTGATCAACTGTTAGAATGTAGGGCATACAATTACCCCATTATCAATTTTCTCCTTAATAAAGTGTTTATCCACCTCTACATGATTTGTCTTATCATAGAGTATTGGATTATGGGCAATAGAAATAGCAAATTTATTATCATAGTAAACCTTAGCTGGTAAGAGAGCGGAGACCCTTAAGTCCTCTAGAAGTCTCTTTATTCACATAACCTCACAAATCCCATGAGCAATTGAATGAAATTCAGCTTCAGCACTACTTCTGGCCACCACGTTTTGTTTCTTGCTCTTCCAAGTGACAAGATTACCTCCCATAAAGGTATAGTATCCCGATGTAGATCTTCTATCAGTAACACTGTCTGCCCAGTCAACGTCTATGTACGCCTCTATGTGAAGATGTCCACGTTTTCTGAAGAGCAAAACTTTTCAAGGAGTTCCCCCTTTATGTACCTTAGAATTATGTAGATAGCTTTAAAATGTTGTGAACCTAGTGAGTGCATAAATTGACTTACTACACTTACTGCGAATGCTATATCAGGTCGAGTGTGGGACAGATAGATGAGTCTACCCACAAGCCTTTGATATTTCTCCCCTTCTACCACATCTTTGGCTTCGACAGGTTGTAGCTTTAAATTAGGTTTGATGGGAGTTTCAGCTATCTTACACCCGAGCATTCCTGTTTCAATGAGTAAATCTATGACATACTTAAGTTGGTTGACAAAGATTCCTTCCTTAGATCTTGCAAACTCCATCCCAAGGAAATACTTTAGGGGTCCCAAGTCCTTGATCTCAAATTCATATGCTAGTTTCCTCTTAGGTTCTTCAATCTCTCCCCTACCATCACTAGTCATATTATTATATCATCCACATAGACAATTAAAATAGCCTTCTTATCGTCACTAGAGTGCTTGAAGAACATTGTGTGGTCCGCTTGGCCCTGACTACAACCATGGCTTTTTACTGCATTTCCAAACCTTTCAAACCATGCTCTCGGAGACTATTTTAGACCATACAAAGATTTTTTTAGACTACATACCTTGTTTGTACTGAGACTCTTCTCAAATCTAGGTAGAAGGTCCATATATACTTCTTCCTCCAAATCGCTATTTAGGAAGGCATTCTTTACATTGAGTTGGTGTAGAGGCCAATCTTAGGCCACCGCAAGAGATAGGAGGACTCGAATAGAGTTTATCTTTGTCACTGGAGCAAAGGTCTCTTGATAGTCGATGCCATATGTTTGGGTGAACCCCTTGTGGAAACAAGTTTTTCCTTATATCTCTTTCTACTTCAATCTGCCTTACATTTTACAGTAAAGACCCATTTACAACCTACAGTTGTCTTGCCTCTCAATAGCTCTACAATCTCCGGAGTCCTATTCTTTTTCAGAGCATTCATCTCCTTCTTTACTGCTAACTTCCAATCCAGATCACCTAAAGCATCCTAAATTGTTCTTGGTACATGCAAGTTAGAGATATTTAAAAGAAATGTCTCGTGGCTATTGGATAGTTTTTGATAGGACAAGTATTTGGCAATAGGATATTTGGTACAAGATCTTACTCATTTTCTAATGGCAACGGGGACATCAAGATCAGACAAATCAAATAAGGAAGAATTTAAAAGAGTAAGTTTAGAATTAACCTTAGTGGAAGCAGGACTATCATTCGAATATGACAACTATTCAGTTACTGGAGGAATATTCTGATCAATAGCATTTCTCTGAGGTTTTATTTTGATGTAAAACTAAAGCTCAAATTTCGGATTCCTTTGATCTGTTTGTAGTAATTCTCCCCCTGGTTACGACTCCATTATGCTTGGCACCTATGAACTAGACGCATCATGTTCTTTATTATTTTGAGCACTAGTTTCCTTGGATTGTTTATCGAAGTGGAGTGGGTCTATCATATCAAACATGTTTGGAAAAGGTTTAGAAATTTTCAAAAAATTATCTTCTTCTATATTATTATAAATTTTCAAAAACTTATCTTCTTCTACATTTTTTTTATTCTCCCCCTGAAGATGATTTTTGGTAAAATAGGGTTGATTCTCTATAAAAGACACATCCATGCTTATGTGAGTTTTCTTTGTCAAATGATTAAAGCACTTGTACCTTTTTTTTTTCTGGGAGCATAACCAACAAAAACACATTTTTAAGCCGTTGGATCCAATTTGGATCAAAAAATTTGTGGAATGTAAACAAAGCAAGTGCATCCAAAAATTTTTAAAGGTAGCTTAGAGTACAACTGGCACGTAGGAAAATTCTTTTTTAGGGAACTTAAAGGTGTCTCAAAGTTTAAGACTCGAGTAAGCATTCTATTGATTAGATAGCAAGCAGTTAAAACAGCATCTCCCCAAAGGTATTTTGGGACATTCATAGAAAACATAATAGCACTAGTTACCTCAAGTAAATGTTTTTTCGTTTAGTTATACCATTCTGCTGAAGAGTTTCACGACATGTTGATGGATGGAAAATACCTTTCACTTTCAAAAAATCATTGAAGTACTCTGTTCCATTATCAAACCAAAGAATACAAATTTTTGTTTGAAATTGGGCTTTGATCATGTAAAAGAAATCTTTTAAAACTCTTGTCACTTCAGATTTATTGGTAAGCAAGTAAATCCAACATAGTCTAGTATGATCATCGATAAAAGTTACAAACCATCTTTTTCCAGATAAAATGGTTACCTTTGAGGGTCCCCAAACATCACTATGAATCAAATAAAATGGTTTTGAATAACTGTAAGGTTTGGAAACAAATTTAATATGATGATCCTTAGACAAATGACAACTTTCACATTGAAACTTAGAACAATTCACTCCTTTAAACAATTTAGGAAATAAGTGTCTTAAATAAAGAAAACTAGGATGGCCTAGCCTCAGATGCCATTGCATTATTGGATCAAAAACAGAGATTGAACTATTACCACTTAATCCGTGAGCTTTTTTATTACCGGAGAAACCCCCATTGAAGTAGTAAAGTCCGTTTATCTCTTTATCACTGCCAATTGTCTTCCCTGAGTTCTAGTCTTGAAATAGGTAATAAGAATCAAAGAAGGTAATGCGGTAGTTACAATCTTTTGAAAGTTTACTGACAGATAAAAGATTACAAGTAAGTTTAGAAACATGAAGTGCTGACTGAAGATCAATACTTTCAGAGATTTCAATGAGGCCTTTGCTAGCAATAGAAGAAAAACTGTCGTCAACTATCCTTACTTTTTCACCACCTGAACAAGGAGTATATGAATCGAAAAAATTGGACAAGCTGGTCATGTGATCAGATGCCTTGAATCAGTAATTCATGGCGCAGATTTTAAGGAACTAGATGTGCCAAAGAACCATTAAGTGTACCAGGTAACGAATTGGACAGAAACAATGTCAAGAGTTGATTGAACTGCTCTTTGTTGAAGGAACTAGATGTGGCGGGAACATCCGACATGGTGGGGGTAGGGACCGATGATCTGTTGACTAATGTGTGACTGCACATTACAGATCCAGTCATCCTTTGCCTTTTAATCTGAGTTGGTTGGGTTCATTGGATCTGTTTCACAAATTTGGCTGTTGGATCTGGCCTAATGAGTTAACTCTGGTTGACGTTGACCAAATCTGAAATGGGCCATAGCTGAGCGGGTCGGATATGGGCCAGATCTAGCAAGGATCTAGGTTTACTAAAATTGTGGCGAGCAACAATGGAGAAATCCAATCAGCGATGGTGGCTAAATGACAACTCAAACAGTCGGTGGACTAAGACGATGGTAGTCGATGGGGAGGCTGACGGTCACAGCTGCGGTTTGACCAACAAACAGAGGGCTTCGACAGCGAAAAAGCCCCAGTGATCTAGGGTGTCAACTAGGGTTGGGTAGCAGCTGTCGAAGTTGGACGACAGACGAACCTGAGCGACTACAGTGGCCAATGTGAACAGCGGCGGTCGCTAGATCTAAGGGATGACAGTCGATAGAAAGGCAGCGATAGCCAACGGATCTGGACGGCAGAGGCTGATGTAAGGCAACGATGGCCAGATCTGGACGAAAAAAGGCCAGATCTAACGAAAACCAGTCGTATCTGGAGTGACAATGGTGTGACTGGAGCGACGACAGCCTTAGGACACGGCAGCAATGCCGGCCGAGGTCGGATCTTGGTCAGTGGTGGCCAATTCTTGGGGTATGGCAAAGGGATGAGAGGCACTCTCCATATTCCATCTCAAAAAGATACATGGATTCCCCCTTTAGTTTTATAGAGGAAGAGAACAATATAGAAGAAAAGGGAAAAAAAAAAGGAAAGAAGAATATGCCTAACATATACTCTTATTAGTAAAATATTTCTACAATTTTAATCGATCATTTGGTTGGGGCCCCTTAGGATCCTTCTATTGCAACCCCTTTGGCTTGGCTACTCTTCTTAATGTTTACCTAGCAAAATAAAGCAAAATGAGATTCATTGAAGCTATTTAGACTGGATTATTCTAGGTTCTCTATTCATGATTAGACATAGCTTTGAGTTACCACCTAAAGACAAATGGACAAATTAAGCAATTTAATGCGTATGGAGAAGAATCTACACCACTTTGTTAACGCAAACCAACCCGAGTAGACACAATTACTTGATGTTGCTCAACTATGTTTCAACACCAAAAAAGCAACTCAACAAACAAGGAAGAGCTCTTCAACTTGTCTCTATTTTATTCTTCCAAGCTCTGTTGAGGGAAAAGATTGACTTTACCACTTCAATAGAGTGGAAGGTGCTCTTAAGTGTAAAACGAGGGTGATCAATAAATCCAAATCTATGACATCAGGCCATGACACAGAAACTGTAACAAGTTCATGTGAAACTGATACAGCATAAAGTAGGAAAACATCTTTCTTCATCTAGTAAAAACTTCAAAGAATAAAATGGGTTCAAAAAAGTCAAATGTATGGATGGATGGTAAACACCTTATTTGAGATTGAAATGACAAGCCAACGATGTATGATTTTCTGAACAATTTATGAATTCATCATTAATGTATAGTTTGTAACATTTTCTACCAAGCCTCCCAAATTATACTCTACTCCTAAGCTGAGCAACAGTAATAATAACAGGTAGCAGGCCGTCCAAAAATTGCTCAGAGATATCAGTTAATATTTTAATATTTTATTGCTCACAGATGCAGGCATATTAATATTCTAGCTAAGAGTGTAGGCATTTTAATTGACTTGCTAAAGCGGAACTGGTTCAAACCAATATGTTATGCTAGGCCATTAGAATTATTATTGGCTACAAGAGAAGGGGTGCTGGATGCAGAGACTTCCTTGCACAGTAACAAGGCCAGAGTGCATTCAAAATTCCCCTGTATAAGACCTATGGAACAGGAATAAGTAAATCTGCTTGTGCATCACAGAGAGAAACAAAAATAAAGAATAAGCAATATGGTTGCACTTTGAATATACCGTGTACTCCCAGCCATGTTTCTCAGCGAAGGCCTTTGCAGCTTCTTCACTGTCAAAACTAAGGCCTGCTTCACCAACATTGGCATAGGGGTCTCCAGTGGATGTCCAACCCATCAAAGGGTTTTCCCACCTAAAACAACATGCCAGCTAACTCCTCTTAGCATGAATAACAAGTACTGAACAAAAAGGTAAAGTTAAAGACAATAAAAGATTTTCATAAAGCAAGAGAAGAAAAAGTCATTCTAAGAACACATGCAATTGTTGCCTGAGACAATTCAGAGTCTATCATCGTAAGGCTGCAAATCTTCCCCTTTTTTCTTTTGTTTTCCAACTAGTGACAGGTTTAACCACTAAGAGGCATCAAGGGCCCAATGAACCAGAAAGGAAAACTTGCACCAACCATAAATATACTTCAAGATTCTACAACAAAGCGCAGATAGAATCACGTGACAGATATAAAACAAGACGAACAAGTCAACAAGAAAATTTAAAAATTAGGACCAGAGGAACAGAAACATGACAATAATAAATTTTTATACTTACATATATGGGAAGACAAGAATTACTATTTAGTTTGTATGTTACAAATGTATTTATATTCTATGCAATTAATGAAAGATCATTTATTACATCTTCAACCATATCTTTGTAATTGTATTAGGTTTTCATGTGTGTTGAAGCAATAGAGAATTGTTGCCACAATGATTGCTCGTTCTTTCAACCATCCCACACAGAAATAAGCATGAGTTGGTTCGACAATAATTTGGTTTGACAGTTGGTGCAGCCATAGGCTCTTGTGTGAACTTACCTGTTCAGGTTAGTCATTGATAGGTTTTCTTGTTTGTCTAGCTCTATGGTCTAATCCTCACAATTCAGGCACAACTTTTAAGGACTAGGTGATTGATTTTTTTCCCCTGACATGCTCTAAACTCACTCAGGAATGGGCAACAGAAAGGATGCTATAAGTGTCTGACAGAATTGAGTCTTTTCAGACTGATCATTCTATGAGGTCTCATTTGACAAAGGTGGTCAGGCTTTTCTAGGAAATTCATATGGTAGTTAAAAGTTCCTCCCAGAGTGGCTTTTTTTTTTTTTCTTTTCCTTTTTTTTTTTTTTTCCTTTTTGGACAGCAATGGTTTGAGTTTACTTTGATTTCTGATCATTTGAGAAAGCTATTGAAGTGATTAACTGACAGTACCCATGCAAGAAGGGAGGAGAAATGATGGATCATTTTCTTCTTTACATTTGGTGGCTTGCAATTTTTTGAGCATGTTTTTCCTTATTTTTGGTGTGTAGAGGGTGATGACAACAGATATGATTAATTTTTTGTGTTGAAAAAATACTGAGATTCCCATTATATTCAAGGATTTATTTGCTTGATTTGTATTTCTATATTTCCTTTCTATTCCTCTCCCTAATCTTGACTGTATCTTGTAAATCTTTCCTATTTTCAGTAGTAACTAGATTAGGAAACTGCCTAATGTAGAAGACTATTAGTCTTTACCAACTGTATATAATCTTGTAAACCCTACAATGAGGAATAAGATTGGTATTTTCTCAGCTACCTTTGACATGGTATCAGAGCCCTAGGTTCATATTCTTGGAGCCGGCCACTGTCTTTTTTAGTTGACTATAACCGACATTGATATCCAATCCACTTTCGTAGCTATCAAACCCTATGACCATGATAGATTCAATGGAATCCAAAGGTACAACAGAGGTACCTTTTTCTGGAAATAATAGTATTGCTTCAAGTGAAGAACTACAAAATATTCAAGCTGCTTATAGACTGAATGACAAGAACTACTTGAAGTGGTCCCAGTTGATCTAGACATTTCTAAAGAGTAAAGGGAAGCTTAGCCATCTACTTGGGACCAGACCTAAGAAGGAGGATCCTACATATGCATCCTAGGATGAAGAAGATTCATTGGTCATGTCTTGGCTCTGGAATTCCATGTTGCTAGAGATCAACAACATAGAAATCAGAGGAAAGGGAATCAAACAGCCTATGGGGGAGAAGCAGAAATAAGGAAATCAACAAATCTGACTTTATCAGCAGATCAATTGGAGATCCTACAACAGCTATTGAACCAAACAAAGGTGACTAAACCTGAGGCAACCGAAGTCCCTAACCCAACAATGTCTCTTGCCAAACAAGGTATACTTAGTCACTCTTTAATCTCCCTCAAATTTCATACAGATTGTTGGATAATTGACATAGGTGCTACAGATCATATGACTGGATCTCCTGAGATACTATCAGCCTATGAACCTTGTTCTCAAGGTCCAACCATCTCAATGGTTGATGGTACTACAACCATAGCTCAAGGAAAAGGTATAATAGTGTGGGAGGCCTAAATATAAAGTCAATCCTGTATGTTCCTGATCTAAAGTGCAATCTTATGTCAGTGAGTAAACTAACCAAAGAAGAGAAGTGTTTAGAGACATTTTTTTCTTTCTATTGTGAATTTCAGGACCCGTCTTCAGGGAAGACGATTGGCAAAGCTGAGGAAAAAGGAGGCCTCTATTATATATCAAAGCTTGGACAGCCCTTTGGATGTAGGTCACAAATTCAATCCTCTTTGTCTACTGTTTCAGCTTCTCAACTTATGTTATGGCATTAGCGTTTAGGGCACCCTAGTTTTAGTCATTTCAAAGTTTTGTATCCTCGTCTCTTTATTAAATTAATAAAAGAAGCAGCCAGTTGTTTCATTGTAAACAATGCATTCTTGCAAAACAAACTAGAAGCTCTCATCCTTCTCATGACTATAAACCCACAAAGCCCTTTTATCTTATTCACGGTGATATTTGGGGTCCAACTAGAACTCCTAATTTAACTAACATTAAATGGTTCATCACATTTATGGATGACAATACAAGGGTTAGTTGGGTGTTCCTAATGAAAGATAAACCTGAAGCCTATGATGTATTTAAGATGTCTCATCAAATGAAAAGCAATGTTTTTCAAGCCTCATTCCATGTTTTAAGATCAATAATGGCAGGGAATATTTTTCCAATGATTTCAGTCATTATCTAGCTAAACAAGGCATTATTCATCAAAGTTCATGCACTTACAATCCCCAACAAAATGAAGCGATAGAAAGAAAAAATTGCCACCTCCTTGAAACTGCAAGGGCACTTATGTTTACAAGCTTGGTTCCTAACACATATTGGGGGAAGTTGTTCTTACATCATCTTATCTTATTAATCGCCTTCCCTCCAAAGTTCTTGGCTTCAGAACCCCTTTAAGTGTCCTCCTTGATTTCTATCCCCATCATACTAGGGTGCTAAAGTCTTTGTCTCCTAAAGTGTTTGGGTGCACTGTCTTTGTTCATAAATATCAGCCCTCCCAATCCAAACTAGAACCTGAAGCCCTCAAGTGCATATTCATTGGTTATTCTCCAACTCAATAAGGATACAAATGTTACCACCCTTCTACTCGAAAATTCATTATATCTTGTGATGTATCCTTCCTTGAAAACCAACTATTTTTTTCACATTAATTCCCTGCAAGGGCAAGTACCTAACACAGAGGAACAGTGGGATTCCACTTTGTCTCTACCCATGGTCTCAAATTCAGTAACCTCTCTTGTTAGTAAATCAGTCCTTGAAACTCAGTCTTTTACTTAAACCTCAATACCTAATTCAAGGGGAGACCATGAAGATCAGATTCAAGAAAAGCCAACTTCTGATAAGCCTCTTTTGGTATATTCTAGAAGGCCTCGTGCCCCTCAGCCAAACTCGTTGTCAACTCCAAAGGTATGTTCAGAAGCTGATGACAATGGCAGCATGGAAAGGTTAGCAACTAACAAGACTGGTGATCTTGATATTCCAATTACACTAAGGAAATGGGTCAAATCATGTACTAAGCATTCTATTTCAAATTATGTGGGTTATTCAAAGCTCTCCCCACAATTCAAGGCCTTCACAACAAGCATTGATGATATAGTAATCCCTAAGGATATATATCATGCATTGCAAGATGAAAAATGGAAGACAGCAGAACAGAATATCAAGTAGACAAGGGAAGATATCAGCGGTTGGTGAGGAAATTGATCTACCTATCACTCACACGACTCGATATTGCATATGTTGTGTGAGCATAGTAAGTCAGTTTATGCACTCTTCCACAAAAAGACATCTTGAGGCTGCATATCATATTCTAAGATACCTAAAAGGAACCCCTGGAACAGGACTCTTGTTTAAGAAGAGTCAAGATAGAGGAAAAAAAGCATTTGTAGATGTTGATTGGGCTGGTTCTGTTGAAGACTGTAGATGTACATTTGGTTTTTGTACAAAGTTATGGGGGAATTTGGTAACTTGGAGAAGTACGAAGCAATCAGTGGTGGCAAGAAGCAATGCTGAAGCAGAGTATAGGGCTATTGCACAAGGATTATGTGAAGTGATTTGGGTGGAAAAAATGCTAGAAGACCTATACCTTCTCCAAAAATTCTCTATAGTGATAGCAAATCGACAATTAGCATCGACAATTAGCATTGTGAATAATCTGGTTCAACATAACCGAATGAAACAGGTGCTAATTGACCGACATTTTGTCAAGCAAGAAATAGAGAGAGAAGGCATAAGTCTCACTCATATTCCTACTGAATTCCAAGAAGCAGATAACCTTACTAAAGCTATGCAAAAACAAGGATTGTCCATTAGAGGCAAGTTGAGAATGATAGATATCTATTCACCAGCTTAAGGGGAGGTGTTGGAAAGATAAAGAGGAAGAAATAAAGCTTCACACGAGAAGATAAAGAAGAGAAGACTTCAAGATACAAAAGGATAAGGATATACCTTAAAACAAATAAGGAAATCCTTGAGTAATCCTAATTCTAATATGAAAATATGTAGTTATTGTAATCTAGACCTAAACTATAGGAGTTTTTCTAGGAGTCTTGTGTATATATTTACATCTCTTGAATTAATGAATTATGGAAGTTATTTCCTCCAATTAGAACTTACAATCGGTTTATTTTTTAGTTATATCTTTTAAAAGCTAAATCTAATGTATGCACTGTTTTTCCAATCTTCTATAACATGGTCAAAACTCAATTTGATGTTTAAATAAAGAGGTTTCAGTCTAATAATGTCAAAGACTACTTCAATCTGTCTTTATCTTATTTCTTCCACGAAAACAACATAACACATGAATCTTCTCGTGTCCATACTCTTCAGCAAAAGGGGTGGCTAAGAGAAAAAATGGTCATCTTTTAGCTATTACAAGAGCTCTTCTCTTCCAAAATAATGTTCCAAAACAATATTGAGAAGCAATCTTGATGGCCACATATCTTATTAATAGACTTCCCTCAATAAGTCTTGACTCTCACAGTCCAATTCATCTTCTTGAAAAATTTTGTCCTGGGATCAATGTCTCTAATAATCTTACTCCTAAAGTCTTTGGATGTCTATCCTTTGTTCATATTCATACTCCTCATCACATGAAAGTTAATCCTCATGCTTTAAAATATATCTTTGTTGGGTATTCTTCCACTCAAAAGGGATATAAGTGTTATCATCTCCCTACCGAGAAGGTGCTTATCTCAACTGATGTTACTTTGAAGATAATTCCTATTTTGATCGTCTTTATCTTCAAGGGGAGATTACCTTCCTGGAAAACAAGGACAGGATTTGTTTCTACTTGATTTCTCTTCTTCTCTAACTCCTTCTTCTCCTCCTTTGGTCTTTAACTCTAAGGACTTATAGGGCATCATACAGGGACAGCAATTACCCAATTCTTCTTGTCCACTACAGGTATATTTAAAGAGAAAGGCACCAGCTCCTCCACCTATGCAGGTACAATCATCTGAACCAAGTCCTAACCTTGATATTCCTAGTCCTGGACCAGAACTTGCCACTAAAGCTACAACTGACCCTGACCCAAGTGATTGTGACAAACTTGACACCAATGACCTTGACCTTCCTATTGCTATCAGGAAGGGAACAAGGACTTGTACCCAACACCCTCTGCATTTATTCTTGTCCTATTCAAACCTATCTCCTAAGCACAAAGCTTTCCTTACCAACCTAAACTCAATCCCTATACCAAGGACCTTCTCCAAAGCAATAGGCAACGAGAATTGGAAGAGTGCCATGGAGGTAGAGATGGCAGCACTAGAAAAGAATTAAGCTTAAGAGTTGGTGAAGTTACCATGGGGAAAGAACCCGGTGGGATGTAAATGGGTGTATACTGTGAAATATAGATCAGGTGGATCCCTAAAAAGGTACAGAACAAGATTGGTTGCTAAGAGATATACACAAACATATGGGGTAGACTATTTGGAAACATTTGCTCCAGTGGCAAAAATGAATACAATGAGGATGCTATTGTCCTTAGTTGTTAACTTAGGCTGGAACCTGCAGCAATTAGATGTAAAAAATGCATTCTTACATGGAAACTTAGAGGAGGAGATCTATATGGAAGCACCACCTGGATTTGGACCAAAGACAGGAGAAAATGTAGTATGCATACTGAAAAAGGCTTTATGTGGACTAAAACAGTCACCAAGGGCATGGTTTGGCCAATTCACCAATGTAATGCTTGGTATGGGATACAAACAAAGTCAAGGTGATCACACCCTACTTATACATCACTCAGTTACAAGAGAAGTGACTACATTACTTGTTTATGTGGATGATATCATTGTAACAAGTAATGATATGGCAGGAATGGAAATGTCAAGAGGCTGCTTGGTCAAGGAATTTGAGATTAAGGAGCTGAGCAAATTTAAATATTTTTTGGGTACTGAGGTAGCTCATTCTAAGCAAGGAATCTTTATCTCTCAAGAGAAATATATACTTGACTTGTTGATTGAAACTGGGACGTTGGGAAGTAAGGCTGTTAACACACCAATTGAAACTAATCACAGGATATGAGATGTTCCAGAGAATGTTGCAGTGGATAAAGGTTCTTATCAAAGGATAGTGAGAAGGCTTATTTATCTCTCATACACCTAGTCAGACATTGTTATGCAGTGAGTGTGGCTAGTCAATTCATGCATAATCCTAAGGAAATCCACCTAAAAGCAATATATAGGATCCTACATTATTTAAAGGGGACACCAGGTAAAGGTATATTGTTCAAGAAGGGGGAAGAGTTGTCTGTTGAAGCCTATATCGATGTTGACTATGCATGGGTCAGTGGTTGATAAAAGATCAACATCAAGGTATTGCACATTCCTAGGTAATAATCTTGTGACTTGGAGAAGCAAAAAACAAAGTGTTGTAGCCTGATTAAGTGCAAAGGCAGAGTTCAAATCAATGGCCCTAGAAAAATGTGAACTACTTTGGATCAAAATACTCTTGAAAGACCTAAGGATTAAGTGGACAACAACTATGAGGATCTACTATGACAATAAATTTACTATTAACATTACTCATAATCCGGTACAACATGACCAAATAAAGCATGTTGAAGTAGATAAACATTTCATAAAGGAGAACCTAGATAGTAGCCTAATTTGCACACCCTTTGTGTCTACCGGTGATCAACTTGTAGACATTCTTACAAAAGGTTTGCCTAGCCTAGTGTGCAGAAGATTATTGAGCAAGATTGGAATGCAAGACATTCACTCACAATCTTGAGGGAAAAATAACGAGATTCCCATTATATTCAAGGATTTATTTTCTTGATTTGTATTTCTATATTTTCTTTCTATTCCTCTCCCTAATCTTGATTGTATCTTGTAAATCTTTCCTATTTTCAGTAGTAACTAGATTAGGAAATTGCCTAATGTAGAAGACTATTAGCCTTTACCAACTGTATATAATCTAGTAAACCCTACAATGAGGAATAAGATTGGTTTTTTCTTGGCTACCTTTGACATTTTGTATTCATCAAGGTGGGCTTACTAAAGTAGGAGATGGGATTGAGTTCAGAGGACTATTCTTTTCTATGTTATGTGGCACATTAGAGGACTCCTCCCTCAACACCTCTCCCTCTCTCTGCACATATTTAGTAACAAAGGAAGTTTTTGGTGCCTTCAATTGTTCTTATTGGATTAACACGAACTCTTTCTTACCTTTTTGTTTTTTATCTTAACTTGATACATATATCTAGAGGAAATATTACAGGCTTCCCTTTTTCCTTATTAATCTCCCTTTCTCACTATCCATTTTGAGCTGCATAAGGACTTATTTTCTTTCAATGGCATTAGCATATAAGTCACACCAAAATGTTTTAGCATCTTCCCACTTCATTGCTGGACCAACACAACCCCCCCCCCCAATCCAATCCAATCAAAAATAATATACAAAAACACAAATTTATTCCTTTTGCACTCCCCCAAAGAAGTATGAGGTAACCCCCCTCCCCTAACCACAAAACCAAAACGCACACACCCACACGAAAAGAAAAAAAAAGAAAAAAGAAAAAAGAAAATAAAACCTCTAATGCTAGGGATTTAAAGAATCCAATAACTTGGGTAAAATGAACTGCATAGTTTCTTCCATAGTTTTAAATTGTTTTAATTGATTTCATGCATTGCTTGGGATCCCCATTCTTGGGAACCCTAATCGCATTCCTTGTAATCCTGGGATGAAAATGAATCACAATCCAGAATGTGTGGTCTAGGTCATGGTTTCAAGGGATAGGAGGGAACCTGAAAACTATGTGTAGGACCAAAAGGAGGAAGAAGAAGAAGTTGGAGAATATAACAACAAAGATAAAAGAGAATCAATAGAAAGAATTAGAATAGTGAGATTGTAGAGAAGAATGAACAATAGAGAGAGAGGAGAAGGGACACAGGAGAGAGGAAGAGTACCAGAGGAATCTGAATTCTGTATTCAACAATCAATTATCCAATCTATGAGAGTCCTTACATAGTAGAGTTTTGCATATACCCAAATAGAAAAATTAAGGAATGAAAATAAAAAACCATATAAGAAACAAATCAATAGAAAAATGAAATCCCCTATAAATCTCCTAATTAAGCCCTAAACACCAATTCTTTGGATTTCTTATACGATCTCTATCACTCTTCTCTGCTGGTAGAGCTTGCCCCTTGACAGAAGAAAGAGATGCTATGGCTCAGATTTTCCAGGATTAAAAAAAGAAAAAAGCAATAGACCACATCATCAAAATACAAAATGCTAACACCTGATGATTCTTCAAATATACAAAAAATCTTCAAAGTGCATCTTGTATCACAAGGAACACCTAACATCATGGCATGGCAACAGTGGCAGAAGTGAAATAAAGCATTCTTAAGCTCCATGAGTAGTTAAGCCCACAGATAAATATTTTTCATGTTAATCTTGAGTTCCGAAAAGAATTGTGATGCTCCAAGCTTATGTGATACTCCACAAAGCTAGCTCAATTTCTAGCCCTCCAGCATGTAATAGGTCTGCTTTAGTTATGGTTGCTAAGTGAGGTCTGCACTAGAGTTAGTTTGAACTGTGTCATAACTGGGTACACAAAATAGGAATGGGTAATGGAGCTGATTCAACAGAATGAAATAACAGGTTCTAATTGGGCATTAGATAGTGGGCTAAGTTCGTGGAAACTTCTTGATAGCTTATGCATAACAAAAATAACAGGTTGGGACTGAGACTCATTGGATTGCTTAATAGATTACTTTGGCTTGAAGTTAATAAACAAATGGTATGGGAGTTATTTAGGCACAGAAGTGAACACTCTTTTTTTACTCCTCTTTCTCAACAGACAATAAAAGCCCTAGCTTCCTATAAGTGTAGCTGCTAGAGCAAAATGAGAAGTGATAGCTAAACTAACTCCAGCAATTGAACACCAATGACACTAGAGGAGCAATAGGGTTAGTTTCGGCATCAACATAGGTCACAAATTAAGCAAGATGAAGGGTCTACTGAAGGTAAGCAGCAGCAAGGTTTCAGAATAGCCAAATTCCAATCACTTGCAGCTCAGTGACTTGATCTGAACTCTTGAACATGATGACTTCATTGTTTTTTTTTTTTTTCTTTTTTATTAACTCATAAACATGATGACTTCATTGTTGGAAGTTCTTACAATGAATATGAATAAAAAAACAGAATGAAGCAGTAGTAGAAGTTTGGGGTGAAAGGAATGAATTTTAGTGGTTGATGTCTTCAACTGTGTGCACTGATGTTGTAACATAAGATAGGTTCTTGTATGGTGAAGCAGACATGGTGATGGACAAAAGAGTGGGTTTTTGTAAGGGCATTAATTTAATGAAAACCAACCAAAAAAGTTCAAGGCTTAATGAGTCTAATCCATGTTCATTCAAAGGGCACAACTCGTTAATGGCTAGTTTTTAGGTTAAAACCCTACTTTTAACTTGCTGCTGTTTTCATTTCATTTTCACAATTACAAACAAGCTTCAACTATATTTTAACCATATGACAACTATAAAATGAAGATGATGCACCACTAAACTAAGATGTAAAAACCTAATTGTAAAAAAATGGATGTAAAAACCTACCTTGAAGAGAACAAAAAAGATACACAAAATGTTGCTACACTACATTATCATACAACAATAAAGAGACGAGACTACTCACAAGGCTAACTCAATAATGTCCAACAATAAACAAGTATTAAGTCAAATGAAGATGATAAATGTAAACAATTCAATACCTATCCACATCATATAACAACTCAAATATTATTGATCTTCCAGTGTTGCAGTTTAGAATTAGGACCTCAAGTTTAATTATTTAAACACTTTTTCATCTTTAATGACTTGCTAGAAGTGGCAAGGTAAAAGGAAAATAGCAGGACTACTTTTGCGTGGACAAAAAGTTGATCTTCCATTGGCCAACTTTTCCAGAGCCTTGCTGTGTTGCAGTACGAGCAGGTGAGTAGATCACAACCTGGCACAATAGATGGAAATTCAGGAACAACAAAGTTACTCTCAATGAAGAAATCCAGAATGATTCATCATCATGGAGAAGAACAATGCAAAAAACATAGATAGGATCCTTTAGATTAAGTTTAGCAATTAACTCGATCCCCAAAAGATTCAAGTACACATTTAGCAATTAATTCATTCACATATTTACTAGTATGCTTCTTAGTGTTAGAAATTAACCCCTCTTCAAAAATCAATAATTTTTTTTTTTTGCTTGACAATAATTTAAATCGTGTTCACTGCTGTCAAAATGTGGAAATTCCTAAATAATAGGATATTGAGATGTATTATGTTTCATGCAAAAGCTTGGAAATAACTAATATGCAAATTCTTAATGTCGCATTCATCTTTATCATCATCAACTACACCTTATCCTATCCAAATTAGGATCAGTGGCACAGAATTCATAACGTAAATTGACTTCTAAAGCTCACATTGACAATACAAATCCACACAAAAGAACAATGTGGCAACTAGCAAGGGAATGATGAAATAAAGTTTCAACACTATCCTCGTATGGAAAAGTCTTGTGAGTTACTGATGAATGAAGATAATTGATATGGTCGTGTTCCATCACCTAGTTGATATTGTGAAAACAACTATGTGATATTCCTAATGTTGTATTAATAACTTAAAAACAAGGCATACTAAATGGGCACTTGGTTTTGGGTGATTAATAAATGCCTATGTAGATAGCAAATTCACATAAGTTTACACAAAAATTGGTCATTCCAATCTAGTGTTATTTCTTGTCATCACCAAGAGGGAAGATTAGCTCAAAGCCTTAGTTGGCTATTTTTGTGTATTGTATATCTAACCTATTGAAAATGGAAATACTTGCTATAACTGCATATTATAATTTGAAATGGACATGCAAATGCACAGATGGACATGCCCCTTCTATCAACCAGTGATAATTTGGCGTGCTACCAACTACGCCAATATTGTATTGGGAAGAATAAATGGTTCCTAGTCAAGACCCATTAGCATCTCCCTTAGCGTAAGTCATTATGGAAAGCAGTTACATACCATAAACTATCAACACAATAGAAGGGAAACACTCACTTCATAAAGGAAAAGCTATGGAGGAATGCCAGAAAATGCTGGACAACATAAATTCACCATAATTGAAAACCTAACCGGATAAGTCCATAAAGGATTGAAGGGACCAACAGTTTTCCAAACTCACTTGTGAAAGTATTATTTTTACATAAATAATTAATCAAACTCAAACATATGTTTGGCAAGTGACGGATTTTTTTTTTTTTTTTTTCAAAACAAAAGTCACAAGATTTTCTAGTTGACTTCCTATTAAGATCAACTCGAGCTGTCATTTACTAATTTCAAAGGAAAGTAATTATATTTTATTTAATTAATGAGAAAAGAGAAGAGCATTCTCGAAAATTATATCCTTTAAATAATTAATTTCAATGATTTATTAGATCAAATTTCAGGCTTGAATTCACCTTATTGACCTATTGTAATTAGTTACTTAGTTAAATAATGTACTAACCTCTTTAGCAGATGGAAGATAGCCCACTAGGATAAAAGTTTTGAAAGGAAGTTGATTTCAAGCAAATTTTCTATTTCTTGACAACAAAATTATACTCAAACAACTGCAATTTATTTCGTACATTCTCAACTTTTTCTTCATATTAAATGTGTTGAGTATAACTATTCCACTATACTCTAGCGGCAAAAAAAAAAAAGAACTAATAATTCAATAACCCTTATACCTCGACAAACAACGATACCTCGTCTTAAACGGCGTAAATATACGGATAATTGATATAAAAATAATAGTAATAATGATGAGAGAAGTGTTACGCACTCTTCTGCGGAGGTGCTGTTCGGGAATGCCGGAGACCATGCCGACCTCACTGGGCTTGATTTCCACCAACGCGTCCGACGAAGACGAACACAACCTCGTCGGCGGCAGAAGGCGGGCGATAGCCGAGCTCACGCCAAGTCGCAGAGAGCACGCCATTTTGAACTCGAGCGGTCTGAGATCGGCTGGGAAACCGGAGCAACGGTCGTATTTCTTGGTTCTTTCTGGAGACGGGAGAAAGGGACGTTGAGGAATGAGGAGCGAACAAGAATTCACTGGAAGGTTCTTTATTTTAACGTTAAAAGTTTGAGAAGTGGGCCTGCTTTTATAGCCCGACTATATGATAAAGGCCTCCAAAGCCACCTCAGAGATACTCTAAAATCTTACAGCAAATATAAGCTTAAATAACAACATAATTAACCTTAACTTCTTCTTATAAAAAAAACTAAAAAAATAAATATATATTAAGCTTGTAAAATGAGAATTATTATTTTTAGTGTAATAGTTAAATATTAATAAATATATATTATTTTTAAATAATATATATCTATTATATTTTATTTGTTATTATTTGTATAATAGTTAGAACTACTCTTTATATTTAGATCAAATTATAAAAAAATATTTAACTATTGAGGTATGTTTAATGCACTTTACTTTTAATAATTAAATAATTTTATTAATTGATAAAATTTACTAATCAATAAACAAAATGTTTAGATGATAAAAGCAAAGTACATTATATGTATCTTAACAAAACCTTTTAATAAAAAATAAAACTAAAATTATATGTAAACTATAAATATAAAATAAAGTATTAGAACTCATTGGCAACAATCTCATTATAGAGGGCAATTTACCCTTTTAAGATAGTGTATGTTATATAACAGTTTGGGCAACTACCTTAAAAAATGACTAACCAACCAACATATATAACCTCAGTACTTCTCCCTAAGCGAACAACCATTGTCACGATCTAGGCACCACTGTCTAAAGGTTGATGCCTAGCCCGAACTTAAATAGTCTAGCATCATCTTCTGGTCAGCTGATGTGAGATTCGCTAAGGTCACTCAATGGTTGTAACACACCAGTTCCGCCCCCTTCAACCTCTTGTTATCGGATGGTGGGGTTAGCACGTGCAGGGGCGCATGTGTCCGAAATAAGGGCAAACCCGGTGCTTTGCAGTCGGTGAGTAACCTTAGCGAATCCCACAACGGCTGCTAGGAAGGGATGTTGAGCTATTTAAGTCTAGACTAGGCATCAACCTTTTAAAGATGGTGTCTAGGTCGTGACAAGTGGTATTAGAACTGACCTCCTATTATCGGATGGTGGGGCCAATATGTGCGAGGGCGCACGTGTCTGAATGAGGGTAGACACAGTGCATTGCAGCCCATGAGTGACCTTGGCAAATCCCACATCGACTGGACAAGAGGGTATGTGGTCTATTTAAGTCTAGGCTAGGTATCAACCTTTGAAAATAGTGCCTAAGTCGTGACAAGTGGCATTAGAGTCGGCCTCATGTTATCAAATAGTGGGGCTAGCACATGTGGGGGGGGCACATGTCCAAGTAGAGGTAGACCCAGTGCATTGCAGTCGATGAGTGACCTTGGCAAATGCCACATCAACTAAACAGAAGGGGATGCTGGGCTATTTAAGTCCAAGCTAGACATCAACATTTTAAAAAATGTGGTGCCTAGGACATGACAAATGGTATCAAAGCCGACCTCTTTTTACCGGATGGTAGGGCTAGCACATGCGAGGCGTATGTGTTTGAAGGTGGGGCAAACCTTGTGCATTGCAGCCGGTGAGTGACCTTGGTGAATCCTATATCGACTGCCTAGGAGAGGATGTTGGGTTATTTAAGTTCGAGCTAGGCATCAACCTTTGAAGGAGGTGCCTAAGTTGTGACACATTAATCAAGATATAAGTTTAAAAAAGTGAAATATGAAAAGTATTTAAAATAAAACTGTTTTTAGTTGTGTTTATTAGATTTATTTGCCAACCCTTAGAAAATAAGTCACGTGACTTCCTATTTAAAATTATTTAGATAAATTTATCTCCATCTCCATCCAGATAAATTTATTTTAGACCTTATAGATAAGAAAAAAATGACCCATATGACCCCCAATGTATTAAAAAAAAAATTAACAAACAGTCTGACAAAAATCTCAAAATGTTTGTCAGTTTTGTTTTGACCATTTTATATTTTGGTCCAAAAGGCATTCGAATATTATCTTCATACAACCTTATTTTGCTCGTTTTAATAAATGTTACCTAAGAAAAAGGAATTGTTATCAGCCTTATCCTTGGTAACATTTATTAAAACGAGTAAGATAAAATTGTATCAAAAATAAGATTGTAATGTTTTTCGGACCAAGATAAATTTGAGAAGCATTCCAATAATTTTATCAAACTATTTGTTAAATTTTTTAAAATACACTAGATGACACATATGTCATTTTTTCTTATTTGTAAAAAGGAGAGATAAATTTATCTAAAAAGTTCTAGTTAAGAAGTCACATAACTTCTTTTCCAATAGTCGACAGGTAAATTTAATAAGCACTTTTGTCAAAATATCTAAAAATTGAGTTATTTAAAAAAATGTAAGTTTCTTAAATCATCCCCAAATTTTGTCAAAATTGAATTGGGCATCTCTATTTTTTAAAAAATTGCACTAACTTCTTTTTCAATTAAGAAAACGCATTCCTTAAGTATAAATAATTTCCCTTCTCTTCCTCATTCGTTTTAGTTGGATGCACCTCGCTTTGAGACCATTAACCAACGATGCCCAAGTCTCTCTTTCTATCGAAAATCTCATTGCAGAATGAAGTTTTATAAGAAACCTAACAGTCTATGTAATACCCCATATTTTAGTAAGGTTGTCATGTATTTTAAGTGAATTTAAAATACAGAAAAAATGACTTGATAGTAAAATAAATCGTCGAATCAACGGTAGAAAGCGCCCTAGAGCGTAAATACCTGAAAATAAGGGTATGGCATTGACGAGTGTCTCGAGGCGAGATTTGTGGTATTACAAAAAATTATAATCAAAACAGTTTTCAGTACAGCTGTAATTCAGACTGAAAAATCGAATGATCATAAGAGACATCCGAAAAGTTAATGAAATGCTAAGGGGGCTTTGATTTTAGTAAGAATTAGCCTTGAAATGGTTTTGGGATGAAATAAAGGTCCTGCGAGGGTGCAATGATGAAATTTTCCTTATCGACTAAGCCTTAGGGTTATTAATTTTGCATTTTAAGTATCTTAATACAAATTAATTTAATGTTTGAGGATGTAATTGCAATTAGAGAATTACTCAAATGAAATAAGGATGAAAATTAGGTTCTAATTTGTAATTTCTCTTATAGCATAGTGTAATATATAATATGTTATATATATATATATATGCGCAGAGTGGCCGGTCTCTGTGAAATCTTCATGGCCGAGATTTGCTACAAGATTGGAAAGCAATTGGCTGTAAGATTTGAGGATAATTTGGAAGAAATCTAGAATAGGTAATAAGATAAGATTTGATAAGAAATGTGATGTGTAATATACATATATATGTGCACATGTGTACGTAAATAGCCAACTTTTGTGAAGTTTCATGATTAAGCTGGCTGGAAGAGTGAAGGCCAAGGCAAGTTGAGTCGATGCATTGCCTATAAAAAAAGGAAAAAATGAAGAAGAGAATGAGGAGAAATGGAGAAAACAATGGCTGAGTAAAGATGGCAGAGGAAGCAAAATGGCAACAAGCAGGGGTAGCCATGGTAGCTGAAGGTAGAGGCAGCAAGCTTGGCGTTGAGGGTGGCCAGCCAACAGCCGGTGATTGGTGGTCAGAGGCGGCTGAAATTGGCCGCAACAGCAAGTGGTGGCCATAGTCGCAAGCTTGCAGTGGTTGAACGCGCGAGCAGGGGGCGGCTGACGAAGCAGGCAGTAGCAATGGCGGTCGGCAACGGTCAGAGACGTGGCCAACGATGGCTCTGACAGGCAACGGCAACCGATGAGAGGGCCCAGGTAGCGATGGCCACGAGGCTGGGCGTGCAAGTTGTGAGCTCTAAAGGAAGAAGAATAAGGGAAAAAGAAAAGAAAATGGGAAAAAATAGGGAAAAGCTTCTGAAAATTTTTAGAAAATTCTAGGAATTAATTTGCGGCTAGAAGAACATACCAAAGCTAGGAAATCATCTAGGTATGAGAATCGAGGTCAGACACGAATTTCAAGGAATTTCGAATTAAGAACAAAGTGGAATTCTAGTACTCAAACTCCTATTTTTATGGAAAGCTCATATTGCATGAAACGTGTTTTGTGTAATGTTTCTGTATGTAAACTCATGTTGTTCTCTTGCATGAAATCATGTTACATATATAAAATCTATTTTTCAAAAAGTAAATTTTCTAAAAATATATACATGAAATCATGTTCTCTTGCATGAAATCATGTTGCATATATTTTTCTAGAAATATATGTTGTTGGCTTTCAACTATTGCATTTATAAAATTTGTATGGCTATACTATTGTACCTATCTATTGTTATCCAAGGGTAAAAGTCGAGATATCCCCTAAGAGGCACTATGTGTGCACTATCGAAAGAGCTCTTATGGGGAAGACCGTGAGTCTAAGGGACAACAAATGTGATGTTTGTATGAGTTCTATGAGGTCGAGCTGAGGTGACATGATTTGGGACCTCCCGAGAGGCGTTATGCATGCGCTATTGAGAAAGCTCTCGTTGGAGAAGGCTAACATGTTCACAAGGCACTTCAGAGTAGTCCTCATTATTTCCTCATACGTTTTATTTTTGTTCATGCATGTATATAAACTATTTTTGAGTTCTCACTACAAGATTCATTTTCTAATGGAATTATGTCCCTAGAATATTCAAATGTTCCAGATTCGACAAGCGACTCTAAAGGAAAAAAGATAGCTGAAGAATAAGCTTATTTGTCACGTGTAGCATGTTTAGCTTGTCTTTGATTTTGTGCAAAATTATGCAAACTTTAGTATGTTTTGGTTATGTTTCAGACGTTCGGTTATCGTTCCAAGAGATGATATCTATGTAGTTCGTTTTGTAAATGTCTCGAACAGTTTCTTATAAGATAAACAAAGCACTATGGTTATATACCATATCAAGTTCAATCAAGCTTTCGCATTTGAAATTTTAACACCTGTCTAACCTATTCGATTATTGGATTTGTTTGGTAGAGAATGTGAAAATTAGGGTTTCTAAAAATTTGTGTGATGTATATCAATGGATGCATTGTGAAAAAAAATTATTCTTGAAATCCTAAATTATTTTGACATTTGAAAATTAGAGGTGTTACAATCTAGACTAATGGGTTTTCAATAAAACCCTATTCTCTTATTCTTTATAGTTGATTTGAATCCAAAAGACATTGGTAATGGTGAAGCCTACCACATATATATATATATATATGTATATATCCTTATAACTTCATTGAAAAAGATAAAGGAATTTTGGGAGGTTTACAAAGAATAAACAAGTCGCCTATTAAAAAATGGGGGAAAATAATTTACAACTATAATGGGGAAAAATAGTAATAATATCTCATGATATTAAAGAAATGGATAAAATAATTGTTTTACCCTTCATTATCTGTTATCCTTCCTCTCATTCTCTCTCATCTCTTATCTAATTTAGAAAATAAAAATAAAAAAAATCAACCTAATTATTGGCCGCTAGTAGAGCCGGCCCAGGGCCAGGGCTACAGCCCAGGGCCCACAATTGAGGGGGGCCCAAAAAAATTTTTTAAGCTTATGTATATATGTGTATAAAAAATAAAAAAAAAAATTTAACAAAAGAAGTTGTCACTTGTACCCTGTCAAAAAAAGATTTCATTGCTATTTTTATTTTGTAGGTATATGTGATAATTGTTTTTGCTTCGATTAATTGCGGATGATGAAAATAGGGGCATCAATGGTTCTGATTGATCCGCTTCTATAAGAATCTAGTAACCGAACCATTTTTAACAGTTCCGAAAAAATAAGAATCGTAACCGAACCATTACATATATAAAACTAGACCATGACCAATCTGTCACACCGGATCAGTTTCGGTTCTATGCAATTAACATTTAGCTTCTAAATATTTTCGTAAAATATGAAATTACAAACAAATTTGTTAATTAAAATAAACCCATAACTTCATTAATGCTTCAAGTCTTGAAGTAAAAGTAGAACAAAATAATTCATATACTATCTCATCAAATGAGATTACATCGACCATTTAATATAGCAATAGTGCACAAAAACCTAGAAATAAAAGAGTTCATGAATCTCACTAGTTTTCTAAGAAGTGATACTACTTATGCATATGCATATATATATATAACCAAAAAATTATAATATATATAAGTATAATATCGGTTCCAGTTCGGTTCAAACCACAGTTTGAAAAAAAAATCAGTAACCAAACCAAAGATATTGGTTATTAATTTTTTTAGAATCAGAATCTAACCATTGAACCATAGAACCAATCCAAAAGGCACGATTCGGCTCGATTTGGTCTGGTTCACTGGTTTTTAGATATTTTTTGACACCCCTAGATGAAAGGAAGATTGATTAAATCAAAAAATGCTTACGGAGATACGGGAGAAAGCATATAGACTCAAATATGTAGTTTTCGTTTTTTAATGTAATGTTTACAATGCAGGGTACTCTTTTTCCTTCGTTTGGGGTTTTGTCCCATTAGATTTTCCCCAAACAAGGTTTTAATGAGGCCTCAAATTATTATTTCTTATCTTCTATAAATTCTTATAATTTTAATAAAATTAATTAGTTAATAATTTTTATTTTTTTATTTAATTTATATAAAGGGGCACATTTGAGAAAATTTGTCCTGGGCCTTGAAAATCCTAGGATCGGCTCTGGCCGCTAGTAACTAATGTTGTAATCAGTAAAACTAATAAAATGAGGTTCAACTTCAAACTCATCCTAACGTCGATGCCATCGATGCCAAAGGAAATAAAAGAACAAGAAAAAGAAAAGTTATTGATGCCACCATGAACCTCATATTAGACTGATAGAAATAAAAACAAAAAGAATGAATGAGGGATTGATGATTAGATTTGACAAGGTTTTGCAACCACATCAACAATAGAGTTGCAAAAACCCCATAAAATTAGAGTTTAAAGCCTTATTAGAGATGATGAGGGATGAGGAAATTGATGGGTGTGAATCGGGTTAATTACAAATTTCAAGATAATCATAACTATAATTATAGTTTTACATATGTAATTGTGTTTGTAAATATAATTATACAATTATAAGCTTTTATAATCGCTTTTGAAGCTAACAGATTAACTATATTCGTAGTTTTTATTTGTAATTGTTTAACAAATTATATAATTAAATAAAAAATTATAATTTTTTTTATTAAATTAAAGAATAGGCAACCAACATACAAAAAGTTTATGAAATTGACAACTAGAATTGAAAATATGCATTTAAACTATATTTAAACTAAAGGTTACAAATTAGAATTAGCCTCAAGAAATTTAACAAATGAAATGAAAACCTTAAAATGATTACACATTTTATGAAAAATGATATTCCTTTTTTTGGATATTGTTATAATACATTTAAGATAACAATATTATTTAATTGAATATCTTTATAAATAAATTATAACTTAAAGGATATTTTATAACGAAATATATATTTAAATTATTAATTTATAAACTAATACTATGTTATATATAAAAACCAATATTATATATATAATTATTGGTTATGATTATGATTGTAGTTTTTTACTATAGTTACAGATCGATTATGGTTACAATTTTTTATATAATAACCGTAACCGCAATCTATGATTTTTAAATTTTTTAACCATAACTATATACGTATTTGTTTACTCAATTTTTAACTCTATTCATCATACTAGATTATAAATTTTATTTTAATAAATTAAGTGATCCGTACCTATTCTTAGCCGTGAACAACCATATCTAATGTTGTCACCATAAACAAACATCTTTGCCATTGCCACTATGAAAACCACTTTCGTTTTTACTATTGTGAAAGCCAGCTCAACTACTATGTCCTTAGGTAGCCATGGCAAACCAAGAGAGTTAGCAAGAAACGAGAAGGAAAAAATTTGAGGTTAAGAGAGAAATGAGTTTTTACATTATAAAGATATTTTTATATTTTTAATGTTTAATTTTAATTAACTAACAATGAGAGAAAAATTACAACATAACGTTAAAGGTCAAAGATAATTTTTATAATTATTTCAAATTTTAAGAGTATTGCATGTAATTTTCCCCTAATATTAATAACAACAAGGACGACCAATATTCTCATTAATTGAGTCATCTTTCTACTTCAAAATTTAAAAAAATGACTTCCCAACAAAATTTTGTTAAGTCATTTCTTTTCTATCTTAAGGCAAAGTTTAAAATTTTATTAGTTTTATGAAGAATCACATATAAAATACAAAATATTGTGGGAGTTTTTAGTATTCAACTTTTTTAAACAGAAATTTTTTGTTAAAAAAAAGATAAAAAAACATTTTTTATGCAAAATATTTTCTTGATATAATATGAAAACTAATTTGCATTTGTATAAATTGAGAATATTTTTTTAAATTTTTTTAGGATACAAGCCTATCACTAAAAATAAGGAATTATTTGTGTCTAGTTTTTTAATTAAAAATATTTTATATTGAAATAAATAAAATCATTAAGTATTTTTAATTTTTATTTTGGTATGGAAATAAAAATAAAAAGAAGAAAAGATAAATTACAAGAGCATTCCTAAGTTTTGGCAAAAAGACATAGACCTCCATGACGTTTGAAATATAATAAAGACTCCATGTTGTATAAAAAATAAAAGATAAAAACTATTTTATCCTTATGATTTCAATTTTTTCTCTCTTTTTTCTCTTGTTGGAGTGACACTAAACCATCTCTCTCATTGATCTTTCTCTTTGTTATAGAAAATATAGATATAGAAATTAGATATAGGAAATTCAATGTTATGAATATAGAAAGTGTAGGATAGTCAACTTTGTAAATATAAAAAGTAGAACATCCTAAGCATAATCCTAGGATCTATCATCTTGAAGTTGAAGCAAACCTTGTTGTGTCCTAGATCCAACCGCAATATGCAGTTTCGAGCGTAAGTGTGCCCAGTTCCAATTCGAGTTGAAGTTTGTGATAGGATTTTGTTGAATCTTGATATTGCATCGAGTTCCCAATATTGGATCTTTCGAGTTTCTTGCAACCAATTATGTTGTTGGTATCAATTATTTCCTGTTTCAAGTTGCAGTTGTGGTATTATTATTGGCAACCAATTCCCGGTTTTGTATCGTTTTTATTCTTGGTGGTGATTGCAATATGAGTTGTAGTTGTGTTTTAATCTTTTTTGCTAGTCTAGTTGAATCAGTTGGGTGTAGATCTCAATGGCAACCCATGAACCAAACACCATTAATGCTACTGAACAGGTAGATTCTAAGAAGATAAAGAATGTGATTTTTGATGTCATTCCCATGACAACAAAAATCATGAACCATAAATTCAATGGTAGAAACTATTTAGACTAGAGCAAAATTGTTAAGGTATACCTTCGCATCATGGAAAGAGATGACCATCTTGCTAATGAACCATCATCTAATACTGTTGCAAATAAGGCATGGCTACGTGAAGATACTAAGATATTTCACTAGATTCGAAACTCGACATTGAGGTAATTAACCTAATCAATCATTGCGAATTTGTTAAAAAGCTAGCTAGCTTTTGTATACTCCATTAAAGGTAATGTCTCTTGCATCTATGATATATGTTAGGAGTTTTACTACCTAGAAAAATAAGATAGGACTCTTACATAATATTTTATAGACTTCGAACGAGTGTATGAATCGTTGAATTATTTTCTTCCCTTTAACACAAATGTAGAAACGCAGTAATCCTAATGTAAACAAATGGCTATTATGAGTTCTGGTGAGCTTACCAACAAAGTTTGATGCTACCTGAATGCAAATTTTGTCTAGCCCGGAGCTTGGATCTCTCCATGATGTTTTTACTAGGATTCTATGAGCAAAAATTCCTCATCCTCCTCCATGTACCAATTTAGCTCTTGTAAGTCGCAATAATTAGATTGCAAATGGACATTGTGGTGGAAAATATGGTTGGAATGGTCGTGGAGGGAGGCACAATGTTATATTAGTGGTAGTTGCAGTTGTGGTTTAGATACTAACAGCAGACTTACATGTTATTATTGTAGTGAAATTGGTCATACTAAATGAACTTGTTGGAAACTTTACGGAAAACCCTCACAGCCATCAGTTGCCAATATTGTTACTTATGATAAGAGTCATTCTGAATAACAACTATGATCTCATTTGACCTAATATCAAGCCTCTAAATCGTCTATCAATGGCCCGACATCCAGTGGTGATAGCTCAAGTAATCTTACTACATTTCTTATGTTATCTTTTAGCAGAAGGGTTATTGATTGGTGCTACAGATCATATGACGGGGAACCTAGGTATTCTCTCATCCTTTGAATTCCAAACTCATTTCCCAAATGTGACATTGACTGATGGGTCCATTGTGTTTATAGTACGTTCTGAGCTTCTCCATCCTACACCATCTCTTTCATTGTCCTCTATTTTATGTCTATCTGGTTTCTCTTTTAATTTACTCTTTGTTAGTAAGCTCACTCATGTCCTTAACTATTGTCTCATTTTTCCTTACCCATTGTGCCTTTCAGGATCTTGTGATAAAAAAGGTTATTAGTACATAATATGAGTTTAGTGGTTTGTATCTCCTTGATACTACTCATACATCATCAATCCTACAACTAGTCGTTTGATCCAGTGTCCTCTATCCTCTCAATCTCCATTGTTGCATGGGACATCCCTCCTTGTCTACTTTGAAGTTGTATATTTTTTTTTCTTCTTTATCGCATTTAGAATGTGAGTCCTATCAGAAGTTTGGGGTTCATGTCCGGTACCTCCTAAGTTTGGATATTGATAATTTGTAATCTTTGTTGATGATTGTTCTCGTGCTATGTGGCTATCTTTAATGAAATATTGCTCTGAATTATTTTTTGTATTTCGTTCCTTTCTTGCTGAAATCCAAACATAGTTTCATATTAATGTGCGTATTTTGCGCAATGATAGTGTCATTGAATATTTTTATGCCTTATTTACTTCTTTTTTATCACAACATGACATTCTTCATAAATCATCTTAGGTTGATACCCAATCCCATAATAGCGTTACCAAAAGAAAAAATATACACTTTTTGGAAATTACTTGAACTCTTCTTTCCACATGAAAGTTCCTAAACCTTTTTGGGTTGATGCAATCTCTACTGCTAGCTTTTTGATTAATTGCATGCCTTCGTCTATCCTTGGCGAGGATATTCCTTACTCTATCTTATTTACTTCTCAATCTCTTTTCCTTGTTGAACCTTGTATCTTTGGTTGCACTTGTTTTGTGTGTGATGTCGTCCCTTACTTGTTTAAGTTGGACCCAAAATCTCTTAAGTGTATTTTTCTTGAATACTACAACATTTAGCAAGGGTATTGATTTTTTCTCCTACTTAAGGCCGATACTTGGTTTCTATTAGAGTGTGTTTGATTGCACATATTTTCCATGAAAAATATGTAATCATTACATATTTTCTATGGAAAACAATCAAACACTCTTAATTTTTCCATGAAAAAATATGTAAGGTACAATCATTTAAAGCTTTTTTCCATGGAATTCATTTTCCAAGGGGGTGAGATGGTTTTTATTTTCTATGCAATATTACCTAGAATTTAATTCTAGGTAATGCAATCAAACACACCCTTAATGTCATATTCTTTAAGACCACGTCATTCTTTTCTATCTCCACTGATCATAAGGATGATGATATTTTGGTCTACACTGTGACCACTTGAGTTACCCTACTTGTGTCTTCTAACCCACCTATTCTTCAAGTGTATTCTCATAGGCTCCATATCCTTCACCTACTTCTTCTTCATCTGTGAATCCTCCTACCACCATGACTACCCTAATTCTTCCATCTCTTGATTTAAGTCTTAACCTTCCCATCATTCTTCACGAAGGTAAATGTCAATGTACTTATCCTATATATTCTTTTGCTTCTTACACACATTTATCTCCCTCTTTTAGTGCTTTATTCTATCTTCGGTTTAATCTCAGTTCCTAAATGTTTATCTGAAACTTTGTCTCACATTAGTTGATGTGCGGCTATGGTTGATAAGATGTTGGCCTTGGATGAGAATGGTATTTGGGATTTTGTTCATTTACCTTATGGGAGGACAGTTATTGGATGCAAATGGGTCTTTGTTGTCAAAGTTAATCCTGATGTGGCTTGGCTTAAAGCCTATTTGGTTGCAAAAAGGTAAACTAAGACTTACAATGTTGATTATTCTGATACATTATACATTTTCTCCAATGACTAAACTTATTTTTGTTCACTTGTTTATCTTTTTAGCTATTACTAACGATTGACCCCTTTATCAATTCAATGTCAAGAATGATTTTCTTCATGGTGACTTACAAGAAGAAATCTATATGGAGCAACCATTTGGGTTTATTGCTCAGAGGGAGTCAATCAAGGTTTATAAACTTAAAAAATCTTTATATGGTTTAAAACATAGTCCTCATACTTGGTTTGGCCAGTTTAGTGAGGTTGTTCAAGAGTTTGGACTTAAAAAAAGTTTATGTGATCATTTTATGTTCTATTAACAATCGAAGATTCGTATAATGTTGTTAGTTATATATGTTGATGATATTTTTATCATAAGGAATGACAATGCAGGCATTGCAGCTCTTTAAGTCCTTCATCCAATTGAGATTTTAGACCAAGGACTTGGGAAAGTTGAAATATTTCTTGAGAATTGAAGTAGAAAGATCTGAAAAGATATATCTCTCTCCCAACGTAAATATGTCCTTGATCTCATGACTGAAATATGGAAGGTGGGGGTTAAACTACGTAGTTCACCAATGATTACAAACTTGCAACTAACAACTGATAAGGAATAGTTGTTTGAAAATTGTGAAATATATAGAAGATTGGTTAAAAAACTGAACTATCTAACAATGTAGGGCTACTTTAAATCAAATTTTGTGTTATATAAAAGAAGCCTCAAGACATGGCATATTATATAGAAATCATGGGCACTCTAATATTGAATGTTTCACAAAAGCATATTAGGCTTCTTTTAAGGTTGACATGAGATCGACAACAGGATACTATGTCTTTATTGGTGGTAATTTGGTCTCATTGAAGAATAAGAAATATCACGTGGTGTTTCGATCTAGAGTAGAATCAGAATATCGAGTAATGCCCCAATCAACTGAAGAGTGAAATTGGATTGAGCAATCCTTCACATATGAAGTTATGGTATGATAATCAAGCTGCTTTTTATATTACATCAAATTTGGTTTACTATACAAATTAAAGTTGATTATCATTTCATCTGAGAAAAAAATCTAACAAAAACTTCACATCAACTGGTTATGTCAAGATAAGTAAACAACTAGGTGATATATTCACAAAGATATTGAATGGTTCTAGAATTTACCATCTATGTAACAATTTGGGCATGATTAATATCTATGCTTTAAATTGAGGGAGAGTGTTATAGAAAGTATATATATAATATCGAAAGCAGAATATCCTAAACATAGTCCTAGGATGTATAATATATATATATAGTATAATATATATATAATGATGTAATATGCATCTGCAATGAAATGAGATACTGAATATTTCTTCTCTCTATTACACTCTTCACCAAAGAAACTATAATAGTTATATTTCTTTCTCTTCTCCACATAATACTCTGGTTTACCAAAGCATTATTGCCTAAAAAATTCAAGAAATTTTCTTAGATTTTATATTTACACTTACAAATTTTTATGAATTTCCTTTTAAGTCCTTAATCTTAATTAAAAAAATTAATCAAAATAATGTATAAAACGTAATTTAGATCAAATCTTATCAAGATGTAATAGTGAAAATTAAATATCAAGTAAAGAAATCAAATTATTACACCTCTTGTTATTGTGTTCAATAATTTAAAAAACTAATATTTAAATAAAAAAATATTCTAAGTATGAAAACACAGAAATACCATATTCAAATCAGTCATCTTTTCATTTCTCAATAAAATGCTCAGATCACCTAACACATTTGAATATGTTAAATGAAGTGATAAATCACCTAGTAACACTTTCAAAACAATTTTTGTGTATATTATAGTCAAACACACGAGTATTTTATACTTCTTACATCTTTATGACAAAATGATATGGTAATCATCGTTTATTATTCATCAAGTAAATCCACACACTTTGATTCAAGATGAAATACCAATTACCTATTAATAACAATGTAACTTTTCATTTATTCACCAAGATCCTAATAGTTCATCAAATTATTTCTAAATCCCCTTCAATCAAATTTCAATTAACTTAAAAATAATTTCAATCTTCAAAATTCTTTAAAATTTTCAGATATTACATTTAATACATATTGCAAGTAAATGTTCGAAACTTGTATCGAGTCCAACAACAATAAATAAATCTTGAGAGTTTGATCAAGGAAGACCCATGGAAAAATTTCCAATTCCTAAATGGTTTAGAGGTCAAATTTTCAAAATTGTCGGGCTTGCATTGCCAATTAACCCATCTAATAATGCACAGATGACTAATTTATTTCGCTAGACAGTCAACACCATATGGCATTATCGTGCGGTTGTGTTTTACAAAAATATTTGATTGTGATTACCATGTTATTAGATTTGTTATAGTTCCAGATATTGATGGCTTAACACTTCTCGTGCAAACAAAAACAAAAGTAGCAATAGCCAGATGCTTATGGGTGAAGTGCACGTCAAATTAATATTTTGTTTAAATAATAATCAATTTTTTATTTTTTTTATAAAAAGAAATTTTACCCTAAAAAATTCCTTAAAGCTCAATTATTTCAAATTTTTATAAAAATATCGGATATTACACTCTATCTATACTTTTATTTACTCTCATTCTTTCCCAGTCAATTCAGCAATAAATCCAAGCATGTTCACTCTTTCTAAAAATTACACCAAGAATCCTCAAACAATTATGATAACTCTTTTATCAGTTTTTCTCATTAATGACAAAGATTTCATCTTTTTTCTCTCATATTCTCTAGGTAATTAGGAAACCCTATTGACAATAAGATTTCTACAATGCCATCATCTTTGTTAAGGTTGCAAAAACCCATTATTGATTAGGTTTTTGCCTATCTTTTCAATTACATATATATATATATATATATCTCTTTCTCACACACATTATCTCTCTCTTTATTGACAACTTCATTAACGATAAGTTTTTTTCAACTCCATTACCAATAATGTGGTTAACAAAAATCCCACAACTGATGTTTCTACTCAATGACCCCTTATCTGTCTTATTTTGTCTCTACGCGTTTCTTTGTTATGTGTGTGAACAACCCCATTAATGATGGGGTTCCATCGTCAATTAGGTTATTGTAAACCTATTGGCTAAAACTCTATTGTTGATGAATTTTTTCTTCTCTATTCAACAATTTTCTTATTTGTCTTTCTTATTTTTTTGTATTATCTCTTTCTCTTTCTTTCTATTTGTATCTCTATTTATTTCTTAGCAACCCTATTAACAATAAGGTTTCGACAACCATATCATTGCCGAAGATGTTGAATTTTCTAATCTATATTTTCGTCTATCTTTTTCACTATGTAAAACTCTTCACCTAATTTTTCTCACCAACAGGGTTTCTCTTGATGGAACCCAGATCATTGGGCTTCATTGATGGTACCAAATGATTTGAGTTCTTTTAATTGCTAAATAAAGTCAATGCTACCATTGGTTTTTTCATTTTTATTTATCATTTTATAATTTTTAAAAGAGATTGAGATGAGAGAGAAATGACATTTTAGTATTTGAAAAAAATTAACAATCATTTTTCTAGGAAAGTGATGCATAGTTAATAAGGTCAAGTGAGATACTTGTCAATTTTCAAATGTCACGAGTCTTTGTGTCTTTTTGTCAAAACTCAAGGTGCTTGCTGTTATTTAACCCAAGGAAAATTCTATTTGCAACCATCCAATTTACTCATCACAACCATTATAATTAAAATTTTAAATTTTACTATTTGTAACCCTTGAATTTACTCTTTGCAACCATTTACATATCAAATATACCCTCCACACACCCATCCCTCAAAACACACACCCACGCGCTCAAACCCTAGTCTTCTTCTTCTTCTGGACAACACCGCCGACCTCTCTCCATTACCCACTTTGCTTGCGTTGTCCAGCCTCTTCCTTTTCTTTGGAGTCCCCAAAATCGAAATCGCATAACAGATAAGCCATTTAATTTGATTTATTTCATGGTGGAGGCCACCGATTGGAGTTGAACCCCCAAACATCGAGTTTCAGGGAGTTGGGATTCCCCGAAACTCGCTGTTTGGGAAGCCCCGCTCCCCCAAAAATCGCTGTTCGGGTAACCCCGCCCCCCCCCGAACATCGCTGTTCGGGGGAAAATAATTTATATATAACTCTTTTATTTAAAATAATTTATATATAAAATCACGTCTATATTATATATATATGTATATAATTATAATATATAATGTATATAACTCTCACATGATAACTCTTTTATTTAAAATAATTTATGTATAAAATCACGTCTATATTATATATATATATAGTTATAATATGTAATGTATATAATAGTTTGTAATTATAATATAATATATCACTATAATAGTATATTATATAATATAGTTATAATAATATATTATATAACTATATACATTCTCCCGAGAATGCAATTCTATAGCATTCTGTAATTCTATAATAATATATTATAATATATAATATTATATTATATAACTATATATATAGTCTCCCGAACCCATGGGTTCGGGAGAATTAATTTGCCCTGAATCCATGGGTTCGGGCACTTTTAAAGTTCACGAATCTCGGGATTCGGGGTTTGAAAGTCTCCCCAAATTTTAGAGTTTGGGCTTCGAAAGTCTTCCCGAATCTCGGGGTTCGGGGAACCTCAAATTGCCTGAACCCTGGCATTCGGGACATCCCCAGCCCCCGAATCTCAGGGTTCGGGGCTTTAAGGGAGGGGTATTTTTTATTTTTAATTAATCTTATTTTTTAATTCATCGTGTATGTAAATTATGTAATCGATGTTGTAAATTGTGTTGTTTTTCGTCGAAATCATTATCTTCTTCATAAAACTCCAGCGTAAATATTTGCAGATAATAATTTTTTATCGACATCGCTAACAATAACTGGTAATTGGCTATGGCAAAGAGAACTAGGCTGAGCAATGTTCAGTGTTAATAATAGTGGCTGCATAATACTCGATATTGAATAATAGTGATTGCGCGATGTTTAATTGTGGGTAAAGAAAGTTGTTGTGCCGATGATGGATGAGAAAGTGAGTGCACGCGCTTGAGGAGTAATGGTGGATGGTTGAGCGTCAAAGATTTAAATGAAGGGAAAATATGAGTTTTTATCTTAGGGCATTTTAGAAATATTAAAAGTAGATTGTGAAGAGCAAAAAGTATGGTTGTAAATAGAATTTCCCTTAACCCAATAAGCAAAAATTCTATTGCCAGTTTTGGACAGATGGACCGGGCTTGAAGTGATCCAAGCCCAACTCAAGTAAGGCTTAGAAGAAAGCCCAGTTGGTCCTTAGAATTATCGGGCCATTTCGACTAGTCCTAGGTCACAATATTTCCGTTACCTTTTGGACTGATTCAAGCCCCACCGGCCTTTTTAAATCGCTCTCTAAATCGCTCCCTTGTCCGTTTCCGATCGCAAATGCCATTTGTTCTTCGATGGGATCGAGCAGCAGAATATCCGGCTGGTTCGTCTTCCCAAAGCTATCGCCACATTGTGATTCTCACTTATCAAAAACCATTTAACCAGTCGATCGAGCTCCCCAAAAACTCTGTTTCAGACCATCCATGGAGATCGAAGAAGACGAATCCACGCTCGCCAAGCTAGAGTCGGCGTGTTCCGAGCTCAAGAACCAGCTCCAAGCCTCCGCAGCACTGGAGGCGAATCTCGAGAATATGGACGACAAATTCAACGAGTTTCAGAAAACCCTAGCCACGGGCTCAAGAAGGATCGCGCCTCTGCATTCGTTGTCGATAGCCACCAAAGCTCTCGACTCCAGAATCAACCGCGCCGTCTCGCCGGCGCTGGCGCTCATCGAGAGCTTCAAGGTCTCGGAGTCTCTCCAGAGCAAGCTGCTCGCTCTCTCGTCCAAGCTATCCAGGGAGAAGTCGCCGAAATCGCGGCTGAAGCGGCTGGAGAAATACGTGGATTGCGTGAACAAGCTGAATTCGGCGATTAACTCGATCAGTCAAGAGTGCGAGCCGGCAATCCAGAAGCTTCAGGAGGTTGTTGAGTTTCTGAGCCGGACTAAGGCGACCGATCAGTACAGGATTCATCGGCTGAGAGAGACGTTGATCACGCTCAAGGCTTTGTGTGAAACGGAGGTCGATGCGATGAGGTTTGACGGATTGCTGGACGAGGCTTTGCTCAATCTGCAGGATGAGTTTGAGGCCATTTTGCAGCAGATGAAGCACCGGAACATCGGCGAGGCGCGAGGAGATGACGGCGATCAGGCTGAGGAGACGTCGATCGTGGCTGCCGGTTTGGGTTCTAAGCTTGAAGTTGAAGTTCTCAGGCAGATTTCGGAGACCCTTGCTGCCAACGATTGCTTGGATATCTGTGTCGACATCTTTGTCAAGGTAATAACAGTTAACAAATCTACTTTAATAAACAATAACAATGCATTAAACTTTTTATCTCATTTTGGAGTTCCTCACCCAATTCATTTATCTACTGTTCATGTTGGTTACCACTTTGAGCCATAATTTAGTAGTGGGTGAAACAAACGCCCATGAGTTGGTAATGACCTAATTATTTAATGAAATATTATTAGACTTAAAAAGTTTCATAGGTGTTGCTTGACCCTTTTAAGTCTTGAATAGATTATTTCTATGTCTGTTCGTGGAACAGGTGAGATATAGAAGAGCAGCAAAAGCACTGATGAGGCTGAACCCAGACTACCTGAGAACATACGCTGCCGAAGAGGTCGATGAGATGGAATGGGAGAGCTTGGAGACGTCCATTACTCTCTGGATCCAACACTTCGAACTCGCAGTCAAAACCGTTCTTCTATCGGAGAAGAATCTCTGCAGTCAAGTCCTGGGGAACATCATGGACGGCCTGATATGGCTGGAATGCTTCGTCAAGATCGCCGACAAGATCATGGCCGTCTTCTTCCGGTTTGGCGAAGGGGTCTCCAGGAGCAGCAAAGAGCCCCAGAAGCTGTTCAAGCTGCTCGACATGTTCGAAGCCTTGGAGAAGCTCAAAACCACATTCTCCGACGTCTTCGAAGGCGACGCCGGCGCCGATATTTGCCTCCGGTTCCGGGAGCTTGAGAAGCTCCTCGTCCACTCCGCCAGCAAGGTGTTCTGGGAATTGGGCCTGCAAATCGAAGGCAACCAAGACGGCTTCCCGCCGCCGCCTGACGGCTCGATCCCGAAGATCGTCCGGTACGCGATCAACTATCTCAAGTACCTCGCCACCGATGCATACAGCGCCTCAATGGTGAAAGTGCTTCGAACTGAGCACATATGGAAAGCCGGGATTTTCTCGAAGCTGGAAACCAACGAGAACATGCTCAAAGACGCTATTATCAACGTCATGGAAGCTCTTCAGAGGAACGTGGAAACAAAGAGATCGAGATACAAGGACAAAGTCCTCCCCCATGTTTTCACTATGAACACCTTCTGGTACTGTTAAATTGTTAACAGTGATCTCATCTAAAGGTTTAAACTAGTGGACTGAAGGCTAACTTTTATCTTCTCTTTATCAGGTACATTTACATGAGAGCCAAAAACTCTGAACTTGCGAAGCTGGTCGGTGACCAGTACATGAAGAAGAAGTACAAGGTTGTCGCCGAAGAAGCCGCGTACTTATACCAGAAGCAAGCTTGGGGCGCCCTGGTGAGATTGCTGGACAAGGAAGAGATGAAGAGAGTGACCAAGGAAGGCGTGGAAGCCATGGCCAGAGGGAAAATGCAAGCCTTCACGAACGGCTTCAATGAGATACTACATCGACATAGAAGCTCTTACAAGGTGCCTGATCCGGACTTGAGAGAGCAAATCAGGGAGGCCACTGTGACGCTCATTGTGCCGGCTTATACCGAGTTTTTGAACACTTATTCCTCTGTTTTGGAGGTGAAGTCCTGTTTATCGCCGGCGGCAATCGAGGAGTTATTGGCTCAGATGTTCAGTGGCGGTGAAAGGGAAAGAGATGCGAAGATCGCTCATCACCGTCGAGATTCCAAGGATGGGACGGACGAGACGCAGCCGGAATCTGTTGATCGGAAACGTGAGGCCAGAGAGTTCCGGCGGTCCAAATCGAACGCCAGTGAAGTATGAAATCAGAAGAAGACTCCCTGGTTATGTTGCTCTGTTGGGAGGGAGAAGATACGTGCATGTACTATATTACATCTTTATTAGAGTGGTATAATCCGTTAATGATATAATAATATATTTATTTTTTCAGTTACTTTAATCAATGTTTTCACATCCAACCGAAACAGCACTGGTCGAATTGGGTAAGTTCATTTTAATTTTTCATTAAATAAATATTTATAATAATAATAATAATAACCTCACAATTCAAATTTTATATGCTTAAAAGTAATTTTTGTTCCTAAACTTTTGCGATTTTATCTTGTAAAATTCTAAATTTTTTGTGATTTTAAATGTATCCATAAATCGTGTAAAATTACTTATTTAAACATATGAACAATAAGTGATACGCATATGTTAACGTGGTAGTTTTATAGCATTTCTTTGGCTCATTCTTTCTTTTTCTAACGCTTCATTTTTTTTGGTGTCTCCTCAACTCTCTCTCCCACTTTTTCCAATGGTATATGTTATACGCATTTCCCGCATCACTCTTTTTGGGCCAAACTCGACCTAATGGGTCGGCCCAATTGCGCGAAGCCTAGAAGGCCCATGCAACCTCGTCGAAGAAAGCCCATACACCACCAAAATCCGCAGCTCATAAAGCGAGCTCCTCATGAGCTTCTGATAAAGCCTCTTGCGATCTCTCCGCGATCTACTAACAAGCTCTCAGTAAAACCCTCAGTTCGCTGGTCTAATACCTCCAGCTCGCACAAATGGGAAAGCTGCTGAGAAATCAGAGGTAAGGTTCATTTACTTTATCTGCAACAGCTCATGCTCCTCGTAATGAGGATCCCACTCTCGGTTTTGTACAGATGATAAGGATTGTTTGTCCCCCATTATATCATCTTTATATTTCTATATATTATCCAAATTGTAAAGACCCCTTATTATAAATAGGAGTTAAAGATATCATGAGGGGTACACAGAGAGAATAATCAGACACGGTCATTTTGAAAGAATAATCAGAGTGCGGACGTAGAGTAGGCATCGTTCTGGCCGAACCACGTGAAAATTGCTGGTATTTTACTCATATCTGGGATCTTTGTTATTCTTCTTCTTATCATTTTCGGACTCACTCATTGCGGCCCAAAATGAATCACGGTCGGCTGAAATTGAACGTCAACATTTTGGCGATAGAGGAAGGGGCCGCTCTGATCGATAGCCATGGCAAGAGGAAGGAATACTCGAAGTTCCGAGGTGGCAGTCGACCCACTAGAAAATCGTCACGATCGGACATGAGATTGTCTGCTAAATGGAGGGCCCGTCGCTTCAACAATATATATCCTTTTGCCACCGCCAACCGGAGACGTCGTCGGCATACCATCACGTTTCCCTGTTCAACCCACCATCCAAATCGCCGAAACAAGGGTGATTCGGGACTGGCAGCAACGTCAGGAGGCGTTAGAGAATACAGTGATACAGCTTACTGATGCGGTCAGAATTCTGGCCCAAGTTTAAGCACGAGCTATCCACAACCCACCGGCTTCACCTCGAAGGGTTCGCTAACCACGAGAAGAAAGACCTCTGCCTGCAGAAGAGGATATTGGGGATAACTATCCATTCCCAAATCACCACTCCTCGATCCGGAAAATAAGCAGGTGATTACAGGTCCAACAATCAGCAAGCCTGGACTCAACTGTGGAGGAGCAATATCAAAGAGTTCGGCAGCTAGAAGAGCGACAAGGAGTCCGCAGCCAGAATAATGGCCGTGAGGATAGGACGCCGCTCACCAGAGAGGTTGAACTCGAACCCTTTTCCTGGAGATTCAAAATCCCAAGCATGCCACAGTACAATGGGGATAACGACTCCTATGATTACCTGGATGCGTACAACTTACAAATGGATTTGCAGATAACCAGCTCGCTAGTTAAATGCTGCGTCTTCCCAACAATCTTGAGTGATATTCCCCGAGCTTGGTTCAGGAGTCTTTCGCCTCGCAGCATCAGCAGTTGGGAGGAATGTTAATAGAGATTCCTCAATCAATACAAGGCCCTGAGGAGGCAGCTCGCACCACCGTGTCACCTTGCCAAAGTGTTCTAAAAAGCAAACAAGCCCTTGATGGATTATATTGCCAGATTCATACGCGAGGCGAGCAACGTCGAGGATCCCTCTGATGAAAGTATCCTGATGATGATCATTGTCGGCCTTCAAAAAGATGGGAAGCTCTATGAGAGCATCCACAGGACCCCAATCAAAGACCTAGGGGAATTCTATGAACGAGCTTCCAAGGAGATCCGATGGGAAGACACTTTTGGGTAAAAGAAACCCATCGGACCGAAAGAAGAAGCTGGGGGCTCCAACCAAAATAAGAGAAGGAATAACGGAGACGCCAGAAGAGAAGCTCGGGGGGAGCGCTCAAATAATGAAGTCATCAAGCGAACTCACAAGGCAGAGAGCTCACAACACTTTGACAGCTACTATGTCCTGTCTGACCCCTAAGAAATGATATTCGCCATGGAATGGAACAAAGAGGAGTTTGGGAAGCCCAATCCGCTGAGAACTCCCAACAAATTCAGAAATAAGGAAAAATTCTGTGCGTATCATAACGAGGCGGGCCACAACACCTCCAAATGTTGGGCCCTAAGGGACGTCATTGAGGATCTGATAAGAAGAGGTCGCTTGAAAGATTACGTGGTGCGACCAACCAATCAACCAAGCCAACCACCGGCACAACAATCGCCCCCCTCCGATGATGAACGCTCACTGGCTGTGCGAACTATCTACACGATTCATGGTGGACCTCACCCTGCGGGATCTTCCCACAAATCTCGCGACAAGTACGTGCGTGAACCTAACTATGTCTTGTTGGCAAGATCGGATGAGCAGTCGGTTCCTGCAAAGTGAGCTAGGGGTGACCCAATTCGGGAAAAGATAGTCTTCTCGGAAGAAGAGACCAAAAACATCAATTGGCCGCACAACGATGCACTCATTATACGAGCCCAGATCGGGAATTCTAAAGTACGAAGGAAAATGGTGGACACGAGTAGCTAGGTAAATGTAATGTACAGAGTGTGCTTTGATCAAATGGGTTTGGGACCAGAACAGTTGAGCTCGTCCCCAGAACCGCTCTACGGATTAACTGGTGATGCAGTGATCCCTGTCGATCGGATTAGCCTTCCCTTTACCATAGGGGATGCGAATCGCCAGGCTACCACTTTGACAGAGTTCCTAATTATAGACTGCTCCTCAGCATACAACGTCGTGCTCGGAAGGCCGGCAATGAACGACTTGGATCTGGTCACTTCAACCAGATCGCTAATAGTGAAATTCCCAACCCCCAATGGAGTAGGGTGTGTACGAGGTGAATAGCACCTCGCAAGACATTGCTATGAAGATGCCTTAAAAATGGAAGCCAAAGGAAAGAAAGTAAATGTCATCGCAAAAGATAGCCCACGACCGACTAGTCAATGGGGGGCTAATCACAACTTGGATCCCCGCGAGGTGGACTATGACAGGCCCTCCAGTCTAGTGGAAGAGCTCAAAGATATATTTGTCAGCGAGACGAATGAAGAAAGACACTCAAGCTAGGAAAAAATCTAGCCCCTAAGGTAAAATCCCAACTTACCAATTTCCTTAAAGCTAACCTCGATGTATTCGCATGGAACCACGAGGATATGGTAGGAATCTTCCTAGAAGTCATGTCGCACAGGCTTAACATAGATCCGAGCTACAAGCCAGTGCGCTAGAAGAGGAGGCCAATGACTCCTGAGTGTTACGCCACTCTCAAAGAAGAAGTGGACAAGCTCTTGGCAAATAATTTTATTAAAGAGGCCCACTATCCAGTCTGGGTGGCTAACCCGGTCCTAGTGAAAAAAAAATGGGAAGTGGAGGACCTGCATCGACTTCACCGACTTGAACAAGGCTTGCCCTAAGGACAGCTTCCCTTTCCCAAGAATCGATCAGCTCGTGGATGCAACAGTTGGTCACCAGCTCCTCAGTTTCATGGATGCCTATTCGGGCTACAATCAGATCCCCATAAACCCCACCGACTAAGAGCACACCTCGTTCATTACCGACCGAGGGCTTTATTGTTATAAGGTAATGCCTTTTGGGTTGAAGAATGCTGGTGCAACCTACCAAAGGTTGGTCAACACGATGTTTGAAGCTCTGATCGGCAGAACCATGGAAGTATACGTCGACGATATGCTGGTAAAGTCTGAGTGGGTAGTAGACCATGTTTCTGATCTGAGAGAAATGTTTGGAGTCCTCAAAAGCTATCAGATGAAGCTCAATCCACTCAAGTGCGTCTTTGGGGTAGCCTCTAGAAAATTTCTCGGGTTTATGGTGAATAACAGAGGCATCGAAGCCAATCCAGGCAAAATAAGGGCTTTGCTCGATATGAGGTTGCCCGTGAGGAAAAAAGAGGTACAAAACCTCAATGGAAAGGTCGCGGCCCTGAGCTGTTTCATCTCTAAGGCAATTGATAAGTGTTCCCCATTCTTTAAGCTTCTAAAAAAGGCGCAAGACTTCAGGTGGACGGAAGAATGCGAGTCCGTGTTCCAACAACTAAAGGAGTATATGGGACGGGCCCCACTGCTCGCCAAACCTAAGAAGGGAGAAAAGTTGATCTTATATTTAGGAGTATCCAAACACGCTCTCAGTGCGGCCCTCGTTCGGGGGGAAGAAGGGGTGCAACACCCCATATATTACATCTCCAAAAGCTTGATCGATGTAGAAACAAGGTATGCACCAGTTGAAAAACTGGCTTACTATTTAATAGTGGCATCAAGGAAGCTACAACCTTATTTCCAAACTCGTGAAATCGAAGTCCTGACCAAGTACCCGCTGAAACAAATCTTGCAAAAGCTAGACACCTCGGGTCGCTTACTAAAATGGTTTATCGAGCTCGCTTAGTTCGATATAAAGTATAAGCCAAGGACGGCGATAAAGGGTCAGGCGTTGGCAGATTTCATTGTTGAGTTCATTGGACTAATTGACGAAGAAATAGAGAACTTAAAAGGGTCATCCTGTGAATTATACGTCGACGGATCATCAAACGAACAAGGAGCAGGAGCTGGGGTTATGTTAATAAGTCCCGAGGGTCACAAAATCCTCTACGCCCTAAGGTTCGAGTTTTCGGCCACTAATAATGAATCTGAGTATGAGGCCCTATTAGCAGGGCTCCAATTGGCAAAAGAAATACGAGCTGAATCCTTGGAGATCTTCAGTGACTCTCAGCTGGTTGTCAATCAAGTATGCGGAGAATACTAGGCCAAAGATACAAAAATGGTGGCATACTTACAAAAGGTACGTAAACTCTTAGCCACTTTCGAAAAATATGAAATGCACCAGATTTCCCGCTCCCAGAACTCTCATACAGACGCGTTAGCTAGCCTAGCAACCACCCGAGATGCGAAATTCTTGGGAGCTATACCTGTGGATTTCTTAGCCATTCTTAGCACAGAACAATGAGATGAAACGTTGGTAATTGCGGTCTCCCAAAACTTATGGATGATTCCCATTTTGGGTTATCTGCAAGACGAAAAATTACCGGACGACAAATTGGAAGTACGTCGGTCGCAATCTCGAGTAGCTCGATATTGTATCTATGATGATAGACTGTATAAGAGAGGGTTCTCATCCCCACTTCTGAGATGCATCGACGACACTGACTGTCAGGCCGTGCTGGAAGAAATTCACGCAGGCTACTGCGGTAATCATGCCGGGACACTTTCACTAGCCTAGAAAATGCTCCGGCAGGGGTTCTATTAGCCTACCATAAAACAAGACGCCGCAGGGCTAGTCAAGAAGTGTGACCGGTGCCAGAGATTTGCTAAAGTCTCGCGAGTTCCTCCAGCTTACCTGTAGCAGATGAACAGCTCATGGCCTTTTGCCATTTGGGGCATGGATCTGATCGGACCACTTCCGATAGCTCGCAGATGGTGTAAGTATGTCATAGTGGCAATTGACTACTTCACCAAATGAGCAGAAGTCAAAGAATTCGCACAGATCACCAGCTCGAAGGTACAAGTATTTACATGGGATAATATCATCTGTAGGTTCGGAGTTTCACAACAAATAATAACAGACAACGGAACCCAATTCACCGGTGAGCAATTTATCCAATTTTGCGAGTCAATCGGGATTCGAAAAAGTTTCACCACCGTGGACCACCCCAAGCCAATGGGCAGGTCAAAGCTGTCAACAAAATACTCAAGCAAATCCTGAAAACAAAGCTGGAAACCAAAAAGGGGGCTTGGGTGGATGAACTGCAAACAATGCTCTGGGCTTATTGAACGACAGCTTGGAGCAGCACGGTAGAAACCCCATTCTCGATGGTGTATGGATCCGAAACTATGATACCTACAGAGAACGATCTAACCAGCCACCGGAGGGCCACCTTCGACTCTGACGACAATGACGAGCTGTTGGCAAAGAATCTCAACTTGCTCAAAGAAGCGAGGGAAGTAGCTCACATAAGGGTCGCCATCTATCAACAAAGGGTGGCACAATACTACAACAGAAAGGTTCGAACCCGACAGTACAACGTCGGAGGTCTGGTATTACGTCTCATACTCCCAGAAGCTCGCACGACGAGTGATAGCACCCTAGGCCCCAACTGGGAAGGTCCATTTATCATCAAGGAGAATCTAGGTAACAGAGCATATCATCTGGCAAACATGGACGGGACTCTTGTCCCGCGACTTTGGAACACGGAACACCTTCGTCCTTACTTCCAATGAATGTAACTGTTCTTGCCTATGTTTCATCTTTCTATTGCAAGTAACTTTCGTAGATCTGATTAGAATTTATGAATTTTCATTCATTGTACCTTATTCTTATTGGTATTCGATTGAATATCCGTAAAGTGAAGGGTTGTGAGACCATGGTTTGCAAGCTGGGGCCTATTCAACTTAGCCACTGTGCTACGGTTTGCAGCTTAACTGAGCATTCATCTTGGTCTCCCCTCAGGTCGTGGATTGCAAGCTGAGAACCATCTCTCTTAACTTAAAGTCATGGCTTGGTGTCTACAGGGCAACCACCTCTAATAAGTAACAAACGAGTCGAAGGATCACTAAAATTGAGGTCCTTTCATCTTGATTTAAGTCATGGTTTGTGACCTACCTGAGTGTTCCCTCTTGATTAAATTATTGATATTCCATTGAATATCTTTAAAGTCACTAGCTGAGGTCCTTTCATCTTAACTCAAGTTATGGTCTGTGACCTACCTGGGTGTTCTCTCTCGATTCAATTAAAAACTTGTAAGAATCATGGTATGTTAGTTAGGGTCAACCTATGATCCGCCTGGACATATAGCTTGGTAATAGAAATAAGTTGAATGTGAGCCATGATATGTCAGTTAAGGTCGCAGGACGATCTGGCTGGACATATATCTTGGCAAGCTTTTCATCATGACTTATATTTCTGTGGGATGCGTTAGCTGAGGTTTGCCTTAATTTGCCTAAGTATCACTATTTACGACCTACCGGACACACATCTTGATTGTCAATTATTATCACGAGTTGTTTAGCCGAGGCATATTAACGGAGGTCGTAATACGATCTACTTGGACGCATAGCTCAGCAATGCAAGTTAATAAAGTAACAAACCATGGTATGTTAGTTGGGGTCACCCTATGATCCACCTGAACATATAACTTGGCAATTCAAGATGGAGTTTCACTAGCTGGGGTCCCTTTATCTTGGCTTAAGTTGTGGTTTGCGACCTACCTAAGTGCTCACTCCCGATTTATTAAACTTGTTAGCAGGCACGGTATGTTAGCTAAGATCGCAAGACGATCTGCCTGGACATGTATCTCAGTAAGGTTCTCATTATTTTGTCGAGACATGCTGGCTAAGGGTCACCGTAATTTGCCTAAATATAACTGTTCGCAGCCCACATGACATATTGACTATTAGAGTATCGATGATGAGCTGTTTCAAGCTTGTTAATCTATGAGCTAGGATTACTCTAGGTCTATCCAGACTTATGTTCGGACGATTCGTTCTCAAGTTATGTTCTTGAAAAACTTCTTTCAAAGTTAATCTTTCGAGCTTATCCTGGTATACAGAAGTTTACTAAAGTTCTTTTCGAGTTACATCATATAGATTGGTTCAAGAATTATTGTGACAGGACTTCGTTAGAATTTAAGTTTGATTGGCTTGAGTTCATGAAGAAATTTAAACCAAGATACACGAGTACAAAAAAAGTTCCATTTCATTGAATAAATGTTTGTGTTACCAAAAAAAAAAAGGGTTGCGGGAGTCCTAGCTAGGAGGTGCGATTGCTTCGACAAGCTGGGCCTCAGCGGGCTGAAGGGTGTCTGTAGACTAGGCCGGTTGAGGATCGACAGCTTCGGCAGGACAAACCTCGGCAACCTTCGAAAGGTGTGCCTCGACAATCTTACCAATCTGAACCTTAACAGCCCCAGATTACTTGACCTCAACAGCCGACGTCGCGACCTCTGATGAATTAAGCAAGGTGGTAGCTTCAGCGTCCTCAGCATCCTTGGCCGCATACCGTTTCACCTCTTCGATGGCCTGCGCACCAAAGAAGGAGAAATCCATCTCAGGATGGTTCAGCCAGAGAATGTACAAGAATGCCGAATCGGTGTCAGACTTGACTTCTTTGCCTGCGAAGTCCATTTGAGCCTTCACCTCCGCCTTGATATCATCAATGGCCTTTTTTGCGATCTCCTCGCACCGGACGGCTCGTTCGTCAGCCTGCTTCTGCTCCACCTCGACCGTTTTCAGCTTGTCTTAGGCTTCCCGCAAACGCTCTTTGGCTTTATTCAGCTCGCCGGTGAGCTTTGAGTTGGTCGAATCCCACTTATTCTTCGACCGATGGAGCTCCTCGTCGAGGTCTTTATTTTTCTGTGTCACCTCCCTCAAACGCGTCTTAGAGCCCTCAACCTCTCTCCAGGCAGAAAGGAGTTTGGTTTCTAAAGCTTTCTTCTCTCTCTCTCGAGCTTTCCAAGCTCGGCCTGATAAGATGTGTTCACCACATCTAACTGCGCGTCAAAATCCTGGTGCTGCTGCTTGAGCTTCATGGAGGCGAGGGAGAGCTGTGAAAAAAGAAAAAGTTAACTCAAGAAAAGGGTGAGCCAGGAAGTTGAAATACAAAAAAGAATAACTTACCACTAAGCTGTGACAAGCCATGTAATCGTAGAGAGCGACCCCTTTCAACCTCGCGTCGTGTAAGGGCTTCGCAACCGCGCCCAAGTGGGAAGGTATGGAGTTTAGAAGAGGGCCGACAAAGACCCCTCCCGGTAGGTCTTCCAATGCTGGCTCCCCTTTGGGAACCTTTGCTTTCTTCCTCCTATCGTCCTCCTGCTGCGAAGGCTGGTCGGGTCTCATTTTTAAGCCCGCAGCAGGGCCTTCTGAACCTCACTAGCTACCTCCACACTGACTGCGATCCTGAGAAGCGGAGGCTCGCTGCCCTGATTGTTGCGGGGGGGACTGTTGTTGCGTCTGCAGAAGGTAGAGCCGTTGCTTTGGTTCTCGCTATCTTTGGCTGTGTTGTTGTTGCTAGGTTTGTTGTGGGTGTTGTTGCTGTTGAGGCTGCGACGGTGGCCACAACAGCTCTGATGTGGCACCAGATCTGGCCCTAGACCTCTTTGGTTGGACAAGCTCAAGATCCACCATACCTCTGGCTTGGCTGCTAGGCTCAGGCACTTGTAAGGCAGACGGGAGGACTTTTGCACCCAGGACCCCGACGTGGTCCCCCTTTATAACCTCGATATCGAGGGTAAGAACGAGCTCATGATTCCTCAGTAGCTCGTCGGTTATCTCGAAGCTCTCCAAGCCCAAGTCCGCAGCAACGAGCTTGTCCAAAACCTCGATCTCTTCGTCTGATAGGAGTGGTTTTTCACTTCTAAGGTCTACATGGCAAAGCTAAATGTTAGAAACATAAGACGAAATAAAGCGACCCAAGCCAACTAGCATGCCCTTACCGGGAGTAAGCACGAAGCTAAAGTTGTTAAGCAATGAAAGTGAAGGGCGAGAGACAAAGAACCAATTGGACTTATAGTCGCCCACGTTGGATTTCCCCTTTGTCCTTCCTTGAGGAAGAATGGTTTTGTATTGCGAATGGTTTTGTATTGGCATTCTTTAAGGAAAAGAGAATACTAACTAGTTTTGGTGATGGAGGGGGGAGACCGTTCCCAAGAAATAAAACGATTAACGAAGTAAGTTGGGCGAATGAATTCAGTGTTAATTAAAAGGGTGCGAGTTTGACATCATTCAGAAGGGTAAGAAGGTATGGAGCTACGAGGAACTTAAAGCTAGACTCAAGGTGCTGGGGGCTAATGGCTATAAAGTTAGATAGTGGATAGGCCGCATGAGAGCTCGAAGCCAGAACATATACAAGGCAGTTCTTGGGGAAACGAAACTCCCGAATACAAGACGCCATCTTGTGATGTTTGGCCTTGGATGGAAATCTTTTGAAAACCTCGCGCCCCGAACTTCCCTCAGCGACCTGATCTTAAACCTCCAGGTCGGCTTCAGAAAAAGTCACGTCAACGACCTCCTGAGATCGCGAGCTTCTACCCACAAAATCTTGACCCCCCATCACAAGGCAATCTTCAGAGTTCGAGATATAGTTTTCTCCTACGATATGGTTGCAGCGCTTTTGACCCGAATTTTCGCGATATTGGTTGGACATCTACAAAGGGAAAGAAAGGACACTTAGTTGGCTGATCGCGAACCAGACCTCAAAGAACTAGAAAAACCCTAAAAATATCCCCTATTTTTTAGGCCGAGTGCTTTGCAACAGGGTGCCACCTAAGGCGGAGGGGCTGCAACCACGAGTCCAATATTCGATAGGAAACTAATCCTAAGGTTATTGTGCCCGAAGACTTAGTAGATGCCGAACCAACCGATTCAAGTTGTTTTCCTAAGTAAATGGAAGTGACACTGATGGAATCGGCAAGACCAGAGAAACCATTGACAGCTAACCGACGATGGACGACCATACAAAAAAGAAAATAAAGAAAATTCACGGCAAACTTACCAAACACTGAGCCTAACGTCTGTATGGAAAGTCGGAGTAAGCACTAGACGGGAATGGTCAACGTCTAAAAGCACGATAGCAATGGAAGCCTTGAGAGAAGAAGGCAAAAGCAAGATTTTGAAATAGCCTGAAAATGGGAAAATGGAGACACCCCTACCATTTATACCTCGAGCCCGATCAATCCCAGCTATCGGATTGAAAAATGACTTACCACATGCTTTGCATCCAGCAGCCGCATGATAGCTTGCGGGTCCCACAGGCATAATCATGAGCAGTAATGAGGGAACGTGCACACTAAATACGCTGCAGACAAGGCATGCTACGTGAAATGAAGAGATTTGAAGCAATTGGGCAGAAGTCAGAAATGTGATTTAATAGCTAACACACGTCAACTCCCAGTCTGAAGGTCGCACTACGAGCTGGGGGCGTTGTGTTATACGCATTTCCCGCATCACTCCTTATGGGCCAGACTCGGTCCAATGGATCGGCCTAATCGCCCAGAGCCTAGAAGGCCCATGCGACCTCGTCGAAAAAAGCCCATACACCACCAAAATCCCCAGCTCATAAAGCGAGCTCTTCACGAGCTTCTAGTAAAGTCTCTTGCAAGCTCTCTGCGATTGACTAACAAGCTCTCAGTAAAACCCTCAGTTCACTGGCCTAATACCTCCATCTCGCACAAATGGTAAAGCTGTTGAGAAGTCAGAGGTAGGGTCCATTTACTTTATCTGCAACAGCCCATGCTCCTCATGATGAGGATCCCACTCATGGTTTTGTATAGATGATAAGGACTGTTTGTCCCCTATTATATCACTTTTATATTTTTATATATTATCCAAATTGTAAAGGCCCCTCATTACAAATAGGAGTCATAGAAATTATGAGGGGTACACAAAGAGAATACTCAGACACCGCCATTCTGAAAGAATAATTAGAGTGCGGGCGTGGAGTAGTCATCGTTCTGTTCGAACCATGTAAAAATTGCTGGTGTTTTACTCATATCTGGGATCTTTGTTTTTCTTCTTCTTACCATTTTCAGACTCACTCATTGCGACCCAAAACGAATCATGGTCGACTGAAATTGAACGTTGCCAATATCTCTCTAGTTAGTGGCAGAATTAGGACTTTGGGTAAGGGAAAGCATATGCAACGCCCCACTCTTTAGTTATATGTTGAAGCTAAATACAAACTAATATCCACAAGGGCGTTATGGAAATCCTTACCAACCGAAGCGATGGATCGAACTTGATAGCTAACTGAAGCTAGATAAAAAGGATTTCCAATAATAAAACCTCAAATATGAGTACACCGAATGCATGACTTCCAAAATCATCAAATATCTCTTGCCAAGATCGTAGTACATAGTAATCATGACTTACAACTTCCTACTTGTATAATAAGTAAATCCAAGCCTTACATAACCCCTGTTGATACAATTTCAACATACAACTCTCAAAACCAACCCAAAGATTACATAAGAACCATAGAACATGAGTAACAGATAATTAAACTAACTTCAGCCTCCTCATAGCCCTTTTCTCTTTCTCATCTCCGGTACCTGACATGCTGAGATACCTGGGACGTTAAATATCCCAGGGGTATGAAACACCTGAGTTAGATTATTACATTTAAGTGAGTGGCATAAGGAAGAAGATACATGAATGCATATGTGAGACAAGAGACATCTTAGTTGGTAATTCAAGGAAAGAAACAGTTTGTGCATAAGCAAATGAGTACAAAGAACAACAAGAATCCTCCCTTATCACTATTTCCTCTACCCGTCATCATGCCAAACATCTCAGCCTCATCTCTAGGCTAAGCCCCACCTCTAGGCACATGGTCGTGGTCCAATCCTTCAGCCTCACCTCTAGGCACGGCCCCATCTCTAGGCACATGGTCGTGGTCCAATCCCTCAGCCTCACCTTTAGGCACGACCCCATCTCTGGGCATGGGATTGCTCCCCGATCATCATGATGTTTCACTTTTAAGCTACCAAGTCATCATGTTAGCTCACCGCAAGAGCATGAGATCATGGCTCACCGGAAGAGCACGAGATCCCCCGTGATGTCCCGCAATCATCATGGTTGCTCACCGCAAGAGAATGAGATCCCCCATGATGTCCCAACAACCAGCCACAGATACAAACATCGAGATGCGTATAAAATAGGCCAATATGCTCAAAAGCAATAAAACATGAGATGTAAATCACCAACCATGACATGTTATATGACAAAGCAGAAGGAACATGATATATAAGCCATAGGCCACGCACGAAAGCTGTCATGGTCAAACCCAATGCCACAAAGTAGAAAGGATATGCTCGAAACAAAGGAAACCATGAAACGCAAGCCACAACCACTTATAAATGAAGTCAAGAGTGATGAGGATGAAGTAGGAGACATGGAAGAATAGTTACATGCACAAGAACCACTCACTTTAGCTTCACAGTTCTCGGTTGCACAAATTTAAGGCTGAAAGTCACTCCAAGTGAACTGTTCTATAAAAATCGAGACCTTTTTGTAGCCAAACCTAAAATATATTTAGATAGGTAAGTAGCTACTACAAATAGGAGATTGCATGAAAAATTTCAAGCCAAGAAGGCCTCTCACGAGCCCACACGTGCTGCCACAAAGGCTGCCACGCGCCTGGACGTGCAACTTTGTTGGGCGCGTGCGGCGCACGCGCCAGACGGACTTCTGACCCCGAAAATTAAAACGGGCATAACTCTCTCATTTTAACTCTGATTCGAGTGCCGTTTGAACCTACGGACTCCTCTCTCGACCCTCTACGTGATTACATAAAAAAAATGAGTTTACCTTTCAGTTTTTGTTATTGTTTTGCACAGAGTTCGAGGAGGCTCGTGCCTTCTAACGGCTTGCTTTCAGCTCCTACTCGGGCAGGGTTTCCTTCCCTTCTTTCCAGCAGAGTTTCCCCTCTTTTATAAGCAACTTACCTCCTTAATTTGGAGGCCAAAAACCCAACCTAAAGCATTCTTATATAGTGCCCTTAAATCTATAGGATTGAGACACTTGGCTTTTTAAGATGGTGACACTTGGCACTTGAGATTTGCACCCTAATTATTGCTCTCTTCCCATGGTGACACGTGGCTCTTGAGATATGAGCCTCATCATGACATTTTAAACCCTTTAACGAATGGATTTTCGCCACGTGTTATGGAGATTTGAGCCATGATGATTGCTTTCATCCTACGGCGCCACGTGTCTTCGAGATATGAGCTTTCATCATTACTTTCTTCCTACTACGACATGTGTCCCTTGAGATGTGAGCCTTCATCATTGCTTCCATCCTATGGCGCCAAGTGTTCCTCGAGATTGGTGTTTAATCATCACTTTTGATTTTCCATCCAAATTGCACCACGTGTCCATGTAATCATTTCTACCCATGTGTCTCCATCCAAATGGTGACATGTGTCAATGTAATCATGTCTATCCATGTGTCTTCATCCAAATGGTGACATGTGTCCATGTAATCATTTCTACCCATGTGTCTTATCCAAATGGTGACATGTGTCCATTAATTGAATTTAATTTGGGTTTGAAATCCATAGCTACTTTTGATAGCTTTTGGAATCCAAAGTTAGGTTTAAATAAACTTTGAAATCCATTGCACTTAAGTCCCCTAAAGATTCTGGAATCTCACAAATTCTCGAGTCTTCGAGAACTTAAAGAAATCGGGAAAATGCTTCATTTAATTAATGAAAATAGCTTACAGATTTTTCGGGTATTACAGCATTACTACATTGTCTATCATCTTTTTTATTTTAGGGAAGACATGTGTTAAAAAATATAATAATTTATATGCATAACAACAAAGGGTCAAGGGATAATTTTAAAAGTTAAGAGCGACAATTGCACACCCTCAATTGTATATAGTTTCATCTCTATCTTTAGCTCCGATCTCTCTCTCTCTCTTTTTCTCTCTCTTCGGCGTTTCATGCGTCTTCTCCTGCTACATTCCCTTTCTTTATCTGGCTTCATTTCAGTTTCCTCTATTTCCAGCTGTATCATCTTAGATCTGGTGATTTCTCCAATTTTTTTCTATTTATCTTTATCCAGCTGCGTCTCCTTAGTTTTCTCTTTCTATCCGACTATGTCTTCTCAGTTTCCTCTATTTTTTCGCCATCTCTTGATTCTAATGATGAGAAAGAATATGATTTTTCACAATCAGCCACGTGTAAATTCTAAGCACCTATGGCTTTGGCCTTTTCATTTTTCTTCTTATTTTTCATATCCTCCTCATCCTCTACTTTTAGTTGTTTCAATTATTTGAATAAGAGCTTTGTAGGTTTGCTGGATAAAGAGACAAAGCTAAGTAGACGCCACCAAATAAAGAGAGAAATAGTTGAGAAGACATTGTTAAAGAAAGAGAAATAGCTAAGGAGATGTTGGAGAGAGATAAGAGATACTGGAAGAGACTTGACCAAAGGAGACGTAGTCGGAGAATGAGAAGGAAGTTGAAGAGACGCTGTTGAAGAGATAGAGGTGGAATTGAGAAGACGCTAGAGAAAAAAGATACACAAAAGAGAAAGATAAGGAGCAGAGGAGAAGTTGAAAATTGCTATGTCAACGCGTGTACATATTGCTTGTTGGTCAACTATTTAAATGAGTGATTTTGTGTGGTTTGGAAACGCATTTGAAATTATAAAAAAATTTAGAATTTTACAAGAAAAAAACATAAAAGTTCAAGAAGAGAAATATGCTTTTGACTAATATTATATATACTCCATAATACATTAATAATATCATCATTTGCTACATCATTCACAAAAATAATATATAAAATAGTAAAATATAAAACAAAATATGCCATAAATGAGTAATTTATATAATTTTATATATTTTTTTATTAAAATATATAAAATTTAAAATTTAAAAGGCACTTACCTTGACCAAATGGGGAGTTCATATCCTAATTATTGTCAATTGAGAATTTATTATCTTTATAAATTGTATTATCAAAATTTTCAAAATCAATAATAAAATCTAATTATTCCTCTTTAACCTAAAAATTGGTCAAGGTTGAAGAAATAAGCCGCTACATTTGAATGAAAGTGGATACAATTTATTGGTAAATTTTTTAATATTTAAATTAGTTATCATATTTAAAATTATAACATAATAGTGATATAATCAATACATAATAACGATATATTTAATTATGAATCATGCTAAATGTATATCATTTTTGTACATCTTGAGTTACATATAAAGGTATTATGACTAAAATACCCTTTATCTCCATACACCTCATGAGTCTCTATGCACCTCATGAGAGATATTTTTGTCATTAACACATTTTTATGTAATTTGAGGTGGATGTAAAGGTGTATTAATAATATTAATTTTATTAAAAAATATGTATTTATATAAATTTATTATTGAAGAGTCGAGATTATGTCACGTCAATTAATTGAATTTTTTTATTATTAAATTAGCTTGGGGAGCCCGCGTACCCATATGGGCGTGGGTTGAGCCCTTTAAAATACTTTTTCCTATTATTATTATTATGTTCCAGAGCTGCCACCGCCTTGCATTGCCCCAAGCGAAATCTCAGAAGAGAGGCCTATTCCCCCCTCTGGTCTTTCTCAAGAATCTTCTCGCTTTCCAAATACTAAAAAATTTCCCTCTTCCTTGTCTCAATCAATCTCCAGAACAGAAGTAACCATTCCCCACTCTGGTCTTTCTCAAGAATCTTCTCGCTCTCCAAATACTAATTTTCCATCTTCCTTGTCTCAATCGATCTCCTTGTTTTGCTGAACCCTAAATCGATTAATTCAGCCAACCAGCGGCATACCCATTACCCGATTCTATGGCGAACCTCACGGCCGACGAACAAAGGATTTCATTTTCTTTTTCCTTCTCCGATTTCCCCGAAGATGTTCAGCTCTCCGTCCTCTCGTTCCTCGCTCCATCGGAGCTCGCCACCTTCGCCTGCACGTCGAAGCGCTTCCTCTCCCTCTGCCGCAGCGACGGCAGGCTCTGGTTCGCCCTCTGCCACCGCCGCTGGGGCTCCAGGACCCAGATCGCCAAATGGGGCCAGGGCAATGTCAACTACCGGCGGCTGTACAGAACCCTAAACGAGTACGAGAACTTGATTGGCTTCTGGCGCCGCAGCGGCCAGGGCAAGAAAGCCGCCGGAGCCGCCTCACCCACGCTCGTCTTTTTCGAATGGGGCCCCTCTTTCGTCGTGGGCTCTAGGGTTTTCCCGTCGAAGACTAGGACGTATCAGGTTGTAAAGACTCCGTTTCTCTGGCTGAGCGTCATGCCTGATGGTTCGCCCGTGAGTTTTCTCGATCCCGATTGTAGATCCGAATCGGCTGTTGACGTGGTTCAATCAAGTGAATTTAGTTTCCGAGAGAATGAATTGCTAGCGGTTAATGTTTATTTTATGGGTAAATGTCACTTAGTGGTTGAGGAAAATATTAACTTCGCCTACTCGAATTCTATGGAGGAAAAAAAATTTAGTTTCGTGGAGGAGAGTGGGTCTCCGGTGAGATTGCCTGACCCGTTGATGTCGGAGATTTATCAGTACTTTGCGAACCGGACGAGCCCGGGCGGGGACAGGGTGGCGAGGAGGCAGAGGAGGAGAGATAAGGAGAAGCAGGGGAGAAGGAAGTGGGATCCTGAGCATTTTGTGAAGGTTATTAATTGGTCGCCGACGCCATCGAAACCTTTGCAGGGTTTGTGGAAGGTAGCATCCTTGTTCTTCTGTTGATGCATTTTGTTAGATATTGGTGTGCTCCTTTATGCAATTTAATTTATACCTGTGGATTGTTCATGGAAGATGGTGTTGTTCTTCTTTTTGTTGCTACAGTTTTTTAGAAAGTCTGCTTTTTTATGTAATTTAACGTGCACGTTTTTAGGTTTTACTAGAGATTATGAGCTAAAAAATTCATTTAGGTGATCCCATCTAGTGTGATTAAGGCCTGATATGTTCTTGTTGAGGGTTCACTGAAGGTGGCATTGCTGTTCTGTTTGTCTTGCTACCTCTCATTAGAAATTTGCGTGTTCTGTCATGCAGTTTAATTTATACCTGCAAGCAAATTACAATCTTACAGGCTACAAAACTCTCTTTTCTTTTTCCCCATTTCTGGGTTTTTCCTCCGCTGTTTTTTGATCTGTTATTGTCTTCACAACGCATTCTTTGAATCTTGTTTCTCTTGTTATTGGATATTGTAAGTTATTATATTTGCTCTTGTTGGTTTTATGCCTCACTTGCAGAGTCATAGCATAGAAACAGTAACAGAATTGCTTGGTCTTACTATTATTTAAGGCAGAATACTTATAACGCCTGACAGTTTTACATGTTATTGATGTGCATGTGTTAATAGGTTTTGGACTGTGTAGGTTATCTTCAGTTGTGATGTAGTAGTTGGTCAAGTTTCTTCTTACCAAATGGAAAACATTAGCGAGACTTTCAATTGTACTCCTGCATTTTCAGAATGAACCTAACTTGCTCTTGATGATGTTTTAGCGAGGCTTGAGGATTAGCTCTGACGTTACTAATTGGAGAATTAGAAGTGGATTCTGCAGCCTGTATGTCTTGTACCTATGTGGGGAACTACTGTAATAAGTATAATTGCTGGTAGTCTAAGTGTAATGGGTGAAAGTGTAAATTTGAATGCGGGAAGTGGTAACTGTCCAACTTCTCATCGGGACTGAGTATATAAGCTTGTCCCAAATTCATTGTGAAGCATTGAATACAATTTGAATTGCTTCTCTTTCAATTTCCCTATCTGATTATCTCTCCCTCTCATTTCATTCTCAATTCTCCTCCCTCAATTCTCTAATTTCTTCCTTCCCTCCATCTCATTTTCCGCCTAATTCTCTCTACAAAGAAGAGAGAACTCTGTTGGATCTAAGGGATTCGACACTGTACTAGAGTAGTTGATTAAGAAGTTATTCCCCACTGAATTGGTTATATTTAGGAAAGGAGAAAGCAATGTTGACCACCTTTAGCAGTATTGACACTGGCACCGATGCCGAACTAAGAGGATGAACAGGAACAAACAAAAAACTTAATATCTCAACTCAATTTTCAATTCAATAATCAAGGCTACCTAAGAATACATCTCAAAAAGATTTATGTAGATTATAAATCCTAGCTAATTCGGAAACATAAACAAAAATTAAATCCATTTCCTAATTAGAACACTAAACAATTGAAGTTAATCTTTCTAAAACTACTTGGGAAAGAAAAAACAAAGGAAGAGATAGAAAATGTTAAGACAAATAAAAGAAATATACTAGTTTCTGTATTTGTCCGGAAAATAATTTCTGCTAAAAAATATTTGCCTTCTTTTCCTCCATCAGGCGCATATCCCATGCTGCTTCACTTCATGAACCTTATCACTGTTCCCTTCAGTTGCAGCATTTTTGTCATAAATCATAACAGCATTGCAATCCATCTGCACATTTACAATAAATACTAATTTAACAGCGCAACATTATATAAACTAAAAAACTAACTACACGGAATAATAGGAAAAAGATAGGGATTGCAGATGTAGTCCCAGACCTCGGAGACAACAGAAGGGGAAAAAAACAACACTAAATCAAGGGGATGAGAATGAGATCAATATCAGTGCGAGTGAGTGGCATTGAGAGATAGAGAGAGCTTCTGAGATTGATTGAGAGAGAAAGAGATATTGGCTGGTAGGGATGAGTAAGTGGATATATTTTAGGTTAACTAGCAGGGTGTGTTAACAGTTTAAATGGTAAAACATAATTTTTTTTAATTTTTAATTTTTATGAATTTTGTTTTTCAAGTATTATATATTTAAAATGGGTTGAACGGGTCATTTCGGGTTACACAGGTTAAATTGGTTTGTTTTATACAGGTAACACGATTTGACTTGATTAACCTATTCAGTTCAAAAATTTGTGTTATTTTTGAGCTAGTGAAGTCAACTCAAACCTGAGACGATTAGTCCGTATTGGATTTGGGTGACCTGGTTTTGACATGAACCCATTTAAGGCTAACGCAGACCCACTTACTTTGTGTTGTGTTAAGAGTTCATGTGTACCTATTTGTCATCCTAATAGCTGGTTGACAATTTAAATATACAAAAAATTATTGTTTGTGTTTAACAATTTATACAAACTAATTATTTTATAGTAAACAAATTTGCTGCATATGCAGCAAAGAAAATAGGAGGGGTGAAGATCGGGGCCAGGCCAAGGCCACGAGGTTATTTCTTGCATTTATGACACGAAAAGTAAAAGGTCTGCCACCTCATTGAATGCTATAAAAGTTTAGGTTGAGCCGTGTTGGTCTCATTTACACGATATTTGACAAACTACATAAAATTGCTTGCTGAAAAATGCTCTCCTGTCTTCTGGCATCTCAGCTTTGTAATTTGTTTTTGATTTGTTACCTTACAGCTGGAAAAATGGCAGTGTGAAATGGCATTCTGTACGTTACACTCAGCAGATACTTTTTCTCCTGCAGGGTATTTCTGATGACATGACTTTGGATTTCTATCTCGTAGCTTATGATGACATTGGTGGTATTACATGCCGGAGGGTTGGAGACTCATTCTCTATCTATTCCCCAGTATTCTGGACATCAAATACAACATTCATTGAGGCTCCATTTTCACCTGAAGAAGAATATCTATACGAGAACCACATACATCTCCAGCAAGTTGCGATAGCTGATACCATCCTAGGGCGACCTCCTTGTATGGACAGTCAAGTTGTCTCACACATTCTATATATCAACTCAAGCTATGATCTCGTTATTCCAGACCTTGCGGGAGCTACCATGAACCCTCGGCATGTGGAGGGTCGAATATGGCGGTATAGAGATGGGACATTTGGATTTGGGTTTCTCAGGAACAATCACATTACAGACCTGAAGCCTATTGCTCAAGATGGTTGTATTCTTGATACAATAGATATATGTAGCGGTTGATATGTGGTGTTTCATCTAATGTAGTTTGTACAGATCTAGCTTGCCAATAATGTTTGTGAATTGCTACTGTGTAATCATTAAAAGATACTATGTTAATATTAAGTAATTTAATCCATTCAATCACGATGCATCATCTCTCAGGCTCATTTATGTAGACAATCTCATGGTATCACCCAAAAACAACATATGAAGTGGTTCTCAGTAACTGGAGAAGTGAAAAAATCCATCTGCTTCACTAGCAGTGATGAAGTAATCCATGGCAGAGACAGCATACACTGGGTACTAGGCAAGCACCATACTGGATGGAGATCGGGAAGACGATTGAAATGATTCATAAGCAGATCATGGCTTGGCACCCACGTCCTCCACTCTTGGTCTCCTTTATCAGTTGTAGGTGGTGATGCTTGCAGTAAAGCCGACCCTGATGTGCAATGTAGTTGGAGGGGCTGATCAGGCAACCTCTATGGCTGCATCTGAAACAGCTCTTGTGGCGGTATGGGCTTCCATTCACGGTAACCTTGTATCAACATCAACATCATTATTTACTAGCAAGCATATAGTTGAGTGGTTTCGTCTAAAATTTAACTGTCAGCTCATTATCTTGATTCTTACCTTTTCAGTTGGATGGAACATCCATCGGTTTATCTGGTTTCACAGCTTTTGGTGTCCCTGCAAGTCAAAGGGCATGAGATTAGATTCATCCGAAACTGACAGCCTTCTCCTTCTTGGTACAACAAAGATCTCTCTACCTTAAAAGCTTTTGTCCAGACTACCAGTTCTTTTGTAGAGTTGATCAAAATGTGGCCTGCAGCTGAGCACCACCCCATCAAAGGAATTGTAGTTGCCAAGCTGTAGAAATTGTATAGAGTAATAGCTGAAAGGTCTTATTTGATATGGCAAAATCAGGAGAGATCTAATTAAGTTGTACCTTAAGTGTGCCTTTGCAGTGATGGCATTGGAAACAGGCTTTTTGGTAAATCCGCCGTTATCGGCAGTTAGCTTGTTGACGAGGTAGACAGTCTTGTCACAAGCCATGCATCTCTGGGTTGTTCCTGGAAATGCCATTCTTGCAAGGGGCTTGACAAAACTCTCTCTCTCTCTCTCTCGTTCCGGGTTTCTTGATGTGAGAAAGAAGCCAATGGCATCGAATCTGTGTCCTAGAGTGGAGGGGAAGATAATTAAGGAGAGGGTGAGATGGAGAAATGTGGAGGCCAGTGGTGGTCACTTTGAAGCAAACCATTTTTATTGCTTTGGTAGGCCTGGAAGGACTTAATAAAGGAGGTATCTTTGCTAATTAATAGAGGTGAATTATGGGGATGGTTGGCTGCATGCTTGCATAAAGAGTCATATAATTGTTGCTTGCAAATTAAGTCTTGGAAGCCCAGTTTGATAAATGAATGGTAGCATGTTGTTGCCAAGTTAAATTGGTGGCCAGCCTCCTAAGAACGATGGTGTTTTTTTACCTTCCATTATTTCCCTGTGCGTGCATGTGCATGCATGCATGTGTGACTTCCATTCCATTCCGCTGATGAATTTGAAAGGGCCATGGCCGGGCTTTACTACTAATGTTGCCCATAAGACGCGGAATGGCTCAAATGGAGGAGGTAACAAGATTTACCAAAAAAGGTTTGGAAGATGAGCTAACCGTTTACCTAAAATTGACCAAAAAAGACAAAGTGGGCTCAATCAACTTAGAGGCCTTAACGAAAAAGTTTGTCGGGACATGTATTTGAGTATTAATTTTTTTATAAAAAAATAAATAATATATATTTTTATTAGAAAATTTTATCATTTTATTAAATTAAAAAAGTTGAAATTCAATTAATTATAAATTATGATAAAGTTAATGAATTTTCAACTAAAATATAATGTTTGAGAGATCAAAAGAACATAAATAACTTATTACAATAAACAAAAAAAGGTAAAAATTGGGAAGATAAAATTAAGAATAATGAGATTTTTTTAGGTTTGTAATTAAAAGATTTATAATTAAAAATAAATTTATAGTCTTAAAATTTATAAAATATTTAAAAAGAAATAATAAAAAGAGAGAAAATAAAAATTAAACAGTGAAAATGAGATGGACAAAGTTGAATTTTATTTTAATTTTAAATTTTTTTAATAAAATATTTATTATTAAAATATATATATATAAATTTTAAAATTTTAAAACCTCTATAAATAGGAGGTCTTAGATGACTTCAAGACCGGGCTGACTCTCAAAAAAGATAAAGCTTGCTCTGGAGGAGGTTGGCGATAGTGAGTGAGTGCGGCGGGCAGCACTCTGTGATCTGGTCGCGAGAGAAATTGATTATAATTGGAAATTATTTTAGACAGATTAAGATAAATTAAACAGTGAGCATTTAGTCTGGTCTGGTGGAAAGATTCTTTATAGGAAAATTCTATTCCCAGCCATAGAATTGTTCTACACAGTGACTCCCTATCAAAATTCTCCGTCATTTTTTAAAAGTTCTATTTTATCCTCAACAACCCCACACCCATTTCTCTCTCACTCTCTTACACCCATCTCCTTGAATATACACATATATACACGAATATACACACATATACAAACACAAACACATCTCTCTCATACCTATCTCCCTGAATACACACACATATATACACACACAAACACATCTCTCTCTTTATATATATACATACACTCACACACACCTATATATATATATATACACACAGACTGTGGCCATGGTAGTTGCCGCAAACCATGGCCGCGGCCATCCTTCGTGGCTGACGACAGCTACAATGCCGCCATTGTTGCCGAGGAACCCCCGAGGGGGGTCAGAGGCCATAAAGGCCGCCCCGAAGTCCGGATATACAAACACACACACACGATATATATACACACACACCTATATATATATATACACACACGTGCGCATGGCCGCGGCCATGAAACACTTCCTTGACTGTTGGGGGTCGAGGAATGCTTGGTTCCCCGACCCCCAATGTTCGAGGAACCCAACGTTCCCCGAAATCCAGCTTTTGGGGAACGCTGGGTTCCCTGAAAGCTGGCTTTCGAGGATCCCAGAATTTTTTTTATTTTAATTAATTTTTAATTATAATAAAATAAAATAAAATAAAAAATAAAAAATACAAATAAATAAATTCTTTTTAAAAAGATACATATATCTTATTAGTTGAATTTATTTAATAAATAAATTAGTTAATTCTTTTAAAAAGATACATCCATCTTTAAATAAATTAAATTAGTTAATTTTTTTAAAAATAAAATTAGTTGAATTTATTTAATAAATTATTTTTAAAAAGATACATATATCTTTAAAAAAATTCAATTAATTTTTAAAGATATATATCTTATTAAATTAGTTGATTAAATAACTAATTTTAAGTATATGTATTTTTAAGTAATTTAATAAAATAAAATAACTAATTTTAATTTTTTTTTTAACTATCAAAATGTTCCTCGAAAGCAATGTTTCCTGAAAGTTGGCTTTTGGGAATTTTTTTTTTAAATTAATTTTTTTATTATAATAAAATAAAATAAAAAATATAAATAAATAAATTCTTTTTAAAAAGATACATATATCTTATTAGTTGAATTTATTAAATAAATAAATTAGTTAATTCTTTTAAAAAGATACATCTATCTTTAAATAAATTAAATTAGTTAATTATTTTTAAAAATAAATTAGTTGAATTTATTTAAAGATATATGTATCTTTTTAAAAAATATATGTATCTTTTTAAAAATAAAAATAAATAAAGATATATGTATCTTTTTAAAAAATATATGTATCTTTTTAAAAATAAAAAGAATTATTTATTTAATTCAACTAATTTATTTTTAAAAAGAATTAACTAATTTAATTTATTTAAAGTTAGATGTATCTTTTTAAAAGAATTAACTAATTTATTTATTAAATAAATTCAACTAAGATACATGTATCTTTTTAAAAAGAAATTATTATTTATATTATTTATTTTATTTTATTATAATAAAAAAATTAATTAAAAAAAAAAAAACTTCCCCAAAAGCCAACTTTCGGGAAACATTTTGATAGTCAAAAAAAATTTTAAATTAGTTATTTTATTTTATTAAATTACTTAAAAATACATATACTTAAAATTAGTTATTCAATCAACTAATTTTATAAGATATATATCTTTAAAAATTAATTGAATTTATTTAAAGATATATGTATCTTTTTAAAAATAATTTATTAAATAAATTTAACTAATTTATTTTTAAAAAAATTAACTAATTTAATTTATTTAAAGATGGATGTATCTTTTTAAAAGAATTAACTAATTTATTTATTAAATAAATTCAACTAATAAGATATATGTATCTTTTGAAAAAGAATTTATTTATTTTTATTTTTTTATTTTATTTTATTATAATAAAAAATTAATTAAAATTTAAAAAAATTATGGGATCGCTTTCGGGGAACCCAGCGATCCCCAAAAACTGGATTTTGGGGAAAGCTGGATTCTCTGAACGTTGGGGGTCGGGGAACCCAGCATTCCCGACCCCCAGCGATCGGGGAAGTGTTTCATGGGCGCGACCATGTGCGTGTGTGTATATATATATAGGTGTGTGCGTGTATATATATATCGTGTGTGTGTTTGTATATCTGGACTTCGGGAGCGGCCTTCATGGCCTCTGACCCCCATCGGGGGTTCCCCGGCTACAATGGCGGCATCGCGACCACCGTCAGCCATAAAGGATGGCTGTGGCCATAGTCTACGACAACTGTCATGGCTGCGGTCTGTGTGTGTGTATATATATATGTGTGTGTGAGTGTATGTATATATATATAGAGAGAGAGATGTGTTTGTGTGTGTATATTTGTGTATATATGTGTGTATTCACGGAGATAGGTGTGAGAGATATGTGTTTGTGTGTGTGTATATTCATGTATATATGTGTGTATATTCAAGGAGATGGGTGTGAGAAAGTGAGAGAGAAATGGGTGTGGAGTTGTTGAGGGTAAAATAGGATTTTTGAAAAATGATAGAGAATTTTGATAGGAAGCAACTCTGGAGAGCAATTCTATGACTGTGAATAAAATTTCCTTTTTTTATATTGGTCGTTCGAGTTGCACAGTAAAACTCGGAAGGGAAATGACAATCATACCCCTTAAACCCTGAAGGTGAAGGACGGCCTCACCAATAGTACTACTAATGGCGAGGAAGGGAAGCAAGTAATTAGTAGAGAGTGATTGCAAAGATCTCGGATGGCTTCACCGGCACCGGTCTCTCTACCATCTACGGTTTCTTCACGCTTTCCTGTAATCCTCTTTCTATTTCCTTTTTCATAACTCAAATTTACACACACATACGCCTTTAGATATCTACATATTTAGGGCTCCTCTCTCTCTCTCTCTCTCTCTGTTTTTTGTTCAGTATGCGAGTAGAATTATTATGATTTCGTGCTAGGGTTTAGGTTTTGAGGGTTGTAGTAAACCGCCAAAGTTACTGTTATCAGAATCAGCTACAGCTAGTTTTAAGTTTGAGACGTAAGAAGTTATGAGACAACCGGAATCAGGTGCAATTGAACAGGAACATCTACTGGAACTGTGTTCATAATTTCTTAACTAACTCTCTTCGAAAAGGGAAATTAGTTAGGAGTATCATTAATGTATGACATTTACTGTAGAGTTCTGCTTGCAGTGGGAGTGAAACCAAGGCTAATCCGGATAAATTTGTGCCTAGCATAAAATGGTTACCTTTTGTCAGATTTGTTTGGAATGGTCTCTAATTGGGCAGAAAAAGGCAGGCCCACGAGCAATTCTCAATCTTTTGCAATGAATTATGGCATATTTCGGATGAGTTCAAAATATAGGGCCTCAAAACAAGAAGCTTTCTACAACAACAACAACAACACAAGCCTTAGTTCCAGTTGGTGGGATAATCTTGTTCTAGAATTTCTATCCCTTAAAAGCATCATATTTAGCTACTTTTGATTTTTTTAACAGATTTCTTTGGAACTTCTTCAAGGTAGATCTATTCTTAGACTGGTTCTGGCATTTTTTTGGTAAATATTGAATTTTCTGTCTAAGAAAGATTCTGTAATGTACTTCAATATTAAGAGTTGTATCTTCTATTTAGGATTAAAAAAAAAAAACTAATGATATTATCTCATGATTTCCCAAACATATGTGTTATTGTATTACAAATTCATGAGTTTGTCCTCGGAATGTGATGTGCCCAAAATACAAAAGAAATACTAGCACCTCTTGTTTGATAAGAAAGTTTGTCACAAACAAGAAAATACTAGTTTCGATTTGCCACACTCTAAGATAGAAGAAGGAAGAGTGATAAGAATCAAGTAAATTCGCCACTAAACAAATGAATTGCTTAGATAAGAATTAGGATAAAAATGCTCTCTACACTTTCTTCATAAAAATGTTTATGCCAAAACATTACAAGATCACAAATATAAATACTAGTCTTGGCAAACCTAATAATTAAAGACAAACAACATCATTGCCTCTTTTGACAAAAGAGGGCTAATGATGATAAAAGACAAACCAAAAGCATAAAGTAAAACATCATCATGCCGCTTTTGACAAAGGGAATCATGATTGCCTCTTTTGACAAAATGGGGCTAATGATGATAAAAGACAAACCAAAAGTATAAAGAAAAACATCATCATGCCACTTTTGACAAATGAAGTCATGATACAAACAAGACAAAACACTCTCAAACATAAAGGACAAATGAAGGGTGACATCATCGATGACATCAGTTATGAGACTTGGGCTTATTGGAAAGACTTGAGCCTGACAGATGGGCTGATTGCTTAGGCTTGATCATGGAGTGCCTAGGTTGCATTCTGGTTCTGGGCTTCCAAGTAAACAAGCAATGTGATTAATTTGGACTTTAACTCTTTCACTTTGAATTTTAACTCTTCCAAATGGGCTGGAGTCTTCCCAATAAATAACTCAAGTTCTTTTTGAAAATCTTTAGCCCTTGAATGAGTAATTGGCCCAAGACTTATATGCTCTTGGACAACCCTTGCCTTTGCTTCTTTACCATTCACATCATCATCCCCTGGTTGAATAGGATTTGCCCTCAAATCCAACTCTTCGGTGTCCTCCAAATAAGGTGTTAAATCCCTTACATTGAATGTAGTTGATACTTGATATTCACCTAGTAAGTTAATTTTGTATGCATTGTCAGTCATTTTTTCTAATACTTTGAAAGGAACATCTGCTCGTGGCATAAGTTTAGACCTTCGTTTGCTTGGAAATCGCTCTTTTTGAAGATGAATCCACACAAGATCACCTGGAGTAAATCGAACTTGCTTTCTTCCTCTATTTGCCGCTTTCTCATAGGTTGCATTTTGCTTCTCTATTTGTTGTTTCACACTTTCATGCAACTTCTTGATCAAGTCAGCCTTCCTTTCTCCATCCAAACATGCTCGCTCATTAAGCGGAAGTGGTGCTAAATCAAGTGGTGTAATGGGATTAAATCCATAAACCACTTCGAATGGAGAATGTTTGGTTGCACTATGCACACTCCTGTTATATGCAAACTCAACAAAAGCCAAGCACTCATCCCAATTCTTCAAATTTTTATTAACAATAGTTCTAAGTAAAGAAGAAAGTGTACGGTTCACCACTTCGGTTTGTCCATCGGTTTGAGGATGACAAGCGGTATTAAAGAGCAACCTTGTGCCAAGCTTCTTCCACAATGTCTTCCAAAAGTAACTCAAGAATTTTGTGTCCTGATCAGACACTACTCTTTAGTATTCCATACAATCTTACAATGTCTTGAAAGAATAAGTCCGCTACATGAGAAGCATCATCAATTTTGTGACAAGGCAAAAAGTGAGACATCTTTGAGAACCTATCAACGGTCACCATGATTGAATCATTTCCTCTTTGTGTTCTTGGCAGTCCAAGCACAAAATCCATACTCACATCAACCCAAGGCTGACTCGGAATAGGTAATGGCATTTATAACCCATGAGCAACTTCCTTGCTTTTTGCCTTCTTACAAGCTACACACCTTTCTAGCACTTGATGCACATCTCTTATCATTCCCGGCCAATAGAAGTGTTCTTTAATCAGCTCCAGAGTCTTCTTCTCACCGAAATGACCAGCTAAACCTCCCCCATATGCTTCCCTCGTCATGAGTTCCCTTATAGACCCATTAGGAATACAAAGTCTCCCAGATCTAAACAAGTACCCTTCATGCTTGTAGTAACCATTAACAACCCCTTTCTCACAAGACAAGTAAGTAGAAGCAAATGTTGGATCACCCACATACTGATTTAATCAATTCAAACCCTAATGGTAAAGAGGCAAAGGCAAGGGTTGTCCAAGAGCATATAAGTCTTGGGCCAATTACTCGTTCAAGGGCTAAATAATTTCAAAAGGAACTTGACTTATTTATTGGGAAGACTCCAACTCATTTGGAAGAGTTAGAATTTAAAGTGAAGGAGTTAAAGCCCAAATTAATCACATTGTTTGTTTTCTTGGAAGCCTAGGCTCAGAATGCAACCTAGGCACTCCATGATCAAGCCTAAGCAATCAGCCCATCTGCCAGGCTCAAGTCTTTCCAACAAGCCCAAGTCTCATAACTGATGTCATCGATGATGTCACCCTTCATTTGTCCTTTATGTTTGAGAGTGTTTTGTCTTGTTTGTATCATGACTTCATTTGTCAAAAGTGGCATGATGATGTTTTTCTTTATGCTTTTGGTTTGTCTTTTATCATCATTAGCCCCATTTTGTTAAAAGAGGCAATCATGATTCCCTTTGTCAAAAGTGGCATGATGATATTTTACTTTATGCTTTTGGTTTGTTTTTTATCATCATTAGCCCTCTTTTGTCAAAAGAGGCAATGATGTCATCTGTATTTAATTATTAGGTTTGTCTTTAAGACTAGTATTTATATGTGTGATCTTGTAATGTTTTGGCCTGAACATTTTTATGAAGAAAATGCAGAGAACATTTTTATTCTAATTCTTATCTAAGCAATTCATTTGTTTAGTGGCGAATTTACTTGATTCTTATCACTCTTCCTTTTTCTATCTTAGAGTGTGGCGAATTGAAACTAGTATTTTCTTGTTTGTGGCGAACTTTCTTATCAAACAAGGGGTGCTAGTATTTTTTTTGTATTTTGAGCACATCAGAATGCTATCTAGCCATTGTCAATTATGACAATATTTAGTTTATCCTTTTGAGTTGCATCAATGTGGGCATGCAAATGGATTGATTTCAAAATTGTTCTCTTGGAGTAGGGAAAACCTTGACCCTAGAATTGGTGGATGCTTCTCAAAGAGAATGAATAAGAACACAATTGAAAAGGACAACTAACTTTGCCGGTACAATGTGCTGTGCTGATGCATTTGTTATGGTTTAATGTGACTATATGAGCCATTTAAACTAATGCTCCATCTTTTTCAAGCGAGGAAGTGGAAGGAGAGAAATTTTAGATGGTGGAGAATGTCCCACCGCCACAGAAAGTGCGTTCCAGTGTCTGGTAGATATATTTTTATGTATTTAGCAATTGGCAACTTTTGTTAATGCAGGGAAAATAATCTTCTGACCTGACAGAGCATGATGTAGTATTCATTTCTTTTTTTGGTTTTGTGAATTCCCTCGTATACATTTCTCGTTCTCACACTTAAAATTAGGATATAGGCTCATTTGATTTATACATTCAACAAAGACTCCTCCAACAGCCTATTGGTTAGGAGCATAGCTTTGCGTTTGGGCATTGACACTTATTTGTGATGAGTTTAAAAATAACTTGTAATTTGTGAAATGATATGCAGAACTGAGAGAAAAGAAGAGAGGGAAAAGAGAGATTGGAGGCAAAAGCTGATTCAATTATATTCAGCTAGGGTCAAGTATTTATACTAAACTACTGTAACTGCTATGTACAAGTTAGCTAAGCTAGGTACAATGTACAACTAATATATACAGCACCTAATACAGTCAAACTAATATGTTCTCCACATAATTATTAGTTTTTGCTGTGTCCTATAGTTTATGATGATCCTAGTTAAGAAAATTAATCAAATTTGCTGCAAATCTTGATTATTTGGAAGAACATTTAGAATTTTGAATATTGAGCAAACCTACAATCTTGTAAATTGTAGCATTAGGATGCAATATTTATTCAGTTTCTTGAATTTGATGAACTAGTGGATAAATTTCATGAACTTGAGATACTTTCAACAAATGTACTAAAATATTGACGGTTTCACTTGAAAAGTTTAATTCTTTTCACTCACATTGTGCCAATAAAATAACAGAGTTTGGATGCTCAGTAATGCTTTTAGTTTTGAATTTTACTATGGCTTCAACTCTTTTTAGAAGTGTCTGTAAACATTTAACTAGCCTTTAATTTTAAGCTCTTTTTAATCCATTAAAATTCTAAGCACTATGATAAATTTGATTTGAAGTCCACCAGTAAGAAAGGGATTATTGAGCGAGCAAAAAATTATTTGGCAGGCTTTGCAAAGAGTTTCCATGGCTCTGTATGAAAAATTTCAGATTCTGTATTTGAATGATAAGATTTCCATGCCTATAGCTTGTAGGATCCAACACTTGACCTACTACGCTGTCAACAGCCCTATCTATGTGTTTTTACCAGTTGCATTTTGTTCTTTCCTCTATGGCAGATTTTAAAAGAATTGTTAGAACGTGCAAATTAAAACTAGGACTCAGTGGTGAACATAAAATTCTGGTAGAGTATGCCTCAAAACTTAGTGAGAGAGGCAGGTATGCTGAATGGCTTTGCTGACACTTGAGAAACTTAGTTGTCATCTTAATGAAGAGGCAGTGAAAGTTCCTCAAAATTGATCAGAAATTTTTGGGAGTGTCCTGTTCAGAGTTAGGGCTCTCTACCCAGGTCCAAGACACTCTGGGTGTTGGATTCATGATTCAAGATTTGTGATTTCACCTTTTTTCCCTTTTATGCAGTTGCCCCTTTAGTTGTGTTGCTTTTATATATGGTTATTTGTTAAAACAAATGGATAATTGTTTTAGAAGTCAGATTCTCTTTCAGCAGATAGTCTGGCCAAGATGAATCAGTTTTTGGAGGAATAGAGAATTAGAGATGGTAGGTTTGTGGGTATTGTTTGAATCTTTTAGGAGTAAAGAAGTTGGTTTACCTCCCAGAATTAGGCAGGCCTACTTGGTTTGACATTGCTTCTACTGTTTTTGAGTTTGTGAGAAATGGAGAAGATTCTAAAGAGGTGGAACTCCTTGGTGGCTGACTAATCATCTGAAGAAACTGCTTCCTTCAGATGAGGTTTTTTGTAATTTTTGGGGGGACTGTGTAAGTGGTGGTTCTAGTTTGGAGGATTCTTTGAATCATGTTTGATTGTGTCACTTTGGATTGGGGGAGACGTTCTATGATGCTACAAGCTGAGAAGCTGGGCAAATCTCATGACAGTGTTGATTGGCATTAAGGTTAAGCCTTCCCCAATCGGATCCAGTTAAGATATGTCCTTCATTTAAAGGCACTCCTAGGAGCTGCACCTATTCTAGTATCTGATCTGTGTCATTTGGAGTGTCATTGTTTTTCTGGACCGGTGAGTTAAGGACTCATAAGCCTTATCCTCTTGTGGATGGGATGGAAACTGACTTTTCCAATTTACCTATTTCTTCTCCTGCCTTGGCTTCAGTGGGATGGAAATGGTGTCTTCACTTGTGGCTTTTCCCAGGGAAGCTTGGACCTATTCTGCCCAGACAGCTTGTGAAGCTTTTTTAATCCCTAAATTGAGGTTGTTAAATTGTGGGGACTGGGTAACAGTTGCTAGTGATACTGGTGCTTGGGCTTGCTGCCTTGGCAGAGAGCTTCTGGGATGGAAAACAGGGTGATAAGGGAGAAGTAGGAACTTGGTCTAGGTCCAGTTGGTGGCTCCTTGTCTGAACATTTAAATAGGGACCTTGTTTCTTGACATCTTACTAGCTCCTCACTGTTGAATTATGAGTCAAGTTTCTTGGACTGTGACCTGTTAGCCATAGTGGAACCTACATGAATACCACCAAGTCAAATCATGTTGTACCATGCACAACTAAAGAGTTTAATACACACATTAGGTGGAGAAATTAAAATCTGATTGAGGTCTTCCATTCCTAGAACTTAAAAAGTATTTTCCTCTCAATCACCAGTTTGTGGGCATTTAATAGAGTTTCTAGTGTTCTATATTCAGCTTCAGTTTTAGTTTTTGTTTTCATTTAAAAAAAAAAAAAACAAAAACTTAAAATGTTTGATAGCTTTTTGGTTTTTTTTTTGGCTGATAATTTTGGTTTGTTGCCAGCTTTGTTGTTAATTATATATTGTCAATTATATATATATGTATGTATTTTCTCCTTCTTTCCCTGTATCCCGTTGTGGTTGATGGGCTCTGGCAACTCCCAGAGCTGGTCTGGGAGTCTCCAGGTGCAGCAACATCCTGAAAACTTTCACATGGACTTGCTGGTTCTCCTGCGACTGAGGTTGCTAGTGGTGGGGAGGGAAGAAAATAAAAACAAGATAGAAAATGTGAAAACATATTTTATTATTTTCATTTTTTTTGTTAATTTCTGAAAACAAAGTAAGCAATCAAATGCCATTATCTATTTTTGTTTCCAAAATAATGAGAAAAGGGAAGGACTACCAAACATCTTTTTTCTTGCGTTCTTTTTTTTTTTTTTGGGGGGGGGGCTGCTAGGAAAGCATCATCTTGCTTTTTTTTATTTTTCTTTTTCATTTACAGAAAAATAGACTAATCTTCTGCAGATGAAGTCAGTAGTTGGCAACAGTATCTTTCCGCAGTTGCTAGGATACAAGCTTCATATGGCCAATCAAACATGTGAATGATTCATGTGCCCAATCCATTATATTATCATGATTGTGTATAACAATGGCATCTGTATAACCTTTACTGTTTAGTGCTGTTGCTATGTAATTCTTTTCCATGTAAACTGTATTCTCAATCTAACATTCCTGCCAATGAGATCTCTTCTACCTTGTTTTGTGTGCTCAAGGATCATAGTTCAGAAAATCCCAATACCCACAACTTATCAGTCACATGCATTTGGTTTATTTTTGAGAATATTCAGACACTAGCCATTGTTATGTGCATTTTTGCATCGAGATGCTTGAGAGTTGGAAATTGGCAGGTTCATATTTCGGAGGACAGAATTAATCGTTGATCCTCTGCACAGATATTCAGGGGCCAACAATGGCAACTCTATAGGGGCTCAGCAGTATGTGCATGGAACTCCCGAACATCTGTCACTTGTTCTGTAAGACCTCCCACAATGGCACTGTTTCGTGAGCCTCCTAAAATCATGGCACACCTGAATAATTTCAGGGAGAGATTGTGGGAGGTTGTCCCTCGTTCAGTTAAAGATTTTCCCTGGAAGAAGACAGAGGATATACTGCTACAACAATCGCTGCTTGTTGGACGTGAGGCTTTGAAGTGGTTGCTTCTTTCGCTGTATGTTTGTAGTTCAGTGTCAGATGTTATCTACTCCATCTCTAGGAACAAAGAGTTAACGATTCCCTTTGGTCTCTTTGTTGGTTGTATGGTGGCCAACTTCTTGGTGGATACGTCTCAAGAATTGTTCCCGATCTCACAGGTAAAAATACTATCTGCTTTTGCATTCTCCTTCTGTTTGCTTCCATGCATGCATTTTTCAGCTTTGTGTAAGCCAAAAGATTTTCTGTTGGGCAGGAAAGAGGTGTGTACTGGCACCTTTGTCGAATAGGTGGTTTTTTGGCTCTTGCAAAGATCATGCTTTCATATTACAAGGTACAAGGAGGAATGTTTCTCCTGCATGCTGCTAATGGTGGGTTGATGCAAATTCTGTGGCTCTGGAGAAACTCAACGGAGAAACAAGACAGGGACACGGGCAATTACACTTTGCAGCAAGACAGTTCCGTGGCACAAATGTCGGACGACTAAGTGGAAAGCAAGCACTTCTGCTGAACGTCTGGAGTTTGTGTATCGCCTCCTTCTTTCCTCAAAATCGAGTTACTTGTGTTTTTTTTTTTGTAGTCTTTATGGGTCTTTGAAGTTTGAAGTAGTAGTAATCAAAGACCACTATTGTACATCCGTTTGTGGCTATCAAATTTTGGACACTCCGAGCAGTTGATATGCTGTAAAAGTGTACTTTCTCCTCCTGTTTGGTTATCTGTGTTTGTATTAGATGTGTGGATACTTGATAATTTTTGTAAATAAAATATTAAAAGAGTATTTTAAAAATCACTTTATTATCAAGATTTTATAGTACAAAAATAGTGTGTTCACTTATATAATAGAATAGATGTTATATCTTATAATTTTTAATTATTGTTTAATTTATTTTTTATCCTTTTTACTAGTTAAAGACTTATTTCATATCATCCACCCGTCTTAATTTTATATGTATTTATTTACATATGCTTTATTTATCGAAGGCTCCTATTTTTTTTTTTTTTTGTTCTTCACAAAATGAAAAATTTGTAAAAATTGAAAAGAAATATTAACAAACGCAAAAAATGAAAAGAAACAAAAAATTGAGAACCTCAACCATAGCATAAGCAGTAATAGCAGGGGAAAATTTTATGCAAGGAACTAGACCGAGGAGGTACAGAAAGAAAGGTGATAAAATGAGGAGTTATAATAATTTAATTGAAGTTGACCATTCCAGCTTTGTATACATTTACTGGGTGATGATGAGACTCTACACCCATGTAGTTATCTCAAAGACTGCACCACCGACAATGATGCCCCGTTACCACAAAGAAATGATTGGAGAGCAACTGAGCAATACACATTCTCTCCTTTTTTTTTTTTTTTTCTTTTTTTTTTAATTACGTTCTATTACTCACATCTCAGCCACACCCTATTTTTAAAATTACACTAAAAAAATAAATCAAGGGATGTGCTCAAATAATCAGGGTGGTAGGCCTAAACACTACTAATATCACTCCTAAGGCCCTCCTCAAAAAGAAACATTCTGCTTCCTCCAGGAATCGAACCCACACTAAAAATTTTCAGACAAGCTTTTTGGCCTACCTCTTTATCACTTGACTATGCCCCTGGAGGCAATACACTTCCTTTCTTGTGCCTATTTACACTTCCTTTCTTTTATTTATTTTTATTTATTTCGCTAGAGTTGTAATCTCGTGATAGATAATAATGCTAGTGAACTCAGTGAGTTTAAGTTCGTGTGCTAATTTTAATTGCTTCTCTACTAGATTTTCAAAACACTGTTTGGCTTACCCTTTTTTAGTACAACTTTTAAGTGAGATAGTTGTTAGTATAAAAATTGTGTAGTGTTTAAATTGATAATGTGTTTGAAAAAATATGCTTTTAAGTTGTCAATTAATAGTTATGTGTTTGATTTGTAAAAATTGATAAATTGTTAAAACTTGACAAAAAGACTAAAATAGACATGATGCTAAATAATATAAATAAAATTTATAAAAATTTTATTTTTTATAAAAAAAAATTATAAATTATACATATTTATTAAAAAATATATTACTACAATATATATTACATCTTTTATTTTTTTCTTAAAAAATATTACTATAAATATATATATACAATATATATACACTCATTTACAGTTGCAGTTGATTGGGGAGAAGGAGGCGACAGCGATGGAGGGTCGACGGCGCTGGACGGCGGATCTGGATCTGGATGAAAGACCGGTGATGGCGCGTTGCGGCGGCTCAATTGGGCGACGGCGACAGCGACAACGACGGATCTGAAGCAAAAGAGAGAGAACATGAAGAAGATGATAGGAAAAGAGAGCTTCTGAGGGTAGAATGATAGTTTTCTCGATCAACTTAGTAGCTTTTTTTGCCAAAACTAGGGGTACCGGCTTCTTCAAAATGCTGTTATAACAGCTTTTCAGTCATATAGCGTTTAAGTAATTATTCAAGTCAAACGTTTAACCATCAGAAGCTGCATAGCTTATACACTGCTTATGTAACTTATAAGCAGTCAAACCACTCAGCCAAACAGCCTCTAAGTGGCAATAATTCTATTCGATCTCAACTAGCCATCCCTTCTTGTCCTCTATTAGACCCGATTGAATCCCAGCTAGAGTTGAAAAGAGATCCTGACTTGTGAGCAGGCCCAGTGTTCTGTATTCAAACCTGCATATTGGACCCAGAACTGGCTTAGATTGGTTCAGAAGCAGGATGAGATTTTATGAAGAAAAAGCAATTTGGTTGTGTATGAAGCAGAATATTTCAACCGGCATTGGCCGCAGTTAAATTCTTCTACAAAAGTTTTAAGCAGAATGTTTCAATCAGGCAATATGATGTTCTTCTACCAAAATTATGTTTATACAAACATTATCAGTATATCAAACTAGGCAACTGACGGTAGTTTTGAACTTGATACAAAATTGAAGTTCAGTGACTTTTTTGTATGTTAGTGAAAAGTTCAGGGACTATTTCTGCAATATAGTCACAAATTTGTAGAGTGGAGCAGCTGGGTGCGTACCTTTTACCCTGATACGTGATGCTTCCAACAGGAGCAATGCCAACTGCAGTTCCTGTGCAGAAAACTTCGTCGGCCTCAAGCAGTTCCTCTACTGGAAGAATTCTTTCCTCAACCTGATCCGGGGATTTGTCATACACAGCATGAGAGAGAGAGAGAGAGAGAGAGCATGATACAGGCAATCAATTATAGAGAACATCAAATGCCTATTTAGGTACTATCATCAACAATACCGTTAGCTTATCAAGTCCATCACTACTTGAGTTCTGTAAGATAAGACTGACTATCCATCATCCCAGATCACAAACATTATGACCATCTATTTTTATTGTTCGTAAATAAATATTCAGTTCTACCATATGACAATATTTTACCAAATTCAATTCCACAATGTATGCAATTCCAAGTTCATGGATGAAGACAAAATTTTGAGGTTGTGTGTCAGTTTTAGCAAATGCTGAAAGAAATTTGGGTAACGTAGTAGTTTTGTGTCCCAAGATTAGATACCTGGTACCCATGATCCCGTGCAATTTCAATAACGGTTTTCCTTGTGACCCCAGGAAGGACAGTCCCACTGGTTCTTGGAGTTGATATGAGATTGTCCTGTGAAGGTAACCTCAACATGAGCCTACTGTATATTTTCTTAGTTGAAGGGAACACAATATAAAAAAAAATATAGCTTTCACAGAATAATAAAAGCTCAATAGATAAATGAGAAAAAAAAAAATAAAACAAAAGAAAAAAGGGACACACATCCTGGCACCCTTCATGAAGAAATCCACAAGTAATATCAACTTTTCTTTTGTTTCTTTGCCTTGATGCAGCATATATGACTAAGTTCGGTACAGAAGTTTTCAGTGGGATTCCAAGTAATTTGGTGGACAAAGACGTAAATGATGCTGCTACAACATTTCATTCACTATGTTGGGTTCCCTCTAGAATTTTCTCTCATTTCTCACTTCCAAGGAAAGAAACACTATTATCAAGGTAATAAATAAGAATCGAATGGGACAGTAAGCTCATGATCAATACCTTCACCACAAAAATGTTACAAGAAGTGGCCTCCTGAACATTTTTCTTGTGCTCTGGGTCAAGGTATAAGACATCAGAAAATCCTCCGCTCTTTGCTCTTGTTAATGCTTTCAGAACCTACTTGACAGAAAAGGTTACGATTGGAGAATGATCCATCAGAGCACGCAACTTGAAAAGCAACAAATATAAGGTTTTGAACGTGTGAGCTGGAGACTACAAGGTTTCTTACACTAAGTGAGGACATACATATCTTCTTCTGTACAAGTCAATATACTTGTAGATACGAGAAAAGTTATTTCATTTTTAATTTCTTTTCCATTGAAAGATCCCAGCTCCAAACAGAAGATCATTAAAATTGCAAATTCTTGAAGGAACTAAGCAACTTCTCGTTACGTTTAAAGGGCAGAACTATTTATTTACTGGAGCATAATTGGTAATGGACTTGACGCCACCAGCTCCACCACGACAGGCGCGATGGAATTCGTCCTCAACATATAGGTTCAAGGGTGACAAGCCTTCCTGCATATGCAATTGTCGAGTCCAGATAAATTATTTTTTTTTCTATCAAATTTAGAGTCTAGTTATCTATCAAGAAAATTTTAAGAAACAGAGGATTCTGACCTTGAAATAGTTACCAACAGGGGAAGCATATACAAGGAATGTGTACTCGGGCGCAGGGGCCAGACCTAATATTGGCCCACTTCCCATGAGCAAAGGCCTGATATAGAGAGTCCCTTTCCCTGAAGGGGGAATCTACACAAATTAAAAACAAGACAGTTAGTATACCATTTGTATAAAGTCACGATATATATCGCAGTATAATGAAGAGAGAGGATTACCCAACGCCTGTTGGCAAGTGCAGTTTGCTTCACAGCATCAATAAATTGGTCAATAGAAGGGGAGGGCATGCACATTCTCGTCGCACCAGTCTGCATTCGGGTCGCGTTCTGATCTGGCCGGAAGAGGAAAATCCGCCCATCTTCCCTCCTAAATGCTTTTGTACCTTCAAACAGTCCCTGTTTTGGATGTGAAATTTGGTAAACAGATGCGATTTAAGTAGAGAACTGACCGTCTAAATTAAATGTACTTGAATTTGAAGTTTTGTGGGAAATTGGCAACAGTTTACCTGTCCGTAGTTTAAAACTCCGGCAGAAGGGTCCAATTCGATGTTGCCATATCGGCTAAGTTGGCCTTGCTCAAAAGTCCCGTCTGTGAAGCATTTTGTGGAATACATGTAGTCCGTTGGCTTGAAACCAAATCCAAGATTGTTCCAATCAATATCCGCACCCTCGTCGTCACTGCCACGGATTGAGAGGTGAAGGAAATGAAGTGGCAAATACTAACACGAACAAAATCAATAAATGGAAGCCATTGTTTCATAAGTATATTCAAAAGAGTGATATTGTTTGGCATTCATGGAAAAATTTCACGCTTGAGTACAACTTGAATATAAACGTTGCATGCCCACAAATTGATCGTCAAGTGAACAGAGTTGCTAAACGGCATTGGGCAAATTTTAAAGCTCAAAAAGTATGTAAGTTAAATGACCAAAGTTCATAGGGTATTTGGTCAATTTACTGTTATTTATGTTATTCAAATTCTAAATATACATTGAAGTGCACTAATTTGATAAGTTTTATATGAAAGAGCTTATAGAGACTATTACAGTTAATTTGCTATTCTTTCAGTTTGTTAGTTAGAATTATGAACTGTAATTAGTTTTAGTTAGTCAGTATGTTAACTGTGTGAGTTAAAAATAGAAATTCAACTTCTTCTCCGAGACTTAAATTTTCTCTCAAAACAGATCTTCTCCTTCTTTGATGGTTTCATAATGAAACTTCTCCTCACAACTTTCCTACAGAGCTTAAAACCATACTTAAAAAAAGGTTTTAAATTTAAAATTCATGAAAGACTAATAAGAAACTCGCTTAAAACTCGTCTACCATTAATGAGCTGAGTTGGGGCTTTACAAAAGCTCTAAATAAAGGAGCTCGACTCATATTTAGCCAAACCCGATAAAATTCCAAATCAACAAGCCTAAACTTGTATGAATTCCAAGGAATTCATTTACGTTACCTGTAAGCAGAGGGTTGGCAGGCTTCTTGGAGGGAAGACGCAGTCTTAAATAAGAAGGAAGCTCCAATCTGTAAAGATTACAGAATTCATAAATACAGTAACGTGCGTGGGCCGAGCAAAACAACACGCTGTGAACTTGAACTGGACTTAGAGAGGCAACCTTGGATGGAGAAGCAAATCTGGAAGATCGGATCAAATGGCGAAGAAACACGCTCCTCTGCATCATGCTTGGTTGCTATCTGCTATTGCTCTGTCTTCTTACACGAACCACTGAATGAGCGGAGCACTGTCTGTCTATCAATAGGCGAGAAAAAAAAAAAAAAAATTTACGAAGAAGGAAGGGACAGCTAGCGAAGATTGGAGTTGGTTCGTACACTTTAACGGCTCTAACAGGTAGCTAATTCTCAAGAAAGGCATGCCGCCTAATTTATAGAGTGAACCACAACTCACTCATGCTAAACTACATACGCGTATATGAAGAACGTACGTGAAGGCGGCGCGCCTGCGAATGCGATGACGCGAACAAAGCTGAAAGCCCACGGCACTGCCAGCCGGATCTGCTTTTTGGGAAAAAACCTTTCCGATGACAATGGGGAGGAGACAACCAAAATTAGAGGTCTAAGGTTATCTCTTCTTTTGCATTATTTGGAATTTACTTACTCATAGATGACTGTTGCTTGGTTGGAGTGTGAGTTTTGTGTCCCATTCCGGTAGTGACTTGGAACTCACGTAACTTTAAGTGGGACAATTCAAGAAATATCATTATTATTATTCAATCTCTTTTTGTCATAATGTTGATGACCCGTAACTTTTTTTTTTTTTTTACTTCAAATATATTATGAATAAACAAAGAAAGATATGAATATATCTATGTACAGGAAGGAAGGGATAACGTTTGAGTGGGATGGTTTGGAAGGCCGAGCTGATGAAGCAGAGTTGTCCTCTGCGAAGAGGTTGAAAGAGGCTTTCACTTATTGATAAGGAGGAGGGGGAGGAGAGCTATCAAGAAAAAACAGAGGGCGTAAATTAATTAATTAAGAAAAAAAAAAAAAAAAGATAAATCCATGCACGCCAAATTAAATTGAATTGGATTGGATTGAGTTGCACCACTAGTGTGGAACTAAGACCTCAAGTGTTACCGTCGCCTCATTGATTAGGAGAAAACGATTATTTAAGACAAAACCATTCTCAAAATCAATTTTTTCTATTATTTGGTAATGTTATTTTTTTCGACAGAAATATTAGTTTGACATTTAAATCTGATATATGTGATGATATATTACATATGATATTGTTGACATTCGGCGTTGGTCTACCATAATTCGTAGGCTCGCAATGAGAGAATGAGCACAAATACAAAGAGGAGAAACAAATAATAAATCACATACAAGGAAGTTTTTACGTGGTTTGACTAGAATAATGCCTAGTCCATAACTGTTCTCTGGTTATTCTGGCAGAGTAACAGTATATCATTATTGTCCCCCTTTACAATGGTTTTTTACCCCTATTTATAGTGTGGGGGTGTTTACAATTTTTATAAAATCCAAAATAAGAGGATACTATTATGGAGACAAGATGTCCTTATCAACTCCATAAAATTGAGAATGGATTCCGCATTATCAAGGATATGATTTGCCTTAGATAAGACAGGTGGACATCACCTCCGATTATTCTACGACTTTTTGTTATGCGAGCTGAATGGTTTGACTAGCGAGCTGACAGCATCGTTGGGAGCTCGTTTGGTTCCGTGGTCTGAGCTTGGGTTTCAGCGATGTGCGACCTTACTCTAACGACCTCGGTCTTGGGCCTGTTGGGCTTTGGGAGGTTGGGCTAGCCTATTGGGTCAAGTCTATCTCCATCTCGTATGAAGTGGTCTAGTAAATACCCATAACACTAATCCTCTAGCTCGCAGTGCGATCTTCGGACTAGGAACTGGTGTATGCTGATCAAATTGAGCTATTCCAGTTGTCAATTCGCCTTTCAGACTTCTGCCCAATCTTTTCAAATCACGCTATTTCATGTTGCATGCCTTGTTTGAGGCGTATTTAATGCACACATTCCCTGTAGCCGCTTAATTATTATGCTCATGGGTCCCATAACTTTACGTGTTATCGTTAGATCTAGGGCAGCTCGTCGGCCCCTCAGATCAACAGCAGAGCAACACAACATATATAAGCGCAAGGGAATTCTTTTCCCTCTCACTGTGTCATTTTGAAACAACTCTTGCTCCCGCACTCTCTTTCTTCCTCTTCAGAGACTCTCATTGCGATGAAGCTCTTCCGACTACGATCGTCCAAGTGTATACCATCGTCTGAGGCTTGCTCCAAGCCTCGTACCAGCAAAAGGTCCACCAATAGGTAAGTTTCTTGCGACCTTTGTCTCTTTTTTTAGGTTTGTTTTGTTAGGCCGTCTGTCGCTGGTTAAACGTCCTTGGTCCCTTTGCCTTCCTGATTCTATCAGCGTCTTTCTCTTGAGTCACTTCTCATTTCTTGGTGCACCGATTTGAATCGGTTTGTTAGGTATTCTCTGGGCCTTCCTGCTTGCTGACTTCAGGGTTAGTTTTATATGGAGTAACGGGCTTGTAGTCTTAGCCCCCCCCCCCGGCCTTAGGCGGCACCTTGTTGTGAAGCGCATGAGCTTTTAAATAGGGAATACCCTTAGGGTTTTTTGGTTCTCCGAGGTTTGGTTCACGAACTGCGGCCTAACTGTTCTTTCTTTCACTGTAGATGTCCATTTTTGTTCAAGGAAACTCAGATCAAAAGCGCTGCAACCACATTATAGGAGAAGATGATACCTCAAATTTTGAAGATTGCATCGTGGTAGAAATGCATAACACCGAGGGGATGAGCTTGCGAGCTGGGGAGGTCGCGAAAGAGATGGCTCCAGAGACTGCTCTGACTGTCAGCGGGCAGGTTGTTGAAGAAAGTCAAGGACGAGAGGTTTTCAAGAGATTCCCCTTTAAAGTCAAATTCCACAAACTGGGGACCTCTACTCGAGAGTTTCGTTTTTCAAAGGACTGCCAAGCAATGACCCCCTCTCCAAGCTACCATGCAGCCTATCCTCCAATTGGCTTTATAGCCATTAGTCCCCATCACATTGAATCTGGGTTTAGGTTTCTTGTTAGCCCATATCTCCTCAATCTGTCGAACGAGCTCAAGCTCGCCCCTTTTCAATTAACCCCAAACTCCTACACCCAACTTACTTCCTTAGCCATTTTATTTCTTAGGAATGATCTTTCTCTTCCATCACCAAAACTCATAAAATTTCTTTATTCTATTAAAAATGCCAAGAACGGGCTATACTACTTAACAACTTGTCCTTCAACCTATAAGTCCCTTCTTCCCCAGGGCAAGGCCAAGGCCAAGGGAAAGTCTAATGTGGGCGATTATAAGTCTCATCGGTTCTTCGTTTCTTGCCTCTCTCTCTAGTCACTCAAAAATTACAGGTTCGCACTAGTTCCGGGTAAGGGAACACCTACTCGTACGGGTTCTTTTATTTTATTTTATTATTTTTTTGACATCCTCACTCTCTTGTGCAGACTTTGGAGGCAGAAGGCCAAACTTGTTAGCCAAAGAGGTCGAGATTCTCGAGCTTCTTGTTTCTGCGGGGTTGAGTTCAGAAGACCTCGAGCTGATAGACGAGCTGCTAAGGGAGCACAAGCTCGCCCTTCCCCTTGATGCTAAGGTCGTAGCGGGAGAGTTCATCGAGGTGCGAGGAACGAGGCCCTTCCTTTCCTCTTTTGAACTAGCTAAGGCTAGCAACAACGAGGAGGGAGAAGGTCTAGTTGAAAAAATGGTGAAGCTGAACCTCCTCAAGCCTAACCAGTTCGCCGCCACACCAGTTATTGCTTCTCCTACAACTTTGAGCTCTAGCTTGTGGGAGGGAAGGTCAAAATAGCAGCCACAACAACGACCGCGGACATAACAACAGCACCAGCAACAAGCCCTCATTTCCTTTGAACAACGGGGGGCTGATAGAGGTCACGAGAAGGAGCCCACTAAGGAAACTCAAAATGGTCCCACTGTTAGATCAAAGAGGGGACCAGATAGACAACAGCAACAGGAGGAAGATAGGAGTAAGAAGGCCGGGCTTCCTGAGAAGGAAACAGCTCTGGAGCCCCATGGCCAGAGAGGTCAATTTCAACACCCTTCTTAATGACATGTCGTCAATCATGGGCTTATCCGCTATAAGTCTGGAAAATGAGGAGCTGACCGGGGTGGCGCTTCATGAATATTTAGCTCGCCACAGCCTCATAGTAAGCTCCATAACTTTATCCTTCGGTTTGTTAGCCTTACCTTCTCTTACGAGCTAACTTTTTTTTCTTTTCAGGCCTCATTTACTGCCATGAAGCTTAAGGGGCACCGGGTGGATTTTAAAGGATAGATCAAGGCCGCCTGCGTGAGCTTTAAGGAAGAAGTAAAGAAGCTCGAGAAGGAGTAGAAGTCTTATATTGCTGAGCTCTTGGAGGCTCGAAAGAAGGTCGATGGCCTGGAAATGCAGCTGCGAGATGTGCAATAGAGAAATATAAACCTTGAAGAGGAGCTTCATCAGGAGAAGAATATGTGGGAGACCTTAAACTCCAGTCTCACTGGCAAGCTAAATAAGGCCGAGGAGGAGCTGAAGAAGGCGAATGACGAGCTGAAGCTGGCTGTCGATTGAGCTGAAAAGTGTGAACAGATGGTAGATAAGGTCGTTAATGAGATCAAGGTGGACGTGGAAGCCTGGATAGCTAAGGTGTGCGAGGAGACTGAATCCGACACTTGCTCGGGGTTTCTCCACACCTTGTGGGTGAAGCATCCTGAAATGGACTTTTCCTTCTTTGGCGAGGAAGTCGTCGAGGAGGTGAAGTGGTTTACAGCTCAAGATGCCAAGGAAAAAGCTGTCGAGGCTTCCACCTCGCTAGACTAAAGTGGCACCGTCCCACCAACTGATAATGTAGAGGACCAGCCAGCTGAAGCAACAGCTCCTCCTTGTTAGGGCTTCTCTTTGCTTTCTTTTTCCATTTTTTTTTCTTTGTAATACAAGTACTTTTTCAATAAAATTTAATATTCTCTAAACATATGCCTTTTGCTTTAAATTTTTCCATGTACTCAAGTCAATCAAACTTAGAGTTTAAACAAGACTTGGTGGGATAACACTTGAACCAATCTTCATGATATAACTTAAAATGAGCTCCAGGAAGCTTCTGTATATCGGGATAGGCTCGAGAGTATAATTTAGAAGAAAATTTCAAAGTATAAGTTAAGATAGACCTAAAGAATTCCCAACTCGCAACTAGCAAGCTTGAAATAGCTCGTCATTGATGGACGTAATAATTAACAATTAGGATATGTGTCCAGGAGGTCACGAGCAACCATACTTAGGCAAAGCAAGACAAACCTTAGTTAACACGTCCTGACGAAATAATATCTGGGTCATATTGAAAAGCTTGTTGAGATATATGTCTAGATAGATCGCATTGCCATCTTAGCTAACATACCATGACTTCCATTTAACTGACTTGCATCGCCAAGCTATATGTCTAGGTTGATTATAGGCTGATCCAAGCTAACATATCATGGCTTTTTACAAGCTTAACGAGCAGGGAGGGAACACCCAGGTAGGTCGCAGACCATGACTTGAGTCAAGATGAAAGGACCTCAGCTAGTGAACCTTAGCTCAAAATTATTAATGGAAGTGGTTGCTCAGTAGGTACCAAACCATGACATTAGGTCAAGATGAATGGTCCTTAGCTCACAAACCACGACTTGAGGGAGGACCAAGATGAATGCTCAGTTAAACCGCAAATCATAGCATGGTGGCTAAGATGAATGGGCCCTAGCTAGCAAACCATGATATCTTCACTCTCAATTTTAAGGATATTCAATCGAATATCAATAAGAATAAAGTATAATGAATGAAAAATTTATAAATTTCAATCAGAATTATGAAAATTAATTGCAACAAAAAGTTGGAGCATAAGTATGAACAATTACGTTCATTGGGAGTAAGGACGGAGGTACTCCGTATTCCAAGCACGTGGGAGAATAACCCCATCCATATTTGCCAAATGATACGATTCGTTTCCCAAGTCTTCTTTGATGACGAAGGGCCCTTCCCAATTAGGACCTAGTGTGCGGTTACTCACCTTGCGAACTCCAGGAAGTATTAGGCACAATACAAGGTCTCCGACATTGTAGTGTAGAACTCGAACCTTTCTGTTGTAGTATTGCGCCACCATTTGTTGGTAGATGGCGACTCTCATCCGAGCTATGTCTCTTGCTTCCTCTAACAGGTCCCAACTCATCGCTAGCAACTCATTATTATCATTCGGATGGAAGGTAGCCATTCGTTGGCTGGTCACCTCGTGCTCTGCTGGGATCATAGCCTCGGATCCATACACCATTGAGAACGGGGTCTCCCCCATGTTGCTTCAAGCTGTCGTTCGATAGGCCCAGAGCACTATTCGCAGTTCGTCCACCTAGGCCTTCTTTTTGGCTTCCAACTTCGTCTTTAAGATTTGTTTGATTATTTTATTGACAGCCTCGACTTGTCTGTTAGCATAGGGGTGGTCCACAGTCATGAAACTCTTATGGATCCCCTGCGATTCGCAGAATTTGATAAACTGCTTGTTGGTGAATTGGGTTCCGTTGTCCTTGACTATTTGTCATGGAACTCCGAGCCTACAAATAATGTTATCCCATATAAATTTTTGTACCTTTGAACCTAGAATTTGCACGAGCTCTTTGGTTTTTTCCCACTTGGTGAAGTAGTCAACTACCATTATTCTAACCGGAATCCCTTGTTGTGCCTCCAATTGTTGGACCCTTTGAAACAACTCCTCAATGGTTGAGTCCAGGTCTGCAGATCACTTGGCCTGCGATCGCTTGCTTCGCCCACTCTCTTGCTCTGGGGAATGACGACCTAGGGGGTGGTAATTATCTCCGATGTCCTCCTCACTTAGTGGAGGTCTCTCCTCCCGTGGCTGGCGAATCCTCATTGGTGAAGGGATTTCTAGTGGTTTTTGGATAGCTCGCGTCTGAGTTTGGGCCAGGGCCCTAACTGCGTCAGCGAGCTGCATAACTGTATTTTCTAATGCCTTCTGGCATTGCTGCCAGGCATGGATCGTCTCCATCCTGGCGGTCGAAGCAATGGGTTGGACAAGAGCCCGTGGGGGCATGCCAACGATGACTCTAGTCGGCAGTGGAACAGGGGCACCCCCTGCAGACACAACGGGTCCTCCAGCTGCCGGAACATCCTGCGGTTGATTGCGGTGATTATTTGGAAAATCGGCCACCGCATTAGAGCTTCGTGAGTTCATTCCTCTTGCTATGACTAGCGATCAGAGTGGGCCCTTTCTCTAGTGCCAAAATGTTGACGTTTGGGGTTGGTCGACTGTGATTCTATCAGAATGATGCCTAGTCTACACAGGGAAGTTTTTACATGCCTAACCATTTTTTATGAAGCAGTATTTTTTTTATAGTCTATTTTGCTCTTGTATAATAATATTTATCTTCTGAATACAACGTAATTTCTTTTGTAGATCTGTAATTTCTTTATTAATATTGTCTATTTAATGAAGCAATATAGTTATTTGTTTTGACTAATTCTTTTTTAGGTATATATTTTTGATAAAGAAAAGAAAAAAGATATTCTTTTGTTACTCTTTTTGATGGGAACAGATTAAATCAAATAAAAGAAGCCAAACAAATTATTTATACTATTATTATGTAATAAACTGTTACTCTCATGATCAGGGGGAGGCCGCTATTATGCTGGTTGCTAGGACGGTTGATTGGTCGGTCGCACCACATAGTCCCTCAGTCGACCTCTTCTAATCAGGTCTTCAATGGTGTCTCTTAAAGCCCAACACTCAGAGGTGTCATGACCCATCTCGTTATGGTACGCACATAATTTCTCCTTGTTTTTGAATTTGTTGGGAGTTCTTATCGGGTTGAGTCTCCCGAAATCCTCCATGTTTCTCTCTATGGCGAAGATCCTCTCTTGGGGATCTGACAGAGCACTGTAACTCTCAAAGCGACCTTACCGTGGAGGTTACCCTTCCCTCTCAGCTTTTTGAGCTAGCTTGGAGACCTGGTTGTTCGAGTGTTCTCCTTGAGCTTCCCTTCCATTATTCCTTTTATTGTTTTGGTTGGAGCTCCCAGTCTCTTCTTTCTATCCGGCGAGCTTCTTTGAGCCAAAAGCCTCTTCCCACTAGATCTCCTTGGCAGCTTGTTCATAGAATTCCTCCAAATTTTTAACATGGATCCTGTAGATGCTCTCATAGAGCTTCCCATCCTTGCAAAGTCCTACGAAGATCCCAGTTAGGACGCTTTCATCGGAGGAATCTTTAATATTGCTCACCTCGTGCTTGAACCTAGTATTGTAGTTCTTCAAGGAATTGTTTGTCCTCTGGAACACCGTGGTGAGGTGGAAGACGAGGTGAGCTACCTTCTCAACACTCTGTATTGATTGAGAAACCTCCGCTGGCACACTCATCCCAACTATTGATGCTATGAGGTGGAAAGCTCCTGAACTAAGCCTGGGGATTATCGCCCAAGGTTGTTGGGAAAACACGACACTTGACCAACGAGTTGGTTGTCTGCAAATCCATCTGGACATTAAACGCGTCCAGGTGGTCATAGGTGTAATACCCTGTTTCGGTGTAGGGTTGCCACGTCATTTAAGTGAGATTTAAATACCGAAACCCTAGGGACGTCCGGGAATTCAACGAAACCCTAGGGAGGTTTCGATTTTACATGACGATCAACCCTTAGGCGATTTCAGGATGAATTAAGTGCCCAATGAGGACCCAGTGGCGAAATTAATTTTATCAAGTATACCCGTAGTTATTAATTTTTGTTTAAAGCATCGTAATGTAATTTTAATCGGTCGTTAAATGATGTAATTGTAATTTAAGAATTTCTAAGTGTAATATAGAATAATTGAGGGGATTAAATATGCATTTTCTATAATTAAATTAGTATAATATATATATATGTATTATTTATGTATAGATGATATAGGCGTGGGGAGCATTTCAGAAGCTCCACAAGGTTGTCTGTGCGCGTGGGGGGCAGGTCATCAGCATGTCTTCAATCGTGAGCCTTGGGTGGAGAAATTGCACAGAGTTTGAGAAGCATGCCGTGTGTGCGTGGCTTCATAGAGTAATGCCCAAGCTTCATGGGCTAAATGAGAGAAAGCAATAGATGCAGTGGCGAAGGGATTCAACGAAAGAGAGAAGAGGGCTCGGGTGTGGGCCGAAACAGAGAGTTGCAAGGAGAGAGAGCTCGTGAGATGCTTATCCGAGGGATTAGAGAGAAGAGCTCGCGATGAAGCCAAGCGAAGCTCCAACGAGCTTGGGAGCTTGCAGGCGGCCATGGCAGAGAGCTCAAGAGAGCTTCGGCCGAGAAGAATGCAAGGAGAGTGATGAAGAGAAGAGAGCTTTGGCCGGGCCGAGATCATCAAAGGGAGATAGAGAGAGAAGCCGAGAGCTCGAGGATGAGGGAAGCAATGGCCAAATTGGCCATGGTGTAGCAGCTTCACGCTGCTGTTTCAAGTGACCAAAATCAGTGAGGCCGAGAGCGAGCAACGAGCTAGCAAAGCTCGGACGAAGCAGCAGTAGCAACCGGTTCGGATGAAGCTGAGGGAGGTGCTCGGGAGCAGCTGGAAGCGCGAGTTGGGCCGCGGACAGCAAGCCGACGCAAGGCAGGGGCTGCCATGGCGGATGCGGCACCAGCGAGCTCGGGCAGCAGCTGGTTAAAAGAAGAAGAAGAAGAAGAAGAAGAAGAAGAAGAAATAAAAGAAAAGAAAAGAAAAGAAAAGAAGGGAAAAAGAAAAGAGAGAAGAAGAAGTTGCAGGGGAGGCGTTGCAGGAGAATGAAGAAGATGAATAGTGAAGTGGAAAAGAAAAATAAGAAAAGAGAAAGAAAAGAAAATTAGAAAATAAACACCAAAAAATCCTGAAAAAATATTGGGAAAATAGGGAATGAAGATGTATTAATATTCTAGAGATTTTGGCGAAAAAAAAAAAGGTTCGGGCACGCGTTTGAAGTGGTGCACGAAAATCGAGGCGATACGCAAAAATTAAGATATTTCACAAAAATTGAGGTAAATGCACGGGAAGCGAGGTAATGTGCAAGAATCAAGGTAGTGAGCAAGAATCGAGGATTTACGCGGCAATCGAGGTCAGACACACCTTTCGAGGTCAGAGCACGCATACCGAGGCAGCCCGAGAGACTAAGTTAAGGTAATCAGAAGTCCCTAGAAATTTTAGTAAATTGAGATAATTATTTTAGGAATTGCTATTGAGAAATAATTTGAGGAAAATAATTGAGTAATGCTTAGTTTAGATTATTTAGGGATTATTTATTATTAGAAATTATTTATTATTTATTTAGGAATTATTTACTTATGAATTATTTATTGAGAAGAATGTTTAAGGAATTATTGAGGAATTATTATTTAGAAATTATTTAATGAAGAATTAATTAGTGAGAAAAAATAAGAAAAATAGAGGAAAGTTATAAGGAAATTATAGAAAATAGATTATTGATACTATTGAACGAATTGATGCTTGATTATTGATATGTTGAGGAGTCGAATTGAGTTCGTTAGAAGCCTGACACGAGAATCTAGATGTTGTGAGAATGCGAATGAGGTAAGTAGTACTCCCCGAAATGGATTTAGCTTTACGAAAAGATGCTTGATTTGTAAGTTTTTTTCCAAAAGCCAATTCTATGTAAACAGTTTTATCATGTTGTCATGTATTGATATGAATATGTCATGTAGATTGCATTTACATGTATTGATGATGAAATGTGCATGTGTTCACGATGAAATTATTGATCATGCATCCGCATAAGGGTTTGAGAGTACGGGCCGGGGCCGCTGCTTTTCCAAGGGTGCACCCATACACCTCGGCCTGGGAAGGAGGCTGTAAAAATGGAAAGTAGCATAAGGAACGGTCGGCTCAAACCGAAATGAAAGGAAAAGACATTTTGCATTCATGCACGAAAATGATTTCTTATACTGCTTACTTAGATGGTTCATCATCTAATTGGGCTTTGCTCCTGGAACATTCAAACGTTCCAGATGGAGATTGTAGCAGGTACGAGGATGAATGAGGCATAAAATGGCACTTAGCTAAGTGCATGATGAATGAACGATGAGATGAATGAATGTGATGTAGCCCATGTGTTTAAGTCCTGCTACTACGAAGTCTGAACGCTTTGAAAATCCATGATGTAAGATATGATGATGAATGACGTATGAGGAATGATGATGTAACCTTAAGATTAATGATGATGTATAAACCCTAGTTAGGGTTAATGTTAGATGAGAACGTATGTTATGTTTTAAGTCTTGCATTGAGGATTAAGTTTGGGAAACAGTAATGTAAAGAATTGATTTATGATTTAATGTTAAAGTAAGATGTCAGATTCGATTCTAGCTTCCGCAATTGAGGTATGTATATGATGATTCTCCCTTTCGAGAGTAAATTAATACAGGGAAATTCTGGGACTTTTGAGGAATAATGGGGTTTAAGTATTAGTTGAAAGAAAAAAAATTATCGTCCCCTGATTGTCCCAAGAAATAACGCGCCCGGAAAATGGGGCGTTACATAGGGATCACTGTCCCCATTGTATTGCAACATATTAAGGACTTTGAATCTATGAGGGAGAGGTTTGAGCTCAACTTCCCTGGTGAATGGCGTCCTATCCCCATGATCATTATTCTGGCTGCAAATCCCTTGTTGTGCCTCTAATTGTCGGACCCTTTGAAACAACTCCTCAACGATCGAGTCCGGGTCCACAAATCTCTAGGCTTGCGATCGCTTGCTTCGCTCGCTCTCCTACTCTAAGGAATGACGACCTGGGGGCAAGTAATTATCTCTGATTATCCTTCTCACCCGGTGGAGGTCTCTCCTCCCACGGCTGGCGAATCCTCCTCGGTGAAGGGATTTTCGGTGGTCTCTGGATAGCTCGTATTTGAGCTTAGGCCAGGGCCTTAACTGCGTCAGCGAGCTGCATGACTGTATTTTCTAACACATCCTAGTGTTGCTGCCAGGGATGGATCGTCTCCATCTTGGCGGTCAGAGCAGCGGGTTGGACAGGAACCCGTGGGGGCATGTCGACGGTGACTCTAGTCGGCAATGGAACAGGGGCACCCACTATGGAAACAATGGGTCCTTCGGTTGACAGAACATCCTGTGATCTAGGTAGCACAAAAACACGTACATGATGTCGTTTCGGCGTTTCCAAACCGTTTCTCGTTTCAGAGACAGCTAGAATGACTCGAAACAGATTTTGGGTGCTTTTGTAAATTGTGAAATGTATGGGGGCCATTTTGTAATTTGCTAAAATTTGTTGGAAACGTGTTTCCTTATGACGACAGCCCCATCTCATTCCGGAGGTGGAAAGCCACCCGCTCACCCATGTTGCATTCGTCCCCAACACCGACTCATTTTTCCTCTCTTCTTCTTCTTCTTCTTCTTTTTTTCTGGTTGTTTCTCCTTTGCTATCACTCACGCTGCTTCTGGTACTAGCCTCATCGCCAACCACTAATTCATTCGTCACTTCCAATTCTAGGTCGTCGTTCCTTGCCAAAGATCCCCTGAAGCCTAGTCACTAGTCCAGTTGTTCCTTGCCGAAGATCCCCCAAAGTCGATAGCCGCCATCACTCCTTGGGTTGCTACCGGTCAACCTCTCTCTCTCTCTCTCTCTGTTCATTACTATTTGTGTTTGGATTTGAATTTGTGTTATGTGTGTATGTGTTTGCGTTTGTGTTTGGAATTGTCTTATGATTTGAATTCTCTTTTTAATTTATTTGAATCCATTCTAAACTTTATGTTAATATTTTTTTAAATGCATTATTAAATTTATGTTTATTGTTTATACTTATTTGTATTATATTTAAACTATTTTATATAATTTTTTATATTACAAATTATGTTTAAAAAAAAACCCTTATATTTTTTAAATTTACAGTTTACTCCGCGTTTCTGTTTCTTACCTTTTTAAAAAAAATGTTGTTTTAGCGTTTCTGTTTCCGTGCCACCTAGCCTGGGATTGATCGTGGTGATTCTCTAGCAAATCGGCCACTGCATTAGAGCTTCATGCGTTCTTTTCTCTTGCCATGGCTAGTGATCAGAGCGATCCCTTCCTCTAGCGCCAAAATGTCGACGTTCGGGGTTGGTCGACCGTGATTCGTAAGCCCGCAATGAGAGAATGAACACAAATGCAAAGAGGAGAAACAAATAATAAATTGCACACTAGAATGATGTCTAGTCCACAACTGTGCTCTAGTTATTCCAGCAGAGTAACAGTATATCATTATTGTCCCCCTTTACAATGGTTTTTGACCCTTATTTATAGTGTAGAGTGTTTACAATTTTCATAAAATCTAAAATGGAAGGATAATATTATGGAAACAAGATGTTCTTATCAACTCTATAAAATTGAGAATGAATTCCGCATTATCAAGGATCTGGTTTGTCTCAGATAAGACAGGTGGACATCACCTCCGATTATTCTGTGATTTTTTTGTTATGTGAGTTGAGCGGTTTGGCCAACGAGTTGATAGATCGCTGGGAGCTCACTTGATTTCACAGTCTAAGTTTGGGTTTTGGCGATGTGTGACCTTGTTCTGACGATCTCGGTCTTGGGCCTGTTGGACTTCAAGAGATTGGGCTGGCCTGATGGGTCAAGTCCATCCCCAACCCGTAAGTAGTGGTCCAAAGAATACCCATAATAGATATCAATATAAATATACAGTATATTAAGACAAAATACCCAAATATGGATTCTAAACAAACTATCTGTTGGGATGTAACTCACATAGAAGTTTAGAATTCGTGTAGCCAACCCTACATAGTGGGATAACGGCTGGATATGTTGTTGTTGTTGTTGTAGTATATTAAGACAAAATACTAAAAAAAATATCAAATTTGAGTGTCAAAATAGCATTTTCATTTTTATAAAATTGTCAAACTAATCTTCTAGTAAACATAACTAGAGTTTGGAAGATAAGAAATAGAGCTTCAATTTTGAGAGACGACAAAAGGAAAAATATTTCTATCTATTCCCATTTTACTCCACACCATAACTATTTTCTTTTATTGATCATTTTTATTTATTTTGTGTGTTGTTTTTAAGTATGTTGGTGAGAAGCCATCGTTGAATTGTAATCGACAAAGTTAGAATAAAATATATTAAAGAAGTGATTCATGTTACACGTGTGTAAAAAAATTAAAAATTTTAAATATAAATTCATTGGGTGGTGATAGTAACAGTTTATTACATAATAATAGTATAAATAATTTGTTTGGCTTCTTTTATTTGATTTAATCTGTTCCCATCAAAAAGAGTAAAGAAGAAAAGACAACAATGACACCTTTTATCTTTTAAAGCCCATCTTATCAACTTCAATCCTTATCAAAAATAAATAAATAAAATAAAAACAACACCCAACTTGTATTGTACATACTCCCTATGAAAAGAGAGATATGATATGGTATGATAGATATTTAGAAAGGGAGAATTGAATACATGGAGCCCAATTCATATATTCATTTACTTTTTTCTTGTCTTATATGATCTTGATCTTGATTTCTCTTTTGAAAAAATAAACGAAGGATGGGCATAATATGACAACAATTATCATAATCTTTTGTAGAAACATATATTAATATATAAAAAAAATTCTAAACACTTAGGGGCCTATGACCACCCCATATATTTACATAAGTTTTGCCCCCAGGGCACAGCTCAGTTGGTAAGGAGCGGGTAGAGTTGCTCCCGAGTGGCAAGGATCGAGTCGGGCAAGCCGCAGTGTGGGATTTCCTGCTCCTCAGGGGTCCTTGTGGGCGGCTCGCACTGGTCCTCCCCGTCACCTGCCAGTTGGGTTCCTGATTTACCCCCCTCACGTGGCGTGGGGCAGTTCGTGGGAGGCCCTCGGGGTGTGGGTTAACACCTTTTGCTCCCGAACTTAGACTCACCTCACCTGTAGATAGACCACCCATTGGGTTTTGTTGGCTTATGGTATGGAGCTACTATTCTTAAATATATATATATATATATTAATTAAGTGGATGTAAATTATTCAAGCATAAATTAGTCATATAACTGGCTGAATGTAACGAATAATGATGGATCTTAGACTAAGAACTGGTTCATTGTTTAATGGATGAATGAATTGGCCGGCATTCGTAAGTACAGGACAAAGACAGAGGCAAATTCCTTACAAACACCTCATTAACCTACAAAACCAACCAACCCCCTTTTCTTATAAAGTTAATTGGAAAATTTTACAGCAAGCAAGCAATAACAAACAAACACCATCAACAAATTCAACGAGTTGGATATTCTATGAACAGTAATTCGAAATTTAAAGCACTCGACTCCAGGGCCAGGCATGTGAAGCCAATCAAAGAGTTACCTTAATACAAAATCATACAAGAGACAATTGAATTAATGCGAGAGATATCAGAGGACAGCGCAGGGAGGAGGAATTGGGAACATCGGCGGCGCCTGAATCAGCGCCGGCGGTGGCCTTGTCGACTCCCGGCCATTCCTTGCAGCGGCAGTGTTGGCCGACCGGAATCCTTTTGTAGACCGAGGGGACGTGGCGGCCGCAGCCGGCCCAGCTGGACTTCCCACACGACGAACACTTCACCTCGTAGCACATCGGTCCGTCGGTCGATCTTCTAAATTAATTCGGTCGCTCGTTTCGCTCTGTAATTAGTCTTGCGGATGCGGATGGGTCGAAGAATTGGGTTGGGCTGTATATCGATGGCTGGCATTTGAATTCCCGTCTTGTTATAAATATAGAAGGATTATGCGTGTAAGTTAGGGCTAGGGCTAGCTGTTTTTGACCATCACGCAGTTTACTTACTTGTTTCTGTGGGAGGGTGGGTGGGTGCCGTCCATAGAACGGGATTTGTCATTCTCAATCACAATAACAAATGAAAAATGTTACTTGCACAAATAATTAAGTTATGAAAAGATCAACGCTAAATAATAAAAACATAGATAAAAGATGAAGGTTTCACTGTGCAATTTCGGATGCCGCGGGCGGCAGATAGATTCTGTGGTTAGGAAAGTCGGTGGATCCTTCCTTGCAGGGACCGGCAGTGTGAGTGAATATGAAAAATAAGGTAATTCTACGATTATCGTTTGCTAAGGGCTTGTTCTCTTTGACGTTTTCGGGTCGTTTTCTGTTTTTAATTTTTCAAAACACTGAAAACGTGTTCTTTTCGTTATTTTCTAAAATGCATTTTCAAAAACATCTAAAACTTTTACAAAGGAAACCCAAAACAACATCTGTTGTTTTGGGTGTTTTCAGTGAAAACTCACTGAAAACAGAAAACAATCCCAAAATACGGAACCTTCCCACCCCACCCCACCCCCCCAACTGACCCCAGACCCATTCTCGCGCTCGCAAGGCAACTCCCTCTCTCTCTCTCTCTCTCTCATCTCCTTTCTTCTCCTTCATATTCCACCATTGTCGCGGACTGCTCCTCGCCCGCCACCACTGTCGCCGACTCCTCCTCGCCTGCCACCACTGTCGTCGACTCCTCCTCATCCGCCACTGACTGCCATGGCCGACTGGTTGAGGAAGGAAATGGGGCAATCAACGATGATGAGAAAGTCGGCCGCCGTGATGATGGGTGAGGAAGAAGATGGTGCGATCGATGATGATGATGAGGAGAAACATGGGTGGCCGGCGATGAAACAAAGAGGCGGCGACGGAGGAAGATGGGCTACGCATAACCCTAGATCGAAGAAGAAAGAAGATGGAAGAAGACAGGAGATGCATTCTCTATTTTTTTAAAAATTTTTTGTTATTTATTTTTTTTGTTTTATTTTATTTAAATATTAAATTGAATATGTGATATGTTTTGTTTGTATTAATTTTTTTAATGATATTTTTAAGATTGTTAATTTTTTTATTTTATTTTATTTAAATTTTATTTTATAATTTAAAATATTTGAATTAAATTTATAATTTACTAATAAATGTTTATAATTTATTTTAAATTAAATTTATTAAATAAAATATCATAATAATAAAAAAGAAACCGTTTTTAAAATTTCAAAGTAAACGCGTTTTCTAGTTTTTTGTTTTGAGAAATAGTTTTTCAAAATGACAAAAAGAACGCATTTTCAAAAATCTCAAAACAGACACTCAAAACACAAAATTCAAAATGAATTCAAAGCTCAAAATATAAAACTGAAATACAAAGAGAACACCACCTAAGCTTTTGGGTCATAAGGTACATAGCATGGGTTGAACAACCAGCATCGGGTTTTCTGGTGTCAAGTCCACTGAACATCCATCCATCTACCGCTCGACCCAGCCATTAAGGAATCAAATTCCAAAGTGGGCCAGAAAATTTATCATCTAAAGCTTACTCACTTGTAGTCTCAGTATATATATATATATATATATAGCTTTATAAATAGAACGTCTCTCAATAATTAAAAAATATAAAATTTAATTCTTGACTTCTAAAACGTCAAGATTCAAGATTTTGTACCTCAATATTAAAAATTATTGTTTCCATCATTATCATTATAGAATGTTAGTGTGTATATAGATAAGCCTATTTCTCTAAATGGAACATCATATAAATGATTGGTTAGTAAGATTTAAATAAGTTGATTGACTTGTTGTACTCGCTCGTCAATTAAAAAAATATGGTGTTTGATTCTTAATGTGTAAAATATCAAAATTGTGTATCTCAATTATTAAAAATTATTACTTTATATTTTTACCCTAAGATACAAAAAAATATCTAAACAAGAGAGTGAGAAAGCGATGAAATCAAATTCAACAAAGAGAAATGATAGAAATTAGCTTTGTCATATTTTGTGATTAAGAACAAAAGAAAGTAGTGTGTTTTGGGTTAGTAGTTCAGAGATTTAGGATTTTTTTTATAGTATGTATAATTTGATCTTTTTCTAATAAAAATAAAATTTAATCTGATATGTCTCGTTGATGTGATTTTTTTTTTTTTTTTGACACCATGACACTTTGTCTTTTCTATGTGTATGTCCTACTTAGCATAGATAACAACTCTGTTTATTCTTAATCAGGATAAAGATTTAAAATAACAATTTTTAATAGTTGAGATATAAAATCTTGACGTTTTGCAGATTAGAATCTAAACATCATATTTTTTAAGTGTTAACAAAGCACAACAAACTAGTCAGTCTATTCAAATACTTCCAACCAATCATCCACGTGGTGTATCACTCACGAAAATGAATGCACATTCATACATGTGCTAACGTTCCATCACACAGTAAGGACTTTGTTGAACTCTTAATTTTGATATTTATCCCAAAACATATGCTTTAGAGTAATAAACAAATACTTAAAGATAATATCAATTGCTCGAATAAAATTTGAAATCAGGATGTTATTCGAGTGATATATTTAGTTAATTGATTAACATCATCATTACTTGAGTACAATTTTGTTTTAGTCAAGTAATTATATTAGGAAAATTCAATTTAAAATAATATTCAAATATTACTCGAGTACAACTTTGTGTTAGTTAAGTAATTATATTAAGGAAAATCAATTTAAATTAACATTCAAATATTATTCGAATACAACTTTGCGTTAATCGAGTAATTATCTTAGGAAAATTTAATTTAACTAACATTCAAATATTATTTGAATACGACTTTGTATTAGTCGAGTTATTATTTTAAAGAAATTCAGTTTTAGCTAACATTCAAACATTACTCGATCGAGTAATGAACTTTAGTTAGTCGAATAAAGTATGCTAAAAACACAATACTTAAAAAATTAATCAAATAAGAGTTATTTTAATCAAGTATTATCTGTGTTAGTTGAGTATTATTTCTATGTTCTTAAAAGTTAATTGACTAAAAGATATTACTTAATTGAGTAATATCTTTTTTAATCGAATAACATAATCGAGTAAGTAGTAAAGTACTCATTAAAAATTTAATCGACTAAGAGATGTTTGTTAATCGAATAATATCTTTTTCAGTTAAATAATATATTCATATAATTGAGTAACATTCTTAAAGTAATAAGGTGGTTAAAAGATTAATTGACTAAGAGATGTTTGTTAATTGAGTATTATTTCCTTTAGTCGAGTAATTAAATTGAAGAGTTGAGTAATGACAAATTTGTCTCGAGTAAGATTATTCAATAGTTGAATAATAAATTATTCAATCAACTAAATGTTAAAACCGTTTGAGTAATCTCTAATTTTACTCGAGTAACACTTGACATTACTTGACTCATAATCTTAAAAATTTGAAAAGTATAGCTGTTAAGACTTTATTAAATGCGATTATTTTTCATTTTTAGACTATCAAATCTTCATTAAATGTTGTATGAACATTTTTTTCATTAAAATTATCTACATTTGATCTTCAAATCTTATACTAGCAGTTGGCATGGACAAGAAAGGAAATGTTCCTTACAGGCTTTCAGGTTAAAGATTTTATCTACTGAACAAACTAACAAATGCATTAAAAAAGGAAAAACTATAAATACTAGAAGCATCAAGGTAACACGAGGAGATTGTTGATCCAAAAACGCATACTGAAGTGTTAATCAGATAGATCAAAAAGTCTTTCAAGATATACTCTTGTTTTTCTATTTTAGAGAGTTAGATCGTAAGATCACACATCCTTATTCTCTAAACTCAAGTGAGAAGCCTACTTTTACATAGTGTGTAAAATATTAGATAGTTTCTCTAAGTCCTTACGTTGAAATTTAATATCCTTCACCTTGTTAAAAGTTGAGTGCTTGATTCTTAAAAGCATAGATTGTAAAAGTTCAAGTTTCATCCTATTAAAAGCTGTGTAAAAAAAGACTATAACTTAGCATGTGCAAGCTACTGATGATAAGTTGATTGAAATCCTTAATAAATTGTTAAGGTAGTGGAATAGGCAATTGATGTCAAACCAGTCTAAAAATCTGTGTTTTTCATTCTTATATTCTTTACATTTCGGTAAATATTTTTTTAGGTGAATTCAATTCACACCTCCTTAAGCTAATCAATCTTTCAGACTTAAAATGATTTTTAATAATTGAAATACAAAATATTGACATTTTGCACATTAAGGAAACACCATTTTTTTTTTTTTTTGATAACCTAGATTCCCAGTTTTGCTCAACTAGTCTTGGGGACATGCAAGCTTTTCCCCTGATTCGCATATTGAGCAAATTCGGATGCGATCACAACCTATATACACATAGAGAAGGAACACACTCTTAGGTTTGTCCCAAGCGATGCTTGATGTCAATATTGAAAGGGAACACCAACTATTTTTCTTAGTGTATCAATGTAAGGGTTTTATTATTTTTAAATTTTTTTCAAAAACATAAATAAAAACGCAATGGAATTAAGTTGAAAACCATTATGCAAGACTCAATTTCCCATAACCATATGCAATACAATATCAAACCATGCCATAGAGGGATTAGCATATATACCTCACGCACTCTAAGAAAATTATTTTTAGTGACGGAAAAATTCGTCACTAAAAATAGAAATTCCATCAATAAACTTTTTAGTAACAGGTTTAAAAATAGAAATTCCATCACTAAAATAGGCGTCATTAAATTTTAATGACAGATTTTTCAATCCCATCATAAATCTGGGACGACTTTGCAACCCGTCACAAATTCGTGACAAGAATTCCCCGTCGTAGATCCTTTTAAAAAATTAAAAAAAAATTAAAATTAATTTTAAAGTAAAAAAAAATTTAATAAATAACAAGAAACGTTTTTAAAAATTTAAATTATATATAATAAATATAAATTTAAAATTAATTATAGAAATAATTAAAAATTAACATTAAAAAGAAAATATTAAAAATTTGAAATTGAAAACTTTTATTGTTTTAAATAAAAATAAAAAATAAAAAATAATATTTATTAATATAATTACATAACAAAATAAGATACATTTATACTATGACTACTAAATAAAAATCAATAAATTTTACATTTTAATTTCTAAATGTAACAAATAATATAAACAATTAAACTAAAACTAAACTACGCAAAATAACTAAAATTAAACTAACACAAAATAACTAACTTTAAACAATTAAACTAAACTAAACTAACAACACAAAATAATTAAAATTAAACTAACATAAAATAACTATTAACTGAATAATAAAACTAACCTTAAATTAAATTATCTCCAAAAGATTGAAAAACCGATAGTAATGGCATAGAGGCGGCATCGGCGAGAGGCAGCAGCGGACGAAGAAAACAACGCAGAGGGAGATGGGGGAGAAGAGAGAAATCGCAGATGGAGATGAGAGAAATTGCAGAGGAAGATAGGGAAGAAGAAAATAATGTGGAGGAAGATGGAGGAGAAGAGAGAAATCGCAGAGAGAGATGTGGGAGAAAAGAGAAATTACAGAGGGAGATAGGGAAGAAGAAAACAGCGCGGAGAGAAGAGAGGGATGACAGAATTTTAAAGTAGTTGTTTAGTGACGGGGCTATTAGCCCCATCACTAAATCTTAAATTTTATATAAAACTAACCTTAAATATTTTAGTGACGGGTGTCTGTCACTAAATTCGTCACTAATTTGTGACGGGTATGTTCCTGTCACAAAATCCATCACTACATTTAAATTTTCTTGTAGTGACGATGGTTCGAAATTCAATATAAATGTTGGAATCTTCTTTGAGGCAACAATAGATGCACACAAACAGCTCCCAACTGGTTAGACCTGTTAGATTTGAGTAGCTATGGCACCAACACCAAGAGGGGGGTGAATTGGGTTGTTTTAAAAATTTGATTGAACTTGAAAATCATTTTAATGAAAAATGTGATTTTAGTGAAAGTGAGGATTAATGAAATGCTTGAAACAATAAATGAAACAAATAGCACAAGCATATAAGAGACACAATGATATATAGTGGTTCGGCTTAAACCAAGCCTACTCCACTACCTTACCTCCTCACTAAGGATTTTTCAACCAATCCACTAAAAACCTCATATCTCTCCGGATAGGCCCTTTAGCAGCAAGCTAGGAAAAACAACCTCTTGCTTCAACAAGCAAGTCCTCTAGCACAACAAGCTAGGTATTCAACCCCTTGTTTCAATAAGCAAGTCCTCTAGCACAACAAGCTAGGAATCAAAATCCTCCTACAAGCAATGCAGTCTCTCTAGGAAAACAAGCTAGGAAATTTACAAAGAGATATAAGATAGGAAAGGATCTGAGAAACAATATTCTCAATTACAAACTCTCTCAAATATAAATACAAGGCTTGATAATGAATTTAACAAAATGAATACAAAGCCTTAAAAAGAGAACGAATTTACCAATGAAGCACAACCATGATCTTAGCACTTGGGAGCTTGTAATGTAATCTCTTGGTTAGCTTGAATCATCCATTTGACTTGTATTTATAGTCTTTTGAAAGCCCATTGACGAATCTTGCCGTTGGTAGTGGAAAAGCCACTTTGGGTGAGTGGAAAAACTAGCCGTTGGGGGTTTCTGCGACACAAACGGTCGACAGATGAAAGGCATCGGTCGACAGATTAGCAAGAATTCAAAATCCGGTCGACAGATCAAGAGGAACGATCGACAGATGCTTATACGAGGATTTTGCCAGTCGACAGATGGCTTGAAGCATCACGAAATGACATTCTGCCGGTCGACAGATGGTCTAAAAATGAAGAATCGATCGACAGATGATGAGACATCTATTGACAGATGAAGTCATCCCTCAGGACATACATACAGCACAACTTATTTACACAACTTATTTACATTTCTCATTTTGTTTTATTTATATTTTACCTCCATTTACTTTGAAGTCATCCCTCATTTTGTTTTATTTAAATAAGAAAGTACCCCCCATTTGGATTCAATAAAAATATCTAAAAAATCAAAATCCATAAGAATAAAAAAATAGAATTTGGGTTTTAGTACAAACTTAGGATTTTGTGATTTTACCACCGCCAAGATATGCACTTTCCATTTCTTGAAAAATTCGTTAAAAATCGTTTTAGCACTAATGGATAGAAGATATCAAAATACCGAGAGATAGTTTTTCAAAATGAAATCATTTTCTTATATGTCTCCTTATAAGGTGCTAGTCTTCCAGACTTAGAAAAATTTTGAAACGTTATCAAAATGAGTTTCAAGGCATGATGCATGAACTAACAGATTTTTCATACATTTAAATTTCAAACCAAAACCTTTCATGCACGCTTCAAAATATGAAAACTTATTTTGAAATATGAGATTAACATAAATGATTTTTCATACTTAAGATTGGATTTTCATCAAACACATTTATGTTCAAGTTGGTCTTTTGCCGTAAAACAATTTTAGCTCTATCTTGACCAACGACTTCAAAGCTATTTTGAAAATCATTTTAAGAGATTTCATCATAATACATGTTTGAGCCAATCTCCATGTATAAGAATATAAATCATTTGGTTTTCATTTTAACAAAGTATTTGAAATTGATTTTGGTTGAAAACCATAAACTTGACTCATAACTTTGGGGATAGAACAAAGTATTGTTTTTCATCATCAAAACTAAACACAAGGGTAGAACATCAAGACCGAACCATCCCTCAAAAGCACGAGGGGCTTAGTTAGTCCACGCTTCGAGTAATGAATGAATCCTACAACTTAACTTATGTCTTAGCCAAGCTAAATGCAGTAGATGAAAGCTAAATGAATTCCAAAAACTAATAAACTCTCTATTGGGTTGGAATTGCTACACTAGTAACAATAGAGTCAAAAGAAAAATGAGAGTAATAGCAAAGATGATTCTAACCAGAATGACAAGGAAGAGAGCTTATGTCCAAGAGAAAATACAGTAACAACTTGCAAATGGTCAAATATTTCTCACACACTTTCAATTCTCTCCATGATCACCTATTTATATAGGAGAAGATGATCATTTTATTTTTAATATAATATATCACATATTATATATAATGAAAGTGCATTTCACATATTATATATAATGAAAATGCATTTTTCTTTTCAATATAATATATTATAATAATATATTATATATAATGGAAGTACATTTTTATTTTCAATAATAGATCATATATATAATATATATAATAAAAATGCTATTTTTTTCCATATAATATATCATATAAATAATGAAAATTCTCTTTTAATTTTCATATATTGCATTTAAATTAACTCTCTCAATATAATATAATATATATATAACTATTATACACAAAATATTATAAAAGACTTAATTACCCAATGAGAATCATTCTCATTTATTTCTTCCAAACCAAAGGAAGTGGTCGGAGACGGGATCGCAACGGCATGGAGCAGGCTACGGTGGCAGGTTCGTCTAGGGGGCGGCTGACACCTGCAAGCACTCCAACGCTCAAGTGAGTGAGAGAGTAAAAAAATGACAGTGTATCGATAGGTTAGAAGGCAAAACATACCTTGCCAACAGCTAACAGGCCAAATAACAGTTTTATCTCATTTTCTCCCAAAATCGGCAGATCGAGAGAAGCCATTTTTCCAATGTCTAAAAAAATCAGTTGAATTCCAGTGGATGAAAGATCATTTTTAATATCCTAATAAAAATCATTAACTCTTAATAAAGATTATAACTTTCATCGCTTAGTCACCACGACACTCGGATATATATATATATACGTATGATCTTCTAGGTTCACCATTAAGTAGGAATCGAGATACATCAAACTCTTTTACACCAACCAAACACTTTAGTCTATAATGAGGGTCTCTCCATCTTCTCGATATACCCCGAAAGTGTAATACACGAAAATTTGTATACTTGAGTGTATTTTTTATTGGGGCAAAAGTGTATTTTTTTCAAAGTTATGGGCTAAAGTATAAAATTTGAAACCTAAGGACTTGAGGGTAATGGACCAAAGTGAAAGAGGGTAGGAGTTGAAAGGGTACAATGCAAATAGCAGTGTAAACACTACAAAACAGCCGACGACCTCACTGTGGCCACCGACAAGGGATGTCAAATCAACGTTTAAGAGCAGACTAGGGCCATTATTGGCTTAAAAAGGAGGTCCGATGCACAGAAGCAACAGAAATTGGCCGATGTGTCAGTTAGAAATGCCTATAAATAGCCAAGTTTTTAGTAGAGTATTTCATCAATTTTTAATTGAAAAATTCAAGCATTTGGGGAGAAATTGAAGGATATTGATAAAGGAATTTTGATCTCAAAGGGAAGGGTAAGATTTCTAAAAAGTTTAAGAGATTTTGGTGTTAGTTTGAAAGGGTTTCAAGTATTGTCAAAAAATTGGAAGACTCGTCGAAGATGCACTCTAATCAATGGATTTTAGGGTGTTTTGGCTAGATTTTTGAGCCACAAGTCACCCCATTATATTTGGGAGGAAGAATAGAATGAGAAAGAAGAAGAAAAACCAAGGAATCGAAGCAAAACCAATGGTCGACGATGAGAAGGCAATCGGAGAAGGACGACCCACTTTCAGGCGCGTGGGTGTGGGCGCGTGCAAACGCATGAGGTAAGGGGAAAAATCAAAAATAGAGAAAATGGGAAAAAATTGTGAAAAATTAGGAAATTAGCTTTAATTAATTTTTCCTAAAATTTGGTTAGGAAAAATATCAGGGCATGAGTCTTGTAATACTCGAGAATAATTTAAGGATAAAAATGATATTTGATAAAGGGCATAAATGGAATTTTGGAAAAAATAAGACTATAGGGTACACTAACACAGCTTTGGACGACCGAATTAGTCAGAGAGAGTACCTCGGACCCTAGATAGCCAAAGAAAATGGTATAGTAACGACAAGTGATTTAAATTATAATTTTTAGTAATAAAAGAAGTAAGATCGGGAACAATTTTCGATACAACAAAAAATACAACTGCCAATTAGGTCGTATTACCGAATTGTTATAAATGACGTCTAAAAAGTCAATGGAGAGTGTTAAGGACTATTATTTGATGTATAGAACAACCCTTAAGTGGTTTCAGGTTGAATCGAGTGGGTTTGAGGACAAAACGATCAATCGGGCGTAAGTGTAATTTTCTAAAAATGCCCGAGGGAGGTCAAAACGGTAAATTTTCTAAAATTTCAAGGGGGAAACGAGAAATACTAATCTTGAGGATCTTAGTGAGGGTGCTAGAAAGATCAGGGGCTTGACGATAAGGGCCAAAAGGCAAAAGAAAATTTCAGGGGGCTAAACTGTAATTTTTGAAAATCTGCCAAAGCTTGGAAGATCTGGCCGCGGATTTGGCCAAAAAATTCGGGGATTTTGGGCAGCAAATCTCATCAAGGCATGGCCAAGGACGGTCCTAGTGTCGTGTGGGAGAAGTTTTGGCCAGAAATCAGCCACGTGGGGGTCGGATTTGGCTTATAAATAGCCAAGGGTTTCGGCCGAATTTGAATCATCAAATCGCTCAAGTTTGAGGGCGAATCGAGGGAAACCAATAAGGGGCTTTTTATCCTTGAGGCGAGGGGAGGATTTCTGAAAATTTTGGTGAGTTTTCGAGCTAGTTTGAAGGAGTTTCGAGGGTGGCCGGAAAAATCGAGGCGGTCCGCCTACGCCTGCAACCGGCCGTTTGGAGGGTTTTCCGGTGGCCTTTTGGCCTAAAACCGGTGGGGTTGGGATCGATTCCTTGTGGGCTTTTAGGGGGTACCGATTTCGAGGTGATCGGAGCAACTGCCGGTAGCTGGCTCGAGGTTGAAGACGGTGGTGCGTGAGCTGCACGCGCCAGCCTTTGCTTGCACCCACTCGCCCGCGCGTGAGGGCGCGTGAGAGATCAGGTATTTTTGAATTTTTTTTAATTATTTTAAGAAAAATAAATTAGGAATTATGGTGGAAGAAAATTTTGAAAAATGTTGGAGAAAATTGTCATTTTGTAATTTTCAAGGTAAATAAAGCTTATGAAAAATAGGAGGAGGTATTGGAAAATTTTTAGAAAATTCTAGAAGTTAGGAAATATTTATTTATGAATTTTTGTGAAGAAAAATCAAGGAAAAACCTTAAGTAGGTATTTATTAGAATTTTTGAGGAGAAATATAGAGGAAATAGGAAGAAAATTACAAAAAATTGGAAAAAATAGATATTGATATGATTTTGAACAAACATGATGTCTAGGGTATTGTTGAAGCTCGAGGTTGAACTATAGAGCGTCTGGCACGAGAATCGAGGTCGGGCACGCAAATCGATGCGTATTACGCTTTTCGAGAAAAGTTGAGTTGTAAGGTGAATGGTTCTACCCGAAAAGACTTATAGTAACATGTGAATGGTTTACTGTGAGTTTTTCCAAACGGTTATTTATACATGAATTGAATTTCATACGACCAACTGCATACATCGAAATGTTGATTTTAAGTTATGCACGTTATGATTTTCGTTATTGGCATGTTGTGTATTGTCCATGAGGGACGTGGGTTGATAACCTGTGACGTAGCCCTGAGTGATAGCACTCGGGATGTGTATCAAGGATTAATGCTAGGTGACCTACTTGGGACGGGGTTGAGACAGACTTCACCCTACGGTACTCAAGTGGTAGGGCAGAGAGTGGACACCACCCCGGTGGTTGGCTCAAGTGGCAGGGCTGCGAGTGGACACCACCCTAGGTTCCTTTGATAAATAGCATTAATGCCGAGGTGACGTCGATTCCGAGGATAGTGCTGACGTGACACTCTTGGGGCTAGGGTTGCGTTGGGTTGTGGAATGCTTTTGAGTAGGAGCGTAAAGCCTAGCAATGACAATGGGGTGATTCCCGGGTTCATATGTCAAGGTTGTCCCTCTTAAGCAAGATTGAGTTGTCAATGGGTCGGTGTGGTTGTGTCGCCTTTAGAAAGATTGTATTTTCCCCGGTTAGGGCTAAGTGCTTTGTAGGATTCTCTTAGGCTGGTGCATGTCAGGAATTGTCGGTTTTATACATGATTTTGCATATATTTATGAAAATGTTTTTGAACTTTCACTTAGATGATTCAACATCTAATTTGGACTTTGTCCCTGGAATATTCAAACGTTCTAGGTGAAAGCAGTGGCGCCAAGGGAAAGAATGTCATTGAGATGTAGCTACTATGTTTAGATTTTGTAGGGTTTGTCTATGATTGCGATGTTCAGAGATTATGTAATATTTTGATATTTTCATGTGAAACAACAATTTGGTTATTGTAAAAGGAATTATCGGTTATATATCATTAAAGTTTTGATCTTGCTTCCGCTGATAATACCTGTCTTAGTCTATTAATTATTAACTTTTGATATACTGAGAATGTACGATCAGGATTGTCGGAAAATGACTATGATAAAGGTATGTATGTCAAGAGGCTTATGTTGTGTATACGATGTTGAAAAAAAAATGTCTGAAATCTCGAGTTAACGCACGCTTGGGAAAAGTGGGGTGTTACAAGTCTGAAGGCATGGCACAAATTTTAAGGAACCTTAAATAGCTAGAATGAGGTGAGTGATTTTTTTCAAAAATTTATACGTAAAATGATTTGCCTAAATTGAGCATGAAATTCATGAGGGTTTGCCAAAATATATATGATTTATGAGCATCTTATCATACATGTGCATGTTATGTTGTCTCGATAATTATGATATTACACTAGGCATGAAATTGTTGGCATATCAATAATTTTGTCATCCATGTTGAATATGGTGGGATAAGATGTTGCCCTAGTAGCATGACCTACATTTCCCCAAGTGAGTTTTGTCGAAATGACCGTAGAAGTATCCCGTGCCGTGTGTGATTGTCGAGATGACTATCGAGAGTTTCGTGCCGGGGCTAGAATGTTAACAGAAGTTGCTCTAGGGTTTCGGTTGATTCATATCCATGTATCATACATTCATAAAAATTATTTTAAACCCTCACTTAGAAGATTCATCTTCTAACCTGGCCTATGTCCCTTAAATATTCCAAAGTTTCAAGTAGAACGAGCAGTGGGAAATCAAAAAAGATTGTTGAGATGTGATTGTACTGATAGTCATGTAATAATCTTACACCCATGTTAGAATAAGTTGTGAGAATCTTGATAATAGGTGGCATGTTACAGTTCTTTATGTTGATTTTTCTACCGATTATTGTAATTTATGGTTTTTGGGAACAATATTGTACAATTGCGATTATAATATCCCATCAAATTATGATTCTACTTCTACAAGTATTTAATTTACCTTGCTCAGCTTAATATTTGGAATGCTTGGTATCAGGGAATTTTGGATTTTTATGAAATATGGTATTTTGGGAATTTAGAAATAGTGTTATGGGGAAAAAAAAATATATCCAAAAATCTTGGAACAGTGACACACCTTAGGAAGGTGGGTCGTTATAGAAAGACCCTGAGTAACAAGTAGTATTATGTCAAGGTAGTCCTACCAATAATGAAGTCATACTTCTTGAGACCCTATTTGGGCTTTCAATTCTCGTGTACTATAATCCTTCTATCGATTAACATCTCGATCGAATGAGAGTTATGGATTGATCAAACTCACTAAGTCGATAGCTATGCTAAGATCTAGTGCATGTGGTGTGATCGAGATGACACATCGAAACACCTTCCGACATTAAAAATATCTTTTCAATCATGTGTACCCTAATTAGAGGATTTATACAACCACAATCATCACTGATCACATAGGATGTTCACATCATGCCAGAGGTCGATGTATTCCATTAGCAATCATATGTCTCCATACGCCACTGCACAAAAACTACACAATGCATCTCCTACCTGGTAATCGGATGGTTCTTAGCAATGACAAATCTCTAGTACTGACATACAAGACAATTGTGTTGCCTCCGATCTAAGGACCATTACATAATCGAAGTCGGCCAGTAACAGATTATAGATCCCCTCAGCCATGAGATCTATCACTTGCGTTGCATTTAGTATTTGTTCAACGGCTAAAGGCATATCTAGCCCCCTCACCTTTCACCATTTAATCATTTTGCCCCCTTAACTTAAATAAGGACCTGTTAGCCCCCTCAACTTCCAATTTTGAATCTTACACACACCTGGGTCTACGCGTGTATTACACACGCGATTGAGGCGCGTGCAACACATCACCTCCTTCTTCCTTATTGTCTCCGGCGACCTCCTCCCGCCCACTGCCGCTGGCTGCCTCTCTCTCGCTCTCGCTCTCGCCAGCATCCGAGGTTGGGGGGCCGTCGATAGTAGCGGGCAGGTGTGGGCGGGCAGAGAGCGATGGCGTCAATTGGGGTCGAGGGGCAGTGTGGGAGGTGGGTCACGGGCAGATCTGGGTGTTGGGCGTCGATTGGGGTCAGGGGGCGACGATGGAGTCTTCCTCTTCCGCGGTCGTCTTCTTCCTCTCTATGCCTCTCACTCTCTCTCTGTCAGTCTCTCTCGCTCTCACTATCTCTGTATCTCTCGCTCTCTCTCTCTATCTGTATCTCTCGCTCTCTCTCTCGCTCTCTTTCTCTGTATCTCTCGCTCTCGTTTTCTGGCTCTGTATCTCTCACTCTCTCTATATCTCTCGCTTTCTTTCTCTATATCTCTCACTCTCTCGCTCTCGCTCTCTTCCTCGTGCAGGTGGCCGGCTATGGCGTCGGGGGGGGCGGCGCAGGCTTCGATTTGGGTCAGGGGGCCGATGATGGCATCTATTGGGGTCGGTGGGCAAGCGGGCGTCTTCTTCCTTTCTCTACCCCTCTCTCGCTCTCTCTCTGTCGGTCCCGCTCGCTCTCTCTCTATCGTTTCAAGCGGCTATCCACCGCCGCCGGCCTCCGGCCTCTTCCTCTCTTTCAAATCTGGACGCGTGGCATGCTCCCATTGGCTTGGTCAGTGTAGGGCCCACATCACACAGCGCGTGTAACTCACACGCTATTCTTGCTGCATTAGGGTATGTAGTTGTTACAAAATTAGTAATTGAGGTACCTAATAGATTTAAAATTGGAAGTTGAGGGACCTAATAGGTTCTTGTTTAAGTTAAGGAGGCTAAATGGTTAAATGATAAAAGGTGAAAGGGTTGATTATGCCTTTAGCCAAGATAACACCTACCCACATATTTATTATATCTATTTCGTGAATTATGGCTTGTGACTCATCATTTTTTATCATTAATATCTCATTCTAATCAAATGTAATAACCTATGTGACAAATCATAATTGATTAATTATAACTCTCTTCTAAGAAATCTAAGGATTGTGAATACTTTTAAAAAAAAATTAATTCGAAAGTTTTTATCACGTATTCTTAATACTTAAGAATAAGACTATCACTAAGAAATGTACGGGTTCATTCATATAATTTATTGGAGAGATATGAATGAAGATATGATCTTAAAATATGAAATTATATTTTATTATATTTATAAGAATTACATTATTATTCTCATAATTATAATTTTTAGAAGCTATCTAAATCTAGTATTAGAACACACTTATGACTCATTAAGTGTAACAAGGCATCCATCCCTTCACAAACTTCCTCAATCTAACTTATAACATTGAACTAAGGATACAGCGAGCAGATTGTCTAATGCCACGATGGCACTAGCGAGCCAGCCACACAGGTGGACAACCAGCTTAGGCCATACCCCTTCATAACAGGCAAGTTGAACAAGTGCTTGATTCCATATATACTACTACATCCCTCCTCGTCGAAACCTACAGTAAGTCATAGATTAATTCTAGTCCCCCCACATCCATCCATCGAGAAGTGTGTATAGAAACCAACTTGATTCTTGACAATGCAAAAGGCTAATTGTTCTCTGCACCCCTAATTAACCTCTATAGTAATTATATGTGATGGTAATTACCCATCCATCTTTATTTATGGGTATACTTTTCAAAATATTTTTGTTTTTTCAGTCAAGGAAACAATTACATATTGTAATCCAGAAATTAATGTTTGCTTTGCTCTCCCATGCATCCATATATCCAGTCCAGAGCCATTCAATCACAATAAATCAATCAAAACAAGATAATTAATGGGACTAACAATTTACGTAGGCAATAATTAATCCTGCTTATATAGAATCTTAAGCTATACTAATTAATTGCTTACCCTAATCCCATATATATATATATATATATAGAAACAAGATATTGTATAAAATATAATTAAACTCATGTTCACGCTTATAATTGATTAATTATTCTGACTACAAACCCTAGCGCACATGCAGCAAATTACACCATTGATTCTGGGTCTTCCCACAGATCTCACACCAGACAAAAACATCCCAAATCAATGTAGCAACAAAGAAACTACTGAGTACAATCCACTTCAAATGGTCTCAACACATACATACACACATATCCACACCCCCACACACACACTGCTACAACAGCTGAGCATTTGTGTATATATATATAAATATAATTAGGCTGTTGGGAGACACTACTGATGAACCAAAGTCTTGCAATAACAATCAGAAATATTAATTAAGCTGCCTCTTCTGACTAATTGTATATTTCTTAACTATGGCCCTAATCTGTAAGGACCTTCATGACCCATGTTATAATGTCCCTCCAGGTATAGCGCGGCGTTTGGAGGATGAAGACTGTCCATTACCATAAACTGCATATCCTCCGAAGGCTTCCAGTGTCGTTTCCTCTGGTTGATGAACCAGTTGTTAATTTGCTTCTGGTCCAATCCAGTTGATTCGGCCAAGGCCACCTTCTCACTCTCCTATATATTTGTGCGCGCGCTCGCGTAATTTAATTCCACAACAATTAATTATATATAGTACTCTTATCAAAGCTAGCATATATGTAGAACACAAGAGCATCTGTGTGTGTGTGTGTGTGTGTGAACAAGAATAATTAAGGTTGAAGAAGAAGTATAATGAAGAGATGTATATATACCGATGGATAGGGCCATTTGTAGTGCAACTCCCACCAATTGAGCAGCTTTTGCCTGGCCTCTTTAGGCAGCTTTCCTTTCTTCTTTTTCTTGGAAAGCTCTTGCTTGAGACTGCCCAGATAGCCACTGTATTTCCTCATTAGGTAATTCTTTAGTTCCTGATCTTCGGCCTGTGGATCGATCTCAGGCAGTTCTGCTTCTTCGCCAGTACTATTCTCTTGATCTTCTTCTGATGAGCCGGCACCCTCACACTTTGCATCTGTGCATGATCATTGGTTGGAAATGAAGACAAACATCACACACACACACACACACACACATATGTTATTAAGATATATTCCATGTATGTCCCAAGAACTTAACAAAATATATATTTGCAGATTTTCTTCATATATAGTAATTAAGAAGTGAGACCTTGTATTGAAAAAATATAAGTAATATCCGTTTAAGCAAGCCATGTTAGGCTAGTCACTATTCAAAGCAAAGCAGCAAATCACTTAAGAAAACAATATTTCCATCCGTAGCTCCCGTCCCATATAATAGGAAGAGAATTTTCCTCACCTGTGCCCGTATATAAGCCTAAAATTGTGAAAAAGAAAAAGAAAAGAAAAGAAGTCAATGTATCATGATCAATATTAGGTGAAGTTCAAGTATTTTATCCATGAAAACAACAATTATTGTAAATTAAACATCACAAAAAGCACACGCTAGCTACATATATTAACATTTGACATTGCAGCAATATGAATAGGAAAATGAACAAGAAGAAATGTTAGTGCTCCAGGAACAGTCCAAAAAAGAAATTATCTTGCTGCTTCTGATGCTGCAACGGCCACAAAAAATAAAAAATAAAAATAAAAAGGAAAAGAAGAAGGCATGCCATGTTTCCACCGCCGCCAAGTAGTTGCAAATTAAGAAGCAGCAGCAGCAGTGCAACAGTTCGGGATAGGAAAGAAGAAAATACTATGATGCCACAGCAGCAACAAACAAGAAAAATAAAAAGAGAAACATCTGTATCCAAGTTTGCCCATGGTCAGGAATTAGCATGATAAAGTTCTTTCTTTTTTTGTTTTTTTCCTTAGTGTTCGGTAAAGTTTTTACTTCTACCCTAGAGTGCCTGTAGAAATGCACAAGTTTCTCTGTATTTTCTTAATCTGGGCAATGGTCTCTAAGGCCACAAAGCCCAAAACCAATAAAAAAAAAAGTACATAGACCATAGACTTGATTTCGAAATAATTCCATTAAGATCTCGATTAGAGCCTATAATACTTTCACTAATCCTATGGAAATCCCAGACAAGAACCCAAAAAAAAAAAAAAAAATCCTATTTGAAAGAGGATATGGGTATTCAGACAATTACTTTATAAACTGGAATGAGATTACTTCCTTGGCCCTATATATTAACAACAAACTCAAGTTCTGTAACCCTTATCATCTAATAAGGATGTCCGACCTTGGACTAACGGAATTATATATTTTCCAAATAATGATACTCGTAAGGATGATTAATAGATTAAAATGTTGCCGTACTGCAACAATAGAAAGAAAACGATGTAACTTTTAGTGTGGAAAACAAAGAAACTATAATTAATTAACTACCCAAAACAATAGTAATTTACTGCTAAATTACCTTCCAAAAATAAAAAATTAAAGTTGAATATAGAAGCAAAAAAACAATGAGAAATTAGTCACAATAAAAAAGCAAATATAATCTATGTTATATGTAGAAAGTAACAGAAATATACAAACAATCTTGATAGCTGTACGGGCGAAGGATAGGATGCTGAAGTGAACGGCATATCCCATGCATGTTCATATATTTCAGGTGCATAACCCCATATATGTATCTCCCAATAATCATAAGTTCATAAGTCTATGTATGCAAAATTATAATAAATATATTTAAGAATATACACACAGCCAGTTAGAAAATATAGAACCCTTCATCAGGAAAAAATTGTCACAGCTATCCAAGTTAGTAAAGCTAGTCTGATTGGAGAGGAGTGCTTGTTTCATCATATATGGTTTTTGCGCGCGAGCCCACACACACACACACACACATATTAATTGTTGTTTGGCATCTTCTGATCACTACCATCACTTTCTTCTTACTTAAAGGTACCAAATCATATGTCTACACTTCACAGGTGAATCGAGGTTAGGGTTCTATATCTCTCTTTATATTTATATTTAGAAATACCCAATATATATGATAGCTCCATATATTATATTGGTCAATGTGTTCTTCAGAATAAGTGCAGGAAATGGTGGGCTTTATATATAGACTGTTTGACTCTAAAGTTTTTCCTTCGCATTAATTATCAAGCGAAGCCAAACCAAACCCACCTCTCATCAGAGATCGAATTTGTGATTTATGTAAAGCTATATATATATATATATATTCTTCTGTACACGGGGATTTGCAGAATCCCTCCATGAGAGTGTGGAGAGAAGTACCAGAGGTAAAGATCCGCACGGGACCGTTGCTAAGCATGTTCAGCTGCGATTCGATCCGTCGCATGAACTCCATAGCTTCTTGAAATGGCCTTGCAAGCTCGTCTCTATACTTCATCAGCATGTCGCAGTACGCCTCCTGTAAATTCATTGTGTTTAGGGAAAAAGGAAACCCATTAACTAGCATCAAGGGAAATGTCGAGGAAGACAGAAGAAACGAAAGATCGGGTAAATAAAAGACCCTCAAGTGTTGGTTTAACAGCAAGAGACTTTGTGTAATTACCTCTTCTGCAATCAAAGTTTGAACTTTCTAACCGTGAGTTCTTATACAAATGTTTGCATGCTTACTCAGTGTGCTTGATTTAAAAATTTATATATTATTGCTCTGCCACTGTTTCCATCGTTATCATCGAGAGAGAGAGAGAGAGAGAGAGAGAGAGAAGGGATTCACCATGAACTGATCCAATTCTGGGTCCTTGGCAACATTAACTGAAGCCACTGAAGCTCGCTGCCTCATCTCAATCTCACGACGGACGGCCGCCAACCGCTCCGCCACTTCCGGAGGAGCCCCTACCTAATTCACAGAGAGAGAGAGAGAGAGAGAGAGAGAGAGAGAGAGAGTTAGCCTCCAAAGGGTAACAATGGATTTCTTCTGTTCATTCAAGAACTAAGATTATATCACAACTTAATATATAGAGAAAGAATAAAAATTTAAGAGATTCATGACACAAGATCTCGGGTACACCAAAGCCTAACCACCCGTACTATGGTACAACTCTAGCCGTGATTTCTTCTGTTTCAGGGGGCTGACATTGATTAATACTAATTCAGATTATATATTACCTTTTGGCAATCCATGTAAGCCTCCAAAAGGTAGGAATACTGAGGGTGGGCGATGATCTTAGCCTTGATGTCTTCGACTTCACTCGAAGTGTGCTGATTGTGATCTTGTTGATGATGAAGTGTTTGGTGCCCTCTATTAATCACAGAATTAGGATAATGAAATTTCTGGAGATGCTGCAGAGAAGCACTTTCCGCTTCGGCCTTCACAGTCGGATTATTATGGGCTTGTGACTCAGATTCTTGAAAGCTATTCCGTCCATACACACAAGAACTTGTTGTTGCAAGAACTGGGCCGCCGTACGTGAAGCTCCCCCTCGGAGCTACAGTGTTCTCGCTCATGTTACTGTAATCCTCCATTATTTTCTCAACCCAGAAACCCTAAATTAACTAAGAAGATTCCAAACACCTATATGTGTGCGCGCGCGTGCGCGCGTCTGTGAATGAATTTAATTACCCTAAAGAGGGGAACAAACTACTGAAAACAAGGCCATGCATGAGTGGGTAAATTAATTGAGGGCCTGAAAGTGGAAGGATTTTCCGGCGAAGAAGAGACAAGATTGAAGCTTTTAAGCGGCAGAGAATTCAAGGAGGCCCGGATGTGTAATTGGGGTGGTCCTCGGACATGTGAAACTATGACGGTGGAGAGTGGAGGCGGCGGAAAGGTGGCGCGGCGGTGGCTCCGGGCCTTGGGAGGATGACAAGACGTTCTTCTTCCTCTGAAGAAATAAAGAAAAATTATGGAATATCGCAAAGAAGACACGAAAAGATAAGGACAAGCCTACTTCCAGTTGGGCTAATTTCATGTCTCTCTCTCTCTCCTGTTTCTTTTTCCTTCACGGGTTTGGAATTTTTCACGGTGAGCTTCTACTTGCTTTGCTCTGTTTGAGAAATCCTTGAGTAAAACTACCGCGTCTGTGATCAAAAGTTGCTTGTAATTGTACGAACCGTAAGATAAAGAATTGACAATATTGCAACATTTTTCAAGTGCTTTTCTTTATGTGATGAGCAGGAGCAGACTTCCTGTCCTGCCCATTCTAACCTACTAATTAGTCCTTGTGGTGTTCGACCCCCCAGCAATCATTCATTCACTAGTAAATCTTGGATTCGCATTCATGAGAGAAGCAAAGAATCTCATGGAATTGGAAGAGCAGATTCAACTCTTCTTAATCAAAGCAACCCTGGTATTTTGTTGTATTGATACGAGATAAAGAGTGTATCACACAAATAGAAAAAAGGGATGCATAATAGGGAAGGGTAATGTATATCTTTTGCTTTGTCTTGTACAAATATCAATATTTTTTATTACCATAACAATTCTCCAAATTTGTAATCTGTTGAGTAAATTTGGATAGTGAGTGTATATGTTTTATTAATAAGAATGGAAAGTTACCTTAAGTTGTTTTTGAAAATAAACTCGCCACAGCCCAAGTAAAATATTTGATCAGGTTGGAATAATCAACAGTTGAAAAGACGTTTTAAGCTGTAGATAGATATACCCAAATATCATTTGTAGTAGCAGTAATTGTTTAAGAGATTGAAGTCACCCAATGATAACGAGTATTAGTTACTCATGATTTAAGATGATGAGCTATCTATGTATTGACTACTCTCATAATTAGTAAAGTAATGATCCCAACCGTCTAACAGAACTAGCTAATAGCCCCCAATATGCCTACCATTAGAAGAAGCAATTGTCTGCCATAATGCCATAAAAGTAATTGTTGCTAGTTTACATTGCCAAGGCCCAAGTAATGGTTCACCTCGTAGTACCCCTTCAATTTGTCATGCACGATTGATATGTAATCATCGCCCTCCCGTCGTAGCATCATCTTGACTAATATCATGTGATTAATGGAGTCTAATTATGTAATTATATATGTTATAATTATATACATTTTCTTCCTCGTTTAACTCTTCTGCCCGTACTGCAAACTAACTAAAATTCAGCTATATGTCAGTCTTTCTTTCATCAGTTCCACAATGATTTAGTCATGGTCAAACCAAAGAAAGAAAGAAAGATTAACAAATTATTAAATTTTAACTATTTTTGCTAATCAAGGAAGGAGGATAAATGAAAAAGGAGAGCAAATGCAAAAGTATATTTGTTATAGTAATAATTTTAACAATAATAAAAAAAATGTAATTAAATGTAATTAGAGTTGTAATGTCATAAAATATCATTATAAAAAATATCTTTTATTCTCAAATCTAAAAATCTTAAGCATAACTTATCTAATATATAATGTATGAATTGGGTTTTACTTATCAAATAAGGACAAACTCTTTTAAATTTATAATATTTGTTACACTAATCTCCCACTAGTACTTAATTAAATAATTTAAAATAACTAAAAGCCCTCATTTTTCCTTTCTAGCTAGCTAGCATATGCCAGACTTACTCTCTCTCATTCCAACTTTCTTTCTCCCTCCCATTGCTAATTTCTCCTTCTCCCTCCCCGGCTTTCACTCATTCATCACTGTCTTTTCACGCACAAAACCCAAAAGATCTAGTTGGGGTTCAGAAGCAAGTTTAATTCAAAATCCCCAATTCCCAGAAAACAATGGGAAAACAGCGAAAGAAATCCCCAGCAGACGCAATCATCAGTAACGTACCTTCTAGGGTTACCATTTCTATTTCTCTCTAACTTTTTTATGCTTCTCTACTCATTTCTACACATATCATGGATCTAGGATACTAGGATTCTAAGTTTCCATTACTCGCATTCATTTGATCCCTTTTTCTATTCCTTAGGTTTGTGCGTGTGTGCAACACCCCATTACTCCTCAGACATTAAGTGACTTAAAATTCTAGAGATATATATATTTTTTTTCAAACAAAGAAAACTCAACACAAAATTATTTTTCAAAAATTCCATTACACCTTCTCAGTATATTAATTATGAATCATTAATAAACTAAAACAGGTACATTATCTCAAATACAAAAACTAGATCGAAACTTCAATATATCATAACAAAAATCACTTTATTCATAATATAAAGTCAAACCAACGCTTACGTGACGTCCTCAACATTGTCAACATAATTGAAAGTGATATATTATAAGTTATCCACTAATCACCGTCACTCCTCGAAAATTCCCTTTTCCTTCGCACCGTTGCCTTCACCTAGAACATTTGAATATTCCAGGAACAAAGTTCATATTAGATGATGAATCATCTAAGTGAGAGTTCAAAACACGTTTTCATTAATGAATGCAAGACATGAAATAAATCAATACAACCCGGCAAGCCCTAGCCTAAGAGAAATCCCACACAGCGCTCAACCCTACCACTGGGAAAGAGCAATCTCTCTAAAAGCCATGCCACCATACGGATACATCGACACGACACAGTTCTAGATTAAGAGGGACAAGGTCAACGCATCTCCCCAATATCTCGAAAACAATCGTTACCAACTCCCGTCTCAAGAGGGTCACATCAACGTAGGAACCCGACTCACCACATTTACGTCGGAGATTACGTTCCCACTCTAAGCATCCAGGAACCAACTCAAATCTCATATGGACTACCTAGTCATCCTAGTGCAACTCCCTTAACCATATGGCCCGGCACGAAAACCAAGACGACTATCCCGACATGCACACCAGCACAAGATACCCCTATATATTATTTTAGCAACACTATTGGGGAATTACGGCTACACTATCCAGATAACATTCTAGACTGACATTCCATATGAATAACACAATGCATCGTATAAAACATATCACAACTCAATACATCATATAAATAATAATTTATAAAATACAATGCACAAGTACAAAATGTTTAGGAACGAAGCTCCTTCATAAAAATCAACTGTCACCGGTTACCGTTTACATACAACATAACCATTTTACATGACATCAAAATACATTTAAATATAACAAATGCCAAATTTTTAAGATAAGAACACTCACAGGTTAAAATCAAATTTTTCGATAGAACACTTACCTTAAATATAATTCAGAATGCCTCGAAATTCAAGCTCAATCTCAACTCTGATGTCAAGCTTTTAAATACTAAATTCCAACTCTCAACACATTCCTCAAATTTCAAATAAAGTTTTAAAATTTTTTAAAAAAATTTTATTATTATTTTTTTTCTTCTCCTTTTTTCTTTCTCTTTCTCTTCCTCTTCTTCCTTACACCTTCTCCACCTTGCGCCTAATGTCTATTTATACTAGTCTTGTGGTTAGGCTCCAAACATATATATGAATATTATATATAATACTTTCCTATGCTACCACAGATTACACCCACAGATTTTACCAATCCTTGACTTGGTGCTTGGCCTCCAAGCACATATACGCATACATATATCAAAGTTGTCAGCAGCACATGATCTCAAATCTTTTTCAATTTGCAACTCCACACATATATAAATATTATATATTATAACTATCACTTCATATATACATATTATAATTTCATAATCATGACCAAGTCTTGGCCACCACTTGATATATGCATATTATAATTCCATGCCAAGGAGGTTGGGCTTCCCGCACACCTCACACACATAAATATATATTATACGGAAGGAACTTGGCCTTCATGAATCATGCACACACACACATGTATATTATATATATAATTTATATAATATATTATACATAATATATAATTTACTAAAATCATTATAAATATTTCAATAAAATTCTTAATCCCATTTAGCCAATGCATAATTATAATTATATTCTTAAATATTAAATTAATAATCATTAAAATATTTAAAATTTAAAATTAATAACTTAAGAAATATTCGATAAGTATATTTTTATCTCAGCGTACTCACGAGACCTTTGTTTCATCTTGAAACCATTTTAAGATTGATTCTTATGAAAAAATTAGAACCTCCTCAAGGTTCTGTTGACTTTCTAAAAGTCCTCTACGACGATTCAATTTTTTTAGCGTAAATTATAGTTTTATTAAAAATCGTTCTCGATCTAATTTCTTTTAACACCTAAAATCATTCCTCGAATCATTTGTCGATACTATTCTATTTTTCTTAACTATCTAGAGTTCGGGGTATTCCCTTCGATCGATTCGATCGCTTAAAACTGCGATAGTGTATCATATAGTCTCATTATTTCAAAAATTTATTTATGTCTTTCATTAAATATCATTTATAATCTCAAAATTTTTTTGAGTATTACAATGTACATTTATAAATATATATATATATATGTACACAATAATTTATTGCGTTACAGATTGCTGGGTTCAACTCCATGATAAATTTTACACACCATTTCATTCATTTGGTCTTAATAAAAGGCACCAATCATCTTTATTTTGAAAATAGCAGGCACGTCCCTTGACTTTTGTCTCATCTTCGAACCTAGACTTTGAAGATGATGACTTTGTCTTTGAACCCAAATTCAATCTGGCTTCATACCCAAAACACACACAGAGCAAACCCTACTGTAAACCTTGTTGTCTGTTTGTCCTCTCGATGCGTCGCTATTGCCACGCGGCTTATCCCAAAACCTAATCGCTCATGATGGGGTTCTAGCAATTGGTGGTCACCAATTTTTCTCTATGCGCCGAAGTCTTCATCTTCGTCAATGGCGGTGAGTTCTTCCATTTGTCTGTGCTCTGGATCAGTGCAGCAAGATCTTCTCTTCAACACAACTGCAACCATGGTTGGCTGGTGTGGGTTTCGATTGAAAACCATTCAAATTGAATGTGGGTTTTCGATTGCAACCCACACATAGCGGTCCGCAATTGGAAACCACAATGGAGAGGGAGGGAGACAGAGACAAGTAGTGTGAAAGAAACTTACCGGAGTGAAAAGAATAGTGGTTCAAGATAGAGTGAACGATAAAAAGGAAGATAAAGGGAGGTGAGAGACCGTGATAGGATGTTTTTAAAGAGGACAAAATGGTCAATTTCTACAGTGTGTTAACGATCAGTAAGGGATGTTAATGACATTTTTAAAAATACAGTACAGTCTTGTCTTTTTATTCAAATCTTAAAATATAATGTGAAAAGAATAATTAATGATGATACCGTCAATAGTGATGTGTCGTATCTTTTTTAAAAGATATGTTAAACAAAAGAGATAATGATACATAATTTATTTATCCTCTCTAATATCTAATTATTGTAATTTGCTCTAATTATACTAATAATTAATAGATTTGATATTTTGTATGCATAAATATGCGATTATATATAACACTTATATTATTATGATGTTGACTTGAAGTCTCTTGCGACCCATTTTGTAACATATATTTTTTGGGGATTTATGGTGGGGGTTTGAGTTGATAGAACTTTTTGTTTATTGATTATGGGGCTTAGGTCTATTTGTTAGGGCTTTTTCTCCTTAGTCTCTTGCTAAAAAAATCTTTTAATACTGTTTTTAAGATTCTTCTTAAAAGTTGTGGAGTGATTTGAGTAAAACTCTCTAATTTTGTCCATTTTTTAATTTCTCCTCTTTTACTGTTATTCTCGTTTGACCACGACAAGATTAAAAATATCGTCGTCAAATTGTTTGAAAGAGAATAATCAAATGATATAAAAAAATTCTCACGTAAACACATCAATACTTAAATCAAATATTAAAAATTTGAATAAAATCAATATTAAAAGCTTACTCTTTTTAAAATGATGGATTATATATTTATCCTAACATTTTAAATCCCATTAGAATTAAAATTCTTTATAGGTAATATCTATCATTTGTATAGAACTTTCAAAAAGATTTTCAGATATCAAAACTATCCTATTGGCATTTTGTGTGAGGCCTGCTCTTTAGATTGAGGGGAAATTTACCGGGTTGTTTATTGATATATTTAGAAATGTATTAAGAAGGTTATAATATATACTGTAAATAAAATATTACTATGTTTCATAGTTTTCTATATAATTATAAGAATATTGTGATTAAATAATGATTTACGCTTTTATATTTTACCACATGTAGCGAAAATTATCTCATAATCATAAGTTGTGAAATTTAGTAGCTTTATTTATTGATATGGCATAATAAAATTATCAAAATCTCCCTCTACATAATACAACTTAATATTAGCATGTATCATAAAATCATGCTAATAACGTGCGAGGTGGTGTCACAGAGCACTTCCATTTGCCCCAAATTTAGATTCAAATGAGTAATTCCAATTCAACTTTTATATCTTAATCTAAAAAGATTCGGGTTAAATTTGATAAATTTATTTTTATTTAAATTTAAATTAGAGATTTCGTTATTTAATGAGAGGCTAACCTCAAAAATTTTGGAGGAGATACCATATAACAACAGCATCAATACCAATCTTAAATAAATAATAATGAGTATATGTACTAATTTTTTTGCATTTTATGTGTACTACCTTAATTTAAGAGTATTATTTATCAAATTTATTTATATATTTCTTATATTCTAAATTTTTACCTTATAAAGACCTTCTAACTATATATACATATCGTCTTCTCTCAAATAATATGGGAGCTATTTCGCACGAATAATAAAATAAAATTATATTATTAAAATATAAAAATATATATATATAAGAATTAAAATAGTCATGTTGCAGTGCTTGAAAGAGGTTGACGCACAGATTTATAAAAAAATTGTCAGGCGAATTTTAACATTGTTGAAGTCCGCCCACACTGTGCGGGTGGATTTTATCACAGATAAAACTCGCCCATAATAAAATTCGCCTAGTTCACTTTGACAAATTTCATCATAGATGAAATATATTCAATTTTTTTTTAAATATGTGTGTGATATTTTTAAAGTGAGAATATTTTTGACAATTGATACTTTTAATCATCTTTTACGTTAATTAATTCTGATAAAATAGAGTAATCTATTAAAATATGTATTTTACATTAAACAATGAGTCGTGGGTGAGGGCTTAAAATTGAAATGGTCATGCATCATGCGTAGTGGCATCATCATAGATGATTAGACATTGATGGGAAAGGGGTGCAGGAGAGGAGGGAAGTGCTGATTATGGGGAAGAGCGGAGTGAGTTGGCGGGTGGGACCGCAGTACCCACTCAACTCACCGAGTTGATAATAAGTCGAGAAGGAGGAGAATGCTGTAAGTAAAGAGGAGGGGATGGGGTGGGTGGGAAGTAGGAAAGTAGAAAGGGTCGCGCGGAGACAGCGCGGGAGATGTTTCCCGATGAAAAGACATCATTAACTCCTCCTTCTTCCCCACCTTCCTTTGCTGCTTTCACTTCTACACTCCTCTCTCTCCTTTCCTGTCCCATCCGTCCCCTTCCTTTCTTTCTTGTCAAGTCTTAACTTCTTCCCCCATTTTCCATCAATCTTCATCTTCATCTTGATTCGTCGCACCGTCTATTCTCTCGATGAAAAGACATATCATTAAAAAAATATTATGATTTTGAATCAATATATAGAGATGTATATATGTATAAATATATATATATATTATATGTTGGGAAATATTACAAAAATGAAAATGGTGTGGGTGAAGAAGAAAAGAAAATGCAGCGAATGTGGGTATATATATATATATAGGAAAGTGAAGTTGTGTGGGTGAGTGGGGACATTGGGATGAATGAATGAGAGGTAGAGAGAGAGAGAGTGAGAGGATGAGAAGAAACTGTTGTTGGGATGGGAAATTTGTCTCAGTCCACTGCTCCCTGCCTGCCTGCCTCTGCGAGAGAGCAAGGGAATCAGTTGGTGGATGTCTTTCAGCTGATGTGATGCGATGCGTGGGCCCTTCCTGTTGCTTTTTGTGGGTCCCTCCCTACGCTTGAGGTTGTGAAAAATATCAGATCTTCCTCACAATCTATAATAAAACTTATTTACTGCATAAATTCTTCCTCTAATATGAACGCCGACATCAAATTGCAATGCACATTATGTTTCATGAAGGTGCACTTTGGGTACTATGCTGAATAAAAACCTCTACCTCTCCCTTTTTGTTATAAATTTGAACAGTTGCATCATCATCATCATCATCATTATCCTCGTGAGCTCCACTTCTCTTTTTTGATGAAATAGAATCTTTGTGTCTCTGTGTGTTTGCGGTAATTATGAAAGAATGAATCTTTTGAAGAGGTTGAGTTGACTTGTTACCAACCAATTTTTCAAAATCAGATTAAATGTTGAGATATCAAAGTGGTTGGCACAAAAAGCCTAAATTTATATATATATATACAATGAAGGCTTGGGGTACACAGACAAGCCCATTGGATAATTTGCTACCAATGAGCCCATCTCCATCTCCATCTCACATGAATTTTACACCACACTTCACATTTAGCTGTACAAACTAAAATAGATGCTAAACTTTGTAGATAAAAAGCAAGAAGAAAGAATATCAAGTCCACAACCAAAAACTTTATAAAACCATGGAAAATGCCTCCTTTTATTTGATAGAATGTAAAATCCCAAAACTCTCATGGACATGGTTTCATCCCTAAGGTTACAACATAACTATTGTGTATTGTGTAATAGCTATCCAAAAAGCCCAGCCACTGCCAGGCAGCCACCACGACCCCATATGGCTAGCTGGGTTAATCACTGCTTTGTTTTTATTTTCATTGCAGATACCTAAAATCAAAATTAAAATAACCTCCTCATTCTGCAAAATTACTTGGCATTCGCCTTAACGATGCGAAAGAATGCTTGTCTATATAACTCACTATATTTGGCCGCAATTATGCTGCTGCAGCAGACTGCTTCTCTTCGTGGTCATCGAGATTAAGGGCTTTCAGCAACTTTGGCCACGATTCTGGGATCCCTCCAGGAAGATCAAACTCAAGCAATTTTGCTTGATCACGGTATAACTCCTCCAAAGGTTGACTCTGTAAACGGATCATGACAGCCAAGGCACCATTCAATTATCCAGGAGAGGTAAAGCCATGATAATTATAAAAGCCGTCCCCACATATATTGAGGAATCAAGCCAGATTACAACTCCAAACAACTTGAATGCACATCATTGTTTATAAAAAAATTATAATATATACTGCACATAAAGACTACTTTACCGTTTGTAAGGTAGGGTTTTGATTAACAGCTACATGGTTCAGAACAAAACAAGTACCACAATCATCGAATTAATGGCGAGGGAAAAAGAGGGGGGAGGGGAGATCAAAGAAAAAAGAATTAAGATCAATGTAGGCACAGATTTATCTTCTGTAATCTTGCCTTTGCATAAACACACAAGAGAGCAATATGGTTAAGCAGCATGTGATAAGTTCCATCAGTGATGAGGATGGCAAAATTAAATTGGTTGCATTAAGATGATAAAGAAAGACTCGATACATTATGCTATAACCATAATTATGCTACTTCATAAAGGTGAATGGAGAGAGAGGATCCATGTAGTTGACCCAAAAGAGTTGACAAGGATAAACAATAGAAATTGACAGTAAAGTGCGAAGCCCAAGTTTCAGCCAATAGAATTTCTTGTATCAATTACCCTATGATTTGTTTTCTTACCAAGCATGACTGCCAACTAGTACAGGAAAAATGTAGGCTTGCCCTCACAAGGACATTCGGTACACAGATCAAAATATCATTCCAATGTATTCTTTCAATTAGCATGGAAAGTATACATTTCAGAAACATTTTGAAAGCGACATAAAAAATTTCATATAAATCTTTGCAAGTTAAAAGATCACAATTAATTAATTGAGACAACAAATTATTTTGGCATATGCATTTTGTGTGTTTTCCGTCTTCCAGTGATAGTTCATTGGAAATATTAGAACTACTATCCCAGTAATATTCCAGGTCAGTCTCTTCATAATAGGAAATGTCTTAGTGGTTTGATAGGTAAACGAGGACAAATTTTGTTTCTCGACTTTCTTTGCAGTCTTACAGAAATTAAAGCAATAAATAGATGGATCTTCAATTTCCCAACAAAAGGAAAACCATGAAAATATCAATGCCATTGTCAATAAGTTTTTGGGATAGCCAAGAACTACCTTTTCATGGTATACATGAAGGCGCTCTTTTACTACAGCTTCTGTATCATCGGCCCGAGTGATGAGCTTTGAAACACATTGTGGAGGAGGAAGAAGCAGAGCCATGCTAATTCCATGACTCCCATTCTCACCCTTGACATCAATGGAAGCCACGTTAAAATTTTTCCCGCACTGGCTGCACATTCTTCGCCCAAGGCACTTCTGAACAAGTACACTTTCAGGGAGCTTTAAGTTAACGACCAAGTCAATATCTGTGACCTCATCCAAGATTTCCTGAACAGAGATGAATCAAGATGCACTGAGAACCAAAAATGAGAGCAGGCCTTACCACATACACACACAGACAGCAAAGGACAACATCAAACATGAGGACACTTCTTTAACACCCTATGTTTTGCTAGAGGATCAAAAAGAGAGAAGTAACCGACAGTCAACTGAATGAATAGCGGCCAAAAGTTGACCATTATCATTGGGCGACAGAGGGCATGCCACATGTTGGGCAGTGGTGACAGTTACATTGAAGCCTGCATGGAGTGAGGGAGGAGTCCCCACCAGAGAGAGAGAGGTGCTTAAATAGAGTTGAAAGGGAAGGGAAGGGATAGGGCTTGTTCTGAACCAAAAGCAAAGGCTGCCTTCAATTCAATCTTCATTTTGCTTTTCCGGACAAAGGAAAAGTGGGGTTTTTTTTTTTTTTTTGGGGGGGGGGGGGGGGACAGTGGTGACAGTTACATTGAAGCCTGCATGGAGTGAGGGAGGAGTCCCCACCAGAGAGAGAGGGGTGCTTAAATAGAGTTGAAAGGGAAGGGAAGGGATAGGGCTTGTTCTGAACCAAAAGCAAAGGCTGCCTTCAATTCAATCTTCATTTTGCTTTTCCGGACAAAGGAAAAGTGGGGTTTTGGGGGGGGGGGGGGGGGGGCGGGGCTCTTTGCCTGAATTACCCCCCCCCCCCTCTCCCTGAGGTTGCAGTGTTCTCTCTCTTTTTTTGAAATTATCAGCATTTCTGATGATAAATCTGTTACTGTTATTGATCTGGTTCTTTCATTGAAATTGAACTGCATTGTGCTTGTACAGATCCATCTGTGATTTGGTGCCTATGATTTTCTCATAATCTAATATGATTCCCCCATCTTCACGCACCACGTATTTGTATTGCATGCATCTGTTCTGTGTACTAGTGAAATTGTGAATGTGAATCTGTGAAGTGCTTCTTCACTTGGTTGATGATTGATGATGATTTGTTGTCGGTGAAGATTTTATCAGATTTTTGTGGTTCCTTAAATTATAGGGCTTAGAATGTCGAGACAAGTTTTTATTATTCTTTCTGCTATGGTCATTGATTATTTGTTATGGTAATGGATTTTGGCCATATGATACATTGGATTATTTGTTATGAATTGAATTATCAACACTATTGGTTGATACTTGGTTTTTGTATGTAAAAAATGTTTTGGGAAGAACCTTTGACAAAATATTGTAGCTAACTACAGTAAATGTCAAGCAAAATGTTACTCCTTATTCATTTATCATGCCAATATATATATATGGATCTAGATGCATGACAAGACTCGTACCACAAAGTATAATAACTTAATGTACCAAATAAAATAAAAGTAGACTAAAACGACTAAAACCTAATAAGCTAATACAGATATTTAGAAAAATATAGGAGATTCAAAATATTCTAACAATCTCCCTCAAATTGGGGAATATAAGTTAACTATCCTTACCTTGCCAATAAGTTTTTGAAATATTTGACTAGATATCCCTTTCGTCAGGATATCAGTCAAATGGTCTGCAGAAGGAATATATGGTGTGCAAATTCGTCCGCTATCTAACTTTTCTCTGATAAAGTGCCGGTCGGTCAACCTCCACATGCTTTGTATGATCATATTGAATTGGATTGCGGGCAATACTAATAGCTGATTTGTTATCATAATATAACTTCATAGGGCTGTCCCACCTAATCCTAAGATCATCAAGTATGATTTTGAGCCAAAGTAACTCAAAATTCCAAGTGCCATGGACCTAGATTCCACCTTAGCACTTGATCTGGCCACAATAAATTGCTTCTTGCTTCTCCATGTAACCAAATTCCCTCCAACAAAGGTATAATAACCAGATGTTGATCATTTATCTGTAACAGAACTAGCATAGTCAACATCAGCATATGCTTGCAAAGTTATATTGGAGCTCTTTTTGAATAAAATTTCTTTGCCCATATATGTTTTCAAATATCAGAGAATACGGTAAATCTTCTTAGAGTTTTGCATAAACTAGCTCACAACACTGATAGCATAAGCAATGTCAGGTTGAGTGTTTGACAAGTAGATCAATTTCCCAATAAGTCTCTGATACATTCCTCGATCAACAGGTTTATCACAAGTAGCATCACCAAGCTTGAGGTCAACCTCAATTGGAGTGTCAACTGGCTTGCACCTTGTCAAACCAATCTCAGTAAGAAGGTCAAGAATATATTTTTGTTGTGATATAAAGATTCCATCCTTAAACCATGCTAAAGAAGTATTTTAATCTTCCCAAGTCCTTAATTTCAAATTCTTTTGCTAAGCACTCCCTCAAGTTTTTTTCTTGTTTTTCATTATTACTAGTAACTATTATATTGTCCACAGAGACCAAAAGGACAGTCACACCCCCTAATCCCGTGTGTTTCACAAACAATGTATGATCCCCTTGGTTCTACATGTATCCCATCAACAGCATTACTTTTGAGAATCTACCAAACCAAGCACTGGGAGACTACTTTAATCCATAGAGTGCATTTTTAAGTCTACATACCTTTCCTTTTGCACAATAATCATAACCTAGTCGACAAACCATGTAGATTTAACAAAGGATGAGTGCATTTCTTGCTCCCTTTCCTAAGGGTAATAGGAAGATCAAGATCTCGAGAGTCAAAAGTATGATCAATGAACTGAGTTTGAGAAGGAGAATCATTCACCTCAATGTTTTCCCCAAGACCAGGGCCCGGTTCAAACAATTGGGCATGCTCAAGAGATTTCATGACACCCTTCCTCCTTGAGTGTACAGATTCAATTAGTGGCCTCTATTCAGGTTCTAAAGGAGGAGGTGGAGGTAGAGACACAGACACGGGTTTGCTTTGTGAGACACTAGGGTTACAGTTAGGAAAGAAAACGAATGAAGTCAATCCAGGTCTTCCAAAGGATTTGAGGCTCCCCTTGAAGACCAAGATTGTCAAAGAATTGCTCATGTTCAATGAAGGTGACATCAACGGAGATGAAAGTCCGTCGAGAAGGAGGATGATAGCACTTATACCCCTTTTGAGTAGATGAGTAACTAGTGAAGACACATTTAAGGGATCAAGGATCGAGTTTGGTATGATGGTGAGCATGAACAAATGCGACACAACCAAAAATCCAAGTGGGCAAGGAGACAGAAGCTATGAATTAAGGATAAAACTGAGCAAATAAGTCCCACGGACTCAGATTTCCAAGAGTAAGGGACGGAAAATGATCGAGTAAATGAACTGAAGTGAGCACTACTTCTCCCCATAGATATTTAGGAACTTTGGTTTGAAAGAGAAGGGCACGAGCAGTAGATAACAACTGTCCATTTTTTCGTTCTGCCACCCCAATTTGTTGGGCTGTATCAAGTATCAACACACGAAGACTCATGAATAATGCTTTCAATGTGGAAATAAGATGACAATGTATGATTAAAATAGTCATGCGTGTTATCAAATCTTATCTTTTTAATTTTTACTCCAAACTGATTTTTTATCATATTGTGAAAAATGGGAAAAACCACACTAACATCAGACTTTTTCTTGAGTAGGTAAACCCATGTGACTCGAGTGCAATCATCAATGAAGGTGACAAACCATGTGGCACCCGAGATATTGGGTACAGGCACGGGTCCTTAGATATCAGCATGAACAAGAAAAAAATGCTCAAAAGATCGGGTAACACTAGGAGGAAAAGACACATGGTGATGCTTAGCAAGTTCATAGGTATCACAATGTAATGTCTCAATAGTTACATGTTTAAACAATGAAGGAAACGTGACTCTAAGAACTTTAAAAGAGGGATGACCAAAACGATGATGTTTCAACCACATTTGATGCAAAATAGAACTGTGGGACAACAACAAAGTAGAACCACAAACCTTGTCAAACTCGCCAATTTTACTAGTGATGTCAAGAAGGTAAAGTCCATTACTTTGTCTCACACTCTCAAATCTTTTTCCTCGAAATTTGGTCCTAAAGAACACAGCCATCAGGATGAAAAGTTAGGACACAATTTGTATCACGAAGAAGATGATAAACTGAGACAAGATTGATGGTGAGTTTTGGAACATGTAATATGTTTTTGAGTGTAAGTGAAGGGCTAAGATGAATATCACCAAACCTGGCCACAATAATAGAAGAACCATCAGCAGTTAGAATTTTATAGGAACTAGAGCAAGGGGTATAAGTGGAGAATCAAGTTGAAGTGAGTATCAAGTTGAAGTGAGTCATGTGATCAGTCACCCCAAAATCAATTATCCATGAAGTAGGATTTGAGGCACTATAATCATGAGAAACAAGTGACATAATTGATTGTGCAAAGGAACAAGCACTTAGATTAAGAGAAGATGAATTGAGAGTGTAAAGAGCCTTCAGCCTTTCAATATCCTATCTGTCTAGCCCTACAGAACTAGACAACTCATGAGATCCAATATCTTCCCTGGGCTGGTGCACTTCTTTTGATACTATCACATTTGCTTGCCCCTTCCGTTGTCCACCAAATCCCCTATCAGTCCCCTGTGGCTTGCCATGAAGCTTGTAACATGTCCCTTCTTGCAGAAATTACATATCAAATTGGATTTATTTTGTCGTCTCTAATCAAGCTTCTTACTTCTTGGAGAAGAATCATTAAGCTTAGTTGCAGGAGTATCTTTAGTACCCTGTATGGCTAGTGCAGAACCCTCTAGTCCTTCATCCATAAGCATCACATTGCGCTAACTGTCCTCGGCCCTAACAATAGCAATTGTCTCATTTAACGATGGTAACTCCTCCTTTCCAAATATCTGCACTTGAACTTGATCAAATTTCGGCCTAAGACCAGCTAAAAAATCATAGATATGGTCTTTTACAATATACTAACACAATATCACAGCATCCTATTTGTCCCTCATAGGAAGAGAATGATAGTGGTCCATTTCCTACCATAAATTTTTTAGTGAATTGGTATACTTCGTAATAGACAAATTACTTTATTTAGCAGCCATTAGTTTAACCTTAATTTCATAGATCTGAGCAGAACCATTTTTCTTGGAATAAGTCAACTGGATGGTATCCCAAATTTCTTTTGCAGCAAACAAAAACATAAATGTGTCACTAATCTTTGGCTCCATGGCCTTCCAAAGCCATGCCATAACCATTGAGTCACTCTCATCCCATGTAGTAAACAGTGGATCCCCAGATTGTGGTCCAGTACCTAACAAGTGACTAAGTAAATCCTTTTCCCTTCAGAAAAATCCTAACCAACTGGGACCACTTTAGGTAATTTTTTCCATTCAGCTTATACGAAACATGAAGATTCTATAACTCACCAGAAGGGGAATAGTTCACCAGTTCAGCCATAAGCACGAAATTACCGAGATTGATGGCATCAGAAGTTGAAAGGTCAGCCATGGAGTTCTAGGGTTTAAGGTCAACCTTGGTTCGAAAGCTGCAGTAGGAGATGACAACCCACAAAACCCAAGCAGTGACAGATTGTCAGGGGAAGCCACTGCTGGCAGAGTCCAAGGAGACAACCACGAAGACACCCGGCAACAGTCAAGACTAAGGTAGAGGAAATGAGGAACAGTAAGACGAACAAGCAACAAGAAGATGAAATGGCGTACGAGGAGACAACCAGAAACACACGGTGACCAAGGAGATGAAAGGGCAACAAATGACCAACAACTGAGGAAATAGCGACCAATGCGTCGACCAACTTGTGACGAGATACAAAAGTCAAACCATGAACCAAAGACCCAAAAGGCGACGCCAAAGAACAATAAGGATGGGAAGACCACCAGATGCACCACACTGAGACGGCACACAAACCAACTAGAACAAGAATTGACGCTGGCAATGACAAATCAGCCGACGACGAAAACCAATGTGACTTGTCACCACGGGAGGTGGCACTCCGGTGACGGCTATAACCAGCCGACAAAGAAAAACTAGCGAGGAGAACACAAAGACCCCTAGGATTGGAGCTCTGATACCATGTCAAGCAAAATGTTACTCCTTATTCATTTATCATGCCAATATATATACATGGATCTAGATGCATTACAAGACTTATACCACGAAATATAATAACTTAATGTACCAAATAAAATAAAAGTAGACTAAAACGACTAAAACCTAATAAGCTAATACAGATATTTAGAAAAATATAGGAAATTCAAAATATTCTAACAGTAAACATTATCCTTAGAGTGACAGTTAGTAAGAACATTGCTCAACCCAAGTGTTAGCCAACGCACGTGGATCGATATTTACTGTGTCGCAAGCATGGCCAATGACAGAACTATTATAAAGATTCATTCTACTTAAGATACTTCAATGAAATAAAAAATATTGGTTTTTCAATGAAATACAAAAAAGAAAAGAATTTTCTTGAAACAAAATTTTATTGTTTTAAAATGAAAATAAATAAGTTTCCCTTGCATGATTCCAAAAGAAAAGCTTTCTTGTATAAAAATTCTTACATATTGCTTGCCCCAATTTTCCTCATAGTATAGGTTGTCTATTAATTGATTTTCAGTCATACGTAATATATATATATATATATATTCAGATCATGGTTCAGCCTCAAAACTGACACATCAGATGGTTTTAACAGTTTAGTTCATTTCAATTTAGTTTAACTTAGTCATTTTGTTTCATAGGTTCTCAAGTTTGTTCATATGGGCATTAGTTATTTTATTAGTTCTGACAGTTCTAGCAGTTCACACTGGTTTAAATTACAAGCAGGGTTGTAGAAATATTGATTTAGTTATTATCATGGAATGAATATTGTTATGGTTCAATATAATCATTATTATTTGTTATTGTCATGATATGGTACGTATAGAAGCATGCTTGACCCTAATGGGCCTATGGTTCATTAAGAGTTAGGCATTGGCCATGGACCCCCTTTTTGAGTAGTGAATCCTCTCCTTTAATTCTTGGCATCCTCGCCAAGCTAGAATCATATATTCCAATCTAACCGAAGTCAATTTTAGAACACTTTCCTTGCTTGCACACATTCAGCAATGATCCTAGGTAAGACACTAAAGTCCTTACCCTGCTAGCTAAATATAACTCTTGGATTCATTGGATCAAGTAAAAAACAACCAAGACTTCTTCAATAGACTACCAATGTGGCACCGGATTATGGTACCTTCAATACCACTTCTATTTCAAGTACCTCTTGCCCCTTAGCATCCACAGGAAATATCTTTTAAAAAAGAAGGCATTGAACACTATAAGGTTGATATTCTAAAAATATGAAGCATTGAAATAAGCAACAAAACATTTATAAATCATGACATTGCAACATTGCTGGCAGGTGCTTAATTTAATTTCATACCACTGATTCATTCACCTTACTACAAGATGACAGAAAATCATTTTGTTAACCTGCCTGTGTTGTTATTCTTTAGGTATTTGACCAATATCCTGAAGCAGAATAATGCTTTGAAGCAACTAAATCATGTTATTTCAAGATGTTAAAAATTGCAATTACAACATTACGCAGTAAACAGAGCACTTTCCCAACATTTCCAAAAAAAAAAAACATGTATCTAATTGGAACAATTTTTTCCTGTTTTCTAGAGCTTAATTTTTAGCATTGTACAATTCTTAGTATATGTTTGCATTGAATAAAACTAAAACTTGGAAAAGAAAAATTTTAGAAGCATGTTAAAAACAGAAAAGGCACTCACCGCTTGTCTTATTGTTCGAGGAAACCCATCCAAAATGAATCCAGATTCACCTTTAGCTTCTCCAGACTCAAGTCTCTTAGATAACAGGCTTATTATAATCTCATCTGAAACCAATTTCCCTTGGTTCACAATCTCTGCAAGCTGTATCTAAAACGAGTGAGCAGAAAATACAACACAAGAAAATAAAATATCACTTCAGAGCATAATGTCAATATCACTTTTCCTTGCTTGTAAGGTCATTACTTAATTCATAGAACTCCCAATAAAAGAAAAAGGAAGAGATGAAATGAATAAAACAATAAAACAAACAAAAAGAGAAGAAAAAAGAACCTCGGATGCCTATAAAACCATGATAAATAGACAAGATATCTGTAATTGTATGCAGCATTTGCCTTACTTTGTCTTTCTCATGGACAAAGGGAACAAAAAAATCTAAAATCATATGTGGATAACCAAAACAAAAAAAAGGGAGAAGATTCTTATGTCAGGAACCCCATAAAGGGATTCCATTTTATTTTTTGTATGGCAGTTAAGTAGGTGGTTGTACCTTCAAGCTGCTGTTTGGGTTGTACCTTGTAAATTGGCTTGGCACCAACTTCACACCGCAGCTGGGATTAGTATATAAGCAACTAATCCAGACTAATGAGAATTATCAAGAATTTCCATTCATTTCAGTTCTTTCTCTCTCAATTTCTCTTCCTCTCAAACCTTCTCTCTCTCTCTCTCCCTCCTGTTCTCCCTATCTCCCTCTCAAACCTTCTCTCTCTCTCTCTCTCCCTCCTGTTCTCCCTATCTCCCTCCATTCTCCCCCAAATTCTGCCCTAATTCTCATCAATTGAAGAGAATTCATTCCATCAGATTTAAGGTACTGACATAGTGGTATCAGAGCGGTTCCTAGGCCTTCGAATTCCCCTGCTCATGAGATCTAGCCATGGCCAATGGTACAAGGATGAAGAATTTCGAGTCACATCTGCAGCAGATGAACACGATAGTAACCAATCTTCAATCGCGCGTGAACTAGCTGGAAGTTGGATCCAGCAGGAATCACGAGGAAATTCTCTTGACGGATCAGAAAATTGAAAGAGTGGATCAGAGGGTTGAATCGATTGAGGCAACAGTGGAAGGCCTATCAAGAAAGTTCGATGGATTCATGATGATGTTTGCGAGGCAGCCGCAAGTAAGTATCTCTCCTGCCCGATTTCCCTCCTAGGGAACGAACTGATCCACTTCTTCCAAGATTCAGACCAGCTCCTCCTAGGACAGCTGGTTCCGTAGAATTGGAAATGGAACCTGCTGCCATCAGAGAAAATTTGGAGGAAAGGACTGTCGGATGGCAACAGGAAGTACCAACTACACAAAATCCGCTGTACTTTCATATGCTGAAGCTGGATAGTCCGATGTTCGAAGGGCAGAATCCAAGATGCTGGATTAGGCGCTATGAAAAGCTCTTCTCATTGTACCATATACTGGATCAGCAGAGGATCACCGCAACCTCTGCGTACTTCAATGATGTAGCAGTCTCATGGTTTCAAAGTTGGATTCAGATGCAAGGTAATTACAGTTGGCTAGATTTTGTTGAAGATTTCTGTGGCAGATTTGGAGATAGAAACATGACGGATATGGTTGAGGAGTTTAACAAACCGAGGCAAGGGGGTTCTATCCAAGAATATCAAGTGAAGTTCGAGGAATTGAAGTCCTTAATGCTTAACCTCAACTCATATCTAACTAAGGCGTACTTCATCTCAAGCTTCATCAGTGGCTTGAGCAAAGAAGAACTATGGCCTACAGTCAAGATGTTACAACCAATGACTGTTGAACGGGCTGCAGACAATGCTAGGTTACAGGAGTTATCGGTGGAAGCAATCATGAAAAAACAGAAAAATCCTTTAAGAGGGATGCACGCGAATTCAAAACAAAGGAGCTCAAACAGTGATGGTGAACGGGGAGCTAATAAGGAAATTGTAAGGAACACTCAAAGTTACAGAAACACAGCAATTCAACCAACAGCTGTGTTGAATCAAACTGCAGCTGGCAGATCCATAATGGTGGAACAGAGGAGACAAGCTGGCCTATGTTACAAGTGTGGGGACAAATATGTGCCACGCCATCAATGTAAAAAGCATCAGCTAATGCTGGAAGGAGATGAGGAAAAGAGGAGGTAGAGGAAACTCCACCCGCAGAGAATGAATCAGAAGAAATTGGTGATGGTGAGATATTCTTAAATGCCTTGAGGGGCTAAACTAACAGTAAAATCATTAGGATTGAAGGAAAGGCTCAAAGTCACAAGCTGATGGTGTTAATTGATTACGGAAGCACACATAGTTTCTTGGATGAAAACACAGCCAAGAAGCTAGGATGTCATCTCACCATTACACAGCCACTGTCAGTAACTGTGGTTAATGGGGAGAAAGTGATCAGTGAAACTGATCAGTAAGTTTGCTTGTGTTGATTTCGGATGGGATATGCAGGGGGAGCAATTTGTGACAGACCTGAGGTTGCTGAAACTGGGATGATGTGATATAGTGTTAGGAGTAGATTGAAAGAATACCATCAGTCCAATCAGCTTCAATTTTAATAAGCTAGACGTCACCTTTGAAAGGACTCTTGTTGGCGCAGCCTCGATACAGGCCTACGTAAAATGATTACCAGAAAGAAGCTGCAGAAGTTATTGAAGAATAAGCTGGTGCAGGTGGCACAGCTATTCCTAATACATGCCATAGAGGAAATGGAAGGAGTACAGGAGCATGCAGGAGAGATGAGGGTCACTGTCAGCAGCCAGCCCCAACCAACTTGGCAGGTACATGAACTCGATTCCTTAAACATGCTTTTGAATGAATTTGAGGACCTTTTTGCAGAACCCACTACCCCACGACCTAGCCGAATTTTTGACCATTCCATTCCCCTCAAACCAAATGCTGAACCTGTCAATGTTTGATCATATAGACATACTCCAAGGCAAAACGCTGAAATTGAAATATTAGTAAAAGACATGCTGCAGCAATCTATCATTCAACCTAGCCATAGCCATTTTGCTTATCCCATATTACTTGTCAAAAGAAAGATGGTTCTTAGCGCTTTTGTATTGATTATCGTCAATTGAATGCCATAACCATCAAGGACAAGTTCTCTATCCCCATTATAGAAGGCCTTTTTAATGAGCTCAAGCATACCTCAGTTTTTTCTAAACTTGACCTTAGAGTCAATTATCATCAAATATGGATGAAACCGAAAGACAAACCAAAGACAGCTTTTCGCACCTATCATAGGCACTATGAATTCAAGGTTATGCCATTTGAGCTAACCAATGCCCCAGCCACTTTTCAATCTCTTATGGACCATATCTTTGAGCCTTATTTACGAAAGTTCATCCTAGTTTTCTTTCATGACATTCTTGTGTACAGCCCCACTTTTGTTAAACATATTGCCCACCCAAGGACAACATTTGAGGTTCTCCGAGGTAATTAATTGTATGTTAAGAAATAGAAACGTGCCTTTGCCCAGAGACAGGTGGAGTATTTGGGGCATATCATTTCTTATCTTGAGGTAAGTATTGACCCCATGAAGGTGGCTGCCATGCTTGATTGACCTAAATCCACTACTATCAAGCCTGTGAGAGGGTTTTTGGGACTCACTAGTTGCTACAAGAAATTTGTCAAAAACTATGGAATCATTAATAAACCCCTGATAGATTTATTGAAGAAAGATAAATTTTGTTGGAATGCACAGGCAGAGAATGCTTTTGTTAAACTAAAACAGGCCATATGTTAAGCCACCGTGTTAAAACTGGGAGCACTGGAACACTAATTTTAGGCCCAATATAACACACACACTTCATAATTCACACCACAAACAGAAAATAAGATAGAAATACAATTGAAATAGAGACAGAACATGCAAACCACAAAAACACCAGTGATTATCCTGGTTCAGATCACAAATGTGATCCCACATCCAGCTTTCGGTCAGAGAGCAATCCACTAAGATTCTTAATGAAATCAATACAAAACTTTGACACTCACACAAGCCCATCCCACTTGATACACAAGAACTCTCACTATAAGATTACAAGTCTTATCTTTTCTAACTTTCTCTCACAATACAGCCTCGCGCACAGCAATGAAATGATCAATCATATGGGGTCTCTGACAGATTACCCCATGCCTCTTATTTATTGACACAAAGTTTAGAAAATTACGTTATCTCTAGAAATGCAATGAATATGGTGATAAAGCAAACGCAACTAGCTCAGAAAGTGGGGGTGGATAAGATTGCATGCATGTGGATGTGTGATTAGAAGCACACATGGTTTGCCTTGTGGATGTGTGATTAGAAATTGCAGAATTCATGATTTGATAACGACCAATTCCTTTGTCAGTTGTGCATCCTCATTGGAGAAACTTACAATTGATGCAGACTGCTTCTGATGATGATATGTCATCCCTACTCACGATTGAACCAGAGATAAAGACCATATATAACAAGTTTCAGTCAGAACATGAAGCAGGTAAACTAGTATTAAAACAAAAGTTGAGAGAATTAGTCAATCCTACTACGACTTCACTAATGCCGCCAAGTGTTAAAGTTCGAACAAAAGGTAAGTCATCATTAAAGACAAAACATCAATTTGATACTTCTACTAGACGTGATCCATCATACTTTGAAATAGTATAGTCTTATCATGATAGTACGTCCCCAGCAACACAGAGTTCAGCTAAGATAGCTAAGGAATGTAAACTTTCAAAATGTCGTGCCAATGTCAAATATAGATTGCGAGGTTATGATGATTTTTTCCCACCAAAGATACAATATTTCACACACAATATTGTTAATGTGGATTCTAATGGACATTGAGGGTTCCGTGCCATTGCTGCATTACTTGGTATGAGCGAACATAACACAGGGGGATATTTGTCTCAATCTGATTGAAGAGTTACATGTTTTTCGTCCTGAGTATTCAAAGTTATACGGATCTAATATGCGTGTGGATGAGTTAATGCACACTCTCTCTCATTTTAAATCTGTTGCACCCCAACATTGGATGACCTTACCTGATATGGGCCATCTGATTGCTTCAAAGTACAATGTAATCTTAATCCATTTGTCTAGGCTTCAGTGTCTTACATAGCTTCCGCTGAGATCACTGCCTCCTCTAGCACTGCAACCCAAAATTATTACCATCGGTGTTCTCAATGATTGTCATTTTGTGCATGTATTCTTATTTGAGAAGTTCTTTTGTGTATTTGTATAATTATATAGTTATGAGATTGTTATTAACAATATTTTTCTATTATTATTTATCAGGTGTTTCTTAAACCAAACTCACAAATTCCTCCTGTTGCATGTAACTGACATAGATATCGAACTAATATTGCACGAGAATGAGAAACACCGTATATAGCTAAAATTCAAGCTTTTTTGTTTATCATTGACAAAAATGTGGCAACCAAAAATGTTATTGATTTAACTGAACCATGATGAAGTAAAGATAATTTGAAAAAAAAATTTATCAAATTTCACATTTCTTTAATTTTTCTAGATGTAAATCTTTACATGAGTAACCCACATAGAAGTCTAGAATTCATGTAGCCAACCCCACATAGTGGGATAACGGCTGGATATGTTGTTGTATATGTTGTTGTTGTAAATCTTTACATGAACAAACAAACCCTAAACCCTAAACAGAGGAGGAACATGGCTCTGGGGATGACCGAACCCCAAGGCATAGGGGATTCAGGGGCTCGAATCCCAGGATTCGAGACTTCCCCAAAGCCCCGAATCTCGAGCTTCGGGGATTTGCGGATGCTCCGAACCCCCCGAATCCCCCAAGCCTCGAATCTCGAGGTTCAGGGTTCCCTGAAGCCCCCGAATCTCAGGATTCGGGGAGGGGGGTTTGAGGGCATTCCCCGAACCCTGGTACGAGGGCATTTGGCTTTCTTGAACTCCAGGGTTTGGGGGTATTTTATTTTTTATTTTTTAATTAATAATAATGTGACGAAAGTGAGTTTTTTTTTTTTTTTTTTAAAGTTCCATCAATTTATATTTCTTTAGTTAATGTTTCTTTAATCTAATTTTTTCTTTGAGTTTAATGTAAATCGTAATAAAATTATGTTTAGTTTTATTTCTTCGAAATCTATATTAAATTTGTTACATTTTGTCATAAATTAAATAAAATAAAATCTAACAGCAAATACTACAATGAAATCTTATTACAAATAACTTAATTCACGTTCGAAAATTATAATTCTAGCAATATAACAAATAACAACTATAAGTAATTCTCGATACTCTTGGTGGTTGAACTAGTCTTGGTGGTCGAACTGAACTTGAACTTGATTATGTCGAGGGTTGAGATGTACTAGATGTCGACGCTCCAGCAATATCACACGATGGCGATGGATTGAAGCCACTAGGAGAGGATAGAATAGCATTTACCGCAAAACACGTCTCTCTCCATGCATCAGGAGATACAGGCTCTACACTTAATATAGTGCGATCGAGAGTATATAATATCAGTCGATTACGTTGAAAAAAAAAATTATATTAATTTTTTTTTCAATTTAAATAAACTATATTCAATAATAACTTAAATATTAACTTGAAATCTTACTGCTTCAACAAGATTGACTATATCTTCGCCACCTCTATCAAAGCTTGATCGACGTGTAGGATTTTGTATGAATCCATGCGTAATACGTCCATTCCACGACAAATAGTCGTGTAAACTGCCATTGAAATGCAAAATGTCTACCACGTCGATGTGGTGACAATAAATGAATATCCCATCGATTCCAATTATTATTAATAAATGTATAAATTATCCGATATGATTTCGTGCCCGCACCCCGCTTACCTTCAACAGGCGATAATAGGGGTGGATGAATAGTCTGCACATACCTAAACTGCCGTAACACCGTCTCAGGACAATATAGTTCGATGACACTTCCACATTTCAGACAAACTGAGAAAAATGTAATATCTGGTAATAGGTGATGTGCACGAGCCCTCCAACACGGCATCCAAATGACTTGCAAGTGTTTTTTATTTTGAAATTTAATTTCAGAATATATTAATTAACTTGCAAAATCATAGTCTGCAGGATAAATACATCGTCTGGTAATAAATCATCAATCTGCTCCCTAACAGATTGCAATATACCACTATCACGAACAGGCATCCAACGGAGAGCCCGTGACTGCTCGTCACTGTATAACAAGTCGTATCTATTTCTACTAAGGGGGTGTTTGTTAATCAAGATAAGAAGGAGAAAATGTCAAATATGGGAAGCATTCCAGATGTTTGGTCTTTCCAATGTGTTTGTTAAGTTTATCTGACCATTTCCGAAAAAGCCTCACGTGATCTCTTATCTCCCCCTTTCAAGATAAATTTATCCGACCAGATAAATTTATTCGACCTCCCCCCTCGGATAAATTTATCTGGCTCTTTCAAGATAAAGCTCAATTACTTATATGTCCCTTGTAGGATAGTTAATGCCATTTAATGCATTTTAAATATTTAAATTTATTAAAAAAACTTATTTATTTAAGTCTTATAATTAATATTATTTAATACATTTTTAAATTGTTATATGTTTTGATAATTTTTAAAATTTAAATGACATTATTCATTTCATTGTTTTTTAAAATTTAAATTTCTCTCTCTCCTTGTATATATTTTATTAACTAATATAATTCCTTTCACCAATTTTTAAATTATTTTACTTAATTTTATATTTTATTATCTATTATGAAAATATATTTTGACCAATTTAGGAATTATTGTAATTCTAATAATAATTATTTCTACTTTTCAACTGTTTTTAAATTTATTTTTGAACATGAATTTAGAAAACAAAATATTATTTATAATTTTAATTTTTTTGACAATTCATATTAATCATAAAATAGTGTTTTAATCATAAATTTAATAATAAGGACATTTTGGTAAAAAAAACTCTTATCTTGATACTTATCATAAGCATTAACAAATACATAAAAAAAAAAAAATACAATTATCAGTGGATTCCAAAAAATTTAACAAACATTCTAATAGAAATCTTAAAATGCTTTCCAGTCTTATCTTGATCATTCCATATCTTGTTCCGGAACACATTCCAACCTAATATTGATACCTCTTATCTTGCTCATTTTAACAAACGCCCCCTAAATGGAAAATGTTCGTATACCCATGCATGTGTACATTTAATATAAATAATTATTAATATGTGTTAAATATATGGTATAGGGTTATGAATTTGAAATAATTACCTCAAGTAATGTAAGATATCCACCGATGCCCTTCACCTCTTGTCTACTCGCAATGCCAAACTCTCTATACAAACATGCTAGGCAAGCAGCTCCCCATGCATAACTACCAATCATACTCAAATCATCCAACAATGTCACATATGCAATTGAAACGAATATACCACTCTTATCTACAAATAAGGTATAGCCTAATAAAAATAATAGATACGCTCTACTGACATGTTAGATCTCTTCATTCGAAACTGAATCTGGTATATGCATAAATGTTCTTCTCAACCAATCTAAGTTCACAAATGGTCATCGATTTTCTGCAATCCGTTGTGCTGTTGTATCTACTGAAATCCCAAGTAACTATATAATAAGTCACGAGGTTCATTACCTGTCAAATGATGAGCGACAGATATAGGCCTTCTAGTAATTGGGATCTTCAAAATAGCAGTCACATCATATAATGTTATAGTCATCTCTCCGAATGATAAATGAAATGTATTCATCTCCGGCTGCCATCTCTATATAAATGCTGAGACGATAGTAGAATTTATTATTATAATTTAAATAATTAAGTGTTTTAATTTTTTAACAGGAAAGATGTATATTAAAATGTAGAAGTCATGGACATTAAAATTCTTGAATGGCCATTAGATAACCAGGAACGTGTTCGTGATATGGTTATAGGGTCTAGTTTGCCACCCTTGATAGAGTACACTTATCGATTTATAAATCCTACTATCGTCTCAGCATTTATATAGAGATGGCAGCCGGAGACGAATATATTTCATTTATCATTCGAAGAGATGATTATAATATTATATGATGTGGCTGCTATTTTGAAGATCCCAATCACTAGAAGGCCTATATCTGTCGCTCATCATTTGACAGGTAATGAACCTCGTGACTTATTATGTAGTTTACTTGAGATTTCAGTAAATACAACAGCACAACGGATTGCAGAAAATCGATGACCATTTGTGAACTTAGATTGGTTGAGAAGAACATTTATGCATATACCAGATTCAGTTTCAAATGAAGAGATCCAACATGTCAGTAGAGTATATCTATTATTTTTATTAGGTTGTACCTTATTTGTAGATAAGAGTGGTATCGTAGTTCTAATTGGGTATGTCACATTATTGGATGATTTGAGTATGACTGGTAATTATGCATGGAAAGCTATTTGCCTAGCATATTTGTATAGAGAGTTTGGCATTGCGAGTAAACAACAGGTGAATGGCATCGGTGGACATCTTACATTACTTGAGGTAATTATTTCAAATTCATAACCCTATACCATATATTTAACACATATTAATAATTATTTATATCAAATGTACACACGCATGGGTATACGAATATTTTCCATTTTGTACAAATAGATACGACTTGTTATACAGTGACGAGCAATCACGGGCTCTCCGTTGGATGCCTGTTCGTGATAGTGATATTTTGCAATCTGTTAGGGAGCAGATTAATGATTTATCACCAGACAATGTATTTATCATGCATACTATGATTTTGCAAGTTAATTAATATATTCTGAAATTAAATTTCAAAATAAAAAACACTTGCAAGTCATTTGAATGCCGTGTTGGAGGGCTCGTGCACATCACCCATTACCAGATATTACATTTTTCTCAGGTTGTCTGAAATGTGGAAGTGACATCGAACCATATCGTCCTGGGACGGTGTTACGGCAGTTTAAGTATGTGCAGACTATTCATCCACTCCTATTATCGCCTATTGAAGCTAAGCGAGATGCGGGCACGAAATCATATCGGATAATTTATACATTTATTGATAATAATTGGAATCGATGGGATATTCATTTATTGTCACCACATCGACGTGGTAGACATTTTGCATTTCAATGGCAGTTTACACATGACTATTTGTCGTGGTATGGACGTATTACGCATGGATTCATACAAAATCCTACACGTCGATCAAACTTTGATAGAGGTGGCAAAGATAGAGTCAATCTTGCTGAAACAGTAAGATTTCAAGTTAATATTTAAGTTATTATTGAATATAGTTTATTTAAATTAAAAAAAAATTAATATAATTTTTTTTTTCAACGTAATCGATGACATTATATACTCTCGATCGCACTATATCAAGTGCAGAGCCTATATCTCCTGATGCATGGAGAGAGACGTGTCTTGCGGTAAATGTTATTCTATCATCTCCTAGTGGCTTCAATCCATCGCCATCGTGTGATACTGCTGAAGCGTCGACATCTGTTACATCTCAACCCTCAACATAATCAAGTTCAAGTTCAATTCGACCACTAAGACTAGTTCAACCACCAAGAGTATCGAGAATTATTTATAGTTCAACCACCAAGAGCATCGAGAATTATAACTTTCGAATGTGGATTAAGTTATTTGTAATAAGATTTCATTTCAGTATTTGTTGTTAGATTTTATTTAATTTAACTTTATTTAATTTATGACAAATGTAACAAATTTAATATAGATTTTGAAGAAATAAAACTAAACATAATTTTATTACAATTTACATTTAACTCAAAGAAAAAATAAGATTAAAGAAACATTAACTAAAGAAACATGTAGCCAACCCCACATAGTGGGATAAAGGCTAGATATGTTGTTGTAAAGAAACATTAACTAAAGAAAAATTAAAACTAAAGAAATATAAATTGATGGAACTTAAAAAAAAAAAAAAAAAAATTCACTTTCGTCACATTATTATTAATTAAAAAATAAAAGTAAAATACCCCCGAACCCTAGAGTTCGAGAAAGCCGAATGCCCCCGTACCAAGGTTCGGGGAATGCCCCCAAACCCCCCAAATCCTGAGATTGGGGGGTTCAGGGAACCCCGAACCCAATGTCATGACCCTAGGATTTAGTTAGGGTCTAAGAAGGAATTGGAAGGAATTTGAGAAAGAACAAAGAAGAAATGAAGGGGGAGATTGAACAAAATTAGGGAGAAAGTTAGGAGAAATGAGAGGGAGAATGTAGAGAAATTTAGAGAGGAAAATGAGAGTTTCATTAATCAATTCAAGCAGGCCTTCCATCCTCTCTAGTTGTGGTTTATATAGCCTCACAGCCTTGCACATGCACTCATGTGCAGTTACAACAATGACTATAACTGCCTATAGCTAAAACAATTAGCTATAACAGAAAGAAGAAAGTAAATTACGAAGTATAGTAATGCATGTAAGCTAAATACTCATATTTCCTACTCTATCCTTGGGGATCCTCGAGGTCATGACAATTCCCCCCTCCTTGAAAAAGTTCTCATCCCCAAGAACTTCAGCAATTGGTCACTGCTCTTACCCAATACCAGCTCTCTCAATCTGTTTTATTCCTCTTTCCTTCTTTCTCCTTCTAAGCCTCTTCATCTTCATTTTTAGGTTTCGAAGATCAATTCCAAGCCTAAGTTGACTCAAAACTTCCATAGGGAAAACTTCATCGAGTTTAAGCCCAAAACAACTACTTCCAATAATAGTTATCCAATCAAGCTTGGTCTCCCATCTATGGACATAATCAACAATTTCCGAACAAACATACTAAGTAGCTGAAACTTGAAGTCCAACGTAAAAACTATTCGTGTCTGTGACCTTCATTAGTAGTTCATTATTGTCTAATACAAGCAAAGGAGGCAGATCGACATCCATAGTTGCAGTTATTATCTTCCCTTTCAACCCGCAGCCATGCTTTGTTGCAGAAATATCAACAGCATCCTCAAAATGCATCAATGGAGGATTGTAGACTTGCCTTGGATACTCATACCGAGGTTGTTTGTGATCATTAGCATTAGGAGTTACTGCAACTTCAATTCCAGCCAACGATTCATCCTTCAATGCAGTAGACAGCAACTTGGATTTTTCAATAGGAACAAAAACCAACACAGTAGCGATAGTTTTGTTTTCTTCAACAAACCCATTGACTCCTTCCTCTATATCCCTTAGTTTTCCTCCAGCTAGTGTTGTCTTCACCTTCTCGTTGCCTATTTTAACCCAAGTCAAATCCATATTTTATACCAAATTTGATTGTTCCTCACATTTCAATAAGTCCAAAATCTGAGGAAAGGCTTCAGCACCATCATCCGCACCGATGGCTGGTCCTTTAGTCTAATTTGCCTGATCCAATGTTGTCCCATTTCCCACAAACTTCTGATCTGGAGCAGTCCCAAACCCTTCCACCCATGCACTAGCTATCGAGGGTAACAAGTTGGCTTTGGCTTCCTCTTATCACTTCATCAATTGCTTTCCTAATATTTCCTTGCAGCCTTTTAGTAGGTGCATCTTAGGGTATTATTTCTTCTTCAAAAAGATCTGTGGGCTCCTTTTGATCTGTTGCCCTATCAGAATGCTTCTTTTTTTGCCCAAAATCTAGAGTAGACAGTGAATCAGTCATTCGTAATCTTGTCTCCTCCTTTAGCTGCTCCATTCCAAGAAATTCCTCCTTGTTAAAGCTTCCGTGATAATCATCAAAATATTCCATCAGAAAGTTGTAATGATACTTCTTAATAAGGATCATCGCGAACTCTTGCAGCTTCTCGCGTCTCATAAGGACAAATTCCTTGCTCGTATCATGTACCCCACTGCTTGCTCTCTTGTCCCATTGGTTGATCCCATTCTCAAACTTCTTTTCCATCGCTCTTCAATAATCAAATCTGAATCAGGCGCAAGTGAAGTCGACGGACACAGAACAAGCAAAATTTGCTTTGGAATTGGCTTCTATGAGTTGGTGCAATCACAGCCAAGAAGCCTGGGCAAATGGACTACAGTGACTGAACCTAGATTAGCTCCAATTTTACCTTCAATACTCGCCTAATCCAGCTGCTCCATTGCGCCTCCAAAATCCGAGCCTGACCATTAAGAAATTGTCGGAATCGCAATCAGAATCACCAAACCTTCTTCGCCTTCAAAACTTGTACAAGATCTCGCTGCTGAGATTGCTTGGCTCATCTTGTTCGGAAATAGTCGAAATTCACCGATGATCTACTGTGACCTATCGCGATGATCACAATCGCTATCTGATTTCTGACCCAATCGATCTATACTGCTGAAATTGCCTCAATGCCTCTAACAGCAATTCTATACCTCGCCTCCGACAACCTAATTTGGCCTCCGAGATTCACTCACCTCACTTTCTAGATCGACTACAACAACTCGAAAAATAGCATCAAATCACCCTGTTGTTCCACCTTCAATATCGCACCGTTTCTAATCCCATACCTGCTGCGCAACTCTGATTTTGACTTCAAATTCAACTCGGTACACCGTCAGCCTCTCCCGCCTTGTGTTGTCTTCAATTCCGTTGAGTCCTGATTCCAACACTAATCACAGTCTCTGTTGCCACTGGCCGAAATTGGCTCTGCTGATTGCTACGGATTCAACAATTGCCTCCCGCCGACAACTCCTTCTCACCCAATCACCGACCACGGGTTGGAGGACCACCGCACTCCTTGAGTTCGTCTTGATCGACAAGTCCTCAGGATCCAATTAAGATCGCGGTAGGCTCCAATCGCACCACTGAAATGGTTCGACTCCATCGCCCCGTTAATTCTGTGTTGTTTCTGGAATTGCCTTCTGCGACTGGTTCCTTTCTGCCACCGATCGTTGGTCAGCTTCGACACCTATAGTAGATTGGTGTCCATCGTGGCTCTCCTTCAAATCTAAGTTGACACTCACCCCCTGCTTATCAGAATTGATTGCGAGATTCAATCGAGAATCTACTGGTCATTTCTCTGTCGTGAATCAGCAGTTAATCAGAATAGTCAGAGTTGCACTGGAAGAGAAACTGACGGCTAAGGGACTGCTCCAAGAGTCGCCTCAACCTCGTTTTCTCGTCTGCGGACTCTAATTATCGCCTAGACCTCCTTTCGCTGGAAATCACTTCCAATTTCAAGGATCCAATGCTTCGGACGGCAGCGGTCGATATCCGTCTAACCTTAATAAGTAACAAAAACTGCCAAGGAACGATGCTCTGATACCATTTGCCATGACCCTAGGATTTAGCTAGGGTCTTAAAAGGAATTGGAAGGAATTTGGGAAAGAATAGAGAAATGAAGGGGGAGATTGAACAAAATTAAGGAGAAAGTTAAGAGAAATGAGAGGGAGAATGTAGAGAAATTTAGAGAGGAAAATGAGAGTTTCATTAATCAATTCAAGCATGCCTTCCATCCTCTCTAGTTGTGGTTTATATAGCCTCACAGCCTTGCACATGCACCCATGTGCAGTTACAACAATGACTATAACTGCCTATAGCTAAAACAATTAGATATGACAGAAAGAAAAAAGGAAATTACAAAGTATAGTAATGCATGTAAGCTAAATACTCATATTTCCTTCTCTATCCTTGGGGATCCTCGGGGTCATGACACCCGAGATTTGAGGCTTGGGGGATTCGGGGGGTTTGGAGCATTCGTGAATCCCCGAACCCCGAGATTCGGGGCTTTGGGGAAGTCTCGAACCCTGGGATTCGAGGCCCCGAATCCCCCGAGCCCCGAGATTTAGGCATCCCCGAAGCCATGTTCCTCCTCTGTTTAGGGTTTAGAGTTTGTTTGTTCATGTAAAGATTTACATCTAGAAAAATTAAATAAATGTAAAATTTGATAAAAAAAAAAATTCAAATTATCTTTACTTCATCATGATTTAGTTAAATCAATAACATCTTTGGTTGCCACATTTTTGTCAATAATAGACAAAAAAGATTAAATTCTAGTCATATATGGTGTTTCCCATTCTCGTGCAGTATCAGTTCGATATCTATACCAGTTGCATACAACGAGAGGAATTGGTGAGTTTGGTTTAAGAAACACCTGATAAATAATAATAGAAAAATATTGTTAATAACAATCTCATAACTATATAATTATACAAATACACAAAAGCAAACCAGGAAGAAACTTTCAACACCTTATGTATGCATTAGAGTTGGACTGAATTTGGCTACTGACAGTCAACATTAGCTCACCTCCTTGTTCCTGATTTCCTTCCAATTCATCCATGGCATGTATAGAGAACAGTTGTGCCACTTGGGATAACTTACTCTTGAACATTTTCTGTAACCTCTTTCCAGTAATCATTTTGCATATACCTGTATCCAGGCTGCTTGCATGAGTCATTTTTCTCCCATCCTTCTCAAAAGTCACTTCTATTTTGTTGAAATCAAAGCTGAAGGGGATAACAGTTTTCATCCAGTCAACCCCCAAGACTATGTCACATCCCCCTAACTTCAACAGCCTCAGATCAGTTTCAAGCTCTTCCTCATGCATATCCCACCGAAAGCCAATACAAGCAAACTTGATGAGTACCTTATTGCCATTGGCCACACTTATTGACAATGGCTGTGCGCCAGTGAGTTTGCATCCTAAATTTTTGGTTGTGCTCTCATCCAAGAAGTTGTGGGTACTCCTACTATCAATCAAGACCATTAGTTTATAGTTGTTCACCTCTCCTTCCACCATAATTATTTTGTTGTTGGCCAGCCTCTTAGGGCATGTAAAGAAATCTCACTATTATCCTCTTCTTCAATCCTAGTGGCAGCAGTTGGTATCTCCTCTCCTATTCCTCTTCTCCTTTTAGCAAGAGCAACTGCCTCTTGCAATGGTGCCCCAGCACATATTTATCTCCACAATGAATGATTTGAAGTAGCAAGAGCAACTCTCTTCTTTGCTCAACCACTCTTCATCCTGATGAATGATTTGAAGTAGCAGCTGATGGGAACTCTGATTGTTATTGACTCCTCCTATATTAAACCCTTTACTCCCTTGCTGTAAAGTATTGGAACTTACCCCTCTTCCCTGCAACCTCTGCTTATTCATTAGAGCCTCAACTGTAAGCTCCTGCAGCCTAGCACTCTCTACTGCCTCTTTTACTATCCTTGGCTGCAAGATTTTCGTCGTTGGCCTTAATTCTTCACTTAAGCCACTGATGAAGCTCGAGACAAAGTATGTCTCAGTTAAATGGGGGTTAAGGTTCAACATCATGGATTTCAACTCCTCAAATTTAATCTGATAGGTCACAAAACCTCCCAATTTGTTGAATTCCTCTACCACATCCATCTTAATCCGGTCAACAAACCTCCCACACTGTTCTTCCACAAACTCTGCTCGTTAACAACCATCTCTAATCCTAATCCGGCCTTGGAACCAAGCATCTGCAACATCATTGAGATAAGAAGAAGCCAATGTGACTTTTTGCTGATCTAGAATGTTGTATAGGCAAAACATTCTCTCACTCCTTCTCACCCACTGGACATTGCAGCTGGGATTCGAATTGCTTCATTCTAGTGCCGTCAACCATGGTGGAATTGAGATCGCAGGTGGGATCGTCCGCCTAGGATGTGCTCTGATACCAAATTATCAGATCCTGAGATCTAGCAGTGAATTCTCAACCGACCAATGAGGATTAGGGCAGAAATTTGGGAGGAATTGGGAAGAAATTGAGAGAGATAGAGAAGAACATGTCAAATCCACGAGGAACTGGCAATGTTCTAAGGTTGGTCCCTTCCGAATGGTAGAGACCACAGTAAGAACGAGAAGGATCTCGTAAGAGGGAGGAAACAATTAGAAGAATAGGGAGAGAAATGGAGAAATAGAATGAGAGGGAAATTCAAATTTCATTCAAAATATTCCACGCCCAAAAGAATAAGGCTGGCCACTATTTATAGCCTTCCTCACATGCTACATCTCCCGCCAAAGATAACCGCCTAAGTTTCACAAGTCACTACTACCCTTATACAATTGTTTATATCATCTCCTCCCCACTGTTTTATTTATTACAGTATTCCTCAGGTACATGACAAATACCATCCCCTTAAAACATTTCTTGTCCTCAAAAAATAGTTAGGAGACTAGTAGCTCTTGGAAACTACTTAAAGCAAGTCTGGGAGGTACTCCCAAGTACTACTGTCGATTGGCATGCTGGACCACTGCACCAGCACCTATATGATTGGGGCTCCATGTTGATAAATGACTCTGCGGTTCACAATGGCAGTAGGTTCAGGGGGCAATTCAAAGTCGAGTGTTGTTTGTGGTAGCTAGGCATTGACGGGTTGGTTCTCCACCAACTTCTTTAGTAGCAATACATGAAATACCAGATGGATTTGAGTTCCCTCCAGTAGTTGCAGTTTATAGGCTACATTTCCCAACTTAGCCATAATGAGAAATGGACCAAAGTATCTGGGACTCAATTTAAAGATAGGGCTTGGAGTTAAGGCTTTGAGGTGTGGTCCCTTTAGCTTAAGGTAGACTGTCTCGCCCACCTTGAATGTTCTCTCACTCCTTCCTTTGTCCGCTATTTGTTTCATCTAATTCTGAGCCATAGCTAAGTCCCTCTTTAGTTGTTGAAGGACCTACTGCCGTTGCTGCAAGTGTTCATCCACCTCAGCCACACTGGTAGATACAGGAAGGGCTGGTAATAAGGGGGGTTGGTAGCCAAAGAGGGCCTCAAAAGGTGTCATTTTGATGGCACTGTGGTAGAAGGAATTATACCACCACTGTGCGACCGAAATCCACTTATGTCAGCCTTTTGGGTGCGTGAAACAAAGGCATCTGAGGTATGTTTCGAAGCATTGATTCACCCTTTCAATCTGCCCATCAGTTTGAGGGTGATAGCCAGAAGAGAGGCTTAGCTTAGCGCCCAATGATTTCATTAGCAACTGCCATAGAAGGCTGGTGAAAATTTTATCCCGGTCTGACACTATAGTCTTCAGTACCCCATGCACCTTCACCACCTGGTCTAAGAAAACCCGAGCTACTTCATGTGCTGTGTAAGGGTGAGTAAGGGCCATAAAGTAAGCAAATTTGGAGAATGGAGAACCTGTCCACCACCACAAATATGCAGTCCGTTCCTTCTAACCTTGGAAGCCCTTCAATGAAGTCCATGGAAACACTCTCCCATGCTTGCCCCGGAATGGTCAGTGGTTGTAAAAGACCTGGATAGGCCACAATCTCCGATTTGCATCTCTTGCACACATCACATGCAAGTACAAACTTCATCACCTCCTCTTTCAACTTAGGCCACCTAAACAGTTGCTTCATCTTGTGATAAGTATTTTGGACTCCGGAGTGGCCACCAAGGGGAGATTTGTGTAAGGCCTCCAGTATCCTCCTCTTCAATTCTGTGTTGTTTCCAACCACCAGCATACCTTTGAATCTTATTACCCCATTCATCAGCATGTACCCCACTTTACTCGCAGGAGCAATTATCAATTGTTCCAGAAGGTTCTTGGTCTGCTCGTCCAATTCATAACTCTTAGCCACTTCTTGACACCATTCTGGAACCAGTGCTAAGATAGCAGCAACTGTCCCGTCTTCAGGGCATCTAGACAAAGCATCTGCTGCAATGTTTTCCTTCCCCTTCTTGTATTGTATGGTGTAGTCCAAACCCATTACTTTAGTCATCCCCTTCCTCTGCAAATGGGTGTGAAGTTTCTATTGAAATAGAAACTTCAAACTCTCATGATCTGTTTTTATAACAAATTGGTTTCCCTCCAGATAATGCCGTCATTTTTCCATCGCAAAAATAACTGCCAATAACTCCTTTTCGTACACACTGAGGCCCATGCGTTTTGGGGCTAGGGCTTGACTAATAAATGCTAAGGGTCTGCCTTCTTGCATGAGCACTGCCCCGATGCCCATTCAACTTGCATCTGTCTCCACCACAAATGTTTTGCTAAAATCAGGCAGGTCGAGCACAGAAGCCTCACTCATAGCTCTCTTTAATGACTCAAACGCGGCTTCTGCCTTCTGATCCCACTCAAATCCATCCTTTTTTAATAAATCTGTCAGTGGCCTATTGATGCTTCCATACCCCTTCACAAACCTCCTGTAATAACCGGTCAACCCCAGAAAACCGCGTAGGGCCTTAACAATCTTCGGTCTTGGCCAATTGGTCATGGTAACCACTTTTTTTGGATCCGTACTCCTTCTTGACCCGATATGATATACCCCAAATACTCCACCTGGCTTTGTGCAAAAGCACACTTTGATCTCTTAATATACAGCTTGTTGACCTTAAGAATTTCAAATGTAGTCCTCAAATGTTGTATGTGGAGTTCAAAGGTTGGGCTATATATGAGTATGTCATCAAAGAATACGGGAATAAAATTTCTGAGACATGGCTCGAAAATCTGGTTCATTAGAGATTGAAAAGTGGTCGGGGCGTTTGTTAACCCAAAGGGCATGATGAGAAACTCATAATGACCCTAGTGTGTTCTAAATGCAGTTTTGGAAATGTCCATTGGGTTCATCCGGATTTGGTGGTATTTGAATCTTAGGTCCAATTTAGAAAAGATAGTGGCCTGTTTAAATTCATCTATTAGGTCGTCAATGAGTGGAAGAAATTTGTTTTTTATGGTTATTTCATTTAGCTGGCGGTAATCAATACAAAACCGCCAAAAACCATCTCTCTTTTTGACTAACAACACTGGTGATGCAAAAGGACTGTGGTTGGATGTTATGAGGGATTTGTGGAGCATCTCCCTAACCAATTTTTCAATCTCAATTTTCTGGTTAGGAGGGTAACGGTAGACACGGATGTTAACAGGTTCAGTGTGGGGTTTGAGGTTAATGGTGTGGTCAATGGCTTGATTTGGAGGTAAAGATTGAGGCTCTACAAATAAATTCTTAAATTCAACTAGGAGTATATTAAGTAGATCAGAATGGAGTACCTCAGTGTGGAATAGGGGTGAACTCCCAATTGTTAACATGAACCCCTCTTCTGTAATTAGCTCTTCTTCTCCTCCCTCTATGGCTTGAACGGAGAACAATTGAGCCACTTGACTCATCTTGTGTTTGAGTAGCTTCTGCAACCCTTTACCTGTAATCATCTTGCATACCCCCACCTCCTTGTTGCCTATAAGTGTCATCTTCCTTCCTTCCTTTTCAAATGTCACCTCCATTTTATTGAAGTCAAAATAGATCGAACTAACATTTTTCATCCAATCGACTCCCAAGACTACATCACATCCTCCTAATTTTAGTAGTCTCAAATTGGCCTTGAATCCCTCTTCCTACATATCCCAATAGAACCCTGCACATGCAGACTTACTCATTATCTTATTCCCATTAGCCATTGTTACTGTCAATGGTTGAGTTGGGATCAAGGGGTATTTCAACCTCTTAGTCGTGCTCTCATCCAAAAAACTATGGGTACTCCCACTATCAATTAGAACATCAGCTTACTCTCCTCCACCTGTCCTTCCACCTTGATTATCTTGTTGTTGGTGAGTCCCTTAAGGGCATGTAGGGATATCTCACCATTATCTTCTTCTTCTTGTGCGTGTGTTGTTTCTTCCTCTTCTATTGCATCCTCTTCTTCTCCCTCTAACAAGAATAGTTGTTTCCTAAATTGATGTCCCACATAGTACTTATCTCCACATCGGAAACAAAGGCTCGCCTGTCTCCTCTGTTCTATGGTCTTCCCTCCTTGGGGAGTTGGGAGCCGGTAGTGCCAAGTTCTTCATACCCTAAGATTCCCTTCCCCAGTCCCTGGTAAAACTCCTGCCAAGTAGTGAATTCGTGGGAGCAACACTCCTATTCGTTGCCCTTTGCTTCTTCATCAGTGCTTCCACTGCCACCTCATGCAGCTTAGCACTGTCGGCAGCATGCTTGAGAGTACGTGGTCTTAGCACTTTCACCAATGGTCTCAATTCCTCGTTTAAGCCGCTTATAAAGTTTGAAACGAAATAAGCCTCGGTTAGGAAGGGGTTGTGGTTGAGCATTAAAGCCTTCAACTCCTCAAATCTAAGTTGGTACTCCATCACCGTTCCAACTTGTTTGATCTTGTTAAATTCTTCAACCACATCAAATAGTCCCTGATCTCCAAACCTCTCACAAAATTCTTCTACAAATTCTTCCCACCTGCAGAATTCCCGGACCTTGGACTGCCCTTGATGCCAAGCGTCCCCTGCATCATTAAGATACGCTGTTGTTATTGCTACCTTCTGCCTCTCCACTACTCCATACCTTTCAAACACCTTGTCACACCTCCAAACCCACCAACGGGGGTTTGTCCCATCGAACAGGGGAATTTTTAGCCTCAACATGGGTAAACCATGCGGATTGGGGTTTACCGGCGCCTCCTGTCGCCGTTCCCATCCAACTTCCCCTAGCTCACCCTAATCTTCTTCCCCAACCGACGTCTCAGTGGTCCTCGGATTCCTTCTTCTTCCCGATACCATAGGATCCGTTCTGCCTTGTCTAGCCAGAATTGGATTTGTCCTCTCTCGCAAGGGAAAATCAGGCAAAATGCTTACGTGATACTGTCTTGCAAACATCACCATAAATCCTTGTAGCTCCTCTCGAACCTGAGTTACTACCACATCCAGCTTCATGTCCATGGCGATGATCGTCTCATGATTCCTATCTGATCCCAACTCCAATTGATCTACCCTTGCCTGCAAGTCTGCCATCGAGGATCCACATTGTTGCACTTGAGCCTCCAATCCTTTCATCAGTGTGCCTTTAGCCATAGACATCTCCTTCATTCACGATTCTCAGAATGTGGCTCTGATACCAAATTGTCAGATCCACAAGGATATGGCAGTCTTCTAAGGCTAGTCCCTTCCGAATGGTAGAGACCACAGTAAGAACGAGAAGGATCTCATAAGAGGGAGGAAACAATTAGAAGAATAGGGAGAGAAATGGAGAAATAGAACGAGAGGGAAATTTAGATTTCATTCAAAGTATTTCATGCCCAAAAGAATAAGGTCGGCCACTATTTATAGCCTTCCTCACATGCTACATCTCCCGCCAAAGATAACCGCCTAAGTTTCACAGCTCACTACTACCCTTATACAATTGTTTATATCATCTCCTCCCCACTATTTTATTTATTACAATATACCCCAGGTACATGACAGAACAAAGGGTGCGAGAAAGAGAAGGATCGAGAGAGAGAATATTCGAGTGGGAAACAGAGATATTTCTCGAATAATTCTTTGGTAGTTTTGTATTAGGCTGGATCAGCCTTATATACTAATCCATGCAGTCGTGGGTTGGCGCCAATCAGGGCTGCCAAATTCAAAATCAAGTACAACCGTAGGACACTACCTTCTAAGTACAACTGTTATATCTAGCCTTTAGTACAACAGGTATAACTGCTAATACAAGGTACAACCTCAATCAAACAATGTGTACTTGACAGTACCTGGTAGCCCATATGGAAAACCTCTAAGCAGTTGAAACTGACCATGGTTGAGGTTCATAAAGGTGCTTCGCTGTGCTTTCCTTTACAGAAACTAGCACCTGAGCAATCTTATAGAAAAATTCAACTGGCCCACTACCACTTCGTCAATGCTCTTCAGAGCATAATGAATTCCCCACCAGTTGGAATTACTAATGTAGCATCAAAATCAAGCACGGCCGGTCACCCGTCCCTCAATCATATGCCTCCAACGAGTGTAGTGAGCCGACATCAATAGCAGATCTCATCCTATAATCTCCTCGAGTAGCTCAGAGACCCCATTTCACCCGTATATACTTCCACTAATGTAACTATCTGTATACTCTAATCTGTCTCTCTAGCCCATCTCTGCCAATCTAGCACCAACTCAATTCCTACTGCTTCCATAAAACTTCCCCAATGTCCAATCAAAAGGTAACTCCCGACAGTTAAAGGCGCAGTGCAACATTCCATTTTCAGCAAGTAAACCACAAAAGCTCAGATATAATGCAATGGAGAGGAAGAGAGGGATTGAATCTTAAACCTGTTGGGAGAGGGGGCCGGAGGACGAGAGCTCTTCCCGGACGAGGTCGCCAGTGGCGATGTGGGGGACACCAAGGAGGGCGGAGAGGCGGCTGGCGTAAGTGCCCTCTCCGACGCCCGGGCAGCCCAGGAACACCCACTGGACGCTCCTGACCTTGGGATCTGCGCTCGGAGGGAGAGAACCGTGAGGGTACGAGGGGGATTTCAGGCGAGCATCGATCTCAGACGCCGCAGCTGTGGATAGGCACCTCCTCACGGTGGCGACGGCGGACGAGGAGATCGGCGAGTGTCTCAACAGGCGGTTCATTGCCGCCAATGGGAAGTACGGATCCGAGCTCTAGAGCCTGACCTCGCGTCGAAAGAGAGAGAAGGAGCTCACTTGAAAAATTAAAATTAAGAAATATATAATCCACATTTAAAATATATTAAAAATAAAAAATAAATTTTACGATAAATTTTGGTTTGCCCATTTTTAAGTACACGCCGTGCATTTTAAAATTGACCGTTTAAAGTCTTTAAGATATGAATTCTTTATAGACATGATTGTTGGGATTAACGTTTTTGTGCTTTTAATTATATTAAATAAAATAAATTATAAGTTAGATTTTTAATTTTTACGTAAGATGAGAATCGAACTCGTAACCCATCAGATTGACATTGACATATTATTCTTTCGACTACTGAGACTGATATATTACTCATTCGATTACTTAATTTATGTTCTAGAGAAAACTTCTTAATAGATAATACCATCAATCAATTATTAATTAAATAACTTAATTTTGATTAAAACTAATATTAATTAAATTATATTACATGAGTAATTAAATTTGAATGAAATAAAATTTTAAAAAAATATAATAAATTCTAACAAAATCATATCCAATGAGTCAATCTAACATACACTAATGATAGTTATTTAAAAAATTAGAAATGAAAGAAAAATTAAAAAAAAAATGATGAAGATAACCCACCAAACACCACTTCACGTTAAATTGTTCTTTTCATATTTGAAAAACAAATCGATTTTAAATATTTTCTAAATTTTGAATAAATGAATTCAAATTCCATGTTATTTTCTATCTAAAATAACTTACAATGAACTATTTATTTTTTAGATTGATAGGGTGGTAGAGCGAAATAGCAATAAAATCTACAATGACAAAAATGATGGCAACATTGATAGAGACGGAACAAAGGGGTTGCAAACGTCAATGGTGATGGATTCCAACTACTGACGGATTATTTTTTATTTAATATATTTGTCACACTTTTTTGATATTTTCGATGCTGGAAAATTAACCATTTAGGTTCATTTCAAAGGATTTGATCTTTAATTCATCTTTCTTATATATTTTACTCTTGTTTAGTTAATTTTTTTTTCCCTCTTTCTTACTTTCTATATTTATGTTAGTTTTAAAAAGAGTCAACAAAAATTAATGACTTTCTATATTTATGTTAGTTTTAAAAAGAGTCGGCAAAAATTAATGACTCAAAGACAACAATTTATAGTGATGGTGAACAATTTAATAGCCTTTTATTTTTTTTATTTGTATGTTATTTTTTTATTGTAGTTAAAAGTATTTATAATTTTTAATTACTTTTTAATTAAAATTAAGTTATTTTGACATAAAATAAATAATGTTAATTTCAAAATTAAGAAAAAGGTGTTGGACTGTCCAGGCCCAATCTCAGTCCATCTCCTCAGCCCACCTTTCGAGCCCGATCTAACCATCCCTCATGGCCCGTTCTCAGCCCATTTTGGTCATGCGCCAGCCTACCGCAACATCATTACAATATTTATTTGATATCCACGCGCCTGCCTCAGATCTCATTTTCATTGTAATACCCAGCAATGATTTGAGGATATAAATGGTATTTAGTGAAAGGCATAAATGGACTTTGTGGAAAATAAGACTATAGGGTACACTAACACAACTTTGGACGATTGAATTAGTCAGAGGAAGTACCCTGGACCCTAGATAGCCAAGGAAAATGGTATAGTATCGACAAGTAATACAAGTTATGATTTTAGGCATCAAAAGAAGTTAGATCGGGAACGGTTCCCGGTACAGCTAAAAAGGCAATTGTGATTTAGGCTGAAATACCGAATTATCGTACGGGGCATCCGGGAAGTCAATGGAACCCCGAGGAAGTTCATATTTGGCATATAGAGTAACCCTTCAGTAGTTTTTGGAAGAAACAAAAGGGTTTGTAGCCAAAACGAAGATTCGGGCCTAAGTGCAGTTTTTCGAAATTGACAGAGGGAGATCGAAACAATATTTTTTCGGAATTTTAAAGAGAATGTTTTAGGATATTTCAAAGGGTTATAAAGGTCTTTAAAGAGAAGTTCAGTTTTTGAGCCAAGGGCAAAATCGTAATTTTTGAGGTTTTGGTAAAAGTGTAATTTACCTAAAAATTATGGGCATTAGCGTAATTAGTCCATTTTTTTAGGGACTAAAATGTAATTAAAAATTAGTCCAGGGACCATGTTGAAGAAGGTTAAAGTGCAATTACCCAAAAGTTCGGGTCAAAGTGTAATTATTGAAACCTTTTTACTATGGGCATTTGGAAAATTCAAGAAAAGCCTTATAAATGACCTTAGTGATAAAGATGAAGTTTCATGATGATATTAGAGATAAGGTGAAGCCTTATGATGACGTTAGAGATAAGATGAAGGCTCATGATGACTTTATGGATAAGATAAGATTTGGATAAGATTTAATTGGATAAGATTTTATTGGATATGATTTGAATAAGATTTGATTTGGATAACAATGATTATATAAAATCTTAGAAGATTTAGAATGATTGTAGAATATCTTAGAAGATATGGTAATGATTATATAAAATCTTAAAAGATTTGGAATGATTGCATAATATCTTAGAAGATTTGGTAATGATTATATAATATCTTTGAAGATTCAAAATGATTGCAAAAGATATTAGAAGATTTGAAATGATTATAGAAAATCTTAGAAGATTTACAATGATTGCAGAAGATTTTTAGAAGATTTGGAATGATCGTAAAAGATTTTGAAATATTTGAAATGATTGCAGAATATATGTTTCTTGGTGGCTAAGTTTCCAAAACCTATAAATAGGGGTTCATAACCAAAGGTTTCTCATTCAAAATTGTGAGAAGTTCGTGCCAGATAAGGTAGCTTCGGGTTTAGTAGATAGAGGGCTTTTTAAGCATATGCGAAGCATCACACGCGCAGAGCACTTGGGTAGCGCGTGAGGACGTGTAAGGAGGTGGTTTGGTCAAAAAACTTGAGGAGTTGCACAAAAGTTGAGGTTCAGCACAAGATTTGAGGCATTTGAATTTCGTTCAAGGTGAGTGGTTTGACTCTAGTTTTACCCTTGTTTGGAAAATGTCTTGGTGTGAGTGTAGCGGGTTTAGGTGAGCGGTCTCACCAGAACTCGGGATGCTATGCTTATGCGTTTCACTTATGTATTTATGTCGTCATTTGCATATTGAACATGTGATATATTGCATCAACTGTTTTTACTTACAAAAGAGTCGGTGCATGGCGTGTGATTTTCATATCATCGAGGTATTGATATTCATGTCAATGTTGTTTTCTGTGTGGGACGGGATGGGGTCTACTTGAGATTGGGACAATGTTAATCCAGGCGAACGAGTGTCACACTGGGGCACTCGAGGGAACAATGTTAAACCAGGTGAACGAGTGTCACGACGGTGCACTTGAGGGATTAACGTTAGACCAGGTGAACGTGTGCCACAGTGGGACATTCGAGGGATTAAGTATGTCAGGGTGATGTCTCAAGTTAGATGTGTCTTGCATATTTTCGTTTGTCTGAGTATGCCATGCTTGTGCCTATCATGCATTGTATAAACTGTTTTATGCCTTCACTTAGATGTTTATCATCTAATCTGGGCTATGCCCCTGGAACGTTTGATGTTCCAGCCAGGGACTGCTGCGAGGCAAGGATGTGGCTAGTTGAGGGCCAATGGTGCCTAGTTTGTTAGTCGTTGTAACGTTTGGAGGCTTTAGTATGTATTACATGTTGTAAATGAACAGTTGTATATTAGCAATGTTATCATTTGATCTGTATTATGTATTTTGCTATGGAAATACTATGTAAGAACTACGGTGTTATGATATTAACGTATCCGCTGCGTTGTATTATGTCTCGTTTAGTTTAAGATTATTGATCTTGATAGTTAAACGGGCAAGGCTGGGGTTCTCGGGGTTTGTATCTGCATGTGAAGACTGTTCTTGATACACCGCGCATGTTGAACTTAGAGGAAAAAAAAAAAAAGAAATCCCGGGAATACCCTTATAGTGACATGCCTGACGAAACGGGGTGTTACACTCATTAATGACAAATTTCATTCACATTAGTGAGGGTCTCGTCGACACCATGCTGTCACTTGGGAATCTTCACCGGTGGCGGCACGCATGCAGAAAGACGTCTCATCTTCCTATATTAACAAGCTCTTTTCAGAGTCAAGATATGTCATGTCCTCTGACATGCTGATACACTGTTGTTTCTTTACTCCCTCACTTACTTAAGCGTCGAAGTGCTTGCAGATGCTAATCGCCCACCCTGGACGGACCTGTCGCTGAAGCCCGCTACTTGCCATTGTGATCTCGTATTCGACCGCTCCCTTTGGTCAAGAAGCAGCTCACCATCAACCCAACCACGAGCTCGAAACATCGGTAAGCGAATTCGAACCCGAAAGACCCACAATATCACTAGTAGGGCGAGGACTTGAAGAGCTTGACTCCAAGAGCCCGACGCATCAGGAGTTTGATATGAGGGCCTCAGTTCGACCACTACCCTATGTCTCTTCCGCTAAAGAGGCACCTCCTCGACATCCGGTGGGGAGAGGTGCCAGCGGCAACTGCAAAAATAAGTTGGGCGTGAACGGGACCCTTCGGCTTCATAGTAGTGGTTCTCCCCTTACTTATAAGCATCCCAGACGACACCCCGATCCTCTTATCCACCACATATCTCGCCGCCTCTTCCGCTATCAAGCCCGACGACCTTTGCCCTGAAACACGAAGTCCCAATAAGAACTATCGATTACCAAAAACCAAAACAAAGACACGTAGTAACAACGTACCCATATACTTGGACAAAGCCCGAGAGTTCTCCCCAAATTCCATGAGCTTCGCAGACTCGAGCTGGGGGGAAAAATGAAAAGGCATCTGCCAAGGCTCGGTCCTCCAAATCAAGACCCTCATACTTCACCTCCATAGGGGGATTTGGTTCCGACTGCAAGTATAGGGGGTACTTCTCCTTGCCTCCCTCATCCAAGAAAAAACTGAGCTCTGACTCGTTCGAGCCCACCTTAAATAAGTCTTCCTTAAAATGTTTAAGGGACGAGGTAAAAGCCTTAGCACTGACTTCCCCGTATGGCCGGTCAAAGAAATCCAACCACTCCGGTAAACCCTCTTTCAATGATAGCAGTAGAAGAATACCACATTGGTAGGTTTGCGGCAAAGAAACTCAATTAACACTTCGAAGCCGCAGATGAAACGCCAACTGTTTGGATGCAACTGTGTCGGAGCAACGTTCATCGCCTCCAAAACCAAACCTTAAACTCACTTAGAGGAACCTGCAACTGTAGCTACGTAAATAACACCTCGTATATATAAAGAAACCCGAGGTCTGAAACCGAATAGCAAATGCGCTCTTCCCTGCTATAGGGACGATAGACAAACTTTTTCCCAGCCTTATCCTCCCCCTCTCCGGTCTAAGAGGTGATCTTCTCCCTTACCAACCCTAAAGACGAATCCATAGAAAACTTCAACGCGATCCAAGTAACCTCCTCGTTTACCCAATCATACATGCGAACAAAACTCGAAGTTGAGATAGCCATTGACGAGCGAACTAGCACACCATCCTCAACTGATCAGTAGGCCGGTTAACCAAAGTAATCAAACATCAGAATAAGGATCCCAAGACAGAGGACTGGTTTGGGAACAAATATAAAAGATGCACACACACGAAGGCGATGCATACTAATAAGCATCGCACGAGGTGCCCAACGGATGATCGATGGCCAACGAAATTCCGACATGTGTCCCACAATGAGCTTCCCTGATGGACCTGCCCCACCTAGGGTAGCGAACCACTCCACCATTCCATGCCTGCACGCAGCGCCTCACGTCCTCGGATAGACGCCTTGATTCCTAGAGCTCATGGAGCCTTCGCACAATCAAATAAAGACCACAAAGCAACAACCCAAAATCGAGGCACCGAATCCCTCGAAAGAGCGACAGCTTGACCCCGCCCCACAAACCAAAATCCCGGGCACGATAATCCCCCCAAAGGATTAAAACCACAGGGATCAAGCAAGATGCGGACGAAAAGAAAGGCATAAACAGAGCATCGCGAGAGGAAAATGGAAGCAATTTGTTATTAAGCAAGGAGTACCCAACAATATTACAAGACGCATACCAAAACCTATGCTACCACACAAAATCATGGCTCGGCTCGACTCTCCTCGACTGGGACTATAAGACAGTCGTCCTTAACTTCCTTGGAAAAGCCAAAGGTTGAAAGATCTAACTCTAGAAAAATAGCTCGGACGTGGGACAGGGTCATTTCATACCTCTCATTTCTCGACTCCTCCGCTTCCGTCTTTGCCCTTGCCATCTCGAACCGTGCAATCGCCACCTCAGCCTTCGCTTTCATCTCCGTCGCCGTTACCTCGGATCTGGCTAACGCCACCTCCGTCTCCAACTTCTTCAGCTCTGCTCCGACGGCATCCAGCTGAACTTGAACAACATTGACTGTATGATCGGCCTCATCAACCCACTTCTTGGCCTCGACAATGATCGCCTCCGCGGCTTTCTTAACCTCTCCCTTTATTGATTCCCAAACCTGGCATAATTCCTCTTTATGATCCGTCTTCATTTGGGAAAGCCGAGTGGTCGTGCCTACCTTAAGCAAGCGACAATCCGCAACAAGCTAGAGTACCTGGTGCTTGACCTGATGAAATGCAGCTGAAGAGCCAAAACCTAGTAGCCTCTTCCGGTTAGATGACAGATCAAGATAGGCGTCAATAAAAAGATCATTTCAAAACTCCAGGTCCTAAAACAAAACCAAGTAGCTGCCACTCCCAGCAGGACTCAAACCACTAGGCGGTCGAACCTCCCCATTAGAACCCTTCTGACGCTTCTTATGTCGGGCAAGCTCCTCAAAAATGGTAGGCTCCCCAGAGCCAAGGCCCGGAGCCATAGCAACGACCATGGCAAGGGGCTGCAAGGTATAAACAGCCGGTGCTGACGCAGCTAAGGCCTTCCTAGCTACCCTGCTCGCCGGCACGAAGTCCAACGTCTCCGCAACTGAAGCCTTTCTAGTTGTTTTATACGCTAGAGCAGAATCCGACATGGCCTTACTTTCCTCCTTGCAAAGTATCTCCAATTCCTCCCTGATATCTGTTTTATGATATGTGGAAGCCATTCGTCCTACAAAGAGTGCGCAGACGTAAGAGCAATCAAAGAAGCTATTGCTTGCAGGGTTTAAACGAGGAGACCCTAGCCCAAAAGGGATCCTTGTAAAGATTGTTGAACAATGCTTACGACATATTTGACAATCAAAAACATCCATCGCAAATCCACTGCTATGGAGTCGCCACCTGTCACACATCCAAAGAATTACCCGTTGTCGCCTATAACACCCCCACCTCCTAGGCAAAACGCCTCGAATGTCGAAGCCACACGCCTTACGGATCAATGCATGATGAAAATTACTTTTTCATAAAAACCAAGTCGACTTCAGATACCTCCAGAACCAACATCTGTCCAAACAAGACCATGTGTCAGCTCAGCCGTCCACCTTAGCCAGGCCTTGATGGCAATCCAACTCTCCAAAACTAGCGTCTGCAACAAATTACCTAGGCTTCCATTCTCTAGCTCAAACGCTCGCTTCTCGAGCATTTAACCTGGGGGGCTATGGACCGTTCGAGCCCAATCTTGGCCCAATCTAGCCATTCCTCTTGGCCTTCTCTTGGCCCTTTTCTCGGCCCATCCCTCATGGCTCGATCTTGGCTCATCTTGATTTTGCGCCAGCTTGTCGCAACATCATTACAACCTTTACTAGATATCCGTGCGCCCGCCTCAGATCTCAACCTTATTAATAGTAGATCCTATCCATATTAATAAGGGTCTTGTCGACACCATGTCGCCACCTGAGAACCTCAATCGGCGCCGGATACTCAATCCCATCATCTGTAGACTCACGACGCACGCATATAGGATGGCGTCTCATTTTCCTATATCAACCAACTCTTTTTAGAGACAATGTATGTTCTGCCCTCTAACCTACTGATACACTGTCGTTTCTTTACTCCCTCACTTACTTGAGCGTCAGAATGCTTGTAGGTGCTAGCTGTCCTCCCAGATTGACCCATCGCCGGAGCTCGCTACCTGTCGTTGCAATCCCATCTCTAACCGCTCCCTCTGGTCATGAAGGAATATGTGTGTTTATAAAGAATTGAAACCACAATGGCTCTTAAAATTAGTTATAAAGTACAAAAATGAAATTTAAAATGAGTTAAATAATAGGGGGTGTGAATGAAATTTGTCCTAATTTTTAAAATACAGTACAATGCAATAGTGTGATGTCTTTTTGGAGGACTCAAAATTGATACTTTTATGGAAAATGCTATTAGTACATTATTGTGTACACTTTAGGTTACAAAATGATGTTAAAATGTCTAAAATGTCCTTCATTCAAGACGGTAAGGTGACGTTAAGCAGTTAAACATATGACCAAAATATTTTTAATTTAAAATAATAAAAACAAAATAATAAAATATAAGAAATATTTTTATTATTTATAATGAACTACCTTAGATTAACATATATATACATGGTGTTATTTTATTTGAAAAATTGGAAAGTGAAGTGTAACAGCTCTCATCTCATGAGGTTATGATGTGACAGTTTAGAGAGCAGTTAACAATGAATGTTAACAGAATTTATAATTAAAAATTGAAGAATTATTTAAATTTAATTTTACATTTTGAATTGAAAAATATCAAAAATATATATAAAGTAATTATTGATATTGAGGAAAAGGCAGGGAGAGAGTTTTCTCCCGTCTCATCCTGACATTCACACTCCCTCCCCGCCTCTCTGTAAACCCTAGTTCTGAACAGAGAAACTACCCAAATCAACTCCCATTTCCCGCCTCAAGTCACCCCTCATCTCTCTCTCTCTCTCTCTCTCTCTCTCTCCAATGGCACCAGACAAGAAGAAGAAGCGTCGCCGTAACGACGACTCCTCCGACTCCGATTCCGAGGCCCCCGCCGCCAGGTCGTCGTCTATCCCATTCAAGAAACAACTTAAGTCCGACGCCGTCATTCTCTCCTCCCTCAAGTCCCTGACCGCCAAAACCGCCCCCTCCACTTCAACCTCATCCTCCTCCAAAACGCTAACCCTAGCCGACCTCTCCCTCGCCGCCGCCTGCCGCGAGGTCGCCGATCTCCCTCTCTCCGCCGTCCAGTCCTCCATCGAGTCCCTCATCCTCTCCCTCGCCCACTCCATCCTCTCCGGCAACGGCTTCTCCTTCTCCGTCCCCTCCCGCTCCTCCGCCAACCAGCTCTACGTCCCGGAGCTCGACCGTATCGTCCTCAAGGACAAATCCTCGCTCCGCCCCTACGCCTCCGTCTCCACCGTCCGGAAAACCACCATCACCGCCCGCATCCTCCAACTCGTTCACCAGCTCTGCCTCAAGAGCATCCACGTCACCAAGCGTGACCTCTTCTACACCGACGTGAAGCTCTTCCAGGACCAGACTCAATCCGACGCCGTACTCGACGATGTCTCCTGTATCCTCGGCTGCACGCGGTCCAGTCTTAACGTTATCGCCGCCGAGAAAGGCGTCGTCGTCGGCCGCCTCATTTTCAGCGACAACGGCGATATGATCGATTGCACCAAAATGGGGATGGGCGGGAAGGCAATCCCGCCCAACATTGACCGCGTCGGTGATATGCAGAGCGATGCCTTGTTCATATTGCTGGTGGAGAAAGACGCGGCCTATATGAGGCTGGCGGAGGATCGATTCTACAACCGATTTCCGTGCATAATCGTGACGGCCAAAGGGCAACCAGATGTGGCAACGAGACTGTTCTTAAGGAAGATGAAGATGGAGTTGAAATTGCCAGTATTGGCTCTTGTGGACAGCGATCCTTATGGGCTAAAGATACTGTCAGTTTATGGCTGCGGATCGAAGAACATGTCCTATGACAGTGCGAATTTAACAACGCCAGATATCAAATGGTTGGGAATTAGGCCAAGTGATTTGGACAAGTACAAGATACCAGAGCAGTGCAGGTTGCCGATGACAGAGCAGGATATTAAGACCGGGAAGGACATGTTGGAGGAGGATTTTGTGAAGAAGAATCCGGGATGGGTTGAGGAGCTGAGTTTGATGGTGAAGACAAAGCAGAAGGCGGAAATTCAGGCGCTCAGCTCGTTCGGGTTTCAGTACCTGTCAGAGGTTTACTTGCCACTGAAGCTGCAGCAGAAGGATTGGCTTTGAGAGCTGTTCATGTGTAAGAGTAAAATTAAGAGGGCACGGCAATGGTAATTCTTGCATTTCCTGTTCTCTGCTGGGAAGTTTGTTGCGTAGTGCTGAAACTTCACTGTGCTCGGGTTCAATGTCGCGATGGCAATTGAATTTCAATGGATGATGGTAAGCCATATGGTTGCATTGAACTAAATAAAGTTTATGCTACGGAGTAAGTTGTGCTCAATTTAAGCTTGTGATTTGCAGTATGGTGGAAATGTTCTTCGATTGATCCCTTGTTTTGACATTGTGTTGTGTTGTGGGTGGGGGAGAGGGGATGGCATGGAGATAGAGAGACAATAGTAATTAGGATGCTCTCGAAATCTTAGTAGTAGGGGCGGATCCAGGAATTTAGATTGAGAGGCTGAAATTTTAAAAAGTTAATATAATAAAATTCTTATATAACCAAAAAGTCAATATAACAAATTTTCATTAAACTTGAACTCGACGAGGTTTTGAAACAAAATATTCATCTACAGCAGAATCTACATCTATTGTAAGAGCAAGTTTTCTTTCAATGTAGAGAGTTATACAATCAGCAAGGAAGTCGTCCTCCATTTTGTTATGAAGTGTTGTCTTCAAAAGTTTCATTGTTGAAAATGCCCGCTCAGTAGTTGCAGTAGAAACAGGTAATGTCAATACAAGATGAATCAATCTAGTTATCATAATGTATGTATCTGACCTTGCACTGTTGGTCAACTCCTGGCACAATTCAATAAGTGTAGATACTTGAAACCTTTGGTCAACAATCACATCATGAACATAATACTTCAACTCATATTCTAAAGCACAAATATCTTGACTGCTAAAATCTTTAGGATAGAACTTCTTTGCAAGCGTACAAATATCATCACTATTTAATGATTCAAATGAATTTTTGGGATCCAAAGCCACACTGAGAGAAAGGAGTTCTACTGATTTATCATTAAAGCGTGTACTTAACTCCATCAATACAAAATCAATTGCTTCATTGAAAACATCAAAATGATAATGGTGCTCAACTGTAGTTTCATCCCTAAAACGACCAATCATGTATGAAGAATCTAGATCCAGTATGTCAATGTTGTGTCTTAAACAAAAATCTTTTACTTCTTGAAGAAACACTTCACAACCTTTTTCTCTCAATTTTTGAAGGATAAGTTTCGCAGTAGAAACAAATCTCATAGCAGCCAAAATGTCTAGTGATTTTTTTTGAAGAGCTTGACAAAGAACATCAGTTATTCTCATAATTTTGTGCATTAAAAGCAAATTGAACACAAATTCAAAACATGCAAAGTGTCTATAAGCGCGACGGACTTCAGCTCAAGAACTTGCTTTTGAACAATGAACTTTAAGATATTCAAGTACCTTGCAAGTTGCAGAATACATGCCTATCATGCTTTTTACAGAATCATAATGGGAACTCTAACGTGTTGCTCCAGCACGTTGCAAATTACCTATTTAATTGACTCCATTTCCAGACTCACGCTCTCCAATACTCAACATATACTCAACTTATTTTCTTTGAGTATTTTGCAACTCACTAATGCGCTGAGAAGAAGAATTAATAATATTGATAACATTATCCAAATGAGAAAAGAATTCTCAAATAACACTAACATCCTTAGCTACAGAAATCAATGCCAATTGTAACCTGTGTGCAAAGCAATGAACATAATATGCATATGGATAATCTCTAAGAAATAAAGCTTGAAGTCTATTCCAAGTACCACGCATATTATTAGCACCATCATATCATTGACCTCTCATTTTGCTATGAAAGTCGTGTCAAGCAAGAATATCAGAAATCTCATTTTTTAGGTTTAAGGACGTGGTGTTACTAACGCTTTTGATTGTAAAAAAACGTTCTGTCAAAATACCACAACTATTCACAAACCTCAAAATAATGGCCAATTGTTCTCGCTTAGATTCATCTTTTCCTTCATCCACAAGAATACAAAAGCGTTTATCTCCAACATCCTCACGAATCATCTGTCGTACTCTGTTAGCCATAATATTCAAAATATTCTTCTGAATATTTGGAGCAATATATTGAACATTTTTCGGAGCATTATCTAATACAACTTTATCAACTTCCATACTCAATTGTCCAAAAGCCTTAAGCATTTGAATAAAATTTTCACGGCTCAATGAAGATGAAGATTCATTGTGACCTCTAAAGGCACAACCTTGAAGTGCTAGTAACCTGACAACTATAACTGAAGCCCTTAGGCGCCAGCGATTTTTTTGAGATTCCTCTTTTGTTTGTGAATGAATTACCCTTTCAATATGTTGAGACAGATTCATTAAATCTTCAGCCATTCTCACACAATTCAAGTGGGGCGACGAAGGTACAGAACCAACATGAGTAAGAAAAGCACATTTATTTCCTTAGTTAACCCTCTTCTAATTCTCAAATCTCACAGTAGCCAACGTCGAAATATTTGATGAATGACCATCATTCAGAAATAGAAAACAGTAGAAACAATATGCCTTGTTTTCTGAAGGTGAATATTCTAACCACCTAAATTGATTGAACCAATTTTTCTGAAAACTTCGACGTTGATTTCCAAAAGTGGTCTTCTTGTAATTCAAAAGTAATGGTTGATATGGCTCAGCTAATAGATATACCCGTCTAATCTCATCCCGTGCATTAATAGGATATTCACAAATTTGTTTTCTTTTCCTCGGATCCCGTTCAATACAAGAAGACCATTGACATTCAGGATTTGAAGATGGAGAAACTTCAATTTCAGGAGATAAACTTGAAGGAATTGGTGTAAATTCACTAGATTGATTTTGCACATCATCAGTTGAAGTACTTTCACTAGTATGATGATCTCTCTTTCTGAAAAAAGATAACAATGTTTTTCCTTTCTTCGCAGAAGGTTGTTATTCCATTCTAAATTCTAAGATACACAAACAAAAAATAACATAATTCAATAATCGAACAATTAAAATATTTAATTTGAGGCAAATGCAAGGCCAATATAACAAACAAATTAACAATTGACAATTGTATTCCTAAATTCTTAATCCCAACTAAATGCAGCAGTCTAACAGCCAACTCCAATCCAAGCAGACACAAAATTAGCAAAAAAATCATTTATAACTTGCTTAAAAAAGACAGCAGCTTCAAGGAACGAACGAATCAATCAACAACAAAGTTGAAACCCACAAACAATTTATTTTACTTGTTAAGCAGAGACAGAGGCAAAAAAAAAAAAAAACAAAAAAATTACCTAGCTCTCAATGCTCAATCGAATGAAGCAAAGGCAACGAGCAACTAGCAAGGGCGAGGCCGAGAGGCAGAGCAGAAGGCGTCGGGGCGAGCAAGAAGGCGAGACGCCGAGTGAGAGCCGAGAGGCAGCGTCGCAGCAACAGCAGCTAGGGCCGGCTGCCGGCGAGAGCGGTCGAGCGAGAGCAAGAGAAAAGGGCGAGGGCGAGCGAGAGAGGCAGAGAGCGAGGGCAAGGAAGAGGCGAGAATAAGAGGGGCCGAGGCGAGCGCGAGCAAGAGAGATGAATAGAGCGAGGGGCCGAGGGCGAGCAAGAGAGATGCAGAGAGCGAGGGCCAGCGAAAGCGAACGCTCGACGCTAGACGAGAAAGAGAGAGGAGGCAGAGAGTGAGAGGCGGCGAGGGTGAGAGCCTGAGAGAGAGCGAGAGTGAGGTCGGGAGAGGAAGAAGAAATGGAGAAGAGAAGGGTTTCCAGAGGGGGGCTAGGGTGGGCTTGGGGTTGGGTCGGTGGGCTGGGGTCAAATAATTGCAAAATTTAGCCTATCCAATTCATTTTTCTTATGGGCTGCCCTGGGCTTCAGCCCAGGGCAGCTCACACGTAAATCCACCCCTGCTTAGTAGACTCCGAACCAATCTAAACCAATGTGATTAGTTTAATGTTATTCGAATTATTTTCTTACTCGGTTCAATTTCGATTTCATTGTTTCTTAAAACTGATTGACGTTCGGACTGACTGACTTAGACCATTAGACTTACAAACTTAACCCAAGTTAGTGTATACAATATCAAGATTTTAGTGTTTATTAATATGTTTTTGTGCTCTTTTATTTTCATCGTGGATAATGATTTTGTTTAATGAATTTAGAGATGGATTTCATATTACTCCTGCAATGAAGGCTTAGGTCAGCCTAGAATTCGTAATTTCTATCACTATCCTTTCATTGTACCATCTTTTTAAAACTTATGTTAAAATGGTTTTTTAGTGTCTCATAGATTTTGAGTTATAAATTTTGATATTATTAAATACATTTTGAAATTGGTACCCAACTCGATCAAACTAAATTTAATTGGGTTGGGTTTGGTTTGGTTTGGGTTTGCTTAAGTTTGTTTAGCTTTCTATTGTGATTGAATTCATTTTGGGTTTAAAATTTCAAACGCAATTATAATTTAAATATTTAGTTATAAGGTAAATTTTATATACTAGGTTTATCTAAATTGCTTTGACCACTTTTGTGATTTTAAAAAGGGCTGATAGCATAAAAAAATCAATCATTTTTGAGTTTTTGTGATTTTATTGAAATGTTTCAATTTTGGCAATAAACGTTTGATTTGGTTGATTGGTTGTAATTTTAGCCATTAACTCAAATTTAATTTGAAAGGCGTGTGCGTCTGCTGACATGGCACGCCACTTGGCGTTTTAGAACATTTTGAGTGGGGTCCATTTTGACATGTGAAAAAAATAAAAGATAAAATCTTATGTTATATATATATATATATGTGTGTGTGTTAAATATATAGGTATGTGTGTGTGTGTATATACATAGAGGGAACGCAGGTAAGGGATGGAACGGTGGCAACGACGACGCGAGGCTAGAGGTGGTGGTCAATCTCTACTTCTTGGTTGCGGCGATAAAGGCTATGAAAGAGGAGGCGATGGTGAGATTTGACGGGCCCAATCCATGTTTTTGCTTGATGCAATTGATTTTTTGAAGCTTAAGCCCGACCTTGAACTTAGCTATGAACATGTTGACTCAGGCGTTCATGTTAGGGCTCGAGTAAAACAACTTCGCCGCTTCATCGCTATCAACGACAATTATAGTCCCACCAAACTCGATCAAGACATCACTTCTTGGGGACTTTGTGTTGTCGAGATCTGGAGACCTGTTTCACGAGTTGTTTATAGTCCCAATCCTTACGCAATCACCTTGCACCACAAACTTCCAAATCGGCATTTTAAACGACAAAAGGGGCGTCATTTTGGGCTAGGGTTTTTGATGCATGCAGCACTGTGAACGATGGTGGTGGTGGAGATCGACCGTCGCCTCCAACCTAGCGCGAGCACCGTCGTCGTTGCTGCATCCCCCACCCATTTTCCCTCTGTGTATATATATATTTAATATAACTTAGAAATTTGTTTTTCTACATGTGTCAATGTAGAGGCTACTCAAAATGTTTTAAAACACTAAATGGGGTGCCATGTCAACGGACGCACACGCCTCTCGAATTGGATTCAGGTCATGGTTAAAATTGCAACTAATCAACCAAATCGGGTGTTTATTGCTAAAATTGAAATATTTGGATAAAATTGTAAAAACGCGAAAATATTTGATTTTTTCATGCTATTAGCCCTTTTAAAAATGATATTGACCACTTCTATGATTTTGTAATTTTTTTCAAAATACCATCTATTTCTCCATTCTCTTTTAATATCACAAAAAAAAAAAAAAAGATATTACATAATAGTTGCTAACAATTGATGATGTTTCCCATCATTAACTATTGGCTATGGGTTTCGCTAATATTTATGAAAAGAAAGTAACGAGAGAAAGAAAGACATTCACTATCAATAGGGTTTAACTAGAAACCCCATCATCATGAAATCATCAACAAAAAAGAAATGGGGGAAATTGTCTTCATCGTCGTTGTTCATTGCCAACATGGTAAGCTTTTCCTCATTTCTCTCTCTCTCACACATATATAAGGCTTGGGTTTTGATTTGGAATCTAGCTTGATGTTGGGTTCTAGATTTGAACCCAACACTAAGCAAGGTTTTAATTGAAACTCAATTGACTTTGAATGGTATGGTGAGAGAAGAGATGATGACAGTCAATAAAGAAATATATTGTAAAAGGACAATGAATGATGGTTAATAGTGAATGGTGTACTGAGAAGAGAGATTATGGTGGCTAGCAAAAAAGGGTGTAGTGAGAAGAAAAATGGTGGCGGTCGACATCAAAGAATGGACTAGGAGATAATAGAAAGAAGAAAGAAAGAAACGGAAACAAGCGAGGAGAAAGAAAGGGATAGCAAGAAGAGAGAAAACAACAATTTAATCATGGGGAAAAATTGTTAAATTGATATACTCTTTTAATGAAACAGACAATCAGTGTCATTTAAAAAACACAAAGATATATTCAATTCAATTTAAACAAACTTTGGAGTGATGTGTGAAATTCGCTCTTATTTATATAAAATCAAAACCAACTTCATCTATGAGTAGAGTTTACATCAATTCCTGCATGGACAACTCAGCTGGTCACAGTTGGGGGCACAAAGTGCCTCCAAGATGAAGTTTGGGACAAGGACCAAGGATCGAGTCTCGCCAGCGATAGTGTAGGAGCAATCTCTCAAAAATGAGGGGGCTCCTTGTGCGCAGTGAGCACTGGTCTAACCATTGTGCCTGGCTGAGTTACCATGATTAACCCCCTCACATTCTGTTGGGTCAGGTGTGGGGGCGCCTGGGGTGAGCGATTCACCTTTTTGGGACAAGAGTTTACATCAATTTCCTTTTAAACTCATTTATTGTCTCTCACAAAATTAGAGAGAACTTGAAATAAAATTATATGGATGATTTTATTTTATTTTTATAATTTTGTAAAAGTTTAACTTTGTCTTTTAAGTAAACAAAATTCTATCTTTTCAATAAAAAGTGCACTATTGATTTAATTGCCATTTGTTGTTTAATACTTTAGGTAATTTACATTGAGTATCATTGAGGTTTGTAAAAAAAAATAAAGACATTCACATATCAAGAATGATAAAAAAAATCCTCTATCACTAATGTGAATTATGTATCATTTTTCCTTTATAATTAAAACATGACTCTTATTTATTTTTTTCAAAATACCTTTAACCTTACTTCATTTTCTTTAATTATGGACAATAAAAAATAATTAAAAAAGGCATATGCTAGTTGACACCCAAATCCCATGGTGATGGGATTTTAGAGACCCCATCACTTGAAAACTTTATAATTGACAATGAGGTTTTTGAAACCCTATAATTAATAGGGTAGATAAAGAGACATGAAAAGAGAGAAACTATACATATCTTTTTTCACGACGACAATGTCTTGTATTCTTTGACACCTTTTCTTCTTCTCGAAATCTATCTCTCTCTGATTATGTTAGACCTCCAATAGCGGTGGTATAACCCAGTGACTCTTTGTTGCAACTGATGAATCAAATGGATCTTCACCTTTGCAATTAACTCTTTTCTCTTTCTCTTACTTGCTCGCATTTAATTTATACAAAACACTAAAATCAAACGCCTTGTATAAAAATCGAATCCTATTGGTTTTGATTTGTTGATGTTTGCCACCAAAGAGAATATAGATTTAGGGATAAGGATGAGAAAGAAAACAATACCAAAAAAGATGTAATTCCCACGATTACCAAAGAAGATGAATTGTGCTAAAGAAGTGATGTTGAACCTGATCATTGATGGGGTAGAGAAAGAAAAAGAGAGGAAAAAGAGAGAAATAAAGATGAAGGTTTAAATAGGAGGGTAAAATGGTCTAATTATGCAATAAATTAACAAAAAGGCTCTCAGTGTCATTTTATATCTGTTAGAAATGTCTTTGGTTTTTTTACCAAACTTAAAAAATGCTTAGTGTAATTTATCCTAATACTTCTCATTTTGTCTATTTTTATTACTTTTTGCACAAGAGAAATTATTTTATATTATTTCCCATTGTCTATTTTCTTAGACAAGAAAGAAATATTTTACATTCTATTTTATGCCTTTTCATATTTCTATTTCATTACTAACTATCATAAAAACTTAATACAAAAATTACACTAGAAAGGCAAAGCAAGAGTACAAATGACTAGCTTATTTATCCCTAACAATATGTTGACATGTCGAAGCAGCGCTATGCCGTCATCATTCTAGGGATCTAGGGTCCTACCCTTCCACACAATGATTACATGACATGGTACCGCTATATCACCCATCGCATTATATCAACCCTATCTCGACCACCAATAATATACTAGCAAACTATTCAGAACACACGAGATATAGTATGACTTATGAATTATTTTTAGTTCTTTTTTTTTTTTTTTTGTGATACTTTACTCATATGTGCTGACTTCTATTTATAATGTTCAACACAAATACTTTGCATTTAGGTGATTTGACAACTAAGGTTGGATGGCTTATGCAAGCTTAAGATTGATCTGTTGTAGTTCTTGTCAATGTCAGTTTGTAATTGCATCATCTAAAGGACTTGCTATTTTTAGTAAATGAACAAATGAGTAGTGACTTCACATTTCAAGCTGGTCCAATCTATGCTAGTAGAGATGAATTTGGCAAGGCTAATGGATCGTATCACGTGGATGTTTATGATGACAATGCTATGTAGTTGCATCAGGAGTATATTAAGGTTAACAACTCAAATGTTAATGATGTCAGATGCTACGATGCCAATTGATGGTACCACAAGATGTTGACCCACCAGTCCATTATCACATTAAGGTAAAGATGTGAGTGGCATTCAAGGTCGAAAGACCATCATCACAACTTGTTTTACCCACATTACCATTATAGTTCTCGCCAAGACCACTAAGGCCACCTCGAAGGGTATCGTTGCAAATGTATGAGCATAAGCCAAAGGTGGTGGAGTAAGTGCACTAACTGCAGAAGTAGGTTGTGGATGTGGATCTTCCACTTAGGGAGTAAGAGAATTAACAAAGACAAAAAAAGAACTTTACACACCTTCATTTCTACATGCCTGGGGGTTGAGTGTTTATTATGCTTTTTCCAATCTTGGATGATGTTTTCATAGTTAGAATGTATATTGGAGATATGGCCCTTCGATTTAGGGGTGTATTCCAATTTATGTGCTTGTGATCCTTTTTGTACATATGTTCTAATGCTCTTTTAATGGCACATTAGATGTTGGCAAGGTTATTGACTATGAATATGATGTCTGTACATATATTTGGTTTGTATACACTATCAAAACATCCCAAGAATCCCCCTATCTTAAACAATGTACAGATAGGAATATTTAGTTTCTAAATTTCCTTGATTAGGTTGATTGCAAACTGTAAGGAGTTTCAACGTTTAGTGATATGATTAGATCTCCTCAGTGTATATACATAATGCATGTACAATTAACATAATCAATATAGAGAAATTACCTTTGTCACTTGGTATCAAAGCCCAATTCCTAAGGTGTCTGTTCAGCTTTCTTCACCAGTTTGTTTTGCCTTTCCGGCTTTCATTGCTAATCATTCTACCCTTAGAGTAGGAGTCTCTTAGGGTTTATGTCTCTTATAAGCCGATTTATCAAGACTAAAGCGACAATGATAGAGTCATCACCTGCGTCGGTCATCATACCCTCATCTGTTGTAGAGTTTCTTGACGCTCATCATGGGACTTCCTGTTGGCTCCAATTGCCACTACCATATTCTTAGGCTTGGTCTACGTGAAGTGACAGAACTGAAAAACAATGAATGGCATTACAACCCAAGTGAGGGGTAAATTGTGTGATTGAGAAATTAACAAAAAAAATTAGGAGGCTTTTAAAAATGATTCATAAAAAGTGAAATGAAAACATAAAGAATAAAAATAAATACAAGATGGACACAACAATATATAGTGATTCGGCTAAACCAACTCTAATATACTACCTTATCTCCTCACTAAGGATTTGAAAATATCTACTAAAATTTCCTACCACACCTGATAGGCCCTCTAACATAAACCGCTAGGAATTTACAACCTCCTACTATCAAAGTAGGCCTTTTAACTTCAAAAATTAGGAAATACAAGAATGATACAATTGAAAAGAATCTAAGAGAAATATCTCAATTACAAATATCTCTCAACAAAAATACAAAGGCTTGAATAAATTGAAACAAATAAAGTTCAAAGCCTTTTTTGAGAGAAAAATGAAAGCTTAAACACTATGAATACAAATGTAAGTTCAAATGATTTTATTCTTCTTCATTAGTCATCTCAAGTGCTTCCTTGAATGGTATTTATAGGTATTCCAAGAGTTTCAAAAGTAGCTATTTATAGCATTTGGACCTGTAGAACCAGTCGTTATACACAAAAACTATCCACAACTTTTAAGAACTGGTCGACAGCAAACTCCCGAGAGCAAGCATTGAACCGGTTGATTGGCTTGAAAATTTGATCGACAGTAAGGCTAAAATCGGTCAACCGATCCTCATGGGCAGTCGACAAATTAGCCTCTGCTATTGAAAAAATTTCTCTGAAAATATAAGGCTTTAAAACCATTTTTGATACAAAATTTTTAAACAAATTCTTTTAACACATGAACTTTGATTTTCCAAATGCCATTAAGGAATTTGAGAACAAATTTTTTTACATTGTATTGCATGATGAAATTAATTTTCATTTTTGTGCTTATAAAACTTATAGAATAATTTAAGAGCACCAAGTTAAGAACTATTTACAAAATATTTTCATCATCAAAACACAATTGTTTTTCCTCATCAAAACCATATTAAAGGCAAAACATCAATCTCCTCTTTTTTAATGATGTCAAAACTTACAATGAAATACTCAAAAATCTCTCCTTTTTTGTCATAAATCAAAAAGAATATATTTGAAAGAATTTTACCACTAGACAAAGTGGATTTGGGTAAAACAATAATGGGGTAAGAATACTTTGGGATAAGATAAGAACTTTACACTCTCCCCCCCTAATAAAAAAAAAAACAATTATGATTGAAATTTTGGATAGAAATGTTCAACAAAATCACAAGGCAAACTCAAAATTCAAAATCATCAAAACTCATAAACATAAAGAGTTTAGGGAATATAACACCAATGATAAAATTTGAAAGTTTTTTACTCTTGGTTGGTAAAATGAGGGGTGATCTTCTTCCCTCTTTTCTGAATGCTTGATTCATCTATAGAGATTTTAGGGGTGTTAAAAAATATTTGATAATCAGTAAACCAGACCAAACCAAATCGAACTGTGCCTTTTGGATTGGTTCTATGGTCCAAAGGTTAGGTTTTGATTCTAAAAAATTAAGAACCGATATATTTGGTTTGGTTACTGTTTTTTTTTTTTTCAAACCGTAGTTTGAATCGAACCAGAACCGATATTATATTTGTATGTATATTATAATTTTTGGGGTACATATATATACATATGCATAAATATATTATTACTTGCAATTTTAATCTTCTAGTTTTTGTTTATTTCTTTTTTGTTGTTGGTTATTGTTATTCATGAACCCTTTTATTTCTAGACTTTTATGCGCTATTGCTATACTAAATGGTCGATGTAATCTCATTTGATAAGGTAGTATATGATTTTTTTGTTCTACTTTTACTTCAAGATTTGAAGCATTAATGAAGTTATGAGTTTATTTTAATTAACAAATTTGTTTGTAATTTCATATTTTGCAAAATGTTTAGAAGCTAAATGTTAATTGGATAGAACCGAAACCGAACTGAAACTAGTCTGATGCGACGGATTGGTCATGATTGGGTTTTTTATATATAATAGATCAGTTACAGTTCTTATTTTTATAAAACCGTTAAAAATGGTTCAGTTATTGAATTCTTATAGAATCAGGCTAATCTGAACTGTTGACACCCCTAAGAGATTTGACTTTGAGTTTCATTTGGATGCCAAGCATACCTGCAAAAATACATCCACAAGATTTTGGTGCCTAAACCTCTTTTAGGTCACCATAGTTAGTATTGAAAGTTTCATTTGGAACCTATATTTGTTTATATCTTATGGGATGGTTTGTTATAAAACATTTGTTTAAAGAATTCTCACATTAACCACAATAATGATAAATGATTTTAGAATGTAAGGAAAAAAATTATTTTCTTTTCACAAAGCCACCGTGCCCTTTTCTTCTTTTATGAAAGTCTTATCCAAGTCTCCAGTTGATGTTCGGTGCTATTATCGTAACCTCCCTAGCCAAATCCTACCGATCAACCTCCCTATGACATTATGTCTGACCATTCATCCTTAGGCATCAGTAGTCCCACGAACCCGATCCTAACTGATGATGCTATTGCCATACACCTTCAGGAGAGTTACAAAATGTCCATTCCTCTTACAGATTGAAAGGGAATAACTGCCTGAAGTGGTCACAATTGGTTTGCACATTTCTTAAAAGGAAGGAAACTCAACCATCTCCTTGACATGGGACTAAAATCCAATGACACTAAGTTTGTAGCATAGGACAAACAAGACTCGATGGTTAAGACATGGTTTTAGAATACAATGGAATTGGAAATCAATTATACATGTATATTTCTATCCAGGGCAAAGGAGATTTAGAAGACCATCCAACAGACATACTCCAAGAAGAACGACTTGTTGGTCCCTTGACACACAATGACCACTCAAGATAGAGAGGTGAATTGAGTGATAAAAACTTATTAAAACGAATTATTCTCTTTTTAAAACTCTTGAGCTTTTCTTATACAAAAAAAATACTTATTATAAATATATATGTTGTTTGAGAGTGATAGCAATATAAATATGTAAACAACCACAATATTAACACAAGATATATAATGGTTCGGTGTCTCCAACACCTACGTCCATTCTCTTAAGGTCAACCTGACACTTGAGGTTCCATTATAACCATATCTAGGTTTTCCAACAAGTTCACCTAAGAAACTTTTACACAATATCGAGGTTTTTCCCTTAACTTACCTCGAAAACTAATACAACAATACACATAGATTACTTGGGCTCTAAAAGGCCACTCACAATCAACAATTAAAGTGGTTATAATGCAATCCTAAGTCCAATAATCTTGGACAAATATGGATATAAGTACAATAAAAAATATACAAGGCAAATGAACAAATGATACAAGAATTACTAACAAGGAGAAAACTTCTTCTTCTTTGCCTTGGGCTCCAAATTGATTGATCTTTGTAGCTTGAGCCTTTGATTGCTTTGAAATGGATGCTTAAGACCTTGGGTGTGCTTTAAAATGATGGATCTTAATAGTGCATTACCCTTCTCCAAAAAACTCTTCTTGATATATATACTTGAGCTTCCAACGGATCTGTAACGGTAAAAAAAATCCGACCGTTGAACCGAGGAGTTGATTTTCTTGAAACAGAAGTCGACTTCCATTTTAAGTGAGAGTCGACTCTAGTTATACAAAAGTCGGCTTCTCCACTCCTAGAGTCAAATCTTCGAAATACACCAATGCTGTCGGTTGACTTCGCATAACTTGCTCCCAACTGGGTCGACTCTAACTTTGTAAAAGTCGACTTTAGCTTAAGGGGAGTCGACTCCATTGAGCCAAGAGTCGACTTCTGAGGCCAATTTTATAGAAAATCAATTTTATACATATAACAATTATTTGAAGATATAATCCATAACATGTATACATTACAAGATATTTACATGTAAATGTCCACATTTTGTTTAATTTATATTTTATCTTTCATTTACTTTAATACATAAATGTAAATAAGAAAGTCCCCCCCCCCATTTGGATTCAATAAAAACATCTAAAAAATAAAAATCTATAAAATAAGAAAATAGAATTTTGGTTTTAGTATAAATTTGAGATTTAACGATTTTATCAACTCCAAAATACATACATTCTATTTCTTGAAAAATTCATTAAAAATAATTTTAACAACAATAAATATTAGTTATCAAAATATTGGGAGATAGTTTTTCAAAATAAAAATATTTTCTTATATGTCTCTTTATAATGCGCTAATCTTCCAGATTTAGAGAAAAAACATTTCTTGGTTCATTTTGATACACAAAATACTATAATATTTAAAATATGTTTTCCACCATAACACACATAAAAAATTCATTGGGGGATTTTAATATAACAAAAATAGTTTTACTAAAATTATATTTTTTTTAAACATCAAAATACATAATAGGTTGATTGGAGCAATTTGGCTCAACATGACTCAGCCTATATCTACGAAATTAAGGTCAAACTAATGCCTACCAAACAAGGCAACCTTTTTGTCACCAAGTATACGAATATGTTAAATAACCTATGGTAAGAGATGGATCATTATCAAACCCTTTCAATGAAAGACCAAGATGATGATGCTACTTTGCAACAATTAATAGAAAATGATCACATCTATGATTTCTTAGCTAGGCTTCAGCCTGAATATGATCAAGTTTGGCTTCAAATTTTTGGCAAGAAAGAACTACCATCGCTGAATAAGACTATTGCCATTATCCAATCAAAGGAGAGTCGGAGGCATGTGATGTTTAAAGACTAAGTGGTAGAAGAATTCGTGTTAACCATATGAGACTACAAGGATAACTCTGTAGCTAAGCAAACTGATTCTCTGCCAGTGAGTAAAAAACTCGATTCCAAGCATAACAACAAGTATAATATTGCATGCAACTATAGCAAGAAGAAGGGGTATGTTAAGGATGGGTGTTATAAGTTTCATGGAAGACCCCAAGAAGGTGATTGATTAACAAACTCCCAAACTATCTATGGTGGGAAATTGTTCTTATTTCTGCTCATTTGATCAACAACACACTCTCTCATAAGTTTTTAGAGTCCTTGGCAAGTGTTCTAGTAGATCCATCCCTATTTCACTGCTTCTACTTTCCTGCTCGCTCAAGTTTTTGGTTACGTTGTGTTTGTCCATTTTCACTTCCACAATCGTAGTAAACTTGACCCCCAAGCTCTCAAATGCATCTTTATTTGATATTCTTTTACTCAAAAAGGTTATAAGTGCTACCATCTCTCATCTTGGGATAACTTTGTCTCGATTGATGTTGCCTTTGTTGAACATTAGCACTCAGGAAGAGCATCCACCTTCGAAAGACTATGATTGGATTAATTTCTTGTCCTTACCCAGTTCAGTTCCCCAACAACTTGAATCATCATTCTCTCTCATTGAAGCATGGACCGAGTTCGGGCTTGATTCGTCATCACTAACACTTTTGGGACCTGGATAGAGGCCACTATTAAGCCAATCTATTCAAGAACAAAAAGTATCATAGCTTCGCCAAAGCACACTCAATTGTCCGAACTAGATCTCGACCTTGGGGTAAACACGGATGTTGTATTTTGTTTCCCAATTAGGCTCAAGGCTATGACGAAGATTCGGGTTTATCTTCAAAGGCTTCGACCCGGGATTGAAGTATAGTCCAAAAGTACCACCCATTGGTAGCCCATTAAAGAAGTCGGGCCATAAGCCCTTTATTAAGCCTTTGGAGGAGAAATGGGCCGAGCCCATTTGCTCAAGGCTTAACGAAGCCCGAGCCCAAGCCCATTTACTCCCCTGCCTTGCCCTAGCTTTGTCATATAAAAGGGCGATATCCTTTCTAGTTACCCTTATTAACGGTTATTTCTCCCTCTCTTTCCCTTTGCTCATCCGATAGCTTCCTTGTATAGCCGATCCGATGTGTTCCCCTTTCCTTCTCGATCTAATCTATCTTTCCTTGTTGATGTCTGTGTCTTTCCCTGTGGATTGCATGGACGATCCGTAGGTGTCCTCTATTAATCCATTCTGATGGTCTCCCTTAAGGTAAGGTTTCTTTGGTCACTGTTCTCGGTCTCATATCTTCGTGATTGCTCTTGTTCCTTGGGGGATCTTGCTGTGAACGCAACTTGTGTGGTTTGGGTAAGAGATTTTGTGTTTTGGCCGAGAAGGTTTGGGGTTCGATTTGGGGGTTTTTGTGGCTTGTCTCTTGTGTGCTTCCGTGAGGCTTGGTGTCCCTATTCCTTGGAGTTACCTGGGTGGTACAAATTGGACATATCTAGATTTGAGCCTTGAAAAGCCTTTTACGAGGAGTTCTATTTTTATTCTTGTGTTCTTGGTTGTTTCGATATTTCTTTAGTTTTACTTATAATCTATTCTAACCCTTTGTTTTGGTAAGTTTTCTTCCGCAACAACGGAGATTAGTACTTCTCCTCATCCTATTATTGATTCTGACCATGGCATGCCACTCTCAAAGCCACTTAGTAGTTAAGATGATCTTGATTTTCCCATTGCTTTTAGAAAAGGCAGTTGAAAATGTACAAGCCTCAGTTTTGAAGGTTACACAAATGCTGATTATGCAGACATGTAGGTTCTTTTATAGACAAGTAGGTTCTTTGTTTTTTTAGGTTGAAAAAAGATAGTTTAAATATTCATTTGGTGTATTATATATTTGTTTATCATATAAATGATGGTGTGGAATGAAGTAGTATAGCATGCAAAAATGTTGTATTTTTGGAAGATACGTGGATTGACATGGATTGGCATTGATTGTGAAGTAATTGTATATTTGTTTATTATCAATGGGTTTTCTTATTTAATTTAGGCTAAAATAACTCTTTTATAGTTTTATTTTTGATTTAGAATCCTTTTGACATCTGTCTTTTAGTAAAAAACTAGATTTATATGCCAAAAAATAAAATGACTCAATACCTCTATTGATCTTAAACTATTTACATGATTCTATTATCATAAATTAATTAAAAATAAAAATACAACTTACTCTTCAATGGAGGAAACTTGTGCTAATTAACTATTTGAGAGGGAAAACTAGAAAAAAAGGGAAAATTTGTTGGTATATTAGTGATGTTCAAACTTGGAAAAGTCATGTTAGGGTTTGGAAATAATAAACCGTAAGTAAAGCGAGGAAAAAAAGGCTTAAAAATGCAATATCCCTAAAAATTGGATTTTTAAAATTTTGAAAAAATAATTGAGGAAATATGAAATTAAAGTAAATTATTAATTTATCTTATATAAAATTGAGTCTTGTAGTGATTTGAAGGGAAATTAAGTTTTTTAATTGGGCATCTTAGCAAACAACCCATTAAATTTAAATTTGTTTTTTTGGTCCAAATGGTGAAGGCCCAATAAGTCCATGACTAATTATATATAAGCTCATAAGAAGTCATTCGATCTCTCATTTGAAGCCTTAGCAAATTATCTCTTTCTCAACTTTTCTTTCATTATCTCTTTTATGCTCTTATTGTTTACACTATTTTCAGTTTATTTTCAATGATCTCTTATTAGATCTAATGAGGATCTGGCCTTGGACTTTGGCAAAATTTTGGGTGTTCAATCCATTAATCTTAGTTGTGGATTTGGGCATTTATTTTTGAGGGTTTTCACCCTTATACTAGGTACAATTTTCTCATTCTTAATTTTCTTTTAGTTGGTTTAATTTTTTTCATGTTGAATCGATTTCTTTTTATTGCTTTTCCTCCCCTTTCAATTTCTTTTTAAGTTACCTATGTCAATCCCTACTCTTGTTTTCCCCTTTCTAAAATGTTTTGTTTTCATTTATTGAAACCCTAGTTTTTCTCAACGTTAATAGGGTTCACTTATTTCATTTCTTAACAATCTTCAAACTATTCCTTTAATTTTCAAAATTTTGGGAATTGTAACAAAAAACATGACTTGATTTCCTTGTTTTGTGTTCAAAACATTAACACGTGTTTAAGAGTTGGAAAATACGAATGCTCGTGTTGCGTTATTTTCATTTTCTACTTTTAACAAAGATGGAAAGCCTTATTTTTGTTTTGGATTTAAACATTGTGACTAACAATCATCTTATCACAAATTACATGCTTTTATCTCCCTTTAAACACAATATCAAATATGAGTTCGACAACCCTAAATTTGGGATCAACAACTCTAAATTTAGAGTTTGATTTATCTATGCCCCAAATCTAGGACTTGATATTCCAAATCTAGGGCTATTTGTCACTTTTTGTGTATATATATGTGTATAGTGAGATACAAATATCATTGAAGAAGAAGAGTTGTACTTTGTGATTTTTATTTTGAATTTTTTAAAATTTTCTAAATTTAATTTTATTGATTTTTGTTGGATTTATTCTTGTATGATTTTTCTAAATTTTTGTAGGTAAGAATATTTTAAGAAAAATATTGAATTTAATTCTATTAGATTTTTACAAAAATATTTGAACATAAATGAGGAAAAATCAAACATTGTTTTATTTATTTAATTTTTTGACAATACACAACAAAATCAACATTTAAAATTCCGCGCGAGCCCGATCAGGACAAGTTCCCGGCGATGCTGAGCCCACTCTCTGATCTGTGATCTCTGATTTCCATATCGGGCTCTCTCTTTCTCTCACTGGTTTTCAAATCGGCCTGCAGGGTCGCTGATAACCCTCTCTGTCACTCTGTTCAAAATCCTAGAAAATGATCATATTTCCTCTGAATGATGCAGTCTCATACACACCAATTCACGCAAGCCGTGAAGATTGTTGGGTGGTTTTGAGTCGTTTCCATGGCCGGACGTTTGCGAGGCTGAGCACTGTATTTTCTTGCTCAAGTCAGCTACCATGGCGATTTGGCGGTGAAGCTCTCTTCGTTGAAGCAGGCCAAGGACATAATGGTCGCTGCCGGCCCTTCTCTCGCTCCCGAACTCTTCCCCTCTCTCGCCGAACTTCAGTATTCCCCTGAACCCCTAGTTCGGAAATCTCTCATCCAGTGAGTTCCCGTTGGTTCCCAAATTTCTTGCGTGCAATTCCCTTTCTGTTGTTTGTGCACTCATGTTTGTTTGTTTGCAAATTTGATCTCTTCATGCCTAAGATATTATGATTTATTATTATTATTTTTTGATTCACCTGGGGTGTCCGAGCTTCACTCGACTAATTCCTAGGGGCGGGTGACCTTCCTCCCTAATGCACCTCCGGGTAAATTTGGATGCGGTCATAATCTATACACACTTAGAATTGGATATTTGGTGCAGTCCATGTGTGACTTGTTTTCCAGCCTTCCAGCAATAATTTTACCTTTCAAGTCACCGCACTGATTCGAACTCCAATACTCCATGTGAAACTCCAAGTGCTCTACCACTGCGTCATGCTCGTGGGGGCAAATATTATGATTTATTGTTTTTATTCCTGGGGGTTCTAGGGTTGAGGTGAGTTAATTTATAACAAGATGAGGCATTTATTATGATTTTGCTCTACCAAAGAATTTCCATTTTGACTTCTACCTTGCAAGTCAGGTACAAAATACCATCGCAATATTGGATGGGAAAAAGCTACGTTGTCATACTGAGTGGACCATTCTAAACGGTTTAGTAATGGAACTCAGTATAGAATTCTCCTAATTTTTGGGGATATGACATATTTATAAGTTAAGACATATTAATGTTTGAGTGATGAATGACCTTATGTTGTATTGGTTTTGTGAGGACCCTAGATTTGGAATCTAGGGTTTCTAGTTGATAGTTGTTGAAGAAGAAAGGAAGAGAGAGAGAGACAAGAGGAATTAGGGAGAAAACAAAGAGAAAAATAGAGGGAAACAGAGAATGAATAGAGAGAAAATGAGAGAATTTGAAATCAATTCATTCATAATGTCTTGGTACAAAATGGTATAGCCTTATATATGACTATCCACAATAGTTAATTGGTGACATTGTAACAGATTCTAGTAATAGTTTATTACAGTTGTAGTAGTTTGTTGGCAACTACTGTAATTATAATAATTATGGTTGAAACAACTTTAACTACTGCCTTTTGTTATCTCCTAATTTTTTTGATTGCGATAGGTTTCTCCTTGCATCATGCGATTCAGACAAATAGATGTGGTAGAATTCCTAGAGAGGTCTGAGTATTGTTTTGGCCTTACTTATGTTTAGTGGGAGATACTAGAGAATAACTAGGGTTATTTTTTTTCACACAGATGATTCAAGTTCTTGGTTTTGGTGGTGTGAGAATAGAGAATTGGCTGAATGCTTGAGGGCAAGAGCCTCGGGTTAATCTATTTTTAATAATGTGGAACATATTTACTATTAAAAATTAGGCTTAAAATACAACCTATACATCAGCCTATAAATCAATCTATCAAATAAGTTAATTAGGTAGGTCAACTATACAATAATTACAATATTCAACACTTGCCTTCAAGCTGGAACATGCATGTCATATGCACCCAACTTGTTACATATGTAAGTTATCTAAGGTCCATGGAGGGATTTAGCAAAGATATTAGCTAATTGGTCATTAGAGTTCACAAAGCCAATAGCAATATCTTTTGAAAGAACCTTTTCTTTGACAAAGTGACAATCTAGTTCTATATGTGTGGTCTTTTCATGAAAAATTGGATTAGAGGCAATGTGAAGAGCTTGATTATCACATATCAACTTCATTTGCCTTATGTCTCCAAATTTCAGTTCTTAGAGCAATTGCTTAAACCATATGAGTTCACAAGTTGCTACAACTATAGCTCGATATTCAACCTCTGCACTAGACCTAGCAACCACATTTTGTTTCTTATTTTTTCATGATACTAAGTTGCCTTCAACAAGGATACAATATCCAGAAGTGGAGTGCAATGTCTATCTAATTGTGATCTTGCCTAATCAACATCTAAGTAACCAACAACCTGAGTGCGCTTTTTATCTTCATATAGTCAACCCTTACTCTGTGCATTTTTGATGTATCTCATGTGTGAGACAACATTCCAATGACAATCACAAGGGAATCCAAAAATTGACTAACAACACTCACAACAAAGGAAATGTCAAGTCGGGTTATTGTGAAATAATTTAATTTCCCAACAAGTCTTCAATATCTACTTGGGTCTGCAAAAGGCTCCCCTATCTTGGTAGGATTTTTTGATATTTGGGTCCATTGAATTTTTAGTAGACTCAGCGTCCATCATGCCTGTCTCTTCTAGTATGCTTAAGGCATACTGTCTTTATGAAATGGCAATACCAACACCTTGATTGGGCCACCTCAATGCCCAAAAAATACTTCAATTTACCCAAGTCTTTGGTTTGAAAGTGATGAACAAGGTGTTGTTTTTGCTTTGGGATGCCCTTTTGGTCACTACTCGTAATAACAATATCATTGTCACGTTCCCAAGGGCAATAGAGGGGGCAATGATGTAATTGAGCTACAATTGTTTGTTAGGAGATATTTTTAATTCTATTAAGAGCACATTGGTGCTGTTTCTAGAATCTGTTTCGGTTAGACAACCTATAAATAGGCTAGAAGTATGTAGAGAATGAATATAATGAATGATATATTGAATTCAAACTTCTCTCCTTTCATTATCCTTTCTCGATCTCCCATGTTTTTCCTATTTTCTCTCTGTTTCTGCTCAGTCTCTCTCTCTTTCTCTCTCTCTCTCACTCATTCTTCTTAATTCCCTTTCTAAACCCTAGCCCAACCCTAGGTTGTGACATTTGGTATCAGAGCCGATTGATTCTTGACTGTGAGCAAAGAAATTTTCGGTTAACATTCAGGCGATTTCCGACGCTGTTACTTTCTGACGTAGTGAATTCCGAGTTGACTCGAAGGTAGAAGATACAGATTGAAACTGAGCAAGTAATTCTTTGGAAGCAGAGCCAAGTGACTTCTGGTGGTGATTCTAGCGACCACCAGAACCAATTGAAGAAAAATCCGAACCCGGTGATTGGTCTTGGTGGCGAAGCAGGCGATTATGAGTAGTTGTGTCAACCCAATTTTGAAGACATTAGAAACTTATCGTAAAGGCGAGGCGGAAGTAATTGCAAAGAGGAAGTGATTTCAGATGTTGCACAATAGGTTTTTGAAGAGGGAGGAATTGTGTGCTAGTTTCAAAAGTTGTGCAACAAGAATTGCAAATCAAGTGATCGGAGCTTAACACCACTATGATTGGATAACTCCACTGATTGGACCCGGTAAACTGCTGTAGTTACTTGATCGAGGTGTGACTGGTGAATTGAGTGATGGTGGAAGGAACGAGGATAAAGCAATTGGAAACTCGGTTGGATGCATTAGAGGTTGTCTTTTGATAGCACTGGGAGCAACTGGAGGAGAGGTTGGAGACGATGGAACTTGGCCTCAGTCAGACTCAATAGGAAGTGAGTCGAGGCAGAGCTGAGATGATATTAGTGAAGAGGAATCTGAGAGAAGACTTCTCTAATCTCCAAGAAGAATTCTTTGGTTTTGGGTAGTAGCTAAGCACCGTTAAGTCTGTTCTCCAAAATTCCTGACGTGAGCCTGTTGGCGGACTTCCCACCAAGGTCCACCTCGGCTATGATTTTGACGGGGTTAAGAATTTGGTAGCATGTTCCTAATCCTCTGGAGACAGAGGAACAATCGAAATTTGTACTAGAAAATTCCATTAGGGGAGCACATGTGAGTTAGTATCACACCTTAATGCCGAGGCTAGACATTTTGGTATTCGAAAGAGACAAACCAAGATGGTGGATACGGAGATGTGAACGATTCTTTTACCAATATAGAGTGGCAGAAGGATAGAAGGTGCATTTGGCAGCCGCTTATCTCAATGATATAGCGGATGTTTGGTTCCAAGGGTGGAGTAGGGGGAGGATGGAATTGAGTTGGCCGAAGTTTGTGGAAGATTTCTGTATGCGATTCGGGGAAAGAACTAGGATGGACGTCATCAAAGAATTCAATAAGCTAAGGCAGGAAGGTTCGATAGATGAATATCAAACTAGGTTTGAGGAGCTGAAATCATTATTGATCATATCTTATCTGACCCTGAATGAAGCATATTTTGTATGTAGTTTCGTTAGTGGGTTGAATGACGAATTAAGACCGATTGTTAAGATGATGCAACCTGTAATAGTGCAGCAGGCAGTTAAGAAGGTGAGAATGCAGGAGCTTGCATTAGAAGCTATTTTCAAAAAGCACAAAACTCTAATAGAAAGTTATCCTCTGAGCAGTCAGGAGGTGGGAGAAAATGCCTGGACTGCATCCTCAAGTCTAACTCAGGGAAAATATTATCCTAGGGTTTACACTAACCTTACTGTAGCCAAACCTCCTATTATGGAGCCAAGGAGAAGGCCTGGATTATGCTTTAAATGCTGGGATAAATTCAGCCTGGGCCACCAATGCAAAAGACCATTGTTAAATATGGAAGGCTTAGAGGAAGACAGTCTCACAGTGGACGAAGAGGTGGTCCATAGACTCCGGGACAGAGCCACAAAAGACACAAAGAAGATCATCCCCTTATAGAATCCCTTTCCTATCCAAGTTGTCCTTTGTGTTAATTTCCCCCCAAATGAGTAGCCACACAAATAGCTCCACTTTTGGAGGAGCTAAACTGCCCCAAACATGAGCTGCCATAGAATTAATTGGGGGAACATTGGATCCAAACATCAATGAGCAAAGTCTCTCATTAAATAAGTGCGATGAAAAAGAACCAGCCCTTTCAAATGACCAAAATACCTGATCCCCCATTCCACTTTCTAAATAGACCTGGGAAATAACCCTCAGTAGCTTAGCCTGGATAGACTCTTCTCTTCCAAGAAGTGACCTTCTCTGGTTAAAGTACCAAAACCATTTGTTATTCACCCAAAACCCCAAATCTACCACCCTCTTCTCTTTATCTAGAGACACCACGTAAAGCCGTGGGAACAAGCCCGAAAGAGTAGAGATACCCACCCAAAATGTCTTCCCAAAACTGAGTCAAGTCACCCTTACCCAGGAAGATTTTTACCCCTTCCATGGCCATTGATCGAGCCTCATTACTATTGGTAAAAGAGCCAACAATACCGCTCCACCAAGAACTAAAACTCCTCTTAACCTCCACATCATGGATTCCAGAAAAGGTGCCATTATACCTTGTCCCAATTACTTTACACCAAAGCTGACCCCCCCTCCCCCCCACTAATCATCCTCCATAGCCATTTAAAGAGCAAGGCTTTGTTTTTGGCCAACAAGGACCCCACCCCCAGCCCACCCAACTTCTTAGGCAACTCAACCAACTTCCATCTAGCAAGAGCCATTTTTGCCACCCCTTCATTTTCGGACCATAAAAACTTTCTCTGTAGTTTAGCAATCTGGTTAGCCACCCTGACAGGAATTTTGAAAAGTGACATGTAATATATTAGCAAATAGTTAAGAATCGATTTTTTCAGTGACAACTGGCCAGCCATGGATAGAATCCCCGCCTTCCAGGAAGCAAGTCGACTCTTAACCTTGTCCACTACCACCTTCCAAGCGGCAACCCTCCTTGGATTAATTCCCAGCTGGAAACCTAAATAGGGAATTGGGAAAGAAACAAATTTGCACCTCAATAGAGTGGCAGCCTCCAACAACCATTCTTGATTAATATTAGCCGCAGAGAGGCTAGACTTTTTAAAACTAATACGTAGGCCGGACATGAGCTCAAAAGATCTCAAAATCTGCTTGAAAGTACACATACATCTTAACTCAGCTGGGTAGAAAATCAACGCATCATCAGCAAACTGGAGAAGAGGGATTCGCATAGGAGGGGACCCCACCAAGACACTCGTAAACAAATCCAGATCCAAGGCCTAACAGAACAGCTATTACAACCCTTGGGTAGAACTCACCCTTAAAAGCTAGCTTTTAAGGGAAGGGTGCTCAAGAGGTTACAAACCTCACACTAAGAACCTGAATTTCCAATGTGGGACAAGTCCCATACCCTATAGTGGACCATAACATACCACTATGCTCCGCAGCCTGGCGCCTACAACGGCAGGCTGTGCACTAGCCACTGCTAGTCTCGGGTGAACACTGCAATGTTGGCGTCACCTCCATTGCCGCTCGCTTACATTGGGAGCCATGGGGCCGACTTTGATACCATTGTTGCAACCCTTGGGTAGAACTCACCCTCAAAAGCTAGTTGTTAAGGGGAGGGTGCCCAAGAGGTTATAAACCCCACACCAGGAACCTGGATTTCCAATGTGGGATAAGTCCCATACACTACAGTGGACCATAACAGGACATTCCTCCCTCGTCTTTGCCCATCCTTGATACCAATCATCCCTAGCATCGTTGAGGTAGGCCGCAGCCATGGCCACCTTCTGGTGCTCAGGAATTCCAAACCACTCAAATGCCCTCACATCTTCTAATCCACCATCAAGGTGTACTTCCATCAAACATGGGGATATCCAATTTTGGCATTGGTATCCCTGGGTGGCCAAGGCCTCCATTCACTCCTTGCTTTTGGCCGATCATGTTCTCCCCCATTTCCCCTGGTTCCTCGCCAACCTCAGAGGTTGCCGGTCTCCTATGACTCATCCCATGGCTGGGAAGAATTGGATCCACCCCCTCTCTAGGAGGAAAATCTGGGGAGAGGCGTACCGGTTGTTGTTGTGCGAACAAAACCATGAATCCTTGTAGCTGCTCTTGAATTTGCGCTCCTACTTCTTCTCGAATCTGATTGACCGCCCAATACAGTTTGCGGTCAATGGAGATGATCGCCTTGTGATTACGATTTGATCCTAATTCTAGCTGCAAGTCCGAGACTGTGGACTCGAATTGGTGCAGTTGCACCACCATATTCTTCATCCTCGTGCTGTCTGCCATCATTGTATCTTCTCGTAGCTTGATTGGCCTGGATCACTCTGATACCAAATTGTCAGGGTGCAAGCATGACAGAGAGGAACTCTTGGGTTTCTCCGAGAATTCAAATAGGGAAAAGGGAATTGACAGAGAGAGAGAGAGATAGAATTTAGAGGAAAGGATAAAAGACTTAGAGAGAGAGAGAATTTTCGAATGGAATCAATTTATTCATGCCTTCATCAGGTGAGATCAGCCTTTTTATACTGATCTCCCTACAATTCAAATGAAAAAAAAGAGCTTCCCGTTCATAGTGCCTCCTGCCACTATATCTACTGCTAACATGTGCGGTTAGTTACTCCTTATTCTATCAATTCTCGAATTACAAACAAGAAAGAATTAAAAGTATTAACAATAGCTCGTGACAATTAAGGCTTAGGATTAGCCTATAAATATTCTTGTTCTTAGTTTAGAGTGCAGCTTTTAAATAATATCAGATTTCTTTTTCTAAATTTGGTTTTGCCCTCAGTTTCAACGTGAAACTAGTTAACATTGCTTCTTGTGTTGCGTCACATAAGCATTGAAACACTTTACATGTTCGGATTACCTTGCATGTAATTTCACTTAGCTAAGGAGCTCACGCATTTTAAAATATGTTCCAGATTGACAGGTGGGCAGATTGGTTGAAGGTTGAGTTTTGCAAGTAATCTGAAGCTTGCACCCTGATAAAATTATGTAGAATTGCAATATTAGCGTTATGGTATTTTCTGAACTTATAAAAATGGGTTCCATCTTGTATTAAATTTTGATGTATAAACTAAAAATTTGAGGCAACCTTACACGCTTGTAGGTTTGTGTACCCTGTAAAGCTTTTGAGAATGGATATGACTAGTTGACTTGCGATTGCATGTTATGTGAATTTTGGTAAGATTATTTCATATAGCTATGTCAATGCTAGAAATGTCAAGCTTTAGTGAATTATTGCTTCTGTAAGTAAGTTGCAGCCAAAAGCAGTAAACAGGCAGAAAAAAAAATCAGTTGTTAAGGACAAGACGATTAGTTGCAGGAACCAAGTTTTAAGTGTAATCTAGCCTGCTTTGGTCAACTGAGAGGAAATAATGCGAGTCGCTTGAATGCCCTGCAACATGGGAAAATAAATAATTCCAAGCCAAGTAAAGAACAAGTAATCGAATATGGCATGCTAGGATGATGTAAAAGGCTTGGAAATAAAATAGAAAAAAAACACCTAGCATGTGTTGGTCCCTTGTAAGAGGGTCACAGGATTGAATCCAGGAGATGGGCTTGACTAACCTTTTGTTTGGAAGCATGATTTATGAAAGGAAAAGAAAAAGAAAAAGAAATGAAAGGGATTGATCTTATTGCGTTTACATGCGTAGAAGTAATTTAATATATTTTCAGTTTTTCTTTCTGTTGAAAAATACTGAATCCAAAAATAGCCTAAATTCATGATGGATTTTCATACTGTTTTCATTTTCTTCGTCGTCTTTATTATTATTATTTTTTTTGGTGCAGTCTTTAGATGCCATGTTATTACATGGTTCAATTTACTTGGTTATTTGTTTGCATTAATAGGCACCTACGGTATATACATCAGTAATAGTACCTTCAAATTTAACTTGGTAAAGTAGAAAAGAAGTGACAGATGTCAGAAGCTACAGCGTTTTGCTCCTACACAGTTTATTATGGGTTCTAAATTCTAGTTATGTGGTCACATATTAACACGATCATTTTGTCCGTGTAAGGCCGCCTCAAAATCATCACCACACCCATATTTTACACATATCTAATATGCAAAGCACGAATTGAAATACTTGTTTGAAAGGCCATATGGTGTGCTCAATAGTTTATGTTTCATAGGATGCCCACTCATTGTGCACATTAAAATGCATGCCATTGCCATACATGCTATATTGCGTGTCCAACAGGCATGAGTTTATTGAAGTTAAGAATGCGCTTTTCTTTTAATGTTTTATTAAATGAGTCTTAGATGTTGATTGTTGTCTTTGATTGGTAATTTTGTATTGGAGATGTAATTTCATTTTGAACTTTTATATTTTTAATGTTTATGGTTATTTAAATTTGTGAATTGCACAGTTCCTTACAAGTTGAATTAGCATGGCATTTTATTGTACTAATTTATGAATTGAACAGTGCCTTCCGTGTTGAAATTTAACGTTGTATTTTTTGTGTTTTGTTGTTATTGACACTATATGCATCAATGTAGGCAATTAAAACATAAGAGAATATAATTTGTTACTAATCATTTTTTTAAGATCCACATATCTGTCTTTGTGTACATGCTCATGGTCCTATCTGTATGCCCACTTGTGCTTCTTAATATAGCACCCTCTTTTCCCTCATTCTATTTTTTGATAATTCTTATTGTATAAAATTCCTCAAAAGGTGTTGATATAGCTGTATTTACTTAGTTCATATATTTATTTATTGGAGAAAAGATCAACTTGGCCCCCCTAAACTTTCCTGATTTGGCCAGTTTAGACCCTAAACTTTTTTTGGGGTCAAATTCAACCTTGATCACTTTAAATGGTTTAATTTAGGGGTGAATTTGAGCCAGAAAACTAGAGTTTCAAGGGTTGAGTGAAGTAAAAACTAGCATTTTAGGGGCATAATGAACCTTTGGAAAAGTTCAATGGTGAATTTGACCCAACAAAAGTTCAGGGGCTAAACTGACCAAAATCGAAAAGTTGAGGAGCCAATTGGGCTTTTTTCCTTATTTTATCTGCTTGAAGTCTCTTAGTAAATCATCTCATTGTTTAGAATTAATATTTGATTGTGCCTCCCAAATGTTATTCTATTTGGTTGCTAGGTGGTAGAAGAGATTGGGTTGAAAACAATGAGACACTCTTTGATATTTGTGCGAGTCTTATTGGCATTGTTAAAAGATAAAGATTCTGCTGTTGCAAAACAATCCATTTTCAGTGGCACCAACTTCTTTTGCAGCATTGTTGAGGAGTTGTCACTACAGGTTACTCTTTCTTCCTATCCCTTGCTTCCTCTGTATATATTTTTTCCCCAGTTTTTTGAATTAACATGTATTTATTCAGATTTCTATTTAATTCTTTGTGAATGGCCCTGAAAGTGTTTTTGTTTATTTGTTTTGAGAGTTGGGGTGAGTGTGAAGGGATGGTATTAGGACACCCTAAATGCAGGCCATGAGCAATCTTTTTCTGCTTTCTTTATTTTAGGTATATGACAGTCCAAATTATAGGCCAATAGATACGTTTATTGTTGACAGGGAAAGTAGGCATGGGAAAACTAACAGAAAAGAGAAGAACCTGAATCAAGAAAAATTTCCCATCAATGGCTGTGTGCCATTCTCCTACCTTTTAGGCAAAAATAAAACACTTTAACAACTGCGATCCTATGTGAACATAAGTCATTTAGAGTGTTGAGTGCATGTTTTGCAATTTTATTTGGCAGTTGGAAAAAATTTTCGTACCTTTTCCCATCACTCTGCATAAAGCAGTAGCTGTATTTCATCTAGTTCTTAGTTCCCTTTTATCCTTCTGCCTCTTTTTGATTAGAACTGTGAGAAGAACTGGGCTTTTCTCTTGAACATTAATATGAGATTCCTTGTTGTGGTCGTGTAATGAGTCACTGGTTGAATCTCTATTAATCACTCTTGATTTGGTTTCCTTTGATTCTATCTTTCACTTGGTCAAAATCATGAGTTTGTAATTTCTTTGATAACATCCAAAATCTTTTCACTGTTACTACTGGAAATTGCAGTTCCATCAGCATGGTATTGTTGAGAGGTGGCTTGAAGAGCTGTGGACATGGATGATTAAGTTCAAGGATGCTGTCTATGGCATTCTGTGGGAGGTAACTATTGCTATGCTTGTTTATTTAAATGCTAGTGATAACATGTCTAAATGGTGATAGCTGCAATCAGTTGAGGAAGTTAACTTTCTATTGATTTTGGTGGTCAGTTCTCAATATATGCGTGGTCTATTTTCTTAATAATATTTCTAAATGATGACAACTCTATCAATTTGGGAAGTTAACTTTCTATTTGATTTGGCAATCCGTTTCTTAATACGCAGGGGGTCTACTTTCAATCCCCATGATATAGGAGTTTTGAGCCCTTAGCATTGGTTACTCACTGGTTATCTTGTTGAATAAGCTTCATATTTAAAGCAATTATAAAGTTGATGCTTTCCATGTTTGAAGAAGAGGTATAGGAAAGGGTATTAAACTTTTGCTATGCTTGGTTTGGCATTAGTTATTCTTTTAGAAGAAAGGAGTATGAATTAAAAGATGTAAAATAGGGTTAAAAAAAAAAAAAAAAAGAGGCATCCCTGGGGCAAGAGGTTCACTGCTTTCTGAGGGTTTGAGGAGGTTTATCGCATGCAACCTTGGTTGCAAAGAGGTGGTTGCCATGCTAAAAAGGAAGAAGCTGGCAAAAACCTGTTAAGTTCTACACCTTATGCCTTGGATTGCATCGCATCAACACATCACAAATTCTTCTATTACATGCACTTGTGAAAAAGAAAACCATACTTCTATTTCCATTGACCCATATAATCCATGTGAAAGAGCTGAATGCAAATCAAATCATGCCTTTTGCCTCCTTTTTTCTTACTCTAGCTCCTGCTGCAATAGATCTATGGAATATTGAATCCTTCCCAACTTGATCCATGACCAAAGATAACTCTTACATAACCTAACAATTAGTGACATATCAAATAATCCATATTTCTTGGCACACCCAACATCGGTTTAACTTGGCCATCTTTTAACCAAGTTATCAATTTGACACGACCTCAGATGGAGGGTTGGTTAATTAGGTAATTCTTGGAGAATTATCGAGAAAAGAATGGAATTTGGGAAAAGAATTGATAGATCGAGAAAGAAGGAGATGGGAGAGAGATAGAACAGAGAGATATAACAAAGGGTGAAAGAATTCAAGAGGGAAAATATAGAGTTCTGTTATTCCAAAAGCTGCCTACTACTATTACACTCGCCTTCTTAAAGGCACTCTTCTAACTGTTCTGTAACTCCCTAACAACATTCAACTAACTCTTATAACTCCCTAACGGTATACAACAACTCACCCCCCTCTTAGTTACAGTAGTTATTGTTGGAAAAAACAGGGTTAATATATCAAAGATTCAATGACTCCAAGGCACGTAACGATGCTATCTTTTAAGAGATGTTTCTCCCCGTGTCTATTTTGTCACTAACGGGTTTAGAGAAAATTTCTCTCAGGATACAATGGAGTTCTACGTTTGATTCAAACCGTGACGAGTTTGACCAAGCTGAAGAGAAACTTGGTTATAGGAAATCTAATGATGCCGAATGAATGAATGGGATATGAGACGTTGTTCTCTAACAATTGCAAACGACAGAAGTAAACATTTTATATACAGAGGATAGATGTCTGTTTGGAAGAGGTGTATCTCTTCAATCATAAAAATAAAGTTGTGTCTGGTTAATTCGAAACATCACAACCTTTAGACATAACTTGTTAGTAATTAATTAATTACTAACCAATCCTCATATTTAAATTCTGTTTACCTTTCGGGGGCGTTGCCCTTGAGCCCCCACGGACTACAAGTCATTTGCAAACACAAACATGGAAATAAATATGAAAAAATATCTAACATATCTCCCCTATTTTTCAGTATATATTTTAGAAAAAAAAAAAAAATAACGAGTATGCAACGGCTGCATCACCTAAGTGATTGCCTATGTACCCTTACCGTAGTTCGTGCAATGCAAATGTAGAGGCATCATTGCAGGAAATCGTTCGTAAATGAAAGTAGCTTTTGACTTTGAACTTTCACTTAGTGTAAGCAACTCAAAGTTTAGTTCAGGTGCTATGGTGAACAAATCTTGAACCAAGGACCCGTACATGACTTAACCAGAGTTACCACACATATTATTCCCCTAAAAAGTTTCTCTTTATTCCAACGCATTAATGGCCTTGTGTTATATCCCGATTTTTATGAGTGCTTTAGAGACGGTCTAAATCTCATAGAAAGCGGCCTGACTTTCTCACTCATATAGGTAAGTTCGTATAAAGTGTTTTTGCGATTCACTTTCTCTAGCAAATGAACTTATTAAGGAATAAAATCCAACCTCTATCATGGAGAACTTCATACACTAGAGATTTTATGAATGGGACCTAACTAAGACTCTAGTGCCTCACCTAAGTTTGACTTTAACTTGTTTGCACCCTTTGAACTTTGTTTATATTTTCAAAACATAAGTAGGGTTCCCATTAAAACTAACTCCATTTTACACTGACCTTAGTCCCATTCCTTTCGATGTTTTCGCAATCATATCTCGAGCTAGTCCCTTCGTCAAAGGATCTACTAGGTTATTCTTTGACTCTACATAGTCAATTGTAACCACTCCTTGCTTGAGCAATCCTCGTAGTGACTGATGTTTAAGACTTAAATGTCGTTTCTTACCATTATAAGTCTTGCTTGCTGCTTTGTATAAAGTAGCTTTACTATCACAATAAATCATCACAACTGGAGATGGTTTTGTCCATAGAGGAATGTTAATCAATAAGTCTCTTAACCATTCAGCTTCCTTAGATGCATCAGTCAAGGCAATAAATTCTGCCAACATAGTCAAATCTGAAGCACAACTTTGTTTCTTAGAGCACCATGAAACAGTTGCACCTCCTAAGGTAGATATCCATCCTGTTGTGGATTTAGAGTTCAACTCTATATTATTCCAACTAGCATCACTGTATCCTTTGAGTATAGCTGGGTATATCCTCTATAGTGTAACCCATAGTCTATTGTCCTTGTCAAATATCTTAGAATCCTTGAAATTGCACTCCAATGTTCTTTACCTGGATTACTAGTGAATCGGCACAAAATTCCAACTGCATATGCAATATCTGGTCTTATGCAATGCATAGCATACATAAGACTTCCTATTACACTAGCATATTGCAGTTGATCATAACATCTGTCGGTATTTTTCATTAACTTGATACTAGGATCTACTAGAGTAGAGACGGGCTTATGATCCATATGACCATATCTTTTAAGAATCTTTTCAATATAATGAGATTGATTTAGTGATATAATTCCACCTTGTCTCATTATTTTGATCCCTAAGATTACATTTGCTTCGCCCATATCCTTCATATCAAAGTTAGCCTCCAACAATTTCTTAGTTTCACTTATAGATTCTAGGTTAGGATCGAATATAAGCATGTCATCCACATACAAGCAAATAAGGATGCATGCTCCATTCTTATAGGTAGAATAAATACACTTATTTGCCTTATTAACCTTGAATCCATTAGACAACATAACGTTGTTGAACTTTTCGTGCCATTGCATTGGGGCTTGGTTTAGACCATAAAGAGATTTGACTAATTTGCAAACCTTCTTTTCTTGTCCACGTAATACAAAACCCTCTAGTTGCTCCATATATATCTCTTCTTTTAAATCACCATTTAGGAAAGCCGTTTTTACATCCATTTGATGAATAATCAAATTGTGAATAGAAGCTAGAGACAACAACACACGGATAGATGATATCCTAGCTACTAGAGCATAAGTGTCAAAGTAATCTATGCCATGACGTTGTTTGTATCCTTTCGCTACTAACCGTGCTTTATACTTATTTATGGAACCATCTGCATTTAATTTCTTCTTGAAAATCCATTTCGAACCTTTTGGTTTGGAACCTCTAGGTAAGTCAACCAACTCCCATGTTTGGTTTGACATAATGGATCTCATTTCATCGTTGATTGCATATTTCCAAAAAATAGCATCTCGAGAAGAAATGACCTCTGAGTATGTGACAGGATCATTACTATTATCATCAACAGTTACCTTAGTTTAGTGTGTAATGTTTTGTACATTACCTTCCAATAAATATGTCACAAAATCAGGACCGAAAGATTTCTCTTTCCTTTGTCTCTTACTTCGTCTAGGTTCTATTTCTGAATTTGATTCATCAAGAGGTTCTTCGATGACTCTCTTGGAAGGACTAGAGTCAATAGCATCCTTGTTATGCACAGAGGAAGATTTATACAAATGTTCAAAAAATTCTGCATCAATAGATTCATTGATGTCATAGGAATCTATTTTTAGAAACCTATATGCAGAACTATTCTTTGCATATCCTATCAGCACACATTTATAAGTTTTGTTTCCTAACCTAGTAATCTCAGGATTCGGTTTTCTCACATATGCGAGACATCCCCGTACCTTAAGACGACTTAGATTAGGCTTCTGGTTATACCAAAATTCATATGGGGTTTTACTAAACCTTTTCATAGCAACTCTGTTTAGAATATAACAAGCACTTAAGATCACCCCACCAAAAATCTGGTAATCCAGAACTAATAAGCATGCAATTCACCATCTCAACTAAAGTCCTATTTTTTCTTTCTGCTACTTCGTTCGATTCTGGGGAATATGGCAGAGTAAATTTGTGAATTATACTGTTATCTTCACAGAATTTTGATAATTCTGCCACTTGGTATTCACCTTCTCTGTCAGAACGTAAGACTTTAATTTTCTGATTTAGTTGATTTTCCACTTCTGTTTTATAGATTAAAAATTTGCCCAACACTTCATCCTTACTTTTCAGTAAGTATACATAGGCAAATTTTGAGAAATCATCTATAAAGGTTACAAAATACTTATTTCCTCCACGTGAAACTTTACTATGTAGATCAAATACATCCGAATGTATAAGACCAAGCAATTCAGATGTTCTCACAATAGATTTGTGTGGTTTACACAAGATCTTCCCTTGTGCACATATTTCACATTTTTTAACATCATCCAAATTACATTTAGAGATAATTCCTAAGTTGTGCATGTTCCTTATAGACTTATAATTTATATGTCCTAATCTAGCATGCCATAAAGGTAAAGAGTCAACAACATAAGCAAAGTTATATTTTATTATATTCATCTTGAACATGCCATTACAAGAATAGCCTTTTCCAACAAATACATTATTTTTAGACATAATAAGGCTATCTAATTCAATAACAAGTTTGAAACCCGCCTTATTAAGGCGATCCTTGGAAATCAGATTCTTGGTCATTTCTGGTATATGTAGAACTTCTGCCAATGTTAAGTTTTTTCCCGAAGTGAACTTCAATTCCACTGTTCCAATACCAATCACTTTGGCACATACATTATTGCCCATTTTGACCTCTTTTCCATTATTGCATTCTTGGTAAGTTTTGAACTGAGTTTTATCATTGTTTACATGAACTGTTGCACCCGTATCTAACCACCACCCTTCTTCAACCCCAATTGAGTTGGCCTCTTCCACCACAACAACAAAGTTTGGATCATTATTGTTGGTCACATTAACATGATCCATCTTTGCCTTTCCTTTCTTTTTCTCATCTTTAATTCGATGACGACAATCTCGAGCGAAATGACCAGGTTTCTTGCAATAGAAGCATTCACCTTTAAACCTTTTCTTAGAAGTTTCTGCATGATCTTCCTTTTGAAAAGAACCCTTTCGCTTTTTCCCAGCCTTCCGGTTTCCTTGAACTAGGTTTGCTTTTCCTGCTTCCTGATCATTGTTTTCCCTTTTACGAGAGTCTTCCTCAATACGCAGATGACGCATGAGGGATTCCACAGTGTGACGGGTTTCTTCATGTTTCAGTTTCTTTTTATATCCATTCCAAGAATAAGGCAGTTTATCGATTATGGCTCCAACTTGAAATGCTTCAAGCAACACAATCTCAGCGTGTTTCAGATTAGTAACAATAAGTTGTAATTCATGGACTTGAGTAAGAATAGATTTACCATCTGTCATTTTGAAGTCGAGATAATTACCGATCAAGAACTTTTGGTTACTTGCCTCCTCAATGCTATACTTGTTTTCCAATGCCACCCATAGTTCTTTAGCCGTTTCTATTGTTTTGTGTGCGCTATAAACACTGTTTGAAAGTGCATTAAGGATGTGACCGTGACACAGGAAATCATCATCTTTTCGTTTCTTCCTTTGCTCCTGTAATTCCTGTTTGCGTTCATCTGAATCTTCATCTCCATCTTTTGGAATCGGTGCGAGATCATCACTCAGTATGTAGGACAATTTTATGGCTGTCAAGAAAAACAAAACTTTCTCTTGCCAGTGTGTGAAGTTATATCCATCAAAGCGATCAAGGCGAATCAAGTCCTGATTCATGACTTGAATGGAAGGTGCCATGGATTCATTCAACGTTAAATCTTCAAACGAAGTCATCTCTTAAAACTGTTGGAAAAAAAGGGATTAATATATCAAAGATTCAATGACTCCAAGGCACGTAACGACGCTATCTTTTAAGAGATGTTTCTCCTCATGTCTATGTTGTCACTAATGGGTTTAGAGAAAATCTCTCTCAGGATACTATGGAGTTCTACGTTTGATTCAAACCGTGACGAGTTTGATCAAGCCGAAGAGAAACTTGGTTGTAGGAAATCTGATGATGCCGAATGAATGAATGGGATATGAGACGTTATTCTCTAACAATTGCAAACGAAAGAAGTAAATAGATTATATACAGAGGATAGATGTCTGTTTGGAAGAGGTGTATCTCTCCAACCATAAAAATAAAGTTGTGTCTGGTTAATTCGAAACATCACAACCTTTAGACATAACTTCTTAGTAATTAATTAATTACTAACCAATTCTCATATTTAAATTCTGTTTACCTTTTGGGGGTGTTGCCCCTGAGCCCCCACGGACTGCAAGTCATTTGCAAACACAAACATGGAAATAAATATGAAAAAATATCTAATAGTTATAACCCAGTTGTCCCTTATACCCCTAGGTTCGTGACAATTCTCCCCTCCTTGCGAGAGTTCTTATCCCAAAGAACTTGTAGTTGCTATCCTTGTTTTTCATCCAATTCCAGCCTTCACAATCTGATTTCTTCTTTGCCTTTTCTTTTACTTGCTTTGGCCTCTTTTTTCATCTCTTTCTTGGCTTTATCTGATGAATGAAAGAGGAAATAACCTCTCTCTGTTTAGCAAGTATTTCAAGCTCTCTTGAAGTACCTCCTTTATTTCCTTTGCTAAAATCAACACCAACTCCTTTGAATCTTTAGCGGCTAGGGAATATCCAACAATATCATCTGTTGTGATTTCCTTGGTAGTGCTTAAAAGATCAACAAAATCTTTTGCCCCATGTTGACATTTTTCAACTGCTTTTTGCTCCTTCTCTTTGGCTCTATTTTGTAGATCTTTGAAAATTAGCTTCGTATTGTCATCAGGTATTGGAGGAGTAACCTTTTTTTCAAGAGAAACATACTTGAAGTCTTCAAAATCTAGAGTTGTTGTGATATCCTTTCTCAAGTTCACAACATCTTTTGCTTCCTCATCTTCCTTAGAGATCTCATCAATCGAAGTATCTTTTACTTTATGAATTTCCTGATCTATTGCGAGAAATTCATTAACTTCTTGCTGCAAACTGGGTAGTCGTAGAAATACCTTCATTTTGCTGGTTGCTCTTCAGATAACTTTTAGGCGGCAACTCGTGCTTTCTGTAAATGGCTTCTAGTGCCTACTCTTGCATCCTAGCCCTCTCAGCTGGTTGTTGTAACGTAGCAAGACACATCATTTTCACTATAGGCCTCAACGCATCATTAAGGACATTAATGAATCTCAATACAAAATAGGACTCAATCAAGGTTGGATGGGAATTGGGTACAAGTACTTTTAATTTCTCAAACTTGATTAGGTACTCCATAATCGAGCCCACTTGTTTCACCTTGTTGAGCTCCCTTTTGTAGCTCTCATCTTTAACCTAACCATTCTTAGAAAACATCATCAAAGATTCATCAAATTTCCTTGATAGGCCTTCCAATTTCCTGTTAATTCCATCCAACCTTTCGATGATTCTGTCTGTTGAGGCCTTACACTTACTAATCAATGCCAAAGTTGACTCATAATTCTAGCTAGCCTCCACTCGAATTTGTAGATCGAAAACTGTAGCAATCTTCTACTGCAATTGTACTTTGAATCGTATCATGCCTATTCTGTCCTAGGTATTCGCAATTCTTGTATCCATATTCTTAGTTCAAATCCTTGCAAATTCTCCTCTGTAACAGCTTCTTGATCAGCTTCTAAGTATCCCCTCAGAAACTGGAATTGGTCCCTATAATCCTAGTCCGCCTCCTTAGCGGCCTCAAGTTCTGTCCATGTCTTCTGATAATTGATTGCCTATATAGTAAATCTCACAATGCGACACCTTCTAAAACAGAAAAGAAGAGATTTGTACAATTTGGGAAGTAAAAGAAGAATTTGAAGAACAAGAACCAAAACTAGGGTCGGAATAGAAAGAAAAGGGAATAATTGAAAAATCAGCACAGAAAGGAAGGGAAAGAATTGAGAAATCAGCGCTTTTTGTTGCAATCTTGGAATCCGTCGAGATCCGACCAAAATTAATAGCGGTTAGGAGGAGTTGAAAGCCTAGAACTGCTTCATCAACCTTCTACGACCTAATTAATCTTGGGTTGATCTTGATTAGACGAACTGAGAGTTACGCTCCGCCTTAAAGTCCCTCAAGAATTGATTGAACGCACTCGCCTGGTCTGCTTCTTATGGCTTGGTCCTTTCAACAATGCTTGCTTTGTCTCGGATCAAACAACTGCTCCTCCAATATCACCTGGGATCGAAGTCTCGATTACGATGATTCAATGATCACCCCCCAGCTGACGCTTTCTTCTCACCCAATCACCATCCAATGGTTGGAGGCCCACTGACTCTGATGAATTTTTTTTTAGAATCATCAAAATTTGCTGCTTCTTGAATTACCTCCCGTGACTTGTTCAATTCTGCCCCACTCGCCGATCAACATCTTCCTTTCGATCGGATCTCAAGTTGTAATCGTTAGGATCCGTACTCTCAGCTTCAATTAGGATCGCCTCTTGATCAACTTCTAAAGATAGCCTGACTTGTTTCGATGGGTGGATTTTGTCACCAGAATCGTCGGAATCACCATTGGAATTAGTTGGATCCACAGCTAAGAACTGTTGGCTCTGATATCAAATTGACATGACCTTAGATAGAGGGTCGGTAAATTAGGTAATTCTTGGGGAATTACCGAGAAAAGAACGGAATTTGGGAAATGAATTGATAGATTGAGAAAGAAGGGGATGGGAGAGAGAGAATGGAGAGATATAACAAAGAGAGAGAATTCAAGAGGGAAAATATAGAGTTCTGTTATTCCAAAAGTTGCCTACTACTATTGCACCTGCCTTCTTAAAGGCACTCTTCTAATTGTTCTGTAACTCCTTAACAACATTCAGCTAACCCTTATAACTCCCTAACGGTATACAATAACTCACCCCCTTGTTAGTTACAGTAGTTATAGCCCAATTGTCCCTTATACCCCTAGGTTCGTGACACAATGTTAAGGATTTTTTGGTTCATGGTCATTTGAAGAAAGTGATGTTTGGTGGATTAGTTTCATATTAAATTGTGATACCATCGGTGAAGAATTTCTCTTATTCTCCTTTCTACATCAAGAAAAAGTAAAAAGCTTGGTTTCCATTTTGATCGGCACCATAGAAACTGCAAAACCAAGAGGTAAGAAGATTAGATTAGATTCATTAGAAGAAGAAGAAGATTGTTTGGTTCATACTTATGTAGATCCTCTCACCTAGTCTAATGTAGTCTAGATTGTGTTGGAATATACTTCAAGCCACTTTTCCTTTCCCATGTTTCTATTTTGCAATGCCTTGATATAAGGAATTATAAATAAGGAAAAGTAATGAATGACTTGGGATTGTAGCTACAGCTGTGGAAAACGATCTTATTTTGTAATATCTTTCCCTAGAGCTTAGATAGACAATATCTATGAAGCTTCATGTGGAGAAGGGAATTCTATTTCATTCGTATCAATCAACTATACATGGCTGGTCTATATCTACAATTGTGGAAAATCGTCTTATTCTATAATATCTTTCCCTGGAGCTTAGATAGACAATATTTATGAAGCTTCATGTGGAGAAGGGAATTCTATTTCATTCGTATCAATCAATCATACATGGATGGTCTATATATACATACAAGGAGATTACAAATCACTTCCCTAATGGATTGTGATCTCCTAAGAATCATCAATCAATTGAAAAAGGAAACAAATAAAATCAAAGAAGCTATAAATCCTCCTAGATGCAATCCTAACTATACATAGCCTAAAATAGAGAAGATTTTATGGCCTAAATGCCAAGATATTTGATCATCTACACTCCCCCTCAAGCTTGGAACTTGGGTCGTCGAAGCATTTTCGAGGTAATGCTTTAGTTAGGATGTCTACAATCTGAGAATTTGTTGGGGTGTAGGCAAGTTTAATGACATTCCCTTCAATTTTCTCCTTAATGAAGTGTTGATCAATTTTCACATGCTTAGTCCTGTTATGGTGTACAGGGTTCTTGGCAATACTGATGGTAGATTGGTTGTCACAAAAGTGTTTCATAGGGCCTTCGATCTCGACTTTGAGTTCTTCCAGTAATCTTTTTATCCAAATCCCCTCGCAAATTCCATAAGCCGTGGCCCTAAATTATGCTCTTGCACTACTCTTAGAGACCATTAATTATTTCTTGCTCCTCCAAGTAACAAGGTTGCCCCACATGTAGGTGAAGTACTCGGATGTAGACCTTTGATATGTGATTGAACCAACCCAATCTACGTCACTATAGATTTCTGCCCCTTGGTTGGAACCTTTCTTGAAGAAGAGACCCTTTCTTGGAGTTAGCTTCAGGTATCTCAAGATTCTGTAAACTGTTAGATATGAGCCCTAAAGACCAATTCTAGTGACACAAAGGGACTCGATCTTGTAATTTTTTAAATAATATTTAAATGGCAAGTTTATGTTTTTATTTAAATTGCAATATGATTTAAATTAAAACACATATCCATTGGTGATAGAGAGTCCTAAGTGAAATGGGAGTGTTACCGAGATTAAAGAGATAAAGAACGGAATTCCAAACTGCTAAAGGAGTTGGAAAGATAAGCAGAAAGTTTGAAGATTAAAGCTCCTAGAAATCAGCAGAAATAATAAGAGTAGATGTGATTATTATCTTTTATTATTTATTGCTTAAATTCGGTTGTAGTTTATCTTCTTACTGTATCTTATCTCCTAAATATTAGGATTAGATAGCCTAGAAATTGTATAAGTAGATTTCTATTCATTGAATCAATTAACAAGTTTGATTTCCACAAACTTAGTTAAAGTTCTCGAGTGTTATACCTTTAGAAAAAAATCTGTTCATGGTATCTAAGTTCGGCTTTGTCTAGCCTAAAGATCCAAGACAGATGGATCCGCAAGGCCGTGGGAATGCAGCTCCAACTACAGTGGAGTCATCCGACAGTTCGGCCCTTTAGCAATCCTCAATTCCAGCGACTGTGGTGTCTCACAACACCTTGTCATTGGACAACAATACCTTGCAAATCACTCAACACAGGTTAAATGGAAGAAACTTTAGAGAATGGTTTCAATCCGTAACCTTGGTGATAAAAGGCAAAGGGAAATATAGCTACCTAACCGGGGCAATTCCAACACCACTAGAAGATTCAGGAGACTATCAAAGATGGGAGGTAGAAAATTAAATCTTGCCGGCTTGGATCATGAACTCTATGGAGCCAAAGATAGGTCGACCCTATCTGTTCTATAAAACGGCAAAATAAATTTGGGATGCCGTTCAAGAGATCTACTCCGATCTTGAAAATACAACTCAATGCTTCAAGATTAGAGCTGCAATTCGGACTACCAAGCAAGGCAGCCTCGGTGTGATAGAATACTATAACAATCTAATGGAGTTATGGTAAGAGATGGATCTGTTTTATGATCCTAACTGGAAGTGTGTAGAAGACAGCCAAAAGCATAGCAAGATGCTAGAAAAGGAGAGAATTTTTGATTTCCTTCAAGGGCTCAATCCAGATTTGGATGAGGTAAGAGGTAGACTTCTAGGCACTAAGCCATTACCATCCCTCCGAGAAGCATTTGCAGAGGTAAGGCGGGAGGAGAGCAAGAAAAGACTTATGTTGCCATCTACAACTGAACATAATTTAGGATCAGCCCTTACTACTGCAAAAAGGGAAGATAATTCTAAGGAGAAGCAATGGTGTGACTAATGCAACCAATCCTATCACACCAAGAGTACCTGCTGGAAGTTGCATGAAAAACCCCCAAACTGGAAACCTGGGCCTAAGAAGGAGAAAGAGAGATCAGCCTATGTAGCAACAAGTGCTCCTACTAGTGAGAACGGAACATGTATGAGTTTAACTCATGATCAGATTGAGTTTCTACAGAAGTTGTTACAAAACTCTCTTGTTACAAGGGAATCGGAGGATGCAACACCAGGTCACTCAGCATCTATGGCACAAAAAGGTAATCAGCCTTTGTCTTTGACTACTAGGAAGATGAATAAGGATTGTTGGGTGGTAGATAACAGAGCATCCGATCATATGATCGGATCTACTGCCACACTCGATATTTTTCAGATGGAAGAAAAGGAGCTAAATATTTTGATGGCTGATGGAACACAATCATTGGTAAAAGGAAAGGAAAGTGTTTATGTGGCTGGTTTATTGCTCAAACCAGTGTTATATGTGCCAAACCTGAAATATAGTTTGTTATCAGTGAGCAAGTTAACAAAAGACTTGGATTGCATTGTGACATATTTTCCTTCATATTGTGTTTTTCAGGACCGATTCTCGGGGAAGACGATTGGCAGTGCTGAGGAGAGGGATGGACTTTATTGGCTTTCCGATAAGAAGAATTCTCTTAGTCAAGTTCCACATAGATTTTCTCTTACAACTAGCTTAGATTCTGAAATTCTATTATGGCATAGACGTCTTGGTCATCCTAGTTTTCCATATTTGAAACGCTTGTACCCCAATTTATTTATCAATAAAGAAAAGTTGGTACTCAAGTGTGATCATTGCATTCTTGCCAAGCAAACTCATAGCACTTATCAATCGAACCCATATACTCCATCTAAACCATTCCATTTGATTCATAGTGATATATGGGGCCTAGTTAGAGTTCCAAACCTAAATGGTGCAAGATGGTTCATAACATTTATTGATGACCATACAAGAGTATGCTTGGTATACCTAATGAAAGAAAAATCCAAGACATGTGCCATTTTTCGCATTTTCCTTAAACTTATTTTGAATGTTTTTTAGTCCTCTATTTGCGTTCTTAGGACTGACAATGGCTGAGAATTTTTTCTTATCCATTCACCCAATATTTAACTACCAATGGGATTTTCCACCAAAGTACTTGTCCTTACACCCCTCAGCAAAATGGAATAGCTGAAAGAAAAAATCGACACTTACTTGAAGTGGCTAGATCCCTTATGTTCACTAGTTCTATTCCAAATAGATATTGGGGGGAGGCAGTCTTAACAACTATTTATCTCATCAATAGGCTGCCTTCCAAAGTCCTAAAATACCAAACCCCCTTGCACAACCTTACATCTATTTTTCCTCATGTTCGGATTCTAAACAATCTTCCTCCCAAAGTATTTGGATGTGTAGTATATGTCTACCAAACCAGTCCAAATTGTCATAAACTTGAACCAAGAGCCTTAAAGTGTATATTCATTGGGTATCCTCTTACTCAAAAGGGTTATATGTGCTTTTGTCCTACATCACAAAAAGTTCTTATCTCATGTGATGTAACCTTTGTGGAGAATGAGTTATACTACTCAAATACCACATCTCAAATGGAGGACAACCATTGGGATCCCACTATTCCTATGCCCATTCTATTCCCAGTTCTTCAACTCATTCCTAATTATGATTCAAATCCAATAGCTGCAGCTGATCATTCTCAGCCAGCCTCATTTGAGCCTCATTGTTCGGGCCTTCCTCTCTCTCATGAATCTCTAAACCCAGTTGGACCTATGGAAACTGATATAGGAGAAGCATTGGACATGGAAAAACCAATAAAAGTCTATGTAAGGCGAGGTAAAAATCCAGCTCCTCAACTCAACCAATTGTTAGAACCAAGAGAAGGTCCAACAACTGAGGGAGAAAATACTGCTGCTAATAGTGAGTTAGATATTTCTATTGCTGTAAGAAAGGGTATAAGATCATGTGTGAAACATCCAATCTCCGATTACTTGACATATTCCAGGTTATCTCCTAAATTCAGGACCTTCATTACTACTTTGGATGGAGTGAATATACCTCGAAACATCCAAGAAGCCCTAGCTGATTCTAAATGGAAGGAGGCAATGATGGAAGAAATAAGGGCACTCAAAGGCAATCACACCTGGGAAGTTGTTGACATTTCGAAAAATAAGATCATTGGCTGCAAATGGGCGTTTACAGTTAAATACAAATCAGATGGAAGTGTGGACAGATATAAGGCTAGGCTTGTTACCCAAGGTTACTCTCAAACCTATGGAATAGATTATGAAGAAACCTTTGCTCCGGTTGCTAAATTAAACTCCATTAGAGTATTATTGTCTATTGTTGTGAATTTGGATTGGGAGTTATTTTAATTTGATATCAAGAATGCATTCCTAAATGGAGAATTAGAACAAGTATATATGAAGATTCCACCCGAGTTTGAGAAAGAAGAGAGGATTGGCAAGGTATGTAAGCTTCATAAATCTCTTTATGGTTTAAAGCAATCTCCTAGAGCATGGTTTAAGAAATTCAGCTCTACTTTGAGACAATTCGAGTACACACAAGGGAAAGCCGACCAAACTTTATTTATCAAACATACCAATGGAAAAAGATGCATTTTGATTGTGTATGTAGATGATATAATTGTTACAGGGGATGATGTTCAAGAAATTACATCCCTAAAACAGAAGCTAAAGGCAGAATTCGTGCTAAAAGACTTGGGAACAATGAAGTATTTTTTGGGAATGGATTGCAAGGAGTAAAGAAGGTATGATAATATCTCAAAGAAAACATACTCTTGATCTTCTAAGAGATACAAGAATGATTGGATGCAAACCAAGATACACCCTTCTAGAAAGAAATTGGAAATATGTGAAGAGAGATAATGATCCTCAGGTGGATAAGGAAAGGTATCAACGGCTAGTTGGAAGGCTAATCTATTTGTCTTTAAGTCGTCCAGACATAGCTTATTCTGTGAGCATCATAAGCCAATTTATGCTTGCTCCAACACAACAACATATGGCAGCTGTATACCATATTTTGAGGTACTTGAAAGGAACACCAGGTAAGGGATTATTGTTTCAAAAGAGTAATGAAAGGGGGGCTGAAGGATATTCTGATGCAGATTAGGCAGGATTAGTGATGGACAATCGGTCTACATCAAGTTTTTTCACAAAATTGTGGGGCAACCTAGTCACATAGAGAAGCAAAAAACAATCTGTAGTGGCAAGAAACAGTGCTTAGGCAGAATTCAGGGCCATTACCCAAGGTATTTGTGAGCTAATTTGGTTGGGAAGATTAATGGAGGATCTACAACTACCACTAACAAAGCCAAGAAAGCTTTACAGTGATAGTAAATCAGCTATATGTATTGTTAACAATTCAATACAACATGATAGAATGAAACATGTTAGGATCGACTGGAGTTTCATCCAACGGGAGATTGAAGAAGGAGATATCAAACTGACATATATTCTTACAACAGAACAGGTAGCGGATGTGCTCACCAAATCCATGACAAGATCAAGTTTTGTGACTCTCATCAACAAGCTAGGAATGAGAGATATCTATTCCTTAGCTTGAGGGAGGGGGGGTGTTAGAGAGTCCTAAGTGAAATGGGAGTGTCACTGAGATTAAAGAGATAAAGAAGGGAATTCCAAACTGCTAAAGGAGTTGGAAAGATAAGCAGAAAGTTTGAAGATTAAAGCTCCTAGAAATCAGGAGAAATAATAGGAGTAGATGTGATTATTATCTTTTATTATTTATTGCTTAAATTTGGTTGTAGTTTATCTTCTTACTGTATCTCATCTCCTAAATATTAGGATTAGATAGCCTAGAAATTGTATAAGTAGATTTCTATTCATTGAATCAATTAACAAGTTTGATTTCCACAAACTTAGTTGAAGTTCTCGGGTGTTATACCCCTAGAAAAAAATCTGTTCAATTGGTATAATAAGGAGTGGATACCATTCTTAAGTGTTAAGAATACGAGTTTCGGATAATCCACAATTCGTTATACTATAAACATGTTCTTGGCCACAGAGTTCCTAACCTAGATAGTAGTAACTGGCAAAGGCCAACACATCGTCTTCCTCCTTGTTCAGTATGAGAAGGTTAGTAAGTCTTGTGTCATTCTGTATGAGATATAGAAGGAAGATGAGCGGGCACTCGTTACATGAACGAGTTCACTGAACGGGACTGTTAATATTGAATCACATGGGTTATATGTCACGGGTTAATGATTCAATATTAGTTGCGGATGTACAACTAGTCCTTAGACTTGAGATGACATCAATATCTATGTATTGGTGGATTATGATATCAATGATATTACATGGTTGTTCTAATTAGGAATAATCGTATGTATCTATGTACCTAGTTCAGTGATATATGAGGTATGTGTGCATCAGACATGGAATTTATCACCTCGAGATTTATGAGGAGGATATCCTATGCGATCCGATAATCACTTAACAATAAATCCTTGGCTGAGATAATATGACAATAGAATGCGTGTTCCATAAGGTTGTGTCATATTAGTCAAGATTGATTTTGAATTTGGTCATATGACGAGATTAAGAGATTTGACCTACTGTCCATAATCTTGTATTTTGTTGGGATATAGGATGATAGAAGGATCGTATTGCATGGTATCGTAGTAAAAGGTTCACAATACCTGCTTCACAATAAATTGGGTAATCATGACATATTGCTAGATGTCACTCATGATTTATGAGAATTAATAGTTGATTATTCTCGTTGGTAATTTAATTGTGAACCTAAAAAGTCCCACCCAAAAGAAATTACTTTCAAAGAGAAGAAGGATAAGTTAGTAATTTTGGAATTACAAATAATAGTACATTCATTTATTAGATAAATAAGAATAATTAAATGATTATATTGTGAATATAATGATTTAGTCATTAATTGGATTGGACTTGTTGCTAGCACATTAAACTTGGCCCAATGGCACTATTTGGATTGGGCTTGGCCCAATAGCATTAGTTGGATTGGGCTTGTGAAGCCTAGCTTGTTAAAACATTAGGGTTTTCAATGGTGCTCTATAAATAGCTCCATACACTCATGAAACATTACTTCTCACCTTCTTGGAACACTTGAGAGTTGAGAGAACTCTTGGAGAAGTGTGTGTGTGAATCCGAAGTGAGTTAGAAATTTTGAGAAATTTTTTTACTTCTTCTCTTGAATCTCTTGGATCTAAGTGATTTCGGGTGGACCGACTTGACATCATACACTTGGAGGATTATACGGTGGGGAACCTAACGGTGAAATCGGATTTTGTTTAGAGGTATACTTCTGTTTAGTTTTCTTTTTTGTAAGCCATAATTTCTAAAAACGTGATACTTGCAAATTTAAATTTTATTCTGCTGTGCATATGGTGAGATCTATGTAAACCAACATAAACTATCTCATATGTTCTTCTCTTGGACCACTCATGAATTGGCTCACAACATTGATTAGAAAATCGATATCTGGTCCGGTGTGAGATATATAAGTCTTCCGACTAATCTTTGATACTGACCCTTATCAACTGGAGCACCTTTCTCTGCCCTTTCAAGTTTGGTGGTAGCTTCCATTGGAGTATCAACAGGTTTACACCTAAGCATCCCGCATTCCTTTAATAGATCCAAGACATATTTTCTTTGAGACAGAGATATTCCATTGCTAGATCTAGCCACCTCCATTCCTGAGAAGTACTGGAGATTTCCTAAATCTTTGATCTCAAACTCTTTGGCAAGGGTTTTCTGTAGGCCACCCATTTCTTCTATGAAATCACTTATAACAATAATATCATCAACTTATACAATCAAGGTGGACATTTTACCTTCTGAATACCTTTTCACGAATAGAGTGTGGTCGGCTGAAGCAAGAGCTTCAATGTAGTAATGAAGAAAGAAAATAGAAGAAACTGAGAGAAGGAACACAAGAGGAAGTGAGAGAAGCGTTCCTAAAAAATAATGCCTTTCTTGATAATAAGAAGAAGAATTAGTTGAGTATTTATATTCAGCTAATCCTTGTTAACAAACAACTTGCAAGTTGCAGCAATATGAGCAATTTGATTACAACAAACTAACTGAAAACAACAGTAACTAAACAGTAGCCTAACCATAGCAAACAAGTAGTCACAACAACTGTAAAATAAACAAAAATTATTTCTCTTCTACATTGCCCCTCAAATCAAACTCCGTAGAGGGAGAAATCTTGTGCTGTAAGTTGTCTGGAGTAGTAGCGAAACCTGAAGATATAGGAGACAACTTAAGACCAAGCTTATGACATAGGAAACTAAATTTGTCTCTAGGTAAACCCTTGGTGAAGATATCAACAACTTGATAAATGAGCTCGGAGATCACTATCCCTTTTATCCTGTCTTGCATTTATGCCAGGAACAAGGAGGTGGATCAGGCCAGATTATGGAATTCCCTCACAGGCACTGGGGCTCCAGCTTCTTCTAACCCTTGGCTCCTTTTGGGGGATTTCAATGTCTGTCGCAATTGCTCTGAGATGAGGGGTGGCAACACTTCTTTCTCCTTGGGTATGCGCAGGTTCAACGATTTCCTTTCTTGTAGCTCGCTTTAGGATTTGGCTTTTAGTGGCCCTAAGTTGACGTGGACTAATAAGAGGTTTGGTGATGAGTGTATTTTAAGGAAGCTTGACAGAGCCCTAGTTAATGATGACTGGCTTGTCCATTATCCGGATAGCAAGGCTCTCTTTTTCCAGCCAGGGATTTCTGACCATAGCCCTGTTGTGGTGGATTTGTTAAGTGATCTTCAACATAAGGGCAGCTCTTTCAGGTTCCTTAACCATCTTGTTGATCACCCTCTCTTCTTGGATAGAGTGGAGGCTAGTTGGATTAGGCCTATCCCTGTTGTTCCCATGTTTCAGGTTGTTCAAAAACTCAAAGCAGTCAAGAATGCTATGAAGACTCTCAATAAGTCTAGGGGTCATGTTTCTGACCTAGTCTCGTCCCTTAGAAATCATCTTCTTAGTGTCCAACATCTGTTACAAGATAATCCCCATGACCCTGTCATTCATCAACAGGAGCTTGAGTTGAATAGGGACCTTTTAGTAGCCCTTGTGCATGAGTCAGACCACTTTCGCCTTCGTGCTCGGATTAGGTGGTTAGCTGAGGGAGATAGATGCTCCCGTTTCTTCTTCCAATCTATGCTTGCTAGGCGTAATAATCACTGTATTATGAACCTCCTGAGAGAGGATGACACCCTCACAGAGTCCAAAGAGGAGGTTGCGGACGTTTTAGTGTCCTACTTCCATAATCTCTATGGGCAAAGGTCTCGGAACTCTCCCCTTAACCCTTCTGATGTGGCTCCCTTCATTAACAAGCGTTTGGAGCATAACCAAGGGGCTAGGCTTATTGCTGAGGTTTCAGCCGAGGAGGTTAAGGCTGCCCTCTTCAGTATGGGTGAGGATAAAGCCCCAGGGCCGGATGGTTTTACAGTCAAGTTCTTTAAGAAGTCCTGGGAGATTGTTGGTGCGGATGTGGTGAAGGCTATTCAAAGTTTTTTTGTCTCAGGTCGCCTCCTAGGCCAGGTCAACGCAACCATTATTAGTCTAATTCCCAAGGTTCCTCACCCTGAGACGCCTTCCCACTTTAGACCTATTTCATGCTGCAATGTCTTATATAAAGTCATTACTAAAATCCTGACTAATAGGATCAAGCCGGTGCTCTCGGGTTTAGTGGATGTTTCTCAAGCGGCCTTTGTGCCTGGGCGTTCGATTGGGGATAATATTTTGCTTGCCCAGGAGTTGGTTTTTCAATACCATCTCCACCAGGGCCCCCCCCCGTTGTGCTATGAAAGTTGATCTGGCTAAAGCTTATGATACTGTTGAGTGGGATTTTCTCCTGATGACCCTTCAGTTGATGAACTTCCCTTCTCAATTTTGTGGCTGGATTCGAGAGTGCATCACGACCCCCTGCTATTCAGTTAAGATCAATGGTCAGTTACATGGTTTCTTTCCTGGGGGAAGGGGGCTGAGGCAAGGGGATCCCCTATCCCCTTACCTCTTTGTTCTAGTTATGCAAGTCCTGCAAGGTATTATCAAGCACCATTCGAGGGCTACAGATTTTCAATACCACTGGAAATGTGAGCAGACTAGTTTGGTGATGCTCATGTTTGCAGACGATTTGCTCCTATTCTCTCACGGTGACCCATCCTCGGTCAGAATCTTGAAGTCATGCTTGGAGCGTTTTTCCTCTTTGTCGGGCTTAGTTGCTAATCCTTCCAAGAGTGATTGCTTTGTCGCTTGTAAGGACCCCTCCCTTCGCGAAGCTATTTATAATGCCTCTGGGTTTCGTAGAGGGAGGCTGCCTATGCGATATTTGGGGGTCCCTCTTCTCTCCTCTAAGCTCTCCTATGGAGACTGTCAGCCCGTTATTGATAGAGTGAAAAACAGAATTTGTTCTTGGCGCAACAGGGCTCTCTCTTTTGGGGGCCGATTGCAGTTAGCGCAATCAGTCCTTTCCACTATCTACGTGTACTGGGCCTCGGTGTTTATCCTCCTGAAGAAGGTGATTAATGATATAGAGCAACTCATTCGTAACTTCCTCTGGAGTGGTAATGAGGCGAACCCCCATAAAGCGAAAGTTGCTTGGCGCGACATTTGCTACCCGAAGAGGCAGGGTGGCCTCGGCCTCAAGCCTCTCTATGTGTGGAATCAATCCTTGGTAGCCAAGCTTATGTGGCGCCTGTTGTGTGAGGATAGGGAATCCTTATGGGTGCAATGGGTGCATTCTTATCGGGTAAAAGGTACTTGTTTTTGGCTTCTTAAAACTCTGTATGCCTGCCCGTGGTATTGGAGGAAGCTGCTCTTATTACGAGGAATCCTGAAGCCTTTTTTTGGGCGAAGGATAGGGGATGGTTGTAGCACGTTCTTTTGGTATGATCAATGGCACCCGTTGGGTGTGCTTATTGATCGTTTCCCTCGCCAGTTACCTCGTCAATTAGGCATCTCTATCCTGGCTAAGGTTTTAGATTTCATTGAGGACGGTGCCTGGTCTCGGATAGAGACCCTTAGTTCCATATCCCCTGATTTCTGTGGGAGCTACCTTCCTAGGCTGCCTAGCCCTGGCCATCATGATGAGCTTTATTGGCTTCCAACAGCAAATGGGCTCTTCTCAGTAAGGACTGCCTTCCAGGTGATTCAGATTCAACGCCCCCAGGTTCCTTGGTATCGTTTAGTTTGGTCGTCTGTTAGTATCCCTTCCCACTCGTTTATCTTTTGGCTTGCGATTCGGGAACGTTTATTTACTCTTGATCGTATTAACCTATTTTTGTCTTTCCCGAATAGATGTTTTCTTTGCAGGGCGGATGCTGAAAGTCATAGCCATCTTTTCTTCCAATGTAGCTTCTCGCGAGAGGTGCTGTCCTTTTTTCGTAGATCGAAGAAATTCAGCTGGCCTTGGCGCAGGTGGGACATTGGAGTTCTTTGGGCAGCGGCTAGATGGAGTGGCAAGAGTCCTTGGCAGGTGGCAAACAGATTAGTGCTTCATGCTATGGTTTATTTCATTTGGAGGGAGCGCAACAACAGGTGTTTTCGTGACCAGGAGAGATCAGCTTCTCAGCTGGCTCATTTGATTCAGTGTGCTGTGTGGGCCTGGCTGACGACCATTCGCTTCAGATCATCCCTTCAGAGTCAGGCTCTTCGTCACGTTTGGAGGCTTCCGAGAGACCAGACATCTCTCCCCCGTTGAGATGCTTTGCTTTGGAGGCTGCTTGCTTCGTCCTTGGCGCCTCATCTATGGTGTTCAGCCCTCGCGTGCTTGTGCTTCCTTCATGCCTTGCTCATATGGGTCTGTTTGTTCATCAGTCGTTGCTCTGTCAGAGACCATTTTCGTTGCTTTGCCATTTTCAGATGGTTTCGTCTTTCGTCTGGCCAGATTATCTACACTGTACATATGTTACATTTTCTTCATTTTTTTCTCATTCTTCTCTTTTTTCTCTTTTTGGCCCAGAGGGTGATTGTTGATGTTCTGTCGCCTCTGGTTTTTTGGTGGTCCGGGGTATGCCCTGGCCTTGGTTTGTAGCCTTTTGGCCTTCTTCGTTTTGTTTTATACATCTCTTATTTACAGAATAAAAAAAAAAAAACAACTTGATAAAGTGTAGGAATATATTTGGTTTCAACTTCACCATTCTCAACTTTCTCACGAAGAAAGTGAACATCAATTTCAATATGTTTAGTACGAGAATGAAAAACAGGATTCTCAGTTATACTCTTTGTTATCAGATTATCACTCTATATAATAGGAACTTCGGGACATGGATAGCCTAGTTAAAAAAACAAAGACTTCAGCTAAAAAATTTCAGTGACACCCTGTGTAATAGCTCTATGCTTAGCTTCTCCAACAGTTCGAGGAACCATAGACTGCTTTCTTGAACTCCAAATTAACAAATTTTTACCAAGAAAAACACATAAACCACTTGTAGACTTCCTCGTAACCTTACTACCAGTATGATCTGCATCCATATAGAATGTAAGAGACAAATCATTAGGAGTGAACAATAAACCTAGTCCAACTGTACCCTTTAGATACCGAAGTAACCTCTTGTAAGCCAACCAATGTTGCTGTTTTGGTGAGGATAAAAATTGGCTTAGTTTGTTCACCATAAAGGCAATATCAGGTCTGGTATATGTGAGATATTGAAGAGAACCAATGATAGTTCTATAGAGAGAAGGATAAGAAAATAACTCCCCATCCTTTTTTAAGGAAACCCCTAAATTGACTGGTGTAGAATAGGGCTTATAGTCTTGCATAGCAGCCTTCTTCAACAAATCTATTGTATATTTGGACTGAGTAAGATAGATACAAGTGCTGTCTCTATAGGCTTCAAAATCCAAAAAATAATTCAATGATCCTAGAGTTTTGAGAGCAAAATGGGTGCCCAAATCTCGAATAAATAATTGAAGAACTTTAGGATCAGGACTAGTGACAAGAATATCTACCACATAAACAAGGATGAATAGAACATAATGAGCAAACTTCTTAATAAAGAGAGAAGCATTAGAAATTGCTCGCACGAATCCCCAACCTTGTAATGCAGTTCTAAGTTTTGTATGCCATGCCCTAGGAGCTTGCTTAAGACCATACAAAGATTTCTTCAATTAACAAACATGAGAAGGAAAGTGAGAACTAACAAAGCCTTCAAGTTGAGACATGAACATTGTTTTAGTTAAATCACCATTAAGGAAGTCACTATTCACATCAACTTGTTGAATATCCCAATCAAACGTGACAACCAAAGAAAACAGAACCCGGATAGTAGGTGCTTTAACAACTAGACTGAAAGTGGAGTAAATTAGAGTGATCATTCACTAAAACCCACGGTTAAGAGCCAACAACAAAGTGGAGCAAATTGGCTACAAAGTGGCATGAACTATGTCAAATCCACAAAGTTTAACCACAATCCAGCATCTCACTTAGTCTTATACCATGAAACTTTATACGCGAGCAGATCTAGGGGAGAAGCCTATGGATGTAAATGAGCCTATTGTGATTGAATAGGCTTGTAAATAGATAAACTCTTTGTGCACTTTCTGCAATGATTTTAGAAGCCTTGGTCCTATTACAAGTAGATAATTAGGGGTTCCAAAAGCTGTAAGTCATGTGCATAGTAGCACATCCCCCCTCCCCCTTTCTTGCCCCACGCACTAAGTTACTTGACCTCCATTTTTGTCAAAGATCATAATAGCAAGTCTGTTGGAAAATCTGTCAAGTCTAGCCCCTATCCCATTTACCTTCTTTGTTTTCTTCTTCCTCTTAAAAGTCACGGGGGAAAGCTGACTTGAATTTAACAATACATCTTATTTATAGGTGACAATAAATGGCTTATCCTCATTATTCATATCTTTTAACTGTATTCATTGGTCTCTCTCTTTTATCTCTATCTTTATTTGAAGTTCACACACCAAGGGAGAAAGACTAGACAACCAACTAGCGCTACCCGTTTTTTTTATGTACTAAAATGGAATATCCCTAGACCACACGCATACAACTCATGCATACAAGTCTATTGCTCCACCTTTCAGTTGTTATGTACATGTAATGTTACTAGCTTTTTACATGTAAACCTCATCTAGGTCCTTGAAGCTTTAGTGAACTAATTTACATGTTATCTTAACTTAATGAGTGGTTTCTACTGCATTTTGTAGATTCTATCTCAAATGAAGTTGTTTTCAACCTCAATTTGTTTAGACATCTCAAGCGAGATTGGGTTGCAATTCATGAACAACTGATTATCACACATTAGCTCAATAGATTGTTGAACTCCAAGCTATATAGAAGTAATATGGTGATTTGGAATAAGTAAAAAGTGAATGTATAAATATAGAATTGAATTAGTAAAACATGCATGCGATTGTAACAAATCCAATACTGTAGAAAATTCACCTCTATTCCAAAAAAAGTAAAGAAAACAACTGCAACAACAACAACAACAATTGCAACAACAACAACAACAGAGTGTGGCCATGGTTTTTGAACCTGTTGCATGGGGAGGAAAATGAACTTGGTGGATGGGGAAGAAAACTTTGTTGTCAATGGGACTCTATTTTGTAAATGTAGTGGAAGATGAGAGGCTAGAACAAGTAAGGTGACCATAGTATCTTTATTGAGAATATATGCAAATGTGGCTATGAACAAGTGATTGAGGGAATTCAATATGAAGGGGAAAAATATCTTTTGATTGTTACTAAAACATGGGATCTAAAATTGGGATTCTTTTTTCCTAGGGGTGGGTGACACTCTAGTAGTTGTGTCTCACATTGTCTAGTCTAGATTACTTGCCCATTGTACAAAACTGGAATCTATGCCACTCTTAGTCCTGCTTGCCTTGTTGAGGCAAGCGAATGTGGCCTTAGCTTCATAAGTATTTTGATAAAGTTGAGGTGTGAACTTAATATCCAATTTTGATCTTTCAGGAGAGGTGGCAAGCTAGAATTCATGTAGCTAACCTCGCATATTGGGATTAAGGCTTGATATGTTGTTGTTAATGATGTTTTAGAAGAGAAGAGGACAAGATGGACATACGAAGTGGACTAAGGATTTACTATTTTATAGTTATGAAAAAGACTTGCCATTTATTTTCTTTAGTGTTGGGAATGTTTTTCAAGGACAACTGCTAACCATCCATGCAAATATTGTACATGATGAGGGGATGTTCATTTCTTGTGTTCTCAGGAATTGCTTTAGCATGTTATAGATTGCGCTATGTTGTTTGTTCTTATATGCTTAATTCTTTGGATCATGTAAGTGCATGATAGTTCTATTTGGATTTGGTAATGTTTTGTTGTATGGTATTTGAAGTTAAATTGTTTAGCATTAAGTAATTTGCTGAGTCTTTCTGTATTCTCCTCCTCCCCCCCCCCCCCACCTCCCCAACCCCCCACCCCCAACCCCAACACACACACAAATTTAAATGTTACCATACTTTCTGCTTGTGTTTAAAGAAAGTGGTGACATTCTAGTTGAGGAGAAAAAGTTAGATACATATTGTAGACAAACTTGATGTTGAGATTTGAACTTTATGACTAAGGGAACTTTACTTTGACTTGATTTTGTAGGCTGCTTCTGCTACTGCAAAGCTTTTGGCTTTGAAATTCTTGGAGACATGTGTTTTACTTTTTACACTTGACTCCAATGAATATGAGAAACAAACTCCAAAAGGTAGGTATTTAACCAGTGAATGGCCTTGGTCTTTGTATGCAGATCTCATATTTCATATGTTATGTTCCATTTAGCTCGTTCATTTCAATTCTTCTCTCCCCTTACGCATTTATGATTGTTGCGCACCTTTTTGTGTTTTTTCCTAACTATTATTTCTGAATGTAGCTATAACAAGAAGTGGCCGGGCTTTCAGAGTTTCATGTCTGTATGATGGCCACCCTGTGCTTAATCTAGTTGCACTTGCATCAGAAGCGAATAAATCCCTTGCCATCCTACTGGACTTCTTGTGATCAGTCGACAGTCTAACTAGGTCATTGACAATATCTATTATTAATTGGTGAGCTTTCACTGACTCGTCTGTCAATTTGTCTATTCACATTTCTCTGTGTCTATACAAAGTGAACATGCACTTGTTCATTTTAGTTTTAGTAGTTGTATTTTGTGAACATCTTACGTGGTATACTATTTTTATTTTTATTTTATCTCCTTTCTTTTTAGTAAATACCATGAATCCACTACGGGTATGTACTTGAAGAGGAGGAAGCTTTTGATAGGAACTAGAAGTTGTTTAATATTTGTAGAAAATATGTAGTTATTTAGTTTTGAATATTCTATTTGAGTGTACAGTTTGTTATAATTTTATTTCTAGGATATTTCTTTTTCCACTACCTTGTTCAACAGTTTCTAAGTCATAGTCGACTTCTATGGAGCGGTTACATCTGTGCTTTGTAAATTTCGAAAGGAAGGATGTTGATTTTTTGTCAAAATCTACATGGTATCAGAGCAGTTCTAACATTGATCTGTTCACTCCAAATCTGCGATTGATAACTTCCATTTGTTCTTCTCAATTCTTTACCTGATTCCATTTCTATTCCACCAAGCATTTGGATTCTATTTCTCTCGTGTTTTCATTTGCAATGGCTTCCACAATTGAAGTCTCTTCTTCCTCTCAAATGCCCTCAATTCCGACCCCAATAGGAGCATTTGATTCCTCTACTCTTCTTATTATCGAATGTAAACTGAATGGCTACAATTATCTGCAGTGGTTTCATTCAGTCATGATGTTCATTTGTGGCCGAGGAAAGGATGATTATCTCACTGGTGCTGCCCCTAAACCGAAGACTGATGATCTAATGTACAAGGTGTGGAAGATAGAGAACAATATGGTCATGTCATGGCTTATCAACTCCATGAAGAATGAAGTCAGTGAAAACTTTATTCTCTACGAGACAGCACAAGAAATTTAGACAACCGCCAAGGAGACATATTCCGACACGGAAGATGCAACAGAAGCCTTCAAAATTGAAGGAATTCTCCATGATTTCTATCAAGGAGAGCTCACTGTTACCTAATATTTTAGTCAATTAACAAGATATTGACAACAACTTGATATGATATGTATGAGACAAGAACATGGGAATGTCAAACTGATACTGGAAAATACAAGAAGATTGTTGAGAAGAAATGAATTTATAAGTTTTTGCTGGGTCTCAACAAGAATTTAGAAGAAGAGCAAGGGCGGATTTTGGCCATCAAACCTCTACCAAATTTGCATGAAGTTGCCTTAGAAGTGTGACATGAAAAAAGTAGAAAGAAGGTGATGATGGGCACTGCAAATCAACCACTAACTACTGAAGTTTCTGCCATGCTCTCTCGGGGAACAAATGCTCATCACACCAAGAAAGGTAGACCTTGGTGCGATCATTGCAAAAAGATAGGACACACCTGAGATACTTGCTGGAATATCCATGGCAAACTCGCTGATTGGAAATCAAGAATTAAGAAAGAAAGTTATGGACATCACATTGCAACAAAGGAGAATTCTATTGCAGTCCCAAATGGGCAATTCAACAAAGAACAATTGGAAATTATTTAGCAGTTAATTTCCCAGGCTCAACATACATCAATCACTCCAACCACTACCCATTCAACAACAACTACAGTAGTCCAAAAAGGTAATTTTTTTATTACACTTAAGGCTAAAAAGGTGGACAAAAATGGTATTTGGATAGTTGATTCTGGAGCTTCTGATCATATGACTATTGATATATCTCTAATCCAAGATTTCCAAACCTTGTTCTAAAAATTACATTGTGCGTATTGCTGATGGTTCCATATCAAAAGTGTCTGGTATAGGTTTTATTATCCTTTCCAAGAACCTCACACTTGAATCAGTTTTATTGGTTCTAAAGTTGGATTATAATCAACTATCAATTAGTCAGCTTGCTCGAGAAAAGGATTGTGTTACTAAATTTTCCCAAATCATTGTGTTTTTTAGGATTGGAATTCGGGACAAATGATTGGCAGTGCTGAGTTGGATTTAGTACTCTATAATATGTTCAACGTGACCGAGTCTTCTAGAAGACAAACTCATAAGACAGTTGATTGGGAATGTTCTTTTTCAATTCTTAGGTCTAGTAATGATGGTGAAATTATGTTATGGCACTATCGTTTGGGTCATCCTAGTCTTTTGTATCTCAAAGAACTCTTTTCATCCTTATTTAATAAAAATTCAGTTGATGTTACCTGTGAAGTCTGTCAACTATCTAAGCATGTTTGTAATTCTCATCCACATCAAACTTATTAAGAATCTCATTCTTCTTTATTAATTCACAGTGATGTTTGGAGACCTTCTAAAATTAAAAGTGTAATCAAGGAAAGATGGTTTGTTTCGTTTATAGATGACTACACTCGTCTCTCATGTGTATTTCTTATGAAAGAAAAATCCAAGGTAGGTCAACTATTCAAAACCTTTCACATCATGTTTCAAACTCAATTCAATGCCAAAATTCAAATTCTCCATGCTGATAATGCCAAAGATTATTTTAATTCTATTCTTGGGGCATATTTAGTTCAAGAAGGTATAGTCCATCAAAGTTCTTGCCCTAATACCCCTTAACAAAATGGGATTGCTGAAAGGAAAAACAGGCTTTTGTTAAATGTTACTCGACCTCTTATAATATCCTCTTATGTTCCTAAAATTTTTTTGGGGGATGCTATTCTTACTGTTATATATCTTATTAATCAAATGCCTTCTCAGGTTCTTAAATTTTAGACTCCATGTCAAGTCTTTCTCAAGGCATATCCTACCAGTCATCTCATCTCATCTCATCTATACCTCTTAAAGTGTTTGGTTGTATTTCTTTTGTCCATATTCCTCATCAAAATCGAGATAAATTTGATCCTAGAGCTATTAAATGTATCTTCCTTGGTTATACTCCAAATTAGAAGAGATATAAGTGTTATTCTCCTCTCACAAAGAAATTCTATCATTTTATGGATGCTACTTTCCTAGAAAAACAGCCTTATTATTCCAAAACTAACATTTAGGGGGAGAGTGAGAATTTAAAATAATTTTGGTTTTGGGATTTTGTATCATCTCCTATGACTACCCTTCCTTTTACTCCTAGTCCAAAGTCTCATGTCATTGAAAATCAGTCAAATTTTAGCCTAGTCCAAAGTCTCATGTCACTAAAAATTAGTCAAATTTACCGCCTTTGAATGTTCCATTACAGTAGTTACAACCTTTGAGTATTCCTTCAACTATTAATAACAAAGATTTAATTGTTTATGTCACAACCTGGATGTAGGCAAACATCCAGGTCATTAGTGTAGCAGATTATTACCTAATTTCAGTCTTATTTTCTATTATTAATTTCAGGCTTATTTGCTATAATTTATTTTTCTTTCTATATTTATAATTTATTATGAATAATAATTTACAGTTATATACAGTAACTGGCAATTACATCCACTTCCCTTCCTACTACTTTATTCCTGTAAGAGTGGGTTATATCAGCCACTTGTGAGATGCATTGGAATTCATTGGAAAGTCTGAAAGTTAAGTTTCTCTCTTCTCCCTTTTTTTCTCTCCCTCCATGTGGAAAAGAGAGAAACCTATTGTTGAACAAGATAGAAAAGAGAGAAAACCTTTTTTAGGAGTAGAACTCTCTGTTAGGTCTAGCCTCTTTCTATTGAAATTTATAGTAAGCTGTACATTAATCAAGGCTAAAAATAAGGCCTAAATTAAGGCTAAAATTGAGGCTTAAATGATAGCTAATTATATCTAATCACATGCTAATTGATTGCTATTTACATGCTAATTGACAGCTAATCCAATAGTGGCAAATCTTATTATTGTCAATCTTCTTGATGTATCCTTCCTTGATTTGTGCCAAATCTTCCTCCATTGATTTATGGTAAATCTTCTTGAATTTTTTGTCTTGATTCACTATTTTGATTCACAACACTCCCTCTCAAGTTGGTGAATAGACATCGTCCATTCTCAACTTGACTATAATCTTGTGGAAGACAGGGCTAGGGAGTCCCTTGGCTAGAACATTATCTAGTCGGGATTCACTTGGTATATAGGGAGTACAAATAAGCCCTCTATCCAGTTTTTCTTTAATAAAATGTTGGTAAACCTTAATGTGTTTTGTTCGGTTATGCTATATAGGATTGTGTGCAATGTTGATAGTAAACTTATTATTACAATAAAGTTTCATAGGGCTGTCCCACTTGAGTCTCAAGTCTTCAACAATAATTTTCAACCATAGCAACTCACAGATACCTTGTGCCATTGCAATTATGCACTTGACCTAACCACAACAATCTACTTTTTACTCTTCCAAGTAACCAGATTTCCTCCTAAGAAAGTGCAATACCCTGTGGTAGACCTCTCATTAACCATTGAACTTGCATAGTCTACATCGGTATATGCCTCTAGGGTAAGTTTAGCCCATTTTTTGAACAAAATTCCCTTTCCTAGGGTTCCTTTGAGGTAGTGTAGAATTCTACAAACTACTTATAAGTGAAGCTTCTTGGGTTTGTGCATAAACTGACTTACTATGCTCAATGCATAGGCTATGTTCGGCCTTGTGTGAGATAGATAAATTAACTTGTCAACTAATCTTTGATAGGCTTCTTTGTCGGTATCCTTGTCTCCCTCTACTTCTTCTAGTTTGTGATTAGGGTCAATCGGGAACCTCTAGAACCTCTAGTGATTGCAGCAACCCTGGAACCTCTAGTGATTGTAGCAACCCTAACGGTCGTTGGTGTTCAGGTTTCACTTGCTGACATACTAGACACTTCTCAACAAATTTAGCTATGTCCTTCATATTTCTCCACCAAAAGATTGCCTTTAAATCACGATACATCTTTGTTCTTCTAGGATGAACCGAGTAGGGAGTGGAGTGGGCTTTCTCTAGAATTTCTTGCTTTAGTTCCTCAAAATTTGGCACACAAAGGCGCCCTCAGTAATAAAGTGTGTTGTCGTCAGCTACTGTGAAATCCTTCCGTTTCTTTGTATCAATTTCAGCTTTGATATACTCAAAATATTGATCTCCTTTCTGGTGGCTCTTAATCCGATCGTGGAGGGTCGGATGGACGGACAGAGCTGCCATTTGAGCATTAGAACTAAATGGTGTAGCAATTATCTCGAGGCTTAACTTCTCAAATTCTTTCCACAAAGGTTTTTGTGTTGTCAAGGCTCCTACTTGGCCCATTTTCTTTCTATTCAAGGCATCAACTACCACATTTGCCCTACCCCAGTGGTAATGAATTTTGCAATCATAGTCCTTTACCAATTCTAGCCATCTCCTTTGCCTCATATTCAACTCTTTTTGCGTAAAGATGTACTTGAGACTCTTATGGTTAGTACAGATATCACATTTACCTCCATACAGATAGTGTCTCCAGATCTTCAAAGCATGCACAACTACAGCAAATTCTAGGTCATGTGTAGGATAGTTTTGCTCATAAGGTTTCAACTGCCTTGATGCATAAGCAACTACCTTACTTTTTTGCATCAATACACACCCAATTCCCTGTTTGGATGCATCACTATAGATGACAAAACCTTCGGATCCTTGAGGAATAGTTAATACCGACGCATTGACCAGCCTCCTCTTTAATTTCTCAAAGCTGGAGTCACACTTCCCTGTCCATTCAAACTTAGTACCTTTACGAGTGAACTGGCTCAGAGGTCCTGCCAGTTTGGAGAACCCTTCAATGAACCTCCTGTAGTACCCAGCTAAACCTAAGAAGCTACGCACTTCACTTACATTAGCTGGTCTTGACCAATTCAACACTGCTTCTACCTTGCTGGGGTCCACTTCTATTCCTTGAGCTGTTACCACATGCCCAAGAAATACAAACCGTTCTAACCAAAATTCACATTTCTTGAATTTTGCGTATAGCTTCTTTTCCTTCAAAATTCCTAACACCATTCTTAAGTGTTTCTCATGTTCTTCTTTGCTTTGCGAATACACCAAGATATCATCAATAAAGACAATGACAAACTGATCCAAGTACTCATAGAAAATTCGATTCATCAGATCCATGAAAACCCCTGGTGCATTAGTCAAACCAAATGGCATGATCAAAAACTCATAGTGGCCGTACCGTGTTCTAAAAGCGCTCTTTGGAATATCATCAGTTTTGATCCTCAGTTGATGGTATCCTGACCTTAGATCGATCTTTGAAAACACTCGTGCACCACGTAATTGATCAAACAAATCCTTAATTCTAGGAAGAGGATACTTGTTCTTAATAGTGATTTTATTCAATTCCCGATAATCAATGCACATCCTCATTGATCCGTCTTTCTTCTTGACGAACAGTACGGGTGCTCCCCATGGAGACACACTAGGTTGGATGAATCCTTTCCTTAACATCTCTTTTAATTGAGTTTTCAACTCTTATAACTCCTTTGGTGCCATCCTATAAAGAGCTTTAGAAATTGGTGCTGAACCAGGAACTAGATCAATAGTGAACTCTACTTCCCGTTCTGGTGGCATTTCGATCAGATCATCAGGAAATACTTCTGGGAAATCCTTGACTACCTTAACATAATTCACTGCCAATTCGTCACCTCCCTTCACTACTACTGACATTAAGAATCCAATATAACCTTCTGACCATAATAACTTCTTAGCCTTTATTGCCGAAATGACACAAGGGAGGTATTTCATTTCTACCACATAATGGTGAAGTTCTATCCCTTCAGGACTCCTACAAACTATTTCTCTCTCAGAGCACAATATGGTCGCATGATGTTTGGATAGCCAATCCATTCCCAAAATCACATTAAACTCCTTCATATTTAAAACATATAGGGTTGTTTCTAGAAGCTGTCCACCAATCTCTACATTAGCTATTTTAACTGCACGATTCTTGCTTATTGTTCCTCCTGAGGGCATAACTATTTCTAAGGGAGTGCTTGCATGTTCCACATATGTGCCAAGTTTACTTGCAAAATTTAAAGATATGAAAGAATGTGTGGAACCCGAATCAAATAAAGTATAAGCAGACCTTCTAGAGATGAGAACATTATCGACCAACACGTGAGGATCCTGATCCTTCTCTTGACTTGAGAGTGCATACACTCTAGCTTGACCTTTAGGAGGAGTCCTTAGCTCTCGTTGGTTTGGCTGCTACTGCTTCTTGGGACAAAATCTAACCATGTGTCCTGTTTCGCCACAATTGTAGCGTACACCTGTTCCCATAAGGTATGTTCCAGAATGACACCTTTGACACTTCCCACACACTGGGTACTGTTGGAAATTACTAGCGCTGGTCCCCCTCGATTCTTCTTTGCAAAGTGTTGCTTCCCTTTGCCCTTGTCTTCCCACTTACGCTTTTTTGATGGCCCTGACTGCGGCGGCTTACTATTGCTACTGGAGCCTTCTTTAAAGTTGGCTAGTTGGGCCTTAGCTAGCACTTCATGATATGTGCCCAGCTCGAAAGTTACGACCACCTGTCATAGATCATCCCTCAGGCCTTGTTCAAATCGTCTGGCTCGCTTTTGCTCCGTATCCACAAGCTCTGGAGCAAATCGTGATAGTTCATCAAATTTTCTTTTGTATTTAACTAAGGTCATGTTACCTTGCTTCAGCACAAGAAATTCCACTTCCTTTTGATTACGGATATTGACAGGGTAATACTTTTTAAGAAAGAGTTCCTTGAATTCCTCCTAGGTCCACATATACCCCTGTGGTCGGGATTTGGCAGTGGAATCCCACCAATGCCTTGCTTCGTGTTGTAACATGAATGTGGCGCATACCACTTTCCTAGCATCAGGACAATTAATGAGATTGAAAATCCACTCAATTGAGGATATCCAATCTTCAGCCACAAGAGGGTCTAATTGGCCCTCAAAAGTTGGAGGCTACAACTTTCTGAACTGTTCTACTAATGCCACATTATTTTCTAGATTTTCGGGAGGGGGTGTAGCTCGAGGCACCATGTTGCGAAGGGCATCAATGAACTACATAAGTTGATTGTTGAGACCATTGCTTTCGTTAGCCGTAGGTTGTGACTGTCTCCCCCTATTGCCTCTACCCCGAGCCACCATATCCTATATAAAATACTAAATCAGTGTTTACTTGTAAGGTCCCTAATGAAGAGCACTTACTTAATAGCTATGAATTGCCATTGCACTGATTTGATCATGTACATGACAAACCTTATCAATAGAGCTTCTAAACATGGAGGGGATCACATGGTCTAACCATACTCTCCATTTGGACATCCTATTTAACTAAAACACATTTATCATTTGATCATCACCAAAAATCATACATTCCTCATATTTGTCCTAACATAATATCAACATGGTCATACTTGTGCATACATATACATATATCATCATGATCACATAGTCAAGCATGTGCTTACATATATCAACATATGCTCATAGTCATAGCTTGAGAGAATAACGGCGTAATCATAAGGAACGAGGCTTTTATGAGAATAATCTATGGGGTATAAACATGGTATTCATAAGCGTAGCAATTCTTATAACTTACCTAGAGATTAGAAGCTTGGACGGGATGTGGTGGTTTTCATGAAAATAATTTTCTTACAAATCCTTCCAAAACTAAAAATTTTCCTTTGAAATAATTTGAATCTACAAGAAAGTAAACCTCGCTCTGATACCACTATATGACACCCTTAACTTGTGTGAGCATAAAAACATAGGGCTGGCGGTCATACTTCTTCATATATTTTTTTTCTTTTGATATATATATATATATATATATACATATGCATATATATGTGATAAATATAACTCTTATACTTTCTAAAGAATAAGAGGTATAGGTACATATGAAACTTTGTTTGAGGATCTTAGATGAAAATTCCAAAAAAACACCGTTATCGTCTCATGACTTCGATTGGTTACCAAATTAGAGTTTAGTGTCAAATGAAGCGGAGTTTTTCATTTATAAAGGAACGATAAGGATATCCGAATTTGACAGGACAAAAAACGTAACATAAACCACAAAAATAGTCTTTTAAACAAGCTTTCTCATAACATTTAGATTTTAACTTTGAAAACTTGTTTCGATAGAGGAAAGAAAGACTAATTTTAGATTTATGAAAATCTCTTTTTAAAGAAGCCATCACGTTCCACGTCCGTCCTCCAATCTCCTCATTCGCTATCACCTGGGGGGAAAAATATATGGGATGAGATTCATGCGAGTCTCAGTAAGTATAAGAGAACCATCATATGTATTTAGGCAATTCATGACTTAACATAACATAACATATCATATGGAGACACGAGAGGTTCCACCAACTATGGGGGCACAAACCCTCGTGCGTAGCGCTACCGTGCTCCGGTCCCAAAACTTGCGTGGAACATAAACATAAACATAACATGAGGGACCACATAACATGATTCATGAGCATGATTAAACATCATAAATAGTTCATAATGTACTTACCTCAACTTGGTTGGACAAGATTTTTAAGGTTTAAGGCCTTCACACCTTAAATGGGTTTGTTTCTCTGCAGAAAACATGGGTTTTTTTAAGCCAAACTTAAATTATTTTTACATAAGATTGTAGGGCATTCAAATAGGAGGAAAATTGGAAAATGTGAGAAAAGGGGCTTCCACGCGCCCTCACGTGCCCCAAGAAGAGGTGGCACGTATTTGCACGCACTAGTGGCAGATTTCACACCTTTTCGTATTTTTGCCATATCTCTTTCATTTTAACTCCGAAACGACTAGTGGCAGATTTCGCTTTCCGTCAAGCCTTTGCCGTATTTGCACGCACTAGTGGCAGATTTCACTTTCCGTCAAGCCTTTGCCTCTCCTTCGTTTTCTCTCTCGTTTTTCACTGACTTTCGCTCTTTCTTTTTAAACAACTTCCTCCTCACACTCAAGATCTTATTTCTCTCTAAAAGTGCTCTCAAAGTGGCATAGATTTGGCTCACACAATTTTGAGATGGCTTGGGAAGTTAGATTTCAAGCTTATTTATAGAATTCCAAGCCAATCTTTCTTTGCCAAGTGTCTTGCTACCTAGCACAACAATAATTACCTTTGCACTTGCCCAAATCAAATTTTAACATGTATATTAAACTACATTTAAAGGAGGTTTGGAATCCAAAGTAGAATTGAAGAATTATTTGAAATTCGAAGTTGAATTTGAAAGTTATTTGAAATTCGATCCAATAAGATTGTGCCATGTCGTCGTTGATCTTATCCTCAAACGCCCAATAGGATGCTTTCACCTCACAAGGACACTTGGAGGGTGTTGATTGGCTAATCCTTGATATTTTTGGTTGATATTTTGGCTAGTTTACCAATATTACATTTTGGCCCGAACTTTTTGGGTAATTACACTTAGACCCTTGCAAGTTGGTCCCCGACCATCTTTTAATTTCACTTTTGCCCCTTGTGAAAGGATTTATTACGTTAATACTCTAGGGTTTTAGTAAATTACACTTGTGCCCGAGTTTTTTCAAAAATATTGCAGCATATACAAGCTGCGTTTAGGCTAACCAGAAAGAATTATCTCGAGTAGTCCTAGCTAGTCAAGACTTTCCTTAAAGGCAAGGGGAAGCTGAGCCATTTACTTGGCACTGGACCAAAGGAGGATGATCCAGCATATGCCGTGTGGGATGAAGAGGACTCACTGATCATGTTCCGACTCTGGAACTCAATGATTCCAGAGATTAGTGACATGGTGATGTTTCTCACTACGGCTAAGGAGATTTGGGACGCGGTGAGGATGACTTATTCCAAGGTAAACGATGCTGCCCAAACCTATGAAATCAAAACCAAAGTAATAGCCACCAGACAAGGGACTCAGTCTATAATCGAGTATGCTAGTTTATTGCAAACCTTGTGGCAAGAGTTGGATCACTATCAGTGCATCCAAATGAAGTGTAGTGAAGATGCTGCCATTTAGAAGAAGTGTGTGGAAAGAGAGAGGATGTATAACTTCCTTGCAGGTTTTAATGCAGAATATGATGCGATGAGGGTCCAGATTCTTGGTAAGCCTGAGTTTCCATCTTTAAATGAAGCAATTTCGATTGTTAGGGTTGAGGAAAGTAGAAAAAGAGTAATGCTTGAAGCGCAGCCTATGGAAAACTCAGCCTTATTATCCCTAAAGGGTGGTCTCAGTCAGGAGAAATTTACTAGGATGGAAAGAGGAGGAACATATTTCTTCACAATCACAAATAAGGACAAACTATGATGTACCTTCTGTAAGAAGCCCAGACACACAATTGATAGGTGCTGGAAACTTCATGGTAAACCAAAAAAAGAGGGACAATCAAAGGGGCTGGCTTATGTAGCAAACGGTAAAACCAGTGGAGAGAATGAGCCTACAGAATAGGTTAATTCGATAGATAGAGAAGTTAAGAAGCCTGTTGGATTCCATTGAGAACATATTAGGTGCAAATACTAGTGCTTCTAACTTAGCCTTCACAAGTATATCTTCTTCCTTATTTAATTTACATACTTCAGACAAGGCCTTTAAACATACTTGGATCCTTGACTCTGGGGCAACCGATCATATGACACCATCCTCTACAAAATTTTTGACCTATAAACCATATCCTAGTACGAAGAAAATTGTGCTAGCTGATGGATCCTTAACAACCGTGGCAGGTCAAGGAGATATTCTCATTGACAGAAACCTAATCCTAGGAGATGTCCTTCATGTCCCTAAACTTTGTACCAATCTAGTTTCTATCCAAAAAGTGACCCATGATTCTAACTACCATGCCATCTTCTATCATTCCTTTTGTGAATTTCACGAAAAGGAATCGAAGAGGATGATTGGGCGTGCTAGGGTAAAGGATGGTCTCTATTATCTTGAAGATCTAAGTGGAAAAAGTAATGGGGGACAATTTTTAGTTTCATTTTTAGCTCAATACAATAAAGATGTAATTTGGCTGCATCATTTTCATTTTCGTTTAGGGCATCCAGCTTTCAAAGTTCTTCATGATATGTATCTCTCTTTGTTCAAAGGATTAGATGTTAAGAGTTTTCAGTGTGTTGTGTGTGAGTTAGCTAAACACAAAAGGGCTTCTTTTCCTCTTAATAATAATAAAAGTTCTCATCCTTTGACTTGATTCATAGTGACATTTGGGGCCCCTCTTCAATCCCAAATTTATCTGGAGCTAAATGGTTTGTGGTGTTTGTTGATGACTGCACACGGGTAACTTGGCTTTATCCCTTGAAGTCTAAGTCCGAAGTGTGCACTATATTTCCCAATTTTTGTAAAATGATCAAGACTCAATTTGGAACATAAATCAAAAGGACAAGAACTGATAATGCTAAGGATTTCTTTAACCAAACTTTTTCTAATTTTTTACAAAAATAGGGTATAATTCATGAGTCATCATGTGTGTATACCTCTTAACAAAATGGGGTAGCTGAGAGGAAAAATGAGCATCTTCTAGCTGTTACCAGGTCTTTGCTTTTCCACAATAATGTGCCTAAACATTATTAGGGAGAAGCAATCTTGACAACAACTTATTTGATTAATAAGCTTCCCTCTAAAAGTCTCAACTCAAACAGTCCCATTCAACTCCTTTCTAAATTTTTCATAAACTTTAAATTGTCCAATGGAATCAGTCCTAAAGTGTTTGGTTGTGTGGTTTTTGTTCATAATCATTCACCTCAAAGAAGCAAGTTAGATCCTAGAGCACTTAAATGTATTTTTGTTGGGCATTCCTCCACCCAAAAGGGATATTAGTGCTTCCATCCACCATCCAAATGGTTTTTTGTTTCAGCTGATATTAGCTTCATGGAGGACAAACCATACTTCGATAAAACTTATCCTAAGGGGGACACCAATTTTCTTGAGGAATCCAACAAGGAGAGTTTTTTCTCCTCTCTGTGAATCTTTCCCTAATGTTGTCTCTTCCTAGCCAAAACATATCTGAAAGGATTCTCCAAAAATGGTTCAAAAGGAAACTAACCTACCATATACAAGTCGTCTTAAGGTCTATACAAGAAGAAAGAATCTAGTCCAAAACCCTATGCAGACAGAATCATCTATTCCAAATTCTGATTCTTGTGATAATCATTCTAACCCTACTACATCTCTTGTTCAGCCCACTTTGTCACCTAAATCGGTTGCCTCTAAACCTCACATTGATCCCTCTACTCAAGCTAATTCTGAACCTTATGACTTGGACATCCCTATTGCTCTCAGAAAGGGAACCCGCACTTGCACTCAACACCTTATTCATTTGTTCATGACCTATTCCCATTTATCTCCTGCTCATAAGACATTTTTAACCAATCTTCATTCCATTCCAATCCCAAAGACTGTGTCTGAAGCATTAGATAATGAGTGTTGGAAGGATGCCATGATGGTTGAGATGGTAGCACTTGAGAAGAACAATACTTGGGAATTGGTTAAACTACCAAAAGGGAAGAAGCCTGTAGGGTGCAAGTGGGTGTTTACTATTAAATACAAGTCTGATGGGACCGTAGAAATGTACAAGGCTAGGCTGGTGGCTAAGGAGTATACCCAAACATATGGGGTAGACTACCTAGACACTTTTGCTCCAGTGGCTAAGATGAACACAGTCCGAATATTACTATCCATAGCGGTTATGTATGACTGGCCATTGTCTCAATTTGATGTTAAAAATGCCTCTTTACATGGGGAGTTGGCGGAAGAAATTTATATGGATATCCCACCAGGGTTTGGAGTGCAAACAGGAGATGGGAGTGTTGTATACTGGCTGAAAAAGGCTCTCTATGGACTGAAACAGTCCCCTCGAGCTTGGTTTGGGAGGTTTGCTCAAGTTATGCTTGGATTAAGTTACAAGCAAAGTCAAGGTGACCATATCTTGCTTATACATCATTCAATTGCAGGAAAAATAACAGTATTGTTGGTATATGTCGATGATATTATCGTTACCAGAATGACAAGGCTGGGATAGAACATTTAAGGGGTTGTTTGGCAAGAGAGTTTGAGATCAAAGAATTGGGAAAGTTAAAATACTTTCTTCATATAGAAGTAGCTTGGTCCAAGGATGGAATATTTATTTCCCAGCATAAATATATTCTAGATCTTTTGACTAAAACAGATATGCTTGGTAACAGGGCCGTTGAGACTCCCATAGAACCGAATCACAGAATTGGGGCAAAATGTGAGTCAAGGGCAGTAGGTAGGGGATCCTATCAGCGTTTGGTTGGGAGACTTATTTATTTATCTCACACTAGGTCGGATATAGCCTATGCTGTGAGTGTTGCCAGCCAGTTTATGCATGATCCTAGGGAAAAACATCTCAAGGCAGTGCATAGAATCCTCCATTATCTTAAAAGGTCTCCTGGTAAGGGCGTTTTGTTTAGAAGAACTCATGATCTATCACTAGAGATATTTATTGATGTAGATTATGCCGGGACCCTCGTAGATAGAAGGTCCACCTCAGGCTACTGTACATTCCTTGGTGGAAATTTAATTAGTTGGAAAAGCAAGAAACAGAATGTTGTGGCTAAATCAAGTGCTGAAGCTGAGTTTTGGTCTATGGCATTAGGCTTTTGCGAGCTTCTTTGGTTGACAATTATTCTAACAGATTTGAAAGTTCAATGGACTGTGCCTATGTGCCTATATTGTGACAACAAGTCGACTATAAGCATAGCTCATAACCCAGTTTAGTATGATAGAACCAAGCATGTTGAGGTTGATGGGCATTTCATCAAAGAGAAGCTTGACAGTGGCTTAATATGCACTTTTTTTGTTCCTACCAATGGGCAGCTAGCCGATGTGCTTACTAAGGTTTTATCGGGACCTATTTTTCACAAGATACTAAGCAAGATGGGAATGTGTGATATCCACTCTCCATCTTGAGAGGGAGTGTTGGAATTTACACACATGGACAGCTCTTCTTACGGTGTAATCTTTCCTTCAGTGGCTGATATTGTTTTCTTGATTTAATTTGTTTCCTTTTACTGCTGCTCTGATTTGTTTCTTTTATTCTTGTTATTATATTTATTTCCTTGTATTACTAGTGGATTGTATCTTGTATAATCTTTCCTTATTGTAGATATTTCCTAAGGTTGTTTAGGTATCTTTCTCTTCTTGGAAGACTGCCTAACTTAGAATTGTAGGCCTATATATATTTTGTAACCTACGGATGAATAATTTAAGATTGGATTTTTCAGTTCTTTGGTTCTTTCTTTCAACAATTTATCTTTGATAGTAATGGTATTAAGCTGACAATAATCAATGTAAAAACACTAGGTACCATCTTTCTTTTTAACTAAAAGGACGGGGGATGCAAAATGGCTCTTGTTGGGGCTAATGATAGAATTGGTTAGCATATCTTTCACCATTTTCTCAATTTCGGATTTGAGTTTTGGTGGGTATTAGTAGGATCTAATATTAATAGGTGTTGAATTGGGTTGGAGGTTTATAGAATGATCAAAGGGTTTGGTAGGAGGTAGTTCCCTAGGCTCTGCAAATAAGTCTTGAAATTCAATCAGCAATAAATCTAACTATTAGAATTATTAGTATAATTAAATATATTGCATATTGTTGTATGTGTTTTTATTTATTTATTTGTTATAACTATGTGTAATTAGGCTAAGCCTGTAGATTATTAGGCCCGTTGTGCCTATTATAAATCACGCACTAAGAGACTAATCTCTTAGATTTTTCTCTCATAATTGTTTTCTCACATAGTATCAGAGCCACCGGTGAGAAAAACCCTAGCCACCGCTGTGTAGTTTTTTCCAACGACTTAAAAACCCTAATTTTCTTTCTTCACCGTCACTGTTCACACCGGAAAAACCCTAGTTTTCTTTCTTCACCGTCACTATTCACGCCGGAACATCACTGTCTAGCCGTCATTTGTTGGAACCGACCCCACCCTAGGGTTCGTCACCTTCAGGCTAAGTTGCCGTCGGAAAATCGCAGCCGCTAGACCTCCCACATGCCACCACGCGCAGTTGTCCACCCCTACGTGCCGGCGCGTGAAGGCGCGTCTGCCTACCGTTTTCTCCGGCTTCTCCAGATTAGCTTGCCTCCTTTCCCTAAGCCTATTCCTGGTGTCAAATCCTCGTTATGTCTAACCTCAGTGACGCAGTTTCTGTTGGTGCTACTCCTGCAACCGCACCTGTTGCCCTTGCTGCCTCTTAGTCCTTTACTGTCTCCAATCTCAGAACAACCAATATCACCACTGTCAAGTTGATAGGGTCTGCCAATTATCTCTCATGGGCAGCCTCTGTCAAAATGTGGTTTAAAGGGCAAGGCCAAGCCGATCATCTTACCACAACGGCTAAAAGTGTGTTAGAAGTCAATCAGGGTAGATGGGAACAAGTTGATGCCCAGTTATGTAGCCTCCTATGGCAGTCCATTGATCCATCGATCATGCAGCTTTTTCGTCCATTTGAAACTTGTGTTGACGTGTGGAAGGAAATTGAAGAATGTTATACGAATGACATCCAGCGTTTGTACACTGTGGTCTCTAATATCAAGAATCTGAAGCAAGAGTCGTCCATAGAATCTTATTTGGGACAGGTTCGGGCTCTCATGCAAGAATTTGATGTTCTTCTTCCCATTACTAAGACCAAGACCGAATAGGTTGCGCAAAGAGAGAAGTTTTTTATGGTTATTGATCTTTCCGATCTAAAACCAAAATTTGATGTCATCAGGCATCAAATCTTGACCAACTCTACTAATCCTACCATGAAGGACTCTTTTAAAATGTTGTTAAACATGACCGGTGCACATGATATGCCCTCTTCTTCTCATGTTGTTCCTCCAGCTGAATCTTCATCCCTTGTGTCTTAGGCTTCTCACTCAAGAGGAAATAGAGGCCGTAATAATAATCGGACATGTCCGTAGTGTACCTTTTGTAAGAAACTGGGTCATCTTGAGGGCAGGTGTTGGAAGAAACATGGTCGGCCTGCTACTCGGCCTACATCATCTACCAGTGCAGCTCATGCATTGGAGAGTGATCCTAGTTCTGCCCAATCTGCATCGAGTTCACAGTTGATACCTATGTCTGCAGCTAAGTATGATGTCTTTTTGAAGTTTCAGACCACCCAGCAGTCTCATCCTGGTAATCTCGTTGCTTGCGTTGCTAAAAGCCCATCTCTTGGTCCTTGGATTATAGATTCTGACGCCACTGATCATATATATGGTAATGAACTTCTTTTCTCTTCACTTGCTCATTCTGATACCTTGTCTACAGTTACACTGATTGATGGCACCAAAACTGCAATTAAAGGGATAGGCCAAACCACACCCACTTCGTCTTTATCTTTAAATTCGGTTTTATATCTCCCTGGCAGTCCTTTCAATTTGATTTCAGTTAGCCAACTTATTAAAACCCTTAACTGCTCAGTCACTTTCACTCCTACCTCTGTTTGTGTACAGGATCAGGGTACGGGGCAGATGATTAGCGTCGGGCGTGAGTCACAGGGTCACTATCATCTTGTTGTGTCGATGGCTTGCACCAGTGCTACTTCCCCAGATCTTCTTCACTTTTGTCTTGGTCATCCTAGCCTCTCCAAATTGAAGAAATTAGTTCATAGTTTGTCATCGTTGTCTATTTTTTATTGTGAGTCATGTCAGCGTGGTAAACACGCACGTAGTTCTTTTTCCAGTCCTGTTAATAATAGTGGTGAGGCTCCCTTTTCTCTTGTGCACTTTGATGTATGGGGGCCCAGTCGTGTCAATTCTACTCTTGGTTTCTCATATTTTGTTACTTTCATTGATGACTTTTCTCGCTGCACTTGGTTGTTTCTCATGAAGAGTCGGTCTGAGTTGTTTTCTGTCTTTCAAACATTCACTGTTGAAATAAAAACATAGTTTGGAGTTTCTATACGTGCTTTACATAGTGATAATACCCCTGAGTACTTTTCTTCTCAATTTACTACTTTTATGACTACTCGTGCCATTCTACATCAATCTTCTTGTCCTTATACACCTCAACAAAATGGTGTTGCCGAGCATAAAAATCGCCATCTCATTGAAACTCCACGAACACTACTTTTACATGCCAATCTTCCCACCAAATTCTAGGGAGATGCTATTCTTCTTGCGTGTTATCTAATCAATCGCATGCCATCTTCAGTGTTAAAGGACAACATTCCTCACTCTTTTTTGTTCCCCTCCCAGCCCCTTTATTTTGTTCCCCTTCGTGTATTTGGATGTATCTGTTTTGTGCATTTCTTTTCACTAGGATAGGATAAACTTGCTGCCAAATCCCTCAAGTATATTTTCCTCGATTACTCTCAGTTGCAGAAAGGCTACAAGTGTTACTCTCATGAGTTGAACCGCTATCTTATGTCTGCTAATGTCACATTCTTTGAACAACAGTCCTTCTTCTTGGTTGCTCAGTCTAATTCATAGGGTCTTGACTAGGTATTGCCTATTCCTTCTCTTCAGTTGCCCTTATCAGATCCGTCTATCTCCTCCTCGGTGGACCCTTCACTTCCATCTTCCGGTCCACACTCCCCGACTGCCTTACACATTGCTTCCAATCCAATGTTCCATAAGCGAACTAAGCATATTGAAATTGACTGTCACTTTATTAGAGAAAAGCTGGTTGAAGGTGTTATTGTTACAGAGTTTGTTAACTTCAGTGATCAACTTGTCGATGTCTTCACCAAGTCTCTAAACAGTCCTCGGATAGAATATATCTGTAACAAGTTTGGTGCATATGATATCTATGCTTCAGCTTGAGGGGGAGTATTAGAATTATTAGTATAATTAGATATATTGCATATTGTTGTATGTGTTTTTATTTATTTATTTGTTATAACTATGTGTAATTAGGCTAAGCCCGTAGGTTATTAGGCCCGTTGTGCCTATTATAAATAACACACTAAGAAACTAATCTCTTGGGTTTTTCTCTCATAATTGTTTTCTCACACTAACAATTCCAATTCATGTACCTGCCATGGCGATGGTTTCTGACTACTATTAGTCATCAAGCATTGTCCTGCTACCCTTCTTGGTTTTCTTCTTCTACGCGGGTCTCAATCGAGAATAGCTGGGCTACTTGGGCTATTTTGTACTTGAACAACTTTTGAAATTTCTTGCCCTTGATCATCTTACAGATTCCATTCTCCACATTCCCCTACAGGGTTACTCCCCAGCCTTTCTTTTCCAATGTCACCTCTATTTTTGTTGAAATCAAAACTAATTGAGCTCACTCCTTTCATCCAATCGACCCCCAGAACTATGTGGCACCCCCCAAGTTTTAGCAATCTCAAATCAGCCAGAAAGGCTTCCCCCTACATCATCCAACAAAACCCCAAGTAGGCCGACCGACTTAGGACCTTACTTCCGTTGGCAACTGTCACCGAGAGTGGTTGAGTATTAGATCGTTCACAATTCAACTTCCTGGTGATTCCCTCATCAATGAAACTGTGGGTACTCCCACTATCAATCAACACCATGAGAGTGTTATCTTGAGACTTTCCCTCCACCTTAATGATCTTGCTACCTGCCATCCCCTTAATTGCATGTCGCGAAATAGCCCCATTGTCTTCTTCTTCTAACTTCTTGGCTACGGTTATTGTGTCTCCTTCTACATCTCCGTCAATCTCCCCCCTCCCCCCCCTTCCAATAAGAGAAGTCGTCTCTTGCACTGATGCCCCAGAATGTATTTATCTCCACACCGGTAGCATTACCCTGTTGGCCTCCGGTGTTCCCACTGCCTAACTCCTTGCTGCCCCAAGGGAGGGTTTGTTGGAAATTTAGATCTTATCTCTAATCTAACTATCTCCTTCCCCTGCACCTTTCCTCCTGGGGAATTTACTCTGTAGACACCTCCTCTTTGTTGGGTTCTTTGTTTCCTCAATAAAACCTTGACTGTTAGTTCCTATAGCAAGGCATCCTCCGCAGCCTCTTGTACTGTCTGAGGCCTCATCATCTTCACCATAGATCTAAGATCATCACTCAGACCACTGATGAAGATCGACACGAAATATTCCTCCATCATATATGGATTCCGACTGAGCATTAATGACTTCAGCTCCTCAAACCAGAGCTAATACTCCTACACCGTGCCTCTCTGCTTCAACTTATTAAATTCTTCCACGACATCCACCGTTCTTCTTTCTCCAAACCTTACACATAATCCCCTCGCAAATTCCTCCCAATTGTAGTCCCCCCTCACGCCCGACCATCCTTGGAACCAAATATCTCCCACATCATTCAGGAAGGCAGCGGCCAAAGTGACTTTCTAGTCGTCAACTACCCGATGGATGTTGAACAATTTTTCACACCTTTTGATCCACCATCGTGGCTTCATTTCATCGAAAACAGGTAATTCCAACTTCGTACCGAGAAATGCATATGTCCAACATTTGTCAAAGCTTTCGGTCTCCTTTCTACTCCAACTTCTCCCATACCTATCGGATCACCCCCCACCCCAATTCCAAAGACTCTACCACTCACTAGCTCACTCCAACACCTGGGAGTATCGGATCCAAGTGTTCTCGAGGAGGAAAATCGGGGATATTCATACCTGAGCCTAGTTCGAGAACATCAGCATGAATTGTTGCATTTGTTCTCCAACCATATTACTTTGCTCTCGCATTTTCGCGCGAATCTGGTTGCACATGTCCCCTTGCAACCGATCCGCCACCACCTCCAACCTCTTATCCGCAACGGTTCCAATTCTATCCTCCATGGATCCTATCCACTGTTGTACCTCCATCACCGTAGCAGACACTTGCTACAGTTGCATTTCCATCTACTTCATGCGAGTACCGTCGGCCATCGTAGAAGGTCACCGGAACGTTGGCTAGGAAGGAGCTCTGATACCAATTTGTCAAATCACTAATTTGACCAAGGGAATTATAGATGGAGGGGAAGGAAATTGAAGAATTAGAATGAAGAACAAAGAGGGAAAGGGAAAGAGAGAGAGAGAGAAATTAAGAGGGAAATTGAGAGAAAAGACAATTCAAATGTTATTAGATGCCTTTCAAATGAGTTGGGACTCTACTTTTAAAGAGTTTCATAGCTAAAAATAGGCGCCACAATCAGTTACAAGCATTACAACTTGTTTCGCCTAACTACCTCCCCAATTACTATCTTGCCCTTACAATATCCTCCTTATTACAGTCTAGTAGTCTAAGTACATGACACCTAAGCGCTAAGAAGCTCCCATCATACGAGCTTTGAGTTCTGTAATACCTAATGAAGACGATATTTTACTGTGACATATTGAGCATATATTTTCTGTCTCAGTTATACTTGTTTTCTAGACTAAACTACAAGGCCCCATGCTTATTTCAACTCTAATGAGAAGGAAGTAATAGAAAGAACAGTACAAGGATGAGTATTAATAGAATCAGAATGTATTTATTTACTTGCGCTTTCTTCTAGCCAGACTCTTTGGCCTAAAGATGCACTTGAAAGATTGGCATAAATCTTTTTGAATTGACATATTCCATAGAGGCAAATCAAAGAAAGGAATGGGAAAAGTTGATGGGTGCTATACATCATGGCTATTGCCACAAAACCATTGTGCCATGTTGGATAAAAATTGATTGAAAGACTATATTATTTGATAGATATATCACGGGGTGAGAATAGAAGGGTAGCTACTTGATTAGTGGCATGTTAGAATTCAGACAATATTAATTTTGAAGTGACTAAAAGATTATTAGTGAAAGAGAGAGAGTTAAAATTACATTATAGCTTTGTGGTGTGTTGAGAACACATGAAGGTTACTTAATAGATTTTTTGTGTTTTACTTATGCAGTTACTTGCAATGTTAGATTGTTGATAGTGGCAGTTATGTAATTAAGTGTTTTAGTTGGACAGTTAGTTAGGAGCAAAGGCTTGTATTATTTAAGTTGGGAACAACACTTTTGTAATAAGATTCTCTTGAAGTTTTTTTTCTCTCTCTGTTTCAATATGGTATCAGGGCAATAGATTGCTTCCTTTTCGCCAACTTCCTTTGCCGCATCTTTCTTGTTTTTTCGGCAACCACGACAGCCCTTGCATTCTTCCTTGTTCGAAGTCTACATACTTGTAATTGTTTTTTTTCTAATCGTCCATATTTGTTCTGTGGAGACCTTATTACCAAACATTTATTCCTCGTCAATGAGCAATTCCGCCATTGATGACTGCTCAATCCCTTACTTTTTGCATCATTCTGGTAGCCCTAGCTTGCTACTAGTTTCTCAATCGCTAATAAGAGACAACTATGCTTTGTGGAGCCATGCAATGTTGATCATCCTCTCGATAAAGAATAAGCTAGGGTTTGTTAATGGTTCAATTTTTCGACCATCAGGTGATGATCTTCTTCTTAATGCTTGGATCAGAAATAATAATATTGTGATACCTTGGATATTGAATTCTGTTTCTAAGGAGATTTCCACAAGTGTGATATTTTCTGAATTTGCTCATGATATATGGATTGATCTTAAGGAGAGGTATCAACAAAGTAATGGACCTTCGATATTTCAACTTAGGAGAGAATTGATAAACTTAACACAAGGACAATTATCTGCGAGTGCCTATTTTACCAAACTTAAGATCATTTTGGAAGAACTTAGTAACTATAGGCCTACATTCTCATGTGGAAGATGTTCTTGTGGTGGTACGAAAGCCCTAGCAGATCACTATCACATTGAATGTGTAATGTCCTTTTTAATGGGATTAAAGGATTCTTATGCACAAGTTAGAGGCCAATTATTACTTATGGATCCAATCCCTTTGATTAACAAAGTTTTTTCCCTAGTTACTTAAGAAGAGAATCAGAGGAATATTCATAATCCTACTAGTGGTTTTGATCCTGTTATATTATCTATTAAGCATAATACGAATAGGCTTAATCAGGGTGGATTTCAAAAGAGGGAGAGGCCTATATGCACTCACTGTGGGTACAATAGACATACTATAAACAAGTACTATAAACTTCATGGATATCCTCCAAGATATAGGCCTAAACAGCGGAACAACCACCCTAGCCAGATAAACTCTAATCATATGAAATTTGTTGTTGTGAGTCAGGTGTTTGGTTCAAATACTTGTCATTCTCAGAACCATGAGGTTGAAGGTTTTATGCAATCATTGGACCCACTACAATATCAACACCTGTTGAATGTGTTAAGTTCACACCTTACAGTTGCTAAGACCAGTGCAGAGCCCCCTGATGCCTCTTTCTCTGATCAAGTGCCAGGTACCTGCCTTCCTATTTCTATCAGTCCATTGCTTAGTTGTCCTATATATTGGATATTGGACTCAAGAGCCACAAGTCATGTCTGCTTTAATCATTCTTCATTTGTTGAGCTAAGGCCTGTTTAGAATACTTATATTACTCTTCCTGATCATACTCAGCTTTCAGTACAATCTATTGGCATTGTTAAACTTGCTCCACACATCGTACTAGAAAATGTCCTCTATATGCCTCAATTCAAGTTTAACTTAATCTTTGTGAGTACATTAGTTGGGAAGAATACCATGAGTCTCAATTTCTCTTCTCATGCCTGTATTATTCAGGATACACACACCTTGAAGACGATTGGCAAAAGTGACTTGATTGAAGGTCTATATGTTTTTTATGCTGTCACTGAGGTGTCTAGTAGTACAAGGATAGATTAGGGGAGTACTCATAATGTTACAGTAGCTGATGTTGTTAGTAAGATTACTGTTAGTAAGACTACTTGGCATAGTGGGCTAGGTCATCTTTCTTTTAAAAAGATGGACACAATAAAGGCTCAGTTACATTGCAGCAATGTTAACATTGATTTTTGTTCTGTATGCCTTTTGACTAACAAAGAAGGTTGTCGTTTGTTTCCAATAACCATTTGTCAGAGTGTGCTTTTGATCTTGTTCGTTGTGATACTTGGGGACTATATCATATACCAACTTATGCTAGCCATAGATACTTCCTTACCTTGGTTGATGACTGCACAAGATTTACTTGGGTTTTTCTTATGAGGCATAAATCTAAGGCTAGAACTATTGTTCTTTGGGTTTTTCTCTTTAGTTGAGACTCAGTTCAACACAGTGATTAGGAAGTTTAGGTCAGACAATGCTCCTGAATATTTTGCCTCTAAGGGTGTTATGCACCAATTTTCGTGTGTTGAGAGGCCTAAACAAAACTCAATAGTTCAAAGAAAGCACCAACACCTTCTAAATGTGGTTAGGGCACTCTTTTTTCAGTCAAGGGTTTCTATTAAGTTTTGGGGGGACTGCATCCTTACTGCTATCTTCTTGATAAATAGAACTCATGCTCCTATTATACGTTCCAAAACACCCTATCAATTGCTATATCAATCTCTTGTAGACTATACTTCTTTCAGGGTCTTTGGTAGCCTTTGTTTTGCTTCTACATTGCCTTCCCACATAACCAAGTTTCATCCTAGAGCTACAGCTTATATTTTCATTGGCTATCCTCCAAATGTCAAAGGCTACAAGCTGTATGATCTTAACACCAAGTCTATTTTCATATCTCACGATTTGCAGTTTCATGAGCGCATATTTCCTTGTCATTCTATCACTACTTCCGATGAAGTAGTTGATCTATTTCCTAACTTGGTACTGTCTGCACCCTTGAATGACTTGCCTACCACTTCTCACACTTTGGCTGAGGACAATTCTATTCTATCCCATCCTTGCCCGGCTGCACCTGGTCCTATTTCCCCCATTCCTATTCGTCGATCTTCTAGGACCATTAGACCACCTACCCATCTTCAAGACTTTCACTGCAACCTACTAGCTCACAAACCACTTCCTTCAACTAAATCCTCATATCCTTTACATCACTATGTTTCCTATTCCAATCTTTCCCCTACCCACAACTCTTTTCTTCTTAATGTCTCTGCCAATTTTGAACCACAATATTATCATCAAGCAGTCCAATATGCCCACTGGAGGGATGCCTCGAATGCTAAATTGGATGATATGCATCTTAACAAAACTTGGTATGTTACCACTCTGCCTTTTAACAAGCATGCCATTGTGCACTAGGAGGTCGGGCCACAATAAGTTGGGATTCGCATCAGTAGGTTGTGGGTTCGACTCCTTGCCCTTGCACAATGAGACAAAGTGATTTACCTCCTCTGTCGAAATCGAGGGCACGAGCGGCGGGGGACCGCGGGCGGTAAATCCCAAGATCTTGCTTGCTTTTCCTACTATGAATAAATGGGTCCTTATTCAGTTAGATGTTAATAATGCCTTCCTCAACGGATATCTTTTTGAGGAAGTGTATATGGACTTACCTCTTGGTTATAAGCCTCCAGTTCTGACTGCTTCTTAGGGGGAGAAATTGGTTTGTTGGTTGCATAAGTGATATGCCCGAAATATAAAAGAAATACTAGCACCCCTTGTTTGATAAGAAAGTTCTCCACAAACAAGAAAATACTAGTTTTGATTCATCACACTCTAAGATAGAATAAGGAAGAGCGATAAGAATCAAGTAAATTCGCCACTAAACAAATGAATTGCTTAGATAAGAATTAGGATAAAAATGTTCTCTGCACTTTCTTCATAAAAATGTTCATGCCAAAACATTACAAGATCACACATATAAATACTAATACAACAACAACATATCCAGCCGTTATCCCACTATGTGGGGTTGGCTACATGAATTCTAGACTTCTATGTGGGTTACATCCCAACAGATAATTTGTCTAGAATTCATATTTGGATCCGACTAGATTTTACGCTGGCTGTCGGCTACCTAACGCAACCCTCCTCCTTTATCCGGGCTTGGGACCGGCAATGGATAATATCCCCTGGCGGAGTAATGATGAAATGAAGTTTGAACACCATCTTCACATGGAGAAATTTCATGAGATGGTGGTGAATGAGGATAATTGATATAGTTGCGTTCCATAACTTAGTTGACATGGTGAAACCAACAAGTACAATATGGAAACACAACAGACACATATAAATACTAATCTTAAAGACAAATCTTATAATTAAAGACAGACAACATCATCGCCTCTTTTGACAAAAGAAGGCTAATGATGATAAAAAACAAACCAAAAGCATAAAGCAAAACATCATCATGCCACTTTTGACAAAGAGAATCATGATTGCCTCTTTTGACAAAATGGGGTTAATGATGATAAAAGACAAATCAAAAGTATAAAGAAAAACATCATCATGTCACTTTTGACAAATGGAGTCATGATGATAAAACACAATAATACATAAAGACAAAACACTCTCAAACATGAAGGACAAATGAAGGGTGACATCATCCATGACATCAGTTATGAGACTTAGTCTTGTTGGAAAGACTTGGGCCTAGCAGATGGGTTGATTGCTTGGGCTTGATCATGGAGTGCCTAGGTTGATGGGCTTCCAAGCAAACAATCAATGTGATTAATTTGGACTTTAACTCCTTCACTTTGAATTCTAACTCTTCCAAATGGGCTGGAGTCTTCCCAATAAATAACTCAAGTTCTTTTGAAATTCTTTAGCCCTTGAACGAGTAATTGGCCCAAGACTTACATGCTCTTGGACAACCCTTGCCTTTTCTTCTTTATCGTTCACATCAATAAGTCTATATATGGTTTAAAGCAGGCCTCAAGGCAATGGTTCTCCAAGTTTTCTCATGCTCTTATTCAGTTTGGTTTCCAGCAATCCAAATCTGATTATTCTTTGTTCACCAAGGGTAATGGATCCTCATTTGTGGCTCGTTAGATTTATGTTGATGATATAATCCTCACAGGTCCTAATATTATAGCTATAAATGCTCTCAAGTCTTTTCTACATAGCTAGTTCAAACTCAAGGACCTTGGTCGTTTGGGGTATTTTCTTGGCTTAGAGATTGCTCAATCAGAAAAGGGTATTTTTTTCTCTCAATGGTATTATACTTTACAGCTAACAAGCCTGCCTCTTTGCCTATGGTTCCTAATCTCAAGTTCTTCTGAAGGTGATTTACTTGAGGATTCTTCTCTTTATCGAAGGCTAATTGGCCGGTTACTTCATTTCACAATCTCTCGGCCAAACATTATTTTTGTAGTTCACAAACTCAGTTAGTTTGTATCTCATCCTACAAAGCCTCACCTTGATGTTGTTTATCATCTCTTACAATATCTCAAGGCTACTATTGGTCAAGGGTTATTCTTTTTTGCCTCATCTTCTTTGCAGCTTTGTGCTTTCTCTGATGCTGATTGGGGTTCATGCTTAGACACTCGCCATTCTGTTACTGGGTATCGTGTTTTTCTTGGTGAGTCACTAGTACCCTGGCAATCTAAAAAGCAACATACAATCTCTCGTTCATCAACTGAAGCTGTGTATCGAGCTTTGGCTTCCACTGCCGGCATGATTATATGGATTAATCAACTTCTGCTGGACTTTCAGGTTCCCTCCTCCACTCCTGCTCTGTTTTTCTGTGATAATCAAGTTGTTGTCCATATTGCCACCAATCCGGTGTTTCATGAACGTACCAAGTATATAGAGATTGATTGTCATTTTGTTCGGGACAAGGTAGTTGCTGGTCATATCAAACTTCTTCCTATTCGGACACAACATCAATTGGCAGATGTGTTTACTAACGCTATACCGGCAGCCCAGTTGTTTCCTCTATTGTCCAAGATGGCCATTCTCAATCTTCTTGGTTCATCTTGAGGGGGAGTAACAGATTTATTTTGTTTTACTTGTACAGTTACTTGCAATGTCAGATTTTGATAGTGGCAGTTATGTAATTAAGTGTTTTAATTGGACAGCTAGTTAGGAGCAGAGGCTTGTATTATTTAAGTTGGGAACAGCACTTTTGCAATAAGATTCTCTCGAAGTTTTTTTTCTCTCTCTCTGTTTCAATGAAGGCTTACTGCATTGCCAATTTCAGCCAAAATTTTCAAAACAAAATGTCCTTTCAAATTTAATTTGTTCAAAAATTGTTAAAAGAAAAAAATGTTAGTGTTGATACTAGTGATTTTGGGGGTTTGTAGGAATCCTGTATTCAATATGCATTGCAATGTAAAAGTACAGGTCAAGGATTGCAATGTCTTGAGGATCTTGTTTTGCGATAGTCTGTTTATTATCATTTTGTGACAGTTATATTTGTTGCTTAAGCAGGTTGATTTTCTGATGGAAATACTTTCCAAGCTTGTGAATAAACAGGTATATTCACTGAAGCTGACAGTTCTTTTTTCCGATAGAAAAACTTTGACCTTAGGCTTTCTCAAATAGCTATTGTTTGGTTCTAGTTGACTGAGAAATTCAATTGACTCTTATAATATTTTTTGGAAGAAGATTTGGATGATGCCAAAGTTATGGGCTGGGTTCCTGAAATGTGTCTCTCAAACTCGGCCACACTCTTTTCGTGTATTATTACAGGTAATAATGCTCTGTTCTTGCTCTTGCATGCTTCACGTTTCTTGGTATTTTCAAATGTTGAAGATTCCCCCCCCCCCCCCAATGTGTTTCTTGTAGTTACCACCGCTACAGCTTGAAAGTGTTCTTCACAAGCATGAGAGCCTCAGAGGTCCACTTGCCGCCTATGCCAGCCAGCGACTTATAAGAACTTCACTACCTAGGTACACAGTTTTAATGTGCTTGGCCAATCATTCATTCTGTGTCAAAAGGAATTTGGCATTCTATGTTGTTCATCTTATTAGTGATTGTAAATGTATATTGAGATGCTTGCTTATGGGAAGGCCATATCCATATCAGGCCTTCCTGATTATTTTGAGAAATGGGGAAGGGTAGCTGGCCATTGTATGCAGACTCGTATGAATTTTAGAAAGTTTCGGAAATGAGTTTCTTTTCCTTCTTTTTTTTTTTTTGGTTTTTTGTGACAAATTAAACCTAGGCAATTGGATTTCATGTCCTGATTTGAGTCACTACAATCTATATATATATATATATATATTATACATATATCATTCTTGTCCTGTTCCATGAAATGAAATCACAGGATTCACATGAGAATGTTACTTGTCCATTCATCCAGTAACCGGGCATTGAATCAATATCCTTGTTGTCTTTTATATGGTGTCAATGTCCAAGTTGTACGTGCTGGTCGTATTCTTCACTCTTCAGTGGACTTATTATGATGGTGATTGTACTTGTGCAGATCGGTACTTGTACTTCTTGGCCTTGCAAATGAATCTCACATTCCGGAGCAGGGGTAGGAGTCGCGGCCTTTTGCATCTTCCTTGCCAAATGTAATGTAACACCCAAAATAATTGAGAAAAATAAACAGAAAAAGAACAAGAAATATAAATAGAAATAGAAATATATATGGATGCTTATATTTGCTGGCTATCATCATCATCACTGGAACTACTGGAAAATAGGAATCACAAGGGAGTTAAAATGTGGAGTGAAACTGAAGGAAGTTGCGATCGTGCCCAATACCGAATGCCCAATAAATACCTACCTACCTATTGAATGGTATCGTACCGATGGCTCGACACACAGTCTGGTACAGTATTGGCAAGTATGTACCCGAGAGAGAGAGAGAGAGAGATTCAGTGAGGATTTAGGGTTATGTTATATGTAGCATTGGGTGAAGAAGCAAGTTTTGTGTTTTGGAATTGAAGGGGAGATAGAGTGAAAGGGAAGCTGCTTGCTTGCTTGCTTATGAGTTAGGACCGGACGCCCGACCGACCAACCCATGAATTGCAGGTAAACGAAGATTCTCTCTCTCCTTAGCCTTAATTTTTGTTTTATTTTTTATTTTTATTAGAGTTATGCTATTTTTATATTATTTATGTATATCTTAGATTACATAAGACATATAGATGACATAAATACTCCTAGTCTCACTATGTCTTACTACACCTCAGTGCCTTGAGTAAAGACATTTTAGACATTGATACATTATTATGTAACTCAAAATGTATACAATAATATACTAATGGCATTTTTCATCTTAATATCACACTTCAAAGTCATTTTGGGTGCCCGCCACCAATGCCGAAACAAGGGCGGCCGTGCGGGCTGCTGACCCGACCCGAATAAATGGACCGGTACCCCATTCTAGCTTGCTTTTATTTGGACTGGGTCCATTCTAGTTTCAGAAATTTCAGAAAGATCCATATAGTTCTGGAAAATACTGAAAGATCCTCAGGTTTTGGATAATAACTGAAATGCCCCCTCCCTGATTTTAGAAAATTGCATTATATCCCTGATTTTAAAATTACAGAAATGCCCCCTCCCTCAGTTTTAGGAAATGACAAAAATACCCTCTAGTAAAAAAATTCAGGGAAGCTCCATTTAGTTATGTATGAGTCAGAAATTTAAGACAAATTACAGGTTATTATGATTCTGAAGCTAGGGCTTTCTTGGAAAATATACTTTTGGGCAGTTATGCGCAATTCAGGTGAATGGTTATTATGTAATGCATATACCATGCCTGAAAAGACAATTCCCATGCATGTTTATGAAATGTTTTATATTCTGAAATTGTATTTGAAGTATATTACCATGATGATTATGCAAATAAATTGAGAATATTGGATTGGAAAGTAGTGACAGACATGAAAGAATTAATATATGGTGCTAGCATATATGCTTGGGTGATATTTATGGGACCATTGCTCGAAGACTGGGGGATACTCTGGCAACTAGAATTCAATCACGTATCTGGGTAGAGAAAACTCTAGTTTCTCTACAAGCAGCGAATAGATCAGGCACTGAGTGCTTGGGAGTGAGACAAAAACCCAAGCATTATCCATTGCCCCCTTCTACATGGTCGGAAAACGCCCATTAAGATGATTTTATTATTGATAATTGAATGATTATTGTGATTTAACCGGTACCCTTGGATACTCGTGTTCTAGACAGTGAAATGTTTATATGCCACTTCACATCTGCTACACCATATGGGATAGTTTCTGTACTGTTGAATGATTATTGTTGTTGTTAGAACTACGGCACAACTGGTATGAAAATAAACAGATAACCAATGCCCCCAATATTATGCAAGAAATGGAAAATACCCCTTTAAAACCAACTGCAACGCAGATACAAATTCAGCCCAATGAACTATAGCATCCAGCAACAGTAGAAGTACAGCAACAACGTAACATGAACTAGTAGGGAAAAACAGCGATAGAAACCCAGAACCTGAACCGCACAAAGGAAGAAAGTAGAGACCAAGGCACGCTTAAAGCGCCGACCTGAAGACAGATTCGCCCTGCTCCGGTCACTAGCAGGCTCCAGCAACGGTCACGCAAGATACAACGGTCACACTCCGGCGAACGGCAACCTCGATCAACCAGATCTAGCAGAACAAAAGGTGATCGCTCTCTGTAGGACTGTAAAGGAAGAGAGAAGACTGCAACTCGAATGCCTTGAACAGGAGGCTCGCCCATCCTTTTATAGACTGGTTCGAGGGCACCGAGATGACGCACCATTCAAGTTGGCATTGATCGCCGTCTTGAATGTCCGACGCTTCAAGAAGACGAGCAGCCAACTAAATAAAGATGCCGACGCTCCAAGAAGATGAACAGCCAAAGAAATGAAGGATGTCACGCGCTTCAGGTACCGCTTTTATTTTTTTAATTTTCTTTATATAAAAATATATCTATATGACCTGACCCGACCCGCCGACGGCGCGCGAGGCCCAAGGGATTCGCTCGCTCACAAAATCTGGATGCCCCTTAGGGCCCAACCTCAAGTGGAAAGATAGAATATAAATACCCACTCCCAACTCTTTACACAACCAATATGGGACAACCACCCACGCGCACCTACACTCACATATTAGGAAATACAACAGTTGTTGCATTGGGAATGCTTGAAATTGAAACTGATTTTACTGTCTTGCGTAGAAAACGTTGTATTTTGGTTACTATACTATATCTACACGGTAACACTGACGCACCCTTCATCCTATCATTTTCCAGGTGATCTGATCTGATGAGGAGGAAGATATTAGAGTGTTGGAATCGAACAGTGGGACAAGATGATCGATGTAACAGGTTTTTTTGGTTTTTTTTTTTTTTTTCATTTCTTATCGTTCTGTTTAGTTGCTTGTGAATTCGTAGACTTGGGTGGTTTTAAGTTTTATATAATGATATCAGATCTTGGTTTCTCCAATGAATTTGAGGATAACTGAACTTGGAGGCTTGGTGTACGTTGGGCTTCAGCTTGGTGTTTACACAGCCTGTTGTACTGTGCCCCCAAAGGAGGGGGCCATGACACATCACTCAAATCTTCAAATGCCAACTGATCACTCATCACAAGGAAGTGGATAAGTTAGTTAAGCTAGGTCCTTAGAGGTCCCATAAATCATCCTTCAAGGGTTAATTAATTAGCATCATCATTTCAAACCCATATGGTCATGAAACCTTAACTATCATCATCCTTAACATCACATCATCAAATTATACAATCTCCCCGCTTAATCATCAAGTCTGTTTATACGCTTGAGTTTATCACATATCCACTTCTCATGCTGTATGGGTTCATTACCTGCACTTTACACACATGACCAAATATAGCATTTTCCCACAACAATGTTTCTATCTTGTTCATATTACTATAAATCAACAACACAGTGTGCTGCTCATATCAAGAAGATCTTCATTATTCTTCCCTCATGCCTCACTACGCCTCGTGTCGTCTCACCGTCTTGGATGAAGGATATTTTAATTATATGCCTCACCACTTTACGTCGCCTTACTGTGTCACTACATCACTTTGAAGGAGGGGTATTTTACATATTTCAACTACATTATGTAGTTCATGAAATACCAATAGCATTTTTTATCACCAGGGTTTGACCTACAATCGGAGGATGACGGTGTCATCCTACTCTTTTTGGTAGAAAGAGAAGGAAGGACTTGTTCCTATTTCCTTCAATATGTTGTAGGTTTTTCAAATGGTTGATACTGATAGCTTCCAAAAATAAATAGTATAGCATATGATGTAGCCCATGAATTACCTATAACATGGTCCCCAAGTGATTGTTGTATCTGTTCCTCCAACCTAATTTGACAACGTTCTTTGTTTTCATCTACCATCTCATTCACTTTATTTTTCGTCCTTTCTGGTCTGACACCACCACCCTTTTCTCACTGACCACTTTGATTCATTCTTGCCATGTCTCTCTCGTTGTCGTCCATGGTCTTTGTATTGTCGTCCTTCTTCCCCCACCTTTTTAATCCATTCGTCCTCTCAGTTTCCATAACAAACCTTGGCTTCAAAACCTTCATCCGCTCTATCCTTCATTCACCCCCAGTCTTAATCAAAATCAACAGATGCCACTTATTGCTTAGTTTTCCTTCCCAACAATTACCCCATCTTCACAATTTTGAAACCCAAATCTAATCTCAGTGTCTTGCCCATTCCCTTTTTTCGGTCCCTGTTCTTGCAACCATCCGTGACCAACGCTGTCTGATTACCACAGATCCAAAAGAGCCTAATCTCAATGGATTCAGTGTGCATGCCTAATTAAACCCAGATCCCCATTTGCCCATATCTCTAGTGCCTCAAGTAACCGAAATCTTCACCCTGGCTTTGCTCTTTTTCTACTCCTTTGTTTGGTTGACTACAGTAGTAGTGGCTATCGAATAATATGGTCCCTGTATGTGAGCATAAGATTCATGAAGATGTAAAGAGGGAGGTTGACTATCTCATTCTAACCGACTTTAATCCGCCTTGTGATTTGGGATAAATCTTAAATCATAGTGTTCCTCTCATCAAAGATAAACTAGCAACTACTACACTATTTCCAAAGTTTCAATTGGGATTTCAGGCTTCTCTAGTGGGTTTTCTACCCTAGCAGATTAACATCTCTTCGTTCCTTCACTACCCCTCTCTCACTTGGCTCCAAGAACTTTCTGTCATTACCTCCATGGCATTGGTCTTGTGATATATTAGTCCAGTAGTAAAAAAGAGGATAAATGGAGTGAAAATGGTCCAAATTAAGAACGAAATTGGCAATAACCGGTTTAGATATATAATGGCCTTATGGTGCGTGCGGCGATGAGTTTGTTTGTGTGGAGTGAGGTGCGAGGTGGCGATGGCATTGGTGGCATGGGCATGCGCTGTGAAAGAAAAAAGGAGTGATGTGAAGAGCTGCTTAAATGGTTGGCTTGAAAAATGGGTCAAAGGGATAATAAAGAGGGGCTCGTCTTTATGACTTCATGCATATATCAATTTCCATGGATATATTATTTCAAATTATAAATGTAAAAACGCGAAGGTTTGGTTTGAAATATTATATGGGTATTCATTCAAACGCATCCTTATATATGAAGCTGCTGTGTGTTGCTGTTGCAGCCAGCGCAGCGCCCATCTTTTGGAATTTCAGAGGCTTGTGGGTGGGGTGTGGAGCTAACTAAAGTCTTCTGTAAGCTAGGCTTATTTATTAATAATAATAATAATAATAATAATGTCATTGTTACATTATGAAATTTATTTTAAATTTTACTTAAATTCATTAATTGCATGACACTATGATTCCTAATTGTCTCTGGTGTTTTTTAAAAACAAGTTGTGCAAGTGTGACTGATGGGTGAGGCAGAAGGCAACGTTGGCAAAAAGTTGGGATGGTGAATGGTTGTTGGCAAAAAAATGTTATACTTATAAATAAATTTAATAAAAAAATTTATAACAATTTCTTTTTTTAAAATACCATACTCGTCATCACCATTCATTGAGTTCAATAAATTTTTTTAATAATCTAATCAGTATGTGTTCGTTATCACCATTTATTGAGTTCAATGAATTTTTTTAATAAACTAATCAGTATGAGTTCTTGTATATCAAAAACCCATATATATAGAGAGAGAGAGCGTGACGATCACTGAAATTTTATCAAAAATTATATTTTGATCAAATGGGTTTCTATTAAAATCTCGTCAATTGAGAAATTGCAAATAAATGAAATAGAAAAAGAGGTAAAGAGAAGAAAAGAGAAATTTACCAACTGAACTACCATTGATGGTAATAAGGGGGGTGGGTTTCTTATTATTGATACAATGCAAAGTGTTATAAAAAGAAAGAAAAGCAAAGAAGAAAGGAATAACAAGGCAAGCTCTATAAAAGGAGGGAGAAGAGACAAATGGGTGGTGAGTTAGTGACATAGAAAAAGGAGAAAGCGACTGTAGATAAGAGATTCCTGAATGAAAGAGAGAAATGGAGACAGATTTTAAATTAAGGGTAAAATGGTCAATTTGCATCATTGGTTAACTATAAGTAATGTGTGTACTATTTTTTAAAATATAGGAATGATCAGTACAATTTCATTAAAATTTAAGGAAAGAGTGTGAAATTTACCCTTAATTTTATTAATACTAAGCATCCAACTTCAATTATGTTTCAATTTTAAACACCCAACATTATGTTCATAAAAACCATTAAAGGTATTGCTAAGAGCAATGATTAAGATGTATCAGAGTATAATAATACTTTATTTTTAAACAAAAAAATATGTATATATTACATCTTATTTTTAATATTTTAATAATAAAAATATTATATTTTAAAACAATTAACCAAACCAAGCGATGCACGGGGTGAAAAGTGAAAACCTAAAGTCTCATGGGGGAGAGTGGTTTTTTCACTTTCATTTGATTGAGAAATAATTGATGTACAGAAGAGAAGACGACAAATGTTACTGTGAGATACGAGAGAGAGCCGAAGATCTTGGCGTGAGATATGAGAGAGAGCAGAAGTGGCACCCTCCCTCCCTCCCTCCCTCATTTCTTTATTATCATGCACTGCTTGCTGGGGGTGGTCCTATTAATTCTGAATTACGCTTTCCCCTTTCTTTTCATCTGTTCCACTGTTGTTGCTGTCAGTCTGTGGAGCCACTGCAGTCCTCCTCCTTCCTATACAGGACAACCGCAAAACAACATATGTACAATAAATGAAGGCTAAAACATTAATTATGCCTAATTCCAATTACAAGTCCCTCCAGATTTGCAGAATTGCAACAAGCAAGCAGTAAGCAAGTAGTGGTCCTTGTATATACTTCATTTCAAGAATTATACTGGGTTTTTTCTTGTAATCCTCCTACATATACAACTTGTTAACAATGAAGGGTGAGTGACAAAGTGTATGTATGTGTTTGCCTAATAATAATAGCTAAAGAAATGAATTGACCAAATTAAAAATATACATGATTGGTAATAAGGTGTCACTTCACGTGGATAAGATATTCACAAAGTAAGTAGGTAGTAGGTAGGTGGGTCTCATTTAAATGGTTTGGTTTGGTTTGGTCTTGAGGTATTAATATGATTTTACCACGTGGGTGTGTGTGTGTGTCCTTGAGGTATTAATACGAATGCAGCATGCAGAGCTTGAATTCCGAGATTTGGCGCAGAGTCCTACCTAATGGTTCATCTCAATGATTTAGCTTACGATGGTATTTATGGGGGGGCGCCAATTAATGGAGTCAACTTCCACAGCAATTCATCAAACTCCATTGCTCTAGAATTTACAACAAATGAATCAAAACCCACATCTTCTGGGAAGACCATTTTATAAATATAATATGCCCAAATTAACGAAACCCGAATCATCTTATCATCATATCATAGACGAGAAATGAACAGAGTAGACTTAGTTATATTACAGTGGGACGGGTCGGGTCGGGTCGGGTCAAGGACTGAAAATGAAGTCCCCACATTTACACTTCCAGCAAACGGGCACGTAGTCGGAGGCCCCGCCTCTCCAAAACGCAACGGCTCTGATCTGGGGGCCAACCGGCACTTGAATCGCCTCGCACCGCCGGTCGCATCTCGGAGGCCTCGACCCTATCATCCTCATCCTCATGCCTGCCTCCCCAATCCCCTTCTGCATCAATTCATCATCTTCTCTTGTTACTTTTTTTTTTTATTTCAAACCACAAAACTTATAATTAGTATTATTATATATACAGGTTACCATGGAAGGAAAGCCAACCAGCTGCTTGGACACTCTTCTTCCTGCAGCATGTGATGAATTCTGCATATTAATTCTGAGATAATTAAATGCGTAGAAGAAGAAGAGGAAGAAGAGCTGACCTTCAATGGCGGCGGTGGTCGGACTTGAAATCAAGAGGAAGATGACGGGAATTACATATATGACGTTTGGAAAGCATCCCATGTATGAATTTCCCGATGGATAGAAACCAACTGGCAAGAAAATAATTAACGTCCGTGTGTGTGTGTGCGTGCGTGCGTGCGTGAGAGAGAGAGAGAGAGAGAGGGCTACAAATTAAGCTTAGACATAGGCTGAGATATGCGAGAAAGTTGACAAGATCCAGAAGGGGAAACAGAAAACAACGTGCCTGATGTCTGATGATGAAGGCCCCAACTATACTTTTTTTTATAGTGTAGCAGAAACCCTAAATTAAAGAGAGAAGAGAAGGAGAAAGAAGAGAATAGGGATGGGATGGAATTCGGAAATAGAAAGTAGAAGGGAATTGAAGATTCACACAAACAAACACAGCAGGTGGCGATGATGCTGACTTATGATTTTGTTGTGTTTTGGTTTTGGGCATCTCTCTTCATTCATTTTCACTCACTTTGTCCCCTCTGCCCCACTGCTTTCTTTTCTTTGCTCTTGGTGTTTGTGTCGTCTATTCATGTTAATAATCAAACATACAAAGGTTCATTGCTATTTCAAAATATATCAATATTTCTCTGAATTGTAAACTCTTCTAATACTTCAATAAATAAAAATAAAAAAAAGAAAATTCAAATCATAAATCTTATTAAGATTATGGCTTATGTTAAGCGATGCTGCAGCAGACTACAAAATGATAAATTTACCTAATTGCATCACTTTCACTTATTAAAATTATACCCTAAAAACACAACATTATTACATGATTAGCATTATTATAGATAGTATTTATTTATCCATTTGGCAGAAGGCTGCATTTATTGCCATAGCAGAAAAGCTGCCAACTGTGTCATGCAATTCTCCCCCTCAAACACCCAGACAGAGAGAGAGTCATGTGAGTGTGTTTCCAGAGGAAAGATAACATCCGGCTGTATCTATGGCTCACTGTACATAAAGTGCAACTTCACTGTGCCGAGAAATTTTATTTGCCCAAACGCACCTCAATAGAAAGAAAAATTTATTATTTGCCAGGTTGTAATTCATCATGCTTGATGGAAACTAATACAATAAAGCTATGATTCTTCTTATTCATTCTAAAGAGAGTCAGATGGGCACAATATCTCAGTCTCCTCTCTATATCTGAGGCTAAGGGGAAGCCATACCACATGACGCACCTCGACTATTTTCTCAAGCTTTTACGCACCTATGCTTAAAAATGAATGAAATTGTTGAAGGTTACATACTTCTATTTCCACAACAGATGACAAAAAATAGATCGCTGCTTAAGCAGATGCCAGCGGGGCAACTTCACAACAAAAAATTATCAACCATGTGCTGAATAACATCAGTTCCATCAGAATTCAAACAGTAGGTTTTCACCTGCATGGACAGAATAAACGAACGTCGTTTACAAAATGAGAGTTGAGATTTGGAGGCATGCTCACTGCTGAACATCAACAGAAGACAGTTAAGTAAAAATAAATAAATAAATAAACGAAGACAGTTAAATCCAGAGAGGGACTGGTTTGTAAATGGTTAAAAAAGCTATAACTAGGGAGTTCCAGCTCAAAAGCTTGACCTTTGATCCTCATCCCCCTTTGGGGTTATGGAAAACAATTTGTTTCGGTATAGTAAACTTCAGAAGCAAGAAGAAATTTACCTGAATGGTACTGTGTGCCAAAAATCGTTGTGCGGTCCCTCTGAAGTCAACATCAACCCTTTCCCAGCTGATTTTTGTGAGACCCCTGAGCATTGCCTCTACAATTGTACACAATGGGGAAGGATTGAATAATGTTTGAAAATATAGAATGGTCAGGGTAAATAACGTTCGAAGATAATTTATACCCACAGATCAATTACTCAGAAATAATCGAATGAATGGGAATATCATATGGTTCTTCAAATCCTCTAGCAGTAAGGGTTCTGAAGTTTGATATCCTTGGTCATCATAGCAATTGAACAAAAGGGCATGATAACAGTTTTCTTTACTTGTATTTCTTTTTCATTGAATACCAATTCTGGCATGGGCTTTCAATTTCCTTTTCCTTTTCCTTTTCCTTTTCCTTTCCTTCCCAAGTGCTACAACAAACAAGTGCATTTATATCTGTTTCCAGTTCAATTGAAACAAGACTGCTAGTTGTCTAGTCTCAGAAAATGTGGGCCCATGCACTATATTCTAACCGCAAGGTCATCCAAAAATGAACTCACCAAAAGCATTGCATAATTATACATTCCTTTAATAAACAAAGGAATATATATATCCATTAAGAGATCTCTGCTTTTGAAAATTCTTTCAACCTTAATTACTCTCATCTTCCATAGATCATCTGATAATGTACCCTAACATCATTTCTAGTGTATCATTAAGCACAGTGAAGAACAGCACAAAGATGCATAAAGTTATATTTTTCCTTGCTTTTTGTGTTCCTCACCATGACATGGGATGAAGAAACAGTCAAGAAGTATGTTGTATATGTTCGAAGCACTTTTTCCCAAATGCAATAGATGCTGGCTAGGAACCACTTATGCTACTAACATATGCACTCATTTTATGCCAGTACCACACAGCTTGGAACAACTTTTCCAAGACAAAAAATATCATGAAGAAATTCATCACATGTCAGACCCTTGCCATCTAACTCAAAAGCTTAAACTGTTTGGTTGTGCTTCCTGTCCCTCTTATATTGCTCAAGATCTCCCGTTTCTTACCAAATGTGGGCCCTAACAAAATTTAATTTAATAATTGTTTTAACTTTGTAATTTGGATTTGATAGCTTTTTGTGATAGGATGTTAGTCTATGAAGAGGCAATCTTGATGTAAACAAAAATAACACCAGAGTTTGAATAAAATGGATTGCTCTCTCTCTCTCTCGCTCTCTCATATCATCTCCTACAACTTCTCCTTCCCAGCTTCTTCTTCTCCCTTTCCTCAATTTCTTCTGCATCAGCATGTGATCTCCTTTTTCTTACGAATGAGGGATCCGTGGCAACTTAGTTACGTAAGTAATATTTTTACTCTCTTTTACACTTCCAGAAAAAATAACAAATAGAAGGATCTCTCTTCAGTGTATACACTTTATTTAATTCTAAGAATTTTTCAAGTGGAGGTGTAGGATTTCTTTGACTTTATACCAGCTTGGCAACTCTTACCATTTCTCTTTATGAAACTCATGTGAACATCATGGATAACTTGGATACCATCTTTAGAGCTTCAGATAAAAGTAAGCAACTAACCTTCCATATCAGCAGTCTTACTTCTGTTGCCTTTGGTCTCTACTGAGGTTCCATCTTGAGCGTGTGCAGATTTTGCTGGCTCCACATTAATTATATGTGGGTATTTGTCACTTCTTGTAAGATTTTGGCGCTGAAGAAAGAAAAATATATGAGTACATTTGAAAGATAACTAAAAAGCTCTGTGGAGCTTTAGAATTACCTTTGGGAGCTCACTTCGATGCCGCAATGATGATGTACTCCATCCAACAAGATCTATAAAGAAGTGTCAAGTTCTTCACATTAAACCCAGGTTTTCAAAAACATTACAATTGTCAACAGCCATTCTGGATGGATAAGGTCCAGTCACAGGACAAATTCCCGTGTACAGTGACTATCTTCCAATTATATGTTCAAATTCAGACACCTTACTTCTAAATATTTCTTAGGAGCACAAAGGCATTTACATGAGAAGAAGAGCAAAAATTCATATAGAATGGCAGGATACGGTCAAAACGTGCATTAGCATAGGCAACACGACGCCTAAAGGACCCTAAAGCAGATCTGCAAGACAAGTTTACTTAGGTTATATATCATTTGCAGTAACCAAATATGGATTCAAATAAAAAATCTAACAAATTCAGTTGGGGCTCACATAAATGGAAGGTTGTCACTATCGTTGACCATCTGAAGTAGAAGAGGAGGTTTTTCTTTAGGACCATCCCTTAAAAATAAATGTTTCCCAGTTCTTCCAAGCATCCATGATGCACTGGACGCTACCTTCTCCATGCTGTAAAAGCCACAAAGTGCAGGGGCCTGCAAACCATAAAATTCATGAAGATATAAGGACAATATTAACAATTATGTATATCCATGATATTCTTTGTAGTATAGAGTACATTTCTGCTAATACCCCTACCGAATGGCATTAGCTTCTTTATCATTCTCAAATACTTTAAATAAGTGAATCATTAAGAACAATATGCTAAGGGCCCAAAAGCCTATTTGGTATTGCTGTGGTTTTTAAGCAAAGTAGCTTTTTATCAACCTATTTTTAAAAAAATCAGCTTTGGTTGTTTCATTTCTTCCAACAAAGCAGGATAAGCTGCTCTTTAAGGAAAGCAAGGGACCCCTATTTTTTTTTTATAAAAAGCACAGTAGCTTTTACTGGGACCCACAATCATTAATAAGCTATTTACTTTTATAAATATTCTCTCTCTTCATAATTATGCCAGTTTCCAAAGTAGTTATTTAATCCTAGAGTCTTTTCTAATCATTTTAAAAATTTACAATACAACAAAAAAAATACTAACCAAACACTTATTTCTTTTAATATTAATAAGCACAGCACCACACTCAGTTACCAAACACTAGTTTATCAATATTACTTTCACAGCACAGCACAGCAATACCAAACAGGCCCTAAGGCTATAAAAATCAATTAGAGAGCTCAAAAACTGGGTTTAGCAAAATATGATCACCACAAAAGAAGAACAATGAAGCCATTAAGATAAACTACTAAACTTTAATGATAAGGTTTTGATTGAGTATAAATGCAGGACCAGAAGGCTTTCGCAATGAAAGATCTCAGAACTCTGCATATCTAGCCCCAAATTACTCTAGGTAAACAGTCTTTACAGAGCTCTGATATTTGCAGATTGCAGTGGAGCGTATAGTCAGTTGTTTGGACTAACTACAAGATGAGGTATTGCTTTATTATGTGCCCTAAAGAATTCATCATGTCTCAGCAAACTCAACCACACTACTTCTTGGAAAAAGAAAAGAAATATCATACTCAAATTGCTTTAACTCATTTTCTTGTTTCCTAAACCAATTATGACTGTTTTACTAATACTGAAAGATCTATGGAATTGAATAATGTTGGACACAGAGAAGAAAAAAGTGGAAATATAAAATTCACAGATTCTGCTAAAAGTCTTATTAGATTTACTAAGTTTAAAGCATTCCTCAGAAAATGTACAGATAATTGATGAAGGAAAACATATTCGCTGGCCCATTTAGTCATGGGGTTGTTTGACTGATGAGTTATCACTTCTGCAAAAAAAAATTCCCATTAAAAGAAAAGGAAAAATTCCCATTGCCACTTACAAACAGCTCTGTCTAACTCTTTCATTATATATACGAGGTCACATGTCATATGAAAATGAGAAGGAGTGATATGCATGCAGAGGCTATATCCATTACCTGTTTATGCCCCCTTGAACCGAGATGTGGTGTTGCAGAAGTTATAAAATTCACAGGCTCCAAACCAGCAATTTGGCCTTTAAATTTCTCTTCTGGAGTTGGATCTTTGGGACCATTGCTTCTACTTTCTCCATTTTCTTGGGAAGGTTTCTGAGTGATAACTTTTCCATACAGCTTAGCAATGGCATATCTTGCTACTAGGCCACCCAGTGAGTGGCCTATAAAAGATATCTTTACAAGATCTGGATAACGCCTTACAACAGATATTACCTGAAAGAAGGAATACTTGTTTTACCATCCTTGGATGACAACTTCAAATAGAAGAGAGCAGTTTCAATCACAATTTGCATCTATAAACTAAAAAACAACTGGAAACACACAATTCAAGAAGAGGAGCAAAAGGTGAGCATTTGATGATGCATTTATTACATAGCTTGATGCTAACACAAATTATGGAGCGTAAGAAGGTGATACTTGAAGATATTACATACCTCATCTGCTAATCTGTTTCCCATTACATCAACACCATGAAATGTCAAATGCCCATAATTACATTCGCTACCTAGAGATAAAATTTTTGTCAAATATCAATTCAGTGTTTAAAAAAGCACGCTTTAAGCACAAAGCACAGCATGCTTAGGGCTTTTTGTGTGTGAAGCTCAGCCACTTTGGATGAGCATAAATAAAGCACAATTAAGTTTTGCTTTTACTTGAGCTTCAAAGCTTTAAAAAGCACACTTCAGAAACACATTTTTTTTTTTATCAAATATGAATGGTTGGATTTGTTTAAATTTGTGCAATGATGTGGCTGCTTGTATAGAATCCTTTACCCAAAAAGAAGCTGTTATTAGAGCTTAATAAAATCATATATACATTTGAAAAAAAAAAAAAAGACTCAGCTATATTTACCAAGCAATAAATATTGAAGGAACATGTAACTAGATGTAAATTAGAGATTGCCAATTTATTCTTGATTGCTGTAAATTAAGGATTGTTGATTGATTGGGGATTGCTGTAAATTAGGGATGATCTTTTTTCTTTATGAATTTTTTTGCTATGATTATACGAACTTGCAAAATGGGTATAAAATATAAACGAAAAATGCATCTCATCTTTTATTAAATTTGCAGCCCTATTTCTTATTTAGTTTGTTTAATGATTTTTTAACAGTTTATATTTTTTAACCTTTTAAAAGTTTATACTCCTTATTTCATTCAGCTTTGTACTTAAGCTCCATAGGCCTTCTGTCTTAAGTGCACTTAGCACTTCTGAAAACACTATATCATCCCACATACTAGAAGGTACTCATACATATTAGGATCAAAGTTTGGAATCAAGAAATTCAGGAGCATTAATGTCCAAGGTTAGTTAATTGAAAGAACTAACAACTTGTCCACTGCCTGGGATTATCGTTTTACTTTACAACTAGCGGTTGATTTTTACTTAACTGTGTAAGAGAGAAATATCACAAACCAGATATTTTTAGCATAGACACAAGGAACATACTCCTCAAGCACCCAAGTGGAAGGCAGAGGTAATAGTACAGTTTATTCTTTCTTGCATGATGATAACAATAATAAGCAAAGAAATAAAATAGACTTGTACTGAGATTATGCTCCTCTAGCTTATCTAATTCTGCACGGTTATAAAATTAGAGATCCAAGCAAACAAGATGACAGCGTTGGTCTGGCTCATTGATAGGAGTCATTTGATTGGTGACGATGAAAAATGTGGGGTTGCTAACAACCCTACAACTGCAGTAAGTGTAAAAGTTGAACAACATTTAGGTTCTCTACATTGTTATTACTTATTAGATCAACTTCAATAAATATGACAGGTTGACCACATAAATCTGCTGTTCTTTTACTCTCTTTTTCTTTTTTTTGAAATATAAATCCTCACATTACCACTGATTGTATTAATATCCCATTCCTTAATGTCAGTGAACACATTTGTGGGCATCTTTCAATGTTAATAGGATTACAAAATGATATATTAGCCTTCTAAAGGATATGGTTGTGGATAGAGATGGTTGGAGGTCTAGAACTCATATAGCTGACCTGACCTGTGGGATTAAGGCTTGTGATTGTTGATGTCGTAATAGAGTTAAAAAGTAATTTTTTTGGTCATACGTGAAAAAATTAGCTTCGAGTGTTTATTTGCACGAAACTTGTTGCTTGCATTTAAGCAACACTATTTGGTCACCAAACATCATAGCATAACCCTCTGGAAATATCCTCCAATGCTCTTTGCAAAAATGCTGGAAAAGTATACATAAGAAGAAATAAAAGTAAAACCAAGCCCCCAACAGAGTAATCAACTGCTAATACTTCAAGAAAGGTGAAATGAGGTGAAGTAGAAATAATTTTACTGAATACCATAAGATTAAAGCATGAAACAAGTTAATGTGTAATCTTTTGAAAATAAAATAAGATAAATTAAGAGAAAAATATTTTCAAACAATAGGAACAGGAAGGAAAAGGACCATTGATTGCATAAAACTCACAGTGAACAATAACATCTTGAGGATACTGCTTCAGAAACTGTTTTGCAGCAAATCTCCAATTTTGAGCACTGAACACATAGAAGAAAATGTCAATTGAAAAGAACAATAAAAATTAAGCATAAACACCCAAGCATCTGGTAGCAAAAGTATTCCGATTAAAGTATGCCAATTGGAACATGAGAACTATAGAACGTCGCCAGATCTTTCACAAATCTAAATGTCTTGATGACTTGTCCAAAAGAACTACAAAATATAGCAATTTGATAGCCTTGAGCAACCAAGAAAAATCATTGAAAATATATAGATATTTACTTGCTCATATAGTAATCTCAGGCATAGTTGTAAGTACCTACCGTACCAATCAATATGTAGAAGAAAAATGATAAAAAAAAAAAAAAAACTAAGCATGTTCAATATAGGCTTGCATATTGGTATGTACCAGCTTGTAATCAACCAATAATAAGATTTTACGTACCATACCAGCTTTTTTTCATGGAATGTACCGGCTTGAGCTGTATGTTTATGTTTATGTTTTTTATTTTTATTAAAATTATATGTATAACATATCAATTAAAACTTCGCTCTTTCAAGTCATAAAAATTATTCTAAATTATTATCTCACCTCATATATTATCCTTTATTTTTTGACATAAAATTAACCTTCTAAATTTATTTTTAATTTTTCAAAAATATAAAAACTTCTCTATCATTGTCAAAAGAAAAAGGGATCAAAATTTGTGCACGGCACACACGCCCAAACATGCTTGTGCAAAGAAAAAAAAAATCTTAAACCATGAGTCAACTAAGTAGCGGTGGCACTTCAAGCTGCAAAAGTATGTTGCTTTCATAAACAAATACGAATGAACAGCTGCTATCAAGGTTTGCAAAGAAATGCAATGGTTGATGGGTGTTTTCCAAGAATTGGCTTGAAGGAAGGACATATAATCAATTGAAATGCACTTAAGCTACGTAAGAAAACAGCCTATATTGCCAGGACCAAGGCCATAGATTGTTTGCCACCACCAGATTCAAGAAATTTTGAGACAAATAATGATGCTTATGAATATTCCAACTAAAGGCGATCCATTGAATTGTGAAGACCAAGATCAAGAACCTTTCATCGGAGTCGGAGAAGCAAAATTTGTTGGACCAAGGCATGGATAATTTGGTTAGCATTGGCACTCGGGTCATCAAGCTCATCAGTCTCTGCCAATTCTCCTCATGATTCTGAGGGGGGTTGTTTATTGGGCTTTCTTGTTAACAAGGCGAACACACGTGTGTGCGTGGGTTTGATGATACATACATATATATATATATATGTATGTATATATATATCGCTATATATATATATAGCGAGAGAGAGAGAGAGAGAGAGAGAGAGAGAGGGGGAGAGAGGGTCTTAGAAGCTTTTACAGAATCACGATAGTTTTCAACACAAAAACTTTTCGATTTACCATACGCAAAGGTCGCTTCTCAATTTTCCATCTCTAAAGGGTGCTTTTAGCTTCGACAAGGTTGGATTTCTCTTTCTGAGATCGAATTTCACAAACTTGTAAGTCGGGAGCTTCCTCTGTGTACAGGTTACGAAGGATTAATAGCGTTCTTGCTCTAAATCTTGCAGTACCAAACCTCCGATAACCTCATTGATCAATAATTTCTATTGATTCAAGTGATTCTAGTTTATTTACCACTAAGATCTCCCTAGTTCCATTTCACTGTTCACTTCGTTGTTGGGAGTTGAATGTCACTGTTGGTTGCTGCCGCCGTACAAGCTAGTCGTTCCCAGACATAATTAGAAATTCGTTATATTCACTAGAGTCAGAGAGCCTAACCTGCCAATGATTCCATTGACCGTAACAACAAGGTGAGTCGGCGATCGAACCATTCCGGCGGAAACGGACTCCATATCGAACCTCCCATCGCCGTCCGACCTCTCGACCGTCGGATAACCGAAGTCCGATCTGAGACATCCAAATTTCAGTAAAAAGGAACTCCTCCTCCTCCTCTTCTTCTTCTTCTTCTCATTCTTCTTGGTCTGGTCCAGAACGGTAACGCTCTTCTCACCGTTCTCCTCAATCTTCTCGGAATCCATGATGTCCTCCAGTGTTCCTCCGCCTGCAACTTCTCCTCCGGCAGTTCCCGAACTCTTCAACGACTCCGCCGAGGCCATTGTCGATCCACGTAAGCTCTCCGTGTATGGGAAACAGAGGCAGATTTATAAATGGTGGGATGAAGGCGACCGGAGTCGCCGGTCAAAGGAGGGAGGCCGGCTCTGAAAAGATCTCTCCAACGAACAAAGAATGTGAAATGCCCCAAATGGGCTTGAGATCCTCCACCAGCAGCAACAAATAATATAATATAATATAATAAATAAATTGATGTGTGTATTTTATTTTATTTTTTATTTTTAAAATATATTTATTATCCCTTAATTAGTAATTTAAGACAGACAGTAAACAAAACATAAAATGAAAGAATAATGCTACTTGTAGAGAAGGGTTTACCGAAAAGTTTACCGAAATATTTAATTTTATTTTTAATTTATTTTTTCAACTTTTATCTTCAATATGCCCGCCCATTTTCTCTCTCTCTCCCTCTTTCACTATCTCTCCCACACTCTTCCTCTCAAACCCATTTTCTCTCTCTCTCCCCCCATTTTCAGTCTCTCTTTCTCAAACCCGCCGCCGCCCCTCCCTCTCCCCGCCATCACAGTCGCGGCCCCCACAGCCGTGAGCACCGCTGACCGTTGCCCCCCTCCCCCCACTCGCCGGTCCCTCCGACCAACCGTCGCAGTCGGCAGGTTCTCCCCTGCCCTCACTGTCGTTTGCCCCCGCCTATGCGCAGTGATGTGATGTGATATGGGCTGTTGATGTTCTTCACCAGATGGATGATAGAGGACTGAAGCCTAGTGTTATTATTTCTGCCTGTTTCATTCTTTGTTATTAGTTTTGAGTATTAATCAAATTACTTATAAAATTTTAACATTTGTTAAATTCTTTTGTTGGCTTTTGTGTTGACTCTTTAATAGTGTTAAGAAACAGTATAAAATAAGATTGGAGTAAAATTAAAATTTCTAAGATTAAATCCAATAAATGTTCACATCTTTACATATTCTCAAAGCATGAGTACTTGAATAATTGGCACAAAGGCTACCCAGTAAATGTTCATAAGAAACCTTTGAAGGGAAAATCCCTTACTTTGCATTAATTCAAGATAATAATATGCATCACGCATCTTATTTATCCAACAAAGTCCAGAAATCAGGCAATTATACAAGTACAAGTTTGGGACAAATCTAGTTCCTTCAATTTTATTCTTCAACTTTAATGCAATCAATTTTATTTCCTCGAAAGATCTCAGAGAAATTCTGAGAATATGTTTCCCTGGCACCAAACTTTTCTGATGCAGCAAATGAAACAACAGTTCCCTCCCCTGTTTCACCATTTTAATGTGTGAGATGCTAGCTTGAATTGGTGCATCTAATAGTTCTGCAAACACCACTGAATAATGTGATATAAGTGAGCAGATCATGTTCAATCTGGCAATTCTCCATCAAATCAACCAATGACAAAGCAAATTCTAATTCTCCCTTCCTCAAAAATTGTTTGATAAGAGATGTACAAAGTTTGGCTCAAGACCATCTTTCAACATCCTATCAAGGTACAGACAACCCTTTGTAATCATGTTCTTCTTGATTAACCCACTTATAAGTGTAGTGCAAGCATGAGAACTCAGCTGGATGCCACATTTTACCATATTATCAAGTAGTTGGCGGGCTCGAATAGCTCTTCCATTCTTGAAGTAGGCATTGATCATGGTTACATAAATTATCTCGTCGGGGTTAGTACCAGCCTCGAGTATGTGCTTAAACATATATTTAGCTTGAAATATTTTCTTTTGCCTTCCTAAACAACCTATAATACAGTCATAAATAGCAACACTAGGCTTCAGTCCTCTATCATCCATCTGATGAAGAACATCAATAGCTGCTATCACACCACATCACCACCCATGGGCGGCGAGGGCAAACGGCAGTGGGGGGAGGGCAACCTGGGGACTGCGGCAGTTGGTCGGAGGGGCTGATGGGTGGGGCGATGGCAGGCAGTGCCAACGGGGGGCCACGGTTGTCCGTGCCGGTGGTGAGAACGAAGGGGGGGTGGCGGTGTCGGGGCGAGGCCGCAGGGGGGCGACGACGGGTTTGAGAGAAAGAGTGAAAGAGAGAGAGAGAGAGGGAAAATGGGCGGGCATATTGAAGACAAGCTGAAAAAATAAATTAAAAATTAAATTAAATATTTCAGTAAGCCTTTCTCTAAACCCTTCTCTACAAGTAGCATTATTCAAAATGAAAAGGGAAATCGTGAAAGAGGCTATTTATGGGCCGCGCTTTGTTTGAAATGCCGGCAAGACAACAATGGATTCGAAGCTGAGCCGCCTTCCTAATTAAACCGTACCCTCCCTCTCTAGACGCTAATTGAAATATCACCTCATCTTAACACGTGTGTTGTCAAAGTTCAACTTATTATTATATATATATTGAGGCAGCTCCTAATTAATTATATAACTGCGGCGGTCCTCCGTAACGCTTTTCAAGGACCCATGTTTCATAATTATAAAATACAAAAGTAAAAGTATATAATGCTAGGGTTCTTCTAGAAAGTAAGACAGAGTCATATACGGATATTCGGGGACAAAAAAATAAAATTATCTTCGTTCATTTTATAAATTTATAAAGTAGGCAATTGCCCTCTTCTCTCTCTTTTTATGGCCATTGCCTCACCGTTATCTTTGCTTAGTTGCTGCATCTCGCAAAGATGCAACGATAGTTGACAAAGCTACGATGGTAATAAAGTGATGGTAGAAAAGAGAAGACAACATGGTAGCAACACGCGGCGACGAGACAAAGACAGCGACGGGTATGTAAAAGGAGAGGAAAGGATAGTGGCTCACTTTATAAATTTACAAAGTGGACAAGGGCAATTTTATTTTTTTATCCCCATTCGATAAGCCCGTTAGTAAAATTGTCTGACTCTCAAGATTTTTTTATAATATTATATCAAAAGATATTATGTAATTTTAAAAAATACTAACAAAAAGTTTTTTGTAACTCGAAATTTACCTCAAATGAGCAAATTAAGAGTGGGCATAAATTTTATAAAAGTGAGACTGAGACTCATACATCCACCCCTTATAAGTTTATATCAAGTAATGTAACAGGTCTCAAATACTAACATCCCAAATAATAAATAATTCAGTATATAATAGTTGATGTGTACATAAATTAAGATTTAGTTAAATAGATTTTGAGAAAAAATTTGAATAAAATTTAGAAGGGACTAAAGGAAAAAAGATTTGAAGTCAAATGAGTATATATTGTTCAATTGCGAACCCCACATGGAATAAATCTAAAAGTTGAAGGTAAACCGTAAGAGTCAAAATAGAAAAACAAAATTAAAAAAAAGCTATAAAAAGTTTAGGAGACCTTTTTGGCAGACTCCTGATAAAAGGAATGTTTGAGAAACTACCAGATATCTCTCTCAAGGTGGGAAAAACGCAAACAAATAACTCCATCAAAAAATTATGTAACGAATAAGAATGAGTCAAATCCAAATTAATCTCAAAATATCAAAGATATTTATTACAACTACCTTAATCTCCTTTATAAATAAATGGGTGAGCCCTCACTTTTCAAAAGTAAGCTACTGAAATCTATAAAAGAAAATTTTGCTAACTCTTTTAACTAAGAGAATTCGATTTAAGTATTAAAGTATTTACACAAAATATTTTATACTCTTTAATTATTTTATTTTTTATTAGTCGAAAATAAATTATCTAATATATAAATTTATTATCATATTTAAATAAAAGGACCAGCAGATAAAATGACTACCAAAATGTTGTTGTGTCCAATGGATATGAATAAATTTTATTTTAATTTTGAAATTATTAAAAATGATCAATTGTAATGTATTATTGAGAATAGATGATAATATATTATTAGCTTTGACGTGAAGTGGACAACTGCATTAAATGTCTCGTCACCTTCTAGATATGGGGCTTTGGCTTTTATTATTATTATTATTATTATTTTTATTTTGTAGAAAGTTACATATGTTATTATTTATGATTTTAAAAATTAGTTTGACCAGTTTTATTATTAAAAAAAATAAATTAATCATCATATTAAATTCAGAAGACAGGAACGTGAGGAAAGGTGAAGAACCATCCACAAAAGGTACACCTTTTACTCTCGATAAATAATTTCATTAAAGTTGCATTTGATTGCAAGGGTATAATTTGAATGAAAAAAAAAAAATTCTAAGAAATTAAATTATAAGGAAAATAAATTTTTGAAAATTAAAAGTTTGAATTGTTTGATTAGTATAATTTTTTTATTTGAAAAATGATGTTATTTTCTATCTTTTGGTATTGATTGGTAATATTTTTCATAAAATTTAATAATTTTCTTGGCATTTCATGTTTGATAGGAATTATTTTTCATAGAAAATGACATATTTTTCATAAAATTTAATAATAAAAATGTATTAAAAAACACTTAATCGTATAAAAAAATCAAAATAATAACCTACTTTAGATTAACTAAATCATTTTCTCAAACAAATCAAATCACAAAATTAAAAAACTTTTATTTTCCAAATTTACTAATTTTTACGTAATTTTTTACACAATCACACACACAGACACAATCATACATACACATGTATACACTTCCCCACAGACATATATATACATAAATATATATATACAGATACACATATAATATATATATGCACACATACATACATATTTTTGGAAAGCTGCCTCCCCGCTCACCTGTTCGTCGCCGACCCACTCGCTCGCTCACTTGCACTCTCTCTCGTTCGCTCTCTGTCCTTTTCTCGCTTTCAATTGAAGGGGATGAAGACAGGAGCATAATGGGCATTATTTTTCAATTGTCTAGAAAATCAAAGCTCCTCCCTCTAAAGAAAATGGTTTTCATGATTTGAAGGAAAAAGTAATCACGTGACAAGAAATTGGAAAATGAGTTGTCTAAAAAATTTTGCCTATCAAACACTACACGAGTGGAAATTTAGGTGAAAATAATGTCTTTTCGTAGAAAATGAATAGTTATCAAACGAGGTTTAATTGTTGGAGAATGTTATATTTTTCACATTAAGTAACATAATATTTACTCAACACAAATAAAATAAAAAGGGGGCATGAGCCCCACCCCCTTCCCCTCCCAAACATATCTCCTTTGTATGCTTACATCGAACAAACTCGATGCAAATACAAAAATAAATATATTAACTGTATAATAAAATTCAATTTGAATGTCTGTTTTAAAAAGGCAAAATTCGCCCTTAATGCCAAAATTTGTCATTCAACTCAAATCCTAGTGTTTTAAGCTTATCATACGTTTTGACACAAACTTATAGAGTTATTTTTTTATATAATACACATTTATCCTATGATTGATAAAGATATTAGTAGGCCTTTAACTTTAAGGGATTGCTTAGATAATTTGCAATTTGGGGATATATGGCCTGTTTTCGGGTGGTTTTTAATCCTTAATAAGTGAAAATTTTGGGATGATTTATTGGTTAATTGTTCTTGAGACTGGGGCTAAATTGTAGGTTAATGCGTAAATAAATTATTGGACCATGGGGTCCAAGGGTACATCAGTCAACTAATTAGATCATCTCACCTGATTAGGGTACTTAACATATTATATGTTGTATTAAGAGAATGGAAGAAGGGAAGTGGGGACATCATTTGAGCTTCATTTGGGACATATTCAGTGGATGCCCAATTCAAGAATAAAACAAATCAAGGACCATTTGAGGTAAAGAGGAGCCTATACTTAATAATGGGCTTACAAATTAAGTCCATCTGATGATGGTATGAATGTTAATTCTGGTCCTTTTGCTACTTACAGCATATGGTGGGTATTATAGTTTGATAAATTTTTATTATATTTGAAAAATTAATAGAGAATGGATAATTTTATCTAGAAATTAGGTAAGACTGAATTATGAGACACTTGTCATTAAACCCATTAACTAGCTCGATAAGGTGAGTTTATAAATCAAACAAATTAAACATGAGTTAAAAAAATATAATTCTTTTAATAAATGAATCGAGTTTGATTTGTGATGTATTCAATTCATTTGATTCATGAATTTATGCATTTAAATTAATAAACTAAATTCATGAGCTACTTGACAAAATATAATTCTTTTTATAAATGAATCGAGTTTGATTTGTGAAGTATTCAATTCATTTGATTTATGAATTTATGCATTTAAATTAATGAATTAAGTTCATGAGCTACTTGACTCGAGTTGGTTCATTAAAATATTATTTGAGCCTAATGAATCAAATCGAACAGTTTGTAAATTTGATTCAAGTTAAGCTCGACTCAAAAAATTTAGCTCATTTTGAATTCAAGTTAAGCTAAACTAATTTTAAATGAGTCGAGGAAGGTTGAACCACAACTCTACTCATTTCCCGTCTTAGGAATAGCTTAAACCTAAGATAATTTTATTCCACCAAATTCTTTCCCACCTGCTCCTTGATATTATTTAACCTCACTTTGGTGAGATTATGTCCATTGTACCTTGAGTTAAATAATTTTGCCCCTTGAGTGTAAAAGCGTTATGAACCCCCTCTCTCTCCCTTGCACACACCTCCTCCTCCGGTCACATGCGACACCTTGGAGTAGCTGTGACACCCATTAAACTCTTGATTGTATCTAACCGTGTGGCTGGTTTGAATTCAGAATACCCTTGTTTTGGGCTATTGTCGCAAGTTGTGACAACATTCTCTTTGTGGAAAAAAAAAAAAATGGCGACACGACAACCACAAGCTACGATTTCACTAGACTGAGAGAAACTGAGTTTTACTTCACCAGTAGCTAGATTTGCAAAATCAATACAGTTCCTGTCACAATCTCATCCACCAAAGCTTGATGATCTACCCATAACTGCAACCATCTTGAGCAAATGCAAGAAATGAGAAGGATTGGTGGCAGGCAAGGAAACATTGCACAGCTGAGCCAATGCTGTTTTTCCCTTTCAGGAAGGATTGGTGGCACCGGCCATGCTTCATATTTCATATACTTTCAAGACCGTTTGATGTTGATCCGCTGGTGAGCATTCCACTGCAACAACATCCATAATATGGACGTCCCTGAGTGACAATGAAACAATGTCTGTCAAGTTCTTGTAATCTTAGTAGTTCCCTATAAATTTGTTAACTGATAACAAGAAATACCAAAAATAACCATCATACGCAGCATACTGATAACAAAGTGTGGTAGGGTCGAGGAAATTCTTGAAACATAATATGACATTGGTAGTGCAACTGTTAGAATTGAAAGTGACCAGTATTGCGCCTAGTCTGTGGACTATTATGTGTGCCCGGTGAGTTTATCCAGTGTACACCCAAAAGGAACTGGCTCTCGGTTCTGTCCTTTCAAAGTTGCTAACTTAGGCCAGTCTGTTGCCAACATGAAATAGGTTGTGGTAAGGGAGAGGTTAGAGTGAGCAGTATCTCTAAACGGAAGAACTTTGGAGCAGTATTTTCTCCGGGACCTGGACCCTTCCAGTCAGTTTGTTCCCAAGAGGTTTGTTGGGTCTGATGTGTTACTAAATTAGGTGGGAAGTTCTCCAGGTAGAGATTCAAAGACTAATGAAGTATCTCTTTGTCTATCCCTGGTTGTCGTAGAGCCTGAACAGTATGGGCAGGTTGCAAAGTAGTTGATGTCTTAAGTTAATTTCTACTAAGTATGACGAACAAGACACTTCTGAGTGGGTATCAAAGAGGATTACAAATTTTGCCTTGTTATGGGACTTTAGGTAAAGTGTAAAATGGAGGCTTACAAATTTTGAGAAAATTTGTGTACACTTTTGAAGAAAAAAGTTAGAAGATTAAGGGAATTGAAAAGGTTATCTGCAGTGTCAGAAGACTTACAAGGATAAATCATTAGGAAAAATGCCAAGGACTCTAATAGGAAGGGAATAGCCTCCTAACTTTCAAGAGAAGCAAGAAATGGGGAAGGATTGGTAGTTCTGTGTCTTTGGAGTGCTTGATGGACAGATTGGGTAGCCCAAAGAGCTTGAGGTACTGCAGGAGGTATTCTAGTGATGGGAAGAAATGGGTTTTTGATTTAGTTAACAACCATTTGGTTTTTTGTTTCCTGTTTTATAAAGTTACTGAAGAAGGCTTTGACACGGCCTTTTCAGGGGTTTATAGGCTGCAAGGCAGTAGCAATACAAGGAAGATTTTTGGACAAATCCAAAAAAATAAAAAAAGATATTTTAAGTGAGTTGGTGTAGACAATAAGAAAAATAGTATAGACTTGTATTCGATTAGTCTTACTTTACATTTACATACTTGGTTCCTATTTATCATGTACATAGAGAGTAAAAAAGGAAACATAAGATTTAACCCAAGATATCAGCCCCAAAGAATCAGCCTAAACCTTCTAAATATAGAGATATAAATCTGAACCACAATCTCCTCCAAATCTCCTCCAAATCATTATGGATTTCAACACTCCCCCTCAAGTTGGATCATAGATGTTGATCATGTCCAACTTGCAAATAAACTCTTCAAAACTAGATCTCTGTAACCCCTTAGTGAATATATCTGCCAATTGTTCTCTAGTAGGAATATAGGTCATGCAGATTATGTCTTTCTCAATTTTCTCCTTTATGAAATGTCTGTCAACTTCTATATGTTTAGTCCTGTCGTGCTAGATTGGATTATGGGAAATACTGATAGCAGTTTTGTTATCGCAGTAGAGTTTGATGGGAACCTCTACTGTGATATGTAATTCCTCCAAAAGCTTTTGTAACCATAGCCCTTCACACATCCCTTGAGCAACAGCTCTGAATTCAGCTTCAGCACTACTTCTGGCTACCACATTCTGCTTCTTACTTCTCCATGTTACTAGATTTCCCCAAACATAAGTACAATAGCCAGTAGTAGATCTTCTGTCTTTTGCTGAACCTGCCCAATCCGCATCTGTATAGATCTCTATCTTTTTACTGTCTCCTTTCTTAAAGAATAGACCCCGCCCTAGTGAGCCCTTCAGATATCTGAGAATCTTATACACAGCTTCCAGTTGACTATCCTTTGGTGAATGCATATGCTGACTGACAACACTTACGGCGAAAGCGATGTCAAGTTTAGTGTGAGATAGGTAGATCAATCTACCTACAAGTCTCTGATATCTTTCTCTATCCACGGGTTTTCCACCATCTTCCATTCTTTTTCCTACCTCAATCGGGGTATTGCTTGGCTTGCAACCAAGCATACCAGTCTCAGTCAAAAGGTCAAGAATGTACTTTCTCTGAGAAACACTAATTCCCTTCTTTGATCTGGCGACTTCCATTCCCAGAAAATATCGCTTTCGACCTAGGTTTTTTACTTCAAACTCTGTGGCTAAGACCTTCTTCAACCTCTCCACCTCTTCTATGTTATTTCCAGTGAGTATGATATCATCCACATACACAATCAGAATGGTCCTCCTACCATCATTGGATAATTTAAAGAACATAGTATGATCTGACTGCCCCTGTTGATATCCTTGATTCTTGATTACCTTCGCAAATCTATCAAACCACGCTCTTGGTGATTGCTTGAGCCCATATAGAGATTTCTTCAATCTACATACTCTGGTTTCTTTTCCCTCCTTGTAAAATCTTGGAGGTAATGTCATGAACACTTCTTCCTCGAGCTCACCATTCAGAAAGGCATTCTTGATCTCAAACTGATGCAGTGGCCAATCTAGGTTTGCTGCCAAGGACAAGAGAACTCGTATAGTATTCAGCTTGGCTACTGGTGCAAATGTCTTGGTGTAGTCAATACCATATGTTTGGGTGAACCCCTTTGCAACTATACAGGCTTTGTACCGCTCTACTGTGCCATCAGCCTTGTACTTCACCGTGAACACCCACTTGCAGCCCACTGGTTTCTTCTCCCTTGGCAACGTCATCACCTCCCAAGTTCCATTTTTTTCTAATGCCCTTATTTCTTCCATTACTGCTTCTCTCCATTTTGGAATCTCCAAAGCTTCTTGAATATTCTTAGGAATCTGGGTTCTGTCAAGGTTAGACGTAAAAATACGACACTTGGCAGAAAGGGCATTGTAAGATACAAATTTGGAGATAGGATGGAGAGTACATGAACGAGTTTGTTTTCTGAGAGCAATGGGTAAGTCATCAAGATTGTTTACCTGGTCAGGATTGGATTGTGGCTCATGAGTATTTAGAGCTATCACTGGTTCAAACTCTTTTGATGCTTCGGATGCGAGAGTCTCACCGGGCTTTGATTTAGGTCTTTTTGAGTAGACAAGTGGCTCCTTGTCTTTTTGTTCTTCCACATCTCCCCCTGAGTTCAAGATTTCGTCTGCGTTGGACAAAGAAGGAGATGAAGATGGTACATCATAGGGAGCAGACTCAAAGATCGCAACATCAAAGTCGGTGTCTGTGTTTGAGGGACGAGCTTCACTCAAGGACTCCTCCTGAAATGAGTAGTAGGGAGTATCCTCAAAAAATGTGACATCCATACTAACATATAATTTATGTGAAAGAGGATCGTAACACTTGTAACCCTTCTGAGTAGGAGAGTAACCAAGGAAAACACATTTGTGGGCTCTGAGGTCCAACTTGGGACGTTGGGAGGCATGAATGTGGACAAACACGGTGGACCCAAAAACACGGAGCGGGAGAGATGAACAGAGCCGAGAATGAGGGAAGATCTCCTGAAATTTTTGGAGAGGGGTAGCAAATGAGAGAATTCGACTAGGCATTCGGTTGATGAGGAATGCAGCAGTTAGAATGGCATCACCCCAAAAATAATTTTTCATGTGAGAAGTGAATAAGAGGGCACGAGCGACCTCAAGAATATGCCGATTCTTCCGTTCAGCAACCCCATTTTGTTGGGGGGTGTGAACACAAGAACTCTAGTGAACAATACCGTTGGCTTGAAGATAGGGGCCCAAAAACTGATTGAAGTACTCAGTACCATTATCAGTACGAAGAATTTGAATTTTTGTGTGAAATTGGGTGTAAATCATAGTGTAGAAGTTCATGAAGACAGAACTAACCTCAGATTTATCATGTAGTAAATACACCCAACAAAGACGAGAATGATCATCAATAAAGGTAATAAACCATTTTGTGTGGGTCCTATTGGGGACATGTGAAGGCCCCCAAAGGTCACTGTGAATCAAAGTAAAAGGCAGAGATGGTTTATAAGGACTGGAGGGGAAGGTAGTGCGATGATGTTTTGCAAGTTCACAGACTTCACATTGTAAATCCAAAAGATTTTTATTCAAACAAAGTGAAGGAAACAAACGTTTTAGATATTGAAAACTTGGATGACCCATTCGTTTATGCCATAACAATAGGTCACTATCCCTAGGACTAAATGCAGAATTACAAAAAGAAGAATGACACTGTTTACTCATGTGACTGTCATCAAGGTAGTAGAGTCCCTCGCATTCCTTAGCACTGCCAATCGTCTTCCCCGAGGATAGCTCCTGAAAGACACAATGGGAAGACAAAAAAGTAGCTGAGCAATGAGATTGGTTGGTTAGCTGACAAACCGACAACAGATTGCAAGACAAATTAAGAACATGGAGGACAAATTCCAAAGTAATAAATTCAAAGATACAGATACTCCCCTTGCCAGCTACCGGGGATAAAGTACCATCTGCAATTTTTACTTTCAAGTTGCCGGCACAAGGTGAGTATGTAGAAAATAAATGATGGGAATCAGTCATATGATCGGATGCGCCAAAATCAATAATCCAAGGAGTACAGCGCGAAGTAGTACTAAGAGCAGTCAAAAAAGTACCTTTGTGGGCTAAGGAACTTGATGAAGGAGGCGTAGAAGACTGACCCGAGGCTTGAAAGGTCGAAAAAAGAGCATATAACTTCTCCAATTGCTCGGGGTTAAAACCTCCGGTTGGGGCTAACTGAGTATGATGAGCCGATTCTATGTGCTGTTCAGTCAAGACTTGGTACCCATGAGATTTATTGGGCTGCCTGGGCTTCCAATCAGCAGGCTTGCCATGTAAAACCCAGCAAGTATCTTTGGAATGGCCTGATTTTTTACAATGGTCACAAAAAAGCCTTTTTTTCAGCCCAGATGAAGACCCACGAAATGGAGGCCCACGTGACACCAGGGCTGATGCTTCAGGCCCAGCCACACTCGGCCCACGCGACACAAGGGCTGAAGCTTCAGGCCCAGCCGCACTCTTCTCCCTCAACATCACCTTCCGCCTACTTTCTTCTCGCCGAATTTCAGAGAAGACCTCCCGAATGGAAGGTAATGGCCGACGACCCAAGACTCGGCTTCTCACATCGTCGAGCTCTCTGTTAAGCCCAGCCAAGAACCCGTACACCCTCTCGTTCTCCATCTTCTTCTTGAATCACACACTATCACTCGTGCACTCCCAAGATTCTTCACAGCTAAGGTCCAGCTCTTGCCATAAGCCTAGCATCTCCATGTAATATTCTGTCACTTCTCTTTCTCCTTGCTGCATCTACCACAACCGAGTCTTTATCTCGAAGATTTGAGAGGCATTCTCGACGTCGGAGTAGGTCTCGCGAACTGCTTCCCACACATCCTTCGCTGTTGGCAGGAACATGTAAGTCTTGCTGATCGCTGGTCGCATGGAGTTGATCAGGTAAGAGGTAATAAGGGAATTCTCAGACCGCCATTTCTGGAAAGCTGCTACCTCCTTGGTAGATGGTTGTTTGATTTCGCCGGTAAGGAAGCCCAATTTGCCTTTGCTGTCGATGACCAGCTTGATGGATTGGGCCCATTCTCGGTAATTCTTCCCATTCAGCTTCTCTACGGTAAGACAAATCGAGGAATTTTCAAATCCACCAGTCGAACCCATGGAAGGAATTATTTCTGATTCTTCCTCCTGGGTGACCGATTGGAGAGATTCATGGCTGGCGGCCATGGCTGCTAGGGTGTTAGGAGCGATCTGGGCTCTGATACCAGACAATAAGAAAAATAGTATAGACTTGTATTCGATTAGTCTTACTTTACATTTACATACTTGGTTCCTATTTATCATGTACATAGAGAGTAAAAAAGGAAACATAAGATTTAACCCAAGAAATCAGCCCCAAAGAATCAGCCTAAATCTTCTAAATATAGAGATATCAATCTGAACCACAATCTCCTCCAAATCTCCTTCAAATCATTATGGATTTCAACAGTTGGCTATGGTTGATGCTAGGTGGAGGTGCCCCTGGTTAATAGGCTATAAGGGGTTTTCCAAATTTTATTCTCCACCAAGCTTGGAAAGACTTGGCCTTGGAGGTGGGTTTATTAAGTTGGGCTAGGTTGGGGAGAGAATAGATTTTTGTCGAGGCTTGATAGGTCTTTTAAGTGACTGGTGACTGGGAGATTCAATTAGACAGTACATTGCTGTATTCCTCAAACCATATTTGGCCATCTCCCTATTTTGCTATAGTGTGAGAGTCTTAATACAATTCAGTCCTGGAATATGCCTTTAAGATTGAGAACATGGGCAGAGAGAGGAAAGCTTCATTCATTTAGCTAGCAATTGTAGGTCTTCTTTATGGGTAGAGGGTTCAAACGGAGTTTTTGCCTTGCAAAAAAGCTCACACTTTTTAAAGAGGACCTAAAAAAGTGGAATAGAAAGATCTTTGGGAATGTTACTTCAAGATTGGTAGATTCAGATGAAAACGCCAAACGAGAGCTGTAAACAGAAAACTCCAAGCATACCAAATGGGCCCTAGAAGCCTGTTTTTGTGGGGATGCGTGTTATGGGTGCATTTTGTACTTCCTCTGAAATTTGATTTCAGAGAAAAGTTTGAAAGCTTCTATTATTGCCCTTATCCTTGAAAAAGGAAGGCTACAGGTAAAGATTTTAGACCTACTAGTCTCCCCTGTTTTATGTAGTTCATAGACTATAATTTGGTTCCTGACTTTGGATAGTTTCAGCAAAGCTTCCTGTTGTTTCTTTCTAATGGGGCCCTCTAATGCACTTCTTTTTCTGCATACAGGCTTATTCAAACCAAAAAAAGAAACGAAAGAAAATAAAGGAAGAAACAAAAATTGACCAATTAAAAAAAAAAAGAAGAGCAGCAGTTAGCGAAAAGAGAAAAATATCAGCAGTTCGTCAAATGACATGAACCAAAAAACAGGATCCCTTTTGCAAGTGTTGATTTATTTCACAAGGCAATGGCAATGGTGATCACAACTCCTATTTAAACATTAGCTGGAAAGTCGATTAATGTCCATAAATTGTTTTAGACAGGAAAAGCATGAATTTCTAAAGGGATTGACCACATAGATTTACAAAATACAGACACATGCCAAGAGGTCATTCCTGTGTCTTATGAAAAATTTAAGGGCTAATAGCAATAAAAATCCAAATTTTTTCGCATTTTTGCAATCTAATACAAACGTTTCAATTTTGTCAATAGTGTCCCGATTTGATCAATTGGGAGCAATTTTATCCAAGACCCAAATTCGATTGGAGAAGTGTGTGCCTTTGCTGATGTGGCACGCTACCTGGCATTTTAAAACATTTGAGTGGGTCTCACATGTACACATGTAAAAAAAAATATTATGTTAAATATATATATATATACACACAGAGAGAAGGAAGGGCAGGGACGGACGACGACAAGGCGAAGGCGCCAGCGCCAACTCTGAGCTAGAGGCGACGATGGAGGTTGATCTAGAAGGAGATTGATCTAAAATCTGAAAACTTGATTGCCGATCGTTGACGTCGATGGGGCTAGCTTAAGTGACTCAAGGGTGAGGCAACCAACAAATAACGTCATCGGTCGGCAAGAGTAGAGGGCCATCAGTCGATTTCTGTGAGGTGGCCGTGAGCAAAAGGAAGCCCAGATCAAAAACAAGAAAGACCAACTGTCACACAACAAGGCAAAGATGGCAATCGCTAGGCTTCCTTCTCCTCCTTCTAGATTGGCCTCCATCACCGCCTTTAGCTTCCAAATTGGCCGTTGCCTCTAGCCCAGCGCCGTCCTCGTCACCTCATTGCTATCGTCGTCCATCCCTTACATATATATTTAACATACGTAACATAACATTTTATTTTTTATTTTTTTACACGAGTACATGTGGGGCCCACTCAAATGTTTTAAAATACTAGGTGGCATGCCGCCACATCAGCAAAGGCACACGCCTCTTTAATTGGATTCGGGTCTTGGATAAAATTGCACCCAATCAATCAAATTAGGATATTATTGCCAAAATTGAAATGTTTGGATTAGATTACAAAAACCTGAAAAGTTTTGAATTTTTATTACTATTAGCCCTAAATTTAACCATACAACAACAACATATCTAGCCTTTATCCCACTATGTGGATGAATTCTAGACTTCCATGTATTTCTGTCTTTTGTCATATCTTCATTTAGGTCCATACACTTCATATCAAACTTTAATGTCTCTCCCAAAGTCTTCTTGGGTCTGCCTCTACCTCTTTTTTGATTAATTGTTCCATTTCATCAACTCTCCTCACAGGAGCGTCTCTTGGTCTCCTTCTCACGTGACCAAATCATCTCAGTCTAGTCTTTCTCATCTTCCCATCGATTGGCACTACTCCTACCTTATTACGAATAACCCCATTTCTAATTTTATCTTTTCTTGTATGACCGCATATCCATCTTAGCATCCTCATCTCCACTATGCTTGTCTTTTGCTCATGCTGGTATTTGACTGCCCAACATTCTGAGCCATACAACAGGACTGGTCTTATAACTGTCCTATAGAATTTTCCTTTCAGTTTTAATGGGATTTTACCATCACATAACACCCCCAATGCATTTCTCCATTTTAGCCAACTTGCCTTAATTCTATGGGTGACATCTTCATGAATTTCTCCATCTTTTTGAATCACCGATCTCAAATATTGAAAATGATATTTTCTTTGTAAGATTTGGTCTTCCAATTTTATTACAACATCCTCCACTCTTGCATTCTTACTAAATTTGCATTCCATATATTCTGTTTTCTTTCTACTTAATTTAAATCCCTTAGATTCTAAGTTGTTTCTCCATAACTCAAGCTTAGTGTTCACTCCCTCTTTTGTTTCATCCACCAACACTATATCATCTGCAAATAGCATACACCATAGCATCTCTATCTGAATGTGTTTAGTGAGTTCATCCATTATTAAAACAAATAAGTATGAACTTAGTACAGAACCTTGATGCAGTCCCATTGTAATTTTAAACGGTTCAGTACCCCCTCCGTATGTTCTGACTCTTGTCTCTATACCGTGATACATGTCCTTAAGAGCTTATATATAGGCTATTCGGACTCCTTTTTTCTCTAAAACCCCTCATAATATTTCTCTAGGGACCCTATCATAGGCCTTTTCTAGATCTATAAACACCATATCCAGGTCATTCTGATGATCCCGATAACTTTCCATTAGGCGCCTTAGTAGATATATAACTTCCATTGTTGATCTACCAGGCATGAAATCAAATTGATTTTTCGAGACATCTATTTCTTTTCTGAGCCTCTGCTCTATAACTCTCTCCCAGAGTTTCATGGTATGACTGATTAACTTAATTCCTCTGTAATTTTCACAATTTTGAACATCTCCTTTATTCTTGTATATAGGAACCAAAGTACTCTTCCTCCACTCATCTGACATCTTTTTTGATTTAAGGATCGCGTTAAATAATTTCATTAGCCAGGAGATGCCCTCTTCTCCCATGCATTTCCATGCTTCTATTGGTATATTATCCTGTCCCATCGCCTTATGATTTTTCATTCTTTTTAATACTTGCCTTATTTCATTTGAACTTATGCGTCGATAAAATGTATAGTTCATGTTCCCTTCGGAGTTACTAAGATGTCCCAACCTAACTCTTGTGTCCCCACCATCTTTGAATAATTTTGTGAAATACTCATTCCATCTCTCCTTAATCGCTCCCTCATTCACTAATACATTTTGGTTTTCATCTTTTATGCATTTCACTTGGTTTAGATCTCTTGCTTTTCTTTCTCTTGCTTTAGCTAATTTATATATATCCTTTTCTCCATATTTTGTATCAAGTTGTTTGTATAGATTCTCATATGCTTTTGACCTTGCTTCACTAATAGCTCTTTTTGCTTCTTTTTTCGCTTCTTTATAATTTTTTAGATTTTCTTCATTGTTGCACTGATATACAACTGTATAGCAAGTTTTCTTATTTCTAATTTTCAATTGTACCTCTTCATTCCACCACCAAGACTCCTTAAGATTTGGGGCTCTACCATTTGTCTCTCCAAGGACTACCTTTATTGTGCTTCTCAAGACAGTAGTCATTTCCCTCCACATTTGGGTTGCCTGTCCTTCTCCATTCCATTCCCTTCTACCTCTTTTTTTTTTTTTTGAAGATTAGATATTTCTCCCCTTTTAAATCCCACCACCTAATTTTTTATTTTGTTTTATGTGATTTTTCTCTTCCAATTTCTTACTTGGACATCAAGTATCAAAAGTCTATGTTGACTAGTTAAACACTTCCCCAGTATCACCTTACAATCCTTACAACATAACCGATCCTCTTGTCTCATGAGGAAGTAATCTATTTGAGTGTTTGATGCGATATTTTTATATGTAATTAAGTGTTCGTCCTGTTTTTTGAACCTAGTATTGGTTATGATGAGCCCATATGCCATAGTAAAATCTAGAATAAACTTAACCTCATTATTAATTTCCCCTAAATTTAACCATAGTGAGAGGAAAAGCACCATTCAGATAAATAGTTGTAATGTTTTATCATCAACCCTAATCTAAACAAAATAACTAAACACAACCTTAAAAAGGATTGAAATCAGTAATAAATAGATTAACAAAAAAATCAAGACAACTGATATGTTGAGAGGAATGATAATGTAAAATCATGTACATGTTGACAGATTTTAATATTAAAGAACACCTGTAGATGGAGACTGGACACATCTTTATGAAAATTTCACATAAAAAGAGAAGCAAAAATAGGTCTTTTAATTATATTTAAAGAGAAATGCCATTCAGATTTAACAGTGTAGACTCCAGTTTAATATTGAGTGCACATCTGACACCAGTTAACAGTTCAGCATGACTTCAAAACTAAAAGAGTATACAGATCAATATGAAATAGAAGAGTATACAGATCAATATGAATGAACTTCAGAAGATAAATGATGTACATAGATTGACAGTTGTTATTAGTAAAGAATACCTGCAAAGATGCCAACAGTTGTCAGATTTGAGATGGCCATTGTCTGATATATTAGGTATTCTGTCAGGAAATGACCAAATGCATAGACAAATGACAAAAAGGTCACCAGATAAAGTGGCTTGTTATCAAGGTTAAATGCACAAAGAAAACAAAGTGTGCAAGTCAAGAGCGTCCAGACTCCAAATGTCCTTCCATGAACTTCAGTCACTGCAAAACATTGTTTGGGGGGAAAAGATAATGAAATAGTAATAGAAAGTCAACCATGTGATCATTTTACATGGTGCAAAGAAGAAAGGAATAAGTGCAACATTAGGACTGAGGATAATATGAAGGTTATGCTTCAAGAAACCAACAAACTCATTTGGCATTGGCTAACAACAGGAAATCAACATGGTACTTCATAGAAAAAGATCACAGCTGCAAGATGCCATCAGTAAGTATCCATTGTAAACAACTGCAAGAAGCTAGCTAACCATAGAACCTAATCGCCTCTAAGAATCACTCATGCTATGTATGTATATTTTGCAACCGAAAGGCCATCATGATTGGGTATGTTTTATAGATACAATAAGTCCATATATTTATACAACCTTGACAACTAACTACAGCTAGGTTACCAAAGGAATGTGATCACTTTCAAGCATCTCTCACGCTCTATGGATAAACTGTCTCTGCTTTTGGTTTTATTAGAACCCAATATATGAACTGTCTCGTTCTCTACAGCTGCTTATAAGTTCATGTATGTAACAGAAACCATGATAATCATTACAGTAGGAGGGAAATTACAAATAATCACTAGCCAATCCACTAGTGGAGGGTCCCAAAGGGAAATTTCATTCCCCATCCCCACCCTAACCCAACTTCACCTCAGTTATCCCTCAGGATGGGAAAACCCAATATAAACCAAAAAAAAAAATATTATCAACAGCAAAAAATATTTGTGGAGATACAGCATATATGCACAAAACCAAACATTCCATATCAGCGACAAAAAGCACAACAAAATGAGAATGATTCCTTTCAAGAAAAAAAAAAAAAAAACTCTCAAGCCTTTAAAAAGTTCTCTTATTTTTCTTGTTTGATATGCTCCTATAGCATAATCAGAGGTTGCCATGCTCAACTTTCATGGTACCTTGGACATCACCCCTCGAAAGCACAAGATATCCAACAATAAGACTGACATCATCCATTATACAGAAAAATAGAAGAACTTTAAATCTCTGACGACACATGGCAGTGAAGACAAAGGTGTTCGACTAATTCCTCACTGCCCTTGCACATTAGCAACATTCCAAGACATTACTTTGTAGACGAGGAAGAAGAAAAATTGCTTCCACTACTGCCATACATTGGAATTCTTCCTCTCGTGCATTTTGTCAATTTTAAAGCTAATTTCCTATTATCACATCTCCTACCCTTGCAAAGGTTTTCAGATTATTTGATAGCGAACAAGAATATATTTATACTAGTTCCTTGTGAATATACAATAGAATTATGGAGCTTAAGGTGCACTCTGCTTCAAATTGGTCATACTTGAGAAGGAGAAAATAAAAATAACAAACGCATAGGTGTGAGTTACAGTCTGACATCACATACGAAATATTAATTTCCTTGAGTCGTACTTACTTTTTTCCTATAGTTTTAGCTGCTTGTTCAAACAAGCATCTCAAGTTTTATCGTATTTAGGTTTCTTTTGGACTGATACTGGCTTATCACTTTGCCATTTTTAACCATACAAAAATCAAATAAACTTTGATTGCCAGATGTTACTCAATGTGAAGCAATTAGCTTCTAAAAGAAACAGATAGGATTATTAAACAATGCCATCATTTATCTCCATATCAACTGACTAATATTATACAATAAGGACGTCCCTAGTACACAAGACTCCCCGCTGCTTTGTAAGGATCGCAAGAGGGTGGGTGGTCTTTGACTAATATTGTACAATAACACCTTCGCCCTTCCAACTTCATCTTTTAAGAGTTTTATCTAGAAGTCGATTACTAACCCTGGATTATCCCGCACAAGTAAAATCCTAGCTCCAACACTGACTCATGCTCTACAGGTTAGTTATTTCTATTTTCATCATAACTGGGTGGCAAACTAAAATGCGCTTGTTCACCACTCATGGGTTAACAACAACATATGATGGAATATTTCGAAGTTAATTCACTATCGGATCGGTCTGCCCAACCTCTGCCAAGTTAAGAAAATATTTGTTTTGTCTACCCAGTTATGAATCTATCTTGTTGGTGTAGATGAAGGATTCTCATAGATTTGGGGATCTATCTCTCTCTCTCCCATTTCTGTGCATACAATCAAAATAGAATCCATCGAAGCAAATCCATACCCACACTACCGAATCATGGATTACAAATGTGTGTGTGTGTGTAGAGAGAGAGAGAGAGAGAGAGAGTAGGGAGAGCTCACTTACTGGTGGTTTTGGAGAAAACAGCGCGTTGAAGGGCCCATATATCGAAGAATCCGAACCAAACCGAGGCCAATCTAAGCGAACCCACCAACATCAACCACCATCCTAGCATCTCCATGTCTCTGCTTTCTCTCTCCCTCCCTGCCTCCCTTCGCCTAGTAGTAGTTGAAAAGGAGAAATAGTAATAATAGAACCATGAACATCTTGAAAAGCGGAAAGAAATGTTACTCTTCAACCAAGGTCAATAATGTCATTTTATTTTCTCCCTCTTTTAATGTCATGGGAAATTCTATTTCTAACCACCCCATGGGAAATTCTATTTCTAACCATTAGTGTCCCTAATCTACTTTTAATATTCTTAAAAAATTCTTAGATAAAATTTCATATTTATCTTTTATTTAAATCCTGTACGCTTAATCACCTACTATTACTCTTTCAAACATGTGCACGTAATTTCTCACTTACAATCGCTACAACCATTTTACTCACCATATCTGAACACCTTTACTCACTCACATTGTGCAGCCATTATTATTCAACATCCAGTATTACACAACAACTATTATTCAACACGAAAGATTGCTAAGCACACTTCTGCTCGTCATAGGCAAGTTAAGCATGAAAGATTATTATAGACAAATGTTTACGGAGTTTTACAAAAAAGATAATAACTATTTTTGTTCCAGGGAGAAAGAAGATGATGAAATCCATGAGGTATTGAAAATTTGTTGTATTTCTAAATTTGTTTATCATCAACATCAACAAACAAGAACCAGGAGTTGGGACACTCCGACTAGAGAAGGATCCTTCGAATCCTTGAAGTCAGGGGAATGAGTGTGCCCCGAATCCTTGGATTTGAGGAAGTTGATACCTCCCAAATCAAAGGATTTGGGGACTCCTTGAGTATCCGAATCGAACAATTCGGGAACTCGAGAATGCCTCGAATCCTTCGATTTGGGGGAGTCAAGTAGCCCCAAATCCAATGATTCAGGATATTTCATTACTTTAAATTATTTATGTTTTTTTATTTATGTAAATTTTTTTGGTTCATTTCAACAGTCAGCTGTTGAATCGTTTACTAACAATCAGGTATCATACATTATTAAATTTTTATTTAATTATTATTTGAATAATGTTTTCAAATTGTTTATGTTTTCTATTTACATAATTTTTTTTATTTCAACAGTCATTTGATGTTATTGAACCATTTATTAACAATGAGGTATCATACATTTTTATTAAACTTTTATTTCATGATTATTTGAACAATATTTAAATTTTATTTTTTATCAGCTGTTTAGCAACAAAGAAGAACTTATTGGATGGGTTAGACAAGTTGGAAAAGAAAATGGAATTGTTATCGTGATAAAGGGTTCTGAATGTGGAGGTCCCGAAAGGCCATTTAGAGTTTGCTTTGCTTGTGAAAGGGGTGGAAAATATAGACCATAAAAAAAAAAAATCAGGGGAAGAATTAAAACGTAAGTATACGAGTTCAAAGAAATGTGATTGTCCATTTCAATTAGTTGGGGTGAAAGTTTTAGACGAACAATGGAAGTTGAAGATTACATGTGGATTTCACAATCATACACCATCAACTCAACTTGAGGGTCATTCATATGCAGGGCAGCTTACAGAGAAAGAAAGAAATATTGAATACAATGTCTAATAATTTTATAAAGTCTAAAAATATTTTGATGGTTATAAAGGCACAGGATGATAGAAACGTCACTACTATCAAAACTATAAATAATGCACGTCAAAGATATAGACTTATAGAGAAAGGTGGTCGATCACAAATGCAACAGTTGATGAAGAAATTAGAAGAATATAATTATGTGGAATGACATAGATATGAGAGATCAACAGATTGTATTATAGATTTATTTTGGGCTCGTCCGATGACTATAGAGTTATTAAAGATCTTCTCCCATGTTTTAATAATGGAACGTACATACAAAACTAATAGGTACAGATATCCACTACTTCAGATTGTTGGTGTAACATCTACTGAATTGACTTTTCCTGTTGCATTTACATTCATGGATCATGAATACGAGGATAACTACACATGGGCAATGGAAAGATTAAATAGTTTGATGGGATCAATATATTTCCAGGAGTAGTTGTTACGGACAGAGAATTAGCATTGATAAATACAATACATAAAGTGTTTCCAAATACGACCACCTTATTATGCAGGTGGCATATATCAACAAATATACTCGCTAATTGTAAGAAGTTCTTTGATAGAAATGAGACATGAGAGAAGTTTATATTAGGTTGACAGCTTGTTATGTTTGCCTCAACTGAGAATGAATATAAACGTCGGCTTCATGATTTAATAGTTGAGCATCATGTATATGACAATGCACTTGATTATGTGAGAAAGACATGGTTGAATAATTATAAGGAAAAATTTGTTGCAGCGTGGACAAATAAGATAATGCATTTTGAGAATATTACTACTAACAGGTACTATTTATAAAACTCATATCTCATATATTCTTACTTAGTATTTATATTATAATATACTCAAAAATTACGATATTTAATATATCAATATGCTTTTGTTCAGGGCTAAGAGTGCGCATGTAAAGCTGAAAAGACATCTTGGATCATCTCAAGGTAATTTTGAGTCATCATGGACAATCATCAACTCTTTTATTGAGTTACAGTATACTGAGATCAAAGGATCATTTGAGAAGAGCTTAACATTGGTGTAACATAAATTCAAACCAGAAATTTTTAGAGAATTACGAGGTATTATCTCTAGAAATGCAATGAATATGGTGTTAAGAGAAACACAGATAGCTTAGAAAATTAGGATGGATAAGATTGCATGTGGATGTGTGATAAAAAGTACACATGGTTTGCCTTGTGCACATGAAATTGAAGAGTTCATCATTCAAGGACGACCAATTCCCTTATCAGTTGTGCATCCTCATTGGAGATAGTTACATTTGATGCAGACTATTTCTGATGATGATATATCATCTCTACTGATGATTGAGCCAGAGATAGAGACCATATATAAGAAGTTTCAGTTAGAATTAGAAACAAGTAAATTAGTATTGAAACAAAAGTTGAGAGAATTAACTGATCCTGCTACAATTTCATTGATGCTACCAAGTGTTAAAGTTAAAACAAAAAATAAGCCATCCTCAAAGAAAAAACATCATTTTGATAGTTCTATCAAACATGATCCATCGTACTTTGAAATAGTACAGTCTTCTCATGATAATACAACCCCACTAATACAAAGTTCAACAAAGATAGGGAAGGAATGTAAACTTTCAAAATCTCGTGCAAATGTGAAACATAGATTGCGAGGTTATGATGATTATTTTCCACCAAACATACAATATTTCATACACAATATTGTTAATGTAGATTCTGATAGACATTGTGGGTTTCGTGCCATTGTTGTAACATCTTGTATCGAGCGATAAGAAGGATCGAAACAACTTACCTTGATGGGCCTACGCGAACTTCCCCGGGGGTCACTCATCCTTGAGCTTCCCCAACTCAAACACGCTTAACCGGGGAGTTCCTTGTCTACATTCAGCCCAAAAGGTATCCAGGTGGTGTTGTTTCTTTTCTTACACTATCCTCGATATGTACTAACTTCTATGGGCTCTCGGGGTATTACATTCTCTCCCCCTTGAGCACATGATGTACTCATCATGCGACCTTACAACTAGTCCCAACTCTCCCTTTTGGGGGCTACCATCCTAGAAGCCTGTTAGGAGCCACTCCTTATTCAGGCCCTTGTGCTCCGGCGCCACTCCCCGCCCTCATCGGACCGCCTTCACCAAGGGTCGGCTCTGATACCACCTATAACGCCCCGCTTTTCCAAGCGTTAAATAACTTAAGAATTTGGAGAATATATTTTTTTTTCATGAAAAAAATGTGTTTTATTATTCCAGAGATTTTGGCAAGAAAGAAAAAAATTATCCGGACTCACGAAAGTTGAGTTCGAGGCTTTTCAGGTATTTATAGTCCCAACCCTATATTTCGAAACATGGAGCAACGTAGGGTTCGAAATGAAATTTTTGGGAATCAAGTTTTGAAATAAAATGCTAAGATGTTTCGAAGTAAGATGTTTGACAAGCTATATTCAGAGGGTCGTGATGGGACACTTTGGAATAGTTGTGCTTATAATAGGACTCGTGAGAAGAGTCTAATGAGAATGATCTGCCTGAAATAGTGAGAGCTTGTGATAGCTCAAGGGGTCGGGTTGCGTGTTAGTGCAACATAAATGAAAGATTACGTGTAGATTACACTAAGGCACAAAGAGAACTAACCGATGTATGATTTGGAGCTGGCAGCTAGAGTAAGTGTTCTTGAGGGTATGGAGACACTACTGAAATGGTGGGATATTTAATGTGCTCACGAACCACGAAGAGCCTAAGATATGGGTTCTCATAGAAAGAGTTAAACAAGAGGTAGCGACAGCGGATGGAGTTCCTTGAGGACTACAACTATACTACTTTGTATCACCCGGGGTGTGGCCGTGAGGTGTCGACGCATGACCTAGGTGGATAGCTGTGAGTGTCAGATGACGTTGGAGGCTTGTTGGCCTGCCGACTATGAGTGTAGTGCTAAATGGATCGTCTGTTTTATCGCTAGCCTGGTTGTTTAGTTAGATCTGGTGAATGAGATACATAAGGCATGTGTGGTTGACAAGTGTACTTGTCTATGATTGATGAATGTGGATCAGGCCCAGGGTTATGATTTTCGAGATGCGAGAGGGCATTCTCAAAACTTTCAGGGTAGGAGATGTGTACATGAAATGTTGGAAAATGTGTGGTCGTCTATAAAAGAGCCACAATAGGAAATTCTATGAATGACATAACATGTTTGTAAGTATTGGACGTGTAAGGAATGCAAACCGAGATGTTTATCAAGGATCAAATAAATATTTGATTTGAGATATTCAATTAATGAGCTATGTTATGTCATAGTTACCTAATCGGTCAGATGAAAATTTCGAGAACGAAATTTCTTTAAGAAATAGTGAATGTAATACCCGAGAATTTCAAAATAACTCAAAAGAAAATTTTCTTGGGACAAAAGTGAAATTTCAGATAAATTGAGGGTATAAGGGTAATTTATTACTGTATGAATGACCGAATCGACTGCAGGGAGTGTCTTGAAGCCGAGATGCCAAAGGAAAATGATATAGCCGTAATGAGTATTTCGAGGCATGATTTATGGCATTGAAAGAAATAAGATTGGAAACGGTTTTCGGTATAGCTAAAATGCAGCTGTCATTTAGGCTGTAAAACGGAATTTTTATAGGAGACTTCCAGGAAGTCAACGGAAGCTTGAGGGCGCTTCGATTTTTCACAAGTAACAACCCTTCAATGGTTTCAGGAAGAAACGAGAGGGTTTGGAGCCAAAACGAAGATTCGGGCCTAAGTGTAATTTTTTAAAATTGCTAGAGGGAGGTTGAAATGATGTTTTTTCAGAATCTTTGGGAATGAAATGGATGTTTTAGGACTTGAGGGTCTTAAATGTAATTATGCAAAGTTTAAGGGCTAAGTGAAAAATGGCCAAAAAGGTAAAAGCCAAAAGTTAAAGGGCCAAAGTGCAAAAAGCCAAAAGTTTGGCCAATGACCAGCACATGGCCGGTCGGCCACGATCGATTTTGACCACAAGGTTGCACGAGGGATGGTCGGGGGAGCATCTTTTGTAAAGGGCTTGGCTGACAACGGCCAATGGGTTGGTTTGAAAAGCAAAAGAAAAGTGACCGAAAGTTGGCTGGATTTTCGCACACCTATAACTCGAAATTTTGGTCGGGTGAGGCTCGTTCTAGGTAGATCTAAGGGAGGTAGAAGCTCCTAAGGCAATGGCTTGCTCGGCCAAGGGCATTTGGATGCCCAAAAATGCCTATAAATAGGTGTCTATGGTGGTCAATTTTGGAGCAAATTGAAGCTCCAAATCGAGGCCCTTTTCGAATAAATTAAGAGTTGAAACCATGGGGCTTTTCTTGCCAATGGCTTGAAAACGAAATCTAGAGATTTTGGTGAGTTTTGGTTGAGGTTCGAGGGTGTTTTGAACTTGGCCGGAGATGGGAGGCGGGCGCCAAAGCCGAGAGTTTGAGCCTTTGGTTGAGGCGCTTCGAGTGTTCATTTTAGGAAATAAATGGTGTCATTCGGATCGATTGAAGGAAGACTTTCGAGGGGTGGAAGAAACCAAAAATCTCGGTGTACCAGCTTCGAAGAAGACGACTGGCGCGTGCCGGTCACGCACTGGTCCTTCATGCGCGCCACTCGCCCTAGGCGCATGTGAGTGCATGGGGCCTTCGAAAAATTTGGAAAAATTCTTGAAAAATAGAGAAAAATATTTTATGGAAGTTCGTACAAAAACTTTTGAGGTTTGCCTTCCTGATTTTTCGATTTTAGCATCAAGGAGCCTCGTTTTGCGTGAAAACGCAACATCTGGGTAAGTTCAGTATTTTTTCTTTGAAGTTCATGTGATATTATGAATTGTTGTAGAATTAGGTTTTGAGGAAATAGAACCGATGGTATTTATCGGGATTTTTAGACGAAAAATTAGAAGAAAATAAAGGAAAAATGAAATAAATGGAGTTTTAAATATTTAGTGATAAAATATCATTTTTAGGATTTATGTACTCGAGGAAAAGTGATTGGTGCAACTTTTGAGAGTTGGCATGAGTATCGAGGTGGGACACGCATATCGAGGCGATGCACGCTTTTAGAGATGTCCTAATCTTTGGGCAAAATGTGAGTGGTTTTCTCACAAGAACTTATATTTATGATATGATTGTTATATGTGCATGTTACTTATGAATGCAATGTTCATTTTGTCATATTGCATGGAAAGTCGTGATAATTACATGACACGATATTATTGTCATATTGATATTTGTGCATGAAAATGAGATGTCGCCCCTAGAGTGTAGCCGTAATTCTCATAGGGCAATGATGGAATAACGTTAGGCTTATCCTGCAGAGTTTCGAGATTTGCCTAGGATTTTATGCGGGCTGGTGGGCCTAGGAAGTTACATTAAGAGCAAATGCTGTTCATGTTATTGCATCATGCATTCATATATATGTTTTTGAGACCCTTACTAGAAGTTTCATCTTCTAATGGGTTATGTCCCTGGAACATTCAACGTTCCAGTTTAGACTTGGAGTTTAAGCAAGAATGTGATTGAGGTATGGCGACACAGGGTGACGTGTCTGATGATTCAGCAGGTTGACCCGATATTTGCTTCCTCATGAGGATTCAAGATATATTATTGATAATCATGTATACGGTTTAATGTATATCTGAAGTATCATTAGATTGTATCATTTGAGATACTTAGTTGTTATCTCTTGATTATGAGTCTCCATGTAATTAAATAATTGAAGATGTAATGGTGCAGATTCTTATTTTATGATTAAAGTGGATTTTGATTCTGTACCATATCAGGTTTCGATTTTAGCTTCCATGTTTATGATGATTACCTGTCTTAACTTATTAATTCTTGTTTAGTATGCTGGGAAGGTAAAACGGGATTGTCGGGATATGGTTTATATTGAAAAAAAATATATTCTTGAAATTGCTAAGTTATTTAACACTCAAAAAAGTGGGGCGTTACAATTGCTACATTACTCGGTATGAGTGAGCAAAATTAGGGGGATATTCGTCTTAATCTGATTGAAGAGTTACATGCTTTTTGTGTTGAGTATTCACACTTATTCGGATCTAATATGCGTGTAGATGAATTAATACATACACTCTCTTACTTTGAGTCTGTTGCACCTCCCCAGCACTGGATGACATTACCTGACATGGGACATTTGATTGCTTGAAAGTATAATGTAGTCTTGATCCATTTATCTAGACTTCAGTGTCTTACCTATCTTCCGTTGAGATCAGTGCCTTCTCCATCACTACAACACAGAATTATTAGTATCGATTTTGTAAATGATTGTCATTTTGTTCAGATATTCTTATTTGTTATGTTGTGTATTTGGATAATTATATAGTTATTAATAATATATGTTATTATTATTTTTCAGGTGTTTCTTAAACCAAACTCACCAGTACCTCCAGTTGCACTCAAGTGGCATACATATCGAGCTGATAGTGCACGAGAATGGAAAACACCATATGTAGCTAGAATTAAAGCTTTTTCTTGTTTATGACTGACAAAAATGTGGCAACTAAAGATATTATTGATTTAAGTGATGGATGACAAAAATATGAATGTAATGTTATTGATTTAAGTGAAGGATGAGGAAAATGTGTGGCAATTTTTTTATTAAGTATTTTTTATAAAATTATAGTTGTGTTAGTTATAGTTGTTATTGTGTATAGAATATGTAATGTTTTTATAAAATATGATTTGTATCCAAACACCATTGATGATGTTTCCAGTTGCTTTAATTTTAGGTTTTTTAAGTATTATTTAAAGTTACACCAAAATTTATATTTATTTTGTTTTAATTTTTTTTCAATTGCTTTAATTTTAGTTTTTTAGTACATAAAATTAAATTAAAACTACTCGGGAGATTGGTGATGTCCGAACCCGGGGATTTGAGGATGCCTAAAATCCCCGAACTCAAGGGTTTGGGGACATCTCTAATCATCGAAGCCAAAGATTCGAGAGGATTTCCCCAACTCGGGTTCGGGAGCATCTCCAATCACTGAAACTAGAGATTCGAGAGGATTTATATATCATGAACTCGGGGGTTCGGAGACATCCCCAATCATTGAATCTAGAGATTCGAGAGGATTTATATTTCCCAAACTTGGGGTTTCGGGGACATCCCTAATCACTAAACCCAGACATTCGGGAGGATTTATATATCCTGAACTCAGGGATTTGGGAACATCCCCAATCACCGAACCCAGAGATTTAGGAGGATTTATATATCCTAAACTCGGGGATTCGGGAACATCCCAATCACCAAATCCAGAGATTCGGGAGGATTTATAAATATCAAACTCGGGGGTTTGGAGCCATCCCCAATCACCAAATTTATATTAAATTTATTTTTCTTTAATTTTAATTTTTTTAGTTTTTTTTAAAGTTACATCAAAATTAAGATTTGTTTAGTTATAATTTTTTTTAGTTGCTTTAATTTAGTTTTTTTTTTAAAAAAGTTACATCAAAATTTATATTTCTTTTGTTTTAATTTTTCTTCAATTGCTTTAATTTCAACATAAAATTAAATTAAAACTACCCCGAATCTCAACATTCATTCGAGAACGCCCAACATCCCCTTACTTAGAGGTTTGGGGCCATCCTCAATTACCGAAGCTAGAGATTCAGGAGGATTTGGAAATCTCGAACTCGAGGATTCAAGAGCATTCCCAATCACCGAACCCATAAATTCGAGAGTATTTTGGAAATCTCGAAGTCAAGCGTTCAGGGGCATCACCAATCACCGAAGCTAGAGATTCGGGAATTTGAGTGACTCCTGAACTCTGGGCTTCGGGTTCCTTCTCTACCATCCAGCATCTTTTTACTTTTTTTAAGTTACATAAACTGTTATATTAAATTTATATTTCTTTAAGTTACATCCAAAGTTATATGAAATTTATATTTCTTTACTTTTAATTTGTTTAGTTGCTTTAATTTTAGTAATTTTTAAAGTTACATCAACATTTATATTTATAATTTTTTTTGAGTTGTTTTAATTTTAGTTTTCTTAACAAAAATTTAAAAGTTACATCAAAATTTATATTTTCTTTTTTTTATTCAATTGCTTTAAATTTAATTTTTTTAGTTAAATGTAAAAGAGAAAGAAAAATTACATAAAATTACATTAAATTAAAACTAATAAGAAAATATTATTACAATATTATAAATAACTTAATCCACATTGAAAATACAGCAAATAAAACTACTAATAAGAATAATTAATTAATTCAATGCTCCATTCTGCTCATGATTGAATTAGTCTTGCTCATCTTGGTTGAGGGGTTGAGAAGTACACGATGTGGAGGCTTCGGCAGTATCACACGGGGGCGATGGATTGAAGCTCGTAGAAGATGATAGAATACGATTTACGGTGATACACGTCTCTCTCCATGCATCAGAAGATAAGGGTTCTACACTTGACATGGTAAGATTGAAAGCATATAATGCAAGATGATTACGCTGAAAAAAAAAATTATATCAATTTTTTTTAATTTAAATAAATTATATTAAATAATAACTTAAACATAAACTTAAAATCTTACTGTTTCAACAAGACTGAATAGATCTTCGCCACCTTTATCAAACCTTGATCGACGTGCATGATTTTGTATGAATACATGAGTAATAAGTGCATATCATGATAAATAATCATGTGTAAAGTGCCATGAAACTTCACAAGGTCTACTACGTCGATGTGGTGATAATAAATGAATATCCGACCTATTCCAACTATCGTCAATAAATGCATAAACTACTCGATATGATGCCATACTTGGATCCTGCTTAGCATTAATAGGGGATAATAGAGGGAATAGTCTGCACATATTCAAACTGTCGTAACACTCTCTCAGGATGACATGGTTCGATGATACTTCTACATTTCAAACAACCTGAGAAAAATTTTAATCTCTGGTAATTGGTGATGTGCACGAGCCCTCCAATACGGCATCCAAATTACCTGCAAGTGTTTTCTCAATTTAAAATTTAATTTTAGAATATATTAATTAATTTACAAAATCATAGTGCGCAAATAAAATACCTCGTCTGGTGATAAATCATCAATCTGCTCCATAACAGATTGTAAAATATCACTATCGCGAACAAGTAGTCAACGAAGAGCCCGTAGTTACTCCTCACTATATAACAAATTGTATTTATTTCTACTAAACTGAAAATGTTCATTGATTAGTGGTTAATTTTGTAAAATTTTTGTTATAATTATAACCCCTGTTTTGATTTTAAATTAGTTTAATTGAATAATTATGTGTAATATATATCTATATATATAATATATAATATATTATAATAAACATGTAAATATAATACATATATATACCCAATGAAATGCATGCATGGATTATCTATATAATATATAAGCATATAATATCCCATATAATATATCATATCAATATATATATAATATAATAGATAATTTATTAATAAATTGCTTATTTATAGGTATGAAGAAGGTGGACTTGGAAGCCCAAGAAGAATTCAAGCCCATGAAGAATGAAGAATTCAAGCCCAAAAAGAATTCAAGCCCATGAAGAAAAAAGAATTCAAGCCCTCAAGCCCATGGAGAATTAAAGTCCATGAAAAGAATTAAAGCCCATGAAGAATTAAGACCCAACTTGAGCATCCCATGAAAGATATCATTTGAAGAAGGCCCAATGATTATTTTTAATCCTAATGAAGATTAAAAATCAATTTATAGAAATCTATTTTTATTTTTTATGTGAGTGCTTTATTAAGTGTGTCTTTTAGCTAAAATTCATTTAACTATTAGTTGTGTATTATAGCTAAAATTCATTTAACTTTATGAGTGCTTTATTAGGTATGTATTTTAGCTAAAATCTATTTAAATTTAATTATGTATTATAGCTAAAATCCATTTAACTTTAAGTGTGTGAGTGCCCATTAGATATAATTATGTCTAGTTGAATAATTGAAAATTATGTGGTTTGTATTGCATCTTGTGGCCTATAAATAGGTTACTTGATTGCATTTATAAGTGTGATTATTATTCTTGAATAAAAAGTTTAGTTGTTTCCTTATAATTCTCTTTGAGAATTGTTCTTGTTCTTTCTCCTTTTCTTTATTATTTTCTCTTGTGATCTTACTTCATTTCTTTCTTCTTTTAAATTCTTATGTCATTTATTGTTACTTTATTAATCACCGCCTAAATGGCCGGTTAGTTTCTGCTATTTTAATTCCTGTCATTTAAATCCTGTCATTTAAATTCTGTCATTTAAATTACGCCATTTAAATTCTTGTTAATTAATTTATAAATAAATATGAGTAGCTAAACCCAATCTTGGGTTAAGGCAAGGACAGTGTCCAACGCCAATGATTCCCAAAGAAAGCTACGCTTTAAAAGAGTAACATTAATTTAAATTTCACTATGAGTGTGTATTTTTAAATTAAGAAATCACTAGGTTTGGATTGAAGCATAAGCCTAACTTAGAACTTTCATGCCATGTATGAAAGTTACTAGAATTGGAAATGCTATCATACCCGAACCCGGATGATTAATTTAGTTGTTTTGTGTATTAATTGTAATTGAATTTATGGTAGTTGCTTAAATTAGAATCTCACATATCATGTATGGGGATTGCTTAAATTAGAACTATCATCATCTCTAATTGCATTTAATAACAAACCCTCATATCTGAAATTAAATTAATGTTACTAACCTTGTCTATTAAAATTTGGGAATCAACGGGTTGGCACTGAAATTGTTTTAACCCAAGTACTATCCAATTTCATATTCTTACATACAGTAATTATTTTAATTTCTACTTTATTTTATTTCCTCGTATATGTTGTCTAAAAAAACTATAAAAAAACTTTGTTGCCAATTTGTCCAAATGTGTATATTTGTGTGTGACATTCTTTTTATTTTGCCATAAATAAATCTCTCAGTGGACGACCTGGACTCATCCAGAAAATATAAATTTAAATTTGGACTACAACTGCACTCGTACACTGACGAGTATAAACCTCTCACCAATATATAAAAAAAATATATAAAATTTTTATTATGTTTTGTTTTGTGTTTTAATTGCAGGGTGAGAGTGCAGTCAAATTTTGGCGCCGTTGCCGGGGAGATTGAGGCAAAAACAAAAAGAAAAAAAATATATATATAAGAATAAGCATCTCCTGATAAATTCGGTAACTCTGTTTCTCTTTTATTTTATTTTTTTGTTTGTGCATGGTGTATGATACTTAGGTCAGGTAGGATTTTAGAATATCAGTCACTCATGTCTCAACACAACGAGAACTTGCCACTTGCACCTAATATGTCTGTACATGGTAGTGACCACGGTAACCTTGATCCCACTGATCAGGAAGTGATTAGACCTCTTAGGGATTACTTTCATCCTCCTAGACAGACAACTCCATCATGCATCATCCTTCCCATCAACCATCATAGGTTCAACTTCAAACCTGGCACAATCCAATTGTTGCCAACTTTTCATGGCATGGATTCTGAAAATCCATATACTCATATGAAAGAATTTGAGGAAGTATGTAGCACTTGCATGGACCATACAACAAATGAGGATGTCATAAGATTAAAACTCTTTCCATTCTCACTGAAAGATAAGGCAAAAATGTGGTTAGGCACTCTCTCACCTAGATCTATAGGAACTTAGAGAGAAATGCAAGCAACTTTCTTAAAAAAATACTTCCCTGCCAACAGAACTGTCACTCTTCAAAGACAAATCATGAACTTTGCTTGTAAATCAAATGAGAATTTTGCTCAAGCGTGGGAAAGGTTTAAAGACCTTCTTCACACTTGTCCGCACCATGCTTTTGAGCAATGGAGAGTGGTCAGTTTTTTTTATGATTCACTCACTCCCCAATTGAAAATGCTAGTTTCTACAATGTGCAATGGAGAATTCTATGAGAAGACTCCAGAAGAAGCTTTTGACTTCTTTGACACATTGGCTGAGAATACAAGGAATTGGGAAGTTGGTCCAACATCTACTCTTGATCTAAGAGAAAATCCACAACCTAGAGGGAGATACCAACTGAGTGAAAGTGATGATTTAAATGCAAGACTAACTGTTTTAACAAAGAAAGTTGAAAACATGGAACCCAAAAAGGTGCAATCCGTTAATCAAGTGGAAGAAAAGTGTGTTGTGTGTGATGCAATAGATCATTCAACTGAAGAATGTCCTACCCTACCTGCTTTCAAGGAGGTATTGTATGGGCAGACTAATAACAATCATTCACACAACTTTGAGGGGAGACAAAATTAAAATCAAAGTGGAGCCTATTATGGGAACAATTAGAACTACAATTCATACCATCCCAATAATAGAAATCACCCCAATTTTTCTTGGAGAAATGATTCTGGAAATCATTCTCAACCTCCTTTCCATACACAACAACACATCTTCCAACAAAATCAAGGTTCCTCATCCAACACCTATCAGCCACCTCATAGGAGACCTTTAGAGGACACTCTGCATCAATTCATCCAAAGCCAAACAGGAATCAATAATCAAGTTGCCAAAACTCAAGAGCAAACAAACAGAGCCATAGAAGACATTAGGAGTCAGTTGAGCAAGTTAACACAAACATTGAGTGTGAGAGAACTCGGAAGGTTTCCATCCCAAACTAATCCTAACCCAATTAGGCAAACCAACCAGGTAGAAACTTCAAATAGTGAAACCAACACTCATGAACAAGTGCAAGCAGTGACTGCCTTAAGAAGTGGGAGAATGATAGAAAAACCAATTGATCCTAGGATAAACCAACCTGTTGTTGAAGAGGAAGAACAAAAAGATCATGAATTCACCGTGGAGAAAAATGAAAAAAATGAGAAAAATGAAAAAAATGAAAAACAAAAAGAAGATGGGAAATAAATTCAATACAAGCCCAAACCACCTTTTCCACAAAGGTTGAATCATTTGAAAAAAGAGCAACAAAATGCAGATATATATGAAGTGTTTAAGCAAGTGAGAATCAACATCCCGCTGTTGGATGCCATCAAACAAACACCTTCATATGCAAAATTTTTGAAAGGTCTGTGCACTGTCAAAAGAAAAACAAATGTGCATGAAAAGACATTCCTGACCGAACAAGTTAGTGCCATTCTCCAATTGAAAACTCCTCCCAAATACAAAGACCCAGGTTGTCCAACCATTACATGCATCATAGGAAGTCAAAAGGTTGATCGTGCACTCTTGGATTTAGGAGCTAGTGTCAATTTGTTGCCATACAGTGTATATCAACAATTGGAATTAGGTGAGCTCAAACCCACTAGAGTGACCCTTCAGCTGGCTGATCGATCAGTCAAAGTTCCACGAGGAATTGTGGAGGATGTTCTGGTACAAATCGATAAGTTCTACTTTCCAGTGGACTTCATCGTTTTGGACACTCAGTCGCATCAAGGGCCTCAACCTCCTGTGCCAGTCATCTTAGGTCGACCATTCCTTGCCACATCAAATGCCATCATCAACTGTAGGAATGGTGTGTTAAAGCTATCTTTTGGGAACATGACTGTAGAAATGAATATCTTCAGGGTAGCCAAACATCAGGACACTGAGAGTGAAGTGGAGGAGGTAGACTTGATCGAAACACTGACCAATGATTATTTTGAAGAGTTTATGAGAAGACCAAAAGAAGGAAATCAAGATCTTGAGGAAATAAGAGAAGTGGAAGTCATAAGCAAAGAAAGTGAGAAACCTACATGGATGCCTGTTTTAGATCCATTAAGGAACTTGGACAGTAAGCTCACGGCTTCTGATAGTCATCAGTCCACGCCTGAGAGAAAGCCATTACCCAGTGATTTAAAGTATGTCTTTCTAGGAGAAGGAGAAGCATTCCCAGTGGTGATCTCTTCTAGTTTGACACCTCAGCAAGAACAACAACTGATAGAAGTTCTAAAAGCACACAAGAAGTCATTAGGATGGACCATTTCAGATTTGCAAGGTATTAGCCCTTTGATCTGTACTCATAAGATATTTTTGGAAGAAGGAGCAAAACCAGTTAGGCAAATGCAAAGGAGATTAAATCCCAACATGAAAGAAGTTGTCAGAAAAGAAGTGCTTAAGCTATTGGATGCTGGAATAATTTACCCAATCTCTGATTCTAAGTGGGTAAGTCCAACACAGGTAGTACCAAAAAAGTTTGGAGTCACTGTTGTAAAAAATGAGAACAATGAACTGATTCCCACGCGCATCCATACAGGATGGCGTATGTGCATTGATTATAGAAAGCTCAATTCTGTGACAAGGAAAAATCATTTTCCTTTACCTTTCTTGGATCAAGTTTTGGAAAGAATAGCAGGCCAAGCCTACTATTGTTTCTTAGATGGGTACTCACGGTACAATCAGATAGAAATTGCACTAGAAGATCAAGAGAAGACTACTTTCACATGTCCATTTGGGACATTTGCATACAGGCGCATGCCATTTGGGTTATGCAATGCTTCAGCCACCTTTCAAAGGTGTATGATGAGCATCTTTAGTGAAATGGTTGAGCAAATTGTTGAAGTATTCATGGATGACTTTTCTGTGTATGGAAGTAACTTTGAGGCATGTTTGGAGAATCTGAAAAAGGTTTTAACAAGATGTGAAGAAACAAATCTGATACTCAACTGGGAAAAGTGTCACTTCATGGTGAAACAGGGCATAGTCTTGGGGCACATTGTTTCATCTAGGGGGATGGAGGTAGATAGGTCAAAAATTGAAACCATTCAAAAACTCCCCACTCCTAGGAATGTGAAAGACATCAGAAGTTTTTTAGGACATGCAGGGTTCTATAGGAGATTCATTGCTTCCTTTAGCACCATAACAAGGCCCTTGTGCCATTTGTTGTCTCAAGATGTTCCGTTTGAATGGAATCTTGCTTGTCAAAATGCTTTTGATAAATTGAAAGATGCACTCATTTCAGCACCTATCATTCAGTCCCCTGATTGGTCCCTCCCGTTTGAACTTATGTGCGATGCTAGTGATTACGCAGTAGGAGCTGTGTTAGGGCAAAGGAAGGATAAGAAACCTCATGTAATATACTATGCTAACAAAACTCTTAATGAGGCACAAAAGAATTACACCACTACAGAGAAAGAGTTACTAGCAGTTGTCTTTGCCTTGGAAAAGTTCCGATCTTACCTCGTAGGGTCACTAGTGATCATTTTTACTGATCATGCTGCTCTGAAGTATTTGTTCACAAAGCAAGATGCAAAACCCCGTCTCCTCCGATGGATTTTACTCTTGCAAGAGTTCAACATTGAAATCAGAGACAAGAAGGGAGTAGAGAATGTGGTGGCTGATCATTTGTCAAGGATTCCGGGTCAAGATCTCACACAATTTGATGAACTAATCTATGACAATTTCCCTGATGAGCAACTGTTTGAAGTGAATGTTATTCATGCATCATCTGTTGTCCCTTGGTATGCCGACATTGCGAACTACCTGGCAACTGGTCTGATCCCAGACCATTGGAGTAAGCTAGATAGGCATAAATTCTTTAGAAAAGTCAGAACCTTCTTTTGGGATGAACCCTACCTCTTCAAGTATTGTCTTGACCAAATCATTCGTAGATGCATACCCGATCATGAGCAACAAAGTGTTATTAATTTTTGTCATACTCTTGCATGTGGAGGCCATTTTTCTGTAAAAAAAACAGTTGCAAAAATTTTTCAAAGTGGATTTTATTGGCCAACATTGTTCAAGGATGTGTACAAATTCTGTTCAAGTTGTGATCGATGTCAAAGGTTAGGAAGTCTGTCGAGGAGAAACATGATGCCATTACATCCGATCCAAGTGTTAGAAGTTTTTGACTGTTGGGGTATGGATTTTATGAGCCCATTTGTCAATTCATTTGGTCATGAATACATCTTACTTGCTGTCGACTATGTGTCCAAATGGGTCGAAGCGATCCCGGCCAGAACAAATGACCATAAGACTGTAGTGAAATTTTTGAAAGAAAACATATTCAGTCGATTTGGGATGCCACGAGCAATCATCAGTGATGGGGGTTCCCATTTTTGTAATAAAGTTGTGGCAGGACTAATGAAGAAATATGGTGTACTGCACAAGGTTGCAACACCATACCATCCCCAAACCAATGGTCAAGCCGAGTTAGCCAATAGGGAGATTAAGGGCATATTGGAAAAGACTGTTGCTACTAATCGTAAGGATTGGTCCTTAAGATTAGTGGACGCTCTTTGGGCATACAGGACAACTTACAAAACAATTTTAGAAATGTCTCCCTATAGGCTCGTATACGATAAATCTTGTCATCTGCCGGTGAAAATTGAGCATAAAGCATATTGGGCAATTCAAAAGATCAACAAGAGTCTAACTGAAGCAGGCCTATCTAGGAAGCTCCAATTGAATGAACTCGAGGAAATTCGGAATGAGGCATTTGAAAATGCAAGATTGGCCAAGGTTCACATGAAAGAGTTGCATGATCGGCATATCATTCGAAAAAGCTTTCAGGTAGGGCAACAGGTACTCTTGTATGATTCTAGATTGCATCTATTCCCAAGAAAATTGAAGTCTCGATGGGTCGGCCCCTTTGTAATCAAGACTATTTCAAAATATGGGGCATTTGAGATACAAAATCTGGAGTCAGGACAACTTCTTACAGTCAATGGTCATAGGTTGAAACCATATCAGGGTTTTGTTAAGGAAAATAAAGAATTTGTGGATTTGGGTGAACCACCATCATCTGATGAGTAAGGGGAGTTTCGTGTCGTCTGAGAATCTGACGTTAAAAGACCACCTTTCCATTTAGGTTAAATGGATGTCTCTGGATTTGGGACATTAAAAAAAAAAGTATATTAAATATATATATATATATATAAATATATATATTGTTTCTTTTCTGCATTACTTAATTAATTTTGACTCAAATAGTGTTTCTTTGTGTGCAGTCTAAACAAAATTTTTGCATACGAGTTTATACATTGAAGACCGCCAGGTATCCATATCTTCTATCCTTTTATTGCTAATTGAGGACAATGTGCAATTCAAGTTGGGGGTAAGGTGTACTTAGGAATTGATTTATTGGTATTGATCCATTGTGCAAATAATTTTGTTTGACTCGATAATATTGACTTGTGTGGTATACATACTTTTATTGAACCCCTTTAAAAAAAATTAATTTAAAAAAAAAACAACAACAAAATTAAAAAAAAAAGAGTTAAAAAAAAAATTCAAAATAGGGAGACAGAATTGACGTTGGGGGTAGCCACTTTTCTTGAGCAGTGTAATCACACTGCCCTATAAAGAAAGAGACACACTGCCAAATGTTGAAAAATGAGATGCCAGACGACGCCAAGCGTGTCAGTGCAATTATGGCAGGTCTCGAGCCGAGTGTGGAATAGTGATGCCCATTGCTCTATAAGAGACTCCATATCTGTATGAGGCAAGCCACCCTTCTTGAGCTCAATCATCTCTCCTTTGTGTTATTCTCCGATCAGGTACTCTCATCCCTTTTGTAAAGTTTATAGTTCCTTATTTATTTATTTATTTATTTTTTTCTTCTTATTAGAGTTTTCTTTTTTTTTAAAAAAAAAATGGATCTTCAGCTTTCAAAAATTCGCAAGTACTATCCATCTCTCCCAATGAATGATTTGAAAAAAATTTATACTGGTAAGTGTGTAAGACTTGGGACATTGATGCGTAATAACATCCCTGAAGATGTTCGTTGGCTGATCGAAGCAAAAGTTCGATTAGCTGGCGAAACTTCACCTAGTTTTAAGCATTTTCCAGGTTTGGGAAAGAGTAGTTTTGCGAAGAAACGAAGAGCGAAAAGAGTGAATGGTTGTCACAAGTGTGCTCGTTGGACATGTAACACACGATGCAAATCTGTGGGGTTTACGTCCTTAAATCGAGAAGATAAAATTAGTTTCATAAAGGATGGACTGAATAAGGAATCTTTGGATGATATTCGATTGACTCTTGAGACGCATCCGAGTGGAATAGTGCAAAGAGAACTTCTTACTTTATGGACCCAGTTCATAAGTGACAACCAACGCTACAGTCTTGGGAATCTGACTAAAAACGACCCTGTTTGCCAATTTATAAGAAAATTGGATGGAAAGCCTATCCCCACTTCATAGAAAGTGTTTAAGCCGTTTCTGGACATAAAACCAGAGGAAGATGTGAGCCACAATCACAACTACTTGTACAAATGCATGATTTTTGTTTGTGTTTATTTATTATTGAATTTTTGTATAACTGCTTTTGATCACCAAACCTCTTTTCAGGGCATACAGAAGGAACAAATATAAATGGAAGGTCAGTCAGTTCGTCGAATCAAGACCATATGTGTAATATGTGGCTCTCAACTTGGGAGCGATAGTTGTTACGCACTTGCAGCAAGCGAACTTGGCCTAAAATTAGGAGAGAGAAAAATTAATTTGGTATATGGAGGGGGAAGTCGTGAATTGAATGGTTGTGTTTCACAAGCTGCACATCTTGGAAAATCATATGTGGTAGGTGTAATGCCAATCCCTTGGGCTGAACCACATATTTACGGGATTACACGCGGTCAACTTATAGAAACGAATTCTATGTCTGAGCGCATGGCTTGTAAGATTTATCAGTCAGACGCCTTCATTGCTTTACCAGGGGGTTTTGGTACACTTGAAGAAATCTTCTGTATAATCTCTTGGGCCAAGAGCGATCTACATACCAAACCCATTGGACTTTTAAATGTTAACCATTTTTTTGATGGGTTGCTCTCATTTCTTGATCAGGCTGTAGATCAAAAGTTCATTTCTCTTTCAGCAAAAAAGATTCTCATTTCTGCATCTACCATTGAGGAGCTGTTAGAGAAATTACACACTTATGTTCCATAGCACGATCCTTATGAGCCTAGGATAGATTGGTCTAAGGCAATCAGAAACAAACGTCAAAAAGGTCCGATTAATTTAGATTTATCACTGTGAGGAGTGCTCTTTGATAAGATGGATGAGTAAGGAGTACTTTTGTACTCTTGAGACGCATCTAATTATTGTGCAACTTGCTGGATTTTTCTTGGTTATGTTTCTTAAAAAAAAAAAACTGTGGAATGTTATTAGATAAGTCTATGATAAGATGGCTGAGTAAGGAGTACTTTTTGTACTCTTGAGACGCATTTTGTTTATCTTATGACTTGCATGCAATTTTTATTTTGGTGTGAAAATATATAACTATATGGTATGCTCATTTGTTTGTTTGAGTTTTAGCAGTTCACAGTAAATCAATGGACTTGTAGAGTTACAGGTATTCCTAACAACCCTATTTTATTACTGCAATGCAGGTTGAGGGGTGTAAGGTCTAGTTATGAATTATCTGGTTCATGATTAACTATGAATTTACTATTGTATGCTTGTAGTTTTGTGTGAATTGATTATCTTTATCTGCTTTTATTAAAAAAAAAAAACAACACAAAAAAAAAATAAAAAAAAATTGTGTGTTTTAAATAATGCTATTCCTAAAGCTATGGAGTTATGCACTAATAGCTGGTTAAGTTTGCAATACGGAACATGAATGCATTGATTTCTTATTTGAAAACGTATATGCATTAAAACAAGTAATTTGCATTCATCGGGTATTCAAAATTTAAAATTGGTTATTGGTCATAATGTCAAAGGTAACAGTAATTAGCTGATTAATACATTGTATGATCCCTCAATAGAAGTGGAGACTATTACCCAAGTGAGTGTTTGAGCCTAATAACTGTTAATTCTAAGAGAAATAACACTTACTCTAAATATGCTTTATTGTTTATCTCATATTTTCAATGGCTTCAAAACATCAATTTGCTTTGAATGTCTAGTATGATAGCTGATGAATTTGACTGGTTTCAAATTCTGAATTAGATGACTGAGTAGCATTGTTTTGAAGCATGATAAGGGGATCAATTTCTTTCATTTTGGGCCAATTAACATTTTCTTTCTTTACATTAACCTCCCTTGCTAGCCCATTGAGCCAATTGTAGTATAATTTTTTTTCGTTACCCTCATTTAACCCATAACCATATGAATTTTGTCTAACTTGATGTGTTTATGGGAATTAGTCTGTCTAGCTACTTTCATACTTATTATAAAAAAAAAAGAAGAAAAAAAAAGAAAAGAAAAAAAATGAAAAAGAAAAAAAAAGAATTATCTTAGCTATTCAACACAAGTGTTTCAAAAAAAAAAAAAATATCCAGTTTGATATTAGTGTTAAAAAAAAATTTCCCAACACACCATTTGCACACTTTACCCTTTTATTTGACAACTAGTATTAACCTCATAGCCCCATTACAACCTGGTCTGGTCCCTCTTGATGCTATAAATCATGTGATCTCAGAATTCGAGTTTGGAGTAGGGAATCATGTTTAAATTCAAAAGTTACTCATCTAGAACATTATTCCAGTCATGAAGCTATGTCATTTTCCCTGTTCTTTCATGAAAATACGTTCCTTGTATTTGGGATGACACCGAGTTTTGAACTTGTTCTACATTTACTCTTATAATGGTGCACCCTCTTGTGTGTACACCTGAGGAATCATTTTTATTGGAGGAAAAATCCATAGTAAGGTTTGAAGTCAAAACTTTGAGGGAGTAATTCTATGTGTTGATTATCGTAATTGCCATTCCTGAGATTGTATGACCATTAACCAAAAATCTGATTTAGAATGTTAAATTACTTATTCGATTTTATGCATTTCGATTTCGAATTTGAAATTTTTACATTCATACAGTTATTGCGAATAAAGATTGGCAAGTGTATAGTCTGATTGCTAAGGGACTAGCAATGTTTAAGTTGGGGGGGTATGATTAGTGGTTAATTTTGTAAAATTTTTGTTATAATTATAACCCCTGTTTTGATTTTAAATTGGTTTAATTGAATAATTATGTGTAATATATATCTATATATAATATATAATATATTATAATAAACATGTAAATATAATACATATATATACCCAATGAAATGCATGCATGGATTATCTATATAATATATAAGCATATAATATCCCATATAATATATCATATCAATATATATATATAATATAATAGATGATTTATTAATAAATTGCTTATTTATAGGTATGAAGAAGGTGGACTTGGAAGCCCAAGAAGAATTCAAGCCCATGAAGAATGAAGAATTCAAGCCCAAAAAGAATTCAAGCCCTCAAGCCCATGGAGAATTAAAGTCCATGAAAAGAATTAAAGCCCATGAAGAATTAAGACCCAATATAGAAATCTATTTTTATTTTTTATGTGAGTGCTTTATTAAGTGTGTCTTTTAGCTAAAATCTATTTAACTATTAGTTGTGTATTATAGCTAAAATCCATTTAACTTTATGAGTGCTTTATTAGGTATGTATTTTAGCTAAAATCTATTTAACTTTAATTATGTATTATAGCTAAAATCCATTTAACTTTAAGTGTGTGAGTGCCCATTAGATATAATTATGTCTAGTTGAATAATTGAAAATTATGTGGTTTGTATTGCATCTTGTGGCCTATAAATAGGTTACTTGATTGCATTTATAAGTGTGATTATTATTCTTGAATAAAAAGTTTAGTTGTTTCCTTATAATTCTCTTTGAGAATTGTTCTTGTTCTTTCTCCTTTTCTTTATTATTTTCTCTTGTGATCTTACTTCATTTCTTTCTTCTTTTAAATTCTTATGTCATTTATTGTTACTTTATTAATCACCGCCTAAATGGCCGGTTAGTTTATGCCTTTAAATTTCTACAATTTTAATTCTTGTCTTTTAAATATTCACCGCCTAAATGGCCGGTTAGTTTCTGCTATTTTAATTCCTGTCATTTAAATCCTGTCATTTAAATTATGCCATTTAAATTATTGTTAATTAATTTATAAATAAATATGAGTAGCTAAACCCAATCTTGGGTTAAGGCAATGACAGTGTCCAACGCCAATGATTCCCAAAGAAAGCTACCCTTTAAAAGAGTAACATTAATTTAAATTTCACTATGAGTGTGTATTTTTAAATTAAGAAATCACTAGGTTTGGATTGAAGCATAAGCCTAACTTAGAACTTTCATGCCATGTATGAAAGTTACTAGAATTGAAAATGCTATCATACCCGAACCCGGATGATTAATTTAGTTGTTTTGTGTATTAATTGTAATTGGATTTATGGTAGTTGCTTAAATTAGAATCTCACATATCATGTATGGGGATTGCTTAAATTAAAACTATCATCATCTCTAATTGCATTTAATAACAAACCCTCATATCTGAAATTAAATTAATGTTACTAACCTTGTCTATTAAAATTTGGGAATCAACGGGTTGGCACTGAAATTGTTTTAACCCAAGTACTATCCAATTTCATATTCTTACATACAGTAATTATTTTAATTTCTACTTTATTTTATTTCCTCGTATATGTTGTCTAAAAAAACTATAAAAAAACCTTGTTGCCAATTTGTCCAAATGTGTATGTTTGTGTGTGACATTCTTTTTATTTTGCCATAAATAAATCTCTCAGTGGACGACCTGGACTCATCCAAAAAATATAAATTTAAATTTGGACTACAACTGCACTCGTACACTGACGAGTATAAACCTCTCACCAATATATAAAAAAAATATATAAAATTTTTATTGTGTTTTGTTTTGTGTTTTAATTGCAGGGTGAGAGTGCAGTCATTCATATACCCATGTTTGTGTAGATTTGATATAAACAATTATTAATATATGTTAAATATGTGTAAATACATAATATAGAGTTATGAAATTAAATAATTACCTCAAATAACGTAAGATATCCACCGATACACTTCATCTCTCGTCTACTCGCAATACCAAACTATCTATATAAATATGCTAGGCACGCAGCTCCTCATGCATAACTACCAATCATACTCAAATCATCCAACAATGTTAGATAGGCAACTGGAACTAATGGACCACTCTTATATACAAATAAGGTACAACCTAATAAAAATAAAAGATATGCTCTACTGACATGTTGTATTTCTTCGTTGGAAACTGAATCCGGTATATACATGAATATTTTTCTTAATCAATCTAACTTTACAAATGATCCTCTATTTTCTGAGATATGTTGGGTTGCTATATCTATTGAAATCTCAAGTAAGCTAGATAATAAATCACGAGCTTCATTACCGCTCAATTGATAAGGGATAGATACAGGCCTTCCAGTGACTGGAATCTTCAAAATAGACGACACATCATATAATGTTATTCTCAACTCTCCAAATGGTAAATGAAATGTATTCGTTTCTGGCTACCATTTTTCTGTAAATGCTGACACAATTGTAGGATTTGTAAAACGATACGTGCAATCTATCAAAGGTGATAAACTAGAGCCCATAACGATATCATGGACACGTTGATTATTTAATGGCCATTCGAGAATTTTTAGTCCATGACTTCTACATTTTAATACACCTCTTTTTTGTTAAAATAATAAAATACTTAATTATTTAAATTATAATAATAACATTCATGTAACAAAAAAAATAAAATAACTTACCTCTCCTAACCATATTGCAAATGCAACGTGATTTTTAAAGCCTTTTAGAATGGATGGATCGTGAGAGCTTCCAAGTAATGGTTCAACAGAAATATCATCCTGATCGGATGATTGCTCTTGATGATTAGCACTAAACTCAGGAGCAACAACAACAGATGGTGAGGCATGTGGCTCTAAAACAGATGGATCTACTACCTCTGATACATCTAGTGGCTCACTAGTACCCTTCACTCTTCTCTTTCTCCTCGATGCAGTGGGACGCTGCCGAGATGAAGAAGGAAGAGCTGGTTCTGCTTCATTTCTTCTGTCGCGTATCATATCTATACAATTATAGTATAACACACAAATTATTAATATTTCTAAAACAAAAATTCTCATTTCTAAGACATATCTGCACAATTACACTAAGCACACACAAATTATTAATATTTTTTAAAAACAAATTCTCATAGACTGTATTTACATTTAGGATTAATTAAAAAACATGTTTTACATTTAACATTAATTAAAAAATTAATTAGGAGTTCCTCGAAACTCGTTGTTCAGGGGGTGGGGGTTCCCCAAACATTGCTGTTTGGGGAACCCCTACCCCCTCGAACCCCCAAGTTCGGGCGGTAACCAGGCGTCGCCCGGCTTTCTGGCAATTCAGCGAACTCCGACGAGACGGTCACGCCTCCGAACGATGGTGGTTCCATTGCCTCTGCCATGAAATCAAATTAGATGGTGAAATGATTACCTAGTTATGCGATTTTGGGGACTCCAACGAAGAAGCTGGACGAGGTAAGCAAAGTGGGCGACGGAGAGAGGTCGGCAGTGATGTCATGAATGATCTGAAGAATAAGAAGAAGAAGAAGAATAGGGTTTGATGCGCGTGGGTGTCTTTTTTAAGGGATGGGTGTGTGGAGGGTATATTTGGCATGTAAATGGTTACAGAAAGTAATAAATGTGGTTGCAAATAGTAAAATTTAATATTTTAGTTATAGTGGTCTCATTATTAAATACATTTTTTATGAATTTCGTTGTTCGTAATGGAGGTAAAAAAATCTAAGCAAACATTTTTTTTACTTTTGGTTTGCATTAGTAGCTTTTTAAATTTGAATTATTAGTTTAGTTTTTAACTTTTGGTTTGAGAAGTAAGTAATCTCAAATGCATACAAAAATCTTTTAATATGTTTCAAGATCAGACGGTGATGTAACAGGTGTTTCACGATCAAACGGTGATGTAACGGGGTGATGGATGGTTGACGTTGAGCAAACTTCAGTGAGTAAATAGTTACATTTTTAAAGTTCAGTAAGTGTATGTTAAATTAATTTTTGTCGCATCAGATTTCGTTAGTATTTTTCATTTGTAATAATTGATGGAGTTATAACGAGTGATGGATGGTTGACGTTGAGTAAAGTTCAGTGAGTAACTAGTTATAATTTAAAGTTTAGTGAGTAAATAATTACAATTTTAAAGTTCAATGAGTATTTATTAATTTTGTTTGTAAAATATAATCGAGTAACAAAATAATTACTCGACTAACTATTTAAATTAGTCAAATAATCTCCAAGACCAAAAGTCAACTAATTATTCAACTAAAATTAGTCGAGTAATAAACTAACGTAGTCGACTAATTTACAAACATTATGCAAGTAATCTATAACCATTACTCACGTATCAAGCTAAAGGAATTGACTAATTCATAAAATCATCTATTTATTAATTGAGTAATAGAGTTATTACTCAACAACTTCTAAAACTTACTTGAGAAATCAGGAAAAATAAATCGACTAACTAGAGATTGTTTATAAATTCCTAGCCTAACATTTTGAAAAATTTACTTTAAATCAACTAGACTAAGGATTCTGCCAGTGTTTGCAAATTAAAACTCAATCTCCTTCAGGTATTCCTTTCGATTTTATTTTTTAGTTTATGAACTCAAATTCTTTTTCTTCTTCTGATTTTTTCTCAAAAAAGAAGTTTGGTATTCTGCATCTTCTTTCTAATAGATTTAGAATGGCTCCTACACATAAGGATCTTACCTCACCTTCAAAGCCTTTTTCCTCTGATCCTTATAAGTTAAAACCTAAAACAAAAAGAGCTAAAAATCAATATACACCTTCTCCTCCTCCGACATCTAGGCTTAAAAAATTTAGGGATGAAAGACACAAAATGTAACATCCGAGAAATTTTAAAGAACTTGAGTGTAATTTATCTTGGGCCGCAGGTAAAATTTTCAAAAAAATTGGGGACTACAGTGTAATTTTTATAGTTTGGAGTGATCGAATCAACTATAGGGAGTGCCCTAAAACTTAGATTTCAATAGGAAAATAATATAGTAATAACAATAATCTCGAGACATGATTTATAACATCGAAAGAAATCGGATCAGAAATAGTTTTCGATACAGTTGTGATTCAGGTTGAAAAACTGAATTATCGCAGGAGACTTCCAAAAAGTTAACATAAAGTTGAGGAGACTTTGATTTTGAAAGTAAAACAACCCTTAAGTGGTTTCGGGGTGAAACAAAAGGGTTTACAGTTAAAACATACATTTGGGCCTAAGTATAATTTCTTAATTTTGCTCGATAGACGTTATTCCTGAATTTTTGTGGTAGAAATGAAGAGTTTAGGACTTGAGGGTCTCAATAGAAATTTTAAAAAGCCCAGGGGCAAATTGAAAAGGGCTTAAATGAAATTTCAAAAGTTGAGGGGGCAAAAATGTAATTTTGGAAAGACTGGTAATGTGAACAGTGCTATCTGTCGGCCACCACTCCCATTGTCGAATGCGGATCAGTGAGGGCTTCGAGGGATGGCTCAAAATGTGCGGGGCTAGGCATAAACTCTCCAAGGTTCGTCCACTGTTAAGGATCGGTCACGTTGACGACGAATTGGACGAAAATTTCAGTTGTGTCTTGGCCGAAAAATTGAGGACCTATAATCGGATTTTGGGGATGAAAGATGAGGTTATGAGTCGATCTAAGGCAGGTAGAGGCATTAAAGACTAAGGATTTGACAAGATTGGACATTTCAAAACTCGAAATTAGCTATAAATAGAGGTTGAAGAATCGAGGGTTTCATAGGTTTCAAACTCAAATTACTCTCATTTGGGGTTGAATCGAGGGCTAAGGATAAGAGCGTTTTGTTCCCCTTGTGAATTGTAGAGTGTTTCTGAAAAGTTTGGTAAGCAATGGAGTAGGTTTGAGTAGGTTTTCGAAGGGTAAATGAAAAACCAGGCGGTAGCTTTGGCCGAGTGTTTAAACCATAGGTTGGGCCACATTCAGTGCTTATTTCAAACCAAAGTGGGTACCATCGTGATCGACTCAAGGTGTAGAGCAAGATAGAAGCAAAATCCAGCATCGTTGGTGTACTAGAGCCAAAGAAAATGACGGGCGCGTGAGCTATATGTGCCAGTCTTTCACTCGCAGTACATACGCCAGTGCGTGAGACTAGAAGTAAGTTTGGAATTTATGATTTATGGTATTGAAAAATTTGAAAAAATGTTTAAGGAGATATTTATTTTAAAAATTACAAGGGGAAAATATGAAGAAAATAAGTAAAAATTATGAAAAAATTGAGAAAAAATGGATTTTGATATGCCTTTAAATAAATACGATGTCTAGGGGTCGTCGAGGCTCAAGATTGAGTAAAAGCATGATTGTTTGAGGTTTAACACGTGAATCGAGGTTGTCCATGAAAATCAAGACGTTCCGAGATACATTCGAGGTGAGTGGTTCTACCCTAAATACTTGATTTTAATTTTACCTAAACTTGTTTTGATTACAAAAGGGTTTTGTTGCATGTGAATGGTTTTAACCTATAATGATTGATTTCATGTGGGATGTTTGTCCCAAAATATTTATTGCATGTGCATCGAATTTTGTGTATTAAATTATGTATATGTAAATGTTGTTTTATATGATGTATCGAATCATGGCATGTGACATTGACATGTTTTTGTGTTGTCCATGTAGGATGTCAACTTGAGATGTTCGAATAGTGTAGGCATAATTCCTCAAGGGTGTTTGCCGAAATAACGTACAGAGGTATCCCATGCTGGTTGTGTTTGCCGGGATAACTACCTGGGGTTCCGTGTCGGACATGTTTGCCAGGGAAGTTACACTAGAGTAACTGGTTGTACATGTGGGATTAAGATGTTAATTTATGACATGGCACTTGAGTGATAACATTAGAAAAGCGTGCCAAGAAAAAATGCCCACTTGTGACGAGGGCGAGAGTGGACACCACCCTGACAGTCGACAAATGGTGAGACTGAGAGTGGACACCACCCTAGGTTCCTTTGAGCGGTAGCATTATTTTCGAAATGAATGTGAATTCTCAATGATAGTGTTGATCATCTTGTGGCTAAGATTTGTATTAACGTGATCCGATATGCTTTTGAGTGGAAATGTAATCCTTGATATAATTGTGAGGTGATTCTCTAAATTCATGAATTGATGTTGATCATTTCGTGTCAAAAGTGGTAACAATGGTTTTTCGTTGTGTCAGGAAAAGGCATTGATGTTACCCTCTTAACTTAGGACTGTGTTATGCCAATATATCGATACGATTGTATTTCTTTTAGAGAGATTGCATTTTCCTCAATTAGGGTTAAGTACTATATGAGATTTTTTTGAGTTAGGACATGTCAGGGATATATTAGTTTTGTTTCATGTATTGCATATCTTCATATTTTAAATTCTCACTTAAATGATTTAATATTTTATTCGAACTTTATTCCTAAAATATTAAAACGTTCCAAGGGAAAGCAAAAGCTAAATCACCATTCATAGTCTGAAGCTAAATCACCATTCAGTAAACAAAGCCGCAGATTCAGAATATGCACAAATGGTGGTGTCAAGCTAGCTACAGCAATGGAAATGTACAGAGAACCCTGCTAACAACATCAAATATGAAACACACATGGGAACTGGGAAGGGCAATGGAAAACACGAACAAACAAACATGAACAAAGAAATTGGAAAGACATTAGGAGCTGCTAATTAAGCTAGACGGTTATTTGGCAAAAAAGCTGCTGCTGTTCAACGATGGGTTGAGTCCAGGAGGACCAAATTCCAAATTCCTCTACGAGTCCATATTAATATAGGTCGTGATGGATGTGGACCATCCTGCACACTTGCATCCATCCGTCAGTCACTGCAGAAGAAACCGGAATCCATATATGCACCAGATGCATCCGACTGCCTCTGCCACCAGTCAAGCACGATTTGACATTTTCAAGTTAATGTCACTTTGTATCACAACTGCTCTTCAACGGGTTTAGCAGTGCATTTGATGAACTTGTTTTGGGCCAGACCCAAGAGGAAATCTGTAAATATGTGCTCATATTCTGGCATTTTACCATACCCTGCAATATAGTAACAACCAACCAACCAACCGAAGAGCCGTTACTCAACACCACCACCTAAGATGCTGCAATGCAAAATGAAAATCTACACTCTCAACCAAATACCTCTGACACAAAGGTTGGTATTTAATAATTGGCCTATTAGCACGAAAAATTTAAATATTTTCACGTTTTTACGATTTTATTCAAAAGTTCCAATTTTAGTAATAAGGTATCGATTTGATCAATTGATTATAATTTTATCTACAATCTAAATCCAATTCAAGAGGCGTTCACGACCCGCTGACATAGTATGTCACATGACATTTTAAAACATTTTAAGTGGACTTCACATGCATAGGTAGGAGGGCGAAGGACGATGATGGTGACGAAGGAGGATGGCGATGGCGATGACTACGACGACGAACAACGACGGTGACGATTGATTTGGAAGTTGGAGGCAACGATCGATCTAGGCTTCCTCCTGCTCACAGTAACGACAACCGATTTGGAAGCTGGACCAACCACTGATCTAGACTTCCTCCTACTCAAGGCCATCTCATAGAAAGCGACCGACAATCTTCTGCTCTTGTCGACAGATGATGTCCTTTGCCAATTGCCTCGCCCTTGCCCTCGCCCTCGTCGTCGATCGCTTAAGCCAGCCCCATCGACGCCAACGATTAGCCAACAAGCTTCTAGATTCGACCTTCTTCCAGATCGACCTCCATCACCACCTCCAGCTTCTAGATCAGCCGCCATTGCTAACCCAACATCGTCACATGTCGCTATCCTCCATCATCATCGTCCCCGTCCTCCAACTGCCTTTCTTTATAAATATATCTATAACACACACATACACATATATAACATATATTTAATATTATTTTATTTTATATTTTTTGTACACGTGTTCATGTGGAGCCCACTCAAAATGTTTTAAAATACCAGGTGGCATGCCATGTCAGCAGGTCTTGAACGCCTCTTAAATCGGATCCGGGTCATAGATAAAATTGCAACCAATTGATCAAATCAAGATCTTATTGCCAAAATCGAAACTTTTGGACAAAATTGCAAAAACGCGAAAATATTTGGATTTTTCATACTAATAGCCCTTAATAATTTGGTAACACCGAGGCTTAGATATGATGAAAGGAAATATGGACTGAGAAAAGCTTTGATAAACCATGCATGCACAAAAGAATAAAAATCACCATCTTAAAACGGAATATTGTGTAAAGCAGACAATTGCTTACCAGGGAAATAGTTGATGTCAATGACATAGAAGTGGTCCTGGGTTCCATGCTCCCTAATCATATCCAAGTTGAATAACCGAAGACCCTATACAATAAGTATGCAATTAAAGATATTAAGATAAAATGTATAAATATAACCCTTTAAATCTCATATTCAATGCCACTTCGGAATTAGGAAAGAAAATGATGAAAGCTACCAATCGACAACGAAGTTCCCTAGCAAGTCTCTCAAGCAAAGGTCGTGGAGGAAGCTCTGCAGATAATAAGAATAAACTACTGTGGTGAGAGCCCTTACAAGATTTTAAAACCCAAGCTGAATACAAGTTCTCAAGACCTTTAGAGATTGGTGAATTGATTTGAAGCCTTCAAGGTAACCACTCCATGCCACAACAAAATTTTGCTCAACTTTGTTAAACACCAGCCTAATAAGCAGGTGAATTATGTGAATGGCCTCGAGGACACCACCACCTCCTTAACGTCTTACAATTGCACACTTCCACAATCAGAAATCAAAAGGAAGGATTGGCTTTTACGGAAGGGATGGGCTTACCAGCAATGCTGGGGTCCAGATCTGCATCATCAGCAGATGCTGCAGCACAAGAAACCCTTGGAAAGCGGAATACGCCAGCATTTTCTGATAGCTCAACTTTACTAACATCTGGTAAAGAGAAACGCTTGACAACTTTAATAGCTTCCCCAACAATGTAGACCTTGAAGAGAACACCACCTACAATTTTGAAGTTATTAGCTAACAATTACAGCAATTAACATGTTCGGGAAGTACACGAGTGGAGTTGGTATACCATGGTTAACAAACTCTTGTAGAACAAGTGGAGGTTCAAGTATCTGGAGGGAGTGTTGATCATAAGCCAGGGACAGTTCATGTGATTTTGCAGTTCCATCCACCACCAAAGGCTTTGCAACTGGAACAGTGAATAATAGGGAATTCCAAATATTAAGTTCCCAACTTCCCAATTTCCCACTTCCCAGGAAATTCAAAAAACAAGCATGTTGATGCGAAGATAAAAAAATATGAGTAAATTATACTAACCACCCGAGGTTTGATCTAATTCCAGACATTACCCATCACATTTTAGAAATGACAGTAACATCCTTACCATTACAAAATCAAGTGAATTGATTTCTCTCTCTCCCCCCCCCCCCCCCCACACACACACAGAGACTAGGGGTTTGCTGAAACTCCACCCCTGCTGAGGGTCAACAATCAAAACAATTTTAGAGTGGAAATGCAAATGGGTGCTGACCCCACAAAATCAATTGCAGATCATCTTCAAGGATTTGAATCTCATGTGCATACACGCGTTCATATATGCCTACGTAAGTATCTATCCATGTGATTGTATGCTATATATCATATATGGATCAAAGTTTCATTTTTTACCAGGAGGTGAGGAGTTTGGTAGATAAGACCGCAAGAGCCGAAATGAGGGTAATTGTTGAATATGAAGATGGTGAAGACAAAGGCGATGATGTTGTCATTGTTGCTGTTTTCTGCCATAGAATTATAGTAAAACTGAGTTTTGGAGCTTTGCTTGGAAGATGAGAAAGAGAGTTCTACCCAGCTCTTCACAGGTTGCTCAACCCCCAGTACCCCACCCAGGCCACCCCCCACTGTGGGGGTTCAGCGAACCCACGGTAAAGAGAGGGAGGGAAGGTGTGAGAGAGGGAGCAAGGAGGGAAAAAGGTAGCTAAAAGGTGACCTCATCCATTGCTGACTTGCTTGAAGAAACCAAGATCTGTTTGCTGGGTGCTGAATAGCAAAAGCCACGTCCCACATCTCGATGGAGCTGCTATTCCTGGAGGAAGGATAAGAATAGAGAGAGGAGAAGGTTGAGAGAGCAAGAGAGGGAGGGTATTTTTGGAATTCTCAGCCCATAGCTTTGTTATATAACCCTAGCCAAGCTGGAACTAAATATTACCAAGCAATTAATTGCCCATTCAATAATGGATTGCTAAAAATGACAGAGACAATCTGTGGAGTTAATGCAATCAATATATATATACACACACATATATGTATATATATATATATGCTAAAACAGTGCAATAGCGAAAAGCAAGCAAACTCACCAAGAGGTAGCTTCAACCCAGCTGTTTTAACTGCATCAGGGATAGATGTCCGGTCTTTTTTGATAACCAATTGCCTTGGAACACCAACTGTGCCTGTAGGCGGTTCATTATCAGTTGTAATAATTAATAATGGTCAACAATTCAATCTGCTCACATCTGGGCAAAGATAAGGGCAACCAAAGTATACCATAGTTATCAAGAACATACCATACTGGTCACAAAATGGTACTAAATATGTTTGGTATCACTCTGGTCCAAATATTGGTCAACATTGACCATACCACATGATACCAGCCAGTATTGGCTGAAATCTTATGATCGGTGCACCACCCGGTATCAGTCCCCAAGCAAATGTTTTTTCTCTACGTAATCTGATTTTTTTTATTCTACTTTTCATAATTTAACTCTCAATTCTCTCTTAGTGAAGGCAAAAGCCAAAACCCTAAACAGTTCACCAATCTCAAAAACCGTACAAAAATGCAAATGCTATGTATGTTTATGCTGATTACTTGATTTTCAAATATTGCCATTTTGTTAGGTTATGTTAGATTGGTCATTTAGGCAAAATTGTTTATTTTTGAATAGGTTATGTTTATTGTTTAGGAAAAATTATTATTTTATTTAGTTTATATATGTTTATGTTAGGTTATGGTATTTGTTATTGAAAAGATTTATTATGTTTATATAAATCTGAAATGGTGCCTTGGTACCAAGTTGTCAAAAATGCATCTGAGATGGGACTAGGCTCAAGGCTTATCAAAGGGCGCCTTGTTCTTTGAGGCAGCACCTAAGCTCTAAGGTATATGCCTCACCCTCAGGAGAAAGGGCCATGCCTTTTGTGCCGGTGTAATAATTTTTTTGTTTTTAATTTTTGATGGACTTGTTAAAACCTAACTAGTAATAACTAAGAAAAACTAAGAGAAATTTGAGAACACAATAAACACACCCCATTTAGCTGTCTAATGAATGTTTGCATCACATCCAAAAGGCTTGTGCCTAGGCTCCAAGCACTCTTGCGCCTCAATGTGCCTTGAGCATAGACAAATATGCATGGTACCATCCAATACCAGCATCACACCATTCCAATAGCAAATCCAATACCTTGTCCAGTACAGTATTGACAACTATAGAATCCAATTGGAATGAGGAGCAAGAATTACCATACGCATTGGACAAGTTCAAGTCTGAAACATCCTGAAGCATGGACTGACGATTGTGCACATGCTGTATGGCATCTGGTGGATCAAGAACTGTAACTTCGGGATGTGTTTGCCTATAATCCTTCAAAAAAGAGGCCAATAAGAGTAAGAATGGTACCACAGATATTGTTAATGCATCTTTACAAGCTTAACAAGTAAATTTTATCAGTTAAATTGCCAAAAGAAGGGTGAAAATAACTAGCATTTGAAAGGAATTCCCAAGGGGAAAAACAAATATAAGATATGCCTTCTATCAAATGCAGAGCCAAATTTTCAATTAAAAAATAATAAATAAAAATAAAACACACCAAAAACAAATTTGGAACAAAAAATAAAAAGGTGAAACAATAATAGAAAAACCAATCTCAATATTCCATGGCATAAAGGTTAGAAAAATTGGACGAGCGAAGTTGATGCTTTCAACTGACAAAAAGGAATAAGTAGTAAGTGAAAGGAATTTTCCAACAGACAAAATACCTTTCAATCTTACATAGTTACTAAGAAACTCACTTTGACCAGCCAGCCACTATTTCCTATTCCAAAACTGAGTTGAACTGTGCCTGAGACAGTCACACATGTTTTGAGAAAAAGTACTTCAAAATTCTCAAGGAATCTTGAAAATATATATAAGGAAACATAAAAAAATAAGATCACTGTGGATCATGACAGGATTGTCCAAATGTTTATCCAACACTGGCATTTTTACAGAACATTGAACTCTTGAAATACTTTATATTACTGTTCTTGTGGATCATAAATATCTAACTATCTATTTCTGGTTTTATTTCACATATTTACAAATATGGTTTTCCATTATTTTGCTCAATAATCACTAGAATCCCTGTTTTTTGGCCATATTTAGGATTCCAACAATTACAAAGATCCCTTCAGTTTCTAAATCTCTAGTTTCTTTTGTCAATTTGGTAGCTAAACAACAGAGAAAATTTTCCTTGTATATATATATTAAAATCCTATTGTTCAATTTGGTTAGTTCATTTTTTAGTGCAGTGTTCTAAAAATTGGCCTAGGCAGCCGCTGGCCACTGCAAATTTGGTCTAGTTGGCCCCCCTAGGCGCCGCCCGATTAATCAGCTGGCAGCGGCGCCTAGCTGCCTGGGATGCCTAATTTTTGGCTATAAATTTATCTGTTTTAGGGTTTCTTCATTTTTGAAACCCCTCATCTCTTAGCCGTCTCCCCCTCTTATCTCTCAGCCATCTCCCCCTTCTTTAGCCCAAGGCCGCCATTGCCTGAATGCTGCTAGTACCTCATCGCTGCCTCCAACTCCATCACAACCTCCTCACCACCTCTACACCATCACTGTCGTCAAGCTCCATTCTCGCCAACGCATCCTCGTTGACTCAACGCCACTGCCATCAAGGTCCATCTCCACTGCCAGTACCTCTTGTAACCCCCCTCTCTCTCTAGTTATTGGGTGTTTGTGTTTTTATTTTATTTTATTTTTCTTTTCTATTTATATATTAGATATATATATATAGGTTTGTTATGCATATTTATACCTTTTACTTGGTAAAAATCTACATCTAATTATAATTTTTAATTAGGGTTCAAATTCTATTCATATTGCATATAAGATGATAGATGGATGGATGAATATGCCATTCACCAGTTGCATTCACCATGTTTGGAATTAAAGAACAAACTACAAGGAATATAGCAACACCTATAGCTATCCTACAAGCATTGGCCTTCAACATTTTACAGCAATTTAATCTAGGTATTTCATTTATCTCTGAAAAAAAAACAAAAAAAACAAAAAAATGAGAAAAAAAAACAATGAAGTTTTGATGAGCTATGGAATTTGAGCAATTTCAAGCAGAACATACGCATGCCATATGTCATCTTGGTCTTCTAGTTTGTCATCAAATATGTTATTTTGAATATTGAGTTGAGTTAAATGAGGTTATATATATATATAGGTTTCTGTTGTAAGCTTCTTCGATTCAATTAAAAATGTTGGATGGGACTAAGAGTACAGGAGCATCATCCGATGCAACTTCAATTCTTAAAAGAAAGTCAAATAACGTCGGATGGGAATATGGAATGTTAATTGATCTGAAGAATATGGATAAAGTTAAATGCAAGTTATTGTTGCTTTTGCATTATTCTTCGGATATGGTTTATTTTTCTCAGGCTTAATTCCATTATTGCACTTGTCTTTCCAACTTTGATTTACTTGAAAATAACATCAAAAAGTAAAAAAAAAAAAAAAAAAAATTCCTAGGCCCTGCCTAGGCCCCCTAGGAGCTAAGCCCCAGCTTGGCACTCGACTAGCGCTTAGCGCGTTTTAGAACACTGCTTCAGTGAAACAAGTTTCTCTCTCACCTCCCTCTCCTCACCAAAAAAGGAAAAAGAAAAAGAAAACAAATCTAGCTACCAACATTCCTCAAGCAGTGCTCATGTAGTCAAGACACATCACTCTGATTGAACCTGCCCTGCCACATATGAATGACCTTCAACACCATCTCACCTTGACTTTCATCAACCATCAGGCAAGTGGCTATTCGCCATTTCTTGTGTCCCAACATCACCCTTCTGCAATTCTCTTTTTCTACCAACAACTTTTTGCACAAAAGATCACTTACAGGAAAAAAAACTTTTGCACAAAAGATACTAATTAAGCATTCCCTGCTCCAACCCCTCATCTGAAGACTAGTGCTGAAGCAAACCTTAGCCAAAACTGCCAAAACACCATCAGCAGCATTCCCATCAGCATTTTACCACTGATTGAGGTTTCTTCATTCTGGGCAGTTCTTAGTATTATTTACCACAAAAACCTGTATTGAGATATATATTTTATGGCAATGAATCTATTCTACACAATCATGTGAATTGTACATCATTAACAAGGTATGAATCACCTAGAACCCTAGAAACACATCACTAACAAGGCATCTATCATGTAAAACTCCAGAAATAGCATAACAGTCAAACTCACTGGAGTTGCTAAACAAATAACGGATATCTAACAAAAAACAGGGATATCCATAGTCTAAATAACATAATGCTACAACATTGTCAAATAACATAAAAACTCACTGGAGTTACTAAACAAATAATGGACATCTAACAAAACACAGGGATGTCCATAGTCTAAATAACATAATGCTACAACATTGTTAAATAACACAAATTAAGTACTAACATTGTACTTAAAACAAAAATAGCATGTTTTTTTCTCCTACAACTAATCTATCTCTCTTAGTCTCTAATATGTACAAGACAGTTGCACATAATAAAAAATGAACAATCAAATTTTATGATATCTAGCATTTCAACATGATCAGGAAAGGAGAATCAGAAACCCTAGTTCAATGGCATAGGTGCAGCAAGCATCATAAATACCAGATTTTAAAACAACTAGATTACATAGGTTAGCTCTCTCCCATTCAGCTGATCGAAACGATAGCACCCCGTTCTGGAAGCAAAAACCCTTTTACAATGAGGAGGAATCTTTTGCAAGAAATTGCTTATGAGAAACCTGAACATATCAGCTAAGTTTCCACTGAAGAAAAGATCCTCACTTGCTCGAATCTTGAGGCTTCAACCTCAATTATCAGGTCATGATTCATGACGGAGGAAAGAGCAAGTATTCTGCAAGTTATGTCAGACATGCATAAGTTTAGGCATTAAAATCTAGCTGGCCATCAGTCACTATCGCTGCATGATTGATGCAACAGTATATTGTATCATATGCTAAACATAAAGTTGCAGGTTAGTATACTTGACTGGCATAATAATAAGTGAATTCCAGCATATTCATAAATTCTTCAAAAACCAGATATAAAACAGGTTAGGAGGACCAACCTCAAGAATCTGCTGCCACTTCTTCCCTGTTAACTGCATAAGAAAATAAGATAAAATCAAAATTTTCATCAAAATAAATGGAATTGTGCATTAGCTGAATTGCCTGTGTGCTCATGTGTCTACATTCTTCTTCCTTTTAGTTTACAGTGACATCAGCATATGCCTCATTCACAGATGAAGCAAGTGGATCACTGTGTCTGTGCACCTAAGGAAGGAAGGATACAGCCACATGAAATGGACACAGTATGGTATGAAAACATAGGACATGAGACTGCACTACTTGAGAATACAGATACAATAAAAAGTCATAATTTGCTGACTATGCCTACAGAAATATTCTTTACAGTCCCACCAAAATGGTGGAAAAATAAAAATAACATAATTTAATTCATATATTTAGAAACCATTTAATATTTCCCAACAAAAGAAAAAAAGTTCTTTAAACATATGGAAATCAAAATTTTAGCGTTCTCATAATAAAGATAATAAATTCAACAGTTACTATTGTTCATTCAAAATAGATAAAACAGGGGAACTTGGAAAACAATGATTGACATCCAGTATTCATAAGAACAGAAACAAAAAAAAATAACGCCCCCAGGGCGTAGCACAGTTGGTTGTGGGATGGTAGAGTTGGTCCCAAGGAGCCAGGTTCGAGTCTGACCAGCTGCAGTGTGGGATTTCTGCTCCTCAGGGGTGGGATCCTTGTGGGCAGTCAGCACTGGGCTTCCCATTGACCATGGCAGCTGTGTACCTGATTTACAACCTCTCCCGTGGTGTGGGGCAGTCTGGGAGGGGCCCCTAAGGTGAGGGATTTCACCTTTTGGTCCCAAGAAACAAAAAATAACAAAATTAACAAATTTTCTAACTTCCAATTAAACCCAATTTCTATCAAGTCGTCCATTGGACAAATCCACAAGGAACTTTTGGCACATATTTTTGACACGTTCGTGGAGGATGCCTCAATCCACATTTTAGAATACTCTCATCTATAAAGGGGGCATCCTTAGGGCATGTGACTTCCCACTTTGCAATGGTTGGGGGAGGGGTCATATTTATAGACAATCTCTCCCCTGCCCCCCTGGCAAAAGAGGCTATCCTCAAACCATGACCTACTTACAAGTTACTCTATCTGTAAAGAAGTTAAAATTTTAGGATTTTCAAATTTGATGAAATTAAGTAATCTAAAGGAGAAAATGGCTAGTAGCAGATAATCAGATTATTTTGTTTATAATTTACTTCACTTTACTTTTTGAGACATATTCAAGGGAATAGAATCATAGGAAATTAGGGGCAGAATTGTAATTTTGAAGCTCGGGTAAAAGCCCAATTTTTGAAAAGTCCAGGGGCATAAGGGAAATTTAAGTATGGCCCGGCGACCCAATGACAAGGGGTCTAGGTGCAGTTATCGAAAAGTTCGAAGCAAGAGTGCCATATTTGAAAGGCTCGAGTCAAAGAGTAATAATACAAAGGTTGCGGATGTGAGCTTACATTCCAATATAGTTTTGAAAAGCTTTGAATTCCAAAACACATTCCAATATAGTTTTGGACTTCAAATTTTATTAAATCTAGTTTTGGATTCCAAATTACATTTCAATACAACTCTGGATTCCAAATACATTTCAATTTAGTTTTGGGACATGTGGCGCAAGGCAATTTGGCCACACATGAAGGTCATGATGAAGCCTCATAATGACAAGGCAAGTGGCACAAAGCGATTAGCCACAATTTAGAAGGTAATTATGAGTCATGATGAGGGGACAAGTGGCACAAAGTGATTAGCCACAATTGGGAAGGCAATTATGAGTAATGATGATGGTGCTTGGGTGGCAAGACACGTGGTGAAGTAGATTGGCCGAAGGTGTTTATAAAATGAGACTTTGGGTTGTAGAATTGAACATTCAAGAATTCAAGGGAAACTTTGGGGAAATTTTGGTGGGATTGAGAGAGAAGAAAGTGAGGTGTGTGTTCTTGAAAGTGAGGGAAAAACTTTGCAAGAAAAAGAAGTGAATTTGGTGAAGAAACGAGGAAGAAAACAGCCTCGCCGGAGTTTTCGAGTTATTGTCGGAGTTCGTGCCAAAACAGCCAAAAAAACAGCAAGGTAAGTTCCAATCTAACTTGATATTCCTATAGAGGGAAGAAAGAGGAGCATGTAGGAAAAAATGAGGGTCGAATCGGAGCTAAAATGAGGGAGTTATGGCCAAAATACGAAAACAATGCAAGGCTAGCCGAAAAATAAGGGCGGCACGTGAACTTCACGCACCGGGAAGGGGCTACGTGTGAAGGCACGTGGGCCACCTTCCTAGGGCGCGTGAGGGTGCGTGAAGAGCTCTTTTTGCTTGGAATTTTGCATATCAACTCTTCTTTTAATTACCTACAATCCTGTATACAAATATTTGATGTTGGTTTACAGGAATTTGTGTTTTCTACAGAAAAACTGTTGGATCCGCTATTAAGAGGCAAGCTTCTACCCCTTTATTTCCTTTATGCAAGCTTCCACTCCTTTCTTTCCTTTGGGCAAGCTCCTAACCCTCCCCTTATGTTTTTCATTTCCTACATGAGTCTCCGTGATTCTTCATATTTTAATCTCTCCCTTACCGTGACTCGGTTCCACACATTAATAATGATAATTCACATAGCAACCCTTCCATGATTTATATGTTATTAATGGGTTTATTGGTGGTGGAAATAGTCAAGTAAACGGTGCCTTGGTGTTATTGATTTCGTCCAACACGGAACTTTATATCGCTCTACTTCCTTTGGGAATGATGCCGAACCCGTGGGGCTAGGTTATTAGATGAGTCGATTATGATTTGATTGGGTTGTGTTAACGGTTTCAATGAGAAGATCATAATGTTTAGTAATATGTATGTTGGGGCAGTTTCCTATGTATGAGGAAAGATGAGAACAGGGATGTTATGTTGATGTTAATGTTATCAAGTGCATGAAGAGTCATGAGGAGAAGGTTATGAAACATTAAGTTTAAAGAATGTAAATTTAATATTGTCTATGCGTGTCTAGGGGTATGGGGTACAAACCCACTAACTGTCAACCGTGGATCGTGGTAGTCGATGGCTAGATGTATGAGCGTCAGTCATTAACTACTATGATAAGCTAGTCAAAAGAGTTGGTACTGCCAGATTTTCACCTTGACTTTGTGCATATAATGATGTGTGTGATGCATGGGGATTGGGTTGCATTCATTGGAGGGACAAACTTTGTGTGTGATAGGATGTGTGAGCATTCACATGACTCGGTTGATTTAAGAACCAGCTTGGGTACCCTAGGCGAGCATATGCATTTAGAGCATTTCGTATGTGTGTATTCTTATGTGGGCGTAGCATGGCTTGATACTTGGTTTATGGGGGCCTTGACATCACGTTTATACTACAGATGCTATTGCATTTCTTATGTGTTGCACTGCATGGTGAGGATGAGTGATTATGAGAGGTGGGTTCGGCCCACAAGACCGTGGGGACACCCACGACAGCAATATGTTATGATGACAAATTATGTATGATGACAAGACATGGTAGCCTATGTTGGGCTGCTAACAAGTTTGTATATGGGACTTAGGCGCCAATGTGTGTATCTTATGTGGGCCCCAAGGACCCTCTATGTGCAATTTACTTTATATTGATGCATTTAGAGCGAACTGGATCATGGCATGGTATGTTGTTGCATTGACATGAATTTGCATGGAGTGTTGGGGAAGTTCTATCTTTAACCTATAGCCTTTCTTTTTTAAGCTTGTTGAGTCTTGTGACTCACCCTTACTTTCCATCATTCCAGGTAAGGGATTCGCCCGAGTTGGCAGGTACGTTCAGCGGAGTTTGGGTCTAGATGTTGAGCCATGGTAGCAAGTGCAGAGTTCTCCCGAATCTAAGTCCTGGGTGCCATGTGTTTGGTCAGGGTAAAGCTTTTATGTTCTCAAGGTAGGTGTGTGTTATGTAAGCCCGGGTGGGCTCATGTTGTGAATGATTATGTAAAGATGGTTATGAAATGTTATGTGATGTAAGAAGTTATGGTTTCTATAAGGGTTGTGTTTGGGTTTTTATTTTTTAACTTACGTTATTGTTCTATATCATTCAAATAATTACCCTCTCACAGATTCTCTTTGTGCACGGGGAGGCTCTGGGAGATAGGCCGTTACAGCTTGTGCAGGGGGAGAGGTAGGAGATGGGCATTCATCATCTACCGTGAATATGGCTGTCTCTCAAGTGTCCAAAGTGGCTGGTTTTAGAAAGGTTTAAAGAATAATATGATCTGCTTTGTTATAGCATCAGATACATATCTGGAAGTTTCCAGAAAGCATGAGCATCAAACATAATATCCGACAGAAAATACAATAGATGTATACTAAAAATGTTCATGCTTCTTAGATGTGTAAGTTCTTATGCATGATAAAGAGAGAGAGTTCTAAAACTATCCCATGGTAAGTTAGCGAAGCATACATGTAAACATAAAAGGGGTGGTGCAGCAGTTACAGAAATAAAATCTCTACTGACCTTGTGTAAAACAATATCGAAAGGACCTTGGTCATAAAGGGGTCTATTTGGATCAATAGCAACAAAAGATATGCCCTTGTTCCTGCATTTTCAAGACATAGAGTCCAACAACTGTAAATTAAAATTGGAATTAAGGATGCACCAACACTATGTCTTGAATATCATATCTTGTAAAATTTCGTAGGCATTATTGTATAACATTTACAAGTGAATTGAAAAGTCGTTATAAATGATGCTAAGTAAGAGTATCACCATAACATCACATTTAAGTCGTTTCAATTTTGTACAAAATTTTCACTATGAAAATGTCTCCATTTTCACTATGAAATCAAAAACATGATGGACAAGTTCACCTCATCCATGAGATTGATAGGATAATAACTCAATCAACTGAACCAATAGAAACTAAAAATTCAATCACCCAGCCAAATCCAGGGGGCAAACAAATAATTTAAGACTGTGAACAATAAACAAAACGAGAAGATCTCCCAGATGTGGAGGTTCTTAGTAACTTTCAACAGAAAAAAATTTAATTATAACTTGCTGGCTAGGCAAGTTAATAAAAATCATCCTTGGTAACATAAGCACAGGAAAAGAAAATGATGCTCACTGACCACAAACAAGTTAAATCTTACATTCAACTTAGTTTTGAACCAGCACAAGAATAGAACTTTTTTTTTAAAAAAAAAAAAAAAACCTTTATTTTGGCATGATAGTAAAGCAAGGAATGTCATATGGCATAGAATGCATATGGTTGTTGACATGATAGTCTAATCTCCGTTGGAAGCACAAAAATTTTGTAAAGATAGAACAAGTTCAAATTCATTTCAAAATTAAAAACCTTCATTTATCCCTAATAAATCCATTGTCTTTTGTGTTAGGTCACCAAGATATTATAGACGTTAAACAGTACCAAGTCAAGCAAAATATGAACTAGTTGCAGTTAATAATTTCAGAACGTCCCATCATCTAATTTGTCTACAACAAAAGAAAACAAACATCTCTGCCCGAATATCCCCCACCAGTGAAAACAAACACCTTTTGCAAACAACAAAGATATTCGCCCACAATTACAAAGAACAAACACAAAGGATTCGACAATATCAACACAAAAAGATTCGTCCGTCCAAAAAGAAGCGACACGGAGATTCAGATTCAGTTCCAGGAAAAAAAAACCAATAACAAACAGGAAAATTCACATGCATATATACAGATATCTAAGCAATAATTAAGCCGAAGAACACAGAAACAGATTAGACTAACATTTCCATGTTTAGTAATTGTTTTTTATCCAATTCCAGAGTAGCACAACAACGATTAGGGATAAAATCACCTAGCCAGGCCTTCAAGCTTGGGCTGCAAAAAGCTCCTCGTCTTCTTGGAGGTAAGAGCGTAGCCGACCACGACATCCCTCGTCTGGCGCGGAAAGCCTCCAGAGTACTTTTGCGCCACCATCTCTTCCTCCCCCTCCGCCTCCTCCTTCAACCTCATTCCGGCACCAATTGCTGTTTATATGCGTATCCGTGTATATCCGAGTGTATGTTTGAGATGGAAAGCCTAAATTTGGCGACGGAATCTTGATTTGGAGAACGAGAACCGAGAAGAAGAGGGAGGGGAATCGAAAATGAGAAGGGGCGTGAATGTTGAATGTGGTATTGAAGCGTGGAAGAGATTTGGAGACAAATGGAGGGAGAGAGAGAGACGGTCACAGAGAGGCAACCGGGAGAGGCAGATGACGCATTGTAACGCGTGTTTGTTGTGTGTGCGTGTATATGTATATATGTATATATATGCATGTAGTTGTCGGTTGTCGCTTGGTGGTGGGCTGTTCGGCTATGGCGACCTGAGAGAGGAATAAAGTTACTATGTGGTCGGGCTCATTCAGTTACGATGGAGCCTAATATGGGATATTTTTATTTTTCCTAAGGAAATCATAAGAGGGGAACTTTTTGAACCATTTGTTTTAATTTATTTATTTACTGTAATTTCCTTCTTTCTAAGTCAAATGCAGCAGTGGCCGAGTGGTGGTGATGGGCGGACGGCGACACTGCAATGTCCAAAGGCATCCTCCAAACACATGCAATCAAGAGTCAATTGTATTTAGTTTAATTTTTTTTTCATGATTTGGGTTATTTATATATATATATATTTTTTTATATTTTAAAGTATGGTTCTTAAAGTTTCTTAATCTTTTTGTGGTTGGACCTCATTTATTAGATTTTAATTAATTAAAATAAATCATAATTAATTTAAATTAAGTTATTTAATGAAAAATAAAGTTAAAGAGTCAAAAAAATTAAGAGAGTCAAAAATCAAAAACCGTCCGCTATGAGTTCCACATAATTAGAACCCATCACTAGAGTTTATTATACATATATACTAGTTTAATTAAGGGGTTTAAGTACAATTTACTTCATAAAAAAAGAAAAAAAAAAGTACATGCACAATAAATATTATTAAAATTATTAAGCTAAGTTTATAATTTTGTATACATAGGATTTTGCAATTGATTATGAGGTTTTCCTTCTTATATCACATGCATTAAAAATAATCAATATTTTATAGTGAGGAATAAATGTTGGTCGTTACAAAATAGCTTAGATTGGCGTAGTTTTATATCATTGTAAAAGGTAAATTTCTCAACCCTACCCTCGGTTTAGTGGGTGTGGGGCGGCCCAAAACGTTATACATGAAAGTTACCTAACAAGCATACAAAATTCATGTGTTATTTTAGGGTTTATCCATGTATGATATGTGGTGGTGACTTTATTTATTTATTTATTTTTTTTTTTTTTGGGGGGGCCTCCATTCCATCATGAGTGCCTTCATACCATTACATATATAGATATAGTGATGGGATGCGCATTCATCACCTGATTTTGAGTGAATATCCATATTTTTTTTTTTTAAAAAAAGGAGAAGAAAACGTTAAAAGAGAGACATAATATATGGTGTAAAAATAAGAAGAAATATAATTTATTAAAAAAGAGAGTTAAAATGAGGGTGATGCACTTAAAAAAAAAAAAAACTCCTACAATTCACTCTTTTTAACTATACAATACATACTAATGTCTAATAGATTAAGAAAGAAAACTAAGAATAAAAAGAAAGGTAACAGGATAATAGCAAGACTGAACTGAAGAGTGCTTCTCAAAACCATAAGAAAACGACTCCCCTTGGAATTTTCTGCTCTTTCTTCACGTGCTATAATGAATGAAGTCTGGAAGTGAAGAGTGCCTGTACTTCTCAAAAGGCTAGTGCTTATTTGGCCCTACCACTACCACTGCGAGATAATATTAGGCATAATAACCCAAGGGGGTACCCCCCCCCCCCCCCCCCCAATTCCCAAACAATAACAAAATAACAATTGCAACAATTATTACTTGCAAGCCTTGCTACCTAGTTCCCCCAAGTAAGGTTAGTAAATTCAATCTCAAATTTAAATACCACATTCCTTACCTGTTGTATAGCTTCCTCCATAACCAAGCTCGTATTCTTTCCTGCTGTTCTATAATTTCAAGAATCAACAACGAAATTTTCAATCATAAACGTCGTTGTAACCACTCTGATATGATTCTAAGAAACCAACAAAAATTTCCAACCAATATAATATTATTGATTCAAAAAAAAAAAAAAAAAAACCATCAAAGGATGAAGTTTCTTATGAGGGTCTTTACCTTCCCAACCTGCGGTAAAGTTAAGATCCAATCCTACCTGTGAAACACCACTTTCTAGATACAATTTCACCTTGCTCTAGCTTGCATTACAAAACCACCAAGCTCACAATGGTGAACCTGGTGCACAAGGTGCCAGCACTACGGGCTTTAGTTAAGGTCAATTTTTATGTAGCCTTACTCCTACATTACCGTCGTGGCAAGGGTCACCTTCAAAAATCACTTGCTCACAAATACCAAAATTGATGAATTGTAACTAACCTTAAATCTCTTTTATTCCCATCAACAAAGATAAAATAAGAGGGACACGTGATTTCCCCGTCCATCTCTGTAGATATTAAAGCTTTTCAATGACATCGTGAATATGTATCATAATATCCCATATCCATATAAGCGGTAGTAGGTTGACCAAAATTTTGTCTGATTTTATGCCAAGCCCTTGAATAAGAGGAGGAAAGGTGGCAAACTTACTTCAAGGGCAGCATGAATTCGAGCAAGAAAATGTGCCATATATCTTACATAGATTGATTCAAATAAGGATAGGCAGATAAACCTAGCAACGTAAACATATGAATTGGATGACAGAAACTGTTTTTTCGAAATTTAGACCTAGCTGCAAAAAATTTGTTAGCTAAAAAACACAAGTTAGTCCCAAACAGAACTCTGGGTCACATCACTAATCCCTATTGCTGAACAAAATAGGAAAATATCATGCAGTTCGCAGTGAAAGGATTGCTATTAAGGTTTAAAAAGCACTGAGGAAAAACCACCAAAGTGGGGTTTATGATATAATGCATAAACCGCATGGGCAATTTATGCTTTAGTGGCTAAGGCATAAACCATCAATGTGGTTTTCTTCAGTGATTTTTAACTGCACTAGCAGTTATGCTCCTAGTGCTAGCTGCATGGCATTCTGTTGTTTTGTGCTGTGGAAAAAATTTTGGTCCGAGTTAAATTTTTAACTGGTAAATTTTTCGGGTAAATTGCAAACACCCCCCCCCCCATGTTTGAGAAATAGTGTAAACAAGGGTAAAATGACAAATTTACCCTTCATCCTTTCTCCTCTGATTGAAAAATACAAAATAAAATAAATAAAAGATGAACCCATGCCAGCATGGAACCCACTGGGATCATCATCAAAGATGAACCCAGTGGGTTCTGTGCTGGTGTGCAATGAATCTGGATTCAAAGAAGAGAGAGACAGAGAGAGAGAGTTTCTGGTGGGGTTTTTTCCAGAAATAGTATCCCACCAATGGGGTTTCCAAATTTGGGTTCGTTCAAACCTAGATTGAGGGTTCGATTTGAGTTCTACGGAACCCAAAACACAACGAGAGAGAGAGATTGGGGGGGGGAGGGATCGGGTTTTCAGTGGGTTTTTTCCAAAAACACCACCCCACCAATGAAACCTAGATGAATTTGTGTTCCATAAAACCTAGAACACGGTAAGAGAGAGAGAAAGAGAGAGGGTTACCATCGTCATCAGAAACCAAATCTAACCCAAATTTGGGTTTGATGATGCCCAGATAAATTTGGGTTCCATAAAACCTAGAACACAGTAAAAGAGAAAGAGAGAGGGAGAGAAAAAGGGGATTACCATTGTCATGGCCGTCTCAGCTGAACCATCGCTGCTGTTCCACCATGCAGATCGTTTCATATCTGGAGCCATAGATGCCTCCATTGATGTCGCTACTGTCAGCCAAGAGAGAAACAGAAAAAAGAGACTTGAGAAAGAGAAGGAAATTGCAACCAAAAAGAAATTGCAACAAAAATGTCTCTAAATATAAGGGTATTTGGGTCAATTTGGAATTTTAACAGGGTTAACAAATGAGGGGGAAAAATTGCAACACAACATTAAACCTCAAGAGTATTTACTGTATTTTCTCAAATGTTAGGGGTAGTCCTTGCAATTATCTTAAAACCCCAATTTTTTTGTAGATAGTTTAAAATTTTGAAAAAACTTACAAAAACTTGATTCACGGGTAGAGTGGACTTGATGACTCCAATGAAATTTGACAAGGTGAAGCACAATATGAAGGCATAATGCTTACTTGAGAAAATCTTATGCACTGATTGTACCTTTGTGGTGATTTCTTCTCCATAGGAAAGATCAATCATGCACAAATGAACTGCCATTTGCCAAGGTTGCTGACTGCTGTCTCAGAGGGGGAGAGAGAGAGAGAGAGAGAGAACTATCTGCTCCAAACAAAACATCAGTTATTTGCACATAGGTATAAGAAATTATATATGCAAAACCAACATTACCCACTGGCATTCTGGTGGTTCCAAGTTTTCAAGATTAGATCAAGGGAAGCAACACAAAAATGCAGCAACATCCAAAATAAGCTTCCTAGTCTGAATAACAAGAAGCCGGGCAACATCCAAAATAACCTTCCTAGTCTGAATAACAAGAAGCCGCCGAGTCCAATAGAAGATCATATTGTACACAAACGCTAATGCTCAGTCCTGGAAAAAGTACACCTTAGCAATGGTGTACATTACACATATTGTAACAAGAAAGAGATCTGAAACTCAATATAAAGCAGAAGCAATTTTAACATTACCTTGCAACCATACCGTAGAAAACAATTTCAACAGTATACAGCAACGTCAAAAGCTTCCATTTCTGAGCTGACAGAGGGAAATTCAACCAGTGAATGCATTTCATGAGCTTTAACATTTCCACATATATAACAAAATAATTTACCATGTGAAACTATTATGCTAATTTAAAAATCCTTGACCTTAACAAACTCTTTACCACAAAATGCAACTTGTACAGGAGGAGAGTTTGACAAAGCAAAAACAAAGTAACTACTGTTATAGTGGCGAGTTGGGAATCACAATTAGCATCAAGCACGCATACAATGGCAGAACTAGGAAGGGAGAGAGCTAACCAGTCACCAGAGTGCGCAGAAAGGCAGTGGAGAGATAACTCTAATATTTTGATAATCCAATTTCAAATGGTTCGAGACCCTTGTTTATACAGACATCTTGGGACTTCAATACTGAGTCCAAGAACATTTATAATCAGTTATGGCTAATGATGAGAGTGGAAAGACCAATAACTTGACAATTGGACAATCCCCCCACCAGAAAAAATAAAAAAATAAAAAACTAAACTCTATGCTCATCTCTCTCTCTCTCTACCAAGCTCCCTTAAAGAAGGGAAAAGGCCTCAAGGAAACCTGTAGCTTTAACCTCCAACCCACAAGCCCCTACAAGCTCTATACAGATGGAGACACAATTCCTACTTCAACTTAAAAGTGTTAAAACTTTTGGAAAACTTCAACATAATTAAGATGGTATAATAGGAGACCTCAATATTGTCTGGCAGAGGGGACAAAATGATAAGATACTCTGATATGGAGTTTCATCAACCAAGGTGTTGAATATGGAGGAGAAATGTGCCACCTTATAAAATTGAATCTTGTATATTATGGAGAACTATATGGCAGAGGGGACACATGACAAGACACTCAGACGTAGAGCTCCATTGACCAATATGTTGAAAATGGAGATGGAGAAAAAGTGTGTCACCTTATAAAATTAACACTGAATATCAAGGAGAACATGACCCTCGATGAGAGATTATGAAAATTCATCTATCATCTCACAAGGCTGACATTTGGAGAGGGCTCAATCCACAGGAAGAGATATTGGAGATTCACGTGCTTGATCCTTGGAGCAAGAGGTTGGAGATCCATAAGCATTGACAGACTAACATTTGGATGTTCATGTGTGGAAGTGATCTGACTTAGCAACTCAAGCATATATACAATACTTATATGCACACCATCACATCCATAATCCACCATTATTTCATGCCAAACATAGGACCAACATCATGCAACCTTGTGCTACAAATTTTTTTTGCTTCAAAAAAGGTTCCTATAAGCCTGCAGCACCGTTCCAAGTAGAAACTTAAAATGTTTTCTTAAATGAGAATCATCTGCTGCAATCACCTTTCAAGTAGATCACATCAATTCTTTGAACAACTTTCCCTCCCTATTCCCCAGGTTCGATACACTTCAAACAAGATTCATCCATCAACACAAGCATAAACTAGAGGGAAGACTGAACCATTTACTATAACACTTAACCGCAACTGATTCTAGAAGGATGAAGTTAGTCTATGTCACGACCCCAAGGATAGATTAGCAATATGTATTATATGTATTTCTCTTTTAGTTGTACTCTTATGTTGTAGCTATTAGTACCTTCATTTATAAAGCCTATAAATAGGCTAGTGTAGTTAGAGAATGTGTGTTGTTGAATGATACTTGAATTTTAGACTTCCCCCCTCATCAATTCTCTCTCAATTTCCTCTCTGATTTCTCTATTCTTCCCTCTCAATTCTCCGTTCTCTCTCTTGATCACCTCTATTACCTCTTAATTCTGTCTGTTATCTCTCTTTCTGCTCTGATTCTCCCTATCTTGCAGTTCTATCCTCCTCGATTTCTCCCAAATTCCATTCTAAGCCCTAGGTTAACCCTATGTACATGACAAATTAGTATCAGAGCCGACAATTCTTGACAGTGATTTTGGAAATTATTTTAGCAGTCGAATAAGGAAGGTGAAGTAGATTCAAGTGATTTTTAGCTGTTGAACCAGAAGCTGATACGGAGGTGACTTGTAAAAGGCTGAACCAAGCCAATTAAATCAAAGGTAGAAGTGAATTCTGACGATCGCAACAGCAAGCAGAACTAGGCAAATTCCGACGATCTTGGAAACAAGCAAAGTCAGGTGACTTCTGGCGATCTAGGCAACAAAACAAGGCCAGGTGATTTCTGAAGATACATGCAATTCCAAAACTCTTGAGAAGCTGCAACAAAACCAATAGAACTCACAAGAAGCAACAACAGAGTCGATCAAATCCTTAGGAGACTGCAACAGAGCAGTTCCTCGGCCAAGTAATTCCACCTGCGACCTCAATTTTGATGGCGAATGGCACCAAGATGAAACAAATGGAGTCACAATTGCAGTAGGTGATGGCGATGACGACAATGACAAAAATGCAGATTTGCATAGGATCGGTGTTAGAAAAGAAGCTGGACAATGCGGTCACCCAGTTGCGAGAGGAAGTCAATCACATGCATGAGGAAGTAGGCAGTCAGATACACAAGCAGACGCACATGTTTATGATGATGTTTGCGAGGCAAAATTCGGTAAGGATTTGGAGAGATTAGATCTGATCCTACCTAGAAATGGAGCAATCCACAGAGCTGTCGGATCCTCTTGAATTTGAGGTAGAACCAGGAGTGGTTAGGGAGAACATAGTGGAGATGGTAGAAGGACTTCGTCAAGATGTACTGGCATGAGAGAAAAGTTGGAGTAACACCATCCAAAAATTGGACCAAATGGAATTAGCATTGGATCAGGTAATTCTGGCCGAGGGACCATCCATCTGTACGGATATTGGTGCTGGAGTCCATCCTCAAATTTCAGACTTATTGAAAACTGAGGAATAATCAGATTGGGAACAAAACATTGATTCATTAGATATGCCAGTTATAAGGCAGGTTGGAGCTCAGAATGGTGATGCCTGGGACATCTATCTTAGGTTGGATCAAGTCAACACATGCAGTTAAAGAAGTTCTAATTGAACAATTAGGACCTGAACAATCTTATAGTGGTTCTAAGAAAATTGCTCATAAGGCTGATGAGATCCTAAGGCTAGGACTTTTGGACCTTTAGGCTCCAAAGTTCAAATCTAGATATGGAGGTCGTGTTTCAATCATTGAGGGAAGGCGTAATGACTGTGGTAAGAACAAAGGAATCACTGGCACTTACATATCAACTGGAGAAGAGAACTTGGTCATAGATATTTTGAAAGGCTACATTTTATATGGACAGGAAAAGTGAAAGAGAAGGAACATAAAAGCAAAGAGGAATAGGCCAAGAAGGAGAAAGAAATAAAGAAGAATAAAACAGATAGAGAAAACTGAGATTGAATGAAGAGCAGTGGCCAATCGCTGTAAATTTTTGGGGACAAGAACTCTTTTAAAGGGGGGAATTGTCACAACCCCAAGGATCCCTCACGATAGATTAGTAATATGTATTATACGTATTTCTCTTTTAGTTGTACTCTTATATTGTAACTGTTAGTACTTTCATTTGTAAAGCCTATAAATAGGCCAGTGTAGTTAGAGAATGTATGTTGTTGCATGATATTTGAATTTCAGACTCCCCCTCTCATCAAAACTCTCTCAATTTCCTCTCTGATTTCTATATTCTTCCCTCTCAATGATCTGCTCTCTCTCGATCACCTCTGTTACCTCTTAATTATGTATGTTCTCTCTCTCTCTTTCTGCTCTAATTCCTCCCTATTTTGATGTTCTATCTTCCCCGATTTCTCCCAAATTCCATTCTAAATCCTAGGTTAACCCTACATACATGACAGTCTATAGCTAATTCAAATAATCAACAATGATGGATTTTGGTCTATTGGTCTGTAACTTCACATCAATCAAATGGAATGCCAAATGAAACAAGTTACAGAAACAGAAGCTCTAGAACCCAAAGAACTATCAGTCACAATTAATTACTGCAGCTTTTTTTCCACAATTAAATAACCAGTCCATTAACATAGATACAATGAAAAATATAACGACTCTTTCTTAGATGAAAAACAATGCCGTACAATAATCAGTTTGAGCTTCTACACTTGCAGGAAAAATCTTACACTACACACTCAGCTGCTAGTAGATGTGAACACCGAACACAAAATAAATAGAAGAATAAAAGAGGAAGGATATGACAAGGACAACAGGCAGGATAGCATATTTTGCATATTTCTAGCTTGTATTATCACAATTTTGGTAAAAACAGTTAGTATATGATATGTATAGACAACACTTTACAAAAAAATGTAAAGTGTTATATATATAGTAACTATAATCTTCAAACAGTTGAGTGTTTGAAAATATCCTCCAATTTCATAAAACACAATCAACTGCACAAACCTCCAAATCATTAAATAGGTTGAATGAAATATCCCCTGGCTTCAATTGACTTACAAAATTATCTCCAGTTTAAACAGGTGTTAGAACTCATTAAAAAGGGTAAATTGACCATACATCCCCTAAACTTTGGCTATTTAACTCAGACACTCCCTGAACTTTAAAACTAGCCCAAACTTAGTCCCTAAACTTTCCAAAATTAGCTACAACACCCCCTCCATTACTAATAGTATTAAGTAAACTGACCGTGCACCCTTGAACTTTGGGTCTTTGGCCTGGACACCCCCTGAACTTTTATTTTTCACCAAATCAGTCTTGGACTTCTTGGGAAAGGTCAGGGATTAATTTGGTGAAAATTTACAGTTCAGGGGGTGCTAGGACAAAAACCCAAAGTTCAGGAAGTCCATGATAAATTTACTTAACGTAGTTAGTAACAAAGGGGTGTCATGAATAATTTTTGGAAACTTAAGGGACTAATTGGGCTAATTTTGAAGTTCAGGGGGTGTTTGAGTCAAATAGCCAAAGTTCAAGGGGAGTATGATATGTTTACACATAAAATCAAAAACCTCTATTGGTTATTAAACAGCTGAAGGAAAAGTGTCATTAAATGAGCTCCCCCTATATATGGCTCTACCTACACAAATAAAGCAAGATTAGCATCACCAATATCAGCCAACAACATTTAAATTATCAATTTGCAAAAACACATCTTACATGCATTGTGTCAAGAAAGACAGAAGTGTGATAATTCCATATCAAGTAGCTATTTGGTGGTTCTTAAGCTTACGAAAAAAACACCATTTTATAATTCAATTTTGTATTGAAAGCAAGCATCCAACATTTGGAAGAGAATATCAGCTTCACCTACAGTTCCATACCACAGGCCATGCAGAACACCTAAGGGATGAGGTAATACAATGGACTGAATAGAGTATGAAAGCATGGTGCGGGGTAATGAGGACATGTCAAGTCTCACATCAAGTGCATAATGCATAATACTAGACTGGTGCAAATAATCAGGTTAAGAAGCATTGACATCAATATAAAAATATAAACATAAATATAGACATGAGATATGGCAGCAAGGGAAACAACAAAACCTTAATTTCACTAGTCAGGACACAAGACACAGGAAAAAGGGTGTTCCCATGCATGAGGATCCCTGCTTTGCTAGGGTTGGAGGAGAGTTGTTTCTGCATGCATCCTTATCTTTACTTTGCAAAGGGGTTGTAGACTCGAGCATGTGACCTTCTAGTCACAAATGAACAACTTACAGTTGCTAAAAAGGATGCCCACACACAGATTTCTGTGTGCTCAACTAGTCAGTGTGGTTTGTGGCCTATTGCTTGTGGCACGTGATTTGTGAGTTCACCTAGTAGGGGTTGCAGGTTCTTATAGATAGCAAAGGAAAAAAAAAGGATAAGGATACAACGTAGAAGAAAGTATTAATTTTTATTACCAATGTTATGGATGTAATATCCAAAAAGCGTTACTAATTATTGAGAATTACTGTTGTCCTATATGACAACTACTTTTGTTGGAGGTGTAATCATGCTCAACCATTAATTAAAAAAAAAAAAAAAAACAGAATCTAAGTTCTGAATTTCTACCATGACATGAATGTCTAACCCATGGATAAAGTTTTAACTGTGCCCAACCTATGGACAAATGTGTCCATTGGGTGCTTTAAGGATGTGCACAATTAAAAATAATAGTAAAAGAATTAGGACACTCAAGTCTGATAATTTTTGCATCTAATACTTGTATGCCATTGGCACAATAACCAAAATGAAGTTTCTGTGCTTACTAGGTAGGGAATTAATAAGTTCTCAGATAGGATGACAAGTACAAATCCTATGACAGCAAGCTGTGACTAGCTTCTTTACGTCCAATTTGGGGTTTTACCACCCAACATTTTGTCCCACACAGCAAAGCTGGTGATGGAGGTTTTGGGAGACATTATTCCAGGTGACGCAAATATAGGAATTAGAATATTTTGTTTATTTCTTTCCTAGTTAATCTGTGATAATTTTTCTTTATTTCCTTCCCAAATAATCTTTGATCAACTTTCCTAGTTAATCTATAATTGTCTTTCAATTATTTATTCCTAGTTAGGATAGGATTTATAATCTACCCTAACTAGGAGATTTCAAAGGACAAACTCAACCAATATCAAATTCAATTACCAAAGGCTGCCAAAGAATACATCTCAGAAGGGTTTATATAGACTATAACTTGTACCCTAACTAGGATTCTAGATAACAGAAAGATAATTAAAGATTAAGAAGGAAAGATGATCAAAGATAATCTAGAAAAGAAATTAAGAAAGGTAATCAAATGTTAACTAGGAAAGAAATAAACAAAAGGTCTAGCGAAAAAAAAAAAGAAATAAGCAAAGTATGCTAATTTCTTGATATTTCTGCCACCTAGAATAATATCTCCCTAAAATATTTATGCTCAATGATGAGATTGCAACTTCTTCTCATGGCAGGAATTGCAGATGACTAGTCAAGTGAAATAACCATTCAGGTTATGCTACTTGGATTGTTGACGAAGATTTTCGAGTAGAGTGCTACTTGCAGTACTACTTGTCGGACCTAAGTTATTTTCAACCAGGGAGATGATGGAGGGCATGGAAGTAAATATCTTGAGAGGTATTATTCTAGCAATGCAAATGTAGAAATTAGCATTTTTTTTTAATTTCTTTCCTAGTTAATCTTCAATTATCTTTTTACTTCTTTCCTAGATAACCTTTGATTTTCGTCCAAATTAGGGTTGGATTTATAGTCTATATGAACCCTTTGGCCATGTATTCTTTGGCAGCTTTTCATAATGGATTGATGTGAATTGAGTCTCCTTTGAATACTCGTTCGTGTTATTGTTCTTGGCTGGTTCTGCATCAGCTGATCTCATGACCATCTTGTAAAACTTTCCTTTTGGCTTTAATAGAATTTTATTATCACAAAAATTCTGGACACTTTTCCATTTTAAGCAAAATGTCTTTTAAGTCTTTGGACAACATTGTTATTAATTTCTCCAGTTTAAAGAGAGAGAGAGCTTAATAGCACAAGAGGTGATGATGGCAACAACAATTTCCACCTACAGAAATCAAGAGAGAGCAATCATAGGGCCATCAACGAATTAAAATTTTAGCATTACAAGAAAGAATATGGAAAATATGTTTTTACTCAAAGTGAATATACTTTCATTACGTCAAGGCATGATATTTCCCTACAAGAGGCAACAGAACATTAAGGGGTTGTTTAGTTGTGGAAAATGCTTTGAGTTTTCTATCCCCGTTTTTCTATAAAATTTCTAGTTTTCATTTTCTATAGGAAATTTTGAAAAACACGTTTGAATGCTAGAAGTAAAGAAAACTAATTCCCAATCTGGTAAATTGGTATATATGTTAAATAGAGAGAGAGAGAGAGAGAGAGGTTTACCTTTTATGTAACTTGTGTTAGAGAAGAAAATGAGATGATTAGGGAAAAATTTTGTGGAAAACCACGATTTCCAAATCTTCAAAAATAAGGAAATTTTGGAGAATTCATTTTAGAAGTTTTCCAAGTCAGTTCAATTTTGGAGAACAATGTTTTCCAAATCTCTATTTTCCATTTAGATTCAATTTTGGAGAACAACGTTTTCCAAATCTCTATTTTCTATTTAGATTCAATTTTGGAGAACAAAGTTTTCCAAATCTCTATTTTCTATTTAGAAAATTTTTGTATTTGAACAAGTTACCTAATTTTTCATCTTTTGTAGAGTAATTTTCCAATAAACTGAGAATGTTTTCCAGAACTGAACAACCCCTAAGAGTGCTTCGATGGGATTAATAGTGCTTCGATGGGATTAATGTTTTCCAGAACTGGACATGTAGCTTGACACAGAATAAATACATGATCACCGTAAGTACATTATTTACAGTGATACACTGATGACTTTAACAAAATTCATACTTTACATGGCAGCCACAGCACAATTTAAAATACCATCAAAATGAGACAACATGTTTGTGAGTTGTTTTTGGAGCTACCCATTACCTAAAAGTTGGATGGCTGTGTATAGACACTCCCCAGTCACCACACTCCCAAAGCTGCAGAAGCAACCACTTTTACTTGCAACTATGAACAATGAAATTTAATTACTTTATACTTGAAAAAATAATAATAAGCCCAAAATACTAGAAATGGTTCATTAAAAACCTGTTCATACTCACATACATATAAAAAAACTAACTTGACATAAAGAGCAGTTTTCCACATTGCTCATAATTGAAGAACTGGACCTCTAAAGAGCCCTGTTTACATGTAATCAATTCAACCACCCTGACTGGTTTGACAATATTGCCCATGCTACAGCTCCCAGAAGATCAATTTTGACATTTATTACCCCATATGTTCAATTTTGACTTTTGACACCAATAGATGTCAATTGTAGTTAGTATTGCTTTCTATCTTCTCATCACTGCTTGGTTGGCAATTTAAGCATGCTTTTTAAACATTAGCAAGTATATATCACCATCAACTAATTCATTTCATTGAGCTTTGTGTTGCATATCACATCATCATCATCAACAACCGCACCTATACTAACCAAGTTGGGGTTAGTGGCAAGGCATTCATAATGACAAATTGACTTCTAAAAGTCATATTGACAATATAATTCATGCAACAGAAGAATGTGACAGTTTTATATAGGATGCCCCTCTTGACACAACCCTCTAGCGAGAGAATAGTAAAATAAAGTTCCAATACCATCTTTATATGAAAAAGTTTCATAAGATGATGGAGAATGAAGATAATCGATATTGTCATGCTCCATCACATTGTTGATATTGATAAATCAAGCTATACAACATGGAAACAAAACTACAATAAATCACTACAACAAATCAAAATTTCATTTGTTATACCATGGTGGAAGAGATACCACATAACTCAAAGCTATAAAAAGAATATGATAGAAATTAATTTTATTTAAGCATCCATACCTAGAATATTGTTAAAAGGGTGTTTGGCTTAGCTTAAATTATAGGAGCTTGTAAGTTCTTACAGCATTGTAAGAGCTTATTTGGGTATCTTAGAGTTTAAAGAGGGCATTTTAGTCTTTTACTTGGTCAATAAGAGTTTTTTTGAGCAGCCTATAAGCTCTCCACAAAAAAGGGCTAGGCTGTGAAAATTTTTCTTCCCTCTTCCTTCTATCATCATTTTTTTTTTTTTTTTGTGGGGGTGGGGGGGGTGGGGGGGGGGGGCTGTTGTTCAACCAGGGCAGCTGAACCCTCTATTGAACTAATATGTGTGTGTGTGTAGAGAGAGAGAGAGAGAGGGTGGGGGTGCGAGCCATGGTGGCCAAACCCTCTATTGAACCAGAGGGAGGCAGGGAGAAGATATATTTGGGTTTGGTTTTTTTTTTTCCCCCCTTTTGGGGGGGGGGGGGTGTTGGGGGCACACAGAGAAAGAGGGGGGGCGGAGAGAAGGCAACCCATCTACAATTGGATTTTGCCATGGAAGACATCAAAGAACTCCATCATGGATGGGGTTGTCCAAAAGTGAAAGAGAAAGTGATGGAGGACATTTAAAGTAATTTCAAAAGAAGTTTAGGAAGCATTTTAAAATTGGTTCTTAATTTTGATAATGTTTCCCTTTTTTTGAAAACTCTAAATTATGTTAGGATTTTCTTTATTAGTCTTTTCATAACCTTATTTAGTTTTAGAGTATATTTAGTTTCCTAATAGAAATAGGATTTCCAAATCCTAGTAAGAAAAGAGTTTTTAGAACTCTATAAATTTATTGTAATCACCCTTTCTTCATTGGTGAATGGATGAATCTTGAGTTTTCTCTAAGCACGAGCTTTCTTGCATTGTGTGATGCCTATGGAACTCTAAGTCTGATGCCTAGGAAATCTCTCTCTCTTTCCCAATCTTTCAACTTCATTTTCTTATTCTCGTAACTCTATTTACAGCCATATTCTCAGCCCCCAAAATCTCATCTTTTGAGCAATATCTTACTTTTAAATTGGCCCCAACCCATAGCATATCAAAACCCTAGACTTTTCTACAATTTTCCCAAGCATTCTAACCCTCATAAGCCTCCAATCAGTCAATATTAGTAGGATTCCAGAACTGTCCTACATCGGAAAGAGAGGAAGGGGGAGAAAGAGAGAGGGAAGAGAGAAACTGCAAGTGGCATCATGGCTGCCAAGAAAGAGAGGGGGTGGCTTCAGTTGGTCGCTATGCTTTTTGGCTAATAGAGACAGGGGGAAGAGTGACAGAGAGAAAAGAGAGGAGAGAGAACAAGAAAGAATTTTAAAATGCAAGGACAATTTGGTCATTTTCAGACATTTAACTTGGGTTAACTAACAGCAGGGTGAAATTATAATGTGATTTGCACAATAAGGGTACTCCCTGTATTTTCTCAAACATCAGGGGTACTGCTTGCATTTACCATAAACCTCAAGGGTATCGAGCATAGTTTTCCCAAAAAGAAAAAGGGAAAAAAAAACAAATCTGTAAATCAGTTAATAACTGATTAACTAGAAAGAAAGAGATACATTTCCCTATAAGCTATATCTTGAAAGGTATTACAAGTCCACAACAAACAACTGCTCCACTTAATTCACACACAACTTTAAATGGGACTTCATCTCATGCTCTCATGAGAGGAAGAGAGAATTGACTGATTGCCAAGTTAGAAGTCTTAGTCATTGTAAATACTAGTATCATGAAATCAGTAAGGCCTAAAAAATTAAGAAGGCATCCAAATCATATCACTGAAGAATATCATTATCATCATCATTAACTGTACCTTATTCTAACCAAGTTAGGGTTGGTGACAACATTCATAATGTCAATTGGCTTCTAAAAGTCATATTGACAATACAAATCCATGCATAAGAACAATGTGGCAAAATTTGATAGAGGATGCCCTTCCTAACGCAACTCTTCTAACGAGGAAATGATAGGATAAAAGTTAAAACACCATCTCCATATGGAAAATTTTCTTGAGATGGCGATAAAAGAAGATAATTGATAACCAACGAAAATTGTCAACATGAAATTGAAGTACTATTTGTAAATCTATAATGGGGGTGCATATATTGTCTCCCATAAGGAAAAAGGAAAAATGAAACATAAAAGAGAAACCTAAGCATTTGTTACATCTATATGAGGCTTGCCTCTAAATTCTTTTTTTCAGGTAACATGCTGGATATATAAATGGATCTTCCATGAGAACTATAACTTATAAACTTTCCTAATGAAACAGAAACATGAAAAACCTTGTTTTCAGCCTGAAATCTCTCGAATTGCTGAAACCAGCACTTGTTTCCCAACAACTGACTGCAGCTGTGCCACAAAAGTCTCTTCAGTAACTTTCCCATCCTGGAACAGCAAATGAACAATTGCAATCATCACTAAAATGGTGCTTATTATACAGTTAGTTTTATTGCTTCAAAGTGTTAGACATGATTGAAGTTTGAAGGATGGAAGTGATAGTCTTAATGATGACTGTGTGCAGTTTTGGGTGATAAGAGATGGAATATAACAACTGTTGAAAAATGATTTCAATTAAGTATAAGATTCAAATTAGTTTAAGTTAATGAGTTGGAAACCCAATAGACTTGGCCACCCAAAAGACATATATTAAGATATACATTAACTAGAAAACTTAAGACGTTAACTAGGAACTCTCTTACCAAAAAATAAGAAAGGAACTCTCAAGACATCTATAAAATAGGAAGATCTCCCAAAGGCATTCATAAAGTAAGGAGTCCATTTACACCCCCACCCCCCACCCCCCCCCCCCCAAAAAAAAAAAAAGAAAAAGAAAAAGAGTAAGGAGTCCAAAAGATTTGCCTTCAAATATAACATTCATAATAAGTACTTGGTTCCCATTGGTTAGTGTGAAACCACCAGGGAACGGGATCAAATCCATGCTAAGTTCAAGCCCAAAGATATAGGTGTGCCTAATCCCTTGCATAGTGGGAAGCTCTGACTATCTTCAAGAGGTGTCATTGTGCCTTTTAGCAGGAGATTTGACATTTGTCACAATTCTGGTTTTCTCTAACAATACTAGTTACTGTTTTGATTTTCTAACAACAGTAGAAGACACAATAGTGGATTTCATTTGATCTTTGACAGAATTCTCAAAACGACATTAGGGACTAAAATGATTCTAGTCAATTTTTTTTTACATATGATGTTCTACTGGATATACTTATATATTTTACAATATTTTAGTCCTCAACCAGAGCTTTACAGATTTTGTTGAATATAATTGATAATTTCAGATATAATAATGTCAGTATCAGTCTAAGAAACACAGGCACTTATCTACCATGCTGTGCACTGACACTCTTCAGATTTCCTCCCAAATGTAAATCCACCTAACTGACAAATAAAAAACAGAAACAAGGACAGAATAAAAAGCAAAAAGAAAATCCATCAAATAATAACAGACGTATGTTGGGTGAGGACATAGGTAACCTATAGATCATGGCACAAATCCACAAATATGCACTTGAAAGATGTAAATCTACTTGATATGAGTATAATGGGACTAAATCAACCTAACTTCCATTGATTTGGCCTAAACTGAGGGATGGCCAATAAGTAGGTGTTATGTGACAGCTGCGAATGCATGGATGTTTTATAAAATTTAAGCCTATTTACAAAAAAAAATTGGAAACTAAAACCCTAACCAAACTTTTCCTCAAAATAAAACTCTCCCTATCACATCAAAACCACAACACCACAAAAATATCAAGAAAAGGCAATTTTGGCAAAATGGTGTCAAGAACCCGGCTTGACTGCAACTTCTTTGATGAAAGAATTGAAAGAGATGGAGAAAATAGAGAGAAATAGGGAGGGAAAAGAAGGGAGAAGAGAGAAATTGAACTTTCTGATTTTCCAATGAATGCCAAATGAATCTCTATGAGTGGTTGAGATAGCCCACTCTTACAGGAATAAAGTAGTGGGAAGGAAAGTGGATGGTAACTGCCAGTTACTGTACATAACTGTAAGTTACTGTTCATGCTAAATTATAAATACAGAGACACAAATAAATAATAGAAAATAAGACTGAAATTAGGTAATAATCAGCTGCATTAATGGCCTGGATGTCTGCCTACATCCAGGTTATGACTTTCCCGCCCCTTAAAACCATTATTATCCTCAAGAATTAAAGTGATTTATCCGAGGTAACTAGTCAGCAAATCTGGTAAGTACTCCTAAGTAGTATGATCCAGATGTAAATGTGACCAACAAACCAGAACCTAGGTAAGGGGCATGGCATCCTTATAAATCACCCATCTGTCCAAGATAACCAAGGGCTCCACCTCCGCCTGGTACTCATAAAGTATAGGTGGCAATTCTATGTTAGGAGCATCCCGGGAGCCAATTGTTTTCTTGAGTAGGGAAACATGAAATACCAGGTGTATGGTAGTGTGGTTGGGTAGTCATAGTCTGCAAGCAACAGAACCCACCTTCGGTATGATTGGAAAAGGACTATAATATTTAGGACTAAGTTTGGAGATAGGAGAAGAAGAAAAAGACTTCTGTTGGGCATTGTTGACCTTAATATAGGCCAAATCCCTCACCACGAATTCCCTCACTTCTTTTACGATCTGCGTACTATTTCATTCTATTTTGGGCCTTAGCCAATTCCTCTTTAAGCAATCCCAACATTTCTTGCCTTTGCTGCAAGTATTGGTTCACCGTTGAAATTTTACAATGGCCAGTAACAGTGGAGGTTTAAAACCAAAAAGAGCCTCAGAGGGGTGCATCTTGATTGAGTTGGGGTAACTAGAATTGTACCACCATTGGGCAAGAGATAACCACTTATGCCAGCTCTTTGATTTTAGGAAACAAATAAATCTCAAGTAGGCTTCCACACATTGGTTGACTCTTTCAGTTTGTCCACCCGTTTTAGGATGATAAGCTGTTGACATGGATAGCTCTATCCCCAAACCCCTAAAAGGTTCCTGCCAAAATTCACTTGTAAACACTTTGTCCCTATCCAAAACAATAGATTGTGACATCTCATGCAGACTAACTACTACATCTAGAAATACCTTTGTGACTTCATGTGCAGTGAATGGGTGAGAAAGACTCAAAAAATGAGCAAACTTTGATAGCCTGTCCACTACCACTAAAATCACATCTTTTTTCTCCAATTTAGGTAGCCCCTCAATGAAGTCCAGTTCAAGCCTAACTGGGGACGTCTAGTGGTTGCAGTAGACCCAGATAAGCCACTTGTTATGCTTGCAACATTGACATATTTCGCAAGCTGCCACATATTCAATAAGTAGCCCTTATACCTGAATGTCCCCCCTGCGGTGAGCTATGTAGAGTCTGCAAAATTTGTCTTTTAAGCAGCTCATTGTCACCAATAACCATTTTTCCCTTAAACTTGAGGATGCCATTAGATAAGGTGTACCCAGGTGTACTACTTAGGCTACCTAATAATTGGGCCAGGAGGTCTTGAGTCCACCTGTCAGAATGTAATTCTGATAAGAAAGAGAGTTTGCTCGCAATTCAGTGAGAATTGCGCAAGAATTGGTAGAATGGAAGGAAAGAGAGAAATGGGGAGAGAGAGAGAGAGAGATCGAGAAGCTGAGAGGGAAAATTGAATCAATTGAATTCTCCAAAGATGCTTCTCATGGCCGCAAGGGTTGGTTATATAATTTCCAAGCCCTGGCGCCAATATTTGGATTACATTTGAATTAGACCCATGTGCTGTAACTGCCAATCTAATCCACATTACACTAGTACCCCTTACCCTTCTACCTTAGTAGTCTCCTTATTTACATAATAGTCTCGTGGCAATTCCCCCCTTATTAGAAACATTACTTATCCTCAAGTAAGTGAAAGAAGTCCGGCTGCCCTAGGAAACTACTTCAGGAGGTCAGGGAGGTACTGCCAAGTGTTGTTTTCAGGGTGGGATTAGAGCAGTGGACTAACACCTCAGTGATTGGTGCCTAATGCTTGTAGATGATTCTCCTATCCACTATAGCTATTGGCTCCGTCTCTTGTTGTGCTAGTTGTAATGTTGAGGGTAGGATAAAACTGACTAGACTGGTGTCCGGGGATGGTTTGAGGAGTGACACATGAAACATGGGATGTATGTGAGATCCCTCTGGAAGTTGGAGTCTGCAAGCCACTTGTCCCACCTTGGCTATCACTTCATAAGGCCCGTCGTATTTGGGACTCAGCTTAGTAACTTAGGGGCTAAAGTCTTTAGTTGGGCTTGCCTAAATTTTAGATACATGATGTCTCCCACTGAAAAGACACATTCATTCCTCTTCCTGTCTACATATTGCTTCATTCAATTTTGGGCACTGGCTAGCTCTTTCCTTAGGGCCTGCAACATTTGCTGCCTTTAAATTAAATAATCGTCCACTATAGCTACCTAGCTATGGCTTCCTCTCAGTGGTAAAAGAGAAGGTTTGTATCCATATAGTGCTGCAAACAGTGCTATCTTCAGAGAGGAGTGTGGAGTGGTATTGTACCACCACTGTGCTAGGGCGAGCCATTTGTGCCACCCGGCAGAATGCATTAGGCTCACACATCTTAAGTATGTCTCGAGGCATTTATTAGTCCTTTCGGTTTATCCATCTGTTTTCGAGTGATAGGAGGATGACATGTGTAGCTGTGCCCCTAGGGATTTCATTAGCTCTTTTCAGAGGAGGCTTGTGAAGACTTTGTCCCTATCTAACACAATCACATGAGGCAACCCATGCAACTTGCCCACCTGATCTAAAAAAACTCTTGCCACCTCCTGTGCAGTAAAGGAGTGTGTTAAGCCCAAGAAATGGACATATTTGGTCATATAATCCACCACCACTAGCACACAATCCTTACCCTCTAACTTCGGCAGACCTTCTACAAAATCCATGCATCACACTCCTGGTAGAGGTTGCAACAACCCTGGGAGGTGGATGTTTTCATGTTTACACCTATTGCAAGTGTCACAACCCTTCACATACTCTATCACTTCTCTCATCAACCCTGGCCAGAAGAATAGTTGTTTAATCTTGTTGTAAGTGTTTTATATCCCTGAATGGCCACCCACGAGGGAATCATGTAGCACCTCTCGGATCTTTTGTCGAAAAGACTCATCCTCACCAATTAGTATTCTGTCCTTATATCTCAATAGCCCATTCCTCAAGGAATAACTTGGTTTGTTGTCTGGTTCTAGGATCATTTGCTCCATCAGCTCCTTGATCCACTCTCCTTTTGTGTAACTGGTTGTTACCTCTCGAAACCAATCCAAAATAATTGCAGTGATAGCAGCAAAGGCCCCTTCTTCCACACAACGAGATAAAGCAAAGGTTGTTTTATTCTCCTGGCCTTTCCAGTACTAAATAACATAGTCAAGTCCCATTAACCATGGCATGCCTTTCCTCTAAAGGTGGGTATGAAGTTTCTATTGTAACAAAAACTTAAGCCTCTCATGATTTGTCTTTATAATGAACCTCCCTCCTTCAAGGTAGTGCCGCCATTTCTCTACGGCTATTAGAACAGCCAGAAGCTCCTTATCATAGACACTGAGACCCAAGTGCTTCGAGACCAACACCTGACTGATAAAAGCCAAAGGCCTTCCTCCTAGTATCAATACTGCCCCCACCCCGCTATCACTTTCATCAGTTTCTAATATAAAAGACTGATTAAAATCGGGTAAGCTCAGTGTAGGTACCTCACTCATGGCAGCTTTCAACCTTCCAAAAGCTTCCTCAGCCCTCTCATTCCAGTGAAATCCTTCCTTCTTCAACAACCTTGTCAATGGTCTACTTAGAGTGCCATAGTCTTTGACAAATCTGCGATAATAACCTGTGAGGCCCAAGAACCCCCGTAAGGCTTTCACATTAACAGGTCTTGGACATGCTGTCATTGTTGCCACCTTCTAGGGATCTGTGCTAACCCTTGCTCCTAAAATAACATGGCCAAGATACTCCACTTGGGATTATGCAAATGCACATTTAAACTTCTTAATATACAACTTATTGAATCGGAGGACTTGTAGAGTGGTCCTTAAGTGCTCTAGATGTTTGGCAAAGGTAGGGTTGTATACCAGAATGTCGTTAAATAATACCAAGATAAATTGGCGCAGGTAGGGTTCGAATATTTGGTTCATAAAGGCTTGGAAGGTTGCTGGAGCGTTGGTCAATCCAAAGGGCATGACCAAGAATTCATAATACCCTTAGTGGGTTCTAAAGGCAGTTTTGTGGATATCATTGGGATGCATTCTAATTTGATGATATCCCAATCTAAGGTCAAGTGTAGAGAAAACTTTAGCTCCATGCAATTCGTCTAATAGGACTTTGATAATAGGTATAGGGAATTTATTCTTTATGGTTAGGGAATTGAGTTGGCGGTACTCAATACAAAACCACCAACTATCATCTTTCTTCTTTACTAATAGCAAGGGAGAGGCATAAGGGTTGGTGCTTGACTGTATAACAGAAGTATTTAGCATGTCTTTGATCATGTGTTCTATTTCAGCCTTTTGTTTTGGGAGGTATCTATATGAGCAGATGCTAATTAGCACAGCATTGGATTTGAGGTTGATAGGGTGGTCTATTGGTCTTAGGAGTGGTAGAGACTTAGGTTCCTCAAACAAGTCCCCAAATTCATCTAAGAGTAAATTAAGAGAATCTAATTGAGTTACCTCCCAAGGAGCTTGCGTGGTCTCCATCGAATTCAGCATGTAATGCCCTTCATCTTCTGTGTCCTCCTTCCTTTTCACAACATGTACCAAGAAGAGTCGAGCTACTTGTGTCCACTTGCTCCTGAATAATTTATGTAGCCTTTTGCCAAAAATCACCTTACATGTTCCTGTCTTCACATTGCCAGTTAGGGTCATCCTCCTTCCCCCTTTCTCGAATGTCACCTCCATCTTGTTAAAGTCAAAACAAATGGGGTTGACTTCTCTCATCCAATCGACTCCTAGAACCATATAACATCCCCCCAACTTCAATAGGGGTAAGTCAGCCTCAAAGTCTTCCCCCTGCATCTGCTAACAGAACCCAACACAAGCGGATTTGCACAAAACCTTCTGGCCGTTAGCTACGATTACTGACAGGGGCGGAATCCCCGTGAGGCTACACTTCAATTTTCTTGCTATCCCTTCATCCAGGAAGCTGTGAGTGCTTCCACTATTAATCAAAATCATCAAACGGCTATCTCTTGCCTTTTCCTCCACCTTGATAATTTTATTGGTCACCACTCCCCTTAGAGCGTGTAGGGAGATCTCTACCTTCTCTCCTCTTCCCCATCTTCTTCTAGAATGTTTCTGTCCTCAAGAGAGATTCATTGTGATTCCGAGAAGCATACAACAAAGCTGGGGAACCATTGGACGGTGACTGGGTGACGCAGGTTGGTCAGACGACTGGAGTGGGTGACCAGAGGTTGATGTGAACCTAGGAGGTCGCAACTGGCGCAGGAGTTCCAAGCGATCGCAGTTGTGCAGCGGGTTTCTAGCGATCGCGGTTTGGTTGGTGATTGGGCAGAACTTGAGGAAGGAAGCGTTGATGCATCATTGGTTAGGTTATCACTGGCAAGAGGTTCACGACTAGAAGTGACATAGGTAGAGTGAAACTAGAGGAATGAGACAAGAGGCTAAGCAAATTTGCCGACTGATTGGGTGCGAAGCTTTCCATTAGAAAGCACAAGTCTAACCGAACCTAAGGAACAATCGTTGAACATTGACAGGGACAATTCAGTCCAGAGAAATTCCCAACTAAGTTAATCGCGTAGTTTCTTGGCCGCCAACTCCTTCTGCTTGATTTAATCGAGTCCCGAATTGAAGGCGAAGCAGACCCAACTCTTGGCGGGTTCCATTTGAGGCGGATTAAGTCTAGGCGACTTCTTGAAGCAGTGGGTGAGATGGTGCTCATTAGCTGTAAGCCACAGAAGTCGATTATAGGTTGCCAACTGCTCTGAGGAGATTGATTACCCAACAGATCTAGGCGACCTCGGTGAATTGATTATTCTAGAAATTGGTGGATTCGATAGAATTTGAAATTCCAGCAAGTGACCCTCGGCTACTACCTTCGAGGATGTACAGAGCTCCTGTTTATTGGCCTTCGACTTGTCCTACTCGTGAGATTTCTGCCACAACAGACAGTGCACGCATGAGACCATGGGAGCCTCAATTGCAGCACAAAATTTCAGCCATGATAGGCAATGCACGAATGAGACCAATGGAGTCTCAATTGCAGCAGAAGGAAGCTGCATTTCCAATGGGCTATCTTGCTCGTGAGACCAGGGGAAGTAGTGCACACACAATACAATTGGAACCTCAATTGCAGGAAAAGAATGTTGCATTTTCATTCAATAGAAATCACAAGGAGTTTAGGCCGAATCAGGGGGCACAGGAACAGTCATTAGACCCTTGGGTTAGCAAAACGTGCAAGGAATTTGGCTGTATGATATGAGAGCAGTTGCAAGAGTTTGCAAGGATACTGACTAAGAAGTATTATTACACCTTCCCTACAAAAATTTTTGAGAAACCAAGAAGAAACGTTTCAGATGACCAGCCAATAAGTTCTCACTAGAAGATGATTGATTCAAACAAGCAATCATCAAGATTGAATTATGGTAACAGAGGATCCTTAGAGAAGCAAACTATGGAGGGCGAGCTTCTAAAATATTCCAGTGAGCAAAAAGAAGAAGGTGTTGCTGAAGTGGAGGAGAAAAATGTTGAGAGTGAGCTTCGAAAATATTCCGAGGAACAGAAAGAAGATGTGGCTGAATTACCAATAGGGGCAGATGGTTTGTTTGTTGGGGAACCTCCATATGAGGACATTAAGGGTCTGGATTTCTCAATATTTGAGCAGTCGAAATTGACAATTTTGAGTGGTCACGTTGAAAGGAAGATGATTAATGAACTACATTCACATCTTCGACTAGAAATTAAGTCAACTAATGATCCATCCAAGATTGAATCCCCCTTTCCTTTGCCTCTTTCAAATTTCTTTCAAGTGAGGGACTTGCTTAGGGACAAGCACCTTATGCAGCTTCGGTCTTCTATTTCATTAAGCACTCACAGATTTGAACCTAAAGTCATTGAGGTCAATTAGGTTGCTTCTATTGCAGTTCTAAGCCAAATTATGCCTGGGATGGATCTTGGAAACTTAAGAACAAAGAAGAAGAGGCCTAGGAGGAGAAAGAAGAAAAGAGGAATGAAACAAATAGAGAAGGCTAGAATTGGGTGAAGAGCCATGGCCACTTGCGGCAAGTTCTTGGGGACAAGAACTTTCTTAAGGAGGGGGTAATTGTCATGACCCCAAGGATAGTTTAGTAAATATACTAGTAGGTGTTGGCATGCAATATACAATAATTGTAATTTCTTTTCTTTCTGTTATAGGGTTTTGTCCTATTGTATAAGCAGTTAGACTAGTTGTTAAATTGCACATAGGAGTATGTGGGAGGCTGTTAGGCTATATATAAGCCACAACTGAGGTTGGATTGATTATGCTTGAATTGATTAAATGAAAATCTAATTCTCTCTCTACAATTCTCTCCGTTCTCCTTCTTGTTTCTCTTTACTGCTCTCCATCATTTCTCTCTACATCCTCTCCCATTTCTGTCCATTTTTCCTCTCCAATGTTCTGTTCTTAAGTCTGTTCCATCAGATCCTTTTGATTGACGATCCAATCCTAGGCTAAACCCTAGGTACATGACACCTTGTCATTGAAATAGGATGCTACAAGGTTTATTCTCTACCCTTTTAGCCACATTATAGTGCTGGAAAAACCTTTCGCACATTGGTTTAACACCTTCAAACATGGGAATTTCAAGCCTAGGTATGTGTGGGTGATCTTGGTAGGATCCCCTTACCTGTACTGCCAGATCTATTTCTGGGTATTCCTCATCTTCCTATGGCGGAGAAGCATGAGGAAGAATGCCTGCTCTTGTCAAGGTTGGCTTTGAAGTGCCTACTCTTGTCAAGATCGGCTTTGAAACGGTTTTGGGAAGGAAGTCTTCAGGCAGGCTGACCTGGGGCATCTTGGAAAACATTTTCAATAACCCATCCACCCTTTGGCCAAGGCTAGCAACTTTCTTCTCCAACGACTGCACTACTTCTCTAATGGCAATGTTGGTGGCCGTGTTGTCCTCCTGGCAACAACTCAATTCTTCCTAGGTCTACCACAAACCCAACTCCATGGTCTTCAACTTCGCTTCCACCGACTTCAAGCGAGTTCACTCTGCCATTTCCACAGCCAATTTCTTATTGTTAACTCTGACAGTCAACACAACTACCTCTAGTGAATCGGTAACCGCCTCAGTTCCTCTTCTTGAAGCCAGTAACTGCCCTGAGCTGCTCTTGAAATTGGTAACTGCTAGGGTCGGAGTCACTGCTAAGGGTTGCTGGACTAGCCGAGAATCGGGTGGCTCTAATACCAAGTTGTCAGGACCCTGGCCTGACTGCAACTTCTTTGATTAAAGAATTGAAAGAGAAGGAGAAAATAGAGTGAAAGGAAGGAGAAAATAGAGAGAGAAAAGGGAGAGAAATGAAGGGAGAAGAGATAAACTGAACTTTTTGATTTTCAAATGAATGCCAAACGAATCTCTCGAGTGGCTAATACAGCCCACTCTTACAGGAATAAAGTAGTGGGAAGGAAAGTGGATGGTAACTGCCAGTTACTGTACACAACTGTAAGTTACCATTCATGCTAAATTATAAATACAGAAAGAAAAATAAATAACAGAAAATAAGACTGAAATTAGGTAATAATCGGCTGCATTAATGGCCTGGATATCTGCCTACATCCAGGTCGTGACAAATGGAAACTGTTAATGCAGTTTCTGCAGTTTGGGCAGAAACCACAATTGTGATTTCTGCATAAAACCACGTACAAAATCCAATTGTGGTTTCTGTCAAACAGCAAATGTGGTGTTTTCCGTTGGGCTAGGCAAAAAAAACTAGAATTATGGTTTTGCCCAAGGCAGAAACCATGATTGCGGTTTCTGCCCAAATGCAGAAACCCTCTTAGTGGTTTTGATTTGTCCTGTTGTATGTTTTCTTTTTGCTGTGCTGGACGATAAGGTGGAGTTAATATGAGGGTCTGTTTTGAGAATAAGTTTGGTTGGAGATTCATTTTGTAAAATTTTATTGTAAATAGGTTAGAATTTTGAAAAAAAAACTCATAAATGTGTGGCACCAGTCAAAAAGGTGCCATACCGATCTTTTACAAACATGATAGTAGGCCGACCATTAAGGCAACCGTTACCGGGTGTTATGCAACAGCTGTAAAGGTGTTGCACCAGTCGAAAGGTGCCATGACAATCCTTTACAACTATAATAGTGGGTGTGACCGTTTAGACAACTGTAGGTCTTACCAAATTTGGCAAGACACGAAAACCGTTGAGCAACTGGGCAATTATTAAAACCAGTCAAGCAGCACAGGAAGCTAAACCTACCTTGTATGCACTGCATAAATTTTGAACTTCCTGCATTCTCTCAGAAGAAAGAGAAGCCCCCAACTTGAAGACTAGCTCTGCAAGAAAACCTGGAACAGACTAACAAATGAGGAAACTCTAGACCGGCCTAAAAGATACAGAGAAAATCTGGCATCTCAAATTGAAAAAGAGAAACAAATTCCAACAAAATAAAACCATTTCTTTTACCTGGCTGAGAAAAAAAAGACCTGTAACTCACAACACAATAGGGAACAATGTGAGTATTCATGTTAGCACACCACACCACATACCACTTGGGATTCTTAAGATCATCCACACCAGTATCAAAGTCTTTACTGGAAGGATATAGCTGAGAGGACCCAGCTTGAACTTTCTCACATTTGCCCAATATAACTTCGCACAAGATAACATGCTTCTCGCCGTTGTCATCCTCTGATAACCTACCACTATAACCCAATTCAAACATAATAGGATTAGGCAACTCACAAAATCGTAGCTAAAGTAACCTTCCTAGATGTAGAATGCATAACCATGCAAGTAGTACCTGAAAAGAGGGAAGGACAGCGGAGACAAGTAGATTCCAATTCCATGAACTTCAGAAGCAGGAACCCTACCGGGCATCCCAAATCCGTGACTTAAAACGAGCTCCACACCCTTGGCCGACGTCCCGTACCAAGCGTATGAGAGTTTGGCGTCCCCCCTGGAAGCCTTAGTGATCTCCATCTGCTTGTGGAAAACTTTACATCGAGCACACTCTGCCGGACCCGTGAGCCACTGATGAATTGCAGTGATCGTAATGCCGGGTTCAAAATCCCCTACCCCAGAAAGAAACAAGTTCCTCACACGATTATAAGTTCTCGCCCCTTCTACAAGCTTCCTCGCCTTTGGCCACTTCGGCGATTCTACTTCCACGTCGTTCGTAGTAATTCGCAACCTCTTCACTCCAACGAAGTTTTCATTCGCGGAGTGACCTTCGGTTATCAGTTTTTCATCCTCCTCAGGCCCTATCTCCACACACACTCTCTTCTTCTTAGAGAAATCCCAATTATCTGCGATTTTAATCCCAATCTCAATCTTGTGAATCTCAGAATTAGCCAAGTCATTGGCAGCATTAACATTCAAAATCTCAACATCGGGACTTTTGGAAACACCCACGACCTCAATCCTCCGTTCACCGGTAACATTTCTAACCCCTTCGGGGGCACCGACAAAGGTTTTCGGGAAGAAACATTTGCCGTCAACATCAATCCAAGCGATCGACCTCCAACTCCCACTCTCCAAATCAACATGCAACATGCGATACAAATCAAACAAGTACCGAACCCCCCCAATTCCGAGCTCCACGACCGGCATCCCCTCCACGAACCCCTTCCGTACTGAATTCACCACTTGGACGGGGAAATCATCCCACGATTCATCCCTGTAGCCCATCAAGCGAACCGGCGGACCACTTCGCTTGAAATTCGAGGAGTTCTCAATTAAAAACCTAGTATCGGAACAATCATACTCACACTTAACCTTACTCACAGGGATCGACGCCGCTGCCGCCTCCGCCGCCGACTTCTTGCTGGAAGCGTGAACCCCAGCCTGATCTCCGGCGCGCTCCGGCCTCACCATTGCCTTCCCCTTGGAGTTCGATGCCATAACCGTCGGAAATTCACTGTAGAACTGAGGGACGCCTCGGAAATCGAGTACACTGACGAGACCTTCTGGAAACACATGGATTTGCCGCCTCGGTATTTATAAGGAGAAGTGAGCGAATTTACTTTTACGGCCTCGATCTGATCGGCGATGGAGCTGCGGACTTAAATGGCCTCAAGGACATTGGCGTAATTTAAGGAAAATGGCCCGTGTGAATTAATGGCGACCTTACTGGGCCGGCCCACGGGCGGTTTCCTCGGCCCAAAGTAAATTAGACATTAGAAAAAAGAAAGTCCACCTTTTCAGTTATTTTTATTTCTATTTTTTGGGTGTTAAATTGACTACCACATTGGAAACTTAGGGAGTTTTAAGTGTGTTTAATTCAATTTTAAACATTCTTAATAATAATTGTCCCCTTTTGCATTGACAATTAGGTTGACTTTTCTGGAAAGGAGAATAATATGGACCATCCTGATTGGATCTGTCATGGGATCAAATTCCTAGCCTCATTTCTATGCTTAAATAACCACTATGAGATTGATTCCATTCTCTATCTTTTAAAACTATTGTCCACTATCCTTATAGCTATGGGCTAAATTCTCTTAATATATATAATAATATCCCATAAATTATGCATGCTAAATAACCATACTAATTAACACCCAAAAATGTGCTAGGCTTCAGTCGTCAAATAGACCTAAACTTTGATTGGTTGTTGAGAATGTTACTACTGTAAGACTTGAAATGAAATTCATTTAATATCTAAACTTGTTGTGTATAATTTTTGGAATATTAATTAAGGAAAATAATTTTAAAAGTTCTTAAAGGTTAATAGAAAATAATTTCATGAAATAGAGAATTTCTGGCCAATCGAATCAATGCATGCATGTGTGTCTCTTACTGTGAGTGAAGGGGGAGGGACGATGTTTTCTCGAGTCTAGTGTATATCCATCCAACTACATATCGCCACCACAATCCAATGATTATCATTGATGGCACTTCAGAATGCTAATAAGGTCTTCATTTACAGATTAAATACATATTTTTATCTTTATACTTACATGTTTTTTTATTTAAGCATTCAAATTTTTTGTTATTCCATAAAAAAGGCAAAGAAATACAAAAGAGGCAGGGACAATGATAGATGGACAAATGGTGGTCGGTGTTGATGTTGATGTCGATGCCATATACAAGGAGAGAGAAGAGACAAATGACGAAAAGGCGGTGGTTGTGCCTGTCATTAATGGCAATGTGGTAGTAGTAGTTCACAATGGAAAGTTAATTGCTAATGTTAGAAACAACAGATTGGACAACCTGAAGTTGCCAAAAATGCCTTCATTCTTTCGCAAAAATTTGTCGTTATCGTTAGTAAATGAGAGAGGGTTCCGGCATAATAGGCGAGAGAGGGAGAACTCCACGTGGTGATTTCTTATTGGTTTGGTAGAGTTGTAAAATTTTTGGTATTGTAAAAATTAACTTAGTTTTATATTTGATCAAATTATTTAAAAATATTTTTAATATTGTTATACGTGTGTCTATGAATGAATGAAAATATTTTAATAATCAAATTATCAAAAAGAATATTAACAAAAACACTTTTATCCTTAATACTGTTTGTATATTAAAATACTTTCAATTTTTAAAATTTTATGATTAAATATTATTTTAAATGATAAAAAATTTATTATATTTTTTTACATTAAAATACATAATATATACACATATATTAAGTAAAAGTAAAGCAGCGGCGATAGCAAATGCTGCGGTGGCAGCGGACCCCATGGTTGGGGTTTTTGCCCCAGTGGTATTTTAGACATGTATCTTATATATATATATATATATATATATATATATTCAATATGAAGGATAATAGTTATAAATTTATATGTTCATTAAGATTAATTTTGTTTATTAATAAATTTTTGTTTTTGTTAACAATAAAAAATTGTATGCCTAGATACAATAATATAATTGGTGTTAAGGAATCATTTTCAATATAGTAAATTCCTATAAAAGAAAACAATATTAAGGGATGTAGAGCAGTTCCTAAGTGACCATTCTAATGTTTATGTCAAATTATTAAGAATGTTTAAAGAAGTTATAGAATTCTTGAATCAGTATTAATGATGTATTTTTTTTTTGAAATGAGAATTCTTTATTTATAAAGGAATTTAGCGCTTGAAAATAAATATTCATGGTATTCCAAGATCAATTAGGATTTGAATTTTTTATAGATAAGACTTATTCGTCACGTGCTTTTTTTTTATGAACTTTTTACATTATATTTGCACATTAGTTGGGACTTTTCCCATGAGATGGAAAGGTTTCCAAAAGGCATTCTAGTCTTCTAGAGCCTTGCTTGTTAGCATTTTTATTGAGATTGTCATAAATCTTTTGGGAGAATCTATTTTGACAAAACTTTTGACAGTCTCAAAATACTATCAATGGTTTCAAGGACATTCTCTTTGAAATCTTTATGAACTGTCGACAATCTCCAAACAATCTCCTAGAAATCTTCAAAACTATTGACAATCTTCGAGAGATTGTCGACAGTTTGAGTAGTTTCTTGAGTTTTGAGGCATTTTTGTCTTTATGGGTTTGATGTTTTATCTTTTTGAGTCTTCACTCTTATGTGACTTGACTTATGACATATCAAAATATGTTTTAAATTTAATCAAACAATATAAAAAATAGGTAAAAATATTTTTAGTATTTAAAAAATACTTTTTTTTTCCATGGCAATATGTCCAAATAGGCTATTAGGGATAAATGTGTCCCTACAAAAGACCCTTTGAGAATGCTTGCTATGACAATGCCTCACTAGGTATAAAAAGGCAAGTGTTCCATGGCTATGGGTCATCTTTTTGTACCTTTATTCCACTATAATTTTTATTATTCCCTCGTACTAACTCTCCAATACATAGTATATTGTTGACATATTAATATTATATTGGGTCAATTTTCTTTTGTAGTTGCAAGTTTTTAGGAGGTGCTAGATGCTTTATCACTAATCCTCGTTAATCTATGTATTTATTATTGGTAATTTATTACATCACCAATTAGTGATACCAAGCTACCAATCAAGTCAAGTTTGTTGTTGCTTGGTGACGAGTGTTTGGGATTGATCACCACCTAATTTATGATTGAGTCATGTTCTTTTTGGGTTCTTGAGTTCTAAGATAGTCCTAATAATCCTTTAACTCAAGTTTGTTTAAATTGGCTTTTCTTGCAAAAAATGAGAGTAGGGTTTGGTCTCTTAGTAGATCTCACGATACTCAAATCAGTCACTATACTCAAAAATGATGTAGTAGTGATGCAATAAATACGTAATAAATCGTATCTAGACCCTAGGATACCACGCCTCTATATAGATAGATTGAAAAATTAGTATGAGCCATGATAAAGTCATGTGCATAGTCAGATTTGATCCTCTAAATAGATTGGGTGAACCAGCTATAGACATCGTGTATGAGCCTGGACCCTTAATACTTGTTTGAATAGCCTTGAGTTAGGTTTTTAGGAAGGCCTAGCTCTTTAGCCCTTACCTAACTTGGTCCTTAAAATAAATATGGGTTGTTATGGGCTTTTTTAGAGGAATTAGAGAGTCCATTATCACTTGCCCCTTACTGACCTAAGTTAAATGTTAGGCTAGAGAGTAATGTTAGAGGTTTCTTTAGCTTCTAATCGTCACACCCTTTTGCAATTGATGTGGAGATTGAAATATTTTAAGCTTTTAATTCACACCTCTTTAGCAATTAATGCCAAGGACAAGGCCTTTTTAGTTGATGTCTAGCACATAATGCTTTACTCGACTATTAACTAGAATCCTCCAATTGGAGAAGATGGGCTTGTTCCCACCATTTTACTCCAAAGAAGGGACAAATGAGGAGTTGCCATATTATTAAGGCTAAAGAAAGAACATCAATTTATCTTTCCTTGAGAGCTATATATAGGAGGGGCTAACCTAGGGTTTCCCCACAATTGACATATCATTCTCTAGCTTTTTTTTTTTTTTAAAGAATCAAACTCCTTGTTCTTTGTTTCTCAACTTATTTCTCCTCCAACCAACTAGGTGTGTCTTCTCTCTTAGAGCACATAAATATATAAACGATGAACTCAAGTATTAAAGCAAGTTCGAGCTCCAACTTAGGCTCTTCTTCAAGCTTAAGGTCCTCAAGTTCAAGGGATTGGTTTAATGTTATTGTCCAAGGAAGGGTGAGATAGTGTTGTCTAGAGTAGAGAATAAGGGTTTTGAGAGCTCTTCTCGATTTTGAGATAGTTTTATTAATCCTCAAGCCCAAGTTTGTTTGAATTGACTCTTGCGAAAACTGAGAGCGAGCTTTGGTTCTCTAATGGATCGTCTAGCGTTCAAGTCAATCATTATGCTTGAAAATGATACAGTAGTTATGTAATAAATACATAATAAAAATCAAACCTAGATCTTAAGATACCATGCCTTTATATAAATATATTAAAGGTTAGTATGGGCTAAGATGAGATCATGTGGATGATCGAATTTTTATCCTCCAGATAAACTGGGAGAGCCATCTATGGGCATTGGCTTGGACCTTTCTTAGTACTTGTTTGAGTAGGCTTGGGCAAAGTTTTCAAATAGATCCAACTCTTCATATCTCATTCACCTTGGAGCCTCAAATTAAATCTAGACTGCTCCGTGCTTTTCCCTTGTACCAAGAAAGTCCATCATCTTTGGTAACTTCTTTTGTTTTATATATACTACAATTTAAAGTATAATTTCAAAAGTTTATAATGTTGAAAAATGTCTCAAATTTATAACCACAATGTCAAGCTAAGTGTGAATGAACAAAATTTTAAATTAATACAATAGTTAGACATAATTGCTATCCTTAATTAATTTATTCTGTCTATGGAATTGTGCCAAATGCTTCACTAAAAACTAATTACATTAGTACACAATTTATAACAGTGAATAATAAATTATTTGAATTACAAAAAGATGGTTGTGGTTAAAGCATGAAATTTAGAAATGTAGAACAGTAAAGTCTTTTACTTATCATGTGTGACCCAATTATTATTATTTTTTTTTTTTGGTGGATCCATGTATCTAGTCAATGTGGATCCCATGCTTTTAATTTATGATGTTCATGATTTATCTATTTCTTAGTTAGTGTTTGTTAAGTAAGATACGAGGTAAAAAATGTTAGATATGAGAAGTATTCTAAATCTTTGTCATTTTTGACGTATTTATTAAATTTATTTAACTTTTTCTAAAAAAATCTTCATATGAATTCTTAAATGATTTTTTAGAGATAAATTTATCTAATCCCCTCTAGATAAATTTATCTGATATTTTATAAATAAGTCTAAATTATCTATATGCCATTTGTAGGATAATTAATGTCATTTAATATATTTTTAAAATTTAAATTTATTAAGTCTTATTTTTACAATAAGATTTTTTTTAAAAGAAATTATTTATTTAAGTCTTATAATTAATGTCATTTAATACATTTTTAAATTGCCATATGTTTTGAAAATTTTTAAAATTTAAATAACATTATTCCTTTCACCAATTTTTAAAATTTAAATTTCTCTCTCTATATAAATATATTTTATTATTTAATACAAATTCCTTTCACCGATTTTTTAAATTATTTCATTCAATTTTATATTTTATTATGTATTATGAAAATATATTTTGACAAGTTTTAATTATCTATGTGGAATTATCGTAATTCCCCCAATAATTATTTCTATTGTCTAAATCTTTTTAGAATCTATTTTTGAACATGAATTTAGAAATAAAATACTATTTTTAATTTTTTTTTAACAATTCACATTAATCATAAAATACCATTTTAATCATAAATTTGTTGTTGATATTAATATACAGTTTTGAATGAATTTGGTAATAGGGATATTTTAATAAAAAAAAAACCTTTATCTTGAAATTTATCATATGCATTTAACAAATATGTAGAAAAAAATATAATTCTAAATGAATTTAAAAAAAATAACAAATAGTCTGATATAAATCTTAAAATATTTTCTAATTTTATCTTGATTATTCTATATCTTGATTCAAAAAGTAATATAATCTTATCCTAATACTCTCTTATTTTACTCATTTTAACAAATGTTTCCTTAACATATTATTCATGAAATTCAAGAATTCGACCAGTATTCATGAAAACAAACTATATCTCAAACCCTTACAAATTTATACTGTGTAAATACTTTGTGCATCAACCTTAACCTTTCAGGTTACGTTCTTGAATCTTGCTATTACTCAATACCTAAATTATTAACATTTAAAACAAATCTATATTGTAATGTTCAACACTCTTAAAATGTTCGTAAGACATTTTTTTTAAAAAAATTCCCAAACATAGTGAAAATAAGAATTAAACTCTTTCTAACGAAAAATTCTCCGACGAATGCTCATATTCAACATTCTGTCTTTAATTTAGTCGATTGTCTAACAAACCAAAATGAATGTGCATCTTGAAATTGCATTGATTTCACATCAATATCTATAAACATATAGAAGGTCAAGTCAACCTGTACAAGAAGTTCTTCATTTTGCAAGAGATAGGAAAGATGGGAAAGAGTTAAGACTCTTCTCTTTGTGTTTTAGTTTTCAATTTATAGTTTTGAATTCATTTTTAATTTTGTGTTTTGAGATTATTGAAAATATGTTCTTTTCGTCTATAGCATTTTTCGCATTTTAGAAATTTTAAACGTGTTTGTGATGAAAACAGGAAAAACAAATTTTTGTTATTTTGATTTTTTTAATAATTTTTTTTATTTTTAAAAATATGAAAATAAACACGTTTTTATTATTTTGAAAAACTGAAAATTGAAATCAAATTAAAAACAGTAAAGAGAAGATGATTTTTTTTTTTTTTGTAGGCAACTTTACATTTGCTTTCACAATAGGGGTGTTGGCAATTCGAGGCCATATCTTCTTATCACGAAGAACAAAAAAAAAAAAAAAGAAAAAAAAGAACTTTACCATTACTATGAGACTATCTGTCATACTTGGAGAAGCAAAACAACCTCACAGACTGGGCACTCTGTGAGTTACAACAAAGAGCAAGGTTCAATTAGCTAAAATGGGGCTAGCATAGATTATTGTTTTGGCTTCTCTCTCAAAAATTGCAAAAGAAATGTCCTTTGGGTGGTTATTTGGTGTCTTTCCCGTTGGCTTTTATATATTTTTGTATGTGGAAAGAGATAAATACTAGGGTGTTCCAAGACCAAGCTATCTAGGTCGCTTTGAATATCATGGAGATAATTCGTAATCTGCTCATGGCATTGGTTTCTAAGAGATTTCAGTGCAACTTTGGCATGCTTGGCTCCTTAGTCGCCTTTCATATGTGCCTGATGAGATTGTTGATTTTATAGTTTTGTGTGGAGTTTCTAGCTGGAAGCATGCCCTAGTTTAGATCATTAGGTCTAGTTTTGTGTACAAAAGTTGATTTGGGTAGTTTGATAAGTATTTTGAAGCCAAACCAGGATATACTTGAAACCACCAAATCACAGGTTAATAATTTGGGTCGTTTAGCCCAACGGACATAGCGCAATACTAAAGTACAAGGAGAATAATCGAAATATTGAAGGTTCGAATCCTTGTGGCGTCTTGGAAGACAAAATTATTGTTGAAAGACAGCATTACTTAGAATACAACAATAGGGCTGGAAGAAAATCGCTCACGTGGAGGCAAGTTCATGGTGTGTCATGTTGCCTCTCTGAGGTCTCGTTCTCACGACGTAAATGTGGGGTCCACAGGGAAGGTAGCCATTTTTCGAAAGTCCACTTTGACTGTGTGTAAGGTATGATCGTATCCAAATTTATTCGGAGGACAAATAAGGGGGAATGGCCATTCTTCTCAAAATTTTTCGAACAGAATTCGGACACTTGAGTCATAAAAAAAAATAAAAATAATAATTTGGGTCATTTAGTTAGTTTTGACTATAACAATTAATAATATTTAACAAGAATGAGAAAACATAACAACAACAAGGACAATGAATTTTTTTATTTTTATTTTTTAAAATTTGGAAATTGTCAATAAAACTAATCCACCCAAATTACTAATTAATATGGTAGAGAGGAAGGTATGAAAGTTGATAGCATTTTAATTCTTTCAAATGTTTACACTAAATTATTAAATTAAAGATTTTGAATTTATTATTTTACTTGACAATCAATTAAAATTCAAAATTTTATGTGTAAATAGAAAATTTAAATTATAAAAAAACTTAGTCTTACTTGGGCATGCAATTTGATAGCTTATCCAAACACACAACCAAAAGAGGGATCCTTAAAATTATTGAACCATAACTAACATTTGGCAGTTTGGCAAATTGAGTTAATTTGGTGCGACCAAGTAAAGCCCTTTAGTCGTTTCAATTTGGCCTTCTCAAACTTTTGATTTTTGTTGATTAATTATAATTTCTTTTCATTATCATGAAAAACATTTGCATTTCCATTTACAATTAAGTATCATATTGGCATGTTTTGTTTATTTTAAAACATGTGGAAAAAGTAATGTTTGGTTAAGATTATAATTGTTTTTTATTAACAAATTATAGATCTAAATAAGTAAAGATTTTAAAATTGTTAATAATAAGACTCACTATAGATAGGAGTGAGAATTTAGTCACTAAACTCACTAAATTGCTTAAATTGAATAGATCGAATCTGTTGAAAAAATCAAATCTAACCAATCGAATAAATGATCAAATTGAACAAATTAAAAAAATAAAAATAAAATAAAATCAAAATAATCAAAACATTCAAAGTTAAAAATCAAATCTAACTATAAGTCACAATTTGCATTGAATAGAATTGAGCAATTTCGACTGATTTAATTTAGTTATTTCGATTTAATTAAAATGTTATTCAACTCTACCATAGGAGGTGAGAGATTAGACGGGGCGGTGAAAAATATGGTCTAGATCATAAATTATATATGATTCAAGAAGTCCAAAAAAAAAAAAAAAAAAGGCAAAATTAGGCGCAATCGTTATTCACTCATGGGCCGGAGTTTTGAAGGGCTTGTAAGTCTTGAGGTCAGAGGCCAGGCCTTGAATGGATCCAGCAGCCGCCAAGACGGACACAACCAGGCAGACCCAGCTTAGGACCTTTAGCCAAATCCACCTCAAAGACAGGCGTCGGATTCTCGCCCGTGCCATGTACATCTCTATCGGGAAATATACGGTTAGCGGATAAAACGACGCCGCTCCAATCAGCCCCAGGAACACATTGAAGAAAGGGAGGATCATGGCGATCACTGCCGTCACTATCACGTACGTCGTCCTCCACACCACCCTGAACCAGTTGACATAATATGTTGTTCCGAAGGAGAAGAATGGGACATTGACGGCGTGCTCTCTGTGTATGAACTTGCTCTCCGGCCATCGTTCTTGACACCGACCCTCTACGAACCCGAATATCGGTTGGCAGAAGACCTGCATGCGCGCATGCAATTTTAATTTTTGATTTAATTAGTTCACCCTCCAAAACACAATTATATATAATAATAATTCTAATTAAATTTATAAACTAGAAAATCATGAGAAAGAGCTCTCAAACCAAGTGTTTTGACCTGATAGGCCCCAATGAGGTGAATGGCGATGCAGACGTTGGCAAGGTCGACGAGCCAAAAGGGTTCGTAGAAGCCGAAGCCAGTGAGAAAATTCCCCGGCGCGTGGTTTCCAAAGGCTGCGTACCCAAAGCAGCCGCACAGGACGTAGAAGGCGGTGGTGGTGAAGATTCCGACGAGGGAGGCCTTCTTCATCACCTGGCTCTCCGGCGGGCTTGATTTCAATGTATCCTGCGTACGTACACACATTTCTTGGAGATTGTAGAATGATCAATTGTTTGTTGGTGTGGCTGCTGGCGCAACTCACTCTCACTCTCACTCACTCTCTTCAACTCAATCCAAAAATGTAATAATATACAGTCGGAAATGCTAATTGGAGATTCCGTAGTGGCATTTGATGTAAAATATTTATATAAATTTTCAAAAATAAGTAACGCCAAAATAAATGTCTGCTTGCTTATATAATAATAATTATATGAAGCAAAGAAAGAGTACTATTTTGGAGAGAAGTTCATAATTATGGGCTGCAACCACGTGAAAGAAGCTGGGGATGCAACCCCACAAAACAAAACAAAACAAGCAATCAAACAGAAGGACGATTCATCGGGTGAATGGGTTGATTGAAACTTGTTTGTTTGGGTAGGAAGGACAAGGACCGGAGGGTGTGGCTGTGGTCCTTATCGTGAAGGCATGTTTAATAATAATATATATATATATATATAGTCGCGTGGGCACCTGGAGCCAATGTCGTCCGCACCCAACCTATCTTGTCTTGTTGGGCCCGACGGACATCGAAATCTCTTGGCTAACCCACTATTTTTTATCCACCATTTATACAACCATGAAATTGATGGCAAGTTCACCTGTGGCTGAAATCCGCACCAGACCAGACAGGTGTGTAAGTTCTTCCACTTACAGTGCTTTCTCCCTGGGAACAGGGACACTAACAATTTTGATTAATTTTATAAATAAATCCCATTAAATAGGAGATAGTTTTCTAATCTTACCAAATAGGAGTATTTTCTATATAAGTTGGGTTGTTGCCCCGAAAGATGAAAATTAATTGGGTTGGGGGCACGCATCCCAAGCAGTTACTATAGCAATAGCATAGCTGCAACAATGGTCTTGTCACCTCTAAGCGGCTAAGGTTGCCTTAATTCAGTAGCTACCTATTTTCATCGCAATTATTGTACCTAGCTATGTCACATTTATTATATACCTATGTCATCTGACAATTCTTACAATTAAACACACACCCCTATTATTTTTATAAATTTTAATAAAATTTTACTCTTAATATAATTATAAAAGTGCTTAAACCAAAAGAAAAGGCTAAATTTTTTTCAAGTGGTCTGTATGTTTTGACGTTTGATTTAATAATTGTATTATTATTGTAGAGAGGGAGGGGAAGAGAGCTTGCCTGAATTTCGATGAGGACGGTGGAGAAGGCGTAAGCAAAGGCTATGTCTCCGATGGCTTGGAGGGTTCTCCACACCTTCTCCGACGCCGTCACGTCATCCCCGACCGTTGTTCCCGTCAACGTCGTCCTCGGATCCGGCCCTCCTCCTTTGTTCACCCAAATATAAAATATGCCTTCATATATATATATATATATAACCATCCATCTATATGTACGTCAATTGCCATTTTTAATGGATACCTGCAACTTTCGCCAGGGAGAGGCCGAGCCCAATGGAGGAATAAGCGAACGACATGATGGCGGCGACGATGGAGAGCCACCAGAGCTTGTCGAAGTCGGGTATTTGGCTCAGAACGACCTGGACTCCGGCGAATATGATCATAAACGGGTAGCTCGACGTAGAGCAGCCGGCTTCATGCCCATGTTCGTGGAAGCAATTCGACCTTTTCACGGCCACCATGCTTATGGAAGAAGTTATCGTGTACCCAATCGTTACGCCGACGAGATTCCCGTACTGAGCCACTCCACACAGCTTCACCTTGGTGCCACCTTAATTAAGTTCCGATTCAGAAACAAGTTTAATGGTTCTTTTATAGTAGCCATATATATAGATATATATAGACGGCGGCAGGGAGCCAGTTTATATTAATTACCTAAATGAGCTCGGACGACGTCCATGTAGGTGTAGTTTCTCTGGCCCGTGACGGGGTCCGGCGACCGGTAACAGTCGGCGAGAAGGGATGAGGTGAAGTAGGTGATGATGGAGAAGGCCAAGAGAATCGCCGGCCCCGCCACCCACCCCAGCTGCGCTATCGCCCACGCCAGAGACAGGACGCCGGAGCCGATCACCGCCGTGATTATATGCGCGCTTGCAGTTATTAAAGTTCCTTCAAATCCAAATCAAACGCAACTTATATAGCTTTCTAATCCATTACAATATATATATATATACATGTATAACTATAAGATGTAGTGTACCTGTTCGTTTGGAGCGGCCGTCGTCGTCCAAGCTCTTGCTACAATCGCCATTTTCAAGGGTGCTGGGAGGTGGTTTTTCCATGAACATGCTCCTTCCGCTTTGCTGCTGCATCTCTCTAGCCATCTTGGTTTAGGAGAGTTTTGGATCAGTTGCCTTCTTCTTTATGCTATATATATATATATATATATATATATATATATTACACAGTCGCAGTAAAGGAAATTAAGCGGCTGCTGTTCTGCTGAAGAGCCCAAAAGCAAGAAACTGGCTACCTTTATATTTGTCCGCACTTGGTGTATTCAATTTGCTAGGAATATTTGTCCACAAGTCCAGAGGCTTACTCGTTTAATTATTCTGCTGCTTCAGCTTCAGCTTCATGGTATTGGTCGGTGCCCAGTTTTATCCCCACTTTAATTATTTTTTATCAATTAATGGAAATAAATATATTACATCATATTTTTAGATAGCCTATATTTATTGTACTACTATATTTTTAGTTTTCAAGCACTTTTATTAATTAGTAATAAATATAATGTATTTTAAATATATTATCGACTAATAAAAGTATATTGGACCCAAAAATGTAATAATACAATAAATATGCCTTATTTGAAAGGGTTTTAATATTTAATATTTAACATTTATTTAGACCAATGAAAAGCTGTCACGTCAATGGGTTAGTGGGTTAGGAAATACAGTGGGTTATTGTTGTAGTGGCTTCCTTAAGAGTAAAATGCATTTTAGGATATTGATTGGTAAATCCATTAGATTTATAAATTCAATAAAGTGACGACTCTGTGTCACCTTTTGATTGTTAACGAAAAAATAAATAAATATTAAAAATTAATTATTAAATATTAAATTTTTCTAAGACATAACTAAAATTTACTAAATCCTAATTGGGTTTGAAAAATGTAATAAACTCTACAAACCCTTTTTTTCACATTTAGAATATTGGTAACAAAACTTATAAAAAATATAAATTTACTTTATCTTAAATTGTTGTATCTAAAAAAGTGACTTCTAACTCAAGATAGGTCAAAGAAGAGAAAGCGCAAAGAGAGAACTTCGAAAGACTAATAGTCACCGAAAGACTGTCTCAGATGTCATTCTTAGGTTAAGGAGACTCTTTCAAGGCCTTTCTCTGGTATCCCAAGAGACCCTCTAAAAATACTTCTATTGAGTCTAAGAACACATCAACTAGCATTTAAAATTTTCGATTGAAAATCCGTAAGAGAAAATCTCAAAAGACTAGAATGCCCCTCTACTTGATAGTTTTAATCTCTATAAATGGAGAGTAATTTCTCTAACAAGGTATGACTAAAATTTGTATTTAGATTATATTTTTATTACTTCCACAAACTCTCCTAGAGACTAACTTTCATATAAAAAAACTTATATAGAAGATACCTCATGCTCTTGATCATTTTCTATTTTACAATTCTCCTAAAGATTAAAAAATTGAAACGAACACTCATCTAAAGCTACAAATTTAAGTATCGAAATATTTGTATGAAAAATATTTTATATCTCTGACTATTTTCTATTTTATAATTTTTTTAAATAATAAAAGATTGAGATGAATATTCATATAAAATTATAAATTTATTATTATATCTAAACAATGAGATAATCCATTACTTAAAACCAAGTTAACAATAACTTTCATAAACTAGAATTGAAAATTTAATGCATATTAGTAGCCATTATGGGTTGGAGGGTGTGCTTTTAGTATAAGCACACGTTTTGGATAAATGCACCGCCCTTCCATTGAAATCTGTAGCTGCGCAACATCCCGTCGGCTGCCTACATAGACTTTCTATTCTAAGCCATTTCACACTTATTTTTGGACAGTAAATGTCACAAATCACCTCTAAAATTAAAATTAAAAGTTTAGTCTAATTGAATATAAAAATTAAATACGTCAAAAGACTATTTTACCCTTATCTTAAAATAATATCTCCCTCTTCTGTTTCCTATTCCCTCCTCTCTCTTCTACCTCCCTCTTTCCTTCAACTTACTGGTGGACGGCACAACGGCGGTGCCCGGAACGACTGGTAAGTCGCTCCCCCTCCCCCTCTCTCTCCGACTCCATCTTCCATTTGAATCCATCCACCAAAACCCCTTTTGGGTTTCGATCAACCCATTTCCGTGTTTTGAATAGATTGAAACCCCTTTGGCTTTTTGGGTTCGAAGATCTATATTTATATATATATATATATAGAAAGAGAGAGAGAGAGAGAGAGGAAGTGACCTGAGGCGACCGCATCTGAGGGAGACAATTCGATGTAGATTGCGACGATTTGAAGCAATAGTAGCCGTTGGGACAGAGGGACATGAAGGGGGCATGCGACGATGATTAGAGGGGCGGACATAGACAGATGAGGGAGACAGAGAGAGAGAGAGGCAATGGTCGCTGGAGGCGGTGATCTTTGGCGGCTAACGCTTGTGCGATGGTGGCCATGGTGAAAACCGATGTGGTGGCCGCTGGCATTGTCCTTGGTGGCATTAATTTGCTTTGAACCGACAGAGGCGGTATTGGATATGGAATCCGAGACGGGGGGGACTGACTGAGGCGGTTAGAGAAGCGGTGGTCGGCTTCCATGGTGGTTGCAACGATCGATTCTGAGGGAGACGGCGGCTAGTGGCGATCGAAACCCTTCTAGGTTCCGGTCTCTCTCTTTGATAGTTATGGAGTTTTTTTTTTTTCTTTATATATATAAAAATAATACTAAATAAATAGAATATTGATAAGTAAGGGGAAGGGAAATTGATATTTTCGGAAGATGACATTTAATCAAAAATGAAAATGAGTTAATTTTGATAATTTGTCTTAGAAATATATAAATATGAAATGAATGAAATTTGTTAGTCATAAGAAGCATAATGACAGATAGAATGAGGAATGGAGGGAGGGAGAAGAGAAGGCACTTGCGATCCATCAATTGGCTCTAATTTTCTGAAACTGAAAGTCCTCCGTACGTGATGGCACCAGATGGCAGAGATGGTGGCCTCTGAGCAGAGAGAGGGACTGAGAGGACAAAAGACATGAAAGCTGACAAACCCAAACGTCACAAAGGGCGGTTACTAATTTGATGCTTTGGACTGGAGTCGCGTAGGTTGGGCCCTTACTTAGGCCTAGGCCGGTCACGTGTTCCCTTTTTGGTCGGAACTGTTTTGATCGCAGAGAAAAGAAAGGGGATAAATTTCAGTTTTGATTAAAAAAAACATCATCATAGTTTACTTTTGTAATTTTGAGTTTTTTAAATTTTGTTATTGTTGTTTAAATATAATAATAAATTATTTTTATTATTTGCTTAAATAAAATTGTTTGAAAGCGTAAGTCATTTTCTATGCAAACACAAGATATTTAAATCAAATTCCTATAATGAAAAAAGATAGCATAATTCTTGACTAAGGAAAAGTGAGTTATCTTTGTAAAATGAGAACTTATCTGTTTATAATTGAGTTAAAATATTTGTAATAATTATTTTTAATATTTTAAGATTGGCTTAGATTTGACTTACCCTTAGTACACAATTGTTGAATAGGATTTTTTAGAATATTTGCTTATATTTTTTTATTTTGGAAATATCCTATGGGAGAGGTCGTTGGGATACCTTGCCAAGTCACTCGAACCTTCATTTTTTAGAGTTTGTTAATCGAGTATCTCAGAGACCCTTCACCTAAAAGGAGTGCAATTTTGTTCACCCCCTTTAACGGGAGTGAACGTCACCCTCATAGTTTTTGTGAGGGTGAAAAAAATAACGGAACGGTATCAAAATATTCATGTCGTTCCGTTATTTTTTTCGCCTTCATAGTTTCTGTGAGGGTGATGTTTACCCCGTTAAAGGGGTGAACAAAATTGCACTCCACCTAAAAGGGGTCTTTCAGGCTCTTTGTGACTTTTTTTCTTTTTTTCTCCCTCTTCCAACCCTTTATGCTTTATCTAAAGCTTTGTCCTCTGATTGGACTGATGTATATGTATTTATTGTATGGATCCTTCAACTCAACATTTTTTCCCTTAGGGTCTCTTTCTGGGTTTTCATTTGAATTTCCTTCTGGGTTTCATCTGAATTTCCCTTTGCGTTTTCATCTAGATTTCAAGATTTTTATTAGGTCTATTTAATTTTTCCTTAATCTATATATACATCAGTTACTCTTTACTTTTTCCTTCGACTTTCTTGAAGGGTAGAGTAGCTTTTGCTATTGCTTGTTAGCTACTACATGTATCCAAGGCAAATCCTTGGTTCTTATTGTTAGTAATGTGCTTTAATGCTAGATTTAGATGACGTCTAGCATATATAATTAATACATGTAATGTATCTTTGTATATAATCAATAAAAGACAAGTTTATCATCATTCATTAAACTCTATAATTTGTTATATGAATGAGTTTCTAAATTTCTTGTTTGAGAGTTTCATTTTTAAGGTGTTAAGAATATGTGATGAGATTATCTGGTGACACAATTTCTTAAATATTCTTGATCCTTGGATTGATCTAATGGGGACTTTGATTAATCGATTATGGATTGATATGATATTTACTACCTTGATTAGTATGAGATACTGATGGTCAGTGGTGATTAGTCACATACCATATGACATTGAAATATCTCTAGTAGACCTGTGGATAATTGTTGGAGAACAACGTACTGAATATGACATTGATGACTAATCACATGACATTATGAATAATAATTTTGTCATTGAGTTTTGATTGTGTATTGGTCTTTAAACTTGAACTAACACAGTTGTCTTGTGTATTGATGTGCGAGATTTTCTAATGAGTCAAACCATCTAATTATGAGGTGAGAACGCTCATTTATGTGGTTTTATATTGCTAGTATGTGGAGATAGGTGTTTAAGAATATGATCTGTCACCCTCGTCGTTATTGATGAGGTGAATGTCTTATGTGATCTACTGTTAGTGTGACATGAAAGTATTTAAGAAAGTATTTTTTGAGGTGTCATCTCACTACAAAAAACTTAGCATTTAGTGACGAAAAATTCCATCACTGAATGTTAAATTTTCGTCGCTAAATAATTTAGTGATAAATTTAATAACGGACAGGTTCCGTCCCTATAATTGGCGTCGCTAAATTTTAGTGACGAAAAAAATTATGTCGTTGAATTCAGTGATGAAATTTTCATTGCTGATTAGCAACGAAAAACAATTTTGTCGCTGAATTTAGCGCATGCCTGCAAAATCAAAAAATAACACCAGCCTCCTTGCACACATGCCAGTCCTCACCTCATGAGAGCGCCACGTGGTCACGTCGCTGCTCGCCACGTGTCAGCGCTGGATTATAATCCTAGCAATAATCCCAAGCACTACACCTTGGAATCGAAGCCCTAACCTCCAAAGACCAAGGACCTATATGCACGCGTGCGAGCCAACCGATCTAGAAGTCTCCTTGGCTATTAATATGCATAAAATATATTTATAGTATTTTCTTCCAAATTTTTCAGAATTATATTTGCACTCCAAAATTTCTCAAACTTATTTAATGAATATTAATTTTAATATTAATGTTAGTAAAGGGAAGTGAATATTAATTTTAAATTTAATATTTATTAATTTTATTTCATTACTAATTCAAATAGAAGTTTATAAATTATTATATTAGCAGTGAAAAATTCTATTCTTATTTTGATTTTAATTTGTAATTTCATATTTTATTAAGTTTGCAACTTAACCATGAAATTTTCTGTCACTAATTTTGGATTTGATTAGAATTTTTATAAATTCTACATTTAATTATGAAAATTTTTGTTATCAAATCAGATTTTAAATTTAATTTATATATTTTATGAATTTAATATTAATTTTTTATAAATATTTTGTTAAAGGTTATTTATAGTAACATTACTAAGTTTCTGTGTAAATTCCTAAATTATGTTTTAAGAAACAAATATAAAATTTGTATACGGGATTCGATTTTAGCCCATAATATATGCTTTTGGGGTAGCTCGACGAGACGGTCGCAACCAAGAGCTTTGATGCTAGTTTTTATGATGTTTTACCATTTGAATTTTCTTTTTATGTGTTAAATGTAATTTTTAGTTATTTTAGAGTCATTTATTTTGAGTCAGGCTTTTAATATAAGGGCTCGATCTGTGAGGAGCTTGTACCTTGTTAGGGTTATTATTTAATTACTTTTCTGTCATTGTCAAGTTTTGAATTTTCTTTTGGTTGGTTACTATAGCTCGTGGGCCTTCTTGGTTAGATTGGTTAAGTTGAGTAAAAAATATAAATTTAGTTACTAAAATGTAAAATTAAAGTAAGAATTTCACATTAAATATAAACTCCATTTAATTTAATTTTTTTAATTTTTTAAGTGTGAAATTATTTTTTTTAATTTAAACTTTTGATGTTTAATTTAATTTTTTTTAGTGACAAATCTGTTTCGTTTCTAAAGTTTTAAATTTTTTATTTAAATTTTTTCTTTTTAATTTAATTTAATTTTTAATTTAAATTTAAATTTAAAATTTTAATTTATTTTTTTTATTTTTAGCAACAAATTTGTTTCATTGCTAAATATTAAATTTTAATTTAATTTGTTTTCTTTTTTAGTGACGAATTTGTGCCATCGCTAATGTATTAAATTTTTAATTTAATTTTTTGTATATTTTAGCTATGAATTTTTTTCCGTCGCTAAAGTTTGAATTTTTAATTTATTTTTTCTTATTTTTAGCGATGGATTGTTTTGTCGTTAAAGTTTTAAATTTATTAAAGATATTAAAAATTATTTAGTGACGGGGTTTCCATCGCCAAATTTAACGACGAGTCTTTCTATCGTTAATTCCTTTGTTAAATGAAAAAAGATATTTAAAAATGTTTGCGATAGAAAATTCGTCGCTAATTAGTGACAAAATAATTTCGTCACTAAATTCCGTAGGTAAAAATTATTTTTCTTGCAGTGTCTAGTTACCCTGATAAAATTTGACATATAGTTATTGAGTTTTTGTGTTTATCATACCATGACTCTCGCTTAATCAGGATGTTAAGTGACAGAAGGATTGTATTAAATGATAACCGTCAACTGTAACTAGCTTGCTTGAAATTTGACTTCATTGCCTTTGATAATATCTTGGATCGCTCCTAGGCTCTTCCCAAGGTCTTTCAGATTCGTCACAGGAACATGGAGAGATTCTTGTTGTAACACCCCACTTGCTTAGGGCGTGTTATGCCTTACGAAATTTGAGTTTTATTTTTTTTTCTAAATTACTTTATTCCCTAAGACCTATCTAGTGCTTGACGAAATAATTTATACACTAGAGATAAATACAATCTTATCAAGGGGAAGCTGAATCGAACATGCTTATGGGATTACATAAATAACTGAACATGACACTTGATACAAAGTTGATACATAAGCTTCTGAAGATAAATTAAAACGTACATAATTCTTGAACTATTCATATTACAACATAACATGGCACATTTGCTCGTTCTTGACGACTCGCGTCACTACACATCTTCAACCTCTGTACCATCACTGCAAATCCCGACTAGAACCTCAAATGTTCTAGGGGCGAAACCCAAGTTAGATAATGAACCATCTAAGTAAGGGTACATAATGCTATATCATGTGTGTATGCAATGTCCTTCATCGTAGGTGTCAACTACACCCTTCATGCTACTTACCATTCTTACAGCTACCTCTTTCGAAGCTGGAGTGTCTGGGGGTACCCTTTGGTAAGGTAACGGTGCCAATTCGTACTCCCTATAGCCTCAATGCGAGTGATCAATAATATCAACGTGTATTTATGCATTTCATAGTCATGTCATGTATGCAGTCCATGTGATGGGTACATATCAGAGTATGTCAATATGATGAAAGCGTTCTTGAAGATAAACATTTATAACTGTACTAAGCTTGAAATGGTACACTTATTGTTAAATTGTCTCGAGAAGCGTGTTGACCTCAATAATCGTGTCGAGCGGGCTATTTCCCAATCCTCTTGTCCCAAGGACTCCTAAAACATTAAATTTATTTTCAGAATATCAATTTACTATTTTTCATAATTTCTACACTTTTTTCTTTATTTCTAAGCCTTATTTCTTCAAAATTACCCAATAAATATCCAAACTCTCATATAACTGAATTTATCTTTACTAATATTCTTTAAATAATATTATTAGCCTTCTAGAATTTTCTTAGAATTTTTCAAATTAAATTCCTATTTTTATTTATTTTTGTAATAGTAAAACTATTTAAATAAATAATTAATTTAGCATTTCCCAGAAAATTTTTCACAAAATAAGACATAAACAATATTCTAGATTTTCTGGAATTTTTTTGAAATTTTCAAAACTTTTTCCTATTTTATTTTATTTTTCTTTCTTTTCTTTTCTTTTCTTTTCTTTATTTTTTTCCTTGTGGGCGTGTGGAGGGCACGCGCCTTCTTCCCACTCGCGGGCGCGTGCAGCCACGCGCCCTCTTGGTTCGTCTTCTCCGGCGGTCCTCTTGCGACCGGCGACGTTGCCGAGCCTTCAAACTTCAAAAGAAGCTTCCCTCCCCCTTAATTTCGACCTCCCGAACCTGATTATGGTCTTAAATTTTAGAAAAAAAAAACACGAGAAGTACCTCGATTTTGCATTTCAAGGCGCGGCTTTGGCGAAGCGCGATTTTTCGGCGAAGCATTGTTCCACCGCTTCCTTTACTTCGTTGGCCACCAAATTCACCAGAAAGTTTGCCCACGACTCAAGGACCAAGATCTCACTCTCAAATCTCTCAAACACTCCCTCAATCGACTGATCTATGAAGTAAACAATTTTTGATAAAGGCCTCGCTCGATCATCGGTTATTTATAGCCAAATTCGACGTGTCTTGTCCCATCACGATCGCCACGCGTCAGGGAAGCCACTTCGACGGTCACTCCTTCATTAATTGCTCCCCCCCTTTTCCTGATTTACTTGTTGCTGGCGCAACCAGGGCATGGGGCGCTTGCTCTGATTTTTTTCGGATTTTTTGGATTTTTTTTGTATATATATACATATATACATACATATACATCTATACATATACCTATTTATATACACTTATACATGCATATATACTTATTCATATACATTTCAGTTTTCAATAGTATAAAATCCCCAATTTTTAATACAAGTTCTGATATTTTTTCTATATACCTTATATCATTAAATTTCAACAATATCTGATATATTATTATTATTATTTATTTCAAACTATATGCAATGCATTTAACTATGATTATATCACACCATTTATAATTTAATTAAACTATATACCAACCAATAAATTTATTCACAATATGATTATACCTTACCCTATTAAATTTATCGATTAACATCACAATTCTAATAGTTTTTTCTAGGGTCTAAATACCAAATTATTATTCACGATGACTTAGGGTATTACACCTATGATGGGTTGAGGTATTTCAGTTGGTACCAAATGAGTTTTGGTGCTATCTATTTGCTAACGGGTAATGAATCTAGAAAGTCACACACCATATAACATAGCATCTAGTATCGACACCGTGCATATGTTGTCTCAGACATCATTAATTGTTAATGGTGGTTTTGGATGTGTAACTACATGACGACAGTTCGTTAAATGTTAATGGGTTAGTTTTGTTTTACTAATTGTCAGTGGATCAAGCTGTAGTTTATCCCAGAAATAGTAACAGAGTTGACTACTACAATAGTTGACTCCCTGAGGTTGCTAGTCGACTCTCGTATCGCCCCAACCAAAAATTAGTTTATTACATATGGCATGAAATTAGAAGGGTGGTAAGGGAGGCCAGGTAGGGAAAATTAGACAGTTGGATAGGAAGAATGGTGTGTGCTTGGCTTCTACTTCCTCTATGCTCTTTCTTCTTTTTTGCTTATGTTTCTATTAATTTCATAGACACGTGAGTGTCACGCGTAGTAAATTCTGGAGAATTCGGGGAGATGCATGGGAGTTGGTGAATCAAATGTCCTCAAGCTAGCACGTGAAGAGGATTGCGATGTGGTACTAGGTAGCTGGCTAAGTGTGGACAAACTAGGCCTACCACAAGTTGAGGTGGATTTCAGTCTTAGTACAAAAACAGTTGTTGTACTTATCTTGACATTGGGGTACTTGTATGTCATTTATTATGTTTCATTTGATGAAATATCATGCTGTTTAAATACTCAAGCTATGTATGGTGTGTGTATTTATGTATTCCACTGCGTAAATATGATGTGCAAAAATTTTTAAATTTACCTATATTGCCATACATGTATTATGACAGTGGTATCAGAGCCTTAGCTTGATATTTAATGCATATACAAGGTTGTGTGTGCCAACTTTTATGGTATTTTGGGTATTTAATGGTTGTAGAGTGATTAAATTTTTGATTGTGCATGCAGGAAAGACGACTCTTGCTTGATGGGAGTCGACTCCCGGTAACGCATAGTTGACTTTACATGCAACATAGAGGCAATCGACTCCCTTGCTGTTATAGTTTACTCCTTGTATCTATTTAGGCTAAACATCATACTTTTACATACCGAATGTTGTTGGTTGTGTGATATTCACATTGGACAACGACGTGAGGATGTTGAGCGTGTGGTTATGAATACCCGAATGTTAATTCTTGACATATGCATGCATGTTTTGAAAAATTATTTTGCAAAAGCAAAATAATTGTGAATGTATGTTTAGGGTGAACATGGGCTTGATGTGAATGAATGAATGTTAAAGAAGTTTTGTATTAATTTGATTAATATGTAATAATTTATTTATTCGATTATGTAATGACTACATTCTTGCCTTTATGTCCAATGACTTAAAGCGTCAGCACAAGACTTTTCCTAGTGCTACAAGCATGATTCAGAATCTGAGGGACCTTTATGGTGAGCATACTTGGATAGCTCAGTATGTGATATCAAAAAAGTTGTTTTGGGCTCAGATAATGGAAGGGTCAGATGTGGGAGAACATGTCATCAACATAATCAATTGGATTGGTCAACTCAATGTATTGGATTTCTTCATGGATCCTCATCTTCGAATTGATCTGATCCTACAATTATTGTCGGACTCATTTTCTTCCTTTATCACTTAATTTTATATAAATAAAATTAAGTGTTATCTCTCTAAGTTATTAAATATGTTAACGACAACACAATCACAGATGAAGGGTAAGGGAAAATAAGGGATTCTTGCCATTGCCTTGTCTTTTTCCCAGATAAAACCTAAATCTAGAAAGAAGAAAAGAAAGGTTATTGGGGTGAGGAGGGATGTAGAAACATTAATGGGCCTGAGTCGAAAGGCAAGGAGGTAGTTGGCAAAGGTAACTGTTACTTTTGTCAGAAAAAAGGGTCATTGGAAAAGAAATTGCCCTGATTATCTTAGAAGTTTGGAGGTTAAACATCAGGAAGGTCAAAATATTTCTTCTTATTTGTGTGTTATTCAAATTGATCTCATGATTGGTCAGTACCCTACTTCATGGATTGTTGATTCTAATGCTACATTTCATATTTACTTGTCTGCGTACAATCTCAATCGAAGTAGGATGCTTGAGAAGTATTAGGTGATTTTAAAGGTTGGAAATTGAGCAATAGTTGTTGCATTAGGCATATGAACTACTTCTGTACATTTACCTTCTAGACATGTGTTGTATTTATATGATTGTTTACTTGTACCGAAATCTATAAGAAATGTTTTGTTTGTTCTTAAACTTGTACAATAGAATTGTGAATTCTCTTTTACCAACAATTGTTGTTACATTCATTATGGTATTAGTATGTAGACAAAGCTGTAATGGTGAATGGTCTATATTTCTTGGAAACACATGAATGTGAACATAGTAAGCAAAAAGTTGCTAATATTAGTATCGCAATAAAAGAGAAATATTCTCAGAATAATCACATTAATTTTATGCAATTGTGGCACCTTAGGCTATGTTATATTGGTAAGAGTCGATTGACAAAGTTAGCTCAACGTGTATTTATTTTCGATTTAGGTTTTGAACTTGGGCTAACTTGTGACTCATATATTCTTAAAAAAATGACAAAGTCTCATTTTGTTAGATAAGGGGAAATGGCTACTAAATTGTTGGGGTTGATACATACGGATGTGTGTGGACCCATAAATATTATGGCTCATGGTAATTATGTCTACTTTGTGACTTTTACCAATTATTTATCTAGATATGGTTACATGTACTTAATAAAGTATAAGTCTGAACTCTTTGAAAAGTTCAAAGAGTTCAAGGCAAAAATAGAAAAAAAAAAAGAATATCAAGATTCTTCAATCAGATCGAGGAGATGAATATTTGAGTATTGAGTTTATTGATTATCTTAAGGTGTGTGGTCTTGTTTCATAGTTAACTCTTCTGTATACTCCACAACTTTATGGTGTGACTGAACACAGGAATTGAATCTTGTTAGACATAGTATGTTCTATGATTAGATACATGAATTTTTCAATTTCGTTGTGGGATTATGCTATTCTTACAACGATTTACTTGTTAAATTATACCGACTAACTTTATTTCAACCACATAATATGAGGTATAGGTTGGGAGACCACCCAATGTTCACTACAAAAAATCAGAGTTTTAGCAACGAAAAATTTCGTCGCTAAAACATTAAAATCCGTCGCTAAACTTTTTAGTGACAGATTTAGTGACGGGAGAAGACCCGTCGTTAAAGTTGGCGTCGCTAAAATTTAGTGACGGAAAATAGCAACGGAAGAGTATAGTGACGGATTCAGCGACGGGATGATGCCCGTGATCAGACTTTTTTAAAATAAAAAAAATTAAATTATTTAAAACGTAAATTAAAATTATTAATAATTTATATAAATAAAAATTATAAAAATATATATAAATGAAATTTACAATAAATAAAAATATATTTATAAAAAAATTCATATTTAATTATTATTCAAAATTTTTTATCTTTTATATTTATTTAAAAGAAAATTTATATATAAATGAAATTAATGATAATTAACAATTTATTTTAATTAATTATTATAAATTAAAAATATATTATTTTAAAAAAAAATCAAAATTCATATTAAGTCAAACTAAATTCATATCAAAATTCATATTAAAACTAAATTTGTAAGTTAAACTGATTAATTCATAAATATTTAGTTACAATCATCATCATTTTGTTCCTCATCATCAAAAAACTGATTACTCAGTCCTAGTTGAATTGACGGTCCTGGTTGCTGATAAGACGGGCTAAGTTGTTGCAACGCCATCATTTGTTGCTTCCACTGACACAACTACACATTCTCATTTCTCACCTCTGTCACCTCCGCATTTATCCGAGACTTGGTGGATTGCAGTTGATTTTCCACCTGGACGACCTTTGTTTGAGCAGTATATAATAAACCCTCCCCCCCCCCCCCTTAACAGTCGCCCCTCCCCTTCCCCAACACAGCCACTCAATTTTTTTATTATATACTATTTTAAATTTAATTTATTTAATTAAATCACATAATACATAATAATAATTTATAAATAATAACAAAAATAATACTAACAAATATTTAAAATTATAATAGAAAATATACTAACAGATTATTTATAACATATTATTTGTACATCTGTTATAAATAATACTAACAGATTTGTTATTATTATTATTTAATGTATTAAATCACATAATACATTAATAAATAACAGTTAATTAATATTATAATAAATATTAACATTAACAGTTAACAGAAATATTAACGTTAACAATATTAATAGAAATACTAACATTAACAACTATTTACAACTTAACAATTAATCAAATAGTGCATATTATGTAAACAGTTAACAGAAATATTAATATTAATAACATTAACAGAAATGTTAATACTAACAACATTTACAACTTAACAATTAATCAAATAGTACCTATTATGTAACAAATATTCAATATTGTAATTTAAATTTTAGATAATTAAGAACAAGAAATAAAAAATACCTTCAAATGTTGATTAGTTTCGAATATCAGTGAGAGTAAGAAGTGAAGAATGGAGAACAGATGAAGAAGAAAGCAAATTAGGAGCAAAGGGAGAGGAGATCTGAAGATCGGAGGGGAAGGGGGGCGGGAGAGCTTTAAATTAAGGGAGATGGAGGGAGGGGGAGGGGGCGAGCTTTAAAAAGGGGGACGTGGCGGGAGGGGGAGGGGGTGGGGGGGCACTGCCCGCCGCAGTCAGGGACGGGCTGTACCCGTCGCTAATTGGCGACGGGCATTGCCGGTTGCTGTAGGGGGCGCAGTACACTGCGCCCCACATTTGTATTTATTATATTAATAATATTATTTAATATATATTATATATTATTTTAAATTAATAAATATATTTAAAAATAAATAAATATTTTTAAAATAATTTAAAATATAATTAATTTATAATTATTTAATTTTACAACATTAAATAATCAAGAAAAAAAATTAATAAAAATAAATCAATTACAATTATTTAAAGAATAATGACCAAAAAATAAATAAAATATTTTTTAAGAATTTGTAAATTTATTATTAATGTAGAAGAAGAGATAAAAATGTATTTTTTATTTTTTAAATTATTAATAATATTTATATTATAAATAAATATAATTTTACTAATTAATTTAAATTAAAAATTACATATATTTTGTAAACTAAAAATGATAAGTATTTTGAGAGGAAACTAAAATCAACAATAATCTGCAACGGACAGTCACCCATCGCAGATGGAGAATTAGTGCCGAGTGATTGTTAGTCGGTAGAAAATAAATTTTTAAAAATTAATTTATTTTTTTAACTAATAAAATTAATATAGTTCTTTTATAGATTTTTGATTTTATGACTTCACATTAATTAAAAAAATAAGTATAAAAAATAAAGAATTAAGAAAAAAAATTAATACTGTAATTTAATACTAAAGAGTAATTATTAATTTCAAGTGCATTTAATGCAGTTCAACTGTCTTCAGTAGTTTAATTGTCAACTATAAATAATTAGATGCTGTGGCATTAATTAATTATGGGATTAGAGAATATTCATTACAAGTGTTCAAGTATTATAACTTACGAGTTCATATTTTTTTATCTCTAATGCTTTAAATTAAGACAAATTTTCAATTACTATTGTTGGATTCATTATTATATGTTTATTTTATAAGTCTTAAATCAATTGAGAAATATTATCACTGAGAAGTTTAATTCTCATATTAATTATCTCAATTGAGAAATATTATATTTTCAAAACAAATTTTAAATTTAATTTAAATATTTTATAAATTTCACATTAAATTTTTATTAATATTTTGTTAAACATTAATTTCAGCAGCATTACTAAATTACTGAATTATATAGCATGACATCATATAGTTAATGATGAAATTTAAAATAAGTGAAATGTACGTATCATCTAAATATCGTGGTTATTATTTTAATTTTATTTGCATATTATTTATTTAAAAAAATGGGTTTCCGCTAAAGGATAATATATTACTCAATAATGAAGATCAATATGTTTAAAAAATATGTGTATATAGGGCACATTTAGATTTTAATTTATGTACTACTACGTTTTTTTTTGTACACATAAATTTATGTACAATTGCATCAACAATATAAATTTAATTACTAAAATGTGAAATTAAAGTTTGAATTTCATATTTTATAATTTGTTTTCAAATTTTTACACATTTTGTAAAGTGTAAAAATTATATTTTGAAATTACAAGTTATTTTATTTTATTTTCTTTTTTCTTGTGACATATTTATTCCATTGCTAAAGTTATTTTTTTAGCGACGAATTCCTTCGCTAAATTCAGTAGATGCCCCAAAATTGAACGCGTGTCAGGTCCTACCGTCCCCTCATGAGCGTGTCGCATACGTAACAACGCTGGGATATTAATCTCAGTAATAATTAAAAGTGTTGCACCTTCGAATCGAACTACCAAAGTTTTGCGACAGATGTATTCCCATCGCTAAAGTTTTGTATTTGAAATTTATATTATTTTTCTTTTCTTGCGACAAATGCATTCCCGTTGCTATTTTTTAATTTTAAATTTATATTTTTGATTCTTTTTTAACAGATCTGCTCGCCACATGGCAACGCTGGATTATTACTCCATCACTATTATCTTAGACTTTTGACTGGATTCAAACCTCCAACCCTCTCATGATCAAGTTTCGCGTACGAGCTATTAATCTAGAAGTCTTCTTGTTTATTGATATATATAAAATATATTTATAGTATTCTCTTTCATATATTTTTAGAATTATATTTATACAACAAAATTTCTCAAACTTATTTAAAGATATTATTTTTAATATTAATGTTAGTAAAGGAAAACTTTATTAATTATTATATTAGCATTAAAGAATTATGTTATGTTTAAATGTAAAGTTTTTAATTAAATTTTTATCTTTTTTTTATTTTTTAGCAATGGGGTTATCCAGTCGCTAAATTTTAATTTTAATTTGATTTTTTTTTATTTTTTCACTACACGTTTGGCCCGTTGCTAAAATTTAATTTGAATTTGAATTTGAATTTATTTTCTTTTATTTTTATCGACGGGTTCAGCCTTATCGCTAAATTTGTATTTTTTAAAATTTTTTTAATTATTTTTTAGCGACACCAAATTTTATTTTTTTTGATTTTTTTTATTTTTTTAACGCTTTAAATTTGTTATTTTTTTATTTTCTTTTCTTTTTTAGCAACCGGATCTGCCCTGTCGCAAAATTTGTTTTTTTTTTATTTTTTTAATTATTTTTAGCGACGGGAACTGTCCCGTCGCTAAATTTGATTTTTTAAATTTTTTTTATTTTTTAGCGCACTAAATTTGTTGTGTTTTTTATTTTTCTTTTCTTTTTAGCGATGGCTTCAGCCTCGTCGCTAAATTTTATTTTTTGATTTTTTTGATTTTCTTTTTTTTTAGCGACGGTTTAAGCCCGTCGCTAAACCTTTTTTTTTTTAATTATTTTTAGCGTCGAGTATACCCTTTCGCTAAATTTTATTTTTTTATTTTCTTTTAGTTTTCAGCCAGATAAATTTGTTGTTTTTTAATTTTTTTGATTTTCTTTTTTTTTTAGAGACGGGATCCACCCCGTCGCTAAATTTGTTTTTTATTTTTTTAATTATTTTTTAGAGACGGTCACAGTTTGTCGCGAAATTCAATTTTTTTTATTATTTTTTAGCGACCGGAGACCCGTCGCAAAATTTTATTTTTTTTATTTTCTTTTATTTTTCATCGCGCTAAATTTGTTGTTTTTTTTATTTTCTTTTCTTTTTAGCGACAGGTTCATCCCCGTCCTAAATTTGTTTTTTTATTTTTAAATTATTTTTTAGTGATGGGTATATCCGTCGCTAAAATTTAATTTTTTTAAAATAATTTTTTTAATTTCTTTTATTTTTTTCGATGGTATTTGCATCGTGGATTTTGTTGCTAAATTTAGTGATGAATTTTTCGTCACTAATTCTGTCGCTAAATTAAAATAAAATAGCGACAAAAATTCCGTCGCTATTTAGCGACGAAATAGTTCCGTCATTAAATTCCGTTGCTAAACAATAATTTTCTTATAGTGGTTAAGCATATTGGGGTTTGAGGAGACCACGGAATAATTGTTCAATTAAAAGGATATATTACTGAACTAAAATATTTCTTAGTCGATTAACTCTTTTGTCACTCGATTAACACTTCAAAAAGGAAAAAAAATCATCTTTAGCGACCGAAAAGTATAACAACCAAACAAATATTTAGTGACGGATTTAGAGATAGAATTTTTTCGTCTCTAATTTAGCAACAAAATTAGGGGTGAAATTTTTTAGTCTCTAAGTTAGAGACAGAATCAGAGATGAATCAAAGACTAAATTAGGGACGAAAAAATTCCGTCTTTTATTTTTCATCTGAATTTCTTTTAAAATGATTGTTATCGATGTAAATGATACAATTTGAAATTTAGATGATGTAATTTGAAATTTAAAATTTTCAAATGCTTATATTTTAAATTTAATTATTTAAAATGATATTGTGTAAAATTTAATCATTTGGATAGCTATTCGATAAGGATTTAAAATTTATTTATTTTAATCATTATAATATAATAAAGAAATCTAAAAATTATAATGCGCACATATATATGTAAATAAACATATATGCTTTTATAAGGTAAATAATATTTGTTTGATCATGAATTTTATACTTTTTAATAAATTTCTATTTAGCACTTTAATTTGTATTATAATAATTATTAAAATTTTAATTTTATTACAATTTTGTCTCTTCTTAAAAATTTTGTCAAGAAATTATAATGTGACAAATATATCAAATAATGAAACAATAAGAAAAACAAAAAGTACGATATTTATTAATGATACCCATTTGTAACCATTTCGATATAAATCTTATCGTACACCTATAATTAGATTTTTTCTTTTTTGTCGAAAATCCTTGAGTTTTCTTTTAATTCATTTTTCTTTAATTTTTCAAAAACTTCTCACCAAAATCAAAAAAAAAAATCTTCTATTTGTCTCTTTAAATTTTAGTAGAAAATATCTTATGTACGAAGATTATGTATGTATATGTGTACATATATACTTGTACAAAATCTTTAATATGTTAAGCTGCAATCGTTAGTAATTGTTGCTTTTTATTTTTTTTTCTTTATTTTTTATGTTTACATCGTGAGAATTTTTTAGAGTGTTCCATAAAATTTTTAAATAGGAACTAAATTGTAACAACACCAAAAAGTTTAATAATTTCGATAATACAAATTAAAACATAAAAACTATTTTGTTAAAATATAATTATTATATTCATGTTAACATATGTACATATGTGCTTAAATGTGTGTATATACACGTAGTATATATACATCTATGCATACCAAGTATGTATATATGTAAATGTGCACATATATAGCATATATATTTATACATCCACCTGACTATGCACGTATATATGTATGTATATATATGTATATTTACGACGAATGCATATGCATATATTATATATGTAGGTACATATATGTATATACGTATACATGTAAATATTTTTTAATAAATACATGTATATATAAGTATTTTTTATTATTGAATAAAATAAAATAATTTTAAAATTAATATATAATTAAAAATTTTAATTTAAATGACATTAATTTTTTTTTTCTATTAGAGAGAGGAACTTTTCCCTCTATGAATTATTATTGACTTAAGTTAGAGACAAATTTTTTTTTTTGTTTCTAAGTTAGGAAAATTTCATTTCTAAGTTGCTATATATATATCTCCCCTCATTTATTTCACCCATTTTTCTTCTCCTATCCTTTGTGCTTATTCGTCTCCTTGACAATTGTCTCTTCTCTTCTTCCCCAGCTCTCAGCTTAGTTCACATTCTTGTCCTCTCATCCTATCTCTCATTTGGCCATTTACTTTCGTCTTAGACGTTAGCGATCGGAGTTTCTTTGATTTGAGGTATGAATTTCTAGTTATTTGATTTTAATTTTCATATCTAGTGAGATTCAATCGTTGAATCGTTTTAGTTCATGGGTATCTTGGTCACCAAACTAAGGTAATTTTGATGATTTGTTTTGATCGTCGGAATCTATCATAGACAGTGGCTGGTGATGCCCTCCAAAAACAAATGACATTTATTTAAAAAATTAATTTTTAGATCTAATAAGATCCCACTACTAGATCATTTTGGTTTTTGGATATGTTGGTCACAAGATCAAGACGATTTTGATGATTAGTTTTGATTGTCTAAATTTACCATGAATGGTGGTCGGCAATGCCCACCAGAAACGAGTAACATATTTTTAAAAAATACTTTTTGAAATCTAATGAGATCCCACCACTAGATTGTTTTGGTTTTCGAGTTTGTTGGTTACCAAACCAAAGTGATTCTAATGATGGATCTAATCGTCAAAATCAACCATGGATGACGGTTGGCAATGCCCTCTAGAAGCAAGTGACTTTTTTTCAAAAACTCAATTTTTAGATTTGGTGAGATCCAACCATTTAATCATTTTGGTTTTTGGGTATGTTGGTTACTAGACCATAGCAATTTCGATGATGGTTAGAATATGCCATGGATGGTTGTTAACTATTGGTAATATTGTTTTTTCTCCATAGCTGATTTAGAGATAGAATTATTTTTATTTTTATTTTTTTTTAAGTTCATATTTCTAATTAGAGACTGAATTGTTTCTATCTTTAAAATTATAGATGAAAAAAGTTCTATCTTCAATTCAAAATAGAGACAATTTTTTTTTTCTAATTTAGAGATGGAAAAAATTTCGTTCCTAAAATTAGAGATGAAAATTTTTTCTCTCATTTTAGAGGTGGAATTTTTTTTGTTTTTAAGCATTTTTATTTCGTTTTTAAAACAAAAAGCATCCAATTTTATAACGATTTGTGGAACAATTTATAGACTTTTTTTTTCCTTTGAGATGGAAAAATTCTCTCTTATAATGATGGAATTTAAATTTTGTTGCTAATTTACTTAGTGATGGATTTAAGTTTATCGCTATATCATTAGCAACGAATTTTAAAGCTTTTAGCGACATTTTTCATCCATCGCTAAATGTAATTTTTTTTTTTTGGTATTATAACATTACTTCATCATCATTTAAGTAATGTAAATGAGTAATTGGTTAATGTCTTAGGTGTTTTGACTTTGCTCGATTAGAAAGAGAATTTAGTTGAATAAGATACTTGTTATTTGACTAAAATATTTCCTTACTTGGTTAAAAATGATTACTCGATTAAGTCCAGTTTGTTAGTTGATTAACTTTTCTAGATCTTGAAACCCTAACAAAGTTTACTCAATTAAAAATATACTTTACTTAAGTAATATTTAAAAGTTAGTTAAAATTGATATTTACTAACATAATTACTCGATTAAAATGGATTTTTACTCGAGTAAAAGGTATGTTAATTGATTAAATTAGATATATTACTCGATTAACATTGTTGGTCCCTAAAGGGATGGCCACTCAAGAAGGGGGTGAATTGAGTGATTAATTTTTTTTTCAATTTTAATAAATATTCTTGATTAATAATTTTATTAAAAAATATATATTTGATAAATATAATAAATTATGTTTGAGATTAATAATAAATATAAGCCACAAGATATAAAAAAATTAAATACAATAAGGCACAATACAATTTATAGTGGTTCAGTGTCTTCACACACACATAGTCTACTTTCTCAAGGTCTAACTATCCTTAGGGTTACACTAAAATAATTTCACCAAGGTTTTAACACTAACTCACATTGCAAACTAGATACACACCTAGATTATAATGGGTTCTAGGCAACCACTACACAAATGTTTTCTTTCTAGCTGACCTTGGAAACTAGATTTACCTAGATTTTAATGGTTCTAGGAAACCTATACAATATCCACAATGGTAATTTAAATGTTATAAATAATTTGCCCACACTTTGACACAAATAAGCAATTAAAAACAAATTATAGAAGATAATAATATTTAAATAAATAAATAAATTTGTGACCTCAAATGGAAAAGTTTGAATTTGTCGTAGAAGACTTGAAAAACTTTTCTACTCTTACTTTGTGACTCTTTGGTAGATGTGCAATAATGTTTTGAGAGCCTCGGATTGTTTAGATGCTTTGTTTGAGAGCGTTTGAGAGATTTCGAGTGCTTTGGATATGTAATGGAAGCACTTGGATAGTCAAAAAATAAGTTTGGGGGGGGGGGATATTTATAGCCACTTTGGGCATTTTTTGAATCGTCAAAAATTTGACCGTTATAGTGGAAAAACTTAGTATAAGTTAAAATTAATATGTGCACTCAAATAACCAAAGGATCAAACCATGGGATGTGCACTTAGTTGTTAAAATCTTTTTTGAGTTACATATTTTATAAAAATATTATATAAATTAATGTAAAATATAGTTAAAAATATTTTTAATAGAAAATAATATTTTTGATAATACATATGATAAAAAAAATATTTAATAAATCAATCTTAAAAATATATTTAAAAAATAGTTTTAATAGAAAATAATATTTTTAATAATACATATGCTATGAAAATATTTTAAAAATTAATTTTAAAAATATTTTAACAGAAAATAACATTTTTTGGTAATACATATGCTATGAAAAAAATATTTTATAAATTAATAAAAAAAATAATTCGGTACTATAAATATTTAAGAAAAATACTCTTTTTGTTAATCACCAAAAATACTATAATTCGTAATACTATAATTCGTATATTAAAAATTCTCTTTTTGTTAATCATCAAAACTTAATTAATATAAGCAGGTTGGCTTAACATTCTCCCTCTTTTTGATAATGACAAAAACTTGATTTATGAGATGATTAATTTGATAAAATATTTTTGAAATCTCCCTTAATTTTATACTCTAAACTCCTTCTTTCAAAAATACTAATAGCATGAAAGTGTTTTGGATGTAACTAAGTGGATAATATATATATATTTTTTAAAGTTTTATGGAGCAAACCTGATTGTCAAATAGGATTGTCTTGATTGCATCATCTTATCTTGAATGCATAGATTGATTTCCTATATCTCAAATATACAATTTCCTCACATATAAAATCTCTCAATCATCAAAATTTATCATAGATTCTTCTCCTCCATGCAAAAATATTACATCTTAAAATTATAACTTACTCTCATACATACAATCTCATTCTTCTCCCATTTTTTGTTATAATAAAAAAGATATGTTAGTGGAGAAAATAATGATATAAACAATAAAGTCCGTGAGAGACATTTACCAAGTATAATTCACAATATGATAGATAATGAACAAAGAGTACTGAAAATATAGATGCAATGTTAAGTACCCAAAATAGTACGTCATACCCATCATGGATGTAATACCCCGAGAGCCCAGAGAAGTTAGTATATATCGAGGATAGTGTAAGAAAGGAAACAACACCAGCTGGATACCTTTTGGGCTGAATGTTGGCAAAGAACTCCCAAGTTAAGCGTGCTTGACCTGGGGCAATCCAGGGATGGGTGACCCCCCTGGGAAGTTCGTGTAGGCCCATCAGAGTAAGTTGTTCCGGTTCTTCCTATCACTCGATCGGGATGTTACAGGTGGTATCAGAGCTGACCCCCGAGCCTCTGAGCGCGGTGGTGGGGCAAACCTCAGCGATGAGGCTGAGTCCCGAGGGGGGTGTGTTGGCCCCTATGGGGGGTACGTGTAGGCACCTTAGGCGAATCTCACATCGGTCATGCAAGGGGGGAGATCTAGGACCGGTTGTAAGGTCGCATGACGAGTACGTCATGGGCTAAAGGGGGGAGAATGTAATACCCCGAGAGCCCAGAAAAGTTAGTATATATCGAGGATAGTGTAAGAAAGGAAACAACACCAGCTGGATATCTTTTAGACTGAATGTTGGCAAAGAACTCTCAAGTTAAGCGTGCTTGACCTGTGGTAATCCAGGGATGGGTGACCCCCATGGGAAGTTCGTGTAGGCCCATTAGGGTAAGTTGTTCTGATTCTTCCTATCACTCGATCGGGATGTTACAGGAAAATAACAGGGTCTATCAGACCATCGAAAGACCATCCCAGCCAGGCGAAGCTGGCCGAGAACGATCCTCTACAGCTCCGACGGCTGGAACTCCGTCGGCACCGTTAATCACGCTCCGACGGCTGTAACATTCCGATCGAGTGATAGGAAAAATCAGAACAACTTACCTTGATGGGCCTACACGAACTTCCCAGGGGGGTCACCCATCCCTGGATTGCCCTAGGTCAAGCACGCTTAACTTGGGAGTTCTTTGCCAACATTCAGCCCAAAAGGTATTCAGCTGGTGTTGTTTCCTTTCTTACACTATCCTCGATATATACTAACTTCTCTGGGCTCTCGGGGTATTACATTCTCCCCCCTTAAGCCCATGACGTCCTCGTCATGCGACCTTACAACTGGTCCTAGATCTCTCCCCCCTTGCATGACCGATGTGGGATTCGCCTAAGGTGCCTACGTACACCTCCCATAGGGGCCTACACGCCCCCATCGGGACTCAGCCTCCTCGCTGAGGTTTGCCCCACCACCGCGCTCAGAGGTTCGAGAGTCGACTCTGATACCACCTGTAACATCCCGATCGAGTGATAAGAAGAACCGGAACAACTTACCCTGATGGGCCTACACAAACTTCCCAGGGGGGTCACCCATCCCTGGATTGCCCCAGGTTAAGCACGCTTAACTTGGGAGTTCTTTGCCAACATTCAGCCCAAAAGGTATCCAGTTGGTGTTGTTTCCTTTCTTAGACTATCCTCGATATATACTAACTTCTCTGGGCTCTCGGGGTATTATAATGGAATTTCGTGTTAACCATTCCAACAATAGATCTAAGATTACAGAACATAGAATATATCTACAAAGAAAGAAATTATAGAATGGTCAAGGGGTACATTAGTCTTATAGAATCTACAAAGTAGTAATCTAAGTGACCTACGTTGATAGCTTTGGATTTCGCCGATGCTCAGTGCTGATGATGGTTGTCGAACACGACGAATCCAAGTTCATTGATATCACCTGGGAATGGCCACTGGCTGCTGCTAGTTTCGACTAGGTAATGTTGCAAACTAACCTCTCGAAAATCAGGAAACAACATATTTTCTTCTTGGATGATTGGGTTTTCAAAATTTCAAATAGGGTTTGGATTATCCATGAGGAATGATCCATGGCCATAATATGGGTTTGAATTAGTTTTTGGGTGAAACCCAATTTTGAACATTGAGAGGGTTTGCATAAGAGTTTACAAATAATAATTCCTCCAATAAAGTTTGATGAAATTGAAAATCGACGACTTACTATTAGAGGGTAAAAATGTAGGATACACAACCGTAAATAGAATCTTTAAACCTAACTTGAGTTTCATACAAGAGTGTAGCGACAGTCCCATAACAATCACTTACCAGAAACTAGGCTAGGAGGCATTACTGACACCAAAAATCTTGTGGATAGCTGCAAAATCAATAGGTCTTTCTTCATAGCAGAAGTAAGGGGCAAAGATGCATAATTGGGTGCATTTTCTTCACAAGACTTTACAGGCACTGCACGGAGAACCGGGTCCTGACATGATCTTCTAGTTGTTTTTGAGAAGGAGAAAGGATAAGCTGAATAATTTAACTAATAATTTGGACAACACTTTAAAGACCCATCTATTTGGATGTAGTTGGGTTGGGGCGATGTTCAACATCACCAACACCGAGCATTTGAATTCGATAAATGAGAGTAAAAAAATGAAGACTCGTGAAAAACATCTCGTACACAAAGATTGACCCCAAGCTCGTGGCCATGAATACTCTCTCTTCTTCCCCACAGGGTCGAAACCCAAACAAACCCTTATGCCCAGCCACTGACAAAAAGATCCATGACCTTAACACGACAACATTGCCTTAGGAGTCGTTCCAGAAAGTAGACTTGAAGGTGACTCAGCCATGGATGTAGCACCTACGCTATCTGTAATACCCGGTATTACATAATATTAAAAATAAATAAATTTTGATTATTTTGGCAGGACCTCGGGTGGTCCAGGAAGCCCAAGAGTTAATCTCGAGAAATTAATTAATGACATTTACGGAGTTGGCGACAGGGAGTGCCTCGGGACTTGGATGTCCAGGGAAGAGGGCAAGAGATTGGTGAGTGCCTCAAGGTGAGGCTAATGGCGTTGGTTGCGGTCTGATTGGGAATAATTTTTCGAAATAATTTCGGTATAAGCCCGAGTGGGTGCCAGTACCGAATGATTGCAAGAGACCTCCGGGAGGCTGAGAGAACACTAGGGGTGGTTCGGTTTTCTGAGTAAGGCAACCCTTAAGTGTTTTTGTATCGAATAAAGGTCCCGTGAAGGCGAAGGGACGAGGTTGGTATTCCCGAGTAGTGATCAGTTATTAATTTTGGAGAATTAATGTTTGGTGGCTTGTGGGTAATTAATTAAAATCTTGGGAGGGCCCAAGTATAATTATTAGAATTCTCAAGTACAATTAATTTGTCCCTTTAAGTGTAATTATCTGAAAATAAAGGGATTAAATCGTGTATTATATATATGTATATTGTTTGTGCGCGTGTATAAGGGAGAGGAAGCTTCCTTGAAGCTTCCTCCGAAGTTGTCTCTGTAAATTAAAATGAGTGAGAGAGCAGAGCCAAGAGGGAGAGTGAGACGCGGAGAAAGAGAGCTCGGGAGAGAGCTTTCCCGCGAGAGGTCGAGAGAGTGAAGGAGATTGAAAGATGGCCGGTTAGAGGCTGTGTGATGCAGCGGCGGCCATGGAAGCAGCGATGGCTTGAAGAGGCCGTGGCTATGGCTGCCAGATGATGAAAGAAGAAGGCAGCAACCGGCGGAGCAGCGAGGCGCGCACGATGGAGCTCGTAGAGGCTGGAGGCGAAGTCGGCCAAGGGTGTCTGCGGCACCTATCAGCATAGGAAGCAGCCGGCAATGGCAGCAACCCAGGCTTGCGGTGAGGCCGGTTCAAGGCTGGCTGATAGCCAGCGTTAGCGTGGTGGTCGGGAGCAGTCCGTGGCAGTGAGCAACAGTTGCAACGGTGGCCGGTGGTCCATGCGGAGGTGGCTGGCAGGCGGCGGGCGCTGTGTGCGCGCAGGAACTGCGCGCGGTGAAGAAGAAGGAGGAACAGTGCGCGTGCAGGGGAGGCGCGCGGGAAGAAGAAAAGAAGGGGAAGAGAAAAATAGAAAAGAAAATAAAAAAAAAGAAATATGAAAATCTGGAAAAGTGGGAAAAAAAAATGGAGAAAAATAGCAAAAAAATTTTAGAAATTGGGGGAAAGTTCTGGAAATTAAATCAGGGCTTGAGGAGTGTGTCGGAAGCTTGAAAATGGGATTTTGGACGCAAATGGCAGCCCGTGAGGCAACGTCGGTATAGGCGTTTTCGAATCTCTCTCCAGAATTAATTGAGGTGAATTAATTTAATTATTTTTATTATGTAAGATAATAAATTGTGTAGTATTAGTTGGATTAAACCCTGTGTTGGGGTTATTTGAAATTTGTTAATGGGTGATTTTGGTGATGTGCGACATAGTTGAGGGCATTGATTTAATGCCGGAGGTTAATGGAGTTGAGATTTTGTGTGTGGTTGCATCTAGGTTCGACCGAGGAGGCGGTAATTCTAGAAAAGATCGGAGTTCAGGCTAGAGTTCGTGCCGAGGCAGAGATGAGGCTTCGAGCCAGGTAAGGGACGGCTCCATGTGGAGGTGGCCTTGCAAGTTGGTAAATATGTCTGATAATGTTTTTATGTAGCATTTGCATGTAGTGGATATCTTGTGTGATGCAAGATCTAGTGGTTAACTTGTGTGATGCAAGACCTAGTGGACCTATGGCCATATGGAGGACTAGTGTGGTGGGGGCTGATAAGTTGACGCCTCAAACCTTAGTGAGTTGTGAGGATAAGTGGGCCTAGCCTCATTTGCATGCATTGGGCATACATAATCATCTTTATATTCATATTTACATGTATTGCACCCTTACTGAGTCTTTATGACTCATGAGGTTTTACCTCATGTGTAGATGATGCAAGTCTGGATGCAAGCAGGGATGGCGCAGGGAGGCTGTTGTGGCAACTAGCTGTGTTGCCCGAGTTATGTATTTTATTACTACTTGTATGTAGCCAGGGGGCGTTGTGTTTGTATACCCTTGTGAGTAAATGTCTGTGTTATTGAGCTTGAATGTATTTAATTGTTGTAATCATCATAATGTGATAGATGATTGCGAGATTGCTTGTTGAATGTGGCATAGTCGGTAAAGCCAAGTTTCGGACCGAGTAAAGATCAGCGAGGTATGTTCTCATAAATCCCCAATACTCAGCGAAGTATTTGTATGCTAGCCTTGTGCTTGGGTCACTTCTGGCTTGCTATGGGGCGAGCTGAAGAGCTCACTCGGGTTTCGAGTCTTGGTCCGCTGGATTTTTCTTGTTTGAGTTGGGATCGATTCCTGAGTGGAGCGAAGGGAAGGACGAAGCCTAGTTCCCACCTAGGGTGTTTCCTGTTAAAACATAGTCCAACCCTTCAGTTGTGGTTTGTTGGGTGAGTAATCTGGTCGATTATTTACCGGTGGCACCCGTAAATGGGAGCAGGTCGTTACACTATCCTCGGGAGAACCAAAGAAAATAAAAATGTCAAAAGTCGATACCCTGTTCCTACTTCGAACTACCTTTCAAATACCCAATCTATACGTTGAATCAATCCCTAAGCTCAACCAACAAAGCTCGACGACTAGGAGCCGGATTCCTCACTGAGAGCTCTCCACGACAATCACAGAATCACTATCTTCCCTAGATTTTCTCCCTGAAATCGCCAGATCACTTGGTAACCAACAAAAAAAATAACAAAAAGAGCGAAAGGGAAAAGAATAAGAAGAATTAGGTTCATAAAGTTACTTATGGAAATGATCGAAATCTATAGAAGA